>CM076687.1:22634545-27434545 GCA_038501925.1 Xenopus petersii
TAAAATGTCAAGCCCTAGAGTTGATGAATATTTCAGAATTCACAGGAAGACCAATGGTTTACTGCTTTCTATGACTCCTTTTATAGAGTGAATTGATCAATCTTTTTTAGGTGCTTGTACCAATTCTGACCATAACGGTAACACTTCCTTTATAATTTAATTGGCTTTGGAAATGTCCCAAAATCCCGTTTATAATTCTTTATTTTAGCAGATTTTCTGGATAAGGGCAGGCCAAACATCTATGTGGATTAGCAGCCCATGAGACTAGTGCAGGGAGACATACAGTAGGCATCAGCCTATGAAAGATATGACCAGAGGCAAATACTTAAAATTACTACATGGAAGTTACATTGACATGGTACTGTGACTTAGCAACATCATGATAAACTTGTAACTAAATATCCCTGTACAAAGCAGGGTCAGAAAATGTATTTGATGAAACCCTTTCTGAGCGTTTAAAGAAAAATGTGGAAGTTCTGTAACAATTCCATTATGCTTTACTTACTTTAATTCTCTGGAAATTAAAAATGGTTAAAGGAGAAATCAACCGTTTTCAAAAAAAAAAACAACAAATCCCACATAGATCCCCCCTCCCTCCTGCCCCGGGGAAATGACCCAAACTTTATACTTACCCCTCGGCACAGATTCAGGCATCGGAGTTACACGCAGCCATCTTTCGGGTGGCAGATCGGCATGTCGGCACATGCGCAGTTGGACCAATTTGCTGGTTTGCGACAACTGTGCATGCGCCGAAATGGACGGAAATTGCCAAAACATCAGAAGAAACGAAGGCCCGGAAGATGGCTCCGGTGAACTCTGATGCCTGAATCTGCACGGAGGGGTAAGTATAAAGTTAGGGGCATTTCCCCGGGGGGTCAGCTAGGCTGGGTGGAGAAGAGGGAGAGAGGTCTACGTGGGGTGGGGGGTAGGGTTTTTTGTTTTTTTTTGAAAACGGTTGAATTCTCCTTTAATCATGGGTCAGAGTGACTGACATTTAGAAGACAAATAAAAACTGCACCATTTCATGATAAAATACATGCATTTCAGTAAAATACCTGTGATAATGTCAAATGGCTTTGACTCCTGGTTTTCCTCATCACAATATCCATCTGACTCTGGTTCAGTAGGAGAAGGGATACTGTAATTGTAAACCACTGCAAGGCAAGAGATTTTTTTTTCAATGAAAGTAATCCAGAGGTTCCTCCCGTTAAGAGCCCAGAGTGCAGGATTCAACCAAAGACAACCAGACAATATAACATGGCATAAAGAACAGAAGGCAAATATATATCTATCTATCTATCACTTTTCATACTGGTAAGAAAATATATAATCCTAATGTCTCAATTGTACCCGAACCTTTAGTTTGTAAACTCTAATCTCTAGGTCCTTCTAACTCTATTGTACTCTGTAATCCTTGTTTGTTATCCACCATTTATTCCCTGTTTGCTATAACTGCAGTAAAGCACTGCGTATCTTGACAGCGCTATATAAATAAATGATGATGATGATGATGATATTCTACTACAAAAGGCTTTCCTTTATACAACACAGTATGTATGAGTTATAGGGATGCACCGAATCCAGGATTCGTTTCAGGATTCGGCCTTTTTCAGCAGGATTCGGCTGTATCCTACTGACTTCAAACCCTAATTTGCATATGCAAATTAGGTTCAAGGAGGGAAATCTCGTGACTTTTTGACACCAAACAAGGTAAAGTAAAAAATGTTTCCCCTTCCCACCCCTAATTTGCATATGCAAATTAGGATTTGGATCAGTATTCGGCCGAATCTTTGTCGAAGGATTTGGGGGTTCGGCCGAATCCATAATAGTGGATTCGGTGCATCCCTAGTGAGTTATGGGTGTTTTTTGAGATTTCCCTTAGCTATATAACCAGTATTTGCATTTATATGAAGTTACATATTAGATGATTTTGTAAAAAGACAAATATCCATCAAGTTTAACTCTGATCAGGGAATGTTGCCCAATTTATAGTTGTTCCAGAGCAATCTGACAAATCAGCCTTTTCCAATGTAGAGAAGGAAAACTATTCGTTATGGACGCCAAAAAAAGCAGTGAGAGTAGCCCAAACCAACCAGTCTTAATTTCAGTAACCCGGCAGTTTTTCACTTACTTTATTGAAGCAAATGCACTACTTTATAGCTCTCACTGCAAAAATAACATTTCCATCCTTGGGAGAGCCTCTTTTTTCTAGGAGGGTGTATGCTCTCATGAAAAATATTTTGGTAAATAGGGCACCATTGTATTATATCGTTCCTGTATAAATTTATACACATATAATACACAAAAGCCATGAATATCTTGTAAACGATATCCTTATAAACGGTGAGTTCTGATGTCATCAGTTATAAACGGTGAGTTCTGATGTCATTTGTCACATGACTCACTGAAACTTGTTTGTTTATTAAAATAAATAAAGTACCCCCAGTTGTAAAATATGAGTATATTAGAAGTTACCTCGGAGTTCCATGACCTGTATAAAAACATTCGGCCTTCAGTCTCGTGTTTTTATATGGTCATGAAACTCCTTGGTAACTCATAATATCCTTATATTTTACAAGAGGGGGTACTTTATTCACTATATCTATCACATCACCCCCCCGAGTACCTTTTCGCAACTGGACCAGCCTTTCTATATAACCAAGACATTCTATGCCCTTTATAATCTTTGTGAGAATTCCACTTTTTAAAAACTAAAATGAAACACATAAAATGTTAAATAAAAAGCATACCATCAGAGCATTGATCTTGGTTATCCATTGCTGCCATGTCCTTGTATTGTTCTTTATGGCTTTCCATATACTCCCATTCCTCCACAGAGAAAAAAACTGCAATATCATCATGCTTTAGTAGGACCTGAAATAAACACAATCTTGACTTTACAAAACTCAAATGATAGACAAAGATTCTTAATAGATTGTTAATTTTAGAATACTAAAGGACAATATCACTTCTATAAAAAGCTTTACTAATTGCTAAGCTAAGAGAGAAGATATTTATTGGAAATTGACTGTATAATGATTCAGTAGGCCCTACTAGCAAGATCTTACAATGTAAAGCCATAACTAATGTTCCTTATATAAATTATATTTTATGGTTAAACAGATATGTAGCCTGTAGAGATTAAAACATTAGAGGGTTATCTGCACTATATTCATAATTGCCATGTTTTATTCATGTCAATCAATATTGCATATTAATATTAAAGGGGTTATTCACCTTTAAATGATCTTTCAGTATGATGTAGAGAGTGATATTCTGTGACAATTTGCAATTGGTTTTCATTCTTTATTATCGTATTTTTGAGTTATTTAGCAGCTCTTCAGTTTGCAATTTCAGCAATCTGGTTGCTAGGGGCCAAGTTACCCTAGCAATCACAGACTGATTTGAATAAGAGACTGGAATATGAATAGGAGAGGGGCTGAATAGAAAGATGAGTAATAAAAAGTAGCAATAGCAATACATTTGTGGCCATCTGAAAGCTGGAAGAAGAAGGCAAGTCATTCAAAAACGCTAAAACATAAATAATGAAGACCAAATGCTTAGAACTGGCCATTCTATAACATACTAAAAGTTAATTTGAAGGTGAATAACCCTTTTAAGGTCATAATGATATGAATATTTCATATTCATATCCATATTTAATATTGATATTTTTTATTCATTTTCATATTAATTGAATGATGTTACTCAAGCTATTCAATGAGTAATTAAATGACAAGTTAAAATATACAGTACAGGTAAAGGATCTGTTATCCGGAAACCCGTTATCCAGAAAGCTGCAAATTACAGAAATGTGGTTTCCCATAGACTACATTTTATCCAAATAATCCAAATTTAAAAAATGATTTCCTTTTTCTCTGTAATAATAAAACAGTGCCTTGTACTTGAGCCAAACTAAGATATAATTGATCCTTATAGAAAGCAAAACCAGCTATTGGGTTTATTTATTGTTTACATGATTTTCTAGTAGACTTAAGGTATGAAGATCCAAATTACGGAAAGATCCGTTATCTGCAAAGACCCAGGTCCCGAACATTCTGGATAACAGGTCTCAAACCTGTATATCTATATTTTTCTGATTATGTCATTTATTACATTCCCACTTTCTAGCTAACAGGTTTCCATACCTGTACATATTAAGCTGCCCCGAAAGTCCCTTTAAATGCAGTATAGGTCTACAGAACTATATACCTAATTTGCAATGTTTAAAATGCTGTAGAGCAGAGTATTCTGCGCCTCATTGTGACTAGTGCAACAAAACTTTCTGTATATTTAAGCTCAGTAACGACTTGTTGGGCAGGTGCTAAGCCCATACATCATAACTAGAGGAGGTTCTATGGAGGCTTCCAAAAAGGCAAGCCCACATTTTTCTACACCCCCAGGGAGTTTAGCAGTCTAGTAGAGCTCCGGAAAACAATTTCATAAACGCAAACCATGCCATTTCCATAGGCAGTTTCCCCTCCAGCAACAACTTAGAAATAAACAAGATTTATAATTACAGATACAGTACATGCTAATTGTTGTCCTCCGAAATAAGATTAAGGATCTTCGTCAGATGTATTGACTATAAAACATATATGTCTTAGGCTATGGGTCACCAAATGTAGTACATTTACCTGCTTGGTCAGCTCCTGAATTATCTTCTGGGCAAGTTCTAGGATCATCTGCGAGACCAGTCTGTGTTCCCCATTCCAGTCATTTTTGCACGAGATGACTGTGTGCTCAAGAGACAAATTCTGTTTTTTGTCATGGACTTTTGACACCCAAATATTGTTGCTATTCAAGACATGTTCCTTCACAAAGCTATAATCCTACAGAACAAAAGAAAAAGAAACAAGGCCTGTTGGTTAAGCATAAGAGAAAAATGTCTCAATACAGTAGATCTCCTACTGAAAGCATGCTGTGTCCCTCTGATTTTGGAATGATGTATATGCATATAAGAAATGCATTTTTAATATCAGGCAACATAGCTGCTAAAGTTGTAATAACAGTATTTATTTGTATATTTTTTTTTCTGTTCAATAGTTAGAAGGATGTATTAGGGTCAGGGCGCACAGGCAGATTCGGGGAGATTAGTCACCTTGGCGACAAATCTCCTCTTCTTTCTTCTCGAACTGCCTTCCAGCCGGCTATAATGAAAAATCGCCAGCGGGATGGCACTCACAGCGCTTCATATTCCGTAGTTGCCAGAAGTTTCCCCGTGAGTAAAATGAAGTGCCGCGAGTGCCATCCCGCTGCTGATTTTTCATTATAGCCGGCGGGAAGGTAGGGGAAGGCAATTTGGGGAGATTGTCACCCCGAAGAAAAGGCAATTTGTCACCGGGGCAGCTAATCTCCCAGTGTGCCCTTACCCTTAAAGGAGAAGGAAAGGTAACTTTTTAAACCTATCTTTAAATGTTGCTTGGGTGCTCCCCTCCTGAACCGCATTACTTTCACAGCCCAATTCGGTCTCCTGCACTCACACTGTCCCGTTGAAGTTTCAGCCCTTTCCAAACTTTGCGGCCGCCATGTTGACCGAGTGCATGTCACGTTCTGTGTCTCCATGTCTGAAGTGCGCATGCGCTAAAATTTAGTCCTCCCCTAATGCCATTGCCTTGTACCACCTGACCGCAATATTGCCGCTCGCATGGGGGAAGAAAAGGATACTGTACGCATGTGCAGGACCAAATTTTTACTGCACATATGTGAGCCCTATTAGATTTGGATAGCGAGAGGGATGGATTTTCTTTTATATGCAACTTACAAAAATTTTTATTACCTTCTTGGATACAGAAAGAAGGGAAAACATATAGAGCAAGGAATCCTGTAAGTATCTGTCCATTTAGTGGGCAATCTATATAACTTTATTTGTATTTTACCTTTCCTTCTCCTTTAAGGGTACTTAGGCTTAAGGGGCATATTTTAGACACTGGTCCTGACACCTCCTATTCATGAGATGTAAATTAATTTGCCTTTCTGTGATGCTGTCCGCTCCAATTAGTTTGTTCAAATAGTAACATTCAATTTCATATAAAAAAACATCTTAAAGTGACTTGATTTATCAAATCTAAACAATGTTATATTTGAACTTATTGACCTGTCAGTATAGTGTGTTTTTACTGGATGCCATGGAAATGGATCTTTGGCACAAACAATATCTCTGATTTGATCATCTCAGTGGTGTACATCCTTTTCTAGATTTTGCTGGTTAACAGTCAGAACTGAAGGCAAAAATAATTAAATGAATTAAAAAAAAAATAGGGAAAAAATTAATTGATGCTTCTTTATTAGTATAATAGACAGTGATTATCCATTCACAACCTTGCTTTTTAAAAAACGGTGGGACATTTACTAGCATTTCCTTATACATTGCACTGTTCTTTGAGAATTTTTAGTTGGTTTCTGCTAGGGATGCACCGAATCCAGAATCCTTCTGCCAGGCCAAACCAAATCCTAATTTGCATATGCAAATTAGGGGTGAGGAGTGAAATCTTGTGACTTTTTGTCACAAAACAAGGAAGTAAAAAATGTTTTTTCCCTTCCCACCCATAATTTGCTCATGCTAATTAGGATTCGGGGTTTGGTCAAATCCAAAATAGTGGATTCGGTGTATCCCTAATTTCTGCCAATCCTTTGTATTCAGATCAGATCCAGCTATTCAGATGTAATTTAAAGTACTTGCAAGTTACATGCTAAACCATAACAATGAGGGTGCAACAGGCTTGTTACTAAAAGAAACAAACAGATAACAAGAAATGTAGAACCCCAAACAAAGCAGAGGTCTGCCCACCAACTTGTTCATTGATTAACCCCAATCCCCAAAAAATATCTAGATCAAAATGCACATTTGGCTTAGTCTCAATTCTATCTAGTTTCAGTATACTGAAATAATTCCAGTACTACGATTACTGATCACCTCTGTTTGCATTACCAGCCACTACCAGGCTAAGATAACAGCAAATAAAAGAATCATGATGTTATTGTTGATATTTTCTCACCTCTCCAGTCAGCAGGTGGATGATTTCTAAGGCATAATTTAAAACTGCATTTGTCACCTGTTCCTTTTCCATACTTAATAAGTTAATCAAATACTTCAGATTTAGGCTTCATGCGCAGTTGAGTTGTTAAACTCCAGAAAAAAATTTGAATTCCTTCAGAAAAAACATCCTAAAAAGAAATCAAAATCAAGGCGTCTGTGATCGTAGATTAATCACCATAAAAATCTAAACATAGTACGGCAGCGCTATCCATTTTATAGAAAGGGAGGATATGGCAAAACAATACTCAATGTCAAAAAACAATTGTTTTCAATAATTTTATTTTCAACAGTTTTAACTTTCACAGATTTAAGCTTTTTTTAAAGTTTAAATTTTCCCAGGAGAAGCTTATTGGGAAGGAAGGGGGGGGGGGGGTGAGCCAACACTTAAAAGCTTTTAAGGGAGGAACTACACAATGCGTTTAGTGCCGATACGCAGGGCCGCCATTAGACATTACGGTGCCCCGTACAACAAAGTTTTCCCACATTGGCGCCCAAGCCCCACACCAGATCCCGCCCACTCCACCCAAACCCCACTCCATCCCGCCAAAAGACCACACAGACATCTGCGCTAAAAAAGTAAACCCCCACATACAAGTTATAAAAAGCTATTGATGGTCAGGGCCCCCTTATAAGTATAAAAAATAAATAAATAAATTGGTGCCAGGGCCTCCCTTAAAAGTTAAAAAAAAAAACATTGGTGGCAGGGGCCTATAGAATATTAAAATAATACATTGGTGGTCAAAGGATTAAACGAAAAAAGACGATTCAGGAATTCGGCTTCGGTTGTTTCATGGCTTCGGGTCCTTTGGCTATTCGGCACTTCCGCATTTCAGCTGTTCGGGAAGGGGGGCCCGGCTCTTTCAAAACTGCAGCACTGCCGGGCCACTTGTCCCCCCTCCGACATGTCGCCATGTGACAAAACACATGCGACATGCCGGATGTTGTGAAGAGACAGGAAGTGAAGGAGAATCGCATGTAAGAACGACATTTATCCAGCACGCTGCGTTTTCATCCGACAGATGGATAAATGTAGTTCTTACATGCGATTCTCCTTCACAACATCCAACACGTCGCATGCGTTTTGGCGCATGTCAACGCCGGCACCAAACGCATCGTGGAGTTCCTCCCTAAGACCACATAAAGCAATAAACATATATTAACTTTGGTACAAATGATGCATTAGCTGCTGACAATCTGATCACTTGCAATGTGCAGGTCAACAAATTGCTGGCCCACACAACCCTAACCTCTCTCACCCAACCCAAACCCAGCCCTTCATGCCACAATTAAGTATATACCTGCACCCAAACTGCCCACCTCCGATTGCCACCAAAGGGGTAAGGGCACATATCAGTATATAAATGTGGCAACAGAATTCTACAGGGCCAATTGGCCCCTAACATAAACAGCCAGCCAACTTACCACTACTGATCACAGTCCTGAGAAAAGCCTTAGCTAATACAGCAAACGGTAAGATTTTAGAGAGTCTGCCTCTGAATTACTGAGCTGCTGAAACACCAGAAGAAGAAAATTGAAGTTTAAACTTTAAAAACAGAAAGTAATTGAAAAAAAAAAAAATAGTTACTGTTCGTATACTACATCTAAAACCAACTGAACTAAAAATGCGTTGGGTTCACCTTTGAGGTAACTTTTAGTATGTTATAGAATGTTTAATTCTAAGCAACTTTTCAATTGGTCTTTTTTTTTATATAGTTTTTGAATTATTTGCCCTCTTCCTCTAATTTTTTCCAGCTTTCAAATGGCAGTTACTGACCCCATACAAATGCTCTGTAAGGCGACAAATTTATTGTTATTGCTACTTTTTATTACTCATCTTTCTTTTCAGGCCTCTCCTATTCATATTCCAGTCTCTCATTCAAATCAGCAGATGGTTGCTAGGGAAATTTTGGCCCTAGCAACCAGATTGCTGACGCTGCAAACTGGAGAGCTGCTGAATAAAAAAGCTAAATAACTCAAAAACCACAAATAAAAAAAAGAAAATTAAAACCAATTGCAAATTGTCTCAGAATATCACTCTGTACATCATAATAAAATGTAATTCAAAGGTGAACAACACCTTTAAGTTCCTGGTGTTAGATCTGTAAGATGTTTTGCAATTTCATTAAAGGAGAAGGAAAGGCTAAAATTAAGTAAGCCTTATCAGAAAGGTCTATATAAATACACCAGTAAACCCTCTAAGTAATGCTGCTCTGAGTCCAGTATTTTGTATTCTGCCGAACCCCCAAATCCTTTGCAAAAGATTCGCCGAATACCGAACTGAATCCGAATTTGCAAATGCAAATTAAGGGTGGGAAGGGGAAACATTTTTTACTTCCTTGTTTTGTGACAAAAAGTCACACGATTTCCCTCCTCGCCCCTAATTTGCATATGCAAATTAGGATTCAGTTCGGCCGGTCAGAAGGATTAGGCCGAAACCGAATCCTGCTGAAAAGGGCCGAATCCTGAATTCGGTGCATCCCTAAAAGAAACACCACATTTCTTTCCTTCTATTGTGTATACATGGACTGCAGTGTTAGACTGGGACACCAGGGGCCCACCCAAAAACCTTAGATCAGGGGCTCACTCTCAGTACTAATATTCTTCATCTCCTCAATCAACCTCTATTAGAAGCATGAGGGCCCACTGACACCTGGGCCCACCAGGAGTTTTCCTGGTTTCCCAGTGGGCCAGTCTGACACTGGACTTCTGTATCAGACTTCCTTCTTTCATCTTAAACCTCCAGGGCTAGGACTTGAGCATGCTCAGCTTGTTCCTCTCCCCCCTCCCTGCTGTAACCTGAGCCCAGAAATATGAGTGAGCAGGGAGAGACTCAGGCAGGAAGTGATGTCACACCAAGCTAATATGGCAGCTGCTATCCAAAATAAACAAGAGTTTCCAGAGCCATTTACTCAGGTATGGTAAAGCATTCTGCAGAATAAATATTGTGCTGTAGCTTGCACTATTGTGGCTAATCTATTGGCAATAAGCTGCTTCCGTAGCTTTCCTTCTCCTTTAAAGCAGCACAAGATAAATAAAAGTACATTCTCTCTCTTTTGATAGGTATATCATGATGGCAAATACTTGACACAATATATATCCCACATTTAGCCTTAGGATAATGAGTGATATTTTTTATAACACAAAATATTCATAGCTTTAGATGAATTTTGCCTTCAGACACAAAATAGAGCCCCACACTACTCATGCTGCAGACTGCAGTGGACTAAGGTACACAATGCTAATGAGCATTCATCGGGCAGGGTATTGTTTTAAAGAGACAAGCTATAAACTTTATCTGGTTCTACCTTTAACCGATTCAATACGAGCAAATCTTGTATGAAGACTATATCTGTACTTGTAATGCACTTCCACGTGTATGTATACAGCAAAACATTTGGCTGCTTGAACAAACCACACATTGTGTTGAGAAACAAGGATATACAGAATATTTACAACAGAGACAGACAATCCAATGTAACTCCTACCTGCTCCAGCCATGTGTGGCGATAGGGGCGTGGCCGTTCCCCTATGAGTTGTCTGGGAGGGACTTTCCCTGCTAACGAAAGGTAGTGTGGTACATGTAGTGCAGCTTTCTAATGTTTCCCCGACTTATCCGTGGAATAGGACTACAACTCCCTACGAGCTACTTGACGGTCGAGACGTTTTCCCAGATGTATGCGCTTATTAACGAGACGTCTCAAAAGAATTCTGGGATGTGTAGTGCAATTGAAGAAAGAGACGCGAATAAAACGGTGTGGAAAGACTACAACCCCCTAAAGCTACCGCGGCTGGGAGGGCAGCGTTCCACAGCGGTATCATGTGACACACAGACAGCCAATCGGTGCAGAAGGATGGATTGGATGTTTGAGGTGGGATTCAGGTCTGGACTGGGACTCAAAATAGGCCCTGGCATTCCAAGTACAAAGAGGCCCAAATCAGCTCCCCAACTAGGGTTGCCATCTTTTCCGGAAATAAATACCGGCCGTCCTATATATTTATATTTTTTCCCTATTAATAACATTGGGATAATTTATCCTGGCCAGGTGGCAACCCTATCCCCAAATAAATAGTGACTTTCTATGGCAGCCCATACCTCATACCAACTGTCCCTTTTTCGGAGGGACAGTCCCTCTTTTGACAGCTCAACCCGCAGTCCCTCATTTGTACTGGAAAGTCCCTATTTTCTCTGCACTGAACAGCCTCTGCTTTTAGCAGAGAGCACAGAACACCTAACAGGTGCAAATAAGATTGTAATAATTTTGAGACACAAAAAAACAGTTTAGATAAGGAGAAATATTTTCAAACTTTCATAACCTGCCAAATTTTGTTAAATTAACATGGTAATTAGGGGGTGTGGCCAGAGAAAGGGCGTGGTCAAAAAATATCGCTGCGCTACGTGCGAAAAAAAAATTTGTCCCTCTTTTTACTTCCAAAATGTTGGGAGGTATGCCCCTTTGGCATTTGCCAGAACCCACAGATTGCCTATCCGTGTCTGGTGGGATGTGATGGGCTGTTTGGTTATTACTTTAAGACATAACCCTGTAGGGTATCAATTGCAAAATATCAGAGTTTACGCATTACTTACACATAGGGTTGCCGGCTTTTCAAAACAAAACTGCTTCCGTAGCTTTCCTTCTCCTTTAAAGCAGCACAAGATAAACAATAAAAGTACATTCCTTCCCTTTTCATCGGTATATCATGATGGCACTACTCATTGCCACTATTTATCCCACATTTAGGCTTAGGATAATGATATCTGCATCCCAGTTACCTGGCCGGTAAAAATGATGGCTAATCCCATTGTTATTAATAGGGAAAAAAGTTAAATATATAGGAGGGCCGGTATTTTTTTCCAGAAAAAATACCGGCCTTCCTATTTTAAAGTCCAAAAGCCAAAAACGCTATATTTCGGATTTTATAGTTAAAAAAAACTAGAATTTTTCGAGTCTTTGGCATTTGGACTTAAAGAGATAATGAAAATTACCTTTTTTTTTTTATATCCATCATAACATTGTCTTTGAATGCTAGTTAAATTTTGCATTGGACTGTTAATTAAAAATCAATACAGATGACATAACTCCAATGACTATATGTTATAGTGGTGTATTGATGGAGTTTTCTTGTGACTTGAATTTAGATTCATTGTTTCCTCAAGGTATACTGGTTTAGTAGTATATTTTCATTGTATATTAATTACATATTTACAGTGTTTGTTATTTGTACGGTAAATTTTATTGCTACAGAAAACAGTATTGCTCTTCATTCTGTGAAACAATGTTGCAAGCCATTTGATTAAATGTTATTTAATGATCTAGCGGTTATCTGACTTACATTTTTTAGGAGATACAGTAGATCCAGATGACCTGGATCACGACTATTGTTTAAAAGGTAAGAATTGCTGAGCTATTCAAGCTTCAGTGTACCTTTCTAAAAAAACAAACAGTTAAAATAAAATAAAATCATTATAAGACAATTCCCATTGACTTATATAAAAAAAGTAAAACGAAATTCTGGTGAAGAATTACATTTGTTTTTTTACATGATTATTTTTAGTCTTAAAATATTCTTGAGTAAAAAAACTCAAACTTGATGTATAGATGACATTTTAAACTTCTGCTGAGAATGCCTAGAACTAATCTCTAGCATACATAGTAGGGATAGAAGCTGCTACAGAGAAATGCTAGCAACTGGTGTATCAATTTGTAATAGTTAAGGTCCCCATAGACGTGACGATTCTTCTTGCCGAACGACCGATTTTAGGGAAGCCCGACCGATCCTTCGAAATTATCGTGCGGTTAGTGGTATTCGAACGATCGTACATCTTACGATTTTTCAGCCGACATCTGTCGGGAAATTGATCGGCCAGGTCAAAAAATCTTTGTCGGTCCCAGTGCAATCTCTCTATGTTTGCAGGGCCAAGCAGGCAGCTCCCCTTTGTTTTCCTGGCAAATTGGTCTTTTTAGTTGATGGTAGATTCATACGATCGTACGATCGTTCTGAGAAGATCGTGGTCTCACGATCAGGATCTGATCTTTTAAAAATCTCAACATCTATGGCCAGCTTTAGACCTGGGACCAGTCCTACTGAGCAGCTTCTAGGGAACATGAAGGGCTTTATTAAAAAAAAAAAATTGTCCAAACTCCCAAATCCCCTTAATTTACTAATAAAACTTCTTGAAAAAATCAGTGCGACAAAATCAAGTGTGCATTCAAATCATGCAACTTTTCCGAATTGTCGCTATGAAAACTTGATTTCTCGAATTGTCACCCCGAAAAACTCAAAATAATCGGATTGTCAAATGAAAACCAATGCAAACATTCCAAAACTATAGAGAATTCTGAATTTAAAAAACATGTTCCAATTGTTAAAGGGACCATCTGCTATTGACGTCTACATGACTTCAACAGGTTTTAAATGGAGTTTTTTTCAGATTTGAATTTTTAGAAGCTTTAGAGCATAATAAATCTTGAAAAAATTTTGTTTTTTTCCCTCTAAAAGTTTTTGGCCTTTAAAAACTCGACCAGAAAAATTTGAGGTTTAATAAATAGGCCACTTAAAAGCCTATATTTTAGAAAATTAAACAGTAATTCTAACTAATAGATTAAAGCAAAAACAGATCATTATGGAATGTCATTCTTAAAATTATGGGAGAATGAGTGGCTCAGTAGTTACTGTAAATTTACTACAACAGTGAAAACACTGCAACACATAATCAGATCAATGAAATGATCAGAAAAGGTTTTTTCTTTAAAGTAAAAATAAAAACAGGTGCCCCTTGGAATCATGGATCTGTGTGTTTTTTAATGCAAAAATGCAAGAGTTTAGACCATTTTTTTCACCTGAACTATCTTCCATTCGGACATAGAGACCGAATTTCCATAATTGCTTCATATTTTATCTCTGTGGACCCAGAAAGCCTAGAATAACAAAAAAAGATGTACAGAGAATCCAGATATCGCCCACATGTGTATATATTAGTCAAAAATATACCAACACCAGGAGTCTCTATTTTCTTTTCCCAGTCCAGCTTTGATGATCAGTTGGTAGTAATTACAGCACTAAAACAAATTTTCCATGCCATGTCCACCATGCACTTAGGTTGTATAAAGTGGCTTGTTTTGTTTCTTCATATATATGTATATCTACTACTTGCACTTTATATATTAGGATCGTTTTAATGTTTATTTACAATTGTAATCAATATGTTCACTTCCAAATGACTTTTCTTTAGATGGAGGCAGCATATGATTCAAAATCATTTAATGAACGTTGCATATATTCTCTGTCCGGTCTAGGAGATAACATGGCAAATGCTGAAGACAGAAAACGGTCCATAGATCTACGGTATGTTAAAGCATAAGTCATCATTAGATTCGTACTTGGGAGATGATAACTTTATTAAGCAAGGAAATTCTTTACAAAAGTCTTCATGTGGTATCCTTAAAATAAGTCACTCTGAAAACTGGGACGTCCAACTGCTAAACAGCACACAGAAATACCGAAGAACACAGAGCCTCCAAAAAGAATTTATTTTCGCAAGACCAGAAGAAGGAAGTTGTACATAAGGTTCATGTCTGCGATAATTGTGGGAAATTGTTTACTAGGAGTTCCTCTCTGGTAATACACAAGAGGTCCCATACGGGGGAGAAACCTTATGAGTGTAGTATATGCAAAAAGAACTTTCCTTCCACTTCTAATCTTTCACAACATCAGATTTACTGGGGAGAGACCATATGTATGTAACCAGTGTGGGAAGAGATATACTCATGCTTCTAGCTTAGTTATTCATCAGAGAGTACACAGAGTACACACTAGAGAAAGACATTTTTCCTGCAATCAGTGCAACAAAAGTTTTACCAGCAGATCAATTCTTGTTACTCACTATAAACGACACACTGGAGAAATGACTCTCATATGCAATGTTTGGGGAAAAGGTTTTCTTACCAAATTTCATTTTGCTTTGCACCAGAGAACCTATACTGGAGAAAGGCCTTTTTCATGTAGCCAGTGTGGGAAGCGATTTTCTTCCCATGGAGCTCTGGGTTGACACGAGGTTATTATACAGGAGAGAGGCCATACATTTGCAAAACATGCAGACATGTTATACACGTGGTTCACTACTCAGCAGACATGAGAGAATTCATATGGAAGAAAGTTCCTTTGTCAAAATTGAACCTGAAGCTCACCTAGAGATTACAGTTGTACAAGTTAAATTAAGATATTTAAGTTAATTATTTATTTATATTCATAATCAGATCAATGAAATGATCAGAAGTTGTTTTTAAAAGTAAAAATAAACACAGGTGCACCTTGGAGTCCGAATCATGGATCTGTATGTTTTTAAATGCAAAAAATTTAAGAGTTTAGACCATTTTTTTCACCAGAACTATCCTCCATTTGGACATAAAATTTCCATAATTGCTTCGTATTTTGTATCTGTGGACCCAGAAAGACTAGAATAACAAAAAGGATGTACAGAGAATCCAGATATGTGTATATTTTAGTTTAGCGGGCCGGGTACCCGCAAAAACCTGTGGTACCCTGCGGGTAGAGGTTCCGGGTGCAGGTATAGATGCGGGTCGGGCCGCGAGTCTTCTCAATTTTTTCGATTTTTACTCCTTTTTTCTGATCACGTCTACTTCCAATGATGTCACTTCCGGTTTACAATGACACCACTTCCTGTTTTACTCCTTTTTTTCTGATCACACCTACTTCCGATGACATCACTTCCGGTTTACAATGACAGCAGTTCACGATTCTTGATGGTCAGCGGGTTGTGGGTTCGGGTTGCGGATAAGGTCCTTGCAGGTCGTGGGTCCAAGTGGGTAAGAATGCGGGTTGTGGGTCCGAATTGTGGATTGCAGGTTGCAGGTAGGGGTTCCAAAAAATGGAATGAACCAATTTCTAAGACCCGAACCCGCAGCCCCAGACCGCAACCTGCATATTTACCCACTTTGATCAGCTACCTGACCCAGACCCTCAACTGCCTTATCCGCAACCCGGCACGCAACCGACCACCATCAATCAGGAAGTGATGTTGCTGCAAACCGGAAGTGACATTATCAAAAGTGGGTGGGACAGAAACAAGCTTTGTAAAACTTTTAAAGGAGTAAAATATAGACAATATTACATAAGAAATGTAGATGAGACCAGCAACCCGACCCATGTCTATACCCGCACCTGAAAATCTTCCCCTCGTTCTGAAGGGTGCCCACTTTTTTGCACGTTCCCGACCCGCTGCAGGACTCTATTGCAGGCCATATTTTTCCCAGTCGAGGGGATTGGTTAGTAGTAATTATTGCACTTTCCATGCCATGTACACCATGCACTTAGGTTGTATAAAGTGGCTTGTTCATTTAATGAACATTGTATATATCTATTCACGAGGAGCACATGGAGCAGCATATGGAGGGCAAGCTCTGAACGGTCTGTTTGTTGTGAAAGAATTGTATATATCTAACTGCAAACTGCCATCTGTTTTGAATAAGCAAGGCTAAAATATTGGTGTAAATGAGAAACTGTATTCATGGTTTAATATTATATGGGATAGGATCAGAATAATTAGCTTTTTAATATATGCCTAATGGGATCACAGACAGCCTGTATTGTGAAAGTGAATTGCCAGTATGTATGTATTTGTGCTGCTTCAGCTTTCCAAAGTTGCCTGCTCCGAAGCGATGCATATGCTTTACCATTGGTGATTCCCATTATCGCTGGTGGGAAAGCATTTGGAGGAGATTAGTCACCTGCTGGAGAAGAGATATGTCAGAGGCAACTAATCTCCTGCTCTACCATTGCCTTAGCAAAAACATTGTAGCCTCACAAACAGGGATGCACCGAATCCAGGATTCGGTTCGGGATTCGGCCTTTTTCAGCAGGATTCAGATTCCGCCGAATCCTTCTGCCCAGCCGAACTGAATCCGAATCCTAATTTGCATATGCAAATTAGGGGCGGGAGGGAAATTGCGTGACTTTTTGTCAGAAAACAAGGAAGTAAAAAATGTTTTCCCCTTCCCACCTCTAATTTGCATATGCAAATTAGGGTTCGGGTTCGGTATTCGGCCGAATCTTTCACGAAGGATTCGGGGGTTCGGCCGAATCCAAAAAAGTGGATTCGGTGCATCCCTACTCACAAAACAATAGTTTTGTGGCTACTGGGGTTAGTGACCCCTTCTGAAAGCTGAATAGAGGCAGAAAAAAGGCAAATAATGCATAAACATTGCTGAGAATAGGCCATTTAAGTATACCTAAATATAACTTTAAAGGGATAATGTCTTGGGAAAACATGTTTTTTTCAAAATGCATCAGTTAATAGTGCTGCTCCAGCACACTTCTGCACTGAAATCCGTTTTTCAAAAGAGCAAACAGATTTTTTTATATTTAATTTCAAAAACTGACATGGGGCTAGACATATTGTACGTTTCCCAGCTGCCCTAAATCATGTGACTTGTGCTCTGATAAACTTTAGTCACTCTTTACTGCTGCACTGCAAGTCCCCCCCCCAGCAGCCTAACAACAGAACAATGGGAAGGTAACCAGATCGCAACTCCCTGACACAAGATAACAGCTGCCTGGTAGATATTAGAACAGCACTCAATAGTAAAATCTAGGACCCACTGCGACACATTCAGTTACATTGAGTAGGAGAAACAACAGCCTGCCAGAAAGCAGTTCCATCCTGAAGTGCTGGCTCGTTCTGAAAGCACATGACCAGGCAAAATGACCTGAGATGGCGCCTACACACCAATATTACAACTAAATACACTTGCTGGTTCAGGAATGAAATGTTATATTGTAGAGTGAATTATTTGCAGTGTAAACATTGTAATTTATAAATAAAAACTACATCATAAAAATCATGACAGAATCCCTTTAATTTGAATAAAAGAAACCGGTATTGTTTATGCTAAATTATTGTAAATTGCTGCTTTACTTGTTGGCACAAAATATCTCTTCAAAATATCAATGTACATTAAAAGTTACCTGTAAGTCACGTTTATTTTGATGTAGTTATTTTGCTGATATCGAAGTCGAAGCATTTACCGAAATTCGTTCGAACGATTAAATCCTTCGAATTTTAATCCATTGATCGAACGATTTTTCTTTGCCCAAAAAAAGATTGCAAAGCCTATGGGGACCTTCCCCATAGGCTAACATTGACTTTGGTAGGTTTTAGGTGGCGAACTAGGGGGTCGAAGTTTTTTTTGAAGAGACAGTACTTCGACTATCAAACGGTCGAATAGTCGAACGATTTTTAGTTTGAATCGTTCGTTTCGAAGTCGTGGTCGAAGTAGCTAAAAAAAACATTCGAAATTCAACGTTTTTTATTCCTTCACTCGAGCTAAGTAAATGGGCCCCTAAAGCTGGCCACAGATGTGCAGATTTTAGCCTTGTATCTGACGAACGATTGGATGACGCAATCTTCTGACCTGGAAGAGAGGCACCACTCGCACACCCTGGCTTTCACTAGACGCCTGATGCACGGTGAAGGAGGGATCGGCACCCTCCCAAAATACAGTAGAAGAAAGAAATTAGTCGTATGACTTTATTTTTGCGTCTATGGCCATCTTAAGGGGCAGATTGATCAAATTGTGAGATTAGAGCCTACTACAGAAAAGCTCACCCACTTTCTGTTTAACCCTTTGGGACTTTTAGTAGCATATTTATCAATTGGGGAACTCTAATTCCACACTGATAAATTTTTGCTAAGGGACTGAATTATCAAAAAGAAATTCTTGCAAAATGTGAATACATGCAAGAATATTTTTGTAACCTTGAAGTAAATATAAAGTAATAAAAGCATGAAAAGTCGCCAGAAAAAAATAGCAAGCAAAAGCTACTGAGTTTCTACAGAAATCAATGGATATTAAAAACCTTTCATTTTGTATTATTTGTGGCTTTTGAGTTATTTATCTTTTCATTCAGTAGCTCTATCCGGTCTTCAAATTAGTTGGTAGGGTCCAAAATACCCTAGCAACCATGCATTGATTGGAATAAGAAACTGGAATATGCATAGGGGAGGGCCTGAAAGATGAGAAATAAAAAGTAGCTATAAAAATAAATTTGTAGCCTTATAGGACATTTGTTTTTTAGATGGTGTCAGTGACATAAATTTAAAGGAAAGGCTTTGTGCACTTGGGGGTGCCAAATGTTAGGCACTCCCAAGTGATTGTATTGACTAACCTGAAACCCCAGGCGGGTTCTCCTATCAGCAGAAAACTGCACCGGCCCAGGGTTATTCCAGCAAGCACCACGGATTGATCCTCTTCCGGCTTCTTCTTTTTTCTCGCAACTGCGCATTCGAGTGAAAGGTCGAACTTTAACTAAAAAGTCTGCTTTTTCATTCTACTGCGCATGCGTCTGCCCTTGGAAATTTGAAGAAAGAAGAAGCTGGAAGAGAAACGTTCTGTGGTGCTCACTGGCAGGCCCGGACTGGCAATCTGTGGGTTCTGGCAAATGCCAGAGGGGCTGCTGTATGGTTCCATAGAAAGTTACCATATAGTGGGCTGGTAGGGGGCTGTTTGGGCTGGTAGGGGCTGTTTTGGCCTCTGTGTACTTGGAATGGCAGGGCCTATTTTGACTCCCAGTCCAGGCCTGCTCACTGGTATAACCCCGGGCCGGTGAAGATTTCTGCTGATAGGAGCAATGGCCCGTGGTTTCAGGTAAGTAAATGAATTTACTTGGTGGTGCCTAACATTTGGCACCCCAAGTGGTAAACAACTTTTCTTCTCCTTTAAAAATGATTTGTCAGGCCCCTGTATGAAATCGCATTGTGTTTCAGAGTGCAAGTGCAAGGTAGTTTTGTACCTTGAAACCTTGCACTTTGATCATAACAAAAAAGCCCCAAAAAACATAAAAATCCTCACACACCAGTAAGATCACTGCTGAAATAGCAAATGAGAACTCCAGACATGCATTTCATGACTGTATAAATGGATAGATTGAAAGCATTATATCAGCACAGGCAGAATGCTGCAAACGTATTCTTTCTCTATGCTCCCATGTGCTTAATTCTGTGTCCCTTTACCTAGCGGAAACCCCTAGAACAAAGATGTTTTCCACAGTGGAAACATCTTCATGTCTGCCCCCCCTTCTTTGAAATCCAAGCAGCATGTGAAACATTTACACCAAAGAAGAACAGGACATTTGGGAAGTAAAACAGCAGGGCCAGAGACCCCCTATTGCCAGTAATCTCATGATATTCATTCCTCCTAATAGGGAGCAGACCCGCTCCCTTCATCACTACCACCCTCCTAGCCAGTCTGGCTTTCAACTGGTGAGCCCTGGATCTGGCTGTAACAGCAGTAATAATGCAAAGGAATAAGGGAGGCCGATGTGTGGAGCTACATAAGAAAGAAAAAAAAAAGTACTGCAGCTGCCAGACCCAGAGACGGACCCGTGAAGCTAATTTTTAGCGCTTCAGCATATGCAGAGCAGAGTAATTAATCTAATATAGCGCACTCCAGACACGCCCCCATTACACACCCACCCGCCCTGGCTCTCCTACTCAGTTCCCATAGCAACCTGTCCCGCAGGCCCTCACAGGGAGGCTTGGAACGCAAACGTTCCAGGGCTACCAAAAGAACCAATACCAGTCGAGAATGCAAAGACACTTTAGGAAGAAGCCAATGGCGGGGCCGAATATTGTTGTCTGGCATTGAGTAGAGGCTTGGGAAGGTTTGTTTGGGTTTCTGCGCTCAGCTGTCGGGGACTGTTGTTACGAAGAGGTGAGTAGATTATTGAGGGAACGGGAGAAAGAACCGTTTGGGAAAGCGCTAGTTTGAAAATTGCTCTTTTGGACAAGGCCCTCTTCATCTCTACTTGTATCTGTTATTGGTTGCTTTGTATGCAAATCTATATGTTTAGTGAATACGCCCTTTTGGTGTACACGAGAATAGCTGTTTTATGATTAATAATAAGAATCTTGTTGGGACTTATGATCCAGTGGCCACTATTGCCTCTTCTGGGAACAGGCTTATGGTGTATAGTCCTTTTCTGTGGCACACAAGGACATTTCTAACTGATCTGACAGGTAGCTCTTTAAAGGAGAACTAAACCCCCAAACTAATGAAAACCCCTACCCTCCATAGCCCCCCCTTCCTGTTCCCCCCCACACAGGTGTTAATACCTGTAAATGCCCCTAAATCTTTAATTACCCCTCAAGGCAGAGTCACTGGAGCCCACAGACGACATCTTCACCTTTTCGGGAATTTTCGGGTCCCTTCGGCAAATTCTGTGGCTGTCGGCGCATGCACAGTTGTTTGGGGCTGGAAAATTGCTACAACTGCGCACGCGCCGATATGCCGCTTACTTACTGAAGATTCCCAAAGAGGTGAAGATGGCCCCCGTGAGCTCCGCTGCCCTGACTCTGCATCGAGGGGTAACTAATGACTTGGGGGGATTTATAGGTATTAACACCTGTGCGGGGGGAACAGGGAGGCCGGACTATGGAGGGTAGGGGTTTTCATAGTTTGGAGGGTTTAGTTTTCCTTTAAACTGGTGACATAATTTTTATAATGGGTAAATTACACTTTCCTACATGGCACCGTATGACTAAACTTACTGGAAGACTTGTTTAGTGCTTTCATTTAATCCAAATGGTTTAAAGGAGTGGTTCACCTTCAAGTTAAAGGGATACTGTCATGGGAAAAAAAAATTTTTCAAAATGAATCAGTTAATAGTGCTGTTCCAGCAGAATTCTGCACTGAAATTTATTTCTCAAAAGAGCAAACATGGTCACATGACCAGGAGCAGCTGGGAAATTGACAAAATGTCTAGCCCCATGTCAGATTTCAAAATTGAATATAAAAAAATCTGTTTGCTCTTTTGAGAAATGGATTTCAGTGCAGAATTCTGCTGGAGCAGTGCTATTAACTGATTCATCTTGAAAAAAAAGTTTTTTCCCATGACAGTATCCCTTTAATATTAATATGTTATAGAATGGCAAGTTCAGCGGAGCCCATGGGTGCCATCTTCACTGCTTCGGGAATCTTTGGGTCCCTTCATCAAATTCAGTGGCTGTCGGCCAATGCACAGTTGTTCGGGACTGGAAAATTGCTACAACTGCGCATGTGCTGATACGCTGCTTACTTACTGAAGACTCCCGAAATGGTGAAGATGGCCCCCGTGAGCTCCGCTGTGCTGACTCTGCGTCGAGGGGTAATTAAAGACTTAGGGGCATTTACAGGTATTAACACCTGTGCGGGGGGAAGGGGGGGCAGGGTGGCAGGACTATGGAGGGTAGGGGTTTTCATAGTTTGGGGGTTTTCATAGACTTGTGTTCAAAACAGCTTCTAGGGCCCCCATGAAGGGTTGCTACCTGTCAGGTTTTCACACCTGCCGTCTGGTTGAAAACCGGGCAAGCCTGTTCCCTGCTTCCTTGACGTTTTGGCCAATCACGGGCTGCCACGTTAGAGGCCCGCCCCTTTGTGTCACGCAGGGCCAATACCTTTGTGTCACAGACCCACCCCTTTAGTTCACTGGCCTGCCCTTCGCATCACCAGCCCACCTCTAACGTCATGGGTACCACCCCCTGCCCGGATCCCAAATTTAGAAAAGGTGGCAACCCTACCTCGTGAGTTTCCCCATGCTTTCTTTATAGTTCCCCCTTAAAGGAGAAGTAAACCCCTTATTGAAAAAAAACCCTACCCTACATAAACCCCCTCCCCCCAGCCTAGCTGCTACCCCTGGCAAATACCCCAAACTTTTTACTTACTCCTCGGTGCAGATTCACATCATCGGAGTTCACGGCAGCCATCTTCTTCTCTTCGGTCGTCATCTGGAAGTAAGTTCTGTATCCGCGTATACGCAGTTGGAGCAGTCTTCGGGGTTTTGTCAACTGCGCATGTGCCAAAAGTCACAGAAAGTGCCAGAAGAAGACCCAGTGAAGACTGAAGAAGATGGCTGCCGTGAACTCCAATGCCGCAAATCTGTGTCTGTTGGACTTATGATGCTACCCAGGGTTCTGGCCTTATGATAGCTGAAGTAAGGAGAGTCTCCAACCAGTTGTCCAATGTTATGGTATGTTTAAAGCATGCTCCAATTGGATTTGATAACTTGGTATACTGCTTTAGATGTGTGGTTGTAGGTGCTGACATAATATATAATGTTTGTTAAAGGAACTGTCAGTGTAAAAATAAAAACAGGGTAAATAGGCTGTGCAAAACAAAAAATGTTTCTAATATAGTTAGTTAGGCAAGTATTTGATGTATAAAGGCTGGAGTGACTGGATGTGTAACAGAACAGAACACAACTTCCTACTTTTCAGTAGTAATAATTGACAAAGGTCTCAAAGAAGACCAAAACGTTGGAATAACAAATAAATTATCTATTTTTCACCATATTTTAAGACCTGTGAGTGCTTTGCTTTACATGATATATATATATATATATATATATATATATATACACACACAAAAGCCATGAATATCTTGTAAATTATATCCTTATAAACGGTGAGTTCTGATGTCATTTCTGTCACATGACTGACTGAAACTTGTGTATTATAATAAATAAAGTACGAGGATATTAGAAGTTACCTTAGAGTTCCATGACCTGTACAAGCACTTTGCCCCAGGAACAAATATGGGGTGCATATCATGTAAACTTCTAACATTTGTTTATAAATCTGCCCCTTAATGTTCAAATATTTTTGCAGGCTTAAGGTACTGTGATCCAAATTACGCAAAGATCCCTTATCTGGAAAACCCCGCGTCCCAAGCATTATTGATAATAGACCCTATACCTGTACCAGCTCTTGTGAGAGTTGCTGCTCCCTTTTTTATTTTCCTCTCTCTTATCATGTGTTCTTGGAAAGAGTACTTTGCTATTCCAGCATGCAAGTGACAGCCAGTTGTAGGACAAAGAGCTGAATTTTTAAGATGCAGAGTAGGGTGCAAGGTTCAAAGCACAACTTTGTGTAGAGCCAAGAATGGAGGAAAGGTCTTTTCATGCTTTCCATTTTTTTTCTCTTAGGGGCATGTTTACTAACATTGGAGATAAATAAATGGAGAGATTTCTGGAGATGTTGCCCATGGCAACCAATCAGCAATTAGATTTAAACAGCCACAGCCAAGTTAGAAAACAAAAGCAAAGATCTGATTGGTTGCTATGGGCAACATCTCCAGAAATCTCTCCAGATATTTATCTCCAATGTTAGTAAACATGCCCCTTAGTTTAAGATTTTGTGAATCTTTTGATATTTTATATTAACTTGCTACTCTTTTATAGACAAATAGAAATTTAATAATATGTATCCTGAATTATGCTGTTGGCTGTGTGCTCTGTTTGTTTAGTTGCATGCACTTAAAAACAAAAAAAAAATGTATATATTAAAATTGGAGAAAAACCTCACCGGTGATGTTGCCCATAGCAACCAATCTGCTATTAGATTTGAACAGTCAACTACAAGTTAGAAAACAAAAGAAAATATCTCATTGGGCAACATCACTGCATACCTCCCAACTGTCCCTCTTTTGATAGCTCAACCTGCAGTCCCTCATTCGTACTGGAAAGTCTAGTTTTTCTCTGCACTGAACAGCCAGAAAAAGAAACAAAGTTTCTAACTTAATTGGCTTTTGGCAGAGAGAGCCCAGAACAGCCTCAGCCACATATAAGATATTTTTGTAACAATCTGGAGATAAGCAAATAAGTAATTGTAACAATATAAGATAACTGGTCCCTTGGGAAATGTTAGACTGACAGCTTAAAGGGCAATTCACCTTCATTAGCAAAACGTAATAACGGGAAAAAAAAACACAGAAATATGTTCAAACTTTCATAACCTGCCAAATTTTGTAAAATGAACATGGTAATTAGTGGGTGTGTCCACAAAAACGGGCATGGTCAAAAAAATTTCGCCTTTCAACTTTTCCGCCCCTCTTTTTATTTCCAAAATGTTGGGAGGTAGTTCACTGGCAAAACCAACCCCTGGCCTGGCTTATTTCCTAGACAAGAAACCAAAGTGGCCAACCAAGTATTGCCGCAATAAATTGTTTTATTCAGCACTATTAAATAAAAAGATTAAAAAAACTCCATCTCAAGCTTGCTTGCTTGAGGCAGCTTGAGATGGACCTCTGTTAAAGTGCTACTGATACATTCCTATAAAAAATAGGAACGTGTCGGTATCCGTGAAAAGCTGCACGTGAAATATAAGCAGCTAAAAGCTCCCCAAAAGCCACCCCAACCCCGCGAACCTTAGTAACGGCGACCCTCTGGCACCATTAAATTGTGATTTGATGATTAAAGATGATTTAATGGTGTTGGAGGGTCACCGTTACAAAGGTTTGCCGGGCTGAGGGTGGTTTTGGGGAGCTTTTAGCTGCTTATAATAGATTTTCGAGATTTGTCATACTCGGACCCTTTAAGGACTTGAATTCGAATATTCACCATCTAAAACCTGCCGAATTGCTGTTTGTCAATGGCAGACATTCTGGGATCAGTTTGCAGCCTTCCTCTCATTCGAGTTTTTTCAGAGATAAAATTTGAACCAAGTTTTTAAAATTCAAATCAAATTCAATGTTTCCAGGTCATCATATTCACCCAAGTTTAACATTTTTTGATTTTTTAAATACATTTTGATTGGTCGAATTTCGAGTTCATGGGAGTTTTTAAAAACTCACATGAATTTGAAATTTGACCTTTGATAAATGTGCCTCATCATTTTGCATAGTCTCACTCCTCTCTCTTTTCATTTTTTTCAGGTTGATATTGTCTCTAAGAATGGGAATGCGAAGTGTGAACAGCTAGTGATGGAGGTTCACTGTGGGGGATTACTGTTCAGCTCTAAGTTTGACTCTGGAAATTTAGCTAGGGTAGAAAAGGTCGAAAGACCAGTGGTAGAAGGGGATGCGTTTAACGTCAATGGAGGCAGCGTGCCCACCCCAGACTATGAGTTCAACATATGGACCAAGCCTGATTGCGCAGAGACAGAGTATGAGAATGGGAACAGGTACGGAAATAAACTTTTTAAAGAACATTATATTCTCTTCATGGTTTAATATCTAAAGAAGTGTGTCTAACAAGTGGCTTCTTGGTCCCTGATGTAAGCTAAGGGTCAGGGCACACTCAGATTCTGGAAGAAAAGTCGGCCGGCGGCAAATCTCTTCTTCGAAAGGAAGTCAGGGGAAGGCAGTTCAGGGAGATTAGTCTCCCGAAGAAGAGGAGATTTGTCGCTGGGCGACTAATCTTCCCGAATCTGAGCGTGTGTCTCTACCCTAAAGCCTTTAGTTTATTTTTTTTCTCACTATGTATACAAAATGATTACAAAACACAGCAGTAAACAAGATAATACTACACTTTTATTGTTGAATGTACAATTGACAGTTGAGCTTGGAAAAATCCCAGGGAAATGCCAGACATCCAAGGATACATGATTGATATTATATCACATTTGTTTTGGGGAGGGGGGGGGAGAAAAAGGTTCAAAATGCCCTAAATAGACACACCTGGCAACAGTTTTTTTTGGCTGCTAAAGTTGCTAAGGACCTTTACTAATTAATAGCTAATTCAATAATAATATTGTTGATGACAGGAAGCCTTCATCATACCTCCCAACTGTCCCATTTTTGACGGGACAGTCCTGATTTTGACAGCTCAACCCGCACTCTCAGGTTGTTACTGAAATGTCCCGACTTTCGCTTTGATCTCCACCACTGAATAGCCAGAAAAAGATAAAAAAAAAATCTAAAACTTAATTGGTTTTTGGCAGAGAGCCCAGAAAATGTGGCAAGTGATACTTTTGTAACAATTTAAGGTACGCAGAGAAACAATTGTAACAATTTAAGATAAGCAGGTCTCTGCTTGCAGCTTAAAGGGCAATTCACCTTCATTAGCAAAATTGTAATAACACATAATAATCACAGAAATGTGTTCAAACTTTCATAACCTGCCAAATTTTGTAAAACGAATATGGTATTTGGGGGGTGTGGTCACAAAAATGGGCTTGTCCCTCTTTCTATTTCCAAAATATTGGGAGGTATGCTTTTCTCCGGACTCTTGGAGACTTATGAACGGGACACACTTGCAGGGCCTGACTGACAGTATACATTTTACAGAGAACAGTAATGGGCAGATTTATCAAGGGTCCAACTGAAAATTCAAATTTCGAATTTTCAAGTTTTTTTTATGGCCAAAACTGTTAAATTCGACTAGGGAATTGTTAAAATTTGATTCAATTTTTTTTTAAAATTAGATTTTCAAGACTTATCATAACTCGAATATGACTATTCGCCACCTAAAACCTGCCAAATTGCTGTTTTAGTCTATAGGAGATCAATGGGATCAATTTGGAGTTGTTTGCAGCCTTCCTGACATTCAAGTTTTTTTCAGAGAAAAAAAAATCAATTCAAATTCTATTTCAGTTTTTTTGGGTCAATCACCCGAGTTTGGAAAAATACGATTTTTTAAAATGAATTTCAATTGGTCAATTTTCAAGATCATGGGAGTTTATAGGAGTTTAAAAAACTCCCATGAATTCGAAATTTGACCCTTGATAAATCTGCCCCTAAGGGGGGGGGGTTTCAGTGATGTACAATTTTTGGTGATAAGGATGATGGCAAACTGCAGGCCTGACTATCTATTCAGTATGCTTATTAACTATTTCTGTGCTGCAGATCCTGGTTCTATTTTAGTGTGCGACATGGGGCCCCAGGAAAACTGATCAAAATAAACATCATGAATATGAACAAGCAGGGCAAGCTCTACTCCCAGGGCATGGCTCCATTTGTGCGCACAGTACCCATCAGGTCTCGGTGGGAGCGTATCCGAGACCGCCCCACATATGAGGTATAGTATGGCTTCTCTAGGTATAATGTAATAGCTAGTAAAAGTATGTGTTAATAAGGGTCAATATTTAAATGTGATTATATCGAAACAGGACATTCAACAGCCAGAGATTTAGCTCCAGTGATTTTCATGCTGTTAACCAGTTCTGCATATATATTTTTTTCTGATAATATTGTATTTTATGAAAGTGTTAATGATATGTGAATTGACATATCAGGAACTAGGAATACAAATAAATGCATCAAATAAATTGCCGTTTCCTTTCGAGTGGGTTTAAAGTTGTGTATTTTTAAGATGCAATATACGGTACCTCCTGAGTTCAATAAATTAGGCTTGTGCTGAACATATATTTGCCTATAGTTTTTTATCAAAAAAACCTATAGCTTTTTGCGCTAAACTGGACAAACAGGAAAAGTGAAGCGTCTAGATTTTTTCATTATCAAAACAAATAGAAAAATTTTGTTCAGCACAAGCCTGGTTCAATAAACTTAGGTTATACTAGAGGGTATACTGCCCCTTTGACTTGATTGCATGTCAATGGATTTGACATGTCGGCCCTAAAGCTCCACATTGGAAATCTTACTGCTTATAATTGATTTGCTGTGAAGTGACAGCTGTCTAAAAGTTTGTTGGTTTGTGTATGGTCAGGCTCAGATTTGGGGAAAGGCCACCAAGGCCTGGGCCTATGGCGGCAGGTTTTTAGGGGGCGGCATGCTGCCCAAACATACCAACATTGGTTTAGAAACACTGGGGATGCACAGGGGATACAATCTTTTTTTTAAATTTTCCGTGTGCCAATCCCCATTGCTCCAGTCCAATGATGAAAATTTTCACAAATAAAGGGGAGGAGACAGGGGTGATGAACTGAAGTGGGCCTAGGGGCGCCTGATATGTAAATCCGGCTCTGTGTATGCTTCCCTTCCAGATGGTGGAAAACCAGTTTACTTTGTCTTTCGTTCATCGGTTCCTGGACTGTCGAGGATCCACAACATACTTTGCATTCTGCTTTCCCTTTTCATACGAGGAGAGTCAGGAGCTGATGGCAGGGTTGGATAACCGATTCAGCGATTGCAAGCATATTACTCTGGGCAGGTAAAAGTAGCATTTAAAGGCACAATTCAGTATTGAACTTTATTTTCATAATTATCTATAATCATTTAAAGAACAGATGCACACAAAATCTAAATAATGTACTATTATATTATACTCGAAAAAACTGCATGTTTGCTTCGTAAACACTACTATAGTTTATGTAAATAAACTGTTGTGTAGCCATGGGGGCAGCCATTCCAGTTGAATAGGGCAGAACAGATAACCGAAAAGCTGTGTATACAATACAAGAAAAATGAGTAAAATGTCATTCAAGTCTCTCAACAGGACTACAGAATAAAAATAGTTATTTATAGGTGCTGAATAAAGCAATATCAACTTCAAAAGTTAAAAAAAAATGTTCTCACTTTATGATGTTACTTGAGTCATTAGGGAGGATTTGCACATGGGCAGGAATCCATGGCATCCAATCAGAGACTGATTTTTTTTTTTTCAGGTTAAATGAAATAAAAATATTTGGTTGCCATGGGTTAAAGCCCATGTGCAAATTGCCTCATAGTTTATAAATGAGCCCCTGTGTGTATTTACTCAAATTTTCATTTTAATTGTACTAGCTTGTATGATGGTGTCAGTGTAACTAGCCTAGTTTCCAGACTGGCTGGCCAAAATCTGCTGCCTTTCAGCTGGTCTAAGGTCACTACAGAACTGACCAACAGTAAATGGAAGTTAAATTGGTAGCATTCACAGTTGATTGAATAGCATAAGTATCCTGCTTTTCCAGAATCTAATTAAAATATTATTCGAAGTATCATCCTCACATCCTCCACATCATTGTCTAACATGGCATTGGACATCTAAAGAGTACTTTTTACTGTCTGTTATCCTTGCATTAATTCTTGCAGCTTTCCTGACTCTATATACTACCACCGTGAATTGCTGTGCCACTCTCCGGATGGTCTTCGTGTTGACCTTCTCACCATAAGTTCGTGCCATGGGATGACTGAGGAATGCGAGCCAAGGCTGGATAAACTTTTCCCAGATCAATCCACCCCTCGCCCATACCGCTTTACGGGAAAGAGAGTGAGTCTGTGTTTTAGAGTTCTCTTTCTGTAAACAGTACGTTTAAAGGAGAACTAAACCCTTAATTACAAATCCCCTACCCTACATAGACCCCCTTCCCTGCTTCCCCCCAGTCTAGCTGTTACCCCTGGTAAATGCCCCTAACTCTTTACTTAGCCCTCAGTGCAGATTCAGGGCATCTGAGTTTAGGGCAGACATCTTCTTCTCTTTGGGAAGTAAGCGCCGTATCAGCCCATGCGCAGTTGGAGCAGTCTTCGGGTTTTTTGACAACTGCGCATGCACCAAAATTTACGTAATTTCCAAAGTGCCGGATGAAGACCCGAAGATTACCGAAGAGAAGAAGATGGCGCCTGTGAACTCTGATGCCCTGAATCTGCACTGATGAGTAAGTAAAGAGTTAGGGGCATTTACCAGGTGTAATAGCTAGGCTTGGGGAGAGCAGGGAGGGGGTTCTATGTATGTTAGGGTTTTTTTTTATAATTAAGGGTTTAGTTCTCCTTTAAGAGCAGGTGATTTATTATTCCCTCCAATTTTAATTCAGTTTTTTTATATTCTTGATCCAGTTACTATTATAAATTAGTTTTGTTTTTGTTTTTATGATTCCCAAATCCCTGATTTTAGTAGAAAAGAATAGTGCAGTTGGTGCTACTTGTAGCTAGGTTTCTGTTTGTGGTGGTCCAACTTCAAATTAACTTTTAGTATTTTAAAGAATGGCCAATTCTAAGCAACTTTTCAATTGGTCTTCATTATATTTTATAGTTTTTGAATGAATTGCCTTCAGCTGTCATATAAGGGTCACTGACCCCATTTAAACAACAAATGGTAAAGGCTACAAATATTATTTTATTACTCATCTTTCTATTCATCTAGCCATCTCCTATTTATATTCCAGTCTCTCAAATCAATGCCTGGTTGCTAGGACAATTTGGACCCCAGCAACCAGATTAATGAAATTGCAAACTAGAGAGCTGCTGAATAAAAAGCTAAATAACTCAAAAGCCAAAATGAAAACCAATTGCAAATTGCCTCAGAATATCACTGTCTACATCATACTAAAAGATAATTTAAAGGTAACAGAGTTATGGGCAGCTATTACAGCAAAACACCTAGACATTTATGCTATATTTAATAATAGTGAAAATGTGATTCTATACTCATGGGACATAAGTGTATATATTATGAGATAACACAGATAACATGTAAATTTTCTCTGTAACACTAAATTATTGCGTCTGTGTGCTTCTCATCCACAAAAATGGGTAGTGGTTAGCAGCAGTTTAGGGTGTTTTGATAAAGATTTGATAATGAAAATACTGTATGTACTAAAAGATGCCATGTTAGTTTGAAAAGTGCTGTTCCTGCTTTAATATATCCTTTGCATATAACAAAACCATCCTTCAAAGATTTTGATTTGGATTAAACTTTTATAATTACCTTGGCAGGTCTATTTCCTCAGCAGCCGCGTTCATCCTGGTGAAACCCCATCCAGTTTTGTATTTAATGGTTTCCTGGAATTCATCTTGCGACAAGATGACCCAAGAGCCCAAATGCTAAGACGAATGTTTGTTTTCAAGCTAATCCCCATGCTTAACCCTGATGGTGTGGTTAGGGGTCATTACAGGCAAGTACATCAGTGTAATATAAATGAAATACTATAATGACTTGCAGTGCTCAGCAAGCCTGGGCTATATTTTCAAGAATTAATTCAACAAATAGTGGCAGCTTGAGAAAGGCAGTATTGTAATTGTTAAATACATTATCAAATCCACTCATCCAAAAACTAAAGCCCTCACTTAATTTTTGATGTAGCCCAGAATTCAACAGCCCCAGTTTGCTCAAACTTGATCCTACACTCAATATTCTTTAAAGGGATACTGTCATGTTGTATTTTTTTTTAAATGCATCTGTTAATAGTGCTTCTCCAGCAGAATTCTGCACTGAAATCCATTTCTCAAAAGAGCAAACAGAATTTTTTTATATTTAATTTTGAAATCTGACATGGGGCTACAAGTCACTTTTTACTGCTTTACTGCAAGTTGCAGTGATATCACCCCCTCCCAGCAGCCTAACAACAGAACAATGGGATCTCACGTTGAGGTGGAGATATCGGGCTGATCGGATCGTGGGCCCATAACGTATGGAACACGGGCAGTCAGACCGCGGATCATCGGACTCGGTCTGTCGTCAGCTTTTTTCGGCCCATGTATGGCCAGCCGAACACCTTCAGTTACATTGCCAGGAGAAACGACAGCCTGCCAAAAAGCAGTTCCTTCCTAAAGTGCTGGCTCTTTCTGAAAGCACGTGACCAGGAAAATTAAATGAGATGGAGCCTACACACCAATATAACAACTAAAAGAATACACTTGCTGGTTCAGGAATGACATTTTATAGTGAATTATTTGCAGTGTTATTTAGAAATAAAAACTACAACATAAAAATCATGACAGAATGCGTTTAACAAATGTAAGCAGAAAGCCACCCATTCTTCCTTGAAACAAAGGATAGCCTTATCATATAGAGTGCGAAAGAATACCATGGACTACTTACCAATGAGGCAAAGTGTGTGCTAATTCACTTTTCATTTAAATTACGTTCTTGTAGTAAAGACACATAACAGCCATTTATCCTTGTACATTTGTGTAAGGCACATTTAAAATACACTACCTTTGTCTGAATGTTTAATTCAAATTAATAAAATACAGTTTCTCTTGCCTAATTGGGGGACACAGGCACCATGGGGATGAAGATCCTGCAGCTTGGAAAAGGACATTAACTTTTTAACCTTTTGACTCCATCCCCTGCCTCCTCCTACTATACTCAGTTTCTTTTAGTGTCCTCAGAGGAGAAGACACAGAAAAACTTGTGGCTGGAGCAGATGATCAAGGACCACGGTTAAGATCGTGCCACAGATGGGGACCATTGATCACAATCAAGTGTCCCACCAGCTGTTTAGGTTCCAACCTAATAAATCTACGTGCCCAACAGCCTTTCCGCTCTATGGAGGTCTGCAGGCTAGCTCCCCTCATTCCCTGTGGCTGTGTTCCCGCTCCACGGAGGTCTGAACCAGCTTTGCTATTCACCTTAATTTTTATTGTGCTAAGCAGGATATATCTTTATATCTACAGGGAATTCCAACCTTCAGGGCACTCAGCGGCTGGATGGATTGGGTGAGTAGAATTATTTCACCTTTATCCGCCTCTCCCCCCCTCCCAAAGCGCCAACTCACTTTCCTTAAGAGTTCCATACTCATACAGCGTTCTTTCGCTAAGCGCAGCTCTCCGGCGCGCACTTCCAGTCTCCCTATCTGCTCCCTGGGCGCCATGCGTACGTGACACGCAGGTTGTCTCTGGCGCCAAAACTAATGGAATGCGCACTTCCGGTTCTTCGCATCAGGCAGCCGGCAGACACCTGCGCGTCTCAGCTCTCACTCTCTCTCTCTTGCGACTGAAGCATCAGAACACTGGATCCCTCACTTATACAGCCGCACCCCAGGCGAGTAAACTCTTTACTTTGCTCCAATGCGCATTAGGCTGACATAACAAGAGATGAGCTGGGAATAATCAATGTTTCCCTTCTCTATTGCAGGCTCCATTTCAAGGCCCTGCGCCAGGTTATCCCCTGCCCCTCCTTTTTAACTATTATATAAGGAGTTCAGACTGTATTGCCACTAAGATATGGCAGACAAAACAGAGGAGCCCAGGACCTCATAGTCCTCAGCACCTTCTCGCAAGGCAGCACAAGTTTCTTACCTTGCATGTGCAGTGTGCAACACCAAATTTCAGAGTGTTTCGTCTGAATCTGTGTGCGCAGCGTGTAGACCAGGGATCAGGAACCTTGGCTCTCCAGCTGTTAAGGAACTACAAGTTCCACAATGCAATAATGGAGCCTTTTGAAGGAGTCTAAAGGCAAATGCATTGTGGGACTTGTAGTTCCTTAACAGCTGGAGAGCCAAGGTTCCTGATCCCTGGTGTAGACACACTCCCTCTCCACCTGTTGCCAACACAGCCAGCACTGCCAGCACATCAGACACTGATTTGGTCCGTGCTCTCTCTATCTCACTTGCTGGACTACAAAATTTATTCCGCATTCCTGAGACTTTAGACAAGGTTTTTAGAACGTCTGTCTAATCCTACTTGGTCACAAGACAACAGACCTACTGCCTCAAAACGATCCATTATTTCGCCCCCAGATTCTCCTGGGGAACAGTTTAGCCCCTCTGATGAGGAGGGACAAATCCCCTCAGGTGACGAGTCAGAGGACCAGCCTGACCCAGATCAGGACACTCCCAGAACCCAAAGGGAGGTAGAGGGACTTATACAGGCAGTACTTACAACGCTCAATATCGAAGACACCAATTCGACTATAGAGCCTGCAAAGAACATTTTTAAGAGACAAAAGAAAGCCACTTACATCTTTCCAGCATATGAACAATTAGAAAAGATTGTCAAATCTCAATGGAAGACCCCTGATCACAGAGTGCAAATTTCATGGCGTTTTTCCCAGACCGATCCATTTCCACAAGATTGCATTGATCTCTGGTCATCACCTCCAGCGGTTGATCCACCATTTTCCAGACTATCCAAGGCCACCACTATCCCTGTGGCAGACGCTGCGTCTTTTAAGGATCCAATAGACAAGCGTCTAGAGGGATTCTGCAAGGCAACCTTTACAGCATCATGTATGGCTTTCAGACCGATTTTTGCTATAGCCTGGGTAGCCAAGGCTATGGAAGTCTGGGTGGAACAGACGGCACAACTTATTGGGTCTGAAGACCCCTCTACCGATGCCCTCCTATCACAAATAGCAGACACCACGTCTTATATCTGCGACGCTTCATTAGATGCTGTAAAGCTGGTGGCTAAGGCATCAGCACAATCCATAGCCGCCCAAAGATTCCTTTGGTTGAAGTCATGGTCAGCTGATCTGACATCCAAGCGATCACTCGTTAGCCTCCCCATCCTGGAAAAACAACTTTTTGGGGCCGAGTTAGACAAGATCATATCACAAGCCACTGGCGATAAAAGTACCTTGCTCCCTCAGACTAGAGCAAAGAGAAGACCGTTTTTTCAGCCCTTTCGCCAGGGACAGCGGACGAAGCCTCAAACAGACAAGTCCAACTCTAACTTTCGCCAGCGCTACCAGAAGAAGCAAGGAGCCCACTGGTCGTCTTCAAAGGGACAGGCCAAGCCCTCCCAGGACAAATCCGCCACAGCATGAAGGCGTACCCACCCTCGGAGGGATCCCCTTAGGCGGCCGTCTAATGTCCTTTCGAGAAGTGTGGAAAGACCAAATACGGGACCAATGAGTCATTCAAGTAGTGTCTCAAGGACTCCTCATAGACTTTGTCCATCGTCCTCCCCGCAGATTTTTCGTATCCCGTCTACCCCTCAATGTTCCCAGACGACAAAAGTTCCTTTCAGTAATCCAAGACCTCTGTTCAGCAGGGACTATTCAGCCAGTGCCTCCAGGGGAGAGAGGATGGGGATACTATTCCAACCTCTTCATGGTCCCCAAAAAAGACGGTTCCCTGAGGCTGGTCTTGGACTTGAAGGACCTCAACCCCTTTGTAAGAAAACTCCATTTCAAAATGGAATCCATACAGTCGGTCCTAGCATCCATGGAGGAAAACGAATTCATGTCCGTCAAGGACACCTACCTCCATATACCGATCCACCCAAATAACCACAGATTCCTCCGGTTTTATGTAGACAGCATTCATTGGCAGTTTGTAGCGCTCCCATTCGGACTATGGTCTGCCCCAAGAACCTTCACCAAAGTGATGGCAGCAGCACTAGAACAGCTCAGGATCAAGGGCATCTCAGTCATACCCTACCTGGACGACCTTCTCGTGAAGGGCCCGTCAGCGGTGATTGCCCAGTCACACACCTCTCAAGACACTCAAGGCCCTGGAGACTCTGGGTTGGGTCATCAACTACAAAAAGTCACATCTCTGCCCGACACAGACCATAGAATACCTGGGGCTGATTCTAGACTCCAAACGAGCGACAGTCTTCCTCCCTCGAGAGAAGGCCAATGTCTTACAGATGCGCATACAGACTTTCAGAACAACCACCTCTATCCCTCTTCGCACAGCTATGCGAACATTGGGTACAATGGTCGCTTCGTTCCCGGCAGTCTCTTATGCCCAATTCCACACCAGACCTCTCCAACACCTGATTCTCAGGCATCAACGGAGGGATCGGAAGCACTTAGACCGGCTAAGGAGACGGTTCAGAAATCCCTACTCTGGTGGACCCACCCTCTACGTTTCACACAGGGAAGACCCTTCCCCAACCACACTTGGACGGTGGTCACGACAGACGCAAGCCTAACATTGTGGGGCGGAGTTCTAGGGCAAAGAACAGCCCAGGGCTGCTGGAACCAAGACGAGAGACTTCTACAGATCAATCTTCTGGAACTAAGAGCTATACTGTACTCACTAAAACAATTCTCGCCATTCCTTCGGGGCAAAGCAGTAAGGATTCATTCGGACAATGTGACCGCAGTGGCCTACGTGAACCACCAAGAGGGCACACGCAGTCCTGCAGGAGGCAAACAAGATTCTGACGTGGGCAGAAGACAACATACCAGAGTTGTCCGCGGTGCACATCCCAGGGGTCGACAACTGGATGGCAGACTACCTGAGCAGAGAAACTCTAGACCAGGGCGAATGGAGTCTGCACCAGGAGGTCTTTCATCTCATAGTAGAACGGTGGGGTCTTCCAGACATGGATCTAATGGTGTCCAGATGCAACAGGAAAGTTCAAAGATTTGTTGCCAGAAGCATAGACCTGCTAGCTCACGCGATAGACGCTCTAGTGATTCCTTGGGACTTCAGCATGGCCTACGCATTCCCTCCACTTGCTCTTCTTCTGAGATAAAAAGAGAGGGAATTCGGACCATTCTAGTGGCACCATACTGGTCACGACGGTCTTGGTTCGCCGACGTGGTGGACCTGTCCATCGACGACCCATTTCATCTCCCGGACAGAGAGGATCTGCTGACACAAGGGCCCATCAAGCACCCGAATTCTCATCGCTGGGCTTTAACGGCGTGGCTCTTGAGACCTTAGTCCTTAAAAGGTCAGGGGTCCCCGCGGCAGCCATCCCAACTTTACTTCAGGCTCGAAAGCCGGTATCCGCGAGGGTATATCATAGAGTGTGGAAAACCTTCATCGGTTGGTGCGAACAACAAGACTTGGATCCACAGAAGGCTACTGAGAGTGACATACTATCCTTCCTCCAAGAAGGGCTCAACAAAGGGTTAGCGCTGAGCTCTTTGAAGGTGCAGGTATCGGCCCTTTCCATTCTCTTCCAGAAAAGATTTGCGCTACGGAGCCACGTCAAGACTTTTTACAGGGAGCAACTAGGATTGTGCCTCCCTATCGATGTCCAGTTCCCCCATGGGATCTCAATTTTGTTCTCTCCGTCCTACAGGGGGATCCATACAAACCTATTGATGTTGTTCCGCTGGCCACACTGACCGAAAAGGTTGTTTTCCTACTGGCAATCACGTCTGCACGTAGAGTCTCGGAACTGGCAGCACTTTCTTGCAGGTCTCCGTTCACTATCATCCACAAGGACAAAGTTGTTCCTCGACCCACACCTGACTTCCTTCTCAAGGTTGTCTCAGAATTCCACCTCAACCAAGACTTGATAGTTCCTTCACTTTGTCCGGAGCCCCAGAACCCCATGGAGACTAAACTAAACAAGTTAGATGTGGTTCGAGCTATCAAAGCCTACTTGGTAGCGACACAGGAGATGAGGAGATCAGATTCCCTTTTTGTTCTCCCGAATGGTCCCAAGAAGGGCACAAAAGCTTCCAAGGCAACAATAGCAAAGTGGATCAGATCCACCATCATCAGAGCATATTCCGTGAAGGGCAAGGAGCCTCCGCTTCAGGTGAAAGCTCACTCAACAAGGTCCTTGAGTACGTCCTGGGCGATTCGTCCTCAAGCATCCATTGAGCAAGTCTGCAGAGCGGCTACGTGGGCTTCTCCGCATACCTTTATGCGATTCTATAGGCTGCAGACACAGGCCTCAGCCGAAGCCAACTTCGGGAGGAAGGTGTTGCAGACTGTCATTACCTGATCACCTTTTGGGGTTACAGTGTCCCGCCCTCATGGCTTGCTTTGGGACATCCCCATGGTGCCTGTGTCCCCCAATTAGGCAAGAGAAAGAGAGATTTTTGTACATACCGTTAAATCTTTTTCTCTTGTTCTATTTTGGGGGACACAGGCCTTCCCGTCCTGTTGAACACTGCTGTGCAACGTTTTACGTTCGTGTATAGTTACTCCGTGTTGGGAGTCCTTGTTTTGAAGGTTTTGAGGGGGTTGAGAGACTCCTTCTCTGTTTTGGGTTGCTTATCTTACACTCCTCTTCGGTTGAAACTGAGTATAGTAGGAGGAGGAGTCAAAAGGTTAACAAGTTAGTGTCCTTTTCCAAGCTGCAGGATCTTCATCCCCATGGTGCCTGTGTCCCCCAATATAGGACAAGAGAAAAAGATTTAACGGTAAGTACAAAAATCTCTCTTTTTTAAATGTCATAATACAAATATACCATTGTAATTGTATTTTAAAACCTGCTCTTTTTTCAGCAATAGCGTTCGCTTTTATAGCAAAGTACTTTTCTTCCATTTACAGAACAGATTCTAGAGGGGTCAACCTCAACCGTCAGTACCTTAACCCAGATTTTGAACTTCATCCTTCAGTTTATGCTGCCAAATCAGTACTTTTCTACCATCATGTATATAACAGTATTGGTCCAAATGACCCTGACTGGAGGACCTCATTGTCTTTACAGCCATCTAACATCTCTCTTTGTCCAAAGACTTCTAATCATTCCCTAAAAGATTTGCCCTTGGATGACTCTTTGTCAGACCTAGAGAAAGCAAACAATCTGCTGAATAGTATGGAGAGGGAGGAATGTTATATCGCTTGTCCTCAGACTGTGACACAGGCACAGGGGACACCTGCTGAAAGTGACCAAAACTTTCCCTCAGACTCAAGAGATTGTACGACACAAAAGGACATGTTTATCTTGCAGTCTGACACAGAGGCCAAAGATATACATTCAAACATCCCATGTGGCAGTTCTCAACCTACAGTTTTCTCAAAGATCATCCCTCCTCAGGAGAGTGGCATTGCTTTCTATGTGGATTTGCATGGCCATGCTTCCAAGAGAGGCTGCTTTATGTATGGGAATTTTTTTACAGAGGAGAATGATCAGGTGAGCATAGATGTTCAAATGTGTAAGTTATTAAGTAAACCTCATACCCATTTAATCAGTTTTTTTTTTTAATTTCATATATGCATTCTTTGTTATGTAATTTACTGTATAACAATGGGGTACTAATCTGGGCTTAATATGATAAATTTTCATTGGACGTCAAACAGCCATTTTCTGACTCCGGCTAATTCAGAGATTTAGGGTTTTGGTGATTTGTAATAGTTACAGTCATCAGAATAATGTATATAGTAGGAATAAACCGCATCAAGGCAGTATATTCAAAACTGCAAGTGTTTCATTTATTAGCAGTGTCAACACTACATGTTTTGGGTATAACCCTTTTTTCAAGTGTATAGTTACAGTGAGTTAATTTTGTTGCAAAAGTAAAATGTTTAATTTATTAGGTCAGGAAAACAGGTTCTGCATTCAACCCACAAGATTTTATAAGGTGGTTGAAGCACACACAACCTTTAAAGGAGAAGGAAAGCTATGGAGGCATTTTATTGCCAATAGATTAGCTGCAATAGCACAAGCTAGAATGCTATATTTATTCTGTAGAATATTTTACCATACCTGAGTAAAAAGCTCTAGAAACTCTGTTTGTTTAGAATAGGAGCTGCAGTATTAATGTGGTGTTACATCACTTCCTGCCTGAGTCTCTCCCTGCTCTGGGCTCAGATTACAGTAGAGAAGGGAGGGGTGGGGGAGAGGAGCAAACTGAGCATGCTCTTGCCCAGGGCAATGAGGTTTAAGCTGAAGGCAGGAAGTCTGATACAGAAGCCCATGAGTACACAATAGAAGGAAATAAATGCAGTGTTTCTTTTGACAGGGGACTCAGAGCAACATTACTTTGGGGGTTTACTGGTATATTTAGATGGACCTTTCTGATAAGGCTTACTTAGTTTTAACCTTTCCTTCTCCTTTAATAATGTAGTTCATTTTGATGGGGCTTTTTTATTTAGTCTTTTTTTTGGCTTTAACTTAAGAATATATAATATATAATATATTATTATTAATGTTTTTATTATAAATGTATCCTCACCAGGTACAAAACATGCTTTACCCAAAGTTGATCTCTCTCAACTCTGCAAACTTTGATTTTATGGGATGCAATTTTTCTGAGAGAAATATGTATGCCAAGGACAAACAAGATGGGCAGTCCAAAGAAGGTAGTGGTCGGGTGGCTATTCATAAGGCAACCGGAATAATTCACAGGTAACATTATAAATTTATATGCATGTTACATTGGGCAATCTACTCTTGGTGGTGCTTTGCGGGCTACAGCACAAAGGGCTTTGCCTGCCAATATGTAAAGCATGGAAAATGTTGTGTGTACAGATGCAGTTGATCATTGCTCTGAAACATTGGCCTCGGTTTTTGAGTGATGGCTCCTATTTTCTGTTTGTGTCTTTCTGTTTTATATTTTTATAACACAACACTATTTTCTTCATGATATAAAACACTGTCTTCCAAAAATTAAAATGGGTTGATGTTAAAGATAAAGCTGATAACCTAGGGGTGCATTTGAACCTATGTGGTGACCCCTGACAATTTTAGTATTATAGCATAATGCAAAGCAGTACAAGGCTTGTAGATGCATTTGCCTTGAAAAACATTTGTTGTTCCAACCAGCAATCCAATCAGCAAAGATTAATCACTTGATCCTTTCATGGATTTCTTTCATACCACGTGTTTCTAAAGAACATAGGCTGACGTTTACTAGGAAGCAACCTTTATTCACACAAGGATGATCTCTTTATTGGTTTTACTGCATTGCCAAAATGATATCAAGTATAAAACAGTTTTTTATTTAAAGTGCAGCTATATAATACTTAGGTTTGGTGTATTCTGCCTTCACTTTATTTATCTCTCTCTCAGTTACACATTGGAGTGCAACTATAACACAGGCCGGTGTGTCAACTCTATCCCTGCAGCGTGCCATGACTGTGGCCGGGCAAGCCCCCCTCCACCCCCCGCCTTTCCCCCAAAGTACACCACGCAGGTATTTGAACAGGTAAGGCATTTCAATTAATTGGGTAAGGCTTTAGTGATTTGAAATACAGTAGAACCCCCATTTTACGTTTTTCAGGGGACCAGAAGAAAATTGTGTAAAATCCAGTTAAATATAAAATAGGGAAATGTATTATGCATAATAAATAGGTGGAGCCACAAAACAACAATGCAAAATGAGGGAAAACTTTAAATCAGGGGATGTAAAATGTGGGTTCTACTGTAAATCATTTTCTTATTGAATTATCATCTTAGTATCAAGAAAGTAATGTACTGTGTCAAAAAGTTATAAGGTAAAACATTTCATATGAAAAATAATAAAGGTGGTATAGAATGATAGCTTTACTGGCATATTAAAGTTATTATTACAGCAATCTTTCAGATAAGCTTTTCGGTTCTTTTTAGCTACTGTATATAAATGTCCATGAACCCCTTTGAACTGACAGAGCCTAAAATGTGGTTTCTGTCCTTTTATACCAGCCATGCTGATGAATTTCAAAATCTTATGTTATGTTAGGGGGGTTACCTAAATAGTAATTTTGTTTTTGGTGACATCAGCGCCGGATTTCCGTGTGCGGCGCCCCTAGGCCGCGCGGTCCGACCAGGCGGCCGCGCGGTCCTAGCGCCCACCTCACCTCCCCTTCCCAGCGCGCCGGCGTTTTTTCGCCGGCGCAGCTGCTGTAATTGAATGGGGACGCACGCGTCCCCATAGTGCGGCTGGGCGGCATGCCGCCCCTATTTTTTTGCCGCCCTAGGCCCGGGCCTATGCGGCCTTGCCGCAAATCCGGGCCTGGGTGACATAGGCAACATTTCATTAAATCCCCTCTTCATGGGAGGCAAAATGCTCAAAAATACCTCTCCTCTTGTCTACATGCTTAGTATTCTGCCTTTCTCCTAGTCAGCTTGGGGGACACAGGGACAGTGGGGTATAGCTGGTACCACTAGGAGGCAAGACACAACAATAAAAAAGAAACTGTCTCCTCCTCCACTGGCTATACCCCCATCAGGCGGAGCCCATGCCGCAGTTTGAGTTGTGTCCTCAGGAGGTTAGGACATTTTTTATTTTTCTCTGCTTTCTAAGTCAGCTAAGCTGACATCAAGGGGAAATGCAGGTCCTTTACACAGAGTACAGGTCCTTATTGCTATCCCCCAACCTGGGAGCCTGTCTCAGGGATCATCTTGTGCTGTGTGCACAGACCAACCAGCCCAACTGACGTCTCCTTTCCCTTGCAGGAGGAGAAGCAGCTGGTCGGTAGACATGGGGAGAATCTTCTGGGGCTCACATTTTCCCTCCTCATCAGAAACTCTTGAGATTTGCCTTCTAAAATCATCATTATCATTTTGCGAGTCTCCCCTTCGGTCTCTCAACAGCCCCCCACGTCTTCACAAAAATCATGGCAGCAGCCACTGCAGTGATCCGCGGGGAGGGGATCTCCATCACTCCTTATCTAGACGATCTACTGATCAAGGCACCTTCCTTTCTAGAGGCCCATAGATTGCTCACGGTAACCATAGACAATCTACAGCAATTCGGCTGGGTTCCGAATATTGAAAAATCGTCATTAGCACCCAGTCAATCCATCATTTTTCTGGCCATGCACTTTGACACACAGGCATAGCAGATCTCTCTTCCATGAGAGAAGGTCCTTCGTCTACCAGCTCTGGTCAGGTCACTTTTACAAAAGCCACAACACACAGCCCTTTTTTGCATGACGGTACCGGGGGTTATGGCTTCCACTATAGAGGCAATACTGTTTGCACATTTCACCTCATGGATCTCCAGTGTAACTTCCTGGCAACCTGGAAATGGAAATCCCTACCCCAAGAGATCAGGATGTCTCACAAGAAGAGGGCATCCCTCCTATGGGGCTCAAAACCAACCATCTCACGGCGGGCAGAAAGTTGGGGGAACCCTTGTGGCGTATCCTCACAATGGATGCGACCCTCTTCGGCTGGGGAGCAGTCCTAGAGGATCAGACAGCTCAAGGAAAAATGGAATTCGGACAAGAAAAAACGACAGATTAATCTGTTAGAGATTCGAGCAATCCGGTCTACTCTACTGGCAGCAAGTTCTGACAGGCCAGGCAGTAAGGATGCAATCTGACAACACCATGGCGGTGGCAATACATCAACCACCAAGGAGAGCAGACCACCCGCATACTAAAAGCGCCAAAGTGCCTCAACGCTTCTGGTTCTTGGACCTTCTAAACAAGGCCCCATCCGCCACCCAACCACAAACATCAACTTGACAGCAAGGCGCTTGAGACCCAAATCCTGAAGAAAAAGGGGTCAGCCAAGGCCTACCACAGAATCTGGTCCACCTACCACCAATGGTGCAACCAACAAGAAGTCAATGTTAAGAAATTACTGGCTCTTCTTTCAGATGCCAAAACATTCATACAAGGGATAGCACACGTGGCCTCTCCACTGTGAGCACAATTTCCATTCTGGAATTTCACTATAGTGCTTCGAGCACTCCAACATCCACCTTTTTTCGAAACCACTGGGATCAGTGTCTTTTCTATGGCTTGCAGGGAAAAACTGTTCTTTTAGGTTCAGTGCTAAGCGATCGATCATGCAGACCGTCCTTCCTTGTTTTCCACCATGACAGGGCGGTTCTTTCCACAGTCACGTTCTTCCTGCCAAGGGTTGTTTTCGGAATTCCATCTGTACTAACAAATTACCATTCCAACCTTCTTTCCTGCACAAAAGATGTGGTGTTGCACACATTGGATCCTGTTCGGGCCCTAAGGTTCTACTTACTCAGGGTTCAAGACATTCGCAAGCCGGACTCACTACTCTTCCTTCCATCAGGGCCACACCACGGTGTTCCATCTCCCATTGGATCATTCAGAAAGCCTATATTGCATAGGGGCAGACCCCACTGAATAGACCTCTGCTCATTCCACCAGTGGTGTTAGTACCTCCTCGGTTTGCCAGAACTGAGCATCAGCTGAACAGCTTTGTAAAGCAGCTACGTGGACCTCTGTCCACTCTCTTCCAAATTCTACCATTCGATACCTTGCGGCTTCTGACACTCGCCTTGGCAAAAAGGATGCTTCAAGCCGCAGTGGTTACTTCCACTTAGGCCTCATTCTCCCACCCAGGATTCCAGGGGACAGGTTTGGTACGTCCCCACTGTCCCTGTGTCCCCCAAGCTGACTAGGAGAAAAGGAGATTTTGTGTACTCACCGTTTAATCTCTTTCTCTTCAGTCACTTGGGGGACACAGGGCTTCCCTCCCTGGACTGAGGCTCTAATTTTTACGTCCAACACTATAAGGTGTTACACAATTAATAGTTACGGTTATTCCTCCTGTTGATTTTGGTACAATCGGAGGCATGGGCTCCGCCTGCTGGGGGTATAGCCAGTTTCTTTTTTATTGTTGTGTCCTGCCTCCAAGTGGTACCAGCTATACCCCACTGTCCCCCCCACCAAGTGACTGAAGAGAAAGAGATTTAATGGTGAGTACACAAAATCTCCTTTTCTCATTTACAATGCCCTCCAGAAGGATCTCCAGGTCACCCTTGTTAGGACATTTTTGGCTATTTACTTATTGTATTGTACATTTCTTCTTTACCAACAGAGTGATTGTTTCCAGCAATCCCATTTGAGTCCAAGTGCCTAACAGCATCTGGCACACAGGACTTTCCCATAAACTCTCTTGTATCCTTGGGAGAAAAAATCATTGGAAAAGTAGTGATGGAATCAGCTGTAACTTCCTTAGATTAATCACTGGGGAGCTGAGGTACACAACAAAAGGAGGCCTCTTTTGTTGAGTCTTCTCTGATTTTGCTGCAACATTAGCCAAGGAATCTTTTCATTGCTCTGTTTGGACTGTCTTTAACTGCAGCTTCAGCCCAAGGGCAAGGGATTACATAAAAGCGGACCTGGGTTGAAACATTTGCTCAGTTAATTATTGCCATACTGAGTTCTTAAACTTGACAATCCTTTTGACTATATGTCATATCATATTGTCAATTCTCAGAGTATCACTGTTTTCCTGTTAGTTCTGAAAACAAATTTGGGGTTCCTAGCAATGACGATTTGAAAATTTCATGTCCATACAGAAGTAGTTATACCTTCTTATTGCTCGCACCTCTTTATCAGTCTGTAACTTTTAGTATGTTACAGAATAGCCAATTCTAAGCAACTTTTCAGTTGGTCTTTATTTTTTCATACTGACTCTTACCAGTGGGAGTCACTGCCCCCTGTAACCAAAAAATCTATTTCTCATTGAAAGTAGAATGTTATGATCATTGTTACTTTTATCACTTCTCTTTCCATTGAGGCCCTCACTTATATTCCTGGTTGCTAGGGTAATCTAGGCTCTAAAAAAAAAGCTTAATAGGTCAGAAACCACAAATAATAAAAATGAAGACCTGTTGCAAACTCCGAATAGTACTCTCTGCATCATGTGAATAGTTAATTTATAGGTGAACTACACCTTTAAGATACATTCTACTATGCCATAGGTGATTATTGGTCTTCTCAACATGACCAGTTCACCAGCAATGCGTTAAAGGGGTGTGTTGGTGTCCCTTTTTTTTGGTAGTCTGGTTGAGGGAGGCAGGACACTGATCTGTTTGATAAGGGACAAGGAAAGAGTCTTCATTTTTCAGTGCTCAATTTCATGTGGAAAAGGACAATGTATAAATCTCCCCTTTTTTTGTCGAGAATGTGTGCTCAGTAGAAACATTGTGTGAGATGAGTGAATGATCATATTCAGTTATACAGGTATTGGATCTATTATTTGGAATGTTCGAGACCTCAAGCTTTCCAAATAAGCTTTATTATAGAGAAAAATAAAATCAAAACGTTTTAATTATTTGCGTAGAATGGATATGTACTGATTCCTAGTTCTGAGGTGTAATACGTCTATATCTTATGCTAAGAGCTTAGGGCAGAAAATCATCAGCGGAATGTTTACTTTTTTGGGTTGTTGTCTCTGTTAGATTGGAAGAGCTGTGGCCATTGCAGCCCTTGATATGGCAGAATGCAACCCTTGGCCCAGACTAATAATGTCCGAGTACAACAACCTAACAAACCTTCGAGCCTGGATGCTGAAACACCTGCGCAACACTAAAGGGGTCATCCCTGGGACATTGAAAAAAAAGAGCACAAAATCACCAGTCAAGGCTTCCAAGTATGATGCCACTTTTTTTTCTGCTGTGAGCTTCGAACATTAGATATGTTTCTAGCATGTTTAATTACAACAATAGAATAAAGTGAGAGAGGGGTGCTGGTAGGTAATAAATGCAATTATGTATGAGAACCAAAGGGCCTGGGTGTCCACAACCAAGTAAATCTATATACGCAACCCCATAGGACTTAACCCCCTGCCCAAAAGGTTCAAATACACTCAATGAGAATAGAACATATTATTATAATAAAAGGCAATATTTATTGAACACTAAGCCAAAACACTTCAATTAAAACCAATTAAAATGATAAGCAGCGCTGCATATGGACGGGGATCCCCTTAATACAAATATGTTGTATGCACTAGTGCAAGATACGTATATAAATGTGTGTATAATGAATTGCTACCCAATGGGACATGCATCAATACACTGAGCACCGGAGTGCAAGAGTAGAGTGACACAACCAATGTTCAAATTGGACATGTATCCTTCAAGTATCCGATATTGGTATCCAAAACAAATTGCTACAGGTGCATAATATAGTGAATAAAGTACCCCCTTTTGTAAAATATAAGGATATTATTAGTTACCGAGGAGTTTCATGACCATATAAAAACACGAGGCCGAAGGCCGAGTGTTTTTATACAGGTCATGGAACCCCGAGGTAACTTCTAATATCCTCATATTTTACAACTGGGGGTACTTTATTTATTATAATACACAAATTTTAGTGAATCATGTGACAGAAATGACATCACTACTCACCGTTTATAACTGATGACATCACTACTCACCGTTTATAAGGATATAATTTACAGGATATTCATGGCTTTTGTGTATTATAATAATATATCCAGGAGTCAGAGAGAGCAGACGGATTGCCGCATCAGGCCAGACGCCCTTAGGGCCACTCACTGCAAGGGTATATGGTATCAGTGGTGCAGCACACGCAACGGTCGTGGGGCCCCTGTAGGGTCGGTATGAGACACAGCTATTTATGCTGACAACAGACGGAATTGCCTTGGAGACGCCCATCGCATGGATGTACATGGGAGTGTCTACTGGACTTGAATAGTCGGGAACCATATTGCAACGCTGAGGCGATTTATCGTGGGGGTTGTGAGTATTCCACAGAGATATTCTTTTGGGCGACTGCACTTCCGCCCCTCCCGCTGATTTACATTGCATTTCGACTAACTCCACTTTACAAGGGTGGGCCCCCGTGCATTTTCTGGACTGTGTCGGGTGTATTCCCGTTTATTCACCAACAACCCTATTACGATACCATATACCCTTGCAGTGAGTGGCCCTAAGGGCGTCTGGCCTGATGCGGCAATCCGTCTGCTCTCTCTGACTCCTGGATATATTATTATTATGCACCTGTACCAATTTGCTTTGGATACCAATATCGGATACTTGAAGGATACATGTCCAATTTGAACATTGGTTGCTTCACTCTACTTTTGCACTGCGGTGCTCAGTGTATTGATGCATGTCCCATTGGGTAGCAATTCATTATACACATATTTATATACGTATCTTGCACTAGTGCATAAAACATATTTGTATAAAGGGGATCCCTGTCCATATGCAGCGCTGCTTATCATTTTAATTGATTTTAATTGAAGTGTTTTGGCTTAGTGTTCAATAAATATTGCCTTTTATTATAATAATATGTTCTATTCTCATTGAGTGTATTTGAACCTTTTGGGCAGGGGGTTAAGTCCTATGAGGTTGCGTATATACTGTAGATTTTCTAACATGTTTATTACTCCTGCACATGGAGGTGGGATGGTTTAAAGGGGCAGTAGCCCTCTTGTTCAATACAAGTTTATCAATAGGGCTTGCACTGGACATACTTTTTGCCTAGTGATTTAAAAAACTTAATATAAATACAGAATTTAAAGCTACTCCATATTTGGTTTTGGCAAGGTAGATAATTTGATCACTAGTATAAATCCCCTCCCCCCCCTTGTCGTGATTAATATGTTAACATGAGTCCATTATGCAGGGGGATTATATTATCTTCTTGTATTATCTACCTTGATAACTTGGTCAACAAGCATAATTTCAATTTCCCCATTACCCTCTTTAGCTCGGTAAATAACAAAAAAATTAGATGATTAAAACAATAGGTAAAAATTATGTTCAGCACAAGCAAACTGACATGTTTGGTTAGTGAAAAACAGAATTGCCTACTGTGATGATAATTATTGCTATTATTATCAGGACCAGGACTAGAGGTAGGTAGAAAAGGCAGGTGCCTAGGGCATAAGTTTTGGGACAGGTACCTCTTCTGCTGCCTCTAACTCAAGTCACTGCATGCTTTGGATTGGCAAAAAGTGTAGTGCCGGGATTAGCATTGGTGCAGAGTGAGGCCAGCAGCTTGGCTTGGGCACCCTACTGTCTTGGCCCGGCTCTGATTATATTGTTATTATTTTTATTATTATTATTTACCTGTAAGCTTTGGCTACATCAGAAGTGGCCGAATCAGCAGCATGCTTGTGTATGAACACTATTAAATGGCAATCTGAGTTCATCACATATTCATAGAAACTAGAGGAAAAGATATATTCACATCTTGATATTGCAATTAGACTGAAAAAAATATAATTGTGGGGCTTTTGGAACATATTTAAGATAAACAAAATGTAGACAATCTGATGGGATACTCAGGGGAAATCAGCCAGGTGATGCTCCTGTCCAAAACAGCCTGGGGAGAACATTCCTACTATACATTCCTGTGTTGATTGGAAGGACATTATACAGCATACTCTGCAGGAAGGAAAAAGACAAACTCATGATATTTATTTATGGAATTCTAATTTTTCTTTGCTCTCTAATAATGGATAAAGCAGTCTCTGTAAGTAAGCAGGACTGCTAAGTACATATATCCCTGGGAATTAAAACTTTTCTGTGCTGGGAGATTGCATGCCAAACTGTATGCTTTGTGTATTTCTGCTTTCCACATTACCATCATTTTACATGTGTCTTTACATTTTGTTTCAGTCTGGCATTGGGGTCTTTATCAGAGAACAGTCTAATGAGAACCAGGAGTTACAGTAACAGCACAGCTAGTACCAACAGCCAACAGAACTCCCCACAGACCAAATCCTCCATCAACTTCACATTCCTCTGCAGCAACTCCAGCCATAGTCCTCCCAAAGTCAACCAGAGGGTGCTGGGCCCAGTAAGAGGTAAGGGGAGCATTCTGGAGTGCTGGAAGCCCATCATAAGAGGTGTGGAATATATGTGGCTCTGTTTTTCGTCCAAGCTGAGCTGAAATGTGTTAATGTTTCTGGTTTGCCGGTCAACATCCTATATATTGATTACTTTGTAGTAATTAAAAAGGCATTATAAATACTTAACAATGAATAAAATATACAGCAAGCTGACATTTGAATTAAATGTGATAATACCCTTACTCAAACCTAAACATGTTAGGTAAAACAAAAAATCAAGTTTTATCCAAATAGACTACTGTAATCAGAAAGAAAACATCAGTGGGTTCCATGCCCCTATTTACCTGGACAGGTAGAGCACCTTCATTGCCTGAGCATTTTTGATCCAAGATCTGCCCATCATCATCATCAAAGCAAATGCTTTTAGAAGAGTGACAAAAAAGGACATTTTGATCAATACTGTTTTTAGTCTGATTATTAGATCAGTCAAAATGCCCTGTCTGCAACAAGCCTTAGAAGGGAGTGGGTCTGCCTTTTTTTTTTATATACATTTATCTGTGTGGCCACTGTGTTTGCATGGAGATGCAGTCTGGACATGTATGTAAAAAATCTTTTCTCCACCCCCCAAAGGATCTTTCAGTTCCTGTCTTCAAGGCCATTAAAATGGGAAACGCTGCTATTGTCTACACGATTACGTTTGGTAATTTATCTACTGCATCTGCATACACTCACAGCCTGATGGAACCCTAACTCTATAACTAAATCAAAGACTGGATTCATCAGAATACCCATCTCCATTTCCTGCTTCTAAACTTTGAAGAAATATCCAGCCTTTCCCCCACATGTACGGGGACTTTAAAAACCTGCTGATTTTTCTGCATCTTTTACTACCTTTGCATACCTTTACTATTAAATCCTCTACATATCAAACTCCTGTTGGATATTTAGACCTACATCTAGTTTATTCTTCCAGCGACATGCCGAAAGGAACATGTAAAAGTCATGGGTTAGGTAAAAAGATTGAGTTATGGCGTATATTTATGATATGAAGTTCTAACTAATCCTTTATTTTTTTGTAATAATTGTTGCATGCATTAGAAAACCTTGGGTAAAAAGGGAAATGTGATGTGTGAGTCATTTCACTTCCATTCCCTAGAGAGGTAAAGCAAATTGCAGTAAATTCTGCTGATGCCCACTCAATTATTATGATTTTTCGGCATCTTTTACTACCTTTGCATTCTTTTACTATTACCACTACAGATCAAACTCCTGTTGGAGATGTAGGCCTACATGTAGTTTATTCTTCCAGAGACATGCCAACAGGAACATGTAAAAGTCATGGATTACATTTCATGCATGAAACACCATGCATTTACAGGGGAAAAGGTATATATATATTTTAGGGATGCACCGAATCCAGGATTCAGTTCGGGATTCAGCCAGGATCCAGATTCGGCCAAATCTTTCTACCCGGCGAAACCAAATCCTAATTTGCATATGCACATTAGAGGCGGGGAGGGAAATCGCTTGACAGTTTGTCACAAAACAAGGAAGTAAAAAATGCATTCCCCTTCCCTCCTCTAATTTGCATAGTTCGGATTTGGTTCAGTATTCGGCCAAATCTTTAGCGAAGGATTCAGGGGTTCGGCCGAATCCAAAATAGTGGATCCGGTGCATCACTAATATATTTCTCTACTTCCCTTTCAATTTTCTAATTTCTGAGTCCTCTTTAAACTTGTGATATTGTTAGTTGACTATTTTGGGTAGATTTTGTAGCTGGAATTTGCTTAATGTTGCCCAAGCAATGAAGGGTTTATAGTTGTCACCTTGTTTTTTTGTTTTTGTTTTTTTTTTTGTCACTGTTGTGTTATTTATAACTGTTTCCTGAAAAATAATTTTCGATAAACTAGTTTTCCATATTTAAAAAATGTTCCGGTGCCTTGTGAAGTAAAATCTCATTTGCACTTTATTTTGAGCCATGCTCAACTCTACAACAAATTTTTTATGTGAAATTGTAATTCTGTATCCTGAGTGTTTGTTGTTTTCTCTTATGTTTGTCTAAATGAGTTTCCTGTGTTTCTGACCCTTATTTTGCACACATTGTGACTTTGTGTCAAGCTTGTTTAAGGCATATTCATGGCTATACCTAAAGTCGTCATTATGTATACCGAGCATGCACTTTATGTATCCAATATCTTTTCTTAGTCATTTGAGTTTCTTTTGGCTGTATGTGTATATTTTGTCATTTCTGTGCGTGTGATTGCTCTCAGTTACCTGTATGTATGATTTATTCCTATTTGCGTGTGTGTGTTTTTTTTTCTATGTGTTTCTGTATCTGTTTCAAACAAGGTTGTGTATGTTCCCATCTGTGTCTTTGTATATCAAACATTATAATACCATGTAAATGACATAATGTAGGTAGGTGCTCAGTGCAACAATCTCCGCTTCATAAAATGTTAATGAAATATATTAACATAATCTGGGATTTACTTTGATAAGTATGATTAAATTCTTTATCTTGTGTGTAGGCTATATCATGTTCTGTGTGGTGGTGTTTATGCTTTTCGTGATCCTGTATTGTGTGTGGACTTTCTTTAGTGCATGCTTCCTTTGGTACTTATAATTTATATTTGTCTTATTGTGTGCATATGCTTTCATTTCATTGGTTTTATATGCTGTTCATCAACTGTTTGCGTACTTGAGTTTTTCGTGTGTGTGTGTGTGTGTGTGATATTTACCCATCATGATACTGTATTCTTTGTTAGATCCTGTACATTTGAATTTGCTTCTATTCTTAGTAATTTCTATGCATTTTAGTACAGGGGTGCCTATACTACTGATGCGGAATCTACTTTTAGTGGTGATATTCCAACAGCATCTACTGCCAGCACCGCAACTTTGTCAGGGTTCTGTTTTTGTAAGAAAATGCATATTGGTATACTTAAAGGGATACTGTCATGGGAAAAAAATAGTGCTGCTCCAGCAGAATTCTGCACTGAAATCTATTTCACAAAAGAGGAAACAGATTTTTGAATTAATTTTGAAATCTGACATGGGGTTAGACAAATTGTCAGTTTCCCAGCTGCCCCAGTCATGTGACTTGTGCTCTGATAAACTTCAGTCACTCTTTTCTGCAAGTTGAATTGATATCACCCCCCCAGCACCCTAACAAAAGAACAATGGGAAGGTAATCAGATAGCAGCTCCCTAACACAAGATAACAGCTGTCTGGTAGATCTAAGAACAGCTCTCAATAGTAAAATCCAGGTCCCACTGCAACACATTCAGTTATATTGAGTAGGAGAAACAACAGCCTGCCAGAAAGCAGTTCCATCCTAAAGTGCTGGCACTTTCCGAAAGCACATGACCAGGCAAAATGACCTGAGATGCACCTACACACCAATATTACAACTAAAAAAATACACTTGCTGTTCAGGAATTAAATGTTATATTGTTGAGGGAATAATTTGCAGTGTAAACAGTGTAATTTAGAAATAAAAACTACATCATAGAACTCATGACAGAATCCCTTTAAACAAACCAATAAATATCTAGTATAGGTAAATCTAAAACAACTGCACTTGCTGAGTAATCATTGAAGACGTTTCACTACTCATCCGAGCAGCAACTCAGCAGCAACCCCTTCTCTGCTTGAATCTGAGCCCAGAGCTATAAGTGAGCAGAGAGAGGCTCAGGCAGGAAGTGATGTCACACCAAGCTAATATGGCAGCTGTATCCTAAACAAACAGAGAGAGCTTCCAGAGCTTTTTCCTCAGGTATGGTAACACATTCTACAGAATAAATATAGCATTCTAGCTTGCAATATTGCAGCAAATCTATTGGCAATAAAATGCCTCTGTAGCTTTCCTTCTCCTTTAAATTATAAATTTGCAAAAATGGTTGATTTTGAAGCATCGATTAACGTTCCATTGTATAGCCAAGCTTACATTCCATACTAGTTGCACTTTTGTCTTTTTTGAGATGAAGTAATCATTTTTATTTTTTATTTTTTGCATATTAAGATGGCAGTAGAGCTGTTTCTGATTCATTATGTAAAGTTCAATTTTGATAATTGCTAAGTTTTGCACATTAAAATTTAAGTTCCAGCCAAAAGGGACAGGAGCATATACTCCACCCTAGGCTTTCTGCACTTATTATTTTCTTAGGGCTGTAACAAAGCTCAGCTCACCGATGGAAGGCTGTATGTGCTCCTGTTTTATAAGACGGAAATGTGATTTAGTGCATCTTGTCTTGTGTGTTTATTCCTTGCTCAAAGTTTTACTTGCTGACAGTCTGTTCTTGTCATCTCCTCCATTAGCATTCATTTTGTTTCGTCTTTTGCGACTTTGTGTGTAAAACTGAAACATCAATAAAATGGATTTTGTTTGCATAAGTGTATATACCACTTGTATCTCTGCTGTTCACTAATTTCAGGGTACCAAAACAAGGCACAACTGCAGAAACAAATAGCTTGGGAATGACCATGGTTTTCATCCATCTCTAGCAGTCACTCCTCATAATCTCTGCATGACATATTTGTGCTCTCTCACTCTCTCTCTGACTCTCCCTCACCCACATACAAAATCACCTATAGAAGTACAGGTATGGGATCCGTTAACCGGAAACCCATTATCCAGAAAGCTCCGCATTACAGAAAGGTAGTCTCCCATAGACTCCATTTTATCCAAATAAACCATATTTCTAAAAAATGATTTCCTTTTTCTTTGTAATAACAAAGCAGTAGCTTGTTCTTGATCCCAAATAAAATACAATTAATCCTTTTCTGAAAAAAAAACAGCCTAGAGTCCTGCAGCGTGTCGAGTATACCCGCAAAATTGCGGGCACCCTGTGGAAAGAGGGGAGGATTTTCAGGTGCGGTTTCGGGTTGCGGGTCTCAAATATATTTCTTATTTTATGTAATATTGTCTGTATTTGACAAAAAAGATCTTATTAAAGTTTTACAAAAGTTGTTTCTGTCCCCGCCCACTTTTGATGACGTCACTTCCGGTTTGCAGTACCGTCACTTCCTGTTTGATGGAGGTTGTGGGTCGAGTTGCGGATAAGGCAGTTGCGGGTCCGGGTCAGGTGGCGGATCAAAGTGTAAAATGCGGTTCGCGTTGCTGGTTTGGGTCCGGGTCTTAGAAATTGGTTCCATGCAGGACTCAAGCTATTAAATTTTCATAAAAAAACAAAACACTTTTTTTTTTTTTTTTTTTTTTTACCACAAGTTAAAATATACAGTGCAGGTATAGGATCAATTATCCGGAAAGCCTGTTATCACGAAGCTCCAAATTCCAGATAGGCAGTCTCCCATAGACTCTATTTTATCCAAATACCGTATATACTCGAGTATAAGCCGAGTTTTTCAGCCCCCAAAATATGCTGAAAAACTCTACCTCGGCTTATACTCGGGTCAAGCGCAAAAACGGTGCCGGCGTCTAAGAATAGTCGCTGGCGCCCAAGAATAGTCGTCGGCGTCCAAGAATAGTCTCCAAGAATGTTCGCCGGTGTCCAAGAATGGTCGCCGGCATCTAAAAACGAGACGCCGGCACCTCCAATGGCAGCAGAAACTCTCAATTTTTTGATTGAAACTTACCGGAAGCTGCTGCATTTCTCACCCTAGGCTTATACTTGTGTCAATAAGCTTTCCCAGTTTTTGGAGGTAAAATTAGGCACAACGGCTTACACTTGGGACAGCTTATACTCGAGTATATACGGTAATACAAATTTTGAAATATTTTTTCCTTTTTCTCTGTAATAATAAAACCAGATCTTTTACTTGATCCCAGCTAAGATGTAATCAATCCGTATTGGAAGCAAAACCAGCCTGTTTATTTTATTTATAGTTTATTTAATGTTTACATGATTTTCTAGTATACACAAGGTATGAAGATCCAAATTTTGGAAAGATCTGTTATCCGAAAAGCCCCATGTCCCGAACATTCTGGATAACCGGTCTCATACCTGTATTTAAATTCTGACAATTGGTTATTATGAAGCTTTTGTAATAAAGATCTAAAATGCATCTAACCTTGATGTATAAAATATAATCCCCTTGTCTAGTTTTAGTTTTGTCATTTACTGACCACATAAACCAATACTGATCTAGATGAAAAGTCCTAGAGACATGTAAAAATTACTCTCTAGCTGCCGTTGAACATGGGATTTTCGTAATGTTCTCTATGGGTTTTAGAGGACCTCAGCGAATATATTGTTGTCCGTAATCTACAATATCTAGCAGTGATAAGTCAAAAGCAAGCGGACTTCCTGGTCAAGCAATCTTAAAATGTTTCACCGTTTGTGCAAACAGAACAGCATTGTCTTAGGGGCAGATTTATCAAAGGTTGAGGTGAAATTTTGGAATAGTCCAAATTCGATTTGAATTTTAAAAAAAATGTGAATATCGAAATTTATCATGTAGTGTCTCTTTAAAAATTTGACTTCTACCATTCTCCATCTAAAACCTGAATTGCTGTTTTAGCCTATGGGGGACCTCCGAGAAACTATTTGGAGTCAATTGGTGGACTTTGAAAAATCAAAGTTTTTTTTGGGAAAAACGTAGAATTGAATTTGATCAAATGCGCTATTCCTTTGATTCGAATTTGACTTAATTTCGGTTGGTCTTTTTGAATTCGAATTTTGACCCTTGATAGATCTGCCTCTTAAACTCCGCTATAAACACCTGACAGATCTCTGTTTATAGACAGTCTGGCTCCTGCATTGGAAAACACCACCCCAAAGAAGGGAAAAATACAGTCAATTTACAATTCCTACATTGCTGAATAGACCTGTGTCTCATTTATTAACAGAGACAGAGATGAGAATTTCAAATGATGAAATATGAAAATGCAAAACTATTAAAAGGGTCCCACACCCAATTTTTTTCATAATGGAATTCTTTGCAACTTTCCAATAGTTTGAATATAGTTTGCAAATGTTCAGTGGTCATTATTTGGGAATGTAAATGCAGCTGAAGTAGAAATGGTTTATTCCTTTATGTTTGAGTCTGTTGCTTAAAGGGGTGGTTCACCTTTTAGTTAGCATTTTGGAGCAGATTTATCTAAGGTCGAAGTGAAAATTCGAATTTAAAAAATTCCAATTTCGAGCTAATTTTTGTGTACTTCAGATAGGGAATACCGTATATACTCTATATATATCTCTTATTAAAATCAGTGCATGGTTGCTAGCGTAATTTGGACCCTAGCATCTGTACTGCTGAAATTGCAGACTGAAGAGCTGCTGAATAAAAATCTAAATATCTTAAAAACCACAAATAATAAAAAATGGAAACCAATAGCAAATTGTCTCAGAATATCACTCTCTACATCATACTAAAAGTTAACTCTAAGGGGAACAACCCCTTGGAAACAATGTAACTGTAGTGTATTAGAGGATCAGCTGATTACAACATTGTTTCAGGAGTAAGAGACAATAGTGCAGGGTCCAGTTGGGAGGAGGAAATAGGGAGAAAAATCAAAAAGATGGGGGTGTTGAAATGTCTCATAAAAACAAATCATAATCATGAAAAAAACAAACCTGTCATATCATGAGAATATATGGATCAAATAAATTTCCATTTATATAATATATGCCTTTTTTGGAGCCAGTTCTACTGTTAAGGGGGAACATGCCCACCAAGAGGGAATACCAGGAGAATATCCAGAGGTTTTGGTAGTGCTAGAGCAATTGTAATTCACTCAAATACCTATTTCCAAAAAAAGGTTCACAATGTGGACACTGGGCCCTGCAGTGTGAAATAAATGAGCACAACCAGCTTCATATACTATTTAGAACTACTATTTAGTGAAGTGATAAGATATTTTACATATAAAAGTTGCTATTTTTATGTTATGTTGTTATGATTTGAAGCCAAAGATATAGGAAGCACTATACTGACTGCACCTAGAGACCAGAAAAATGCAACATGCTGCGTCCCAACCTGCATTCAGCGCTTACATGCGTCTGTGTGAGTACAGCCCCATTGAAAAGAATTCAGTGTGTCTGCTCCTGCACTCCCCTGCGGCTGAACGCGTGAAACCGGAACACAGAGGAGCGCAGATAAAAACGCTTGTCTGTAAGAGCTCTTAAAAGGGGTTCACCTTCAGGTTAACTTTCAGTATGTTATAGAATGGCCAATTCTAAGCAACTTTTCAATTGGTCTTCATTATTGATTTTTTTTATAGTTTATGGATTATTTGCCTTTTTTATCCTGACTCTTTCTAGCTGTCAAAAGGGGGTCACTGACCCTATCGGAAAACAAATGCTCTGTAAAGCTACAAATGTATTGTTATTGCTACGTTTTTATTACTCGTCTTTCTGTTCCGACCCTCTCCTATTAACATTTCATATTCTCATTCAAATCAATGCATGGTTGCTAAGGTAATTTGGACCCTAGCACCCAGATTGCTGACCATGCAAACTGGAGAGCTGCTGAATAAAAACCTAAACAACTTAAAAACCACAAATAATAAAAAATGAAAACCAATTGCAATTGTCCAAGAATATCACTCTCTACATCATAGTAATACTTTATTCAAAGGTGACGCACCTTAAAACTGACTTGCATCATATGCAGATCAGCAGTAACTGCCAGTCTGCAGCTGAACTGGCCTGAATGAACTCAAACCTGCAGAGAAAGGGAGAAATGAGTATGTGGATGCAAAAGAACATTAAAGGAGAACTAAACACCCCCACGGTGATAAGTCCCCACTGGCCCCCTTCATGCCTCCCTGACCACAAAAGTGAGCAGTATCGGACTGGTCCAACGGGATACCAGGAAGAGTTTCTGTCTCTGTACAACTATAAATATGCAGAGTTGTGCAGTGTTTCTGAAGCAAACAAATCATTTTATTTAAGGGAACAGTAACACCAAAAAATAAAAGTGGCTTAAAGTAATGAACATATAATGTAGTGTGGTGTGGCACTGGTAAAACTAGTGTTATTTCTTAAAGGGATCCTGTCATCGGAAAACATGTTTTTTTTCAAAACGCATCAGTTAATAGTGCTAATCCAGCAGAATTCTGCACTGAAATCCATTTCTCAAAAGAGCAACAGATTTTTTTATATTCAATTTTGAAATCTGACATGGGGCTAGACATTTTGTCAATTTCCCAGTTGCCCCTGGTCATGTGACTTGTGCCTGCACTTTAGGAGAGAAATGCTTTCTGGCAGGCTGCTGTTTTTCCTTCTCAATGTAACTGAATGTGTCTCAGTGGGACATGGGTTTTTACTATTGAGTGTTGTTCTTAGATCTACCAGGCATTTATCTTGTGTTAGGGAGCTGTTATCTGGTTACCTTCCCATTTTGTTTTTGTTTGGCTGCTAGGGGGAAAGGGAGGGGGTGATATTACTCCAACTTGCAGTACAGCAGTAAAAAGTGATTGAAGTTTATCAGAGCACAAGGCACATGACTTGGGGCAGCTGGGAAATTGACAATATGTCTAGCCCCATGTCAGATTTCAAAACTGAATATAAAAAAATCTGTTTGCTTTTTTGAGAAATGGATTTCAGTGCAGAATTCTGCTGGAGTAGTATAGTTTATTATAGTAATAGTAGTAGAAGTGGAGTTTATTATAGTAATAAAGACTTTGCGATTTTAAAGTTTACTTTGTCTTGGTGGTTTATTTCAATGTATACTTACGAATTTTTAAAAAAAATATTTTGATGCACAGGATACACAGCAGATAACAGATAAACTCTGTAGTGTACAATGGGATTCTTCTGAACTTACCTGTTATCTACTGTGTCTCCCATGCTTGAATGGCTGCCCCCATGGCTACACATCAGGTTGCTTATATGAACTATAGTTGTGTTTCTGAAGCAAACACACCATTTTTACCAGTGCAGGGCAATAATACATTATGTTGTCATTCATTTTAAACACGTTAATTTTTTGGTGTTTTCTGTTCCTTTAAAAGCATATAAACCCCTTTAATTTTTTGGTGTTATCAGTTATAAAATGGTCTGCACAGAAGGATATAACTAGGGATGCACCGAATCCAGGATTTGGTTCGGGATTCGACCTTTTTCATCCGGATTCGGATTCGGCTGAATCCTTCTGCCTGGCCGAACCAAATCCGAATCCTAATTTGCTTATGCAAATTAGGGGCGGGAGGGAAATCACGTGACTTTTTGTCACAAAATAAGGAAGTAAAAATGTTTTCCCCTTCCCACCCCTAATTTGTATATGTAAATTAGGATTCGGTTCGGTATTCGGCCGAATCTTTCCCAAAGGATTCGGCCGAATCCAACATCCGAATCCAGCATTGGATTCGGTGCATCCCTAGATATAACCTAATTGCTTCATTAGGGTAATTGCATGGCATATTCACCCTTTCTCCATACATTCAAAATATTTTAAAATTCTTTTTGATAGAAACAAAAGCTCAAGAAAAAAGACGCCAGCACCAGCAGTCATTGCTTCGTTCCGCAGTGCATAGTCCTACTGGATGTCAGCAACGCCTGAGCACCCAAGCACCTTCCTTGAGCTCTGGATATCCTAGAACTCCATCACATGCAAAAACATCTTGCCCTTTATCATTGTCTCTCAGCATGTCCGGTTTGTATCCCCATCCAATCATCCAGTTTCTTTAAAGCCCTACCCTATTTTCTAAGCTTGGTAAAAACATATCTGCCCTGTTAAACAGATAGCTGATTGACCAGGATATGCCCCTATCTGTCAATTATGAGGTGAGACAGGTGGGCTTATATATTCTTCAACATAGTCATCAAATAAATTGATTTATTGAATTGACTAATTGTATATAGGGCAGTTTACTTCTATACAAATAAGCAGATGCCACCTAGTTAGTACAAACACTGCCAATTTTATTATACCCATGTTGCCCATCTTAAAGGGGACCTGTCAACCAGACATAAAAATCTGTATAATAAAAGTCCTTTTCAAATTAAACATGAAATCCAAATGCTTTTTGTTTTATTAACACATTCATAGCTGTTGTAAACTCATTTAAAAATTCAGCTGTCAATCAAATATTGTCTGCCCTTCCTCTGTGCCTTAGGCAATTACTTTCACTTTCCATTCAGCACTTCCTAAATGTCACTGCTCTCGCAACATTCCCCCAGTTCTCTTAAAGGAGAAGGAAAGGCTGGAGACACTTGGGGGTGCCAAACGTTAGGCACCCCCAAGTGATTGTAGCGACTTACCAAAAACCCAGGGCCGGTGCTCCTATTGGGAGAAATCTGCACCGGCCCCGGGTTATAGGAGCGAGCACCATGGAGATATCTACTTCCGTCTTCGCGCAGCTGCACATGCGCATTAGAACTAAAAGCCGAACTTTAACTTTAAAGTCGGCTTTTTCGTTCAAATGCGCATGCGTCAGTCCGGGGAAATGCGCATCTGCGTGAAGACGGAAGTAGATATCTCCGTGGTGCTCGCTCCTATAACCCGGGGCCGGTGCAGATTTCTCCTGATAGGAGCACCGGCCCTGGGTTTTTGGTAAGTCGCTACAATCACTTGGGGGTGCCTAATGTTTGGCACCCCAAGTGTCTCCAGCCTTTCCTTCTCCTTTAACCATTTAATTGTGTAGCCAGGGCACGGGGATGGACACCAGGTCCCCCATTCTGGTGCACAAACAAGATTCTGAGATGATGGAAGGCATGTCCACAAAATGGCTCCTGCCTGCTTGTTATAATTATGAATTCCCAGACTGATGGAAACAAGATTCAAATAATTTATACAGTGTAATTAAAGTTCATTTTGCTTGACTTACATTATAAAATATGATTTGGAATAATTTTTTTGGGTGACAGGTCCACTTTAAAACAGCCAGTTATCCTTTTTGGTTGGAATAAAGGACATTCATACAAATGTATTTGTTTTTGACACCCTTTCAGTGGGCTACTTACAGCTTTAGCCCAGGAGGGGTTCTTGTTTACATAAGGTATAGCGACACCTAAACAGTTTTGTTTTGTTTTCATATGTAATTGTTAAAGGTAAATATTAAGACGTTACCTTAAAATCATTTGTATTTCTTGTAACACTTAAAGGGGATCCGTCACCAAAACAAATTATTCAAAGTCCTATTTTATCACATTAGTCAAGCAAAATAAACTTTAATTACACTATATAAATTGTTTGAATCATGTTTCCTTCAGTCTGGGAATTCATAATTATAGCAAGCAGACAGCAGCCATTTTGTGGACACTGTTATTAACTAGGGATGCACCAAATTTTGGATTCGGCCGAATCCCCGAATCCTTCGCAAAAGATTTGCCCGATACCGAATCCTAATTTGCATATGCAAATAAGGGGTGGGAAGGGGAAAACATTTTTTACTTCCTTGTTTTGTCACAAAAAGTCACACAATTTGCAAAAGCAAATTAGGATTTGGTTCGGCCGGGCAGAAGGATTCAGCGAATCCTCCTGAAAAAGGCTGAATCCTGGATTCAGTGCATCCCTATTAATAAGACAAGCCTTGCATCATCTCAGAATCTTGTTTGTGCACCACAATGGGGGACCTGATGTCCATCCCCATGCCCTGGCTACACAATTAAACTGTGAAGAGAACGGGGGAATGTGGGGAGAGCAGTGACATCTAGAAAGTGCTGAATGGAAGGTGAAAGTAATTGCCTAGGGCATAGAGGAGGGGCAGACAATATTTGATTGACAGCTGAGGTTTTTAAATAAGCTTACAACAGCTATGAATGCTTTGATAAAAAATAGAAATTGGATTTCATGTTTAATTTGAAATGGACTTTTGTTGTACAGATTTTTGTGTCTGAGTGACAGGTCCACTTTAAAGCTGCTATATGTATTTGCAGCTGTTTAAAAAGAAAGAAGTTTGCTGATAATCAGGGCCGGATTTACATAGTTGGTGCCCCTAGGCCCACTGCCGTTCATTGCCCCTGTCCCTTCTTTATGTGTCTAGATTTTCATCATCTGGACCGGAGCAATGGGGATTGACACATGGGTATTTAAAAAATTATTGTATCTCCTGAACATCCCCAATGTTTTTGAACCAATGTGGGTATGGTTGGGCAGCATGCCGCCCCCTAAAATCCTGCCACCCTAGGCCCGGGCCTATGTGGCCTTTCCACAAATCCGGGCCTGCTGATAATCTAAGTACTTGAATGCTATGCAGAATTGCATGTGCTTACATGACATACTAAAACAGAATTTCATTATGTGCCTTAAAATTGGCAATCACCTTGTCAATGTACAGAAACCAATGCCCAGCAGTCTAAGAATCATTACGGGGGGAATGCCACCTCTTGACCATATTGATTCTTGATGAATTGACTAATGATGCTGAGTTTTAATACACATGTGAATTCAGCACAAGATATGGCTGCCCCTTACAGGTTTTGTAAAATAGTGCTGGGATATCCATCAATGATGAAGACCAGGTCATACTAACAGTTTTATTATTAACACATATTTCATGCAAAGCTACAGCATATTATATATACAAGAACATGTCCTATTTGTATATCTCCTACCATCCAGCAGGTATGACATGTTCTTTGTAAAATGTCTGCAGGGAGTGGCTTCAGTGGTCTTTCCCCAACTGCCAAGGAGAGGAATGGAACTCAAACCAAGAAAAATGTCCGGGAAGGAGAATCCACCAGGCAGCATTTTCATCAAAGTCATGGTTTTGCTTTACTGCAGGTAAGTGTTCATTCTGCTGAGTACAGAACATTATATTAGATTGAAGTGGTTGTTCCCTTAGAAATAAAAAAGAATAAGGAGTATGTGTGAATGTCTTTCTCCGCAAGCTGCAATAGTATTAGTGTCCCTAGTGGCATTATTGCAATAAACAGCACCTACTTGTCTGTAAAGAATGTTCTGTATATACAGGGAACTATAGCTGCCTTCATACTTTTAAGAGGTATTAAATATAAGCTACCGTAACCCTGCCTTGTTTCTAAAGTAAGAGTGCATATGAAAATAAAACTGGTTGTAAAAGGGATTTTGTCATGATTTTTATGATGTAGTTTTTTATTTCTAAATTTCACGCTTTGCACTGCAAATAATTCATTCTACCAGTGCTACGCAATATGTTGGCGCTATATAAATACATGTTAATAAATACCATATAAAATGTAATTCCTGAACCAGCAAGTGTAATTTTTTTTTAGTTGTAATATTGGTGTGTAGGCAGCCATCTCAGGTCATTTTGCTTGGTCATGTGCTTTCAGAAAGAGCCAACACTTTAGGATGGAACTGCTTTCTGGCAGGCTGTTGTTTCTCCTACTCAATGTAACTGAATGTGTCGCAGTGGGACCTGGATTTTACTATTGAGTGCTGTTCTTAGATCTACCAGGCAGCTGTTATCAGGGGCGATCCTGGCCCCTCCGCCACCTGAGGCAGCAGCAGTTACTGCTGCCCCCCATCCCCTGGAAATTTGCTCTTAAAGTACCAGGAGCAGCATTTTTGCTGCCCCTGTTACCTAGTGGAGCGCTGCCGCCTGAGGCTACAGCCTCAACTCGTCTCATTGGCGAAGCACCCCTGGCTGTTATCTTGTGTTAGTGAGCTGCTTTCTGGTTACCTTCCCATTGTTCTGCTGATGGGCTGCTGGGGGGGTAATATCACTCCAACTTGCAGTACAGCAGTAACGAGTGACTAAAGTTTATCAGAGCACAAGTCATATGACTGGGGCAGCTAGGAAACTGACAATATGTCTATCCCTATGTCCGATTTCAAAATTAAATATAAAAAAATCTGTGGATTTCAGTGCAGAATTCTGCTGCAGCAGCCCTATTAACTGATTTTTTTCCTTGTGACAGTATCCCTTTAAAAACAACAGTGCTGAAGCTATTAATCGTTGTAATATTTACTTTGGTTAGCTATCATCCAGGAAGGCAGCAAAACCCTTCAGGGTTATTTCTCAGTGTAGTAAACAGAAGGACATTTTACTATTTTTTCATTTATCCTCACAATCATATTCAAACTTGGATTTATAAAGTGGAAACATTACATCTTTTCAGTGCAACTATATCATATATTTCATCATTGGATTAAAACACTGACCACTGGGCACTATATTAAAGTGGCATACTGTATTGCTGGCACACTTAGACAGCTCTACCCCTGAACCAATGTAGATCTCTATAAAATATACTGCTTAAAACAGCTCATATGTTAAACACTGCTTCATCTAAATAAACTGGTTTTCATAAAAATATAGTTTTCTAGTAGTAATATGCCTTCCCTGGGACCATACGATTCATGGTGCACACAAACAAACCACGGGCACACATACATATTAGGTCACATGAGCCAAGTAATGGACAAAGTTCTGTCTTTTACTCCTTCCAGTTAGAGCTGCATTTTTTCTGGTCAGGAGATCTCTAACGGAGTACACAGACCACCACAAAATAGTGGCCCAAGGTGAAAGGGCAATATTAACTATATATATATATATATATATATATATATATATATATATATATATATATATATATATATATATATATATATATATATATATATGTATATGTATATGTATATATATATATATATATATATATATATATGTATATGTATATATATATGTATATATATATATATATATATATATATAATAATGTCGGTACAGTGAACGCTCTCCTTCCGGATTCAATTTTGTTGATGACAGAGCATTGACACAATACATAGACTAGGTTACGTGAGAGTTGCTTTAATGGTTGCATATCCCTAAATTTTTACAGCAGGCTAATTTTACAATTTTTATAGATAAAACTAGACGCCCTGGCATTTGTTATGTGAAGACCATTAATAGATAACAAACCCAACACCATAAAAAGGGGACACTTCGCTTAAAGGCAATTGTAGTCATGACCGTCAATGCACGTTTATGAAGAGCAATTCATATACACGGTGCTCAAGCAGTAAGATTAGACTGACTGTTAACACCATCCAGTTGCTTTACTCGAAATTGTTTCAGTCTCTGAGGATACTTGGGTTTGCAAATGGGGTATAGGTCATGTGTCTTAGGTTCCACAGAGGTAGGAAATAATTCTGTTTTATTTCTTGTTTCCAGAACGTGCATAAAAGAGGTGGTAGCCATAACAACACAGAGTACTCCAAGTAAGTGATTCCTAACCCTTAGTATAATCTTCAAATCATTATGTACCCATACTCACTGAAAATAGAAAAATACATGTGACACATCAAACTTTGTAATTCTGAACCACACAGGGTGGGACTGGGCCGGCGGGAAACCAGGAGAAAAACCCAGTGGCCCCTGCAGGCGCAGACCCACTCCCTGCACTGCTGCTTACCTCCCTCCCTGATGCCATTTCTCTTCTGAAGAGCAGGGGGGCGGGGGCTGAAAGGTGGGTCCCAGAGGGGATTTGCAGCTGGGGGGCCAGGGGATGTTGTGGGGGGCCCCTGAGGCTGCAGGCCCAGTTGGTTCTGGGGTCTACTTTTAGTGATGTTGTCTTGTTATCTACACCCATAAAAGCATGCTTATCATTCTGTTCCATGGAAAATATTACTTAAATATTATATTGATTTGTGGGAGAATTTATTTTGCTATATTTAACATAAAGCAATTTGTTATGTAACCTTAATGTAATAATATGTGAATGAAAAGCATGAAAAAGGAGGGTGATTTAGACAAGCTGTTTATTGACAGTGTCTTGAGATCTACTGATCACCAGCTAAAGGTCTACTGGTAGATCCCGATCTAAATTTTGGACACCCCTGATTTATTCACTCTTGCTGTCCATACTCCAGGTGGCCCAATGTATGTCTGTCTACACCAGTATGTCAAATGTACTCCAGACTCTAACACGCAAACCCCATGTGGACCAACATATGTACTCTTGCTGACATTTTCATCACACCTGCCAGAGCAGGACAAATGTATGTGTGCCGGACACTTGTCTCTGTACAAAGACCAACTAAAAGCAACTTCTCCTGCTACTGTATATGCCCAGTTATAGCTGTACATACCAGCTTAGGATTCAGAATAAGTCTATGGTGTTCCGGTCTAGAAATGCATCCTTATGTGAGAAGGCATTTCACTAATGTCACTGACCTCATAATACATTTACCTTAGGTCTTTGGAAAGTTTGGGTGTTCGTCCCAGTCGGATCCCAGTAAGAAGAAATGGTCTGCTCAGTGAGAGTGAGAGAGAGTCACCTATCCTTCGTGTTTGGAAATATACCACAGATACATCACTCAAGCACTGCAGTCTTGCAGGTACATTTCGATATTATAAGTAGCCATTGGGAAGATGTGTATACTAATGCTACTGACCTGTAATTAATGTTTTAAATTGTGAAGGGATGTACAGATTATTGGAGAGCATGGCTGGAGACAGAGTGAGCTGTGGAAACAGAGATACCTTTGCGTGCGCATTGGGTATTTCCGCCTGCGCACCTGCTTTTTTAGTGTGCAGGAAGGGTTCGGATTTGGTTCAGTATTCAACTGAATTGGTATCCCTACATTCAGGAGTTCGGGTGAACCCTGAAAAGCAGAGTTTGGTGCACCCTAATAATAAAGCTTGGTCCTGGGAACATGCCTACTACTTTCACTAGTTATTGCTTTATACTGCTGTTTGAGTGTAAAGCCTCAGATTTGGGTGCATACTGTATTTTGACATACTTTATAAACTATTAAATTAAATTAAAATTTATATTGTGATTGCTTTAGAAGCTGTGCCTTACTCTTTTTTGATCCTTGATGTATGCAATACAAAGGAACCTTCCAACATTATGGGTCAGATTTAGTATCAATTTAAAACTCATTCACTTTCTATTAATTCTTATGAGATTTTTAAAAGCATATTTATCAAATGGTGAACTTGATAAATACAATTCTAAAAATTCCATAGGAATGAATAGAACATGGGTGAGTTGTAATCTCACACTTAGATAAACCTGCCCCCTAGACTCACTGACAGAACAGATATCCAAAGGGATCATGCTTTTTGAAACAACCTCCTAAAGAACTCCTTATGGACTTTTTGTATCTGACTTAAGGTGGCCATACACGGGCCGATAAAAGCTGCCGACAGACTGTGTCGGCAGCTTATTGGCCCGTGTATGGGGGCCCCCGACGGGCTTCCCCAATCGAGATCTGTCCGAAAGTCGGCCAGATCTCGATCGGATGGGTTTAAAAATCCCGTTGGATCGCGGCCGCATCTGTTCGTTGATGCGGTCCCGAGATCCGACCGCCCGTTTGTGAATGCTAGGATCCGATCGTTGGGCCCTAGGGCCCACGATCGGATCTGCCCGATATTGCCCACCTCAAGGTGGGCATATCGGAGGGAGATCCGCTCGTTTGGCGACATCGCCAAACGGGCGGATCTATCCATGTATGGCCACCTTTATCCAAACAAATATCTCTGTGTGACCTTATCAACAGTCGTAACTCACAAAAAGGATTCCTGATTCCCCAGCCTCTCCAGTCAAATAGAGTGGTGTCCGGAAAAGAGGTTGGCACCTCTCCAATATACATAGAGATGAAAAATTCACCAGACACTCAACAGCAAGTGAAGCGGGCCGGCCCCGAAACGTTACATCACAAGACTTGAATAAACACGCAGGGGTCCGCCCCGCTTCACTTGCTGTTGAGTGTCTGGTGAATTTTTCGTCCTTATCAACAGTCGTGTCATTGGTATGTGTATTGCCTGCCATTAAATCCATTAAACTCTGTTCCTTTTTGTGTATCCAGTTTTATTATTTTTCCTTGTGATTTTTCTTTTATCTCTGTCTTTCTTGTTTAGCATGTTTTTCTGCGGGTCATTACTTTTGATTTTGCTTCACGGTGTTTGTATCTTTTATAGACTTGGCTGCAGTCACTTCTAGTCTGACTGTGTGCTCAGTACCGCTTCTCCGATCCAAGGCAGAGGACCCTGTGTTTCTTTGTGAGACAACCAAAGAGACTGCTGATCAGGTAAAACTGATTGGGAGTGACAGTTGCAGTCACATATAGTTCTTTAAAGAGATTTTGTTTAAAATAGAATCAGTTTTTTTGTTTATGTCATTATTTGTCAGAATCATGCATTTGAGTTTTATTTGAATGATTGGAGCTGGTTAAACTTAATTATTGTATTATTATTATTATTATTATATTAAATATATAGTATTATGGTTTCTTTCAGCATTTTCCAGCAGTCTCTCAGGATGCTGCCCATCTATCTGCATACCAGAGTGTTCTGTCCTTCTGCTCAGAGGCCTGAAGGTTCCTAGATGACTAACTTCTTTAACTTTAAATACCTATAATTGGTGCTATTTACATTCAATCTTTTTAACCCCTGTTAATGATCAATGGTCCAAACCCTGTTAAATTTTTCCAAATTTTACAAATTTAAACAAATTTGCACTGTGGTCCCTACCTCCTATTTGTATTGTGTGCAGTTTTGATGCGAGTGCAAGCAAACACACTAATCCTTGCAGTGATTTTGCAATGCATATCTTGCAGGGACTCCCCACTAAGGAGTTTATTTTGCTCATCATTATTCACAACTATAAAAAAAAAAACCGTGGACCTCATTTACAAACACTAGACAGTTTTGTACCTGTGCAGGAACCCAGAGCAACCAATCACATTTGCTTTCAGTCTCTAGCTTGCAGTAGACTGTTCAGATCAGTTGTGCTGAATGGTTGCTTTCCTTTGCTGAACTGATGCAAATTTTTAATGAGACACTGGGGGTCATTTATCAACACTGGGCAAATTTGCCCATGGGCAGTAACCCATGGCAACCAATCAAACTGCACGATTCACAATAATCCTCTTTCCCCACCTCTCTCTCAAAGCCCGGTGCTGGTTGGAGAGGTCGGCGCCTCTCCTACATGACTTCAGTAAAGGATACCAGACACTCGATAGCTAGTGAAGCGGGGGTGACCCCTGCGTGTTTATTGCGTCAAATACATTTGACGCAATAAACACGCAGGGGTCACCCCCGCTTCACTAGCTATCGAGTGTCTGATATCCTTTACTGAAACCAATCAAACTGCTGCAATCATTGTTCTACTTGCAGCTGGCTTTTAAAAGATATTCACTGATTGGTTGCTATGGGTAACTGCCCTTGGGCAAATTTGCCCAGTGTTGATAAATGAGCCCCACTGTGTGTTGCACATCTGTAGACTTTCTAGCCTTTCTGGAAGATTAGGTCAGTATTTGTAAAAAATCTTAATCGCCTCATCAATAATTATAAAGGGTATCACCACCAAAATAACAATAAAAATGCATAATGAAAGAAAATGAAACTTTTAAGCAACTCAATACAAATTGAGTAAATCATTTTTAAGTTTGCAAATGTGATTGCTACTGAAAGCAGGTCTTTTACTCTCCATTACATGCACTACTGGACAAGACATGAATATGTACCTTTGGAACAAAGTAACAGTAGTTAAATATCCTCCATCTACGACTCCAGTTTCCCAAATCTTCTTCATCTTCTGTGATTGATAAGCCTGGAAAAGGTAAGTTACAGAAGCATTCATTGTATTTGTGGGAACTGGAATCTTGGCTGGAGGAGCTGACTTAATAGTGTATATATATAGTTAGGAAGAGCAGTGAAGAGAATAGAAAGGGACACAAGGTTATTTCTTTCAATAGCAATTACATTTATACATAACTTTAAAAATCAAATTTTTAAAGAGGCCTTTCATTTTCACAAAATGACTAATTTCAATTTTCTTTTTCTTATAACATTAAAGTTTTAAGTATGAGCACAGTAAAAGTAGTTGTTGGCCAAACGTTGATGCTTTTAAGAAAAATATCTAATTTATTTGAAGGTCAGCGACCCAGCATTCAGAGCTTATATGAGAAAGAAAAGCAGATTTGTTTTCTAAACCTGCAAGTTAGAAAAGTACTGAAAAAATAGAAAGCAATTCAACATTATTTGTGGCATGTTATTTAAAAATATTACGTTTTGTGAAATTGAACTGCCCCTTTATTTAAAGTCTATTTCAATAATACATTTTCTTTCATCAGCCAATTTTCTTGTGTTATTTGGATAATTTATTTGTCATTTTAACTGGAGTTTCCAACACTGATCTGTGCTGTTGTGTTTTTATAAGACCTTCTTTGATAAGGAAAAACCACTCCTTTTTACATTATTTCAGACACAGTATTCTGTAAATAGAGGTTTCATGATTATCTTGTGGCAGTTTTTGCAATTGTTCTTAAAGATTTTATTCCAGCCTTGTTGTTTTCTGTATTTTTCTGTACTTTTGAAGTGACAGTGAAAATAAATTTTTAAAATGTTGTTATGTTGTCTTGTGCTTGGCATTCTTCTTCGTATCCCAGTATGACCAGGCAACTAAGGCAACTTTAGGTTGATGATTTTTACATAGTCTCCCTTGGAGGTGAGCCAATAAATATGTGCCTGCTCTCCTACTCAGCACTGTGGTCTTGCCGCCTTGGTAGCACATAGGCAGAGATCACAGATGATTGGTTAGACATGAAACATAAGCACTGATTGGTACAGAGGAGACTGAATTGCAAATTACTCAAAAATCTATAGGGGACGTTTACACCCTTTACTATAGGTTCATTTATTTTAAATATATCAATACAAATACAGAGCCAGCTTCATATTAAATTTCTTCAGATCGCATAGCATTAATAAACAGTGTTAAAGGGATCCTGTCATCAGAAAACATGTTTTTTTCAAAACACATCAGTTAATAGTGCTACTCCAGCAGAAATCTGCACTGAAATCCATTTCTCAAAAGAGCAAACAGATTTTTTTATATTCAATTTTGAAATCTGACATGGGGCTATACATTTTGTCAATTTCCCAGCTGCCCCTGGTCATGTGACTTGTGCCTGCACCTCAGGAGAGAAATGCTTTCTTGCAGGCTGCTGTTTTTCCTTCTCAATGTAACTGAATGTGTCTCAGTGAGACATGGGTTTTTACTATTGAGTGTTTTTCTTAGATCTACCAGGCAGCTGTTATCTTGTGTTAGGGAGCTGCTATCTTGTAACCTTCGCATTGTTCTTTTGTTTGGCTGCTGGGTGGGAAAAGGGAGGGGGTGATATCATTCCAACTTGCAGTACAGCAGTAAAGAGTGATTGAAGTTTATCAGAGCACAAGTCACATGACTTGGGGCAGCTGGGAAATTGACAATATGTCTAGCCCCATGTCAGATTTCAAAATTGAATATAAAAAAAATCTGTTTGCTCTTTTGAGAAATGGATTCAGTGCACAATTCTGCTGGAGCAGCACTATTAACTGGTGCAATTTTTTGAAAAAATTTTTGACTTTTACATGATTTTGACAGGTTTTAGCTTGAGTATTTTCTGATTCTAATTTTTAGCAGCTTCAGAGCATAATAAATCTCCTAAACAATTCAAGGTTTTGTTTTTTTTTCCCCTAAAAATCTGGATTATTTGCCCTTTAAAACTCAACTAGAGAAACCTGACCTTTAATAAATAGACTCCTATGTAACATGTCGGTGCTATATAAATAAAAGAATATACAAGGGCCCCAGGTAGGGAGAGTCCGCTTTCTTCATCTGGATATTTTACTCACAGATATATACATTTTTTTTAAGACCAAAGATAAAACTAAAGAGGAAAAACTTTTATGTAAATGTTTTATTAGATGATGACCACAAATGTTAAATCTAGTATAGGTAAATCTAAAAAAAAAAATAGTCACAAATGTTAAAGTTTATCCAAATATGAATACAGAACTTAAAATTAGCAGTATAGCTCTCATTCAAGTGCTCATGTTGGTTTGAACTGGGATGAGCCAAATGATAATACATTTTTATTCTAGTCTACCACTGTCTTATATAAAGAATAACGCAAATTGAGCTGCTCTCCAGATCAGGCCCGGACTGGAAAACTGTGGGTTCTGGCAAATGCCAGAGGGGCTGCTGTAAGGTGTCATTGAAAGTCTCTATTTAGTGGGCTGGTGGGGTTGTTTGGGCCTCTATGCAGTTGGAATGACAGGGCTTATTTTGACCATACCTCCCAAAATTTTAGAAATAAAAAGAGGGACAAAAAAAGTTGGCGCTCGTACCATGGCGAAATTTTTTTGAACACGCACATTTTTGTGGCCACCTTATTACCATGTTCATTTGGCAGGATATGAAAGTTTGAACATATTTCTATGTTTTTTTCAGTTATTACAGTTTTATTAATGAAGGTGAATTGCCCTTTAAGCTGTGAGTCTAACTTTTTCCAAGGGACCTCCCGCTTTTGACAGATTACTTATCTCAAAATTGTTACAAAGTATTTTAGCTGCACCTGGTGGCTGTTCTGGGCTCTCTGCCAAAATTATGTTAGAAACATTGTATCTTTTTCTGGCTGTTCAGTGCAGGAAAAAACGGAGACTTTTCAGTACAAACGTGGGACTGCGGGTTAAGCTGTCAAAAGCGGGACTGTCCCTCTGAAAACAGGACAGTTAGGAGGTATGTTTTGAGTCCCAGATGCTAAATAATAGCAGTAACCCTCGGCAGCAGGAGTTTGCGGTTATTCTGCAACTGCTCATCTCCCTTATGTATGAGGAGAAATGAAAATTCCTGAAGCAAGATATATATGCCTAGAATTCTGTAAGTATGAAATTACTGTGAAGTAGGGAACCCAAAGCAGTTACATCAGATTGGAAGGATTACAGCTTTCTTTTGAAGTGCATTTTTTTAGGGGGCCAAAAACAGCTGAAAAACAAGATCTGGTAAACCAGAGAAACGGTGTAGATATAATTTCTGTGGCATATTTCAAAATTGCCCTGTAAGAAAGAGAGAGAAACTGATATCAGTTTTTGTGACCCGGCTTATTCTATTGTGCATACAGAAGATAGAAATTATTTCTTGCCAATTTCCTTGCATTTTTCCAGACCAAAGTAGAATTCGCATCACCCAGGACAATTCTCCTACTGTTGTTGTATCCACAGCTATAACTAACTTGGTTCAACCTTGGGTTCTTTCAAAGAACCCTCTTAAAAGGGACATATTGCATTTTTTAAAATCACCCACATCAAATAGACGCGGGGTCCCCAACCTTTTTTTTTACCCGTGAGCCACATTCAATTGAAAAAAAGAGTTGGAGAGTAAAACATGAATGAAAAATGTTCCTGGGGGTGCCAAATAAGGGCTGTGATTGGCTATTTGGTAGCCCATAGGTGGACTGGCAGCCTACAGGAGGCTCTGTTTGGCAGTACAACTGGTTTTGATGCAACTAATACTTCCCTCTTAATTAGGAATTAAAAAACAAGCACCTGCTTTGAGGCCAGTAACGTAACTAGAGGGGGACGGGCCCTGGTGCGTGATGCGCACCCGCTGCTCCCCCGGTAGTTCCGCCACTGTTTGAGGCCACTGGGAGCAACATTTAAGGGGTTGTTGAGCAACATGTTACTCGCAAACAACTGGTTGGGGATCACGGAAATAGACAATTGGGAATAACACATGGTACAGGTATCTTATCCAGCAATTTACAAATTCATGAAACACCATCTCTCATAGTTCATTAAATCAGTTTAAAAATTATTTATATAATGATTCAAGTAAAGGTATGGGATCAGTTATCTGGAAACCCATTGTCCACAAAGCTCTGAATTACGAAAGGGCCATCATTCAATTCTTTAAAAATGTCTTTGTTATAATAAACCAGTACCTTGTCCTTGACCCCAACTAAGATATCATTAATTCTATTAGATTTTATTCATGTTTTAATTATTTTTTAGCAGACTTTTTCAAGGGTCGAATTTCGAAGTAATGGGAGTTTTTTTGAACTGCCATAACTTTGAAATTCGAATAAAAAGACCAATCAAATCGAGACAGTACATGATACATTTCGATATTCGAATAATCAATTTTTTTTCAAATTTGAATCAAGTTTTGGCCTATTCTCGAAATTTTTTACTTTGAATTTTCACTTTGTGGAACAGATGAGCTGTACTTGTAGGTTTTTTGGACAAAGGCAACTTTTATACCTTTTATTTTTATGGAAATATAATGCAATGAGAAATAATTTTTCATTACACAGTATGGGGCGAAGTGAATATTCAAATTAAAAAAACTGAATTTCGAGCTGATTTTTGTGTACTTCGACTAAGGAATAGTCCAAATCCAATTTGAATTTGAAAAAATTTGAAAATTCTAATTTCGAAATTTATCATGTACTGTCTCTTCAATTCTACTTCAACCAATCGCCATCTAAATACTGCTGAATTGCTGTTTTAGCCTATGGGGGACCTCCTAGAATTTATTTGGAGTCAATTGGTGGAAAACTGACCTATTCGGCCAAAAAAAAAAACTTTGATTTAATTTCGGTTGGTCTTTTTGAATTTGAATTTCGAAGTTTTTCAAATTCGAAATTCGACCCTTTATAAATCTGCCCCTATGTCTTCCCTAAAGGGACTCTTCACCTCTGTTACCTTTTAGTATGTTTTAGAATCAATTCTAAGCAACTTTTCAATTGTTCTTATTTATTTATAGTGTTAGAATTATTTGCCTTCTTCTGATGGGGTCACTGACCCATCTAAAAAACAAATGCTCTGTAAGGCTAAATATGTATTGTTATTACTACTTTTTATTACTCTTATCAATACTTATTAATTTGAATGAGACACTAGAATATAAATACGAGAGGGCCTGAATAGAAATCCAGACCCTCTCGTATTCATATTTTAAACTCTCATTCAAATTAATGCATGATTGCTACGTTAAATTGCACAACGATTGCTGAAACTGCAAACTGAAGAGCCGCTGAATAAAAAGCTAAATAACTAAAAAACCACAAATAATAAAAAAAAGAAAACCAGATGCAAATTGTCTCAGAATATCCCTCTCTACATCATATGAAAAGTTAATAAATAGGTGAACAACCCCTTTAATACTGTTTTTCACAACAATAGTTATGGGCAAATTTATTCGCCAGGCATGGATTCGAGGAGAATTTACGGATTCCGCCACCGGCGAATGTTTTCGCGAACCTGCCGCGAATTCGCCGTGGGATAATTTGATGCAACAAAAAAAATTGTCACTCGACAAAATTGTTGCACATCAAAATGATTTGGACACCCGTTGACTTTAAAGCATGTGGACATTTTGCATTGTCGCTAGTGTCAAAATTGTCGTGCGTCAAAATTATTTTGACAATGCGTTTTGCGAATTTTTCAGGAGTTTCGCAAATTACTCAGTGAAGCGAAACGGGACAGATTCTCTAATACTTGCGTTCTATGCTGCCACATAGGCTGAAATACCTTTTCAATTTGTTTCTTCATTTCCAATATGAGTCTACCGGCCAGAATTGGGAAATTTTGCTCCTGAATGTGAAGAACCTGGAAAATAAAAAGGATCATTTAGGGCCACACAAACACTGCTGCCTTGTGGGATCAATTTAGTAATACCATGTAACAGAATTTTTTGGTAGTTATGTCAAAAACTATTTGTATCAAAATTGTACATTAAAATGTTCCACCAATAAAATATACCTTCCAGGTGCATTTGAAGCAGCTTGGGCAATACTAACAGGTAATAATAGGTTCATAAATACTGCCCAGTAAAGCAGGGCATGACTTGGATGTTTCAGAGAATCCCAGTGTGTAGGTGTCATAGGGATTCTAGTGAAGGATTCTGGGAGTCTTTCCCAATGAAACAAGGTAAGAAAGTGGCTGTATTATTAAGGGAAATAAGAGGTTAACTTAATCCCATTTTTACTTTCTTTAATGAAAAAGAAATCTATCTCTTATACTTTAATTAAAAAATGTCTACTGTGCAGTCTGTTTATTCTGATTGTTAATCGGTCTTGCTGCATCAGCTTCTATATCAGATATTTCTTCTACTGAATGTTAATGTTGTGAGTTAGTAACAACTACCAGCGGTTTGTGATATTTATCACACATAGTATGTGATGTACAGTATGTTGAGACATGCAGCCAGGAATCCTACAATCATTACCTGAAGATGACCCAGTTCCACCGCTAGAAATGGATCCTCCTGCTGACCCACCCCCACCTCTGGGAGGATTGTTGATTGCTCCATAAATGATTGAACCTTGCCCTTGACTCTGTCCTTGATTTTGAGAATAACCTGAGGAAGAGCTTCCACCCATGCTGCTTCCACCTCCTGCTGATCCACCTCCACCTCTTGGTGGTTGTTGATTGTTGATAGACCCATAAATGATTGAACCTTGCCCTTGACTCTGTCCTTGACTCTGAAAATAACTTGAGGAAGAGCTTCCACCCACGTTGCTTCCGCCTCCTGCTGACCCACCTCCACCTCTTGGTGGTTGTTGATTGTTGATAGATCCATACATGATTGAACCTTGCCCTTGACTCTGTCCTTGACCTTGACTCTGTGAATAACTGGAGGAAAAGCTACTACCACCACCACTGCTCCCTCCTCCTCCTTGTGGATTGTTGATAGCTCCAGAAATGACTGAATCTTGTCCTTGAGATCCTTGTCCTTGAAACTGTGAGACGCCTCCCCCTCCTCCAGGCCTACCCTGGTCATGAATGTTACCACCTGAGATGATAATGATGATTTAAATTAAAAAAATATAGAAAAAAAATTCTGAAAAACTTTTTCAGAAGCACAATCAAATGTAGTGAGAATGATAATATATTTATTTTTTTCATATTTATTACCTAAAGGAGTGAATACAAAGCTTCATGATGCATAAAATAACCAGATTTAATTCCACTACCCTAAAGTTCAGGTTTCTGAAGCATTTCATCAAGCATGTCAGTGCCTGCCACCACTGATATGTAGGCCTGTTATGGACCTATGTGCATCAATTACAAAAAACTAAAATAAAACTCTCTAGAAAGAGAATATTTTTGGGGAACTATTACCGGAAATGTTTTTCTCACCTGGTTTGTTTTTACATCCGGGAGACACTGGAATGTCATCAAGTGTTTTTCCTCCTGTAATTCGAGATGTGTTAAAACATATAAAGGTTATATAAGAATTTATGGCTTGTCTATGTTCTTAAGTGCAAAGTGCAAAATAGGGGAAAGTTTTAGCAATTTGGCTGCTAGGGTTCAGAATACCCTTTCAACCATGCATTGATTTGAACAAGAGACTGGTATATGAATAGGAGAGGGCCTGAATAGAAACATGAGTAATAAAAAGTACAGATAACAATACTTGTATATATGGATGGGCAAATTTTTTCGCCTTGTTTCCCCCAAAAAATTGACGCCCAATGTATGGAGTTGTGCGTCAAAATAAAAAGACACGTGTCCAAAAATATTTTGCTGCGCAACACAAATTGGCGGTGAATTTTTGTCGAAACGAAACGGGTCAAATTAGCCTTACAGAGCATTCGTTTTTAGTCTATGACCCCCCACTTGAAAGCTGGAAAAAGTCAGACGACAAAGGCAAATAATGAAAAAAAATAAAATAAATAATGAAGACCAATTGAAAAGATGCTTAGAATTCTATAACATACTAAAAGTTAACTTGAAGGTGAATCACCCTTTTAATGAGCTGTTATTCTTACACAAATGACTTGCTTCTAGTAAATCACACACTAATGCTGTTTTTGATGCTGAACACCAGAAATGATGCCATTTGCAACAAAACCTGAACTGCAAATTACATGTGATTAAACAAAGCAAATGCCAATGTTCATTGGTAAATCATAAGCAACTCGTGACAGGCTTTTTAACAACTGACCTCAATGACACTAGACACACCAATTTTCATCTATTTTCGTGCTTTGCACAGTACACTTACATTAGTTAATGAGCTTTAATATGTACAGTGAATTTATTGTCAGAGCATGCACTTTGGCCATACTAGAAAGACATTATTCTATGGCATGTATATGTTTCATTGTCTCAACTCTTGTTTTGATGAAAACTAAATGAATGCACTAACTGGTCATACTAAGCTCCAGAATTTTCAATGTACAATGAGATACAATGTTTTTTATACTTTACCTGGCAGGATAAGTTGATTAGAAATGCCACTCCCAAAGCTGCCAGAGCTTTGTTGTCCCGCTTGTTGTCCTCCATATCCACCAGCACTGCCTCCTCCAAATCCACCACCTACTCCTGCTCCACCTCCTCCAAATCCACCACCAGCTCCTGTTCCACCTCCTCCAAATCCACCACCACCTACTCCTGTTCCACCTCCTCCAAATCCACCACCAGCTCCTGCTCCACCTCCTCCATGTCCACCACCTCTAACTGGAGGGTTTTTATTAATTACTCCAAGTATGACAGAGCTTCCTCCTGATGCACCACCAGGCTGGCCTCCTTGAGCTCCTCCACCAACTGCTACATAGGATGAACCTCCACCAGATGATGAGCTACCAAATTGGTAGGAGCCTCCTCCTCCACCTGATGGTAAGCTTCCAGATTGGTAGGCGCCTCCCCCTCCACCCGATGATGAGCTTCCAGAATGGTAGCCTCCTCCTCCACCTGATGATGAGCTTCCAAATTGGTAGGAGCCTCCTCCTCCACCTGATGATAAGCTTCCAGATTGGTAGGCGCTTCCCCCTCCACCCGATGATGAGCTTCCAGATTGGTAGCCTCCTCCTCCACCTGATGATGAGCTTCCAAATTGGTAGGAGCCTCCTCCTCCACCTGATGATGAGCTTCCAGATTGGTAGGAGCCTCCTCCACCTGATGATAAGCTTCCAGATTGGTAGGAGCCTCCTCCTCCACCTGATGATAAGCTTCCAGATTGGTAGACGCTTCCCCCTCCACCCGATGATGAGCTTCCAGATTGGTAGCCTCCTCCTCCACTCGATGATGAGCTTCCAGATTGGTAGGAGCCTCCTCCTCCACCTGATGATGAGCTTCCAGATTGGTAGGAGCCTCCTCCACCGGATGATGAGCTTCCAGATTGGTAGGAGCCTCCCCCTCCACCCGATGATGAGCTTCCAGATTGGTAGCCTCCTCCACCCGAAGATGAACTTCCAAACTGGTGGGAGCTTCCTCCTCCTCCTCCTCCTCCACCTGATGATAAGCTTCCAGATTGGTAGCTACTAGATCCCATGGATGAACCACCACTCTGAAGTGAGACAAATTCTATTGAATGGAATTCATTCCAGAACATGTAACAAAAAAGAAAAAAAATTACTGTAGTGGCAACAAAAAAAAAAAGAAGTTAATAATATAGTAGCCACATTCTTTCTTATCAGAAAGCCTCTCCCCCATACTGGTGATAATGAAAGACAGTACTGGAGCGCAGTAAGTTACTTGGTAATCTGCTCCTGCTCCATGTACAGTCATGCCCCACAGATTGATGCAGAGAGTTGTTCTGAATATATTTCTGTTACTACAGAGTTAGACATTACTAAAAACATTAGTATTCTGTTGTTCTGTTTGTAAAGTGAGACAGGAGGAGTAGTGAATTTTTTTAACCCCTTTATCGGTAGGGCTGAAACGGTTCTCACCGATGCTGGTGATCTGGGTGTATCCCGGACTGCCGTCACACACAGGAACTACTGCAAAGGGATCTGTAGGTTTATTAGAAACACAGCGATGTAATATGAAGTTGAGACAGAAAAGCAGAATACATATATTTATATTGTGTTCAGGGCTGCCATCAGAAATCACGGGGCCCCACACAAAATTTTCTGGGCCCCCCTTGCCACCCTTCCCTCGGTATGAAGGCCACATAAGACACAGACATTAAAACATTAAGTGCCCCCCTACAAGTTAAAAAAATAACTTTGGTTCCCAGGCCCCTCCTACAAGTTTTGGTGTCAGGTGGTGGTTAAAGAAAAAAAACAGTTTGTGGCCAGGCCCCCACACATTTTAAAAATAAACAATGAGCCAGGGCCCCCACACATTTTTTTTAAAAAAATAGCCAGGGCCACCACACTTTTTTTTAAAAATAAACAATGAGCCAGGGCCCCCACACATTTAAAAAAAAAAAAAAAAAAATTAGCCAGGGTCACCACACTTTTTTTTAAAAAACAACAATTAGCCAGGGCCCCCACGCATCTTTAAAAAAACTAGCAAAGGGCCCCCACACATTTAAAAAAAAACAATTAGCCAGGGCCCCCACATTTTTTTTTAAAAAGAATTAGCCAGGGCCCCACACATTTTAAAAATAAACAATGAGCCAGGGCCTCCACACATTTTTTAAAAAACAACAAAGCCAGGGCCCCCACAGATTTAAAAAAAAAAAAAAACAAACCTGCATGTACCTTAACCAGGGAGTTCAGATGCCGGTATCTTCAGTTTCTTGTGCTCTGATTCGCCAGTGAAATGTAAGTCCCAGTAAACCCGCATGGTGATTGGTTAAAGTAGAGGGGAGGTTCAAACTTCTCCCAACCAATCCGCATGTGGCTTTACCGGGACTTACATTTCATGGCGAATCAGAACACAAGAAGCCAGTCATCGGAGCTCTGATGCAGGGGCCCGGCTGTGCAAGTAAATGCAAGTAAGTGCAAGTAAATGCAGCACGGCCGGGCCCCCCTTATCTCCCCAAACCACCAGGGCCCGGGACAACAGTCCCCCCTGTACCCCCCTGATGGCGGCCCTGATTGTGTTACAAACATAGGGGTAATATGTGAATAACCCACTTGACAAGCAGCTTAACTTGCATACAAAATTTCCTTTTTAAATCTAATCCTTTTTCCCAAATCACTAAACTAAAACAAGTCAAGCTGCCAAGGGCCATTCCCAGCCAACCCATTTTAATACTGTAAACCCCTCCAACAACTGCTATATTATAATGCAGGTGTTTAATGATAAACTCCTAGTTAGTTTGCTAAAAAAAAAAAATCCTGGCGAATAAGTACAGAGAGTGAGTGAACAAAGTGGTTAGATGTCTGACAAGCGGCCATACAAATAGTAGTCCCCCAGAGCAATATTAACACGGCACTGATTGCAAATGACATACCAGATGGACCAGACAGTGTTTGTTTAGGATCTCTGCAGATTTTATCCATTCTGACACCTATAAATGGTAAAAGTACATTACAATTATTATAATGACACTGACGCCATTGTTGTAACTATAATAAATATATATAAAATAACTATTACAAGATAACAGTAAATGCACTGACTGACCAATACAAAATGAACTGCTATAAGAACACCGGGGCTCATTTATTAATGCAACGCAGCGCATAAGTGGATGCAAAAGAGTGTCTGTGCCATCACGAGCGTGATCGCTAATATATTTGCGTGATATTGCGCATAACACGGAGCTTTTTAGATGGTTTTGTTTATGCGTAGTGATGCTGTTTCGGTTCACGTCCGTTTTATTCCGTCAGCGTCCAAAAAACGGATGCCAGCGAATATTTGCGGCCGTTTCACGAATTTATTCGCCGCGTATTCGCACCTGGTGAATAAATTCTCCCATCACTATATATGCGCTTTACGCAAAAGATTGGCCATTTATGTCACAAACTATGCCGTGTTTGTGAGAGGCATGGCTGGGGGCGTGGCTACAATGCGCTTGCACTGCGGTCGTCGCAGATTTGCATCTGTATATGCGCAAAACTGCACCCGGGCAAAAGCACCACAATTTTTACGACTGCCTCTTCAAAATGAGTATTCCTGCACCAGCTGCGCTAGTATATTCGCATTTTTGTATTTCATGTTGCTTTGAAAGAGAATTTTATATACAGTATGTGCGCGGGGCCATCTAAACTGGGTTCTGGCAAATACTAAATGGGGCTGCTGTTGGTGGGGATGTTTAACTCAAAGGTGAACAACCCATGTAAAGTGCAGATTAACCACTCCTTCCCCAACATGTTTATATTAAACAAGGTTCCTTTACGAGTACCAGGTAGGCTAAACACCTTTGCAACCAAACAAATATTAGCACAGACACAAACGCAGATGTGGCACAAACGCAATATCCACTATATGTAGCCACGATTTCCAGCCCTCAAAAAAGTCCAACACTTGTACCATACTAGACTCCATTGAATCTTAGAATTTATGTATCCCCAGTTATAGTGCTTTCACATTTTTGAGGGCTTCAACTTTCCAATATACATTTTTTTTTACACATTTTCAATTGTTTCCAAGTTTTTATACATGTAATTGCTATTAAAATCATAATTTGTCTGTTTTCATTCTCTGTACTTCACTCTTCCGAAACAATATTGCAAGCCAACTGATTAAGAGCCAGACCCAGAAAACAGAAAGGGATGAACAAATAGTGATTTTAATAGTAATTCCATTTTCAAATAACTTTAAAACCATTGATGACTTAAAATGAATGTACACTGGAAACTTGCTCAGAAGTATCTGATTTTAGGTGGGGCCCCATTTAAATGATTCCTTATTAGACTTGTTGTACGCAGAATGTACCTGATTATGCCATATAATGCCCAGTGCCTTTGTTAGTACCGGTATGGGATCCGTTATCCGGAAACCCATTATCCAGAAAGTTCTGAATTACGGGATGGCTGTCTCCCATAGACTCCATTATAATCAAATATTTAAAATTTTTAAAAGTGATTCCCTTTTTCTCTGTAATAATAAAACAGTAGCTTGTACTTGATCTCAACTACGGTATAATGAATCCTTATTGAAGGCAAAACAAGCATTTTGGTTTATTTAATATTTAAATGATTTTTTGTAGATTTAAGGCACAGAGATCTAAATTACGGAAAGATCCTTTATCCGGAAAACCCCAGGTCCCAAGCATTCTGGATAATGGGTCCCATACCTATAAGAAATTAAAATTAATTTCTACTTTCTACTGCAAAGTATATGTAACCCTGTGCTGTAGGAAGTATAGTATATTTTTCCACGTATCTATTATGAATAGTTTGCTTGTCTACAAGATGCTTAGCCTCCAAGTTGAAAAAAATCCTTATACCATTAAGAATGAGTTTGTTCTCAAGGCTAGTATAGACTACCTTCAATTGCCATTTCCTTTCATGTACGTATCCTATTCCTCATGTATATAAGGCATTATGAGTTCCATTCAAAAGATAAAATGTCCAGTTAAATAACTAATGCGGAGCACAGTCGCTCAGTGCAACCAATTGGTGCTGGTATTGTCTAACATGATTAAGCATCATAAAACATCTGATATCTACCATGACAAGTTACAGTGCCTTGATGTTTTCCCATATACAGGTATGGGATCCATTAACTGGAAACCTGTTATCGAGAAAGCTCCAAATTACAGAAAGGCCGTCTCCCACAGACTCCATTTTAACCAAATGATCCAAATTTTTAAAAATGATTTCCTTTTTCCTCTGTAATAATAAAACAGTACCTTGTACTTGATCCCAACTAAGATATAATGAATCCTTATTGGAAGCAAAACCAGCCTATTGGGTTTATTTAATGTTTATATGATTTTCTAGTAGACTTAAGATAATAAGATCCAAATGAAGGAAAGATCTGTTATCCGGAAAACCCCAAGCCCAAGCATTCTGGATAACAGGTCCCATACCGATATACGGCTTTAGTTAAAGACAGACAAGTTCAAGTTAGGCAAACATTTAATTATGGTTGTATTTAACCACAAACCCATCCATGTCATTAAACATCTGTTTCACTTACTGCAGAGGCTGAGACTCATGATCAGGACCAGGAAGGTCCCCAGAGGACCAACCCCACTCATCCTGTAGTCTAGAAGATACTTCCACTGTGTTTTATTCCTCTTACAAAAAAAAAAAAAATATATATATATATATATATATATATATATACACACATATAAAAGGCCAGGCTAGTGGGAGGAGACTTGGTGTGCCTCTGTTTTGGCTCATCGAAAAGGCTTGACAAAGCATGCCTCCCTTGGGTGTGACTCCCCTGGGTGTAACTGTTTATAGGTATGGTTTACTTGGATCCTAAAGTTCCCTACATTTCTAGGGTGGGGAAACGTGTGAATCAATATTAGGGATTCCGGATTAAAGATAGCAACGTACAGATTTTTTAAAAAAAAAATAGTTTTCCATCTCTTTCACAATGATCCTGTATGTATCTTTTTCTGTCCAGACAAAACAACATTGTACATATCAATTAAGCTCTCTATGTTATCCAAGGTGAATTATTAATCTCTTTAATTGAAAGTTTTAGCATTTCAGGACACAAGAAGATATTTCTTTTAAAAAAAAACATTTGTTATGTTTATACTCCTTAGTAAACCTATCCCTATGTAAACAAATAAGGCAGGCAATAAGCTTGTTAGTCAGTTGAGAAGTGAGCTCATATAGACCAGATATTTAGACAGGGCAATGGTGGGTGAGGGTGTTGTGTAAAATAAATTAAATTCTACAAAGAATTCTTTTCAAGTGGCATTATTCAGTACAGGTATGGGACCTGTTATCCAGAATGCTCGGGACCTGGTGTTTTCTGGATAATGGATCTTTCCGTAATTTGGGTCTTCATGCCTTAAGTCTACTAGAAATTAATTTAAACATTTAATAAACCCAATAGACTGGTTTTGCTTCCAGTAAGAATTACTTGTATCTTAGTTGGGATCAAGTACAAACTATTGTTTTATTTTTACAGAGAAAAGGGAAATCATTTTTAAAAATTTGGATTATTTGAATAAAATGGAGTCTATGGGAGACAGCCATTCCGTAATTCGGAGCTTTCTGGATATCGGGTTTCCGGATAAGGGATCCTATACCTGTATATGGAAATAAAAGAGGTGTTTGCAAGATCCACGCATGCATTCTTCATTTTTCATGTTTTCAAGAGGTAGTTGTTAAAGGGGTTGTTCACCTTTAAATGAAGTTTTAGTATGATATGGAGAGTGAGACAATTTGCAACTGGTTTTAATTTTTCTTTAGTGTTTTTTGATTTATTTAGCTTTTTATTCAGCAGCTCTCCAGTTTGGTGTTTCAGCCATCTAGTTGCTAGGGTTCAAATTACCCTAGCAACCATGCACTGATTTGAAAAAGCGACTGGAATTTGAATAGGAAAAGCCTGCATAGAAAGATGAGTAATAAAAAGTAGTGATAAAAATACATGTGTAGCTTTACAGAGCATTTTTTTAGATGGGGGTCACCGACCCCCATTTGAAAGCTGGAATAATTCAGAAGAAGAAGGCAAATAATTCAAAAACAATAAAAAATAAATAAACCAATTGAAAAGTTGTTTAGAATTGGCCATTCTATAACATACTAAAAATTAGTACATTCAACATTCTTTCTGACAATGACGAGAAAAAGGTACTCATTACTAACATGGAAAGGGGTATAACAATAACCCTCTTCAATGCTTGTAAACTGTTTTTCTTGTTGAATACAGACTTTAATATGGCCAGGACCTATATTCAACTGTTCTGCAGGGATTAGGAATAGACTGATTTCAGGGATCTTATTTAATTGTATGTCATACCTCCCAACATTTTGGAAACAGAAAGAGGGACAAAAAGAGGCAATTTTTTTGACCATGCCCATTTTTGTAGCCACACCGCCTAATTACCATGTCCATTTTACAAAGTTTGGCAGGTTATAAAAGTTTGAACACATTTCTATGTTTTTTCTGTTATTACAGTTTTGCTGTTGAATTGCTCTTTAAGATGTGTGTCTTCATTCTTATCTTGTCTTAAACTGTTACAAAAGTATCTTAAGTATGAGCTCTGGGCTCTCTGCCAAGAGCCAATTAAGTTAGAAATGTTGTATCTTTTTCTGGTTGTTCAGTGCAGCAGATCAAAGAGGAACTCAGGAAATATCAGTACTAATCCAGGACTGTGGGTTGAGCTGTCAAATGTGGGACTGTCCCGCTCAAAATGGGACAGTTGGGAGGTATGCTATGTAAATGGCACACTAGTGTGAGCTCAGTGGAACTTCAGTGGAAGAGCAATTTAACTTAATGAGGCAACTGTTGCCTTTAAAGAGGCGCTTGAGTGGTCATCTTCCTTAAACTATGAGAAAACTTAATAAAGGAGCTTTTCTTAATTAATTTGTCTCAGGACTGCAGCTCAATCTGTTTGATAAAGCTGCTCCTGAATGTGTTTGTACTTTATCTGCTTACATGCAATATCCTTGTCCCCTGGACCAGACTTGTATCTCTGATTACACAACTTGCCCTGGAATTGCTGGTGTTTAAGTTAGGCTGTCAGTAATGTAATGATGGAGGGGCGGGCCTGGGTACAGACCGTGCAGCCGGGCCTGCCCAACCCCTTTCAAAAGCAGTTTTTTAAAGTATACGCTGCTCTGGCAGGTTTTTAAAACGTGCGTGAACTACCGACGGGCCCACAGGGGGTGTGGACCCTGGTACAATTGCACCCCCTGCTCCCCCGGTAGTTCCGCCACTGTCGGCTGTATAGTATGTTCCCTCTAGTTCTTTCTCGACTATGTGCCCAAATAAATTATTGTGCGCGCACATTTTAAACTTGTGTGTGCATTTTTAAAAACTAGCTTCACTAACATTCTCACTCTGAAACAGAGCTGATGAGCCAAAAACCTGGTATTAACAGTAAAAAACTGCTCCGGCACGGGGTTATTCCAGTGAGCAACACAGATAGCTTCTCTTCCGTCTTCCGCTTTCTTCTCTCGTTTGCCCGGGGATATTTGAAGCAAGAAGAAGCCCAAAGAGAATCGAGCCCTGGTGCTCACTGGTTTAACCCTGGTATAACCCTGTATTGTATATTAGGGATGTAGCGAACGTCGGAAAAAAAGTTCGCGAACATATTCGCGAACTTGCGCAAAAATGCGAGCGGTTCGCGAACGGTTCGCGAACCCCATAGACTTCAATGGGAAGGCGAACTTTAACATCTAAAAAAGACATTTCTGGCCAGAAAAATGATTTTAAAGTTGTTTAAAGGGTGCAACGACCTGGACAGTGGCATGCCAGAGGGGGATCAAGGGCAAAAATGTATCTGAAAAATCTGCCTGTGTGTGCTTGGAAGAGATAGTGTAGGGGGAGAGCTGTTAGTGATTTCAGGGACAGATGATAGTAAGTTTGCTGGCTAGTAATCTGCTTGATACTGCTCTGTATTGGAACAAAAAAATAAATAAAAGCAGTCCTTACAAGGACTACTGTTATTGCAGCAGTCAGCAGATGAGATCAGAAGCAGGACAGCTGCCCACTGCAGCTACATACAGAGCACTGCAGTAGAAGGTAGATTACTAGCCAGCAAAGCTACCTAAGCTTAAATGTCCCTCAAACCCCTGCAGACTTCTGTCCCTCCAATAACAGAGCAGTATCAAAACGATTACTAGCCAGCAAACTTTCAACTGTCCCTGAAATCACTAACAGGCAGCAGCTCTCTCCCTACACTATCTCTTCAGCACACACAGGCAGAGTGAAAAAACGCTGCAGGGCTTCGGTTTTTATAGGGAAGGGGAGTGGTCCAGGGGAGAGCTTCCTGATTGGCTGCCATGTACCTGCTGGTCTGGGGTGAGAGGGCAAAAAAAAGCGCCAACAATGGCGAACCCAAAATGGCGAACGTCGCGCGACGTTCGCGAACTTCCGGCGAGCGCGAACACCCGATGTTCGCGCGAACAAGTTCGCCGGCGAACAGTTCGCGCCATCCCTATTGTATATGCTATAGAAAGAACATATGTTGTTATCAGCTAGACCAGTAATTAATGATGGTTCACAAAGCGCTAAAATGTATTAGAACCAGATTAATTTAAATACTTGTCAAACCTAGTGATGGGCGAATTTATTCGGCAAGAGTGAAATTTTGGAAATTTGCACGTAATGGACGAAGGCCTCAACTTTGACTCCAGCGAATGGACACTGGCATCAAATCGCCGTTTAGCAAATTTTTCGCCAGTTTTGTAAATTTCGTGGGAAAGTCGTGATACTGGCAGCGAAGCGAAATGGAACAAATTCGCCCATCACTAGTCAAACCAAATACTTTTTATAATTCACGTCTACCCAGACTAGATCTCCCTATTATAACATCACCATGTTAGTTTAGCCGCTGACCTAGAACATTTTTTCAACATCTAAGTGATCAACATCAGCACATGAGTGAGTGGGATTATGCATATGAGTGAGTGGGATTACATGTAGGCGTGAGTAGGATTACACATACTTTTCTCATTAAATCAAATCTGGCCCTTTATTGCATAACCCATGAGTGATCAGGATTATGCAGGAGTGAGTGGTATGCACGAGTGAGTGTTTTTTTTCAGAATTTTCTGAGTTTTTTTTGCGCAGAAACCGTGAAATCATTGGATATCGGTGCGGACATCAGCGTAGACACTGGGACCTTCCCCATTGACTTATACAGGACCTAGAGAGCTTTTATATGCCGGGTTTATGACTCTGAGCTTTCAGACCACCGGACTTTAATAAATCTCGAAAAATTCGTAGTTTTTTTTGCTCCGAAAACTACGAATTATTCGAGGTTCGGATATTCGGAGCTTGATAAATAACCCCCTTAGTATTTGACTAGAATTGCTACATTTATGTTGGAAAAATAAGTCATCTTATACATTGCTAAATGTTTAGTAACCTCAAGGGATGGTTTCTACATTGCAGGAAATTAGGTCTCATACCTGTTCTTCATTGCCATGAATGAAGGTAGTAAGTAATGTAGGAAAGCCTTTATTAGCTATACAGGTATTTAGAAAATTAGCTTAGACAATTATTCTTCATTTGTTAGACCTTTGGAAAGTAACAACTAGATTTATTAGAACGTTCTCATAAAATGATGAAAAACTAATTGCATTAAAAATAAAATAACCAACAAGTAGGGATGCACCGAATCCAGGATTCGGTTCGGGATTCGGCCTTTTTCAGCAGGATTCGTATTCGGCCGAATCCTTCTGCCCGGCCGAACCGAATCCTAATTTGCATATGCAAATTAGGGGCAGGGAGGGAAATTGCGTGACTTTTTGTCAGAAAACAAGGAAGTAAAAAATGTTTTCCCCTTCCCACCCCTAATTTGCATATGCAAATTAGGGTTCGGATTCGGTTCGGTATTCGGCCGAATCCTTTGTGAAGGATTCGGGGCTTCGGCCGAATCCAAAAAAGTGGATTCGGTGCATACCTACCAACAAGGCTGATTTATGGAAAGTTGAACTGGAATTCTAAATGATTCCCAGAAGTAAGACTTTAAGTATGTTTATTCTCATTTTACATTTCCATTAATGTTCAGTATGACATATGAGGGTTCATTTCAGTTTACAAGTGCACATAAAAAATACAAAACTGTGCATGTTTAATAATGTGATTTACAAATGCAATAGTACATATACACTTTTCTTGCAGCTTGGAACTATGAAGTGCTTGCAGTTGAGTGCAAGGTGCAAAGGAAAAGAAGTTGGTATTAATACATACTGTACAGTATCTTTAAAAGGTTTCCTTACCGTGTTGTACCTACACACACAAATTACTTGCAACCGGTGACTTGGGCAGCAACACACATAGGGGCATGTTTACTAACATTGGAGATAAATATCTGGAGAGATTTCTGGAGATGTTGCCCATAGCAACCAATCAGATCTTTGCTTTTGTTTTCTAACTTGGCTGTGGCTGTTTAAATCTAATTGCTGATTGGTTGCCATGGGCAACATCTCCAGAAATCTCTCCATATATTTATCTCCAATGTTAGTAAACATGCCCCATTAAATGATGACATTCACAACTATATTGACTAAGAAAACTAGTGAAAACTTGTGTGCAATGTGTAGAGATGGCGCGAACTGTTCGCCGGCGAACTTGTTCGCGCGAACTGTTCGCCGGCGAACTTGTTCGCGCGAACATCGGGTGTTCACGCTCGCCGGAAGTTCGCGAACGTCGCGCGACGTTCGCCATTTTGGGTTCGCCATTGTTGGCGCTTTTTTTTGCCCTCTCACCCCAGACCAGCAGGTACATGGCAGCCAATCAGGAAGCTCTCCCCTGGACCACTCCCCTTCCCTATAAAAACCGAAGCCCTGCAGCGTTTTTTTCACTCTGCCTGTGTGTGCTGAAGAGATAGTGTAGGGAGAGAGCTGCTGCCTGTTAGTGATTTCAGGGACAGTTGAAAGTTTGCTGGCTAGTAATCGTGTTGATACTGCTCTGTTATTGGAGGGACAGAAGTCTGCAGGGGTTTGAGGGACATTTAAGCTTAGGTAGCTTTGCTGGCTAGTAATCTACCTTCTACTGCAGTGCTCTGTATGTAGCTGCAGTGGGCAGCTGTCCTGCTTCTGATCTCATCTGCTGACTGCTGCAATAACAGTAGTCCTTGTAAGGACTGCTTTTATTTATTTTTTTGTTGTTTTACTACTACTACTACTACTACTACTACTACTACTACTACTATAAGAGCCCAGTGCTATTAGTCTAGCAGTGTTGGGGAGTGGGACTGGTGTGCTAATCTGCTTTTTTTTTTTAATATTCATTTTTTTTTTATTTTACTTTTTTTTATTTTACTATCGCTGTAGTAGTGTATAAGTTGACCTTTTAGGCATTATTTGCCCTGTAGGCATTTTTTGCCCAGTGTGTTATTCAACCAACAGCCATCTAGCTGTGTGACCTTGTTCACATTCTGTCTAAATATCCATAATATTACCGTCTCCAGAAAAAACACCGGAGTGACTTTTTTCAAGCAGCCATAATAAATTTTACGTAATCCGTATCCATCGCTGTAGTAGTGTATAAGTTGACCTTTTAGGCATTATTTGCCCTGTAGGCATTTTTTGCCCAGTGTGTTATTCAACCAACAGCCATCTAGCTGTGTGACCTTGTTCACATTCTGTCTAAATATCCATAATATTACCGTCTCCAGAAAAAACACCGGAGTGACTTTTTTCAAGCAGCCATAATAAATTTTACGTAATCCGTATCCATCGCTGTAGTAGTGTATAAGTTGACCTTTTAGGCATTATTTGCCCTGTAGGCATTTTTTGCCCAGTGTGTTATTCAACCAACAGCCATCTAGCTGTGTGACCTTGTTCACATTCTGTCTAAATATCCATAATATTACCGTCTCCAGAAAAAACACCGGAGTGACTTTTTTCAAGCAGCCATAATAAATTTTACGTAATCCGTATCCATCGCTGTAGTAGTGTATAAGTTGACCTTTTAGGCATTATTTGCCCTGTAGGCATTTTTTGCCCAGTGTGTTATTCAACCAACAGCCATCTAGCTGTGTGACCTTGTTCACATTCTGTCTAAATATCCATAATATTACCGTCTCCAGAAAAAACACCGGAGTGACTTTTTTCAAGCAGCCATAATATATTTTACGTAATCCGTATCCACCGCTGTAGTAGTGTATACGTTGATCTTGTGGGCATTATTTGCACAGTGTTTTCTTCAAACCGCCATCTAGCTGTGTGAGCTTGTTCACATTTTGTCTAAATATTGATAATATTATCGTCTCTAGAAAAACCACTTGAGTTACGTTTTTTCAAGCAGCATTCTTATATTTTACGTAATCCGTATCCACCGCTGTGTATACGTTGACCTTGTAGGCATTATTTGCACAGTGTTTTCTTCAAACCGCCATCTAGCTGTGTGAGCTTGTTCACATTTTGTCTAAATATTGATAATATTATCGTCTCTAGAAAAACCACTTGAGTTACGTTTTTTCAAGCAGCATTCTTATATTTTACGTAATCCGTATCCACCGCTGTGTATACGTTGACCTTGTAGGCATTATTTGCACAGTGTTTTCTTCAAACCGCCATCTAGCTGTGTGAGCTTGTTCACATTTTGTCTAAATATTGATAATATTATCGTCTCTAGAAAAACCACTTGAGTTACGTTTTTTCAAGCAGCATTCTTATATTTTACGTAATCCGTATCCACCGCTGTGTATACGTTGACCTTGTAGGCATTATTTGCACAGTGTTTTCTTCAAACCGCCATCTAGCTGTGTGAGCTTGTTCACATTTTGTCTAAATATTGATAATATTATCGTCTCTAGAAAAACCACTTGAGTTACGTTTTTTCAAGCAGCATTCTTATATTTTACGTAATCCGTATCCACCGCTGTGTATACGTTGACCTTGTAGGCATTATTTGCACAGTGTTTTCTTCAAACCGCCATCTAGCTGTGTGAGCTTGTTCACATTTTGTCTAAATATTGATAATATTATCGTCTCTAGAAAAACCACTTGAGTTACTTTTTTTCAAGCAGCATTCTTATATTTTACGTAATCCGTATCCACCGCTGTGTATACGTTGACCTTGTAGGCATTATTTGCACAGTGTTTTCTTCAAACCGCCATCTAGCTGTGTGAGCTTGTTCACATTTTGTCTAAATATTGATAATATTATCGTCTCTAGAAAAACCACTTGAGTTACGTTTTTTCAAGCAGCATTCTTATATTTTACGTAATCCGTATCCACCGCTGTGTATACGTTGACCTTGTAGGCATTATTTGCACAGTGTTTTCTTCAAACCGCCATCTAGCTGTGTGAGCTTGTTCACATTTTGTCTAAATATTGATAATATTATCGTCTCTAGAAAAACCACTTGAGTTACTTTTTTTCAAGCAGCATTCTTATATTTTACGTAATCCGTATCCACCGCTGTGTATACGTTGACCTTGTAGGCATTATTTGCACAGTGTTTTCTTCAAACCGCCATCTAGCTGTGTGAGCTTGTTCACATTTTGTCTAAATATTGATAATATTATCGTCTCTAGAAAAACCACTTGAGTTACTTTTTTTCAAGCAGCATTCTTATATTTTACGTAATCCGTATCCACCGCTGTGTATACGTTGACCTTGTAGGCATTATTTGCATAGTGTTTTCTTCAAACCGCCATCTAGCTGTGTGTATTATCGTTTCCAGGAAAACCAACTGAGTTTTTGTTGTTGTTGTTTTTTTAAAAATAATGCCAGGCAAAGGCAGGCCGCCACGCAGAGGCCGTGCTAGGGGCCGTGCTGCTATGCAATCCTGTGGCCCTAGCAAATTGCCCAGTTTTAAAAAGCCAATGACCCTGAACTCCCAAAATGCTGAAGAGGTAGTTGACTGGCTTACACAGCACACCCCATCCTCTACCGTTTCTAACTTTACCACAACATCCTCCTCATCCTCCACTGCTATGGCCACCCCACGTAACACTTCCTCCACCACCGGTGCCCCTTCTTCACTGGAGTCAGAGGAGTTATTTTCCCATGAGTTTCTTGAACTGAGTAATGCGCAACCATTATTGGCAGAAGAAGATGAAGGAGATGAGGACGTTACACCAGATTTAATTCTGGCAGAGAACACGACAGAGATGGACATAATGATGAGTGATGAGGAGGAGGTCCCCGCTGCTGCTTCCTTCTGTGATGTGTCAGAAGAAATTGATGCATCTGAGGAGAATGATGATGAGGAGATTGATGTTTTGTGGGTGCCTAGTAGAAGAGAGCAAGAGGAGGGTAGTTCAGATGGAGAGACGGAGAGTCAGAGAGGCAGTAGGAGAATAAGACTTAGAAGAAGCAGGGAGGACAGCCCGCAGGGATCAGTAGGGCAACAACATGTATCGGCACCTGTGTTCAGCCAGCCAACGCACCCGCCATTGCCGCCAATGCCGCCAACTTCTACTGTTACCGCCAGATCGCACACTTCCAAAAAGTCAGCAGTGTGGGATTTTTTTAATGTGTGTGCCTCTGACAAAAGCATTGTAATTTGCAATGAGTGCAGTCAGAAACTGAGCCTTGGTAAGCCCAACAGCCACATAGGTACAACTTCTATGCGAAGGCACATGAGCGGCAAGCACAAAGCACTTTGGGAGCAACACCTCAAAGGCAACAGGCAAACTAAAAGCCACACTCCTTCTGGTCCAGCATCTTACTGCTCTACCTCTGCTCTCCTTGACCCATCTGAACCACCCTCCACTCCGCCTTCCACCTTGACCACCTGTTCCCATTCCCAGTCATCTGCCACCAGCCAAGTTTCTGTGAAGGCCATGTTTGAGCGTAAGAAGCCAATGTCTGACTGTCACCCCCTTGCCCGGCGTCTGACAGCTGGCTTGTCTGCACTCTTAGCCCGCCAGCTTTTACCATACCAGCTGGTGGACTCTGAGGCCTTCCGCAAATTTGTAGCAATTGGGACACCGCAGTGGAAGGTACCCAGCCGCAATTTTTTTTCTAAAAAGGGAATACCACACCTGTACCAACATGTGCAGAGCCAAGTTACCGCATCTCTGTCACTTAGTGTTGGGCCAAAGGTCCATATGACTACTGACGCATGGTCCTCCAAGCATGGTCAGGGCAGGTATGTCACCTACACTGCCCACTGGGTGAACTTGGTAATGGCTGGGAATGGGAAGCAGGGAATGGGTAGCTCAACAACAACAACAACAGTGGAGTTGGTGTCACCGCCACGGATTGCACGCGGTTCTGCCACCACCTCTACTCCTCCATCGCTCTCTACCTCGTCTTCTTCCTCTTCTTCTTCTTACTCTGCTGCTGGGTCCTCCTTCTCCTCCTCCACACCTGTGCACCCCCAGCTCCCCCTAGGCTATTCGACGTGCCAGGTACGCCGTTGTCATGCTGTCTTGGGGATGACGTGCCTGGAAAGCAAAAACCATACCGGATCTGTACTCCTGTCATCTCTGCAGTCACAGGCCGATCGGTGGCTGACCCCACACCAACTGCAGATCGGAAAAGTGGTGTGTGACAATGGAAGCAATCTGTTGGCAGCGTTGAGACTGGGAAATTTAACACATGTGCCCTGCATGGCACATGTGTTAAATTTAATAGTCCAACGTTTTGTCTCCAAGTACCCAGGATTCCAGGACGTTCTCACCCAGTCCAGAAAGGTGTCGGCCCATTTCAGACGTTCCTACACAGCCATGGCACGCCTTGCTGACATTCAGCAGCGCTACAACATGCCAGTCAGGCGTTTGATTTCTGACAGCCAGACTCGCTGGAATTCAACGCTCCTTATGTTGGAACGTCTGCTGCAACAACAAAGGGCCGTCAACGAGTACCTTTTTGAACTGGGTGGTAGGACTGGATCTGCAGAGCTGGGGATTTTTTTCCCCCGTTACTGGGTGCTTATGCGCGATGCCTGCAGGCTCATGCGACCTTTTGAAGAGGTGACAAATATGGTCAGTCGCACCGAAGGCACCATCAGCGACCTAATACCCTTCGCTTTCTTCCTGGAGCGTGCCGTGCGACGAGTGACAGATGAGGCTGTAGACCAGCGTGACGAGGAGCTGGAAGCGCACGATTTATGGTCGGAATCACCAGAACGAACCCAGGCACCTGCTGCAACGCAGGGAGAGGTGCCAGAAGTGGAGTCAGAGGAGGAAGGTGGCTTTGTGGAGGAGGAGGAGGAGGACCAACAGGAGCAGGCTTCCCAGGGGGCTAGTGGTGACCTTTTGGGGACCCCTGGTCTTGTACGTGGCTGGGGGGAGGAGACCGTGGATGATGCAGTCCTTGATAATGAGGAAGCGGAGATGGATAGCTCTGCATCCAACCTTGTGAGAATGGGGTCTTTCATGCTGTCATGCCTGTTGAAGGACCCCCGTATCAAGAGGCTTAAGGAGAAGGACCTGTACTGGGTCGCAACGCTACTAGACCCTCGGTACAAGCATAAAGTGGCAGAAATGTTACCAACATACCACAAGTCCGAAAAGATGCGGCATTTACAAACCAGCCTGCAAAACATGTTGTACAATGCTTTTAAGGGTGATGTCACTTCAGGAACTCATCAACATTCCAGGGGCAGAGGTGCCAGTAATCCTGCCACGAGCACACCTGCAAGGACAAAGCCCTTTGGCCGGTCTGTAACATCAGACATGCAAATGTTTTTCTGTCCAAGGCAGCGCCACAACCCTTCTGGATCCACCCTCAAAGAACGCCTCGACCGGCAGGTAGCGGACTACCTGGCATTAACTGCAGATATCGACACTCTGAGGAGCGATGAACCCCTGGACTACTGGGTGCGCAGGCTTGATCTGTGGCCAGAGCTGTCACAATTTGCCATGAACCTCTTGTCTTGCCCAGCCTCAAGTGTGCTCTCAGAAAGGACCTTCAGTGCAGCAGGAGGGATTGTAACTGAGAAGAGAACTCGCCTAGGTCACAAAAGTGTCGATTACCTGACCTTTATTAAAATGAATGAGGGGTGGATCTCGGAGGGTTACTGCACGCCGGAAGACTTGTTCTGACTTCTATGCAGCTGTCCTTCTCTTCAAGCCTCATGACTCCACACACAGCTGTCCTTTAGCGTCCTCCTCCCTCCGCCACCGTTACAAACTAGGGTGCAAACCCTACTGGTTTAATTTTTTCTGGCCTCTGTGCTTCAGTGGCTGCGTCCAAAAAAACTGGGCAAACAATGTCTACAAGGTCAACGTATGGCGAAAAATTACTATTTTCAGCATTTATATGGCATATTTTTTCTGGCAACTGTGCTTCAGTGGCTGCGTCCAAAAAAATGCATATTTTCTGCATTTATATGGCATAATTTTTCTGGCCTCTGTGCTTCAGTGGCTGCAACCAAAAAAATGCATATTTTCTGCATTTATATGGCATAATTTTTCTGGCCTCTGTGCTTCAGTGGCTGCAACCAAAAAAATGCATATTTTGTCCATTTATATGGCATAATTTTTCTAGCCTCTGTGCTTCAGTGGCTGCAACCAAAAAAATTTATATTTTCAGCATTTATATGGCATAATTTTTCTTTCAACTGTGCTTCAGTGGCTGCGACCAAAAAAATGCATATTTTCTGCATTTATATGGCATAATTTTTCTGGCCTCTGTGCTTCAGTGGCTGCAACCAAAAAAATTTATATTTTCAGCATTTATATGGCATAATTTTTCTGGCAACTGTGCTTCAGTGGCTGCGACCAAAAAAATGACTATTTTCAGCATTTATATGGCATATTTTTTCTGGCCTCTGTGCTTCAGTGGCTGCGGCCAAAAAAACTGGGCAAACAATGCCTACAAGGTCAACGACGTTGACCTTGTAGGCATTGTTTGCCCAGTTTTTTTGGCCGCAGCCACTGAAGCACAGAGGCCAGAAAAAATATGCCACATAAATGCTGAAAATAGTCATTTTTTGCCATACGTTGACTCAACGTATATGGCAAAAAATGACTATTTTCAGCATTTATATGGCATATTTTTTCTGGCAACTGTGCTTCAGTGGCTGCAACCAAAAAAACTGGGCAAACAATGTCTACAAGGTCAACGTATGGCGAAAAATTACTATTTTCAGCATTTATATGGCATATTTTTTCTGGCAACTGTGCTTCAGTGGCTGCGTCCAAAAAAACTGGGCAAACAATGTCTACAAGGTCAACGTATGGCGAAAAATGACTATTTTCAGCATTTATATGGCATATTTTTTCTGGCAACTGTGCTTCAGTGGCTGCGTCCAAAAAAACTGGGCAAACAATGCCTACAAGGTCAATGTATGGCAGTTGTTTAAAGAGAACAGTAGATTACTAGCCAGCAAAGCTACCTAAGCTAAAATGTCCCTCAAATCCCTGCAGACTTCTGTCCCTCCAATACAGAGCAGTATCAAGCAGATTACTAGCCAGCAAACTTACTATCATCTGTCCCTGAAATCACTAACAGCTCTCCCCCTACACTATCTCTTCCAAGCACACACAGGCAGATTTTTCAGATACATTTTTGCCCTTGATCCCCCTCTGGCATGCCACTGTCCAGGTCGTTGCACCCTTTAAACAACTTTAAAATCATTTTTCTGGCCAGAAATGTCTTTTTTAGATGTTAAAGTTCGCCTTCCCATTGAAGTCTATGGGGTTCGCGAACCGTTCGCGAACCGCTCGCATTTTTGCGCAAGTTCGCGAATATGTTCGCGAACTTTTTTTCCGACGTTCGCTACATCCCTAGCAATGTGGTGCATATGCAAATTTGTTTTTGCTGTGCAGTGCAGCCCTCGGAAAAAATAAATGTTTTTTGTGTGCGTTTTTGCAACCTAGAACTTTTTACTGGCATGGGTTCATTTATCCGGAAACCCGTTATCCAGAAATCCGGAAAGGCCATCTCCCATAGACTCCCTTTTATCCAAATAATCATCATTTTTAAAAATGGTTTCATTTTTCCCTTGTAATAATAAAACAGTCGCTTGTACTTGATCCGAAATAAGATATAATTAATCCTTATTGGAAGCAAAACCAGCCTATTGGGTTTATTTAATGTTTACATGATTTTCTAGTAGATTTAAGATATGAAGATCCAAATTACAGAAAGCTCTGCTATCTGGAAAACCCCAGGTCCTGAGTATTCTGCATAACATGTCCCATACCTGTACTTTAATTTGTAAATAAGCGCTATGATTATTGTTGTATTATTATTATAGTGACATAATTACTATACAGCAGACCTTCTGGTAGCGAGGGGGTCCAGGCCCCGGTCATCCACGTCCCTTAGCAATAACAGGGTCTGCTGTATAGTAATTATGTCACTGCACTAGTGAGGGGTCTGCTGCATCATAGTCCCCCTGCCTTAGCCTCTCTTGTACCTTTAAAATAGTGAGGATTGGGAGGTGTGGAGAGAGAGGGCTGGAGGTGAACGTGGGGAGGAAGGACTGTTTGCACCCGGACCCCTAATGCACCCAAGTTAGGCCACTGCACTAGTGGTGAGACTTTTATATGACGATTCAGATGCTGTACTGAATAGTGATGGGGGAATAAATTCGTTGAATTTCGAAGTTTTTTTTGGGCTATTTCGACCATCGAATGGGCTACTTCGACCTTCGACTACGACTTCAAATCGAAGGATTCGTAGTAAAAATCGTCAGACTATTCGACCATTTGATAGTTGAAGTACTGTCTCTTTAAAAAAAACTTCGACCCCCTAGTTTGCCATCTAAAAGCTACCGAAGTCAATGTTAGCCTATGGGGAAGGTCCCCATAGGCTTGGCTAACTTTTTTTGATCGAAGGATATTCCTTCAAATCGTTCGATTCGAAGGATTTTATCGCTCAATCGAAGGAATTATCCTTCGATCGTTCGATCGAACTATCTGCGCTAAATCCTTCGACTTCGATAAATTGAAGGATTTTAATTCCTAGTCGAATATCGAGGGTTAATTAACCCTCGATGTTCGACCCTTAGTGAATCGGCCCCTTAGCATTGAACTAAAAGTCAGAAAGTCTATTCATGCAGTTTCTTTGGTAGATAAGACCAGTTTTGGAGCAGGCATGAGTTGAAGGCCTAGTAAATGACAAATTCAGAGCCTCAGTTTTACCAGTTGTATGGAAAGCTCTCATGTTTGCCAGCATATGAGCTCATGAGACTTTAATTCAGAGCCCTATGCGTGCAGTTGATCCCTAAATAAGAAGAATTTAATATTAATGGTAAGTCTAAACTAAACCTCAAAAGGATCAGGAGAGAATGTATCCATAAGGGGGGAAGTGATGAGCAATGCCTTTCACTAGAATATATGGGTGTGTCACTAAGTAGATAATTATTTTGGGAATGAGTCTGGGCAAGTATCATATACAGCAATAAAATTAGAAGTCATTCTTGTCATTTATCCTTCAGACTTGAAAAGTTCTGTAATTATGTTGACGGCTTTTTATCTTCAGCAGCACAACCTGTTTACAATAAATATTTGGGTAGAAGGTGTTTCTATACAGCACCGCATGCTCACCGCCAAATGATAGATGTTCATTGTTTTTGGACAACACCCCGTAGTCATTAAAATGACATATTGTGGAAAACATTACTGTGGATTTCTATCAAGTAGCATAAGAGCGCTCTGTCAGTATCCGAGTGAAACATTATTATCACATGGATAATTATTTTCACATAGTCGTGGAGGTCTTCAGCAACAAAAAATCTCTCTTCTAATGAAAGTACCATTTTTTTAACAGTTGCTATTTTTGTAGGGATTAGCCAAATCAATAACTTGTGGAAATTAGAGGACAACATTTTTTACTTCTTTTAAATAAACATTAATGTTTTTTTAAGAAACTGTAGTGGCTACATGGAATATGGGAGGGGAGGGTAATTCACAGGTGGTGATATTAAAGGAATTGTTCAGTGTAAAAATAAAAACTGTGCAAAATAGACTGTGCAAAATAAAAAATGTTTCTAATATAAAAAAAAATTGTCGCCGGCGTAAAAAAAATGCCGTTTCGAGAATTTCACGGGAAATTCGGGAATTTATCGGCGAAGCGAAACGCCATCACTAGTTGTCACCATGTTTATAGTAAGAGATGAATGTCAAAACTCAGACTTAGAACTTCTGAGACACTGGGACACAAGTGTCGGCCGTTCGCATTCTCTTCCGGACACTACGGGGCAGATTTATTAAGGATCAAATTTTTTTTTTGCTCAAAACTCTCAAATTTGAATTGTGAATTATGCAAACTCGATTCGAGTTTTAATTAGAATTTCAAGATTTATTGTACTTTGGCCCTTTAAGAACTCGATTTCGACTACTCGCCACCTAAAACCTGCCAAATATACTGTAAAACTCAATGGGAGAGTTCAAGGGATCATTTTGGTGATGTTTATAGCCTTCCTGAGAGTCAAGATTTGAGTTTTTTAAATTCGAGTCAAATTCAATTCGAATTTTCAGGTCATTTAAATTTGTTTGAGTTTAAAAAATTTGATGTTTTTAATAAATTTTGACTAGTCAAATTTCGAATTTAAGAGAGTGTAGGGGAGTCTAAAAAACTCACATGAATTTGAAAATTCGACCTTTGATAAATGTGCCTCCAAGGGGCAGAATTTTACTTTTTTCTTATGGGCAAAACTGTCAAATTCGATTAGGGAATTATCCAAACTCGATTTGAGTTTTTTTTTTAAATAATTCAAATCCGATTTTCTAGATTTATCATACTCTGGCCCTTGAAGAATTCAAATTTGACTGTTCGCCACCTAAAACCTGGTGAATTACTGTTTAAGTAAATGGGAGAGGTCCAGTGATCAATTTGGAGATGTTTGCAGCCTTCCTTACATTCAAGTTTTTTTTCGGAGAAAAAAACTCAAATGGAGTTTGATCGTATTCGAATCGAGTTTGATCGAATTCAAATCAAATCTGATTCAAGTCTTCGGGTCGTTTCAATTCGTCTGAATTTTAAAAATGAGATTTTAGTAATACATTTTTCCAAGTCGAATTTCAGATTAATCCGAATTTAAGGGAGTTTAAAAAACTCATATGAGTTTGAAATTCGCCCCTTGATAAATGTGCCTCCAAGCCTGCAGGAGCATGTGCAAATGAATTTCGAGTTTATAGGAGTTTTTAGAAACTCCCATAAACTCGAAATTCGACCCTTGATAAATCTGCCCCTAAGTTTGGTAGGTTTAAGGAGGCGAAAAGGATTTAACAATTGTATATAAATATAAGTGAAATTGGAACAATCAGAAGCATATTTTTACTGTCATGCAACACCTATAAAGGTAATAAAATTGCATATGATTTTAGAGTTATAGCCAAATTATTTCTGCTGGGAAAGGCTTTACTTCTTAAAGAAAACATATAGGGGCGAAGTTGCCGTCGCTAGCGAAAATCCAATCTGCAGGGACATCGCCAAGTTTCAAAAGTCAGAGGAAAGAGCTATTTTAATTGGCAGTGCCAATTCTACTGTGTTTTTTTTGCAGCAAACAAGTATGGGCGTCGTTACCTAATTTATTCTGTGTGCTGGTTAATCAATGCAAATATTATTGTATGACTTGTAATGTTCAAACACTCAATAGTCCAGCTTTTCTCTAAATTTTTTTTCTCTAAATTTGTTTGTACTGTAAACTGTGCATGTATTTACGTTTGTAAATCGGCTATCCTGATAACAAAACAATAAGTCCCAGCAGGTAAGAATTTCATATTTTAAAGAACATGCTGTGACATTTAGGGGCAGATTAACTAAGGTATACACTAAAGTATAAAAAACTTCGAAATTGGACCATCGAATTAAAAAACTTCGAATTCGAATATAAAATTTGAAGTTTTTTTCAACAAATTTGGCAATCCTACGATCGAATAAAAAACGTTTGATCGAAGGATTTTTATTCGATCAAAAAAAAACCATAGAAAAGTGCTGTGGAAGGTTATCATAGGCTAACATTGCACTTCAGTAGCTTTAATTTGGCAAAGTATGAAGTCGAAGTTTTTTTAAAGAGACAGTACTTCGATTATCGAACGGTCGAATATTCGAACGATTTTTACTTCGAAATCGAAGTCGAAGTAAATTCCAAGTTGTAGTATTCTATTCGATGGTCGAAGAACCCCAAAAATTACTTGAAATTCTAACTTTTTTACCTTTGAAAATTCACACGAGCTTAGTAAATCTGCCCCTTAGATTCCATGTTCCTCTGATTCAGTAAAGAACATTCAAACGAAATTCCCTCTGGCCTTGGCTCTCTTTATGCTTTTGAAACTGGCGCACCACAGGCAAAAGCTTGGTGTTTCCAGATGGAACTTGTATTTAGCAACCCAGCATTTGAGGCAATGCCAAACCACACTGTGAATCACACTCCTCTAGGGAAACAACAAATATCATCGTCAGGGATTTGGAAGTCCATAGAAATGTAAGAAATAGCAATAGTCATGATAGGGAACTAGTGATGGGCGAATTTATTCGGCAGGCGCAAATTTGCGGTGAATTAGCGCATTTCGCGGCTGGTGAATAAATTCGCACATTTGGCGTGAAAATTCACCGTTGTCAAAAACACATTTTGCTGGTGGCAACGGTTCAGATGGTTTTCGATGGTGACGATGATTGATTTTTAAGGGCGTCCAATGTCGCCAGCGTCAAAGTTGTCGCCTGTTTTTATCGCTTGTTTTGCGGGAAATTTGCAAAATTTGTGTCGAAAGCGAAACAAGACAAATTTGACCATGGCTATAGGGGACATTAAAGGGCAAATTTACTTATGGTCGAAAATCGAGGGTTAATTAACCCTCGATATTCGACTGACGAAGTTAAATCCTTCGACTTTGAATATTGAAGTTGAAGGATTTACCGCAATTCGTTCGTTCGAACGGTTGAACAAAAAAACGTTCAATCGGACGATTAAATCCTTCGAATCGTTCGATTCGAAGGATTTTAATCCATCGATCGAATGATTTATCTTCGACCAAAAAAAGATAGCAAAGCCTAAGGGGACCTTCCCCATAGGCTAACATTGACTTCGGTAGGTTTTAGATGGCGAACTAGGGGGTCGAAGTTTTTTTTTAAAGAGACAGTACTTCGACTATCGAATGGTCGAATAGTCTAATGATTTTTAGTTCGAATCGTTCGATTCGAAGTCATAGTCGAAGGTCGATGTAGCCAATTTCCTTCACTCAAACTAAATAAATGGGCCCCTTAATCATGCCCAGTGATGTCAGGATGAGATTCCAGCCAGGAGGAATGCTGCATTAAATCTCCATATTTTCTACTATTTTACCACTCCTAGTGAAAAGTTTAAGCACAGATACATAGGGGCAGATTTACCAAGGGTCGAATATCGAGGGTTAATTAACCCTCGATATTCGACTAGGAATTGAAATCCTTCGACTTTGAATATCGAAGTCGAAGGATTTAGCGCAGAAAATTCGATCGAAGGATTATTCATTCGATCGAACGATTAAATCCTTCGAATCGAACGATTCGAAGGATTTTAATCCAACAATCGAAGGAATATCCTTCGATCAAAAAAACTTAGGCAAGCTTATGGGGAACTTCCCCATAGGCTAACATTGACTTCGGTAGCTTTTATCTGCCGAACTAGGGGGTCGAAGTTTTTTTTAAAGAGACAGTACTTCGACTATCGAATGGTCGAATAGTCGAACGATTTTTAGTTCGAATCCTTCGATAGTCGTAGTCGAAGGTCGAAGTAGCCCATTCGATGGTCGAAGTAGGCCAAAAAAAACTTCGAAATTCAAAGTTTTTTAACTTCGAATCCTTCACTCGAAGTTAGTGAATCGGCCCCATACTGTACATAGCATGCTGCTTCTTTTTTTTACCAATTTTTATATGTAAGGTTGTGCCATAGTGACATCTTGTGGCAACTGTGTATATTGCAGAAAGACCATTTCCCAATATGTAATAAAGGGCACAATGTTTACCCAGGCTCAGTTACCCGCAACAACCATGTTTAAACCAGGATATGTACGCACAGACCATATTCTGAATACACATCTATTTTTATTACTTGTTCGGTTTATTATACAATCACAACGCAATGTGAAACATTTTCCTAAAATCATAACTTAAATTTGTGAGATTTATAAATAATAATAATAATAATAATAATAATACAAAGACAAAATTTCATGGATTGCATTTGGAGGTTTTCTCTTTCTTCCACAGAATGATTATAAAGTGCTTTCTAAAGTGCTTTGGCATTAAAGTAGAATTATCTTTTATAGTTACGTGTAGAAGGTGTAATTATTACCTCAGTTGCACATACATTATCTGGAAACTCATTATCCAGAAAGCTCCAAATTATGGAAGGGTCATCTTCCATAGACTCCATTTTATCCAAATAATCTTTTTCTCTGTAATAATAAAACAGTAGCTTGTACTTGATCCAAACTAAGATATAATTAATTCGTATTAGAGGCAAAACCAGCCTCTTGGTTTTATGTAATGTTTACATGATTTTCTACTAGGCTTGAGGCATGAAGATCCAAATTACAGAAAGATCCATGATCTGGAAAACGCCAGGTCCTGAGCATTCTGGATAACAGGTCCCATACCTAAACCTGTTTTATCTGTATCCTTGCTGCTACCTCCCAGCTCCTCTAATTAGGTTAGGATCTTCACATAGATATGCTTTTTTTATAATTTCATACTAAAATAGAAAAATACAATTTTAAGCATAAGGCGCTGGTCACTGAGCTCGTGTTGAGCTAGAGGCATAACTAACCTTCTGCTTATTATGATTATTGCACCATTCCACTTCATTTCATGCTGTAATGCTAATAATAATAATAATAACAATCATAATAACAATAATAATAATAATTAGTTCCTTAGTATTTTGATCCTTTCTTCTCACTAGTGGCTATGAAAGTGACAGGAATCCTTATGGGGTGCTTAACAGTGAGCACAATCCATACCTCCAAACTGTCCTGTTTTTAGGGACAGTCTCTCTTTTGACAGCTCAACCAGCAGTCCCTCGTTTGTACTGGAAAGTCCCGATTTTCGCTGAACAGCCAGAAAAAGAAACAAAGCTTCTAACTTAATTGGCTTTTGGCAGAGAGCCAAGAACAGCCAAAGCTGCATATAAGATACTTTTGTAACAATTTCAAGATGAGCAAAGAAGTAATTGTAACAATATAAGACAACAGGTCCATTGTGAAAAGATACACAAAGCTTAAAGGCCAATCCATCTTCATTAGTAAAACTGTTATAACTGAAAAAAAACACAGAAATATGTTCAAACTTTCATAACCTGCCAAATTTTGTAAAATGAACATGGTAATTAGGGGATAATTGGCCACAAAACTGGGCGCGGTAAAAAAAAATTGCCGCACTGCGCACGGCAACTTTTTTTGTCCCTTTTTTTATTTCCAAAATGTTGAGAGATATGACAATGGAAAGCACCAGGTGCAGGATATAGGTTAATGAAATCATCAGTGGTAAGGGACCTTCCAGGAATTTGGCCCACCACTGACTCCTGATGGTGGTATGTTAGACAAATAGCAGGGGAGCTTTTTGCCCATAAAGTGGATCACCGTACCAGAGGCCTCCCCTTTAGACTAGAAGAAACTTTCATTTGAAGCAACGTAGGGGGTTCTTCACAGTGAGGACAGTGAGGTTGTGGAATGCACTGCCGGGTGATGTTGTGATGCTGATTCAGTTAATGCCTTTAAGAATGGCTTGGATGATTTTTTGGGCAGACATAATATCAAATGCTATTGTGATACTAAACTCTATAGTTAGTATAGGTATGGGTATATAGAATTTAAGTAAAAGTAGGGAGGGGTGTGTGCATGGATGCTGGGTTTTCATTTGGAGGGGTTGAATTTGATGGACTTTGTCTTTTTTCAACCCGATTTAACTATGTAACTATGTAACTATGTAACCCACTCTAGCTGTTGTTAAGCCCATCAGTACCAAGCTCACTAAAAATTGAGGTAAATCAGAAAAAAAATGCATATGTGAAAGGTTTTCACAATCAGCTCCCAAATAAAAACCCTCAGTTAGTCCAGAAGTCAACTAGGGTAAAACAATATTTGAAGGAAAAGTATGGGGCAGCATCTTCTCAGATAGCAGCAGACTCTGAAGCACTCCTGACCAAACACACAGTCGCCTCTTTGAGATATGGACAGTTCTTTCAGATGTGATGTATTAGTAACTGTGAAAAAAATGCACAGTATAAGCAGCAGCAGCACTGAATCCCAAATCAAACCTCACTCACTTGCAGAACTGGATGTTCATTATAGGCGATGGGCATAAAGATTAAACCGTCGAGGAGCTCTTGCTTGTCTTAAACAATTTGCCGTCTGAAAGTAGAGAACAGAATAAATAGATTGTGTGAATGACAGTGTGTAAAATAGTTTGCTGCAGAAAAACATTGTAAGATGAAGCACCCCGATTAATTCTCATTGATTAGATTGATTGATTGATTGATTTCAGACACCATGAGGGACATAATAAATAAAGGCTAAACGGCTTGTATTGTTCAATAACACTTGAAATACTAAGAAAATGTCCTGCTCACTAATAAGAATGTAGACTGTACCTATCTATCTATCTATCTATCTATCTATCTATCTATCTATCTATCTATCTATCTATCTATCTCTCTCTCTCTCTCTCTCTCTCTCTCTCTCTCTCTCTCTCTCTCTCTCTATCTACTGTATCTATCTATCTATCTATCTATCTATCTATCTATCTATCTATCTATCTATCTATCTATCTATCATCTATCTATCATCTGTCTATCTATCTATTGTCTGTCTGTCTGTCTGTCTATCTATTGTCTGGCTATCTATCTATTGTTTTTCTATCTATTGTCTGTCTATCTATCTATTGTTTTTCTATCTATTGTCTGTCTATCTATCTATTGTTTTTCTATCTATTGTCTGTCTATCTATCTATTGTTTTTCTATCTATTGTCTGTCTATCTATCTATTGTTTTTCTATCTATTGTCTGTCTATCTATTTTTCTATCTATTGTCTGTCTATCTATCTATTGTTTTTCTATCTATTGTCTGTCTATCTATCTATTGTTTTTCTATCTATTGTCTGTCTATCTATCTATTGTTTTTCTATCTATTGTCTGTCTATCTATCTATTGTTTTTCTATCTATTGTCTGTCTATCTATTTTTCTATCTATTGTCTGTCTATCTATCTATTGTTTTTCTATCTATTGTCTGTCTATCTATCTATTGTTTTTCTATCTATTGTCTGTCTATCTATTGTTTTTCTATCTATTGTCTATCTATCTATCTATCTATTTTTCTATCTATCTATTTTTTTATCTATTGTCTATCTATCTATTTTTCTATCTATTGTCTATCTATCTATTTTTCTATCTATTGTCTATCTATCTATCTATCTATCTATCTATCTATCTATCTATTGTCTATCTATCTATCTATTTATCTCGCTATCTATTTATCTATCATCTATCTATGGTATGCATTGTGTTTAAAAACGCATACTTTTGTCGACACTCAATACTTATATTGGCCATGACAGTTGAATGTATCTGGATATGTTTCTTTATCAAAATAAGTGTCATAGTAGGAAATTCAAGATATTGTACATGGTAGAAAATCTAATGGTCACGTTTGCTTACCTTGCACAAAAAGGAAAGAAGTAAAGTGGTGCCGACAGCAGATATTGCAGATATGACAACAATTGCCCAGAGAGGTACATTTGAAATGCCTGTACAAAAAGAAGCTTTTTATTAGAGCAAATTTGACTTGTCTACCATCTTCTACTCTAACTTTATCTATCTCTGTACTCATTACACCACCCCTTACTGTTATTTTCTTTACTTGTCATCTCTTTCCTAATCCTGGATCAACTGAACAAATGTGACTATTTTCACTTGATGCCCACATCAGACAATAACTGACATGTCTTTATTCTGATAACATTTTTTTCCAATGCAATGTTTGTGAAGCAAACACATGAGCAGAGATCAGTAAATTGGTTTGAGACTGTCCTAGTTGGTCTATTCAGTTTGGCTGGATGTACCCCTCTTTACAATCTCTTTTCTATAGATAAATATGTCATAGCATTAAGTCTACAATATTTAGCACAAATTACCACTAGGTCTTGTAGTTGTCTTGATATTTCTTGATGCAGTTTGCCTGCTGTTCTTTGTTTCAGATATTTCGGTAGTTCTTCTAAATTCTGTTTTCCAGTAACTTCTGCTACTAGACGGCTTCACTATGCGAGTAGTTACTGGTTGCTTGTTAGTTTTAGTTCTTGTTGGTTTTACTGTGGTGCTGGTTAATACTGACCGGATAGCTGTTCTTTTACTAGTTTTTTGCAAGGAGGTTCTGGGTTTTGTACTTCTTACTGTGGTTGTTTCAGTACTGGAAGAGGAAAGCTTGAGTTTGGTTGGTGCTTGCTCACTGCTGGTCACTGTACTTAATGCAGTCCCTTGAGAATAAGTTGATAGTGAATGGCTGTTTGCCCTATTCCGGAAAGTAACTGTGGCATTTGTTGACGCTGAATGGTAAATTGTTCTAGTAATAGACGAGTTGAAAATGATATTGGTTATTGCAGGTATGCTGTTGGTTTTAGAAATAATGGGAGTTATTGTAGTACTTGATGTTGGATAGCTTTTTACTTCAGAAATAGAAGATGTTGAAATTAAATTGTTTGGTATTGGCTCCATCTTGGTCTCATACCTGAATGTGCTTAGTGAGGTATGAGGTGGTACTGCAGAACTGTTGGTTTTAACACTGAATATAGTGGTGGTTGACTCAGGATGAGTACTTTTTTTAGTAGTAGCTTTTATGTACTTATGGCTAGTCTCAGTACTAAATGTGATCTTTTGAGAATTATTAGTACTGGTAGTTGAGGGATGTTTACTTCTGGTCTTGGGTAATATTGATTGTCTGTTTGTTTCAGTAATAGAAGATGTTGCTGTGAGCTTGGTTGGTTCATGTCTGTTGACCTCAGTACTGAATGTTGTTCCTGAAGTATTCAGTGAAAATGGCTGACTTCTGGGTTTTGTAATGAATGAGGTTGCAGTGGAATTGGGTAATACTGACTGGGTTGCTGTGTTTGTACTAGTGTTTAGCAAAGTAGTTCTGGGTAACCATTGTTTAATACTTGTTTCAGCACTAGAAGAGGAAAGCTTGAGCTTGGTTGGTACTTGAGTAATATTTGAAAGAGGCTGACTGCTTGTTCTAGTCGAGAGAGATATTTTGGTACTTGTTGATACTGGGTAGTAAATTGTCTCAGTACTAGATGATTTGAGAGTGGCATTGGTTAATGATGTTATGCTGTTGGTTTTATTAATAGAAGGAGTTATTGTAGTACTTGATGTTGGATAGCTTTTCTGTTCAGAGCTAGAAGAGGTAACAAAAAAATTGCTTGATGATGATTTCCTGCTGGTTTCAGACCTGAATGTGCTCAGGGAGATATACAATGATATTTCTGGGCTGTTATATTTGGGTTCAGTGGTGAGAGATTCAGGATGAGTACCTATTTCAGTACTGACATTCATATTCACTGGCTTGTGGCTGGTTTTCATTGTGAATGTTGTCTTCTGAGAATTAGTAGTACTAAAAGTTGCTATCATAGTGTTGGCTGATGATAGATGGCCATTTATTTCAGAGCTTGTAGTATTTGTTGGATAACCTCTTGGCTGAGATGCAGAAAGGATAGGTGTTACTTCCGTGCTAGCTTCAGTACTAAATGAAGTTAGTGAAAAGGGTTTCCTGCTGGGTTTTGTAATGAATGTGGTTACAGTGGCATTGGGTAATACTGACTGGGTAACTGTGTTTGTACTGGTGTTTAGAAAGGTAGTTCTGGATAACCATTGTTTTATACTTGTTTTGGCACTAGAAGAGGAAAGCTTGAGCTTGGTTGGTACTTGTACACTGCTGGTCTCTGTAATAAATGCAGTCCTTTGAATAAAATTTGAAAGTGGCTGACTGCTTGTCCTATTCGAGATAGATATTTTAGTACTTGTTGAAATTGGATAGTAAAATGTCGCAGTACTAGATGATTTAAGAGTGACATTGGTTATGCTGATGATTTTATTAATAGTAGGAGTTATTGTAGAACTTGATGTTGGATAACGTTTTTGTTCAGAGCTTGAAGAAGTTAAAATGAAACTGCTTGGTTTTGACTCTCTGCTGGTCTTAGTCCTGAGTGTGCTCAGTGACACATAAGGTGATACTGCTGGGCTGTTATGTTTGGGTTCAGTGGTGAGAGATTCAGGATGAGTACCTATTTCAGTACTGGCATTCATGTTCACTGACTTGTGGCTGGTTTTCATTGTAAATGTTGTCTTCTCAGAATTAGTAGTACTAAAAGTTGCTATCATAGCGGTGGTTGATGAAAAATGCCCAGTTGTTTCAGAGCTTGTAGTATTTGTTGGATGACTTCTTGTCTGAGATGTAGAAAGGATAGGTGTTACTTCCGTGCTAGCTTCAGTACAATATGAAGTTACTGTTGAATTAATTAAGGCTTGTTTGCCTCTGGTTTTGGGTGATTTTGATTGTCTCTTTGTTTCAGTGATAGAAGATGCTGATGTGACCTTAGTTGGTTCATGTCTATTGCCCTCAGTACTCAATGTTGTTCCTGAAATATTTAGTGAAAAGGGTTTCCTGCTGGGTTTTGTAATGAATGTGGTTACAGTGGCATTTGGTAATACTGACTGGGTAACTGTGTTTGTACTGGTGTTTAGAAAGGTAGTTCTGGATAACCATTGTTTTATATTTGTTTTGGCGCTAGAAGAGGAAAGCTTGAGCTTGGTTGGTACTTGTACACTGCTGGTCTCTGTAATAAATGCAGTCCTTTGAATATAATTTGAAAGTGGCTGACTGCTTGTCCTATTCGAGCTAGATATTTTAGTACTTGTTGAAATTGGATAGTAAAATGTCTCAGTACTAGATGATTTAAGAGTGACATTGGTTATGCCGATGATTTTATTAATAGTAGGAGTTATTGTAGAACTTGATGTTGGATAACGTTTTTGTTCAGAGCTTGAAGAAGTTAAAATAAAACTGCTTGGTTTTGACTCTCTGCTGGTCTTAGTCCTGAGTGTGCTCAGTGACACATAAGGTGATATTTCTGGGCTGTTATGTTTGGGTTCAGTGGTGAGAGATTCAGGATGAGTACCTATTTCAGTACTGGCATTCATGTTCACTGACTTGTGGCTGCTTTTCATTGTAAATGTTGTCATCTCAGAATTAGTAGTACTAAAAGTTGCTTTCATAGAGTTGGTTGATGAAAAATGCCCATTTGTTTCAGAGCTTGTAGTATTTGTTGGATGACTTTTTGTCTGAAATGTAGAAAGGGTTGGTGTTACTTCCGTGCTAGCTTCAGTACTACATCTAGTTACTGCTGAATAAGTTAAGACTTGTTTGCTTCTGGTTTTGGGTGATTTTGATTGTCTGTTTGTTTCAGTGATAGAAGATGCTGCAGTGACCTTAGTTGGTTCATGTCTATTGCCCTCAGTACTCAATGTTGTTCCTGAAATATTTGGTAAGAAGGGTTTCCTGCTGGGTTTTGTAATGAATGTGGTTACAGTGGTATTGGGTAATATTGACTGGGTATCTGTGTTTGTACTGGTGTTTAGAAAGGTAGTTCTGGATAACCATTGTTTTATACTTGTTTTGGCACTAGAGGAGGAAAGCTTGAGCTTGGTTGGTACTTGTACACTGCTGGTCTCTGTAATAAATGCAGTCCTTTGAATAAAATTTGAAAGTGGCTGACTGCTTGTCCTATTCGAGCTAGATGTTTCAGTACTTGTTGAAATTGGATAGTAAAATGTCTCAGTACTAGATGATTTAAGAGTGACATTGGTTATGCCGATGAATTTATTAATAGTAGGAGTTATTGTAGAACTTGATGTTGGATAACGTTTTTGTTCAGAGCTTGAAGAAGTTAAAATAAAACTGCTTGGTTTTGACTCTCTGCTGGTCTTAGTCCTGAGTGTGCTCAGTGACACATAATGTGATATTTCTGGGCTGTTATGTTTGGGTTCAGTGGTGAGGGATTCAGGATGAGTACCTATTTCAGTACTGACATTCATGTTCACTGACTTGTGGCTGGTTTTCATTGTGAATGTTGTTTTCTGAGAATTAGTAGTACTAAAAGTTGCTTTCATTGTGTTGGCTGATGATAGATGCCCATTTGTTTCAGAGCTTGTAGTATTTGTTGGATGAATTCTTGTCTGAGATGTAGAAAGTGTAGGTGTTACTTCCCTGCTAGCTTCAGTACTGCTCGTAGGTACTGCTGAATTAGTTAAGGCTTGTTTGCTTCTAGTTTTGGGTGATTTTGATTGTCTGTTTGTTTCAGTAATAGAAGATGCTGCTGTGACCTTAGTTAGTACATGTCTATTGTCCGCAGTACTCAATGTTGTTCCTGAAATATTTAGTGAAAGGGGTTTCCTGCTGGGTTTTGTAATGAATGTGGTTACAGTGGCATTGGGTAATACTGACTGGGTAACTGTGTTTGTACTGGTGTTTAGAAAGGTGTTTCTGGATAACCAATGTGTTGTACTTGTTTTGGCACTAGAAGAGGAAAGCTTGAGCTTGGTTGGTACTTGCACACTGCTGGTCTCTGTAATAAATGCAGTCCCTTGAGTACAATTTGAAAGTGGCTGACTGCTTGTCCTAGTCAAGAGAGATATTTTGTTACTTGATATTGGATAGTAAAATGTCTCAGTACTAGATGATTTAAGAGTGACATTGGTTATGCTGATGGTTTTATTTATAGTAGGAGTTATTATAGAACTTGATGTTGGATAGCTTTCTTGTTCAGAGCTTGAAGAAGTTAAAATAAAACTGCTTGGTATTGACTCTCTGCTTGTCTCAGACAAGAAGGTGCTCAGTGACACATAAGGTGATACTGCTGGACTGTTATGTTTGGGTTCAGTGGTGAGGGATTCAGGATGAGTACCTATTTCAGTACTGGCATTCATGTTCACTGACTTGTGGCTGGTTTTCATTGTGAATGTTGTCTTCTGAGAATTAGTAGTACTAAAAGTTGCTTTCATAGTGTTGGCTGATGATAGTTGCCCATTTGTTTCAGAGCATGTAGTATTTGTTGGATGAATTCTTGTCTGAGATGTAGAAAATGTAGGTGTTACTTCCCTGCTAACTTCTTTACTACTTGTAGGTACTGCTGAATTGGTTAAGGCTTGTTTGCTTCTAGTTTTGGGTGATTTTGATTGTCTGTTTGTTTCAGTAATAGAAGATGCTGCTGTGACCTTAGTTAGTACATGTCTATTGCCCGCAGTACTCAATGTTGTTCCTGAAATATTTAGTGAAAGGGGTTTCCTGCTGGGTTTTGTGATAAATGTGGTTACAGTGCTATTGGGTAATACTGCCTGGGTAGCTGTATTTGTACTGGTGTTTAGAAAGGTAGTTATGGATAACCATTGTTTTGTACTTGTTTCGGGACTAGAAGGGGAAAGCTTGAGCTTGGTTGGTACTTGCACACTGCTGGTCTCTGTAATAAATGCAGTCCCTTGAGTACAATTTGAAAGTGGCTGACTGCTTGTCCTAGTCAAGAGAGATATTTTGTTACTTGTTGATATTGGATAGTAAAATGTCTCAGTACTAGATGTTTTAAGAGTAACATTGGTTATGCTGAAGGTTTTATTAATAATAGGAGTTATTGTAGCACTTGATGTTGGATAATGTTTTTGTTCAGAGCTTGAAGAAGTTAGAATAAAACTGCTTGGTGTTGACTCTCTGCTTGTCTCAGACCTGAAAGTGCTCAGTGACACATACGGTGATACTGCTGGACTGTTATGTTTGGGTTCAGTGGTGAGAGATTCAGGATGAGTACCTATTTCAGTACTGGCATTCATGTTCATTGGCTTGTGGCTGGTTTTCATTGTGAAGGTTGTCTTCTGAGAATTAGTAGTACTAAAAGTTGCTATCATAGTGTTGGCTGATGATAGATTCCCATTTGTTTCAGAGCTTGTAGTATTTGTTGGATGACTTCTTGTCTGAGATGTAGAAAGCGTAGGTGTTACTTCTCTGCTAGCTTCAGTACTACATGTAGTTACTGCTAAATTAGCAGTAACTACATGAGTTCCTATTTCAGTACTGGCATTCATGTTCACTGGCTTGTGGCTGGTTTTCATTGTGAATGTTGTCTTTTGAGAATTAGTAGTGCTGAAAGGGGCTGTTACGGTGTTGGGTGATGATAAATGGCCATTTGTTTCAGAGCTTGTAGCAGTTGTTGGATGACTTCTTGTCTGGGATGTAGAAAAGGTTGGTGTTATTTCCCTACTAACTTCGGTACTGAATGTACTTACTGCTGTATAAGTTGAGGCTTGTTTGCTTCTGATATTGGGTGATATTGATTGTCTGTTTGTTTGAGTGATACGAGATGCCACTGTGAGCTTGGTTGGTTCATGTCTGTTGCCCTCAGTACTAAATGTTGTGCTAGAAGTATTCAGTGAAAGTGGTTTTGTAACTAATGTGGTATTGGTTGATACTGGCTGGGTAGCTGTGTTGGTACTGGTGTTTAGCAAGGTGGTTCTGGATAACCATTGTTTTATACTTTTTGTGACACTGGAAGAGGAAAGCTTGAGCTTGGTTGGTGCTTTCACAGTGCTGGTTTCTGTAAGAAATGCAGTCCCTTGAGCAATATTTGAAAGTGGTTGACTGCTTCTCCATGTCGAGAGAGATTGCTTGATACTTGTTGATACTGAATAGTAAGTTGTCTTAGTACTAGATGATATGAGAGTGACATTGGTTAGTGATGTTATACTGTTGGTTTTATTAATAATAGAAGTTGTTGTAGTACTTGATGTTGGATAGCTTTTTTGTTTAGAGCTAGAACTGGTTAAAATAAAACTGCTTGGGGTACTAAAAGTTGCTTTCATTGTGTTGGCTGATGATAGATGCCCATTTGTTTCAGAGCTTGTAGTATTTGTTGGATGAATTCTTGTCTGAGATGTAGAAAGTGTAGGTGTTACTTCCCTGCTAGCTTCAGTGCTGCTTTTAGGTAATGCTGAATTAGTTAAGGCTTGTTTGCTTCTAGTTTTGGGTGATTTTGATTGTCTGTTTGTTTCAGTAATAGAAGATGCTGATGTGACCTTAGTTGGTTTATGTCGTTTGCCCTCAGTACTCAATGTTGTTCCTGAAATATTTAGTGAAAAGTGTTTCCTGCTGGGTTTTGTAATGAATGTGGTTACAGTGGCATTGGGTAATACTGACTGGGTAACTGTGTTTGTACTGGTGTTTAGAAAGGTGTTTCTGGATAACCAATGTGCTGTACTTGTTTTGGCACTAGAAGAGGAAAGCTTGAGCTTGGTTGGTACTTGCACACTGCTGGTCTCTGTAATAAATGCAGTCCCTTGAGTACAATTTGAAAGTGGCTGACTGCTTGTCCTAGTCAAGAGAGATATTTTGTTACTTGATATTGGATAGTAAAATGTCTCAGTACTAGATGATTTAAGAGTGACATTGGTTATGTTGATGGTTTTATTAATAGTAGGAGTTATTATAGAACTTGATGTTGGATAGCTTTCTTGTTCAGAGCTTGAAGAAGTTAAAATAAAACTGCTTGGTATTAACTCTCTGCTTGTCTCAGACAAGAAGGTGCTCAGTGACACATAAGGTGATACTGCTGGACTGTTATGTTTGGGTTCAGTGGTGAGGGATTCAGGATGAGTACGTATTTCAGTACTGGTATTCACGTTCACTGACTTGTGGCTGGTTTTCATTGTGAATGTTGTCTTCTGAGAATTAGTAGTACTAAAAGTTGCTTTCATAGTGTTGGCTGATGATAGTTGCCCATTTGTTTCAGAGCTTGTTGTATTTGTTGGATGAATTCTTGTCTGAGATGTAGAAATTGTAGGTGTTACTTCCCTGCTAGCTTCTGTACTACTTGTAGGTACTGCTGAATTGGTTAAGGCTTGTTTTCTTCTAGTTTTGGGTGATTTTGATTGTCTGTTTGTTTCAGTAATAGAAGATGCTGCTGTGACCTTAGTTAGTACATGTCTATTGCCCGCAGTACTCAATGTTGTTCCTGAAATATTTAGTGAAAGGGGTTTCCTGCTGAGTTTTGTGATAAATGTGGTTACAGTGCTATTGGGTAATACTGCCTGGGTAGCTGTATTTGTACTGGTGTTTAGAAAGGTAGTTCTGGATAACCATTGTTTTGTACTTGTTTCGGGACTAGAAGAGGAAAGCTTGAGCTTGGTTGGTAATTGTACACTGCTGGTCTCTGTAATAAATGCAGTCCCTTGAGTACAATTTGAAAGTGGCTGACTGCTTGTCCTAGTCAAGAGAGATATTTTGGTACTTGTTGATATTGGATAGTAAAATGTCTCAGTACTAGATGTTTTAAGAGTGACATTGGTTATGCTGAAGGTTTTATTAATAATAGGAGTTATTGTAGCACTTGATGTTGGATAATGTTTTTGTTCAGAGCTTGAAGAAGTTAAAATAAAACTGCTTGGTGTTGACTCTCTGTTTGTCTCAGACCTGAAAGTGCTCAGTGACACATACGGTGATACTGCTGGACTGTTATGTTTGGGTTCAGTGGTGAGAGATTCAGGATGAGTACCTATTTCAGTACTGGCATTCATGTTCATTGGCTTGTGGCTGGTTTTCATTGTGAAGGTTGTCTTCTGAGAATTAGTAGTACTAAAAGTTGCTATCATAGTGTTGGCTGATGATAGATTCCCATTTGTTTCAGAGCTTGTAGTATTTGTTGGATGACTTCTTGTCTGAGATGTAGAAAGCGTAGGTGTTACTTCCCTGCTAGCTTCAGTACTACATGTAGTTACTGCTAAATTAGCAGTAACTACATGAGTTCCTATTTCAGTACTGGCATTCATGTTCACTGGCTTGTGGCTGGTTTTCATTGTGAATGTTGTCTTTTGAGAATTAGTAGTGCTGAAAGGGGCTGTTACGGTGTTGGGTGATGATAAATGGCCTTTTGTTTCAGAGCTTGTAGCAGTTGTTGGATGACTTCTTGTCAGGGATGTAGAAAAGGTTGGTGTTATTTCCCTACTAACTTCGGTACTGAATGTACTTACTGCTGTATAAGTTGAGGCTTGTTTGCTTCTGATATTGGGTGATATTGATTGTCTGTTTGTTTGAGTGATACGAGATGCCACTGTGAGCTTGGTTGGTTCATGTCTGTTGCCCTCAGTACTAAATGTTGTGCTAGAAGTAGTCAGTGAAAGTGGTTTTGTAACTAATGTGGTATTGGTTGATAGTGGCTGGGTAGCTGTGTTGGTACTGGTGTTTAGCAATGTGGTTCTGGATAACCATTGTTTTATAATTTTTGTGACACTGGAAGAGGAAAGCTTGAGCTTGGTTGGTGCTTTCACAGTGCTGGTTTCTGTAAGAAATGCAGTCCCTTGAGCAATATTTGAAAGTGGTTGACTGCTTCTCCATGTCGAGAGAGATTGCTTGATACTTGTTGATACTGGATAGTAAGTTGTACTAGATGATATGAGAGTGACATTGGTTAGTGATGTTATACTGTTGGTTTTATTAATAATAGAAGTTGTTGTAGTACTTGATGTTGGATAGCTTTTTTGTTTAGAGCTAGAACTGGTTAAAATAAAACTGCTTGGGGTTGACTCCCTGCTGGTCTCAGACTTGAATGTGCTCAGTGACCCATTAGGAGATATTGCTGGGCTGTTTGACTTGGTGGTGAGTGAATCAAGTTGAGTACCTATTGCAGTACTGGCATTCATGTTCATAGACTTGTGGCTGTTCTTTGTTGCCAATGCTGTCTTTTGAGAATTAGTAGTACTGAAAGTGACTATTATGGTGCCAGGTGATGAAAGATTGCCATTTGTTTCAGAATTTGTAGTATTTGTTGGATGTCCTCTTGTCTGAGATGTAGAAAAGGTTGGTGTTACTTCCCTGCTAGCTTCAGTACTACATGTAGTTGTGGCTTTAGGTGTTGCAGCCTGTTTGCGTCTGGTCTTGGGTAAAATTGATTGTATGTTTGTTTCAGTAATAGAAGATGCTGCTGTGATCTTGGTTGATTTATGTCTGTTGTTGCCCTCGGTACTGAAAGTTACGCTGCTGGTTTTAGTAATTATAGGAGTTATATTATTTCTTGATGTTGGATAGCCTTTTTGTTCAGAGGTTAAAATAAAATGTGTTGGTGTTGACCTAAATGTGCTCTGTGACATATAAGGTGACATTGCTGGGCTTTTGGATTCAGTTCTGAATACAGTGGTGATTGACTCAGGATGAGTACGTAGAACAGTGGGCTTGTGGCTGGTCTCAGTACTGAATGTGATCTTTTTAGAATTAGTAGTACTGAAAGTTTTTATTATGGTATTAGCTGATGTGAACCGAGCATTTGTTTTATAACTTGATGATATTTTTGTAACATTTGCATGACTTGCTGTTTCAGAACTAGAAAAAGTTGGTTCTAATTCCTGGGTGGTTTTAGTACTTAATCTTGTTATTGGTGCATATGAGCTGGTTTCAGTATTGGAAGAGGCTACTGTTCGTTCAGTTTTACTGCTTGTCTTAGTATTTATTACAGTGATAACGGGGGTTACTGTTGTGTTAACCTTTTCTGGTTTACTACTGTTTCTAGTTCTGACTGACATTGTTAAAGTGTTTGAAAAAGATGTTGGTGTAAACTTGGCTGTTGCTGCAATGCTGCCAGTTGTATTCCATAACATAGGCATTAAACTGATTCTTGAGATCGTTTGGCTGCTTGTTTCAGTACTAAAATGGATTTTATGGGGTTTTGCTGATGCCATGTGCCTTCTTGATTCAGTACTAGACGAAGTTAACAAGACATTTGTTGTTGGTGAAATGGTGAGTTGTGGTATTGTGGCAGTGGCAGATGTTACTGGACTATTTTTTTCAGGAGTGGATGAAGCTTGTTCAGTAGTAGTTGGTGCTAGCTCGTTGCTTGTCTTGTTTGTTGAAGAATGCTTTGAAACTGGTAGAATCCTTGGCTCAGTATTCAACATTGTGCTGGCTGATACTGACTGACTACTCATGTCAGTGGAATAATAGGTTACTGCAGTATTAATTGTTGTTGGCTTGAGATAAGTCGCAGTACTAAAAGTTGCTGAAAGTGGTTGACTGTTTATCTTAGTGCTGTAAGTGTTTATGTTGGTTAATTCTGGATGGGTTGTTGTTTTAGTGGTAGTTGGTTTTGCTGTGACATTGACTTGTTTTAAATTGTTGCTTGTCTCAGTACTGAGCGTCATGTTTTCTGTTTTTGCTGCTGTTAGATGGCAACTTGTTTTAGCACTAGTAGAAATTGCTGTTAGATTTAATTTTGCTTCTTTGCTGGTATTTGTGTAGACTTTGGTTGTTGCAGAGTTAATTGAAACCTGTTTCGTTTTAATTCTAGTACTGAGTGTGGTTGTTGTCATGTTGGCCAATGTTTGTTGCTTACTTGTTTCAGTCATGGAAGAGTTTAGTGTGGCGATAATTGTTGAAGGTGAATTGCTGGTCATAGTATTAAAGGTGGCAACTGGATATAGGCTACTGGTCCCATGATTGGGAAAAAGTGCTCTAGTACTTGTTGACAGAGGATAGTTTTTAGCGTTCGAGACCATTACGGTATTTGTTATCAAAGTTGGCCTTGGGGGCATTGTTGGAGATGGTTTATTTCTTTTTACAGATATCAATTTAAATGATACTGATTTTAAATTTTCTTTGTATCCCTGGGGCTTGATGCGAGTCTTGCTGTGTCCAGTATTTGAAGCAACAAAATGAATGGCTAATTTTGCTGCGTTGAGGACTCTTGAAATTCTTGTAGCGGTTATAATAATTCTTTGACCAATTTTAAATTGTAATATGTAAGATTCATTACTTAGGTTTATGGACAACCTTTCCAGTTCTGTATCCCCAGTCAACACAATTATACCTATTACCAATTGTGACCCATTAGGTTCTGCCTTACACAAGCTACTCTGTATGCATTGATCTGTACTGAAAGAATTCTGCTTTGCAACAAACCCATACGTTATTTTGGTCGCAGAAGGACGGTTCATAAAGGAAGAAACAATATTTGTGTAGTTGGTCATCTTCTGGGGTATATAAATATTAATATCAATTATAGTGTGTTTTTTGGTAACTTTGCTGAGCAAAACTTCTGTCCCTCTGATTATGTCTGGGAACAACTGTGCATCGCTGAAAAAAGGGTCTTTGTTGATCTTCTTGGCATTTTTGTTTTGGGCAGATGCTAGCGGCTTTGAAGAATGTTTGATGGAACCACTTTGAGCTGCACAAAAACAATGAAAATTTTCCAAATAAGCTAATGTTCAATTGTAATTAATCACAAAATAAGCAAGGTAATTGCTAGAACAATTAAAGAAGAACTAACATATTCTAATGAGCACAGCGCTAACCCATACAGCCCCTGTATAAAGGGGGATGTACTGTACTTTCCTACTGCCCCCTAATGAAATATTCACTTTTATTAATAATGAGGCTGCAATTGCCTAGGCAAACAAACTCCATTTCTATTTCTCCTATTCCACGTTGGGGTAACATTTACATAATCTGACCTCTCTGCAAAATCTAAGCACAGAAAACAAGTGTACTTACTTAAGTGTATATCATGCTAGGTAAAATGCATGAATAAACAAAGAAAACAAGTGTAACTGGACTACGATATTTTGTTCCTCTTGTTATAGCTGTAAATCCAGAGAATGACGCTGGCCAGAATTCGACAACTTGTTAGCTACAAAAAACCCTAGATCCTTCTCATTTAAGGAAACTCCCAACACACTGCCATTTGGTGACATTTTGTGACTTGGTGCTGCCAATAGAGAAACAGGGGCCCCAAAACAATAGCCTTGGCCATAGCTCTGTTTTAGGCCAAGCACTTTTGGTATGTGGCTTTCAAGGTACTGGACTACGACTCCCAGTGACCCTCAAACCGGGATTTTAGGAGATTTGGAGGAGGGTATCTCTGGCTAAGGCCGAGGATTCCAGGCCAAGCGGAAGCCCCATTGTCTTTAGGACAGTGTCCCATTGTGGCAGTTTCCTGGAGGGGCGCTAGGACCATGAGGCCTCGGGGCACCACTTCCTCAAATCCGGCCCTGCATCTGTTATTAAATAGTAAAAGAGCTGCTGGTTGGATGTCTGAGGCAGATTTCAGACTGATTGAAGGCAGGGGAATCAGAAATATCAGAACTGGTTAGCCAATGGAGAAAATATTTGCAATACAAAAAGTTATGCCTTTGTGCAAATAAAGTTTCCTTTGTGTGAATTTAATATAGCTTTTTCGAACCTGGAATCTGTTTAACAACCTCTTCAGACAGTGGAAGGAGGTTTGTGAATGTTATAGTTTACGCCAGTGCTCAGTAATTGCAATAAAACTTCTTACTGAAAAAGTTATGTTTGCTCTAAAAGATTATAACACCTTGAAGCACTTTTTAAAAGTACGCAATGTACAATTAAAATTTGCAATGCAATTACAGTTTAAGGAAGAGTATTACATTGCGAAATTACTACTTTTTATTCTTATTTGTGCAAATTATTTTATAACATTCCCCCCATGATCTTATGCAGAACACTGAAAGGCTGAACAATGAACACAACTTGGTGTCAGAAGTTTTTCACAAGCACAGCTCCCAGGAATAGGAACATTTCTGCAGTCCCAAGCAAATAATCAAAAGAACCTCATCATTGTCCAGTAAAAGTGGTACTGATACTGCAAACAAAATCTGTTTGTCAAAGGAGAATTCAACCGTAAATTAAAAAAAACCCTACCCCCCCACCCTACATAGACCCCCCTCCCACCTCCCCCGCCTAGCTGCTACCCCGGGCAAATGCCCCGAACTCTTTACTTACCCCTCGGTGCAGATTATGTCCTGCGAAGTTCATAGCAGCCATCTGCTTCTCTTCTCTAATCTTCGAGAAGTAAGTGCCATATCGGGGAATGTGCATTTGGAGCTATTTTCTATTTTTTGACAACTGCACATGCGCCGAAAGTCAAAAGTGCCTGTCTCTAGTGAACTAGTGGCTGCCGTGAACTATAGTGGATCAGAATCTGCACTGAGGGATAAGTAAAGAGTTAGGGGCATCTGGGGAGCGGGATCTATGTAGGGTGGTAGGGTTTTTTTAACTTTACTGTTGAATGCTCCTTTAAGCCAGACAGCAATGTATCATTCCAGACATCCACAGCCCATGTGTATGAGTGGCAATCTGTTGGGCCCAGAAATGTACACTATGGGGGTTATTTACTGAACTCCAAATGCAAAAATCACGAAAAATGTGTGATTTGTATCATAAAATTGGACTTTTAAAAAAATCACAATTTTTTTCAGAATTTATTAAACGCTGAGGATGGAAAAGTCCGAATCAGAAAATCCGGCATCTCGGACCTGTCGCGGTTGCATAAAAGTCATTGGGAGAAGTCCCAATGAATTTTCTGATGTGCTCTGAGTTCCGTGTAATAGCCCGAAGTTTTCAGAGCTTTTTGGCAAAAAATGGCAAAAAATTTTGGGTGAAAAATCCGGAAAAAAAATGGAAAACGGATGAAAAATCCGCAAGAATCTTGAAAATGTGATTTTTTTTTTCCCGCAAAGCTAATTTTTGGGAAAATTGAATAATAAATAAGCATAAAAAACCCGGTTCAGAGTTTGTAGCAGAAAATATTGAGGTAAATTCGGACTTTGATAAATAACCCCCTATATGTTACAGCAGCAGGGCTGGATCAAAATCCTGAGGCCACAAAGATTGCACTATTACTGCACAGTGGGTGGGGATAAAGCACTGGCGGTTTGTAACAGCATTGAGATTGCACAGCCACAAGCTGACAAACAGACACACGTTAAAATCAGAAGTTCCACAGAATGCCTACTCTCATTTCCAAAGGTGCCAAGCCAACCAAAAGAGATACTAAGACTGCAGAGCCAGGCATCAGAGGGGAGACAGAGTAAGAATTGAAACAACACAGCGATGGCAGCCAGCAATTGTACAAAAAGAGATGAACCCAAGTCTTATGATTTAGTAGCACCCCAAGGAAAATACTACAGGAGAAATAGAAGAAACCTCAGGCCAGACGAAATACCTCTGCAGCAACATATATGGAAACATTGAGACCAATGACGCACAAGGAGACCAGGTCCAACAAGCTGAAACATGTCCACAGCCAGAACCAATGGAGGATCATTCTGAATCAAGTACAGAAGATTCTGCTGAGCCCCATCATATCACAGTTACACAAAGTGGTCGGACATTATAAAGACTTTTGTTTAAGATTAATGTTTTCAATTATTATATTGTTCTACTTTTCTTTCAAAGAAGAGAGAAGAGAGTATTTGTCTGTGACTTTACCGCTGGTGTAATATAGAGGGTGTTGTGCTGCACCGGCAGTAGTTCTATTAAGTGCCTTTTCTGCTATATCTCTCTCTTGTACAGTAGAGTTGCACCCTTATGTATGGTGTAATGTTAGATGTTCTTTGCTGAATAAATATGCAGAAAGTTGCTGCTCTGGAGCCTTAATATCATATGCAGAACACTGAAAGGCTGAACTGTGAACACAACAATGATGATTGCTGTGACAATGACCAATGTTGTAGCTTCACTGGCAAAAGAAATGGGGTAAGCTCCCCATCCTGCAATACTAATTAAGTGTGGTCTCTACTTCTTCTTTTAGATGCAACTTGGATGTCGTCATACGTCAAGAAGACCAGGCACCGCAATATTATAATTCATTAATCAAAGGGGTTTATGCAACTGGAAATCAATCTGGTGTTACAATAGAGGCAGTTGTCCCATTCCAAGTGGATCAGGGTGGTATGAAAGCTTGACACCCACGGGCCCTGATATGAGGTTTAGCCCTTAACCTTCCCTTTCACCTTTGACAGAGTTCTATCCCTGCAAGTACAATTGCTGAATCCCTCGCCATGGAGCAGTGATGTCTGCAGACACTACAGAATATTACAGCTCCCCATTCATTACTATACACATTTTCCCATTAGTACAAATGCAGAATCAACAGTGTCCCGCTGGTATAGATGTCAAATTACATATTCCAACAAAATTAGAACCCAAAGTGAGAAAGGCTGGTGCCACAGCTGAAACATTAGTTTGTTGCATCCAATAAAACTTTTGTTATTTTCTTAAGTCCTGTGATTGAGGCTTCCTTCCTTAACTATATATAGTTAGGAGCAATATTTCATTATGTAATCTTACCAGTCCCACAGAAAGCCGCCAGAATGAACAGACGGAGCCCAAATTCCATCTCTCTGCTCTGTCTTCTGCTTGAAAAAACGAATGATGACCTCTCTGCACAGTTTGTTCTGCATACATGGAAAAGGACGAAGGGTGGGTTCTTTGATTCTTATAGTGAGACGCCTATTCAGCATTTACATTTCTATGTCAGAAAAATGTCTGTGCACAGGTGATACACTTTGACCTCCAGCTGATTGCCAGGCAATTAATACCACTCTACAATTATTTGCCTTATCCCTTGAAACACATAAGTATAGGAACAATTCTGTGCTAAATATTATGCTGCAAAGAAAATGCAGATATTTTGTCTAGAAATAATTATAAAATAGATGGCATATCGATTTAAAGGTTTATGAATGCCTTTAAAGGAGAACTAAACCCTAAAAATAAATATGGCTGAAAATGGCATATTTTATATGCTGAATTTATTGCACCAGCCTAAAGTTTCAGCTTCTCAATAGCAGCAATGATCCAGGACTTCAAACTTGTCACAGGGGGTCACCATCTTGGAAAGTGTCTGTGACACTCACATGCTCAGTGGACAGCTGTTGAGAAGCTAAGCTTAAGGGTCGTCGCAAATTGTGAAGAAGAAAATGAGGCTTGTCTGTAATATAAGCGGATGCTACAAGATTTATTATTAAATTGTGATGCTAACTGTACTGGTTTATGTGCCAACATGTGGCAATTATCTGTATTGATAACCAATCAGCCTTATGTTGTGATATTTCTATTCTATGTGTACTGTATATTGTGAGTGGCTCCCTAAGCTCAGTAAGTGACAGCAGCACAGAGCATGTGCACAAAGAAGATTGGGAGCTACTGGGGCATCTTTGGAGACACAGATCTTCACTACTAAAGGGTTGTGGGTGTCTTGGGCTGGTACTAAACCCTAAAACATAATGTACAACATTTCCAGCTACTTCTTTGGTTAAGCTTTAGTTCTCCTTTAAAGCTGGTTTTATATGTAGCAGTAGATAGAGTTAATGGGATAACCAGAGAAAATGGATGTGTCCAGTTAACACAAGGATATGAAACCATGTACACATCCAGCTACATGTTACATCCTTATCTGTACCAAGCACGTTAACTATCCAATCCTCTTCTTCATATGTTGTGATCAGGGCAAGTTGAAGTACAATACATGTTTGTGTCTCCAGGAAAAAGTATAAACAAGTGTCTTAATCTCCTTATGGCTGCTAAGGAAGTAAATTAGGAAGTAAGGAATCATTTCTGGCTTATGGTCAGCAACCAACCTAAATTAGAAATAGTACAATGAGCCATGACAGTGTATCCAATCACAGTGAGCCTTTTTTGTGGCACTAGAGGTGATTCCATGTGCTGCCTATCTTCATGCTGCAGTCTCTTTGCATACTGTAGTTAGCTACATCGATGGGCCCAGGGGCCACCGCAGGCTATTTAACTGTTCTTGGGTTCCTGGCTTGAGATACATAGTGCCAAACCTTTTTTTATTCCTCATGGCTATATACTTTAATTTAACTAAGTCAGTTTCAGATAACAATATAATATTCTATAGTATTATTTAAAGTGCATTGTACGCCAGCTTGCATACCATATATAGAAGATAATTTCATATCATTAAGTGATTATCAGGATAAGCCCCATAGCTTGCTCAGCTCGAAGTATAAGGTAAACTTCACATTCGTGCATTATCAGCAGTCCCGAGAGCCAGATAAGTCGTCTGTACGGCAAGTGTCAATATCACATGAAGGGCAATAAAAAGGTGAGAATTAATGCTGGTTTTGAACGTTCATCCATTAAAGAAAGTCATACTTAAAAGGGGAACTATCATGAAAATTAAAATGTAATATTAGCTTTAGCATACTGAAATAAGAAACTTTCTAAATACAATCAATGAAAAATTATGTTCCGTTTGTGAAATAATCAAGTTTATCTTCCCTATTCCTCTCTCAGCATCTGTTTCTCCCCTTATTCTGTCTTCATTCATGACTTGGGTGTCAGAATTATCCAATATATCTTATAGGGGGGCTCCTTTTGCCTAGAAGATGTATTAGAGCTCACTCTATTAAAATCAACAGACATCATGTCTCTCTACATGCAGGATTTGTGCAAAAGGCAGTTAAATATATCTTATATCTCTTCCATTTCTAGCAGATGAATTAGAGCTTACTCAAATAACTGATTCCAGTAAAAACAAAATCTAATAAAATAAGATATATTGGATCTGACACCCTACTTCTGCATGAAGACAGAATGAAGAGAAACAGATGCTGAGAGAGTGAATATAGACTTTCAGAAACAAGTCAGAAAATGTATTTGATTGTATTTCGAAGGTTTCTTATTTCAGTAGGAGGAAGCTTATATTATTTCAGTTTCATGATAGTTCCCCTTTAATAGTTGAGTGTTTGTAATCCAAAACCCCAAATGTCTAAAAATAGCAGTGTTATAAATGGCAATTTTATTCCAGGAAAGCAATTTATTAACGTGGTTTCCGAAAGTCACGTCACAATTAAAAGTCCTCTGTAAGAATTATATTGTATGTAAAGAGCATGAAATGGACCAAGCAGATAAGTCGTAACTGAGTACTATGATTAGCTGTTAGAATTATATATACTAAGGGCCAGAATTATTATTAATATTATTCATAGTGTGTTGCATCTGGCTAACTTTTTGCTTAAATGAACAAATAAAAAACAAGGATAAAAAGATATGATATTTTAAGGGTTGGGATAACCTGAATTTGTCTGTACACATTCTAACATTATTCTAACAATATGTAAGAGGTTTATTAAATATTGAACTGATCAATTTTAAAGGATTGCCAGCAGCTAGAAAATGTCATTTATTAAAACTTTCTGAACTATCTGGAAAATGTGGGGCTGAAACCTCCTTCCAAATCCTAGAGAGCAGATGCTACATTAGTTACAGCCCAGCAAATCCTTTTATTAAACATGCTTAGTTCATAATACAGATTTACTGATGGTTATGAATTAAAGGAGAACTAAAGCTTAAGAAGTAGCTAGAAATATTGTACATTATGTTTTGGGTTTCTGTACAAGCCCAAGTCAACCACAACCTTTTAGCAGTAAAGATATGTGTCTCCAAAGATGCCCCAGTAGCTCCCCACCTTCTTTTCTGCTGATTTACTGCACATGCTCTGTGCTGCTGTCACTTACTGAGCTTAGGGACCCACTCGCAATATACAGTACACACAGAATATATGGGGGTTATTAAATTATTAAAGTCACATTTTTTCTGGTTGGACTTTTAACCCTTTCCCTGCCAGCCGTTTTGTCCTAGATGCGAACATCTACTGCCAAGCAGTTTTTAGATATTTTGCACTCTTTCACTTTAAGGGCCTTTCCTGGGGTGGTCTTTTAGTTAACCCAGGAAAACAATATATTGTTTTTTTCAGGACAACCTGAACTTTCACAGTATGCAAGAATTTTGGTGTAATTCTACTTCTCTAAAAAAATATTGGATTCTAAGTGTCAAATAAAATGAAAAAAATCATGTTGCACGAAGAACAATCACATATATCAGAAACATCATTCATTTTATGTACGAGAACACAGCCGATTTAGAAAGGTCTATGTCTCCTGAACGCGACAATACCAAATATATATAGTTTTATGGAGATTTCTCACTTGTATAGCTCAAAATCTACAAGCAGTACACAACCAAATTTCCAAAGCAACACTCCCCAAACGGCATACTTTTGATTTCAAGGCCAAACATTCCACTAACAGTAGGTTTACCCTAGAAAACTACCCATTACTAGAAAGAACAGATTCTGGTGAATCAAAAATGGGTAGAAATATCTTTGTACTCCAAACCACCAAGTTGCAATTGTTTCCTAAAGTTGTTTTATAGAAATTGGTGAATTTTTTGAAAAATGACCTCAAAGCTTCCACTCTACAGCAACATATCTCCCACACATCATTAGGTATCAATGTAAAACACCCCAAATATAAAATCCTGGGTCCACTGAACAGTTTGATGCCCAATATGAATAGATGTACCCAAGCACGTGGCATAGGAGGCCCCAAAAGGAAGACCCCCCGTTTGTTCTGTCATTTCAGATACTGCAAAATCAACACATTTACATCGTTTGGGGGGGCGGCAAAGGTAGAAAAAAGTACGTTCACCCCAGAAAACCATATATTTTCAGAAAGTACACATTCCCCTGAATCCAAATTGGGTATGCATGTCTTTCTACACCAAAGTACCAAGCGGCAAACCATTCCTAAATTTGGTGATTTTGGCGACATTTCCAAAAATCACCTAAAAATTTCTACCCTGCAGCATCGTATTACCCACATACTTTTAGGTATCAAGAGAAATCACCCCAAATATGAAAGCCTAGGGTCCTCTGAACAGTTTGATGCCCAATATGTATAGGTGTACCCAAGCAAGTGGCATATAGGGGCCTGAAAAGGAAGACCCCCATATGATCTGTCATTTCAGATACTTCAAAATCAACACATTTACATCGTTTTGAGGGGGGCAAATGTAGAAAAAAGTAAGTTCACCCCAGAAAACCATATATTTTCGGAAAGTACACATTGCCACGAATCTAAATTGGGTATGCATGTCTTTGTACTCCAAAGTACCAAGCCGCAAATCATTCCTAAATTTGGTGATTTTGGTGACATTTCCAAAAATCACTTAAAAATGTCTACCCTGCAGCATCGTATTTCCCACATATTTTTAGGTATCAAGAGAAATCACCCCAAATATGAAAGCCTAGGGTCCTCTGAACAGTTTGATGCATGATATGTATAGGTGTACCCAAGCACGTGGCATACAGGGGCCCCAAAAGGAAGACCCCCATATAGTCTGTCATTTCAGGTACTGCAAAATCAACACATTTACATCGTTTTGGGGGGGCAAAAGTAGAAAACAGTAAGTTCACCCCAGAAAACCATATATTTTCGGAAAGTACACATTCCAACGAATCCAAATTGGGTATGCATGTCTTTCTACTACAAAGTACCAAGCCGCAAATCATTCCTAAATTTGGTGATTTTGGTGACATTTCCAAAAATCACCTCAAAATATCTACTCTGCAGCATCGTATTACCCACATACTTTTAGGTATCAAGAGAAATCACCCCAAATATGAAAGCCTAGGGTCCTCTGAACAGTTTGATGCCCAATATGTATAAGTGTACCCAAGCACGTGGCATATAGGGGCCCTAAAATGAAGACCCCCCCTTGTATGTTCTGTCATTTCAGGTACTGCAAAATCAACACATTTACATCGTTTTGGGGGGGGCAAAGGTAGAAAAAAGTAAGTTCACCCCAGAAAACCATATATTTTCGGAAAGTACACATTCCCACGAATCTAAATTGGGTATGCATGTCTTTCTACTACAAAGTACCAAGCCGCAAACCATTCCTAAATTTGGTGATTTTGGGGACATTTCCAAAAATGACTTCAAAATTTCGACCCTGCAGCATCGTATTACCCACATACTTTTAGGTATCAAGACAAATCACCCCAAATATGAAAGCCTGGGGTCCTCTGAACAGTTTGATGCCCAATATGTATAGGTGTACCCAAGCACGTGGCGTATAGGGGCCCCAAAACGAAGACCCCCATATGGTCTGTCATTTCAGGTACTGCAAAATCAACACATTTACATTGTTTTGAGGGGGGCAAATGTAGAAAAAAGTAAGTTCACCCCAGAAAACCATATATTTTCGGAAAGTACACATTCCCATGGATCTAAATTGGGTATGCATGTCTTTGTACTCCAAAGTACCAAGCCGCAAACCATTCCTAAATTTGGTGATTTTGGGGACATTTCCAAAAATGACTTCAAAATTTCGACCGTGCAGCATAGTATTACCCACATACTTTTAGGTATCAAGACAAATCACCCCAAATATGAAAGCCTGGGGTCCTCTGAACAGTTTGATGCCCAATATGTATAGGTGTACCCAAGCACGTGGCGTATAGGGGCCCCAAAACGAAGACCCCCATATAGTCTGTCATTTCAGGTACTGCAAAATCAACACATTTACATTGTTTTGAGGGGGGCAAATGTAGAAAAAAGTAAGTTCACCCCAGAAAACCATATATTTTCGGAAAGTACACATTCCCACGGATCTAAATTGGGTATGCATGTCTTTGTACTCCAAAGTACCAAGCCGCAAACCATTCCTAAATTTGGGGATTTTGGGGACATTTCCAAAAATGACTTCAAAATATCTACCCTGCAGCATCGTATTACCCACATACTTTTAGGTATCAAGAGAAATCACCCCAAATATGAAAGCCTGGGGTCCTCTGAACAGTTTGATGCCCAATATGTATAGGTGTACCCAAGCACGTGGCATACAGGGGCCCCAAAAGAAAGACCCCCATATGGTCTGTCATTTCAGGTACTGCAAAATCAACACATTTACATTGTTTTTGGGGGGGGCAAAGGTAGAAAAAAGTGCGTTCACCCCATAAAACCATATATTTTTGGAAAGTACACATTCCTGCTAATCCAAATTGGGTATGCATGTCTTTGTACTCCAAAGTACCAAGTCGCAAGCCTTTCCTAAATTTGGCAATAAAAGCAACTGTTTTTACATTTCTGAAAATCGCCTAAAAATATTGCAATTGGCCGCATTTATCTCACCCAATTTCTTACATACAATTGTAAAACACCATAAATATTGATGCCAAGGGTCTACTGAACAGTTTGATGCCCAATATGCATAGATATACCAAGGCAGCTGGCATGTACGGACCCCAAATAAAAATAGTGAATATGAGTTTTCTCCGCTGCCGATTCGCCTTCTGTGAACATAGACCCTTGACTTCATATTATTTGCCTCAAGACCCTCCTAACAGCAATGACCCCCCAAAACCATACATTTTTGGAAAGTACACATTCTGCCGATTCCAACAAAGATAACGACGTCTTTCTACATGAAACTACCAAACTGCAAAGCTTTTCTAAACATATAGGTTTTTACAACATTTCTGAAAATCGCCTAAAAATGTTGCAGTTTGCCGCATTTATCACACACAATGTTTTACGTACAAAGAAAAATCTCTCTAAATACGGACGTCAGAGGTCTAATAAATAGTTTGATGCCCAATATGTATAGATTTACCAAAGTATGTGTTGTGTATGGACCCCAAATGAAAAACGTGCCTATGAATTTTCACGCTAGCCAACTAAGCTGCAGAAAAGAGAACCCCTAACTGTACGTTATGTGCCGTAAGACCCCCAAACTGTAAAAAGACCCCCAGAAACCCATATATTTTTGGAAAGCACATATTTTGGCGGATCAAACTAAGTAAAATCTATCTTTCTATACCAAAGCACCAAACAGCAAAACGATACTAAAGATACATAAGGAACAATAATGCAGGGATAAAATTGCAATAAAACCACAAAAATAGCGTAAATCAATGAAATAACAAAATAATTGTTCTGACAGCGTAATTAGTGGCCGAAATCGATTATCCAATAGTCACGCTGCCAAAATAACACGTTTTTAGGCAAAAAAAACAAAAGATAACAGTATAATGAATTCGTAAAAAAAAAAAAAAACACCTGTTTGTGTATTCATATTTGTGCACTAATAAAAGTTATCTGAGTGTGCAAATACATGTAAATAAGTGTAAATAAGTGTAAATAACTGTACAAAAGGGACCAAGTGTGCTAAAATTAAAAAAAAAAAAAATTAAAAAAATTCCAATCTTTACTAAAATGCATAAATGTACTGTAAGTATGTGTAGGTGCAGGTACGTGTGTAAAAAAAGCGTGCACTTACCGTTTTTGGAGCAGGAGAATCGCTGTCTTCTTTGGAGGAGTCCTGGCAGCGTGTCTGCAGAGTTGCTGCGCAGCAGGAAGTGCGTGGGCGGCTCTGCAGGCAGGAAGAAGGTGAGTGTAGTAGCAGACGCTCCATGCGATGCGTCTGCTACTTTGAAGTTGGATCTGCGACAATCGAGTCGCAGATCCGACTTGACAGCCCCCCAGCCTCGTTGCCTAGGGGGCTGTTTTCTCTCCCCACTCTCTGCGGAGGCGGCAAAAGCCGCCGAAGCAGAGAGAGAGCTCAGCTGCCAAAGAACGTACAATGTACGTTCTTGGCAGCCTGAGCATTTGTCTGCCAGCACGTACGCTGTACGTGCTTGGCAGGCAAAGGGTTAAAAGGGAAAAAACCCAATTTTTTCATAGAAAAAAAACCTTGATTTTTTTCATGCCAGATGATGTTAAAAGTCAAAAACTAAGACCTGCTCAAGTAGAAGTCAATGGCAGATGTCTTGTTGATATCCTGATCTGTGCTGGGTTTCATTCAATAATACGAAGATTTTGTGGTTTTCGGTTGCCAAATCCGAAAAAGATACAGTTTTTGTTGGCAAATCCAATAAATTCTTATGATTCAGATTTTTTCAGGATTCTATAGATTTTTTTTTACCAAACAGGAAATTTTCAGACAAATGTGCTGATAAATAGGGGGGGGGGAATTCTGTGCGGAGGTCACCAGACATCATGTCTCTCTACATGCAGAATTTGTGCAAAAGGCAGTTATTTTATTAGATTTTGTTTATACTTGTACAGTTATTTAAGAGAGCTCTAATCATCTCATCTGCTAGGAAAGGCAGCCCCCTATGAGATAAATTGGATTTAACTATCAACGAACATCTGACACCCGACTGCTGCATGAAGAGAGAATAAAGAGAAACAGATGCTGATTCGAGATGGTGCCCCTTTAAGCATGCGGAGAATCCACTGCCTGGCTGCACCCCTTCTCTTTTCTGTAGGCAGGGCAGATTTTGGCATGAAATGCAAAATATCCCGTTTTGATGTGGAAATCCGCCGCATTTGCCTGAGCGGAGACAGTGCTTCAGGGTGCAGGCAGGCAGCGGGGGGGAGAAGCTTCTATGCCTGTGTTTCACTGCAGGCCGAGATCAGCAATCGTATGGCCCTAGCCTTATACTTCTGTGGACTGTGATATTCTTCTATGATCTTAAACCTCGGATTTTGTTTTTGTTTTTTGAAATGAACTCAAAAGATGTGTTTTTTGGCTGTAACATGGAGAAACATTAAGAATCATGTATACACTTTTATGTATTTTCCCTCTTTAGAATAACATCATTTTTCTATAAGTGGCACTTTCTTACTTGAGCTTGCGCATTACAAATGTACATTCCATTTACTAGAAATGTCTTAAAATTATAGCAAACATAAGGAAAAACGACTTGATCTCTTAATTTATTAGATCTTAACTACTTATTGTATTAGAATTCATGAGCTTGTTTGTAACTGTGATTTAAATTCTAATTGGATGAGACTATTTCATTGTCATATATGACTTTAAATGAATTATTGATTACACACCTCCAGGGTGTGGTCAAGTTTTTAAAAAAAGAAAACCAAACACACCCAAACAATGTCATCCTATAAACAGAGGGAAAAGCAACCATTGATACACTTTTAGCAAGTCCCAAAACTGTTAGTAGTCAGTGTATTGCTAAATCATGTAACTATTAAGAATATAAACCAGGACAGTTTTATTCTTTTAAATGATACATTCCTCCAGCCCACTATCCACTGTCATTTCTGGGCTTCTACATTCTGTTTTACTTAACTCTGTAGTTGAAAGAGGGCTGGATCTATGAGTCAGATTCTCATATTGAAGTGCTCTTTGTACTACAGACTGAAGATTGTGGTATCCTCAGCCCAGTATGAGCTACTTAGTATGTTAAGACATAAGGTTAGGATGGGGCTTTGGGGTTGATGAAGAGGGTCTTGACTTACTGGTATCTGATTCATACTTGGCACTCATGGGCCAATGCCATAACTAGTTAGCCCTCTTAGTAGTAGATTTTAATATCTGCAGATTAGGGATTTCCTTCCTTTTCTGTCTCTTTACATGTGTCTTAAAGGAGAAGGAAACCTAGTTGGCACAAAAACCCTCCCCCCCCCCGTGTGTTGCCCACCCTCCCTCCTCCCCCCTGGCCTACCCGTCCCGCTGGGCAAATGCCCCTAACTTGTTACTTACCCTTCTGTGCAGGTCCAGTCTACGGAGTTCACCAACGCCATCTTCTTCCAAGCGATCTTCTTCCTGCTTTGAACGGCGCATGCGCATGTTTTTCGACTAGGTTTCCTTCTCCTTTAAAGGAGAAGGAAAGGTAAAAATCAAATAAAGTTGTATATATAGTCCACATTTTGGAGAGCTACTTACAAGAATTGTGCCTCTATATAGTTTTGCCTTTGACTGTATTTCAATATCGTGGTAAAAAATATTGATAAGCGCTTGTGATCCCAAAGACATCCCTCTCGGTATCCAACGAGGCTGTAACAGGGCTTGCACATGGGCAGTAGTAATTTCACAAGCCCTGCACATGTGCAGTACACCACTTTACTTCCCCCATACGATCGATGATAAACCGGTCATGTGGTGCGAGTCATCGTTGACTTCTGGTTCTCCTCCCCTTCATGCTGCAGTGCCAATAGGAACGATCGATACGAGTTGCTATAGCAACGCAATCGTTCCTTAGCATATCTTGCATTTATTTTGGTCAGAACACTTTCAGATTTCACAGGGTATGTAGCGTTTTGGCTCTAGTATTAATACATTGGTGGACAGTTTAAAACTTACTCCACGGAGAGATGCAGCAAAGCAAACAATATGCCTTGGTATTGATGTGTGTGTGGGGGAGGATTCAATTTGGTGCATGCAAACTTGACACAGGGAGACACAGGATGTGACGCGTAGAGGCCCAACATGGCGGCCGCAAAGACAGTTATGGGACAAAAGTTCTATGGCACAGTGCAAGTGCGGGAGACAGAATTGGACCGTGAAAGTGTAGCGGTCCAGGAGGGGTGTGCAAAAGCAACACTTGGGGGCCGATTCATGAAGCTCGAGTGAAGGATTCGAATTAAAAAAACTTCAAATTTCGAAGTGTTTTTTGGGCTACTTCGACCATCGAATGGGCTACTTCAACCTGCAACTACTACTTCGACTTCGAATCGAACGATTCAAACTAAAAATCGTTCGACTATTCGACCATTCGATAGTCGAAGTACTGTCTCTTTAAGAAAAACTTCGACCCCCTACTTCGGCAGCTAAAAGCTACCGAAGTCAATGTTAGCCTATGGGGAAGGTCCCCATAGGCTTGCCTGAGATTTTTTGAATAATCCTTCGATCGTTCGATCGCAGGATTTGGGCTAAATCGTTCGACTTCGATATTCGAAGTCGAACGATTTTAGTTCCTAGTCGAATATCGAGGGTTAATTAACCCTCGATATTCGACCCATAGTGAATCGGCCCCTTAGAGATAAGTATTAAAATGTACCTTTCCTTCTCCTTTAACACGTGTATATTTTATTATTATTGCAATGTTTGTTACCCCTGTCTATACTATTTATTCTGTTTTATGTACTGGTGCGCTAGGAGTTTTGTCGCCAGTAGTTAATCTGTAGATCTCCTGAAAATACCTTCTCCTTGCCTACCATGTGTAAAACATATAACTTGCGGTGGTCCAAATGAATTGTTGGAAAATGCCTTCTTTTGTAATTTTGTGACTACATGTAATAAAAGGAACAACATTTACCAAGGTCTATTAACCCAATATATGGTTTGAATAGGCAACTAGTTAGATTCTACCTGATGAATAGTTTCTGTAGGTGACTACACTTGTAGCAAACTTTGCACTATTTATTAGATTACCCTGTGTGTTTGCTTAGGTTCATGCTTTTCTGTGCCAGGCAGACTTGCAGGTTCTTGTATGTCACAGGGTGGTGCATTTTTAACATCTTAATAAAGAATGTAATTAATTCATGAATCACACCTAAAAATTAAAAATAAGAAAATAAACCATATTTATATATTTATTTGTATCAAAACCTTCAGTATGGGTATTTCTCAAAACTAATGTCAGGATACCGAGTTTAAATATATATTAGGGATGCACCGAATCCAGGATTCGGTTCGGGATTCGGCCAGGATTCGGCCTTTTTCAGCAGGATTCGGCCGAATCCTTCTGCCCGGCCGAACCGAATCCGAATCCTAATTTGCATATGCAAATTAGGGGCAGGGAGGGCAATCGCGTGACTTTTTGTCACAAAACAAGGAAGTAAAAAATGTTTTCCCCTTCCAACCCCTAATTTGCATATGCAAATTAGGGTTCGGATTCGGTTCGGTATTCGGCCGAATCTTTCACGAAGGATTCGGGGGTTCGGCCGAATCCAAAATAGTGTATTCGGTGCATCCCTAATATATATACTCAAGAACAGTCCTATATGCTTCTGCGAAAAACGTAAATAATTATTTTTACAGTGGTACAAGTTAAAGTACAAGTGTAACTATTGGTTCAATTGTAAATAAACTGAAAATTTAGTTTTTCTCTTATAGGGAGAAAGTGACATTGAAGCCTGTATGGGAAGAAAAAGGGCATGACTGGAAGGCAAGAGGGGGGGGGAGGAAAAGGAAGGGGTAGAGGAAGTGGTAATAGGTTAAGCACAGGCAGGGGGTTGGGGAAATACATATAAGGAGAGAGTGGGAGAAGGGTACTTCCTTTTCCTACCTGGACAGAGGGAGATTCACAGGACAGAAGCAGGCCCACCCCCAGTATCGGACTGGCCCCGGTGGGCCCTCCTGCTTCAAAACATTTGGCCTATTTCATGGCCATTCCCTATTTCTATGAGAAGAGGCTAAATAGATGGAATAAATAGTTTATAGTGTGTAAAGAAAACAGACGATGAGAGTGAGGAGAGGAATAAAAATTGTACTGAGTGAGCCCCTGGTCTAAGATTTTATGGTGGGCCCCTGGTCTATAAGGTTGTTTGGTGGGCCCCTGGTGTCCTAGTCAGACACTGACCACCCCCTCCCTGGTATTCGGGTAAGGAGTTTCCTACATGTAAGTAAACTGGGTGTAGGTTGCTGGGGGAGCTTACAGGAAGATGGGATGCTTAAGAGTGGTAGTTAATTGGCGCTTGCTATTGGACTGGTCCTGGGAAATCAGAAAGAGAAAAAAGGTGAAACTATAATGGGTACCTGAAAAATGGAGATATACTTTGTAACAGACCAACTCGGGCATGGGTTCCCCTGGTTGCAAAAGGGAAAATATCATCAAGTCGGTGTATTGCGGCTGATGGGTAAATAAATAAAAGACATGATGGGTGCAGCGGTACGGAGGTACAATGCACAAGTTGGTAATCCCAGGACCCTCGGCCCAAGGGAATCAGGATAATTTAATAAATAATTGATATGGAATGTTATGGATGTTGAAATGTTTTTGAAAACAGGTTAATAATTACTACAGATTATTGGTGGTTGAATGTTTTGAATCTGAAAAAGTTAACAAAGAAGCTGCGGCCATGATTATCCAACAAAATGCAGTGTGGTCTGTTTTATTGAGAGAGAGGTGGGGCAATGTCGCAGACAACTGGGGGTCCTTTTCTCAACACTGGCCAAATTTGCCCATGGGCAGTAACCCATGGCAACCAATCAAATTATTGCATTCAATGTTCTGCTTGCAGCTGGCTTTAAAAAGCTAATCATTGATTGGTTGCTATAGGTAATTGCCCATGGGCATATTTGCCCAGTGTTGATAAATGAGCCCTAGTGAGTATAATGTCCCCCCTTCTCGCATTCTCTTCACTCCTGGCCTTTAAAAGTCATGAAGTTGAATGGCTTAATTCTTATTTGGAAAATAGTTCTTCACTGACACCAAAATATACAATGCATGATGATTTTACTCATAATGAAAAATCCAGTTCTTTTCAGCCTGAGGGGAATATCTCTAAACTGCCTGTTATCGGTGTCGGAAGGCAATCTACCAAGGCAAAATATAAAACAACCAGATCAAGAAGGGAAAATGCATGTAACATCTCTAGTTAAAGCATTTTTTTATATTCACCTAGGTAACATACTGTACTTCCATGACACACTATTAATTTAGTTCTGTATTTTTCCATGCGTCCCAGATACTTTTTGCATAATATAAATAAGTGTTTTATTGAGAACAAGGTACAAGGAATTTTTTAGGCAATGAATTTATTAGGCAATAATAAAGATATGAAACCTCTTTATATGTACCTTTTATTTTTAATGAGATTTTAATGAGATCATTAATTGTTTGCACATTTCTGGTTGTTGTTTTTGTAAGGAATGAATAAAACATTTACCAATCTGCATAACTTTGTTTCAGGTAATACAGGTGGGTAATAGGCTGTCTGCATATACTCATAGAATGACTGATGGCTATACTCAAGAATAACTGTTAATCATAGTAGGAAAGCTATGAGCCATCCATCGCATCAAGGTGATGCTACAGAATTTGCATATACTGTACATGAGATGATCATGATTTCTGCCGAACCATTCATTTTACACCTTAAGGTGGCCATACACGGGCCGATAAAAGCTGCCGACAGACCGAGTCGACGGGCTTCCCCGTCGGGCAGATCTCGATCCTATGGGACTAAAAATCCCGTCGGATCGTGGCCGCATCTGTTCGTTGATGCGGTTCCGCAATCTGACCGCCCGTAAAGCCCTAGGGCCCACGATTGGATCAGCCCGATATTGCCCATCTCATATCGATAAGAGATCCGTTTGGCGACATTAAGCAGCATACTTTCCACTTTCTACTTTGATTCGCCAGTGTTACCACTTTCAGGCACTTTGTCGATTGACGGGCGCAGGCGTAACTTCACTAGCGAAAGAGACAGACGCTAGCAGTCATTCACACTCTATCAACAGGCAAATTTTTGCTCTAGCGAATGGACGTTACTCCGATATTCCCTAAGATGCGGATTTAACTGAACGTTTCGCCAGACTTGCCTTCACCAGCTCAGACCAGGCGAAGTGCACTGGAGTGTATAGATCTTCCTTAATCTTCTGTTACTTACTTCATATTTTTTAGTGGAAAAAGTTTTTAAATCCAAAAAACGCTGGCGTCTTTTCCTTTTTTCAGAGTGATAGTAAATCAGTAAATTTAGATGTCACCCTACTCAGAGTTCATCTAGGAAGTCCAGTTTGTATATTGAACAGAATGCTTAGGAACTTCTGAAGCAGTAAAGAGATGCCACAGGACCCTAAGTACCTTTATGCCTAACTGCAGGGGCTTACGGCCTTAGTAATGTACCCAAACAGCAACAAAGAGAGATTTGAATTCCCAATGTCAGCTTCACAGGACCAGCTATTTAAAAGAGAACTAAAAAAAAAATCGGAGCCTTAAATGCAGAGCATCACAGCAGAATTCCCCGGCGCCATCTTCTGGCTGTTTGCATCCTTTTGGGTCTCTTCACCTACATAAAGCCTGTAGGAAAATGCGCAGTTGAAGCGAATTCCTGACTAGGCTCAACTGCACATTCCCCCACACGCTTAAAGAGGAGGTTCACCTTTAAGTTAACTTTTAGTATTTTATAGAGTGGCTAATTCTATGCAACTTTTCAATTGGCCTTCATTTTTTCATTTTAATAGTTTTTTAATTAGACTCTTTCCAGCTTTCAAATGGGGGCACTAACCCCATCTAAACACAAATTCTCTGTAAGGCTACACACTTATTTATATTGCTACTTTTTATTACTCATCTTTCTATTACTCCTATTCATATTCCAGTCTCGTATTCAAATAAATGCATGGTTGCTAGGGTATTTTGGGCCCTAGCAACCCAATTGCTAAAATTGCAAACTGGAGAGCTGCTGAATAAAAAGCTAAATAACTCAAAAACTACAAATAATAAAAAATGAAACCCAAATGTAAATTGACTCAGAATATCACTCTCTACATCATACTAAAAGTTAATTTAAAGGTGAACAACCCGCAAAGAGATTGTGAACGCATACCTCCCAACATTTGAAAAATGTAAAAAGGGACAAAAATATCAGCTGTGTATCACAGTGAATTTTTTGACCACGCCCATTTTTAGTTTTAGGATCATGTTTTATGTTTTGCTAATGAAGCTGAAATTGCCCTTTAAGCTGTGAGTCTCCGTTCTCCCAAGAGACCTGTTGTAAATAGTTACAATTGTAATTTTGCTTATCCTAAATTGTTACAAAAGTGCAGCTGCTCAGTGTTCTGGTCTCTTTGCCAAAAAGCCTCTTATTTTAAATAAGTTTCATAAACATTGTATCTTTTTCTGGCATCAGTGCAGGAGATCACAGACAAACTTGTGACATTTCAGTAAGAAACCTGGGACTGCGGGCTGAACTCAAAGTAACTGTCTCACAGAAAACGGGACCGTTGGGAGTTATGGCGAATAGCCAGAAGATGGCGCTGAGGAACTGCACTGCGCTGCTCTGCATTTTAGGTTTAGGGTTTTTTTCAGGGGCACCGTTCTATATAATACACAGTGTGGGGAGAGAAGGGTGAGGGGGGTGATGGGGTTCACCGTTAAATTACATTTTAGTATATCATAGAATGGCTAATTCTAAGCAACTTTTCAATTGGACTTTGTTGTCACTGACCCCAACTAAAAAACAAATGCTCCATAAGGCTACATATTGTTGTTTTTGCTAATTTTTATTACTCATCTTTCTATTCAGGCCCTCTTTTATTCATTTTTCAGTCTCTCGTTCAATTCAATGCAAGGTTGCTAGAGTAATTTCGACCCTAGCAACCAGATTCCTTAAACTGCAAACTGGAGAGCTTCTGAATAAAAAGCTAAATAACTCAAAAACCACAAATAATAAACAATTAAAACCAATTGTCAATTGTCTGAGAATATCACTCTCTACATTATATTTAAAGTTAATTTAATGGTGTACAACCCCTTTAAGGGGCATGCAACATCACTCTGATGTGTCCCATATTTAAATCATCAATGCATCGCACAGATGAATGACGTCCGCAACTGATAGCTTCGGGTCATCTTGGATGAGGGGGCTACCGGGACCAGATCATGATTAATGCTTGGGGGGAAGGCACGAAACTCGTAGGGCCAATGTGTAAGGAACTTATCCTGGTGGTCTAGTGGCAGCGGGGTCCACGCCGCGTCCTCGGCATGGACGACCGTCGCACTGCTTCCTTCTCCGGTGCCGGCTTCCTCTAGGGTGTGCGCTCGCTCATCATTTAAAGGCACAGTCGCGATGGCGTCATCACGCCAGCGCGCAATTGTCGCGAAATTCAAATGTATATAAAGCCCATTTAGATTACAGGACCTTGCCCGTTGTTAGGTTCAATTAGCTTGTTCCTGGGTGTTGTTCGGTGTGATTCCTGTTTGATCTACTGTGTTTGACCCTTGCCTGCTTACTATTCTGACCTCTCCAATCCTGATCTTGCCCGCCTGAAACTTCTCTGACCTCTCCAATCCTGACCTTGCCTGCCTGAAACTACGTTGTTCTCTCCAATCCTGAAACCTTGCCTGTTCTCCGACTATTCTACGATCTCTATTCCTGATTCTGGCCTGTCTGACTATTCTAACTGCTTGAGCTGGCCCGGCCTGCCTGTTCCTGGTGGCTTCCTATCTTCCAGCATCCTTGTAAACAGTCGTGCCCCATTGCCTGCCAGAACTTACGCCTTGCACCTCTCGTTAAGTCCAGGTGGCATCTGAGTAAGCCGAGGGCTCTTCCTGAGGCCAAAGGCGGTCACTTAACTGGTGAAGTACGAGCTGAGACCAGGGTGCTTGGCATCTGTTCTGGTGTTGGGTGCTGACCGTGACACAATGGAGATGCTGATGTTTTTTTTTTAAATTAAACTTCAATGTGTAATTTTTTTTTTTATACTATTCTCTTGGTGGCCCTTGTGGAGTTTCTTGAGTGCCTGGATGTCCCCTGTTTTGCAATATTGGACCAAATCTGAAAAACAATGTCCACTAAAAGAGAACATTTTTTAATATAATCTCTCCAACATAACTACCGCATATAGGACAAAAAAAATTGGGGTGTTTTAGGGGTATCGCATTCTTTTAGGGTAGGTTGTCCAGATAAACTGTTTACTCTCCACTGCCCTGCACTAGAATAGAACAGCACCACTCAATCTTTTCCAGATAAAAATGCCTTTATCGCAGATCTCTGGGCATCACAGCAACATTTCAGGCCTATAGCTTGATAAAAGGCCATTTAAGGCCTGAAACGTTGCTGTGATGCCCAGAGATCTGCAATAAAGGCATTTTTATCTGGCAAAGATTGAGTGGTGCTGTTCTATTCTACTGCTGTTTCATGTGCCAGTAGACGGTGGCAACTGGGGAATGTGCACCACGACACCAAAAGAAAAGGTGTAAGTAGCTGTGCTGACTATTCTACTCTCCACTGGCCTACTCAGAGCAGGTAGTAGAGGTAGTGTGCTGCTGATAGGACTGAAGGGAAATTGCTTTTTCAGTAACAGGTTTCATTCCATACACTGTGTTTGAATCAAAATATAAAATCTGCAGTCTTTCTTCCAATGGGGGAAGTTGTTGCTAAAAGATTCCAGGTTCACAAAAGCTATATTAAATTTGCACGATTGAAAGTTGTCAGGTGCAAAGGCATACATTTCACATTATGAATATTTTTCTGCTAATGACTTTTATTGCATTCCCCATATTGTAATTGTGTGTTGGCCACTAGGTGACAATATGGGACAGGAAATCTACATATCAAAGACAACATTAGTTAGACGCTGTTGCCCCAATGTTAATAAGGGGATGGAATAGTAGAATGGTTGCTAGAAATAATGGAAGCAAAGTAATGCCCCAGATCTTTTTAGCTGATGTATGGGGATAATTAATGAAACCAGGAGCCTGAGAATGCAAGCCCACGTATACAGCTAATGTTTAGGAAATTTTAGGAGGAAACAGACCCCACAGAGGAGGCCTGAGGAAAGGGGCAGTGACACAACTAATGGTGGCCAAGCCCAGATGCAGAATGTCCACCTGCCCCCTCACCTCCAGATTTGGACTCCAGACCCACACAAAGACTTCCTTTATTGGGTGCAGGCCTGGGTGTGATCATACCCCCTGCACCTCTGGTACTTACACCATTGGAAAGGGGAGCCCAAACCATGGGGTCTGCCTTCTTCTATAATTGTTAGAGAAGCCCCTGCTCAGCTGCTCTCCTACTTTCCACTGTGCAAGTGGCTGGGGAGCAGGTGGGTGGGTGACTTTAGTAGCGGGGGAAGGGGGGGATGCTGTATTAGGCCATAGAGCCCAACATCCAGTTACTTACAAGACTTTTAATAATTGCTGTCATGATCTGGATGATAAGGGGAAACAGTATTATTAAGGCATCCCAACTCAATGACAACGTTGGCCACAGCTTGCACACAATTGACTTAAAGGAAAACCATACCCCCAAAATGAACACTTAAGCAACAGATAGTCTATATAAAATTAAGTGGCATATTAAAGAATCTTACCAAACTGGTATATATATTTAAGTAAATATTGTCCTTTTACATCTCTTGCATTGAACCCCCATTTTGTGATGGTCTGTGTGCTGCCTCAGAGATCACCTGACCAGAAATACTACAACACTAACTGTAACTGGATGACGTGTGGAAGCAAAAGACACAACTCTGTCTGTTAATTGGCTCATGTGACCTAACATGTATGGTTTGTTTGTGTGCACCTTGGCTCCTACGATCCCAGGAGGCGGCCCTTATTTTTTAAAATGGCAATTTTCTATTTATGATTACCCAATGGCACATACTAGAAGTATAGTACAGAAAAGTATATTATTATGAAAATGGTTTATTTACATGAAGCAGGATTTTACATATGAGCTGTTTTATGCAATATCTTTTTATAGAGACCTACATTGTTTGGGGGGCATATTTTTCCTTTAATGAAACTCAGGGAATCTGCTTAGCAGGGACAAAGATAAAAAAATGCATCCCCCCCTCTCAGAGCAGCTTTAGAAGGTCAAAAATGAAACTTTACACTTCAGTATTAGAAAGACAGTCGTTAAAGGGAACCTGTTGGGTAAAAATGTTGTCCCCACAGTAAAAAAAAAAGCCCCTGCCAACGCTACGCTACCCGCACTGAAAGAGAGCTCCCGGTGCGAGCAGCCATGTCCGGTCACTCACATGCGCATAATGAAAATGTGCCGCAAATTGCTCATTATGCGCATGCTCATGACGTCACATGTGCGTTATGTTAAGTTATGTGCATGTGAGTGAACAACATGGCTGCTCACACCAGGAGCTCCCTCCCGGTGCGGGTAGTGTTGGCGGGGGGGCATTTAAAAAAAAAAAAAACTAATGTTATCCCCAACGGGAATGCAGGCTCTATTAGCCCACACCTTTGATTGGGGATAACATTTTTATCCAACAGGTGCCCTTTAATAGAAAACAGAAAGTAATTAGGAAAAAGCCTTTATTTCTGGTGATCTATCTGAAACCAACTGAACTGAAAAAAGTGTTTGAATGTGAACAACTAGTTGTTTTCAGATAGATCACCAGAAATAATGACCTTTTTCCAATGACTTCCTATTTTCTATGTGTGACAGTTTTTCTAACATTGAAGTGTCAAGTGTCTTTTTCCACCTTCTAAAGCAGCTCTGGGAGGGGGGGTCGCCGACCCTGTAAACTGTTCTAAATGGATACATTTAGTTGATACATTTCTTATTTTTGTCCCTGCTGAGCAGAATCTCTGGGTTTCATTACAGGCAGCTGTTGAAATTGATACAATAGTTGCTGATACTCTACAGATGCTGCTGAGAAATGTATCAACTAAATGCAAAATTGTAACATGTTATAATCTTCACCCGAATTACTGAACTGCCAGACTGAAACACAAGAGACACAAACATTCAACTTTAAACTTAGATTTTGGAAAAACAGTAAAAAATTAATAATGGAAAGTAATTGAAACAAGTCTTTATTTCTGGGGAAAAATCTAAAAACAACTGAATTGAAAAAATTGTATGGAAGGTGGGCAACCCCTTTGAAGGCAGCTGTTAGAATTGATACAATAGTTGCTGATATTCCACAGATACTGCTGAGAAATGTATCAACTGATTTACATCAATTAAATGTACATCAACAGTTTGATGCCCAATGTGCATAGATAAACCAAATTATGTCGCTCACAGAGCCCCCCAAATGGATATATAGCAGACAAAATTTCCATGGGCAAAATGAGGTAACAAAGAACAGAGTAATATGCAATAAAATCACTTAAATCCAACAAAACCACAAAAATCTATGGTTTTCTCCCGCCTAGTGTAATCAGCAGTCAGAATCACAGTTTGAATATTTTAGCATGACCACATAGGTTTAACAGACAAAAATAAGAGAACACGTAGGCAGAGAAATAAGAGAACTTTTACGCAGAGCTGAAAATGCAATAAAATGGCTAAAAGTGCACCAAAATCACAGAAATTGCAATATAATCCCCGGAATAACATACATAAGGTATTGTGCAATGCAATTAGTAAATACAATATTCACAATGGCAACAAAACAGTTTTTTTAGGCAAAAAAAGACACAATTGGCAAATTGCATGCTGTGTGCGGGTGTGTGTGAGTGCTGTGAATGTGTGTGACCCACCGATCATTGTGGCAGTGCACTCCGGGACCTTTTTAAAGAATCATTTGTTTCCAGATTACAGGTAAAAATAACAGTCTTTATTAACACATCAGATTTTATAGGTAAAACAGCTTCTGAGGTCTGACGCATTTCGTGTTTTTATCAACAGAATGTAGATTCTGTGTTATGTTGCACTTTAGTGGTTAAACTTAAATTTTGGGAAACCGGTAAAAAATAAAAGATGGAAGGCAATTTGTTTATGGTGAACAATCGGAAAACAGCTCAACTGAAAAAAGTGTTTGGAAGGCGAACAGCACCTTTAAGGGGGCAAGGTAATTGTGGTGTGTTTTGGACTTTTTTTGGGAGACCCATTTCTAAACTGACTGACTAGAATGTCCTGAGTGCATTTATATTTCTGGGATATGTCTGAGCTTGAGCATATTCCGGAAGGTCATTTTGAGTAATTAAATGTTCAGGCAACAAAGAATGAAAGGGCCAGTAGCCAAAATATTTATTCACAAGCCAACACTGTGTAATGGCATTTTTACTGACAAAATGAAATAACCACCAACAACGTAGATCAAAAATGCAATAAAATGACTCAGATAAATTATTGTTAAGTGTTATTAACGGTCTAAATACCGGATGCACTAGTCACACTATGCAAGGACACACTGTGATCAGCGTTCAAAATACCTGTTCACACATGCCAAAGAAATTGTTTTCATGCCAAAGACAAAAAGTAAAAAAAATAAAGTTTGCTTTCCTTTGGGCCTTATTGATGATGTGTATTTTTCAAATACAGTTTTTATAACTGTCCAAATCTTCGTGTCATACTGGGGAGACAGGATTCAGTCAGGTGATAGTGCCTAGTGGGACTGATCACAAATTGACAGATTTGCTAAAATCTGTTGGTTTGTTGTATTTTTTTTATTAAAATATCAGGAATGGAATGGAGTCAGAAAAGTTTTGATAATTCAGGAAAATCTCAACTTGCTGGGAATCCTTTAGGTTACCTAGGTTGGTATTTTATAAATGAGGACATATCTATTAATATTGCCGTTTTATATCTTTTACCTTGAGCCACCATATTGGGATGGCCTTTATGCTCCCTCAGAGATCACATGACTAGAAAGTAGGAACCAGAATGTAACAGGAAGTAGTGTGGGGGTTGCCACCTTTTAGATCTGGCCCTACCAGCCGGTGACGTAGAGGGTGGGTGCGGGTCAGAGAGGGGTGGGGTTGTGCAGTTTTGGAGAAGGATTATGTTTTGGGGGCAAAGTTTTGCCATAAAGGGACTGCAGCCCTTGGCAGGGGCACTCCGCCAATGAGGCGAGTTGAGGCACTCGCCTCAGCTGATGTACGTAATGTTCATTCCCAGTGATGGCTTCCAGCAGTAGGGAAATGGAAAATACAATGAGAGCTGCACTTTAGTTCTATTCTGGGAAAATCTGTAATAGAAGCACAAAACCTCCATAAATAAATGGCCATCTATAAGTTCCCCAAGGAGCAACATACATAAATATTAATCTGATGCCAGACATGATTCACAATGCTTTAATTGAAGGGCAGTGCAGACATGCATGAATTCTAATGAGTTGATATTATTTGTCTCAATTAACTACTACAAGTTTAGTAGCTGTATTGCATTATTGTTTTTTTTTTCTTTTTTAATATCTTTTTAATGATTACAAATATTGATAAATTGGAATAAAGACAAAACATTTATAATGTACTTTTTTTTATAGAATACTCATTATTTAAATCACATGCTGGTTTATAATGAATTATAAACCAGCCAAAGTAAGATAAACTTGTTCCTTGAACAGAACATGTTCCTTGAACAAATAAAAATAGAATACACTCTTTCATATGAAACATAGATGTTGTTCACCAAAAAGCAGCACATCATTGATTAGCAATCAATTAAACAGACATATCAGTGGTACACCTATAGAATAAACTGTTTTTTGCAAAGGCTGGAAGTGTATAAAGGCGCTTTTTCATAAACATAACCCCAGTTTGTTGGGTTAAATAGATAAAGATAAAGACCAAGTTATTTCTGGTGGCGTCTCACTGACCAGTCAGATTAAGCTCAAATCAGGGTAAAGGAGAACACACAGATGTTTCCTGCGAATCAGAAGCTTGCCGTTACCTGCTGCATAGTTTAAATTATATCTGTGTGTTCTTCTATATAAGTTATGTGATATATTGAATGATGTGTTTATATGATTACAGACTGAAATGCTAATAGTAATCATTGGAGCAGTCACATACATGTCATGTTATTTATCATGGCAGTTAAAAATCACTTATTGATTGTAAGTGAATCAGTGGTGTGTTTCAGAAAAATCATGCTTGATGATCAATAGAAAAAAGTCAATTGGGAAATGAATATGGAACTATTGTGAACACAGAATTGTATGTGGAAATAAGAAACTTCTATCACTTTGTCTAGGTGCAGCTTTGTCTCGGAGTTGCTTATTTTGAAAGATCATCAACTCTAAAATATTGTCGGCAAAGGGACAAGAACAACAATACACAAACTGTTAAAATCTGTGACTTGTATAAAAAGAGACAGATGCTGAGAGGAGGTAATGGAAAGCACTGATGAGCGAATTTGTCCAGTTTCGTTGAAAAATTCATGAAACTGCGAAAAAATTTACGAAACTGTGAAAAATTTGCAAAATGCATTAAAGTCAAGGGGGGTCATCAATGGATGTTTTTTTTGTTGCGTGACTTTTTTCACAGCGAATTATCAGCAGCTCATTTTTGCAAAAAAATTTGCAGATGGCGAAATGCTGAATTTCGCCGCAAATCCATGGCTTGTGAAAAAATGTGCCCATCACTAATGTAAAGTACATTTTATACACATTATATAGTATTATATGCAAATAAATAAATTTATAAATAATTTATGCTGTATTTTGCAAAATCTATCACATAATATAGATAATTATTCCACACGCAACGCACATGAGTTATGATTATTAGTGATAGGCCGATTTCTCCCGTTTCCCGAAAAATTTGTGAAACACGTAATTTGTGACGCCAGCTGCAATTCTGACACGCATTAAAGTCAATGCCCTGTTAGTATAGCCAAGTGGTGTATAACATTTAATACATCATGTAAGTGGGCCAATACTGTTTGGACTCATTTATTTACTGGCAATAGATTAATACATTTTGTATGTTGCAGAGATCTCTGCCCTTTGTATCTTTCAACTCCACCACAGTTTGTTGTTTTACAAAGAAAGGAAACCTTTTGTTTTCCTCAACTTTCCTTCTCTCCTATGTTGCTCCTCTTTTAAACATCAATAGCAATGCAAAGTTAAAGGGATACTGTCAAGGGAAAAAAAGATGTTTTTTTCAAAACACATCAGTTAATAGTGCTGCTCCAGCAGAATTCTGCACTGAAATCCATTTCTCAAAAGAGCAAACTGATATTTTTAATTTTGAAATCTGACATGAGGCTAGACATATTGTCAGTTTCCCAGCTGTCCCCAGTCATGTGACTTGTGCTCTGATAAACTTGAGTCACTCTTTACTGCTGTACTGCAAGTTGGAATGATATAATCCCCCTCCCTTTCTCCCCTGCAGCCTAACAATGGGAAGGTAATGAGATAGCAGCTCTCTAAAGATCTGATCGTAAGAATCATCCATTCGTGCGATTTTCATACTGTGTGTACTGACATTTTTCGTCCCACGGAGATCGTTTGGTCGATCGGACAGTTTAAAAGATTTCTGTCGGCTGCCGATAATTTCTCTGCATGTATTGCTGATCGGACGATTTTCAGTGAGAGACTGTCACCATATTTGTTGGTTATAACTTTCTTACGATTGCTGTCAGGGCCAGAACATCAGCTGATCTGTTCTTTTACTACTTTATTTGATCGGAATGGTTAGTGGCAAGTCGGGAGATGTGGAAATCCGATCGTTCCAGGATCGGATCTTTGCAACTATGGCCATCTTAACACAAGATAACAGCTGCCTGGTAGATCGGAAACAGCATTCAATAGTAAAATCCAGGTCCCAGTGAGATACATTCAGTTACATTGAGTAGAAGAAACAACAGTGTAAGGGTACCTGTGCAGCGGGGTCGTCCGCCTCGCTACCGGCAGGGACACCCGCCACACCTTCCTTCTTCTTAGCCGCGCCAGCGTGTTTTCGCTGGCGCCGGCTCTTCCTTAGGGCGCGCTGACGTCATACGTCAGCGCGCAAAGGCGCGAAATTCAAACGGTATAAAAAGCCCATCATGTCCACAGCACCTTGCCCATGATAGGATTGTATTCCTGGTGCTTCTGAGCCTTGTGCTATTGTCTGATTCTGTCTGATTCCTGTTTTGACCCCTACCTGGCTATTTAGACTATTCTAAATTCTGGATCCTGACCTTGCCTGCTTACGACTACTCTACAGTTTAACCCTTCGATTGATCACCCGGTTTTGACCCTTTTACCTGTTTGACGTTTCTTGCTATCTGCCTGCCTCGACCCAGCCTGTTTGACGATTCTTGTTATCTGCCTGCCTCGACCCTGCCTGTCTGACGATTCTGTTGCCTGCTCCATTTGTACCGTGACCTTCGGCCCAAAAGACTCTGCTACCTGCCGTGCCCCTCTGCTAGCCAGAACATCTCGCCTTGTACCCCTCGTAAAGTCCAGGTGGCACCCAAGTAAGCTGAGGGCTCCTCCCGAAGCCCAACGGTGGTCACACTACTGGTGAAGCCGAGCCGAGACCAGGGTACTTGGCACCTGTTCTGGTATTGGGTGCCGGCCGTGACAAACAGCCTGAAAGCACACGACCAGGCAAAATGACCTGAGATGGCTGCCTACACACCTAAAAAAATACACTTTCTGGTTCGGGAATTACATTTTTTATGGTAGAGTGAATTTTTTTAGGTGTCATTTAGAAATAAAAACGACATCACAAAAATCATGACAGAATCCCTTTAAGAACATTTTTTTGGATAATCATCGAAACAACAGCAAAGTGTTTATTGCCTACAAGGGAGCATTAATTGAACATCTGCTGTACATTCTATTAAAATATTTCACACAACGCTATAATTATTTTAAACTACTACTGTAAATTGTTACATTCATATGCCTGGGAATTCCTGTGAATGGACATACCAGGACGAATGTCACAGGCTGAGTCTTCAGTGACTGCCGTGTCATTGGAAATGTATATAAGTAGTGACATTTCACAGTAGGAACATCAATCTCTGCTTAACACTCTTGACAAGAACATCTGTCTTTGGAATTGCATTGAGCTCATAATGGCTACTGGGTGCCCATTGTCTAAGGCCAAAATCCTGTGCATTGTGTTTGCCTGTGTGCTTAGTCTGCAAGGAACAGGTGAGATTAATTCCCTATAACCAACATTTCTTCCTTGCTGTTATCTCTCTTTCTCTATTTTATGTCTGTCACTTTTTGGTTCCTTGTATCTTTATTGAATGTTGACGTCAGGTTTAATTTCTATGTTTTTACACTTTATATCACTCTCTTCTTTTAGTTTGTGCTGTTCTTTCTTATTCAAACCAGAAAGATCATACTTTTCTATCAGCTTATCTTTTTCTTACCCATTTTCATCCCTTTCCTTATTTTCTCTCCTAACTTTTAGTTGTTTGCCTATTTCTCTGCCTGTAATGTATCTTCACTTTATTCACTCTTGGATCTTCCTCTTTTGCACTTGAATTACACCATTACCTAGTTTCAAATCTATATACAGTAAGATAAACTGCAGCTCACCGACAAGGGTTCCTTTGCTGGTTGTTCTGCGGTTTATCCTGTGTTAATTCCCCAATTGAATTGTTCAAAGAAAGGTTTAAGTGCAGGATGGATCCACGGCAGTAGCCTTAAACTGCAAATAATCCTTCTATTGGGGAAGTGAATATCCAAAACACTACGGGGCAGATTTACTAAGGGTCGAAGTGAATTAGAGGGAATTTTCAAAGTAAAACAATTCGAAATTCAAAGTAATTTTTTGGATACTTCGACCATCGAATAGGATACTACGACTTCGAATTTACTTCGACTCAAAGTAAAAATCGTTAGAATATTCGACCATTCGATAATCGAAGTACTGTCAAATATCATCTGTGATGTTAGACATAGTAACCAATCACAGTCACCTACATGTTAGAAAACAAAATCAGGGATCTGATTGGTTGCTATGGGTCTCAAATGTTAATAAATACACCCCATATTCTTTTTTTTCCCATTTTTGTGTGTTTATACATTTTTATCATTGCTTTTCTCCCTTATTTTTAAAATAACCGAACTATTAAAAACATTTAGTTAACATCAGTACAAACAAAGTTTTCCATGATACCCACCAGTACTTGCACCTGTCACTTCTCTTCTTGGTCTTATATACCATAGTAACATAGTCTTTTTTTTTTATCTCCACAGTGGCTCAGACAAACACAACATGTTCTAATGGTATGTAAATTAGAATTATTAAGATGTAGATAGTTTTTTCGATTTGATATGTGATGCCGATAGTATGGGATTTAGCCTGTTCTTTCCCCTAAAATTAAAATCTTGCCGACCACAGAGCTGAAGATATTCCCTCTGTTATGGAAGTGACAAAGGGAAAGAGAAGCACCTCTGCAGCTGGAGTAATGAGAATGGTTAGAGCAGACATCAGAATTATCCCAGTGCAATACTAATGCTATATAGTAGTTATAACTAAATATTGCCCTAATGCCAACACAGTGCTGGGGGGGGTTCCAGAAACCTATTTAACTACCTTAATACAGCACAATGAAGCATATAAGTCACAAAGTGATAAAGAAAGAAGTTATACAGGTATGCAACCTGTTATCCAGAATGCTGGGGACCTGGGGTTTTCCGGATAACGGATCTTTCCGTAATTTGGGAATTCATGCCTAATGTCTACTAGAAATTCTTTTAAACATTAAATAAACCCAATAGGTTGGTTTTGCTTCCAATAAGGATTAATTATATCTTAGTTGGGATCAAGTACAAGCTACTGTTTTATTATTGCAGAGAAAAAGGAAGTTGTTTTAAAAATTTGGATTATTTGGATAAAATGGGAGACAGCCATTCCGTTATTCGGAGCTTTCTGCATATTGGGTTTCCGGATAAGGGATCCTATACCTGTAATTGTGTATTTAATGTAATAGTATTGTATGTAATGATCTCCAGGGTGACATTTTGTCCTTTTTTCTGCCATAGATGTGCCTGGCTGGGGTATAGCCCTTTTGGTCTTGATATGTCTCATACTGGCCTGTTTGCTCTGCAGCTTGTGTTCTATTGTAAGTATTAACTGTTACATTTAAGGAGCATACTTTTAGTTTTGCTTTATGACGATGTAAACCACAGGATTTTGGCGTCTGCAAAACTAATTAAAATGATGCAAACACCTATAAAAGCAATATGACTGTAAGCGCTTATTGATGCTCATTATTGCTAAGAACAGGGCTAAGTACAAAAATAGATGTGGAATTTGGCCCATCAAATCAGCGTACAAAAAGCACTAATTTGTACTACCACAATGTTCCAGTTTTTCCGATTGCCATTCCTTTGCTGCATTAGGTTTATAGGTGCAAATTAAATCACAAATTAAATTCTTCACGCCTGCCTTGACTAGGTGCAAAGTATAGGAGATGCCCATGTATCACAGGCATGATGCAACCCTACTTGCAGCAGCAACATATGAACAGTGGGGGGTTCTTAATATAGACACATAGGTTTTACACAATGTATACATTCTGTGTTTTCTATGCAGCTGAATAAAGGCAAGGGCACATGGGTAGATTTCATAAGTTTTGCTGCACACATTTATAGTAACTCGACTGGGTTAATGAAATCCAAAAATTTGCCCCAATCGCCGCTATGGCAATTATACTGAAATCACTTTCACGCAACCCCTATACGGGGCATGATAGGGTGCTAATTCTGCTAAAATGTCATCATGATAAACCTCAACATTTCTATTGTTAATTATGAGAATTTTGATTTGACCGATTCAAAGAAAAAGTTAATATAACTCTAATTTCTTATGTTTCTCATGCAGCCCTTCCTGAGCAAGTGTTGTAGAACTGACAGCGTACAAGGAATTTCCTGTGGAAAATAACGGAGAATGAGAAAATCTGAAAATCTCTTTAGTACTGTTCTTTCTTATAACATTTGCAAGTTGAGACAGCTTAAAATGCTGCCCCCATAATTTGCATTGTTGGACTCTCTGTTATGTTTTTTTTTTTATTATTTACCACAAGTTTGCTCTTATGTTAGTCCCTGTAGCCCTGATAGAGTTCTTTTTCTGTTTCTTAATTCTAGCATTTTTTTTGCACAATTTAAAGTGTCATTAATTGTCTATATATTAACAAGAGTACAATAGAACTTCTGTAAAAATGTATTCTGCTTATGTTTTAATAAATATAAAATGAATGATAAAACATTGACTGTTCTTTATGTAGTGTGTTGTATACATAAATCCTCCTCTTCCAATTTGCAGTCTGTGTCAGAAATTTCAAATATAGGAGCTACGAGATATGAGCTCCTTATACAGGGAGCTTCCATACAGTACATGCTCCTCCCACAGTTGCTCACAAGAATCGGGGATTTAAATTTAGTTACTTTCTAAGGATGCACCGAATCCAGGATTCCGTTCAGGATTTACCAGAATTCAGCCTTTTTCAGTCGGATTCGACCGAATCCTGCTGCCCGACCGAACTGAATCCGAATTCTAATTTGCATATGCAAATTATCGGCGGGGAGGGAAATTGCATGTCTTTTTATCACAAAACAAGGAAGTAAAAAAAATGTTTTCCCCTTCCCACCCCTAATGTCAGATTTGGTTCAGTTATCGTCCGAATCTTTCATTGCTTATTTGTTCTTCACACATATTTAGGGGCACATTTACTTAGCTCGAGTGAAGGATTAGAATAAAAAATACTTCGAATTTCGAAGTATTTTTTTTGGCTACTTCGACCATCGAATTGGCTACTTCAACCTTCGACTACGACTTTGACTTCGAATCGAACGATTCAAACTAAAAATCATTTGATTAATCGACCATTCGATAGTCGAAGTACTGTCTCTTTAAAAAAAAAACTTCGACTACCTACTTCACCAGCTAAAACCTACCGAGCACCAATGTTAGTCTATGGGGACCTTCCACATAGGCTTTCTAACTATTTTCTGATCGAAGGAAAATCGTTCGATCGATGGATTAAAATCCTTCCAATCATTCGATTGAACGAAATGCGGTAAATCCTTCGACTTCGATATTCGAAATCGAAGGATTTTGCTTCGATGGTCGAATATCGAGGGTTAAACCCTCGATATTTGACCCATAGTAAATGTGCCCCTTATTGTTCTATAATTATATCTTTTTTGTCATGTGAGAAAATAGAAAGGCAGATGTGTTTCTAAACATAGATAGCATTATCTACTTTCAGAGCTTCTTCCAACATAATTTCTTTATCTTAAAGGAATGGTAACATCAAAAAATGAAAGTGTTTTAAAGTATTAAAAATATAATACAATGTTGCCCTGCACTAGTAAAACTGCTGTGTTTGCTTCAGAAACACTACTATTGTTTATATAAATAAGCTGCTATGTAGCAATGGGGGCAGCCATTCAAAGGAGAAAAGGCTCAAGTTACACAGCAGATAAGCTCTGTAGAACATAATGGTGTTATCTGTTATCCACTATTTAACCTGTGCCATATAGCCTTTTTTCAATTTCCAAATAAGTTTCAAAAGTTTAGAAATGGTCTTTTCATTATTACCAGAAAAATTAACAATTATAAGGGATACCACATTATTAACCAAAACAATTAAATCAAACTAACAATTATTAACAGAAAAATGAACAGCTATAAGGGGCACCAGATTATAACCATTTCCATTCTAAATAAAGACCAAAGGATAAATGAACATATAATGGCCATGTGATCTCCCTTTATCTGGAGATAAGCGATAAGTTCTCTCCAAAGAAAGAACACAGGCAGAACGATAATGGGCCATCGTACCAGCATTTTATATATTAAATGCACTTGGTGTTTTTGTGAAACTAAAAACCATGTCTTAAAGGAACAGTTCAGTGTAAAAATACACTGAACTGTTTTACAGCTTATTTTACGATTGAATGTGCAGAATAAAAAATGTTTCTAATATAGTTAGTTAGGCAAAAATGTAATGTATAAAGGCTGGAGTGACTGGATGTCTAACATAATAGCCAGAACACTACTTCCTGCTTTTCAGCTCTCTAACTCTGAGTTAAAGTGGTCATAGACGTTACAATTACGATCTTTTCTGGAGAAGGCCTTTCCAAGAAAGATTGTTAGTTTCAATACACACGTATAGAGCTGAATCGTCAGATATACAGATAGAAACAATAGAATTCTACCTGTATCTGATGATTCAGCTCTAACAGTGGCTGATGTTCAGGTGCCTTCAAATTCTCCGCCTCGTCCGATCGATGAGCCGACCGATATCCAAGCCTTCTACTGATAACGGATGGCTCATCTCCCACCATGACGCATCAAATATCGTATGAAAATTAGTTTTGCATGATAATATCGGAGCATGTATGGCTGCATTTAGTCGGAGACTTGAAGGGGGGCCACATGGGACATAACTGTTCAGTGAGTTTGCAATTGATCCTCAGGATGCAGCTCAACAGTTATAAATCATGTGACCCCCCCCTCAAATCTGATTGGTTACTGGTTAAGTAAGTAGTGTTCTGGTTATTATGTTAGACATCCAGTCACTCCAGCCTTTATACATTATATTTTTGGCTAACTATATTGAAAACTGAACTTTTTTTTTATCAGATCTATGAACTGATCTTGACTGTCGTAGCTCATCAGTCAAAAAACAGAGATGTTGGTCATGCCCTCTTTGCAGCTCTGCTATTTAATTTAAATGTTTAATGATAAGCACAACTTTCCATTTTGGTATTAGCTCACACTTACTCATAACTGGTAATTATGCAGAGAATCATGCAGTGCAACAGCATTTTGGGCGTGGGTACAAGATGACTAAATTATTGATGTACACTTTCAAAATGCACTATGTAGCCATCAGCCTTTTAACACATACCATAGTAATGTTTAGATTAAATATTCAAGCAGGGGTAGCATTTTGCTTAAAGAGAGAAGTTACTTGAATATATGTAGCAGTAGTATAGAGTAACAATAGGGGGCCAATTCACTAAGGGTCGAATATCGAGGGTTAATTAACCCTCGATATTCGACTAGGAATTAAAATTCTTCGACTTCGAATATCGAAGTCGAAGGATTTAGCGCAGATAGTTTGATCGAACGATCGAAGGATAATTCCTTCGATCGAACGATAAAATCCTTCGAAACGAACGATTCGAAGGATTTTAATCCAACGATCGAAGGAGTATCCTTCGATCAAAAAAAGTGGGGACCTTCCCCATGGGCTAACATTGACTTCGGTAGCTTTTAGATGGCGAACTATATATATATATATATATATATATATATATATATATATATATATATAAACTGTTGTGTAGCCATGGGGACAGCCATTTAAGCTGAAACATGCTTGAAGGACATATGTTTACATCACGGATGAGATGTATAGAATACAACATTTTAGGAAGATACACAGGGGTCAAATGGCTCTCTATAAATCTAGAGAATGGGAATGCACAATAGGACAGGCAAAGTGTATAATGTTCCTGAGAACAGGGGTTAAAGGAGAAGGAAAGTCTAAAATTAAGTAAGCTTTATCAGAAAGGTCTATGTAACTGTAAATACACCAGTAAACCTCAAAGTAATGCTGCTCTGAGTTCTCTGTCAAAAGAAACACAACATTTCTTTCCTTATATTGTATATTATTTATACATGGGCTTCTGTATCAGACTTCCTGTTTTCAGCATATACCTCCACGGCCAGTAACGTAACTAACGATCTCAGACGGACCCCAAGGGGGATCAGGGGTAGCGGGTCCTTGTGCAATTGCACCCCCTGCTCCCCCGGTAGTTACTGAGTTTGCTCCTCTCTCACTCTCACCCTCCCTTTTCTCCCTCTCTCCCTCCTCCCCTTCCTGCTGTAATCTGAGCCCAGAGCTATGAGTGTGCTGGGAGAGACTCAGGCAAGAAGTGATGTCACACCAAGCTAATATGGCAGCTGCTACACTTAAACAGAGAGAGCGCTTCTAGAGCTGCTTACTCAGGTGTGGTAATCATTCTGCAGAATAAATACAGTGTTATAGCTTGCACTATTGTGGCTAATCTATTGGTAATAATTTGCTTCGGTAGCACCCCTTAAGGATTCCCATGGACTACCTCCTAAATGCCAAATGATGATGCAGAATGGTGTGCAAATTTACAGATCCAAAGCTAGGGGGCAGATTTACGAAGCTCGAGTGAATAGTTTGAATGCAAAAATATTCGAATTTCAAAGTATTTTTTTGGGTACTTCGACCATCGAATTGGTCAAATTCGATCGAATTCGATCGAATCGTATGATTCGAATTATTCGAAGTAAAAATCGTCCGATAATCGAAGTACTGTCTCTTTAAAAAAAACTTAAACTTCATACTTCGCCACATTAAAGCTACCGAAGTGTAATGTTAGCCTATGGGGACCTTTCTGAGCACTTTTCTAAGTTTTTTTTGATCGAATAAAAATCATTCGATCGATCACTTAAAATTGTTCGAAACATTCTATCTAACCTTTTGCACTAAAATCCTTCTAATTCGATATTCGAATTCAAAGGATTTTACTTCGAGAGTTTTTCAACCCTCGAAATTTGAACCTTGATAAATCTGCCCCTAGGTGTCAAGTTTGATGCAAATATGTATGTCTTACATTGCCTGTGTATTAACATTGCAAAGACATTTACAGAAACAGAAACCAGTAATAATAATAGTTACTCACTCCAATGTTGTCTTACCTCATGTTTGGTAGGTCTTACTCAGTGTTTCTAGATGTAAATTAATGTCTAATTGATCTTAGAAGAGCAGCTACAAGCATTCCCGTGGCTCGTGCATAAGCTCAGGTTCTCCACCCAGATCAAGCTGCCATACATTTTAGAAATAATTTTAGTTTAAATATAGAAGCTTATGATCGTCATTTAAGTTACAGTGCATTACTAATTGCCATTTCCCTTCTTCAGTGATCAAGCTGAAGGCAAAAAGGGTAAAAGGTAATTCTGGTGAAATAACTTATTAGTACAGGACTGAAAATAAAGTAAATCTGTGAGGGGTACCTGAAACTCCCACTCTGTCTTATCTTTTTGAGTATATATATATATATATATATATATATATATATATATATATATATATATATATATATATATATATATATAAATCCATCCATAGAGAGCAGCGCACACTGGAATTTTTTAAGAAAATGTAATTTATTTTAACAAATATTTAATTTATTTAACAAATATTAAAAATGTATATTACATGTATCGACGTTTCGGTCCTGGTCTGGTCCCAGACCAGGACCGAAACGTCGATACATGTAATATACATTTTTAATATTTGTTAAATAAATTAAATTTTTTTAAAAAATTCCAGTTCTCTATGGATGGATTTCTGAATAATTGACAAGGCAGCAGCACCTGGTACTTGATTTTTTGATTTTTTGAAGGTGTGCGAGAGACCCAATCTGTCTTTTTATATATATATATATATATATATATATATATATATATATATATATATATATATATATATATATATTTATATATATATATATTTATATATATATATATATATATATATATATATATATATATATATATATATATATATATATATATATATATATATATATATTCACCACTCCTGTTATAGCATTGGCCGGTTGCTTACTGAAAATTATATACAGTCTATGGAAAGAAAGCACTTACAGCAATATATAACTGATGGAAGCAAATATAATGCTTACTACATCACAACAAATTGAGACATCAACATAGTTCAATCCTTGTTTCGGTCCCTGAGGGGACCAGAAAAAATGCTGTAAAACTGTATTTTCCTGGAAATGGTAAAATCAGAGAAATGTTATACAGTATGCACTATATAATAGTGAGACCACAGAAAAATGTGTTAAAGCTTAAAATCAGGTTATGTCATTCAGAGAGATAAACAAAACAGAATCTGCAGTCACAAGCTTCGAAATTCGACCCTTGATAAATCTGCCCCAGGGGTCTAATATGGTTGAAAGTAAATAACATTAATTATTACATCCTTCAGGGTCCGTATACTATACATTAACAACATCACATTTCTGCATCACAGTTTTTAGCAAGTCTCCATTAAGTGGTTTGATTTGACTTTTGTCTATTTGTGGTCTTCTTTGAATCTTATCATGGGGGTGCTATGCTCTAATTCTTCTAATGCTCTACTATTTGATTGAGCTTTAACACAGTCTTCTTTCTGCATTCTGTACTTGTTGATGATATATGGGTTGGCCAGTTGACAGCCTGACTTCTCTAAAAAAACAAAAACAAAAAAAAACTATAGCACAATTTCAGTATAGCACAATATTAGCTTCTGACGACTCATGGTAATGCAAAGTGATATATAAACTGACATATCTAATGTCTCCTTTACCCAATGGATGGGTTGATTGTCGATGTTATACTAGATTCAGTGATAGATTAGGTCTGGATCTAGTATCGATGTTCTTTGTAACGCCTGTCCAAATTGCTGTAATACCAAGCTAGTGTATAACAGCAATAGCATGATAATAAAAGCAATATGTTGGTTCCACATACAATTATAATGCAATTATAATCATTATTGAGCTTGTTAAACATGTCTCTGCAGCTCAGTCATGTTGTACCAACATAAAAAGAAATTGCCAGTACCAACATGTCTTTTATCGAAACATTTTAGTGTGCTTAGATCATGGGAATAATCTTCAAAACATTGCTGATGTCACTGGTGTTTATAATACTAGTGGAATCATGATAGAAGAGAACTAAATGCAGGTAATACAGTTAAAAGCAGGAATCATTTCCACATTTTATCCCAATATGCCTACTATGTCCCATTTACATAAATGTTCCTTTAAAGAAGGATGTAGTATCACTTGGGGGCAGATTTATCAAGGTTTGAATTAAGAATTGAAAAAAAACTTCAAAATTGAATTCAAAAAGACCAACCGAAATTAAGTCAAAGTTTTTTTTTGGGGTCGAATAGGTCAGTTTTCAATCGCATAGGTCCATATTTGACCGGATTCTAATCGTTTGAATTGAAAGAATAGCGCATTCGATTGAATTCGATTCAAAGTTTTTCCCCCAAAAAACTTTGATTTTTCAAAGTCCACCAATTGACTCCAAATAGGTTCTAGGAAGTCCCCCATAGGCTAAAACAGCAATTCACCAGGTTTTAGATGGCGAATGGTCAAAGTCGAATTTTTTAAGAGACAGTACACAAGTTTGAATCGAATTTGGACTATTCCCTAGTCGAAGTACACAAAAACAGCTCGAAATTCAAATGTTTTCAATTCGAAAATTCACCTCGACCTTTGATAAATATGCCCCATGGAGTCAACATACAGAGGGGTCCTTGAGTGACTCCAAGTGGTGCCAAAAGTTCTTTACAGCAATTGTCACGTCTCAATCTTTTGTTACCTGGGGTTGGGGATTAACTAGGCCTAATAGCATAACATTTGCCCTAATGGTTGGTAGAATCTGTAAGGGGCAGACATTCAAAACAGAAACCAAAAATGATCAAAACAACTCATGGCAAATAGTTTTAGCTCAGAGAAAAAACACTTGTTTGATTGGCATTTCTCAGTTATTCTAGTTGTCTAATTGCTCATAGGAGAGCAGCTACAAGCATGATCTGAGGTTCTCCACTTGGGTTAAGCTGCCATACATTTTATATATATTGTAATTTGAATATAGAAAACTTGTGATCAGTGATCTATCGTAGATCACAGTACATGACTTCAAAATAAACAGTAGCGTATAGAAGCACCCCAGTAGAAGGTCAGCCCTTGAGATCTACAGCATGAAGTCCTTTCCCCAGAAGGCATCTAGGTCCATTCAATAAGTGTATATCACAGAGCACCACAAACCCCAGAATAAAGTTAAAACTCCATTATTTATTTATCCATTAAAAAACATAAGCAGGATCACATTTATATCACAGAACCATACTTCTGACGCATTTCGTAGCCACTTTCTAAAAGGCACACATGGACTTAAATCATCTTCAGGACCCACCCATTAAAACCATTAAACCTCAAACCTCCACTATGCTGCACACATTCCAACCCCTTATGTACAAAATAGCATTATAAAAAAAATGTAGCAAAATGCATGCATCAGTGACTGATGGTCCTCCAAAGGAATTGCATTTCTTCCCAGTGTAGGTAGTAATAAATTCCTTAGAGGTAAACATCATAGTACAAGCTTTGCACCTGCCATATCCACACTGGTATGTACCCTAAGCTGTACATGCTCTTAGATACCCAAGATGCTATATCCTACTAATATGAAACACAAAGGATGGAGCTGCAAAGCACAAAACCATACCTTGGACCCAATAGCAGGTGTATTTTTATATCTTCTAAAGCTCCTACCTCCTACTTTCTCGTATTTCAGCAATTCATCCCTGCGCATGTGACAGCTCTATTATAGGCTTCGTTTACAATCGATATCTCATAGCCTGTGCAATAATCTGTCCCATAACTCCATAGCCTTAGATTGAACTTTACCCAGGTAGAGCATAGCCATCTCAGACGTATAAGTTCAGTACCCTGTATACAAGATTTTGGATGTCCACTATCTGCATGCAACAGGGTATTGCTTGTTATGGGTTTATGGTATAATCTAGTATATATTTGTCCATCACAGGCATAGAAAACAGCATCCAAAATGTTAAAGCATTACTGGTTACAATTTCCCTTCATTAGCAAATGTACTTTAGTAGAAGAGCAAAAGGGTAAAAGGGAATTCTGGTGAAGCTATTTTTTAATTTTCAGTATAAAGGGTATATAAAACCCCCCAAAATATGCTGATGAGTAGATGTTATTCAAAAGCTAGGCCAAGCTGATCCTGGCAAGGGGTGGGCAGAGGATAATGTCCGAAAAGGAGTGCCCGGACCTTACTGATACAGTAAGTTATCACATCCCTTGAAGTGTTACACCGCCACGGAAAATGTAACTTTATTGCTTTACAAATATTGTTGTATTTTAGTAAACTAAATCAATTCCCCTGGCCATTTATATAAAATCTGGATCAGAAGTAACTGAAAGGTCAACTAATTAAACTATTTGTAGACAATGAGAGGCTTATTACTTGATCTACTGGTCATCAATGAGGAGTTATTGTTAGAACACAATCACATTTTTGGCCACTGCGGGGCTGCTGTAAATGGCCATAGACAATCACTATTTATTGGGCTGGTGGACGTCTGTGTGGGCTGTTTGGGCCACTGTGTACCTAAAATGCCAGGACCAAATTTCATTCTCAGTCCAGACCTGGTTATAGGAAGTATTTGGCATCTGGGGAAATGAAGTCAGGGCTAATGGCAAGCTTGTCCCAAATTGATGTCAGCAAGTGACAAATTAATGCTGTATTTCTTTCCATCCACACTTAGCATATAAAACATTAGCGCATGAAATGAAGGGATGTCACATATGCCACCAATTGGATAAGGATTACAAGGAGGGAGCAAATTAAGCTTTATTTGCCAATACATTTAACATAGAAATAACCCACAATAATGTCTTTAATTTAAATTATTGACATTGAGTTGAATTTAAGTGTACTTCGCAGGCATAGATAGGATAGCCATTGAATAACTTATTTTTTCACCTCTCTTTCTGATACTTTATAACCCCACACATACCAGAAAGGGGTATGTATCAAAAGGGCTACTGCATTGCTACTCCAAAACATATGATATCAAGAAGTAGAAGTTTAATGCCTTCCTAAATGCCTACGCTGAAAATGTCACAGGTCACACGCATGCCCCTTTTTGTGAGCGGCAAGAGGGGGCTCACGGGTGACCTACAATTCTTCTGTATAGGAAAAGGACCCCCAAGGTATGCGTCCCTCTAATAATGCCACTGGCACCTGCCCAGAGTACTTTACAGTAAAATGAAATAATACGGTAAGGTGGCACTTTACAGAAAGTATTCTGGGCCAGAACTGGATTATTCATGTGTACCCTTTCCCTGCCAATGACGTATAATCTACATCTCTGTTAGAAATTTGCCATTATATTATAATCTACATTTTGGCATTCAGAGTAGTAGCTGCGGCCAGAAAGGGGTTGGATGCTTTAGCTCTGCCCATGACTATGTCGGAAGACATGCTGCTGGCTAAGCTTCTATAAATCTGCAAACAATGACCTAACACATTTTTGCCTAATTTAGCCTAACTTATTCATGGGCCAATAATAGGGCACTTACTCAGAAGTCTTTAAGTAAATTTACTATTAGGTATTAAAATGTTGGTAATTGTTTATGGGAATTTTTGAAATACTACAATAGTTCAAAGAGTAATGTGTATACTTCTGCAGAATATAATTTGTACATATTGGCTGAATCACACTCTGAATATTAGAGCAATTACTTCGAGTCCAGGTGGTGCCTTGAGACAAAGAAATAAAACTGAAACAAACGTGTATCATGTAAATACAAGTGAATGAAAATGTTGCACTTAGCTTAATAATTCAGAATTGTTTTGCTGGGTAGCTCTAAGTGTATTATAAAACGAATTAATTATTGCATTAATCAATATTAGAATTGTTGATAGATAACTTATAATATAATATAGTTCAATATATTATAATTATGACTTAAAAATGTCAATTTGATTCACATAATATGCATATTGTCATGTGGATAGTGCTTTTTTCTGTAGCCCTTAAATCAGGCATATAGCATTATTTTTTCAGATACACAGTAATAGTCGTACTTTAGCAGGTCAGGCCGTGTCACCACTCAGTTCCACATTAGCTACTCCTTAGCCACAGAAGTGAAAAAAAACCACTAATTGCAGAACATTGTATGGAACCATGCTGCAACTGGATCATCTCACCCCCATCCATTATTCAGTTTTAAAATCTCCCTCCATTCCCCTGATTCTTTTGATCTCACTGTTGCCTGTTCTTCTTGTGTTTGTGCCCTACATTTTGTTTTTTCTTTGCCCTGAAACCAGTTCTTCTGCAAAGTGCATATTTGTATACAGGCATGGGAATTTTCTGAGAGTAGGACACTAATTCTGGGAAGTTTTCAGGAAGTTCTGGGCTTGGATTTGGAAGTATATTGCCCCAGAACAAGAATCCTAGGAAACAAGCACTCTTAAAGGGCATGTAAAGTCTAAAATAGAATAAGGCTAGAAATGCTGTATTTTATATACTAAACATAAACATGAATTTACTGCACCACAAGCCTAATTGAACAAATGATTTATGTTTTCAAAGTTGGCCACAGGGGGTCACCATCTTGTAATTTTGTTAAACATCTTTGCAAGACTAAGACTGTGCACATGCTCAGTGTGGTCTGGGCTGCTTAGGGATCGTCATAAACAAAGCTGCTTGAATTCTGCATGGCTGGGAAGTAAGGTGGGGGCTCCCCCTGCTGTTCATAAGTATGATTGTTTCCCTGCTCAGCAGTTAGGGACCATCTGACAATGCCTATTCACAGCAGTAAATGAAGGAGAATTTCACTGCATACAGTCAGGTTTCTTATAAAAATGGTACACATTTTTTAACTAAAGTATATTGGAGATTGGTTTCTTTTTCATTAAGGAATGTAAAAATGGGATTTTATTTTTTTGCCTTACATGCCCTTTAAGCTGGCCATAGATGTGCAGATTTAACTTCATAGTGGACGAAACATTGTTCGGTGCCATCTCTTGACCTGCCACTAACCATTCAGATCAAATAAAGTAGTAAAAGAAAAGATCAGCCGATGTTCTGCCCCTGACAGCAATCGTACGAAAGTTATGTCCGAAAAAAGCTGATGACGGTCTCCCACTAATATCGCCCGATCGGCAATACATGCAGAGATATTACCCGCAGCCGACAGAAATTTTCTAACCTGTCTGATCTTCTGAACGACCGATCATCATGGCACAAAAAAATGTCGGGACACTCCACACACGGTCCGAAAATCGTACGAAACGAAGACTCAAATCTTTGCGTCTATGGCCAGCTTTAGTTTTTAATGGTTCTTGCTACACTTTTTGGGATGCAATAAGATCAATCCAGTATTTAGAAGAGGATTAGTGATGAGCAAATTTATTAGCCAGGCTCGAATTTGCGGTGAATTCCCGCAATTCCCCGCCGGTGGATAAATTCGCGAAACCGCCGCGAAAATTGAAAAAAACATTGGACGCTGGTGTCAAAAACGTATGCCGTCGTCAAAAACGAGATGCCGGCGCTGTTTCGCAAATTTTTCTCAGTTTCGTGAATTTCGTTGGAAATCCGCAAATTTTTTGGCGAAGCGAAATGCCCCAAATTCGCCCATCACTAAAGAGGATCATTGTGTTGTTATACATATATATCCGGAAGTATTAAACATTTAATAAAAGAACGTAAAAAAATAGAAGTCAGGTTTATTGCCTTAGTACATTCCTGGGTACATAGACACTGGTTTTGTGGAGCAGACAGTTCATATCGTAAGGTTAAACAAAACATTTGACAAGAAACCAAGTTTATCATTGCATCTGTCATGCTTTCAGTAGGGCTTGTGCTGAAAATACATTTTGCTTATTGTTGAATCAAGGAAAAAGCTATGTTTTTGGTTATTATTCGAGGACAGGATTTAACGTGACAAAAAGTCACGTTAAATCCTGTCCTGCCCGCACAAGGATTCAGCCGAATCCTGCTGAAAAAGGCAGAATCCTGTCTGAATCCCGATTCAGATTTGGTTCAGTATTCAGCCGAATCATCCACAAAGGATTCGGCCAAATCCAAAATAGTGGATTCGGTGCATCCCTAGTTAGGTTGCTTGATGTATTCCTGCTCGGTGTTCCATAAAAATGACCCATAAGCATCTGAGTAATGTCATGTGCAGTCATTTAATTCTTGTGCACATTAAACATCTCTGAGTAAGGGAGTGTGCCAATTTTTGACCCAAATCAAAAACTGTAAATATCTATATGACATTAAAGAATGCCAGCCAATAAAAAGAAACCTCGGACTGTACTACTGCAATATGTAATTATTTAGCATTAATTCCTGACACTCATACATTTTAGAATTTGTACGGGTGGACTTTGTGTGTCATTCCGTCTGGTCCTGGGAACTATAAAAAGCTACAGCTTCCAGGTTAGTAGACAGCATCGCTTAAGTGATCCAGTTGAGAGAAGCAGATATCCTTGAATAAAGTTTGATCTAACATGGCTTCTGAGGGAATCCTGTGTAAAGCCGGTCTGTGGGCCTTGGCTGTTTGCATGGTGCTCAGTCTGCAAAAAGGAGTTGCAGGTGAGAGAACCTTTTGTATTCTTAAATTTTGAAGTATTTTTAGGTGCTGTATATTTATCCTCCATATTTCTGCTTATTGTTTAATGTTTTTCTGTTCCTATTTGTAACTTACTTTTTGCTTTCAACAAACATATTGTCTTACTCTTTTGAGTAAGAAAATACATAGTTTATTTTGTATGGGAATGTGTTTTATCTGGAACAAATCTCATGTATGCCTTTACTAGCTTTAACTACCTTTTATCTGAAAATCAATGTATATGTGTATTACTGCAGGCTGAACAAGCCCTATTATTAACTATGAGAGCAAGGGATTTGTGATTGCTTAACCAAGGCAGAGCAAACAAACCTTTAAAGCTTTAAAACAAATCTCAACATAAAAATGCTATGAAAATGCAGTGATATTTAGCATGTATACAGTACAGGTATGGGATTCGTTATCCAGAAAGCTCTGAATTACAAGAACACCATATATTCCATTTTAATATTTCCATTCAAATATTTCACATTATTAACAATTTTTGAGTTTGTCTCTGTCATAATAAAACAGCACCTTGTACTAGATCCCAACTAAGATATAATCCATATTTATTGGAGGCAGAACAATTCTTCTGGGTTTAAGACATTTTAAATTATATTTTTGTCGACTTCAGATATGAAGATTCAAATTAAGAAAAACCTTAGGTCCCAAAGATTGTGGATAACAGGTCCCAAACCTGTATTATAAACGGATGGGGTTTATATTATGCCACTAAATATTTGCTATATTGAGGTGTATTCATTCTAGGCTGACATACACATAACCCAGTCTTTCATAAATGAAGGATAGTAATGAACAACTTTTAATCATTTTCATGATTTTACCTTTTAACCCTTCTGTCTTCTTCTATGATATATATATTTTTCTCACTCGTTTTCATCCATGTTCTAAATCTCTTGTCTTCTTCTTTTTTTTTGCTTTTATAAACAACACTATTTTGTCTTTCAGAGGCACAAACCAATTGTACAGCAAGTAAGTATTCTCCTTAAATGACTATGCATTTTATTCTGAGAATGAAACAAATGTAGATATTTCTGAAATACTTGGGTTTCAGTTTCGCATTTCATAATTTGAACCAACTAATATGTTTCCAAAGCTTTAGATGATGCATTTTTATTTTGTTTTTATTTTGCATGTTTAATAAAAATATATATATCATTTTTTTTTGTTTTAAACCACAAAGCACATTAGAAACTGTAATGAGATGGTATTACTCAGAAGTATATACAAAGAAAGAATATAATGGCTTATGTAATTATGGATGACAATGTATTTTGCCCACAGTGCAGCTAGCCATTCCCCAAGTTGTGCCTTGCTCTTTTTAATGTTTCCTCTCCCAGAATGGAGCACTTAGGGGGAATGTAATAAAAGTCGCACACTGTGCACACGGGCAAACTATAACATTTGTAGTCTGTCTTCCACTGTCGGAAATGGTATCTAAACAGTTTCCGGGTTTGCAAAAGCTATATTAAATTTGCATGGTAGACATTAGAGTAGTGAATCAGTATGCTGCCCTGCCTGAGCCTGGGATTGTAGTTAGGCATGAAATAAATATCCCTTGGAATGACCCTACCATGTATATCTTTTTGGATGCATCAAGGAACACAAGGTGCAAGAGACGTCTGTTCTTAATGTTGCTCAGGACAAAGCCTTTTCACACCCGTAAAAGCCACTCATACCGCAATATGTCAGAAAATGCAACGTGTAGTAGCACTGACTGTGGGTAGAGGCTCTAAAGGGCATAGTTTTCTGCCCATTAGCACTTCAATCCTTGTCCATAGTAAACAAGCCCTCATTTCTATTGTAAACTATACATCTATACATCACCTAAAGTGCATTCTGTATCTGTGCAGTTGTTATAAGCTTGATATACTTATACTTCTACTCTCCACGTGTGCAGGTTACGTACCTCCCTGGGGGATTGCCCTCTTGGTCCTGACTTCACTGTTATTGGCTGCTTGCCTATGTAGCCTATGTTGTGTGGTAAGTATTAAATTGTTTGCCAATAATTATTATACTTTACATGGTCTGCGATTCTCAATGGCTCATTTGCACTTCTTAATCCAATCCAAAAAGGCTGTTATTCTAGGGGCAGTTATCACTTAAACCTGTGCTCAACTACAAGACCCTAACAATGCAACAGGATGATACCAGTTTTAGTTGAAACATTAATATTTACAAACAAAAGGCTTGTTTTTTTTTTTTGCTACCTATTGCAGCGTTCTCCTGAAATCACAACTGTCACTTTCTGATACATCAGCATGTACATTACATAATATATTTGTTTTTACAAAGATAGTCATTGTCTTTTCTTCTGAACCACACCTACTCTGAGCTGAGCTTCAGTATGTTCTGAGTCATGTTGTATGGAAAGGATAGGATTTTCCCAGCTGCAGATACACAGCGTTTGTAGGCTAATAGCGTCTCACAGCCAGCAGAAGTTTGCTCTTTAGCTCTAAGTTCAATGTAAACATATTAGTACAAGAATTATGGCTAGATGAAACTTACCATGAATCTTCTCTTCTTTCAGCCATTTTTGTGCAAGAAAAGCTGTAGCTCGTGCCAAAGCGGGTTCTCCTTCTCGAAGTGATGCTGAAGCCATTTTCTGATCTATACTTACTGAACTGGACTGGAATTATAAAGACCTCACTAGTAGTACTATTATTATATTAGCAATGTTTTAATATTAATATTTATATATATCTGTTCTCTTTTTCATCAGCGTGTGTGCCTCTACTGATGAGGTTAAAGCTGATTGAAAACTGTGTATAATAGAATTTGTATATGTATAAAACTGTATCTAAATAAAAGTTTAAGTGCATTTTTCTGGTTATGAGTTGATTATCTGTCCAGCAGCAATCATATCTGTCACAAATGCAGTGATGTTGAAGTAATATCAGTGGCAGGGCTTCATTTGGTGTTGGAGGAGAGTTTGGGAAGATGATCTGGGAGGCAGTTGAGCAGAACTCAGAACAGCCCTGTATAATTTCTGAACCCATACATTTTAAACATAGTAATTTACAGAGCTTAATTATTTTGTGGTGATAGAATAGTATAATTTTCTGCTCTGTGTCAGCTTACACACAGCTACAGTATGTTACTCCATTTGGGCAGCACTGACCTTTAACATCAGATTCTTCAGTCAACTGGTCCCCAGAGAAGTGTCTCTTCCATGTAGGTCACATGGCTGGGATGGAGATGACTTTATTGCAACTCTGAATCACAACTATAAGAATAAACTTTGTATGTTTTGCTTAATCAGGGGACCTCTTTTCCTGCTGTCAGCTCTTAGAAACAATGGGGGTCATTTATAAAATTTGCTCAGAGCATATTTATTTGCAAATGGTTCCATTGCCCATGCTTTTTTCCAGAATGCTAAAATATTGCACTGCTGTGCCTGTCTTTCTGGTTTTTGCGAATTCGCATTGCCCACAAATTTTCGCAAATGACTTGCAAATGAGACGGGTGTTTGTGTGAGTGGGCCCACTGCACGAGGTTGTTGTGCGTGAAAATAGCATTGACAGTAACTTAAATTCGCAATTTGCAAAACTGATATGTGAATAGTATCTCCACCACCAAAGTTGCGGTGTAATTCAAATGCAGAGTATGCGCATAAATATTCGCAATTTGAGATCTTTGCCATATTTAAAAAGCTCTTATGGACATGCACAGTGTGAAAATAAATTTGCAATTCTGTTTGCACACTCTTATCTGGCTTTATAAATATAACCATGCACAGGGCAAATATATTCACTGTCTGCATGAAGTTTAAAAATGAGCCCCAACATTCTTGTCTTAAACCAGAGTTATCAGCTGTTTAGACGCTGTGGCTTAGTCATTGTAGACCCAGTCATTAGATTTGGTCAGGGTAACAACCTGCTTTTAAACCTTCAATTCATGACAATCTTTCCCCCCATGACAAATATTGTTCCACACTTTTCTTCTAATACTTTGATAAGAAGATACATCAGGGTTGGAATGCAGACATTACACACAACTTCTGTACCTCCAGTGTACATGTTTATGTGTTTGTGTACATGCAGAGAAAATTAATTTTATCACTTTTATAAGTGCAAGAACACAAGAAAGCATGTTTTTATTAGTAGACACATTTAGGGGCCGATTCACCAATGGTTGAATATCGAGGGTTAATTAACCCTCGATATTCGACTAGGAATTGAAATCCTTCGAATTCGAATATCGAATTCGAAGGATTTAGCGCAGGAAATTCGATCGATCGAAGGATTATTCATTCGATCGAATGATTAAATCCTTCGAATCGAACGATTCGAAGGATTTTAATTCAACGATCGAAGGAATATCCTTCGATGAAAAAAACTTAGGCAAGCCTATGGGGACCTTCCCCATAGGCTAACATTGAGTTCGGTAGCTTTTAGCTGCCGAACTAGGGGGTCGAATTTTTTTTTAAAGAGACAGTACTTCGACTATCGAATGGTCGAATAGTCGAACGATTTTTAGTTCGAATCGAATATTTGAAGGTCGAAGTAGCCCATTCGATGGTCGAAGTAGCCCAAAAAACACTTCGAAATTCGACGTTTTTTTAATTCGAATCCTTCACTCGAATTCACTCGAATTTAGTGAATCGGCCCCTTAATGTTGACACTTTATAAGTGCAAGAACACAAGAAAGCATGTTTTTTTATGGGTGATCAAATGCAAACAAACCTAACATCACAATGTGGCATAAGCTGGAGAAACATAAAGGTCATCATTATTGAACCATGGAGCAGTGAAAAACTGTCATATGGAGCGATAGATGCATCTGCCAATCTGGGTTTGGTAGATGCCAGGATAACATTACCTGCCTGAATGCATGTCTCTGACAGTAACTTTGGAGGAGGAGGAATGGTAGTCTGGAGTTGTTTTCCATAGTTTAAAGTAAGGTTCCTGTTTCCATTGAAAGCATACTTTAAAGCTACAGTGTAACATTATGTTCTTCGTAATTCTATTCCTATTATTATTATTATCTATCTATTCCTATATCATTAGACATCTTTCATTAAAGGGGATGTAAAGGCAAAAAATAAATAAAATCATTTTTACTTTTTTTAATGAAGAAGGAACCTATCTCCAATATATTTTAATTAAAAAATGTGTACCGTTTTTATAAGAAACTGTATGCAGTGAAATTCCTTGTTCGTTTAGGATAGGAAACTTCAGACGGTCCCTAGCTGCTCTGCAGTGAAATGATCATACTTTTAAACAGCAGGGGGCAACCCCCCCACCTTACTTTTCAGCCGTGCAGAGCTCAAGCAGCTTTGTTTGTTTCCCTGTAGAGCAGTCGATGACTGTATAGAGATACGTGTTGGATTTTATTTTTGTCTTAACATTCCCTTTAATGTTTCCAACTCCAGAGTCAGGACAAAGATCATGGAGTCAGATTTAAACAGATAAACTGGGGTTCTCATTGAAGGATTATTTTGCTGCAGCCACTGGTTCTGCAGAGTTGGAGAAAGTTTGTATTAAACAATACAAAAACTATAAAAGCCAAATTAGATTACAGTACATGACAACACAGGACCCAGTGCAGTCTGTATATTCTGATTATTAATAACTTCCACTAGCAAATTCAATACCACATACAGTACCACATCTCTCGTCACTTAATGCTGATCCTGCCCACTCCCACACTTTGTGTCTTATTTCCTTCCCCTTAGATTGTAACAGGTCCTGCCTCACCTTTTGTACCGGTATTGGTTGTGATGTATATAACTCCATATGTTCTATGTATGTAATTAATGTGATTTAGTTGTATAAAAACATTAACTTTACAGCACTGAAAAATATGCTGGTGCTATACAAATAATAATAATAATATTAATCAGTCTTGCTGTATCGGCTTCTGGCAGATATTATTTGACTCGTGCTTTTTTGATCATTTATGATGATCCCTAAGCTTAGCCTCCCAACTGAAGCCCAGACCACACTGAGCATGTGCATGGTCTTAGTCTTGCAAAGATGGTTTAACAGTTGCAAGATGGTGACCCCTTGTGGCCAACTTTGAATGAATAAATCATTTGTTTTATTAGACTTTTGGTGCAGTAAGTTCATGTTTATGTTGAGTAAACAAAATACAGCATTTCTAGCATTATTCTATTTTAGAGTTTAGCTCCACTTTAAGGGGGGTTATGTAATGCAAGGCACTAAGTTTACCCAGCAGTAACCCATAACACCCAATCAGCGGGTAGCATATACTAGTCACTAGCAAACATCTTATTGGTTAATATAGGTTACTGCTCCTGGGCAAACTTAGTGCCTTTTATTACAAATGGGGAAAATATCTTAATGCCTAGGGCGAGTTCATAAAAAAAGATTATTTGCTATGGCACACCACATTTTTCAGGTTATGAAAAACCACCACTATACCTTAGGCCAACTAGACATTATGGACATTTTAACAACTCAATGTGCTGATTTGGTACGTGATTTTGCTGATTTTGTGCTTCAGGATTTGTTATATACTGTGCTCCTTTTATTTTCCTCAGTTACAACATTTTCCTTGTCCTGTATAAATTTGTTTATTGTTGGTTCATATGTAGTAACTTGATATGTAACAACGAGAGAGTGCAAGAGAATTGAATAAAGCTAAGGAGTAAAGTGAGAGAAAAAACAAGAAGTAAAAAAAGGGGAGTTTAAAAATTTAGATCATAAAATGTTGTAGGGACCCATCGGTTACAGAGTTACATAGTTAAATCGGGTTGAAAAAAGACAAAGTCCATCAAGTTCAACCCCTCCAAATGAAACCCAGCATCCATACACACACCCCTTCATAGGTTTAGTTAGTCCCTACACTTCCTTATCTCCCTAGTTGCTGGACAGATGCCCATGTACAGTATCTAGTTATCTAATTTACATACTTCTATTATTGACCTTTAGGATTATGACCACTCCTGCCACACTTTAATATAGTGTTTGCTAAGGGGCGGGTCTTTCTCTTTGGCCTCAGTTGCTGACTCAGATGTATGTGTTCAAGGGAGCCTGAGTACAACATGGCCCTAGTAAAGTGGTGCTGCCCTAGAGGAACCCTATCTCTAGTGAAAGAATGGGAGCTGGGACCCAGTTAACAAGGCTTAGTCAGTGACAGGTTATTCCATTTACTAGCACTTTCTAGGAAAGTGAGATAGTCAGATCTAGATATAAAGAGCAGCCTGTGCTCCAACAAGGATTGATAGTAGCTCTCCCCTACACTCTGCATTGGCAAGGGACTGCAGTCTGGATATGGAATCATGCTTGGATTAGTCTCCCTGATCAAATTCCACTGTATGAGATCTGGACCACATGGGGCAATGAAACCTTATGACTGACCCTTACAATTCCCTAGCTGTCTTCACATGGTATGCATTGTGTTGATTCGGCTCAAACTGTCCTGACATTTAACACCTTGTACCACTTTGCCTCAGTGGATCTTGTAAGTATTAAGCCAAGATCTTATTATCTTGTTTGTTTGCTGGATCTCCTGGTGTTCTTATTTTATTTTTATGCACAGTGAGTTGCAGTTTTATTACACCTCCTCTTTGTTCCTTCCACATAGTGAAGGCCCATTCCTATGTGTTAGAGTGAATTGTTAACCTTACTCTACTGTAAATAGCTGGACATAATATATTATATAGCTTAACATAGCCCCAAACAGCGTTACGCTGTTATTGTACTATAACTGAATTCAAGGGTTTAAACCTGGAAACTTATAATTAGTGTAACAAAGCAGAGTGAAAATGGGTCGTTATGAAAATATATATTTATATTTATTGTGAGTTGACACAAATAAATTGAAAATGACTCACATCACGTTTTACATCTTGATGCAACACGTTCACATACTCAAGCAACATAAAATTATTTATTTCTACTACTATTTGACAGCTTCTTTATAAAACAGTTATCTTAGAAAGAAGAAACTAGTGAAACAGTAAAATTAACAGAATAAGTTCATCATCATTATACAGCACCAGCAATTAAATAATTTAACGACAGAACATGACTGTTGTCTTCTATTCTTTATTGCCTAATCCAAAATGAGGCACATAAAAAGTGATTCCTGGTTTACAGTCTTCCCTCCTACTACGGCAACATAGCTGAACAAGCTGAAAGTTAAAAAAAGGATAAAATAATTTAAAACTCTGATATCTGGAAAAATAATAAACTGTAAATTCAAAAGAAAAAAGTAATTATAGTCAGATAGACCAAGAATTTATTTTTATTTTTGAGTGACTTTAAAACTATAAAACTGTCCTAGAAATACAATGAACATCGTAAGTAGTAATCACATTATGATGATGCACATAAACATTTGTGTTTTAAACTAAGATCTTTTAGTCTTGGTGATATTATTTGTAAAAGGACAGAGTAAGGTGGTTTCATTTTAAGATGTGAAAATGATGTTTTGTAGTGGGAGTGAATCTTCTCCCTGAAGTCAATGTGCCAAGAGATACAATCGATAGTTTCAGTAGCGTAACTAGAGTGTACCTAGGGAATTTGTCCCGGTTTGCTTTGCAGGAAAATTTGCGGAAACGGCAAAAAATTAGCGAAACAGGAATTTTGACGCCCTTGTCAATTTTGACACCAGCATTAAAGTCAGTGGGCATCCGAATAATGTTGATAATGAGCAACTTTATTTGCCGGCAGCAAAACACGGAAATTTGCTCCTGGTGAATTTATTCCCCCTTCACTATGTACCAGGCCCCACTGCAAAAAAAAAAATCTCCAAAGGGGCCTGGTGCACTGCAAGCCCCAACAACTCTCCTGAACAGACCTTGAAGACAAATATAATATTAGTCGGAGACTGAATTGCATTGATATTAAAATCTTACCAAGAAAAATAAACCACCCAGGAGAGCAGCAACAACAATGGACATCATCGCCAGTAGTGCAATAGCAAATCCAGGAACTCCATCTGCCAAGGAGAAAGATAAAAGTGTATATATCCATATGGATGGGAATTCAAATGCACCACCAATGATACATTTCAGGGGGTTTTCCTCTAATTTTACATACATAAAAAATGTTTTCCTTGTGTTCCCAAAAATGGCTGTTTGTCCTCTATGTTATTATTAGTAAAAATGAGGAGGGTTTATATCTTGAAGAATAATTTGTAAAAAATTTCCCTTAATTTTCCCATCATTTTTTCTTGGACCCTTGAAAAAACGTTAAATGTTGGTTCTACTGTATGTCAACATACAGTTGCAATTTAACATCTGGTTCGTTTTTAGATTTGTTTGTTATAGATACAGTCGTTACAGTAGTAATAACTGTGATTATTTATTGCCACAATGACTGATCAAGAGCTGATTGGACTGATTGACTGATGGGTTTTAAAGGTGATCGATTAATCTTCCTCCCAGCAAAGTGGATTCACGCAGGAGGCATTAAAAAGCAATGTTAAATAAATATTTGATTAACTCAAACCAAATATTACTATAATTTGATCAATTCAGTCAAAATTCCTACAAAAAGGAATCCTGCTAGATTCAATAATGACCTTATTGTGTATGGGTTCCCTTATCTGGAAACCCATTATCCAGAAAGCTCTAAATTACAGGAAGGCCATCTCTCATCCATTTTAAGTAAATAATTCTATTTTTTTTTATTACTTCCTGTTTCCTTGTAATAATAAAACAAATCTGTATTGGTGGCAATACAATTAATTTATTTATTTTCTGTTCAAGTGATTTTTAGCAAGCTTAAGTGATCAATTTAATATCAGTATGGCTTTATTGTCTGTTAGATATAAATAGCTCTATGATAACTGGGGGTACTTGAGCAGTTCCACCGCCAGGTAGGCTATTTAATTCAGCTGTGAACTGACTTAAATAAACTTCAGAAGAATAAATGACCCTCTATATTCCAAATTATGGCATTAATCCCATTTTCTGTCTCTCCTCTAGGCTCACTATTACGTAATAATCAGAATGAAAGCTGCAGGGAGTCTACAGTGTAATCATACAGTCTGCCAATATTTGGAGCTGTTCAATGCCTCTAGTGAATCCATGATTATGACGTCTGCCCATATTTTAAAATACATGGCATTGTGGTACTGTAATAAAACTGCATAAAATAAGTAGATTTATATACTAAACTAAGAATTTATTTATTACATTAGTTAATTAGATATCAATTTGATGTGTGAAAAAATAAACACAGCACATGATAGATCTCATTCAAGAAAATAATGATACACATTCTAGGCAATGTAACACATCAAACACTGCAGTTATTCCTAGAATACTATTTAGAGTAAATATTAGTGATTGGGTGTTAGTAATGTTGTCCCTGGTTTCTTAGTAAAAGGTGTTAAACACAAGTGCAAAGAAACAGTTACCTGCACTTATAAATAGGTGGTTCCTTTTACCAAGAAGATATGTAGCTTTCTGGAAAGACTGCCCTGAATAATCCATACCTGCATCTATTTTCCCACAGGGACAGTGTATATAATTTTTAATTCCCTCACCCTGTAATTATAATTGTATAAATAGCATACAGTTTATAAGATTGTTACAGTACCAGTAGCTGTTGAATTTGTCGTCTGGGCACCTAGAAAAAGGAAAATGTAGCATACGTAAGTATTAACATGAAAAAGAGAAGAGGAAGGTGAGCAAGAAGGCATTAAAGAGGGCAAAGTGATACTGTGAGGCATAAGATAAAATCTTAGGGTGTCAGAAAGTAAAAAAAGAGAATGTAGAATTAGATATAAGATGAAAAAGAGATGGTGATGAACAGAATGGCAAAGAGATAATACTCGTACCTGCTCCATTTAAGCAAAGTATCAAAAAAGCAGCCAGAAACCACAGTCCACAAGAGCACAGGTAACGTTTGGAAGCCATATGAGTATCAAGCTATTCCCAGGTGTTTGTTAATATGTGCAGGATTAGCAATGTTCATCTTCTTTGCCTTTCAGTACTGGCCTTTATAACCTTTATTCCTAGGAAAGGAATGCCTATTAGGTTTATGATGGGGCGGACATTAATTCTACATTCAGCTGGTTTATAGAGATTTACAAGGAACATAAGTTACTGTGTGTGCAATACATTCATTTGCAGAGTCATAACTATATTTTAAAGCCATTTTACTCATTTGGCATGTCCAACATTCCAGTGGAATGATTCAGAAAATATATGTTTACGCCAGTACATTAGAGGAACATACAGTATATATATATATATATATATATATATATATATATATATATATATATATATATATATATATATACATGTGTTCACATAGAGAAATATGTCTTATGATTTATCTCATGAACAGTAGTCTATGGGGTGATCTGGAATCAAATGGCAGACAGAATATGGCACACACTGGGAGCATAGGACGGGCAGAGTATGGCACACACATGGAACATAGGACAGGCAGAGTATGGCACACACAGGGAGCATAGGACAGGCAGAGTATGGCACACACAGGGAGCATAGGACAGGCAGAGTGTGGCACACACAGGAGGGGTAGAGTATGGCACACACATGGAACATAGGACGGGCAGAGTATGGCACACACAGGGAACATAGGGCAGGCAGAGTATGACACACACAGGGAGCATAGGCCAGGCACAGTATGGCACACACAAGAAGCATAAAGCAGGCAGAGTATGGCATACCTGAAGGCCCTGGAAGAAGCATCAGGACACCATAAGCAACCTGCAGCACTAAACAGCTAAAGATTGGAGGCAGAGATTAAAGGGGGTTATTTATCAGAATCCAATTTTTTCTGATGTTTTGAATAAAAAAAGTATGACCAAACTAGAATTCACAATTTGCCATTATTTCTCAATTAAAAAAAACTCAAAAAAATCGCATCTGGAAAAACCACTACTTTTTTGGATTGTCGTACGAAAACAGCAACTTTTTCGGATTGTCACACAAATAATCTGAATTTTCAGTGAAATCTGCTGAGAAGTCCAAAATGTTCTGATTATCGTATGACTTTGTAATTTCAAAAAACGGTCCGCACACACCAATATTGCAGTCGGGGATTGTGCCCCTTTTATTTATGCCACCAACAATCAATGATCAACGTTTCGGGGGGACACAGCCTCCCTTCTTCAGGAGGTGTGTGCGGACCGTTTTTTGAAATTACAAAGCAGTAAGGAGACCTGGCAAGGTCAACAGAAGACCAGCACCACTATGCAGAATAAGTGGAAGGAGGTGTGCGGTAATATAAAATTTCATTGTACCTGATTATCGTACGAAACATCGATGACAGTAATATCTTCAAATTGCAAATAGAACCTCTGCCATTGACTTTTACAGGACCTCAACAGGTTGAATATGGCGTATTTTTTCGGATTCTAACTTTTTGCAGCCTCAGGTTATAAATAAATTCAAGGGTTTTTTTCCAGTAAAAATTCAGATTTTATATTAAAAAACCTCAAAATTAATTTTCAGCTGTGAAAAAGACGCAATAGGCTCCAATGTGACTTATAAAAGCAAATTAGATCACTGTATACTGTTTTGTGCATTAATATTATGGAAATCTTTATACACTTCTATCATTTAAACTAAAAATGTAATTTAATTGAGATCATTATACATCAAAATAAGATAGTAATATCATATATAAAATGAATGGCAAACCAGTGAAAACTGCAGAAAAATTGAGATTATGGGAAAGTAAGAAATCAGATATTAGAGTTGCACCAAATCGATTCAGAATTCATCCTTTTTCAGCAGTATCTGGATTCGGCTGTATGTGTTGTGTTGTATAAGTATTTAAAATTAGTGATGGGTGAATTTATTCACCAGGCGCGAATTTGCGGCAGTTTCCCGTGATTCACCGGCGAATACATTCGTGAAACCACAGCGAAAATTTGCCGGGGTAAAAAAAATGGATGTCGGCGTCAAAAAAATACAGTTTCGATGAAAATTCGCACATTTTCCGGCGTAATGCCCCAAATTTGCCCATCACTATTTAAAATGTTTTTCTTTTGTTGTGGGTTCATTTGTATTGAGCCTATTTCACATTATGTTATGATGTTTATTGTGTGGCTGTGGCATTTGTATTGTGCATCGTGTGCGGTGTGATTTGTTCTAAGAAACTCCGATGCTGCCATCGGAAAGCTCTCTATAGTAAGAGACTGCATGTATAAGAAAAAACTGCCTTTACTTTGATCCTATATAACATAACAGCTTTGAACATAAAAAATAATTTGTTATGTAGAAAGCTTCAATCTTTTTTTACTCTCTTTCAGTTTCTCATGCATCCATAGCCTGAGTGGCTATATATTAAAATGTTTGAGTAATTCAAATAAGGAATAGTCCAAATTCAATTTGAGTTTAAAAAAAAAAAAAATCGAAATTCTATTTTCAAAACGTATCATGTACTGTCCCTTTAAGAATTCGAATTTGATTTGAGTTTGCAGGACGATCCTACATACCCTTATTTAAAAAATTCTAATTTATTAATAAATTTCTATTGGTCATTTTTTTTTCTAATTTCGAGTTTGTATAAGTTTTTAGAAGCACCCATAAATTCGAAATTCGATAAATCTGTCCCTAAGTGATTAAAAAGTTTTATTAAGGGCATCTACCCCTTTCACAGTGAATCCAACAGTATGAGGCTTAGTTATTATTTCTGTGACAATTTACCAGAAAATGCTCATAACATACTGAAACAGAGTTGGTGATAAAAAGTATAAACAAGTACAAGGATACAGTGACTAAACATTTTGTACAGAGCACAAAATTACAATCTCCTTTACTGGCTATGCCAATAGTTGAGTATAAAGGGCTACCCCTTATTATGAATGTGTATAGCTACATTAATACAATAACCCTGAATGTTATATGAAGCCCTTCTACAATCTCTCTCAAAGCCAGTATAGAGGAATATAGAGCCCCACTATAATTTTCAAGGGCTGTTACAATCCAAAAAATTCAGATATATTGAAAAAATAAGTCGATAGATATACAGATATCTAGAACGATGATAGATACAATACAAAATAATATGGAAAAAGCACCCTCTGGTGGTGATTGCTCATATGTGAACAAATTTAACTGTTATTGTTTCCAAAGACTATAATATGATCCTGTCCAAATAAGGAGGATAATCCTGAAAATCAAGCTGGGAAATCTGGAAAGATCTTTAATGTCAAACTCTTCCTGAGGGCAGTGGCACACGCTGCTACTGGGGGAGATTAGTTGCCCAGCAACAAATCGCCTATTCTTCGGGCGACTAATCTCCCCTTAATCCCTTCCCGCCAGCTAGAATGTAAATTGCTGGCGGTATGGCACTTGGAGCGCTACATTTACGAAGCTGCCTCGAGAGGAAAGTTCAGTGACTTCGGAAAGCCGAGTTCCATCCCGCCGGCGTTTTACATTCTAGCCGATGGGAAGGCATTTAGGGGAGATTAGTCGCCCGAAGAAGAGGTGATTTGTCGCTGGGCAACTAATCTTCCCCAGTAGCAGCGTGTGCCACTGGCCTTACAGTCAGGATTCAGGAAAATTTATGTATGAGATCCGAGAAAAGTATCACTTGTTCAATAGTTGCTTAAAATGGCATTTGCTTTTATTATGCTAAAACAGTTTTTGAGTGGAACAGCTTCTGTGACTTTAGGGCATGAATTGGTTTGATGCTCTTTGTCAAACATGAGCCATCAATAGCAAAGCTAAAGTAAGTTGTCTGCTTTTGCATCCAACCAACAGTCTAGGGCAGTGATCCCCAACCAGTAGCTCGTGAGTAACATGTTGCTCTCCGACCCCTTGGATGTTGCTAGCACCCAGTGGCTTCAAAGCAGGTGATTATTTTTGAATTCCAGGCTTGGAAGTAAGTTTTGGTTGTATAAAAACCAGGTGCAGTGCCAAACAGAGTCTCAATGTAGGTTGACAATCCACATAGGGGCTACCACATGGCCAATCACAGCACTTATTTGGCACCCCAAGAACATTTTTTGTGCATGTGTTGCTCCCCAACTCCTTTTACTTTTGAATGTTGCTCACGGGTTCAAAAGGTTGGGGATCCCTGGTCTAGGGGGCAGATTTATCAAGGGTCAAATTGAAAATTCAAGTTCGAAATTCAAAAACGTTTAAATTCGACTAGAGAGTTATTCAAATTTGATTCAAGTTTTTTTAAAGAGCTTTATCATACTCTGGCCCTTTAAGAACTCAAATTCGACTATTTGTACCTGCCAAATTGCTGTTTAAGTCAACGGGAGAGGTCCAGGGATCAATTTTGAGTTGTTTACAGCCTTTCTGACATTCAAGGTTTTTTCCGATTTTTCGGGTTGTTTACATTCATCCGAGTTTAAAAAATAGATCTTTTTAATGAATTTCGATTGGTCGAATTTCGAAGTTCTGCATTTGCAGAAACATTCCAGCAATGAGCTCACAAATGGAAGAGATTTGAAATAATAATGCATTTCTTGGCCAAATGGGGATTGTTTCCTTCCAATATATTTATCTTCAAGGTGATTAATACACCCTTGTATAACCATTATATATGCTGGGAAAAAAAGATTTGCGGAATGGATATTATTGCTTTAAATACAATAATACCTCAATGTGATTCAGGTATTCTAGCTACAAATTATTGACTGTGTTTGGAATATTAATCCACTGAGATATGTTAACATTTTCTGTAGTTCCTTTCCTGGTTATGTACCCCCTTAAGGTAATTATATGTACTGGACAACTAACATAATAAGAGACAGATGTTGAAGCATTCACATGGGAACTTTAGAGTGTATGGAAGTAATACTAACAACTCATTTTCTCTACCACAGAAAACGCTAAGGGACAGATTTATTAAAGGGACTGATTTATTAACGGGTGCAGGTGTCACTTCAAAGGAGATAGACGCTATCGGTGATTCGCACTCTATCCCCAGGCGACTTTTCGCTCTGGTGAATGGACGTTATTCCGCAAATTCACTATAATGGCGATTTTAGTGAACGTTAACTCTTTCGCCTGACTTGCCTTCGTCAGCTCAGACCAGGCAAAGTGCAAGTGAGTGCATGGAACTTTTCAATCTTCAGTTATTTACATCATATTTTGTGAGTGGAAAAACTTCTAAGTTCCAAAAAATGTAGTTTTCTTATCCTTTTTTCAGGGTGATAGGCTGCAAAAGCCTATAAAATTTTTTTGTGTAACCGGTTTCCCCCATACATTTTCCAACATATGGAACATTAATTTGCAGTGGGCTCATGAGTAGGGCATTATAACAACTCTATTGTCTTTATTAAAGTTCCCTGGACATGTGTAATTAACAGTGGAAATGGAATGTATTAGATGGAACATGTAACAGAAAGAGGTTCATTTAACTTTCCCACTGTACGCAAATTAGCCTGAGCGCAAGACCTCTAAAAATTTCCGCTAGGCAGAATTGAACTCTAGCGCATCTTCCAAGACAGTCAAATAGAAAGTCGCTCCAAACTCACCCCCGTGTGTCTTTCTCCTCCACTTGCTCCACTCCAGAACCAGGTGCTCAGCCCCCAGCGCCTCAGCTGTAGTAAATGGGAATAAAAACAGATCGGTGGCGCTCCAGATAAAATGAAAAAATAGTTTATTCCAACAATGGATGGCTCCACATGGCCTTACGCTTTCGGGAACAGAATCCCTTAATCATTATGATTAAGGGATTCTGTTCCCGAAACGCGTAAGGCCATGTGGAGCCATCCATTGTTGGAATAAATTCTCTTTTCATTTTATCTGGAGCGCCGCCTATCTGCTTTTATTTGCGCTAGCGCATCTTCGATTTGATTTGCTCGCATTGCCGAAGCAATGCTAGCGAAAATTCGCCAGCATCCGTTGGCCAGGACGAAACCACATTTTAATGAATTAGTGTTGTCCCAGATATTTTCACCTGCCGAAGTGTTGTGATGTGTGCGAAGCTGTTGCTGGCGAATTTTCGCCGCTTAGGAAATTTACCCCTAAGAATTTTAGAATGCTGGATATAATAATAAGGGCATTCTGAGCATAAATATGATAAAACATTAGGCAGGCTACAAAGACCTACTGATATTAACAGAGTACAAAAATATGGAAAACATATATTGATGTGTTAATCACTAGGGATGCACCGAATCCAGGATTCGGTTCGGGATTCGGCCAGGATTCGGCCTTTTTCAGCAGGATTCGGATTCGGCCGATTCCTTCTGCCCAGCCGAACCGAATCCGAATCCTAATTTGCATATGCAAATAAGGGGCGGGGAGGGAAATCACGTGACTTTTTGCATATGCAAATTCTGGTTCGGATTCGGTTCGGTATTCGGCCGAATCTTTCACGAAGGATTTGGGAGTTCGGCCGAATCCAAAATAGTGGATTTGGTGCATCCCTATTAATCACACAGTCTCAAATTGCAGGGATACTCCTTTCCTTCTTAGTCATTTGATATTATATGCAAGTGAGCAACAGGGTGTGGTCAAAATGTTTTTTGAGAACAGGAGAAACACAGGCAATTTGTAACGGTTGGCACCCAGAATTTAATGCAATCCAATGCCAAACACCCTGATCTCGGTTTGTGCTTCCACATAGATGTCCCTTTTAAACATTTGAATTTCGTGATGTCACAACGCCAGTGCGCATGCGCCTTTAAATACAGGAGACGCGCAGCGCGCGCGCCTTAGCAAAGTTTCACTGAGGAGGAAGACATTGTGGCGGGCGTCCCCGCCAAGGGGGCGGCAGGGATCCCTGCCGTCCCCCCACTAGACCACCAGGGTGTGTCGCCCTTATTTCACAATTCAAGTGACAGATATAAGGGAAACGTGTTAGAATAACAACCCAGCTGGCTTTGCTTTCATTTCACCCACTTAAAAAATTAAAAAATTATGAATGGTGGGTTATAAAGACTCAAAAAATTATTAGCATTTTACCTTATACTGTTGGGTATTATAATTGGCATTTAAATAGACGGCGTGATGGCATTTAGTTTTCCGAAAGTCACCCAAAGCTTCCTCGCGAGTCAACTTCGGGTGACTCTGGAAAACTAAGCATTCCGAGTGCCATCCGGCCAGCGATTTCCATTCTAGCCGGTGGGAAGGCAGATCGGGGAGATTAGTCGCCCCGAAGAAGAGATTTGTCGCTCGGCGACTAATCTCCCCGAATCTGAGCGTGTGTCTCTGCCCTAAAAAGGATTATAAGGCATCCTTCTGTCCATGAAGTTTTCATGAGTAGTTAGTAGTTAAACAACACAGGAATTATTAAAACTGGACTGCTGGAAAATAGACATGCAAAAAAAAAACAGTCGACAATTTCATCTTTATTCAGCCCTGTCATTAAAAAACAATAACTTTTTTTCTTTTACAATATTCGAATCATATCAGGGTTCTAAAAAAAACTAGATAAATAGACCAAAGTATTCATCACTTGCTAACATGGTATAAATGCCTGCACTAGATGAATAGCAAATAAATATTACAATCGTGACAACATACAAAGACTATCTTAACTCATACATATGATCTGTCCATTTATCAATAACAGATTAACGTAACAGATGCCCATAACAGATTATAATACACAAGAGTCATGAATATCTTGTAAATTATATCCTTATAAACGGTGAGTTCTGATGTCATCAGTTATAAACGGTGTCACATGACTCACTGAAACTTGTGTATTATAATAAATAAAGTACCCCCAGTTGCAAAATATGAGGATATTAGAAGTTACCTTGGCGTTCCATGACCTTCAGCCTCGTGTTTTTATATGGTCATGAAACTCCTCGGTAACTTATAATATCCTTATAAAAGGGGATACGTTATTCACCATATCATGGTATATTTTGCCACCTATTTATACAATATAAGTGTAGGTTAAATCTGTTTCTCTACGTCAGGCTTTGTGTCACGGTCAGAAGTTCTTGCTCTGACTCCTGCATGACAGATTCCTGAGGAAATGGTACAGAATATTTAAAGGGCAAGTCAACCCCAAAATATAAATTTGCATAATAAAAGATAACATAATTCTAAGCAACTTTCCAATATTACATTTATTAAACATTTTCAGTGCTTTTAAGGTTAGCTATTGAAAGCAACATTTCCTAGTTGTTACTTTTAAACAATGTTGCAAAAGTCTGAGTTCCCCGAGCAAAGACAGGTCTGTTAATGAGCTGACTTGTCTTACATTGTATCAACAGTCTGAGCCACCAGGGAAGAGACTAGAAAGGGATAAACAAACACTGTTTTCAATAGCAATACATATACAAATAACATTATAGGAAAACTGATACTAATGAATGTGTTTTGCAAAATGATGAGCTCTTTTAGTAGGCAAAAAAAAAATATTTGGGGGGATGTCATTCCCTTTTATTGATTATATCTAAAAATGTTCTTATTTCCATTAGATCAAGCTTTTAGGAGAATGTTGTTTTAATGAAAGCTCTTCTTTAAGGTCTGGCTGCTCTTCTTATAAGGGATGAATCTAGAATGATGATATTCAGTATATTGACACCTTGTTATGACATTAAGGGGCCGATTCACTAAATTCGAGTGAAAGGTTCGAATGAAAAAAAATTAGAATTTTGAAGTTTTTTTGGCTACTTCGACCATCGAATGGGCTACTTCGACCTTCGACTACGAAAATCGAACGATTCGTACTAAAAATCGTTCGACTATTCGACCATTCAATAGTCGAAGTACTGTCTCTTTAAGAAAAACTTCGACCCCCTACTTCGGCAGCTAAAAGCTACCGAAGCCAATGTTAGCCTATGGGGAAGGTCCCCATAGGCTTGCCTGGGAGTTTTTGATCGAAGGATTTTCCTTTTATAATTGTTCGATCGAATGAAAAATCCTTTGATCGATCGATCGCAGGATTTGCGCTAAATCGTTCGACTTCGATATTCGAAGTCGAACGATTTTAGTTCCTAGTCGAATATCGAGGGTTAATTAACCCTCGATATCCGACCCATAGTGAATCGGCCCCTAGCTGTTTGTTGAAAGTCGTTTGATGAAAATAGAAAATAAAATGATATATTCTGCTGTTATAGTGGGTTCTCCCAAAGAGTACTGTGCAGTTATCCTAAATTACTGGTTGATCTTTGCTCTGATGTCCAGAAAGCCAGATGTGGAAAATAGGAGCGCACCATACTGCGTTTAGGTAACAAGGAGGGACAGATAAACACCACTCCCTGGAGATAAAAAAATAGTAAAAATTAGAATGACCGCTGTAGTTTTGCTATGCTGGGTTAATGTTTACACAATATAAAACTATTAACTCTCAATACATCATAATGGGACTGTTCACAATTGCAATTATAATGAGGGGGCAATGTGACAAAAGTGCTATTTATTTCATTAAAAGTGCATTACACTGGAAAAGCAGTTTTAAAAGGCTTCTATAAATTGCCCTAATTTTTTCAAATGATGATAAGCAGTGATAGCGCTGGAGTAAAACAAAATGTTGTTTACTAGAAAGCGTAATCTTAAACTAACAGCAAATTGTTAGGGGGACAAAACGGGTATGAATTGAAATATTTTAACTCCAATCCTGACTATAAATAAGAGGATGGTGTAATCTCATAACTAGTGATGGGCGAATTTGTCCCCGGGCGGAAAATTTGCAAAACGTGAATTTTGCGGGTGTCAAAATTGACACTGGCGACAATTCCGACGTCGTCGACATTTGACACGCATTAAAGTCAATGGGCATCCGTTAACTTGTTGCTGGAGACGGAACAGTCACCAGTCACCTGCGTCATAAAACGTTGACGCTGGTGAATTTTCGCTGAAATTTTGCAAATTTATTAGCCAGCAGTGAAACGATGAGAATCGCCGCAAATTCGCGTCTGGCCAATAAATTCACCCATCACTACTACTAACTAACCAGAATTACTGAAAGTTTTCTGGAGACACTTCTGCAAGTTACCTCTTACCCCAAACATCAGGAGGCATAAGGAAGGCCTAATACGAGACTTTCCTGTTTATAGTGCTGTTTTCCCAACTGTCTTATCCAGGCAGAACAAGAAATTTAGAAGTGCATATTGTTTATGCAAAGAGCTTACTAAGTGACATGTTTTCCACATTCCAATATCATTATGACTTTTTATGGTAGATTCAAAAGTCCGACAGTGAACTGATCTATTATTTTAGCGTACTCAATGTGGCCTATTTATCATGCTGTGGAAAAAGTGAAGTGAAACATTACTGGTGATGTTGCCCTTTGAAAGCAATTAGCAATTCGATTTTAACAGTTAGGGCAACCATACACAGGCCGATAAAAGCTTATTGGCCCATTTGTGGGGCCATCCGACAGGCTTCCCCGATCGATATCTGGCCGACTCTCAATCGGGCAGGTTAAAAAATCCAGTCGAATTGCAGCCGCATTTATATGTCTATCTGGTCCCACAATTCGATCGCCCATATCGGATCCATTATGATGCGATTGTTGGGCCCTAGGGCCCACGATTGGATCAGCCCAATCTCGCCCACTTCAGCGTGGGCATATCGGGGAAAGATCCGCTCATTTTGTGACATCGCCAAACGAGCGGATCTTTATGTCTATGGCCACCTTAAGAAGACAAAAACTAAGATCTGATTGGCTGCTATGAGCAACATCATTGGTAAATAGACCCCAATCAGTAAACACAATCAGGATAATTTATCACAGTTGAAACAATGAAAAGGGATATTAAAATCTGGAATATACAGAATAACAACATACTAAAAGTTTATTTGAAGGTGGACCTTTGATTTAACACTTGTACTTGTACATTATTGTATCTCTGCAGGAAAAGAGCTGATGTTGAGTCTAGCTTAGGGACTTTATAGGTCATAAGTGATCATTGCATTAAAAAGTAAACTATACAATTCTGTAAATAATGCTTTAGCACACAGTGGATAAAAGGGGGGCACACTCACCAAACAATTTTCAGAACATAGTGATTTTTTTTCCGTTCCATACGCAATATCTTTTTTTTATTTTCAACACATACAGATAGTCACCTATATTTGAATATTTGAATGTACTTACTATAAAGATGAGAACGATGAAGATCAGGAAGACCAGAACAGCAGCAAGACTAATGAGAATTATCGCCCAAAATGGCAGCCGGGTTCCTATAACTTATCATTTATGAGGAAAAAAACAACATAATGTAAAATAAAGACGTCAAAATAATTAGTGAAATAATGCAATATATTTTATTTATAAGTTATGTGATATTATTATTATAAGATCTTCCAGGAATTATATACTATATGCTTGCACTTAATAGCTTGACATTCATGATTTTTTTTGCCAGAACTGTTAAGCAATTCACTTAAAGGAGCAGCTCAACAGGGTGAGTTCAATGAATAAGCCTTGTGCTGAACATACATTTTATATAATGTTTTAATCATGAAAAATGTGTGCTTTTTTGTTATATCTTATTTATGCAGAGAAATCATTTCCCTTTGTTATAACTGTTTGGCTTACACATAAGCAGGAGTCCATTATCATTGGCATCTGTAGACTGGGAATTTAATTATCCACCTTTCAAGGATCAAACATGGCGTAGCTAGAGCTTCCCTGATTGTGCTGTTTAGTTCAAAATGTAACAAAAACCACCGATTTTTTATGATTAGAATGATAGGCAACAATTATGTTCAGTACAAGCCTCATTCACTGAACTCACTGCCTACTTGAAGCCAAAAAATATTTTTCATTACATAGAACAAACAGCCTCATCTGACATCCATCATCTTTAAGTTATGGTGCAATAAATGTCAGAAACAACTACCTGAAATTATGCTGGATCCTAAATAAATCAGACTATAATTTGGAAAGCGCTCACCCAATTGAATCAATGCTGAGGTGCCAATCCTATGGAGACTGCCCAAATGAAGCCTCCCAATAAATGTAATATAAAGCAAATATAAGGATTACACACTCAGGGGGTGATTTACTAAGCTCTGAATACCCGAAATTCCACAAAATCCGAAAAAATCTTGTTTTTTGTGTTATAATATGCTTTTAAAAAAATCATGAATTTTTCGGAATTTATTAAACCCAGAGTGCTAAAAAAAACACGGCATCTCAAACCTGTCGAGGTTGCATAAAAGTCAATGGGAACAGTCCCATTGATTATTGGTTGTGTCTGGGTTTCGGGCAATTTCACGATGTTTTCGGAGCTTTCGGGTGAAAACTCCAAAAAATTCGGAGTTTTCGGGGAAAATTCATGAAAAAATCGTGAAAATCTGAGCTATGAGCTAAAGGTAATGTTCGGGAAAATTTAATAATGAATAAGCGTTAAAAACCCGAGCGGCTTAGATCAGATTGTAGCAGCCAATATTGAGATAAATTCGGACCTTGATAAATAACCCCCTCAGTTTATATAAAAAGTCAAAAATGTATTGTATCAAAAACGTACCTATTAGCAAATAGCCCTACATGTAGATGGTCTTCATCAGGGGCAAAATCCACATCAAATACAAAAAGGATAAAAAGGGGAAACACTTAGGGTTATTTGCTGATATGTAAGTTTTTGATACAATACATTTTTGACTTTTTATATAGACTGAGGGGCCGATTCACGAAGGGTCGAATATTGAGGGTTAATTAACCCTCGATATTCGACTGGGAACTAAAATCGTACGACTTCGAATATCGAAGTCGAACGATTTTGCGCAAATCCTGCGATCGAAGGATTTTTCATTCGATCGAACGATTAAATCCTTCGAATCGAACGATTCGAAGGATTTTAATCCAACGATCGAAGGAAAATCCTTCGATCAAAAAATCACAGGCAAGCCTATGGGGACCTTCCCCATAGGCTAACATTGACTTCGGTAGCTTTTAGCTGCCGAATTAGGGGGTCAAAGTTTTTCTTAAAGGGACAGTACTTCGACTATCGAATGGTCGAATAGTCAAACGATTTTTAGTTCGAATCGTTCGATTTTCGTAGTCGAAGGTCGAAGTAGCCCATTCGATGGTCGAAGTAGCCCAAAAAAACTTCGAAATTCAAATTTTTTTCAATTCGAACCCTTCACTCGAATTCAGTGAATCGGCCCCTGAGTGTGCAATCCTTATATTTGCTTTGGATCCTAAATAAAGGCAGGCAATACCAAAAATGTTTTGTGAGATTTGTGTTGGTATTATACTTAAAGGATAAAAGTAGCCTAAGGCTAGTGTCACAAAAGACATTTACTCCCCTGTCATAAATATTCTGGCAGAAAAAAAGGAAATATTTAAGGGACAGATCAGATATTACCAATTTGCCTTTGATCTCTATATTGTATTTTTTGTGTTTTGTTTTCAGCTGTTTATTAGGTGATTTTAAAGACAAACACGTAAGGGCATATTTATCAAGGGTCGAATTTCGAATTTGAAAAACTTTCGAAATCCGAATTCAAAACCAATCAGTCGAATTTTTTTTTTGGCCGAATAGGTCAGTTTTCGATCGAATAGGTCCATGTTCGGCCGACTTCGAATCGTACGAATCGAAGTAATAGCGCATTCGATAAAATTTGAATCAAAGTTTTTCCCAAAAAAACTTTGATTTTTCAAAGTCCACCAAATAGGTCCTAGGAGGTCCCCCATAGGCTAAAACAGCAATTCGGCAGGTTTTAGATGGCGAATGGTCAAAGCCGAATTTTTAATGAGACAGTACATGATAAGTTTCGATATTCGAATTTTCAAATTTTTTTCAAATTGAATTTGGACTATTCCCTAGTCGAAGTACACAAATAATAACATATATCTTGAAATTTGAATTTTTTGGATTTGAAAATTCACCTTGATAAATGTGCCCTGACGTGTTCACTTGATTAGTATAAATGATTAACAGTACCATTGGCCCTATGTGCCTGTAGTTGCAGCCCCTCATACTTTTTTTTAACTTCTGTGAAAGTACCCAGGTCAGAGGAGAAGAAGCCATACAAGAGTAGCCCAAAAGGTGATGGGGATACAAGGAGTAAAATGTCTCTCTTGCTCTTAGACCTTTCATATTATGCAAAAGACACAAAGACATGGACATGACATGGAAGGGAGCAGCCAAAACATTGTAGTTATTAATGATGTAAGCAATGCATACAGTCAGTAAACAAGTAAACAAACTGTGCGGGATCGGATTCAGTATTTGGTTCAGTCTCTGCAGGGGTTTGGCACTCTGTGCCCCATTAATGAGATGCAAGGTGTTTTTTCTTTCCACATATCATAAAAACCAGATGTCAGTGATACTACTTTGCTTACCTTGTGCAACAGCACTTTTGCACAGCACACCTACAATAAATGAAATAGTATGTTATTGAAGTTAGCATATTATTTGTATTTTGCAGTTACATGTGCATTAATGTTTGATAAAGCATCAGTTGCAAAAACACTCTTTAATAACAATGACTACAAAGATTTTCATTCATCCAGGTCATGGTATATCTAGTATGAGTAATCCTAAAAAAAACTGGTTAGCAAGTCCAGTAGAATTACTGATACTAGATACTTTAAAGGGATACTGTCATGGGAAAACATGTTTTTTTCCAAAACACATCAGTTAATAGTGCTGCTCCAGCAGAATTCTGCACTGAAATCTAATTCTCAAAAGAGCAAACAGATATTTTTATATTCCATTTTGAAATCTGACATGGGGCTAGACATATTGTCAGTATCCCAGCTGCCCCAGTCATGTGACTTGTGCTTGCACTTTAGGAGGGAACTACTTTCTGGCAGGCTGTTATTTATCCTACTTAATGTAACTAAATCAGTCTCAGTGGGACCTGGATTTTACTATTGAGTCTTGTTTTTAGAACTACCAGGGAGCTGTTACCTTGTGTTAGGGAGCTGTTATCTGGTTACCTTCCCATTGTTCTTTAGTTAGACTGCTTAGGGGGGAAAGGGAGGGAGGTGATATCACAAGTTACATGACTGGGGGCAGCTGGGAAACTGACAAAATGTCTAGCCCCATGTCAGATTTCAAAATTGAATATAAAAAAATCTGTTTGCTCCTTTGAAAAATGGATTTCAGTGCAGAATTCTGCTGGAGCAGCACTATTAACTGATGTGTTTTGGAAAAAAAACATGTTTTCCCATTACAGTATCCCTTTAATAACAAAGAGTCTATGACTGTAGTACTTACTAAATGTATAGCCTAATTCCTTGTTCCTGCAATGGAAATGTGTGTGAAGATATAAATGGTAATACATAGATACAAGCTTTTATAAATGGTAGTGAATGTGCATCACAATCCATGGTCATTTGATATACACTGCAGACATCCGTAGAATGTCTCTATAGACAGGTTCTACACTGAAAAAGGGTTTTTTTGCATGATAGATAGAAAGCACATTTCCGTGGCACATCTATCAAGCATTTCAACATTATTAAAGGTATTTGTAAACTAAATTTAAAGTGAAACATTTTTTTCTGCGTTCTGGTTCTGACTATTGAAACATTTCTCCTCTGGGTTTCTCCTTAGCTGAATTCTGCTGCATTGTTTCAGGAATCAGAACCAGGAATGCAGAGACTATAAACAGCCACACAATCATCGATTTCGATAGTAATAGATAGTTGAATATATTTTGCAAAGTTGCTTAGAATAATATTTGATTCTTACATCATGCAACAAAAGAGTTTAGGGTGGAGGTCCCCCTTAAAGGCAGGAATAAATTTCCACTAATTTAAGGTTAGGCAGATAAAACAATAACTCTGTGGTGGAAATGTGGTGGAAATGAAGTCATTGGGTGTGTAGTAAAACCTCTATATGTGGTATTATTATTAACAAGTATTTATAAACAAACACCATGTTCCACAATGCTGTGCAAAAGAAGGGTGCATGCACCAAACATGCAGGTTACACAACGCTAACCCATGCAAGAGGTGAAGAGGGCCCTGCACATTAAGCCTTGGAAGGTTCAAGAAGATTTTTTTAGGAGAAAAATTTAGTGCTGACAAAATTGTCTTGGTGCACTCATGTGATAAATATATATATTCCCCAGTTTTTATCCTTGGGACCAACATAACCCAACACAACCTTTTCCTTGTGTCTCTTATATACAGTAACATCGCAATAAAATTCCATTAAATGTTGTTGAGCTAAGAGCAAACCACTAATTTACTTAGTTTCTCCATATCTTGCTCATGTCCAGAGTCAGCTTCTAGCTCTTCTATGCTGTTTTTCAAACCAAATCCCTTAAGCTCTTTGTACTCATTGTACAGTTAATTGTTCCTCAGTTCTTTAGGGGAAATTTAGGCTAACGGTCTTCTAAGAATGAAGTGGAACATGAAAAAGGGTAAGCAAAGTGAAATGTATTTGGCAGGGTGACATAATTTGTACTACATGTACTTCTTGTACGTATTGTATAATATTAAATAGATTCAATTTTTCTATCAATGTTTATTCCATGGGTTCTCCAATCGTTTGTATACATATTCCGGGTTAATAACATAATTAGATTACAATAATTGTCTTTAAATGTAAGATGAGGAATCTCATGCAGAGACTACAGGTATGGTACATGTTATCCAGAATGTTCGGGACCTGGGCTTTTTCAGATAACGGATCTTTCCATAATTTGGATCTTCATACCTTAAGTTTACTAAAAAATCATTTAAACATTCAATAAAATCAGTAGGCTGGTTTTGCTTCCAACGAGGATTAGTTATATCTTAGTCTGGATCAAGTACAAGGTATTGTTTTATCACTACAGAGAAAAAGGAAATCATTTTTAAAAATGTGGATTATTTGGATAAAATGGAATCTATGGGAGATGGCCTTTTCCGTAATTCAGAGCTTTCTGGATAAAAGGTTTCCTGATAACAGATACCATATCTGTACTAACTTAGCATGCTGCTCAGTGTATTAAGAATTAAAGTTACATACAGCTATAAAATAAGCAAAATTACAGTATCCTTGGGAATAAGCCCAGCACAGCATTCATGTTAAAGCTTAAGTCCCAGCAGAGTGCAATATCCAAGCTTTTCACAGGCCTTAATGGACCTGTTGAGGAACTCACCCAGCATTTCTGATAAATGGATAAAATAAGGTTTTGTCGTCAGCATTGAGTATATTTATTTAAGGTAAATTCCCAGAGAGATGAGTGTCAGTGATATTTTGATATAGAAGTATCCATGATTAATGCAGAAAGATACTTAATAAATCCAGTTCTGTATATTGCTCCACAGGGAGTTGTATGGACCTATCATTGATAATCCAACAACTCATAATGCCGATAGCTTGTCATGTGGGTGGCCCATGCAAGGCCCTACTTGTCCATCATTCCCACAGTTGTAAGGCTCATCCGAAGTGACATATTTATTGCCTGTTCATGAGCTCCAGCCTCCAGCATTTGCACTTGTCCATAGTCAGTGAGCCCTTGGATGGGTTACACCAGTGTTACTTCTTGATTTATGTAAAACAGTGTACACGTTGTTGGACTTGGCTAGAGTCTAACTGGGATGCCAGGGGCCCACCAGAAAAACTTTGATGGTGGGCCCATTTTTCAAACTATTATTCCTCCTCTCCTCCTTCATACTCTTTATTCTCCTAGTCTTTTATATCTACTACTGTATATTCTTACTTTATTACACATTTTTCCCCCATAAAGAAATAAGAAATTACAATGAAATAGGCCAAATGTTTAGCAGCATGAGGGCCCACTGACACCTGGGCCAACCGCGAGTTTTCCCAGTGGGCCAGTCCAACACTGGACTTGGCAAAAAACCCTCTACAAATTTTGCTCCAATTTTACTAGACTTGCTCCAGTTTACAATTCTAGATTCTCCGTTATTAAGAGGATGAAACTTCCTGAGTTTGATTTACGAAAACTGAAAAGATGGAAAATGAACACACACACACAAACCTTATTCTTACCTAATAGGAAGAGCAATGTTCCCCATTTGTGGCCCCACATGTTCATGTGTAGTTGATAGGATGTGTCCTCTGTCTTATCAATGAGATAAGTAGTTGTTTCTTTGATATATATATATATATATATATATATATAAATGCTGGAATCTTTTTTGAACCACTCCCCATTCATTACTAAATCGGGCAATCTTAAAACCCACATTAAGCAACTTCATTATGTTGCTGTTGTGTCACAGATGACAAAGGCAGTGCATTAAATCCCTACCACAAATATGTGAGACTCTGCGTAGTGAGATCGATTAAGAGATACTGAAATGCAAAACAATAGGAAGCCTGTAAAAGAAAGCAAGTTGTTCTTCTTAAAATCTCTATTTATAGAAAAATAATTTATGGGGTGATGGTTTTAAAAACACAGCCAGAGCAACTGCTAATCCCAGCAAGTGATGGGCGAATATATTCGCCAGGAGAAAATTTGCAGAGAATTTCCATGTTTCACAGCCGGCGAAGAAATTCACAGGCGAAAAATCGACCGCGTCAGAAAAATTTGGGTGTGCGTCAGTATAGTCGTGTGCATAAACATTGACGCGAGTCAAAATTATTCGGACACCCATTGACTTTAATGCGTTTAGCTAATTTTTCGCCTTTATTTGCAAATTCTTCGGTGAAGCGAAACGGGACAAATTCACCCATCACTTATCCCAACTATAGTCACCTGTATCTTGTATCTCGTATCCCATACTCATATTAGCTTGTACTGGATAACTGGAATGAGACAGGCTAGGCCCAGACTGGCAATCTGCAAAAGCAATGTATTGGGCCATTGGGGGCTGTTTGAGCTGCTGTATTCTTGAAATGCTAGAGCCTATTTTGAATCCCAGTCCATGCCTGAGCCGGGCACCCCCTTACCTCTTGAGTCAGTCAGTGTGTGTATTGTGTAGGTTTGTTGTATACAGTACACCCTGGTTCATATGTACAGCACTAGTTGATATAGTGGAACAGGCCTTGGGCAACCTGGCCAGCCACCTCACACCCTCCCCATCGCATGCAAAAAAGGCTCACAAGCTGTGAAAATGCATGGGGGGAGGAGGAGAGACGTGCTGGAGATAGGGTTGCCAACTGGCTGGTATATTACCGGCCTGACCGGTAAAAATGATGGTTGATCCCAATGTTATTAATAGGGAAAAAAGATAAATATATCTTTTTTTCCAGAAAGGTGGCAATGCTAGTTGAAGACAAGAACCGGTTGGGGATCAAGGGTCCGGAACAGGGGTAGGAGAAAGAAAGTGGTATGTGCTTGGTGCCCCCACTTCGTTTGCGTCCTTCTGCATCCACCTAGTTTTGGCCCTGGTTGGGTCTTTACAACAATCATCATCAGTGTAGTTTTCTGATCAGTGGTTTTACATCCAAACAAAAAGAGGGTCTTATTTTAAATATTATGTTCATGTGGAACCACTTTCATGGCTCTGCCTATCCTACTGGATTATTATATATTATCTAATATTAAAATGCATTATATGCATTTGTTAAATGTCTTCCTTTTCTCCACAAAATAACTTTTTACATAAGTTTTACTGAACCTGGATTCCTCTTTCTAGCTAATAATAAATACAGGTAAACCAATTACCCACATTCTTCCATTCCATTCTACCATTTGACTTTACACTGTGCATGTTCCATTTAGTTATTTAATATAATACAAGTTGTTCTTTCCAAACAATGCCCTTTTGTTCTTCTTCCTGGTTCTTGAAATTCAGGAACATCCTAAGCACATGTGGGTTGTGGGTGGAGTGAGCAAGCTGTAGTCTTTGTCTTAATAGATAATGACACAAACAGAAGCTGGGCATAACAAATAAACAAGAACAATGATTGTGGAATATTAAGGTGAATTATTAATGAATAACACTTTGCTGTTACTATGAACAGTAAATACAAGGATGACCAACAACTCAAACCTGCACTGATTTTTTTAAAGGAATACTTTCATCTCATATTGGCATTCCCTGATGACATTTACAATAACCCTATCGCAAATTTAGATACATGTAAAGTTAAGTAATGAAGCCAACACAACTGCCAATAATGCAAGAATACATTTACAAGTATATAACTATGCACATCTGTTTTACTGGATATTAAGATAAAAACCCAGTTAAAGTGTAAAGCACTTGGGAGGGAATGTAAGTAAAGTCGCAAAAAGAAACACAATTCGCACCAATAAGAATAAAAATCCACATCTCACAATGTCATATTGTTCCTTAAACTGTTATTGCATTGCGAATTTTAACTGCGCATTGTGAATTGTAATTATGCATTGCGAATTTTAATTGCACACTTATAAGAAGTGCTTGAAGTTGTCGTAATCGTTTGTAGCAAACATTACTTTTACAGTAAGAAGTTTTATTACATTTACTGCACGTTGGCACAAACTATAAAATTCGCAAACGGTCTTCAAATGCCGGAAGTGGTCGCTAAACAGTTTCGCAAAAGCTATATTAAATTTGCAAAAGCTATATTAAATTTGCACAAAGCAAAATATATTCGAGCAAAGGCATAACTTTTCGCATTGCGAATAGTTTTTCGGATACCGACTTTTATTACATTCCCCCGTTGATCTCTAAATCAAAATAGTCTCTCTATTTTAACATGAGATGGAGTTTAGATAGTCAGACAAGAGTTATTAATTATATGAGAAAAAGCTATCAATAATGATGACTGATAAAAGCATAACATTCAAATCCATAGATCTTTTATAACAAATAATTTAAAGAAAGATGGTATTCATACACAGTGTAAGAGAACCACAGTTAACTTTCTTCAACAGGTGGATTACAGTGCCCATTCTTCAGATAAAAGCACAATTTTGGGGCCCAACCCTTCTCTATCCATGTCAATTTATTGATGTATGAGTGGGCAGGAGAGAAGCCCAGTGTTTGGTTTTTTCCAGGCCCTGACTAATCCTGCAATAGTTATAATATCATGCATTTCTATTTGGCTCTTGTAGCGTTTTGAACAGTGTTTATATACAACGCCTGGCAAAAGGCTCCAGTATTATCAATGTATACCATGCAGTCTGCCTCTGTATTGTACATCTCTTGGAGCTAGCGAGTTAATTGAATTATATATATGCTTGTATCTGTGGGTTCTGTCATCAGGTTAAAATGATATTGAAGCAAGTGATCGTAGTAAAGGTAATTTATGTATTCAGCTTGATAAAAAAAATGTATAAAAGGTATATTAATGTGTATAAATTCTAATTACAAATATGACATTGTATTACTCGTCTCAATCCATATGCATGCCATAACGTACTGACAAAAAAGTTTTCAATTAAAAAAATTTATAAATTAGCTTCTAAAAGGCAAACACCTTATAATTCAAATAGAAATGTAACAGCAAATTCTCAATGATCTATAAACCCTTCTTCAAATATACTGTATCTCCAATTGGCTTCAGAAAGGAAGAAATCCTTCCCAACTTCATAATGGCAATCATACCAGTTATCAGAACAGCATTGTTTTGTAAGTATTAATACAAGTAGTTTTATTTCATAAAAAATGCAATCCCTTATCATGAAATGCTATGTTGTGTCTGCCAGTTTATGAGATTCTAAAAGACTACACAACTTTCCAAGGATGTTGTTCTGTCCACTGAAAACATCTGTTGGTTTAAAGAATACAAATGAGTTTACTGTAAGGCCCTTTTACAATATATTTGTACATAGTGATCAGATTCCTTAGTGGAACCTTCTATAAACAATCCTTAAGTCAGCATGCCTTCATTAATGACAGCCTTTATTTCCTCATTGAATTGATTGCTTCTCTGTTCTCTCTCTGTTTCAGGTGGTGGGATTATCTCTTCCAGAATCCCCTTAAGCAGTAACAAATATTGAGGAAGTATTTGGCAAAATAATTCCAAGCAGTTTGATCACCTTGTCAAGTAACTACAACTAAGGGGGTTATTTTCTAAACTCAAAATGCAAAAATCACGAAAAAAAATCGGAATTTATTAAACCCCGAGGATGGAAAAGTCAGAATCTGAAAATCTGGCATCTCAGACCTGTCGAGGTTGCATATAAGTCAATGGGAGAAGTCCCAATGATTTTTTTGATGTGAAAATTACATAAAAATAGTGAAAATCAGATTTTTTCCCGCATAGCAAATTTTCGGGAAAATGTGATAATAAATAAGTGTAAAAAACCCAAGCGGATTTGATCGGAGTTTGTAGCAGAAAATAATGAGATAAATTCGGACTTTGATAAATAACTCCCTAAAAATAACGAAAATTCTAAAAACAACTTTTATTCAAATTGAATACATAGACATAATTACATGAGAAGAAACCTAAACAACTTGCATAGCGTTGAATAACGTAATTTTTTTATCAATTGCATTTATCCGCCTGAAACTTTCAGAGATACTGTAGAATAGCTACTACAGATAGGCTTGGAAGATGCACGGACAATATATTCTCAGCTGAACACATAACAGCACTATAATTTACTGGAAATGCAGGTCAAAGTCAGAACACTTAATCTAATAATAACAACTCTGCATGAATGGTACAAATGATCTTATTGTGACTCAAATTAATGTTACAAGTGATCTTACTGTGACTCACTCCATAAATATTTGAAACCTTCTTTCTTTCTTTCTTTCTTTCTTTCTTTCTTTCTTTCTTTCTTTCTTTCTTTCTTTCTTTCTTTCTTTCTTTCTTTCTTTCTTTCTTTCTTTCTTTCTTTCTTTCCAATCACGTATTGAGCAGAGAAAGGTGATGATATAATTCTCTATAACCAGGGGTAGAATATAGAAGAAACTGAAGCATCTTTGAGGGTTCGCTTTGCCAAAAAAAATGTGTCTCGTTTTTGACGCCGGCGTGCGTTTTTACGTAGGAAGATCCAAATTATGGAAAGATCCGTTATCCGGAAGACCCCAGGTCCCGAGCATTCTGGATAACAGTTCTAATACCTGTATATCTATATTTTTCTGATTATGTCATTTATTACTTTCCCCCTGTCTCCCTCTTATATTTCAATCCAAATTAATAATTTTCATTTCAGATGTTACTAGTCTCTATAAATTCTAATTCAGCCACATTTTATAGAATAAATTATATTAGAAAGTATTGTATACCCTTGTTGCATGAAATCCACACTGCTTTCATATACTGATGCAGAGTCTAATGACAGCTACAACAACAGAACTATCTAAATATAGGACCTCTTATCTAGAATACTCTTAATCATGCAAATGTTTTGCCTCTGTAATAATAAAACAGTACCTTCCATTTGATGGAAACTAATCTGCATGAATCCGTACTGGTGGCAAAATAATCCTATTGGATTTATTTAATGCTTATAGAGAAAACCACAACTTCCCAATAACCAGCATTCTTTTAAACACTATATATACACTGTCTTAACCCATGTCTCTCAACTCCCAATCTTCAGAATAATTAACCTACAGTCTCAAACACAAAATATTTCTAATATCATCCTAAATCAATAGTATGACTAGTTGCACAGCTGGAGATTTTGTAGCCCTATCTTGGCTTATAATGCCTTGTCCAGACTAGTGACATGGGTCACACTGGACTTGGGCTACTTATCCAGACAGGCCTTTGCTAAGTAAGGGAGAGGGTGTAGCTCAACTGCACCTCTCTATTGCTGTGTATAAGTGGAAACAAAACCATTTTATTGTCCAAGACAATTCGCACAGTTACTACTCACAGATTCAATAGATGTTTATGGTTATGAAGGTACAACCATGGATAGAGCCAGCAATGTGACACCCTGTGAAATCAACTTAGTAGGTTTCAAGGTTCACCATTAGGGTTTCTAGCAAGGGTGGTCTAGCAGAAATGGTTCAGAGTTGTGCCTTCACTTTAGAGTAGTGAAGCCTAAGGGAGTGCTATCTCCAGTTATCAATCCTTATTGGAGCACAGGCATATTTTTCTATATTTTCCTAAGAATTTTATATTCCTAGAAAATACTCTTGAAAAAAACTAGTCCTGTAACTCACTTTATTAGAAGGCTTGTCCCTCTAGGGCAGAACTCTTTACTGGACTTTGTTGACCCCAAGCTCTCAAGACACATCCACTTGGAGAGCAGATGGAACTTCAAAGAGGAAGTGCCACTTCTTTCCAATCACTATATTGAGTGTAACAGGAAGTGGTCACTATCTTTAAAAGCCAATCACATAGATATGTAACTTAACTCAGATACATGGGCTTCTGTATAGTCTGGGTCCCTATATTTTGTTAATCAGTATGCTATGTATTCTACAAGATAAGTGAATCCATGATCATTTTATTATGTTCCTGTACAAAAACAAAAAGGGGGAGAATAGGGTTGTTTGGATTTCCAACCTTAGGACAAAACCAACCATTTATAATGTAGGCGTTTCTGCATCAAAAAACAGGTATTTGTGTTTTGATTTAGGCATTCTTTCATTCATGTGGCTTAATTAGTGCTTAATAATTATTCTTGTTGCCACATAACAGGAAAATCAGGTTCTTACACAAAGTTTAACATCTTCACATATCTGCCGAGTGGTTATACTTTGTTGCCTTTTTTTTCTTCCACATCTTTACCATTCCATTTAAGGTTTATGGTACAAAGGGAATCATACTGCTTTGGATAGCTTGACCAGCGCAGCATCAAAGAACATGGTCATTAGAACCCCCATGGACCAGCTGCCACCATTTTCCCTGTTTGCTCCTAAAAAAGCATAAACAACTGTCCAGGGTGGGTGTGAAAGGTCAGGGGTCCCCAACCTTTTTTACCCGTGAGCCACATTCAAAAATAGAAAGATTTGGGGAGCAACACAAGCATGCAAAAACTTTATGGGGTGCCAAATAAGGGTTGTAATTGGCTATTTGGAAGCCCATATGTTGACTTGCAGCCTACTGGAGGTTCTGTTTGGCAGTAAACCTGTTTTTTATGCAACCAAAACTTGCCTCTAAGCCTGGAATTCAAAAATAAACTCCTGCTTTGAGGTCATTGGGAGCAACATCCAAGGGGTAGGTGAGCAACATGTTGCTCAGAGCTACTGGTTGAGGATCAATGCTCTAAATGGACAATACTCCCCAGAAATACTTGCCTACTCCACTGAAGTGAACGGGCAATCTGCTATGATGGCCACCTCGCTGCACAGCCCAATGTGGACCACCTTAAGCCAGATGGGCTCTGCCAAAAAACAGAATAAAGGCCCTGTTGTATGGGTACGATGAAGGGGTATACCCCTATTTTTGCTTTACGAACAATGCTGTGTAATGTAGAAAATATTTTAAATATATTTGTAAAATCACAGTTGCTATGTTTTTTTTTGTAGCACTGTAAAAACTATTTTAATTTTCTAATCAGGCAGAAACTATGTATTAACACAGTAATGATATACAACAGATATACAGGCGTAAATTACGTCTTATGTAAAGACAAATAATTGTAATGTATAGTCTCAGTGAGCAATCTTACAATAAAATGAAAAATAATAAGATTTCATTGAGCATTGAACCCATGGTAATGATTAGGGATGCACCGAATCCAGGATTCGGTTCGGGATTCGGCCAGGATTCGGCCTTTTTCAGCAGGATTCGGATTCGGACGAATCCTTCTGCCTTGCCGAACCGAATCCAAATCCTAATTTGCAGAAAACAAGGAAGTAAAAAATGTTTTCCCCTTCCCACCCCTAATTTGCATATGCAAATTAGGGTTCGGATTCGGTTCGGTATTCGGCCGAATCTTTCGTGAAGGATTCGGGGGTTCGGCCGAATCCAAAAAAGTGGATTCGGTGCATCCCTAGTAATGACACCATGGGGCAGATTCACTAAAGGGCGAATTGTCATGAGCGACTGTTTTGCACACATTGCACCGCTTCACCAGGCGCAAATTCACTACCACTATGCTAATTCACTAATATGCGAAGTTGCGTCCTAGGCCTGAGCACTGGGGACTTTTCGCTAGCGTTTCTTCCGTAGTGCAAACATTTCATATCGAAGATGCGCTAGTGTTCGTTTGTGCCTAGTGAAAATTCACTAGTGATCTTGCAGTTAGGTCAATTTGCATATGGCGGGTAATTTAAAGTTGTATGGACGTCTTTATTATAGATGTTGGTGAAAATGCTTGAAGTTACCACTTTTTATTACAAATGTCCAAGGAACCTTAATAAAGACAAGACAATGTATATAATGTCCTACACATGAGCCCACTGTAAAATGAATGTTCCATATGTTAGGAAATGTCTGGAGAAAACCGATTACCCAAAAAAAGTTTGTTAATGCATTTTCAGCACACAGGTCACATGTAAGTGACAGAAGATTGAGAAGGTGTAGCTTCTTGTTAGCACTTCACCTGGTCTGAGGTGGCAAAGTAAACTCTGGCGAAAGAGGTAATGCTCAGTAAAATCTGCACTTTACTGAATTTGTGGAGTAACGACCTTTTGCCAGAACCAAAAGTCGCCTGGCGATAGACTGCAAATTAACGCTAGTGACGGGTTCTTTCACTTGCAAATTGGCGCCTGCGTCTGTTAATTAGTTGGCAATGTCCCTGCGGGTGGCAATGCTGGCGAATTGTCACTAGCGTTTGCCAGTTCGTCCTTTAGTGAATCTGCCCCCATGAGTTCATCATTTAATTAACTGACTACCAATAAATTCCAAAACACTCTGAGGACCGTTTTGCTATTAGGATGTCTTTTTTAACTGATCACATATACGAAAATGATGTCTTCTTTCACAGAACTGAAAATTAGTGAACCAAAGCAACGGAATGCTCAAATTGCTTAGCGTCCTAAGCAATATATATATATATATATAGTTCTTTCTAATGAGTGAATACTAATCATTACTGCACAATGGTACTAAATTATTAGCTCCCCAGTAACAATCATTCATTATTATATTTTGTTAACTCATATAGTCGAACAGTTAATCAATTAAAGAATTATTTAAATTTGTAAATGCCAAAATGGCATTTATGAGTAGTTACCTTTTACAAAATATATTATATATAATAACATGACAGCTTCCATAGTTGTACCAACACAAATGTAGTAGATTTGCAAACAAATGTATAATTTGCGATAGTGTTTTCACATTCAGAACAGAACAGAAGTCCTAATTACTTCAAACAACTGGCTAGTGTAATTTATTAATCTTTTGCCCTCTTGCATCACCCTTTCCCTTATTTCTGAAATGCATTCTTCCTTTGCTTCTCTCCAGTTTCTTATAATGCAAGGCTGTTTGTAACGTGTCACCAGGACTGTATTATTTGTTCCAGAAATGTGTCCCAACATATTCCAGTTTATGGTTTAAATGGATGTCTGTTTAGATGTGTAATAATAATAACTCCTTGAGTGAGGTTATGTGTGCATTAAAGGTTTATTCCTTTCTTTATATGCCAAACTAAAGCGTTTGCACAGTTTGTGTAGTAATATGCAAAAGTTGATACACAAACTGTATAAATGCAGTTTGTGTAGTAATATGCAATAGTTGATACATACTGCCCCCCTCCCCTTGGTGAATAAAATTAGAGCGATGCTGGCTTTCCTTATGGAGTATAATCATTGTCACTTTACATCCAGTATGCAATCACATTACAAAAGGTGTATAGTTTGAGGTATAAAGTTATCATTCTGCTTTAGTGAAAAGTGAGCACATTCCTCAAAGACACACTTCTGTTATCTGCTCCTTAGATGGCCTAGGTAGTGATGGGCCAATCTGTAAAAAATTTGCGAAGCGCATTGCAGTCATGCCTTGTGCATCCTCAGTTCTCCTTAGAATGCAGATGAGTGGCTTGATGCCTATAATTAAAGGAGAAGGAAAGCTACTGAATAGGGATGCCGTTCGCGAACACCGGCAAAAAATGCGAACAGTTCGCGAACAGTTCGCGAACTTCGAACATCCGCAAAATCGTTCGATTCGAACGATCAAAGGATTTTAATCGTTCGATCAAAGGATTTTCGTTCGAATCGAACGATCGAAGCCATTCGGTCGAATGATTTCATTCGATCGAATGGCTTCGATCGTTCGATTTGAACGAAAATCCTTCGATTTTAGCGGTCGAAGGAATCGAATGGTCGAACGATTTTTGTTTGAATCAAACGTCGTGCGACGTTCGCGAACATTCGGCGGACGCGAACAGTCGAAGTTCGCGCGAACTAGTTCGCCGGCGAACAGTTCGCTACATCCCTACTACTGAAGCAGTTTATTGCCAATAGATTAGCCACAATAGTGCAAGCTATAACACTATATTTATTCTGCAGAACGCTTTACCATACTTGAGTAAACAGCTCTTGAAGTGTTCTCTGTTTGTTCAGGATAGCAACTGCCATATTGTCATGGTGTGACATCACTTCCTGCCTGAGTCTCTCGCTGCTCGCTCGTAGCTCTGGGCTCAGATTACAACAGGGAAGGGAGGAGGGAGGGGGAGAGGAACAAACTGAGCATGCTCAAGGCCATGCCCTGGAGGCTTAAGCTGAAAACAGGAAGTCTGATACAGAAGCCCATGTGTACACAATAAAAGGAAAGAAACGTGGTGTTTCTTTTGACAGAACAGTGTTACTTTGAGGGTTTACTGGTGTATTTATATAGACCTGCCTAATAAAGCTTACTTTATTTTAGCCTTTCCTTCTCATTTAAGGTTGTGCAGGCTCGAAACAAATTAGGTTTTTGATCCTCTACCCTTCATAAGTACTTGCAGCTTTTTTTTTTCACCCGGACAGCCCAGTTTTTGGAAGGGCTGTCTGGGTGAAAACTGCCTGTCCAGATTTCCAAATTGACCTAATTGAAGTTAATGACACGGTGATCAGCCAATTGCTGATCGCAAAATCACCAGTTCTGCCCCCTACACATTTGGCCCCACCCCCAATATAACTGCTACCCGACGTAACCTGACCACCCCACCCACATCACCGCCCCACCCCTGACATCATCCGTCCCTCCCCCCAAAGCTATCCGCCCTGCCAGTTTTCCCCTATCTGAAAAGGTGGCAACCCTAGCTGGAATGGCTGAATTTTGTATTGTCTATTATCCTACATTGCCCTGGTCTAATAACTGATTTCAATCCAGTCAAAGATCTGAGGCACCTGAGCAAATCTGGCTGGAAGAATGGAAGAATCACTCCTGAGCAGTGTGCAGAGATGTCACCTATTCACTCCTAAAGACTCAAACTGTTATTCCTGCAAAATGCTTATACATACTGTATTTTGCCCCAACCTATGCCAACCTAGTAGTGGGTTGGTGGGAGCAATTCTGCATCTATGGATGTGATAACCCCTTCAGACAAAATATTATATGATACTTTCATTATATAGATGATTTGATCTTCATATGGAAAGGTACTGAATTGGAAGCATTGAAATGTGTGGAATATTGTAATAATAACTGTAATTTGCAATTCACGCATACTTTTTATAGAAATGTCATTCACTTCTTTGATATTACACTAGAGGGAATAAAGACTTTTGCCATTGAGTGTGACCTTTATGTGAAGCCGGAGCAAACACTTTTTATTACAAAATACAATAGTCAGGCTACAAAAATTAGAAACATAATTGAAAACAGGTTGGATGTATTGAAAATGGATCCTTTCCCAGACAAAGAAATGCTGGATAGCATAAAGTTTGTATTTAGACGAGGAAAGATTTTTTCCAGTGATGTTTCACCTAGTCTGTATCATCCTAAAAAACTGTTAAAGAAAAATGGGTCAGATTGGCTAACGAGAAAGGGAAGTTATAGATGTGGAAGAAATAGGTGCAAAGTGTGTAAACATATACTTGTACAAACTTCATTTAAAAGTAAAAGGAGACAGGGACAGTCCCTCTTTTGACAGCTCAACCTGCAGTCCCTCGTTTGTACTGGAAAGTCCCATTTTTCTCTGTACTGAACAGCCAGAAAAAGAAACAATGTTTCTAACTTAATTGGCTTTTGGCAGAGAGTCCAGAACAGCCACAAGGTGTACTTGGAAACTTTTGTAACAGTTTCAGATAAGCAAATAAATAATTGAAACAATATAAAATAACAGGTCCCTTGGGAAAAGTTAGACTCACAGCTTAAAGGGCAATTCACCTTCATTAGCAAAACTGTAATAACTGAAAAAAAACACAGAAATGTGTTCAAACTTTCATAACCTGCCAAATTTTGTAAAATGAATATGATTAGTGATGGGCAAATTTGCGCCATTTCGCTTCACCGAAAAATTCGTGAAACGGCTAAAAATTCGCGAAACGGCGAATTTTTAAAAAAACATTTTTTGACGCCGGCAAATTTTTGACACGAATTTTCGCGGGAGTTTCGCAAATTTATTCGCTGGCGGTGAATCGCGCAAATTCGCCGCGAATTCACGCCTGGCGAATAAATTTGCCCATCACTAAATATGATAATTAGGAGGTACGGGCACAAAAACGGGCATGGTCAAAAAATTGCCACGCTACGCACGCCAACTTTATTGTCCCACTTTTTATTTCCAAAATGTTGGCAGGTATGGTAATAGGGAAACATATCATATATGAACATCAAGGAAATTTTGACCATATTAAATTCCAAGGCATTGAAAGTGTTAAATTAGGAGCAAGGGGAGGAGATATTCAAAAAATTGATCAAAGGGAGGTGTATTGGATATTTACCCATAAAACACGGTATCCACTAGGATTGAACAGTGATTGGGAGGTATCCTGCTTATATTAAATAAAAAAAATCCAAAGTAAGATTTACAATATTTACCCCTGCTACATAATGCCAATAGAAATGTAATGCAAAATTGCTTGAATTAGTATGGCCTGTTTTTTTGCAAAAAGTTGGTTTTAAACTTAATTAATGTTTTTTAATAGACACTGTTATATAAGACTAGAGTAACGACTGACATCACTTCTGATGAAGTGTCAGAACGAGGCATGAAACGCGTCAGGTGATCACACAGTCATAGAACAGGAAGTATGTTTCATGTGGATCCCTGTCCACTGTTTTTAAATGAAACCTGGAATAAAGTTTGTTGATTTTAAAGAACTGCTGACTGCATACATTCCCTAACTCTTTTGTGCTGTTTGGACTACGTTATTGGCTGGATTGGAGACCAGCGTATGGAGGAGTGAGCAGCAGCAGGAGGTGCACCTAAAGTGAGGAATGTGGGACAGTGGCATAACCCAGTGGCGTAACTACCAGGGGAGCAGGGAGTGCAACTGGGCCAGGGTCTGCAGCCCCGGAAGATCGCGCTTGCTGCAGCCACAAAGAAAATGCACATGGAGAAGGGGGGGGCGGCTGCATGCCCCGCACTAGGGCCCGTCCCCACCTAGTTCCGTTACTGATGTGGGATGCAGACACATATGTTTTGCCGTACCTGAGCAAATCTGCCTGGAAGAATGGAAGAATCACCCCTGAGCAGTGTGCAGAGATGTCACCTATTCACTCCTAAAGACTCAAAGCTGTTATTCCTGTAAAATGCTTGTGCACACTGTATTATTTTTTTGTTAAAATGTTTTCTTTGTTCAGAGGACAGCACCCTTTTATATCTTTAAAAAGTGAGCCATATAAAAGTATCATTGTGCTAAAGTTTTAAAGTTTGTGGTTATAGTTGATCAATGCTGCACAACATGTTGTGAGTTAACAGACAGCAACAAGGAACCAGGAACCATACTATCTAAGACTGTTCCACATAAAGGGTTATATGTATTTACATTTTGAAGTTATAAATAAATGCTGTCCATTCTAAAAATAAAACATTTTAAAAACAAATATGGTAAGAAAAAATGACCTGGCGCCAGGGCCAGATTTGCGTCCGTGGCACCCTGAGCGCCCGCCATCCGAGGCCTCGTGGTCCTAGCGACCACGGACCGTGCGTATCCTCCATGCGAGCGCAGTACAGGAACGATCCTTTCCTAATGCGGCTGGATGGCATGCCGACCCTAAAATTTCGCCGCCCTAGGCACGGGCCTTTGTGGTCTCGCCACCTGGCACTGAATGGTTTAAACACTGAGAGCACTCACAACATACACTGTTCAGATCCTATTAAATCTTTTGTCAAACTAGTAAAGACTCAAAGATCCTCTCGTTTGGCAACATCGCCAAACGAGCGGATCTTTCCCCGATATGCCACTAAACAGCATGGCTATATCGGGGGTAATTCGAACGTTCGGCCGTATGGCCAAGGGGCTCCGACGGGTCGGTCGGTTAAAAATCCAACCTTCCCGATCGATATCGTGGCCAGATATCGATCAGGAAGACCCGTCGGAAGCCCCCATACACGGGCAGATAAGCTGTCAAATCGGTCCAAACGACCGATATCGGCAGCTTTATCTGCCCGTGTATGGCCACCTTAAGCCCTCACAGATGGTACAATGTACAGTTTGTATAGCTTGTCTAACACTGACACCTGGTGCCTAATATATAGAAATGTACTTGTAAATCATAAACCCTATTTAAACCACAAGGTGCTATTTGCTTTCTTATATAAAGGCTCCTTTGCTCAGCGTCCTCCATGTCTTTTTTCCCTCCACTCTAGAGTTTAACACAGAATCATAAGAGAATACTACAGGCTGATAAAGGGGCCTTTGATTTCTTAAACACCTGATAAAACAGAAAAAGCTTAGCATCTCTATAATATATTAACTGGGAAAGACTTTTTACAGGGTTAAACACAGAAGGAAAATAAAAGGTCTTGCTGCTTCCATAAAAAGAAAGAGTGAAGGAGCTTCTATATAAAAATGTTATGTATAAAAGATTACTTGAGTCTTTTATGGTTATGACTTACATGGCATTTTGGATTAATAGATACATTATTTTATACTAATTATCATCTTTCCTGAATGTGTGTTTAAACGGGAGGAATGCTTCATACAGAGAAGTCGTTTTTAAAAGATGTTGCAATGTATTGCTATGGTAAGTGGCTGTAATCTTTTTTTTGCAAAGATATTTTTGCTTCGTATTGACCACAAGGTGTCAGTGTGAGACAGGCTATAAAGATTCATGTTTAACTAAGGATTAAATATAAAAAATATAACATAGTAGAAATTCAGTATTCAAAGGGGCAGATTTACTAAACTCGAGTGAATAGTTCAAATAAAAAAATATTCAGATTTCGAAGTATTTTTTTGTTTACTTCGACCATCGAATTGGTCAAATTTGATCGAATTCGATCGAATCAAATGATTCAACGATTCAAAGTAAAAATCATTCGACCATTGGACCATAGGGACCTTCCCCAGCACTTTTCTAAGTTTTTTTTGATCTAATAAAAATCCTTCGATTGATCGCTTAAAATCTTTCGAATCATTCGATCAAAGCTTTGGCACTAAAATCCTTCGAATTCGAAGGATTTTACTTTGAGTGTTTTTTAAACCTCGAAATTCAACCCTTAGTAAATCTGCCCCAAAGTCTTATTCAGTAAAGTCAGACAATTGGTAATTTTGTATCCAAGGGCTCGTACATACAACCCTGCCGCAGGAAGAAACACAGCCTATTGATTTAAATGGCCAATACTGGCACAGGCACATGTAAGCACTGAACACAGCATGTTAATTAGTATTGAATACAGATAATTACTATATGGCAGCACAGAAACTAGTACAACTACCATCAGAATTTAATAATCAGCCTTGTAGCATACGCTTATATTACAGACCAATAGTAATGGATGAATAAATTCGCCCGGGGCGTATTTCCACGTTTTGCCGCCAGCGAATAAATAAGCGAAACTGCGCACGAAAATTTGCAGGCAAAAATTCTCCAGTCGCAAAAAAATCTGGATGTGTTTCGGAATAGTCGTTTGCGTCAAAACTGTCCCCTATTCGGACCCCCATTGACTTTAATGGCATCAAATTTTACACAAATTGACGCAGGCATTCAACAAAAAGTCTGAAATGCTTTGTACGCTTTCTTAGGATCTTATCCCTTCTGTACTGACCTCTCTCTTATAATATTAGCCGGTTGTACAAACTCCTATTCATAGATACAATATAGAATTAAAATAAAAGGACTTTGTTTATGCCCTTTGTGATAGTCTATACTGTACATGAATCACCTTTTTGAACTGTGTAATAGTAGAAAGTTTCTCGGTATTCACTTTTATTGTTAGATCAAGTAATGATTTCCTCTGTTATACATATGATATACACTGCCATTTATGAAACCACAGGAATAGTTAAGCAATAAAGCAGGAGCTTGATCAGCACGTTTGTTGAGGAAGAAGTAGGTTTGTACATGTAGATACTGCAGAACAGCTTGGGGATGAGGTCCCTTCCTCGGAAGAGATTACACGGTGATACTAAAGGACTAGTACTCTAGTACAAATACAGTAGCTCCTGCTGTTTTGAAAAGGGTGGATTAAAATGAATTAATACAGGTATATTGTTCTAAGGGTGATTTACAAATGTTCCATTTTTACTACAATTAAATTTTTTCAGTGCTTAGAGTTCTAATCTATTCTGCAATAATAGTGACGGTTTTAGTAGCTGGTCCTGAACAGTGTTAGAGTGTTGAGTTACAGTTGGTCCTGCAGTTGGGGTCAGTGAAAGAGAGATTTTTTTCTTCAGGAATAGACACTAATTATCTAAAATGTCCTCTAATGTACTTGTAAAGTGTCATGTCCCCTCGCATGCACCTTTTTCCAGAGAAAACAACCCCAATCTTGTCTACCCCCATAATTTAAATCTTCCATCCCTCCAACCAGTTTAGTTGCACATCTCTGCACTCTCTCCAGGGCGTTTATATCCCTCTCAAAGGAGAATTCAACCTGTAATAAAAAAACCCTCTCCCCTACCCTGGGTAGACCCACCTCCCTCCTCCCCCATCCTACCTGCCCCTCCCCCCCCCCGGGCAAATGCCCCTAAGTTTTTACTCATCCTTCCGTGCAGATTCTGACCTCAGAGTTCACAGACGCCATCTTCGTTCTTCTGTCTTTTTCAAACGTTTCGGAGCATGAGCAGTTGGAGAAAATTTCCGACACATTTTTGTAAATTTTTGTGACTTTCGCCACATGCGCAGTTGTTCAGACCAGAAATTTACTCCAAATACACATGCGATGAAAATGTCTTCAAGACACAAAGATTACCGGAGAAGAAGATGGCTGCTGTGAACTCTGAGGCCAGAATCTGCACGGAGGGGTGAGTAAACAATTGGCATTTGCCCTGGGGGCCAAGTAGGCTGGGGGGGGAGGGTCTACCCAGGGTAGGGTGAGGGTTTTTTTTATTTAGGGTTGAATTGTCCTATAAAGGACAAAAAAACCTGTACTAGAAAAAATGCCCCTAATTTTTTACCTTCCCCTCTGTCTAAATCTGGCCTCGGGAGTTCAGGAGGTTGGTCTACACAGTGTAGGGGGGTAGGGATTTTTTCTAGTATGGGTTTGTTTCTCTTTTAAGGACTGAAGCCCAAAACTGCACTGCATACTCCAGGTGAGGCCTTACCAGGGACCTATAAAGAGGCAAAATTATGTTTTTATCCCTTGAGTTAATGCCCTATTTTATGCAAGACAGATCTATATTTGCTGCAGTGGCAACAATTAGACAACTTGTTAATTACCCAAATCCGTAGATCATTCTCAGTTAAGGAAACTCCCAACACACTGCCATTTAGTGTATAACTTGCATTTATATTATTTTTGCCAAAGTGCATAACCTGCATTTAACAACATTGAACCTCATTTTACAGTTTGCTGCCCAGTTTTACCATTTAGTCAAATCACTCTGCAAAGTGGCAGCATCCTGCATGGAACCTATAGTTCTGCACAATTTAGTATCATCTGCAAAAATAGAAACAGTACTTTCAATGCCCACCTCCAGGTCATTAATAAACAAGTTGAAAAGCAATGGACCTAGTACAGAGCCCTGTGGTAATCCACTGTGGTTGGTAAAGCAACACTTGGCTCTGCATTTGCAGATGCTGAAGAAAATCTTCAGATAGACAATGGGTGAGTAATTTATGACCTGCCACAAGACATGGAGGCAGCAAACCATTGCCAGAAAACCTTTTGGCTTGAGATCTGTGGTCCTATCACTTACATAGGTAACTATGTTATATATTGAAAATCATAGCCAAGAAATAAAGGTGTGGCTAGAATGAAAACAGGTCTACAGACTATATCAATATACTAAGCAAATTACTAACAGACATTTACATTTAATGCTGTGTAGCCTGGTTTTTATAAGGGTTAATAGACTCTAAAAAGCAGCCCATTGTGTCAGACTGTGACAACTACCAGTTTCAATAAAAATGACAACAAAATACAGTATGATTGACCAAAGTTCTATATTTATAACAATCATTTTATTGGATGGGTAGAACCAAGTTACTAGACCCTGCCAGTGTTTGCCCACTGCCCCAACTGCTTTAGTTCCATAGTTTTTGCTGGGCAAGATGAGTTAAAAAAAAGTAGAGTAAATTGTTTTAAATCATTGTAAATACCTGTAAATGAAAGTATTTGGGAAGCAGCATCTTTCTGGATATATAAGGTGTGGCTGTGTATATTTATTTTTGTTTTGGCAACCTGCATTTTAATTGTACCTTTTATCCTCCCAGGCTTCATGCTACATGGCTCTAATTTATACAGTCGTGTTATACAAGAAACATAACATAATACAGGATAAAATCCTACTGTCCATGATATTTACTTAATTCTTAATGTCACGGTTGGCACCCTAAATCCAGAACCGATGCCAAGCACCCTGGTCTCAGCTCGTGCTTCTGTCTGTAGCAGCCGCCTTTGGCCTTGGGAGTGTTTTGATTTTCGCGCCATTGCGCGCTGGTGTCACCACGTCAGCGCGTCCACGTCAATATTAGAAACGAGACGTGGGTGCGCGGCCGCGCCCTAAGAGACATGGCTGCTGAAGAGGAGCAGCGTGGCCGGCGTCCCCACCGCACCACTGGACCACCAGGGTGAGTGTTTTTTATTACACTTAACTGCCTGAAAAAGGTCTGGATCCCACTGTAATCACTTTCTGTATGATTTCATATTTCTCAAATACACATATACATCGAATGCATTTTCTGTATATGATAAAAAAATATACCCTTCTCTTTTATTGCACATTGAGGGGCAGATTTATTGTTATTTGTACCTGGGTTTCAGGAATATCATTATGCAAAAAATGCAAATGCTTGCATTTTCTATCAATTCATTTTTTCCCACGATGGGCTTTTTTTAATCCACAATTAAAAAAAAAAAGCTAAAACTAATTGTGGATTAAAATATCCATCACTAAAAACGAAGCAATCATTGCAAGAACACGATAAAAATAATTGTTCAGTGTACAAATAAAAACTGGGTAAATAGATAAGCTGTGCAAAAATAAATGTTTCTAATTTAGTTAGTTAACCAAAAATGTAATGTATAAAGGCTGGAGTGACTGGATGTCTAACATAATAGCCAGAACACTACTTCCTGCTTTTTAGCTCTCTTGGTTTCCACTGATTGGTTATCAGGCAGTTACCAATCAGTGACTTGAGGTGGGGCACATGGGTCATAACTGTTGGTTTTGAATCTGAGTTACATACTATGGATCAATTGCAAACTCACTGAACAATTATGTCCCCTTAAAGTGACTGACTAAGAGTTAGAGAGCTGAAAAGCAGGAAGTTGTGTTCTGTTCTGTTAGGTTAGACATCCGCTTACCCAGTATTTATATTTGCATTTTTCTCTAACTATATTATAAACATTTGTTATTTTGTGCAGCCTATCAATTTTTTTTTACACTGAACTGTTCCTTTAAGATATTTATAATGTTACCTTATGGCAAAATGCCCAGAAACAAAGGGTACAAATAATATTAAATCTCCCCCTTAGTGTGCTAGAGTAAATCATTTGTATATAGTATTCTGCAGCTGTATACTGTGCAAAATAGAATAACTGACAAATGTAATAATAACACTGAGTGCTGGAATGATGCACTTCCCCATTCAGTGCAATTGTGTGCACATTTTAATTGTGCCTTGCAGATTTTCATGGCCTTCTTAAAGGTGGTATAATTTTTTTGGACAAAATAACTGTGAGTTCAGAAGATAGTGAACTACAAACACTACACACTTTTGTTGTGCTGGCAGTTGAGCTGACATCTGTTGGAAAAACATATCTTGACTTTGTGCAAGGGAAGAACTGTTGGCACAGATAAAAAAGTGTTCTTGTTGGGCAATGACACTGATTAGTTAACAAGCATTGGAGGACAGGGTGTGCCTTAAAAATTGGAAAGGGACGCATCTTTCAAAATGCTATAGGCAAGAAGCAATTAAGAATAAATTAGGAATAATGATGTTGTCCTATATACTGCAAAGTAAATATGTTTCTCAGTATTTCAACAAGAGCAACCACCACAGACTTTAGGTAAGATGTATTTTTTTTGTAACCCACAATTAAAAAATATTTCATGCACTTGTGTTTGATATAATGTTTCTAATTTCTGTGTATGAAAAATATTTTTGTGATTATAAGCTTTGACATGCAGGATTCAGGCTGGTGTTGGAGTATTTAACTATCTTTTACTGCAGAATCTGTTATATCTTTATAATACACAAAATAATCTGTAAATTATATCCTTACTAGACATTAAGCCCCATTAAATTAACGGGCGCTAGAACATATGTCGTCACATACCTCCCAACATTTCAGAATGGGTAACATTAGTAGGCAGGGCCCCCTTTGTAGCACTGGTGGCCAGGGAGTTAATGCTGGTGGCCAGGGGGTGTTAACATTGGTGGCCAGGGGGGTGTTAACATTGGTGGCCAGGGGGGTGTTAACATTGGTGGCCAGGGGGGTTAACATTGGTGGCCAGGGGGGTTAACATTGGTGGGCAGGGGGGGTTAACATTGGTGGGCAGGGGGGTTAACATTGGTGGCCAGGGGGGTTAACATTGGTGGCCAGGGGGGGTTAACATTGGTGGCCAGGGGGGGTTAACATTGGTGGCCAGTGGGACTTACCTGTCAAGTTCGCCGGGGCCCTTTCACGCAGTTTCTCCTTAGTGACGTCTTCTTCCTCGGTGGTGGCTTTTTCTTCTCCTTTGGCGGCGGTGGATCCTCTCTTCAGACGGCAGTGGATCCTCTCTTTAGACGGCGTCGGTGGATCTTCTCTTCAGATAGCAGTGGATCCTCTCTTCAGACGCCGGCGGTGGATCCTCTCTTCAGACGCCGGTGGTGGATCCTCTCTTCAGGCGGCGGCGGTGTATCCTCTCTTCAGACACCAGCGGTCGATCCTCTCTTCAGGCGGCGGTGGATCCTCTCTTCAGGCGGCGGTGGATCCTCTTCAGCTGGCGGTGGATCCTCTTCAGGCAGTGGTGGATCCTCTTCAGGCGGCGGTGGATCCTCTTCAGGCGGCGGTGGATCCTCTTCAGGCGGCGGTGGATCCTCTTCAGGTGGCAGGCGGCAGATCCTCTCTTCGGACAGGTAATTCCAGCAGCTAACGGTCCATGGGGCACATGCGCAGTTCCAGCAGCTACTCCTCTGTCACATGGTGCCGAAAAATCGTGAGCGTTCGCCGCACTTCACCAGGCGAATTTATGCTCTGGTCGGCGTCTATCTATTTCGCTAGCGTAAATTCGCCAGAGACGGTCCGTGGGGCACATGCGCAGTAGCGCAATTCCACGGACACAGGGACTGGACGCAGAGACACTTGAACTTTATTATATAGGATAAACTGTGTTTAGTGATGTCATTTGTTATAATCGGAGCTTAGTGATGTAATTTCTGTCAGATGACTCACTAAAACTATCATAATAAAGTACCCCCGTTGCAAAATATGAGGATATTAGAAGTCAACTCGGAGTTCCATGACCTGTATAAAAACACTAGTGTTGGTCATGGAACTCCTCGGTAACTAATAATATCCTTATTAGTGATGGGCGAATAAATTAAAACTTCCACCTTTACAAATTTTTCTTTGAAGCAAAATGGGAGAAATTCGTCCATCACTAATCCTTATATTTTAAAAATGGGGATACTTTATTCACTATATATAAACGCATGTAATATTGGTCGCTAACACAACATTTGTTCGCAATGCGAATAAATGCTTTCAAAGTGAACTATTTTGCATTTGCAAACATTTTGCCTCTCGTGCGACAGTAGGATAGCGATTGTGAATTTTATAGACTGCACAGTGTATATAATAGAACTTTTAAATGAAAAAGTTGTTACATTTGCTCCAAAAGTTTACACCACCTTCAAGCAGATGTTAAAGGTTTGCAATGCACAATTAAGATTTGCAATGCAAAAAAAGCCTAATGAATTTCTATGAGAGAAAGGAGTTGTAGGAACTTGTAAACTGTAACTTGTGATTGTGTGTTAATAAAAAACAAGTGAAGATGAGTCAGCATGCATGTAACAGTACACGTGTATTTGTGAATCTAATGGTCTCATTAGCAGTAACAGTAGAAATTATTATTGATCAATGGAGATTAATGATTCAGATGTTACTGCAATGCTGTGTCAACATCACATAGAGTAGAATGAAGTCTGACTGCTCAAAGCAATTTACAGATTCATCTGCTTTCATAGTAGCTTCAATATATGTTTCCTGCAAGTATTTTATAATTGTAACTGCTAGAAATCCTTTAGAATCTAACAGCTCTGATTTTAGTAAACCTGCTCATACATGACTGGATAGGAATATGTCATTTATGTGTATGTGTGATATGTGATATATTAATCTGTGTGAGATTGTGTTTGTATGAATATGAATAAATTCAAAGGCTTGTGAGTGAGTGTTACAGCGAGACTTGGAGGCTTATAATCGAAATCTGAATTTGTGAATTTTAGAATATTTTTAATTTGAATAAACTCGAAATGTTACAAGATTTAAAGTTTGCTTAGTTATGAAAAAAGTAAATCTAAAAATGTGATCAAATAAAACTGAAAAAAAACTTGAATGCATCAAATGTATATTTTACTCCTCATTTTCAATGGGTTCGCCAACTAATTAAGCCTAGATGACTCCCATTGTCTTCTGCATGAACTCAGCAGCTTTTAATACCGAATTTTTGAAACTGTCATTTGAATTTTCAAGTTATATCTATTAAAAAACTTGAATTTTGTGTTCTAATGTTGATAAATCAGGCCAAAAATGGACGCAGTCTGTCCTGCTTCCTTAATTGTATTTGTTTTTATGCTTGGTTGCAGTTGCGGCAAATGCAATGATGTGCTCGGTCACAATGATATTGGAATGAAATGGAAAAATGCTGCATTGTGGGTAGAAAAAGTAGGCATATTGTGTCTACATTGCATTTTTATACACTGTTATTGCATTTTAAAATGAGCCCTATAATTTTTGTCCACGTTTAAGTGGAATTTTTGTTTGGTTCAAAACGACAGTTTAAAGTTTTAATTTCACTTTCTCTCTTTCCCCCTCCTTATGAATAGAGATGGCGCGAACTGTTCGCCGGCGAACTTGTTCGCGCGAACATCGGGTGTTCGCGCTCGCCGGAAGTTCGCGAACGTCGCGCGACGTTCGCCATTTTGGGTTCGCCATTGTTGGCGCTTTTTTTTGCCCTCTCACCCCAGACCAGCAGGTACATGGCAGCCAATCAGGAAGCTCTCCCCTGGACCACTCCCCTTCCCTATAAAAACCGAAGCCCTGCAGCGTTTTTTTCACTCTGCCTGTGTGTGCTGAAGAGATAGTGTAGGGAGAGAGCTGCTGCCTGTTAGTGATTTCAGGGACAGTTGAAAGTTTGCTGGCTAGTAATCGTTTTGATACTGCTCTGTTATTGGAGGGACAGAAGTCTGCAGGGGTTTGAGGGACATTTAAGCTTAGGTAGCTTTGCTGGCTAGTAATCTACCTTCTACTGCAGTGCTCTGTATGTAGCTGCAGTGGGCAGCTGTCCTGCTTCTGATCTCATCTGCTGACTGCTGCAATAACAGTAGTCCTTGTAAGGACTGCTTTTATTTATTTTTTTGTTGTTTTACTACTACTACTACTACTACTACTATAAGAGCCCAGTGCTATTAGTCTAGCAGTGTTGGGGAGTGGGACTGGTGTGCTAATCTGCTGCTCCTAGTAGTTCAGCAGCACCAACTGTAATTTTTTTTTTTCAATATTCATTTTTTTTTATTTTACTTTTTTTTATTTTACTACCGCTGTAGTGTATAAGTTGACCTTTTAGGCATTATTTGCCCTGTAGGCATTTTTTGCCCAGTGTGTTATTCAACCAACAGCCATCTAGCTGTGTGACCTTGTTCACATTCTGTCTAAATATCCATAATATTACCGTCTCCAGAAAAAACACCGGAGTGACTTTTTTCAAGCAGCCATAATAAATTTTACGTAATCCGTATCCATCGCTGTAGTAGTGTATAAGTTGACCTTTTAGGCATTATTTGCCCTGTAGGCATTTTTTGCCCAGTGTGTTATTCAACCAACAGCCATCTAGCTGTGTGACCTTGTTCACATTCTGTCTAAATATCCATAATATTACCGTCTCCAGAAAAAACACCGGAGTGACTTTTTTCAAGCAGCCATAATAAATTTTACGTAATCCGTATCCATCGCTGTAGTAGTGTATAAGTTGACCTTTTAGGCATTATTTGCCCTGTAGGCATTTTTTGCCCAGTGTGTTATTCAACCAACAGCCATCTAGCTGTGTGACCTTGTTCACATTCTGTCTAAATATCCATAATATTACCGTCTCCAGAAAAAACACCGGAGTGACTTTTTTCAAGCAGCCATAATAAATTTTACGTAATCCGTATCCATCGCTGTAGTAGTGTATAAGTTGACCTTTTAGGCATTATTTGCCCTGTAGGCATTTTTTGCCCAGTGTGTTATTCAACCAACAGCCATCTAGCTGTGTGACCTTGTTCACATTCTGTCTAAATATCCATAATATTACCGTCTCCAGAAAAAACACCGGAGTGACTTTTTTCAAGCAGCCATAATATATTTTACGTAATCCGTATCCACCGCTGTAGTAGTGTATACGTTGATCTTGTGGGCATTATTTGCACAGTGTTTTCTTCAAACCGCCATCTAGCTGTGTGAGCTTGTTCACATTTTGTCTAAATATTGATAATATTATCGTCTCTAGAAAAACCACTTGAGTTACTTTTTTTCAAGCAGCATTCTTATATTTTACGTAATCCGTATCCACCGCTGTGTATACGTTGACCTTGTAGGCATTATTTGCACAGTGTTTTCTTCAAACCGCCATCTAGCTGTGTGAGCTTGTTCACATTTTGTCTAAATATTGATAATATTATCGTCTCTAGAAAAACCACTTGAGTTACTTTTTTTCAAGCAGCATTCTTATATTTTACGTAATCCGTATCCACCGCTGTGTATACGTTGACCTTGTAGGCATTATTTGCACAGTGTTTTCTTCAAACCGCCATCTAGCTGTGTGAGCTTGTTCACATTTTGTCTAAATATTGATAATATTATCGTCTCTAGAAAAACCACTTGAGTTACTTTTTTTCAAGCAGCATTCTGATATTTTACGTAATCCGTATCCACCGCTGTGTATACGTTGACCTTGTAGGCATTATTTGCACAGTGTTTTCTTCAAACCGCCATCTAGCTGTGTGTATTATCGTTTCCAGAAAAACCAACTGAGTTTTTGTTGTTGTTGTTTTTTTAAAAATAATGCCAGGCAAAGGCAGGCCGCCACGCAGAGGCCGTGCTAGGGGCCGTGCTGCTATGCAATCCTGTGGCCCTAGCAAATTGCCCAGTTTTAAAAAGCCAATGACCCTGAACTCCCAAAATGCTGAAGAGGTAGTTGACTGGCTTACACAGCACACCCCATCCTCTACCGTTTCTAACTTTACCACAACATCCTCCTCATCCTCCACTGCTATGGCCACCCCACGTAACACTTCCTCCACCACCGGTGCCCCTTCTTCACTGGAGTCAGAGGAGTTATTTTCCCATGAGTTTCTTGAACTGAGTAATGCGCAACCATTATTGGCAGAAGAAGATGAAGGAGATGAGGACGTTACACCAGATTTAATTCTGGCAGAGAACACGACAGAGATGGACATAATGATGAGTGATGAGGAGGAGGTCCCCGCTGCTGCTTCCTTCTGTGATGTGTCAGAAGAAATTGATGCATCTGAGGAGAATGATGATGAGGAGATTGATGTTTTGTGGGTGCCTAGTAGAAGAGAGCAAGAGGAGGGTAGTTCAGATGGAGAGACGGAGAGTCAGAGAGGCAGTAGGAGAATAAGACTTAGAAGAAGCAGGGAGGACAGCCCGCAGGGATCAGTAGGGCAACAACATGTATCGGCACCTGTGTTCAGCCAGCCAACGCACCCGCCATTGCCGCCAATGCCGCCAACTTCTACTGTTACCGCCAGATCGCACACTTCCAAAAAGTCAGCAGTGTGGGATTTTTTTAATGTGTGTGCCTCTGACAAAAGCATTGTAATTTGCAATGAGTGCAGTCAGAAACTGAGCCTTGGTAAGCCCAACAGCCACATAGGTACAACTTCTATGCGAAGGCACATGAGCGGCAAGCACAAAGCACTTTGGGAGCAACACCTCAAAGGCAACAGGCAAACTAAAAGCCACACTCCTTCTGGTCCAGCATCTTACTGCTCTACCTCTGCTGTCCTTGACCCATCTGAACCACCCTCCACTCCGCCTTCCACCTTGACCACCTGTTCCCATTCCCAGTCATCTGCCACCAGCCAAGTTTCTGTGAAGGCCATGTTTGAGCGTAAGAAGCCAATGTCTGACTGTCACCCCCTTGCCCGGCGTCTGACAGCTGGCTTGTCTGCACTCTTAGCCCGCCAGCTTTTACCATACCAGCTGGTGGACTCTGAGGCCTTCCGCAAATTTGTAGCAATTGGGACACCGCAGTGGAAGGTACCCAGCCGCAATTTTTTTTCTAAAAAGGGAATACCACACCTGTACCAACATGTGCAGAGCCAAGTTACCGCATCTCTGTCACTTAGTGTTGGGCCAAAGGTCCATATGACTACTGACGCATGGTCCTCCAAGCATGGTCAGGGCAGGTATGTCACCTACACTGCCCACTGGGTGAACTTGGTAATGGCTGGGAATGGGAAGCAGGGAATGGGTAGCTCAACAACAACAACAACAGTGGAGTTGGTGTCACCGCCACGGATTGCACGCGGTTCTGCCACCACCTCTACTCCTCCATCGCTCTCTACCTCGTCTTCTTCCTCTTCTTCTTCTTACTCTGCTGCTGGGTCCTCCTTCTCCTCCTCCACACCTGTGCACCCCCAGCTCCCCCTAGGCTATTCGACGTGCCAGGTACGCCGTTGTCACGCTGTCTTGGGGATGACGTGCCTGGAAAGCAAAAACCATACCGGATCTGTACTCCTGTCATCTCTGCAGTCACAGGCCGATCGGTGGCTGACCCCACACCAACTGCAGATCGGAAAAGTGGTGTGTGACAATGGAAGCAATCTGTTGGCAGCGTTGAGACTGGGAAATTTAACACATGTGCCCTGCATGGCACATGTGTTAAATTTAATAGTCCAACGTTTTGTCTCCAAGTACCCAGGATTCCAGGACGTTCTCACCCAGTCCAGAAAGGTGTCGGCCCATTTCAGACGTTCCTACACAGCCATGGCACGCCTTGCTGACATTCAGCAGCGCTACAACATGCCAGTCAGGCGTTTGATTTCTGACAGCCAGACACGCTGGAATTCAACGCTCCTTATGTTGGAACGTCTGCTGCAACAACAAAGGGCCGTCAACGAGTACCTTTTTGAACTGGGTGGTAGGACTGGATCTGCAGAGCTGGGGATTTTTTTCCCCCGTTACTGGGTGCTTATGCGCGATGCCTGCAGGCTCATGCGACCTTTTGAAGAGGTGACAAATATGGTCAGTCGCACCGAAGGCACCATCAGCGACCTAATACCCTTCGCTTTCTTCCTGGAGCGTGCCGTGCGACGAGTGACAGATGAGGCTGTAGACCAGCGTGACGAGGAGCTGGAAGTGCACGATTTATGGTCGGAATCACCAGAACGAACCCAGGCACCTGCTGCAATGCAGGGAGAGGTGCCAGAAGTGGAGTCAGAGGAGGAAGGTGGCTTTGTGGAGGAGGAGGAGGAGGACCAACAGGAGCAGGCTTCCCAGGGGGCTAGTGGTGACCTTTTGGGGACCCCTGGTCTTGTACGTGGCTGGGGGGAGGAGACCGTGGATGATGCAGTCCTTGATAATGAGGAAGCGGAGATGGATAGCTCTGCATCCAACCTTGTGAGAATGGGGTCTTTCATGCTGTCATGCCTGTTGAAGGACCCCCGTATCAAGAGGCTTAAGGAGAAGGACCTGTACTGGGTCGCAACGCTACTAGACCCTCGGTACAAGCATAAAGTGGCAGAAATGTTACCAACATACCACAAGTCCGAAAAGATGCGGCATTTACAAACCAGCCTGCAAAACATGTTGTACAATGCTTTTAAGGGTGATGTCACTTCAGGAACTCATCAACATTCCAGGGGCAGAGGTGCCAGTAATCCTGCCACGAGCACACCTGCAAGGACAAAGCCCTTTGTCCGGTCTGTAACATCAGACATGCAAATGTTTTTCTGTCCAAGGCAGCGCCACAACCCTTCTGGATCCACCCTCAAAGAACGCCTCGACCGGCAGGTAGCGGACTACCTGGCATTAACTGCAGATATCGACACTCTGAGGAGCGATGAACCCCTGGACTACTGGGTGCGCAGGCTTGATCTGTGGCCAGAGCTGTCACAATTTGCCATGAACCTCTTGTCTTGCCCAGCCTCAAGTGTGCTCTCAGAAAGGACCTTCAGTGCAGCAGGAGGGATTGTAACTGAGAAGAGAACTCGCCTAGGTCACAAAAGTGTCGATTACCTGACCTTTATTAAAATGAATGAGGGGTGGATCTCGGAGGGTTACTGCACGCCGGAAGACTTGTTCTGACTTCTATGCAGCTGTCCTTCTCTTCAAGCCTCATGACTCCACACACAGCTGTCCTTTAGCGTCCTCCTCCCTCCGCCACCGTTACAAACTAGGGTGCAAACCCTACTGGTTTAATTTTTTCTGGCCTCTGTGCTTCAGTGGCTGCAACCAAAAAAACTGGGCAAACAATGTCTACAAGGTCAACGTATGGCGAAAAATGACTATTTTCAGCATTTATATGGCATATTTTTTCTGGCAACTGTGCTTCAGTGGCTGCGTCCAAAAAAATGCATATTTTCTGCATTTATATGGCATAATTTTTCTGGCCTCTGTGCTTCAGTGGCTGCAACCAAAAAAATGCATATTTTCTGCATTTATATGGCATAATTTTTCTGGCCTCTGTGCTTCAGTGGCTGCAACCAAAAAAATGCATATTTTCTGCATTTATATGGCATAATTTTTCTGGCCTCTGTGCTTCAGTGGCTGCAACCAAAAAAATGCATATTTTGTCCATTTATATGGCATAATTTTTCTAGCCTCTGTGCTTCAGTGGCTGCAACCAAAAAAATGCATATTTTCTCCATTTATATGGCATAATTTTTCTGGCCTCTGTGCTTCAGTGGCTGCAACCAAAAAAATTTATATTTTCAGCATTTATATGGCATAATTTTTCTGTCAACTGTGCTTCAGTGGCTGCGACCAAAAAAATGCATATTTTCTGCATTTATATGGCATAATTTTTCTGGCCTCTGTGCTTCAGTGGCTGCAACCAAAAAAATTTATATTTTCAGCATTTATATGGCATAATTTTTCTGGCAACTGTGCTTCAGTGGCTGCGACCAAAAAAATGACTATTTTCAGCATTTATATGGCATATTTTTTCTGGCCTCTGTGCTTCAGTGGCTGCGGCCAAAAAAACTGGGCAAACAATGCCTACAAGGTCAACGACGTTGACCTTGTAGGCATTGTTTGCCCAGTTTTTTTGGCCGCAGCCAATGAAGCACAGAGGCCAGAAAAAATATGCCACATAAATGCTGAAAATAGTCATTTTTTGCCATACGTTGACTCAACGTATATGGCAAAAAATGACTATTTTCAGCATTTATATGGCATATTTTTTCTGGCAACTGTGCTTCAGTGGCTGCAACCAAAAAAACTGGGCAAACAATGTCTACACGGTCAACGTATGGCGAAAAATTACTATTTTCAGCATTTATATGGCATATTTTTTCTGGCAACTGTGCTTCAGTGGCTGCGTCCAAAAAAACTGGGCAAACAATGTCTACAAGGTCAACGTATGGCGAAAAATGACTATTTTCAGCATTTATATGGCATATTTTTTCTGGCAACTGTGCTTCAGTGGCTGCGTCCAAAAAAACTGGGCAAACAATGCCTACAAGGTCAATGTATGGCAGTTGTTTAAAGAGAACAGTAGATTACTAGCCAGCAAAGCTACCTAAGCTAAAATGTCCCTCAAATCCCTGCAGACTTCTGTCCCTCCAATACAGAGCAGTATCAAGCAGATTACTAGCCAGCAAACTTACTATCATCTGTCCCTGAAATCACTAACAGCTCTCCCCCTACACTATCTCTTCCAAGCACACACAGGCAGATTTTTCAGATAAATTTTTGCCCTTGATCCCCCTCTGGCATGCCACTGTCCAGGTCGTTGCACCCTTTAAACAACTTTAAAATCATTTTTCTGGCCAGAAATGTCTTTTTTAGATGTTAAAGTTCGCCTTCCCATTGAAGTCTATGGGGTTCGCGAACCGTTCGCGAACCGCTCGCATTTTTGCGCAAGTTCGCGAATATGTTCGCGAACTTTTTTTCCGACGTTCGCTACATCCCTACTTATGAACTCAGCCAAGCCTCATGACTTTTTCAGGATTAAATAAAAAGTTGCTGTCTCATACTGTTGTTATAAATAGTACCTGTGTTTAGTTCCTTACTTACAAAATCTAAGTCTTTCACCCCCATTGTTTGAAATACAAGGAATTGTAGAATGAGATAAAAATATAAGACCAGGGTCGTAATGGGCCAGTGGGACACCAGGAAAAAACCCGGTGGGCTCCTTCCAGCCCAGACCCTGATCTGCCGTGAATGCGCAACCCGCGGCACCGTTCGCACATGCGCATAGGGGGCCCTGAAGGTTTGAAACCCAGTGGGCCCCCCAACGTCCAGTCCGACCCTGTAAAAGACTCCCCTGTAAAGGTTCTCATTCATTCAGTTCATAGTACAATATATTTATAGCAATAAGTCAAATCAACTGGACTTGATGTATTTTTTTTTCCCCTTGAAGAAGTTTAGCTTTAAAAGCCAGTTGGATGACTAGTGATATGTCTTCAAGAGAAAAAAAATTCCAGCAAGTCCAGTTGATTTGACTTATTGCTATACCATGAATGAATGAGGACCTTCACAGAATTAGGTGATTCCCATGTTTCCGCAGGCTCAAATACAACAGAACAGAATTAAGTGTAATACTTGTAGTATAAGAGTGAATGCTTGTAAATGTGTCACTGGTGTAAGCATAAAAGCTGATGAATAAATGTAATCAGAGCTAAATGACTACTGACACAGATGGTGATACAATCTGTTCATATGTTGCAATGTTCCAGTTCCACTGGACCTCCTTAAAGCACAGTATGGAAACAGGATTACTGCTGCTGCTTCCACCTTTGTTATTTTTTTTCTGGAATATGTGAAAGGTTTTACCCACATTCAGGGGTTACAATTTATTTTCATTACAAACAGGGGTGATTCCACACCCCTCTCCTGCTCTGCGCTCTGTGAATTGTTCATTGCAAAAATAAAAAAAAATAGGTAAATAAATAGGCTGTGCAAAATAAAAAAATGTTTCTCATATATTTAGTTAGCCAAAAATATAATCTATAAAGACTGGAGTGACTGGATGTCTAAAATAATAGCCAGAACACTACTTCCTGCTTTTCAGCTCTCTGAGTGGGAAATTCACTAAGATTCGTAGTTGCGCCTGCGTCCGCTTCGCCAGGCGTATTTTCACCAGCGCTATGCAAATTCACTAAAATCCGAAGTTGCGCTGAGGGGAAGCGTAAGGTTGCGAAGTTTCGCTAGCGTTAATTCGCCAAGCAAAGTTACGCTAGCGATGCTTAATTTGCATACGGCGCCAAATTGAAGTTACAATGGAGGTATATGTAGCAGCACTACACAAGCCTGGGAAACCTTCAAAACAGCAAATAAATGTTTATTTTGCCCTACACATGTGCCCACTGTATAGTTAAGGTGCCATGAGTTAGGAAATGTAGGGGGGAAGGAGGGGAGACCCAAAAAATTTTTCGATCTTTTTCAGCCAATCACCCATAAAAAAAGAAAAAAGGCCAGCGTTTTTTGGGACTTAGAAAAAATGTTAACTTTTTTTGAAGCAATCCCTATCTACTCTATTGCACTGCGCCTGGTCTGAGGTGGCGAAGGAAGTCTGGCGTAAAAGGTAGCTTTCAGAATAGTTTGCTTGTCAGTGAATTTGCGTAGTTACGTCTGTTGCGCAAATTCGACAGGCGTAAGGGTGCGAAGTAACACTAGCGATTTTACACCAGGATCCGTTAGGGAATCTGCAAAATAACGAAAATGCGCTACGCTGGCGAATTCACGCTGGCGTTAGGCGCTTCGTCGTTTAGTGAATTTGCCCCTGAGTGTCCACTGATTTACCAGGCAGTAACCAATCAGTGACTTGAGGGGGGCCCATGGATCATAACTGTTGCTTTTGAATCTGAGCTGAATGCTGAGGATCAATTGCAAACTCACTGAACAGTTATGTCCCATGTGGCCCCCCTTAAAGTCACTGACTAACTCAGAGTTGGAGAGCTGAAAAGCAGGAAGTTGTGTTCTGGCTATTATGTTACATATTCAGTCACTCCAGCCTTTATAGATTATATTTTTGGTTAACTACCTATATTAGAAACATTTATATTATTATTATTTATTTACCCAGCTTTTATTTGTACACTGAACTGTTCCTTTAAAGGTGGCTTATACAAATTGATCTGGGTGGATGTTCCATTTGACCCTGGAGTCAACAAGGCCCCAGAAGTGTTAGACCCTAAAGGGAGAACCCCTTTAGAGAAGTTGGGGGACAGGGATCCCATGAATGATGTTAAGCTAGTGTGCAGGATAACCACTGTTATAGCACTCTCTTGGAGAGGTGAGCTTTAGTTAGCAAGAGCAGCATTTCAGCTCCACCAAGGAGGATAGAAGTGAGTAGCTCTCCCCCAGGCCCCACTTGTCTGTAGTGAAGGGATTGCAGTACTGACAAGGGAATTAGGTTATTGTTCTATCCCTATTCCACGTCTACTGTAGGGATCCAGACCACATGAGGTACTGACAACCTGGAAGGTGTATACTTTCAACTCCCCATTGCCATTCCTTCAGAGTTGCCATTCTGTGCTGTCTCTTCTTCATTCTTGATTGTACCTGGCATTATTTCGACTAGCTCATGTGTGAGTATTATCAACCCTGTGCTTTATAATTGAATAAAGCCTGTGTTATTGTTTTGCAAAGAACCCCTGGCATGATTTCTCCATTATTTTAAACTTGTGGCAGTATAGAGATGCATAGAAATACAATTAGCCAGCACTCACCAAATTTTTTGTGAATTAATCAAGTGCACGTCAAACGGTGTCCCCTCCAACCAACTTTGAATATCCACGAAATGTAGCAGACAGCACCATGCAAAGATATAATTAAAAAGCCTTTATCAGTTACTTTTTGGCTTCATAATCTGGGCAGAAACAAAGTTTCAAGCCAAATAAGCTTGATAAAGGGCCATTGTTTGGCTTGAAACGTTGTATCTGTCCAGATTATGAAGCCAAAAAGTAACTAATAAAGGCTTTTTAATTATATCTTTGGAGGGGGCTGTCTGCTACATTTCAAGTATAGAGAGGCAGTATAGGTGTAGTTCAACAACACCCTCACGTAATCTTTCCACATAGCAAAAGCCCATCCTGTAGAAAAAGGTTCCATTGTAGTCCATGTTCTACCCCACTAGTTGGTATTTGTCTGTTCAAACCAAATTGTAGTTACAGGACACTGACTTCATAAATGCCATGCACTGTTTTTAAATACAAATTCTAAACATAAAATTTGCTATTAATAATGCAGAAAACCATATGGGCATGTAGCATGTTTTGAAGTATGTTAATACTAATGCCGAGGACATGTTTTCCAGATAATGGAAATTGCTTTCAATTAAAGCATCATGTCAAAAATTTATCAAAAAGTATAAAACACAATGCAATTTTTTTGTTATCCATAAACCAGCCAAAATTGTGTTTTAACCTATGGGGGACATCCTACAATCAATTTGGAGTAGTTTAGTGGACCCCTGAAAATCTAATTTTTTTCAGAGAAAATCGATTCGATTTGAGTTTGTGGTTCGATCCTATACCCCTGAATTGAAAAAATTTGATTTTGATTTCAATAAATTTCGATTGGTCATTTTATTATAAGTTCATGGCAGTTTATGGGAGTTTTTAGTAACTCCCATGAACTCAAAATTTGACCCTTGATAAATCTGCCCCTAAGTATTACATTTATTAAAGTCGATATATATATATATATATATATATATATATATATATATATGTATATTTACATATCCAGAATGCTTGGGACCCGGGGTTTTCCGGATAAGGGATCTCTCCTTAATTTGGATCTTCATACCTTTTACTAAAAATAGGATTGTTTTGCCCACCGTATCTTGACATCAAGTACAAAGTACTGCTTTATTTTTACCGATAAAAAAGAAAATATTTTTTTAAAAATTCTTTGATTCTTTGATTAAAAGGGAATCTATGGGAGATGGCTTTCCAATTATTAGGACCTTTCTGGATAACGGATTTCCAAATAACAGATCCCATACCTACTGTATATCCACTTATATAAAGATAAACAAATATCATAAACATCATAGATGTATGATGAGTATGCAAATATATAAATATTAAATAGGCACCCATTTTTAGATATGAAATAGGTTTAATTAACAGAAAAATATTGGAAATGAATAAAGTAGGAACAGTTGCATACATTATATACAATAAAATGCCATGTATTTATTTTACAATAATTTAAATAGCTTTCATCTTTACCTTTACCTATTTTAACCTTTTTGGTCCCTACCCCACAAACTTTGTAATCATACATGTATTGATCTCATTAAAGGTGGCCATAGACGTTACAATTACGATCTTTCTTGAAAAGGATCTTTCCAAGAAATATTGTTCATTTCAATACACACGTGTTGAGCTGAATCATCAGATATACAGGTATAAATGATAGAATTCTACCTGTATCTGACGATTCAGCACTAACAATGGCCAATGTTCTAGTGCCTTCAAAGGAGCCCGATCAAACTTTTCCGTCCAGCCCGATCGACGAGCCGACCGATATCCAAGTCTTCTGCCGATGTCGGACTGCTCTTTTCCCACCTTACAGAATATTGTCCGAATTTTTTTTTCAGTTTTCAGTAAATATTATCTGTGTGTCTATGGCCACCTAGCAAGAGGTATATCCTTTCTAGTTATACATAGTAATTAGTTTAGTGGAGACAATAAGAGAATACTGTATTATATCAAAAGTGGACTTGTTTTGGGCTAAGTTCAAATCTCTCTCCTTGAGCCGAAGTTCCGCCTGTCTGCCGTACAGGGTGAAATCCTCTTTCAGGGTCAGTAATGTTGGATGATTCACAAGCATTCGAAAATCCCAAATGTGGAAAGTAACTAGGCAAAGCCCCGACACTATAAAAACCAAGTTTTGCACAGGCAAATATCTGTAGGGAGACAGAGAGACCTTTTTAAGTGTTTGCACAATACAAGATATTAGGGACATTGTGAAATGTGCTTACTATTAATACAACAACAATTCATTTTCCCCATGTTCCATTTATATATGTTGGTGCTTTGCAGAAACGGGGAAATTTTGACATTTTGATCAAGGGGCCCATTTACTTAGCTCAAGTGATAGCATAGAATAAAAAAAATTCGAATTTCGAATGTTTTTTTTGGCTACTTCGACCTTCGACTATGACTTCGACTCGAACGATTTGAACTAAAAATCGTTTGAATATTCCGACCATTCGATAGTGGAAGTACTGTCTCTTTAAAAAAAACTTTGACCCCCTACTTCGCCACCTAAAACCTACCGAACCTCAATGTTAGCCTATGGGCAAGGTCTCCATAGGCTTTCTAAGGTTTTTTTGGTCGTAGAAAAAACGTTCGATCGATGGATTAAAATCCTTCGAAACGTTCGTTTCAAAGGATTTAATCTTTCGATCAAACTAATTGCGGTAAATCCTTTGACTTCGATATTCGAAGTCTAAGGATTTACATTCGGCAGTCGAATATCGAGGATTCACTCCCTTCTATCAAAAAGATGCTCATGGCTTAATAAGATCAATTGTAAATAGACAGACCCATAAAAGTCTATATGTTATTAAGTGGTAGTGAACTTTTAGTCTAATGTATGGAAATACAATGTCATCGACTTTAACCGATACCTCCCAGGCCATGCCATGAGTTACCATAACAATTAATTTGACATATTTCTGACACCTCATTTGCACACTTGCCACCAATGATTCCACATTTTATAGTATAGTCTTTATAAATAAAATTCAATACTTACTCCAAACAGCAGACCGAGTAGTAAGCCAAGAGCAAGAATAGAGGCTAGTCCAATAAGGATAATAGCCCAGAATGGCACTGGAGGAAGATACATAGACAATAATGTATTATATACACCATGTTTATACACATTTCTAGTTATAATTCAAGCACAAATGCAACATTTACGCTACCCTGGGGCTCAAGTGCTAGAACACTAAGTTACAACAGTGTGCCCTTTGATTCTCACTTAGCGAGAACTTCTGGCATTCAGTTCTCACTTATGCACTTGTGTAAGCAGAGTGTGAGATGAAGTGCACAGTGTCAGGAGGTATAGACAAGCCAAATCTTTACTACCTGCCTTAGATACAGGCTGCACCTCCTGCTGCTTTTTAATAGTGTTTCCCCAGATCAATCACTAGAAAAAAATATTTCCCCAACAGCCTCTATATTAATATCTCTCTCTCTTTTATTAACGTAACATACTACAAAAACATAGCACTGCAAGAAAACTCTTATTAACTTCACTTTTTTTGAGGGCAGAGACATGCAAATTACACCTTTATGACCCCGTGACAAACTATGTATCTAGATACAACCTAATAGTTCATAGCCATCAATCTGGACTCCTATAGTATCCAAATAAATAAAATAAAACCTATTATTACCTGGTGTCATTTCTATTTCTAAATTACATTGTTTACACTGCAAATAATTCACTCTACCATGTAATTCCTGACCAACAAGTGTATTTTTTTAGTTGGTGTGTAGGCAGCCATCTTAGGTAATTGTGCCTGATCATGTGCTTTCAGAGCCACCACTTCAGTATGGAACTGTTTTCAGGCAGGCTATTGTTTTGCTTGCTCAATGTAACTGAAGGTGTCTCAGTGGGACATTGATTTTTACTATTGCTGTTCTAATATCTACCAGGGAGCTGTTATCTGTTTACCTTCCCATTGTTCTTCTGATGGGCTGCTGGGGAAGGAGTGATATCACTCCAACATGCAGTGCAGCAGCAAAGATTGACTGAAGTTTATCAGAGCACAAGTCACATGACTGCAGCCACCTGGGAAACGGACAATATGTCTAGCACCTTCTCAGATTTCAAAATTAAATATTAAAAAAACTGTGCTCTTTTGAAAAAAGGGATTTCACTGCAGAAGTCTGCTGAAGAAGCAGTACTATTAACTGATGCATTTCATGACAGTATCCCTTTAGAGTGTGGATAAGAAGTGTATAAATGAAAATAAGTAAGCCTGAATAAGGGAGCACCACCCCTAAATCAAAGAGAAACAGACAAATGGTGTGCAGGGTTATATGGATAAATAGTAACACAAAAAAGAAAAAGATTAACCCTTAAAGTTGCACCACCCCATCTTTAAATCCGATGACTCAAGGAACAATAAAACTTAACTTTTAATAAATTAATTAAAACCGTAAGTCCAGAGGAGCGTTTAAAATAAGGTTAGGGACAGGGAGGCAAAGAACCTGGATTCAAATGGGCAAAGAAGTACACAGCATACTGCGGGTGTTTGGGATGTCAAAGTGTACTTCTTTGCCCATTTGAATCCGGGTTCTTTGCCTCCCTGTCCCTAACCTTATTTTAAACGCTCCTCTGGACTTACGGTTTTAATTAATTTATTAAAAGTTAAGTTTTATTGTTCCTTGAGTCATCGGATTTAAAGATGGGGTGGTGCAACTTTAAGGGTTAATCTTTTTCTTTTTTGTGTTACTATAAATGAAAATAGAAGGTATTTCCATGTCTCATACCTCATTCTACACACAACACTGTCTTAAAGGCTTAGTTCACCTTTAAATTTATAATTAGTACAATGTTGACAGTAACTGCACAGTTATTGTCTAATAATTCAGCAAACTTTAAATCAAAATTTTTTTGGAAAGGGTCAGTTTACACCATGGTAGTTATTTAATTTTAGTACAAACTGACCTCAACTTACATTGATGACGTATGCAAAATACACTCCTGATAAGTAAAAAGGATTAACTTTTCTTCTAGGTAGTTGTAATAAAAAAAAAAATTGTGCCTGATCATGTGCTTTCAGAGCCACCACTTCAGTATGGAACTGTTTTCAGGCAGGCTATTGTTTTGCTTGCTCAATGTAACTGAAGGTGTCTCAGTGGGACATTGATTTTTACTATTGCTGTTCTAATATCTACCAGGGAGCTGTTATCTGTTTACCTTCCCATTGTTCTTCTGATGGGCTGCTGGGGAAGGAGTGATATCACTCCAACATGCAGTGCAGCAGCAAAGATTGACTGAAGTTTATCAGAGCACAAGTCACATGACTGCAGCCACCTGGGAAACGGACAATATGTCTAGCACCTTCTCAGATTTCAAAATTAAATATTAAAAAAACTGTGCTCTTTTGAAAAAAGGGATTTCACTGCAGAAGTCTGCTGAAGAAGCAGTACTATTAACTGATGCATTTCATGACAGTATCCCTTTAGAGTGTGGATAAGAAGTGTATAAATGAAAATAAGTAAGCCTGAATAAGGGAGCACCACCCCTAAATCAAAGAGAAACAGACAAATGGTGTGCAGGGTTATATGGATAAATAGTAACACAAAAAAGAAAAAGATTAACCCTTAAAGTTGCACCACCCCATCTTTAAATCCGATGACTCAAGGAACAATAAAACTTAACTTTTAATAAATTAATTAAAACCGTAAGTCCAGAGGAGCGTTTAAAATAAGGTTAGGGACAGGGAGGCAAAGAACCTGGATTCAAATGGGCAAAGAAGTACACAGCATACTGCGGGTGTTTGGGATGTCAAAGTGTACTTCTTTGCCCATTTGAATCCGGGTTCTTTGCCTCCCTGTCCCTAACCTTATTTTAAACGCTCCTCTGGACTTACGGTTTTAATTAATTTATTAAAAGTTAAGTTTTATTGTTCCTTGAGTCATCGGATTTAAAGATGGGGTGGTGCAACTTTAAGGGTTAATCTTTTTCTTTTTTGTGTTACTATAAATGAAAATAGAAGGTATTTCCATGTCTCATACCTCATTCTACACACAACACTGTCTTAAAGGCTTAGTTCACCTTTAAATTTATAATTAGTACAATGTTGACAGTAACTGCACAGTTATTGTCTAATAATTCAGCAAACTTTAAATCAAAATTTTTTTGGAAAGGGTCAGTTTACACCATGGTAGTTATTTAATTTTAGTACAAACTGACCTCAACTTACATTGATGACGTATGCAAAATACACTCCTGATAAGTAAAAAAGATTAACTTTTCTTCTAGGTAGTTGTAATAAAAAAAATATAAATATGCAACTTACAGTTATTGTCTGATGAAGAACTTCCCAAAGGCATGGTAACATCAGTAGTGATAGCAGCAGTAGTAGTAGTAGTAGTAGTAATAGTAGTAGTAGTAGTAGTATTGGTATTGATATTTGGATTAAGAGAAGATGGTTCACTTGTAGAGGTGGTTGGCATAGTAGTTGAACTACTTCCTGCTGGTGGAGAGGAGGTTAGACTAATAAATTCAGTGGTGGTTGATGATGCAGGTGTGCTGCGTTCAGAAATAGATGAGGAGGCTATAGAGCTAGAAGACTGAGAAGAAGTAGTTCCAGTAGAACTTGTGGAGGCTGTAATAATAGTTGTTGAAGATGGTTCACTTGTAGAGGTGGTTGGCATAGTAGTTGAACTACTTCCTGCTGGTGGAGAGGAGGTTAGACTAATAAATTCAGTGGTGGTTGATGATGCAGGTGTGCTGCGTTCAGAAGTAGATGAGGAGGCTATAGAACTAGAAGACTGAGAAGAAGTAGTTCCAGTAGAACTTGTGGAGGCTGTAATAATAGTTGTTGAAGATGGTTCACTTGTAGAGGTGGTTGGCATAGTAGATGAACTACTTCCTGCTGGTGGAGAGGAGGTTAGACTAATAAATTCAGTGGTGGTTGATGATGCAGGTGTGCTGCGTTCAGAAGTAGATGAGGAGGCTATAGAGCTAGAAGACTGAGAAGAAGTAGTTCCAGTAGAACTTGTGGAGGCTGTAATAATAGTTGTTGAAGATGGTTCACTTGTAGAGGTGGTTGGCATAGTAGTTGAACTACTTCCTGCTGGCGGAGAGGAGGTTAGACTAATAAATTCAGTGGTGGTTGATGATGCAGGTGTGCTGCGTTCAGAAGTAGATGAGGAGGCTATAGAGCTAGAAGACTGAGAAGAAGTAGTTCCAGTAGAACTTGTGGAGGCTGTAATAATAGTTGTTGAAGATGGTTCACTTGTAGAGGTGGTTGGCATAGTAGATGAACTACTTCCTGCTGGTGGAGAGGAGGTTAGACTAATAAATTCAGTGGTGGTTGATGATGCAGGTGTGCTGCGTTCAGAAGTAGATGAGGAGGCTATAGAGCTAGAAGACTGAGAAGAAGTAGTTCCAGTAGAACTTGTGGAGGCTGTAATAATAGTTGTTGAAGATGGTTCACTTGTAGAGGTGGTTGGCATAGTAGTTGAACTACTTCCTGCTGGTGGAGAGGAGGTTAGACTAATAAATTCAGTGGTGGTTGATGATGCAGGTGTGCTGCGTTCAGAAGTAGATGAGGAGGCTATAGAGCTAGAAGACTGAGAAGAAGTAGTTCCAGTAGAACTTGTGGAGGCTGTAATAATAGTTGTTGAAGATGGTTCACTTGTAGAGGTGGTTGCCATAGTAGTTGAACTACTTCCTGCCGGTGGAGAGGAGGTTAGACTAATAAATTCAGTGGTGGTTGATGATGCAGGTGTGCTGCGTTCAGAAGTAGATGAGGAGGCTATAGAGCTAGAAGACTGAGAAGAAGTAGTTCCAGTAGAACTTGTGGAGGCTGTAATAATAGTTGTTGAAGATGGTTCACTTGTAGAGGTGGTTGGCATAGTAGTTGAACTACTTCCTGCTGGTGGAGAGGAGGTTAGACTAATAAATTCAGTGGTGGTTGATGATGCAGGTGTGCTGCGTTCAGAAATAGATGAGGAGGCTATAGAGCTAGAAGACTGAGAAGAAGTAGTTCCAGTAGAACTTGTGGAGGCTGTAATAATAGTTGTTGAAGATGGTTCACTTGTAGAGGTGGTTGGCATAGTAGTTGAACTACTTCCTGCTGGTGGAGAGGAGGTTAGACTAATAAATTCAGTGGTGGTTGATGATGCAGGTGTGCTGTGTTCAGAAGTAGATGAGGAGGCTATAGAGCTAGAAGACTGAGAAGAAGTAGTTCCAGTAGAACTTGTGGAGGCTGTAATAATAGTTGTTGAAGATGGTTCACTTGTAGAGGCGGTTGGCATTGTAGTTGAACTACTTCCTGCCGGTGGAGAGGAGGTTAGACTAATAAATTCAGTGGTGGTTGATGATGCAGGTGTGCTGTGTTCAGAAGTAGATGAGGAGGCTATAGAGCTAGAAGACTGAGAAGAAGTAGTTCCAGTAGAACTTGTGGAGGCTGTAGTAACAGTGGTTGAAGATGGTTCAATTGTAGAGATGGCTGTGATAGTAGTTACACAGAAATTTTAATCAAATGGTAGTAATTTGTAGTTGGTATAGCAGATGAAGTTATAACAATGTTGGCCTATGGCATAGTAGTAAGTTGAGTTGTTTTAGTATGTTATGGCTCTTTTTTAGAAATATGGTATTCATTTAATTATATTAGAAGCAGTAGTGGGTTTTGCAGTAGTAAAATTTGTATATTGTGTAGCACTATATGATTCTGCAATAATAACAGTAGTAGGTTGCTTGTAACAGCAGGGGGGTTATTTATCTCAATATTGGCTGCTACAAACTCCGATCTAACCTGCTCGGGTTTTTAATGCTTATTTATTATTACATTTTCCCGAAAATTTGCTTTGCGGGAAAAGCTCAGATTTTCACAATTTTTTTGTGAATTTTCCCCGAAATCTCTCTTTCGAGTGAAAACTCCGAAAACATTGTGAAATTGCCCAAAACCCCCGACACTACCAAAAATAAATGGGACTGTTCCCATTGACTTTTATGCAACCTCAACAGGTTTGAGATGCCGTGTTTTTATATTCGGGCTTTTTAGCCCTCGGGGTTTAATAAATTACGAAGAATTAGTTTTAAAAGTCAGATTTTATAAAAAGAAAATCACAAATTTTTCTGATTTCGGGTAACTTCGGGTATTCGGAGCTTAGTAAATAACCCCCTTAGAGTTTCTGATAGCATAACTAGCAAATAAGTTGGTTTAGTAGTACATACCTGTAAGTTTTTTAGTAGCGGTGGTAGGACTGGTCCCTGTAATAAAAATAAATGCGTAAGCTGAAACAGATTTGAAATAGCAACAGTATTATTTTGTTTATGTTTAAGCCTCTACAGTTACATCATAATTTGGGTTGATGAAAAGAAAATTGGTCATCATTAACCTCATGACCTACATAAAAAAACTCTTGTATTCTGTGCACCTGTCTGTGTTGATTAAATATATTTATGACAAATAACTGCAGTTGTGGAAAATGTATCAGAAGTTGCAGAATAGAACTAAAATAGAAATAGTAGTTTGCAGTCTTTATAGCAGGTGAAGCTATTAATAATTTTCTCTTACAGAATAATAGTTTTTTGTGTAGTAGTAGCAGCAGCTGTTAATTATCATCATAGTAGAATTAGTGGGAAGGTTTAGCAGTAGGAATTACAGTGGGATATTTTGTAGCTCTAGTCAATGGCATCTTTCTGCCTCAGGCAGCTCCTGCAGTGTCGCCCCCACTTCACCCCCCAGCACTTACTTTTCCTGTTCTGGAGGGGGTCGGGGGCTGCATAGCTAGTGCAGAAAGTGAAATTGTACTCTTAAAGCTTCCAGGAGTGACTTTTTTGCCACCCCTGGTTCCTTGCTCTGTGCTGCTGCCTAGGGCAAGTTTCTCAATTCTTCGCAGCAACTCTGGCTCTGGATCATAGTACCAGTAGTTGTTGGTTTGTAACAATAAGGGTTTCTGATAACATAACTACCATTTAAAGTTGTGAATACTGTAATTCTTTCAGTAGTAGAGGTAGGACTGTCAGCATCAGTTGTTTTTCCTGCAGTTTCAGAAACAAGCTGCTGTGTAGTCATGGAGTAGCAATTCCATTGTATACTACAGAGTTTATTTGTTATATCCCGTGCCCTTTCTCCTTTTTCAGCTTATAATGGCTGCCCCTGTGGCTACACAGCAGCTTGTTTATATAAACTATAATAGTACTTATCTGTTATCTACTGTGTATCCTGTGCTTGAATGGCTGCCCCCATGGCTACACAGCAGCTTGTTTATATAAACTATAGTAGTACTTATCTGTTATCTACTGTGTATCCTGTGCTTGAATGGCTGCCCCCATGGCTACACAGCAGCTTGTTTATATAAACTATAGTAGTACTTATCTGTTATCTACTGTGTATCCTGTGCTTGAATGGCTGCCCCCATGGCTACACAGCATTTTTATATCAAAAAATTGTTTCTGAAGTAAACACAAATTTTACCTCTGCAGCATGACCGTACATTATATTTTCATTGCTTTAAAATACTTAAATTTTTTGGTGTTACTTTTCCTTTAAGTCCGATTAGTCTGAACCTCATCCAGTCATGCACAAATCACTTATTGCTTTAGGTTGTCCATTTGAAAGAAAATTAGTAAATAAATTATTAAATAAAAGTACTGTAGTAGTGAGTCTAGGGGGCACATTTACTAAGCTCGAGTGAAGAATTAGAATAAAAAATACTTCGAATTTCGAAGTATTTTTTTGGCTACTTTGACCATCGAATTGGCTACTTCGACCTTCGACTACGCTTCAAACTAAAAATCGTTCTACTATTCGACCATTCGATAGTCGAAGTACTGTCTCTTTAAAAAAAACTTCGATCACCTACTTTGCCACCTAAAACCTACCGAGCACCAATGAGAAGGTCCCCATAGGCTTTCCATTTTTTTTTGATCGAAGGAAAATCGTTTGATCGATGGATTAAAATCCTTTGAATCGTTCGATTTGAAGGATTTAATTGTTCGATTGAACGTTTTTTCCTACGATTGTTTGAACGAAGGAAATGCGGTAAATCCTTCGACTTCGATATTCGAAGTCGAAGGATTTTACTTCGACGGTCGAATATCGAGGTTTAATTAATCCTCGATATTTGACCAATAGTAAATGTGCCACTATATGTTTCAGCTATAGATTGTATATAGACAGTGTTGAATGACACCAAGATTATTATAGTAGAGGGTTTTTGATGGATGTTTGATATGTTCCATCAAAAATCTGACTAAGTAACCAGGAACTTGGAATTATATCCTGGAAAAAATATAATCACAGTAAGACTATAGGTTGAATTTTACTCTGTAGGGGTTGACATATGAGCAGTAACTGAGGTATTTGAGATTCAAACTATAGTTGTGGGTTCTTCAGCAAGGGTAGAAGTGAGTAAGGGTAGAAGTCGGTGAGTAAGGGTAGAAGTCGGTGATTCTGTAGTAGTTATATTGAAAGCTGTATTAGTAGAAGTATGTTCCGTAGTAGTATTTGATGGTACTACTATATTGTGGTTTATTTGTGGTAGAAGTAGTTGGTTCAAGAAAAGTGGAGGAAGCAGTAGCAACAGGTCTTGTAATATGTTTAGTAGTTGTACTGTAGGACAGATTTGTATGTTTTTTTTCTGTAGTCTTGGATACAGTAGGTGTAGTTGAGTGTTTTTCAGTAGTAGTGAGTCTTTTTGTAGTAGCAGTAGAAGATTGCTCAAAAGTAGTTGTCAATGGTTCAGAAGTAGTAGTAGTTAATTCAATAGTAGTTGTGGGTTCTTCAGTAAGGGTAGAAGTGAGTGATTCTGTAGTAGTAATCTCACTTGATCAATTTGAGTTTTTGGGACATAGTTTAGATCGATTTTAGTTTGTTTCAGGATATAAACGCGATCATTAGAGTTTTTCCGCTGCTGTTTTTTAATGTGAGTTATTGACATTTGAATTTTTCCATAAACAAGCAAACATTTGAAATTCGAGTTTATCCGATGTAGAAAAACCCTCAAACAACTCACAGATTTAATTCTTGATAAATATAACCCTTTAATAAAAGTCATATTAAAAGTAGTAGGTTTGCCTCACCAATCACTCATATCCCCTGCTTCTGTACTATTTAATTATTGCAGAGAAAAATTATTTTTAAAAAATTTGGATTTGGATAAAATGGAGTCTATGGAAGACAGCCTTTCTGGAGCTTTCTGGATAATGGGATTCCAGATAATGGACCATCTGCCTATACTAGTACACTGCTAGTATATAGGAGTAGAGGGTGCATTTAACTTTACAGTAGTAATATGTAATAATTTAAAACTACCTAGTACAGTCCCTTAATAAAACTCTTTCTTCTATTCATGCTAGTCCTACCAGAATTGGAGTAGTGCTTGGAGTAGACCATGCACTGGTATAGGCCCCACTAGAGACCCAGACCAACAGTCATCTAGACACAACCGACAATAAACCCTCTACAAATGAGATAGTGGCTCTGAAATATATTGAAATATATTGTGTTACACTGAATTGCAAATGTACTGTATATAAGATAAAGCAGGAATTATGTACCTGTTAGAATTTATATGCCCTACTGTAAGACAATTATCTCTTACTCCTACTGTAACCTTTCTTCTACGTTATCAACTGTTAAACTAAAATTTCAAAAAAAAAACTTTTAAAAAACTTTTTTTTTAAAATTATGCTAAATATTTCAGAATGCAGACACATTCTATCCCATGTACTATCCCTTTTTCTAGTCAAGTTGAATTTTTAGAGAAAAAAACGTTTTGCTTTTTATTTATTATACCCCAAAGCTGCTAACAATTCAAATCTAAAAATACTCCAGCTAAAACCTGTTTAAATCATGTAAAAGTCAATGGCAGATGGTTCCTTTAACCTATGGAACATGATTCATGCCTTCATGGTTCTCGAAAGTTTGAGCTGGTTTTCGTGTGAAAACTCAAATAATTTGTGTTTTTCAACTACAAACTCGATAAATCTAAATTTGTTGTATGTCAGTTTGAAAAAGTCGCACAATTTGCATTGACACTCAAATTTTTTGAGTTTTTTTCTCAATCTGACTTTTTGAACCTAAATTATTAGTAAATACATTAAATTTGTGGATGGGAGTTAGGTCGAGTTAGTTTTTATTAAAGTTTAGTTTTAGTAAATAACTCCCTAATAGTTTTGTGGAGAATACTTATCAAATGGCCAATCCTCAAATGAATTTATTTACAAGTACATAGATTACTTTTATATATAGACTTTGTGCAGAAGAACTTTTTCATCTTTGGTAAATAAAACAGAAATATATGTAGAACATTTTAATTATGCGGATTTACCTACCTTTTAATCTCTGATCCTTACACTGATATTGTAAGTGACCAATAATACTACAGCTAAAGGTTGGCACTACCTCAGTACACGTGTTCCCTTTTATAAGGGGATATGCTCCTGTCGCTTAATCAGTCATTTAGAAAATATTAAAGGGATACTGTCATGGGAAAAAAAATGTTTTCAAAATAAATCAGTTAATAGTGCTGCTCCAGCAGAATTCTGCACTGAAATCCTTTCTCAAAAGAGCAAACAGATTTTTTTATATTCAATTTTGAAATCTGACATGGGGCTAGACATATTGTCAATTTCCCAGCTGCCCCAAGTCATGTGACTTTTGCTCTGATAAACTTCAATCACTATTTACTACTGTACTGCAAGTTAGAGTGATATCACTCCCCTCCCTTTTTCCCCCCAGCAGCCAAACAAAAGAACAATGGGAAGGTAACCAGATAGCAGTTCCCTGGTAGATCTAAGAACAGCACTCAATAGTAAAAACCCATGTCCCACTGGGACACATACAGTTACATTGAGAATGAAAAACAGCAGCCTGCAGAAAGCATTTCTCTCCTAAAGTGCAGACACAAGTCACATGACTGGGGGTAGCTCGGAAATTGACAAAATGTCTAGCCCCATGTCAGATTTTAAAATTGAATATAAAAAAATCTGTTTGCTTTTTTGAGAAATGGATTACAGTGCAGAATTCTGCTGGAGCAGCACTAGTAACTGATTAATTTTGAAAAAAAAAATTCCCATGACAGTATCCCTTTAAGCATAAAATTAAGGACGTATTAGGGCACTGCTACATACTTCATAAATATTTGATTTATTCAGCAAAAAAATCAACAATTTTTACTTGTTGTAGTTTAAGGCACCCACTCGGTTCCCCCAGATATTTGCAACAGTTTAATTTATTTTTGCTGCATCATCTCTTGCTAAATTATACAAAGTACACATAGAGGAAATCCCTTCTTTTAATTTAAAAAAACAGATAGGTCCATGTATGTATTTATCTGTGTTCAGCTTTAAAAAGTCCAAATAGAAAGGAGGGCTATTTAGAAGAACACCTATAACCATATCTTGGTTACAGACGCTTTTAAATAGTGATTAACCCCTTGCAATCCAGGGCCCTGAGCTCTCTTTGCATATGAAAGATACTGGGATTTACAGCACACTGCCTCCACCAAGTGAGCCCTGAGGAGCACAGCTCAGGGAATTTCTATTAGGAAAATAAAACACACAGTTTGCAGTACACTAATTTAAGTTTATATAAAACTGAATGCAATAACTCTTAATACAAATCACACAATTAACTCTACCCTGGGGAACCTGTGTTGACTATTAATCCCCTGGCACAGTCCCATGCTCCACTCTTGGTGGATAAATACAGATTAACACAGTTCAGATCAATTCTGTTCCCTAAGAGCTCTTGTGTCCACAGGTAGGAATACCTGCCCCAAGGTGCCTCTTCCTTTGGATTTAGTAGCTCCTCCATGTGGCATGTATACGAGCCATACCTGTCCTCCAACCAGGGACACACAAGGATTTTAACAGCATCCAACAGATGAACTGGACATAGGGTAATCTCTCTATTTAGACTGAAAACTCAAAGTTATCCATCTGAGTACCACACACACACATACGCAGACTCTTTGTTACTGCAGCTCCTTTACTCATACGCTGCACGTTCATTTCTTCATAGATCTGTCTCTGTCTGACTTCTGCAGCAGGGGCTCCCTCTGTAACCCTGTGCATTTGTCCAAAGCAAGGCACTCCTCTTGTCTTTCTCCTCTTCCAGAGATGCATTGGGGCTCCCAGCCAATTGGATTGCTCTCCAGTCTGTAACCGTGCTGGATGATGTCACAGACAGAAAAAACAGTGGAAAGAGTTGTCTGATCCTCTACATACCTATAGTTTAAAACTTCTTAAGAAATTATCAGTGTAATGGGGTGTAAGTCTCTGCAATGCAGTATATATACTTAAGGTGTACAAAAAAAGTGAGTACTCTAGTAGCAAGCAAAGGTTTGCCATCTTTCTCCCTGGAAAACTTTGGGGGAGGCAGGGCAATGACACAGGGGCAGAGGGGCCGTGATGTAGTGGGGTGAGGCCATGATGTGATGGGGGCAAAACTAGGATGTCGGGAATGGGACTGTGATGTAGCGATCGGCGATAGCGTCAGTCTCAGGAAATCCTGCCCGGTTTTCCTAATTTGGTCAAAACCAGAAAGGTGGAAACCCTAATCGAGCACCACACTTCTCACATGTGGAAGCATTAACATTTAAATACCCCTCTCTGCAGGGCTATGGATCAAACCTCTGCCACACTGACTGCTCTTCTGTTCTCTCTGCTCTAGGGTTTATCTTAAAGTATGCATCCAACTTGCTATCAGACCATCTCCTCAAAATTCTCCGCACCACATTCACTTTACACAGAGTAGCAAAGGGTAACAGAAGCAGAGAGACAGATGTAAGAGCGGAAAAGGCAATGGAAAGGCATGAATGGTGAAAATGCCTAAAATGGAAGTAAAAAAGAGAAGGAAGGGGAGAGAAAATGAAATAGCTGTGGTGAAAGAAAGAAAAACGGTAAGGGGTTAATAACATTGATATTGAAATTTGGTGACACAGATCTTCTCTGTTAAGGGATGTGGTTGCCTTGGGCAGGTACAAAAGTTTAAACATAGGGCCAGATTCAATTCAATGAGAACAAGTAAGCTTACTGTTTATCACGTGAAAACCCATGATCGAGATTCAAGGAGAAAAACTTTTCTCCTAATTCAGTTCCAGTTTTTTCCCACAGACTTCAATAGAGTTTTCACACGATAAGCCCTAAGATAAATGTTTCCAAATTGAATTGCACCTCAAATGGAATCTCTTCCATGACTTTTCATATGTTTTTGGATGTACTCTAATATATTTATTTGGACTTTAAGAGGTTTTCAGGGTTTTTTTGCTAGAAATTATCAGGAAAAACTTGAATTTTTAGAGGTTTTTTTAAGTTATGCATGTGTTTTATTTTTTGTTCATACTTTTTATTTATTTTTATATTTTATATTCTTTAAATAAATTCAATGGCAAACGTGGTTTTAGAGTTCATGAGTTTAGTTGTGTTTTTAAAAAACACTAAAATCTGATTTTCAATAAATAAGCCACCACGTCTTTTTGAAACAAGAAAAAAAAAAAGAGATTTGTTTTCAATGTTCTTTGTGGTTGGAGAGACAGGAGTCGCTAGTCATACCTTCTGGCTGCAATGCATTCTTGTATCCCTTCTATTTAGGACCTGGCTTTGACCTTCACAATATTGTATTTAACTACTTGTAAGAACTGTGAGTAGGGTACTGCCTTGATAATGTGGGTATGATGATAGTTTGTGCCAGTGAAATTGTGTTCCTGTCTTTATCTTTATGTTAAAATGTTGTGGCAAGGGCCCTCATTGCCAAATGTTTTGGTTTGTTTGTGAGCATTGTACCCTTATGTGCAGCAATGCAATAGTAATAATGTATAGGTTTGCAAAAGTCTGGGAAACATTAGAACCCATTCAGGTTCCATTGTGGTCTTAAAGGTACCTAGTTTAGGTAAAAAGTCTGCATAACACTACTAAGATACACAGACGTGTATAATTTTACATAAATTATGTTGTAAATTTTAAATATACATAAAGGTATTTGCCCAGTAGAGCTTGCAAATTAATGTCTTATTTTTGTTTGAATGTCAAATAGCTTTCGATATTTCAAAAGAAATGCTGTACACCCAATCCAATATTTAAGAGAATTTCCACTCCAATAAATAAACAGACAATGTTATCAGAGCTAGAGAGAAAGGGAAAAAAAGGCAGAAAAAAATATATTGTGTAACACATTCAAATAGTTCTTCAATTGTTCAATCACTTTACTGGTCAATTTTAAAGTGCAAACTTGCCTTGTGCAAATTATTCAATCAGCTGACCCTCAGAGTAGAAGCAAATACTCCAATACAATTGACTTGAAAGATTCAGCCAATTGGATCAAAATAAAGTGCAAATGAAGTTTGAGCAGCTCTGATGCACAACTTCTATGGTGTTGTTATTCTATGGGGTGTGTCTTTACAAGGAAATATTTAGAAAAATAAATGTAAACTTTTTTTATATGATATGGGCTGGTAAATTAGGACTACAGTGCAAAATGTGAACAGTCCCTTTAAACACTGCTTTGTCAATCTCTCCTTATTTTTGTGCATCATGGTTAGCTGCACATTGCGCACAAATATTTGAAATGAACTCACATATTATATGGGTGTTTCTTGGTCATTGTTTCCAATTTATCCTTGATGGTAATTTTGCAAATTATAAATGATTATATTTAAATTATAGATTAATGTAAAAATAGGAAATAATATGAATTAATAATTTGTAAAATCTCTTTGCTATTATGCCATATTTAAAAAGCTCTTAAGGACAATTGCAGCGCCAATAAAACCCTAAAATTATGTTTGCACATTAAGGGGAAGATTTACAAAGGTTTGAATTTCGAAATTAAAAAAACTTCAAAATTCGACCCACTAATTGAAATCCTTCGACTTCGTATAGTAGAAGGATTTTTCACAGAATTTAGTGTTCGAATGATTAAATCGTTCGATTTGATCTATTCAAACGATTTTTAGCGATCGATCAAAGTATTTTTGTTCGACCAAACAAAACTTAGAAAAGTGCTCTGGAAGGTCCCCGTTGGCTAACATTGCACTTCGGTAGCTTTAATTTGGTGAAGAATGAAGTCGAAGTTTTTTTTAAAGAGACAGTACTTTGCTTATCGAACGGTCACATGACTTGGGGCAGCTGGGAAATTGACAATATGTCTAGCCCCATGTCAGATTTCAAAATTGAATATAAAAAGATCTGTTTGCTGTTTTGAGAAATGGATTTCAGTACAGAATTCTGCTGGAGCAGCACAATTAACTGATTCATTTTGGAAAAAAAACTTTTTCCCATGCCAGTATCCCTTTAAGTACCCAACTGTCGTATTGTTTTTAGGCCACATAATTAAGCCTAATTTACTTTGTAGCACATGAACCACAATTACATATGGAAGGAATTTCTGGCAGAGGAGCAAGAATTGTACACCCGTGATCAGGAAGGTTTTCCTTAATTGCAATGGATAATTAATGTAATCAAAAACTCTTGTGGTTACTAATAATAATACCATATTCGCACAGGTAGAAACAATATCCCAAAGAAACAATATAGCATGTATTTTAGTGAACAAAAAGTGTAATAATAATAACTAGCAATATAAATATACAATATGTCACACCATGTATAACTACATTTCTCTATATTGTATTGTTCATACTTGGTCATGTGTTAACACTTAGTTCCGCTCAAGGATGTCTAAGCATCAGCTAGGGCATAACAGCAACACAATATAATGGTCATGAGCAGCATTTTTAATGGATTTTTAGGGAAATTTCCCTTCACTTCTTTCAAAAAAAACAAAGTCAGCATGCAGAGGAAATACACTTGATGGGCTACTCCTTACATGGAGAGGATGGTTACATCTTGGGCAGGAGATGCCTAGCTATGACGTTTCATAAATAACTAATAGATTACTGCATCGCGAAGTAGACACTAGAACAGATAAACACTAAAGCCAGGGACATATTTACTTAGCTCGAGTGAAGGATTAGAATGAAAAATACTTCCAATTTTGAAGTATTTTTTTGGCTACTTCAACCATCAAATTGGCTACTTCGACCTTCGACTACCATTTCAACTTCGAATCGAACGATTCAAACTAAAAATCGTTTGACTATTCGACCATTCGATAGTCGAAGTACTGCCTCTTTAAAAAAAACTTCGACTACCTACTTCGCCATCTAAAACCTACCGAGCACCAATGTTAGCTTATGGGGAATTTTTCTAAGCATTTTTTGATCGAAGGAAAATCGTTCGTTCGATGGATTAAAATCCTTTGAATCATTCGATTTGAAGGATTTAATCATTTGATTGAACGATTTTTCTTTCGAACAAACGAAATGCGGTAAATCCTTCGATTTCGATATTCGAAGTCGAAGAATTTAACTTCGATGGTCGAATATCGAGGGTTAATTAACCCTCGATATTCGACCAATAGTAAATGCGCCCCTTAGGGGCACATTTACTAAGGTTCAAGTGAATTTTCGAAGCACAAAAAGTTCGAATTTCGTAATTTTTTGGATACTTTGACCATCAAATAGGATACTACAATTTCGAATTTACTTCGACTTTGATTCGAAGTAAAAATCGTTTGAATATTCGACCATTCAATAATCTAAGTACTATCTCTTTAAAAAAACTTTGACTTCAATACTTCGCCAAATTAAACCTGCCGAATTGCTATGTTAGCCTATGGGGACCTTCTACAAACTTTTTCTAAGTCTTTACACGTCTAATAAAAATCCATCGATCGTACGATAAAATCGTTCGATTAGAACGATTTAATCGCTCGCTGGAGCGATTTTTATTCGATCGTAGGATTGCCAAATTCTATGAAAAAACTTCGAATTTGATATTCGAATTCAAAGTTTTTCAATTCGATGGTCGATTTTCAATGTTTTTTGTACTTCGAAATTCGACCCTTGATAAATCTGCCCCTTAGGGGTTTAAGGTACGGACCAACCAGTTAAATTGGTAGGAAAGTACAATGATAATGTGGCTACAAACACAGTTATAAAACTGAATAAATGCAAAATAGAAATTTTCAGTAAGTACAGCACATTCGAATTAAAAATGTTTGTATCCACTCATTCCCTTTTTTTTTTGTAATAATAGTAAAGCAGCTCCTTGTACTTGATATTAACTGAGCTAGTATGAACTTTTATTAACAATCTTATTGGGATTATTTCAATTTGAAATATTTTTTTATCAGCATTAAGCCACGGTGATCCAAATTACAGACAAAGGCATTTCAGATAATATAACTGGTACCTGTACTATGTTACTTAATATTTCATTACCGCTTTAAATTAGTGAATTTAAGAAGATATCAAAATTAAAATGTATGCAGCCAACCATCAGAATGTATCATTGCTTGACAATTTTTAAACATGATTTAATTCTTCCCCTTTGAGTAGAAATAAAAATATATTTTGCAGTGATAAAATAAAATATCTTGGGATGGATCTTTACATATATTAAAGAATCTTGTATTAAGGCTTCTAAAAACATTTAAACGACAAAAAGAAAATCCAAATAGGATTGTTGGCAACCAACATATGTTTATCTTCATAAAAATTAGTTTAATATAGGGTAATGCGGCTCAGCATGCTAATAAATTTGCCCTGAGAACTGTTTGATTTAACAGGATTGTTTAAGATTCTACACAAGATCAGTTCTTCAACAATGGCATTTAGTGGTTAACATTCTTTTTCTTCAACAAAAGCCACAACTGCTAGATTTGGTATAATTGCAGAGCCTTTACTTAATTTACCTCTCATTTCTTATCACTATATAAATTAAATCCAGAATATTAATATTTGGATGGATTAATATGTAACATCTCACTCATCATCCTTTCTTATCAATTAGTCACATACATTAAATCTTAAAATTCTGCAAATGTTTTAATTGTTAAACACTTACTTGTGGCTGTGATTTAAACATTTTAAATAACAGATTAGAACTCCACAACTCACCTTGTACCTCAGTTAACAAGACCCATGGTAACACCAGGCTGAATATGAGATAATTCTTTAATAATCCCATGGTATTCAATATTGATTGTGTTTAATTCAGGATGAAAACTCCTCCAATGTAGAGCAGTGTAGAAGAATCAAAAGCAATATTCTGATAGACTAATCCTACAGTGGGTTTTATGCTCAGTTATTCTGGGTAAAGGACAACCCTTATATATAATTGCTTTGAGTTTACACCCTTTCTCATTCTTATTAAGTGTTTGCTCTCTACTTAGATGATTGAGACAATTAGCTCAAATTGTTAAGATGTTCACTGTACAAAGAGCCATGACACATAGTACAAGTATGTTACAAAAAGATGTACAAAATTGGACTTAAATACAGATAAGTGTAAATCTGTAATAGGTGACAAAACGCAGGATATGACACTCGGTTACACCTTAGTTCTAAACCAAATATGAGTATCGCTTCAAAGGACATTGACAGTAGCTAGAATAGCTAGAAAATGAATAACACTAAAAATATACCTATGTTTAATATGGAGAAAAATCATCAAAGTGAGATGTCTCATTTACATAAAAATTCAAAAAAGTAAACAACAGAAAATTTGTAATCTCCAACTTCACCTTTATTGGGGGACAAAAGAGAAAAAAAAAATTTTTTTAATGACTGCAGTACATTGAGTAAACTCCCAAAACTCTATACTCTCTTGTGAATTGTGAAGTTGTATGCACATGATGTGCAGTATATTTAGTAAGGCTTTAGGTACTTATTTGCTTATACTTATAGAAAAAAGATGTTGAATTAAAATTAGGAGTCTGCGGAAATATTATTTATATTTATTTCTTTACCTAATTGGGAATACACACACAATGGTCTATGTTTATTGAACATTATACTGGTGGCACAGACCGTGGACTGTCATTGTCTCATCCCCATCCCCCCCATTCAGGTTTTTGCCTTGGGTGTTTCTGCCTTCACTTCTGTTGCTTGATCCAATCCTTGGTCTCCTTGTTTAACAACACTTTGCCATTGGTGCAAGCAGTGACATAATTCAAGGTGCCAGTACCTTCGTGAAATATCAGTTTACCAGCCATACAATGTATTATTACTGTATAATAGTAACAAAAACAAAATAGAGGGCAGATTTTATTAGGCAGTACTTTTACAGTATTTTGCAAATCATAGGGCAAATCCTGCAAAAATAAGTGTATGTAAGTAATGTATATTAGTAGTATATTAGTATTATAGTTTCTCAATGAAATGAATGTAGAATTCCCTATTCCTAAAAAAAGTGAATTTGCTACTTCTGAGCTGAGACAGAGAGGAGTCTTGTCTCAAGGATATATTATTGTGGATTAATGAAACCCCGGCTAAGCAAGTCAAACAAGCTAATGTAATGTATCTAAAGGATGATATAGAAATGTATTTATCTTCTGATGGTGGATAGGGATGTAGCGAACTGTTCGCCGGCAAACTAGTTCGCGCGAACTTCGACTGTTCGCGTCCGCCGCAAGTTCGCGAACGTCGCGCGACGTTCGCCAATAGGCGTTCGCGTCAAAATCGTTCGACCATTCGACCATTCGATCGCTAAAATCGAACGATTTTCGTTCGAATCGAACGATCGAAGCCATTGGATTGAATGAAATCATTCGATCCAATGGCTTCGATCGTTCGATTCGAACGGAAATCGTTCGATCGAACGATTAAAATCCTTCGATCGTTCGAATCGAACGATTTTCGGATGTTCGAAGTTCGCGAACTGTTCGCGAACTGTTCGCATTTTTTGCCGGTGTTCGCGAACGGCGTTCGCGAACACATAGTCGGCGGTTCGCTACATCCCTAATGGTGGAGTGAATTTCTTCACTTATTAGCTCTGCTGCCTATTCAAGCTTCAGCATCCAATGACATTCTAATAATAAGAAAGCCTATTACCCCTAAAGCTTTTGAGTGCAAATTCTCTAAAATGTATCCTTTCCAAGAGGATGTTGCTAAAAATTGGGAAAATTGTTGATGCCTCAGCGGTGCAACTTACTAAAAAAAAGTCTGTATTACCAATTGACAGTTTTGTTTCTCAAATATCCTATGTATTAATGGATGTAAACAGTTTTGAGAAGAAGTACCCCAAATTTCAGTTGCCAAGGATGGACTGGCCGACTGGATACTAGGGAAATCCTGGTGGACTCCACCACCTGGGCCTGTCAGTTGTGCCCATTTTATTCTATTTTCACTTCTCTAAATGAATTTCAAGAGCAGAAAGAGGCTTGCTCTGCAAAACGATATTAATTGTGTGAAAGACAGGGCAGCCAGAGCATGGTGGCTAGTGGAGGAGATAAGGGTCAAAAGATGCAGTTACAGGACGAGCAATTAATAAGGAGTCAAAAGAAAAAGAATTAAGGGTGCAAGAAGAGTGCAGACATGGAGGTTATTAGAATCAGGAATGAATGAAGTAGAGAGAATGCTAAAATGCAAAAATAGGTATGAAACTACATTTGTAGGGCAACATTGGTGACATTATTGATTTTGATAAATAACCCCCTTGTACTTAGCACTTATCTGTACAGCAAATAAGTGGAGGAAGCCCATGCAGCTGACCTTTCCCCTTTCTGGAGCACAGATTCGTTAATCTTAACTGACTTTTTCATGGATTTGATTTATTTCCACCAGTATTCCTAGCCTTAAGTTAATTATACAGGGCTGGCATGGTTAGTGTCTTAGGAAGAATTGTAAATGGGAAAGCAATAGCTAATAGATTCCCCAAAACAAACAACATTGTCTGGGCTCTAAACAGCAAATGCCAGGGTTGTCCAAACATTTTGCAAAGATTTGGTGAGGTGAAAATGTTTAGGGGCCGACCATTCAGCCTGACATTCTTTGAACCATAACATAAATGCAAATGAACTTTTTATGACATTTTTATTGCAAATGGCATACATACTACTTGTTATTTCTTCACACAGAACAGAAATAAACATAAACAAGTTTTTACCAAAATCACTTTCATATTTGAAGGGTTTTTTTCCAGACAGACTTTTTCTTCATTTTATTCTATGACTTTTTTCCAGACAGAATTTTTTGTATGACTATGTCAAATGAAAATGAAGAAAAAATCTGTCTGGAAAAAAAAACTTTCAGGAAGATTAAACATATCTAGGTTTATTTGAAACATACAAAATAAATTGCCTGCACTAATGTGACCGGTGATACTGAGATCTCGACCACAGTAAATAGCCCAGGTCTGGCTCAAAAACAGTCGTTTTGATGCGCAAGATATCACGCAGGTGAGAGTCACTTAGTTTCATCCTCATGCGGCTCTTGTTAAAGGGATACCGTCATGGGAAAAAAAATTCAATTTTTTCAAAATTAATCAGTTAATAGTGCTGCTCCAGCTGGGAAATTGACAAAATGTCTAGCCCCATGTCAGATTTCAAAATTGAATATAAAAAAATTTGTTTGCTCTTTTGAGAAATGGATTTCAGTGCAGAATTCTGCTGGGGTAGCACTATTAACTGATGCATTTTGAAAAGAACATGTTTTCCGATGACAGGATCCCTTTAAAGTTCATAACAGAGAATGTCTTCTCACACAAGTATGTTGAGCCAAACAAGCTCAGCATTTTCTTAGCAAATGTTCGAATCTCTTGGAACTTGCCTTTATCCAGCTGGCGGTAAAAGTTGACAAAAGGGAGCTGTTGTTGCCGACTGCGACACTCGGTGTCACACTGCAGCTCAATGAGCTCCAGCTGCAGGTGGTCTGGAGCTTCTGGAGCTTCACAAGGGTCCATGGTGAAAGGAGAGGAAAAAAGCATGATCTCTTTTCAATAGCTGCAAAATCCCAAAAGCGCTGTTGAAACTCCTCAGCCAGAGATGAGATGTCTGCTGCATACCTCCTCATTTATGCACTGATATTGTTCTGTGGAAAACTGGTCCTTATTTCCTGCAGCGATGGGAAATGTGTGGTATTGGGCTGTGTTTGTGATAGTTGTGTTTGGAAAAGTAGCAGCTTGGTCCCAAAAGCTTTGATGTGTGAATACAGTTTACTTACCACTGCATTTTGCCTGTGAAGTCTCGTGTTCAGTGCGTTCAGATGTCGTGCTATGTCACCTAAGAATCCAAAATCAGCCAACCAAACAGGATCAGATAGTTCTGGCATTGATTTTCCTTTTTTTTGTCAAGAATTGTCGATTTCCTCCCTAAGAGTAGGGATGTAGCGAACGTCGGAAAAAAAGTTCGCGAACTTGCGCAAAAATGCGAGCGGTTCGCGAACGGTTCGCGAACCCCATAGACTTCAATGGGAAGGCGAACTTTAACATCTAAAAAAGACATTTCTGGCCAGAAAAATGATTTTAAAGTTGTTTAAAGGGTGCAACGACCTGGACAGTGGCATGCCAGAGGGGGATCAAGGGCAAAAATGTATCTGAAAAATCTGCCTGTGTGTGCTTGGAAGAGATAGTGTAGGGGGAGAGCTGTTAGTGATTTCAGGGACAGATGATAGTAAGTTTGCTGGCTAGTAATCTGCTTGATACTGCTCTGTATTGGAACAAAAAAATAAATAAAAGCAGTCCTTACAAGGACTACTGTTATTGCAGCAGTCAGCAGATGAGATCAGAAGCAGGACAGCTGCCCACTGCAGCTACATACAGAGCACTGCAGTAGAAGGTAGATTACTAGCCAGCAAAGCTACCTAAGCTTAAATGTCCCTCAAACCCCTGCAGACTTCTGTCCCTCCAATAACAGAGCAGTATCAAAACGATTACTAGCCAGCAAACTTTCAACTGTCCCTGAAATCACTAACAGGCAGCAGCTCTCTCCCTACACTATCTCTTCAGCACACACAGGCAGAGTGAAAAAACGCTGCAGGGCTTCGGTTTTTATAGGGAAGGGGAGTGGTCCAGGGGAGAGCTTCCTGATTGGCTGCCATGTACCTGCTGGTCTGGGGTGAGAGGGCAAAAAAAAGCGCCAACAATGGCGAACCCAAAATGGCGAACGTCGCGCGACGTTCGCGAACTTCCGGCGAGCGCGAACACCCGATGTTCCCGCGAACAAGTTTGCCGGCGAACAGTTCGCGCCATCCCTACCTAAGAGAGCAAAAGCGCTGCAGCGAAGACCCCCAACTGAGCCATCTTATGTCGTTGTGATATACAACATCTCTGTATTCAGCTTGGGTGTCAAGTAGAAATTGTTGAAACTGGTGGTGGTACTGAGTTTTGGAGCAATATAATTAATAACCTTTATTACGGGTTTCTTAACATGATCATATTTTAGATATTTGGCACAAAGAACTTGTTGGTGAATAATATAGTGAAGTTTTATAGCTTTGCCTCCTTCTTCGCTGACTTTGTTACAGACCACTTCACACGCCAGCCATGGCAGGTGCGCCATCAGTAATAATCCCAGTGACTTTTTTCCATGGTAGTTTCCTGTCATCTATGGTGGAACAAACGGAAACAAATAAATCTGTTCCTATGGTTTGGGCCTTAAAGCTCTGGAGGTCAAGTAGCTCTTCACTCACGTTCATTTCATTATCCACTCCTCTCAAAAGAATCAGTAACTGAGGGGTGCCACATGCAGCCGTGCTTTCATCACAGGCTAACGAAAAAAAATCGAACTCCACTCGTTTTGCCTCTGTCTCTTAATATCAGATGAAATGTCTTCAGTTCTCTGTACCACAGTGCTATGAGCCAGGCAAATATTGGCAAACTCATACTTCTTCTCTGGACAAATTTTCTCCACCATTCTCATCAAGCATTCTTTAATAAATCCTCAGTAGGGATGGGCGGATTTTCTCGCCTTGTTTCGCCCAAAAAATTACGCCCATAGACTTGTATGGCGTTGTGCGTCAAAATAAAAAAGACGCGCGTAAAAACAGTTTCACCGCGTGACAAAATTTTAGACTTTAATGGACGTCGGCGACATTTCGCCGTCGAAATTAGTCGATATTCGACCAATCTAAATTTATTAAAAAAAAAGATTTTCCAAAACTCGGGTGAATAGGATTGACCTGAAAGCTCGGATCGAATTCTAATTTAATTTAGTTTAAGTTTTGAAAACTCGATTCAAGTTTTTCTCTGAAAAAAACTTGAATATCAGGAAGGCTGCAAACAACTCCAAAGTGATCCCAGGATGTCTTCTATTTTTATAAATAACAGGATATTCATTTATAGTATTTATAGAGAGAGAGAGAGAGAGAGATTTTAATATACAGTATATATATATATATATATACAAGAGATCCTCTGCATTCGATGGCCTGTCCATATAACGCAATACACCCAAGCTGGCCAACTACGTCAAAGTCATCCCACATCCCAGTCCTATGCTCAATTTTCATCTGATTCATTAAGAATTATATTATATGATATATATGTGTATATATATATATATATATATATATATATATATATATATATATATATATATATATATATATATATATATATATATATATATATATTATAATTATATGCAGGGCTGCCATCAGGGGGTCACTGGGTGGACAGTCCTCCCGGGCCCGGTGGATTTCCCCGCTTCCAGGGGTCCCGGTCGCGACCTGACTCTGCCCTGCATTTTTCCCCACAGAGCTGCGTCCAGTGCGTACGCGTGACGTCAGTACGCATACTGCCCCTGAGCCACCAATGCAGGGCCCCTGATGCCCCTGCAGGCCCCTGAACCCTCAATGAGGGCCCCTGATTCCCCTGCAGGCCCCTGAATCCCCATTCGGGCCCCATATCCCCATGCAGGGCCCCTGATTTGCAGAGGGCCTGGTCAGCAGTGTTTTTTTTTTGTGACCCCTGGCTGCCAATGCAGGCCCCTGAACCCCCAATGAGGGCCACGGATTCCCATGCAGGGCCCCATATCCCCCAATGCGTAGAATAATTGTAAAACAAAGTGCAATTTAGGTTAGAGCAGGTACCTGCTTAAAGAGTCTATCTTGATGTGGTGGTAGGCTTAATAACCCTTTTGCCAAAATGATTTTATTTGCGGTTTGTGAATGTGTCCATGTGACCTTTGTGGTGGGGGCGTGGTTAAGTTGAGGGCATGGTTGGGGGCGTGGTTAGGGGAGGTGTCGTGAGGGGGGCCCCGGAAATTTTGTTGTGTGGGGCCCCGTGATTTCTGATGGCGGCCCTAATTATATGTGTGTGTGTGTACAAAACAGCAAATATTCACTGCACTAACTTTTATTTTTGAGGATTTGAGAAATAAGGCAAAAAAAGATTAATTTAATGTTTCAGTTTTCCATTGAGACCTTTGTCAGAGTAACAAATCTGGTTGAGAACTCAAACATTATACCTCCCCCCCCCCCAAAATGGCACCAAAAGTGCAAAGACCATTGCCATGGGTGAAAAATCTCCCCAAAATGCTTTCCCACTGACAGTAAAGTAATAGCGCTTTCCCACAATCACCAAACGTTTCCTTGTAATTTACTTTTTTACTATTGCTGGTGGTAAGGCATTTCTGGAACATTTGTCGCACACATTAGTATAGATTTAGATGTGGGCCACAAATTGTCCCCATGTGCCATTAGTCTTAAGAGGCGTGTAACAGTCAGTAAGATGTATGGTACGCTCAGTGACTTAACTTCATTAGATTCTATTGGCGTCATTTTCGCAGCGAAACTTGTCAAAAAATTGAGCTCATCACTACTGGATGGTATTTCACATGGCTAGCGGGTATATCACCAGCTAAGCCTGTATTACAGATTTACTGGCAAAATACCTACTGGAAATTTGCAATACCATCTCCATTTTTTTTGTGTTATACCAGCCAGCCCACTTAAACACCGGCCAGGTGGGAACCCCATCTACAGCTTAGTTTTACTATAATATCAAGTGACAGTACTATTTACATATTTGAATTGTCAATATTTAAAGCAATATTGAAATTAAAATATTTTAAATATAAAAGGATCTAAAAATCCATTCTGTGTGCTATGTATAAAATTCCTTTCATGCCTTTCCTTGGCATAACAACAATTATTTGTGTCTTCTCCAGGATTTCCTCATGTTTCTGCTTCTATATTAATATCTCTGTCATTCCTCTGTCATCCATTTTGTGACTCATTGTTTTCCTATCATTATTTTAATTACTGATACCCGTGTTAATTCATGTTAACATGTAAAATAGATTTACAGTACATTATACTTATTAATGCAGCGGTTTAGAAATTACAAAGCTGTGTAAATAACCGCAGAGATTTACAATTTACATTTTCATTTTTGTGTGTAAGAAAAATCTCAACAGGCTTCTACAAGCTCCAGCCTTATAAATATTCAATTCATTGTCACCCTGCTGATTGTGATGGCAAATTCTATCCCTAAATTTAGGGATCAGAAAAGGGAATTTAGAACAAACCTTACTAAAAAGAGAAAGTTACTGGATTTACAAAATGAATACCGTCTCTCCAAACGGTACTAATGAGAAAAATTTGTTTACATTCTTTTTATAATGTTTTAATAGAATACGGATCTGTCAATTTGAATAGGAACAAATGGTATACAACTCAATGCCACTCATGTAAGAGCTGTTACTATCAGGGGCAGATTTACATAGGGTCGAATATCGAGGGTTAATTAACCCTCGATATTCGACTGCCGAATGTAAATCCTTCGACTTCGAATATCGAAGTTGAAGGATTTATCGCAAATAGTTCGATTGAGTGGAAAATCGTTCGATCAAACGATTAAATCCTTCGAATCGTTCGATTCGAAGGATTTTAATCCATCGATCGAACGATTTTTCTTCAACCTAAAAAACATTAGAAAACCTCGGGGGACCTTTCCCATAGGCTAACATGGCACTTAGGTAGGTTTTAGGTGGCAAAGTAGGGGGTCGAAGTTTTTTTTAAAAGAGACAGTACTTCGACTATAGAATGGTCGAATAGTCACGATTTTTAGCTCCAATCGTTCGATTCAAAGTCGTAGACGAAGGTCGAAGTAGCCAAAAAAATCCTTTGAAATTCAATGTTTTTTTTATTATATTCCTTCACTCGAGCTAAGTAAATCGGCCCCTCAGTGTAGCGATACAATTGAAACAGTATAATGTGTTACAATCAAACAAACATTAAGTTGTGGGATACAACTTAATGCCACTTATATAATGATTTGTTACTTTCAGTAGAGTGGATTGAATGAAATAGTATAATGTGCCACATTCAAATAATAATCAATTTATAGTTTTCAATGTTTTATACTTGGGTTAATGAACCAATTAAAGTTATGTTTTAAACATGGAATTGTATATCAATGATAAAATGTGTTATTTATGGAAAGATACAATAACAGTTTTAATACATTCAGATAGTAAGTTGGGTAATTAAGGGTTAAATTCGCTTTAGTCAGCAATCCTTTAAACGTTTAAATAGGATAACTTAAGACTATAAGGGGCCCATTTACCTAGGGTTGAATATCGAGGGTTAATTAACCCTCGATATTCGACCGTCAAAGTAAAATCCTTCGACTTCGAATATCGAAGTCGCAGGATTTTGCGCTATTCCTACGATCGACTGATGGAAGGAATAATCGTTCGATTGAACGATTAAATCCTTCGAATTGAACGATTCGAAGGATTTTAATCCATCGATCGAAGGATATTCCTTTGATGAGGAAATTGTTAGGAAGCCTATGTGGACTTTCCCCATAGGCTAACATTGGCCTCGGTAGGTTTTAGGTGGCGAACTAGGGGGTCGAAGAAATTTTTAAAGAGGCAGTACTTCAACTATCGAATAGTTGAACGATTTTTAGTTTGAATCGTTCGATTTGAAGTTGAAGTTCGTACTCGAAGGTCGAAGTAGCCCATTCGATGGTCGAAGTAGCCATATTCGACCATTCGAAATTCAAACTTTTTTCCTCTATTCCTTCTCTCGAACTAAGTTAATGGGCCCCCAAATGTTAAAAGACGGAACCTGCAAATCCGTGAACTCCAAGACGTCACTACGCCCACAAACATTTGCGCAGCAGCGTCATTATGCTGAACGTAATGCTGCGCAAAGTGGATGACGCGACCTTAGGAGGTTATAAATACTCAGCGTTCTTATTCACCCGCATTGCCTTTGAGAAAGCTAACTAGCGAAACGCGCGTCGGCAGCTTCCTTACATAGACGGTTTATACCATTTTATTGAAATTCTTGGGGGGTGTTTTAGTGAAATTCTTTATAAACGGTTTCATTTTTATTCTGCTCAGAAAATCCTTCACCCAACCTAATATTGTTTTCTCTACTAAGGGCCAGGGGATCTGTGGTTTTATAGGATAGCCAGTTCTTACACAAGAAAGATAAAATAATATTGAGACTACAGTCCCTAAAACCCTGACTTTCTCAGCTTTGTGGGGTCCCTGAGACCCTGAGACAGCCTAACGGGACTTCTACACCTACTATCAATTTCCTTTTTCCTACTAATCAAGCAATCTGAGCAGATATATGAATTTTCTGGATTAACTGGGATTTTATTAAGCACTTCATCACTTTATATTTGTAATTAATTTTTTGCACAATTGAATACAACAGATAGAATTTTTAATCAATTCGAAAAATCCTTATGGATTGATCAAGCAACAAGTCACTTTATATTTCTTGGCACTTATGCACTTTAGGTGCTAATAAATAGATTAATTAAATCACAATATCAGTACACCAGCACTTTATTGATTATAAGAAATTTAATTTCACCTACAATTTTATCTCAATTGTTATCAATTATAATAGAACGTTAATTCCTAGAAAGTACAAGCATCCAGTTGTTTCATAGAAACCGTGTTAGTGAATTAACGTGATCGGTAAATAAGGGATACTTTTCTTTCTCCTTAATTTAAATTCTATAAAGGGATTATGTAATTAAAGGCACTAAGTTTGTCCAGGAGCAGTAACCCATAGCAACCAATCAGCAAGTAGCATTTACTGGTCACCTGTTTAAAAGCAAACATATCATTGGTTGCTATGGATTTCTGTACCTGGGCAAACTGCCTTTTATTACATATGGTGGTTAATGCCTTTAGAGCAGCATGGTGACTTTTTGGACAAGCATAATATTTTAGGGGACAGTGATATTGAGGTCTACAGTTGGTTTGGTATAGGCCAAACTAACTATGTGTTATAACTATGTATTTGCAAAGTAATATCACAAATACATTTCCTCATTATTCAGAGGAATAATGCTTTGAATGCTTTTGAATGGTATTTTTAATATACACCAGATTTTTAATATACGCCAGATGGTGGAAGGTGTCTGTTTCGCAGGTAACCTGCCAGTCATCTTTTATAGCCTCAATGCCTTTGAGGTTAATATAGTTTAAAGGACAATGGTTGGGTGCATGTTTTTGCATGTTTAATCGTTTGGCTCTTGACTTGGCCTACAATTATTTAGCTATTCTGCTACCTCCCTATACTTACCTCCCTATACTTCTGGGTTGCTGCTGTTACTGAGCTTGTTCCTGATTTTTCCTCACCCTTGAATAGCTTGGCTTGACCTGTATGGACTTTCTTTGCAGGTTTGTACTCTGAGGAGCTGATATTTTTCTCTCTTCTTGGCTCTATAATTAGTGATGGGCGAATTTATCGGCAGGCGAAATCCCCCCGATGCGTCAAAAAAATGATGCGGCGTCTGTTTTTTTGGATGCCGGCGCACATTCGCCAGCGAAACTGCGCCAGCGTCCAAAATACGGACACCGGCGTCAAAAACAGATGCTGGCGTCAAAAACTAGATGCCTGCACCGTTTCACAATTTTTTTCCGTTTTGCTAATTTCTCAGGAAATTCACAACTTTTCCGGTGAAACGCCCCAAATCCGTCCGTCACTATTTATAATGACTCAGTGGTTAACATTTCAGCCTACAGTAATGGTTTTGCTTGATTCTGACCTGGGCAACATCTGCAAGGAGTGTACCATGTTTGCTATTTGTTTGTGTGGGAACAAACCAAAGTGCATGGAAGATATCCTTCACATTCTAGCAGCTTTGGCATAGAGCATCAAGGGCCCACCCTTTGTTCTGTATTAGAGATATTACAGCTACTAGTGTGGCAGCTTCCAGAAAGAGACACTCAGTACTAATGCTACATGAAACTGTGTTCTCTTATGTGTTTGTTTGTTGCATTGTTCTCCTTTAGTTGTGTGAGTGCACATAGCAATTAAACAGACACACACAGAGGGGAGGATAAGATAAAGGATAGCACAGGCAGGCCAGAGCCGGAACAAGGGGTAAGCAGAAGAGGCACATGACTAGGGCACAACTGTGGGGGACACCAGGCATGTCTTCTGCCTCCATGCTCTAGCCCATGCTCTTGTGTTCCCCAAGTTGCTCACTCTTATTTTACCATCAACTCTTCTTTTACCTTCTGCAACTCTCCAGGCACATGCTCATTTGAGTGTGTGTGTACACAGGTGCAGAGGTGGCAACATAGTCGGTCAGGTTGCCTAGGGCTCCTGGCTGGTTTGGCCTGCTGCTGAGACAGACACACAAACAGGTAGTTTAGATATGTTTGTCAAACCACCAATCCTCTACTACGAAAAAGTTGAACTCCCCTCTATAGGGGTGGCTGTTCACTCTATACTTGTTTAGGCTGTTTAAACATCTTTTTGCTTCATGAGAACTAGGGATGCACCCAATCCACTATCTTGGATTCAGGCAAACCCCCTAATTTGCTTATGCAAATTAGGATTTGCATGCGCTGAATCCTGCTGAAAAAGGCCGAATCCGGAACTGAATCCTGGATTTGGTGCATCCCTACCGAGAACATGAATTGATTTTACATTTAAAAGCGCTGGTATAGTTATGTTGTATTCACATCAGTCCAGATCTACAATCTCTTCACATTCACACACAGCAGAATCAATTTTGGCAGTAGAAAATGAACACACACAGACATCAGAAGAACATACAAACTCCCTACAGATAGTTACCAAGCTGAAATTAAACTCATGACCGTAGTTGCAATGATGACAGACAAATTTAATGTGAATTCAACTTACAGTAGCTAAAACATTTGAACCTTATATCTCAAAATGTCATTGTGTATGTTTAATGCATGAGTGTGTACCTATGTATGAAACGGACTTGATCCTAATGAACTAATCAACTGTTTCTAGTATCTGCACCACCACTAATTCCAACCTACATTGATACATTTAGAATATACTATGAAAACCCCTGCCCATCTCTTTCTTCCAACTCTTCAACTTTCTAAGTTGACTTAAACTCCAGCCCTCCCTTTCTGTAGTTCCAACACTCTTCTTCACTTCATTACACCATCAGTACCCTTATGCTTTGAACTCTTTTCTAAAATCATAGTTTGTAAAATCACCATTTTCTCTAACTGCAGGCTACTTTTCCCTTTTTAAGATTTATTGTATACAGCCGTTCTCCTTAAAATATTGCTTTACATAAATGACCACGGCTAAACTGTATTATTACAAAATAGAAAAAGGCTGGCATAATCTGGACCACACTCCAGAAGTTGATGCAGTAAAAAAGTAATTATTAAGCAAAAAACATCACAGCAAAGGGCCTTACGCGTTTCATGCCTAGAGGCACTTAATCATAGGCTCTCATTAAGTGCCTCTAGGCAAGATATGCGTAAGGCCAATTGCTGTGATGTTTTTTGCTTAATAAATACTTTTTTACTTCATCAACTTGTGGAGCGTGGTCCGGATTGTGCCAGCCTTTTTCTATTTTACAATTGTTTGCCTCCCTGAGCTGAAGGTCTGGGGCTTGAGCACCTGGACCCCCCATCTATTTGGGTAAGTTTACCCCAGCTTATATCATTTCAGACACTGAATGCCTCTTTTGTAAATAGTTTTTGTTATGTCATAAACTGTATTATTACTGTATATCAGTTTGAAACAAACATTTATATTGTCTAGTGTCTAATGTCATCCGCTATTATGAACTAATTATTAACCATGATTATAGTGAGTATTTCTTTTTGTGTTCTTTAATCTTCGGGGCAACTGTATTAAAGCATATTTCACCACTATTTGATGAAATCATTGCTAAAAAAACATGATTTCAAATGCAGCTGATTTTAAGTCATTAATTGTTATTTTCAAGATGTGTTAAAGTAAAAAGTCTTGAAAATATGGAGGTAAAATTCCTAAAACCTGCAGAGATTCTACAGAATCTGAACATGCACAGTGCATGTTAAGTGAAGGCTATTGGAGTGTCCACCATACTCCCTCCCAAGCCACATCATTGCAAGGTATGAACAATGGAACTATGTAATTTATTGTGTTTCATTTTTTTCCACAATAGCAATAAAACCATTTTTAATGTGTTAATGATCATGGAAAAAAACGCAACTGCAAAACAAAAAGTAAAAGAAGAGTTTAATGGTTATTTAGTCGATCATGGATTTTAAAATCACAATCTCGAAAAACTGATACATTTTTCTCCCTGTATCTTGTATAACATTCTGGTTATTAAAAAAATTAATTAAATAAAATAATTTGTATGCTTGTCTACAGAGAGCATAAAGTTTATTGGAAACTTTAACAAAGTAGCCCTTTCTCATTAAACATAATTTACATAATTTACAAGGATAAACCTTTGCATGCATGTTTATGGATCAATATAATAGCTCGTTCTCAATAAATATCATCTATAAAATATGTTTAAAATATAATTTATACCCTCAAGAGCTCCAAACATTATGAACTAATATACAGTCATATAAAAAAGTTTGGAAACCCCTCTCAGCCTGCATAATAATTTACTCAACAAAAAAGATAACAGTGGCATGTCTTTCATTTCCCAGGAAAAACACTGGGGTGTTTTCTGAACAAAGATTTTTAGTGAAGCATTATTCAGTTGTATGGAGTTAAATCAAATGTGAAAAACTGACTGTACAAAAATTTGGGTACCCTTGTAATTTTGGTAATTTGAATTCATGTTACTGCTCAATACTGATTACTGGCAACACCAAATTGGTTGGATTAGCTCATTAAGCCTTGAACTTCATAGGTCGATATCTCCAATCATGAGAAAGGGCATTTAAGGTGGCCAATTGCAAGTTGTGCTTATGTTTGACTCTCCTCTAAAGAGTGACAGCATGGGATCCTCAAAGCAACTCTCATACGATCTGAAAATAAAGATTGTTCAGAAACTGTCAGTTTCAACTGTTAGAAATGGAATCAGGAAATGGAAGGACACAGGCACAGTTGCTGTAAAACCCAGGTCTGGCAGGCCAAGAAAAATACAGGAGCAGCATATGCAGAGGATTGTGAGAATGGTTACAGACAAGCCAAAGATCACCTCCAAACACCTGCCAGAACATCTTTCTACAGATGGTGTATCTGTACATCTTTCTACAATTCAGCGCAATTTGCACAAAGAACATCTGTATGGCAGGGTGATGAGAAAGAAGCCCTTTCTGCAATCGCACCACAAACAGAGTCACGTGTATGCAAAAGTGTATTTAGACAAGCCACAGTCATTTGGGAACAAAGTGCTTTGGACTGATGAGGCAAAAATGCATTTTTGCATGGAGGAAGAAGAACACCACATTCCAAGAAAAACACCTGCTACCTACTGTCAAATTTGGTGGAGGTTCCATCATACTGTGGGTCTGTGTGACTAGTTCAGGAACTGGGGCCCTTGTTAAAGTCAAGGGTCAGATGAACTCAACCCAAAATCAACAAATTCTTGAGGATAATGTTCAAGCATCAGTCACAAAGTTAAAGTTACGCAGGGGTTGGATATTCCAACAAGACAATGACTCTAAACACACTTCGAAATCTACAAAGGCATTTATGCAGAGGGAGAAGAACAATATTCTGGAATGGCTGCCACAGTCTCCCGACTTGAATATCATTGAAGCTCTATGGAATAATATGAAGGAGCTGTCAAAGGCTATGGGAGGCATCTAGAGGCTGCTACATTTGCAAAAGGAGGCTCAACTAAGTATTGATGTAATATCTTTGTTGGGGTGCCCAAATTTATGCACCTGTCTAGTTTTGTTATGATGCATATTGCATATTTTCTGTTAATCCAATAAACTTTATGTCACTGCTAAAATACTACTGTTTCCATAAGGCATGTTATATACTAAAAGGAAGTTGCTACGTTGAAAGCTCAGCCAATAATAAACAAAACTCCAAAAAATTAAGAGGGGTTCCCAGACTTTTTCATATGACTATTTACTCCTCACAATGCAGTCTAAATATGCAGTATACGCTAATTAACACTATCAGCATAGTTTGAGAATTCCTAGGACCAAATATCTGACATTCCATTAGGTTCATAAAGCTGATCTTAACATGTCTCAAACAATTCTGTTGCACGTGCCAGGATATTTCAATTAAAGTAATTAAATTGTAACTTACTAATCAAAGCACACACTAGGCAAAGTGTGTGTGTGTGGTGGTTACAATGATACCACCGCCTAGATATATAATGATAAGTGAAGTAAATCTAAAATTGATGTTTTAAGATTCAAGCAAGATTATAAAAGAATAGTCTCAATCCAGAGCGAATAAGAGAAAAAAATGTTACATTTCACCCCCCCCCCAAAAAAACCAAAGTTATATGAACACATTTATAGCCAGTAACTGGGCCATTATGAAGCATTTTAAAAAAATGTTTCCTAACCCCTTATTGCTGCCCACTCTTAATATGACCAGTGTGATTTCCCAGCAGGGCACAATGTGACCTAAAAATTTAGAATCTACGGAGTATGGCAATCCGATCTTAACAGCTAGCCACATATATTCTGCATTCTGTGGCAATTAAGACACTGCGCTGTGTGCCTAGGGTAGAAGTAGGTCTACTGTGTTTATGTATATATATATATATATAGAGAGAGAGAGAGAGAGAGAGAGAGAGAGAGAGAGAGAGAGAGAGAGAGAGAGAGAGATTCAGGGATTACAGCACAGTCACCCCTTTGAGTATATCATGGAGAACCCGTACACAGTAGCTTCAACGAGGTTACTTCTAATATCCTCATATTTTCCAATAAGGGGTACTTTATATATTATAATATACAATTTTTAGTGAGTCATGTGACAAAAAATTACATCACTACTCACCATTTATAAGGATATATATTACAGGATATTCATGGCTTTTGTGTTATTATATATATATACATATACACATCAAGAATGTATAGCATATAGCTCCAACACACTGTAGGTCTCACAGTGCCTGGGGTATTTATTTTTTTTATTTATATTTGGGTTGTAATCCACATGCTTGCCTTGGGGCCTCTGGCTAGGGTTTATAAGGTAATGAGGCAGACTTTTGTCTGGCATTGGCCCACAGTAGTGGTGACAATTGGTTGCCTGGTTAAACTTGCCCACCCGACCCCTTGCAATTGGGTGGCCAGCATTTAATTTCCTTCAATACCATACACCTAGTACAATGTCAGAATGCTTGCCATTTTTGGCCAGGGATAATACGACTATGTAGCAGACTGGAAATGAGAAAGGCTCTTGTTGGGCATGGGTCTCAAAGGAGTAATGACAATTGGTTGCTTTGTTACACTTGCCCACCTGACCCCTAGTGATTGGGTGGCCAGCATGTCAGGTAACCTGGAAGGTGGAGTATGGTTGTTTATTGGCAAGCATTCCCTCATGTTCCAGGTTTGTATAAAAGCCACAGCACCCAGCACTTGCCGTTTCACAGCACTTGGGGTAGATGCAATTTTACTATATCTGGCCATTTATATAAAATTCAGTAGCCCCAAAAATTATTTTATACAGGGCCTGCTTATTGCAGCTTTCCTATGTGTTCTGGGGTAGATGTAGGTTTACTATATTTATATGCTTAATTTTCATAGAGCTTATTTTTTTTTCTACGGGGAGGACCCCGCAGGTGATGTAAAGGTAAGTGCGGGGGGGTGCCATTGCAAATGCTGCCTCAGACAGCTTTAATGTCTGCACTTGCACAACGCTTTGTATGTATTTTATATGTATTCAATAGCAGTACTTATGAGGACAATGTATTAATGATTGTGTATATTATGTTATTATTAGTGATGGGCGAATTTGTGTCGTTACAGCCAAATTCGCAAAATGGTGAGGAACCATTTGCATTGCATCAGGTGAAAGTACCGTTCATGAAGGCTAAACTGGGTGTCTTTGGCTATTGTGCGTTTATAATAATGGGAGAATTTGGGGTGTTTCGTCGAAACTGCGAAAAATTCACGAAACGGCGCCGGGGTCTGTTTTTTTGGACCCCTATTATGTGGGGTTTTTTTATATATATTATGTTGTTGAGTTTTGAGAAATGTGTATATATATATATATATACAGTATATATATTGCAAAAGATTTATCTGGTCTCATCATCTCAGTGTAGCAGCAAAGAACATTGCAAGATCATTACTTTTTTTACTATTGGTTGCCCCACACATTGATATTATTGATTGGTGATCTTTGGCATTGATGTGGAAACAGCTGTTACAATAAGAAACATGATATACAGGTATGTGAACCGTCTTCCAGAAACCCGTTATCCAGAAAGCTCCCGATTATGGAATGGTCGTCTCCCATAGAATCCATTATAATGAAATAATCCAAATTTTTAAAAAGTATTTCCTTTTTCTCTGTAATAATAAAACAGTAGCTTGTACTTGATCCAAACTAAGATATAATTAATCCTTATTGGAGGCAAAACAAGCCTATTCATTGGGTTTATTTAATGTTTAAATTGTTTTCTAGTAGACTTAAGGTATGAAGATCCAAATTACAGAAACTCCATTATCCAGAAAACCCCAGGTCCCAAGCATTCTGATAATAGGTCCCATACCTGTATATCAAACTTGTTGCATCGGGTATGCTGTTTAAAAAAAAATATTTGCAAAATTGTACAAAAAACGTTAAAAGGAAGGCAATATCTTTAACAGACCTATGTCTGTCAATGACCGACTTCAGTCTAGAGATACATACATTTCACATGTACGAAAAAAATCAATCTATGTTTGTTTGCCAGGTGTGAATGTTTGGAATGTGCCAACTCCCTAATGAACCATCTTAAGAGAAGGTGATTAAGAGCGGGAGTCACAGAGGTGTGCAAACAAATTCATCAAAGATTTCATTTACCGAAATATATATAAAAAACACTACCCTTAATCACCACTGGATAGGGAGAAATATTCACACGACATGTGTTCTTGTGAAAGTAAACATTTATAAGGAAGATAAATATAAACTTGCTAAATGCCTGCATGTAAAACATATCTGACAGAAATCTAACTTTATAATGAATTTGAAAAGATGAAATAAAGGGACTTCTGCACAATGAGGGTGTGGCATGTTTGGTCATACAATAGAACAAGATTTGCCTATTAACATACATCCATTTCCACTTAGAAGAAATATTCTGAATGCTAGATGCACAACAATGTCTGCACAGACACTCTTTCATGTTCATTCAGTGAATGACCCCCTACAATATGGCAAAATACCTAGCCAACATTCTAGCCCCTTTGGTTGGAAATACAGAGCATCACATCCAGAACTCCCAAGATTGTACTAACAAAATCCAGGGGTTGGTGCTGTTCACAAAAGAAACCATAGTATCCTATGACATTACTTCTCTTTTTATATGCATTCCCAATGCAGAGGCAGTTAAACAGTGAGAAATGGTTTCTAAAATGCATGTGCCAATATGCCGCTCACTTCCCAAAGAGAAGAAGATGGTGCCCGTGAACTCCAATGCACAGAATCTGCACTGAGGGGTAAATAAAGAGATAGGGGCATTTACCAACACATAGGCTGGGGGGGAGCAGGGAGGGGGTCTATGTAGGGTAGGGGGATAGGGGTTTTTATAAGTAAGGGTTTGGTTCTCCATTACTGGACCTATGCCTACATACCACCTATTTCATGTACAAGGATAAGTTCTACAGGCAGAAGCATGGCTGTGCCATGGGATCGCCAGTTTCACCCATTGTGGCAAACTGGCACATGGAAGTGGGAAAAAAGGCCCTGGATAGCTTCAAAGGAATCACTCCCAGTCATTGGTTCCAATATGTGGATGACACGTGTTAAAATACACACACAGGAGGTACAGACTTTCACTGAACACATCAACACAGTTGCCCACAACATCAGGTTTACACAAGAAGAGAACACACATGCCTTTTTGGACTGCTTGGTAGAAAGAGAAGCAATAACACAAGACTACCGGTGAAGGTGGAAAACAGGACAGGAAAAAGTCCTTCTATATGTAGCTGGGGTTTCAGAAAAACTTAGAAGGATTTTTAATAAACACCACATCCCTATTTGCTTCAAACCCAGCAACACACTGAGGCAGCAACTAGTTCACCCAAAAGACCCAACTCCAAAGCACAAAAGAGTAACATTGAGCATGAAGTGCAGTGAGGTGTGCTCTGATTTGTATGTGGGAGAAACCAAACAACAGTTACACCAGCATATTGTGCAGCACAGAAGAACCAGCTCCTCTGGTCAGGACTCAGCCGTGTACCTAGATCTAAAAGAAAAAGGACACACGTTTAAAGATTTCCAAGTCCAGATTCTAGACCGGGAGAGCGACTGGTTCAAAAGAAGTGTTAAAGAAAAAATATCCTATTTACAAGTTATTCTGAATTGAGAAAGACAGTTGGATAACTGGTGAAACGTCTTCAGGGAAAAAACACAGCAAGTCCAGTTGATTTGACTTATTTTTTACAGATAGACCCCCTGGAATGGCTCATATTTGCAGTGTGATTTGTATAGTAAAATATGATTTATTTAAAAATCCTGTAGTCCCTTAGTAATACCCAGAAACAAAACAGATGATTCATTAAGAATGTAGCATGTCATACTATATGCCATCTGTTTATGTAGACTCCCAGGACAACAGTACTTAATCGTAGTGTTGCCAAACATTAGTTTAAACATTGACTCACATCTTGTGCTACCTGCATGTTTGAAGTGTCAAAACATAAAGTAGAAATGACATGATACTGCTCCTGTTTGGCAGTTCAAAGAAGACAAAAAATAAATGTGGATTTAAAAACAAAAACTCTGTTGAAAAAGATTATAATTCTTTGCTGTTCTTTTGGACTAAGTTGTGTTAAGGCATCAAGCTCCCGTTTTCTCTAATATTTTCTCCCATTTTATGTTAATATATTATATAAAAGTGGACATATAATGCAAAGAAGAGCTAGTAAAAGCACTCCTCAAATAACATGTGAACATATGGATTATGGAATAATAGAGACTGTTTCAAAGCTACTTGAGTAACCTCAATAGAATATTTGCACTAAACATGTAGACGTTTGAATGTACAAGTGGTGTTCTAGTCTTTACACATCTGTATATATCTAAATCCGTCATCCAGGTTAAAAAAGAATGCAGAAAGACTATCGTATTAAGTTTTATGTCACACAGAAGCTTTGTCACAATGACATTTTTCAAACAAACTAAAGAAATAAAATCTCTGGAGAGTCTGAGCAAAGTTTATATAACGTACAGTAGAACCCCACTTTTACACACCCAGAATTTAAGGGAGTTAGGGCCACCCATTGTAAATCTAGTGACAACATTATTATGGGAAAAGCTACAACAAGAATCTAAAACAGTTCTGGTACAGACCTTGCATGATTTTTTAAATTTGGGTTTGCCACATTTGGAATTGATGATAATTAAGTAGTAATTATTACATGGCAAGACAGTATGTAAAACATTTTATAATTAACACAGTATGTATAGCTGAGTAACTTAGAACGCAAGAAAATACCATAATACAAAGGCAGTGAGGGCACATGCAAGTGTACTGAGCCAAATATTCTTAACTACAACCTTGCTATTTTGGGTTTCAATTTATGTGACTCATGTCTCTATGAGTAGTCAAAAATCCAGAAGCACATTGGCTTGGTGAGATCAGTGTTTTATTAAGCCCATGGGTATCTGCAAATGGGCAACGTTTCGGGCCCCTCTGGGCCCTTTATCAAGTCTAAAAGTGTATACACTCCAAATCTCAATTTAAAGTAAGAGTGGTGGGTGGGGTGAGTGGGGAAAGGGAGGGGAGGGGGAAGGAGAATTGAGGGTTACATAACTCCTCCCATGTCCAGGATACAAGTTAACCCAATCTAAGTGAAATACATATACATGTGTTCAAATACAAGTTTAAAAAGCAAGTTCAAAAGAGCTCATTGCTTAAGTGTCCATAATAAAGATCATTAATAAATGTCCATTGTGTACATAAAACAATGTGTAGAAGTTGTTTTCCACAGTCCATTTGGGTTATAGAATCCACAAAAAAAGTCCATGTAAAAATATTGATGGCTGAAATGTACATTTTAAATAATTTGTCCTTATGTAAGAAACCCATGTCTCTCCGAGTTGAAATATGAGAAGCAAGTTCCGAATTCTGTTTTAAATGTAACTGAAAGTGAAGTGGAAGGTATTTACAAAGTACCATAATATTATTTTTAACAAATTTCATATATAAGCTTCAATGGCCAACCAACTAAAATGGATACTTTTTTAAAAGGTTTTTATTTAGCATTTTTTACAACACAACAATACAAACATAAACATGAACAAGCATTGCTATGATGGTTCAAAATCGTAGTAAACATACTTACAGAGTGTCAAATACTTATAAGTACTCAGAGTAGAAGTCCAATCGGCCATGGGAGGGCATTCTGGATTGGTTTTCCCATTTAGGTTAGGCATTATCAGACCTAGGGGGCTGACTCTGGATTAGCTTCCAACCATGGATCTCAAACTTTTTCAAATTTTTTAGGACAGCATCTGGCTATATAAGTAAGTTTGATAATGGGTAATTTATTATTTATCATCTGTACCCATTGTTGAACTGTTGGTGGTTGGGGGCTCATCCACTTCATTGCTACAAGTTTATTTGCATAAAAGTATAGTATTTTTAACAGGGTTCTGGTTTTATTAAGGGGGACTACCTCGTCCACCAGACCTAGGAGACACATCTCTGGGGTTGGCGCTCTCGGTAGCAGGATCTGGTCATTGAGATATTTTACCACTTTGGTGCAATAATTGTGTTTGAGTGGACAGGTCCAAAGCACATGGAAAAACCCAGCTGGGTTTTGGGGCATATAGCGTTAGGGTTTCTACCAATCACTTTTAGTCTCATTGGGGTAATATAGGTCCTATGCATTATTCTATATTGGACCATTCTATCCCTAGTAGAGATCAGAAAGTCATATACTCCCTCTGCTGTTTCTTCCCACATCACGTCGTCCAGGTGAGGTATGTCCTCGACCCATTTGTTCTTTGCTCTTTTGAAGGGGTTCCCTAAGCTAGGGGGTAGGGATTTGTAGAGATGAGATATTAGCTTCTTAGGGTTGGGGTCCCATAGTCTACTTTCAAAAGATGGGATCATGGTGGAGACTGGCTGTGAAACAAATTGGGATATAAATGCATGCTGTAGTTGGGGATAACAATATAACTGAATTGTAGATTGATTCACTTTTCTTTGAGTTGGGCCAAGGTGGGGTAGATATCATCCACTAGCAAATCTTTTAAAGGACCAGTAACATCAAAAAATGAAATTGTTTTAAACACTTTAAGTTTTTGGTGTTACTGTTCCTTTAACATACTGAAAACAGAACAATACCATTGGATGGTAAATAAAATGTTGCCAGTAAACATATAAAACTATTTTTAAAAAGTTTAGAATTTTGTCGCTCATATGTACATTTATTTAATAAAACAATGTAAATCTGTTATTAATGGTTATTTCTTTCATAATCCAGATCCTAAAATTTCCATGTGATCCCATGTAGTAAGATACAGAAATCTCTTACCACATTTCCAGTTCCAGCACCTTTTCATCAGGTGAGCCATTAGCAAGCCTAAATAATAGATTGTAGATACACCCAGATGAGGAGATAAGTGTTGGTTATGACGCTGAAATATTTTGAGGTGTAGTGAATAGTTAAAATGAACACTGTGGCTCTGTGTTTTGCACAGAGATTGCACTCCATACTGGAGTTCGCTGTTGGGAAAAATGTAGGTAGTTCAGTGAACTGTATCAAGCCTATTACAGAAAAGTTTCAAAATTACAATAACACATAATTTAACCTCCAAATACCGAGTACAAAAATCAAGTAATGTTTGGTGAAAGACAAATTATGTTTTTTTTCTGTGTTTCTCTCCAGTTACAGCCTGTTAACATTGAAACTTTCAGATAGGTAAGAGCAAACATTTTAATTTGAACGGATAAATTAACTCTTCACAATTAAAGTAACCTTAAGTCCTTCAGACACTCAAGGACTATTGACAACAATTTTTTAAAAATAGAAAGGATATAGAAAAGACACCTTGTTTGTGACTGTGACTGTGTAATCACTCCTTGCCTTCTAGACTATGCTTAATAAAACCCTTGGGTTTTTTTTTTAAGTTAAGGTTCGACAATTAAAGCAATATATTACTGAATAAATTAGCTGTTTCTCCTTTATAATGAATTCAATACCTCTGCGCCATCAATTTACTAAGTTATATTTCCAATTAATTGTATATCTTCAAAGTACAGGTATGGGACCCATTATCCAGAATGCTCGGGACCTGGGGTTTTCCGGATAATGGATCTTTCCGTATTTTGGGTCTTCATGCCTTAAGAGTACTAGAAATTAATTTAAACATTAAATAAACCCAATAGGCTGGTTCTGCTTCCAATAAGGATTAATTATATCTTAGTTGGGATCAAGTACAAGCTACTGTTTTTATTATTACAGAGAAAAAGGAAATCTTTTTAAAAAATTTGGATTATTTGGTTAAAATGGAGTCTATGGGAGACAGCCATTCCGTAATTCGGAGCTTTCTGGATATCGGGTTTCCGGATAAGGGATCCTATACCTGTACTTTCTAAGAATGAATTTTTTTTTAAAAAAAAAAAAAATGTGTTTTGCTTATTTACCGTAATGAATTGTTTACACTCAATTGATCGATTCCAATAAAAAATTCAAAACCAATTATTTATAAAGTGCCACATGCCAGGTGTTTATATACCACTCCTAAATAATTCATTAATTATATTAATCACACTCTATGATGCACTATCCGTTAATTAATTCAATCAATCATAATATACCACCAACCAATTATTTGTCTCAGAAACGTTTTTACCTAAATGAATTCATTAAGAAGAATACCTTTTGCCAGGAATTATTTATAAATTGCCAGTGTGCGTTTAAATCATTCCTCTATGATTCCTTAGTTAACTTAATCACACTCCATATCCCCCATCATAAATCCAATTAATTCTGTAGTAAGTGCCTGGTGCAATTTAAAAATTGGTTTCAATAAATATTGTGATATAGGTTCTATACCCCTTTGCCGGACCACCCCCAAATCACTCCTTGATTTCAAAATTGGAGAAGATGAAAAGGTATAGTAGGTGGAGTTGCTCCCAAGAAGCTAGCTGTATTGAAGGCAGAAACAGAAGGGCTATGGTCTTGATTATTACCTTTCCTATTTCTCAGTGGAAAGAGGCTATTGTACCCTGAAAAAACGCAAACCCAACACTTCTTGGAAAATAGTATTAGTAAAAGAGTCAAGAAAAAGTTTATTCCTAAAAATTCTCTACCACATTTTCTAACACACCCTCCAGGGATAAAACTAAAAACAATTAGAGCCAAATCTTTGGCACATTTTGCTATCAGCTTTTTAAAAAGGCAATTTATTCATTCGCATCATGTCCTAAGAGAAAGCAGTCCTAATTTGATGTTTGAGAGTCATGCACTTTCTGGAAGAGGACAAAGAAAAGTTTATAGATGGATCCAATGAACAAAGTACCACTTCCAATATATCAGAAGATCTACAGACCCAAGTGTTTGTTTACAGAATAGAATCCAGGTCAGCTAATAATTCCTCATCTCATTGCCTCATATGGCAATGGCCCCCAAGCATCTTTGATACCATCATCTGAGCCACCTCCATTTCATGCTTCGAATAAATTGACCTTCAATATAAGCTATCCAGTTCTCTATGTCTCAGAGTTCCCCCCTGTAGTCCTACTAATTATTAAGTGGTTGTTAGTACCACTGCACAGCTATACAATCTCTGCACATTCTCTCCATGCAACTGGGGCATAGATAAGTTCTGAAGAAGTACTAAAAGATAGGATTCTGCACTTTTTTAATATAGGGGCTTGTAACCAAAATTAGTGATGGGCAATTTGGGGCGTTTTGCTTGGCAAAAAAATTTGCGTATTTCCAGCAAATAGTTTTTGATGCCGGCGTCTGTTTTTGACACTGGCGTCTGTTTTTTTTACGCCAGCGCAAATTCCCTGACGAAAATGTGCCGGCGTCCATTTTTTTTATGCCGGCAAATTTTCGCGTCTGCGAATTGCTGGAATTTGCCGCAAATTTGCGCCTGGCGAATAAATACACACCCATAGCTAACCAAAATTTTAAAAAAGAAGAAAAAGGAGACAGGTGAGATTACATTTTAGCAGCAGACACACAAAAAAACCCAAGAGAATCAATACTTCTCTCCAAGACGTGGTTACTGAATTCAAGTACCAAGAAAGAATCTTTGAATCTCCAGGTAGAAGCACACAACAAACTAAAACACATAACATACTAATTGAACAAACAGAAGATTTAGAGACCTTTAGCAAAAAATTGATAGGCCTGGTTGGTTGAGGTGATGAAAGTATGTCAAGAACTTCACAATAACCTGATCTTGGCTCGTACAGAGTACCGAAAGCTCTCCACTTGATATAGATTAAAGTCACAGATTGCCCCCAACTCAATTATATTGGGAAGTTAATAATTATATAGACAAACATAACTGCACAGGAAAAGGACTCTTTGGAATTTAAATATACTTTGGATCTTTGTAACGGTCTTTCAAAAAACAAGCCACTTCTCCCAGCCTTGTAATGTAAAAGTAATTTTAAATAGGGAAAATAAACTCGGGTCAATGTATTCTGTCAAATCTAAAGAATTCTATAAATCCTGCCAGACCTGACTTTTGCCTAAATACTGATTAAGAGACGGTTTTCCCTATCAGAATCAATCTTGGCTATTAACTTTGGCTTTTCACTCAGTGTCAAGCTTCCTTCAAAATCCAATGTTTCTAAATGTGTGTCACTCTTAACATATTTATATTGATGACAATAATATATTTCCTTTGGATTAGGTACAAACTTGTAAAATCATTAAACCTTCAAATCCAATACTGTGCACATTGATGGCCCAATTTTGTAGGGATAAATTGGTCAATCCCTAATTATTATTATCTTAAAATGTTTTCTGTATAAACATTATTAAAGAGGCTTAAATATTGAGATATTCAGATCAAATTAAAGATCAGACTGACTACCCCCTCCCCTATTCTTACTAAATGTTGAGCCACCATGTCTTATTTATGTACTAAAATTTGAGCCCAGTTTTATCATCTGAGGGAGCTAAACATAGACTGGAGATAATAGACAGGAGTAGATACTATACACATGGTACAGCCTGGGGAACAGCAAGAGGATCACAAAAGGTTCAGAATCTGAGAAGGGGGTATAGAAAGGTGATGTGGTCAAGGATAAAGACTGTAAGGATCATTTATGTATAGATACCCAAAGAAATGTACTTGCAGGTTGTTGTACGTGACCTAAAGTCAATGTACCAGTTCACCAGCTTTTGATGGATTTGATTAACGTTTGAGCAAGGTACAGTACTAAATAAAGGGAAACTATGGGAACACCTTCCTTTAAGAGATGTTACAGGGTACCTTTGTATGTGTATCTAGACAAGCAACAGTGCACCTAGTGAAACACATGTTAAAGCTGTTTTGACACAATGCACACTGGCACACTGAAACAAATGCCTTTCACAAATACACTGAGCAATGTGCGAGCTTTTACACTGGAATGACACTCTGCATTGTAGGTACTAAATATGGCAAAATATCTGTCTTTTTATTTAAAAGGAAAGAAACAAAGTATAGGTTAGACCAGTGATCCCTTACCAGTGGTCCCAAACAACATGTTAATCACCAACCCATTGGTCTCAAAGCAGGTGCTTATTTTTCAATTCCAGGCTTGGATACATTTTTAAAGGTAAATGTTTTATTGTTTCACACACATGTAACATTAGACAAACCATGCCATTAAGATGCTAAGATATTAAGTACAATTTTCATGACAAAGTACTTAAGTATTTTACATTGCATTGATGTGACATTCAATGTTTTGGTTGATACCTGTCAGGGGCCTATCGGCTCCCAGCGGAGTAGTCAGGACCCAGGAGGAAGTGCAAGGGTTAAAGACCAAGTTCGCAGTACAAATAGGGTTCAAGAATTATCGTAATCAATATCCAGGCAGACATTCAAAAAGGCAGGCAGATAAACAGCAAAGTTGATATTCAGGCAGGGTCAAAGTCCAGAAATCAGTTGAACAGGAATTATAAAACATCCAGGAATGTTTCAAACAAACTATACAATCGGGCATTGAACTCATGACCTGGAAGGGTTTTTATTTCAAATTTTCACGCCAGGCATCATGCCAGCGTCAGCGTGCCGGCACCGCCGATACCCACGTAGTAGCTATGGGCACCCCCATTTTGGATGCGCTGCTGATGAAGATGGACGCACCGGGCAGCGCTCCTGCGGCATTGTTGTGCATTGTAGGTCATTACCAATGCAGAGAATAGTTTTATATACTGGATTTCCATGCTAAATACAGTAATTGAGCTCAGCAACAAGGACTATATTAACATATTTCAAATGGGAATATTTCCCAGAAGTCATGAGACGGTTGTGACGGTTACTAACTTGATCAAAGTCAAAACTGATTCCCTATAGAATATTGTAAACATAAGAGATGGGAGTTGCCTCTTTAGAAATAAGAATGTGCATGCCAGGAACAAAAATTTGATTTATTTGAAGAAAAACTCCATCTCCATTTCTCCAAAGGTGAAATGGAACATAAATCAGCTAAACAACATGATATTTGCCAGTTTCACAAGACAATACACATGCCAATGAATCTCAGTGGAGTTATAATTAAGCTGTTAGTATAATTAGTGCAATAAGGCATTCCTTTGAGGATTTTTTTCCGTGTTCCTGAACTCTATAAAACTGTCAGCTTGACACAGTAATAACTATGACATGATCATGACAATTTTCTTTCTCTGTAGAGTGACTTCAGGAAGTGTAAGGATGCAAAAAGGAATACTGTGTAGAGCATGGCAGTAAAATTACATGTGCATGCCCATCAAGACATAATACATGCCGTCACATTATCTTTGCAAAAAACAAACATGGAGTAGCTTCAGTTCAGGGCCAGAACTAGGGATAGCCAGAAGAGGAACCTGCCTAGGGCACCGCAAATGGGGGGTAAAAACAATAAGGCAAAATGTATGCTCAACTTAAGCCCTTTTCATTGAACTCTTGTTGAACAAGGGGGTAACATGGATTTGGTGTAGCTGTTCCATGTGCTCTGGGTACTGACCACTGCACCCATCCTACCTGACGCACCAGCTTCCACACAAGATCTGGGCATTGCTTTTCCTCCTGGTCCACTTTGGGCGCCAGCCCCTGAAATCTGTTCTTCTGGAAGCAAGACAGAGCATCAGTGATTTCATTGACCTCACCTGGAATGTGCTTCCCCCTAAAATTTACATTAAGCTGTAAGCAGCGCAGGACCAAATTCTACAGGAAAGCAAGCATGGGGCAGGTGGCAGGGGTGAGATTGTTGACCACTACTACTACTGCTGTATTGTCCAAGTAGTGAAAGAAAACAGATTAGTTGGCTGCCCCCAAAGCTCCATCACCAGCACAACTGGAAACGGTTCCAGAAAGGCCAGGTTATTAATGAGCTTTAGCGCTGCCCATTACTTGGGTCACTGTACCAAACACCATCTCCGCATAAATTACATCATCATCTGTGAATCAGGTATTCTCTGAGTTTTCAACCGTTTCCCCTACCCAATAGACCCTCCTGTTGAAGTGATGAAGTAATGAGGTTGTTTGACACCAGCTGTCATCAGACCAGACTGTCGACAGACCAGACTTCTAGAGAAAACCCTGCATGGGGATTATTCTGCATGCAAAATTGAGCTTGCCCAACAGTGTTCACCTTTTTAGCCTTCCACACAATCTATTTCCTCCCTCAGCAGTGAAACCTTATCCCTGGGTAATCGGCATTCCTTCAGGATGGCATCTATCTCAATGCCCAGGAATGTGGCTGGGCCTTCGGTTTTGTCCTACGCTAAAGGGACCCCAAATTGTTCAGCAACATCCTCCAGATACTGCAGGATGTTGCTCAGCAAAACCTGCAGTATCTAGAGGTTATCCACACATAGGTTGGACTGGTGGTGGTCTGCGCAAAAAAGGTCATCCAGGTAGTGGATGATTGACTTAACACCTGCTTTACTGTGGACTATCCACTCCAGGAACATGTTGAACATCTCAAAATACATGCACAAAAAGAAGCAACTCGTGGGTCAGCTCCTGTCCACATAGTAGTGCCTGTCAAAGTAGCAGCCCAGTAAATGTAGTGATTCGGGATGTACTGGCAATAGCCAGAATGCGGACTCCACGTCCACCTTGGCCATCAAAGCCCCATTTGCTGCCGTCCTAGCCATCAGAAGAGGCATAGGATACCAGTACCAGTTCCTTATCAATCCTGTCTGATTAAGCTGACTAAGCTCAATTTGGGGTAGGACAAGTTACGGATTAGCCGGTATTTCCCCGACTCCTTCTTAGGCACTAGGCCCAGTGAAGATGTCCTGCGGTTCGGCAATGGGGGGTCCCTAAAGGTGTCTACCATGCTGCCCAAATTCACTTCCTTTTGCAATTTTTCCAGAACCAAAACTGGATTTTCTAAGACAGATCTCAGATTCTTGATGCACCCCCCATTTGACCCATCCCTCCCCAGGATCCTAAACCCCTCCATCAACAGCATAATACCCAGGCTGGGTTTTTAGCCTGGGTATTATGGTGTCGGCCCCATTTGCAGTGGTTGTCATTAAATAGCCAAAATATTCCTTTCTTGTGTTCGCCTGCAGGGTTGGAAAGGGCTGCTGCCCCGCAAAGCCCTGTAAACCCTGGTATCCCTTGTTGTTCATTAGCCTCATCCAGAAGCCAATGTGGTCCCTGTGGACCCAGTTCAAACTAACTAACTGCCATCCATGCTTGGCCCCATACACCCAGTGTGCCTTCCAGATGTTATCCAGATAGCAGAAAACAGCCTGGTAATGCTTGGGTGCTTTTCTCCCATTGGACAATATGGAAAACGCTTGCAACCAGTACCTGAATGTCCTGAGTATGAGCCTAAAGAGTCGCCTGTCCTCATTCTCCTTCTTCCTATGCTTTCTCCCGTACCTCCAGTTTTAAGTGCGCCCCCAATGGGCCCTCAAAACAGATGAATGCATGTCAGTTAGCCGAGTCAGAATTTGGTATGGGCCTGTCCCCCTTGTCACCATTCCCTTCTGCACTTGATGCATCTGCAGCCCCCACTGGCACATACACTGTCGCCAACATTTACCTACCCACTGCCCCAGGAGCTGGCACAAACTCAAAAATGAATCCCACCTGTCTGGCTGCCTAGGGTGGTAGTGATAATGCTGGGTGTTGTCTGCTGGTTTTGCCCTTGATGCATACCTTGCAAACTGGAACTGTTGCGTTGTCTGGACCATGTTGTCCCGGATGGTCCAGTGCTGGTAGTATGTTCCACCATCTTCCCAATTCCGGAGGCCTGCTGGGAAACAAACGGGGGTATACGTTGGACTGCCATGCATTGGGCCACTGCTGCTCCCTCCCATATTGACAACACTCCATATTATATAAATATACAGTAATTAAGCCATGGAAAGAATGTGAATCATGTAAATTATTTACTGCATACACAAGTTAAAGCTATCCAGGCCAGGTACTATATCATTCATCATCTTTTATGCTAGGAACATCGGAATGCCCACACCTGTATATCTTTCCAATATGCGACATCTTGCATATAGGGCATACTGGGCAAAAGGTAAATTATTCTTCATTACCTGGGAATCATCCCTCTGTGTCCACTTAGAAGTAAAAAAGAAATAAAAATAAATTTACAAATGAAAAAGACAAATGAAAACCAAAAACTGTGAAAGAGATCCCATCTCTCTGTCCAGTAGGAAAAAAATAATAGCAGTGAGGAGGAAGGTAGGTGGTCTTATAGGCCATGATTAATTTTGATGGTATAGGACCTACCTCCTAGTCTGGGAGAAGCAAAACTGTCCATTTGTACTGACATGGAAGGGATGACGAAGAAATTAGATGCAGCTGAGAAGAAATCGAATTTTAACTGCTCCAAAAGACAACATCTTTACACGCCACAGGTAATAGACATGCTGGAGCTCACAATTAGAAATTATAAAAGGCAGCTAGAAAATTATTACAATGGGTAAGTAGTAATTAGCAGCTTATATAAATATGTTTTTTATTAGAACAGTATATATATAAGTAATAGCTTTCAATTTGTTGCATGTACAATTTAAAATCTTCACCATGTCAGTCAGTTCATATTTTTTTATTCTTATTCATATATTACAATTCATATATTTCCAATTAGAATAATTTCCTATAATATGCCTGTTCCAAATTAAGGTCCCTGACACAGCATATAGATAGTGATGGCGGATAAATTCGTCAGGCGCCAATTTCCATGTTTCTGCTGCATCAAAAAAATTTGGGCGTGCGTCCAAATAGTTGCGCGCATAAAAATTGACGCATATCATATTTATTCAGATGCCCATTGACTTTAATGCACTTGTACAAAATAGGCGCGTGTATAAAAATTGTTGCAGCGTCGAAATTGACGCACGTCAAAATAACACCCGTTGACTTTAATGTGGTTTGCAAATTTGCAAATTTTTTGGTGAAACGGGACAAATTCAGTGGTGTAACTACCGGGGGAGCAGGGGATACGATTGGGCCAGGGCCCGCACCCCCTCAGGGCCCTCCGGCAGCTCGCGCGCCACTGACTTCTTCAGTGTTTCCGGGCGTACGGAGAGGGGCGTGGGCCCGGCTGCACATCCCCCTCTAGTAACGTTACTGGACAAATTCGCCCATCACTACATATAGACACAGCTGCTGACAAAAGGATTTGAGTGAACGTGTTCTGGGGGTTTTCAACTCTTTTTAAGGTTAAGCGTACTTAGTTGGAACCCTGTAAAACAGCAGGGAAATACACTGCCACTGATATATACACAGAAAGGCCACCATCCCATCTCTCCCATAGATTTTAATGCACTGGGTTTTTAACTTAACTGGAACAGTGATCGTTTAGTGGTAAGAAATTTTACATAAAACAGTATACAAAAATGGAAATATCTAGTAAAGGTAAATTTAAAACAACTGGACTTGCCGAGTAATCAATGAAGACGTTTCACTACTCATCCGAGCAGCTTCTTCAGTTCAACTGACTGGTGTGGGAAGTTCTCGGCATATGAATGAAAATCTTCATAGTCAAAAATGGATATAGAATACCTGTAAAACAGAAGCAAGGCCACAAGCCCACCTACGTTATAACAGGCAGTTATTACTAGGTATTCCAGGTCACATATTACAAGATTTATATAGAGTATACGGAGAAGAGAGGAGAGAGAGCGGCAGGGGGTTCATGACAACAACCCAGACTACAGAAGACCCTTTATCTGATACCTGCTCAGCGCCCCTCCCCCCATCATTGTGCCCTGAGCTGGTGCCTCTTCTGCCTATCCCTAGGCTCTGAGCACAAATGATTTAAGTTTCACATTCTTTTTGAGTGTTATTGTGATCGAGTGTGTAATTGCCACCTGCCATTCCCAAAGAGGATAATGCATAAACCTCAATATCCCTTAAGTACTGAAACTTGCCTGGCCCCCCTATTATGGATGTCATTTGTAGGATCAGTTACTGTAACACATGCCTATTTTGAATCATTCTGATAATCTAACAATTACTGTGAAAGCAATGTATACAAAGACCTGTCTTTAAGATCGCTGACAGGGGTGAGGCTTCACCATTATGGGCGAGGATCTTTGAGAAATCTGTTTGTCATTTAATGATATATGTCTGTTACAAACTCGACTCCTTTGTACTTTCCTGTTTTGCAGACTCATGATATAGTATGTTGCCAAACACCACTAAATGTATTACTGATACTTAGCCAACTTCTTCAAAAGAACACTGCAGGTTTGTAATTTATATTCAAACTGATTGCTACATATTTAGATACAACCATATAAAATTTGAAAGCCATAAATTACCTACAGAATGATTTAATTGCTTGCATAAATTGCATTTGCATGAAAAGGGTTGTTCACCTTTGAGATATTCAGCTTTTAGTATGATGTAGAGACAATTTGCAATTGATTCTTATTATTTTTGTTTTTTTTTAGTTATTTCGCTTTTTATTCAGCAGCTCTCCAGTTTGCAATTTCCAAGATCTGGTTGCTAGGGCGCAAATTACCCTATCAACCATGCATTGACTTGAATATGAGCAAGAATATGCGAGGGCCTGAATAGAAGACAAGTAATACAAAGGTGCCAGCACAAATTGCAAAATATCCCCCGACAATTGTTCCATGTGGGGAAATGGTGATAATTATTAATTCAACCAGTAACGCTCTCATTCGGTTCAGTTCTGAAGAGAATTAAAGTGAAACATATGTACATTTTTAATCCAGTATTCCCTATAACATTAGGGTTACAGGTATATACTATATATGAATATATATATAGACAAATACAAGAGTCCTCTGCACTCAACCCATTATCAATATATTTAAGACAGAGACATTTTGTGCATACTGTTACTAAAAAATGCCTTACCCTTTAAACAAAACAGGGATTGTTTGTCCATATATTGCAATATATTTAAGCTGGCCAACTACATCAAAGTCATCCCATATCTGGCCAGTCCTATGCTCAGGTCACAGCCTCATTGCACCCCCGCCTAATGGTTTAAAAAAATAGTGTTGAACACAACTTTTCCTTGTTTGTTATAATGAATGTATATATATATATATATATATATATATATATATATATATATATATATATATATATATATATATATATATATATTTATATATACACACACACACACACACACATTAGGGTTCATTTATTACAGATGCACATTGTGCAATGTACAATGTTGGATGGAATTTTCATGTTTTTTAGCCACAATGCTGTGTTTTTTCCCATAACACCAGCATCATTGCAACTTTGAGAGGGTATAGAGGAAGGATATCGGCACACGAGGCAACTAGTGTTGCAGGGAACAGCCTGCTTGTTTATTACGCTGTGATGCAACATTTCGGGGACACTCCCCTTTTGCTTGATATCCTTCTTCTATATCTGATTGTGAGGTTGCTGTTCCTCTAATATTGTGCACAGGGGCGTAACTATAGAGGAAGCAGACCCTGCGGCTGCAGGGGGGCCCAGGAGGTATAGGGGCCCCATGATGCTCTAGTTCATATACAATTTCAAAAAATATTGATAAAACAGAACAACCTCTGGATATGTTGGGGGCCCTAAAATTAATTTGCTGTGGGGCCCAGTAACATCTAGTTATATCACTGGTTGTGCACCGGGCTGATCTCTTTGAGGGTGTGTGATTTTTCTAAATTGCTTGTGTAAAACTTTGAGAGGGTGACATTCCTGGTGCAGTTCTGGTCGATATATCACATATCAGGCACTTGCTTCAATGCAAATTGTACATAATTGTGTGGATTGTGTTGCTTCCGGCACTCTGCATCAACATGACTTGTGCGCCCGATTATTTAGACAAAATATCACTGTTTCAATTATTATTCAATTATTAAAATATAATGCACTGTTCCTGCTGGTAAAATGGATGTGTTTGCTTCCGAAATACAACCATACTTTATATAAATAAGCTGCTGTGTACCCATGGGGGCAGCCATTCAAGCTGGAAAAAAGGTAGGACCTTTTTCAAGGATAAAGAAAAATGTGCCTATGGATTGGAGAAAAACTGATGTTATTCCAATATTTAAAAAAGGATCACGATCTCAGCCTGGCAATTATAGGCCAGTAAGCTTGACATCTGTGGTGGGCAAATTATTTGAAGGCTTGTTAAGGGATCACATTCAAAATTTTGTCCTAATGAATGGCATTATGGGCAGCAATCAGCATGGCTTTATGAAGGATAGGTCATGTCAGACAAATTTGATTGCTTTTTATGATGTGGTAAGTAAGATTCTGGACAGTGGGGGGGCAGTAGATGTGATCTATTTGGATTTTGCCAAAGCGTTTGATACTGTGCCCCACAAACGACTGCTTTCTAAACTAAGGTCTGTTGGGCTTAATGAAGCCGTTTGCACGTGGATAGGAAACTGGCTACAGGATCGGGTACAGAGGGTGGTTGTTAATGGGACATTTTCTACTTGGAATAAGGTTCTTAGTGGGGTCCCCCAGGGCTCAGTATTGGGTCCACTTTTATTTAACTTGTTCATTAATGACTTAGGGGAGGGTATTGTAAGTAATGTATCAGTGTTTGCAGATGACACAAATTATCCAGCCCAATTAATTCCATACAGGATGTGGCATCCTTACAACATGATCTTGACAAACTGGCAATCTGGGCAGCTAAGTGGCAAATGAGATTCAATGTTGATAAATGTAAAGTCATGCACCTGGGATGTAAGAACATCCAAGCCACTTATAGCCTTAATGGGACTGCACTAGGCAAATCCATTATGGAAAAGGACCTTGGAGTCCTTGTAGATGATGAACTTGGCTGTAGCAATCAATGCCAGTCATCAGCATCAAGGGCAAATAAGGTCTTGAGCTGTATTAAAAGGGGCATAGAGTCAAGGGAGGAGGGGGGTCATTCTTCCACTGTATAGAGCACTTGTAAGGCCCCATCTAGAATATACCGTACAGTTTTTGTCTCCATCACTCAAACAGGACATTATTGTATTACAGAGGGTACAGAGAAGGGCAACAGCTGGTAAAAGGTATGGAAAATCTTAGCTATGAGGAAAGACTGGCCAAATTGGGGATGTTCATGCTGGAGAAGAGGCGCTTAAGGGGAGATATGATAACTATGTATAAATATATAAGGGGATCATATAATAATCTATCTAATGCTTTATTTACCAGTAGGTCTTTCCAGCTGACACAAAGAAGAAAAGAGGTTCTGCCTAAATATTCGGAAGGGGTCTGATACATTAGATAGCTTTAAGAAGGGGTTGGATAGCTTTTTAGCAAGTGAGGGAATACAGGGTTATGGGAAATAGCTCATAGTACAAGTAGTCCGATTGCCATTTTGGAGTCAGGAAGGAATTTTTCCCCCTCTGAGGCAAATTGGAGAGGCTTCAGATGGGTTTTTTTTGCCTTCCTCTGGATCAACTGGCAGATAGGTAGTTAATAAAAAAAAAAAAAGTTGAACTCGATGGACATGTGTCTTTTTTCAACCTTACTTACTATGTTACTATGTTACTATGTTACTATGTTACTATGTTACTATGTTACTATGTTACTATGTTACACCCGGTAATACCAGTGATTTATACGTTGCCAAAGGTGCATAAAGATCTCCAAAAGCTGCCAGGTAGGCCTATAATATCATCCAAAGGCTTTCTAAATGAGAATATTGCACGTTTTGTGGACTATTTGTTGCAACCATGTGTAAAGATGATTGGGAGCTATTTGCAGGATACTAACGATTTTTTTGAAGGTGATCCAGAATTCAATGAACTTTGATGCACAAAGAGAATTTTTTTTGGATGTGACTGTTTACAGAAGTGAATGGAAACTGCAAACATGTCTATACACTAAGGGCAAATTTATCAAAGGTCGAGATGAATTTTTGAATGAAAAAAATTTGAATTTCGAGCAATTTTTTGTGTACTTTGACTATGGAATAGTCCAAATTCGATTCAATTTGATAAAAATTTGAATATTTGAATATTGAAATTTATCATGTACTGTCTCTTTAAAAATTTGACTTCAACCATTCACCAAATTGTTGTTTTTGCCTATGGGGGACCTCCTAGAACTTACTTGGAGTCAATTGGTCGACTTTTTTTTGGGAAAACCATTGAATCGAATTAGATCAAATGCGCTATTAATTCAATTAGTACAATTTGAATTCGGCTGAATACGGACCTATTCGATCAAAAACAGACCTATTCGGCCAAAAAAAACTTTGACTTAATTTGGGTTGGTCTTTTTCGAAATTTTTTCAAACGTTTTTCAAATTCTAAATTCGACCCTTGATAAATATGCCCTTAAATGTTATAGACTCGTTCCAAGACGACATGTCATATCATTGTTTCAGATGTACATTGCATGTATCAAAAAGAAATAAAAAATTATTGAAAATTATGGAAAAGAGTAACCATCCCAGACACTTATTAAATTCAATGCCCACAAATGTTACGGTTAGCCCGGATTGATAGTGAGATCTCCAAAAGGAGACAAGATTTGGATATATTGGGAGATAAATTCATCCAAAGGGGTTACCCGAAACAATTGATAATGACTGATAAGAGTCGGGCTATGAGGTTACAACATATTTTATAATGGGCACAAGAGAGTGCTAAAAAAGTGAGTAAAATATGGGCTCATGGAAAGATGATATTTATTACGTGAGTCAATACAACCCCAAAAGTACACAAGTGAAGCAAATAATAATGAAATATTGGGATGTGATTTGCACAGATGAACAGCTGAATGACAAAGTGAGCAAACGATTTTAAAACGAAACGAAAAACTATATTTTATGGGGAGGTGGCTCTCTCCTTAAAGGACCAGTAACATCAAAAAAAAAATTTCAAAAATTCGTTAGTACACAACGAAAAAATAACACCAACACAAATTAAAATTTAAAATAGCAAAGCCTTTATTAAGAAATATCTTACAGAAGCTCCACTTCCTGTCCTCTTCAGAAACGGCAAAAGGGCGACCATCCTTCCTGCATCGCTCGATTTGTCCTCCCTGGCTAGCTCCAATATTCTACTGACAGCGTGTGAAGCGAGTTGAAGCTGCGGATCAAGACCCTGCGGGACCGACACATGAAGACCTTTTAGCTGTACGAGTGCAAGAAACGGAAACCAACTGGTGCAGGCAGCCAAAGATGCAGGCAGTTTCCTGGGAGCAAGCGGTTCTCCCTCCACAGGCAGCTGAGCGCTGAGGTGTCACCCTGCTGACTGAGAAGAGCACCTGGCAGAGCGACTTCAGGAAAAACTCAGGTTCCTGTTGAGAGAAGCAGTCCTGATTCCGGATCTCTGTCCCCATGCCCTCCCGGTTGCACACAGTTGATCCTTTATTTAGCGCCGCTTCCCACAAGTTCAGGAGGAATTAGCGAGCCCATTGAGCACCTTGCGCTGATGCAATGTTGGGCAAACACGAAGTGCATTTGATTAGGTGCAGTGACGGGGTTAGTGCAGAACAGAGTGGAGCTGCCGTGGATGAACTTGTGGGAAGCTGCTGGGAAGCTTGCTGTGTATCGGCACCGGTTCGGTCAGGCTGTAATGAATGCGCTGCCCTCCTTTACTTTCTGCACCTCTTGTGGAGCCCGCCGACATCGTTTCTTACTGCTGCTGGATGAAGGAGAATGAAGAAGAGCTGGGCTCGCTAATTCCTCCTGAACTTGTGGGAAGCAGCGCTAAATAAAGGACAAGCAAACCGCAAGACAGCTGCACTGCTGCACTGAGGCAGCTCCAGACTGGCCGTAAGTCTCCCCCTGTCCTTTGCCTCGCACTGAGCTGTGGAGATACTGGGATCAACTGTGTGCAACCGGGAGGGCATGGGGACAGAGATCCGGAATCAGGACTGCTTCTCTCAACCGGAACTTCAGGAGTTTTTCCTGAAGTCGCTCTGCTAGGTGCTCTTCTCAGTCAGCTGGGTGACACCTCAGCACTAAGCTGCCTGTGGAGGGAGAACCGCTTGCTCCCAGGAAACTGCCTGCATCTTTGGCTGCCTGCACTAGTTGGTTTCCGTGACTGTTTCTTGCACTCGTACAGCAGCAAGGTCTTCATGTGTCGGTCCCGCAGGGTCTTGATCCGCAGCTTCAACTCGCTTCACACGCTGTCAGTAGAATATTGGAGCTAGCCAGGGAGGACAAATCGAGCGATGCAGGAAGGATGGTTGCCCTTTCGCCGTTTCTGAAGAGGACAGGAAGTGGAGCTTCTGTAAGTTATTTCTTAATAAAGGCTTTGCTATTTTAAATTTTAATTTGTGTTGGTGTTATTTTTTCGTTGTGTACTAACGAATTTTTGAAAAAAACAATTTGATGTTACTGGTCCTTTAAATGCTCGCTCTCCCAACCCCGCCTAATGGTGTCCATGGAAGAGATCATGCTAAATAAAGAGAAAAGCAGGTATGGTCTGTCTCCCCCAAAGGTAACACTTTCTTTTTTCACTTAGGATAGGACTGACGCATGGATACTGCCTTGTCCAGCCTTGCCCACGTGCACCCAATAAGAAAGATGAGGAGCGGCATTTCAGCTTGTTTATTTTTAAAAAAACTATATATATATATATATATATATATATATATATATATAATATCAAAACAGGGGGGTTGTGGGAGCACTCTCAAGGCTTTAAAGTATATATATATAAGTATAATAAATGCTATTGCATATGTACCCAAATAGGGGTTATTTTGTTACAAAGTTATGATCATAAAATTGATAAGCCACCATACCACGTCAAGGTAAACCCCGAATGGCGGTCCCTAACTTGTTTTATTCTTTATGTGCATTCTAGCATTACCTGTAATCAATGTCCACTGTGAAAAAACAGCGCTCAACGGACATTGATTACAGGTAATGCTAGAATGCACATAAAGAATAAAACAAGTTAGGGACCGCCATTACCTTGACGTGGTATGGTGGCTTATCAATTTTATGATCATAACTTTGTAACAAAATAACCCCTATTTGGGTACATATGCAATAGCATTTATTATATATATATATATATATATATATATATATATATATATATATATATATATATATATATATACTTTAAAGCCTTTAGAGTGCTCCTACAACCCCCCTGTTTTGATATTGTATATATATATATATATATATATATATATATATATATATATATATATCAGATGATACAGAGTGAAAGAGAAGTCATATCTGTTCATATGAATTCACTACACTCTTGAATAGACTCTTAAGGTGGCCATACACGTAGAGATCCGCTCATTTGGCGATTTCGTCAAACGAGCGGATCTCTCCCTGATGTGTCCACATTGAGGTGGGACTATATTGGGCTGAATCGACGTTAAGGTCCAACGATTGGATCATAATGCTGCCAATATGGGCTGTCGGGTCGCGGGACCACATTTACGAACAGATGCAGCTGCAATCCATCAGGATTTTTAACCCTGCCCAATTGACAACTGAGATGACTTATGTATTTACATATGTACTGTAATGTACCCCCTCCCCTTCCTGCTTCCCCCTGTGTACTTCAACGGCCCTGAAAATATTTCTCACCTAACAGTGCAGAGTAAGTGCAGCGGATAGTGATGGGCAAATTTGTGGCATTTTGCTTTGCCTTAAAATTAGCGAATTTCCCGCGAAATGGCAAACGGCGCAAAATTCGTTGGTGAAAATGAACCAGCGTCCAAAAAAAACGAATGCCATTTTTTTGACGCCAAATTTTTGTGGCGAATTCGTGCCTGGCGAATAAATTCGCCCATCACTAGCAACAGATCTAGTGAGCAAAATCTTCCGGATCGACAGTCATGCGTAGTTGGAGCAGTCTGACTGCACTTGCACCGAAAGTGACCGAATTTGTCAAAGAGGAGCTGAAAAAATCCGAATATCCGGAAGATGGTACTAGCTTAGTAGGTAGAGGCTTTTCTTAATTGGGGCGTTGAGTTCTCCTTTAACAAAACAGGGATTGTTTGTCCATATATTGCAATATATATAAGATGGCCAATTACATCAAAAGACTGAGGTCACAAACTTTATGGTGTGATTGAGTGTTTGTTCATATCAATACATTGCTGACAGTCTTGTTAGCAATGTTTTAGTTCCACAAACATAGCAGCTATAGGGAGCAGAGTTTTCAAATATTTCACTACAAAACAAAAAAAATCCCAGTTGTGTCCCATTTAACAAAATGTTCTTGTTGGAAACACTTTCTATTACTTTCTATTACATTGGGCCCCTAAACATATTATAATCTTTAACATATATGTTTAAAGAGGTTCAGATGCAGTAATATAATGCAGCTTTTTTTTGCCATACCGCACCTAAAGAACTACGTAAATAGGGACAGTCATTACATGAGGTACTGTAAAAGACTTGTTATTCTTCTAATTGATTTCCCATTATTTTAAATATATTTCTAAATATATAGTTTTGTGAACCTCATAAGATATGACCCACTCTATATTTAGACTGCCCTTTCACACCCAAGCCTACCCCTTATCCTGTATCTAGAATAAGGCTGAAAACATAAGCCTTTATTGTGTTATTTTATGATTGATATGTTACACCTCCTTCCTCACACCCAGTCATAGGATATATAAGACTATATAGAGACATATATGCGTATTGAAGCATTTGAGAACTTTTGCGTTTAAGAAATCTGTTACCACTGTGGCCGTATGATGAAGATTAGCAATGGCTTCAGGGATGCCAGGATGTTGCTTTTTTGGCTAATTGTATTCAACACTGGTAAGCAAAATTATGTTAGCTTCCATATATATGTATACATACATATATAAATATATACAGTACATATATATATATACACAGTACATATTAGGGATGCACCGAATCCAGGATTCGGTTCGGGATTCGGCCAGGATTCTGCCTTTTTCAGCAGGATTCGGATTCGGCCGAATCCTTCTGCCCGGCCGAACCGAATCCGAATCCTAATTTGCATATGCAAATTAGGGGCAGGGAGGGAAATTGCGTGACTTTTTGTCAGAAAACAAGGAAGTAAAAAATGTTTTCCCCTTCCCACCCCTAATTTGCATATGCAAATTAGGGTTCGGATTCGGTTCGGTATTCGGCCGAATCCTTTGTGAAGGATTCGGGGGTTCGGCTGAATCCAAAAAAGTGGATTCGGTGCATACCTAGTACATATACAGTGTATATATGTATATATAGTATATATATATATATTTCCATTGGGCATTCATGAAAACTGTATACTGCCACTATGAAATGTTATTAATATTTTCAGCAACACTTACATTAGTTTTTTTAGGGAGAGGTTCCCAAGATACAGGGCAGTGTTCCCTTTAAAGTGTGTGCTCATGAGTGTGCACACAAATTCTGAGGCCAGCGTACACAACAAATTGTGATGCACACAAATAATTTGTGTTGAAACACACAATTTTGTATCAATTTTGACCTGAGCAAACTTTTTTAAAACTGCTTGAAATGAAACAAATAATGTTTTTGTGCACATACCCAAGAAGGTCTTAGAGGGAACATTGGTTATTGGTTTCCAGATAATGGATGTTTCTGTAATTTGAATCTCCATAGCTTAAGTTTTCTTAAAAATCATGTAAACGTTAAATAAACCCAAAAGGCTTGCTTTGGCTTCAGTAATGATTAGTAGTGATGGCCGAATTTGTCCCGTTTCGCTTCGCTGGAAAATTTGCGAGTTTCCTGCAAAATTCTGGAAACGCTGTATAATTTGTGAAAAATTAATTTTGAAGCCGGTGTCAATTCACGGGCATCAAAATCAACACTGGCATCAATTCCAATGGCAGCAATAATTCGGGAAAAAACGTTGACGACTGCGAATTTTCGCATGAAATTCGTAAATTTATTCGCCGCATCGAAACGTGGAAATTCGCCACAAATTCGCGCCTGTCGAATAAATTCGCCCATCACTAATGATTACTTATATCTCAGTTTGGATCAACAAGGTAGTATTTTCCATGTAAAATCACTAAGGGGCCCATTTTCTAAAATAAGGATATTTAGTTTTTTCAAGGATTTTTTCTGTAAAAATCAGTTATTTTATTTCTCTAAAACCAAAAATGTGAGGTTTAAAGGAGAAGGAAAGGTTAAAACTAAGTAAGCCTTATCAGAAAGGTCCATCTAAATATACCAGTAAACCCCCAAAGTAATGTTGCTCTGAGTCCCCTGTCAAAAGAAACACTGCATTTCTTTCCTTCTATTGTGTACACATGGGCTTCTGTATCAGACTTCCTGCCTTCAGCTTAAACCTCATTGCCCTGGGCAAGAGCATGCTCAGTTTGCTCCTCTTCTCCAACCCCTCCCTTCTCTACTGTAATCTGAGCCCAGAGCAGGGAGAGACTCAGGCAGGAAGTGATGTCACACCACATTAATACTGCAGCTCCTATTCTAAACAGAGAGTTTCTAGAGCTTTTTACTCAGGTATGGTAAAACATTCTACAGAATAAATATAGCATTCTAGCTTGCACTATTGCAGCTAATCTATTGCCAATAAAATGCCTCCGTAGCTTTCCTTCTCCTTTAAGTGTAAAAACCTAAAAAAAAATCAATACAAGACTTCAAGTAAAAGTTTTTGAGGTCCGACAGAAGTTAATGAGTTTCTTTTTAATCATTCAGACTTTTAGAGGTTTTAAATTTTTTTTGTTAGTAATTATCTGAAAAACTACAATTTTTAGAGGTTTTACAGATATTTGTAATTTTTAACACATTGTTCTGTGTTTTTTCCAGTTGTACTTTTTATACTCTGATCTTTTAATAACTTTCATTCGTGATTTTAGAGAAATAGAGTTTAATCATGGTTTCAAATAACTCTAAAACCACTTATATTCGGCCTTTAATAAATGGGCCTCTATGTATATAATGTGTTAGAAAATAAAAAATAAAAAAAGTGAACACAAATTAAGAAATTCAGTACCAGCTATCTGTAGTTTCTTGTGAATTTTACTTCACAGTGGCAGGAATCTACAGTGTTTTTATGAAATGCAGTGTGAAGCGTTCTGTTTTGTACTAGACTTTTTGGCTCTTTTTGCCCGTCCCACCCTAACCAGGTTGGTTTCTCTGTTTTTTATGAGAAAATCCAAGAGTTAATTTGTGGTCATGTTTAAATATGGTATGTGGTCATCTTCCTGTGATTTGAAGTTGTGTGTTTTTGTTATAACTTTATGGTAGCATGTGCACAGCATTTTAAATGAGACCATAAGAAGGATGTAAAATGAGAACAGGGGACATAAAAGGTCAGATGTATTGTGGCTGGGAGTTTATAAAACTCACATAAACCCAAAATTCAGGGGAAAAAACGACCAATCAAAATGTATTTAAAAAAAAAACTTTTTTAAATTCTGGTGAATAGGATCGACCCGCAAACTGGAATCAAATTCAATTCGAGTTTTTTCACCAAAAAAAATTTTTTTTTTTTTCAAAAGTCCACCAAATTACTCCAAATTGATTGTAGAAGGTAGAATTTGGACTATTACCTAGTCAAATTATACTAAAATAAACTTGAAATCTGAATTTAAAAATTCAAATTTTCAATTTGATCCTTGATAAATATGCCCATAGGGGCAGATTTATCAAGGGTCGAATTTCGAATTGAAAAAACTTCGAAATTCAAATTCAAAAAGACTAACCAAAATTAAGTCAAAGTTTGTTTTTTTTGCAGGTTTTAGATGGCAAATAGTTGAATTTGAATTCTTAAACAGACAGTACGTGATAAAGTTTGAAATTCAAATTTTTTTAAAACTCGAATCGAATTTGGACTATTACCTAATCAAATTATACTTAAATAAACTTGAAATCCGAATTTAAAAATTAAAATTTTCAATTCAATCCTTGATAAATCTGCCCCTTAGGGGCAGATTTATCAAGGGTCGAATTTCGAATTGAAAGAACTTCGAAATTCGAATTCAAAAAGACTAACCAAAATTAAGTCAAAGTTTTTTTTTTGGTTGAATAGGTCAGTTTTTGATTGAATCGGTCCCTATGTTGCCGACTTCGAATCGCACGATTCGAAGTAACATCGCATTCGATCTCGATTCGAAGTTTTTCCCCAAAAAAACTTAAATTTTTCAAACTCCACCAATTGACTCCAAATGGGTTCTAGGAGGTCCCCCATAGGCTAAAACAGCAATTCGGCAGGTTTTAGATGGCGAATGGTCAAATCTGAATTTTTAAAGAGACAGTACATGATAAATTTTGATATTCGAATTTTCGAATTTTCTTCAAATTCAAATCAAATTTGGACTATTCCCTAGTCGAAGTACACAAAAAATAGCTCAAAATTCAAATTTTTTTTCATTCAAAAATTCACCTCGACCTTTGAGAAATCTGCCCCTTAATGTCTGTGAAGTCATAGGGGCATGTTTATTACGAGGTATTAAAAGCAGCAGAATAATTCACCAGGCATCACCATGTAAAGATGGCGTAATTTTTTACATCATCAAAAGAAAAAAAACATGCAACAAAAAGACTAAATATATCAGTGGTTTTGGCTTTTTATACCTGCTACTATTTAAGTTTCTCTTTCATAATTGACATTTAATTAAGTTGTGGAGATAATCATCCAACCACTTACTTTTAAAATGATGGTTTCCATGCCATTACTATTAGGTGCAGGTTTGTAAATATTGCAGTTTATGTAGTGATGCATTCTGCATCCGTCTGCTTTCTCTGCCATCTCAGGCAATGGGAGGCTATTGGGAGCTTTTTATTATGAACAGCTAGAACTTTAAAGGATTTCTTTCCCTGTAGTATTAAATTTGCATTAACAGAAAACAAGCAGGACAGATATAACTTATAGGAAATAAGGAGATGAGAGAGACATTTTTCATATGAACTAGAATGTGTTTAAACAGGAGGTTATATGCATATGGATTCAGTAGCATAAAAACAGCAGATGTTCTGTATAGAAAGTGAATAATAAATTATCATTCTGTCCTCTTATACAGCCAGTCCTGTCGTTTGTGCCACATCTAGCATATCTTCAATTATCTCTACTCTTCAATCCGTTCTTGCTTCACTCGTTGATCTGCTGAACCAACTTTCAAACTTGATATCCAGTACAACAGCACCATCAACCAACAATGTGACGAGCTCTTATACAAGTGTTCTGGTCACATCTTCTACACCAGGGAGCAGTATCATCACAGCATCATCCAACAAGCCAACAATCATTCCCAACAATGCGACTAGCAATCTGCTTGTACCAGCTAGTATGACAATGCCCATTTCCAGTACCTTGGCCAGTAACACTAGTACTTCAGCCAAATATTCTCCACCAGGAAGCAGTATCTCAACAGCATCATCAAACAAAACAACAATTATCCCCAGTAACTTCACAAGCAATCTGCTTGTACCCGCTAGTACAACAGTGGCCATCTCTAGTACTTTGCCTACTAACACAAGCACTTCAGTTACATCTTCTACATCAGGGAACAGTATTTTAACAGCATCATCCAACAAGACAACAATCATTGCCAGTAACTTCACAAGCAATATGTTTGTGACAGCTAGTACTTCAGTGGCCATTTCCAGTACCCTGGCCAGTAACACAAGTACCTCAGTCGCATCTTCTACATCAGGGAGCAGTATCATAACAACATCATCCAACAAGACAACAATCATTCCCAGTAACTTTACAAGCAATCTGCTTGTTTCCGCTAGTACTACAATGGTCACATCTTCTACAACAACAACGCCACCAACCAGCAATGTGACAAGCTCTTACACAAGTATTCTGGTCTCATCTTCGACAACAGGGAGCAGTATTATGACACCATCATCCAACAAGCCAACAATCATTCCTAGCAATGCAACTAGCAATCTGCTTGTACCAGTTAGTATGACAGTGACTATTTCCAGTACCCTGGCCAGTAACACCAGTACTTCAGTCACATCATCCAACAAGACTACAATTATTCCCAGTAACTTCACAAGCAATATGCTTGTACCCAGTAGTACTACAATGGCTACAATGTCCAGTATCTCGCCTAGTAACAAAAGTACTTCAGTCTCCTCTTCTACACTAGGGAACAGTATTTCAACACTCACTAGCACTACACTTGCAGTTTCTAGTACTGTACCCAGTAACACAATTACTTCCGTTCCATTTTCTACACCAGGGAGCAGTATTTTAACTGTATCATCTAACAAGCCAACAATCATTCCCAGTAACTTCACAAGCAATCTACTTGTATCTACCAGTACAACAATAGCTGTTTCTAGTACCCTGACCAGCAATATAAGTACTTCAGTTACACCAGGGAGCAGTATTTTACCAGCATCATCCAACAAAACAACAATCATTCCCAATAACCTCACAAGCAATACGCTCGTACCAGTTAGTACTACAATGGCCATTTCCAGTACACTGGCCAGTATCACAAGTACTTTGGTTACATCTACGACAGTAGGAAGCAGTATTTTAACAGCATCATCCAAGAAGATAACAATCATTCCAAGTAACTTTACAAGCAATCTTCATTTATCAGCTAATACTACAATGGTCATTTCCAGTACTCTGACGAGTGACACAAGTACTCTTGTCACATCTGCAACAGCAGGGAATAGTAACTTAACAGCATCACCCAACAAGACAATGATCATTTCCAGTAACACCACAAGCAATGCACTTGTACCAGCTAATACTACAATGACCATTTCCAGTACTGGGGACAGTCACACAAGCACTTCACTCATATCTTCATCACCAGGGAGCAGTATACTAACAGTATCATCCAGTAAGTCAACAATTATTTCCAGCAATTTCACTAACAATCTGCTTGAACCAGCTATTACTACAATGGCCATTTCCAGTACCAGGGCTAGCAACAGAACTACTTTAGTAACATCTTTAATACCAGGGAGCAGTATATTAACAGCATTATCCAGTATGTCAACAATTATTCTTAGCAATAACAGAAAGATGGTTGCTCCGACAAATACTATAATCACTTTTTCTATTACTTGGGTTAATAATACAGGTATTTTAGTCAAATCTTCTATACCAGGGAGCAGTATCCTAACAACATTAGCCAACAAGACAACATTCATTCCCAGTAAATTCACAAGCAATCTGCTTGTACCCGTGAGTACTACTATGGCCGTTTCCAGTACCTGGGCCAGTAACACTAGTACTTCAGTCACATCTTCTGAAACAGAAAGCAGTATTTTAACATCTTCATCCAAGAAGACAACAACCATTCCCAGTAACTTCACAAGCAATATTCTTGTACCTGCTAATACTACAATGCCCATTTCCAGTACCCCAACCAGTAACATAAGTATTTTGGTTACATCTGTGACACCAGGGAGCAGTATATTAACAGCATCATCCAATAAGCCAACAATTATTCCCACCAATGCCACTAGCACTCTGCTTGTACCAGTGAATACAAAAGCTTATCAGCAAGAATTTTTCACAAGATTTTTAAACCGTAAATCAGTCCAATCAATGTATGTATGTATGTATAGATATAAACACTAAGCAGTTATGGACATTTCTTTTTGACTCCTTTTAGATGCAACAGTTGCTGGAAATGCAAGTACTTTTCCAGTTTGGGCCATTGTTGTTATCACTGTGGAATCTTTCCTTTGTGCCTTGTTTCTTGCAGGTTGCATTTATGGGGTGAGTTCATTTTTTAAACTAAAAATTTCCTGACATACAAATAATTGTAAATTAAATAATTGTGATGCAAATGAATTATTGTACACAGTATTTGTGAAAGAAAAAAATAATGTGTTGCCAAACTCTAGAGGATAGGGTATTAAGCTCTACATAGTCGTCCAACTATCTTTTTTTTAAGCCTATTACCATACTCTCTTGAACTTGGAAATCTTGAAACATCAGAAGACTTTCAGCATATCTAGAGACTTACCCAGTTTAGTAGCTTTTGTTACAAGCGGTACTCATGCATACTGCTAATAAACAGATAATGAGAGTTCTGAATTCAACTAATTATTTTCAACAAGAATGTAAATAATTATTAAAAATGTTAATATACGCATTTAATTTGCTTCAGGGATTAACAATTAATACCCCATAGGAAATAAAAAATTGTAATCGCTCAATACTACAATACACTTTGACAAATGAATAAATTACTTTCTGTTGATAAAAGCATGAGTAACCAGTGTGTACAGTTCAGTAGACTAACTGCATTATTTGTGCTATCATTCCCTCTGTCTGGGTCTGTGAGAAAGCTTACAAATACTAACCTCACTCATTAACCTTGGCGTTGTAGTAGTTGCTGAAATGCCTATTTCTGCTCTGGTTTTAAGGAACAATACTGCAAAGTATGTGGACTATAATATATTTATACAGCTCTTGCAGAAATTACATACAATAAATATTCAAAGTGTGCATAGATTCATAATCACATAGCAATATGTGAAAAAAAGATTTGCTTCCAACAAATTGACATTTACGACCTCAATGATTAATTCTGTTTGATGCACCAGGTGCAACATGGACAGCAGTGTTTAATACAGACTGTAGAGGGGAAAGATGGTAGTTAGGGAGGCCAGTTAGTAGAAGGTTACAGTAATCTAGTCGGGATAGGATGAGAGCATGCATGAGCGTCTTGGCTATAACAGGTGAAAGAAAGGGACAAACTTTAGCAATATTGCGTAAGAAAAAGTGACAGGTCTTGAGAGTGGTGTTAATATGATCAGAGAAAGAGAGGAGTCAAAGATTACCCCCAGACAGCGTGCAGAGTTGACAGGGTTGATGAGCATGCCATCAATAGTGATAGTAATTGGGGGAGTAGGACCAGGATTAGGTTTAAAGATGATTAATTCAGTTTTTGTTAGGTTAGCTTTTGTCCAGTTGGAGATTGCTAGGAGGCAGATATGAGCCTTGGTTTCAGCTGTCAGTGAAGGAGTGAATAAATATATTTGGGGATCATCCATATACAGATGATAATTAAAGCCAAATGAGTGGATGAGAGTGTTCAGGGAGAACAACAACAGACCAAGTACAGAGCCTTGCGTCACCCCTACATTAAGTGGAACTGGATACGAGGTTTTGTTAGCATAAGAGACAGTGAATGATTGGTTAGAGAGGTGAGAAGAAAGCCAAGATGCAGCCTGGTTTGGGATACCAAGCGAATATAGAATTTGCATCAGGAGAGAGTGGTCAACCATATCAAATGCAGATGATAGGTCAAGGAAAATAAGGATAGAGAAGTGACATTTGGCTTTAGAAACCTGAAAATCATTTGTAACTCTGCACACAGTCGCAGTAGAGTGAGCAGGCCTGAAACCAGATTGCAAAGGGTCCAGAAGTTAGAAATACGGGAGAACACAATATTTATCCAACTACCCTATGAGCAGAAGCACCAACATTTTGGAGCCACTGTGTTAGATCTGAAAAAAATAGGGTCTTTGTAAAGGTCTACACTAATGCCAATCTATGGGGCTGGAGGTCGGCACTTTAATCTCTAAGTAATTCAGGGTAGCAAACGTATGACAAGAAACTGACTAAAAGTCTAAATATGGGTTACATTTTATTGCACATGCAAATACAATTAAATCTTGTGACTTTACGTCAGCTAACCATAAAACTAGGTTGTCTATGTAAATGTCTATATAAATGAATTACATTCGATTCAAGACCAGCAAGCAGCTTATACACACAGATCCTTTTTATAGCATAATTATGCAATATATATGACAGACAACATTATTCTTCATTGCAGCCTTTGACAGATAGTCTGTGATTAATTAATACAGCATTAATGTTCGTATATAGTGTTAATGGTTTTATAAACTTGGTGATTGGTGATGGAACATTACATTGCTACATGTGCAATTAATATTTATTTTTTCTATAGGTTTTGTTTTGCATGAGGAGACGCAGACGATCAACTATCTATGAAGTAAACCAAGAAACAGTGTGACATACTTCATATACTCCTTGACAGTTCCTGCCCATTCTCCTGCCACATTATTAAGCTTTAAAAACTGGACACTTTACACTTGTGGTTTCTGTTACAACTTCCCAAAATGCTTCTCTTTTCTTTTGTGCCACTATTGTTTTAATTCAGTGTTTAATTCACCTTCAATCAAAACCTTATATTTTTTGTTGTTGTTTTACTTTCAGTTCACTGAGGATGTAATATTATTGATGAGTAAATTTCTTCTTCTGAGATTTTTTTTCTAAAACTGCTGCAAAAATCTGCAGCAAAAAATCTCACACAACAAAAAGTCACAGAGACAAAATTGTCCCATAGACAAAAAATTCGCCATAGAAAAAATGCCCATTGACTTTAATGCAGTTGGACAAAAAAAAAGTTGCCAACATAAAAAAGTCGCTACAAGACAAATCTTTGATGCCCATTGACTTCGCCGTTTTGCAGATTTTTTCGTTTGGGGACAGATTCACTCGTCACTATGTATTATGCTATTATATACTGATTTATAAGACATGGTATTTTAAATGTAGATGATCAATATAAATAGTTATAATACTTTAGTCCCATGGCATAACGGGTCATTTACAATGCCATTTATTTAAGTGCCATTTATTAGCATTTTGCCCACTGCTTGGGCTTTGCAAAAAATAGCTTCATAGTGCTACACACTCCGACATGCAGGTTTGTAGGAAATGAGCATGAAGGGCTTACACTCTTGTGTCTTTTAGCTCTCTTGCCCTTGTCCCCCCAGGGTCTTAAATGACCCCTCTAGTCATATACAGTAAATTGTATTTTAACAATTATGGCCTTTAAAATACAAATCACAGAAATGCCTAAACGCCTTCAGCTGCTGTTGGATGCGGGGATTTAAAGCCCACCAGAAGATCACTTACTATGAGGTTTGATCCAAATATAATATTTTCTTTATTATTTTTACATATTTAAGATTGCGTTGTAGATAAATGGCCACTGATGTATTAGAAATAATAGGGCACCTTTACTAAAATGTATAAGGTATGTATACAAGGGGGGTCTTTTTAATATATCTATTTCATCTACCAGAGGTTTTTTTTATCACTGACTCGAGTATAAGCCGAGGTAGACTTTTTCAGCACATTTTGGGTACTGAAAAACTCGGCTTATACTCGAGTATATTCGGCAGGTATTTTCCATGGTAAATGCTACAGTTGTACATTAACAGCTCTGTAAAGCTTATTTTAATCAAAGTGCAAAATATAGGCAAAAGGAACAAGGCGTCCCCTGCACCAATGTTAGTAAATAACCCTTCAAGATGAGCAGGTGCTAGAATTCAGGAACAAATATATGGCTTCTCTGTGGTAATTATAGCTTATTTGCACATTCATAGCTCTGAGAATAAGTATTTTAATTTTTATAAATAGAGGGTCAATCGCTAATTTTTTTTTATCGCTTAGCTAAATATTGCATAACTCTGTATGTAAAAAGAGCATATTATCCTTGTATTGGAATATATTATTTCACATGAAGATATTATTCTAATGAGTGTGTGTTTTGTTGAATGTGTAAGAATTATCTTTATGTACATCTGAATTTTATAATATATACACATATAATTTATGCCAAGCTTCATTTTACATAAAATAAATATTGCGTCCTTTAAATAAAATCGAAATCTCATCTCTACCTAATTCATCAAAATAATTTTGAATTCTTTTTATATGTACACTAATGCTAATGGGGGAATTTAATAAAAGTCACAAAGAGCAAAAAAATGCAAAAAGGCAAGTATTTTTTCCGTTACCGACTTTTAGTACATTCCCATACATGTCTTTAAGAATTTAAAAGGTCTTTATTACATATTGGCACAGACCAAAAGTGCAAAAGTGAAGTGCTCTCCAGATTGGTTGGGGAAGGGCTGGGGTGGTAAATGGGTGCCCCCTTGAAAGCCAGCTAACTTGCTAGTCATTCCAAGGAATGCAGCAGGTGCCAGATGCGAGTGGGTGCATGTTATTGCCACTTACCTGTGAAAGACAGGTTTTAATCTATTTGAATTAAGAATTATTAAATGAGAAATAAATAGGGATTATTCATTTATAAAAATACATACAGTATTACTATACAGATATATGCCAGTAAAATATGATGCTGTATAGACTGAACTACTGTTCATTCATTATTAGTGATGGACGAATTTCTCCCGTTTCGTTTGCCAGGAATTTAGCGACTTTCCTACGAAATTCATGAAACGGGCGAAAAATTAGCAAAATGACGATTTTGAACCCGGCGACAATTCGAAAGCGCCCATTAAAGTCAATGGGCATCCGTTAATGGGCGTCTAAATTGTCGAATTTTCTTGAATTTATTCGCTGGTGGTGAAATGCGCAAATTCGCCCCAGGTGAATCAATTCGCCCATCATTATTCATTATCAAATTAAGCATCATATTTTTCACTTTATAATAATGCCATTGTATTCCAGTGGCTTTCTTCCCCTATTAATCATTAGAATCGAGTCTGCTGTTTTATCTGATTCCATTAACTGCTTGACTCCTTCATGAAGTAATCCTGATATTTTGCTGGTCAAGTTTCAATTGTTCTATGCAGTCCCATAATGACGACTATGTTCCAGTTATAATGTGCACATTTAGGGGCAGATTTATCAAGGGTCAAATTTCAAATTCATGGGAGTTTTTTAAAACTCCCATAAACTGGAAATTCGCCCAATAGAAATGTATTTAAAAAATTTAACTTTCTCTGAATAGGATCAACCCGAAAATTTGAATCTAGTTCAAATTGAATTCAATTTGAGTTTTAAAAACTCGAATGTCAGGAAGGCTGCAAACAACTCAGCAGGTTTTAGGTGGTGAATAGTCGAATTTGAGTTCTTAAAGGGCCAGAGTATGATAACTCAAAAATCAAATTAAATTTAAAAAAATTTAAAATTTAAAAAAAAAAAAACACGAATCTAATTTTAACAATTCCCTATACCAATTTAAAAGTTTTGGCCATAAAAAGACTAGAAAATTCGACCCTTGATAAATCTGCCCATTAGGGTTTTGAGCATCTTTTTCTAAATATAGATAAGCGCATTTCTTGGATATACGATGTTGCTAAAATAAGAATATACAGTATGGTATCAGAAACTATACTCATGAATAAAAAATATATTCTAGAATTTGTTCTTCATACTAATATAAAGACAAACAGAAAGTACAGTAGTTACTACAGAAATCTACTTTGAATCATAAATATAGGAGTAGGAGCTTCCATATTATTTGTTTATTCAGGAGCATCTCGTAGCAAAGCTCCCTAGGGATCTTGTGATGAACTATCTATGGAGAAAATCACACATATAGAAGGCAATATAAAGTACAACCTCTATATTTAGAAAGCAAAACATGAGTTGGGAATAAGGCAAATAAAAAGTGCAATTGGTCAGCACTCACCAAACTTTTAATGCAAAGGATTAATTGTAGGTGCACATGTAGAGTTGCTAACTTCAACCTGACCTTATAATTTCAATAGAAGTCACAGCACCATCAGTAGAGGTATACTTAAAAAGCCTTTATTGATTACACGGCTTGGATCTCCAACAAACAACGTTTCAGGCTCAAACTTGAGAAAGGGCCTGAAAGATTGTTTGTTGGAGATCCAAGCCATGTAATCAATAAAGGCCTTTTAAGTATACCTCTACTGATGGTGCTGTGTCTTCTACTGGAATAGGGAATAAGGCAGCAATATATTTGAGGACTGGTTATGATTTAGGACCCTCAGGAAAAAGCTTCTTCTATCCCTTAAAACGATGTGCCATACTCTTGCTGCAGTTGTAATGTAACTGTTTCATTCTTTCCACCCAGTGACTCTAATCTGTGCTGCCCTCTCGATCTGTCAAAAGATTTGCCAAAATCATATTCCATAGAAGTGGGAGTCAGACATTCAAGTGTCACTTACAGGGCATTGATTCGTTTTACTTTCTTAATTTTCCAGAACTGTATGTACACGACTAACTATATGAACCATTACAGCTCTTAGTCATTCTTTAAACTGCCATACCATGTGTGAGATATATATATATATATATATATATATATATAAGGTTTAACGGTAAACTTAACTTGAAAATGACATTTTAGTACATTGGATAATAAAGATGCTCTCTTTATAATTTTTCTGTCAATTATTTCAATTTCAAACTACTCCTGTTGCTAGGCTAAGAGGAACCCTAGCAGTCCAATAGCACCAGGAATGGTGCAAAACAACACACTTAAAATTGATAGCAAATTTGGATGAAACTTTCTACAAATGCCAATTTCAACATAACCTACCCTCCCTTAAAGTCAATGTAACTAAAAGTAATTGAACACTATGTAGATTTACATATCAGTGCAAGTATGAGTGTACACTGACTCATATCAACTCCATGCATAAGCCTCATCTATTCCTTCCAACAGTATCTTTGCTTAGCCGTTCTAATAGACACACCTCAATTTATTTTACCCTTTGGATGAGAAAGAGATATTTGAATGCAATGTTTGCTTAAGGCTAGGCATAACCTTGTAAGCTAATTATCACATAACACGTGAAAGCACTTGTTTTATAAATAGAAGGTCCATACAAGTGCAACCTGTATTTTGGGAAATGGTAAATATTCTCACGTTGTCATTAGTAACTAATGTGTGAACAAAAAAATATTGCTTGGGAATGTGGTCAACTTATTCAGAAAAATTATGGAAATAATCTTGTATTCATACCAGACAATAACATCTGAATGTGCTTAGATCAAGATTAATTGTTGCAAAAGGAAATTTGTTTCAATTTCATTTATTAACTCATGACCATTTCACACAACTATAGTATACACAATTTGATCTGAATGTACAGGATGTGCTATTCTAGCAGAATTCTGCATCGAAATCCGTTTCTCAAAAGATTTTTTTATATTTAATTTTGAAATCTGACATGGGGCTAGACATATTGTCAGTTTCCCGGGTGCCCCCAGTCATGTGACTTGTGCTCTGATAAACAGCAATCACTCTTTACTGCTGTATTGCAAGTTGGAGTGATATCACCCCCTCCCTTTCCCCCCAGCAGCCTAACAACAGAACAATGGGAAGGTAACCAGATAACAGCTCCCTAACACAAGATAACAGCTCACTGGTAGATCTAAGAATAACACTCAATAGTAAAATCTAGGTCTCACTGAGACACATTCAGTTACATTGAGTTGGAGAAACACCAGCCTGCCCGAAAGCAGTTCCATCCTAAAGTGCTGGCTCTTTCTGAAAGCACATGGCCAGGGATGGCTGCCTACACACCAATATTATAAATTAAAAGAAATAGACTTGCTGGTTCAGTAATTTAATTTTATAATGTACAGAGAATTATTTGAAATGTAAACAGTGTAATTTAAAAATAAAAACTACACCATAAAAATCATGACAGAATCCCTTTAATTATAAGAGTACTTATGCTTTGCCTCTACTGGTTCTTCAAACCTTAAATTTTGTGTACTAGCTTTGTTCTTTCTTCTGTTTGTTTTACAGATGTTTTAGCACTTGATGTCACTAATGCAATTGTGTGATATTTATGTCGTTCTTCCCCCTTACCAGTATCTCAAGTGTGTACATAGGCACATAGGAATTACTATAAAATAAAGCAACTGTCATTCTGCCCTGGGCAGAATGACTTATCTAAAGGCCACTATGAAGAACTCAAGGCTGAATCTACTAACTTACATAGGATTGTTTATATTTATTGCTGGTAAGTTCATGATTATTCATATTTACTCGTTACAGTCAAAACAATAACCTTAGTCTGGAATGACTAGAAATTGTAGATACAACAGATGGTGTTATTATAGGTAATAGACGTTTATAAATGAAATCATTATGTTTTATATTTTGTTTGATATTCTATTATTTTTTAAACTGTTTCTACTAAACATTTTATTCGGTACAGTTGGTTTGATGTACAAACATAGGTGCTAAATTAAAGTTAATTTCCCTACAGTAACCATTCATTTGTTTTGATCAGACAACTACAGAAAATGAAACAAAAGATGTGATTTGGGCAACTGCACTGTTTTAGAATTTAGCACCTTTGTTAGAAAATCAGCCCCAGTATCTTATTAGTAGTATAAAGATATAAGATGGAGAAAAAAAAGTACATTTGTTTTCACTGACAGTTGAAAAGTTATTCAATATGCAACATTGTTTATAAATAAACTAAATAAAAAAACGAAAAAAAAGCCAATAAATATCATAGAAATAAAATTGTGCTTGCATATTAATGCCATATATTTTAGGTACAAATGTACCTTAATTAATCATTGCTGTATCAAAAATGACAAATTGTTTATACAATCCTAATGTCTCAATTGTACCCTAACCTTTTAGTTTGTAAACTCTATTGTATTCTGTAATCCTTGTCTGTTATCCACCATTTATTCCCTGTTTGCTATAACTGCAGTAAAGCACTGCGTATCTTGACAGCGCTATATAAATAAATGATGATGATAATGATGAGGTACAGGCTTTCATTGCTGCTCCTTGAACTTCCACATAGTTGCACTCAGTGACGTTGCTGCTGCTGCATAAATCCCATCCCCTGTTGTGAATTGTTGCACACTTATGCCTATTGATGTTGGAAAAAACCCTGGAGCTACAGCTACCTCAAGGTGGAAGAAGCTCTAGGGTTCTCACAGTGGCCAGCAAACAGCTTTACCGGAATTTATGTTTCTTTTATATTTGTTGTTCTTCTCTGTACCCTATGTAAAGATGTTTTTATGATCATAATTCTTAATGAAAAATATTCTATTTTGACCTATGAAATATGTTAATATGTAACATATGTAATAAGCCCAATGTTGTTTGAGACTTTAAAATTACTTTTGATACAATCCGAATTATTCAATACTCATAAAGAAAATCAGAATTAGGAAGCAACCTAACTTACATTTTTATTACATCTGATTCAAGGTGACAGATTTATAATTTTGAATTCATGTTTCACTTGTATCACCAGCATGCCTGAAGTTGCACAGATGTACTGATGTCATAGGTGTAAAGGTAAAAGTAAAGTGTTTTGTGATCCCCCAGTTCAATAATAACGTAGAGACATGATCAAGTAACTGGATGACATCTGTGCATCCACCCTAGCACTTGAGATTACTGAATTCTTGAGGGCCAAGGTCTAGTTTGGCTGGTCAAATGATTAATATGTGCCTCCTTGATCCAGTGTGGTCATCATGTACATGTATGTAAAGGTTAAACAGTGTTAAATCCAACACAATGTGCTTGATAACTTGATATAACTTGACATAACATTTAAGTTATGGAGCCAGAATTGATCCTAGCAAATTATGAAACCCAGCAATTTAAATGACTGAAGTGTACAGACACCTAATATTATGATTCATGTACATTATTAAGAATGAGTAAGACAACTGTCCCTACAAAAAAGGGCATTATCTTGAAGAAAAATCTATTTTGCCTCTTTATTGGTCCCTGGTAAGGTCTCGCCTTCAGAATTCAGTGAGGTTTTGGTCTAGTCCTTCAAAGAATAGCTGGAGAGGGTGCGTAGATGTGCAATTACACTGGTAAAATGATTAGAGGCTTTAAACTATGAGGGTAGACTGTCAAGGTTGGTAAAAAAACACCAACAAACTATAAGTGCAGTGTGGGCACCAAAATGCAAAAATACTAATATGTGTGGGGGCAGATGGGCTGGGGCGTCCTCCAACAACTTGACATATATACACAACAAAATGGGACCATAACTCCCTGCCCATGTGACCCCCAACTACTCAATTATAGATGAATACTTCAGATATGTAAAAGGCAATATTTATTGTTCAACACTATGCCATATATGAAGTTAAAACCAATTAAAACCAAGCTAAGCAGCGCTGCATGTACAAAGGGATCCCTTGTAATGTTCTCTAAGTGTAACACAGCATGGGTGGTGGTTGATATGCTGTAATGTGGAAGTGGCGTGTCTGGAGCCAACTGTAGCGCTCCGATCTTGTGCCACAATCTCAATCAATTGAAGAAAGTAAACAGTCCCAGACCATCCGATACTGGTGTTCAATTAGTTGTAGCAAAAAATGTAATGCTGAAATATCCCCAGGTCTCGAAAGTGCCAAAGTCATCAAGTATCAGTGAGGCACCCCTCCAACGTACGGCCGGAACCCTCACAAAACACCCAATCGGGTGTGGGTAAGTGCAGATGTTTGGGATAACCAAAAGGACACCTCCGTGGAGTGTCTACAAATATAGTTATTTCCCACCACGGCCCGCTCAACCAATGTGAAAATATATTACCGACCATGCGGAAGTCCGTGAGTAGTCCCACTGTGAGTCCTTAAAGAGACGTATAGCAACGTCTCCGCTGCGGTTTCGTAATGAGCAGTGTTCGGCAGTCCTGGCACTTGTAGACCTGTATGAAGGGATCCTCACTTGCACAGCACGCGCCGCACCTCGACAGCCGTTTCGCCACAAGCGTGGCTTTGTCAAGGTTGGTTACAAATCCAACATATTCTGTCTATACCTCTCATCCAAAAGACCATACCCACATCTCACTCCATATCACATATTTGCATTAAGTTACATCCCCAGCTCCAGATAAGGGCCACACATGACTGGAGCTGAAAATTATAATGGGCCTGTTTCCTAACGGATGGTTTTACATTTAGGTGGCCATACACGGGCAGATTTAAAGTGGACCTGTCACCCAGACATAAAAAGCTGTATAATAAAATTCCTTTTCAAATTAAATGTGAAATGCAAATTCTTTTTTTATTAAAGCATTCATATCTGTTGTAAACTCATTTAAGAATCTCAGCTGTCAATCAAATATTGCCTGCCCCTCCTCTATGCCTTAGGCAATTACTTTCACTTTCCATTCAGCACTTACTAAATGTCTCTGCACTTCCCACATTCCCCCTCTCTCTTTACCATTTAATTGTGTAGCCAGGGCATGGGAATGGACATCAGGTCCCCCATTCTGGAGCACAAACAAGATTCTGAGATGATGCAAGGCTTGTCTTAATAACAGTGTCCACAAAGTGGCTCCTGCCTGCTTGCTATAATTATGAATTCCCAGAGCGAGGAAAACAAGATTCAAATAATATATATATTTTGCTTGACAAATGTGGTAAAATAGGATTTGGAATATTTTTTTGGGTGACAGGTCCCCTTTAAGCTGCCAGCGTAGGACTGGCCAAACCAGGGATGACTTTGATGTTGTTGGCCATCTTAAATATATTGCAATATACAAACAAACAATCCCTGTTTTGTTTAAAAGGGAGGGCATTTTTTTTGCTAGCTTAAGGCACAAAATCTCTCAACGTCTTAAATATATTGATAATGAGTTGAGTGCAGAGGACTGTCACGGTCGGCATCCTAAACCAGAACTAGTGCCAAGCTCCCTGGTCTCGGCTCGGCTTCACCAGTAGTGTGACCGCCTTTGGCTTCGGAAGGAGCCCTTACTCAGATGCCACCTGGACTTTTCGAGAGGTGGAAGGCGAGGAGTTCTGGCAGGCAATGGGGCACGACTGTTGTTAGAGTCAGTTAGGCCAAAGGTCACGGTACAAAAGGATTAGGCAGAAGGATGGTCAGACAGGCTGGGTCGAGGCATGCGGATATCAGAATCGTCAAACAGGCAAAGGGTCAAACAAAGGGTTAAGCAGGAGAGTTGTCGTAGGCAGGCAAAGGTCAGGATACAGATTGTCAGATTGTCAGGAAGCAGGCTGGGTCAAACACGGATAAACAGATCAGAATTCAAAGACAGACGCACAAGGCTCAGGAAACCACAAGAACTAAGTTCTATCATGGGCAAACTCTGGAACCCCTTTCACTCTATTTATACTCTTTGAATTTGGCGCCATTGCGCACTGACATCATCACGCCAGAGCACCTGCGCCTTTAAGAAACACGGAGGCGCGCACCCATAGAGGAGCAAGATGTCGCCGGAACTGAACCATGCGGCGGGCGTCCCCGCTGATGGCACGGCGGGCGACCCCGCCGCACAGGTATTTTTATTACAAGTACCTTTTGTATTTGTCTGTATGAATTTTATGGTCACAGCCTCATTGAACCGTGCCCAATGGTTTAAAAATTGTTGGTGAGCACCACTTTCCCTTGTGTGTTATAGTACAAAACACTTCAGGGCTCCAGGGAATAGTAATTTCGAAGTATTTTTTTGGGTACTTTGACCATCGAATGGGTCGAATTCGATCGAATCGAATGATTCAAACTATTAGAAGTAAAAATCGTTCGACTATTCGACCATTCGATAGTCGAAGTACTGTCTCTTTAAAAAATACTTCGACTTCATAGTTCGCCACTTTAAACCTACCAAGGTTCAAGGTTCTATGGGGACCTTCCCAGCACTTTTCTAATTTTTTTTTGATCGAATAAAAATAGTTTGATCGATCGATTAAAATTGCTCGAATCGTTTGATTCGAACGGTTTTATCGTTCGATCGAAGTATTTGCGGTAAATCCTTCGAATTCGAATATAGAATTAGAAGGATTTTTACTTCGAGGGTCGAATTCGAGGGTTTTTTAACCCTCGAAATTCGACCCTTAATAAATCTGCCCCCGTCATGTAGAGTCCTATTTAAAGCAAATAATTCAAATCTTTTAAATGATTTATTTTCTCTCTGTTATAATAAAACAGTACCTTTCTACTTTATCTTAACTAGGAGGGCAAATTCAGTACAATCCTGCTGGGTTTAATTCATGTTTAACTGTTTTAGTAGGCATGATCCAAATTAGGGAAAAAGATCTTATCCAGAAAACCTCCTGTGCAAGGCATCATGAATAACAGATCCCATACCTGTAATATGAAAAGTAGGTGTATTTTGTATTATGGCATATCTTTGGTGCCACCTAGTGGTGATTATAATGAGATTTCATGAGCCATGCCTTGATGTGGGAATTATCATTGCTGTATGAGCTAAAACTAGCTGGAGTGCAAAAAGGATTTAAAAAGGGAAACAACAGAACAAGTGTTAACATGACACTCATTAAAAAGCAACACAGTGTGAATGCATAGCAAGAGGTTGGGAGTACAGTATATTGGGGAAGTTATTAGAAAGCCGTTGCTAGTTTATAATGATAAAGTTAAGCTATATATCGTATCTGGGCTTTCTGAGGAGGCGTCACTATACCCTCAATATTCATTCCCTAGTACTTATTATACTCCCACTACGAGCATTGCCTAATGGTCATTGTGTGTTACGTATGTCTATATATGTTCAATATTTTTTTTTTATAATGTAATGCATAGGTGCTTCTGAATTCGTGATTGGAGTTATGTTTTGGCATTGCTGGTCAGTACCACAGTCAAAAGAAAGGTTAAATGTAGAGTTTGTCTGACAAATCTTTTGTATTTATTAAATCTACATTTTTTTCATACTGTTTCATTATTTATTCTCTCTTTGTACATACATGTATAAACCATTAATGTGTTACATTTTAAACTGGTTGCTAAACTATTTGAATCTGTATGCATATTCATAATATAAGAAAAGTCATATGACTAAATGCCAAGATCAGTTATATTTCCTATCCTTAGATAGACTGAGAGGTGATGATAATAGTAACATACACAAAAAAAACTCATAACGCTATTTAGGAGAGGTGCCTCAGTATTGCATGAGAGCACACTTTACTCAAGGCTCTCTTTCTTAGATGGACCTGTGAACAAAATGTTGGAGAAAGGGTTTTATGTTTCTGCACACCTGTTAAATGAATGGGGTGCCACACGTCATTTATTGCAGGGAACTGAAATTTCAAGTTGGCTCACAAAGCTGATTTTTATCACAGATGGTACTTGTGCTAACCCAGTGCAGGGTGTTACAGACCTGGAAAATCCACACAGAGATGCCAGACTGCAGAGAAGAACTAAGCTTTATTCCTGGTTATTCTCTCCACACTGTCTGCTCCTCGCCCCTCACTTCCCATTCCTGTGTCCATAAACTTTATCATTATTCCACCCAGTACTAAGCTGCTAATGCATATTAAAATAAACATTTAACATCTCACAGGACAGGATAACACAACATTACAGTACACAGATAAACGCCAGTAACGTAACTAAGGTCTAACGGGCCTGGGTTCAGGATGTGCACCCAGGACCGCCACCCCTCTAGTCACATTGTTTCCTTACCACTGCGCTGTGGCAAGCTCTGAAGGCAATTTCCCATATAGTCCATTTTAAGCAAAAAATTCTAAACTTGAAAAATTCTTTACTTTTTCTTCTTAATTAAAAACCAGGCACTTGTACTTGATGGGAACTAAGCTGCACGGGGCGAATTTACTAAAAGGCGAAGCAAGTGGAAAATTCACCAGCGTGACGTCATTTAGTTATTTGCCGATTTACTAACGGGGCGCTGGCGTAAATTGGCTAGCAAGTGGACCTTCTCTAGCGCTACTTCGCACCCTTACACCAGGCGAAGTTGCGCTATGGCGAAGGGACATAACTACGCTAATTCACTAACTTGCGCATTACCTCTTGCGCCAGACTTGCCTTTGCCACCTCAGACCAGGCAAAGTGCAATAGAGTAGATAGGGCTTGCTTCAAAAAAAGTTGACATTTTTTGGCGTCTTTTACTTTTTTAAGGGTGATAGGCTGCAAAAGACCGTCATTTTTTTTAGGGTACCCAGCTTCCCCCCTACATTTCCTAACATATGGCACCTAAACTATACAGTGGGCACATGTACAGGGCAAAATAACAACTCTATTTTATTTAATGAAGCTTTCCCAGGCTTGTGTAGTGTAATGTATTTGCTGCTACATATACGTTCATTGTACTTAAACTTGTACTTAAACGCCCTATGCAAATTAGGCATCGTTAGTGTAACTTCACTTTGCTTGACGAATTAATGCTAGCGCAACTTCGCTACCTTTCACAACCCTGAGCACAACTTCGGATTTTAGTGAATTAGTGGCGTCCTGGCAAAACTTCGCCTGGCGAAGTGCAACAAAGCCGACGCTGGCGCAACTTCGAAGGTAAGTAAATTTGCCCCACAAATCCATATTGGTGGCAAAACAATACTACTAGTTGTATTCAATGTTCAAAGTTGTGGCTGTGGCCGGATTAACTATGTGGACCTACTACCCTGCGGCTGTGGGTGCAAGCAAATTCTTCTATTTCCTTCGACGACGTGGAAGCCATGCCCAGACCAAAGATGGCAGATCAAGGGTGGGATAGCTGGCCTGATCCAGAGGTCGCAGAGGACCAGACACCTTTCACATTGTGAGACCTCGTACTGGAGCCTTTAAATAAATGGTATGTTTGGAATGGGACTTACAGGGAGACACATATAATAAAAGAATTCAAAATTATAGTGCCATATTGTGGGCGATGTGGGATGGGGAGTGAAAAGGCATTTAAACAAATTACATCATCTTGACCAGCTTGTGGACAGGGATGCTGGTGGGGCCCCTAGCTGCTTTAGAGGAATCCCAGGGACCTGCTATACAGTCCCACCAGATGTCACAGCAGTGGCTTTACCAGAGCCTAAATCCCCCATCCGCACTTTACTAAAATAATCATACTCAGTATGTCCACAGAGTTAAGAGAGACACACACCCTCAAATTCATACTCAGTATGTCGGCTAACCGCATTACCCCCCTTTTCTCCTGCTGTGAGTGGGGTGGAAGCACCAAGGAAAGCATCCTTAGTGGTAAATGTACCCATCACACACCCTGAGGTTAAACCTTCTGCCACACTTGGAAGGGACTGTGGAAGTGTCCCCTCCCCTGCTACCATGATTTTTATGCTAATACCTCTACCCATAGTGGTTTCTTAAAGGACAATACACCTTGTCCCCGGAGCCTGAATGGGGGAGCTGGATTTTGGCCCATTACCAGCCACATCTTCATCTCCTATGAAAATAGGTACCTTCTCCTTCCACATAGCAACTGCCACCTTATATGCCTCCTGAGGACAAATCCATCTGGGTTCCCCTAAGAAGCTGTTCACCATTTCCAGAATCCAGAGGATAATCAACAGCAAGGTACTGTATATAACCTGTTGGGCTATTACATGCCTTATGCCCCAGAGTGGATCTATGACGAGGTAGAGAAATGCCTGGATAAATGGATCTACGGGGAACTGCTCAGGAAGGAGGTAATTGGCTTTAGGGGTCTTTTTCAGGATGACCCCAACAAAAGGGAAAGAGACTTAAATTTCTTGTACAACACCGTCAGGGAGTGGTGGTTCGGCTGGACCACCATCTAGCATGCTGTAAAGAGCTGTGGACCGAATCCTTCATGAAATATTCGGCCGAATACCAAACCGAATCCGAACCCTAATTTGCATATGCAAATTAGGGGTGGGAAGGGGAAAACATTTTTTACTTCCTTGTTTTCTGACAAAAAGTCACGCAATTTCCCTCCCCGCCCCTAATTTGCATATGCAAATTAGGATTTGGATTTGGTTCAGACAGGCAGAAGGATTCTGCCTAATCCGAATCCTGCTGAAAAAGGCCGAATCCCGAACCGAATCCTGGATTCGGTGCATCCCTAGTGGAAAATACCAGGAGGAGCAACAATTCAGCCTCAGTGAAGCCATTCCCAATGGGGGTGCATTGATAAGCCACACCCGAATTATTGTTTGTCCTATAAGGATACCTGGGCCAGATTTGGGTCAAGAAAATGAGATCCACAAAATATCCGAAGGATTGTGTTGAACTCTAGATCCTGGTGCTTTGGGACCTCCATGTAAGTTTAAGGGATTTAGGACTCACTCACTGGAGCTAAAGACCGAGTGCCTCCATATCATGGTTGCTAATAGGGTAAATTGCACCCAGGACCTTAATTATACATTTTTGGCCCTAGCTGAGATGGGCATTGTTCTATTTCCTTTTCTTTTCTATTTTGAAGAACTTTAAACCTTGTACATAGTTGGGTTCACAAGACAGAGACTGTTGAGCCCCCACCACAAATCTTCTATCTCTATCTACTTGCTCGAGTAACATCTTTATCCTTGTGCATTCTACCAGCCAAGTGACTGGCAGGCATTGGACACTTGGGTAGGGGAGGATGTGATGCTGAAATAAAGTTTGGTTATTGGTGGGGCCTTACAAATCCAACTATTATTTAAGAATGATTGTTGCCCTATACTATGGCTCCAATTACTTTATATGCAAAGAATAATTATTTTTCTTTTACAGCTAAGAGTATGCCTGGGTTATCCTAAACAGAGTAGGATATTGCATGTTCCTTTTCACTAAGCATGTGCCTGGGAACTCCTGAGTGACGCAGGTTGTTTCACAATTATGTGCCTTTGTTAATTGTATCTAGTTGTTCATTTACATATCCCAGTTATTGGCCAAGAGGTGTTATGACCACTTCCTGCAATACTTTAATATAGTGCTTGGAAAGGGGTGGATCTTCCTCTTTGGCTCCTAGTGTCCTAATCATCTGAATGTTTCCACTGAGCTGGGTACACCAAGGCCCAGTAAAGTCAGGCTTAGATTCTTTGCCCTGACCACTCCACTGGGTGAGATCCAAACCACTTTTGAGGTGTATCTGCTGGAGGTGGCAGAACTACCAGGGGTGGAAAGGGTGCAGCTGCACCAGGGTCATGTAACCTGAACCCTTTATGGGGCCTGCCTCCCATAGTATGTGATATCAATGGTGGCACGCTGCATCCAATTGGGCTTTGCATGATGGAAGGAACCAGGAAGCTCTGTATTGTACACAGTTGACAGTGTAGGACTCATGTTAAATGAGGGAACATGACATGGCATCTGAGATCACAAATTTTGTCCAAAATGTGGTAGTAAGCCTTAATTTAAAGGGATTCACCCAGATTGTTTGAGTTCTATGAGTTTTTTTTATCTTTGTATGTTCAGGAACTTTAGTGTGATTTAATATTGCCTCTTATCATTCCTGTGGCATTATGGGTAATTTATTCACATTTTTCCATCATTTATTATATACTGTATGTGTGAAGGTTAGGGGGAATCATAGCAGGATTTGCACCATAAATGCAGGCCACCCCATAGTGAAGCAAAAGCAGTCCATTTGTTTTTCATTGCAAACAAGCTTTTGCAGCATCAGAGCAACGACAAAAAAAAAGCTTGTGTTTAGCAACAACAGTCCAACACTCACATGTAGCTCCTACTCTCTCTCTCTCTCTTTCACCTGTTGCTCACTTCCTTAAAGGAATTTTTCAGTATAAAAATAAAAACTGGGTAAATATATATAGACTGCAAAAAATATTTCTAATATAGTTAGCCAAAAATGTAATTTATAAAGACTGGAGTGACTCGATGTCTAACATAATAGCCAGAACACTACTTCCTGCTTTGCAGCTCTCTTGGTTTCCATTGATTGGTTACCAGGCATTAACCAATCAGTGACTTGAGGAGGGGTCATATGGGTCATAACTGTTGCTTTTGAATCTAAGTTGAATGCTGGGGATCAATTGCAAACTCACTGAACAGTTATGTCCCATGTGGTCCCCTTAAAGTCACTAAATAACACAGAGTTAGAGAGCTGAAAAGTAGGAAGTTGTGTTCTGTTCTGTTCTTTTCTGTTACGCATCCAGTCATCCAGCCTAAATATATTAGAAACATTTTACAAGCAAAAAAATTTTGAAACATTCTAAAACTTTGAAATTTACAAAGAACAGCTGCCATTCTACATAACCTCAGGAAAAAAATACAGCTGCAGCACCTCTTTGTTGCAAAACTTCAATTTGAAGCACACACAATATTGTCTATTTCATTCTACATAACCTCAAGGGCTTTTAAATTGCATATTTTTACATTTTTGTGCTTTTTACACTTAGTTAATAGCATAATTTTCGTGACTGCAAATAAGAGGTTTTGTTTCAAACTCGGTGTAAATAAAAAAACAATCATATAGTAACAACACAATTTATGAAAGAAACAAAAATTATGAAAAAGCTGTTTCACAGAACTTAAAGGAATACTGTCATGGGGAAAAAAAATCAAAATGAATCAGTTAATAGAGCTGCTCCAGCGGAATTCTGCACTGAAATCCATTTCTCAAAAGAGCAAACAGATTTTTTTATATTCAATTTTGAAATCGGACATGGGGCTAGACATCTTGTCAATTTCCCAGCTGCCCCAAGTCATGTGACTTGTGCTCTGATAAACTTCAATCACTCTTTACTGCTGTACTGCAAGTTGGAGTGATATCACCCCCCTCCCTTTTCCCCTCCAGCAGCCAAACAAAAGAACAATGGGAAGTTAAACAGATAACAGCTCCCTAACACAAGATAACAGCTGCCTGAGCTCAATAGTAAAAACCCATGTCTCACTGAGACACATTCAGTTACAATGAGAAGGAAAAACAGCAGCCTGCCAGAAAGCATTTCTCTCCTAAAGTGCAGGCACAAGTCACATGACTGGGGGCAGCTGGGAAACTGACAAAATGTCTAGCCCCATGTCAGATTTCAAAATTGAATATAACAAAATCAGTTTGCTCTTTTGAGAAATGGATTTCAGTGCAGAATTCTGCTGGAGTAGCACTATTAACTGATGCGTTTTGAAAAAAACATGTTTTCCAATGACAGGATCCCTTTAAGGCCTATTTGTAATGGTAAAGTGTACACAAGCCTAGACATCTGTTTAAAAATATTGCAGCTCATAGCAATAGCCATAGCTTTATCTGTATCTACATACAGGAATGCATACATACAGGAATTGCAGTGGTTTGCAATATGTGATTAGGGCTGGGATTCCAACAGTGAACACAAGGTGGCATAGACTTATTACTTTAAAAAAGAAAAAGAATGCTGACAAAAATATTGTTAAAGGAATTTTTTATTTATCAATCTATTTGGTAATTTCTAACTTATTGGTCTGATTATGTATGCCTTTAAACAAGAGTTTTTGCAGGATCAAACACTGATACTGACAGTTTGGTCTAATATATATATATCCTAAAAACAGTCTCTTGTGGGACCAGCTATTATTACTTTATGATGTCATTCACTAGAAAGATCTGTTCCTGAAAGAGACCCATTTCTAGAGTGATTTTGACTACATATATACTATATATTATACATTAATTCATACTGTCAAAGGGGGTAGTTCATATTTAAATTAACTTCAGATTTGTGTAGTTTTAAAAGTTCTTTCAACCATGTCTTAACTCACATTTAATAGCTCCAAATATAAAAAGCACCAAGCATTAAAAATAAGGAACGAATAACAATACAAAATCCTCATTTAAATGTATGGTTTTTTTTGTGCGTTTACAGGTAAAAAAAAATTTGAAACATTAATTATATATTTTAACATTTGCAAAGGACAGCTGCCATACTACATAACCTTGACAGCTTATAGATGGCATACTTTTACATTTTTGTGGTTTTTACACTTAATAGCATCATTTTAGTGACTGCAAATAAGAGTCTTTGTTCCGTGTAAATAAAAAAATAATCACATAGTAACAACACAATTTCTGAAAACAACAAGAATGATGAAACAACTTAAGGCCTATTTGTAACGGTAAAGTGTACACAATACCTAGACATCTGTTTTAAATTAAAAGCATTGCTGCTCATAGCCATAGCTTTATCTGTATCTACATACAGGGATGCTTACTGGCTCCTTATAAAATTAAACAAGTATGTGAATATGGTAGGGATCTTAAATTGGAAGGGGAAAGACTAATGCAAATATCATCATCATCATTTATTTATATAGCGCCGACAAGTTACGCAGTGCTTTACCTTAGATATAACAAACGGGGAACAAACGGTGAATAACAAACATGGGTTTCCAGAGTGCAATAGGATTAGAGGGCCCTACACATGAGAGTTTACAAACTAAAGGTTAACGTACAACACGGCCATGTGGTAGGGTCGCCACCTCACCCCTATCAAACTGAACACATATGGAATCCAGAGCCTGCATGGCTAATTAGCAATTCATTATTATGGGTGGCTGCACATAAATCAGTCCAGTTTGCATCTAAATGAATTGCTAAGTAGCCATGCAGGCTCTGGATTCCACATGTGTTCGGTTTTAAAGGGGTGAGGCGCCAATCCTACCATGTGCCCCGGATTGCAGCTGTGATGCATCGTTATATTCCAAATGCACCAACATGCTTTATTGAAGGTCTGCTTCCAATGTCGGAGTGGGGCCCAACCCTGCCCCCCTGCCCAAACTGCAACCCCCTCAAGCACCCCCGCGCATACCTTCTCCTTCTTGCAGGGGCACAGAGGGCCAGGACGGAAGTTCAGAAGCTGCACTAGGAAGTGGGTCTGGGCCTGCAGCGCCCATCAGGTTTTTTTCCGATGTCCGCTGGCCCAGTCCAACCCTGCCGCCATACCAGCAACGAGTCAGAATAAAAATAATGCCTCTGAGCATGCAAAATTTGGATTATTGCAATATATTTGTATGGGACAGGGCAATGGTAAGATACAGGTATTGTAAATTCTCCAGTTTCAAACCAACAGAATAGCTAAAAACTAGTGATGGGCAGGCATGGATTCGCTGCGAATTCACGGATTCTGCCAATGGCGAATGTTTTCACTAAAAATTTGCTGTGGGAAAACTCGCTGCGACAAAAAAATTGTCACTTGGCAAAATTGTCACACGTGAAAATTATTTCAGACGCCCATTGACTTTAATGCATTTGGACAAATTGCACATATAAAAATTTAAAATTGTCAAAATCGCCATTTTGCAAATATTTCAGAGGTTTTGCAAATTTCTCGGCGAAACAGAACGGGACAGATTCACCCATCACTCCTAAAAACCTTACTGTATGGCTCACAAGCCTAAATGCAGGAAGCAACATTATGCAGAAATGGCAATGCCAAAGGTTATGGTTTCTGCACTAGCAGGCACAGCACCGGCAGGTGTGCAATCACATGCAGGGGCATTTTGGGAGTCCTTGCCATCCTAAGTTAGCCTTTCTGATGCCTCTACACCCCCCCCCCCCCGTTACTTATGCTCAGTGTGAATTTACAGATTATATTCTAGAAACAACATGATACACCCAAATATATATATATATATATATATATATATAGTATATATAGAGCGTGGGATGCCGCCACTGCGCATGTGTCGGTATACGGTGACTGGGTGCAGAGCTGGATAGTGGTATATACAATGGCACAATCGAAGCTCGCACTCACAGGTCTTAAGGTGAAAAAAGAGGTTTTATTTCAGCAAAAATACGACTAATGTTTCGGCTAGGTCCCTGGCCTTTGAAAAACAGTCCCTCTTTTGACAGCTCAACCCGCAGACCCGTGTTTGTACTGGAAAGTCCTGATTTTCGCTGAACAGCTAAAAAAAAAAATGTTTCTAACTTAATTGGCTTTTGGCAGAGAGCCCAGAACAGCCACGAGGTTCAGAGAGGTTCAGATTAGATAATTTTGTAACAATTTAGAGATCAATTGTATTAAGTATATAATTACTTAAAGGGGTTGTTTACCTTCAAACAACTAGTTGTTTTCAGATAGATCACCAGAAATAACGACTTTTTATATTTACTTTCTATTTTCTGTGTTTTTCTAATATTGAAGTGTAAAGTGTAATTTTTCACTTTTTAAAGCAGCTCTGGCCGCCGAAACTGGAAACTGTTCTAAATTGATACATTTAATTGATACATTTCTTATATTTGTCCCTGCTGAGCTGAATTTCTGAGTTTCATTACAAGCAGCTGTTGATATTAAATTGATACAATAGTTGCTAATACTTTAGAGATGCTGCAGAGAAATGTATCAACTTTATGTTGTAAAATTGTAACAGTTCAGGGGCAAATTCACTAAAGCGCAAAGTGGCAAGCGCTAGCGCAAATTCGCCAGCGTGACGTAATTTTGTTACTTCGCCGATATACTAACAGGTGCTGGCGTAAATTCGCTAGCGAAGTGGACCTACTCTAGAGCTACTCTAGGCATCACTAGTGTAACTTCGCTTTGCTTGACGAAGTAACGCTATCGCAACTTCGCTACCTTTCACCTCCCTGAGCGCAATTTCGGATTTTAGTGAATTAACTGTGGCCTGTCGAAGTGCCGCGAAGTGCGGCGAAGTGCGGCGAAGTGCGGCGAATTGCGGCGAAGCCAATGCTGCCGCAACTTCGAAGGTAAGTAAATTTGCCCCTTATAGTCTACGCCTGCATTAAAGTGTAAATAATCTGAAATGAGCTTTTGCTTAGTATTTTTCCATTAGCTCCATCCTGTCTCCCACTGTTGTGGTTATTTACACCATAAAAGTATGCATATTGTACAGCACAGCGGGGAAGAAGCCTGAGCACTCTAAAGATCCCTGTTCTTTCAAACTAACTTCAATGTTCATTGTTCCTTCCATGTATCTATTTTGTATCTTGAGTATGGCAAATACAGAATTTCTAAATGTCTTTTAAAGTGGATATTCTAGAACTATCTTGGCTATTTTTTTTTTTTTTTTAAAAGGGAATTAAATTAATTGATTAACAATCACATATCAGCATTTCCTCAAGACATGCAAAGCCAATCTGCCTTACCAATGTCATTAAAGAAAGTACAGTTCTATGTAAGGGTTAACTATTCTGTAGTATCTCCCCCACCATCCTTCCTCTCTCCACCCTCCCCCTTTAATCTTAGCATTATGCATAGCTGGAACCTCACCCTCCACCCCCCTCTCCTTCTGTCTAATTCAATCCCTTCTTCCTACACTCCCTTCTCTTTCACTCCCTGGGAATTCCTCTCCAATGGACGGGTTGCCCATGCTATAAGTCACTAGTCTTTATGTTGTACATCTGTGTTTGCTTTAAGGGTCTGGAAGAATTGAAGTTCACTTAAAGACGACGTGTGACGCTGTGGGACTTTCCACAGAGAAACACTGTATATTCAAATCTTTTTGGGTGTAAGTTTAACAAAGGGAACTGCTCCAGACATCAGCATCCTGCTGAGATATAGGATGAATTAGAGGGGATTGTGTCGGCTTTCTCACAATTAAGGTATGTAATATGTCTTTCTGTATCCTGGGCGCTTCTGCATGTCATATCACAAGTACATACAAGTACAATGAGATCACTCTGGTGCACTCTCACTTTGTATATGCCACCAACTTGCTCCATATTCTCTGGTGCCTCTATATAAATTGTAATTCCCATTTCAGTAAGTATTTTATGAATAAGAGAAGAAAATACTCAGGTTTACTTTCCTTTGTATACTGTATTTATGCAAGTCATTACCCATCTTTACAGTATATTTTCCGAATTGAGTGTTATTTGATCTATAATAAGCAGTATCATACATACATACACACACATATATATATAGTAAACATGCTTCTCACTATAGCTTCTGTTTTAGATAGCTTTGCACTGAAAGCACTTGCAGCTGCCAATTTTTTGCCTTTGTCTTTACGTTCCCTGAATCTCCAAACCATCGCATCTGTACAGCTCATCTGTTTTCTGTAGAACTGTCAATTTATTTCACTCTTTCCTCTTTGCCTACTCATTTGCTTCGGGCATCTCTGATTCATTTGTATTCATTTCTTCTGTTTTGCCCTTTCTCCCATTTAAAATGAATGCTTTATATTTCTTTGTCTGGTTCAGCAGTATGGCTATCTGTCAGTCTAGACAATGTAATTTGGTTGCTCCAATTGTTCCACACATCTATACTGGAAGAGGTTCACAAAGGCCCAACATGGAGAGCAGAAATTTTTAATTTGCAAGATTTTATTTGTACCACAAGCCATACAGATGTGAAAATGTTGATACTAATTATTTCTAAATTTTAATTCAAATATTTAATTCACTTTATAATGAAAATACTTTCAGAAACAGAGTTACATTAACAAGACCTTTACTTGATATAAAACATTGCAAAATGCACCATACATTTAATTAAGCCGTCTTACCCTGTATTTCAGCCTTTTCCTACCCCCACGCTGTTCTCTTTTTCCTCTACGTAGCCCTGTTCCTCTTTCTCTTCTTCTCTAATGAACTCTATACATGCTTCTCTGTCTTTATATGCAATTTGACATTATAAGTTTACATATTTTGTTACTTTTTTTTGTTGTTATTTTTCAAGTCCTATTTTATTTATTGGCTTCCAAATCTCATCTCTGTTCCATTTCCCCATGTGTCTGATTTTTTTTAGTTTTAACACCAACACTGTATCTGTAACACTGTAACACCAAATTCTGTATAGTTTAGTTTTTTTATTCTTTTCACTCTGTACCTTAATTTCTTCGATCTATAGTTTTCTTTCCCTGTTGACTTACAATTATTATGTGTCCTGAAAATAACTATCCCAGAAGTTAATTCATATCTTTTACCTCTGTCTCTGGTCTCTGACCTAGGTCCACCACCTCAAACATGCCTCCTGGACATAACCAGAGTAAATAAAGGTATCCTAAGATAGGACCAACACCAAGTCTTGAATCCATCAAATTATGGAGGTCCCTGACTGGAAGGTTCACCTTTTGGAGAGGAGACGAAAAGAAGAAGACGAATTAAAGAAAAGAGAAAGTGAAGAGGAGGAACGTCTTGCTAAAATGCCAGCATGGAAAAGAGAAATTATACTGAGGCGAAAGGCAAAGGCTGAAGCAACTGTATTAGCAATAAAAGCTGAGGTGGATGGAGGAGAGCAGGAAGAGAGCACAAAAATGGCTAGTGGAGTTCAAGAAGAAAAAGAGGTGTGTGTATTAAGTGAGAAAATTGGACCAGTTCAGCAGAATCCATTTATTCAACAGGAGAAACAGAGAAGGATGCCTGGGTACTCCTGTTTGAGGAAAACTCTTCCAGAGATGCCTGTTTCGCACACAGTTCGGACAGATGATATGGTCCGAGGTTTGAATGGCACCCATACGGAAGAGGAGCAGAAAGCTCCCAAAGAAGACATAAATTCAACGCCTGATGAAGGCACAGGGATTGTTAGCAGACTTTTAAGCCGATTTGGACGTTCATGGTCAGAAGGTGAAAATGGTGGGTCAAGTGTGCCACTGGTAAATGGGAAGTTAGAAATGATGCCTAAGACATTTTATTCAGATACTGTTAAATCTGATAGTCAAGCTTCTGCAATGCTTGCTCAACAACCTCCTTCTCCTTCCTGCCACAGGGCTGCCACGGGAAACCAAACTTCAACTCAGGAAACTTCTCACTCATCTCTCACTCCCCCATACACATCCACTTCCTGCACTGAATCTGAAATAGACATGCTCTCACCCTGCATGGCCTCCATGGCCAAAAGTGGACTCTGTGCAAAGCTTAGTATTAACGAAGAAGCCAAACCTTTTCCTTTTCAATTACGTCCATCTTCACCAGCTTCTTCTAGACAGATAAAACAGACTATTCAATCTTCAGTAGCTCCTAACAGACCTGAAGTCTCCAAACATGGCACAGGTCAAGTCAAAGAGGATGGAGAAGGGGGCACAGCCCACAATAAAGTTATCTGCAGTCCCTTTGGCAACAAACAAGGGACAATTGAAAGCCAAGCTATGCAAAGGAGGAAAGGCAATACAATTACAGTTAACCCACGTAAAATGGCTGGTTGTGAAAATGGTTTTGTTGCCACAGAGACTAGGGCTCCAGTTCCTAAAACAGATTCTGGTAAAAAGCGTTATCCAACAGTTGATGAGATAAAAGTGATTGGGGGCTACCAGGCTATAGGCAGGTCCTGCTTGGCCAAGCACTCCCATGACAAGAAAAAGGTAAGAATGTTGTTTTAATCTAGTGCATTCGTTTTTGAAAAAGCTACTAAGTGTTCTCTACTTAAAACAAAACATGTATTGTCCATTTACATATATTTTTGCTACACCAGTCATCCTTAGTCTGGCCAGTACACTCACTTTCATCTGATTCATTAAAATCATGTGGGGTATATTTTTCTGTCTGTGCAATGTAATTAATTCACATATATAAAAGAATGGCACCATCAGGCCCAGATTTGTGGAAAGGCCACCAAGGCCTGGGCCTAGGGCGGCAGGATTTTAGGGAGCGGCATGCTGCCCAACCACACCCACATTGGTTCAGAAACACTGGAGATCCGCAGGAGATACAAAAGTTTTTTAAATTTCCTGTGCGCCAATCCCAATTATTATAGTCCCAATGATGAAAATTTGCATGAATAAAGGGAAGGGACAGGGGCGACGTACGGCAGTGGGCCTAGGGGCGCCTGCTATGTAAATCCAGCCCTGGGCACCATAGGGTTCACTTGAAATTGGGGAACAAAGTACAGCAAACAGAAGCAAGGTACAAAGTTTACTAAAGGGCGAAGTGGCTAACGCTGGTGAAAATTCGCCAGCGTGACGTCATGTTGGCACTTTGCCGATTTACTAACAGAAGCTGGCATAATTTCGTTGGCGTAATTTCGCAAAGAAGATCAACTCTGGTGAAAGAGCGTTACTACTCAAATTCTCTACGTTTTTGATTTTACTGACCGTTACCTCTATCACCAGACTTGCCTTCGCCACCTCAGACCAGGCGAAGTGCAATAGAGTAGATAGGAGGTCTTCAAAAAAAAGTTGAAAATTTTTCTAACTCCCAAAATACGCTGGCATTTTTTCATATTTAAAGGGTGATAGACTGAAAAAGATGGTAAATCTTTTTTTTGGGGTACCCTCCTTCCCCCCTACATTTCCTAACATATGACACCTAAACTATACTGTGGGCACATGTGTAGGGCATTATAACAACTTTATATAATTTTATTAAGGTTCCCTGGCCTTGTGTAGTGTAATGTAGTTGCTGCAGTATATACGTCCATTGTACTTCAACTGCACACCGTATGCTAATTAGCGAACGCTAATGTAACTTCGGACTGATGAGCGTAATTTCACTGGCTTATTTCGCCAGCGTTCAGTACCATGTGCGCAACTTCGGATCTTCATGAATTATCATTGTCCAGGCGAATTTACGCCTGGCGAAGTGTTGCGATGTGCGCGAAGCCAGTGCTGGCGAATTTTCGCCTGTTAGTGAATTTACCAAATGTGTTTTGCAATTTGCACCATAAGAAACTTCATCCCCCCATGTGGTGGTGCATACCATGTCCTACCCTGTGGTTCTTCCAGAATGTGCAAGGGAACACAAAAGACTTAAAAGTGGGGTGATTACCCTAAGAAATCATTCCAAATTATTTTCTGCAAGCATTATATCAATCTTATTTCCTTCACTCTTTTGGAATCCACAATTAGAGCACATAGGTGAGTGCCATTTTGTGAACACTGTTATTAAGGCAAATTTTGTTTGAGTTTTGTTTATGCACCAGAATAGACACTTGGGGGCATGTTTACTAACATTGGAGATAAATATCTGGAGAGATTTCTGGAGATGTTGCCCATAGCAACCAATCAGATCTTTGCTTTTGTTTTCTAACATGGCTGTGGCTGTTTAAATCTAATTGCTGATTGGTTGCCATGGGCAATATCTCCAAAAATCTCTCCAGATATTTATCTCCAATGTTAGTAAACATGCCCCTAGTAGATGCTAATTTACATGCACTGGCTGCACAATTAAAGACCATGAAGAGAGGGGGAATGTGAGAAGTGCAGTGACATAAAGGAAGTGCAGAATGGAAAGTGAAAGTTATTGCCTACCTCACCTCTGTCTGAGGCATAGAGGTGGGGCAGGCAATATATGATTTTTACTTACCCTTATAACTGGTGTGGATGTGTTAACTAAAAAAAAAAGAATTCAGGTTTCATGTTTATTTTAAGAGACTCAATAGTCGCAGGTGCACGTGTACTGTGGTCCACTTCCCATCTGGATTACGATACTCCAATATACAACACAGCACCGCAGATGCAGGATACTTAATTTAAAAAGCCTTTATTGGAACATATAGCTCACATCCTGTTACAGAGCAACGTTTCAGGCCTACTCTTGACCCTTTATCAAGCTTGATAAAGGGCCGAGAGTAGGCCTGAAACTTTGCTCTGTAACAGGTCGTGAGCCATATTTCCATATGTCCGCTTCGCCGCACTTAGCCAGGCGTATTTTCGCCAGCGCTACGCAAATTAACAAAAATCCGAAGTTGCGCTCAGGGGTTGCGTAAGATTGTGAAATTGCGCTAGCGTTAATTCGCCAAGCAAGTTACGCTAGTGATTGTTAATATGCATACGGCGCCAAATTCAAGTTACAATGGAGATATATGTAGCAGAACTACACAAGCCTGGGAAACCTTCAAAACAGCAAATAAAATTTTTATTTTGCCCTACACATGTGCCCACTGTATAGTTAAGGTGCCATGAGTTAGGAAATGTAGGGGGGAAGGAGGGGAGCCCCAAAAAAATGACGATCTTTTTCAACCCATCACCCATAAAAAATGAAAATACGCCAGCGGTTTTTGGGACTTAGAAACATTTTTAACTTTTTTTGAAGCAATCCCTATCTACTCTATTGCGCTTCACCTGGTCTGAGGTGGCGAAGGAAGTCTGGCGTAAAAGGTAGCTTTCAGAATCATTCGCGCGTTAGTGAATTTGCGTAGTTACGTCCATTGCGCAAATTTGCCAGGCGTAAGGGTGCGATGTAACACTAGCGAATTTACGCTAGCGTTCGTTAGTGAATCAGCGAATAAACGAAAATGCCCAACGCTGGCGAATTCACCACTGGTGAATTTGCCCCAAAGGCTTTTTAAATTGCATCTGTGGTGCTGTGTTATATATTGGAGGTTTATGTTTAATTTGACATGGACTTTATATGTCTGGGTGCTTACAAGGCATTAAGGCAGGTGTTAAGAAAATGGATTCCTTGTGAGTTGCAATCTTTCCCAGTAATAACATCAGGGTCGGACTGGGGGGCCTGTAGCCCACCGGGACTGCTGGTCGAGGGCCCCCCAGCCCCCTACTGCGATGCGCCGAGCTCGGCGCGACTGTGCGAATGCGCCACTCGGTGTGCATGTATGAACGCCGGCATGCGCGAGATGCGATGGGCATCGCCAAAAACTTTTTTTTTTCAAAATGTAAATATTGGGAGAGGGGGTCTGGCCCGACGGGGGCCCACGAGGGTCGGACCCCCCTAGGTTTTTTCCCAGTGTCCGACTCTGGACACAATTTTTAACAGCCAGCTTGTAAGACTATCCGTGTTGTTCACCAGATTTTTGATCTGGTGCATGGACATAGTGCGGTTTGCCATGAATAAAAGGCTCAATAATATGTGTATGGGAAATTTTGCACTTAATTATCCAGCACTTGTGGCTGCACCCATTGTAAATGAGCCCTCTAGATTTTAAAACATTTAAATTCCTGTATGAAAAAACATTTTAATTTACAGTTACTTTGCTTTTTCACTGTGATCAGCACTGACACCTCCTTCACACATCACTTTTTCTCTCTTGTGTCATTGCGTTGTGCAAGATCATGTCAGATTTACTCTTAGAAATGCTCTTAGAAATGCTGAGTACTATACCTACAGTCAGATGACAAACACTTGCAAAAGCACTTTCAGACGATTTCCATATCAGGCAATGTAAAACAAAAAATCTGTAGCTGCCCCCCCTAGCAGTGCTCTCCATCACCCCATGTGCCATTGCTCTAAATCATATGTACTTTGTCTCTTTACTGCTTTCCCCTTTAATCCATACAAAAGCTGATTTAAGTTACTGATTTAGTACCCTTCAGATCAAGTTGACTGCTAACCCTCCTGTGTATGGGCCCTCCCAGATGGCTGCTGAGATAGATATCTGTCTAAAAATTTGGCATGTATCTATCGGACAGGCTTAAAGGGATACTGTCATGGGAAATTTTTTTTGTTTTCAAAACACAGTAAATAGTTCTGCTCCAGTAGAATTCTGCACTGAAATTCATTTCTCAAAAGAGCAAACAGATTTTATTATATTTAATTTTGAAATCTGACATGGGGTTACACATATTGTCAGTTTCCCAGCTGCCCCCAGTCATGTGACATGTGCTCTGATAAACTTCAGTCACTCATTACTGCTGTGCTGCAAGTTGGAGTGATATCACCCCTCCCCCACCCAGCAGCCTCATCAGCATAACAATGAGAAGGTAACCAGATAGCAGCTCCCTAACACAAGATAACAGCTGCCTGATAGATCTAAGAACAGCACTCAATAGTAAAATCCAGGTCCCACTGCAACACATTCAGTTACATTGAGTAGGAGAAACAACAGCCTGCCAGAAAGCAGTTCCATCCTCAAGTGCTGGTTCTTTCTGAAAGCACATGACCAGGCAAAATGACCAGAGATGGTGCCTACACACCAATATTACAATTAAAAAATACACTTGCTGGTTCAGGAATGACATTTTATATTGTAGAGTGAATTATTTGCAGTGTAAACAGTGTAATTTAGAAATAAAAACGACATCATAAAAATCATGACAGAATCCCTTTAAATTTTTTGGTTCTGAAGTGAGACGTACAGGAAGTTAGGTAATTCTCTGCATTTCTTTATATGGACACAAGTGCACAGCCGACATGGAAACCACATTATGAGAACAACACTTCTTTTTCTGCAGTGTACAGTATCAAGCAAAATAATGAAGTGTTGTTAAAAGAGGAAGGGGATTTTTATATTAATATATTAGCTTTTAAGTGTTATATATATATAGTGTGTAAGAGTGTGTATATATATATATATATATATATATATATATATATATATATATATATATATATATATATATATATATATATATATATATATATATATATAGTCTATTCACATTACTGGCACTCACAGGATTTAGATATAGACAAAAAAATAATGAAAAAAGTGCAAGGTTTATTCAAGCCGACGTTTCGGTTCCATACAGGAACTGAGACGTGGAACCGAAACGTCGGCTTAAATAAACCTTGCACTTTTTTCATTATTTTTGACTTTTTTTGTCTATATATAAATCCTGTGAGTGCCAGTAATGTGAATAGACTGTTTGAAATTTTTTTTTTACTGCAGCACCCAGGTAGTTGACTAACTTCATGATGTGCAGCCTGTACCTGCCGTTTTATATCCTTGAGGAAGGTCCCATTGTGGACCGAAACGTTGGATATGCATCTGTGAATAAAATTCATCACTTTTTTTCACAAAAATATTGGAGTGCGGGTCCATTTACTATTATGTACTAGAAACCTTGACCAACACACCCACCTTGAAAGAAATCCAGTAAGAGTGTGCTCACCAAATTGACTTGATATATATATATATTAGTAGCCCAATTTGCTTGGAACACCTGGCAACCCTAGCCTAAACAGCAATATTACAACTTAAAAAAAAACACTTGCTGGTCCAGGAATTACATTTTATATTGTAGTGAATTATTTGCAGTGTAAACATTGTAATTTAGAAATAAAAATTACATCATTAAAATCACGACAGAATCTCTTTAAGCACATAGCTATGTAATCTCCAGAAACAAGCGCTAGCATTAGAATGGGATGTTCAACATGGCACCATCATTGGATACTACCTTTCCAACTAGTCATTTTGGCAAATAAACCTCCGCTGCCTCTGAAAGCAATGACAGGGCAAGAATATTAGCTGAGGATTAAACTAGATGAGTTTCAGTTGTAAAAAAAAGCAGCTGCACATAAGCCAAACATCAGCAGTCAAATGTTGGCTGAAGTGCCATAAAGGTCATTGCAATTGGAAAGCGGGGCACATTTTATGGAGTGATGAATCACACTTTGCTGTCTGGCAGCCTGATGGACCAGTCTAGGTTTGGCAGATGCCAGGAGAATGTTACCTGCCTAATCTGGTGGAGGAGGAATGATGCTCAGGGCTATTTTGCAGGGTTTGGTCTAAGGAAAGCATTTCAGGAGAGTTGTTATGGTTGCAAAGGCAGGTTCAATTAATACCCTTGGTTTCAGAAATAATTGTTGTACAGCATATGCCATACAGCGCATCTATAGAGAGTTACAGATGTATTTGTCCAGCCACTACCGTAACTACCTCATGGGGGGGAGACAGGGTGCTGCCGTATAGTTCCATGTCCCAATCCCCTTCTGCTGCTTTAAATCCCTCATCCAATACAAAGAAGTCAGTGGGCAGGTAGGGGGACTGGTTGGAGAGAGAAGAGGGTTCAATTGCCCCCATCCCCCAAAGATTTTTTTTTTTTTTGCAAGGAGACCTGGCTCTTAATATATACCACTGTGTCCAAGGATAGCCAATAAAATATCCTTCTCAGCAGCTATTTTGTATAAGAGGTTTTCATCCTTGATTGGTGCCGAAAGCCGCAAATGACACTTGATCCCTGCTTATCATTAAGTACTAAAGCGGTTCTATTTTGAATAGCTTAACTGTTATCTGTCATGCAATGTCAGGTCCTTGGTACTGCACAGCTACCAATACTGCAAATGTTATTTTTATTAGTGGTAACTAAGCAGATCTATAGCAAACAGTTTTTTAAGAGCCGTGTAAACCAGTAGAGTGAATATCAAAATAAGGGTTGATGTTTTGTAAACACGAGCAATGGTGTATGTTTTGTCTTCATTTAAGCATTAAATAGAAGAGGGAATAATGGCATCTGTGTGTGACAGAAATATGCAGGCTGGAAAAGCAAGAAGTGGAGGGGGCCTAGGGTGTGGTGGGGGGGAATGTATTTATGATGGAGACAGCAATGAGCAGGGATGTGTACTCAGGGCCGGATTTACATAGCAGGCGCCCTTAGGCCCGCTGTCATTCGTCGCCCCCTTCCCTTTTATTCTATCAAATTTTCATCTTGGGACCAGAGCAATGGGGATTGGCTTGCAAGAAATTTAAAAATCTACCGAATCTCCTGCACATCCCCAGTGTTTATGAAGCAATGTGGGTGTGCAGCATGCCACCCCCTAAAATCCTTGACGGCCTCTCCACAAATCCAGGCCTGTGTGTACTCAGATTCAGGGGATAGATAGCTAACAAATGTAGAAAAATTGTTTATAAATGCGGTAATAAAAATGTATTATACATAATGATGGGTGTTTGATGCTAAGCTATGCTCTAACTTTTTTCATGCTGTGTGCTATACCTCATGTCCACAAATCCAGAATATAATACAATGGTTACATCATATGAAAATGCCAAAGCAGGAGCATAAAAATGTAATTGAGGCAACAAATTATGTGTTTACTATCTGATGAACTGTTGTTGCCTCTAGTTCTGTCCCATCAACCTTTTGCCTTTTGGGACTGATAGACCTCCTGGTAGCCAGAAGGCACACCAGAGATCTTGTCTTCTATGTAAAAAAAAAACAAACCGGTGGGGTCTGTCTCCACAACTGTCTCTAGATGGATCAAACTGATAAAATCACCACTGGAACTATACAAACTGACATTCCTAACCAGAGGCTGTCCTCTGTCCTTTGGTGTGCTTGGGTGAAAAATTCCACTTCCCAAGCTCTCTCACTTGTAAACTATATATCTCTCCTTCACTCTTTCTTCCTTCCTTGTTTCCCATCCCTACATTTTTTTGGTATACTGTAAAATGTAAAAATAATGACCCTATTTATATAAAAAATCTCCTTGAGAGGTGCATCCTGCCTGTGGGTCGCCAGCTAGACCGCCGTGATACAGAGGAGTAAGGGGATGTATTGGGGAATATGGTGCATTTAATGTTCAGAGAGTAGGAGTTATTTGTTTTCAAATATATGTTTGCTGGCTTGTGAAGAACAACTTTGCAGCAGTTTAAACCTCTTTTAAAGGGATACTGTCATGGGAAAAATGTTTATTTTTCAAAATGAATCAGTTAATAGAGCTGCTCCAGCAGAATTCTGCACTGAAATCCATTTTTCAAAAGACCAAACAGATTTTTTTATATTTAACGTTGAAATCTGACATGGGGCTAGATATATTGTCAGTTTCCCAGCTGCCCCCAGTCAGGTGACTTGTGCTCTGATAAACCCCACTAGCTCTTTACTGCTGTACTACAAATTGGAGTGATATCACCCCCTACCTCCCCCCCCCCAGCAGCCTAACAACAGAACAATAGGAAGGTAACCAGATAGCAGCTCCCTAACACAAGATAACAGTTTTCTGGTAAATTTAAGAACATCACTCAATAGTAAAATACAGGTCCCACTGCAACATGTTCAATTACATTGAATAGGAGAAACAACAGCCTGCCAGAAAGCAGTTCCATCCTAAAGTGCTGGCTCTTTCTGAAAGCACATGACCAGGCAAAATGACCTGAGATGGCGCCTACACACCAATATTACAACTAAAAAAAATACACTTGCTGGTTCAGTTGCCTTTAAGAGCCAAATTTCCGTTTTTTTTAACCGGAAATTCGACTTTACTAGGGTGCGTGAGCGCAATTGCGCCCTCCGCAATAGCGTTGCAGCCTCCCCCCTGGAAATGTAATCAGGATGGGGGGCGGCATTACTGGAGCTGCCTCAGGCGGCAATGTCCACAGGAACGGCGCTGATCGGATCTTTGCGTCTATGGCCAGCTTAAGACAAGCACTCAATAGTAAAATCCAGGTCCCACTGCAACATGTTCAATTACATTGAGTAGGAGAAACAACAGCCTGCCAGAAAGCAGTTCCATCCTAAAGTGCTGGCTCTTTCTGAAAGCACATGACCAGGCAAAATGGCCTGAGATGGCGCCTACACACCAAAATTACAACTAAAAAAAATACACTTGCTGGTTCAGTAATGACATTTTACATTGTAGAGTGAATTATTTGCAGTGTAAACAGTGTAATTTAGCAATAAAAACGACACCATAAAAATGGAGACAAAATCCCTTTAAATTGTTTTCTAGATCATTGAAATAACTGTGCACCGGCACTCCAAGGGTTAGTGGAGAGGATGGTTACGGACAGCTTGTAGAAGAAGAAACAAGGCAGCTGGAGTCAGGGAGGGAGGTGAGGCAAAGAAGGGGGAAAATATGTGGCATTGGACACAGGGGACCTGCAGTGGAGACAGACATTACTGTGAAATACTGCACAAAAGACAAAGGAGAAGACAAAAACTGAGATATGAACATACATTTAAAGGCAAAATGAAAAAATCAGAGCAGGATGAAGGGTAATGGTTGGGGAAAGGGTTGAGAATTAAATAGAAAATGGGATAATTAACTCTTTTATTAACCATTGGGCCAAAAGATACAATAATGAGATTAGGGCTTTGTGATTGGGCACACGTCTCTGTTACTCTTCCTCACACACATCACACACAGTGACACCTCTAGTCTTCTATTTTCATGCTCCCTTCTTCCCCTCCCTTCTTCTTGCTCATAACCCCCCTTCATTACAGAGGTGGCTCAGCTGGCCGGCCTGTGCCCATTCTTTCCAGTGACCCATAATGACGAAATCTTGTTAAGTGGCAATCCAATTAAGATTAGCAGATCTTGGCCATTAACGCTGTGCTGGTTTGCTAATAATTTCTTTACAGTTTAAAGCACTGTAACACAAAATACAGCTTGTTCTTGCATAGCTTTGCATGTTGTAACAGTCACAGCCTCTAGCACTAAAACTTGGTCAGGAATTCTCAGAACTACAAAACTAAGAAAAGTGCCCTGCCTGCAAAACAGTTGAAATGCCTGAACATGCCTATAGTTTACTGCTTGCTATTTTGCTTAGCACAACTCTTTAAATAAAGCTGCTTAGTTATTATTATCATTATTATTATTATCATCATAATCTTGTATTAATATAGTGCTGATTCATTTATACAGCAGAGTAGAAGAAGAAAATGATTTTTGAAAAATTTGAATGATTTGCTTAAAAGGAACCGTATGGGAGACAGCCTTCCTGTAATTCAGAACTTTTTGGATATCAGGTTTCTGGATATACCTGTTTGAAAGAGATATTAAGATTTATAGATATGGCTGTGAGAAGGGGGATGTTTGTTTTTTTTAGGAATTATGCCATATTCTGCCTGTAGCAGTAACAAGGTAATTGGAATTTGAATTGCAGAAGCCAATAATTACGAAGTGAAAAAGCCCCAGGGCCGAACTTTCTGCAAATTAATGTTTATTCAGACAAGATGTTTTGGGCAACAGGCAAGGAAGTGATGTGACATCCTCTGGGTGTGTCTGTGTGATTCAGGATTCAGTCCATGATGTCACTGTGAGTCCCCTAATATTCATTTTAATTTATCTCCACAGTGTATGACTTAAGGAACTGCCCACTTCTGGGCCTACCAAAGATACCGTATAATATAGAACGGGAATGCCCATAACCTCCCAACATTTGAAAATTGTAAAGAGGGACAAAGACATTTTATGGCAACACCCCCTAATTACCATGTCCATTTTACAAAATTTGGGTTTATGAAAGTTTAGCAGATAAGCTCTGTAGAACATAATGGTATTATCTGTTATCCACTATTTAACCTGTGCCATATAGTCTGTTTTTCAATTTCCGCCATTGCTAAAAAGCATCTTGTTTATATCAACTATAGTTGTGTTTCTGAAGCAAACACATAGGTTACCAATGCAGGGCAACACTACATGATATTTTTATTATTTTTTTCTGTAACTGTTCCTTTTTTTAACTTATTATTATTTGATAAAGATGACAGATTGTGGATAACAATATTTGACAAGTTATCGTCCTATACATTAATAAATGGAAACAACAATAAAGTGTTTCTTCAAACTATTTCCCGTAATTTCTTGGTTTTAGAGTGTGTTCAAAAAATTACAAAGAGGGGGAGCGGCAGTTCAAGTTGTTACCATTGGTTAGTTCCTGATTTCTGTAACTGTTCCTTTTAGCTGTGAGTCCCAGTTCTCCCAAGAGACCCGCTTATCTTAAATAGCTGAATTTGTATCTTTGCTTATCTTAAATTGTTACAAAAGTATCCGAGTGCAGCTGCTCAGAGTTCTAGGCTCTCTGTCAAAAAGCCTCTTATTTTAATTAAGTTTCAGAAAACTCTGGACATTTCAGTAAGAAACTCGGGACTGCGGTCTGAGCTGTCGAAATCAGGACTGTCCCTCAGAAAACGGGACAGTTGGGAGGTATGGAATGCCCAAAATATGTTGCCATTAGTCTATTTGAAACGTAATGCATTGTGAACAAATCAAAGTCTCTTACTCTGGCAAAATTAACCTCTGTAAAGGAAACAAATATATCATTAGTACCATATAATACATATGTGTATCAGCATCCTTCAAGGAAATATTTCAATCTTCAAACCTCTAGGTTGTAGTGTATCAAGATCCATAATAAAAGGTCCTCTTTGTAACATTCGTTGCCGACCCTCAACCATCTCAAGAACAGTCCACTTCATCTGTGACACTTAAGCTGGGCATAGATGTAAAGATTATCGATTATTTCGAAACGATCGTACCAATTGTCCATCAACTAAAAAGACCAATTTGCCAGGAAAACAAAGGGGGGCTGCCTGCTTGTCCCTGCAAACATAGATAGATTGCACTGGGGCCGACAAAGATTTTTTGACCTGGCCGATCAATTTTCTGACAGATGCCGGAAGAAAAATCGTAAGCTGTACGATCGTTCGAATCCCACTAACTGCACAATAATTTGACGGATTGGTCGGACTTCGCCAAAAATAAGTCGTTCGGCAAGAGAAATTTTTGCGTCTATGGGGAGCTTAACTTGCCCATTTTTGTTTATCTGCTTTAAAAATGGAAATAAAATGTTCAGTGGTAGGTGCCATCTCACACTGCTTTACTCTCTAGATGCCAGTTGTAATTGTGCATGTTTCCTCTGTACTTACACTGATATATAATACTGGTATTAAATACTCCAGGTCTGTCTATGCATATGTTACATTTTCTTGCCTTTAACAGCTTACAGTTGAAACTATCTCACCTACACTCCATTTTCTCTTTTATTGCAGTTAAATATCTCTTTCCCTGACTCTGAATTGGAGAGTACATTTGAGTATCCCTCAGAGAGCTCCCTCTTAGCTGAATTTGGACCCCCAGATGAACCAGAAACTTTTGCACCCCCTGCTCCTCAAACTGAAGATGATGAAGAAGAGGACATTGTTTTGTTAGGAGGTATCTTGAGAAGAAAAGCCCTTATAGTGGGTAAGCTGGAGAAAAATATTGAAATACTTCTTCTTTTTGCTCTCTCACGTGCTTTGATTTCGTAAAGGAAAACTATACCCCTCAAACAATGTAGGTCTCTATAAAAAGATATTGCATAAAACAGTTCATATGTAAAACCCTGCTTCATGCAAATAAACCATTTTCATATTAATATACTTTTTTAGTAGTATGTGCCATTGGGTAATCATAAATAGAAAATTGCCATTTTTAAAAAAATAAGATCTTATGATTCACGGTGCACACAAACAAACCATACTTGTTAGGTCACATGAGCCAATTAACAGACAGAGTTGTGTCTTTTGCTTCCCCACTTCTTCCTGTTACAGTTGGGGGGCACATTTACTATTGGTCGAATATCGAGGGTTAATTAACCCTCGACATTCGACACTCAAAGTTAAATCCTTCGACTTCGAATATCGTAGTCGAAGGATTTAGCGCAATTCGTTCGATCGAACGATCGAAGGAATAATCGTTCGATTGGGCGATTAAATCCTTCAAATTTAACGATTCAAAGGATTTTCATCCATCGAACGAACAATTTTCCTTCAATCCCAAATTGCCTAGAAAGCCTATGGGGGCCTTCCCGATAGGCTAACATTGGTGCTCGGTAGGTTTTATGTGGCGAAGTAGGTGGTCGAAGTTTTTTTTTTTTTAAAGAGAAGTCGAAGTAGCCAATTAGATGGTCGAAGTAGCCAAATAAATACTTCGAAATTCGAAGTATTTTTTATTCTAATCCTTCACTTGAGCTAAGTAAATGTGCCCCTTAGAGTTGTAGTATTTCTGGTCAGGTGATCTCTGAGGCAGCACACAGACCATCACAAAATGGTGGCTCAAGGGAAGAGATGTAAAAGGACAATATTTACTTAAATATATATTTCAGTTTGGTAAGATGCTTTAATATGCAACTTAATTTGATATAAACTCAGTTGCTCACGTATTCATTTTAGGGGTATAGTTTTCCTTTAAAATTGATATTGTTGCTTGCCTCTCCCTGACAACCTCATCACATGTTTCACATGGGCTTGAGAGTTATATGATAGCTACAACAGGTAAGAGACCTGTTATTGAATATTCTTGGGACCTGGGGTTTTCTGAATAAGGGTTTGTTCCATAATTTGTAACTCCACTCTTTAAGTCTACTAAAAAATAATTTAAACATTAATCAAACACAATACAAACACAAGATGGTTTGTCTACAAATAATTAGGATTAGTCACAATATATCTTAGTTGGGATCACGTACAGGCACAGTTTATTAACTGAGATGCAGGAACATTATAATTAGAATGCAGCCAGGGTAAATGACTTGCCAGTTTATAATGTCCCCCAGAGGGTGAGTAAGAGAAATTCTGTGCTAAGTTCTTGTAACACCCTCCGCAGGAAAAATGTATAATCAATTAAATTGAATCTTTAATAACTCCCCCCCCATAAAAACAAAACATGTCATGTATCATGTCATGTATTATGCCCAGAAATCACACAGCAGGATAAATGCAGTACAAATTTCATGAGTAATACAGATCAGAAAACATATCAGGGCACATTAAGGGGCAGATTTATCAATATGTGAGATTAGAACTCACCACAGAAAAATGGTGAACTCAATTGATATAAATAATTCTAAAAATCCCATAGGAATGAATAGAACATGGGTGGATGAATTATCTTGCCTGTGCATTTCGAGTTGGCAGCTTATTGGCCTGTGTGTGGGGCCCACCCGACGGGCTTCCCCGATCGAGATCTGGCCGAAAGTTGGCCAGATCTCGATCGGATGGGACTAAAAATCTCGACGGATCGCGGCTGCATCTGTTCATTGATGCGGTCCCGTGATCCGACCGCCCGTTCCTATTCGTTAGGATCCGTTCATTGGGCGCACCTCAAAGTCAAGGACTTCGCAAAATGAGCGGATCACTCCGTGTATGGCCACCTTTAGTGGGTATGGATTTCATATTTGGTTTCTTACCGTTTAGTATGATGTAGAGAGTGATATTCTGAGACAATTTGCATATGGTTTTCATTTTTTATTATTTGTATTTTTTTACTTATTTAGCTTTTTATTCGCAGCAGTTTGCAATGTCAGCAATTTGGTTGCAATGGTCCAAATTCCCCTAGCAACCATGCGATTTGAATAAGAGACTGGAATATGAATAGAGAGGCCTGAATAGAAAGAGGAGTAATAAATAGTAACAATTAAAATAAACGTGTAGCCTTACAGAGCATTGTTTTTTTTTAGATGGGGTCAGTGACCCATATTTGAAAGCTGGAAAGATTCAGAAGAAAAAGGCAATTCATTTAAAAAGTATAACATATAAATAATGAAGACCAATTGCAAATGTGCTTGGAATTGGACAGTTAATACCATTAAATGTAAAAGTTACCTTAAAGGGGTTGTTCACCATCAAACAACTAGTTGTTTTCAGATAGATCACCAGAAATAATGACTTTTTCCAATGACTTTCTATGTGTGACTGTTTTTCTAATATTGAAGTGTCAAGTGTTATTTTTCACCTTCTGAAGAAGCTCTGGGAGGGAGGGTCGCCGACCCTGTAAATTGTTCTAAATGGATACATTTATTTGATACATTTTTTATCTTTGTCCCTGCTGAACAGAATCTCAAAGGCAGCTGTTAGAATTGATACAATAGTTGCTAATACTCCAGAGATGCTGCTGAGAAATGTATCAACTACTGTAAATGTTGCAAAATTGTTACAGTTCAGAATCTGCACCTGAATTACTAAACTGCCAGACTCAAACACCAGAGACACAAACATTCAATTTTAAACTTAGATTTTGGAAAAAAACAGTAATAAATAATTACTGTAAAGTAATTGAAAAAAGTCTTTATTTCTGGGGAACAATTTAAAAACAACTGACTTGAAAAAAGTGTTTGGAAGGTGAACAACCCCTATAAAGGTGAACCACCCCTTTAAGGTCTATAACATGTATTCTCTATCACAATAAGAGTTTTTGGCAGTGGCAGAACTACCGGGGGTGCGGAGGTGCAATCACACCAGGGTTCATACCCCCTTAGGCCCGCTGAAAAGTTCCCAGGCCCCACGCTCCGTAGATATGTTACTGATTGTTGGGGGTATTACCTCCTGGGTCAGCAGCAGCCTATCATATTAATCTTACAGCAATTATTACATTTACTCAGTGTTGGACTGGGATACCAGGGGCCCACCATAAAACCTTAGGTTGAGGGCCCACTTTCCAAACTTTTATATCTCCTCTCCTCACTCGACCTCTTTATTCTCCTAGTCTCTACATACTTCCCATAAAGAAATAGAGAATGACCATGAAATAGGCCAAAAGTTTAGAAGCAGGAAGGCCCACTGACACCTTGGCCCACCGGGAGTTTTCCTGGTATCCCGGTGGGCCAGTCCGACACTGCATTTACTCATCCTGAACTCCTTTACATCTCTTTTCCATTCTTTTGGTTCAGCCCTCTAAGTTAAAATCCCAGTACAGCCTCTTTGAAATTAGATTAGATAGCTTGTGGGAGGTCCAAAGTTCACTCTCCAACCAATCGGATATCAGCTATACCGGTACTTAAACAAGTGAACACCAGCAGAATGGATGTTTGCAGGCATGCTGCATGTTTTTTTTTTATTTTATTAACATGTATTTATATTGTGTCAACATATTTTGCAGCGCTGAATTTTTTTCCCTCCTATTTTGTTTTTCAGGTATTAGGTTTGGGGAGGCTTGGCCTCCCTAGCCTTAATGCAAATCTGCCCATGATAGATTCTATGGTAGATTCCTGTGATTTGAAACTTTCTGGATAGCAGTTTTCTGAATAACAGGTCTCACACCTGTATTATACAAGCCATTCACATATATTTAATTCTGCTTACGTTTTTTTCCCTGCTTTATTTTTGCATACCAGATGAGTCCTGCAAACGTTGAGGGGATTTCAGGAATAATCTTGGGAGCACACAAGAAACCTGCGGAATTTCCATTCTTACAAAAAGGGCATTGTAATACAACAGAACCTGTTGCAACCTCATCATTATTGGTTAAACAGGACAGTAACAACTGATAGCAGCTGGAGGATATTGAGTTTAACATCTGATGAGAAAAACATATTTTTGAAACTGAATTATGCTGATTAGCAATGGCCTACTGGAAATGACAGTGATACACATACTGCTTTCCACTGCATTATTAAAGATTACCAAGTTAACTAGTACTTACTAAAGCAATCTTTATCAATGTGGCCCTGCTTGCTGCAATACAGTTTGTTGGCAATGGAAATACAGTTTATCTTACTAAAGAAGTTTATTCACATTTCTGTGTAAACTGAGAAAGCAAGTGACTGTGATCTGCTCTCTGATTCATAAAATTGGCATAGGTAGGGTTAGTTAGCTACTTCCAGTAAAAACCCAGTTACTGGTGTAATGTTTAAACATGCATAGAGCTGAAAAATAGCTTCACCTACCTAATTAGTCTTCCATTGCTAATGCTGGCTGCATATGATGAGGTGCTGGATATCTGAAAAATGATCTGGCTGCTCATTAGAACAATAAGGCCACACAAACGAATGTATATTAATCAATCCCCTCTTTTTTTGTGTTTCTGCTCTGACCAAAACATATCCCTCATATCATCACTGTAGGGTTTGTTTTTCCATTCCACCCAATCAACATTAGATAGATGACACCAGAGGATGGGTTGTTTTATTTTGTGAAAGGAGATCTAAATTGAACAAATATGTTGGTGTAAGCGTATTCAGTGTGACCCTCTGAGCACTTCTGTAGTGGTGTCTGAGATATAAGCTTTCAGCTCAACAGCTCTTATTGCAGGCCCAGAGTGTCTGCAACCCTAACTGTCTATGTACTTGCTGAATTTGGATAACCCTTTTGTTGCTGGCTCCCATTTGAGCCAAAGCCTGGTATTAGTAGTCTAAAAATGCAAATATCTCATACCAAAAATAGAAAATGAATGACAACTTCAAAATGCTCTGAGATGCACCTGGAGTAAGTTTACGACAATTCATTTTTTGGGGATTTAGATCCCCTTTTAACACCCATAAACCTGAACAAGGAATATTCACCATTCCATGTAAAAAAAATTATTGATGATTGCCCATCATTAAACCTGAGAAATCCCGACCCGCACATCACTACCACTAATGTAAAATGGTAGTTGCCTTCCAAACACTTTTTAGTTAATGGTTTTCAAATAGTACACCCAAAACAATGATTTTTCTCCTTACCCCCAGGCTGGGATGACAAAAAAATGATACTATTTGCTTACTCCTCAATAGAACTGGTTTCATAGAAGCCAATATGACTTGTAGAGGAGCAGGGCAGCCAGAAAAAAAAAGCTGTACTTGGCAAAAATGTCCCTAGGAGAAAACTGGCTTTTTCTTTTATTAGGTTTTCTGTGATTTAAGTTTAACACCTTCCGGTGTTCCCCTGTCACAGCTATGTAAGCCAGGTTTCCATCTCCACTGTTGCACATTTTTTGATACATTTTTTGATACATTTCTTCGCAGCATCAAAGAAAAGTCAGCAATGTGTCACTTGTAACAGTTGACTATTGTAAAACTCAGGGATTGTGCTCAGTAGGGCTGAAGTTAAAGGGATACTGTCAACGCATCATTTAATAGTGCTGCTCCAGCAGAATTATGCACTGAAATCCGTTTCTCAAAAGAGCAAACAGTTTCCCAGCTGCCCCCAGTCATGTGACTTGTGCTCTGATAAACTTCAGTCACTCGTTACTGCTGTACTGCAAGTTGGATGGCAGCCTAACAACAGATGGTGCCTACACACCAATATTACAACTAAAAAAATACACTTGCTGGTTCAGGAATGAAATTTTATATTGTAAAGTGAATTATTTACAGTGTAAACAATGTAATTTATAAATAAAAACTACATTATAAAAATCATGACAGAATCCCTTTAAGAAACGTATCAATGAATGTATCAAATGTCAAGAGTTTAGAGTGAGTGTCACCCCTGGTAAACATGACTGGTTAAAAATGAAATTTAATTAAAATGAGTTAACTCCGCCCCCCACAAAAATGTTTATAGAAGGTAAACTGCAACTTTAAATATGTTATAGCCACTTATGTGCAAACACTAGTTTAAACTAGTAGAGTGAGTGTCACCCCTGGTAAATATGACAGGTTAAAAAATGAAATCTCAAATTTAATTGAAATTAGTTAAAATGGGCCAGTGGCCCAGACATAAAAAAGCTGCTAAATAAAAGCCATTTTCACATTAAGCATGAAAACTAAATTTTTTTTTTCATGAAAACATCTATACCTGTTATAAATGAAGTTAAAGATTTTAGCTGTCAATCATACATTGCCTGCCCCTCTCTATGCCTTAGGCAGGCAATTACTTCCACTATCCATTCTGCATTTCCTACATATCACTGCACTCCTCACATTGCTCCTCCCTCCTCACAGTCTATAATTGTGTAGCCAATGAGAAGGCATGGGCATCAGGTACCCCATTCTGGTACATTCTGGTACATACTGTGTCAAGACTGTGAGGTGTTTCAGAGCTTCTCTTAATAACAGTGCCCACAAAATGGCTACTGCCTGCTTGCTGTGATTGCAAATTCCAAGGCTGATGGCAACAAAGATTTAAATAATATCTACAGTATAACGAAAGTTTATTTTGCTTAACAAACACAATAGATAAGAATTTGGAAATATTTCGTGGGATGACAGGTCCCCTTTAACTCTGCCCCCACAAAAAGTTTTTTGGAAGGTAAACTGCAACTTTAAATATCTTATAGCCACTTATGGCTAGTTTGACTAAGAGTTTTTCCAACAAGTATTAAGTGTTTTTTTTTTGTGTACTTTGTATTTTTTGTAAAGTATGTGCTGTTTATAAAAAAAGTAAAACAAAAACAAACAAAAATACCATTCATGCTTTAAATCTGATATACTGTATATGAGGGTAGCTAACCACGTATTAAGACAGAGGGAGAGAACATTCTTCTCCAAAAAGAAAATATACTCTTATTTTAACTGCATAATGAAAATTAATTCTCAGCGACTTGACTTCACAGTAAATAGCAATATCGCTATTTACTAGCCAAGACACCAATTCCCACATCCTTGGTTAGAGCACAGCTCACTACCGATCAATAGTATGAGTATTCCGAACAAGCTGTGGAGAGAATCCTAAGACACCTACACATACTGCTTTCAATTGCAGATACATTTGTACTCAATTTTAACATTACTGATGATCTAAAATGTATACAGGATACTTGCTCAGAAATACATTGCAAAAACACTGGTTGGACATCCCCTATTAGTGAAGAAAATAAATATCAGATGGAGGCAATGGATTGTACTTAAAGCTTAATTATAAATAATATTTCCTCTTCCAGAAGAGGCTTTGGCTAAACTGGTACATTTTAATATACCTAACATTAAATGCATACTGTCATGGGAAAACATGTTTTTTTCAAAACGCATCAGTTAATAGTGCTGCTCCAGCAGAATTCTGCACTGAGATCCATTTTAAAAAAGCGCAAACAGATTTGTTTATATTCAATTTTGAAATCTGACATGGAGCTAGACATATTGTCAGTTTACCAGCTGCCCGAAGTAATGTGACTTGTGCTCTGATAAACTTCAGTCACTCTTTACTGCTGTACTGCAAGTTGGATGGCAGCCTAACAACAGATGGTGCCTACACACCAATATTACAACTAAAAAAATACACCCCTCCCCCCCCCCCCAGCAGCCTAACAAAAGAACAATGGGAAGGTAACCAGATAACAGCTCCCTAACACAAGATAACAGCTGCCTGGTAGATCTAAGAACAACACTCAACAGTAAAAGCCAAGTCCCACTGAGACTGAATCAGTTACATTAAGTAGGAAAAATAACAGCCTGCCAGAAAGTAGTTTGATCCTAAAGTTCAGGCACAAGTCACATGACAGGGCAGCTGGGAAACTGACAATATATCTAGCCCCATGTCAGATTTCAAAATTGAATATTAAAAAATCAGTTTGCTCTTTTGAGAATTGGATTTCAGTGCAGCTAAGGTAATTCTGCTGGAGTAGCACTATTAACTGATAGTGTTTTGAAAAAAAACATGCAGGAAGCTCACTGGAAAAGAAAAAAACCCACAGCAAATAAATGATTGTTTTAGTATTGCACTGCATTTTGCACTTATTTTAATATATGTTTTGTTTTGTTTCGCGAGGATGGGTAGCAGGAAGATCTAACAAGTAAACAGACTGTATACTTGTGAATCTTTACATGTTGTAAAATCCAATATGAGTGAGCATGGGAAGACAAGCTTAACTAATCTACTGTAATGCTACTTAGATAGAAATAGTTTTTAAGTAGAAATATTCTGCATGATTACTGTATCACCTGCTCACCTAGATATTAATACTTAAAAGAGAAGTAAAGCTTAACAAAAATAGTAGGCTAGAAATGTTGTACATTTAGCAGTAAAGATCTGTGTCTCCAAAGATGCCCCAGTAGCTCCCCATCTTCTTTTCTGCTGATTCACTGCACATGCTCTGTGCTGCTGTCACTTACTGAGCTTAGGGACCCACTCACAATATACAGTACACATAGAATAGAAATATCACAGTATAAGGCTGATTAATAATTAATACAGATATTTACAACATGGCAGCACATAAAGCAGTGTAACTAGCATTCGAATTTAATAATAAGTCTTGTACTATCCACTTATATTACAGGCCAACCTCATTTTCTGCTTGGTCATTTGTGACGAGCCCTAAGCTTAACTCCTCAACAGCTGCTCAGAGCCCACTGAGCATGTGAGTGTTGTAGACACTTTCCAAGATGATGACCCCCTGTTACAAGCTTGAAGTCCTGAAACATTGCTGCTATTGAGAAGCTGAAACTTTAGTCTGGTGCCATAAATTTACAATATAAAATATGGCATTTTAGCCAAAATTCATTTTAAGGGTTTAGTTCTCGTTTAATATGATTTTACATATTAACATAACTGCTCTAGCGCAGCTATTAACAACAGCTAACCAATTCGATCAATTAGCTATTTAGAGGGTGACACTTGTGAACCTGCAACTGGAGGTTTTCTATTGGCTAACTTGAGAATCACAGCAAGCTTTCAGAACATATGACCTCTTTATTAAGCTGATTCACTTTTACCTGGATTAGTTAGAATATATTAGGAGTTGTTCACCTTCAACACTTTTTTTCAGTTGAGTTGTTTTCAGATTGTTCACCATAAACAAATTGCTTTCCATCTTTTATTTTTTACCGTTATCCCAAAATTGAAGTTTAATGTTCCTGTCTCCAGTGTTTCAGTCTGGCAGCTCAGTGATCCAGGAGCAGATTCTGAACTGTTACAATTTGCTACATTTAGTTGATACAATCAGTTGATTCATAATTCAGCAGTATCTGTGGAGTATTAGCAACTATTGTATCAATTCTAACAGCTGCCTTTAATGACACTTAGGGGCACATTTACTATGGGTCAAATATCGAGGGTTAATTAACCCTCGATATTCGGCCATCAAAGTAAAATCCTTCGACTTGAATATCGAAGTCGAAGGATTTACAGCATATACTTCTATCGAACGATCGAAGGAAAAATCGTTCTATCGAACGATTAAATCCTTCGAATCGAACGATACGAAGGATTTTAATCCATCGATCGAACGATTTTCCTTCGATCAGAAATTGCTTAGAAAGCTTATGGGGAAGGTCCCCATAGGCTAACATTGGTGCTCGGTAGGTTTTAGGTGGCGAAGTAGGTAGTCTAAGTTTTTTTTAAAGAGACAGTACATTCGACTATCAAATGGTCGAATAGTCGAACGCAGGGGCGTAACTATAGAGGAAGCAGACCCTGCACCTGCAGGGGGGCCCAGGAGGTATAGGGGCCCCACGAAGCCCTAATTCATATACAATTTCAATAAATATTGGTAAAACAAGTCAACTGCTAAAAATTTTGGCGGGCCTGAAAAATAATTTGCGGTGGGGCCCAGTAATATCTAGTTATGCCACTGGAACGATTTTTAGCTCGAATCGTTCGATTCGAAGTCATAGTCGAAGGTCGAAGTAGCCAAGTCGAAAAAACTTCAAATTCCAAAAACAACTTAGAAATTCGAAGTTTTTTTTCATTCTAATCCTTCACTTGAATTTAGTAAATATACCCCTTAGGGATTCTGCTCAGCAGGGACAAAGATAACAAATGTATCAACTAAATGAATCAACAGTCCCCCAGAGCTGCTTAGGTGTAAAATTAAACTTTACATTCAATATTATTAAAACGGTCACAAGTAGAAATTAGAAAGTATTTGGAAAAGTCTTTATTTCTGGTGATCTATCTGAAACCAACTGAACTGGAAAAAAGGTGTTTGAAGGTGAACAACCCCTTTAAAGAAACATGAGTGGTTGCTATTGGGTAGTAAATCAGTATTGATTCTAGGTGCGTAAGACATTAAGCAAATCTACCCTCTATAGCAAGGTGTTCCAAGAGTAGTTTTTAATGCTTTCAGTGTCACAGGCTTCGATCTTGCAGCAAAGTTTAGAGAGAAAGGCTGAGATGTAATATCTACAGCACTATCAGGACGGTACTTTAGAGCCAGCACTGTTGATGTTACCTCTACAGCACTTAAAGGGTTAATGAAGAGTACTTGTTTCCATATTCTTATACTCATGACTCTTGTATAATACAGCATGTAAAGGTTCAATGGGTAAGTCTGATTTTAAATAACGTTTTTGTAGCTATAATAAAATGGGAGATTACGGAATAATGTTTGCTGGCTTAATGTTAAAATATGGAAATAGACAGCATCTTCTGTATGAAAGCCAAAACCAAACACAATATTGTTTGCTCTGCCAATGAATCAGTATTCTTAGCTTATGTGTGATCTATTTTGTTTGTGCACCTGTAACTTTTGTCTGTTATACTACAATGGACATGTACTACGTTATATATATATTTCTTTTTTTAAATGTATGATTTGTTTTTAATAAAGGTAAAATCTTCCATTTGTGTGTCTTTATATTGTCCCGTGTCTTTTATTAAAAAATTTAAAATATATATATATATATATATATATATATATATATATATATATACTGGCATGGAATCCTTTATCCAGAAAGCTCTGAATTATGGAAAGGCCATCTCCCATGAACAAATAATACAAATTTTTAAAAATGATTTATTTTTCTGTAGTAATAAAACAGTAGCTTGTACCGAGCACTCTGGATAACTGATTCCATAGTTGCACATATATATTTATGAATTATATATATATATATATATATAAATCCCAACATTCCCAGCACTCACAATAAGGAGTCACTTGTTGCCTGGGATTGTATATATATATATATATATATATATATATACATACTGTATATATATACTGTATATAGATATATATACTGTATATAGATATATATACAGTATATAGATGTATGAAATTTTTTAAGTGATAACATTTATAATTAATATATATATTTCAGTATACAGTATGTTATCTTATTGTATAGATAAAACTGCTATTTATGCATATTTGGGACATAAGATGTTGGGGGTGGGCTGTATCTTGCCACATAAGTTTCTTTGTATGATAGACATTTAGGGTGATGGCTCTTGGCTAAACCCTGTCGACAAAACCTGGGAAAATACATTTCTATTGAAGTGCAAAGCTCTGCTGGTAACACAAAAATGCAGAATAAGGCAGTTTTGCGCAATTGTTTGATCCTACTGTTTTATCAGCAGATATTTGGACTGGCTTTAGTGCAAAGGTATTTTTGGACATATTGTCACCTGCTCATTAGATTCAGCACATGTGACAAATTGTACCGTTTGCCATCACAGAAGAGACACAGGCAGTTGTCACATCCAGCATAAACTTGTCTCATGCCCCATCCTCTGGTCAAACCATGCAACTGCTGGTAAACTTTTACCTGACTGCACCCCATAGAGAGACAGTGATTTAATAAATCACGGCCCAATGTGCAATGCCAGCCATAGCCAGGACACATAGAGGGTGCCCATGCATTCTTAAGGAGGTGTCTCTGCTGACACAGTTGCAGCTACAGGTAAAAGTCAAAAAGTGCTCTGTTCTACACTTGCAGCAGGTTTGTTGTGTTTTTTGTAAAATCCTACCTATTCATCTCTGACATTACAAGAGGGGCAGGACAGACGGAGGTCTATAAAATAGGGTTGCCACGTGTGTGGTTTTCACCGGGACAGACCCGTATTTGGAAGGGCTGCCTGGGTGAAAATTGGCTGTCTGGATTTCCAAATTAGGAAATGCAGACAGGACTTTAAGGTTTAGGGCATGGCGATCAGCCAATAGCTTATCACTATGCCATAACCCTGCCCCAACACCACCAGAGTGACCAGACCCACCCTCCACATCACTAGATCCACCCTTCAATGTCACCCGCTTCCCCCCCAATGTCACCCACCTCGCCCCCTATACAGAGTTGATCTACCTAGAAGGTGACAGCCCTACTATAAAAGTTAGCACCAAAGGAGCTGGAGTTGAGGAAACATGCAAATCAAAGATTGGGCGGGAGAGGTCCTTCATATAGTAAGGCCCACAATAAGTAAATTGCTGGCCTGAGCCTGACCCAGCCAGGCACCTCTAGATATTGGGAATGGTGGTGGAACTGATGGTGGAACCAAGGCTCTTTGTCATACTTCCCAACTGTCCCACTTTCTGCAGGATAGTCCTGATTTTGACAGCTCAGCCTGCAGTCCTGGATTTTGATCAAAAACTCCCAGAAATATGTTCAAACTTTCATAACCCACCAAATTTTCGAAAATACTTGTGTTTATTAGGGGGTGGGGTCATAAAATGGGCATGGTCAAAAAAATCAACTTGCTATGTGTGGCAGATCATTTTGTCCCTCTTTCCATTTTTTGAATGTTGGGAGGTATATACTGTAAATGTGGAATCAAGTATAGGTTTAAATTGTCTAAACCTTCTCAGCCTAGGAGACAGGTGGTAACTTTAATGCTAAGAGAAACCATGTCCCACATCATACAGGTCTCTAGTTACAAGGTCATATTTAAAGGAAATCTGTCACCTAGACAGGGGCTTATTTGTATTAAGGCACCTGAGCGCCTGTGCCTAGGGTGGCAGGTTTTGGGGGGGTGGCCCTCGGGTGCCTTTAAAGGAACAGTTCAGTGTGAAAATAAAAACTGTGCAAATACATAGGCTGTGCAAAATAAAAAAAAATTCTAATATAGTTAGTTAGCCAAAAATGTAATGTATAAAGGCTGGAGTGACTGGATGTCTAACATAATAGCCAGAACACTACTTCCTGCTTTTCAGCTCTCTAAGTCTGAGTTAGTCAGTGACTTGAAGGGGGGCCACATGGGACATATCCCTACTACTTTCATAGCAACACCGTCCTATGAAAAAGTCAGGACTTTTGACATATAGAGGCTGATTTATCAAGGTTTGAATTTCGAGTTCATGGGAGTTTTTTAAAAGTCCCATGAACTCAAAATTTGACCAACCGAAATGTATTTTTAAAAAAATCTAATTTTTAAAAGTCGGGTGAATAGGATCGACTTGAAAACTTGATTAGAAGTTTCTTATCTAAACTCGTTTCGAGTTTTTTCAGCGCAAAACACTCTTATGTCAGGAAGGCTGCAAACAACTCCAAACATCTTCCATAGGCTAAAATAGCAATTCGGCAGGTTTTAGGTAGCGAATAGTCAAATTTGAGTTCTTAAAGGGCCAGTGTATGATAAATCTTGAAAAATTAAACCAAAAAAGGCAAATCGAATTTAAATTTTCACTTCGACCCTTGATAAATTTGCCCCATAGTGTCCTTCCCTTTCTCCCTTTTTAATAACACTGGCATCTGGCATCATACCTCTTAGGGATGCACCGAATCCAGGATTCGGTTCGGGATTCGGCCAGGATTCGGCCTTTTTCAGCAGGATTCGGATTCGGCCGAATCCTTCTGCCCGGCCGAACCGAATCCAAATCCCAATTTGCATATGCAAATTAGGGGTGGGGAGGGAAATTGCGTGACTTTTTGTCAGAAAACAAGGAAGTAAAAAATGTTTTCCCCTTCTCACCCCTAATTTGCATATGCAAATTAGGGTTCGGATTCGGTTCGGTATTCGGCCGAATCTTTCACAAAGGATTCGGGGGTTCGGCCGAATCCAAAAAAGTGGATTCGGTGCATCCCTAATACCTCTCAACTATCCCGTTTTTAGCCAGACAGTCCTGATTTTGACAGCTCAACCTGCAGTCCCTTGTTTGTACTGGAAAGTCCCGACTTTCTCTGCACTGAACAGACAGAAAAAGAAACAAAGTATCTCACTTAATTGGCTTTTGGCAGAGATCCCAGAACAGCCACAGGTGCAAATAAGATACTTTGTAACAGTTTTAAGATAAGCAAATAAGTAATTGTAACAATTTAAGGAGGTCCCTTGAGAGAAGTTACACTCACAGCTTAAAGGGCAATTGACCTTCATTAGCAAAACTGTAATAACTTAAAAAAACAACAGAAATATGTTTATGTTCACTTTTTCATAACCTGCCACATTTTGTCAAATGAACCTGGTAATAAGGGGTGTGGCTACAAAATGGGCGTGGTCGAAAAAATATTTGTCCATATTTTATTTCCAAAATTGTTGGGAGGTATGGCATCATACCGGCCAGTTGGTAGACTGTAACACAATTCATGTGTGCTGAAGAAATACAGAGGTCTAATCTAGTTTATAGAATACAGGCAATGATCAGGTCAGACTGACAGGCAGTCACTGGTGAAACCAGAAGACGAAATACAATTACACTGTGTTTATTTAGAATTTAGAGCGACGCCGCTACCCGAGCCTACGTGATGACGCCAAGTACGCGCACGTAGACGCGTGATGTCATTGGGTTGCGCCGGTCTCATAGATCAAGGCGACCCGTCAGGGATTTATATGTAGACGGAGCAACTTTTAAAACCACTGAAAATGGAAGGAGTGGAGATGTGGGTGAAGAATCAGCTCCATGATGTTCTGGGCATGAGTGACCGACATGTGGCTCAGTTCCTGGTTGGTACTGCTCTGAGAAGTACGAGCACTGCTGACCTGCTGGCCCGTCTTAGGGACACTGGGGCCATTGATGTGACTGAAAAAGTGAAGGGGTTCCTTGAGGAGCTCTGGCAGAGGGTGAGCGGACTATTTGACTATAATGGGAAATAACCTACAGTGCCATTGTGCTGGTTGTAATGTCTGATCTTCTGATCATGAGGGGGATTATATTATATAACAGATATATATGTTTTTTGGATTTAGGGCAGAGACACACGTGGAGATTAGGGGAGATTAGTTGCCCGTGACAAATTGGCTCAAAATCGTCGGCAGGATGGCACTCAGAGCGCTTCGCTTTCGGAAAACAAAGCACTCCTAGTGCCATCCCGCCGGTGATTTAGATTCTAGCCAGCGGGAAGGCAGTTCATGGAGATTAGTTGCACGAAGAAGAGTCGATTTGCCAGAATCCCCACATGTGTCTCTGCCCTTAGGGGCAAGGACACATGGGCAGATTAGGGGAAATTAGTCGCCCAAGCGACAAATCTCTTCAATTTTAGAAAACGAAGTGATGCAAGTGCCATCCCGCTGGCAATTTTTAAATTATAGCCAGCGGGAAGGCAGTTAGGGGAGATTGTCGCCCCCAAGAAGAGGAGGTTTGTCGCTGGGGCAACTAATCTGTCCGTGTTCCCTTACCCTTAAAGGGGTTGTTCACCTTTAAGGGCAGAGACATACGCTCAGATTCGGGGAGAATAGTTGCAGAGCGACAAATCTCTTCTTCAGGCGACTAATCTCCCCAAACTGCCTCCCGTCGGCTAAAATGTAAATTGCTGGCAGGATGGCAATCGGTGCGCTTCGTTTTCTGAAGTCGCCTGAAGTTGCTTCACGAGGAAACTTCGGGCGACTTCGGCAAACGAAGCACTCCAAATGCCATCCCACTGTCAATTTAGATTCTAGCTGGCGGGAGGCAGTTCGGGGAGATTAGTCGCCCCGAAGAAGAGGCGAGTTATCGCCGGTCAACTAAATCTCCCCAAATCTCTCTGATGTAGAGAGTGATATTTTGCAATTGATTTTAATTTTGTATTATTTGTGTTTTTTGAGTTATTTAGCTTTTTCATAAAATGGCTCTCCAGTCTGCTCCTCTCCTGTTGCTAGGGTCTGAATTACCCTAGCAACCATCCACTGATTTAAATAAGAGACTGGCATATGAATAGGAGAGGCTTGAATAGAAAGATGAGTAATAAAAAGGAGTAATATCAAAATGTGCCTTACATAGCATTTGTTTTTTAGATGGGGTCCGTGACTTCCCATTTGAAAGCTGGAAAGAGTCAGAAGAAGAAGGGAAATAATTTAAAAACTATACTAAACAAATAAATAATGAAGACCAATTGAAAGGTTGCTTAGAATTAGCCATTTTATAACATACTAAAAGTTAACGTAAAGGTGAACCATCATACTTCTTATTTTAATTGTACACGTCTGTATTCAGGCTATCCTGTGTGCCTTTTCCACTTTGTGAAAGGGTCCCATTGACTACTGGGGAAAATTAACTTTAAAATCTTAAGGAATTTTTTTTTAAAATGAGTCCTGTCATTGTGCTGAAGGATCTACTCCAGTGCAAGATAAACACACAGCAATACTGGTCACAGTAATTGTGTTAGCAACTATATATTGATCTTCACAGAATATGATGATGTCCGCTCTTAAAATTCTCAAGTGGTGAATTCCCTTTCCACACGTGTCCAACTTCTTTAGGGAAATGTATATACCGTATATACTCGAGTATAAGCCGAGTTTTTCAGCATCCAAAATGTGCTAAAAAAGTCTACCTCGGCTTATACTCGGGTCAGCGGACAGTAGCCGAGGTTGCAGTCACTTTTAATCATTCCTATACCAACAGTTCACTTGGGGAGAGACTGCAATATCCCACAATGCCCTCTGTTGGTTATATGAAAGAATAACAGTGACTGCAATATCACACAGCACCCTCTGTTGGTTATATTAAAGAATAACAGTGACTGCAATATCACACAGCGCCATCTGTTGGTTATATGAAAGAATAACAGTGCGCCCTCTGTTGGTTATATGAAAGATTAACAGTGACTGCAATATCACACAGCGCCCTCTGTTGGTTATACGAAAGATTAACAGTTATGGCAATATCACACAGCACCCTCTGCACATGGTAGTGGGACAGTGGGACAATGCACACAGTAATCAGTTTGGCAATTCTCTGTCACCATCAAGAAGTCCGGTTGATCGCTGGGGGGTTGCTTTGGCAGAATGTGCGCTGCTGGGAGACAGGGCTGTGGTTGTGTCTAGGCTTATACTAGAGTCAATAAGTTTTCCCAGTTTTCATAAGCAAAATTAGGTACCTCGGCTTATACTCGGGTCGGCTTATACTCGAGTATATACAGTAATTTTTTTTTAACAATAATTTCAATCAAGGGTCGGGTCTGTAACTTTTATATAGGGAAATCCCAATTTGCATTCATATATGTATGTTCCTGCAAATGCCTATTTTGTTGGCATGACCTTATTTATTCCATGTCTCCTAAAAGCAAAAATATAATTGTCCAATTAAAGGGGTTGTTCACCTTCCATACTCTTATAAATGTCTAGCTGTGTAATTTTCCAGGTTCATATTCAGAACTGTTACAATTACGATGTTAGTTGATACATTTCTCCACACCATCTGTGGAATATTGGCAACTATTGTATCCAGAGATAACAATGTATCAATTAGAACAGTTTACAGAGTGGTTGACCCCTACCCAAGCTGCTTCAGAAAGACATAAGAAGGTAAATAATGAAACTTTAAAGGTCAGTATTTAAAAAAAAAAGGTTACAAATAAGTAGGGATGCACCGAATCCTTTGCAAAAGATTCGGCCGAATACCGAACCGAATCCGAGACTAATTTGCGTATATAAAGGGGGACAATGTTCTACTTATTAGCAAATAAATTCTTATGTTCTCTTCTGAGCAGGAAATACCTGGAAAACCTATGTTGCAGTTATTTAATTGTGGAGTTGCTAAAGTTTTTAGCTAACTGAAAGCGGCCAGTATAGGCTTGTAGTTCTAGTACATCTGTTGTGTATTGCCTTGATTTTCAGTTTTCACACTCTAATGCTATTATTGTTTTTTTATTCCTGTATATTTACTAGATCCCTAGAAAGGCCCCTGTTGAGCGACCAGCTCGGGCTGCTGAACGAGAAGCAATGGCTATGCAGGAGAAGAATAAATCATACACTTTGCTAGAGGATAGTGAAGAAGAGGAGAAGCCTAACAGCAGAGATGAGAAAAGGAAAAAGAAACACTTAAGGAAAAGAAGGAAAGAGGAGTCATCTGATAGTGAAAATGAAAATGTGCAGTAAGTAAATAAATGTTTATTAATGAATTCAATAAAATACACCATTAGTACTATCAGTTCAATGTATAAAGATGAACTTTTTCTAACTCTATAATATAGTTGGGAAGATCATAGTTTGATGTTTACAGCTTTGGGCTGTACTCCCTTTTGAATGTCTTTGAATTCAAGTTCCTCCAACGAAACATGGATCACTGAAGAAAATTGTCTAGAAAGAACCCTCATACCACCGGTACGAAGGAATCTAGAGGAAAGCCATTCCTACTTTTCATAGGTTTTCCAACAGATATTCTGTCTAGCTGGATGAAGACAAAAATGTGCAAAACATTTTTTCATTCCTTGCTTGTCCCTCAATGCAAACTCTATAACTGAGGAAAAATATTAAAAGGCCTTCTTATTTTCACTTTTAGTCTTCATGCAATACATCCTTTATATGTGTCAAAGTTTTATGAAGTCTTGCAGGTTTTTTTGTAAATTTTCCTTCATCATCTTCACCATACTGTTTTTCTTCAAACAAATTAAAAGTTTACGCGCATTTTTCTTTTCTTGCTCAGTTATTCTGTATTTGGCCCACATTTTTAAATCTATAAATGATTCTTGCATTCTATTTTAACTTGCATTCTATTTTAACCATGCTAAAATTCTCCCAAGTACATAAATCAGGGGTGTGCATGTGACCTCACTGCCTGGCATATTATAAAAATAAATATTCCATTGATTCTTTCTATCCTAGGACCACTAAGGTACCATCCCCTCAAAATACCTCAGATGATGAAGATGAGAGAGAGGAGTTGGCACGATTAAAAGATCTGGAGGAGCGAGATGCCTTTGCAGAAAGAGTGAAGAAAAGAGATAAAGAAAAAACAAGAAATATTGTAGAGAGGTCAGATAAGAAGGTCTGTAAAATGAGAAGCAATCACACTGAAGTAAATGGCCCTGCCAGGGCAAATATATTTATAGGGCTGGCATATACAAAGCTATATACTAAAAATAACAAGCTGCACCTTCCACCTAAATATTTCATGTGTAAATAAATGGAGTGATAAATAGTAACTATGAAATGGCTGTTGCATGATGAAGAAAATGATATACCATAAATCAGTACCTTCCATAATTACATAATTAATTTTCTGCAATATAGCGAGGGTGACAAATAGCCCTTTGCCAGTACCCTAAAATTATTTGTAGCCAAACCACTGACATCTTTTATTTCTTAATTGCATTAAAGGCAGGAATTGTTAGAGCACTCTGTGTAAGTGTTTATTTATTTATTTTTTTTCAAGGCATACGAAGAAGCCCAAAAAAGGCTGAAATTAGCAGAAGAAGATCGCAAACAAATGGTAGATATTATTGTTATATCTAGTTTTATTATCTGTATAAATGTGCTACTTTATAGTTAACCTTTAACGTTGCTATATGTAATATATTATGTTTCTATGGGGAGATCTGTTTTATAAAGGTTCTGTTTTATAAGGGGTGTATATGTGTAGCATTAGCTTCAAACAGCTTCTAACATCATAGCTGGTGTAAATATACTAAGTAAGAAAAAAATAGCTGAGAATTCAGTTAGTCTATATAACAGTATAATGTGGATTGTACTATCTAAGTATAAACGATGCATGTTTTCTACTAGTTTTCTGAGAGCAGAGAACATTTAGTTACAAAGATATGAGTAAATTTTTTAAGTACGCTTGTTGATTACCAGTATAATGTGTGACAGTCTAGAATATCATTTTCATGAAATATGCATCCTATAACTTGTTAGATTCCTGAGCTAAGGAAGAAGTCCCGTAGGGAATACCTGAATAAAAGAGAAAAAGAGAAGCTGGAGGATCTAGAGGCAGAAATAGCAGACGAAGAGTATCTTTTTGTGGAACCTGATTTGAGTAAAACAGAGAAGAAGGAGCTCGAATATAAGCGCAGGGTGCGTGATCTTGCAAAGGAATACAAGAAGGCTGGGGAAAAAGAGAGAATGGAAAAGCATGACCGCTATTTTATGCCAGAAGAAAACCGGAGTAAGGTATGATTAAACTAAACATTTTTTCTTCAACAACAGTGGAGTAGGCAATTTCACTTATTTTATAGGTATTATATCTTTTAATTTTATTTTATAGCACTCCTGACTTGGAGCAAGGGGTTGTTAGGAATATCTGTATTTCCTACAGTTACCTAAGTAATGAAAGCTATTCATATTCTGTACCTAACAACCTAATGGGTACTTTAGGGGCATCTCCTGTTGTATCGGATGTGAATTTTACACTTGTCTTGACGCAGAAAATTCCTGATCGCTATGAGGAACCTGTGACTGAGGAAAGATTTGCTCCACGTGAAGAACAGAGGCGGTGGGAAGAGGAGCATATTGGGGCAGCTTCTCTGAGATTTGGAGCAAAGAATGCACGTGATCAAGGGAAGGAGTATGAATTTGTAATGGAAGAAAATGAGGTCATACAGTTTGTTAGCTCAGCACGCATGAAGGGGACTATGGATAAGGTAAAGCATTATAGGGGGGGTAGCTCACCTTTATGTTAACATTTAGTAGATGTACATTGTAGAATGACCAATTCCTGACAACTTTTAAATTGGTCTTTATTTTTTGAATTATTTTCCTTTTTCTGATGGTTATGGTGAACAGCCCCTTTTACCAAGGGTTTTAAATGATCATTTAGGCTTATTAATAAAACTGTTGCTTGATTTTTAGTAGTTATAGAAATGTTTGGGAATCTCCATATGAGGATGCAATTTGTATAACCATCCCTTTAATACACTAAAACGTTCAATAAATCCAGTAGGATTGTTGCTGCTGTCGGCTTAGTTGCCATTAAGTACAAGGTAAAGCAAATTGCAAGGAAATGCAGAGATTTATTTTATTTTTAGTTAAAAAAAAAAAAAAAAAAAAGCTTTTTTTCTGATGATGTACTTGATACAGCACAGAGCAGCTTAACACAAACAAAAGATAAGATAGCCACCACTCAGTCCCACTACAAGGCTACTTTCTTGTATCCAAGAAATGCTCAGAGTGCGATATCCTTATAAACTCCCTTCAGTAGTGATCATTGTAGAAGTACTGTCCATGCATGACTTTATGAAGCTTTTCATATTTCTGCGCACATTGGGTTACCTTATTTGTAGCCATCTCCACTTATTAAAGTCTATATTTTCATTCAAGGAGGAGGAGAATTCTGAAACCTTGTCTGAATCAGAACGGAGGAAACTGTCTATACAAGAGGTTCGACGCAGTCTCCCTGTCTTCCCGTATCGTTCTGATCTTCTTCAAGCAGTCTCCGATCATCAGATTCTCATCATTGAAGGAGAGACTGGATCTGGCAAGACAACCCAAATACCACAGTACCTGCACGAACATGTAAGTTGTATCAATAGTTTAAATGCAAAAACAAGGGACCCCAGCTCATAATATTTGAAAAAAAGTTTGGTTTTCGTTTTATCAAATCTCACCAACATATTTTACTGCACTCCGTATGAAAACCTCCCTGCCTCTTTCCTTGATAGGGTTATACTAAGAATGGTTTAAAGATTGGTTGCACACAACCTCGAAGAGTGGCTGCCATGAGTGTAGCAGCACGAGTTTCCGAAGAGATGGGCGTTAAACTAGGCAATGAGGTGAGTCTTTTGTGCACACATTTCCAGTAATTCATTTATGTATTTTTCCTCATCTCACTTTAATCTATGGCACCTACATTAACCAAACAACTTCTACAAAATGCCACTGTGTTTGCATTTGATCAATTGTGGTAACAGAGGTGCAACATATATTCATGGTTAATAGTTAATCTTTGGATGTCCAGTCATGTATACATCTGTAAGACTCATTCAGTCAACACATGAAATGATTTGGTTCCTTTACTGATATTACCGTCTCTGCTCAAACAATGACAGTCACTCTAGACAGTAATTTTTCACATATGTATTCCTTGTTAGTGGCCCTCTTTCATGTTTCATTTTACCCAGCTGCTTTATCTTCACATGGCAAACACTGATTTAACCAGTTGTAAACTGTTGGAAAAGAGACCCTTTCTTACTCCCCCCCCCCCCCCCCCATTATTTTGCCTTAGGTAGGATATAGCATTAGGTTTGAAGACTGCACATCTGAGCGCACAGTGCTGAAGTATATGACAGATGGGATGTTACTGCGGGAATTCCTCACTGAGCCTGATCTGGCAACTTACAGGTATGCAATTTTTAGCTTAGTTTGTATTTAGACAGGTGATTTTTGTTACATATAAATACATTGTGACCATAAAGCGTCTTTTGAAAAATAAAGATAGAAATCTTTAGATAAATAATAAATATCTGTATGTCACACAGCTTATCCAATTTTAGATTACTCTCTCCGTTTCCTTTTTTTTTTTTTTGTTACAAGTGTAATAATAATAGATGAAGCTCATGAACGGACTTTACACACAGATGTTCTTTTCGGCCTCATTAAAGACATTGCCCGTTTCCGCCCAGACCTCAAAGTTTTGGTTGCCAGTGCCACACTAAACACTGAGCGATTCTCCTCATTTTTTGATGATGCCCCAGTGTTTCGTATTCCTGGGCGCCGGTATCCAGTGGATATATATTACACCAAGGTAAATCACTGTAGGTTCCACTGACATTTTAACTATGGCTATAGGGCATTATGTTCCCTTCTTTGATATATATGTAATTTTCCCCGAAGGCTCCTGAAGCAGATTACTTGGAGGCCTGTGTGGTGTCCGTGTTGCAGATTCATGTCACCCAACCATCAGGAGACATCTTAGTCTTTCTTACAGGACAGGTATGTAGGTAAAAGTAGGAAACTGCTAACCAGCAAAATGTGTGTACCATTTTGTTATTTAAATTTATTCAGTGCTTGATCAAATGTAATTGACCTTAGGTTAATGTGATATGGAATTGCCTTGCAGTCAAAATGCCCACTACTTGCTTCCAATTAACATCTGCATGAAGTGGTTCATGCTGAATAATGGTAGTGTGAATGTCGCATGTGAATTAACTCTAGGTTAGGTTTCTCATTTTATGTATTTGTTGTACTGATGGCATGGTCCGTACCAATGATCTGCAGTCTTAGTATGTGTACTTTCTATTTGTTGCAGGAAGAGATAGAGGCATGCTGTGAAATGTTACAGGAAAGATGTCGTCGGCTAGGATCCAAGATTGCAGAGATGCTAGTATTACCAATATATGCCAACTTGCCTTCTGACATGCAGGCAAAGATCTTTGATCCAACACCACCAGGAGCAAGAAAAGTATGCGCGTATATACCTTATTTTGTCATTCCACCTTTCTGCCAGACCTAATCATATGAAATCACATGTCTGACAGTCATCTTGTAGTGTGACCCAATTATGTAGAGTGCTACATTTTTAGTAAAACCCTATTCAGGATTGCTCTGTCAAAAGTAGCTGTAAGCCATTCTCTTTCATTGTAGCATGTTTCAGGGAGAAGGGTATTATGACTATTTTCCTTTTATATGTGGCAAAGACTATGTGCAGTATTGGGCTGTCCTTTCCCAGTGGTATAAACTGATGTAGCTGGCGTTCTTTCCTTTCTCAGAAAAGGGTCAGAAGGTGTTATAACCCTTTTGCCATTTTTTTTTCCAGGTTGTGATAGCAACTAACATTGCTGAGACTTCACTTACAATTGATGGGATTATATATGTGATTGACCCAGGTTTCTGCAAACAGAAGAGTTACAATGCCCGTTCAGGAATGGAGTCCCTCATTGTCACTCCCTGCTCAAAGGTAAGTCTTACTAGTCTTTTAGGCTAATACGCTTTTCAGTGTAGAAGTTTGCAGGTAGATTATGCAAAAGTAAGTATTTGAGTCAAAGAGATCTGTTTAACACTTGGGCAGGCAAGGAGCCAAAACAGTCTTTGGTACTCCAGTCTTATTTCGCTTGTGGAAGATGGTCAAACAACAGGCTAACATTAATTTATAACTGCAGGGCCGCCCTTACTCCAATACAATCATAAATGCCTTCAAAACAATAAAGGTAAACCCTTATAATGCCCTCAGTGTTTTTCCAAGTAATTTTAAAAGTAGATCTTAAAGCATATTATAGTTGCTTTTTTTATTTACAGTCATATGAAAAAGTTGGGAACCCCTCTTAATTCTTTGGAGTTTTGTTTATCATTGACTGAGCTTTCAAAGTAGCAGCTTCCTTTTAAAAAAAAAAAAAAAAAAATACATTTTAATACAAGGAAGGGGGAAGGGAAGCTATACAACAACACAAACTTGGTTCACAATTGAAATTGAGCAAAGAAAAGTGATGTCTCCAGTGGCCCTTACTGAGCAGCCACCAAAGATGTTCATAAATACATTGTATTATACAGCACTGTCCTACAATATTATATGCAACATCCTGTCCAATTGCCTCATCCAATTGAGCCATTGTTATATGTATCATGCATCAGGAATCTCTATCGGGTTAACATCCAGCCATATTCTCTCAAATTTATCCGGACACCACCCCCTAGCCTAATAAGTGAGTTTAATGGAGGGAAGAGTTTTATTCAATTAAATGAACCCAGTAACAGTGGGGCTATTTGTACCCATTCAGTTCATTATTATCGTTTTTTTGCATAATACAGCGTGACACGCATAAGTGTTCTGGGTTTTTTTTCAGGGGCACAAGGTCCTCCAGTAGTCAGGTTTCTGGGGAATGCACTTGGGGAAGTGCTAGATTGTCAGTCAAATATTGCATCATCTCCCTCCAGAACCTTTGTACTGGAGGGCAGTGCCATTCCAGGTGCAAAAAATATGCCTATGATTCCTGACATCTTGGACACCTGGATTCCAACTCTCTACCCATATTTTGAAGCTTTGTTGGGGTAATGTATCTCACAGAAAGGCTGGTAAAGAGGTCCAAGATATGCATAGGGACTTGTTAGCCCACAGAAAGGGAAGTAGAATAGAATTAATGTTGGGAAAGTGACACTCTGGAATCCATATGGGGGAGTTATGCAGCTTATATAGTAGCTTGGGCAGGTAGATCATTTTATATATGTTAATTCTGCCCCAAAAGGTGATGGGTAGATGAGACCATACATTGATTGCATTCCTTAATTGATCAATGATTGGGTCAATATTGTCTAGGATATATGAATCAGGGTCAAGTATTTAAACCTGTTGACCCAGTTGATACCCTGGGTGATGGAGGGATGAGCGGTTATATAGTCGATGGGAAAGATTATGGACTAGTTTATAGTAAGCCCAGAGTAGGTACCAAATCTGTCAATGATACTGAGGGCCTCTTACAGGGAGGATCCTGGGTTTTCTAGAGTTTGTCCTCTAGTGCACTGTATCTAAGTCCCACCACTGACGGGGGCCCCCTGGAGGCAGATGGTCAGGGGTTCAATCATTACTCTGAACAGGAGAGGGGATAGAGGACATTCTTGTCTAGTTCCCCTGGCCAAGGAGAAGGAGGACACTATGTCATTGACTCTAGCAACTTCTTTTTCATATATAACATGCCTTATGGAAACAGTAGTATTTCAGCTGTGACATTAAGTTTATTGGATTAACATAAAATATGCAATATGCATTATAACATAATTAGACAGGTGCATAAATTTGGGCACCACAACTGAGATATTACATCAATCCTTTTGCAAATGTAACGGCCTCTAGACACCTTTTATAGCCTTTGATGACTGTCTGGATGGCGGTATTTTTGACCGTTTGTCCATACAAAATCTTTTGAGTTCAGTTAAATTTGATGGCTGCACAAAAGAGAAAAAGATTAACCCTTAAAGTTGCACCACCCCATCTTTGAATCCGATAGCTCAAGGAACAATAAAACGTAACTTTTAATAAATAAATTAAAACAGTAAGTCCAGAGGAGTGTTTAAAATAAGGTTAGGAACAGGGAGACATAGAACCCAGATACAGATGGGCAAAAAGGTACACAACATACAGTGGGTGTTGGGATGTCAAAAAGTAACCCCCCAGCCTACAAATGTAAATGCTGGTAAGTCTTGCTTAATCTTGATTTGTCAGCCATAAGTTGGGGTCAACCTTGTATAATGGCTTTCAGGCCTTGAAATATCCACCACCCCTTCAAATTTGATGGCTGCCCAGTATGGACAGCCTGCTTCAAATCATCCCATAGATTTTTGATGATATTCAAGTGGGGGGACTGTGATGGCCATTGGTGATATTGGGTTGAATTCATCCGACCCTTGACTTTAACAAGGGCCCCAGTCCCTGAACTAGCAACACAGCCCCACAGCATGATGGAACCTCCACGACATTTGACAGTAGATAGGTGTTTCTCTTGGAATGCAGTGTTCTTTTTCTGCCATGCAAAGTGCTTTTTGTTATGACAAAACAACTAAATTTTTGTCTCATCAGTCCAAAGCACTTTGTTCCCAAATGACTGTGGCTTGTCATCAGATTCGTTGTTGTATGCAAAAGCTCATTCAGTTTGTGGCGAGAGTGCAGAAAGGACTTCTTTCTCATCACCCTGCCATACAGATGTTCTTTGTGCAAATTGTGCTGAATTGTAGAACGATGTACAGATACACCATCTGCAGCAAGATGTTCTTGCAGGTCTTTGGAGGTGATCTTTGGGTTGTCTTTAACCATTCTCACAATCCTCCCATATGCTGCTACTGTATTTTCTTGGCCTGCCAGACCTGGGTTTTACAGCAACTGTGCCTGTGGCCTTCCATTTCCTGATTCCATTCCTTACAGTTGAAACTGACAGTTCTGAGACAGCTTTTTGTGACCTTCCCCTAAACCATGATACTGAACAATCTTTGTTTTTAGAAAGTTGCTTTGAAGATCCCATGCTGTCACTCTTTAAATACATTGTCTCATGATTGGTCACACCTGTCTATAAAATTCAAGTCTTAACGAGCTAATCCAACCAATTTAGTGTTGCCAGTAAATCAGTTTTGAGCAGTTACATGCATTCAAATTACAAGGGTACCCACATTTTTGTACAGAGTTTTTCACATTTGATTTAATTTCGTACAACTGAATACTGCTTCACTAAAAATCTTTGTTCAGAAAACACCCCAGTACTCAGATGTTCTTGGGAAATGATAGACATGCCACTGTTATCTTTTTTGTTGAAAGTGGAGTAAATTATTATGCCGGCTGAGAGGGGTTCCCAAACTTTTACATATGACTGTATATAGTTTAACCCAACTCGTACATTATTAATCTGTGTTCTGCACAGAAAATTCTCTACTAAAATCCATTTAAAAAGGCATCAAAGACTCCAGACAACAATAGAACTGTCCTATGTATCATGCCTATTGCTCCAACAATACCTTTATTGGAGAATGCCTTCCTGGAGTATATGTTGCACAATGTGCTTTTTTTTTCTGATACTGATATGTCACACTACTGTTTCGTGTGCAAAGTAACTTTCATGAATATCATCTGCCTGTTACTGTTTGGTAGATTTTGTCTAGAAAAAAGGTAAAATGTGCATTTTCTGGATCAGGGTCTCACTGGCTGACTATAGTTACGGTATACTATATAATATATATGTTGTATAGTATATGACATATAGAGGTCTAAAGCAAGGATTGGCCATTTTTTTCAGGCATCAGCCAATCAAAGGGCTGGGAGAGCTGGACGTGTGGCAGCAGGAAAATGTTTTCGACTTTATACAGCTTGGGCATATAAGCATGAGATGGAGGATACAACAGTGCCTGAGATCCAGAGAACTAATCTGGGAAATGTAGTTCTCTTGCTTAAAAGTTTAGGTGAGAAAATGTGTCTGGCATATAAAGAAGTGGTAAAAAATGATGGATTGTATTTAACATATGCAATTATATCTCTGTTTTGTAGGCATAAACGATCTAATCCACTTTGACTTCATGGATCCACCACCCCATGAGACTCTGGTTTTAGCACTTGAGCAGCTTTATGCACTTGGTGCCCTGAACCACCTTGGAGAACTGACAAAGGTTAAAAAAAATGAAAATGTAATAATGTGGACTGTGTTTTCAAGTATTGTGTTGTAATGTTTTTTCTTTATTTGACAGTTGGGTAGAAGGATGGCTGAGCTTCCTGTGGACCCTATGTTATCCAAGATGATTTTGGCATCTGAGAAGTAAGATTCTGAAGCCGATGCATGCTCTCATGGTGGATACTGGTGTGAAAATGCATACTTTTGTTTTCACATTGAAATTCTCCATGTGTCTTGAAAAGAAAGCAAATAGATATAGACACAAGTCAAGTTGCCCATACACAGGCTGATATAAGTTGCAGATGTGTCCCCTCCAAACAGTATTGACATCCTGCTGGCCCTTGTATGAGATTTTCCAAACTATATCTAAAGGTGGCCATACACTATAAGATCCGCTCATTTGGCAAGGTTGCCAAAGCAGCGGATCTTAACCCGACATGCCCACTAACGGCTGGGCGATATCGGATAAACCCAAACGTTCGGCGCCTAACAATCGGATTGCAATACTATGAATGGGCTCCGACGGGGCGCAGGACTGCATCAACTAGCCGATGCGGTCCTGGATTGTAGAAAAAAAAATAAACTTGACCGACATCTGGCCGATCTTTGGCCTGATATTGATCGGGACGACCCGTCGAGAGTCCGCACATACGGGCAGATAAACTGCCAAATCATCTAAAGGACCAATATCGGCAGCTTTAATCTGCCCGTGTATGGCCACCTTAGCCAAACTGGGCAAATAGAAACTTGCTTTGCGAGGATCTGTGTATGGCTAGCTTTAGTGTGCTATTTTTTTTTTTTAGTCGTATCATGCTTAACCAGAACTACTTGGGGGACAATTGTGGACACCTCTGTCTTTTACAAGTGTGCAATTCCCTTACATCTTCTAAATCTTATGTTAACAGGTATGGTTGTGCTGAGCAGATCCTCACCATTGCTGCCATGTTATCTGTAAACAATACTATCTTCTATCGACCCAAAGACAAATTGGTTCATGCAGATACAGCACGTGCTAATTTTACTGTGCCTGGGGGAGACCACATGGTGCTGCTCAATGTATATACACAGGTGGGTATATAGAAGGTGCCATAACAAATTCCATCTGTAGCCTCCCTGCTTTAGTGAAAATGCAGGAATGTCTTGGTAGTATCCATGGATGCAATATGATTTCTATGCCCATAGTATCCCAATTATATAACTAAAGCAGCATCCATTTCAGTTCTAATTCACACCACCTATTGAATTGTGTTCAGTTTATCCCAATTACATTGTATATAATATATATCTGTATATTTTTGTATTGTTCTTCAGTGGGTAGAGAGTGATCCTAATTATATAGCTAGGAAAGCATCAAAGAGGCTGCATCTATTTCAGTTCTAATTCACACCACCTATTGAATCAAGTTCAGTTTATGCTAATTACATTATATGTATTTTATGTATTGTTCTTCAGTGGGTAGAGAGTGGTCACTCCCTCCAATGGTGCTATGAGAACTTTATCCAAGCTCGCTCTCTCCGCCGAGCACGAGATGTGCGTGAGCAGCTTGAGGGCCTAATGGGACGTATTGAGATTGAGTTGACATCCTGTGAGGGGGACTGCGTACCGGTGCGCAAGGTAAAGTCCGATCTATTAAAGGGAATCTTTTTTTTTTTTTTAAATGTGTGTCTTTACTAAACGATTACCACTTTGTATAATAGCTATATGTTTCCTATTTAAACAATATATGATACATCAGAGATTAACAATTCAAAGGGATGGTGTTTGACCATTCAGAGCAGTTGAACACAGTCTGAGGAATTGACATTCATGAGCTGGCTTTCATGAAAGGTGTGGTTCACTTAAGTATGATGTTTAACAGAAGGTTTTGTGTATTCACCATTGAATCTCTTTCTCTTTAGTTGCTTGGGGGACACAGGAACAACGGGGGGTATAGTAGATGGTACCACTAGAAGACAGGACACTGCAACAGAAGAATAGAACTAGCCCCTCCTCTCCTGGCTGTACCACCAGCAGGCAGAGCCCAGTTCAGTTTTGTACCAAAGTAAGCCGAAATCTAATATAACATGAAATGAATAACCTAATGCAGGCACAGCAGGTACTGAAAATCACTAACTACTACACCACATCTGACTGGCAATTAGGGCCTCTATCCGGGGAGGGAAGTCCTGTGTTTCCCAAGCAACCTGAAGAGAAATGTAACGGCGAGTACACAAAATCTCTTCTAAATTATCTGCTTAGGGGGAACAATGGGGACAAAAACTACCACAAGAATAAGGCAGGAAGGATAAGCCTATGAGAAAACTGCCACCGCTGGTGGAGTGAGCCTTCAGTCTTGAAGAGGGCTAAGAAACACTGAAGATGATTTGTCGCTTAAAGAGTGCCTTAGAGGTTTCAGAAGTGACTTCGGACTCCTGAAGATAAAGCGTGTCTATAACCTATAAGATCAGAGAGTCCACAGCCTCAGAAGAAGGCAGGGGAGACTCTTCATCATCCTGGTCTGAACTAGGAGACATTTAGCCTACCAAAAGTTTGGAGTCTAGAGGCAGAGAAGGTGAGTGTCTGAAGTCCAAGATGATGTAGCCTGCTCGCACAACCCTGGCCTTCAGCAATTCAGCGCCTGGTGCACGGTGTCGGAGGGATCGGCACCCCCCTCCGCAAACTGTCGAAAAAGACACTGGCACACAAGGCAAGTGGCAGCAGGGTTATACCCTTGCGTGTGTATTCTGCAATCGTGCAACGTTTCGGGGTCAGACCCCTTTGTCAAGCATAGAAAAAGTGTACAAGTGAAAGCAATTTAACACCCCTCACATGATTTGATTGGTCAATCCCCACATTTGCATACATAATCTGCAACATTAACTCTTGAAATTCCGCATATATAATCACAATTTAAAACATCACGGTATAAATAAGCAGCATTGAAAAAGTAGAAAAGTACAAATCCAAAAAAGATTTTTAGTATAAAAAGTGATAAAAGTGATAAAAAGTGTTGATTTACAGACACGTAACCAGATACCTAATCCTAGGCAAAAATGCTTAACTCAAGGTGTAAACTCCAGAAATTGGCGACAGGGGAAATCCCTGAAAGATACAAAAAGTCCATAATTGTTCAAAACCTGTTAGTCCAGAAAAAATAAAAATCAAAGTACAATGTAAGCAATGGTATCACAGAGTCAGAGATAACCTGCTAAGCGAAACAATGTATCAAGCCTTATTAGCAAATAGAAACCGGAAGTAACATGCAACATTATAACAAAATCTAAGTGCAAACTGGAGAAAAATAAGTCTTACCCTACAGGAGCACTTAGGATCTATCCCTGCGGGGGAATCATACAGCATACTTATCTGGAAGAAGTGAAAAATACATTAATATGAAAATTACAGATAACATGTCATGTTAAAATCCTCGTTTAACCCTTTCGGGGGGACTTTTTGTATCTTTCAGGGATTTCCCCTGTCGCCAATTTCTGGAGTTTACACCTTGAGTTAAGCATTTTTGCCTAGGATTAGGTATCTGGTTACGTGTCTGTAAATCAACACTTTTTATCACTTTTATCACTTTTTATACTAAAAATCTTTTTTGGATTTGTACTTTTCTACTTTTTCAATGCTGCTTATTTATACCGTGATGTTTTAAATTGTGATTATATATGCGGAATTTCAAGAGTTAATGTTGCAGATTATGTATGCAAATGTGGGGATTGACCAATCAAATCATGTGAGGGGTGTTAAATTGCTTTCACTTGTACACTTTTTCTATGCTTGACAAAGGGGTCTGACCCCGAAACGTTGCACGATTGCAGAATAAACACGCAAGGGTATAACCCTGCTGCCACTTGCCTTGTGTGCCAGTGTCTTTTTCGAGTGTCTGAAGTCGCCATCGATCTCCTCCTCTGAAGGGGATTGAGCCTTGCATTGGAGGTCTTGACCTTTGGGTTGTCAAGACGACATAGAAGTTAATCCAACAAGTGAGCCAGTTTTGAAATCTCAGTGGCCAGCTGAGATGGCCACTCTGGAGTAGCTTGTGCTCCAGGTGGTGGGGTGTCCATGGAAGGAATCACTGGATCCACCCGGGGGGCCTGGTTCACTTGGGGAACCTAGAGGAAAGCCCTGTTCTTGTACCAGCACAGCATTCATGTGTAGGCATCAGGGGGAAAGGGGGGACTCCTAGAGCAGAACAAGTAGTACGAGTACAAACACGTCCAACCTGAGGACAAAAAAAACTGAACTGGGTTCTGCCTGCTGGGTGTATAGTGGAGGAGGAGCTAGTTCTATCCTTCTGTTGTTGAGTCCTGCCTCCTTGTGGTATCAGCTATACCCCCACTGTTCCTGTGTCCCCCAATAAGACAATGGAGAAGATCTTTTTCTCAGATAATTAGTATTTGGTCTTCATTATTTATTTATTTGTGTTTTTTGAAGTATTTGTCTCTAGCTCTGCAACTATTGGCCCTGGAATTTCAACTGGTATCTGGTGGCTAGATTTTCATTAACCTAGCAACCAGGTAGTAGTTTGGATGTCTGAATACAAGCTGAGAGTGCTAGAGAAGAAACATTCTACAAGTTGTCAGAATTGGTAGGCTTACTGGGGGGGTACAAAGTACATAATGAAGACCATATTAAACGTTGCTTAGAATAGGTGGCTCAGTAACATATAAAAAGCTACTTTTAAGCTAAATTTTTTCCCTTAGAAAAAACGTTTAGTAGCTATGCATCAATTTTTTTTTTTTTTTTTAGTTCCAGTTTTAGTCAGTTTTCCTTTTTATTTTCACTTAATTTACTTTTCTTTCATAATAGGCAATCACAGCCGGATATTTCTACCACACAGCACGTCTTACTCGTAGTGGATACAAGACTGTTAAACAACAGCAGGCTGTCTATATCCATCCTAACAGCAGTCTACACGAGGAGCAGCCCCGCTGGGTTATATATCATGAACTGGTTTTCACTACCAAGGAATATATGAGACAGGTATTGTATTTTTATACCAGACCATCTTGCATTAAACTGTTTCACATTTCATTCAAAAATGCCTTCCCCATTAAACAAATTTGGGATTGGTTGTCCTTCTTCACGTACTTGACTGCTATTTAGCCCCATCACATACAGTGGCCTAATCACATTAATAAAGTCTTTGGTTTGAACCTATATATATCTTTATTTCCATAAATACATGGGGCAGCTTTCTAACCAACACACCGCAAATCTCCATGTGTGCATTTTCAGAGCACATCCGTGCACCAGAACATTTTGTATTTTAAAAGATAATGTTACATATCTATATATTACAAGTCACTAAATAGCTTGTATTAAAGAACTCCACACTGTGACTTTATATGGTCATTAACCGCCTTAAAGGACCAGTAACATCAAAAAATGAAATTGTTTTAAAGTAATAAAAATAGAATGCAGTGTTGCCCTGCAAGAGTTAAACTGATGTGTTTGCTTCAGAAACACTACTATTGTTTATATAAACAAGCTGCTGTGTAGCAATGGGGGCAGCCATTCAAAGGAGAAAAGACGCAGCAGATAAGCTCTGTAGAACATAATGTTATCTGTTATCCACTATTTAACCTGTGCCATATAGCCTTTTTCCAATTTCCACCATTGCTACACAAGCAGCTTGTTTATATGAATTATAGTAGTGTTTCTGAAGCAAACACATCAGTTTTACCAGTGCAGGGCAACACTACATGATACACTTTAATTTTTTGGTGTTACTGTTCCTTTAATGACTGCTAATGTTGTTTATCAGTGGGTGATGTCTTATATACAATTCAGAATAATGGCAGTCTGATATCACAATTCAGAATCATAGCAGTCCGATATCACTAACCTGATCAATCATTGTTTTTGGTAGAAATTACATTTCTGCATGTCAAATAATTTACTAGTATGTGTAGTAGAGTAATAGAAAACTAACAGACCCAACAGACATGACATGCTGCTGATTCTGTGTAATTGAATCATTTAGTTGAAGTTTGTTCAAAATAATAGCAGTATGAAGTAGACTGGAGAGGGGAAAACACATAAAGAAGTGCAGAAAAGATAGGCTGTTCAGCTAAAATGATCTCAAATCTTTAAAATGGCAACCACAACCTGAAAGATGTGGAAGAAAGGGGAAAACTTCCATTCGAATGGATAGAAGAATAGGCAAAATGGCAAAGACTCAGCCAATGATCAGCTCCAGGAAGATCAAAGAAGGTCTAAAGTTACCTGCGATACTATTACAATTAGAAGACGCCTATGTGAAGCCAAACTATCTATGTAAATGTTTTTATTGAGTTTTAAAACCAAAACAAGTAGGAATTTAACAAAAATGCAAAGTTGTAAAATGAGGCATCTCCAGAAGCCAAACTATCGGCAAGCCCCCGCAAAGTCCCATTGTTGATAAAAAGACGTGCTGTAGAGGTTACAATTTGCCTAAGAACACATTAACTGGCCTAAAGAGAAATGGTGCATTATTTTGTGGACTGATGAAACAAGATTGTTCTTTTTGGATCTAAGACAGTTTGTCAGTCTACCCCCAAACACTGAATTCAAGTCACAGTACAGTGTGAAAACAGAGAAACATGGTGGCACAAACATCATGATATGGAGATGTCTCTCATACTCTGGTGTTGGGCCTATTTATCACATACCAGGGATCATGGATCAGTTTCAATACATCAAAATACTTGAAGAGGTCATGTTGCCTTATGCTGAAGAGGAAATGACCTTGAAATGGAAGTTTCAACAAGACAACGACCCCAAACACACCAGTAAATGAGCAACATCTTGGTTCCAGACCAACAAGATTGACCTTATGGAGTGACCGGCCCAATCCCCGGACCTTAATCCAATAGAAAACTTGTGGAGTGACCTCAAAAATGCTGTTTCTGAGGCAAAAACCAAGAAATGCAGAAGAATAGTGGAATGTAACAGGTGCCAGAAGTTGGTCAACTCCATGTAACACAGATGTGCAGCAGTTCTCAGAATCACTGATTATATAGGAAAGCGAAACACTTTTCAGTTCATACATTGCATGTTTGAGTTTGTAAAGAAGAATGCAGACACTGCTATTTTTTGGAACAGCCTAATATTCCATTTTCTTTACTTTCTGTAAAGGAATAACACAAATTTGATACATTTTTATTCATGTTTTGATTTGGAATAGAATGTGCAGTGTTTCCAATGCATTTGTGTGTATGGAAATAAAAGCTATTGTAAGGATTTTGAGCTTTAGTCACTTTTTTAAACACCCTGTAATTATTATTCTGACTATATACATGGTATCTATATATGTAATATATATATATACATTTTGTTTTCAGATTATAGAGATTGACAGCACATGGCTCTTAGAGGTAGCCCCACATTACTACAAGTCTCGGGAGCTGGAAGACCCTGCTAGTAAGAAGATGCCAAGGAAAGCTGGCAAAAGCAAGGAAGAGCTGGGCTAAAGGTAGCTATCTACATTAATTGGGAATTTGTATGTTTCTGCCTTGCAGTATGTATCTATTGCAAAATAGTATTTAATAGCTCTGTTGATGTCTGCTGCCTCATTTAAAATTAGTAATGTTTATAAAGTTTTCACAAGGTGGTATCTCTTAGGAACATAATGAATAAATTATAATTCCAGTAAAGTTGTTTCCATCATTCTGACATTTTCTATGTTTACTTAAAGGGATCCTGTCATCGTTTTTCAAAACGCATCAGTTAATAGTGCTGCTCCAGCAGAATTCTGCACTGAAATCCATTTCTCAAAAGAGCAAACAGATTTTTTTATATTCAATTTTGAAATCTGACATGGGGCTAGACATTTTGTCAATTTCCCAGCTGCCCCTGGTCATGTGACTTGTGCCTGCACTTTAGGAGAGAAATGCTTTCTGGCAGGCTGCTGTTTTTCCTTCTCAATGTAACTGAATGTATCTCAGTGGGACATGGGTTTTTACTATTGAGTGTTGTTCTTAGATCTACCAGGCAGCTGTTATCTTGTGTTAGGGAGCTGCTATCTGGTTACCTTCCCATTGTTCTTTTGTTTGGCTGCTGGGTGGGAAAGGGAGGGAGTGATATCACTCCAACTTGCAGTACAGCAGTAAAGAGTGATTGAAGTTTATCAAGAGCACAAGTCACATGACTTGGGGCAGCTGGGAAATTGACAATATGTCTAGCCCCATGTCAGATTTCAAAATTGAATATAAAAAAAACTGAGAAATGGATTTCAGTGCAGAATTCTGCTGGAGCAGCACTATTAACTGATTCATTTTGAAAAAAAATTTTTTTCCCATGACAGCATCCCTTTAAAAACGTTTGCCACTACCAAGTGTAATTTGCCTTTTGTTCTCCTTTAAGTTATTTGTATATGTGTCGTAAATCCCTTGGCTGAGCCAGGGATTGTGCCTGACGAAGTGGTCCGTGTGCTCTGAAAGCTTGCAATTGTTACTTATTCAGTTAGCCAATAAAAGGTATCAGCAAAATTTACATTTTCTGCATTTTTTTCAATGACTAACAAAGTACAACATCTCAAATCCCCTGTATGTAATGGTTAATGTTAAGGGTTAAAATTATTCTTACTTTGTCTTCTAGAGCGGTTACTGTGCTGAAGTAGTAGAAGATTCTGAACCAGCTGGATTGTCCAAACATCTGTAAATCTCTTGTATATAAATATTTTTGGTACATGAATGGTTTGGTTTGTTTTTTTTTTAATTTCCCTTTGTCTGCCAACTTGTTCACTTATTTTTAATTACTGAGAATAAGAAGGGGCATACTGAAAGAAAGCTGAGAGGCTATTTTGCTTCTTTCAGAGTGTACCACCTTTGGGGAATTGCACCAGTACATACACACACAACAGGGCAGTGGTAACTCAGGAACAAGCTAAACAGGGGTTGAATGAGAGGCTCTAACTCAGGACCAAATTTTTCTGCCGTTTTGTGATGGAGAATTAAAGCCTGATAAGAGTTAAACTACAAATGCACTTTCTTATGTACTACACTTACAGCAACAACTCTGTATTCACTTATATTTATGTTGGGCAAACTTTCTCCTGAGCATTCCATCTTTTTGTCTAGGCTGGCAAAGCTTAGGGGTATATTGGGCTTAGAATATGCTCCAGCCTTTAGCATTGGTCTTCTTCGGTTATCTCAGAGAAATTACATATGCCATGTTTTCCATTGGGGATATTAATGATTGGCTAAGAGCTTAAAGGGATACTGTCATGGGAAAAACATGTTTTTTTTCAAAACGCATCGGTTAATAGTGCTAGTCGAGCAGAATTCTGCACTGAAATCCTATTCTCAATAAAGCAAACATATTTTTTTATATTTAATTTTGAAATCTGACATGGGGCTAGACATATTGTCCGTTTCCCAGCTGCACCCAGTCATGTGACTTGTGCCTGCACTTTAGGATGGAACTACTTTCTGGCAGGCTGTTATTCCTACTTAAAGGGATACTGTCGTGGAAAAACATGTTTTTTACAAAATGTATCCGTTAATAGTGCTACTACAGCAGAATCCTGCATTGAAATCCGTTTTTCAAAACAAGAGATGGATTTTTTTATATCTAATTTTAAAATTTGCTATGGGGCTAGACATTTTGACATTTCCCAGCTGCCCTCGGGTCATGTGACTTGTGCTCTGATAAACTTTAGTCACACTTTACTGCTGCACTGCAAGTTGGAGTGATGTCATTACCCCTCCCTCCTACAAGCTGCTGTAATGTAAATAGAGCCTTGTCTGCTGAGCCTGTCAATTGAACAATAGGCAGGAATCAAGATAAGCTCCCACTGACACCACTTCAGAAGGACTGAAATAAGATAGTCCTGTGATCACTGCCCCCACTTACGTTTAAAAAAATAAATATATATATATATATACACACACACACACACATACACACACAATTCATTTTGGACACTGGAAAAAATATTTTATATAGATAGTTTATTATATTTATTTACACAAAAATTAATGGCAGAAACACAGGAGTACACTCCCAGGACTGATGACAGGGAATAGAAAAAAAGGATAAAATAAGGAGGACATACTTGAAAACCAGGAAAATTTAAGAGGAAGGGTTAAAATAGCTCATGAAAAGGAGGCAGAAAGTAGTTAATGTAAAAAGAAGTATTGCAGGCAGGAAAGGAGCAAGGTGTGTGTGAGGTGGATAGCAGAGGGAACTCACAGCTCCTTTACCCCAACAAGTAACCAGTAAAATAAACTAGGAAGGCAGTAAGGAGAGAAAGTTCCCCCCTGCAAAGGAAAGCAGAGAACAAACTTACAGAACGGCAGGAGCTTTGATAGTGTCTGTGGGAGGAGGGGCTGCTAGTGCAGCTGTAGAGCAGGACGTAGGAAAGTGAAAGTAATTGCTTCCCTGCAAACCATGTGACCTCTCTCCTCCAAACATCACACACGGGCAGAGAGGGGAGGGGGAGTGTACAGCTAGATTCTCATGTCGTAATGCGACCTGGCTTTTCATTACAGAGTGGCTGCCTCCAAGCACACCGGTAATGCTGTGCCTGCTGTTAGAGCAGCACAGGATGACAAATAAACCACGTTAGGTCACATGAGCCAAGTGCTTCCACACTTCTTCCTGTTAGAGTTGAAGTATTTCTGGTCAGGTGATCTCTAATGCCGCACAGTAAAAGGGCAATATTTATGTAAATATATATTCCAGTTTGGTAAGATTCTTTAATATGTCATTCAATTTGATATAAACTATCTGTTGCTTAAGTATTCATTTTGGGGGTATAGTTTTCCTTTAAGTGTTCATTTTGGGGGGGTATAGGTTTCCTTTAATCCTGAGATGTAGCCATGAGATCCACCTCCAGTGACGAAAGAAAAAATTGAAAAGCTGAATGAACTGCTCTCCTGGCAGAACATTTAGAAGTCTGACTAAATGTTGAGCTTCCCTGGTATATGAGACTTTCCTAGGTAAGTTGGTGTCAAATCTGCAGTCGAGAGAAGTGTTTACAGAGCTTGGCTTCTTGTCCCTTAATGATTAACATAATTGCCAGTGTAGCAGTATTCTCCTATATTTATATAAAGCAAACATTCCACTGCACAAATTATGTATCCACACTTGCTTCAATTCACTGTAAAATCACATTTACACATATACTCTATTTAGTCTATATTTTTAGTCAATAACCTGCTTCTTATAGAAACCATAACAATCAAAAAGACTACCCACCTGGAGATACACTTGAGGACTTCTGATTGTAAAGGCTCAAAAAGGAAAATATTGGAGCTCATTGAGCACCAAATTTAACCATCAAAGAGAAACAGATTTCAGGTAGAGAAATTATGGGGCAGAATACAGACTAATCTGAGCTCTCAACAGGATCCACTAGAAAATCCTAATCTGACCAAAGTTAAAGATAAAAAATCAGATCGTCTTGGAGCTAAATAGTAATAAGTATCACCAAGACTGCTGGGCATGATAAGGAGTGGGCTGTGTACTGTGCACTCACAAAGCCAACATTGCTTCATTCATTAAACAAAAAATAGCAAAATAATGAAAATGTGAGGTGTCCCCTATTTTGTGTTGAAATTAAAGGAATTGTTCAGTGTAAAAATAAAAACTGGGTAAATAGATAGGCTGTGCAAAATAAAAAATGTTTCTAATATAGTTAGTTAGCCAAAAATGTAATGTATAAAGGCTGGAGTGATTTCATGTATAACATGTCAGTCAGATCACTACTTCCTGCTTTTCAGCTCTCTTGGTTTACACTGGCTGGTTACCCTGGTTACCTGACAGTAACCAATCAGAATTGAGGGGAGGCCACATGGATCATTTCTGTTGCTTTTGAATCTGAGCTGAATGCTGAGGGTCAATTACAAACTCACTGAACAGAAATGTACCATGTGCCCCCCATTCAAGTCGCTGACTAACTAAGAGTTAAAGAGCTGAAAAGCAGGAAGTAGTGTTCTGGCTATTATGTTAGACATCCAGTCACTCCAGCCTTTATACATTACATTTTTGGCTAACTAACTATATTACAAACATTTTTTATTTTGCACAGCCTATCTATTTATACAGTTTTTATTTTCACACTGAACTATTCCTTTAAGATACTTTTATACAGCATATAAAATGTCATAAAACATTCTAGTTTATAAACCTATTGTTATTCAATTATGTTTATACTGAGGGTTTATATTCTGACAATAGGCTGTTAATCCCCATGAATATGCTAAAAGTCTATACTGAACCTAAAAGTGGGGTGAATGAAGTAAGTAATGCAGATCTGATCTCAAAGCAGGTGCTTATTTTTGACAAGTTCTGGTTGCCTACAACAATGTGTCCTGCCAATGAGAGCAGTACACATGTTTTAGGCTCTGTTTAGCACAGCTTTTATTGGTATCCCGGGGAATGTTTTAGATGCTTGTGTTGTTCCCAATTCTTTTTAAACTTGAATGTAGCACGTGGGTAAAAAAAAAGTTGGGGATCTAGGCTGAACAACACCTAGTAGAACGGACTGCAGTATCTGGCAAGATAAACAGAGAAGCCAGCTTCCACAGATTGATTCCTTTTTCCCCTTGAAGGACAATTGTGCAAGAGGCACATGATTTGCCCAGAAGAGTCATTAAAGGAGAAGGGAAGCTACCAAGGCAGTTTATTGCCAATAGATTAGCCACAATATTGTAAGCTATAACACTTTTTATGCAGAATGCTTTACCATAACATACCACCCCTTTAGACTAGAAGAAAATAACTTTCATTTGAAGCAACGTAGGGGGTTCTTCACAGTCAGGACAGTGAGGTTGTGGAATGCACTGCCGGGTGATGTTGTGATGGCTGATTCAGTTAATGCCTTTAAGAATGGCTTGGATGATTTTTTGGACAGACATAATATCAAAGGCTATTGTGATACTAAACTCTATAGTTAGTATAGGTATGGGTATATAGAATTTAATTAAAAGTAAGGAGGGGTGTGTGTATGGATGCTGGGTTTTCATTTGGAGGTGTTGGACTTGATGGACTTTGTCTTTTTTCTACCCGATTTAACTATGTAAACCGCTCTAGAAAACGCTCTGTTTGTTTAGGATAGCAGCTGCCATATTAGCTTGGTGTGAAATCACTTTCTGCCCGAGTCTCTCCCTGCTGCTTATAGATCTGGGCTCTGAACCCCTCTCAGCCTGCATAATAATTCACTCCACTTTCAACAAAAAAAATAACAGTGGTATGTCTTTCATTCCCCAGGAACATCTGAGTACTGGGGTGTTTTCTGAACAAAGATTTTTAGTGAAGAAGTATTCCGTTGTATGAAATTAAATCAAATGTGAAAAACTGGCTGTGCAAAAATGTGGGAACCCTTGTAATTTTGCTAATTTGAATGCATGTAACTGCTCAATACTGATTACTGGCAACGCCAAATTGGCTGGATTAGCTAGTTAAGCCTTCAGGCGTCTCCAATTATGAGAAAAGGTATTTAAGGTGGCCAATTGCAAGTTGTGCTTCTGTTTGACTCTCCTCTGAAGAGTGACAGCATGGGACCCTCAAAGCAACACTCAAAAATCTGAAAACAAAGATTATTCAGTGTCATGGTTTAGGGGAAGACTACAAAAAGCAATCTCAGTGGTTTAAACGGTCAGTTTCAACTGTAAGGAATGTAATCAGGAAATGGAAGGCCACAGGCACAGTTGCTGTAAAACCCAGGTCTGGCAGGCCAAGAAAAATACAGGAGCGGCATATGCGGAGTATTGTGAGAATGGTTACAGACAACCCAAAGATCACCTCAAAAGACCTGCCAGAACATCTTGCTGCAGATGGTGTATATTTACATTGTTCTACAATTCAGTGCAATTTGCACAAAGAACATCTGTATGGCAGGGTGATGAGAAAGAAGCCCTTTCTGCACTCACGTCACAAACAGTCGCTTGTTGTATGCAAAAGCTCATTTGGACAAGCCACAGTCATTTTGGATCAAAGTGCTTTGGACTGATGAGACAAAAAATGAGACAAAAATTTAATTATTTGGTCATAAAAATCGTTTTGCATGGTGGAAGAAGAACATTGCATTCCAAGAAAAACATCTGCTACCTACTGGCTAATTGGGTGGAGGTTCCATCCAGGCCATGGTTAGGAGTATGGAGTGAGCATTGTGCTGCTTGACAGTTATTATGCTTGGCAGGACTGGTACTGAAGGAAAAGCATAGATCAGGCTTAAGTTCCTATAGAGGACCAGGGCATCCAAAAATGCTGCTTCTGGATCCATTGTCCATATTGTGTTGAGCAATAAAGAGGTAGTCTGTGATTCTTGTGAGAAGCTAATATTTGAATGTCTGGTAGAACCAACTTGTGAACAATCTGTTGGAACCTATCTCAATGAAGGGTCCACTCACCTCGATTTATTGTTTGGCTGCCACCCTGCCTGTTTATGAAAGCAGTGGCATTGTCTGCTGAATATGTAATGTTTGTGAGCTTAGCTAGTAGGCATGCACTGAATCCAGGATTCGGTACTAGATTCAGCCTTTTTCAGCAGGATCAAATCTTTATTTTCATATGCAAATTAGGGCAGGAAGTGAAATCGTGAGACTCACAAAACAAGGAAGTAAAAAAAATGTTTTTCCCCTTTCCACCCCTAATTTGCATATGCAAATTAGGATTCATATGCGGTTTGGCGAATCTTTCGTGAAGGATTGCAGGGTTCGGGCGAATCCAAAAGAGGATTCGGTGCATCCCTATTAGCTAGAGCAACCATCTGGGTACTGCATTGCAGATTACCCAAATTTCTAGTGTCTGCAGTTAAATATTTTCTACTGGCAACTATCCTACATTCCCACAAATACTTTGTTTGTTACAACATCGTTGAGCACATAAGTAAAAATTGCCTTTGTTGAGACAATAATTAGGCAAGTTTTCTAGAGCATATGGGTTTATTATGAAAAAAATCAGTTTGAATAAGTTGAAATTTCCATGGAGGGTCAGATCTGCCAGTGAATAAATATAACCTAGTTAAGCAACTTTATTTATTGCCCATCATCTCTTTCAGGTAGGGTTTATAAAGCTTTCTCAGTCGTACTGCATCTTTGGGGTTTGGCTCCTGCCACTCATACCAAGAGTACCAAGGTCCTGCTTTAGGCGAAAGTGTGTCTGAAACGGCACCATGGCTATTTAAATAGTCTTCATGAGGCAAAACTATATAGGGAACATGAGCAGGAAGAAACCCTAAAAAAAAACAAACCACAGGGATGAGACTAGTGCAAATGGAAGCAATGCACAGCTAATGAACTGCTTTAACCCTGCTTAGTGCTTACCATGATCCGTTGCCTCTGTAATAACTTTCATTAAGACTTTCTGCTGTTTCATACACACACCTAAGAATTAACAAGAGACAGTTTTATAGTGTAGCCCTAAACACAACCACTGGTTTATCCCATCTCTTGTAGGATGTCACATATGAAGGTCATCTATGAACCTGCTTGAAATACATACCTGTTGTTGTTGGATCGTAAACTATTCCTGTATGGGGACATATAAACTGCTGAAGTAATTTCACATTCTGGAAAAAGAAAAATCCCATTACATGGTTTCCACTTAAGAATATTGATCCATTAGCTAAACCTGAGCAGGGTGCAGTCAACCACCAATCAACTTTGTCATGTGGCACAGTTCTAAAAAGCTGTGTATTATTAGCTCAAAGTGTTCTGGAAAGGTTAAATACTGATTTACACAACCCTGTGTGTGGCCTATTGTTTAAATAAACATATATTTTGCCCACTAATCGGTCTCACAGGAAGCACTTTTGGGGACCTGGCAGGCTACTTGGGGTAGTATTGTCAGTTTAAAGGGCATGTAAAGGAAAAAAAATAAAATAAAATCCCATTTTTACTTTCTTTAATGAAAAAGAAACCTATGTCCAAAATATTTTAATTATAAAATGTGTACTGTTTTTATAAGAAACCTGACTGTAGGCATTGAAATTCTCCCTTCATTTACTGCTGTGGATATGAATTGTCAGATGGTCCCTAACTGCTCTGCAGGGAAACAATCATATTTATGAACAGCAGGGGCAGCCCCTGTCTTACTTCCCAGCCATGCAGAACTCAAGCAGCTTTGTTTGTTTCACTATAGAGCAGTCGGCGACTGTGTAGAGATTTGTATTGGATTTTATTTTTGCCTTTACATCCCCTTTACCGTTTCAACTCCAGCTGCAGGGACAAAGATCATGGAGCCAGATTTAAACAGATAAACTGGGATTCTATTTGGAGGATTATTTGCTGCAGCCACTGGTTCTTCAGAGTTGGAGAAAGTTTGTATTAAATAATACAAAAACTATAAAATCCACATTAGATTACATGACAACACAGGACTCAGTGCAGTCTGGATATTCTGATTATTAATCAGTCTTGCTGCATCGGCATCTGGCAGATATTATTTGACTTGTGCTGTTTTGATAATTTATGACGATCCCTAAGCAGCCCAGACCACACTGAGCATGTGCACAGTCTTGGACGTGCAAAGATGTTTAACAAAGTTACAAGATGGTGACCCCCTGTGGCCAACTTTGAAAGCATAAATTATTTGTTTGATTAGGCATGTGGTGCAGTAAGTTCATGTTTATGTTCAGTATACAAAATCCAGCATTTCTAGCCTTATTCTATTTTAGATTTTACTTCCCCTTTAAAGGTGTGGTTTTTTTAAATTTTTTATGAACCACCTTGTTGGATGAGCAGTTTGGTTTTCCAAGAGAGCACATTGTTGGTCAAAATGACTAGTGTGCCATAGGCCTGCCCCAAGAGCAATGGCCGACTAAGAGAAAATTCCTGTTGGAAATAACAGATATCAATGTTGGTAAAACCTATTCCCCAAAGTTTTCTCCAGACGTAACTAAAAATAGAAATAGCAATGCGTTGGTTTTACATTCGCAGATTTCTGGGAGATTTGTTGCCAGAGAAAAAAAAATGCACGAAATGGCAGCCATTTCGTGCAAGGAAAGCACCCGATCCTTTGCTTAAGTGTTGTCATTGTATAGCCCACATACAGTTGCTGGCACTATATAAACAATATTTATAAACAAACAATCTATGTAATGCTTTTAGAAACATATACGCACCTTATAATGCAAGCCGAGCTTCTCATCCCGACAGATTGGGCATGGATTCCCACAAACCTTCCCTCCTCTCTGTAATACATGACAAATTGTAATACATTTAAAAACAGTTTATATACTTTGTCTAGAGACTCTAGATAAAATGAAACCTCTCTGGGAATATCTTCTGATGCACTGGAAGGAGATACTTTTGGTTCAAAAACGTCAGGGGGCTCTGTGTATACTTCATGTCAACACAAATCATTTTTTTCGACACAAAATGCAACAAAACTTTTTAGGGACCTTACTCACATCTGAGGGAAGGTCAGAAATTACTTATCTACACAAAACGTGTTCCCCTTGCCACAACGGGCCACTGTTTTATCTCACTAGTCAGATTTTAGCATTCACCTGTACATGTACCTAAGGCAGGGATCCCCAACCTTTAGAACCCGTGAGCAACATTCAGAAGAAAAGGGAGTTGGGGAGCAACACTACCAAGAAAAATGTTCTTGGGGTGCCCAATAAGTGCTGTGATTGGCCATTTGGTAGCCCCTATGTGGATTGTCAACCTACATTGAGACTCTGTTTGGCAGTACATCTGTTTTTTATACAACCAAAACTTGCCTTGAGCAACATCCAAGGGGTTGGAGAGCAACATGTTGCTCATGAGCTACTGGTTGGGGGATCACTGACCTAAGGGCTGTGTTTTATTCCATTTACCCAAAAACCACATGGCTGACCAATCAGATTACACTCTTCCATAATATAGAACTACTCAACAGGCTTTATTTTGGCATTAAATTGTGTGTACAAAGGAATGATTTGTGGTAACATGAAATTACTCAGGAGATAGGGCCCTGGAATATGCCACTACAAATGTTTAGCCAAAAATACACAGTAATGCAATGTCCATATACAAAAAGAACAAATGGACTAAACTTTCTTCTTTATACTGTATATGAGGTGGGATAGTAGAGAAAGAAACATGGGGCAAGAAATGGGGGAAAAACAACACATGAATGGTGCAGAAAATAATCAGAGGACGGGCTAGGGCACAAAAAGGCAACAAAAATAAAAGTTAAAAAAACTTCTTTGTGACGACAATCTCTCCTAAATGCCTTCCCTCTGCCCTCCCCCGGCAACTAAATAAATACACTTGCTGGTTCAGGAATGAAATTTTATATTGTAGAGTGAATTATTTGCAGTGTAAACAGTGTAATTTAGAAATAAAAACAACATCATAGAAATCATGACAGAATCCCTTTAACTATGAGCAAAATGAAAAAGCATGGAATTAAAGGGGAAGGAAACCTAGTCGGTGCAAACCCCCCATTCCCCCTCCTGTTTGTTGCCCATCCTCCCTCCTCCCCCATGGCCTACCCGTCCCACTGGGCAAATGCCCCTAACTTGTTACTTACCCTTCTGCGCAGGTCCAGTCCAGGGAGTTCACAGACGACATCTTCTTCCACACGATCTTCTTCCTGCTGTGAACGGCGTATTGGCGCATGCGCAGTAGGATCATTTCACCGGTACGTTCTACTGCGCATGCGCGTGACTTTTGGCGCATGCGCAGTAGATCCGTACCGGCGAAATGATCCTACTGCGCATGCGCCAATACGCCGTTCACAGCAGGAAGAAGATCGTGTGGAAGAAGATGTCGTCTGTGAACTCCCTGGACTGGACCTGCGCAGAAGGGTAAGTAACAAGTTAGGGGCATTTGCCCAGTGGGACGGGTAGGCCATGGGGGAGGAGGGAGGGTGGGCAACAAATGGGAGTGGGGGTGGGGGGCTTGCGCCGACTAGGTTTCCTTCCCCTTTAAGTGTAAAACAAAGTAAGGCTACAGTCAGATGGACGGTTTCTCAGCCTGCACAAGTTATATATTTTTGTGCCAAAATCTGCCCCCCCCCCCGTCTGGCTAAAAACAAAAAACAGAAGGGGAAAAAAATAAAAAAAAGATTAGATGATGGAAGGTAGACACAGGGAAAAGTAAAATAGTTCCCATACAAATATACAGATTTGAAGCCAATATTCCACTCCTCCAGCCACTTACAGGTCTTCTCTTTCTTCAATAAATGGACACTGACTGCTTATGTATTTCTTAAAATTGTCTGCAAAGATCTACCATTCTCTTGATATAATGTACTATTTGTGTACACACAAAACAATTATATTATAGATTATACTTACAATACAAGTTTTACGGGTCTTTTGTGGTGGAATAGGCCCTTTATGGTTTCGTCTGTAATCAGCCCATATAGATTTCTGGCCATACCTCTGTAAATATTCTGAAGGAGGCAGAGAGGAAGTAATTTATACAAAAAGGAAAAATGATCCTAGAGAAAAGCTGTTTGTAGACAACAGGTACACTGTTTGCTTCAGGTGTACCATTATAATTTATATTAACAAGATGCTGGATGGCCATGGGGCAGCCCTTCAACCTGGAAAAAGGAGAAAATACACAGGATGCATAGCAGATAAGCTCTGTGGTATACAATGATTCTTTAATATTTATCTGTTCTCTACTGTGTATCCTGTACTTGAATGACTGCCCCATGGCTACACAGCAGCTTGTTTATATAAACTATAGTAGTACTTATCTGTTCTCTACTGTGTCTCCTGTACTTGAATGGCTGCCCCATGGCTACACAGCAGCTTGTTTATATAAACTATAGTAGTACTTATCTGTTCTCTACTGTGTCTCCTGTACTTGAATGGCTGCCCCATGACTACACAGCAGCTTGTTTATATAAACTAAAGTAGTACTTATCTATCTACTGTGTATCCTGTGCTTGAATGGCTGCCCCATGGCTACACAGCAGCTTGTTTATATAAACTATAATAGAACTTATCTATCTACTGTGTATCATGTGCTTGAATGGCTGCCCCCATTGCACACAGCAGCTTGTTTATAGAAACTATAGTAGAACGTATCTATCTACTGTGTATCCTGTGCTTGAATGGCTGCCCCCATGGCTACACAGCAGCTTGTTTATATAAACTATAGTAGTACTTATCTGTTATCTACTGTGTATCCTGTGCTTGAATGGCTGCCCCCATGGCTACACAGCAGCTTGTTTATATAAACTATAGTTGTGTTTCTGAAGGAAACACCAGTTTTACCAGTGCCAGACAACAGTGTATTATTTTGTTGTTCATTTGAAAAATTATTTCTTGGTGTTACTGTTCCTTTAACGCAAACAGAAAAAGAAACAAAGTACAATACATTTTACAGGATGCAGTTTAATATTTAAAGGAGAACTAAAGTAAATTAACAACTGGCTTCCAAAACTTTGATCTTCAACCCCTCTCCTGAAACATATGGTTAAACTGTAACAATGCACCTGTACAGTGCAGCATATCTAGAAGTTGTCCCCAATTCATGCAAGCATTCAGCCACCATCTTAACTGGACACAAAATCTTTCCTCCTTCTGCCTTACCTTAATGTGCATCTGAAATACATGACTTATGCCCTGATCTCATAACAGAAACCATTTTTACAGAAATGGTTGGTTAGAAGGGTTTAAATTTAGAGATCATTGGTTATGCTTTTGGATTCCAACAAGGTCCCCATTTGCAGGTCTTGTGTAGAGTCAATTAGGTAATTTTATGAGTGAGACGGACGTTTCGGCTATAACAGTGTCTACAACTAATAATTACAACTCGTTTCTAATTATTATGTGACAATTATCTTATACGGAGTGCCCAGAACGTTGCCCTAAATTTGTATGCACTTGGGCTAAATAAACCGCAGATTCATTCTTCACCATATCAGTGTGATACCTAACACAAGATAACAGCTGCCTGGTAGGCACTCAATAGTAAAATCCAGGTCCCACTGCGACACATTGAGTAGGAGAAGCAACAGCCTGCCCAAAAGCAGTTCCATCCTAAAATGCTGGCTCTTTCTGAAAGCACATGACCAGGCAAAATGACCTGAGATGGCGCCTACACACCAATATTACAACAAAAAAAAAAAATACACTTGCTGGTTCAGGAATGAAATTTTATATTGTAGAGTGAATTATTTTCAGTGTAAACAGTGTAATTTAGTAATAAAAACGACATCACCTTCCAAACACTTTTTTCAATTCAGTTGTCTTTAGATTGTTCCCCAGAAATAGACTTTTTTCAATTACTTTCCATTATTTATTTTTTACTGTTTTTCCAAATTTCAAGTTCAAAGTTTAATTTTCCCTATCTCTGGTGTTTGAGTCTGACAGCTCAGTAATTCAGGCGCAGACTCTAAATTGTTACAATTTTGCAATATTTAGTTGATACATTTCTCAGCAGCATCTCTGGAGTATTAGCAACTATTGTATCAATTCTAACAGCTGCCTGTTATGAAACCCAGAGATTCTGCTCAGCAGGGACAAAGATAAGAAATGTATCAACTAAATGTATACATTTATAACATTTTAGAGGGTCCAGGACCCCCCTCCCAGAGCTTCTTCAGAAGGTGAAAAATTACACTTTACACTTCAATATTAGAAAAACGGTCACACTGGAAAAAGTCGTTATTTCTGGTGATCTATCTAAAAAAAAGGTGAAGGTGAACCACCCTTTTAAGTTGGAATTTTGCCCACTGGGCATTCACATGTGTATGAGACATTTATTTATATATTAAAATGACAAACTAAATGCGTGATTGCTCATAAGATACTCCGGTTACTACACAGCGAATACCTCAATAACAACACAACAGTTATATTTATATGAATCTATCCGGCAGCTTGTGTTGTACTGTATTTCTCTCCACTTTTATGGCTTTTTTTTTTTTTTTTTTTTGCAGTTATAGAGACTGATGTGATCCATAAAAGGTCAAATTTCAAATTCATGCAAGTTTTTAAAAACTCCCATATATTTGAATTACGACCAATTGAAATTTATTAAAAAAAAATTTAATTTTTCAAACTCGGATGCATCAAATCAACCCGAAAACTAGAATAGATCTCAATTTGAATTTAAAAAACTCAATTTGAGTTTTTTCTCTGGAAAAAAAACTTGAATGTCAGGAAGTCTGCAAACAACTCCAAATTGATCCCTGGACGTCTCCCATTGACTTAAAATGCAATTCGGCAAGTTTTAGGTGGCGAATAGTCGAATTTGAGTTCTTAAATGTATGATAAATATCTAAAATCTAATTTTTTAAAAAAACTTGAATATAATTTGAATAACTCCTTAGTCGGATTTGACCATAACGAAATTAGACCCTTGATAAATCTGCCCCTTAAAGATATTCATGACATTCACAGTGTGTGCCCGTGCATTTCATGATATTTACAGTGTGCCCCCCACATATCATCATTTTCAAGTGGGAATCCCCGAAACCTGAGCTGCACTGCCTCATGCTGCTGCCTGTATTGCTCTGCTATGCATCATGTGTATGGATTCCCAAAACCCATGGGGCCTTGTTTACTGAGGAGTATGACACTACAAAGGACAAGAGAACAGTTAATTGTTTAGTTGTAAATGTTCACCATTCCCCTGCACCCCTCTTCTGCAGCACGGAGTTGGCGGGGGTTGGGCTGCTGCAGACATATAAATGTCTTTAAAGAAAAAAGAAACCCATTGGTCATCAGGCCCCCCCTTAAAGGAGAACTAACCCCCCCTTAGGCAAAAGTCCCCACTGCCTCCCTGCACAATGTTACCCCTGATATTGTGTGCCCACTTGAAATACTGACCACACATGCAGAGTCAGCACAGCGGAGCTTCCGGTGCCTTCTTCTGGCGCTTTGGTATTCTTTGTGGCTTCTTCTTGCCCTACACCAATTTCCGTTACTTTCAGCACATGCGCAGTTGTAACAAACTGGAAGATTGATCTAACTGCGCATGTGCCAATACATCGATCACGTAATGAAGAATACCAAAGCGTCGTAGATGACACCTGTGAGCTCCACTACGCTGACTGTGCGTCAGTATTTCAAGAGGGGGACACAATTCAGGGGCAACACTGTGCAGGGAGGGGGGCCAGTGGGGACTTTTGCCTAAATGGGGATCTAGTCCTCCTTTAAAGTAACAAAAACTAAAAAAAAAACAAACAAAAAAAAACACTGGTGTTCAGTGGAAACCAACTAAATTTGGCAGGCAATCTTTCTCCTAGGCGACAGCAGCTTCTTCATTCTTGGTGGCTTCTGATTTGGCCCCAATTCCTGTTTGGGCCACCAGACACTTGCCAGAGCGTCCCTGCTGGAGGTAAGGGCTATAGTACCTTGGTGCTTGGCACAGCTGCGAGTGGGTCATAGCAGCAAGTGGTGACTGTATTTAAATTGCGTCCAATGATGTCAGGAGGAGGATGAACGAGGTAGGCAGGATCTGTCAGCACTTAGTATGCACAAGATTTGATACAGTCCATCACTTCTGTCTACACATGCACAGTAGCAATTGTTTTAGCAGCGGACAGCGCATGAACCCATTTTAATATATTATAAATATTTATACACACACACTAGCAATCACATTTGATTAAGTATGTAAATCCTCACCTTCACTATTCAAATACTCCCAAGGTTGGTCTTTATAGCGAGAATTTGCATCAAAGGAGTCAGCAAGACTTGCAAGTTGGCGACTGCACAGAAACAAAGTGGGACCAGGAACCTGAAGAGACAGCAAATAGGCCAGTTACACAATATATTCTTCTAAAGAAAAACAAACACTCATCAAAAGGATATGCGTCTGGGGACAAACAAGGTAGGTCTAGCAAGGAAGCGTCTGAAAAAAATGATAATGGAATTTATGTGACCATCTAATCCCATTATTTAGCATAATTAGCATTTTATTCTGCCCAAGCACAGTTGCCTAGCTATATAATTATATAATAGTTGCAGTACTATATAACTAATGTGATACATAAAGTAGCTTAAAGGAGACATTTTGTGTGAACAATAAGAACGTGCTAGTGCATTATACTCATTTAGATATAGAAAAATTGTGCTTAAAAAAAAAAGTAGCGTTTCAGTCTGATTTATTGAATATTTCTGCAAAAACCCTAATACTCCCTTCTCTTTCACTTCCTGCTCCCTGAATTCCCAGGCTGTGCAGGGGAGCAGACGGCACTCAGCTCACTGCACTATAAGGACAGGAACCAATCAGCAGCTAGCAAGACCTGCTAGGGAACTGAAGCCTGTCTGTGCTTGTGTGACTGCAGGGCTGTGATTCCTTGTCCCCCTCCTACTGTGCTTCTGGCTTCCTGATTTTCAGCTCTCTAACTCTGAGTTAGTCAGCGACTTGAAGGGGGGCCACATGGGACATAACTATTCAGTGAGTTTGCAATTGATCCTCAGCATTCAGCTCAGATTCAAAAGCAACAGTTATGACCCATGTGGCTCCCTCTCCAGTCTCTGATTGGTTACTGCCTGGTAACCAATCAGTGTAAACCAAGAGAGCTGAAAAGCAGGAAGTAGTGTTCTGGCTATTATGTTAGACATCCAGTCACTCCAGCCTTTATACATTACATTTTTGCATAAATAACTATATTAGAAACATTTTTTATTTTGTACAGCCTATTTACCCAGTTTTTATTTTTACACTGAACAATTCCTTTAAAGGGTTGGTTCACCTTTAAGTTAACTTTTAGTATGCTGTACAATGGCCAATTCTAATCAACGTTTCAATTGGTCTTCATTATTTATTTTTTATAGTTTTTTTTAATTATGCGGCTTCTTACTCTTTCCAGCTTTCAAATGTGGGTCACCATACCTCTCTACATTTTGGGAAACGGAAAAAGAGGGACAAAAAGATTTTCTGTGCGGAGCGCGCCAAATTTTTGGCCACGCCACTTTTTGCAGCCACACCCCCTAATTACCATGCCCATTTTACAAAATTTGCCAGGTTATCAAAGTTTGAGCACATTTCTGTAGTTTTTATGTTTTATTAGAGTTTTACTAATGAAGGTGAATTGTCCTTTAAGCTGTGAGTCTAACTTCTCCCAAGGGACAAAACTGTTACAGATGTATCAAGTATCTATTCTGGGCTCTCTGACAAGAGCCAATTAAGTTAGAAACATTATATCTCTTTTGTAGTTTTTATGTTTTATTAGAGTTTTACTAATGAAGGTGAATTGCCCTTTAAGCTGTGAGTCTAACTTCTCCCTAGGGACAAAACTGTTACAGATGTATCAAGTATCTATTCTGGGCTCTCTGACAAGAGCCAATTAAGTTAGAAACATATCTCTTTTGGCTATTCAGTGCAGCAAAATAGGGACTTTCCCCTTCAGTGCAGAGAAATAGGGACTTTCCCCTTCAATCAGGTGCGCTCCGCCAATGAGGCGAGCTGAGGCGCTCGCCTTAGGCGGCAGCGCCAGATACGTTTCCAGGGGCGGCAAAAAGCCGCTCCTGTCACTTTAAAGAGCCGAATTTCCGGTTTTGAGACCGGAAATTCGGCTTTATTAGTGCGAGAGAGCGCAGTTGCGCTCTCCGCACTAGGGATGTAGCGAACGTCGGAAAAAAAGTTCGCGAACATATTCGCGAACTTGCGCAAAAATGCGAGCGGTTCGCGAACGGTTCGCGAACCCCATAGACTTCAATGGGAAGGCGAACTTTAACATCTAAAAAAGACATTTCTGGCCAGAAAAATGATTTTAAAGTTGTTTAAAGGGTGCAACGACCTGGACAGTGGCATGCCAGAGGGGGATCAAGGGCAAAAATGTCTCTGAAAAATCTGCCTGTGTGTGCTTGGAAGAGATAGTCAGGGCCGGCCTTAGGCCAATTGGACCAATTGGGCCCAATTGGGCCCCGCACCTCTGGGGGCCCCGCACTGCCCCTTTCCTTTCTATTTTGTGCCTGTATGCCCTTATTTTCCTAAATACTTGCTGTGTCAGTAGCCAGCAACACTTTGTCTAGGGGCCCCGCCAACATGGTCCCAATTGGGCCCCACATTTGATAGGATCAGCCCTGGAGATAGTGTAGGGGGAGAGCTGTTAGTGATTTCAGGGACAGATGATAGTAAGTTTGCTGGCTAGTAATCTGCTTGATACTGCTCTGTATTGGAACAAAAAAATAAATAAAAGCAGTCCTTACAAGGACTACTGTTATTGCAGCAGTCAGCAGATGAGATCAGAAGCAGGACAGCTGCCCACTGCAGCTACATACAGAGCACTGCAGTAGAAGGTAGATTACTAGCCAGCAAAGCTACCTAAGCTTAAATGTCCCTCAAACCCCTGCAGACTTCTGTCCCTCCAATAACAGAGCAGTATCAAAACGATTACTAGCCAGCAAACTTTCAACTGTCCCTGAAATCACTAACAGGCAGCAGCTCTCTCCCTACACTATCTCTTCAGCACACACAGGCAGAGTGAAAAAACGCTGCAGGGCTTCGGTTTTTATAGGGAAGGGGAGTGGTCCAGGGGAGAGCTTCCTGATTGGCTGCCATGTACCTGCTGGTCTGGGGTGAGAGGGCAAAAAAAAAGCGCCAACAACGGCGAACCCAAAATGGCGAACGTCGCACGACGTTCGCGAACTTCCGGCGAGCGCGAACAAGTTCGCCGGCGAACAGTTCGCGCCATCCCTACTCCGCACTAGTGTTTCTGCGAGGGGAGGGGCGGCATTTAAGGAGCCGCCTCAGGCGGCGTTTTCATTAGAATCGGCGCTGCCTTCAATGCAGAGAAATCGGGACTGCGGGTTGAGCTGTCAAAGGGAGACAGTTGGGAGGTATGGGTCACTGACCCCCATCTAAAAACAAATGCTCTGTAAGGCTACAAATGTATTGTTATTGCTACTTTTTAGTGATGTACCGAATCCACTTTTTTGGATTCGGCGGAACCCCCAAATCCTTCTTGGAAGATTCGGCCGAATACTGAATCAAAACATATGCAAATTTGGGATGGTAATGGGAAAACATTTTTTACTTCCTTGATTTCAGACAAAAAGTCGCCCCGACATCTGGTTGCTTTTTTACGGTCACCCCGTTCTACAGCAGCTGCATAACTACAGTGACAGCGGTGAGTTGGAGGGGTTACTAACGCCCCCAATACATTTAGTCTGTACACGTGTTAGTACTCATTAATTACCAGCCATTACCTTGCGCCAAAGCGCCCGCTTGATGGCAGACACACACACGCCACCCAACCAAGTAGCCATGTTCTTGCTACAGAACGGGCACCTTGTAACGCTACGTCACGAAAATATCCACCAATCCCGTCTCACACACACCCCCCCCCATGGTTTTTTTTTTCTGCGTGCTTTTTTTTTTTTCGCCAACTTTATCAATAAAAGCAAACGCACATTTCACCGCTAAGGGTGCGCTTCTAAAAGAAGTACTTCCTGCTTTATTAAAACACGTAGGGCATAAAGCTAAAGCTAAAGCTAAAGCTCCCGATACCACAAGTTTATATGTGTCTGGCAATAAATGTGCATATGGAAATATAACAGGGCCTAGTGTAAGGATGAGTAGAAAAGGCCAATGAAGTTGGGTCAGAGCTCAAGCGCTAGTCATGCTATAGTTAACTTTTTTTTTTATTAAGGGCGTTGGCCTCGATTACGTAACGTTGCAGGGTTTTTTTTGCTGCGTCATCATTGACAGAAAGAGAGACGTTGTTTCACAGCTGTATTCGTAAACTAAAATTCAGGTTTAGCTCTGTGAGCACGGTTCATTTCGCCGTTTAATTACATTTATGGAAGAAAAATCGCATTTCAGAAAACTCAAACAGAACTAGACGCTTTCTCTTTACATTCTCAACGACCATTGGTCGATGCTGGTGACGTCACCAGTTGCTAGCATTTTCTAGCGTCTGCCGCTTCTTGTTGAACCAATCGTTTTTTCGCCTTTCGGATTGCTCCGCCTCTACACTCTGTGACGCTGTCGAGGCTACTTAAAGTTGCGGTCGGGTCGACGGCGCCATTCCAGCCTTTGTCGTCAGGTAGGTGGTTTGGTGACTGTTGTTTGCAGTGTTATTGTGCCCTTGAAATGGATTCGTTTGTTTTATTGTTTCCTTTGTTGCGGCCAATCGTTTGTGCACGTGTTTTATGATTTTATTTTTCTTTTTAGGTATATCTACCCGTGTTCCACTTGGCTTCAGCGTCGCACCAAACATTTGGACAGTAGTTAAAGTTAATATCAAAAGATCAAGAACCTTCAAGTTTGGAAGCTATAGAAGAGCAAAAAAACAAGGGAGCCTCGTCACACACCTTCTACACCACCTATTCCCTTCCCCCTCCTTTTTTTTTTTTCTTTTTATCCCACCAATTTATACTCTGCCCTCAAATAAGGAGACTCTGGACTTAATTGTACCAGACTAATATACAAGAGTTCGATGTACAATATATTCTCTTTAATTTGAATATCTATTATGTAATTTAAAAAGGGCACAGTTTTTAGGTAGTGGCACCTAGCCAGCCACACAAAACATAGATTTTTGATAAAATGCCAACCACAGCCTTTGTGTGGGTGTAAGCCTAAGGCATTTTTTTTAGAGGATATATTCCCAAACCCCTATCCCCAGCTTTTTTTCTTTCTTTTTTTTTTTTAGCCCTCATCCAACCTACGAATCGGTGAAGGAGAATTTTGGATAGTAAGTGTTGCTTTTGAACGACCTTGGAAAACCATTTTACCCCACCAACTCCCTCCCTCATAAACCTTTGGTGGGTTCAGCTAATTTCTGCCATCCCGCAAGATTTTTGGATTTCTAGCAAATCCGTCTTGGACATATCCTAGCTATAGGTGTAATTGCTTTGAATCATATTGAAAGAAGGCTAAACCTGCAGACAACTATTACCCTCTCAACCTTTTATATAGCTTTATGAAACATTGGCACATCTTTCTAAGTTTAAATGGATAAATGACCAATGCCTATGTGTAAGGTATTGTTCAGGCACATTATAATAGCAAGTACATTTTACTGAGTCTGGACAGTGATTTTGATCGGATTTTATGGGATGTACGAAAAAATGAGCTCCCATACCAAAGATGGCGTCTGGGCTTTGTTCAAAAAAAAAAAAGCAAACGCAATATCTCGGTGTGGGAGACGGCATCCTACATTAACCTAAGGAATATAAGCTTTTTTTCCCCCCCCAGGTGTTACTTATGTTCGGTTCAAGGAGCTTAGTGAACAGAATCATGAGCAATCTGTACATAAAGATTGCAGGGAGAGTCTCGTGAGTCTACAGGGAGGTATAGTTCTCCATAAAGGACAATGCATTGAAATGTGTCAAAGCTGTCAGAAACAAAGTAGGGAGATTTAAAAAAACAAAAGGGGGAGTCCATGTGGATTAAAATTTCTATTTTTGAACTTTCTGTCCCTATCTGCTCTACTTGTTAATCTACATGCCAATTACTGTAATAATTACAATTTTAGATGTCCTGAAGGAATTACTGTTTGCACAGCAGTGGAGTCATTTTCTTCACCCCCTGGCAGACTGAGGATATACCTAAGAGGATTGTGTGCAATCTATCAATAAAGATTGCTTTCCTTCATCCAACTATTATCCTGTATGATAGCAAACTTTGATTAGATTTAATAGGAGGCTATAATGCAAAAATAATTTTAGCATAATAATCTGTACATGGATTTTTGTAACCATTTTGTAAACGCCATGTTACTCCTAATACATCAGCTTGATTTTTAGCAACCTTTCTCATCTCATGAATTCCATTATTGCCAGATGCCGTATATGTCTCTATTTTTATATAGTTATCTATAAATTAGCACCCCATATTTCCTGCTTAGATAGGAAGATATGGAAATGTATTGTTTCATCTCCAAACGTTACGCTGTGATTCTTTTACAACAAGCAGTTAAACAATTTTTTTCCCGTTCAGTATATTTATAATATATTTTTTTAACTATCAAAATGGCTGCCTCGGTTGTTGTTTTAACATCTAGCACGTTGTAGCTCTAAAATGGACTCTCCTCCTTTCTCTTTGTGTTCCTGCTGAGGCAGGCATGCTAGACTGTGTATGGCTGCCACTTTTGCTCATCTAATGAACGCCCTCTGGTGTCTACATTTATAAAGAGTAATCCTGACAATCATAGAGGAAAGATTTTTTTTTTTGGTACAATTCTGTCCAGTGAGATTTAGCTATATTTAACTCCTTTACATAAATGTTAGTTATTTAAAGAATACCTCATTTTCACAGGCAATCAAATATTTTTAATTGAGTTGAATTAATTTTATAGATCTGTGTTTTCTGCACAGATCACAGAACAGGCTCCAGTTAAATGTGCAAAATGTTACATTTCCCTAGCTGTCTGCATTACAGAATCTGCTTTTTATTTTTAACTAAACCATTTATTAGATCTGTATCTTCTTGGAAATTTAAAACTTGTATATTTAGAATTTACAAGCCAGGAGTTGAATCTTACACTGGCTTTATTATAACCAAAATAAATATTTTCCCAGTTAAGTTAAAGTGATACTGACACTAAAAAGTTTCTTTTCAAAATATTAATCTATATTAAAAGTTACCTATAGGTCTTGTTGATCGTTTTTCGCTGATAGTTCTGCTCTTGTAAGTAAGTGTTACTTGAAGTTCCTAAACCTGACTGTTTTGCCAACCTGACTGTCCCTTTTCAGTCTGTCAGAGTTTCTAATGCTAACCGACTCCTGCTGTACAAATATGGCAGCCCCCTCATACAGGAACATGGGGGTAAGAAAGGTAATGTAAAAGCATCAGGAAAAATTATAAATATCATTCAAAGACAATGTTATGATAGATATAAAAAAAGATTATTTTCTGGTGTCCGTATCTCTTTAAGCAGAATTTTAAAATGTTCACATTAATAATATAATTGGGTGGGTGATAATTGGGGTTCTCTAAATTAGCTTGCTTGTATTATGATTTTTGAGGCAGTCTAGCTAAAGAATTAGAAAAGAATGTTAACTCATGCAGTCCTGTTCAAAATTTAATGTTTTTCATATGGCCTGTTCATGTTTTCATTAATATTTTTGCATTTTATCCTAGCAATCCTAGTATTCCCATATACAGATGCATTTTCTGATGCTATCTGATACTGTATCATTCTTACCAGACATTCCTGTCTGAACTGAATTTGTGTTGTACTAGTTATTTAAAGTTGTAGATTTAATTTTTTTTTAATACGTTCACATAGAGCTTTTGCATACTTTTTTAAAATCTTGACAAACAGCATATTTTTTGTATACTTTATATTGCTATAAATAATGAGTTAAGAAACATCTCTTTACTACATACTTTAAATAAAAAGCACTAGACTTATATAATAATAAATTTGAGAACGGTATTTAAAGAGAAGAAATGTATTGTTAGTGCTCACCTAAAAATTCAATGAAACATTGCTAATTTTGCATTTCATAAAAATATTAATTGATGAATTGAGCAATTCTTTAAATACTAGGACAATTTTTAAATTTTTGCCAGGTAAGTAGGAATGTAGTTCATTAGAATGTACACTAGTGGAACCCAGGCCTCACATTTTTCAGTTTGCATTTGATTTTGGGGTTTTTTTTTTTTTTTTTTGCAGAACTGTTTCATAATCTCCATATAATGTAATGTATAGGAAAGGAAGACTCCTGTTAGACAAATGAGTTCTGCACACTACAATTTTCAAACTATTATTATCTATTTGCAAAAATAAGGACATTTCATCATTTGTGAATTCATACTATCCTAAATGTAAACTTTTCAGATAAGTTGTGCTTTTCTATATTAACTAAATTCTGATTATCATTTAGGGATGCATATGCAAATTAGGGGTTGGAAGGGAAAAACATTCTTCACTTGCATATGCAAATTAGGATTCGGTTCAGCTGGGCAGAAGGATTCGGCCGAATCCTGCTGAAAAAGGCCGAATCCCGAACTGAATCCTGGATTCGGTGCATCCCTATTATCATTAGCTATATATTTGGACTTGCGCTTGCTTACTTATTCTTACCTGTGATTTAAATCAATTTTAATAGAAGAAGACTAGTTTTCTGTATGCATTAATAATGCACACCTGTATTTGAGCAGACTTTTTTTTTAAAATATGAATATATTTGTTTTTTATCATAACCCTGCGTTAACATATAAATATTATGCACATTAGTACTTAGTATAAAAATCACGTGGCATTTTCAGAGAAGCTTAAGTCTCTGAACTGCATCATCAACAGAGAGGAAGGACATTTTGATAACAGCTTAGTATTTCAAATTAGTCATTATCATATGTGAAAATACAGCAAATGTGCCCTGCAAATAAGTTAGGTATTTTCTGTATTGTTAAGAGAAAACAAAGCAATATTGCCCTGCTAAGAATTTTGAGGTTAGAATAAAAAATGTAATATATGACACGATGTCTGGTTATTTTAATAGAGTGAGCTCTAATACATCTGCTAGGCAAAAGGATCCCCTCTATAAGATATATTGGATCTAACTGTTAATGAATATCTGACACCCAACTCCTGCATGAAGAGAAACAGATGCTGAGAGAGGAATAGTGAAGATAAACTTGATTATTTTCCCTTAAAGACTGATTCATAGTCCCTTAGATGTTGTCCCAAACCATTTGGAATCTTGGTTTTTCGACAGACTCTGTTTATCACACTGGTGTGTTATCCAAGTACTTGAAAGGTGTATTCAGCAGAATGACATATCAGTAATTTTACATACAAAGTAGACCATTCTAGGCTAGGTAATTATTCACGTTATTATTAGGCGGTAGATAGTGGCAGCCCATTTTTCAATACTGTAGAATAAAGCCCTGATCAGTTAGTTTGAAGCTTAAAAGCTGTCTTCTTATATTTTGTAGTCCCCTAATTCTTTAGTCCTGTTTCTGCATATCACCACATCCCATATTTACCACATATTTTTTTGCTACAAGTCTTTGTAACCTCTTCAACATCTTACATTATCCTTCTTCCTCCAGATCATGCATAGTCATACATTTTGTAATCACTTGCCTTGTTTTATTACAGTGTTTGTCAATACCTTTTCCAATATCTCCTCTAATTCAGACTTGCTTGTTTGTTATTTTCTTACCTCATGCCTTGCTGTCCTTTCCTTTAGAACCCTGAAATCATGGGGTCAGGACCTATTGACCCGCTAGAACTTTTGAAGGGGCTGGATAATATACTCGGCCAAAGTGGTGAAGTAAAAGCACTTGAAGGGATGGCCAAGATCTTCAAGTATGTATCCTAATAAGACTGTTTGTGATTTAACACTTTGTAACTGCAAGAAGTTAATGGATTTTGTTCTTTCATGTTCATAGCCTTATGAAACAGTCTCAAAAGATGGTTAACCGTTGCATTTACTTGAACATTGTTCTACAGACACATTCCCCAGATATTCTGTCCAAGTGAGTGTATTTGCATCTTTAATAGCATTATTAAAGATGTACTATATTTGTTGTTATTTTACATATATTTTAATAAAACGTAACTGCATTATATACTTAAAATATACCTAGAACTCGCACCTGGAGTCTAATTGTTAAATAAAATTGTTTAATAGGAACGTGTGGCAATTTGACAAGTATTGGCATTAAGTTAAATCTAAATTGTACTTCTCTGTTGATGGTAATAGTGTTTAAGTAAAAGGTGAGCATTTTGTTTTATTGGTGGTTCAAGTTCCTAACATACAGGTTTCCTAACTTTACAGGTTTATTCGTGTTGGAGGGTATAAGTTACTGAATAACTGGTTGACTTATGCGAGGACTTGTAATAACAGCCCACTCTTGCACCAGATACTCCTCACACTGCAGCATCTGCCTTTAACTGTTGATCATCTAAAACAGGTTAGATGTACAGAGGTAGACTGTTTAAATTGTTATATGTCTCAAGCTGTTTATGAAAGTTCAATATAGCAAATACAAAACATACTATAGAGGAAACTAACACTTTCATGTTTCTGCTTCAGAATAACACTGCAAAACTTGTAAAACAACTCAGCAAATCAAGTGAGGATGAAGGTAAGAAACCAAATTATTGTTCTGCATACACCGCATTAACAAGGTCTTTTTCTCAATCTGATTTGTTCTTAGTATTGTTTTATTTGTTATTCGCTTTCTAACATTTTCATTTATTTTTTTTCTCCGTTTTTAAATCATTAATAAAATTATTTAAAAAAAAAAAAAACTTTCTCCTCTTTGTCTGCTGCTCTTTAGAACTTAGAAAACTAGCTGGAATTTTGGTCAATGACTGGATGGCAGTTATCAGGTCCCAGACCAACATACAGCCTGCAGGTAAAGGTCAATCTTTCTGGAAGTGTTTTTGTAGGGCTCTCCATTAATATGTACAGTAACGAGCTATTCTTATGCCGAGCTCAGCATTATTAGTTTATTAACCGGTAGTTTATCGTTTGATTATTTTTGCACACTCACAAAATGAATACGGAATATATTACAATAATTCTGTTTATAATACACAATAATGGTATAACCTGTAAAATGGTATCCATTATAACTGATGTCTAGCGGTGTTATGTCATGGCTGTTTAACATTTTCCAAAATAATTTGCTCCCTTCTTGAAAATTTGATTTGATGGTTTTTTTTAGCCATTAACTTGAAGATCTTTGAGCTGTACAAAAGCACATGCAGGCATTCAGCCTTTTGTCTTTATGTACTTGTGAAGCTAAAATTTAATATAAGCTTCAGCACACTGAAATAAGAAACTCTCTAAATACAGTCAATTAAAAATTCTGAAATAATCAAGTTTATCCTTACTATACCTCTCTCTGCATCTGTTTCTCTTCATTCCCTCTTCATGCAGTTGGTTGTCAGATATTCATTGACGGTTAGATCCAATATATTTTATGAGGGGGGGGCTTCCTTTTGCCTAGAAGATGTATTAGAGTTCACTATATTAAAATCACCAGAAATCCTGTCCCTCTACATGCAGGATTTGTGCAAAAGGCAGTTATTTTGTTAGATTTTGTTTGTACTGGAATTATTTATTTGATTAAGCTCTAATTCGTCTGCTAGGAAAGGGAGCCCCCCCTGTAAGATATATTGGATCTGTCAACGATTATCTGACACCCAGCTGCTGCATGAAGACAGAATGAAGAGAAACAGATGCTGAGAAGGATAGTGAAGATAAACTTGATTTTCTCTGTCGTCTCAGGGGGACACAGGGAACTCTTGGGGTTAAGCTCCACCCTCCAGGATGCAGGATACCGTCTTAACCCCCACACACTGTAGCAATCCCTCAGTTTTTAAGTGTCCTGCTTACAAGGAGGATGGACACCATCTTCAAGACAGAAGCATCAGCATTATGGGTTGTCACCTGGTGCAGGGCTACCTGCATCCTTCAGAGTGAATTCCTCCCCTCGAGGGATACCTCACCGGGGTAATTTCCTAGCCATGACAGTCTATATCCGACCTGCACAGATAATCCTGCAACCCAATAGGGACAGCAGACGTTCTGACCGGTGAGGAACATGAATGAGTATGATGTTTAATTCATGCTCCGTCTCCCCCACCTCAGCCCTTATGACTGCAGCCCTGTTATGCTACACTCAGCCTGCCCCTCCGCGCCCTTCCCTCAGGCTCATCACGCATCACGTCTGACCAGTATCAGCAGGAGCCCAATCTCCACTGCCACAACACATGGAGCCACAGGTGATTACTCACCTACCCCTGGGGCCACGCTCTCTCCCTTCAGGCGGCAGTACCTGGGGCAGCCACTTCCTCCAGGGATCCTAGCCCAAGACAGCCATCCCGAGCAGGTACCCTAGCCACTGCACACATGGCAGAAGGTAAGTCAGGGGGACTTTTCTCCAGGACGGGGAGAGCACCAGCAGCACAGATGACTTACTTTGCCTGCAAAAACCCCCGGGGGCCAGGCTGAGATCTTACTCAAAGGGGCAGGGGCCCATCCCACGCACGACATCTCAATCAGGGATCCCTTACAGGATACTATTGCACTAGATGGGCTGGCGGGCACATCAACAGACCCCTTATAGGCCATTCAGCTTTCGCATTCTCTGGCATCCTTGCAGAGCCTTCCATGCTTTGCTGATAATTTGGGCAAAGCTCTAGCCGAGCTATGTCAGAAACCCGTCGGAAATCGCAAGAAATTCCCAATGCCAAAGGTAACGCTGACACCCATACCCCCTCTGATGGGTTATCAGCGGGAGGGGACGTTTCTCATTCAGAGGGTGAACTTCCGCCATCTGATGTTTCTTCTTCAGAAGAAGAAGAGGAGAGTGAGGAGGAGACTAGGTGCAGAGATGTCCCCCATGACGTGGACAATATCATCAAGGGTGGGATGGAAGTACTAAAAATCACACAGACCGCAGAATAACAGGCTTCATCTGCGAGCTTATTCAAGAGGAAACTGTATCTTTTCCATCCCATGATCAACTACTCAGTATAATACATGAAGAGTGGAACTCCCCGGAACGAAAGTTCCAAGCTACACAGAAATTTTCCAAATCCTACCCATTCCCCAAGGGATTGGTGGAAAAATGGTCTATGCCCCAGTCTCAAGACTGTCCAAATCCACAGCCTTGCCAGTCATAGACGCCACAGCCTTCAAAGCCCCATCCGACTGACGTCTAGAGGAATTCCTGAGGGCAGTTTACTCATCTGCGTAATCGACTCTTCAGCCAGTGCTGGCTTCGGCCTGGGTAGCCAGAGCCATACAGGCATGATCCGAGTCCCGAATTGCAAACATTCGAGAAGGTTTTCCCAGAGCGGATCTTGTCATCCACAGTCTGTCGCGGAGGTGGAAGCCTATTTGTGTGGTGCAACTCTAGACACCGCACAGATCACCGCACGCACCTCAGCACTTTCCGTGGCAGCCTGCAGAACACTCTGGCTGAAGTATTGGGCAGCCAACCTCAGTTCCAAGAAATCCCTAACTTCGCTTCCCTTCAAGGGATGACTTTCCGGTGAAGAACTTAAAAAGATTGTTTCCAAGGCCACGGGGGAAAAAAGCACCTTTCTTCCTCAAAACAAAAACAGAACCACAACACCGTCCAGGTGAGGAAAGTTTTTTTTTTTTTTTTTTTTGTGGCCACAGTGGACGATTCTCCAGATGAAGCAGTCGTCCTCAACATTCCCAGTTTGCTCAAAACAAGGATCGTACGCCATGGAAGACCAACAAGTTCCACAACAAGTCTTCAGAGGAGGTCATTACCACAATGCTAAAATCACGCAAAGCCACATCATCTAGAGCTTATCACAGACTTACCTTTCCTTGAGTGTAACATTCCCAGAATTCTATCCTTCCTGCAGAAAGGCCTTCAGCTAGGTCTCAAGTTGAGTTCCTTGAAGGTTCAAGTTTCGTCTCTCTCTGTTCTATTCCAGACTTGACTAGCGCTGACCGATTCGGTCCGCACTTTTCTACAGGGAGTATTGCACATCCCCCCTTTCGAACCCCTGGGGGTCATTTCCGAGAAGTGGCTTACCTGGAAGGTGGCGTTCCTAGTAGCAGTTTCATCTGCCAGAAGGGTCTCCGTGCCTTATCGTGTGATCCATCATTACTGGTCTTCCACAAGGATAAGGCATTACTGCATACGGTGCCTTCCTTCCTTCTGAAGGTCCTGTCTTCATTCCATATGAACCAAGAGATTGTACCATCTCTCTGTCCGGACGACAAGGAACTGCGACTTCACAGTCTGGATGTAGTCAGGGCTCTTCGCTGGTATCTTGAACGCTCCAAACCATTTCGACGCTCGCAAGCGATATTCGTAATTCAACCAGGGCCTCTTCTAAGACTTCCATTGCAAGATGGTTCAAAGAGATCATCCGCCAGGCTTCCCTATCTAAGGGAAGATCTCCACCAGCAAATGTTCAAGCTCACTCCACGAGATCCTTGGGAGCTTCCTGAGCATGGCGCAACTCGGCCTCTTTGGACCAGGTCTGTAGAGCAGCCACTTGGTCCTCGGTGCATACATTTACTAAATTCTACAGCCTAGACACATTTTCTTCAGCGGAAGCCTTCTTCGGCCGCAAAGTACTGCACTCTCGTGCAGTAACATGTCTCAATCTACTTCATAACTTTAACCAGATTTCGCTCCCACCCTGCTGTTCTGGGCTGCTTTGTTAAGTCCCTAAGAGTTCCCTGTGTCCCCCTGAGACGACAGAGAAAACAGGATTTTTTGATACTCCCCGTTAAATCCATTTCTCTGTAGTCTATAGGGGGACACATGGCTTCCCATCCCTGAGCGAAATGTTGGTCCTACAGAAATGTTTTCCTGGTTTACCAGTTCTGCAAGTTACACTTATATATATATATTACTTTTCAGCAGTATCTTTGGTACAAACTGAGGGATTGCTACAGTGTGTGAGGTTAAGCCAGAATCCAGGCACATCCCCTTAATATTAATGTTAGTGTCCTGCCTCCTGGAGGATGAAGCTTAACCCCAAGAGTTCCCTGTGTCCTCCTATCAACTACAGAGAAACGGATTTAACGGTATCAAAAAATACTGTTAATTTAGAAACCTTGCATAATATTTAATTAGTTGTATTTAGAAAGTTTCTTATTTCAGTATGAAATTTATATTAAATTTTCATTTTTGCGATAGTTCCCCTTTGAATTTTACTAGGGATGCACCAAATCCAGAATTTGGGAGTTCACGGCAGCTATCTTCTTTTCTTCGTTAAATTTCGGAAGCAGACCGTCGTTTTCGGCACATGCACAGTTGGGAGTAATATTCCGGTCCCGAACAACTGTGCATGTGCCGAAAGTCACTGAAATCTCTGAAAATTTTCGTGACTTTCGTTGCATGCGCAGTTGTTCGGGACCGGAATATTACTCCAACTGTGCATGCTCTGAAAACGACGGTCTGCTTCCGAAGTTTAATGAAGAAAAGAAGATGGCTGTTGTGAACTCCCGAGGACAGAATCTGCACCAAGTGGTAAGTAAAAAGTGGGTACCAGGTAGGCTGGGGGGGGGAGGGGTTCTACATAGGGTAGGGTTTTTTATGTTACTGGTTGAATTCTCCTTTAAAATCATGTGACTTTTCATTCCATGACCAAGGAAGTGAAAAAATGTAACCCTTCTTGCCATTAATTTACATATGCAAATTAGGGTTCCGGTTTGGTTCTAGATTTGTCGGTTCTTTCATCAAGGATTTGGGATTCATGTGAATCCCAAAATAGTGGATTTGGTGCACCCCTAAATTTTTGAATACAGGATAAATCCTTTTCTATGTAATTGTTGTGCAATTCTGTTGAGACCCACGTATATTCTTAAACTGGGTCATCATATGTGTTATTTGTACAGCGCCAGCAAGTAATGCAGCTGGAGCTTTATAAATGTTGTCAAACTACCTGTTTTCTGTTCTGTGTGTGATAAAAAAGTTAAATTCAATCAACTCCTTATTTAAACACTAATCTAAGTCTCCTCTATATAGATAAAGAGAAGAAAAAGAAAAAAGAAGATGCCAAAGGATCTAGCCCAGTCCTTGACAAGACCTCTGAAGCCAAATCAGAGGATAGTGGCGATAAAAAGGAGAAGCCCAAAACTCAGCGCACAACAGCTCCAAGTCATGCAAAATTTAGATCCACTGGTAAAGCAAACCATACCACATTCCTTGTATTTTTAAAATCCTGCCCATATGGGATGTAAAGATAGCTGTCCAACAACATGTAAAGAGTTGAACTGCATTTCTGTTAATTATGAAGACCATTGTTGTAGAATGAAGCTTTTCTATAAGGAAAGTGGTTTTGGCATAAAGATGGGGGTTGTTCCAGAAATATAAATCCTATTACTGGTTTTGTAAGCATAACTTCACTATTTGTCGACTCGGGGACAGAGTGATCACATGGTGTTAAGTTCCATCCTCTAGGAGGCAAGTCCACTCCCACTTTGCCCTTACACTGTTCCCATTCCAATTAGTTTCCTGCTTGCAAGGTGGGTGGACAGCCATGTTTCTTGCGAGAGTCTGAAAATACTTCGGTGGTCCGTGCTAAACACTGAATTCCAGGGGTAACTCTGTGGTTGAATAAATGAATATCATTGAGTAGAGTGAAGCTTTTGTATACGGGAAGTGGGGCTTGGCACAGAGATGGCTTGTTCCAAAAATATGAGTCTTATTAAAAAATTTTAAGCACAATTTCACTCCTATTTCAGGTCTTGAAGTAGAAGCTTCTTCGCTTGTTCCAGTTAAGAAACCTACACCTGTTCCAGTCTTGTCTGACAAGTATTTGAAACCAGTTCCTGTTAAGAGGCAGAGGTAGGAATACCATATTTAAGTGAAAAACATTTTTGCCAAAATAACATAGGCGTGATTAAAGTGCTTACTTAATCCATTACATAAGGAGTAGTCCTGGTTGTGTTGTCGTCCAGTCAGAGGAGATCTGGCATTTGCAAAAGGGAAAAAATGAATTTGAGTATGACAGCTCAAATAATGAAAGCTGTGAATTACTATTTTTAGAAAGGCAGAAAACTAGGAAAATGAGAGTTGCTGTAGACAATAATGCTGGTAATAAAGATGTGTGGACATATAATTTAATAAGAGGCACACAGTAACACTGTAAAACAGATGCTTTATTAAGATTCTTGTGCAGTTTCATTCACAACTTGCCAAGATTGCTTAACGAGATGTTTATTAGTATTTGACACCATTTTTTGCTTCCTTAGTTCAGTTCCAGTACCTGGTGATGCTGCTCCAGCAGAGAAAAAATACAAACCTTTGAACATAGTTCCTAACACTACCAAAGAAATCAAGGTCAAGATAATTCCTCCACAACGTAAGTTCTTTTTGCATTTACTTTATGCTTTCTATTGAAACTATATATGCCCTCTCTTTGAACGTAAAATCTGCTCCATCACCTCAAAATTTTAAATTGGCATGGCCAAGTGTACAAATTTTAAGAAGGAAAAGAACACTATATTAACTGCAGTTTTTTTTTTTGTTCTGTATTGTTTTTACATTTTATTTTTAAGCCATTGAAAGTTTGGGCTTTTTAGATGCACTGAATTCAGCCCCTGTTCCTGGAATAAAAATCAAGAAGAAAAAGAAAGCTGTTTCACCTACTAGTAATAAGGTATGTAACCAAAATAATGGTAACCTCTTCTGCAATACAACAAACAAAACAAGCACTAATGCTTTCCTTTCACTAAATTAAAACATTGTTACCCCAGAAGCTTGTAATACTGCTTTACAGCTATTGTAATGTAGAGTAATGTGCATTGTCTTTTCCAAAAGGCCAGCCCATTTGATAGCAAGTCCCCAACTGAAGCAAGCAGTCTCGCCAAGCCTTTATCACCTGAGCCAGAGCCCCCAGTAGAAGGGATGGAAGTGGAGCGTCCAGGAACCCCAGTTCCTGCTATTGAATTACCAGAGCCAATGGAAAGTAAGGCACTTTGTTTTATCACAAAGTAGTATTTTGTTTCTCCTTTTGCAATTTTTTGTTCTTTACAATCTGATTTTTATTTTCAGTTTCTGCACCACCTCCTCCTGCCCCTTCTGAAACCAAGCCCAGCGAAGCTGATGCTTCTCAGTTGACCAAGAAAGGGAAGAAAAGGAAAACAGTCAGTTGGCCAGAAGAGAGCCGTCTCAGGGAATACTTCTACTTTGAGCTGGATGAAACTGAGAGAGGTTAGAGCTTCTTGCTTAAATCATTCTTTTCACTATAAAGCAAATCTCACAATCAAAACATTAGATCTTATTTTCCTTTATATCAATACCTATGTATGGTGCACTTTAAAATCATGTGTTATATACCCAATACTACCTCTGATTTTGGAAAAATACAAGGTGTGCTAAGTTTACATAAGGAACCTGTTAAATAATTTTTACATTTTTTTTCATTATTGGTACTCTCAGATGAGTTCAGTTTACATCCTTGGTATTCATGCTAATATGTATTAGGACTTAAAGGAGTTTTTCAGTGAAGAAATAAAAACTGGGTAAACAGCTGTGCAAAATAAAAAATGTTTCCAATATAGTTAGTTAGACAAAAATGTAATGTATAAAGGCTGGAGTGACTGGATGTGCAACATAATAGCCAGAACACTACTTCCTGCTTTTCAGCTCTCTAGGTTTCCACTGATTGGTCACCAGGCAGTAACCAATCAGAGACTTGAGGGGGGTGCCACATGGGTCATAACTGTTGCTTTTGAATCTGAGCTGAATACGGAGGATCAATTGCAAACTCACTGAACAATTATGTACCATGTGGCCCCCTTTAAAGTCACTGATTAACGCATAGTTAGAGAGCCGAAAAGCAGGAAATTGTGTTCTTTTATGTTAGACATCCAGTCTTTTTACATTAATTTTTTTTTTTTATTTCTATCTCTTTATTTAAGATTTTTGTCAAATAATTGTATGAAATTACACATCAGTATTGTTATTCACATCATATTGGGTGGTACATTGGTGCGTTATGCACGGTTATATACATTACATTTGTTATATACATTACATTTTTGTTTAAATATATTAAAAACATTTTTTATTTTGCACAGCCTATTTACCCAGTTTTTATTTTTACACTGAACTGATCCTTTGAATATAAACATACCTTTCTACTTTTCCAGTCAATGTAAACAAAATTAAAGACTTTGGTGAAGCAGCGAAACGGGAGATGTTAAAGGACCGGCAAGCTTTCCAAAATGCACGCCGTCATAGTCATGATACTATGGAGGAGGTCATTCCTTGGGTTCTACCTCGACTTCTCAATCTTCCTGGGGCTTTGGTGCAAATGGGAAGTAACAGCACAGAAAAGCACGCTCAAGCTGAACGAGAAATGGGTATTCTCCAGGAGATCTTTCTATCTAAAGAGAGGTGAGAATGGCAAATGCAATTTCAATGTACATATTTTATGCAAAAGTTAACTCTAATAGTGTATGAAATATGATCTTGCAAACTTGTTCCCTAGATTTTTTTACCCTATTATTATTTTTCTGTTTAAATGCTTGTTTTTTGTCTGCCACAGTGTTCCTGATACACCACATGAACCTGACCCTGAATCGTATGAACCATCACCTCCAAAACTTATACCTCTAGATGAAGTAAGTTATTATAGACTAAAATGACAAAGTATAAACTAGTGTAAACTAGTTGTCTGTATTTAGTACTATATAGAAACAGTCAGTATACCAAAAGCCATCTCACTTGCTTTTATGTTGAGAGGCTTCTTCACAGTTTAACGTTTCCTTTTTTTAACATTCTATGTTAGGATTGCTCCATGGATGATGGTGTTTATCCTGAATCTATGGATCAGAGCATTGAGTCTCAGTCTCCAGATTTGAATGGGGCAAAACTTCCACCTGTCCTTGCTAACCTAATGGGCAGTATGGGGAGTTCCAAATCACCACCTAACACTTTGCCAGGAACTATGCAGGAAATTCTGACGTCCATAATGGTGAGCAGTCCAGTAATATAGTTGCATTCAATGTGTTACCTTTATCTGTGTATGTAAGAGATCATCCTGGCCATTTTGTATTTTTTGTCCATACCAGTATAATGGGTTTAAAACTGCATTTCATGAGTTTTGTATAGAATGTTTTTAAAGTATGTCTTGCAGATTTGAGCATTCACGTGTTAAAAAAGTAACTTCCGTTTATGAATTGCTTTACTTATAGGGTGCCCAAGGTAATGCTAAACCAGAGGACCTAATGAAGCAGCCAGATTTTTCTGAAAAAATCAAACATCTCCTAGGCTCTTTGCAGAATCAAAATCAGAACCAAGGTCCACCAGGGCCAGGTACGTCTATGACCTTTGGGAAGCACAGACTTTTTAGCTGTGTATTTTATAAAAAAATAAATTTTTAACACTTGGTGAACACTGCTGACTTGCAGTGCTTGGGGTCCTAGGTGTAATTTCTGCCAGTGCACCGTATGCAATGCGTTTGATGTTCTTAATGTGCTTTCATGAGTTTCCTCTAGGTTTCCTCTTCAGGCCATTTAAAACCTTATAAAATTTACAATAGTCTGTGTGAATGTAATATAACTGGGATTGTAAACTTTATTCAGCCTGGGAATGTTTTGAATTATGTACAATCTTTTAAAAGCATTGTGGAATATTGCAGCACTTTATAAAACATGAATCTGTTTTACAGCTGGACAAGGATCGCAGGGACCAGTTAATATTGGCTTCCCTCCTCCATCTCAAAAAAATCATCAGCCGCCACCACCACCACATCATCAACCACCACCTCCGCATTATCCTCCTCCAGGACCCAATGGACCATTCCAAGGTAAGCATGCGTGCCAGGTAAAATCACTATGATGTAGACCATAAAATTACAAAACCGTTCACAACTCAAGTAAATGTCTGTTTGTTGGCTTTCTGATTTAACGCTCTTCTGTCTTTTTTTTTTTTTGTTGTATTTTTCTTCCAGTCTGGTCATTGACCCAAATAGCAAGAGAATACAATTGAAATGAAAACAAACTAGTGTATGTTAAATCTGTCAAAATGCTCCTGCCTACATCATTCTTGTCTGAAGGGATTTTAATCTGTCCTTTTATTTTTCAAGTGACCGCATTGTATATCATTAATGCAATATGAAGAGGGTGAAAATTGATTTAGAAGCACAGTAATTTTTTTTTAATAATGTAAATGTCCCCCCCCCTTTCTTTTTATAGGACCACATGGTCCTCCTGGCGGTCCACGCATGATGGGGCCACCTCCCCCACAACGAGATGGTTATTGGGAGCCCCCACCAAATGAAAACATGAGAGGAGGAAGCCACCATGGAGGAGAAAGAGGAGGAATGAGAGGAGGTGATAGAGGGCCTCCACCCCCTCCTTTTCACAGAAATCGAGGAGGTAGAGGGGGTGAACCAGGCTATAGAGGAAGAGGTCGGGGAGGTGAAAGGGGACATCCAGGAAGGAATGGACCTTATGGCATGGGACATGGAGATCATCGTGGACATGAGGGGCACCGTGGTCATGGAGGACATGGAGATCACCGGGGGCATGGGCATGGAGGTAAAGATAAAAAAAAGTTTTAATCTGAATTGTAGTAAATGTCCAAAAATGTCAGAAGTTTGTCATAAAAGACAGGTTTTATTTGCACAGACTAGTCTTCATTTCTTCATTTGTATCATGAGTTTGAGACAGTTTTTCATTCTACAGCAGTATTCTGACAATTAATAGGTGTGTTAACTAGGGCATCAGCAGTTGCATGTGTTCAAGTTACTGTTAAACACATTTAAGAATGCCACTGAGAAATTTTTCTGAGAGAACCCAGTTATGGCTAATACATGTCATACTCCCTTATACTACTTTCTCACTTATACTATTGCAATATTCTCTTTTTAGACATGTCTACACGCCCAACTTGTCGACACTTTATGATGAAGGGCAACTGCCGTTATGAGAACAACTGTGCCTTTTACCACCCTGGTATAAATGGGCCACCACTGCCATAAACCTACAATCTCGATTTCCAAAGCATAGTTGTTTTACAGGAACAAAAGCAAGCGGACAGCTTGAACATTTTTTCATAAATATATTTTTCTAATATGGCTTCTGTGAGGCCTACTACTTTCCCTCATTTACCAGCTTTTGGAGGGTAAGGGCAAATGGACATTATTGTAGCCCAGTGAATGAACACTTGCACGTGCGAATTGTTTGCTATTGGGCCTGGGCAAACTTGTGTTATTTATTCCGTTCGCAATGGCTTGTTTTGGGATAAATGTATAAAACGTTTTTCTTGACCTTTGAAGAGTAACTTGCTGGTGAACTTAAAATGTAACATTTCAAAAGGCTTGAGCTACTTGGGATTATCTATTTCTCATTCTTTTTTACCTGACACTCCCAAGTGTTTTTGACCTCTTTCTAATGTCTGTAATGTCATTTATGCTAATATCTATTGAAAAGTGCTCCCTTACCCATTGCTATAATGCCACCATAACATTTGTAAATACAACTGTGTAAAATATTTTACAATCCGTTAAATGCCACCCTCTTTAACCATTTTTGATCCAGTTTACAAGCTGGGTTTATTAAGAATAACTGCTTAGTACTTTAAAACAGATCTTTTTTTTTTTTTTTTCTGCCAAGCAAATTTCTGGTTCCCTTTTTGCTGCTCTTCTGAAACACTACATCTCTATTGTATCCCAAAATTAAAACTTTGCTAATGCCAAATCATATTAACAATACAAAGCTACACTGTAAAATATTGTTCACTGTTAAAGATAAAAGGGTTTTTTGTAAGAGTGCTGGGTTATCACAAAGATAATGAACATGCCAACCTGTGGATCTATACTGTAACTACAGAAAGTCACTGTTAATCAGTAAATATTTAAATTCTTTGCAAAACCAATGCATATTTGATTGCTGACCTGCATAAAAATACAGTATTAGAGTAATCTCAGCTATGTAACTGCCTTGGACCCATACAAACCCATGGTAGGAAACAGCTGTGATTCTTATCTGAAAATGTTTTCTATGAAAACTGACCCAGAATATGTTGTTTGTATTTGTTTTTCTTTTTTTTTATATATTTTTTCTTTTTTGGATCCCCTAATGGATTCTTATTTTCTTTTTGTATACTTTGTAAGTGAGAAATAAATTCAATTATAAGGGGTATTGCTTTGCAGTTTTTTTCCTAGGAGACATCTAGACTACAGATTACAGTTCTCATTATAAAGCTCGGGTACCCTTGAAATGATTACAAATGTATTTGTTTGTCTAACACTTAGTTGCGAAAATGATGAAAATATGCAGATTCCTTTCATGATGTATTATTAAGGGTGCCAGAGACTTGACTATATTTCTTTTAAATACTCTGTGTATAATATTGCTGTTGAGCCTATGATTAAAGGAGAACTAAAGCTTAACTAAAGAAGTCGGCTAGAAATGTTGTACATTGTTTTTCATACATCCTGGGGGACACTGGGACCATGGGGTTAAAGGACCAGTACACCAAAAATTTTTATCTAAAAATCCCATTGGCTGGGCAGAATTGCGGGGCTAGAGGCTGCTCTAAGATAAGAAATGCTTCATGGGAACGGAACAGCTGGAAAAACGAGCGGGGAGAGATAAAGAGAGGCTGCAGGGGGGAGGAGAGACATAAATTGTGGAAGGAAGTGAAAGGCTTGTGAAGAGAGTCTGTGAGGCGAGAGAGAGAGACATGCTGTGTGGAGGGAACAGAACGGCGTTCCGTTTGATCCCACGTAGCATTTCTTATCTTAGAGCAGCCTCTAGCCCCGCTCTTCTGCCCAGCAATTCTGTTCCCTCCCAACCAGCATTTCTCTCACAGCAGTCTGTCTGCACACAGCCTTTCCCTCCCTGCAGTCTCTCCCTCCCCTCGGCAGTTCTCTCATGGTGCTCGGACTGTCACCACCTTACCTCTGTGTTCCGACTTCCTGTTCCTCACTTCCGGTTCTGTGTGGAGGAACACGTCGGGAGCGAGCAAGCTGTGGGAACTGGTCGCCTTTTCGCCATTTTACAGAGAGTCATGGAGAAAGGCTATTTTGACATATTTTGAAATAAACGGCTAGGTAATTTATATCAATGTATTCGGGTATGGCTATTATTTTAGCATTTGGAATGGAATTTTTAGATAAAATTTTTTGGTGTTACTGGTCCTTTAAAGCCCCTCCCATCAGGAGGCAGGACACAGAAGAAGCAGAGCCTCACCTCTATATAGCCTCCTTCTGCCTCCAGCTATTCAGTTTTTAGTGTGTCCTCGCAACGTCAGGAGGTTCTGGAAACTTCAGCCCACTGAAACTGAGTCAGCTCTTGCTGTACTCATTGAGTCAGCGCCCACTGCGGGAGCCTCACTGGGAGAATATAGCCCCAGATCTGTCTACAGTAGCAGATACTCAGTGAGGCAAAACGGGCAGGTAGGAGAAGTTTCCTCTGGGCTCTACCCCATGCAGACAGGCGCATCCGGTGGAGCACCGCCCGCTAGAGTCCTGCAGTGGGTTGGGTACCTGCGGGTTACCCGCAAAAACCGTTTAGCCTATGGGGAACCTCCTAGAACCTATTTGGAATCAATTGGTAGACTTTTTTTTTTTTTGGGGAAAAAAAGGTAGAATCTAATTTGATTAAATGCAAATTAGGGATGGGAAGGGGGAAACATTTTTTACGTCCTTGTTTTGTGGCAAAAAGTCACGCGTTTTCCCTCCCCACCCCTTATTTACATATGCAAATTTGGTTCGGCCGGTCAGAAGGATTCGGCCGAATCCCGAACCGTATCCTGGATTCGGTGCATCCCTAGTTTTTTCAATTCAAAATTCGACCCTTGATTAATATGCCCCATAGGGGCATATTTATCAAGGGTCGAATTTGGAGTTTATGGGATTTTATAAAAACTCCCATAAATTTGAAGAAAAAATGACCAATCGAAATCTATTAAAAAAAAATAAAACTTTTTAGAATTAATCTTAATCTCAAATTGAATTGGATTGAATTTAATTCTTTTTTTTTTTTTTTTATTGCACAGTTGACAATACAGTAAGTTGCAAATAACCAAAATACATCATATAAGTATGTATAACAATGCAACAGCTTGTCAATGTTACAAGGTAATTAACACACATTTGGGGTTACTCCTGGATATTTATACTTCTTGTTGCAGAGGGTAAACATCAAGCCAAATCTCCCATATTTTACTAAATTTGTCAGGCAAACCACGTGCTTCATATGTTATTTTAATTAACGGGAGCATATGGTTAACTAAATTTATCCAATACTTGTATGAGTTGAGTTAACTTTTAGGGGCATATTTATCAAGGGTCAATTTCGAATTGAAAAAACTTTGATATTCAAAAAGACCAACCGAAATTACGTTTTTTTGTTTTTTTTTGTGGAATAAGGCCGTTTTCGATCGAATAAGTCCGTATTCGACCAAATTTGATTTGAAGGAATAGCTTGAATTCGATTCAAAGTTTTTCCCACCAATTGACTCCAAATGGGTTCTAGGAGGTCCCCCATAGGCTAAAACAGCAATTCGGCAGGTTTTAGATGGCGAATGTTTGAAGTCAAATTTTTAAAAAGACAGTACATGATAAATTTATATAATCAAATTTTTTTCAAATTCAAATCGAATTTGGACTATTCCCTAGTCGAAGTAAACAAAAAATAGCTCAAAATTCACCTCGACCTTTGATAAATCTGCCCCTTAGTATGATGTAGAGAGTGATATTTTGAGACAATTTGTAATTGGTTTTCATTTTTTATTATTTGTGTTTTTTTGAGTTATTTAGCTCTTTATTCAGTCAGTTGCTAGTGTCCAAATTACCCTAGCAACCATGCACTGATTAGAATAAAATACTGGAATATGAACAGGAGAGGACCTACATAGAAAGATGAGTAATAAAAAGTACCAATAACAATAAGGGGCATATTTATCAAGGGTTGAATTTCGAAATGAAAAAGTCCAACCAAAATTAAGTTGAAGTTTTTTTTGGCCGAATCAGTCAGTTCAACTGAATAAGTACGTATTTGGCCGAATTCGAATCGTACGAATCGAAGGAATAGCGCATTCGATTGAATTCGATTCAAAGTTTTTCCCAGAAAAAAATAAATATTTTCAAAGTCCAAGGCTAAAACAGCAATTTGGCAGATAAATCTGCCCCTAAATGTGTAGCATTTGTTTTTAGATGGAGTCAGTGACCCCCAGGGTCGGACTGGGCCGGCGGGACCAAAAAAACGATATGCAGAGACACGCGGGTGTTCGTATGTGGGGGGCTATTGCGCTCTCTGCACTAGAAGAGCCGAATTTCTGGGTTGAAAAATGGAAATTCAGCTCTTTTACCAGGAGTGACATTTTTGCCGCCCCAGGCAACCAGGGGGGGCGCTGCCACCTGAGGAGAGTATCTCAACCTCATTGGTGGAGCGCCCCTGCCTGGAAGTTTGGAAGCCAGTGAGCCCCAATCCGACCCTGGTGACCCTCATTTGAAAGGTGGAAAGAATTAGAAGAAAAAGGCAAATAATTAAAAAACTACAAAAATAAACAATGAATACCAATTGAAAAGTTGTTTAGAATTGGCTGTTCCGTAACATACTAAAAGTTAACTTAAAGGTGAACCACCCCTTTAATTGTTAACCCTAAGGGGCCAGCAGCACAGGCTTGAAAACTTAATTCTAGTTAAAATCAAACCCTTCCATTGAAACCTAGTGCTGGCCGAAATCTATATCTTTAGCTGTTGAAACCACAAATAGAAGAGAACGTGAAATGAATGGCAGATTCGTAACACAAGCAACAGAAAGCAAACAGCTGCATGAGCCTTGCCGTCTGCTAACGTAACTAAGGCGTGGTTATGTGTCCAGAGAAGCCGTTGCTAAGGGGAAGCAGCCGCTCCCTCAGTGATTGGAGGGAAGTGATGTCACTTTTCTACGGCTCCCCGTTTCCACGCCTCTTCTTGCCACTTGCCGGTTTCTATTGTTTCTTGGAGAGAGATGGGTCGGGCAGTGGCAACGAGTTTATTGGCACAATTGTAGTGGCTAGTTTGCGTGCCGTAGCATATACACACCCTCCTGCTACTTCCTAATTGTAGCACGTTTTTCTTTTTACACACAATCAGGCGTAGTTGGTGTCTTTTTCTAGATGCTTTGACCATGAATACTGAGGCGATATTGGTAGATGTAGTCGCTTGCGTGTTTTTTGTGTGAGAGAGAGAGAGAAGGGTCACATCTGTGATAAACTGACCAGGAGCTCTCAGTCCCACATTCCTCTTATAAACACACACTGGCCCTTTTTCTCCTGCACATTGTTCCCTTCTGCAGTCATGGAGTTTGATTTTGACGTGCACAAGATTTTTCTGGAGCCAATTACAAAACTGGACAACAATCTTATTCCTCCTCGGCGACCTCTTATCTCAAGGTAAATATATGCACAGACTAGGGTTGCCACCGGCTGCAGTTTGACCAGCCTGGCTGCTAATAATGATGGTTGCGCCCAATGTTATTAATAGGGGAAAAAGATAAATACAAAGGAAGGCCGGTTTTTTTTTTTTTTTTTCCAGAAAAGGTGACAACCAGGCCTGGACTGAGATTCAAAATTGGCCCTAGCATTTCAGGTACACAGAGGCCCAAACAGGCCACACAGCAACCCAAACAGCCTCCCACCAGCCCAATATATAGTGACTGGCTATGGCAACTTACAGCAGTCCCTCTGGCATTTGCCAGAACCCACAGATTGCCAGTCCAGGCCTGGTGACAACCGTAGCACAGACAGAGCTTCGGTATGTCAGCACCTAACTATCCTCATGCCGAGGAACTGCCGTACTGTGTGGCAGGTCCGGAATGAGAATTAAAATAGGCCCTGGCATTTCAGGTACACAGAAGCCCAATCAGCCCACACAGAGGCCCAAATAGCCTCCAACAGCCCACTTAATACTGACTTTCTATGGCAATTTATAGCAGCCCCTCTGGCCCCCATACAGGGGCCGATAAAAGCTGCCGACAGACTGAGTCGGCAGCTTATTAGGCCGTGTGTGGGGCCAGCCAACGGGCCGCCCGATCGATATGTTGCCGATTGGGCAGGTAAAAAAAAATCCTGTCAGATTGTGGCCACATCTGTGCGTCTATGCGGTCCCGCAATCCGACCACCCGTATTGGATACATTATGATCCAATCGTTGGGCCTCAGGGCCCACGATCAGATCTGCCCGATATCGGCTACTTCAATGTGAGCATATCGGGGAGAGAGAGACACTCATTTGACAATGAGTGGATCTCTACATCTATGGCCACTTTTTGAGGGAAGAATTCATATAGAGCAGTACCAGGACTTGTCAATGTTGCAAGGTATAAACACACATTTGGGGTTACACTTGGATATTTATACTTCTTGTTGCAGAGGGTAAATATCAAGCCAAATCTCCCATATTTTACTAAATTTGTGCTTTATATGTTATTTTTATTAGAGGGAGCATACGGTTAACTAAATTTATCCAGTACTTGTATGAGTTGAGTTAACTTTTAGTATGATGTCGAGAGTGATATTTTGACACAATTTGCAATTGGTTTTCATTTTTGTATTATTTGTAGTTTTTGAGTTATTTAGCTTTTTTTTCAGCAGCTCTTCAGTTTGCAATGTCAGCAGTCTGGTTGCTAGGGTCCAAATTACCCTAGCAACCCGTGTGTGGGGCCATCCGACGGGCTTCCCCCAAATGATATCTGGCCAATTGGGCAGGTTAAAAAAAATCCCAACGGATCGCTGCCACATCTGTGCATCTATGTGGTCCCGCAATCCGACCACCCGTATCGCATACATTTAGGGTTGCCACCTGGCCTGTATTTCACAGGCCTGGTCGGTAAAAATGATGCTTGATGCCAATACTATTAGTAGAAAAAAACGGCAATAATATAGGAAGGCCGGTATTTTTTTCCAGAAAAGATGGCAACCCTAGATACATTATGATCCGATCGTTGGGCCCGATATCGCCCACTTCAATGGGAGCATATCGGGGAGAGCCACTCATTTGACATCGCCAAACGAGCGGATCTCTACATCTATGGCCACCGTTTGAGGGAAGAATTCATACACGGGCCGACAAAAGCTGCTGACAGACCAAGTAGGCAGCTTATTGGCCCATGTGTGGGGCTATCCGATGGGCTTCCTTGATCAATATCTGGTCGATTGGGCAGGTTAAAAAATCCCGTTGGATTGCGGCCACATCTGTGCGTCTATATATATTTTTAATTCCAAAATATTAAAGGATACATGTACTGTTAATATGAATGAATTTTGTTACAACAGCGCCACCTGCTGGTTATTTTCCCAGACCAGCCTGACCACCAAGTAGTCAAGGAAGTTGTCAGGAGGAAGAAAGAGGCTGCTCTGATGTTCTTCAGGTTAGGAAAGATCTGAGAAAGGTTTCTAATTTTTTGCTAAGCAGAAGAACATCAGAGCAGCCCTCTTTCTTTCTCCTGACAACTCATAAAAACCCATGCTGTTGAGAGCATGGGTTTTTATGAGATTTATCCACACACAAACCATCACCATGTGCAACACCAAGCAACAGATGGAATGGTGTAAAGGTCACCAGCATTGATGGTAAAGGGAGACAAAATTAAAATGGGTTGTTCACCTTCAAACACCTAGTTCACCAGAAATAATGTTTCCCTATTACTTTTTATTTTCTATGTGTCACCTTCTAAAGCGGCTCTGGGAGGGGGGGTCGCCGACCCTGTAAACTGTTCTAAATTGATACATTTAGTTGATACATTTATTATCTTTGGCTCTGCTGAGCATAATCCCTGAATTTCATTAAAGGCAGCTGTTACAATTGATACAATAGTTGCTAATACTCCAGAGTTGCTGCTGAGAAATGTATCAACTAAATGTTGCAAAATTGTAACGGTTTAGAGTCTGCACTTGAATTACTGAGCTGCCAGATTGCAACATCAGAAACAGGGACATTCAACTGTAAATTTAGATTGTGAAAAAGTGGTAAAAAATAAATAATGTTAAAAAATTTTAAAAAGTCTTTATTTCTGGGGAACAATCTGTAAACAATTGAACTGAAAAAAGTGTTTGAAAGGTGAACATCCCCTTTCATACTGTAGTATGAATACCCTTTGATATGGAATGTGATTTTGTTCTTGGAAATATTTGGTAATACAGTGTATGTATCCACCTCAAACCTCACCCTACGGAGTCCATTCTTTTGTGAACATGTGATATAAATAGTAAAAATGAAAAAACTTTTTAAAGGGGTTGTTCACCTTTGAGTTAAGGTTTAATAGGATGTAGGGAGTGATTTTCATTGGTTTTCATTTTTTATTATTTCTGGGTTTTGAGTTATTCAGCTTTCTTTTTGGCAGCTCTCCAGTTTGCAGTTTCAGCAATCTTGTTGCTAGGGTCCAAATTACCATAGGAATCATCCATTGATTTGAATAAGAGAGTGGTCCCCATTTGAAACATGGCAAGAGTCAGAAAAAGAAGGCAAATTAACTAAATTAAACTATATAGAATAAATAATGAAGCCAATTGGAAAAGTTGCTTAGAAACGTGATCTTAAAGGTGAACTAAATTATATTTGCTAGCTTTCTTCTTTGAATGTAACACACCTAAAAGGTTATTTTTAACAGAATAACATTATACCTTTAAACCTGTGCCTCTATAAATTGCACATGGTGCTAAATCTTAGGGGGGGGGAAGGACTACAGAACTACAGATGCCTGATGTGGGACAAAAAAATATGTATCAAAACAACTTGTAAAGCCTCTTCTTTTTTAAAGTAAACAGCCCATAAAAATTGGACCTATGGTAGTAATTAATGTTCTTGATAAACTGACCCTGATCCATGGTATGAAAAATGTCAGGACATTCTGCACACAGTCCGAAAGTCGTACGAACATACAACGGTATGACTTTATCTTTGTGTCTATGGCCAGCTTAAGCTCCCCTGGGTCAGGAGAAATCTCTGTAAAAATGTTAGCAATATATAAATAATAATAATGATATTGATGCTAATAATAATAATCATGATGTATAACTTAATAACTGTGATGGTATTTTTGCAGCTCAGAGGCGCAGAAACAGATTATGACTGTAATAGATGAGATTGGGAAGGCGTCTGCAAAGGTGATATCTGTGATTTAAATGTTGGTAAATGGTTTAGTATTTGCTGAGCTTTTGAGCGGTGTTTATTATATGTGTGGGCAATAATCCTGTGCTAGTAATTAGATTTAAGATGGACAATTGTTAGACTGAACTATAAAGTTTAACATAAGTCTTAAAGTAAATAAACTTTCTAAATGTATTAAATTATAATTTCTGCACATCTAATACTGGTTTCCTGCCTTCTCACTTGAGTACAGTGATTCCTCCAGATTCACTGAATCTTTTAATGAGATGTACTGTAGACAATGTATGTGTTTTGTTTTTAATTTGTATGCATCAGTTATTAGGGATATATATACACCCACACACACACGGTTTTGTCCTAGGAAGAATTTATTTAGACTTCAAATTGTCACTGTGAAGTGCAACTTAACCTGTCAAGATGATAGTTCCTGCTGTTTTCTTACCATCTCCCCTACCACTTAGAAGTTGTCCCTATAGGATAAAAGTTTAAATGTTGAGCTCTTGAGTATCTTTAGCATTATTTACTTGATTTTTCCATCTCAATAAGCCATGATAAAGAGCCATCGAATTGTAAGTAGTTTAGATGTAGTGATTACAATGACAGCTGGGTTTCAACCCGCACTGATTTCAGAATACTCTCTGTTTCAGGCCCAGAGGCTACCTGCTCCTATAACCAGTGCCTCCCGAATGCAAGCAAACAAGCATCAACTGTATATATTGAAGGACTGCACACCAAAAACGTGAGATTTGGCAGGGCATTGTTGGTTATATTCCTTTCACAGGCATCTCTAGAAAAATTGTTTATTAACATATCCACTCTAAAGGAAAACTATACGGTACTCCCAAAATGACTACTACAGATCAGCAACAGTTTATATCAAATTAATTGGCATATTAAAGTATCTTTCTAAATATATTTAAGTAAATATTGCATTTTACATCTCTTGCCTTGAACCACCATTTCGTAATTATCTTTGTGCTGTCTCGGAGATCACCTGAATAGGAAGAAGTATGGAAGCAAAAGACAGAACTCTGTCTGTTAATTGGCTCATGCGATTTAACATGTTTGGTTTGTTTATGTGCACCGTAAATCCTAGGATTCCAGGGGGCAGCCCTTATTTTTTAAAATGGATATTTGCTATTTAGGATTACCCAATGGCACATACTACTTAAAATTTAATTATTATGAAAATTGGTTATTTACATGAAGCAGGGTGCTGTGGGTGCTGTTTGCTGTTTTAAGCAATATCTTTTTATAGAGACCTGCATTGTTCAGGGAAGTAAGAGACAAAGAAGCAATGAGTTTTCAGTGCTGTAGGTGAACAAAAGATTGGCTGTGCATGCAGTGGCGTTGCATGTAAATTCAGCCTGATATTACTTGGTCTCTGTTACTGTAAATTCAATTTAAAGGGAGACTATAACGAAAATGAAAATTTAATATAAGCTTCATCATACTGAAATAAGACATTTTCTAAATATAATCAATTAAAAAGGCTGACCTGTTTCTGAAAAATTAAAGTTACTCTTCACAGTCCCCCTCTCAACATCTGTTTCTCTTCATTCTCTCTTCATGTCTGATTTTAAATGTGATATATTTTTTAGGGGGCTTTTTTAGAGCTCAGTCTATTAAAATCACCATCTCTAAATGCAGAATTTCTGCCAAAGTCAGTTATTTTGCTTGACCTGGAATCAGCTATTTGAGTTAGCTCTAATATATTTGATAAGAAAGGGAGTCCCCTTATAAGATATATAACTGTGAATGAAAATGTGACACCCACTTGAAGATAAAATGAAGAGAAACAGATGCTGAGAGTGGGATAACCAACATAAACTTTATTATTTCAGAAACAGTACAACATTTGTAATTGATTGTATGAAGAAAGTTTCTTTTGTCAGTATTATGAAGCTTACAGGAGAAGGATAGGTTAAAACTAAGTAAGCCTTATCAGAAAGGTCCCCCTAAATATACCAGTAAACCCCCAAAGTAATGCTGCTCTGAGTCCTCTGTCAAATGAAACACAGCATTTCTTTCCTTCTATTGTGTACACATGGGCTTCTGTATCAGACTTCCTGCCTTCAGCTTAAACCTCCTTGCCCTGGGTGTGAGCTTGCTCAGTTTGCTCCTCTTCCCCCTCCCCTTCTCTGCTGTAATCTGAGCCCAGAGCTATAAGTGAGCAGGGAGAGACTCAGGCATGAAGTGATGTCACACCAAGCTAATACTGTTATTCTAAACAAACAGAGAGAGCTTCTAGAGCTTTTTACGCTTTTTTACTTTTGCACTTCTTCAGGAGTATTATTCATGTATGAAGAATTTTGGAGTTCTGCTACTTATAAAGCTACAGTAGGGTATCAATTGATAGCTGTATATAATATATAAATATGTGCCATTTAATTATGGCAGTTCGGATGGTGTTTATACACCTTTCTGATATAAACCCAAAAAGGGGAAATATTTCCCTTAAATACATTAGTTACATTTATTTCTATCAACACGTGTGGTTTTGCATTGTACTATGATTTCCACAAGACCCCACGCTGCCTTGCTTCTATTTGAATCCATCTTTCCTGTCTTTTTTTTTTTGTACAGGGCAGGCAGAGGAGCTGTGATTGGTTTTCTGAAGGTTGGATACAAGAAACTCTTTATTCTAGTAAGAAATGGAAATTGACAGTGGAGAAAATACAACTTTTGTGAATAAGTGAATAAATTAAATGAATAAATGTCTTTCTCTCTTCCTAGGACCAGAAAGGGTCCCATATAGAAGCAGAACCACTGTGTATTTTAGACTTCTACATCCATGAATCACTTCAACGTCATGGATTTGGAAAAGAATTGTTTAGCTTTATGCTCAGGGTAGGATCCCATTACACTTGTTGTGTGCATAATATAACTATGCACGATATCTTTACCATTGTTTTCATTCACATAATTGTACTTTGTATATGTTACTCCCATTGCACATTTTATTATTTCCTCACCTTTCTGCCTTTTAGATTCAGTTTCATCTTTTTAAAGGAAGAGAAACTTCAAGACATGTGTTTTAAGTAATTAAACTATGATGAACTGTTGCCCTCCACTGACAAAAAAATGTGTGTTTGCTTCAGAATCCCTACTATAGTTGCAGGGCCGCTCCTGACAGCAGCAGCCCCAGGATTGCCCCTGTATAGTTGATATAAACAAGCTTCCTTGATGTGCAGTCGTTCAAACTGAAAAAGGAGAAAAGGCACAGGTTATGTAGCGGATAACCTATAATATATGTGGAATACAATGGGTTTAGTTCTTACACAGGAATATACATTCATTCAAAATACCATTCATGTCTCACTACAGGACGGCAGACTGAAAAATCTTTCTGATATAAAATAGGACATTTGTTGATCAAATACCTTTATATTAAAGGTATTTCACGGCAACAGATATTTTAAATGTAAATAAATGGATATATTTATTTAGGGATGCACCGAATCCAGGATTCAGTTTGGGATTCGAATCCTTTGTGCGACTTTTTGTCACAAAACAAGAAAGTAAAAAATGTTTTTCCCTTTCCACCCCTAATTTGTATATGCAAATTAGGATTCAGTTTGGTATTCTGCCGAATCTTTTGCGAAGTATTCGGGGGTTTGGCCGAATCCAAAAAAGTGCATCCCTATATTTATTGTAAGTTTCTGGTCCTTTTAGTTTTTTTCCTTATATTGGCAGTAGTTTTCTCCCTAATTGGTTCCTCTCTCTCTTAAACATACCTTCTGTGTGTTAGAAAACTGAACTGTCTGTCCTAAGTTATTATAGTTCATGGATATTCTGCTCCTCTCCCCTCATGTTGCCAGTCACATGAGCTGTTTATGACTTCCCTTTTACATTATTTACTTTGTTTTTTTGGTGTTTTTTTTTTTTTTTTTAATTTTCCAACTCCCTTATATTGCTTTCTTTACTTATTTACAATGTCTGTTTGTCAGAATGAACAAGTTGATGTCCAGCATCTTGCCATTGACCGTCCATCCGAAAAGTTTCTCTCCTTTCTAAGGAAGCATTTCAACCTTTGGGCCACAATCCCACAGGTGAGAGAGACAGAGATCTACAGAGTGATTGTAGAGAAATAAAGATGAAGTGAGAGAGATGTAAAAGCAGAATGGGGAGATATAGAGAAACCTGATGAATTCAGAGCATGAAGGATATAAAATTGTAGATTAAAGAAACACACAATTGAGGGAAGGAATGTATATAATAAACTTCTAATAATTCCAATAAATCCCATTTTCTCATTTTAGGTTAATAACTTTGTGGTGTTTGAAGGTTTCTTCAGAGATCGGAAAGGTAAACTGTTAATTTTTTTTAAACTAGGATTTAGACTTCCAGTTAGGTACATGAGACACACGGTATGAAGCCTGGCACCTCTAGGACCGACTCTCAATTCCTGTGTCATCTGGAAACATTGCTGTACTTAACTAATCCTCCTGCTTCTCAGAACTGTGCATTATGCATGTGCAAGGTTTATGAGAAAATTACTTTTTCTCTTAAAGAATTTTTCAATGTCAGGAACTTCAGCTGTTCTTGGTGGCTGGCTGGTGCATACCAAATTTCCTTCTTTGGGGAAAGAGGAGTAATGGGGCACTGGAGTGACATGAGCACAGACTCTGAATCAGATAGCTCAAAATCATCCTAGTTTAAATTGGGTCAAATTTCGACCTAATAAAGTAAAACGATCCTGCCCAATTTAATCTCTGCAGGCTCACCTGTTACAGAAAAAAAAAATGTATTGTTACACAATCGGCAACTGTTACTGGGTTAAATTCCTATCTGGCAAATGCCTGATAACCCCTCTTGGTCCTTGATCAATCTACAAGCTTTTGCATATCCCACCGGGATAAAAGCTATAATGAAAAATCGCCAGCGTGATGGCACTTGCGGTGCTTCGTTTTCCGAAGTTTCCTCGTGAGGCAACTTCGGGCGACTTCAGAAAATGAAGCGCCACGAGTGCTATTCCACTGGCGATTTTTCATTATAGCCAGTGGGACAGTAGGGGAAGGCAGTCCGGGGAGATTGTCGCCCCAAAGAAGAGGCGATTTGGCTCCCCGAATCTGCCCGTTTGCACTTACCCTAAAACTCTTTCCTGATGTGCAACACAAATGTATTTAAATTAGTTATAACGTTCTGAATATTGTAACCAAGCAAAGGAAAGAGCAAGTTGTTTTTTTGTCAGCTTTGTTTACTGGACTGTGCTTTAACCTAATAGCATGTTTGAGCTCATCACATATGAAGACAATACAATATAAACAGAACTGATAATAGAAAAATAAAATCTTTTCTTAAAGGCTAAAAGTAAGACTTTTAATTTACTAAGAGTCATGTTCCAAACTGTATGCTAAAGTATATGGGGCAAATTCACTAAGATTCGTAGTTGCGCCAGGCCTAACTTTGCCGCACTTCGCCACACTTCGCCAGGAGTAGTTTCGCCAGCGCTCCGCAAATTCACTAAAATCCGAATTGCCCTCAGGGGTACGGTAAGATTGTGATGTTGCGCTAGCGTTGATTCGCTAAGCGAAGTTACGCTAGCGATGGTTAATTTGCTTACCCATGATTCATATCCATAATGTAATATATTTTTCCTGATTTTATTACTGCTAATTGGCTTCCACTGAAAGCGTCTGATAAGTGACTACCTTTTATTCTTGTTGTACTCTGCTTAATTTTTTTTAAAGTGTGCAATATGTTGCTAATAAAAAGCTGATTTATTAAAAGAAAAAAAAAAACAGAGATCCACAATTTGTGGTGAAGGTTCTGCCAGCTGAAATTAAGCAATAGCTGAAATGTCACAGGTTGCAGATCTCTGAATCCAAATGACCCACTGTTTACTTTGTATCACTTTTGATGACCCCTTCCTAATCCCATGCAGCTGATGCTACTTTACTCAGAGAAGTCGAAGGCCATGCTGCTAATTAGACAGTAAGATATCCCCCAATAATTTTTCCCAGTTTTGTCTACAAACATTTAGCCCCACCTTTTGCTCCTCTGCTCTTTCCTTAATGTATTTTCCTATATATGGTTTGTATAGGTTTGCATTTTTCAACAAGTCTTCTCTCTTCAGTTTGCATTTGACTAGCATAGCATGCATTTTTCTATGTACATTGTTGGGTGATATACAGTATATTGAGTCTTTGTTTTGACACAGTACATACTTTTGTAGGACACTTTCCGTTGGCCCGGCTTTCTTGTAGACATATAATACAGGATGTTTCCATTAAAAATGAACATAACTGACACTTGCTGTGTAATAGAATTTGCCCATTTTCATCACTTTTATGCCAGGGTAATTACAAATACTACTATAGTAGAAACCCATATGCAATTTATGTTGGTCTTTATAAATACATACATGATGTTGCACTTGAATTGTAGTTTACATCAGTACTTACCGTTTATAAGGATTTAATTTACAAGATATTCATGGCTTTTGTGTATTATATATAATACAGCGAATTGGAACGCAAAACCACGAGTATCTGCACTGCCTGGGTGCCAGTCTTGAAAAATTTGAACAATCCCGCATATGACGGTACACCAAGGAGACTTTCACATCAACATCTGATTAAATGAAGTACAGGTTTATTTAAAGACCAACGTTTCGATTACTTACTGGAATCTTCGTATATATATCTTGTAGAGCAATGTTGAAGTGATCCTTGTATTGGTTACTGGTTGTTTATGTATGTAGATCTTTATGTTAGGATCTACCCATTTATTGTTGAATATGGTGGTAGTTTTATGCATATTAATACACATAAGCATAAACACAGAGCAACACATAGCAAGGATTAGTTGGAAGCTTATTTGCTGTTCTGGATGTTCCAGGCCCATGAGTTCAAGTCCACTTTTATTGAATATAAATTCACTTCTAATGCCAAGTAGGGTTGCCTTTTTGCCACCTTTTCTTGAAAAATGTACAGGCCTTCTTATAGCTGATATCTTTCTTTTGTATAATAAACATTGGAATCAAGTTCAAGTCTAACGGCCGGGTGGCAACCATAGAGCCACATGCAGCAAGCTAATATTTTGTATAGAAAAGCACCTGTTTAACTGTTTCTGTATTGAGCATGTAGTTGTCTTGTCAGCTGTATCTCCTCACTTTGGTTTGTCATGATGGAGCTGCCCTTGCTTATAAGTGCATATATTCAGCATTTGATTTGAGATTTACCTGCTGTGTTTTTCATTTGAGTCTTCAAAGAAAATAGTAACAGCTGCATATGTAGTATTTTGGACCATTCTACTAACCACCCCCTATTTTCCATGGATTCAAACCAACTGTCCTAGGAGTGTGTATTAAGATTACCTGATTCAAACCCTCTCACCCCCAGAGCATGAACAAGCTCCAGCCCCATGTTTGTATGTATATATATATATATATATATATATATATATATATAGTGTGTGTGTATGTATTTCTGTTTTTCAGTGTAATCATTCTTCGTAAAGGAGTGGTTCACCTTTAAGTTAACTTTTAGTATGTTATAGAATGGCTCATTCTAAGCAATTTTTCAATTGGTCTTGATTATTTATTGTTTATAGTTTTTGAGTTATTTCTTCCGCTGTCCAGCTTTCAAATGGGGGGTCACTAACCCCATCTCGAAAACAAATGCTCTGTAAGGCTACAAATGTATTGTTATTGCTATTTTTAACTCCTCTTATTCATATTCCAGTCTCTTATTCAAATCAGAGCTTGGTTGCTAGGATAAGTTGGACCCTAGCAACCAGACTACAGCCAAATAAAAAGCTGAAGCACTCAAAAACCAAAAATAATAAAAAATGAAAAGCAATTGCAAATTATCTCTGAATATCCCTCTCTATATCATACTAAAAGTTTATTCAAAGGTTAACAACCCTTTTAACAGTCTATCTTATGGCCTGTCCTTATCCTGTCAGTTCACTTATTTGTTGTTTATGTATCCTTTTTTTTATATTTTGGTCTGGCAGATCCCCTTGACGACTCATATATTCTTATTTTATGATTCTTCAAAATTTTACTCCATATTGTTGTTCTGCATTATTTGTTAATATTAACCTTTTACCTGCTGGTATTTTGCTGGGTTAAACATACTTCAAATCCATGTTGCCAGGCAACATACTCTTCCTAGCGCATGCCCTTAAATCTGAAAGCATATGTGCTATGTAATTTGCAAAGTGACACTTAGATTACTGCGGACAAAGCACATGTGTTGTTAGCAGGCAAAGGCTGGTTGCATATCAGCATGTGTGCTTTTTGTTTGTCACTGCATACTGAACAAAGGTTGGAAGGGGGGGGAGCCAAACAGCAGAGAAATGTAGTGTGCCATTAGTGCAAGGGTTAAACAAGGTAAAGGTTACCAGTGAATGGGCTTGTGTGAGAGATGGGGGCGAATGCATACTTGACTGATAACAAAATTGTGTAAGGGTAATGTCACACTGTGAGACTCGGGGAGATTTAGTCGCCCGGTGACTAATCGCCTCTTCTTTGGGGAGACTAATCTCCCTGAACTGCCTCCCCCTGCTAGAATGAAAAATTGCCTGCCGCATGGCACTCGTGAGGCAACTTCAGTCGACTTTGGAAAACGAAGCGCCGCGAGTGCCATGCCGTAAAGGTTTTATCATTCTAGCAGGCGGAAGACAGGGGGAAGCAGTTCAGGGAGATTAGTCGCCTCAAAGAATGTGTGACCTTACCCTAAAGAGAGAGAGCCATAACCACATACTAAGTCACAATTTTGTTTATCTTTTTCAGCTTCTGTGAAAAAAACACCAGCCAAACGCACAGAGGGAGAAATCAAACCATATTCTCTGACCGATAGAGACTGTAAGAAAGGGGAAGACAGTTGGTGGTGAAGGGTGGTGTTCTGTTCATGGGTGGAGGACGTAAAAAGAGAGCATAACGAAACTGGGCAGTAAGGGAAAATAGTATAGAAAGACTGAGATATGACATTGCAGTCTTAAGGGTGGTGGCAGATGGGGAGATTAGTTGCCCACTGACAAAACTGCTCTACTGTTGGCGACTAATGTCCCAAAATGCCTTCCTGCCCGCAAGAATGTGAATTGCTGGTGGGATGGCATACGTAGAACTTAGTTTTCCGAAGTTGCCTCACAAGGAAACGTTGGGCGACTTTGGAATTCCAAAGCGATACATGTGCTAAGAATACGAATTCCTGGCGGGAAGGCATTTCGGGGAGATTAGTCACCCACAGTAGAGAAGATTTGTTGCTGGGCGACTATTCTCCCCGTCTACCACCACCCTTAAGGAGAAGGAAAGGTGTTTTACTTGGGGGTGCCAAAAGTTAGACACCCCCTAGGTGATTGTATCTACTTACCTGACACTCTGAGCCAGTGCTCCTTTCAGGACAAAACTGCACCAACCAGGGGTTATTGCAGCGAGCAATCTCCTTCCTGCTTCTTCTTTCTTCAAATTTCCCGGGGCAGATGCATGCACAGTAGAAAGAAATAGTCTGCTTTTTCGTTAAAGTTCGGCTTTTCGCTCTACTGCACATGCACAACCGCGATAAATAAGCCGGAAGACAATCTCTCTGTGGTGCTCACTGAAATAACCCCGGGCTAGTACAGTTTTCTGCTGCTAAGAGCACTAGTCCAGGGTGTCGGTTAAGTAAATAGAATTACTTGGAGGTGCCTAACTTTTGGCACCCCCAAGTAGAAAATGCCTTTCCTTCTCCTTTAAAAGGGAAGTTCACCTTTTTTGTGGCAATGCCCAGCTACTGTGCAAGCTTGAGTGATTTTGATTGGAGCAGTTCAGCTTCTGTGTTAACACATCAGACTCAATTTTGGGGGCTGTATCCACTATTTAGGGATTTTAAAATAAAAAATTTACTTATTCTTCAAATAAACCTTTATTGGGGGCAGGTTTATCAAATATAGAACTGAGGAATCCTGAAGTTTTAATATTTTCTGCATTTATAATAACTTTCCAATCAGGAACATTTTTGTTAAAGGACAAGTAGCACCAAAAAATGAAAATGCTTTAAACGATTGACAATATAATGTACAATTGCCTTGCACTGGTAACACTGGGGTGTTTGATTCAGAAACACAACTATAGTTTATAATTATATAACAAGCTGCTGTGTAGCCGTGGGGACAGCCATTCAAATACTGGAGACACGGTAGATAACCGATAAGTACACAGCGTTGCGCACTATGTTGGAGTTCTAAAAATACATGGGGGATGATAATACTGAAGAATCCCATGGTATACTACAGAGCTTATCTGCTATCTGCTGTGTATCCTGTGCCTTTTCTCCTTTTTCCAGTTTGAATGGCTGCCCCCATAGCAACACAGCAGCTTGTTTATATAAATTATAGTAGTCTGTTTGAAGCAAACACATCAGTTTTAACAGTGCAGTGTAACACTACATTCTCCTTGAGAGTAATGAATTGTATTAACAACCTTACACATTTTTCATAGCCTTATAGCAGTGGCAGTTTTTAGAATGTGTTTTAGAATGTGCTTTTCTTTAGTCTAACGCCATTTTGTTCCATAGTGTTTAAAGCTGTTCGGCAGCAGAGCATTATCATTTGTCCGAGTGCTTGCTTGTTCATATGTATTGCTTGTAATCCTAACTGGAGTAAGAACAATCCTATTGGGTTTATTTAATGTGTAAAATCATTTTTTAGTGGGCTTTAGGTATAAAGATCCAAATTACTGAAAGACCCCTTATCAGGAAAACATGTCCCAAGCATTGTGAATACCAGGTCCCATACCTGTACTAAAGTATTGATAAACTTGACCCTTGATAAATCTGCCCCTATATTATAGATTGATTTTTTTTTTAAATGCCACTGTCTACATAATTTTAGAATTTATAAATATAAAGAGCAAGGAAAGTGATTGAAATTTAAAGGGGTTGTCCACCTTTATGTTAACTTTTAGTATTTTATAGAATGGCCAATTCTAGGAAACTTTTCAATTGGTCTTTATTATTAAATTTTTATAGTTTTTTAATTATTTGCCTTTTTCTTCTGACTCTTTGCAGCTTTCAAATGGGGGTCACAGATCCCATCTAAAAAAAAGAAATGCTCTGTAAGGCAACAAATGTATTGTTATTGCTACTTTTTATTACTCATCTTTTTTTTAGGCCTCTATTCCAGTCTCTTATTCAAATCAATGCATGGTTGCTAGGGTAGTTTGGACCCTAGATTGCGGAAATTGCAAACTGGAGAGCTGCTGAATAAAAAGCCAAATAACTCCAAAGCCACAAATAATAAAAAATGAAAACCCATTGCAAATTGTCTCAGAATTTCACTTTCTACATCATGCTAAAATTTTAAGGTGAACAACCGCTTTAAGTTTCTGCCCTTGTTGTTTGCCTTTTCAGTTCTTAAACAAGAGGAAGGGCTTCCCTGGCCTTTAAGCCAAGCCCAGATAAACCTTAATCGGGCAAGTAGTCTTGGTTCTTCTCCCACTCGGGCATGCTCACACCCACCACCAGGAGAGGAGGATTTTGTGAAATCCCTCCGGAATTGTCGCCCACATTCCCTGCAAAGAGCAGCCAGTAGCGAACAAGAAGATCACTCTCAAAGGAGGCGGACAAGGTAAGCTCAGTCATTCCCTGGCTTCACTGAGCAAATCAAAGGTATATATCCCTTTTCTAACAGTTTAGCATTTCATTGTTGTGTTAGAGGGGATGCATACATTTTATTTTGCAGTGCATCCCTGAAAGGAAAGACACATTTATACTTCTTAAAAATACAATAACCAAATTGTTTGTTCTTCTCTTTGTCTAAAGCTGACCAAACACATTCCAATAAAAGCTTCTGACCTGGAGCATCCATGTATGGGGCCCTCCTAATATAATTAGGACAGGCTTTATGGCCATCTTAAATAAAATGATTGCAAAGCACAGAGGCCCTTACAACAGACTGGTTGTTTGACGATGCTACATAGTTGCCTGTGGTAAATTGCCTAAAGTAGCGCAGTGACAAATCTTCTTGTCTGCCAGTACTTTAAGGGTCTGGCCACACAAGCAGATTCGGGGAGATTAGTCGCCTCAGCGACACATCTCCTCCTCTTCGGGGCGACAATCTCCCCAAACTGCCTTCCCCCTGCCTTCCGCCGGCTAAAATGAAAATCGTCTGGTGGAAGGCACACGTGGCACTTCATTTTCCGAGGTCACCCGAAGTTTCCTCGTGTTGCAACTTCGGAAAATGCTGGCGGAGGGCAGGGGGAAGGCAGTTTGGGGAGATTGTCGCCCTGAAGAAGAGGAGATTTGTCGGTGGGGCGACTTATCTCCCCTAATCTGCTCGTGTGGCCAGACCCTCAGGGCTGGACTCTTCAAGCTTTTTCCGTCGGATCGTCACCTGGCGACAAAACGCAGACGACAAGTCAGACGAAGTTGCAGGTGTCGAGATCTACGACGAAAAGTCGCAGATAAAAACTACACGATCAGACTATCGGGTGAAGACACTGCTTTCTGCGTTCACATCCGACAATCGCTTCGGATGTAATGTAGTCCAATTATATCTTGATGCCTTCAACTCCGTCTGACTTGTCGTCTGGATTTTGCTGCCGGGTGCCAATCCGACGAAAAAGGGTTTTGGAGTCCAGCCCTTTGGGTCCTGAAAAAGATACAATCCCACTATATATATATATATATATATATATATATATATATATATATATATATATATATTTTTTTTTGCTACATGAATGTTTTGTTCTTTCTATTTGCCGCATGGAAACCTACTATCTTGTCTGTATTTATATATCTCCTGTATTGTTTATAGGGAAAGGATCCTCTTTAGCTCCTTTATTCCTTTATCACTAAACGTGGCCATAGACACAATTAATGTCGTACGAAACAAATTTTCGTACGATATTCAGTGCATGTATGGTGGGAAAAGAGCCGAGCAATATTGGCAGAAGGCTTGCATATCGGACGGCTCGTCGATCGGGCTGGATGGAAAATTTTGATCGGGAGCCTTTGAAAAAGCCCAAACATCGGCCATTGTTAGTGCTGAATCATCAGATTCAGGTAGAATTCTATTGTTTCTATCTGTATATCTGACGATTCAGCTCTACACGTGTGTATTGAAATGAAAGATCTTTCTTGAAAAGATCTTTTCCAAGAAAGATCATAATTGCTACGTCTATGGCCACCTTAAAGGAAAACTATACCCCCAAAATTAATACTTAAGCAACAGATAGTTTATATCAAATTGAATGACATATTAAAGAATCTTACCAAACTGGAATATATATTTACATAAATATTGCCCTTTTACATCTCTTGCCTTGAGCCACCATTTCGTGACTCTATCTGTGCTGCCTCAGAGATCACCTGACCAGAAATACTACAACACTAACTGTAACAGGAAGAAGTGAGGAAGCAAAAGACACAACTCTGTCTGTTAATTGGCTCATGTGACCTTACATGTGGTTTGTATGTGTGCACAGTGAATCTTACGATCTCAGGGGGCGGCCCTTATTTTTTAAAATGGCAATTTTCTATTTATGATTACACAATGGCACATACTACTAAAAAAGTATATTATTATGATAATGGTTCATTTACATGAAGCAGGGTTTTACACATGAGCTGTTTTACTCAGTATCTTTTAATAGAGACCTATATTGTTTGGGGGGGTATAGTTTTCCTTTAAAGGGCACAAACAGCTTAACTGTCTGGTCTATCAAGCAGTGGAAAGCACATACATTACCACCCGGGTCTCTTTATTACCCAGTAAGAAGGGATTCTGTCTTTCTGTGCCATCTTAGATCTGACGGGTTTACATAGTAGCAACCATCTCCTTATATCACCCAAAAAAATTAAAGCCTGACACATTCTCTCATCTCTATTTCACCTGGCAGGGAATAACTGACACATAAATCAAAATCACCTCTCTGGAGAACCAGTATCATCAATCAAGTGATTCTTTATTTGGTAGCACTACATGTTTCGGATCTATCTGATCCTTCCTCAGGTGCCAGTGTTCACAATGTGCATATCCCCATAACCCAACATTTAAACACAAGAAAACCACCAACAAGATAGTCCGTTCCACACTGTGGCCAGACTTTGTTAATTCAATTAACAATTTCCAATGCAGTACTGCCCTCAAGGGGCCTACTCCAGAAGTACATGACACTTAAGGCAATAGTTACAATTGTATCAGTATAAACATTGTTTCAAATCTTTCGTACCTGTTACAATCAATCAGTCTATCCAATGTTGCCACTGTACATTTCCTGTAAGAAAGCTCTTTATTTATTACAGGAAATGTACAGTGGCAACATTGAATAGACTGATTGATTGTAACAGGTACGAAAGTTTTGAAACAATGTTTATACTGTAACTATTGCCTTAAGTGTCATGTACTTCTGGCGTAGGCCCCTTGAGGGCAGTACTGCATTGGAAATTGTTAATTGAATTAACGAAGTCTGGCCACAGTGTGGAACGGACTATCTTGTTGGTGGTTTTCTTGTGTTTAAATGTTGGGTTATGGGGATATGCACATTGTGAACACTGGCACCTGAGGAAGGATCAGATAGATCCGAAACATGTAGTGCTACCAAATAAAGAATCACTTGATTGATGATACTGGTTCTCCAGAGTGGTGATTTTGATTTATGAAGATAAGGAGAAGTGGCGGCTCCTATACTCTGTTGGAGGAACCTAACACTATAAGGACAAAGAGAGGGCCTTTTACCTACACCTGATCTAACTATTTTGAATAACTGACACATGCAATAGCTCCAATTTCTCTGTATCACCCAGCAGGGGAATCCGAGTATTCGGAAGTGCACACAAACTCAGCAGATCCCCCATCTCTCTGTCACATGTAGTGGGTGACACATTGTGTAGCTTCCATCTTTCTTTTTCATGCAGAAAGGAAAGGCACACTTATAATAGCTCCAGTTTCACTGTGTGCCAGCTCTGTCTCTCATTTCACTATGCCATCCAGTGATGACCATGGTTCAAACCACTGATGAAAATGTAAATGTGCAAGAGGCTTATATAAATCTGTCATCATATCTCTTCTTTCTCTCCTTCTCTCTCTGTCTGTCTTTCTTTACCTTCACCAGTTCCCTCAACCGTCCTCAAAGCATTCACCATTAACCTGGACTTTTGTTCCCTACTCATAATAATTCACTCTGCATATAAAGGCAGATCTTATTAAGTCTACTTGGATTAGCATTCTCAATAAAGAGAGCATTGGGACGTATGACAGATGGAACCATTTAGTATGTGCAAAGTTTGCCATTTTTTTTTTCATAATTGTCTTTGGCACCGTTTGTCTTGACTCGTAATTCTCATCTTGTGACTCTCTAGTGTAGTTCAGAAGTTGGAAAGCCAAAGAATAAAGGAAAAGTAATAATGAACTTCCAGTGGTATTCTGAGGCAATATGCAGCTGTATTCATTTGTGCATGACTGTGGCAAGCAGGATTAGGTTTAAATAACAGATTTATAAATGAGGGTCTGATTAAATAGACAGGTAATTTAAAAATCTAGTTCCATGAACAATTTGCTTTCTGCTTGTTTGGGTCACTGGAACCAGATTAAAAGGAAAGTCTGTGGGACCTAGCATTATGTCTAACAAAGAGTTAGGACTGCTTTTTTTTTAAGGGACTGTAATAGAATTTATAAACTTTCTGGATAGCCTTTACTTCCCCTATCACACAAAATACCTATTACTTGCCATATTCATCTTTTTAACAAATGTTTGATTTTATATATATATATATATATATATATATATATATATATATATATATATATATATATATATATATATATATATCTCATTAGTTAGGGATGATACACAATATTCCCCATTGCTGTCAATGAGAAGCCCTTGTAAATTACTGCCATAGGGGCAATCAGAAAATGCCTTAGGTTTTAAAGGGGTGCTTCACCTTTAAGTAAACTTTTAGTATGTTATAGATTTGCCAATTCTAAGCAACTTATCAGTTGCTCTTCATGTTTTATTTGTTATAGATTTTGAGTTCTTCTTCTGACTCTTTCCAGCTTTTAAATGGGGGCCACTGACCCCATCATCCCGTAAACTTTTGTCTGTGTGGCTACAATTTTATTGTATACTTGGGGCGTCTCCTACTCATGTTTCAGACTCTCATTCACACCACTGCTTGGTTGCTAGGGTAATTTGGAAACTAGCGACCAGATAGCTGCTGAAAAAAGCAAACTAATGCAAAAAACACAAATAATAAAAATGACTACTGTTATGTTTTAGTAGCCGAGGATGAGTAGAGTATAACAGTGCTTTATTAGCAGGCTCATGCAGCCATTACACAACAGGAAGCAACTCTAATACCACAAGTCTTGAGCACAGTGACATCTACAGGCCATTTGTATAAACACCACAACTACCAACTGCAAATTGTCTCAATATATAACTCTCTACATCATACTAAAAGTTAATTTAAGGTGAACAAACCCTTTAATAATAAATTTGCATTGTTATTTACCTTCCTTCTACAAGGTAGCAAGTTATGGTTAGGAGAACTTTCATCTTATGTTATCTAGAATTAAAGTGAGCATATTCTTTTGTAGCCAAATGCCAGCTTTTGACAGAAATATAGATGTTTAGGCTTTTTTTTTTTCTAAGAGAGTAATTTTTTTAAGATTGGGCTAAACCTATTTGTTTATTTACTACCTATAGTATTTTCACTTTAGACGTTCCATTATCTATTTTATTCAGTAGTTACACCAAAATGGTTATAAAGCCATGCAAGTGATTACAATGATGGTAAAAAAAAAACACACACACACTAGGCTATAAACTCAATTAATAGCCTATAATTCTAATCAAATAATACTGAGCAACTTTTTAAAAAGAACATAGTACCTTGTACTGCGTGAATATATATTGGAGGCAAAACAATCCAATTGGGTTTAGTATTTACATGATTGTTAGCGGACTTAAGGAATGGTGGTTCAAATTACCGAACAATCCCTTATTCAAACATTCCTAATAATATATCCTATACAAGTATGGGATCCATTATCCGGAAACCTGTTATCCAGAAAGCGTTGAATTGCAAAAAGGCCTTCTCCCATAGACTCACTTTTAACCAGATAATCCAAATTTTTGAAAATTATTTCCCTTTTCTCCGTAGCAATAAAACAGTACCTTGTAATTTTGATCCAAATTAAGATATATTTAGTCTGGAAGCAAAACCAGCCTATTGGGTTTACATACTGTTTACATGATTTTTTAGTAGACTTAAAAATGAAGATCCAAATTATGGAAAAATCCGTTATCCAGAATAACCCAGGTCCCGAGCACTCTGGATAACAGGTTCTATACCTGTATAAGGTAAAAAAAACAGTCCAATAAATAAAATAAATCTGGAGCAAAATATCATTTTACACTGTCTCTGAACCTGACTGGTGCATGAGCAACATGTTTATGCCCTCCAATGGCCCTTAAAGAAGAACTAAACCCTAGAAATGATTATGGCTAGAAATGCTGTATCTCATATGCTGAGCATACTGACCATACCTATAGGTTCAGTATCTCTATTGTAGTAATGATCCAGGCGTTCAAAGTTGTCAATGGAGTTTCCCATCTTGGATTATGGAAACAAGGGGCAAATTGTCCCTTATGTCATTGCCATTAAAGGCAACCAGACAAGCTGCATAATAAAAACTATTTTCAAATTAAACATAAACATAACTATTATGCATCTGCCATATGCAGACCAAACAACAACAGTTTTTTATTTATTTTTTTTATAGGTAAACTTTTTCCTTTTATTATTTTGTAACCAATACAAACAATAAACCGTTCTTCTTGAGTTAACATTTGTCTCTGGTTATGTTCACACTTATTACACTGGTAACAATATTGTACTTAATTTGACAGGTGGCAGGTGGTACAGGTGTATGAAAAACTTCATGCCATTTCATTATAATCACTCGGGCCGCTCCTGGCCCTGACTCCCACCTGGGACTCCATATTTTGTTGAATTTAGTAGCATTGCCTCTAGTTTCATATGTGAGCTCAATCTTTGGTATTGTCAAGTTTACTAGGTTAATCCAGGAGTCCCTTGTGGGATGGGCCCCATCCACCACACTATTACACATTTCTTAGCATAGAACATCAAAGCACAGAAACTCAACCTTGTGTGGGCTGTAGGTACTAGGTGTTCCACTACTCCCAAAAGACACACCGTTGGGAGTACTTTTGGGAAGTCCAGGTTCGTCACTAAGGAGGCCATAATTGCGACAAAAAGACAGCTAATGTTGGTCAGTCCCAAATCATGTACAAGAAAATGGCCATGTGGGTCCTACACCTGGGTCAGGAGTCATCATTTCTTTTGCTCATCGCTTTAAGCTTTTGGGGAGTTGTGTAGAGCTGGTGAAAGACTTTGTCCTGAATTAATTTATCCAGCACCGCTATTAGACTGGTATACATGGTCTCTGTGGCCTTGTCCCAATCATCTTAAGTAAGATCTGGGATACTTTCTTGCCATCTCACCTTTGCTACATTGAATGGATGGGGGGACATAGGTAAGGGTGTTATGTTAGAGCTTAGATACCAGCTTTGTGGGTAGCTCCTCTGACAGGGTTTCTTTCACTGCCAATGTGGTTAGGGGGGGGACTTGAATATGTGACGGATCTGAAAATACCTAAATGGCGGTATGTTTTGGCAGAACCTTTAGCTTGAAGTGCTTCAAAGGCGAGGAACCTGCCATTCTGCATGAGATCCCCTAGGTATATCATTTCCTGTTTTGGCCAATATAGGAAGTCCTCTAGATTGCAGAAATGTGGGAGTTGCCCCATAGTGGTAAGCTGGAGATAAAGCGAGCAGGACTCTTTTTAAGGATTCTCAATGTTTGGGTCCAGGCTCTATGTGGTGTGGCGGGAGATTGCTCACAGGTTTGCGGCGTGGCAGGTTTTTAAGGCCTTCTAGAGCACCCACTATTGTATAACTAAGCGAAAATTGGGCAGGGCTAGTAAAGCCAGCCTATTGGGTTTATTTAATGTTCAAATGCTTTTCTAGTAGACTTAATGTATGAAGATCCAAATTACAGAAATGTGTTATCTGAAAAACCCCAGGTCCCAAGCATTCTGGATAACTGATCCCACAACTGTATTATAATATTCCTTCCTACAGTCATACATTAAAAACATGCAATTTTTCAAGCTAGCCTGCACATTTGGGAAACACTTCTCTAGAAGTATTTCTTACTTTGTGCCAAGAAAATGTATTTTGGAGAGGGGTTATAAATATCAACCAAATTATGTGTTGGTGGTGTTGTAACTATGACTCTCCTACTACATGCAAACTACTTGGGAACTTCAAAGCATGCTAATAGGGTGTAATGAAATCATTAGAAACACATCTAACCAAAACCATTTAATCCTGAACAAAGGTGTATAACTTTCTTTAAAGTATAAATATGGTATTCCAATTACATGGCTTATTTTAAGCAGAAAAGCATTTTAAACTAGATCAATAAAAATTATTTAGGTTTTCTATTTTGTGTTTTCCTATTTTTTTTTCGTTGTCTTAATCGCTTATAATTCAAAGCTAAAGAAGCCATTTTGATGAGTGGTGAAATATTTAAAGTCCAGGTGCTTTGCACTTATCACTAGATATTATATCTCATGGTTGAATGGATGAATATTGTGGTAAAGTCTTATGGTGGTATTCCAAAATGTGACAAATTGACCAATAAAAGTTGACTGGAAATTGTTTTTTTTTTTTTTTACTGCTTTTATAATGGCATCCAGCTGTTCAAAGCAATCAAACATATTGTGACGTGACTTGTAAGTACCAACCAGTATCTGAATTTTGCAGCCAAATTGTCAAGCAAATGATTAATTGAACACAAGACGCAGCTACGTGCATGGATATTAGTTGTGATCTCTCTGCCCAAATGCTTCATATAACGGGTTAGTGAGCAGGCAACGCAAAATGTGAGGCTGAGAATGTGGACATGTTTCATTATTTTTGGTCCTGCCCTTTAATCTCTCAATTTTGGGAAAAATTGGAAAGATTTCTATCTCTTAGATTAGAGAAAGAAATCAAATTATATCGGTTTAATTGAGGGTGATATTTTTTTGACAATCCAACCTTGAAAATAGAGGAGATTTTGAATTTATTACATCTTTTTATGAATGCTACAAGGAAACGTATATCTCTTTATTGGATACAGAAGGAAGTCCCTACCTTAAAGGAAGTTCTTTTTTCGCTAAGTCAAGAAGCTTTTAGATATCATTTTGAGAAAGAAAAGTCTTATTATTCTTTTTATTCTTTATGGTCCAGATATCTAGATTTATTTGATAAACCCAAGAAAAAATTGCTAACTAAATTGGGATTCATAAGATCTTCTAAATAAGGGAATTGGATAGTCAAAATATTTCCTGGAAATTCTTCTAATTATTTTCCACGCAGTGTTCTAATTGCTTTGTTGTTTTTATTTCTTTCATGTATTCATTTATTTTTCTTTGTTCTACTGTATTTTATTTTGTTTCGTTTTACTTTTATGATCTTTGTTAGATCTTTCTTGCGCTTGGTTTGTCCTTGAAGAGCATCATTAGTTTTACATACATTTTTTTGGAATTTTGTTTATGTACTGCTTCTTTATTGACTTGTTTATGAATAATAATAAACACGTTGTAAATTGAGCAGGCAACTGTAATATGCACGGACATGAGTTGTAAATTCCCAAGGGCCGTGGAGTTATTCCTTATGAAACACTTGACGTGGCTGAAGTCACAACACCAGTGCTTTTTCTTGACAGAGCTTCTATAATGTTGTGGTAGTGATGATAGTCTGGATAGAATTTACAGAAGATGGCCAATAAGGTGAAGAGAGGAAAGAGGAATGATTTAAGTGTGATTATGTTTGAACAGAAAAAGGCAGGTGGTTAGAGAACTGCAACCCTGATTGTTTTGTCATTTTTTCCCCTTGCCCTCTGGTCTCACGTTTGTTTTTTGCTTCATTCACTCTGTTGCTTTCACTTATTCTATGAACTCGATCCCCCTACTATATCTCTTCCCATCTCTCTCTTCGCCTCCCTGCTTTGTTCTTTTCTTTCTGTACTCTCTATCTTTAGTGCAATGAATCTCTCACGTGGTCTCCTGGCTCAGAAAAATGGTTATAGCCGGTATTTGTCCCCACCACCTCCTCTCCTGACTCAGGGGCCATATGCAGGTAAGTGTGAAGATGTCCTGTCTGTGTTGGTCACCTTGCTTACTTTATTTATAATAACCATAATAATCATCAAATGTTAACAATTTTTACATGGGATTTTTCTCTTTTTGCAAAGACCATGAAACCATAGTCAACATGGTAAACATAATAAGTGGAATCTGTAAAAGTACTGCTTTTATTTACACTAGGGCAGCAGCACCCATAATTACAAATGTGGTCTTAAAGGGATACTGTCATGGGAAAAAAATATTTTTTCAAAATGAATCCGTTAATAGTGCTACTCCAGCAGAGTTCTGCACTGAAATCCATTTCTCAAAAGAGCAAACTGATTTTTTTATATTCAATTTTGAAATCTGACATGGGGCTAGACATATTGTCAATTTCCCAGCTGCCCCAAGTCATGTGACTTGTGCCTGCACTTTAGGAGAGAAATCCTTTCTGGCAGGCTGCTGTTTTTCCTTCTCAATGTAACTGAATGTGTCTCAGTGGGACATGGGTTTTTACTATTGAGTGTTGTTCTTAGATCTACCAGGCAGCTGTTATCTTGTGTTAGGGAGCTGTTACCTGGTTACCTTCCTATTGTTCTTTTGTTTGGCTGCTGGGGGGGAAATGGAGGGGGTGATAACACTCCAACTTGCAGTACAGCAGTAAAGAGTGATTGAAGTTTATCAGAGCACACGTCACATGACTTGGGGCAGCTAGGAAATTGCCAATATGTCTAGCCCCATGTCAGATTTCAAAATTGAATATAAAAAAATCTGTTGAGAAATGGATTTCAGTGCAGAATTCTGCTGGAGCAGCACTATTAACGGATTCATTTTGAAAAACATTTTTGGCGAAAAAAGTATGGCAGGTCCTATCTATTGAAGTAAATAAGCAGATAAATTAAGCTACACAGTATCTTTGCTTAAAACAAAAGGACAGTATACATTTCTCATTTCTACGGTTTATTTTACCTTAATAAAATGTATTTTAAGCAGCTTTCTGTCTGGTATAAGGGGGTCTTAATTCACTTAAGGGGCTAGTTTAAATGTTGTTGGCCAGGGACATATGCAGTCATTGGCTTGCAAGATTTTCAGGGAAGAATGACCAAATAAGCATCTGAAGTCTGTCCATGTATGGGCACCTTTACTCATAGCCATGCTAACTTTTTGTAGGAAGATGCAAAACATAAGTTAGCAAAGCTCAATCCAGAACATTTACTTATGTAGATGGATAATAATCAGGGAGCCCTATTACAGTTGTTTTCAGAATAAGCTGGCCATAGACCCAAAGATCCGATCATGTGAATCGAGGATTCATATGGTTTTCTGACTGTGTATGGAGAGCCCCGACACTTTTAGTCTGGTGGAGATTTGTTGTTTGGTCGATCGGACAGGTTAAAAAATTTGCAATTATGTATCTGCATGTATTGCCGATCGTACACTGTCGGACATAACTTTTGTACGATTGCTGTCAGGGGCAGAATATCGGCTCATCTGTTCTTTACTTTATTTGATCTGAATGGTTAGTGGCAGGTCGGGAGATGGGGAAGTGCGATCGTTCAAAGATTCGAACGATCAGATCTTGGCGTCTATGGCCATCTTTATAGCAGTCAGACATCACCATCTTGATCAGACCATGTTTTTGGTAGAAATTTTACATGGCAAATAATTTTTTCGTAGGTGTAGTACAGTAACCAGCAGACCCAGCAGTCATGACATGCATGCTGCTGATTTTGTGTAATTGAATCATTAATTAAGGCTTGTCCCAAATAATAATAGCGCTTGTTCCAAATAGCAGCAGTGTGGAGTTCAATTAGTGAGGTCATCCAGTCTGTGAAAAAACAGGTGTCAAGTACGGCCCTTATTTAAGGAAGGAAGGCAACAAATGTTGTGCATGCTGGTTATAGTGTATTTTTCTCTGAAAATCTGAGTAGAAGGGTTGTTCCAGACATTGTTCAGAAGAACAGCATACTTTGATTAAAAAGTTGAAAGGAGAGAGGAAAACATATAAAGAATTGCAGAAAATTATAGACTGCTCAGCTAAAAGAAAACGTGGAAGAAAACTGAAAACTACCATTTGAGTGGATAGAAGAATAGACAAAATGGCAAAGACTCCATCAATGATCAGCTCCTGGAAGATCAAAGAAGGTGTAAAGTTACGTGTGATACTGTTACAATTAGAAGACGCCTATGTGAAGCCAAACTATCGGCAAGAAGCCCCAGCAAAGTCCCATTGTTGAAAAAGAGACAAGCTGAAGAGGTTATAATATATCAACATTATGTATGGCCTAAAGAGAAATGGCGCAACATTTTGTGGACTGATGAAAGCAAGATTGTTCTTTTTGGGTCTAGGGGCCACAGACAGTTTGTCAGACGACCCCCAAACGCTGAATTCAAGTCACAGTACAGAGTGAAGACAGTGAAACATGGTGGCACAAGCATCATGATATGGGGATGTTTCTCATACTCTGGTGTTGGGCCTATTTATCACATACCAGGGATCATGGATCAGTTTCAATACATCAAAATACTTGAAGAGGTCATCAAAAATGCTGTTTGTGAGGCAAAACCAAGAAATGCAGAAGAATAGTGGAATGTAACAGGTGCCAGAAGTTGGTCGACTCCATGAAACATAGATGTGCAGCAGTTCTCAGAATCACTGATTATACAACTAAATAATCGTTCAGGGATTGAAAGGAAAGCAAAATCTTGTAACATTATTCAGTTTATACAGTGAATGTTTGAGTTAATAAAGAAGAATTCAGACACTGTTTTTTGAACAGCCTAATATTCCCTTTTCTTTACTTTCTGTAAAGGAATAACACAAATTTGATACATTTTCCTTCATGGTGATTTGGAATAGATTGTGCAGTGTTCCCAATGCATTTGCGTGTATGGTAATAAAAAATATAATAAGGATTTTGAGCTTTATTCACTTTTTTAAACACCCTGCTATTATTCTGAACACAACTGTAAATGAACATCTGCTGACCAAGACATGTCATTTGTTTCCATCTCTTAGCAGCTCAAATTAAAGAACAACAAAGCAGAACAGACAGTAGGTAAGTGATCATTTTGTCAATATTGCAGTTTGTAGTTGTGTCAGTGTTGTCCAACTGTTTCAGTATAGTGGGCCAATTTATCAATATTCTAGTTGTTTGGGTCCACATTATAATCAGGTTAAAGGTGCTCTTGAACAGTATGAGGTTCTTCAGAGTCTCTTGAAGCTACATCTTGCCCCTACAACGGATGTTGGACAAATGGCCAATTCATTTCCCACCTTTCTTGTATGTGAAGCAGGGGAGGAACTACCGGGGGAGCAGGGGGTGCAAGCGGGGCAGGGCCCACACCCCCTCAGGGCTCCCCGGCAGTCCGCCCGTCCCATGTTCCCCGGCCAGTTCCGGGTGTACGGAGGGGGGCAGGGCCCGGCTGCGCGTCCTGCGCCAGGGCCCGCCCCCCTCTAGTTCCGTTTCTGATGTGAAGTGACAAGAATGAATGAGATCTGCCTGCATCATTGCACATAAAGTGGGTTTTGAACAAAATGCTTGTGTTTTGCATGTTATGCCTTTTGTGCATTGACCGGCAGATTTATTAATGTTATTGCACATACACCAGTTTTTCCCAAAATCCACTCCGTGCGTAGTGAGACAGGCAGATCTCAGGCGCAGATCTTTCACTCCTATCATATAAAGGTGGTGGTTTTGATTTCAAAATGCTCAAGAATACAATTAACCTCTCAATATAATCTGGCTCCAAATTTAATGTAACCTATGTGACATATGGGTTCAGTACCAATAAGAAGTACAAGGCTTTCTTTGCATGTTGCACCTGTTATGGGCAGATTTATCAAGGGTCAAAGTGAAAATTCAAATTTTCTGGTGTTTTTATGGCCAGATTTGACTAGGGAATTGTTAAAATTAGATTTTTTTCAAAAATTAGATTTTCGAGATTTATCATACTCTGGCCCTTTAAGAACTCGAATTCGACAATTTGCCACCTAAAACCTGACAAATTGCATTTAGTCAATGGGAGACGTCCTGGGTAGTGATGGGAGAATTTCTCCCATTTTGCTTCGCCGCAAAATTCACAAAACTCTAATTTTGATGCTTGCATAAATTTTGACGCCGGCGTTAAAGTTAATGGGCGTCCAAATAGTATTGATGTGCAATGGTTTTTCCGAAGCGCGCTCTAATTTATTTGCAGAGAAGCACTGAAATTTGCCGCAAATTTGCTCCTTGCGAATTTATTTGCCCATCACTAGTCCTGGGATCAATTTGCCGCCTTCCTGACATTCGAGTCTTTTTCGGAGTTGATCCTATTAACCCGAGTTTAGGAAATTCAAATTTTTTTTTAATACATTTCTATTGGTCGAAATTCGAGTTGATGGGAGTTTAAAAGAAAACAAAAAAAAAAAAACTCCATGAATTCGAAATTCGACCCTTGATAAATCTGGCCCCTAGTGTTTGTTGTTATGCCAGTTGAATTGCAGGCATGTAACTGTATGCCTATATCCAGCCAGAGTCCTGCCCCTTCCTTTATAGGGATAGCATTCATCTTTTCGGAGAGCATAATTATTTTCCATCTCCATAGGTGCATTGTGGGTAAAAAAAACATGGCAAGATGATTGTTTTTGCACTTCTGTAAAAATAAGCTCTTGTCTATTATATTTTTTTTTATAGTGCCCAAGAAGGGAGAACCCAGGACAGGCCTAATGGTTCAAACTGTCAACATCAAAATGAGCTTATTTCATCTAAACAACATGTTCAGGATTTACATATGGAACTGGCAGCAGGAAGAACAACGAGTGACCTGAAAGAAGGACAGAATGCCACTAAATCCCCATGGTGCGACCACCCATCCTACACAGTGTTGGGAACAGTGGTAAATGCAGCTTGGGTTAAGAAGAAACAGGAGCTACGAAGTACACGGCCATGGTGAATAGGATGGTGTGGAAAGCTATGGAATGTAAAGGCAAGATAGGAATTTAGCTGACAAGCAGCACAAAGACACTTTATTAAATGCACAGACATATCTATGTCAAATAAATATTTTTTTAACAAACTTTTGTGTTTGCAGTGGTGCATTTACTCTTTCAATTCTTTTATATCCTGAGCTGGAATTCCGGAATGATTTTTATGGTGTAGTTTTTATTTCTAAATTACAGTTTACACTGCTTCCTTTTATTTTAGGAGGGCAGAACTATCAATTTACCTGATTATCCTGGGAATTATCTGTTTTAGATGTCCCTCCCCTGTTCATAGGGTTGCCACCTGGCCGGTAAAAATTATGGCTGATGTTATTAATAGGGAAAAAAGATAAATATATATGAAGCTCAGTACATTTTTCCAGAAAAGGCAGCAACCCTACCTGTTCATGAACTCCCATCATGATTCCCAAGGTACAGTAAATGCCATGTGCAGTGAGCACCCAGCTGACTTGTCCTGGCCAAGATTGTCTGTTCATAAACCAAATACCTAGTCATTCTAGCACCTTATAATAGGATTGCTGTGTCCCATTTTGACCCAGAAAGCCCAGTTTTCAGAACGGCTGCCCAGGTCAAAACTGCCTTCCATGTGACAATGAGAAGACTACTGTATATAAACTCTGACATTTTTTTTTTTTTTCAGTGTTCTGACTCTTGGTGAGTTCAGAATCCATGTAGCTTGTGTCAAACAAACTTTTATTATCTTTTACCACAAATGGTCTCCAGTAACTGAATTTCCCAGGCAGTTTCAATGCTATTAATGTGCTCATGTGGCACTTTGGTGAGTGACTTCAGAAGCCTCCCCAGGGAAGTAACAGACAAAGTAATGTTTTCCTAATTATTATAGAGACACACAGTGAATAAAAATCCAATCCAATAATATTAATAATATTGACACTTACAGGAGGTAATTGTCCCGTTTTGAGCGGGACGGTCCCGCTTTTGACAGCTCAACCTGCAGTCCCTGATTGTTACTGAAATGTCCTGATTTGGTCATTGATCTCCTGCACTGAACAGCAAGAAAAATAGATGCAAAGTTTCTAACTTAATTGGCTTTTGGCAGAGAGCACATAAGATACTTTTGTAACAATTTAAGATATGTAGGTCTCTTGGGGAAACTATGACTTGCAGTTTAAAAGGCAATTCACCTTCATTAGCACAACTGCAATAACACATAAAAACCACAGAAATGCGTTCAAATGCGTTCAGGTATGAAATAGGCTGGGACAAGAGCTGACAGTCTAGTATCATTTTATCATATTTTAGATTCTTTAACAGATCATCAGTTGATGGTGATTGAGGTTCTGTTGATCAATAATTGGTATTCAACACAGTACCATATGCATTTCCATTGAACATAAATAAAATGTTCTACTATTGCATTTTATTTCAACTATAGATACACTTATTCATTATAGCCAATGCCGTCCAATGTTTGGGCGCTGCTTACTCCATACAACCATCTTTAAATGACCCGAAACAGTGACTATTTTTTTAGAAATAAACTAAGGAAAAGCTGGCCAAAGACAAATGACAGTAGTATCTTCTCCAGAACCGCTACTGTGGGATGATTCTTTTGGCAGAAGAATAAGTCACAGAACTTGGAGGGCACTGCTGTACAGTAGGGGTTTCCCATGAACCACATTCAATTGCAAAAAGAGTTATGGAGCAACACTAGGGTTGCCACCTTTTTACTACGCTATGTCCGGGCAGGGGTGATGTCACATGAGTGGAGCTATCGCATTACACGGGTGGGGTGATGCTACGTGGGTGGAGCTACGATGTGACGATTGGTTATTGGCGGAACACCATGTCGATCTCGGAAAACCCTGCCTGATTTGAGGCCGCTGGAGAGCAACATGTTGCTCACGAGCCACTGGTAGAGTGCAGTGGGGATAGAGGGACCAGCACCAGTAATAGACCAGCTTTTATAATACATACAAAGATGTTTAGTCGATTCAGTCAGGCCTATTTTTCCATACAACATGCACATTAGATTCAGTTCTCATCAGAAGCCATTTTGCCTAGAAAGATGTTTTTGGACTGCAGGAAAAAATCTATAAACACAACAAAATCAGAGAATATGGCACCAAAGGCATAATCAACCCGCCAATATCCGCCAGTGCCCGACTTCCGGGTTCCTTTATAGACCCGCCAATGACGTCACTCCAACTTGCAGTACAGCAGTAAAGAGTGATTGAAGTTTATCAGAGCACAAGTCACATGACTGGAGGCAGCTGGGAAATTGACAATATGTCTAGCCCCATGTCAGACTTCAAATTTAAATATAAAAAAATTCTGTTTGTTTTTTTGAGCAATGGATTTCAGTTCAGAATTCTGCTGGAGCAGCACTATTAACTGATGTGTTCTGAAAAAAATTCCCATGACAGTATACTTTTAAAAATATCAGTCTGATCACACTAAAAGTAGCTCTTAGTATAATCTATTCTTGCCATAAATACAATAAAGTGGCACAAAATCCCTCGCCTTCACTTTACTTCGTAACTCCCGCCCTCTCCTTGTCTCGACTTCCTTTATAAGAAAGTGCGTTTCCTGTTGCTGGTCACGTGGTGCAGTGATGTCACGGAGAAAGTCTGTAGGTCCAGCCGGACGGGCAGGAAGTGTAGTACGCGTTGGTGCCGGCTAGCGCCGAATTACGAAAAGCGGCCCCGCAGGAGAGGGGGACGAGTGGATGTCAGTGTGTGTGAGGAGGCTCCGCGGGGCCCAGGCGCTGGGTGGTCGGTGGAGGGATGGAGTCCTAGGCGCAGCAGTAGGGAGAGTGAGAGAGGGAACGAGGGTGAGTAGTGAGCAAGTAACAGGCACAACTTGTGCGGGGAGAGCGCACTTATACCCGAGGGGGGTGTGTCCGTGTGATCAGGAAAACACTTGCTGCAAGTAGGAGCCAGTCAGTCACAAGCGGATACTGAGTGTAGTGCTGACACTTTATTGTTCTATACTACATGAGCCTGGTGATACTGGTCTGCCTCATGTATAATAATATATGTGTGTCTTTCACTTCACTGTACCCTACTGAGCTCTGCAAAAAAGTATATCTAGCAATGAATCCACAGCTCGTCACTCTGAACTAGGATTTTATTGATGCAAGATTATTGTAACCCTCCTGGTTGTCTCTTTATTGATTATTAGGGGTGCACAGAATCCACTATTTTGGGTTCGGCCAAACCCCCGAATCCTTCGCTAAAGATTCGGCCGGATACAGAACCCGAACCCTAACTTGCATGTGCAAATTAGGAGTGGCAAGGGGAAAACAGTTTTTCCTTCCTTGTTTGCTGACAAAAATTCACACGATTTCCCTCCCCACCCCTAATTTGCATATGCAAATTAGGATTTGGATTTGGTTCTGCTGGGCAGAAGGATTTGTCCGAATCCTGCTGAAAACGGCCGAATCCCGGATTCGGTGCATCCCTACTGTAGACCGTAGACTAATGGCATCTGAGCTACTGTTACTTATCTTTATTTTCTTCTATTCATTTTCAAAACATTCATTCAAACCAGTTTCTCATAACTAATTCCACTGACTACAGCAGTTTAAACACAGACTGTACAACTGTAGCGTTAGTTGGATGTGTCATTGAACAAACTCAACAACTGTTGTATTTCCTTCAAATACCTTTGTGTGTATTAACTAGGGATAAATCGAATCCACTATTTTGGATTTGGCCGAATCCCGAACCGATTACTAATTTGCATATTCAAATTAGGGGCGGGGAAGGAAAAAAGTGGGGAAAAAATTGTTTATTTCTTTGTTTTGTAACAAAAAGTAACGTGAGATCCTGCCCTCCCCACAATTTGCATATGCACATTAGAATTTGGGTTTGGCCAGGCACAAGGATTCGGCCGAATCCCGCTGAAAAAGGCGAATCTTGGCCGAATCCTGAACCAAATCCTGGATTTGGTGCATCCCTAGTATTCTTTTCTAAACCAATTTTTTGTTGTTTTTTTAACTTCCCTTACATCCAGATATCATCCATTTCAAATAGCACTGCAAAAATTACAAAAAATGACATGTTTCCACAGACGTTACAGTTGCATATTTACAATATCTTCGCAAAAGTTTGTAACTATTACTGTTCCTTTAACTTTTCAGAAGAAGTTCTATATGAGTAGTACTGGAATGTTTTCTTTCCTGGGATTGTGTTATAAAACGGACAAGATGTTATTCTGCCCTGTTGTCAAGGCCGCTTGCTTTATAATTTTAATTTTTTTTTTTTTAGCCTCATGATGTTAGCTGGCCCCCAGAATTGAACCCACGCTTGTGTTATCCCTCACCTCTCAAAAACCTTTTGCCTACAACGACTACAAGCTCATTTACACGCATTAAATCTGCTAATAACAGGGAATGCCCTTCAGTTAATGGATGGGAGAAGCATCAGAGACATCTGCCGTCGACAATGGCACCACTGAGGACAAAAGTCTCTGCATCTAAATCTCATTCTTCCAATGTGCCGTGCTCCAGTGTGAGCTGTGTGTATCCAGTGGGAAGTGATGCCTGGCATTTCACTTGTGCTCAGCTTGACTGTTTTAGAAGTTTGTTTGAACCTGGAGTTTGCAGGACACCTTACCAGGCTGTTGCATTACCCATTCCTGGAACTCCGCATGGAATTTTAGCATTTCACCCAAGTAAGGAGATGCAAGCCAGCTCAGTCCCTGGAAACAACCAGCCTGATATGGAACAACAGCTGGCTGTAATGCATGCCAAACTGAGGGAAGAGGTACACTTCTATTTAATGCATTATTAGCAATATTACTTAAAGGGCTTGTTCACCTTTAAACACATAGTTGTTTTCATAGTTCACCAGAAACAAAGAATTTTGCCAATTAGTTTCTATTATCTATCTGCAACAGTTTTTCTAATATTTAATTTTGAAGTGTCATGTTTCAGTGTTTCAATTTTAAAGCAGCTCTGGGAGGGGGGTCAACGACCCTGTAAACTGTTCTAAATTGATAAATTTAGTTGATATATTTCTTATCTTTGTCCCTGCTGAGCAGAATCTCTGGGTTTCATTACAGGCAGCTGTTAGAATTGGTACAATAGTTGCTGATATTCCAGAGATGCTGCTGAGAAATGGATCAACTAAACGTTGTAAAATTTTAATAGATTAGAGCAGGGGTAGGCAACGCGCGGCTCCGGAGCCTTGTGCGGCTCTTCATCCTGTTTGTTGCGGCTCGGTCTTGCAGCTTTGTCTGTCATGTCGTCTATACAGCCCTCACACCTGCTGGCGGCTTCTTAAGTGTGTGACTGCGGTAAGCTAATGGTTATCTTACTGCGGTTGCACATTCAGGAAGCCGCCAGCAGGAGCGAGGGCTGTATAGACATGCCAGGAGTGACAGGCAAGACCGAGCCGCAAAAAAAAAATTATTCATCATGGTCCTTACTGTGGTCACACACTCAAGAAGAGAGAAGCCTCCAGAGTCCAGCTGTAGCAGGTGCGAGGGCTATAGACGTGGATGTGACCTCTATATGTTGGGTGTCAGATGTATTCAAGCTCACTCTATTAAAATCATCAGACATCATCTCTACCTGAGATATGTTAGATTTTATGTGTTCTGGAATCCGTTTTTTGAGTGAGCTCGAATACATCTTCTAGGCAAAAGGAGCCCCCCTATAAGATATATTGGATCTAACTTTCAATAAATATCTGACCCTCAACTGCTGCATGAAGACAGAATGAAGAAAAACAGATGCTGAGAGAGGGACAGTGAAGATAAACCTGATTATTTCAGAAAGGATGCAGAATTTTTAATCGATTGTATTTAGAAAGTTTCTTATTGGAGTATGATGAAGCTTATATTCAACTTTCATATTCACGATAGTTCCCCCTTTAATGGTTTGGAACAGTTACCTACTGTCTGACTACTTTGCTGAGCTGGTTGACTACTGTTACTTTGTATCAACAGCCTCTGTCCTCAGCCTGCAGCCTCCAAACCCCACAATTCCCTGCACACGTGATTTCAATAAGGAAAGGAAGATCAGAGTGCAATGCATTGTGGGTTATGTAGTTCCTGCATGTTGTCTGTAAGCTGTGGAGAAGTTGTTACAATTTGTAACATCAGTGTTTAGTCCCCCCATCCCTGCCAGGATTTCCAATGATTCAGAAAGAGAAGAACTGTTAAACAGCTGTATTTCAGTATAGAAAATGGCATTTATTCATACGGTTTGAAGAAACACGTAAGTGCCGGAGTTCCCCTTTACTTCTGTAATGGTTATGTTGAGAAATTGTAGTGTGTTTGATCTGTAATTATATCATTGACTGTAACACTTGCTAATATTTTTTATCTGGTCATTTTAGGGGATTGCTGATAGATGGCTTAATAAAGTGCCCAGTGGGAGCCCAATAATGTTGCATGTGGGCAATATTCTTACATGTCACAGTAATAAGTTATTTGGAAAGGTTTAGCAGCCTTAGATATGAGCACTATGAAAGGACTCCTGCCTGCTACCCTAAACGCCACCCCCACCCACCCCTATGGTCTTTGTATCTTGAACAAATGGAAACGTTTGATTTGTTTCCTATTAGTTGCCAGATTTCTTGTTGAAAACTATGGATTACTCGCTATATAGGAAGGATGTGGAATTTGTCAGCAATGTCCTGCATATACATACAAGGTGAGAACATGCTTTACTATCCAGATGATTCTCCCCAGAGGGCATGGGGCTTAATTCCAGTGCTGAACCACAAAAATATTCTAAAATTATCTGTAAATGTCATGCCTACTGATTGCTGTTTCTTCTTTCTCTGACTGCTAAAAACATTAGGCCGCTCTTTTTAAAGCGGACCTGTCGCCTACACGAGTTGCAAAATGAACGTCTATTAAACATGAAACACTTTTTTTTTTTTTTTTCATTCAAACATCCATACATGTTATAATGGTGTTTAAATATCTGAGCTGTCAATCAAATATCTGCCCACCCTCTATGCCTGAGGCATAGAGGCGGGGCATTCAATCACTTTCCATTCACCACTTCCTACATGTCACTGCACTTTTTGCATTGCCCCTTCCCTCCTCAGGCTCTATCATTATCTAGGGCACTGCACATGGGCATTAGGTTCCCCATTCTGGTGCATACACAAGATTTTGGGGTGATACACAATTTATCCTAATAACAGTGTCCACAACATGGCTCTTGCCTGCTTGCTGTGACTGTGTAATTCCAAGACTGAAGGAAACAAAATGTAATTAATAAATACAGTGTAAGTAAAGTTTATTTTACTCAACTAACATGACATAAAAGAATTTGGAATCATTTCTTTGGAGTGACGGGTCCCCTTTAAGCCCAGACCCTAATTCCCACAGTGCCTAACATGTTCCGCGAATAACAGACCCGGGAAGATGCAATTGTAGTCAAAATTCTTTTCAATAGAAATTTTAATTACAACTTTAATATCTTTTGGAAAGCTGCTTAGAATTCCATATTTTGTCATTATAAAGAAAAGAAAGCAAATTGATTGCTTTGGTGGACCTTCCAATTAAGCATATTTTTTGCTTCCCACAAGCCATATCTTCCTATCACAATGTGTGTTGCATTATTACAGTACAGTGATTCCCTGTCTCTCTTTTGTTCTGTTCCAGAGGTATCCTGTTATATCAGCTACTTTTGACACTTTCGCGGTTTTTGTTCTTGAGTTACTTATCCAATGCACATGTCTCTATCCTGAAACTGACATCTCACCCCGAAACATGTAGTATCCAAGCTCGCTGGGCAATCTCAGGCCTTCCTTTGCACACTCTTCTCTTCCACTTCTATCGTAATGACAAGACAGAGCTTTACAAGTAAGTAGTCTGATATAGTGTCACCCTTACCTTCTACTATAGAAAACTATATTCAATCGCTGATGTTCTTGCTTGGTTTTTAGGTCTTTTGATGCTCACTCCACCTTTTACTTGGCCTCAGATGGTCTAATACGTCTACATAAATTGGAACGGGTAAGTGATGAATAAAACGGATTAGCATGAACCACCATTACTGCACAGAAAGAATATACAGTCATGGCCATAAATATTTGATTATTTGAAATACAGTTATGGGACCTGTTATCCAGAATGCTTGGGACCTGGGCTTTTCCGGATAACTTCTTTCCTTAATTTGGATCTTCATACCTTAAGTCTACTAGAAAATCATGTAAACATTAAATAAACCCAACAGGCTGGTTTTGCTTCCAATAAGGATTAATTGGATCTTAGTTGGGATCAAGTACAAGCTACTGTTTTATTATAACAGAGAAAGAAAAAGGTAATAATTTTTAAATATTTGGATTTTTTTTTAATTATAATAGTTTATGGGAGAAGACCTTTCTGTAATTTGGAGCTTTCTGGATTAGGGATGCACCGAATCCACTATTTTGGATTCGGCCGAAACCTTGAATCCTTCGCAAAAGATTCGGCCGAATAACGACCAGAATCCTAATTTGCATATGCAAATTAGGGGTGGGATGGTGAAAACATTCTTTACTTCCTTGTTTTATGACAGTCACATTTTCAAAATGTTGGCTCTGCATGCCACAGAAATGGATCCACAATGAAGCAATTAAGACATTGAATTGTAGACTTTCAGCATTATTTCAAGGGGTTTAACAAAAGTACTATATGAGCCATTTATATTTATGCCCCCCCGCCCACACATAATCAAGAGCTCAAAATTAATTGGACAAACTAACAATAATTGATTTTTTTCATACTTTGTTTAAAATCTTTTGCAGTCAATGGCTGCTTTAAATGCGGAACCCATGTAGATCATCAGATGCTGGGATTCCTCCCTAGTGATGCTGCAACTGTTCTCCGTTTGTTCCTTGGTCTCCCAGCCTTTTGTTTTCTCTTTTGTTTAGCAAGCGAAATGCATGTTCAGTTTAGTTGACGTCAGGTCTTTGAGGACTACTCCACTTCTTTGTTTTCAATAGCTTTTTTACGGAATGTTGTGAACAGTTGTTCATCTGTACGTTGAAGCTTTGGCTGACTCTAAACACATCCCGTAGACCTTTTCATCTCGCTTGTCCATTCATCTGTCCAAATAATATTGTTCTAGAACTGGAAAAGCCTTTATAGATGTTTTCTGTCATCTGAACTGACCTTTCTATTCTTGAGTGGTTTGCACCTTGTGGGAACCTCTCTTTTTGACAACATTAACAATTTTTTAGACCTCATGTTAAAGAAATTGTTCAGTGTAAAAATAAAAACTGGGTAAATAGGCTGTAAAAAAAAATGCTTCTAATATGGTTAGTTAATGTACCGTATATACTCGAGTATAAGCCGCCCCGAGTATAAACCGAGGTACCTAATTTTACCTCCAAAAACTGGGAAAGCTTAGTATAAGCCGAGGGTGAGAAATGCAGCAGCTTCTGGTAAGTTTCAATCAAAAAATTGAGGGTTTCTGCTCCCATTGGAGGTGCCGGTGTCTTGTTTTTGGATGCCGGCGACCATTCACCATTCTTGGAGACTATTCTTAGGACGCCGGCGACTATTCTTGGGCGCCGGCGACCGTTTTTGCGCTTGACCCGAGTATAAGCCGAGGTAGCGGTTTTCAGCATATTTTGGGGGCTGAAAAACTCGGCTTATACTCGGTAACGTATAAAGGCTGGAGTGACTGGATGTGTAATATAATAGCCAGAACACTACTTCCTGCTTTTCAGTTCTCTAAACAGTTATGTCCCATGTGGCCCCCCTTCAAGTCGATGACTAACTCAGAGTTAGAGAGCTGAAAAGCAGGAAGTAGTGTTCTGACTTATGTTACACATCCAGTCACTCCAGCCTTTATACATTACATTTTTGGCGAACTAACTGTATCAGAAACATTTTAATTTTGCACAGCCTATCTATTTACCCAGTTTTTATTTTTACACTGAACTGTTCCTTTTAAGAGTTCACAGCAACAATGTTACTGCAAATGTTACTGGCCCTTTTAACTAAGACATCTCCACTTTCCAATTAATTGCCCCTGCCATTGTTCATTCAGATTCCAAGAGGAAAGGCTACCTGCATCTCTCACAATTAAATGGCTGCTCCTAGACTGCATACAAGTGATGAAATGCACACTGACTGGCACCAACAAACCCACTGAAACCTCATCCTTAAACTGGTTACTTACATGCTGCAAAACATCATGAAAAAAAAAAATACAGTTGTAGGTAAAATGCTTTCCTTCATTTCAAACAAAGCAAATGGTCCTGGGAGTTCAGCCTGAATTACAGTAAAGCACAATTAATAGCAAAACCAGGGAGTCCAAATGTTCTGTTATATATATTTATCTTTTATTTTGTTTTATCTCCTGGGTTTCTCTTTCATGCAGGTGATGCCTTCTCAGCCACTTTCCGTACCCAAGAAGACTCTTCTCGCTGCTGCTCTGGTAGCTTTAGGCTTGGGAGAAAATCGTCCTGCACTCAATTTACTATCTTCCCCTAAAGCATCTCCCAAGCTTTGATACAACTTTGATACTTGCTTCTGCTTCTAAAAGACTTTCTATACCGTACAGCATGAAGGTGGCTTGCAGAGTAACTGGTTTTGTTCAAAAATGTAGGGTAGACACTGTTAAACCCTACAGACAACTGTGGATGAATGCAATCTGTACAAAAGGTGCTGAGTCAATAACTCTATCAGTTTCCCTTTCTTACAGATATTCTGTACTCTGCTGTGTATGCTGTTGTAACTGTTGATCCAGCCTGTGGATGTGTAACATTCTGTACATAATTAAATTATAACATTAGGTCTAAACAGTTGTGTGCAGCCTGTATCCGTGTGTGTGATTTTTAAAAAGTAATGTGTATAGATGCACCCAGGGAGGCACAGGGGGTAGAACTGTACCAGGCCTAATGGGGGGCCCGGCTGTGCTGCACTTTTGGAAATAACTGGGCTCCCCTTGATGCCGCATCTGCCAAACAGCTGAAGTTGTGAAGCTGTGAGTTCAGTTCTACTGAACACCAATGTTTTTTTTTATTTTATTAAACCCCTGGCCACCAATGTATTATTTTAATACTCTATAGGCCCCTGCCACCAATGTTTTTAAAAAAAAAAAAAATATATTCTCTGGGGCGTTTCGTTTTAACTTTTAAGGGGGGCCCTGACACCAGTGTTTTGTTTTTTTTAAAAAAAACTTATGGGGGGCTCTGGTGTTAACATTTTTTTTCTTATGGCAGGCCCTGACACCAAAGATTTTTAAAAAAAACTTTTATGGGGGGCCCTGGTGCCACAGTTTTCTTTTTAAACTTATAACGGGACCCTGACCATCAATGGCTTTTTATAACTTGTGGGGGGTTTACCGTTTTTAGCACTGATGTCTGAGTGGTCTTTTAACTGTGGGGTGGGGGGCTCCCAGGGGGCCCCAAAAATTGTTGTACGGAGCCCTGTGATTTCTAATGGCGGCCCTGGATGCACCCATTAACTGATATATAGCAATGTATGGTTGAACTAAATATTAAATGAGCAGTGGCTCCAGACCAAAGAATGGTCATAGCTATATTACAGTGGAAATAAGAAAAGGTAAATGTTTATTTGCATATTTGTACATTATACTTTTTGGAAGTGTTTCTTCTACACAAAAGGCACATCAGTCATAGTTTCCAAAGTTGCTCCATGGTGTCCGGCCTGCTATCAACTATACCTCAGATCAGACTGCTCAAGTCTAACCAGTTTGTATTAAAATGCAAAGTCATGAAACCGATTCTAAAGGCCAAGCGGAAAGCCTTGCACAGGCGAAACCTGAGGTTTGTAAGTGGCCATCCCATTGGCCTTTATTTGGTAAGCTCAGGTTTAGGTTATCTCAAAAATAAATGGCACAATTACTAACTTTAAAGTAGGGATGCACCCAATCCACTATTTTTGATTCAGCCGAATCCTTTGCGAAAGATTTGGCCGATTACCGAACGAGTGGGAAGGGGGGTAAACATTTTTTACTTCTTTGTTTTATGACAGTCACACGATTTCCGTCCCTGCCCCTAATCTGCTTATGCATATGTAAATTAGGGATAGGGATGGGAAGGGGAAATCATTTTTTACTTCCTTGTTTTGTGACACACGTGATTCCCCTCCCCTAATTTGCGTATGCAAATTCGGTTACGCCAGGCAGAAGGATTCCGCCAGATCCGACTACTGCTGAAAAAGGCAGAATCCCGAACCAAATCCTGGATTTGGTGCATCCCTACTTTAAAGGAATAAAACCTCTCTCTCACCAGGAGAGAAAAAAGGTCACTGAATGCTTGATTTAAACAATTGGATGTGCTCTTCATATTATATTTGAGAATACTCCTTATAAAGCTATACCTCCTCCTTATACTCCTTATAAAACAATACCTCTCACACTGCCTTAGAAAATTGAACCAAAAACCTACTGTATGGGTCTCTGCAAATAGACCATAACTTTACTCTTGCTTCCACCCAAACACTGAGCAGTTACTGTCCTTTAATAATGGCACAAAGGAAATGCGAGTGAAGGGGCAGAAAAAAGGGGTGAAGATGTAATATGGCATTACTGCAATTTAGAATTACAGTGGCACATACTACATAGACATATAAAACATTTCTCAAGACTCGTTTACCAATACTGAGAAAATTTGCATCTGGACATTAACCCATCACAACTAATTACTGGTCAGCTCTGTTCAGTCAGCGGCATGTAAAACAACAACAACAGCAAACTTTTGGTTGCCATGGGTTATTGCCTAGGTGCAAATTCACAGACTGTTATTAAAATGGACCCAGATAGCTGCTGATTGTTGCTTCTAGAAATCTCTTAACACATTCAATTGTGCAGATGAATGATGCCATTTTGTTAGACTATATACTAGTTAGGGATGCACCGAATCCAGGATTCGGTTCGGGATTCGGCCTTTTTCGGCAGGATTCGGATTCACCCGAATCCTTCTGCCCGGCCGAACCGAATCCTAATTTGCATATGTAAATTAGGGGCGGGGAGGGAAATCACGCGATTTTTTGTCACAAAACAAGGAAGTAAAAAATGTTTTCCCCTTCCCATCCCTAATTTGCATATGCAAATTAGGGTTCGGTTCGGTATTCGGCCGAATCTTTTGCAAAGGATTCGGGGGTTTGGCCGAATCCAAAAAAAGTGGATTCGGTGCATCCCTAATACTAGTGGTCCGACAAAAAAAGAAGAGGTGGGGAAAAATGACCAGGAACACTTACCCCAGCATTGCAAGCAAAAAATCCTGCCATGTAAGCTACACTGAAAAGCAGCTGTTATGTCACTTAAAGCAGTATTCTAACAAAGAATCAAAGGTGTGGACTGAGAGAACTCCGTTCTACTACCTAAGCTAGATAGGAGAAAATATTTATCTTTCCATGATGTACTTTAGTTTCTCCTTCATAAATACACATGTAAACAAGCAAAGTAATTATATAGTAAGACGTAATATTATTTTGTGTAGAAAACTGAAGCTGTGAGAAGTATTACACTTTGGGGCAGATTTACTTAGGGTCGAATATCGAGGGTTAATTAACCCTCGATATTCGACTGTCGAAGTTAAATCCTTCGAATATCGAAGTCGAAGGATTTCGCGATATTCATTTGATGGAACGATTAAATCCTTCAATTCGAACGATTCGAAGGATTTTAATCCATCGATCGAACGAAATTCCTTCGATCAAAAAAAGCTTAGAAAGCCAATGGGGACCTTCCCCATAGGCTAACATTGAGGTTCGGTAGGCTTTACTTGGCGAAGTAGGGGGTCGAAGTTTTTTTTAAAGAGACAGTACTTCGACTATCGAATAGTTGAACAATTTTTAGTTCGAATCATTCGATTCGAAGTCGAAGGTCGAAGTAGCCAAAAAAAACATTCGAAATTCGAAGTTTTTTTTTTTTTTATTCCTTCACTCGAACTAAGTACATGTGCCCCCAAATGTTTAGAAGCCACATACCACATAGAATAATCAGCAAACGTTTTCAACAGCCACACAAGTTGCTCCGCTTGTGAGCAGGGCCCTCTGATAATATTTTTATTCTGCAACAACCCTTGTTTGTTAAATGAATACGTCTTTTGTGAGTATATGTTTCTATCATGGTATATGTGCCTTATCGTTGGTGTTATATAAACGATGAAGAAGGGGGTCTTATGGTTTACTTCTTTACACTTTGTAATGCAATTATTGCTTGAAGATGTTGCGACTTTCACACATATGCGGTAAGAAAAATATTATACAGCAGTTTTATGCGATTTACCAAAACAGATGCCTGTTGGTGTCTTCACTGGTTAATTGAGTGCATCTTATTAACAAGACGTATTGCAAACAAAACCACTGGAGACCCTTTCAGTATTATACCGTATATACCCGCGTATAAGCCGAGTTTTTCAGCATCCAAAATGTGCTGAAAAAGTCTACCTCGGCTTATACGCGGGTCAGCTGTACCCGACCCGAGTAGCTGAGATTGCAGTCACTTTTAATCATTCCTATACCAACAGTACACTTGGGGAGAGACTGCAATATCCCACAATGCCCTCTGTTGGTTATATGAAAGAATAACAGTGCGCCCTCTGTTGGTTGTATGAAAGAATAACAGGGACTGCAATATCACACAGTGCCATCTGTTGGTTGTATAAAAGAATAACCGGGACTGCAATATCACACAGCGCCCTCTGTTGGTTATATGAAAGATTAACAGTGATTGCAATATCACACAGCGCCCTCTGTTGGTTATATGAAAGATTAACAGTGACTGCAATATCACACAGTGCCCTCTGTTGGTTATATGAAAGAATAACAGTGACTGCAATATCACACAGCGCCCTCTGTTGGTTATACAAAAGATTAACAGTGATGGCAATATCAAACAGCACCCTCTGCACATGGTAGTGGGACAGTGGGACAATGCACACAGTAATCCGTTTGGCAATTATCTGTCACCATCAGCTTTGCAAAGAAGTCCGGTTGATCGCTGGGGGGTCGCTTTGGCAGAATATGCACTGCTGGGAGACAGGGCTGTAGTTGTGTCTAGGCTTATACGCGAGTCAATAAGTTTTCCCAGTTTTTGTAGGTAAAATTAGGTACCTCGGCTTATACACTGGTCGGCTTATACACGAGTATATACGGTAAGTATTAGATTCAATTTGATCTTCACAGAAGGATTCAGCCAAATCCAAAACCTTCACGTTGTTCTTCACCTTTCAACACTTTTTTCAGTTTAGTTGTTTTTAGATAACTCACCAGAAATTAACTTTTTTTTTTTTTTTTTTTTTTTAAATGACCTTCATTTTCCCAATATCGACATTTCAAGGTTCATTTTTCACTTTTTAAAGGAAAAGTAAATATTTAAAGGGGTTGTTCACATTCAAAACTTTTTCTCAGTTCAATTGGTTTCGGATTGTTCACCAGAAATAAAGACTTTTTTTCCAATTATTTTCTATTTGTGACTGTTTTCTCTTAGGCTAGACGTGGTGCTTTTACGTGGCACTTTTAAAAAAGCTCGGGCGTAAATACACCCACTGAAACCACACGTGACCGTCACGTTTTTCAGCACGTAGGTTTCTTTTCCCAACATGCACTTCTCATTGTTCTCGTTCCCCATAATTCCGCCAGCTGAAAATAGAAAAGCTATTTAGAAATAGAAAAACTATTGACAAATGGAGCAGGAATGATCGTCAATACGCAACGTAATTACGTCATCGGCTGTAAAAACGTATATGCGTCATTTATCTCGCAAGAATTTTGACGCCATATTTCAAATACGCTGCGTATTTACGTAAAGTGTGGTTTCAAACTTGCAGATCCCATGGAGTCTATTGATTTGGTAGTTTCTTGACGTACTGGCGTCCCATGGTGGATTTTGGCTTGTAATCGCCTTGCGAGAATTGCCATGGTGCGTTTTCCATTAGTTTCAGTGGTAGTGCAGTTTATGTGTATTTACGCCCGACGGAACTTTTTTAAAAACGCAATGTAAAAACGCCACGTCTGGCCTTGACCTAAAGTGTAAAGTTTCATTTTTCGCCTTCTAAATCAGCTCTGGGAGGGGGGGGGGTCGCTGACTCTTTAACTGTTACAAACTGATAAATTTAGTTGATACATTTGTTATCTTTGTCCCTGCTGAGCAAAATCCCTGACTTTCATTACAGGCAACTGTTAGAATTGATACAATAGTTGCTAATAATCCAGAGATGCTGCTGAGAAATGTATCAACTAACTGTATCAACTAAATATAGCAAATTGTAACAGTTCAGATGCTCCTGGATATCTCAGCTGATAAACTGAAAAAACTGAAACACTCGAGACAGGAACATTTAGGGGCAGATGTATTAAGGGTCGAATATCGAGGGATAATTAACCCTCGATATTTGACTGGCGAATTAAAATCCTTCGACTTTGAATATAGAAGTTGCAGGATTCTGCGCAATTCGTTCGATCGAAGGAATAATTGTTTGATCGAACGATTAAATTCTTCGAATCAAACAATTCGAAGGATTTTAATCCATTGATCGAAGGATTATCCTTCAATCAGAAAAAACTTGGAAAGCCTAAGGGGACCTTCCCTATAGGCTAACATGGACTTCTGTAGCTTTTAGGTGGCGAACTAGGGGGTCGAAGTTGAGACAGTACTTTGACTATCGAATGGTCGAACGATTTTTAGTTCGAATCGTTCGATTCGAAGTCGTAGTCGATGGTCGAAGTAGCCAAAAAAACACTTCGAAATTCAAAGTTTTTTTCCCTCTATTCCTTCACTCTCACAAAACTAAACTTACATTTTGGGAATCTGAAAACAACTGAACTGAAAAAATAGTTTGGAAGGTGAACAACCCCTTTAAAATGAGTGTATGTAAAACTGACGAGAGTACTATTCTAAACACTTGCAATTTACATTCATTTTTTTTTCCTAATTCTAACATATTAAGGGATACATATACTGTTAATATGATTAAATTGTGTTATAACAACATGGCCAACTGCTGGTCAGTTTCCCACCATGAAGTAGTCAAGGAAATTACCAGGGGAAAGAAAGAGAGCTGATCTCATGTTCTTTTGGTTAGGAAATATGTGAGAAAAGTTATCTGAGGTTTCTAATGTTCTAAAAAGAATATAACTCATCTTATCTTTTAAGTCTTTCTAAAGCAGCTCTGGGAAGGGGCTCTGTAAACAAGGAGTGCCCAAAAGTTAGATGGGGATCTACCAGTAGACCTTTAGCTGGTGATCAGTAGATCTCAAGACACGGTCAAGAAACAACTTGTCTAAATCACCGTCCTGTTTCATGCTTTTTATTCACATATTTATTCTTTACATAATAAATATTGACATATATTTACATAAGAAATAGTGGTTTGTTAATTATAACAATATACATTTTCTCATAAATCAATATTTAACTAATATTTCCCATGGAACAGAATGATATCAATGCTTTTTTGGATGTAGATCATAATGGAACATCATCACTAATAGTAGACCTGGCATTAGTAAAAGTATGGGCACTCCTGCTGTAAACTGTTCTAAATGATACATTTCTTATCTTTGTCTCTGCTGAGCAGAATTCCTCAGCTGTCAGAATTGATACAATAGTTGCTGATATTCCACAGATGCTGCTGAGAAATGTATCAACTAATGTATCAACTAAATGTAGCAAATTGTAACAGTTCAGAATCTGCACCGGGATCACTGAGCTGCCAGACAAACAACAGGGACACTAATCTGTAAACTTCAATTTTTAGAAAAATGGTAAGAAAAAAAAAAAAGGAAGACAATTGAAAAAGGTCTTTGTTTCTCTTGAGCAATCTGAAAACAAATTTACTGTATAAAAAAAAAAAAACTGTTCAAAGTTCAACATGTCCTTTTTTTCTTTCTTCACCACTTTTTCTACATGACAAGAAAGAGAAGGGTGACATCAATATTAACTATGCTGATGCTGGACTATAAAGAACAGGGGAGATGCTGGATACCTACCAGACACTCACACACACTTACTAGGCAACATTACTACAGCTCTTGAATTTATCCTGATAGATAGGACTGGACTGGTCATCTGTGAATTCAGGCAAATGCCCATTGGGCCGCTGTCTGTGTGATGTAAATGGGCCTCTCTGCACTGTAGATGCAATGAGGCTGCTATTACTGACAAACACCACTAGATGTCGCTTATTTCTCTAGTGACTGCAGCTACTCTGCAGTTCTTCAAAGTAACCACTAGGTGTCAGCACTTCTGGAACCTGTAACTGCCAAATTTTAAAAGTTTCCACTGAACAACAATGATCTTTTTTTTTTTTTTCTTCGAAAGCCCTGACCACCAATGTATTTTTTATTTTTTTTTAAATTTTAAATGGGAAACCCAGGCTACCAATGTTTTTTTTTTTTTCTACTTGGGGGTCTGGCCACCAATTTTTTTTTTACTTGTGGGGGGCACCAATGTTTGTTTTAACTTGGAGGGAGCAGGCCAGGTTTTTTAACTGGGGGGGGGCCTGTAACCAGATTTTTTTTTACTTTTTCTGAGTCCCTGACCACCTTTTTCCCCCCTCATCTTATTGTTATTCAGAATGTTCTAGACCTGGGGTTTTCCGGATCTTTCAAAAATTTAGGAGAACTAAACCCTAAAGTTAAAAACCACTACCCCCTACCCTACACAGACCCCTCTCTCCTCTCCCCAGCCTAAGGGGCACATTTACTAAGGGTCGAATATCGAGGGTTAACCCTCGAAGTAAAATCCTTCGACTTTGAATGTCGAAGGATTTACCGCAAATACTTAGTAAAAATCGTTCGATCCAACTTAATCCAACGATCGAACGATTTTTCTTCGATCAGAAATAGCTTAGAAAACTTATGGGGAAGGTCCCCATAGGCTAACATTGTAGCTCGGTAGGTTTAAAGTAGGGATGCACCGAATCCAGGATTCGGTTCGGGATTCGGCTAGGATTCGGCCTTTTTCAGCAGGATTCGGATTCAGCCGAATCCTTCTGCCTGGCCGAACCAAATCCTAATTTGCATATGCAAATTAGGGGTGGGAGGGAAATTGTGTGACTTTTTGTCAGAAAACAAGGAAATAAAAAATGTTTTCCCCTTCCCACCCCTAATTTGCATATGCAAATTAGGGTTTGGTTCGGTATTCGGCCGAATCTTTCGTGAAGGATTCAGGGGTTCGGCCGAATCCAAAAAAGTGGATTCGGTGCATCCCTAGTTTAAAGTGGCGAAGTAGGTAGTCGAAGTTTTTTTTTAAAGAGACAGTACTTCGACTATCGAATGGTCGAATAGGCGAACGATTTTTACTTCGAATCGTTCGAATCGAAGGTCGAAGTAACCTATTCGATGGTCAAGTACCCCCGAAAAAACGTCTAAATTTCGATGTTTTTTTTTACTTCGAATCCTTCACTCGAGCTTAGTAAATGTGCCCCCATGTAACACCGTCGCTTTGGCAATTTTAGTTGGTTTCGGCGAATGTGCAGTTGCCGCGATACAGAAAATTGCTCCAACTGCGCATGAGCCGAGTCGCTGGTCTCATTCCGAAGATTTCCGAAGCAGCTGAAGATGGCGCCCGTGAACTCCAATGCCTAAATCTGCACCGAGGGGTAAGAAAAAAGTTAGGGCCATTTGCCCGGGGTTGCACTTAGGCTGGGGGAGGAGGGAGAGGATCTAATTAGCGTAGCCGTAGGGGGTATCGGTTTTTTAACTTTAGGGTTGAATTCTCCTTTAAAGGAAAACTATACCCCCAAAACGAACACTTAAGCAACAGATAGTTCATATCATATTAAGTGGCATATTAAAGAATCTTACCAAACTGGAATATATATTTAAGTAAATATTGCCCTTTTACATCTCTTGCCTTGAGCCACCATTTCATGACTCTATCTGTGCTGCCTCAGAGATCACCTGACCAGAAATACTACAACTCTAACTGTAATAGGAAGAAGCGAGGAAGCAAAAGGCAGAACTCTGTCTGTTAATTGGCTCATGTGACCTAACATGTATGGTTTGTTGGTATGTTTGTGAGTACAGTGAATCCTACGATCCCAGGGGACGGCCCTTATTTTTTAAAATGTCAATTTTCTATTTATGATTACCCAATGGCAAATACTACTAGAAGAGTCTATTATTATGAAAATGGTTTATTTACATGAAGCAGGGTTTTACATATGAGCTGTTTTATGCAATATCTTTTTATAGAGACCTACATTGTTTGGGGGGTATAGTTTTCCTTTAAGTCTACTAGAAAATCATGTAAACATTAAATAAACCCAATAATCTGATTCTGCTAATTGTATCTTAGTTTGGCTCAAGTACAAGGTTCTGTTTTATTATCACAGAGAAAATGAAATCAATTTTAAACATTTAGTCTGTTTGATTATAATGGAGTCTATGGGAGACGGCCTTCCCGTAAATCGGAGCTTTCTGGATAATGGGTTTCCAGATAACCAATCCCATACCTGAAGTGGGCTGCTTATTTTTCTCCCAGTCGGGCCCTGCTGATAGAGACCAGATAAATTCTAGAAGTCAATTCCTTCCCAAATGTAACTGTCACATCTCAGTCCTTTATAACAGATATGGACCATATCATCGTCCTCTTGTCTCCCATTATTTACAATTCCTTTTCTCTCTGCACTACAATCCCTCTAATTACCTGTTTCTTACCCTTTCTCTTCCTCTTCTCATTCATTCACCTCCTACTCCTCTTCTCATTCACCTCCTCCTTCTACTTCACCTCCTCCTCCTAGTAGTTCCACCTCATGCTTCCCACCACTCTAATGGAGGCTGACGTTTGACGTCACGACCAGGCCAGTGATGTCAGAAGCCGGTCTGCAGCCTCACGTGTCATAGAGATGCCAAAGATCTGCGAACAGAACAACCAGGAAGTAACGCCTCTTTCAAGCAGGCCGACCAATAGGATTCGATTTTACTTAGATGAAGCGAATGGTTTGGAGTCTAGCGAGATTAACATGGTTGGATGTATTGTGCTTTCTGATTGGCTATGTGCTTATTACAAACGGATATAGTTAATATTTGCCTATTATTGGCCCAGAATTTGAAACGCAATTTCCTTTTGGAGAAACGCTGAACTGGAACCGAGACTCGGTTCGAAATTCTTACTTCGTATTGGTCACACGTAGTATTTACGTAGGCGAGGCTAAAACGAGGCTTGAAACGCTTCACACGTTTATTGGCCGCTTTTGATTGGGTATTTCGCTCGCTGGAAGGAAGGTTGACACATGTTCTTGCTGCTATTGGGCACTCTTGCCAGGACAGCGAGGCGTGGAAGTCACAGGACAGTTGCTCGTCAACAAGGCAGACAGAGGCACATTGTGTCGTGACTTATTTGTAAAACCTTAACGAATACAGCAATATTTGTATTTTCCTCTTGTAGGCGCTTAGAATAATAGAATGTTTTAAGAGTGTTTAATATTTGTCCAACATCATTTGGGCAAAAATACCCTGTCATAAGAAAGGGGGTTTTAATAGAATAACAAGTGTCATTGCAAAGATGTTTTGCTCAGTGCTCTGCAAAGTATACAGTGGAAAACAATGAAGAAAGTTTGAATTAACTTGTCAGCTGAAAGGAATTCAAGGACAAACTTTCTTCTAGATCTTGTGGCACTTTATGGGCTGTGTGGTTTCAGGAGAATGTTGGTACAAAGTAAGAAGCACACAATATAATAATAATATTGTGAGAGCATCTAGCTGAGATCTGCAATAGTATTCTAAAGGACAATCTGGCAATTGGTGCTGATCAGGCAGTTATTTGAAACATAAGTGCTGCATCTTAATTATTAAATTTTACCTAGAGTGGCTCACTCCAGGCTTATATAAAATCAGCATGCCCCGCAAAAAGCCATTTAGTAACAAGCAGAAGAAAAAACAGCTACAGGATAAACGAGAACGAAAGAGAGGTGAGTTTTCCTTTTGTATCTGTATACGTCGCTATACCAGAGAAGGCCCATGTGTTTGCTTTTCGTAATAAGTCCGTAATTATTATGCTTTAGTGTGCCGACGTCCCTCCATTTATTTCACTTGCTTCGCGATCTGTCCACTTTATAGAAAAGCATTTAAGCAAAGCATTGAAGGTGATATTTGCTTCAAACACAATTTGTACTAGTTAAATGAAAAACTTGTATAAAACTGAGTGATAAAGCGTTCCTGTGATGTACTGATTTTCTTCTGTCCTGCCAGGGCCATCAGAGCAAGGCAGAGCTGAGTCGAACAGTCGGAGTGGGAGCAGAGATCGTTGGGAGGAAAACACAGATACTTCAGACAGTGAGAGCCTCAGACCCCAAACCAGAGGAGTTAATGAACAGCCCCAGATAATTAAACCAGGAGAGAAAAATTATGACCCAAACAGGTCTGTGGGTGTTACAAACATATTCTGCTTTTTGACTGTGTTTCCCAGAGGCTTATGGGTAGTTTAGGGGTGGCATGAGAGTTTTATTTTTGGTGCGCTGCTCCTTCAATTCATAAATTTTTTTATTTTTGAACAATCACACTCTCAAATTTGTTGCTTGATATATATATATATATATATATATATATATATATATATATATATATATATATTCATCCCTTTAGAAAGATCCGCACTCTCAGGACTTAAATTTAAACAAATTATTTTATTAAAAAGCAGAAGACTGATGTTTGCGGCCCAAACTAGCAATCTTAAATTGATCCGTCCTGTAACACTAAATAGAAACATAGTTGCTAATGTGTCAGTCTCTGAGTAGATTAACACTATTGTACAAGGCCACCAGTCATTATAATGGGCTCTTTGAAATGTACCACACCTTTAACTACAAGTCACGTGTGAAGTGTCCTCTAAGCCATCTTCGGTTTAACCATAAATTGATTATCGAGTTATTGGTAATTAAGATAAGTGTCATAATTCCCTTCTTTATGTTAATTTTTTATAATTTATCCATTAGCTTACTATCTATGCACTGCTACTCGGATATTATCATAGCCCAGAATTCAGTCCAGCAACATAAGGCTTAACCTATCTACCCATTATGCCCCTGGGATTTCGTAATGTGCATATGAATCTCTGGGTCTATTTTATTGAAATCGTCTTATCCATAAAATCTACATCTATAAATAAATCAATGCAAAATGTTATAGCCATCTTCAGGATAAATATATATATATATAGTGAATCTTGTATGAGAGCATGTCATTACGTCTATGGTAGTTAACAGTAATTTACAAATATCAAATGTGATTTTTAAAACAATACGGCCTATTTATGCCCATACTGCATTTATGCTAAGTCTTTCTTAATGTGCTTATACTTTTCTATCCTAGTTATTCATTTATTGTATTTCCTTCAACCATCATTTTTCATATTAGCTCTACATTTACCACCCTGTAAATAAAAACATGATTTCTTATTCCATTACAATGCATCCTCAAAACTCTCTTCTGAACTTGCTTAAAGGAGAACTGTGCTCTGATATACATTCTGAACATAAAATAAATATTGCCCTTTTGCCTTGAACCACCATTTTGGATGTTCACTCACTAATTACCTGACAGGATATAATGCAGTAACCAGAAAAGACCATGCTTTTTACATCTCGACCTCCACTAGGATATCATTTTCAGAAAACACCAGGTGGCCTTAGCACCACAGTGGCTTTCTGCAGTTGCCATAGTAAACTTGTGCCTAAAGACTTTTCTTAAGGTGCGCATATCATTTTAACTTCATGATACTTGTGGCCAGTTACACTGGAATTGTATTAAAAAAAATGGTGCATTATGACAAAATTACACTTTTAACGTTGTGGTTGTAAATGACCCCTATAGTGTTATACATCCTAATCCTAGAAGTACACACCTATATTAGGCCAATTTGTAAGCTTTTACTTTTCCTTATGTTATCAGTGTGAATGATCATAATGGCTGTTGCAGGGTACAAAATTTAAAGGTATAGCAACAGCTTGAGGGCCACAGGTTAGTTCAGTTGTCTTGGCTGCTGTCCTGATAACATAGTTGTGTGACTGCCTGGCCGGTATTCTACTGTCCTGGCCGGTAAAAATGATGGTCGATCCCAATGTTATTAATAGGGAAAAAAGATAAATATATAGGAATTTAAAAACGTGCCCCATGTCCCATTACCCTTCTACTGTGTAAGTGCTGTGTAAGTTTACCATGGTTACAGTGTAACAAATGTGACTCCAGTATTTAAATTACAGATATAGACTTTGTTTTGAAAAGGAGAGCAAAGAGGAAATTGAACGAAGGAAGAAAATAGCTCGGGAGAAAATCCTTGAGCCAGTTCCAGAGACTGAACTGGAAGTTCACATAGATCAAATTTACAGACCAGGCTCAGGTTAGTAATTTTTAATTTTTTTTAACTCGCTTATACATGTTCATTGTCGGTCCTTATAACCCACCCACAATATAACCTTGTAATGCCTTATACTTAAAGGGATACTGTCATGGGAATTTCTTTTTTTGAAAACGTATCCGTTAATAGTGCTGCTCCAGCAGCAAACAGATTGTTTTTTGGTTTTTTTTATATTTAATTTTGAAATCTGACATGGGGCTAGACATATGCAGGCCCAGATTTGTGGCAAGGCCGGGCCTAGAGCGGCAAAATGAGGACGCGCAGCTCCCCAGTGCTTCGGCGTATCCACTCAGGGGAGGGGAGAGTTCGGGCACTAGGGCCACGTGGTATTGGGAGGTCTAAGGGCGATCGGGCAGGAAATCCAGCTCTCGATATATTGTCTTTTTCCCTAAGTCATGTGACTTGTGCTCTGATAAACTTCAGTCACTCTTTACTGCTGTACTGCAAGTTGGAGTGATATCACCCTCCTCCATTCCCTCCCCAGCAGCCTAATAACAGAACAATGGGAAGGTAACCAGCTCCCTAACAGAGAGAAACTGTGCCAGCACAGTTCTACAGTGATCCAGCAAACTTCTGCATTGAAATCTGAAAAGAGTAAATTGATTTTTTGATATTTCATTTTGAAATCTGACAAGGGGCTAGACATATTGTCAGTTTCCCAGGTGCCCCCAGTCATGTGACTTTTGCTCTGATAGACTTCAATTACTCTTTGCTGTACTGCAAGTTAGAGTTATATCACCACCTCCCTTTCGCCCCCAGCAGCCTAATAACAAAACAATGGGAAGGTAACCAGATAGCAGCTCCCTAACACAAGATAACAGCTGCCTGGTAGATCTAAGAACAACACTCAATAGTAAAATCCAGGTCCCACTGAGATACATTCAGTTACACTGAGTAGGAGAAACGACAGCCTGCCAGAAAGCAGTGTAAATAGTGTCATTTAGAAATAAAAACTACATTGTAAAAATCACGACAGAATCCCTTTTAACAGCACAAAAAAAAAACAAAGTACAAAACAGACCCGTCTATGAATGACATTGGAAGACATTTGCTAGCTGACCAACTGCTAATTGAATCTGGCCTCCCGCATATTTAATTTCAGTAGTAATTTACTTTGTGGCAAACTAAGAGCATAAGAAAACTGCTCTACGATTGGACAACACATGAGGGATTCACAAACTATGCAGTAGGGCAGCTCTCTCCTAAACAAAGTGATGTTTACTATGTCGGAGTAGTGACTGAGGCTATTCCGACATACCACTGAGTACTTTGTGTCAAGAACAGTATTTGCAGCAAAAGATGCTGGTAGAGAAAAACATTTTTGCCTTTAAGGTCACAGTGGGGGAAGGAGGCAGACTGAGATGAACAACAAACATGGTGTGAAAAGAAAATGAGGGCTGGTTACGTGATATGATGGTTATGGAGAAAAATTGGAAGAGCATTAGGCAAGAGAAAAAGGGAAAGAAAAAAAAAACATGGTATTCCAGTCACCCTGCAGTTCTAGGAATATCTGATATATGAAAAAAGCTTTCATCCTAATTGTTCTTCAGGGTAGTACTGCCCCCCAACCATGTTTTACTTTTTCTTGTATTGGTAGACCCTCAGGTTAGAAACCTTTACTTTAGAACATGTTTCAGGATCTCTCTCCCCAAATGATGGAGACCATTTTAGCAGGATATTTATAAAGTGTGGCTGAGAATGAAGGGCAATGCGAAATCCTTTTTCTTTTTCCTTTCATCAGTGCTGGACTTTCCTAAACGACCACCTTGGACTTATGAGATGAGCAAGGAGGCAGTGCAATCCGGTGAAGAGAGAACTTTTAAGGAATACTTGCAGAAAATCTATGAAAGTCACAACCCACGAGAACTTAGTTACTTTGATCACAATTTAGAGGTATGATACAAACCCACAGCCAAGGAGAGAAAGCTCAGGGGTTACACAAACCATTGTCTTTTGAATCTATAATAGTTTGTTAAAGTATAGCTTTATTGTTGGTTGTGCTTTAGCTGCCCTGTTTTTCTTCCTCTATATCTATCTCTCTGTTCTGGTGTGCTTCTGTTGCATTCCTTTCTGTAACACCATTTCTTTAGATTATTTGGATTTCATTTTTTTTGTAGACATGGCGTCAACTTTGGAGGGTTTTAGAGATGTCCGATATAATCCTACTAATAACAGACATTAGACATCCAGTAAGTATTTATTAATGTTAAACATACCATTAGTTGGTGAACGCAGATATTATTTGGTAAGAAGAAGGAAAAAGAATAATATGCCAGACATGATCCTGTATGTACTGGAATGTGCCAGAAATAAATACCTCTGTGGTACCTACAGCTCTGCCTCCTCTTCTTTACATATAGACAATTACAAGAGTCCTCTGCACTCAACCCATTATCAATATATTTAAGACAAGAGACATTTTGTGCATACTGCTACTGAAAAATGCCTTACCCTTTAAACAAACAGGGATTGAGTGTCCATATATTGCAATATATTTAAGCTGGCCAACTACGTCAAAGTCATCCCATATCTGGCCAGTCCTATGCTCAATTTTCATCTGATTCATTAAGAATTCTATTGCTTCATTATACATTTTTCAAAGGGACGACTACGTTTTCCCTGCAACTTACTTGCTGCTTTCAAAGTAAAACTCCCAAACTTGGCTGCACTTTTTTATTAGACAGCAGTGGGATCACATGACTATAGTTGGAGAGGGTGGGAGCCACAACATGGAGCTGGTCACTGCACTTTATAGTTTTTCTAATTGCCTATTTCAGGTTCTGCATTTTTCTCCTGCCCTTTATGACTATGTGACGCAGGAATTAGGAAGATCTCTTGTCCTGGTTCTGAATAAAACAGATTTAGCACCTCCATCACTGGTGGTAGCCTGGAAGCATTACTTTCATGCCAAGTTCCCCAAGGTCCATGTGGTGTGTTTCACTTCATACCCCCGGCATCCCGGAGAGGAACAGGACCCCTCTGCAGGTACCTAAATGATTTTTGTTTACATGCTAAGTCACCACACATGCCCTATCTTTAAATCACAGTTTTAAAACTTGAGTGTTAAACTGCATCATTTCTTGTATTTGTATAGTATGTTTCAATTTGTTTTTATTTTTTTTTTTCTACTAACATGGTTATATCTTATTGTTTTTTTCTTCTCCCTCTCAGTATTTAAGAAACGTAGGAGGAAACGCAGGGTCTGGAGCTCAGCCCTGGGACCCAGTCAGCTTCTGCGAGCCTGTGAGGTTATCACAGCTGGGAAAGGTAATGGTGATGAGGTCTCATTTCTGTAACATTTTTTATAATAATGGATTTTCATGCTACACTTTCCACTCCATTAAGCAGAGCGGTGAGATGGTTAATAAAAAAATGTGTTGTTTTTGTTTTTTTTCTTGCTGGAATTTTTCATGGTTGATAGCTATGATTGTATGGTACTTGCTTATTAAGATTATTATATAGAAATATTGATTCTACTTATATACTACTGCCCGTGGGCCAGTCCAGTGGAATATCATACTCTTTAGATTAGATCCATTACAGAGGAAGATTTAGTATTTTGCCTAATGGTTGCTTTTTTTTCCTGCTGGAATTTTTGATGGTTGATAGCTATGGTTGGATGGTACCTGCGTATTACTACTATAAGATTATTATATAGAAATATTGGGCCAGTCTGGTGGAATATCATACTCTTTAGATCAGGTTCATTATATTTTGCCATACCCCTTAAAATCAACATTTTGGGGCAGATTTATTAAGGGTCGAATTGAAAATTTGAATTTTCTAATTTTTTTATCAACTAGAATTCATCATGAATTCTTTGATAAATGTTGTTCCCCTTGTGGCTAATAAGCAACTCTAGACTATTGGTAGCTTATTCCACCATATATGTGGCCAAAGTACTTTAACCACCCTAATGTATCAATTTATTTAATCAATGTGCAGAGTTATTTTTCTGGTGTATTTTTGTGATTGTATATTCTGACATCTGGATTTTCTTGTTACCTAAAGAAGCAGGTTATTGCCTTATTTTGCCAAACCATATTCTAATTGACCAATATTCAACCTGCCAATCTAAAAATACAGTTGGATGAAAACTGCATTGACCCTTTGATGTGGCCCTTTTGTAGCATTTGAATTTAGATTAAGCAATGTTGATTTGATTGGTAACCTTGCCAACAGGAGACTAAAAAAGAAGATCACTACATTTACCTTGACTTGCTTTAAAGATACTGGGTCCTGCGCTGTCATCTCCAAAAGAGGCTTCTTCGTTTTATAAGTGTGTTACTACATGTGTTAACCATGTACTTTGCAAGTCACAGAATTCCACACTCTGCATAGAACAGTCCTCGGCATAACATCATTTTAATACATCGTTTAATACATTGTTTCCTTCAGTCTGGGAATTCATAATTATAACAAGCAGGCAGCAGCCATTTGTGAACACTGTTATTAAGGCAAACTTTGCATTATCTCAGAATCTTGTTTGTGCACCAGAATGGGGGACCTGATGTCCATCCCCATGCCCTGGTTACACAATTAAATGGTGAAAAGAACGGGGGGGGGGGGTAAACTGATTTTGTAAATGTATTATTACCAACTATTTAATTAGGTGATAATAGATTTGGTACATTTTTTTTTTTGTTTGTTTATGGTTCATCAGTTGACCTGACAAGCTGGAGAGAGAAGATAGAGAGAGACGCTTCAGCCTTGTGTGACAGTGAGGAAAGGGAACAAGATGAAGAGATAGAGAAATCAAATGCTGCTGTGTCCCATCAAATCACTGATGCAGAACTGGGGGCTCCCAGCAGTGAGCTGTATAAAGATGGAGTGCTAAGCATCGGCTGTATAGGTGAGTGTCACCGAATGGGACAAACACAGGACTGGTGGGGGATCACAAGGGCATTTTCATGTGATTCACATTTTAAACTGCAAATATCTGCCGCTACTTCATTTTCTTTGATAGGACTGAAGCCATCAAAATGTTGCACTTGATTTGATCTTTGTGGGGGGAGGGGGGTAAATTCCCCACAACGGCTGGTCCTTGCAATTCTGCTATCAATTCCCATAAAATTATCTGCTACGTTTTTTGGTTTTTTTTTTATTATTATTATTATTTTTATATACAGTATATACTTTTGCCCGGAGATTCGGGTTTCCTAATATCTCCTTAAATTTACAGGGTTCCCTAATGTGGGTAAGTCATCATTAATTAATGGGCTGGTTGGCAAGAAGATAGTAAGTGTCTCCCGGACTCCAGGACACACCAAATACTTTCAGACGTATTACCTAACACCTACCGTGCGGCTTTGTGACTGTCCTGGACTCATCTTTCCATCACTGATAGATCGGCAACAGCAGGTATTTGTATGAATCTTTCCTTAAAGGGGTTGTTCACCTTTAAGTTAACTTTTAGTATGAAGTAGAGAGTGATATTGTGAGACAATTTGCAATTGGTTTTCTTTGTTTATTATTTGTGTTTTTTGAGTTATTTTAGCTTTTTATTCAACAGCTCTCCAGTTTGCAACATCAGCAGTCTGGTTTCTAGGGACCACATTACCCTAGCAACCATGCATTCATCTGTATAAGAGACTGGAATATGAATAGGAGAGGCCTGAATAGAAAGATGATTAAAAAGTAACAGTAACACTACCTTTGTAGCCTTTCAGAGCATTTTTTTTTTAGATTGGGTCAGTGACCCCTGTTTCAAAGCTGAAAAGAGTCAGAAGAAGAAGTGAAAAATTAAAAAACTATATTACATAAAATATGTATCCAAATTGAAAAAAAGTTGCTTGGAATTGGCCATTCTATGACATACTAAAAGTTAACTTAATGGTGAACCACCCCTTTAAACAATTACAGCATTTCAAGAAATGGATCACATTTTTGTTTTTCTGCTTTCTTATAATGGTGGAGAGGCAATTAATGGCAAAGCTCTGACCTGGAATTTTTTAAAAGTAAAGGCTTATATCAAAGAACAAGTAGAGCCTGGGCAATACATGAATATTCTTTTAAAACCTGAAGCTGCTGGTACTAATACTCCTAGTACAGTACTGGCCAAATGTGTGTTTAGTATAAGCTCTATTCATTGAACTTGTGTTAAAACTGGAGTAAACTTAAGCTGGCCATAGACGCAAAGATTTTACCTCAATATCGGATGAATGATCGTAGGTCCTCATCTTCCGATCTGCCACTAACCATTCAGACCAAATAAAGCAGTAAAAGAACAGATCAGCCAATGTTCTCACCCTACAGCAATCGTACAAAAGTTTATATCCAACAAGGCTGGTTACATTCTCCCACTGACAATCATCAGATTGGCAATACATGCAGAGATATTATCCGCAGCGACAGAAATTTTTTAACCTGTCCGATCGGCGTGGCAAGATGAATGTCAGGACACTCCACACACGATTTGAAAATCGTACGAATCTGTGCATCTATGGCCAGCTTTACTCCAATCTGGATATATATTTCCCTTCTGAGGGGTGGCAGCTTTAGAATTGTATTTTCACCGTTCTATGAACTTGAGCTTCAATAGCAATTATTTAGCAAATGATTAAACTTGTAACATTCAATCTCATTTACTATATAAGCCTTAAGTGCAATTTTTCTCAGCTTAAAGTAAAGCCCGAAAATAACATGGCCTTTATGCCTAAAAAGCTGGTGATATTGGTCCTTATCTGCCCGTGTGTGGGGCTTCCGAGGGTCCCCCCGATCTATATCAGGCCAAAGATCGGGCAGATATCGACTGTGACCCATCGGCACCCATTCACATCATTATCCCAGGGCTGAACAAATTAACCCAATATCACCCTGTCATTAGTGGGTATATCGGGTTAAGATATGCTCGTTTGGTGACCTCACTAATCAAGCTGATCTAATAGTGTCTGGCCACCTTTAGGCTTATGCGGCAGATTCTGGTTACTGTGCAGTTTACTATGGCCTGCAGCAAGAAAGATCCGATGGTACACAGGTCTGCAAGAAATCTTCAAATATTTATTTTTAAGCGGAGTGCAATGCAACGTTTGCATGCTTGACAAAAGGGTTTTCTCCCCAAAACGTTGCATTGCACTCTGCTTAAAAAAATATTTGAAGATTTCACAGGTCTGCACCCTTATGCTACAACTCTCTGCAAACCCAAACTTAACTTGTGGATTCCACTGGTGCATCTCTCGTGAATATCAAGAGTCAGAGTTCTGTGTATGCAACATAGGGGGGAGTGTGCAGGTTTGCATGTAGATAAAGTACTCCGCACCCTCGGTGCTACACTACAAATGTGCTATTCTGGGGGGTTAAGTGGAAACGGGGGAAAGCCAGTGCACTTTTTTTTTTTAAACTTTATTTTTTTTTCATTTCCTCAGACTGACTCCCCTACTCTTTCATTTATTTTTCCTAGATCCTTGCAGGCATATACCCAATTGCTCAGATTCAGGAACCCTATACCTCTATTGGTTACCTTTCCTGTCATATACCTGTTCCTCAGCTGCTTAAATTGCCCCAGCCAAGCGGGGGAAAGGGAGGCTGGACTGCGTGGGACATCTGTGAAGGTTTGGCTCTTTGCTCAGTGAATAACGATTACAATGTAATGCTTGAGACTTTCCATTAACACTCCTCTTTTTCAGCCTGGGCAGATAAGCGTGGCTACAAGACAGCAAAGGCCTCTCGCAGTGACACATACAGGGCCGCTAACAGTCTTCTGCGTCTTGCTGTAGATGGGCGTCTCTGCTTGTGCATGAGACCACCAGAATACTCTCAGCAAAAAGGTAAAGTCTCTCATTTTCTTCTTTATGCTTTCACACTCAACCTTCATCATATCCTTCTTGCTTGTCCTGTCCTTGTGTTTAGCCTGCATGGTACGCTCAGACCTTTTTAACAGCTTTTACATTATTTCAGAGTCTATTAGCGGATGGTATTGTTCATCATTTAAGATGTTGCTGAAGGAATCTTTAACTTACATAGTACTGTTCTCTTCCACTCTATAAATTGGCACTGTTGCTAGTGTCAACTGATTGAGGCACTGACATACAGTTGTGTTCAGAACAATAGAAGTGTGTTTAAAGCTCCAAATCCTTCTAATATATTTTATTTCCATACACACAAATGCATTGGGAACACTGCACATTCTATTCCAAAAAATGTATCGAGTTTGTGTTATTCCTTTACAGAAAGTGAAGAAAAGGGAATATTAGGCTGTCTGCATTCTTCTTTACTAACTCCGACATTCACTGTATAAACTGAAAAATGTCACAAAATTTTGCTTTCCTTTGAATCACTGAACTAATATTTAGTTGTATAATCAGTGATTCTGAGAACTGCTGCACATCTTTGTTACATGGAGTTGGCACTTGTTACATTCTGCATTTCTTGGTTTTGCCTCAGAAACAGCATTTTTGATGTCACCCAACAAGTTTTCTATTGGATTAAGGTCCAGGGATTGGACTGACCACTTCATAATGTCAATCTTGTTGGTCTGGAACCAAGATGTTGCTCATTTACTGGTGTGTTTGGGGTCGTTGTCTTGTTGAAACCCCCATTTCAAGGACATTTCCTTCTTTTCGGCATAAGGCAACATGACCTCTTCAAGTATTTTGATGTATTGAAACTGATCCATGATCCCTGGTATGTGATAAATAGGCCCAACACCAGAGTATGAGAAACATCCCCATATCATGATGTTTGTGCCACCATGTTTCACTGTCTTCACTCTGTACTGTGACTTGAATTCAGTGTTTGAGAAAAACTGTCTGTGGCCCCTAGAACCAAAAAGAACAATCTTGTTTCATCAGTCCACAAAATGTTGCACCGTTTCTCTTTAGGCCAGTCAATGTGTTCTTTGGCAAATTGTAACCTCTTCAGCATATTTTTTTTTTTTTTTTTCAACAAAGCGACTTTGTTGGGGCTTCTTGCCGATAGTTTGGCTTCACATAGGCAACTTCTAATTGTAACAGTATCACAGGTAACTTTACACCTTCTTTCATCTTCCTGGAGCTGAGTCTTTGCTATTTTGGCTATTCTTCTATCCATTCAAATGGTAGTTTTCTATTTTCTTCCACGTCTTTTAGGTTTGGTTGCCATTTGAAAGCATTTTAGCTGAGCGTCCTATCATTTTCTGCACTTCTGTATATGTTTTCTCCGCTCCAATCAACTTTTTATTCAAAGTACGCAGTTCTGAACAATGTCTGGAACAACCCATTTTACTCAGATTTGCAGAGAGAAATGTAACCAACATGCACAACATTTGCTGCCTTCCTTCCTTAAATAAGAGTCATACACTTGTTTTTTTACAGAATAAATGAGCTCACTTATTGAACTCCACACTGCTATTATTTGGAACAAGCTATTATTATTCTAAACAAGCCTCAATTAATGATTCAATTACACGGAATCAGCATCATGCATGTCGTGACTGTTGGGTCGTTTGGGTTTTTAGAACTCCTCCTACTCCTAAACTATTTGCCATGTAGAAATATAATTTCTACCAAAAACAGTGATTGACCAGGTTAGTGATGTTGAATTGCTATTATTCTGAACACAACTGTATATTTACTATTGGGCACCAAATTTCTTTCTTTTAGAGGCCTGGCAACAGCATCCTGAGACCAAGGAAATGGCTTTCCAGGCCCAGGCCAATAACGACCCTTCATCTGGTCGAGAAGAGGAAGAGGAGGAGATCTCCAGCTCGGGTGAGGAAGAAGAGGAACAAGACCGTGATGCTGATGAAGAGGAGGACGAAGAAGAGGCCCCCACACAGTCTCCGCATAAAAGGGGCAACAAAAACAAAATCACTGACATCAACCCCTTTGAGTTGCTTGGGGAAGATGAGTGTTAAATTTGGGCTTGTGTAGTGCAAGGTCAGTGATGTTTGAGAATCCTGGTAGTGGGCCCAGCAAAGCTTTGAGGTCTAGTTGTGCAGTTTCAGTACAATTGTGTGAAATAGGTAATTTTGCTGAAGGTATTGGAAGCTCTAATAATATTCCGCTGTGGGTCCAGAGTCATTATAGTTTTCCCACTGGATGAGGATTAGGGGTCATTTTTACAATACGCCATTAATGTGATGTTCTGCTTCATCTCAGTAGCCAAGGAATCGGCTCTTTATTATTTATATTGGAGAATGGCTTAAACAATAGGCTGATATTTTTGTATTCTAGAATATTTCCTTACTTCATTCGGGCCTTTTTCCACACATAGAGCACAGACAAGTGAGTCAGGCGTGAGTAAGTCTAATAGTTTGCTAATGAAAAATAGATCCATTTTGCAAAATCAAAGCGTCTTGTTCTTCAGCTTCCTCAGATCCGAATCAGTGAAAATGGGAAAGTGTCAGTAAAAGACTGAATGTAGGCAAATGATTTGTATTCTACATGAATAATATATTGCCATGAAAGGATTTTTTGGGTTAATTTGAAGGTCAAAAAAGTTTCTCTGGCAGTGAATGACATCTATTTGAGAACTGTGTCGTTCACAATCCCACTAATGTGTGCGCTCTTTGCTGATTTTGTTTGACTGGGCCTTTTTTGGCTTTAACTCCAAATATTTAGAGAATTTGAAGTAATACTGTGTGGGATTCAATTAATTAGATGCAGTGTAAGGACAAAGAATGTTTATTGCAGTGCCTCTGCCTTGTCTACTAACTCTTCACTATTTCTGACAGACCAAACTAAGCACTTCATTTCCACGGCCCATTCATTCTCTTTCAAGGCCCAATTAACACAAAATGTCAGTGGATTATACATGTGAATCATAGTTCCTATGGCTACATCACCTTGCTGTCTAGTATATTGCAGTGTTCTGGCTGATAGAGGCCCATTTCGGCTGTAGTCATGGCAGGAGGTTAAAGTAAATTGATGAAATATGATGAAATATTCAGTGTCGTTGTTCCTTGGATATTCAGCTCGCTATCCCCATTACAGCATATGAATTGCACTTAATTCTTTTAGTAAAACAGAAGCCGGTGCTTAGCCGCGGGTAATGGTGGAGACACGCAAAGATTTGCGGAGATGTAATCGCCTGGCTACAAATCGCCCCTTCTTCGGGCGACTAATGTCCCCGAAAAGCCTTCCCGCTGGCTAGAATCTAAATCGCCGGCGGGAAGGCACTCAGAGCACTTCGTTTTCCGAAGTTGCCTCATGAGGAAACTTCGGGCGACTTCGGTAAATAAATTGTTCCGAGTGCCATCACGCCGGAGATTTAGATACCAATCAGCGGGAAGGAATTTCGGGGAGATTAGTCGCCCGAAGAAGAGGTGATTTGTCGCTGGGCGACTAAATCTTCCCGAATCTTCGTGTGTCTCTGTCCTAAAGGTGGCCATAGACACACAGATATCGTACAAAACAAATTTTCTTATGTTATTCGGTGCGTATATGATGGGAGATGAGCCGACCGATATCAGCAGAAGTCAATTTTGTATAAATAACCGGTTCCAAGTGTTGCCTTTTACCTGCCTTCTGCCCTGCCTTTGTCCATCAAACGCAAATATATCGGTATAAGTGAAGTAGAGCCGGGCAACTTGATAAAGGGCTTTGCCCGAAACATGTCATGAAATAAAACTTTTTGCAGTAAATCTGCAAGTGCCTGGCTCTACTTCACTTATACCGATATCAGCAGAAGACTTGGATATTGTTTGGCTCGTCAATTGGGCCGGGCGAAGAATTTTGATTGGGCTCCTTTGAAGGCACCCGAACATCAGCCACTGCTGAATCATCAGATACAGGTAGAATTCTATTGTTTCAACCTGGCTATCTGACAATTCAGCTCTACACGTGTGTATTGAAACCAACGATCTTTCTTGGAAAGATTGTAATTGTTACGTCTATGACCTTAAGAAACAAAAATAAAGTGGCAAAGAACTTGCTTTACTATCAGAAGTGAGTGCAGTTCCTGTTATCATACCCGACTCTCTGTATCTAATATATATTTATTTTCTGACAATCTCCTGAATCCATTGCACATATATTTATGAATGTTACTGTTGGGCATCTTATATATTTTGTCTTTCCACCATTTCTATGAGGCATGAACTGGAAATACTGTGGGTACAAGTTAAGGGACCAGTTAGCATCTGTACCACGTATGATCTTAGCTTTAGCTCAATTTAAAAAAAACAATTCTCAGTATTCCACATAAGATCTATTTTTTTTTTAAGTAATTTTATTATGGAAGATGATAAGTTGCTGAATACAGTGCAACAAATTCGACTGACATTCCATAAATGGGGCAGCTGAGACTGTCATACAGTATGAGCACAAACTGTCGCTTTCAGCTTTTCCTTATCTGAACTTGTGTCTCAGGCATGTCACTCCCAGCCTACACTTCTCATTTGCATCAAATGTCTATTTTGCTGTATACATAATAAATGCAAATCTATTTACTGATCCATGACTAGTCTGTTATTCAGTCTCGAAGATTCCAGGTATTCTGTCTTGTGTTTCCTCGCTTCTTCCTGTTAGTTAGGGGGTTATTTACTAAACTCTTAATGCAAAAATCACAAAAAAAAATCATGAATTTTCTTTTTTATATAAAATAGGACTTTTAAAAAAAGAATCACATATTTTTCGGAATTTATTAAACCCCGAGCATGGAAAAGAAAAGTCTGAATCAAAAATCCGGCATGTCAGACCTGTCGAGGTTTCTATATAAGTTAATGGGAGAAGTTCCAATGATTTTTTTGATGTGCGCTGGGTTTCGTGCAATACCCCAGAGTTTTCGGGTTAAAAAGTGTGAAAATCGGATGGAAAAATCCAAAAATATTGAGAAAATCGGATTTTTTTTTTCCACAAAGCAAATTTTCGGGGAAATATAATAATAATAAATAAGCGCAAAAAACCCCAGCGGATTTGATCGGAGTTTGTAAAAATATTGAGATAAATTCAGTATTTTAATAAATAACCCCCTAAGAGTTATAGTATTTCTGGTCAGGTGATCTCTGAGGCAGCACACAGACCATCACAAAATAGGGGTTCAAGCAAGAGATGTAAAAGGGCAATATTTACTTATATATACTATATATACTATATATATATATATATATATATATATATATATATATATATATATATATATATATATATATATATATATATATATATTATTTAAATATTTTGTCCATTCGAAAATCGAAGTACTGTCTCTTTAAAAAAACTTCGACTTTGCCACCTTAAACCTGCCGAATTGCTATGTTAGCCTATGGGGACCTCCTAGAGGTTATTAGAAGTCTAATTTTTTTTTTTGAAAACCGTCCGACCGATTAAATCGTTTCAATCAGTCGATTCGAACTATTTCTACGTTCGATCGAACGATTTGAATTTGATCGAAAACTGCTAAATTTAAAAAAAAACTTTGACTATCGTATTTTTACAATTTAATGGTCGAATTTCAAATTTTTACCACGTTGAAATTTGACCCTTGGTAAATGTGCCCCCAGTTGTACCAGTGCAGCAAATTACAGTTAGGCCCATAAATCTTTGGACAGAGACAACTTTTTTCTAATTTTGCAGTTCTTTAATAAGTGATTGTGTTAAAAAAAGGCTTTAGTTCCTCACATTTTTATACAATCTTTTTGTTCAACCCACTGAATTAAAGCTGAAAGTCTGCAGTTCAACTGCATCTGAGGTGTTTCATTTAAAATTCATTGTGGCAATGTACAGAACCAAAATTAGAAAAAAGTTGTCTCTGTCCAATCTCTGTATCGTTGACCCGACACGACCGTGGGATACAGAAGCTGTGGCTGCAAATGACAGTTGTGTTTCGTTGGATCAACGCTGCGACTTCATCCGACAATGCATTTACTTACCTTATTTCCGTTGCATGCAATTTGTCGCTGGCGTTTTGGCGCAACGCATCGGATCGCGCCGAAAATGTCCGTGTAGTCATACCCTTACTGTTTATTGTCATTCTTTTAAATCACTTTCATTTTTTGGTGTTCCTGTCCCTTTAAAGGGGTGGTTCACGTTTGAGTTAACTTTTAGTATGTTCTAGAATAGCGAATTCTAAGCAACTTTTCTACTTCATTCTTTCTTTTTTTATAGTTATTGAATCATTTGCTGCTCTCTTCTGACTCTTTCCAGCTTTCCAACAGGGGTCACTGACCCCATCTGAAAACAAATGCTCTGTTAGGCTACACATGTATTGTTATTGCTATTTTTCATCACTCATCTCTCTATTTAGGCCTCTCCTATTCATAGTCCAGTCTCTTATTCAAATCAGTGCATGGTCGCTAGGGTAATTTGGACCCTAGCAACCAGACTGCTGAAATAGCAAGCCGAAAAGCGCTGAATAAAAAGCTAAATAACTGGAAAAAAACACAAATAATAGAAAATGAAAACCAATTGCAAATAGTCTCAGAATATCACTCTCTACATCATACTGAAAGTTCATTTAAAGGTGAGCAACCCCTTTAAGCTTTGATTCTGCCTAAAAATGTGCCTAATGACTTTTGCAACAATCTATTAAAGCAATATAAACAAACTGCTCTTTTCCAAGGTTTTACAAAAGATGTTTAAGTCTAAAATAGAGTTCACAACCAGTCTCCATCTTTTTGCAGAAATTGGAAACGCCCCCTATGTAATAATAAAACCCTTACATAATAACTGACGTGGGTGTATAATTATTTATATAAGGTTCCTTGGTTGTTTTTGTTCTCTTCACACTTAGGGGCAGATTTATCAAGGGTCGAATTGAAAAAAACTTCGAAATTCAAAAAGACCAACCGAAATTAAGTCTAATTTTATTTTTTTTTGGTCGAATAGGTGCGTTTTCAATTGAATTAAACTCGATTCAAAGTTTTTCCCAAAAAAAACCTTAGATATTTCAAAGTCCACCAATTGATTCCAAGGCAGGTTTTAGATGGCGAATGGTCGAAGTTTAATTTTTAAATTTTGATATTCAAATTTTTTTCAAATTTGAATCCAATTTGGACTACACAAAAAATTGCTTGAAATTCGAATTTTTTTCATTCGAAAATTCACCTAGACCTTCGATAAATCTGCCCCTTATTTTCCCCTTCTATGCCCAGGTCCTTTCTAACCTGTCTTCCACAGTATATTTCACATCCCTTCATTTGTCATTTAAAATATCTTCCCCCTTTCAGCCATATATGATATAAAACACTAGGGGGAAAAAAACAAGAGTTTTCATTTCTAAAAGAATGTAGAAAAAAAAGCAGTCTTTATTTTTGCAAATTAAGTACAACCTCTTATTGAATCTCTATATATTAACGTCATATAAAAATTGTAACACATCATTTATAGATTTAAATTAGCAGTACTACATATACACACACAGGGGCATAGGGCAGTCAGTGACCAAATAAAAAAATAAAAATGACTGTCCTGTTTTAACCAAAAAGTCAGACTTTATGATCAAAATAATAATTAGTCTCATGGTCCATTCCTGGTGGGTTAGATTTTGGAAAGCTATTCCCGATTCATCTCTTTTGGTTCTTCATCTGTTCTGTACCAGTCACATGGTAAAGTCTTGAAAACCGTTCATAATGGCAGTTTTTTTCCTGAGAAATATTGCCATCATTGCTGCGTTGACGGGAAGGTGCAGAATCCAGGAAATCCTAATCATCTACTGTACAGATTCTCAAAGTAATTGAAGTGTCCATTGTGAAATTGATAGAGATTAAAAAAAGTGAAACCAACAGTCCAACATTAAGGGGCAGATTTATCAAAGGTCGAGGTGAATTTTCGAATTTAAAAAATTTGAATTTCAAGCTATTTTTTGTGAACTTCGACTAGGGAAAAAGGAATATCGAAATTTATCATTTAGTGTCTCTTTAAAAATATGACTTCGACCATTTGCCATCTAAAACCTGCCGAATTGCTGTTTTAGCCTATGGGGGACCTCCTAGAACCCATTTGGAGTCAATTGGTGGACTTTGAAAAATCAAAGTTTTTTTGGGAAAACCTTTTGTTTCGAATTCGATCTAATGCACTATTATTCGATTCGAATAAGGACCTATTTGATCGAAAATGGCCCTAAATTGAATTCGAATTTCAAAGTTTTTCAAATTCGAAATTCGACCTTTGATAAATATGCCCCTAAATATATACAATAGGAGGCAGATTTATCAAGGGTCGAATTTCAAGTTTACGGGAGTTTCTAAAAACTCCCATCAACTCTTATGAACTCGAAATTCAAAAAAAAAAACCAGACCAACCAAAATTTATTTTTAAAAAAATCAGCTTTTTTAAAAATGGGTAAATCGGATCAAGCTGCAAATTCGAATTCGATTGAATTTGGTTCAAGGTTTTTCACCCAAAAAAAAAAAAGTCCTATCAAAAGTTTTCAAAATGACTCCAAATTGATCGTAGGAGGTCCCCCATAGGCTAAAACACCAATTCGGTAGGTATTAGATGGCGAATAGTCAAATTTGAATTCTTAAAGGAACAGTACATGATAAATTTAAAAATTAGAATTTTGTTTTTTGTTGTTTTTTTTTTTAATTCGAATCGAATTTGGACTATTCCCTAGTCGAATTACACTAAAATAAACTATACAATTTGAATTAAAAAATTTGAATTTTCAATTCTACCCTTGATAAATCTGCCCCCAATTGTCTGCAAAAGTGCTGCTAGTCTTTGCCATTGTAAAGTGTGGCCATTCTGGTTCAGGAGTGCTCTGAAATGAATTTGTACACTAGGAAACACATCTCAATAGCTGACACAAATTGAATAAAAGACGAAAAAAAAAGCTTTAATTATCCAGTGCATTGAAAGAGAAATAAAAACGACCTTACACAAGACGTGAAAATCTGAATCCTTCTGAAAAAGGCCGAATTCTGGCCGAATCCCGAACCGAATCCTGGATTCGGTGCATCCCTAGTTTTGATTTCATAGCAAAAGTCTACTGGAGCAGCACTGATGCATTTTGGGGAAAAAAACATGTTTTCCCATGACAGTATCCCTTTAAGTTTCAGAAATAGGTTTGAATCTCAGATTCCTAAAAATAGCAGAAATGCCATTGATACAATTTTTTGGCATACATAAAAAAATTTGGCATAGGATGGCAAATTCTTCAACCGTAGTTAAGACCTTCGTGCACTAGATATTAGATGATTTTCTAGAGTAAAAGAACATGTCTAATCCATTTTGGCATGATTCTGAGTTAACTCCACATTTATGAATTCTACTCTGGACATTCCAGCAGAACTCCATCTAACTGCCGGGGTTGCTGCCAGTTGCATTTTGGCACAAGATGAAGTTCTGCCACAATTTCTCTTGGTTTCTCTCTATTCTGTGTGGAAATACAAAAAGCATTCATAAGGTAGAAATACTTGACGGCCCCATAAAATATAGACACAGGGTGAAGCTTACAGTGTGTTGTGCTATTAGGAAGAAATGTTTTCTGTGGCAATTTGGCCCATGACAGCAGATGTTTTTCATACACAGTAGGTAGTTGGACAAAGGGAAAATAAATGTTTACAGTGGTACAATTATAAGGTGCATGTCTGTTCTAAACCTGTAGCAGTGGGGTGGTTACTACTAGAGATGGCGCGAACTGTTCGCCGGCGAACTTGTTCGCGCTCGCCGGAAGTTCGCGAACGTCGCGCGACGTTCGCCATTTTGGGTTCGCCATTGTTGGCGCTTTTTTTTGCCCTCTCACCCCAGACCAGCAGGTACATGGCAGCCAATCAGGAAGCTCTCCCCTGGACCACTCCCCTTCCCTATAAAAACCGAAGCCCTGCAGCTTTTTTTCACTCTGCCTGTGTGTGCTGAAGAGATAGTGTAGGGAGAGAGCTGCTGCCTGTTAGTGATTTCAGGGACAGTTGAAAGTTTGCTGGCTAGTAATCGTTTTGATACTGCTCTGTTATTGGAGGGACAGAAGTCTGCAGGGGTTTGAGGGACATTTAAGCTTAGGTAGCTTTGCTGGCTAGTAATCTACCTTCTACTGCAGTGCTCTGTATGTAGCTGCAGTGGGCAGCTGTCCTGCTTCTGATCTCATCTGCTGACTGCTGCAATAACAGTAGTCCTTGTAAGGACTGCTTTTATTTATTTTTTTGTTCCAATACAGAGCAGTATCAAGCAGATTACTAGCCAGCAAACTTACTATCATCTGTCCCTGAAATCACTAACAGCTCTCCCCCTACACTATCTCTTCCAAGCACACACAGGCAGATTTTTCAGATACATTTTTGCCCTTGATCCCCCTCTGGCATGCCACTGTCCAGGTCGTTGCACCCTTTAAACAACTTTAAAATCATTTTTCTGGCCAGAAATGTCTTTTTTAGATGTTAAAGTTCGCCTTCCCATTGAAGTCTATGGGGTTCGCGAACCGTTCGCGAACCGCTCGCATTTTTGCGCAAGTTCGCGAATATGTTCGCGAACTTTTTTTCCGACGTTCGCTACATCCCTAGTTACTACACATCCAGTGTTAAGAACTTCACAGAAAGACTACGTTTTCTCTTGTGTGCACTACTGGAGGTCGGGTACCCGCAAAAAAGGCGGGCACCATGCAGAATGAGGGGAGGATTTTCAGGTGCGGGTCTGTGGAGTGGCGGGTCGAGTTGCGGGTCTCATCTAAATTTTAATTCTAATTTTACTCCTTTTAAAGTTTTACAAAACATATTTCTGTCCCGCCCACTTTTGATGACATCACTTCCTGTTTGCAGCACCATCACTTCCTGTTTGATGGTGGTTGCGTGTCGGGGATAAGGCAGTTGCGGGTCCAGGTCAGGTAGCGGATCAAAGTGGGTAAATATGGGGGTTGCGGTTCGGGTTGCAGGTCCGGGTCTTAGAAATTGATTCCGTGTGGGACTCTAGCTGGAGGTAAGTGTGGGCAGCATATACAGTGCACAAGACTATGGGAGGGGTGCTAGGAGTTGAAAGCAGTCCTGTGTTTGGAAAGTAATGAGATGTATTATAATATTATTATAGTGATGACTGAACTGTATTTTATCCCTTATTGTGACCTACAACTACTGGTGATGATTTGGCTGTCTAACATTAGAGATTATAGTGTTATGGAGTTCTTGCTTTCTTCCTTGCTCTGCTGACATTACTCCTTTAGCTCATCACTGGAACAGCAGAGGAGATGGGAAGTGAGTAAGGCATGGATGTCCTGGAAGGAGGGCCTCTCTCTGCAGTCCCTGGACCAACACAGAAGCATTAGCTCATACAGAGGCTGAGGACAAGGCGGCGGTCGGAAGAGGAATATCTGCAGGTTTAGAGAGAAACAATGTCATATGATAATAGTTTAATCAGTTACTCCTTTATTAATCTCAGTCCTTAACCTTTTGCACTGCAGAACTTCATAAAACCCTCCAAGAAGCATGGCTGTGCAACATTCTGCTTATAAATACTGTCCTTCCTGAAGCATAGGGCATCATTTAGCATGAATTGCCAAGGAATAAACTGTCATACTTTTCCCCAAAAGACTATGAAGATTTTCATTTATCCAGGTCATGGTATATCTAGTATAAGGTAAATCTAAAAACAACTGGACTTGCTGAGTAATTATTGAAGACGTTTCACTACTCATCCGAGCAGCTTCTTCAGTTCAACTGACTGGTGTGGGAAGTTCTCGGCATATAAACTCTTCCACTAATCCAATCATAATGGCACATTGTAACTCTTCAAAGAGGGGACATCTGTGTTTTATAGCAATGCACATTGTGCTTTACACCTAACATATGACACTAGGCACTACAGATGCAAGATATAAAAGCTTTATGCGTGGTGATTATTGGTCTTTAAAGGAGAAGGAAAGGCTAAAATTAAGTAAGCTTTATCAGAAATGTCTATATAAATACACCAGTAAACCTGAGTCCTCTGTCAAAAGAAACACCACATTTCTTTCCTTATATTGTGTATACAGGAACTTCTGTACCAGACTTCCTGTTTTTAGCATAAACCTCTAGGACTTGGGTTTGAGCATGCTCAGTTGCCTGGTCATGTGCTTTCAGAAAGAACCAGGATGGAACTGCTTTCTGGCAGGCTGTTGTTTCTCCTAATGTAACTGAACGTGTCACAGTAGGACCTGGATTTTACTATTGAGTGCAGTTCTTAGATCTACAAGGCAGCTGTTATCTTGTGTTAGGGAGCTGCTATCTGGTTACCTTCCCATTGTTCTGTTGTTAGGCTGCTGCTAGAGGGGGTGATATCACTCCAACTTGCAGTACAACAGTAAAGAGTGACTGAAGTCTATCAGAGCACAAATCACATGACTGGGGGAAGCTGGGAAACTGACAATATGTAAGATTTCAAAATTAAAAAAAAAATCTGTTTGCCCTTTTGAGAAATGGATTTTAGTGCAGAAGTCATCTGGAGCAGTACTATTAACTGATGCGTTTTGAAAAAAAAACGTTTTCATGACATTATTCCTTTTATGAGTTTGGCCTCCAGGAAATGTTTCTGTTCTGTGGCCTCCCTGCTATTCCTGTAAAACCCAGTTCACCCAGCTGTTACTAATCCTGCATCTGGCATGTACAGTATATCATTCTGCTCTATCTGTACAGCTGTCAGCATCCATCCCCTTCACTCACCTGCTTCTTGCTGTCACGGAAGATTTCGCCAGCATTCTCAATCACATCCTCATCACTTAGTTCACCATATGGTTGCTCCTTGCACAGCATTAAAATTTCCCATAGCGTCACAGCAAAGGCCCACACATCGCTGGCTGTGGTGAATTTTCCCTGTATGAAAATTATATTCGGGATCCGTTCATATTACTGTTGCACACACACACACTAATACGCATACAGTGATTAGACATGGGATAAAGAGAAGGCTCAATGGGAGGGAGAAGGGGTGGAAGTAGGGGATTAAAAGTAATAAAGCTCAATAGAGATGTTATTCTCTGGTGTCAATGACTAATATTCGGGGGTGGGGGTTCACAATGAGTTTCCAACTTTTTTTCCCCCTAAGAAGCTTATTAAACTGTTAACACACAATATTAGAAAGGCAATTTAAATGATCAGTTCCTTTTACATATATAAATGTCCACGTGCCAGCACTCCAGTAATCCAATAAAAATGCCTTGTTTAGGGCACAGAAAACACCAACTTGTGACAAAGAACCACATACTGCCCCCAAACTGCTAAATAAAGGCATTTTTATCCATATATTTCAGTGTTGTCACATGGACTACTTGTGGATACTGTGGATATAACCATGCTCACCATAAGTATACACTCCCAGGCCATCCATCTTATTGGTAGTACTGCTCTGCCCTGTATTCGGTAATAGTCTCCGGCATACAAGTTGCGGCTCATCCCAAAATCTGCAATCTTTATGGTGAGGTTCTCCCCCACCAAGCAATTTCTTGAGGCCAGGTCCCGGTGTACAAAGTTAAGGGAAGAGAGGTATTTCATTCCAGAACATATCTGCAAGGCCACGTGCAATAGGCTGGGGTAACTACACAGGAGACGAAAATAATGATGTAAAGAGAAAATAAGGTGGAAAGTAAAGGAAATCAATCATATCTGATAAAGTGGGTAATTGGTTACATCTAAGTTATCTACTGTAAGTATATCTTCAACACAGTTCTTATTAAACAGTAATATAGAATGGTGTGCACAGACCCTTTCATCCATGCATCTGAGTCAGATCAGAAAATAATAGAACAGAATGAGCAGAGGGCAAGTAGACAAATATAGACAGGGAGTCATTTCTGTGTGTTTCCCACACCTGATAGCAGGCAGAGAATGTGCTTCATTTTCCTCTTCTTCGTCCAGGTGATGGGAGCTCAAAAACTGATTAAGATCTCCATTTTCCATATACTCTGTGATCATGCAGAGTGGATCTTCATCCAGGCAAGCACCCAGCAGACGGATAATGTGAGGGTCACTTAGACGGGACAAGATCTTAAGCTCCTTCAGAAAGTCGCTTCTGTATAGAAGGAAATCAAAGAAAAGAAGGTCTCTTTTCTGCTTGACAACCATATGTATACTGTGTATCAGTGATCCCCAACCAGTAGCTCGTGACCAACATGTTGCTCTCCAACCCCTTGGATGTTGCTCTCAGTGGCCTCAAAGCAGGAGTTTATTTTTGAACTCCAGACTTGGAGACAAGTTTTGGTTGCTTAAAAACCAGATGTACTGCCAAACAGAGCCTCCTGTAGGCTGCCAGTCCACATCGGGCTATTAATAGGCAATCACAGCCCTTATTTGGCACCACCCAGTGTGGTTATGTTGCTCCCCGACTCTTTTTAAATCTGAATGTTGCTCACGGGTGAAAAAGGTTGGGGACCCCTGCTGTGTATGAACAGTGTTTCTGAGGGGGTGGTACAAAAGCATAATATACTACTGGAATTGCACAGGATAGTTTAAATCAGAATTTGGCTGCTAAATAAGGGCCGATAAATGGTTAGGAAAATGAATCCACGATCAGTTCAGGGGGATGATAATCACTTTACCTGGCATTCTTATTGGCATCAGCTCTCAGCAATTTAACAGCCACAAGCAGGCTCCTCCCCTTGCGCATGTTGAAAGGGAACTGTAAAGTGGGGAGCTCATGAGGATTCACTACTTCACACAGGTGTACCTGAAAAAAATAAAACCGATACATAAATGGCATAATTAAAAAGAGAGATAAGAAAAGAAACCTTGTTTATGACTGTTTGGTTTCTCTTAATCACCAACAACCAACAATTTTCAATAACACTTGGATGAAATTCTTCTGAGGACCAATTAATTAATTCCAGATATCAATTAGCCACTTCTTGATTACCTCAATGAATTTTATGCACTTGATCAATAAATTAATTTAAATAAATAATTAAGTGTTTATATCAAAAATAAGTTAACACTCCATCTACTAACTGGGCAAACAAGGCATTTGTCCAGGACCTAGGCCCACCTTCAGACTTTTCATATGATTTAATATTTAACTGAAGTTACCCCAAAAAAATGGCAGAAATACCCTATGCCAACTGGTAACTTAAAGTGGCTCTGAGTGAATGAGGTTTAATGATAGAGGCAAGAGGCACATCAACAGAGCTGTAGGCCTTATGATTTATGATCTGTGGGACTGCACAGGATGAAGAAGGAAAGTAGTGTGAGTACATCTAAGCACTATATGAAGAGGATTTTTGAAGCAAACGGAAGCAGCACTTACCTCTCCAAACTGCCCTTCACCCAGCTTCTCCCTAAAAAGGAGGTGTCCCCGGGGGAATTTGCAAAGAGGCAGGTCTTTGGAAGCGAGGGAGTCAGCAGTTAGTGCTGGCACTGCATAGGTATTACCCCCTGTTACTCCTTGCAGGGTAACGATATCAGCTTCAGCATAGTGTGGGACACTTGGGGGGCAAACTGGTAATTTTGGAGTCTCCAGTTCCCTATATCCACCTTCTGTGAAGAGGCAAAGAGAAAGGGGTGGGGAAAAGGAAGGGGAAAGAAGCAAATATAAAGGAAAAAAGTGAGAAAAAGGAAGAAAAGTGACATGAGGAATAAAAGTAAAATTTATACCTAATATGTAACCCTGCAACCGGGTGAAGTTTGAAAGCAGTGTGCCACCCATTATACAATAATTATATATATCTATACATTAGTGATGTGCAGGCCAGCACGATACCCACGGGACCCGCAGGTCGGGCGGATTCGGACCTCACACGCTTCTTTGTGGGTGGGTTGAGCTCTTCTCCTGCTCTCCCCGCCCACCACCGTCAAATGCCAGCTTCCGACTACCAGGTTTGTCTTTTATAGACGCTGTGCCTGCTTGCCCCGCCCCTTTTGTGACGACATCGGTGGGGGTGGGTCGGCGCGGGTCTATAAAAGCAACCTGGAAGCACAAATTCTGGTGACGCGGGCTAAGGGAGGGCGGGTTAGGGTCGGGTGTGGGTCGGGGAAATCCCGACCCACACATCACTAATATACATATATACAAACAAGTACAAGTGTGCCACCCATTATACAAATATATATATATATATATATACACACACACACAAGTACACAGTATATATTGTTACGAACATTTGATAGTACAGAACACAGAGGTGACAGGCCAGCATGTTCCCAGTTCTAGAGACACCAGAAAGAGAGAGAGAGTGAAATAGAATGGAAAAAGACGTGGCCAAGAGGCGGCCAATATATTTTTGGTTATCGGCTCCATTATGGCCGCCCCTTACCCTGGTTGTTGAGTGGCTTAGCCTGGAGGCCACCGTGCTCTGTGATTGGCCTGCTGTAGGTGGTGAGTAGGAGCTCATAGGCTGGGTTGTTTAACAGCAGAGCTGGAGAAACACATGCAGAGTAGACAGTGTACACCTCTATATCCATGCACTGACAGGGTACACTTAAATGAAAGTACATACTAATGTATGGTCATGCACACAAATAGACACTGACACCCGTCTCTGCACATAGTACCTGAACAGACAATAGACTTTTTCATACATTTGTATTACATTCCATATAAACAAGCTAAGTCTTACATATCTATGCTAGCAAGCTAAACTAATAAGTAAGTTAGATGACAGCAATATAATGTGTTATTTGTTTTACTTCATTACAATTACACACTATGCAGTAACTTTTAGTTACATTATAATAAAATACACAGGCATGTTAAGGACACAGCTATTCCTATTAGTTACTTATATTTACATGCATACAAAGAATATGTCTTTATGATTATAAAACATGTCATACAGAACTTTATACATGCAGAAAGTTCCCCGTCTAAAGGAAAACCATACCCCCAAAATTAACACTTAAGCAACAGATAGTTTACATCATATTAAGTGGCATATTAAAGAATCATAACAAACTGGTTTATATATTTAAGTAAATCTTGCCCTTTTTACATCACTTGCCTTGATCCACCATTTGGTGAAGGTTTCTGTGCTGCCTCAGAGATCACCTGACCAGAAATACTACAACTTTAACCGTAACAGGAAGAAGTGTTGAAGCCAAAGACAGAACTCTGTCTGTTAATTGGCTCATGTGACCTAACAAATATTGATTGTTGGTATGTTTGTGAATTTTATGATCCCAGGGGGCGGCCCTCATTTTTTAAAATGGCAATTTTCTATTTATGATTACCCAATGGCACATACTACTAGAAAAGTATATTATTATGAAAATGGTTTATTTACATGAAGCAGAGCTTTACACATGAGCTGCTTTATGTAATATCTTTTTATAGAGACCTGGGGGTATAGTTTTCCTTTAAGCATTCACATACATTTCGGGAGCTAAAGTATAGCAGAAAAATAAAGCGATAATATAAATCCATTGCCCCCGTTCTTACCTGCTCCATCAGAGGGGTGGGAAAGTGTGGTTATCTTTGTGCAAGGATTGTGGCTTGGTTCCTGATATTCCCCATCGGATGTTAAAATACGCTCATATCGGTTGGCATGGCGTGGTGGCCCTGGTGCATTGTGGGTGTTGTTTATAACCACTGTATCCGTGGGTAGGGACAAGTGAGTAGTAAGATCACTGTCAGAGGGGCGTCGGTGAGCCTTGGTGATAGAAAGTGGAAAAGAGATAAAGGTTAATGTTAAATGCCCAAATATTCACCTTCTTTATATACTATCCCTTCCTATGTTTTTGCCTCAACATTCATCATTGTTTACCTTCCTCAATAATCTCTTCCATCTATGTCTCCTCAGAATGAGAATGATAACCACCAACAGAAGCAGGATAATGACCACTAGGCATCCAATGAGAATAGAGGTGTCACCGCTATCATCCTTGGCAATTGGTTGGTTCATTCTGATGTCAATGCCTTCCTCAAGGACTAGTATATCGAGAGAGAGAGAGAGAGAGAGAGAGAGAGAGAGATATTAATTTTCTATTTTTGAAAACATTAATAACAAAATAAAAAAGATATGACCATTATTTGTCTTATTTATGAAGGATGTAGGTCATCCTTAATCACACATATGTTGGTGGACTCTGGGAGGCAGCTGTTGTCTTCGTCAAATTGATATAAGGATATATTTTAACAGTTCAGCAGGAGAGAAAAAATGAAATGTAATTAATGGTATTTGTAGACTCCTCACCATGCCCATTCAGACTGGCATTAGTGCCAGTGGAAGTGGTTGTTGTTTTACTGGTGTCCTGGGGCACGTTTGTTACTACTGGTGGAGGAGGTGTCTCTTTAGGAGGGGGCAGTGGGCTTGGTTCTTCTGGATTTGTAGCATCCAAGATATCTGTGGAACACAAATGTAATCAGAATACTGACACACATCACTAGTGATGACTGGGTTGAAAAAAGTTGACTCGACCCAAACACGCTGCTGCACCACCCAACCATAACCCGGCATGCCTATGAAAGAATAGACCCGTGCCCATCTCCTTCCTACTATGATGTCACCCAGACCTTCCTTGCATTTTGCAGGAACAATGCCAAATGAAAGTGAAATCATCAGCCAGTGTAAGACACAGAATCAGTTCTCTGATTGAAATGCATAAAAGGAAAGGACGAGCAATACTAGAGTAAACAAATAAGAGTTAGATGAAAACATATCAGGAAGGCACAGTGCTTTGCTGCAAATTATCCTTTTATTCGACACTACGGGGCAGATGTATCAAGGGTCGAATATCGAGGGTTAATTAACCCTCGATATTCGACTGCCGAATTAAAATCCTTCGACTTCGATATTCGAAGTCAAAGGATTTTGCGCAATTCGTTCGATCGAAGGAATAATCGTTTGATCGAACGATTCGAAGGATTTTAATCCATTGATCGAAGAATTATCCTTCGATCAGAAAACTGTTGGCAAGCCTATAAGGACCTTTCCCATAGGTTAACATTGGCCTCGGTAGGTTTTAGGTGGCGAACTAGGGGGTCGAAGAAATTTTTAAAGAGACAGTACTTCGATTATCGAATGGTCAAAAATTCGAACGATTTTTATTTTGAATCGTTCGATTCGAAGTCGAAGTAGCCAAAAAAAACATTCAAAATTCGAACTATTTTTCCTCTATTCCTTCACTCGAACTTAGTGAATGGGCCCCTACATGTTTAAAGCAAAGTTGCCCTTTATCAAGTGTCTCTTGAGAAAGTGCAACTGTGCTTGAAACATGTAGTGTTGAATAGAAGGATAATTTGCAGCAAAGCACTGTGTCTTCCTCGTCTGTTTCCATCCAACTCTTATATATTGACATCATTGTGCACCTTGGGGTACAGGAACATACTCCTAGGCTTAAAGTTGATTTGGGACTAGATACCACAACCTGTAGGAAGAAATTGAATTTATCGTCCAATACTAGAGTAAATATGGACTGATAGATGACTGAGAGATGAACATAAGATGGTATGCTTACCAGAGAGGAATGAGATTTCACTGATAAGCAGCCACTGGCTGGAGAAATAGTAGTGACAGCGCAAGATGCGGGCTGCTCTTCCTTGCAGGGATATTGTTACAGAGCGCGCACTTGGGTCTTGTACATCGAGAGCTAGAGACAAGGTAACAGGCTGAGAATCCCACGGGGTGTGCAAAGAGCGTTTGAAGTAACAGTCAACCCTACGGAATATCCGAATGCCACTGGATCCCATATTATTACAGTGGACCTGCAAGCGAAGATCAATAGTCAAAGAAAAAATGAAGGAAAGGCTGGAAAATGAATGGGGTGAAACCAAAGTTTGGGAGAAAGATAATTGAGGGATTAGGGGGTGAGAGAGAAAAATCAGGGGGAAATACAGCTATATCTTAGCTGATTAGATTTAAACAATAAAAAAAAGTCAAGAGACAGAAAAATGACAAGATTTCTTACCCTCATATATGTAAATGATCGAAGTGCATCAAACTCAAACTCCATTTCCAGATATCCTTTTGGGAAGCTGCTGCTCATCCACCCTATATAATCATAACCAGGCCAGACTCCCTGTTCTTTGTGCTGAAGGAAATCGTCTGCTCCAATGACACCATCTGTCAACTGTCCCAGACCTCCATATTGCAGCCTGTGGGGAAACACTATTGAAATACAGCTGGTATATTTAAATGTCATGGTGCATTATTGTGTATGTTATCCCGTTAGTGGCTGCATAGGCCTATGGGTTGCATCCATTGCTAGAGAGTCGCAGTACTACACACATCAGAGTAGAGTAGTGTCAATGTGTAGACAAGGGAGGGGGGGAGGGAAATTGATGTTATAATTAAGGAGATAAATATCTGGAGAGATTTCTGGAGATGTTGCCCATAGCAACCAATCAGAGCTTTGCTTTTGTTTTCTAACTTGGCTGTGGCTGTTTAAATCTAATTGCTGATTGGTTGCCATGGGCAACATCTCCAGAAATCTCTCCAGATATTTATCTCCAATGTTAGTAAACATGCCCCTAAATGTTGCTATGTGGTTATGTTATATTAAAGGGGTGTTTCACCTTTAAGTAAACTTTTAGTATGTTTTAGAATGACCAATTCTAAGCAACTTTTCAACTGGTCTTCATTATTTCTTTTTTTATAGCTTTTGAATTATTTGCCTTCTTCTTTTCAGCTTTCAAATGGGGGTCACTGACCCCATCTAAAATCAAATGCTCTGTAAGGCCATATATTTATTGTTATTGCTACTTTTCATTACTCATCTTTCTATTAAGGCCCTCCCCTATTTATATTCCAGCCTCTTATTCAAATCAATGCATGATTGCTAGGGTATTTTGGACCCTAGCAACCAGATTGCAGAAATGGCAAACTGGAGAGCTGCTGAATAAAAAGCTAAATAACTCACCACAATTAATAAAAAATTAAAACCAAATGCAAATTGTCTCAGAATATCACAGTCTACATCATACAAAAAATTAACTCAAAGGTGAACAACCCCTTTATGGCAGAGACACGTGAAGATTCAGGGAAATGTAGTCACCCTGCGACAAATCGCCTCTTTTTCTTGCGACTCATCTCCCTGAACTGCTTTCCTGCCAGCTAGAATCTTAATCACCGGCGGGATGGCACTCAGAGCACTTCGGTTTCCGAAGGAGGAAAACAAAGCTCTCTGAGTGCCATCCAGCCAGCCATCGATTTCGATTCTAGCCAGCGGGAGGGCAGATGAGTTGCCCGAAGAAGAGGTGATTTGTCTCCATTCGACTAACTCTCCCTGAATCTTCGCCTGTCTCTGCCCTTAAAGGGGAGTTGTATTCTGGCCCTGCTTGCTCTGCATGCACATATCAGGAGGTAGCTATGTTATGTTGGCAAAGTTACTGGATGTGCAACATAGGGTTGCTAGTGCCTCCATACCCGCCTACTGTAAGTCCATCATATGTAGAATCGTTGAGGTTAACGATCATTGATGGGAGACTCATCACATTTCCAGGAGGAGATGTATAAGAACGAAGTCCATCTACAAGAAAGATGAAAAAAATTAATTAGAGTGAGGACAGGAATACCACTGGCAACACATAAGGTGGTTAGGAAAAGAGGATGCAGTGTCGGACTGGCCCACCGGGATACCAGGAAAACTCTCGGTGGGCCCTGGTGTCAGGGGGCCCTTGTGCTGCTAAAGATTTGGCCTATTTCATGGCCATTTTCTATTTCTTTGAGAACAAAGAGACTAAATAGATGGAATAATAGATTATAGTATATAAAGAATAGAGACTAGGAGAATAGAGGTTCAATGAGGAGAGAAATGTATTGAGAGGGGGCCCCTGGTCTATGGTTCTTTGGTGGGCTAAGGTTTTTGGTGGGCCCCTGGTGTCCCAGTCCGACACTGAGAGGATGACATAACAAATGTAAGAGAAAAAGGAAGTTTGTACAAGGTGATGAGTGACAGGCCACAGTTATTGTTAAAGTGAACACGATCAGTATAAAAGATAGTGGTGAAAACAAGTAGTAGTAGTAAACAAGTAGTAGTAAAGAACTGGTGCCCAAATATGAAATTCCATGCTTCCTATAAATACCAAACTACAAAGAATTTTCAACATTCAATTCAAACATCACAATCCGTTTAAAATCTTCTGTCAACCCGCACATTAAAAATCATATTTCTCATAAAAATATATACAGCAAAACAGACAGTATAAAGGTCACATATGGGGTCCACCTGAGGAACATCATCAAAGCATTAAATGTGTCTCAACTTGGCATTAAAAGAAAGGCACCCCCAACAAAATGTGGGTTTAATTCACTTTAAAAAGATACTTTAAGATAATCCTGCCTGCATTCCTTTTGATGTGCACAATGGCAGATTTTGAATGTAAATGCTCCTATAAAATTCAATAGAAACACATTTTTTCTTCTATTACATGTTATTAAGATTTGTTTACTGTTTCTCTTTCCCCATCAGCGATGTATTTATATCTTTTAAGTAATACTGACACTTAGGGGCCGATTCACTAAATTCGGGTGAAGGGTTAGAATAAAAAAAACTTTGAATTTCGAAGTTTTTTTGGGCTACTTCGACCATCGAATGGGCTACTTCGACCTTCGACTACGACCTTCGACTTCGAATCGAACGATTCGAACTAAAAATCGTTCGACTATTCGACCATTCGATAGTCGAAGTACTGTCCCTTTAAAAAAAACTTCGACCCCCTACTTCGGCAGATAAAACCTACAGAAGTCAATGTTAGCCTATGGGGAAGGTCCCCATAGGCTTGCCTGTGATTTTTTGATCGAAGGATTTTCCTTCGATCGTTGGATTAAAATCCTTCGAATCGTTCGATTCGAAGGATTTAATCGTTCGATCGAACGAAAAATCCTTCGATCGTTCGATCGCAGGATTTGCGCTAAATCGTTCGACTTCGATATTCGAAGTCGTGCGATTTTAGTTCCCAGTTGAATATCGAGGGTTAATTAACCCTCGATATTCGACCCATAGTGAATCGGCCTCTAAAAATTTTCTTTTCAAAATATTAACATTAAAAGTTATATATACTGTATTTCAAGTTTGTTTTTTTTGCTGATAGGTCTGCTTTTGTAAGTAATTATTACTTGAAGTTCATAAACTTGACTGTTTTGCCAACCTGACTGTCCCATCTCAGCCTGTCAGTTAGAGTTTCTAATGCTAACGGACTCCTGCTGCACAAATATGGCAGCCCCCCTCATAGAGGAACATGAGGCATCAGACAGGTAATGTAAAAGTATCCTGCAAATACTTTTATGGCAAAATTATAAATAACATTCAAAGATAATGTTATGATAGATATAAAAAAGTTTATTTTCTGGTGTCAGTATCTCTTTAAGCAAACCCCTATAACTTAACCTACCTACAGTATATTAAAATATACTATATTAACTAATAACAAAACGGGGAAGCGAGGTTGCTGGCCAGGTTGCCTAGGGCGCCTGGTCCACTTGGTCCAGCCCTGGTAGCATGATTTCAGATTGTTTGTGCTAGACAGGAATTAGCTCCAAGCAGATGTAAGTTATGGTGTGTATATGGGTTAGAACTAAACTGTTAACAAAACCCAAGATAATACAGCTGGCATTCTACAGTCATGGCGCATGGACAGCAATATACAGTGGCCTCTTAGACCACAAGCTATTTCAAGCAGCACTCTCTGACTTCATGTCTATGCTTATGTTTATTCTAATATATGTCAATTATTAAAGGAATATGTAATAAAAGGCTCCATGAACAGTAACCCGTAGCAACCAATCAGCAGGTAGCATTTACTTGTAGGGCCGTATTTATCATATAGGAACTTGAGGGCCTGTGTTCAGGGTAGGCAGCCTAAATGGTAAATAATGAATCTCTCCCCCCCCGCAAAAAAAAGAAATTCTCCCGCTGATACTGGATAGTTGCCTACTATATCTGGTGGTGGAGAAGGGCAGTGTCGGACTAGGATGCCAGGGGTCCACCAGAAAATCTTAGACCATGGGCCCACTTTCCAAACTATTATTCCTCCTCTCGTTACTCTACCTCTTTATTCTCCTAGTCTTTAATGTCTACTTACTATATTCTTTCATTATTAAGCATTTTTCCCCCATAAAGAAATAGGGAATGACCAAATCTTTAGAAGCAAGATGGCCCACTGACACCTGGGCCCACTGGTATCCCGGTAGGCCAGTCCGACACTGGAAAAGGGGGTAGGAAGCAACTTAATGTGGATGCTTATTGCATCACTTCCTACCACGCATGTGTACTACATCACTTCCTGCACGTGAATATTGCAGCTTGGTTGTGGCCGTGCTGGGGTCCAGTGCCTAGGGCAGTATCAGACCAAACTACAGGGCTGTTTACTAGTCACATGTTTAAAAGCAAGCATTATTGGCGTTACAGCTCCTGAGCCACCTCAGCGCCTTTTGTTACATATGTGGGATTACTAGTTGTATTCTCTCCCAGTCAACTGTACAGTGCTATATTCACAAAGATAACTAGTGTCATAATATGGAACGAAGAAGTCATATTTGACTGGAGGCTTAGCAACAGGCAGCAAAAATCATATAGAATATTATCAAAAATGGGATGACTAGCAGCAGCCTACCTTGCCAAACACAACCATAAAGCTCAACACGTAGACAAACACTCATTACTCGGTCAGCCATGGGATAAAAGCGCACATAGCGAGCAATGATTGGAGGCCCCAGGTCCTTCAACACAGAGTCATGTGTATTTTCATTTCCCTCTATTACCTGCAGGTAACAAATAGTAAAGAAATAGCACGATCAAACACATGCTTTATTATTGCGTCCCTATTTTTAGAAGCCATCTTATTTTTTTTAACCTAAATCTTAATGTTTTTCCAAAATTATTATTTCCTGTCATCTACACTTACGTGTCCTTGCAGTCTTCCTCACCTCATTCCCCCAGCGATCCCTCCATTGTGACCATTTAAACCCATCACGGCTGTAGCGCAGTTGATAATGTCGGGCAAACTCCTTGCCCAGCCCTCCTCCATCTCGGCCTTGAGTGCCCACTAGGGTTAAAAAATGAAGTTTCCGTAGATCCACCTGCAGGAATTCCTCATAATTTGGGTATACAGGGCCTAGTGGACACCAAGCTCCATCACCATCATTACTTTCCAACCTGGGAGTAAAAGATACATCAGGGTTAGGGTGTTTCTAAAATATGGGCAACGTTAGTTTTAGGTGGACTAAATATGTTGTCTTGTATTGCCAAAAGATTGTTATCATTTTTCACAATGTATCTACAGTATCACATGAAAATATAACTATAAGGGGAAAACTGGATTTCCTTCCTTGGCATAATGGTATTTTAAGCACCCCTTTTCAATAACTATAATTTAATGACTACGGAGATACAATTTCCAGTTACTGTTCTTAATGATATTCTTTCAAGTAGTTGGTCAGTTTTGAATACATGATACAAACATTTGAAAAGAAACAAAAGACTATCTCTGGAAATTAGAGACAGCTGGCAGCTCCAATAAATGTGTGCCTTGGGAAATGTTATTTTCTCTTACTTTAACCTTATCTATAATAACCATTTAATGATTTAGGGGAGTGGAACATGATGAAACTGAAATCAACTTTTTGATTTCCTTTGAATTCTGTAGCATCTGAAAGTACATGATAATTCGGCATATTGCCTTAAGTGTGTGTGTAAGGATTCATGCATTTATCTCAATGATCAGAGCATTGAGGGCCTCCCAACTGGAACGACTGTTGGAAGTATCAGCAGAATAACTATTCAGCTATGTTGAAGCAGCTGTTGGGGAGGGTTTGTTCCTGTTCAGCTTTATAACTAGAGCCCATAGCAACAGTGCCTGCCTTTTTATATTACTGCTAGCTATATAAAATATATATTCAGCCTCAGCCTACAGCCACCTTTGTTGTAAGGTAATCTACTGGTCAAGTTACCTTTCCTAAATAACTCATTGAGGTGATAACATTATGAAATTGCTCACTTCCTACACATTATACAGTTATAATAATACATTTCTTTTCAAAACTTTTTTATTGATTAGCAATACAGTATTAACTTTCACCATAACTTAAAGTGGACCTGTCACCCAGACACAAAAATCTGTATAATAAAAGTCCTTTTCAAATTAAACATGGAATCCAATTTCTATTTTTTATTAAATCATTCATAGCTGTTGTAAGCTCATTTAAACATCTCAGCTGTCAATCAAATATTGTCTGCCCCTCCTCTATGCCCTGGGCATAGAGGCGGGGCAGACAATTATTTTCACTTTCCATTCAGCACTTCCTACATGTCACTGCTCTCCCCACATTCCCCCGTTCTCTTTACCATTTAATTGTGTAGCCAGGGCATGGGGATGGACATCAGGTCCCCATTCTGGTGCGCAAACAAGATTCTGAGATGATACAAGGCTTGTCTTAATAACAGTGTGCACAAAATGGCTGCTGCCTGCTTGCTATAATTTTGAAATCCCAGACTGAAGGAAGCAAGATATCAAATAATTTATAAAGTGTAATTAAAGTTCATTTTGCTTGACTAATGTAATAAAATAGGATTTTGAATATTTTTTTGGGGTGACAGGTCCCCTTTAATTTTTCTATTTTTACTTTCAAATAGATGCTCTCCTACGCAGAGGGGAGCGCTATGGTCACATTCAGATACATTGCAAGAAAAAGAAAATTTCTATCATTGTTATTTTACGTTTGCATTATTGATTTAAACATTGCAATGTTAGGAATTGCATGTCAATAAAAATTAAACTAATAAAGTTAACCGTCTATATCGTGTTTTCTATCATTTTTATGCAATATATTCTCCTAAAATAATGTTTTGAATTATCCCAGATTCCATCCTGTAGGTTTCAACTCTATCTACCATTACTATTTAATTTACATTTCTAGTTATCCAAACATCATATAATTTCTCCGTAAGATTTATTACAAACTAGTGTAAGTTATCCAAGGTGTCCAGATTTTGGTATAGACACTATATTGGTCTGCAGCTATGCTCAACATTCTCTCATTTATATAATAATACATTTATTTAGAGTTCAGTTCATCACTTATATCAAAAGGGAATGACACAGAACAGAACTGAGGATCGACTGCCTTTTTAAATAAGGTCCTGGGCTGCCCAGAAAGCCAATACAAGAAATGCTACAAGAGGGCAAGTGCACAGGGCACTTTTTAAACCATGTAAGGTCCTTGGCCCAAATTCACTAAGATGCGAAGTTGCACCAGGCGCAACTTCGCCGCACTTTGCCGCACTTCGCCACACTTCACCAGGCGTATTTTCGCCAGCGCTCCGCAAATTCACTAAAATCAGAAGTTGCGCACAGGGGTAGCGTAGGTTTTCGAAGTTGCGCTAGCATTAATTCGCCAAGCGAAGCGAAGTTTCGCTAGCGATGGTTCATTTGCATACGGCGCGAAATTCAAATTTCAATGGAGGAACACGTATCACCACTTCAAATGCCTAGAAAACCTTCAAATCAGCAAATAAAAATTTTATTTTGCCCTACACATGTGCCCACTGTCTGGTAAGTTGCCATGAGTCAGGAAATGTAGGGGGGAAGGAGGGGCGCCCCAAAAATGTTTTCGATCTTTTTCAGCCTATCACCCATCATGTAGAAATCACGCCAGCATTTTTTGGGACTTAGAAAAAATTTTGACTTTTTTTTAAACAATCCCTATCTACTCTATTGCGCTTCGCCAGGTCTGAGGTGGCGAAGGAAGTCTAGCGTAAAAGGTAGCGTTCAGTACACTGCGCAAGTTAGTGAATTTGCGTAGTTACGTCGCTAGCGAAAATTCGCCTGGCGTAAGGGTGCGAAGTAACACTAGCGAATTTACGACAGCGTTCGTTAGTGAATTTGCGAAGTACCGAAAATGCCAAACGCTAGCGAATTGACGCTAGCGTTCGGCGCTTCGCATCTTAGTGAATTTGCTCCCTTGATTTTAATTAAGAGCTGGTATAGTCTCAAAGAACAGCTTGCTATTGTTCTCATTCATAGACTATACTACATCATTTTACATATCACACACAGTGCATAGAAACATTCCTTAACGTGTCTTGACTAGATGGCATCACTGTCAGAGCTGTGTGGTTAACCGCACAAATAACTGACCAGCTTTCTTGAGCTTACTCAGCTACATGAACTTGCACTATTTCAAAAGGAAAAAAAATCCTCACATAAAGAAACAATGGCTTGATTATCTGTAGAAGTAAATCATAGAAGGCACGCTGGAAGACTATGTCAGTACCCACCCAGTAAAAAGTAAAACTTTGATTGCAGCAGACATTTAGTTCAGTTGTAGTTCAGTTTCAGTTTTCACATATTTTACATTATCAATGAACTATAGTCTTAAAGGAGAAGGAAAGGATAAAATTTATATATATATATATATATATATATATATAAAGATGAGGTGCATGATCAATTAGAATGATATCAATGATGAAGGGATTAGCAAGTGTTTTTATCTGTAACACAGCATTGCCCAACGTTTCGGTCCCACCTGGGGACCTTTATCAAGGATCTAGATCAAGGATCCAGATGGGACTGAAACCAAAACGTTGGACAATGCTGTGTTACTTGATTCTACTTTACAAGAGTGTGCTGATCCCTTCATATATATATATATATATATATATATATATATATATATATATATATATATATATTGTCCCAAACAAATTGTTGTTTATTTCAAATAATTAGAAATAAACTACAATTTGTTTGGCACCATGAAGAGTCCTACAAGTGCGGTTCTAAACCTCCAGGGCTAGGGCTTGAGCATGCTCAGTTTGCTCCTCTCTCCCTCCCTTTTCCCCCCACCCTTCCATGCTGTAATCTGCTGTAATCTGAGCCCAGAACTAGAAATGAGCAGGGAGAGACTCAAACAGGAAGTGGTCAGACCAAAGCTAATATGGCAGCTGCTATCATAAACAGAGAGCTTCTAGAGCTGTTTACTCAGGTATGGTAAAGCTTTCTGCAGAATAAATATTGTGTTATTACTTGCACTATTGCGGCAAATCTATTGTCAATGTACTGCTAAGGTAGCTTTTCTTCTCCTTAAAACAAAAACTGCCCCTGACCAAAGGTTCAGCAGCTCTGTAACAGTAATACCCCATGCCTTCAAAGCTGTCCACAGCAGCTATTCATCTTCTGATCTTGCTGGGCCATCTTTAGATTGTCATTGCCCACGCTGATTGTGCTAAGTTGAGAGATCATGACGAGAAACATCAAAACATTAGCAGAAAGTGAGGTTGCATCTAACATAGAAACGATAATACAGGAATCATTTTATAATCAATTCTGCAGAACACACGGTCAATTTATCAGCCTTGTATTACGAAATTTTTATTGCATACTGTATGTATTCTGTATTTTGGGAATTAGATCCGTAAGTCAAGAAACAGCTGACAGGTGACAGCAGAGAATGTATTGTGAATCAGTATAAAAGATGTAGAGCTACTGGAGACATTGTCAAAGGCACAGATCTTCACCTTGTATCTGACGAACGACCGTACGGCACAATCTTCCGATCTGCTACTAACCATTCAGATTAAATGGTAAGAAAGTGGTAAAAGAACAAATGAGACAATGTTCTGGCCGTGACAGCAGTTAAGTTTGACAATTAACAATCACAGTCACATATTGATATCCTCAGTTAATACATGCAGAGAAATAATCATTAGCCAACAGAAATCTTATAACTTGTCCATTTAACGACCAATGGGCAAGGTACGATAAATGTCAGGACGATCCACACATGGTCTGATAATTCTATTCATATGACGTTATCTTTGCCTCTTTGGCCAGCTCAGTTTTTTGTTGAGGCTTACAGGCCCGGATTTGCGGCAAGGCCTAGGGCGGCAAAAAAATAGGGGCGGCATGCCGCCCAGCCGCATTATGGGGACGTTCGCGTCCACGTTCAACTACACCAGCTGCGCTGGCGTTTTTTCGCCGGCGCGCTGGGAAGGCGGGCGCTAGGACTGCGCGGCCGCCTGGTCGGACCGCGTGGCCTAGGGGCGCCCAGAAATGAAATCCGGCGCTGGAGGCTTAGTTTTACTTTAAGGTATAAACAACATGTAGGGGTGCTTTGGGTAATTGCTGATGGCCCACATGCTGGATCTGCCTGATATACTATAAGAATTAATATATGAGTCTTGAGGACTACAGCCCAAGAACTCCAAACAATCTTAAAATTAGATATAACGTATTTATTTGCATCCTTGATTTGTCCCATTGGGGACCTCTAATGTCTATATTTGCAGTACAATCTATTATCCTATATACAATATAAAATTCCTTTTGTTGAGCGCGGGAGAAATGCTCTCTAATGCTCATGTTGTGACGTATTTTCTGCGAAAGAAGTGCCTAAAACCAGTCATGAGCCATGCAAAGACTACGATACATGTGACATGAGCCTAATTCTACTTATACCTCCCCAAAATAGAAACCATAACCATAAAAACTCTGTGCCTTTTTGGTCAGAATAAAAAAGCACCCCATCTCAAACCTTCTTAGTTCATGTCTAAGTCAATGGCAGATGTCCCTTTTACAACTGGAAGAAATCACGATCTGAGCTGGGTTTCGTACATTAATCTGAATAATTTGTTGTTTTTGGGCGATAATCTGAAAATATCAGAGTTTTCAGGTGAAAACTGCACAATCAGATTTCTTCAGAGTTTTATCAAGTCTTTTCCTGCACCAGATTTTTTCGAGTAAAATTAGAAAATGTGTATGGGAGTTTGGTCAAAGTGTTTTAAGAAAACAGTGAGAAATTTTTCAGATATAAGTAAATAACCCCCTTAATACATCAATCGTATCATGTATGAGTTCACATGCAATTGTATTTAAGAACTCCATTTAGCAACAATAGGCTACTGCAAAGGCAGTGAAATTAATATTTCTATCATGTTTCATGTTTGCAAAAAAACAAAAAGCAGTAAGAATATAACAGCTGCAGCTACTTTTTTTTTTACTTATTTTTATTTCATCCGTTATCTATATAAATGCTCCAATGAAAGTTGAAGACTACAATTTGATTGCAAAAGTATTTTGTCTGAATGATGTTCAAGCATAATTTCAAACTTAAAAATGTCTTGCGTGCTAATGTTTCTTTTCTTAATTATTTTCTGTAGAAACATCCATGGGAATAGATATATAGGGGTCGGTACACCCAGCTGAGCTGTGGTAGGTGTAGCAGTTGCCATGCAGCAAATGCACTGGATATATTAACTTACAGCCAGACAATGAGACAAAGCATTACAATAATAACTGCATCATATAGAGTATATCTTCTCTGGACCATATTTAGCATCCATTAAAATGTACCACATAGTAAATGGTTTAGCAAGAAAAATAATGTGACAATGAACTTCAATGAAGCGCAGAAGACTGCTTCAAATGTTGTGCTGTTTATTAAATACGGTAAATGGAATATTGAGAGAGGGCAGATTTAATATTAGCTGACCTTCCAGTTTATGTATATTTTTGCAAGAAAATGAGCGAGTGATCTTAATCTTGCTCGCATTTTCTTTCATGGATTATAAAATAAAAAAGCTTGTGACCTACCACTACCACTGACCTTCTATATTTAAAATAAAATGTTTAAAAAAACCTGATCACAATACACAGGAGCCTGAAAACAGAAAAATGTAAAATATTTTTTGTATCCATATTTAAATTTAATCGTGTTCTAAATGAAGGCTGTGATTTGTGGTGTGATTCTTTACAAACCTTCAATGCTTTTTGTTAGATAGATAGATAGATAGATCATTAGCTGTTCCTCAGCCAATCGTGATCACTAACAAAGTGTGCTCCACAATCTCACCTGCTGTGCTTAGCTTCAGTAGAGTCAGACCAGGCACTGGATGCTGTGATATCCTCATCTGGGATGGTCCTGTCCTGCATGCCCAATGCATAGCGACAAGAAGCTGTAGGAATTGTGTAAACAAGGTTAGAGTTTCCAAGCTATATACAGCTTCATTATCCAAGAGCAATATAGATATGCATTGAGTACAATGCTCTATTTCCAAGTCCTTTTTCTGTTGAACATGCTCTGTTTCCTCTACCAAACTCAGCTCTTACCAATCTTGCAGACATATAAAACTTACAGGGGTCAAAATGAGCATCAGGTTCAGCTATGCAGAGAGCAAGTAGCAGATTGAACCAGACTAGAAGAGAAGCCATCTTTAATTCTCCCATTAATGACGTCTAGTGAAAAACTGTTTCATAGCTGCGGAGACATAAAAAAGTGATAATCCATATTTTAGAAAGATAATCAGCATTGTCCTGCTGAAATGAGCATACAATGTTTATATGGGTATTTATTTATGTCGCGTTGACAAGCACCAAAATGTACAACCTTATTATCATATTTGTGTTGATTGTATGAAGTTAATTATCCTTATGGTCAGCCAAAACATAGGTAGGAAGGTTGCAAGACTTGTAGTAACACTCTTTTAAACAGGGTGATTTAAATTGCAATTTATATAATGAGTCAGTATATCTGCATAATATATAACTATAATTAGCTGTATAATATAACTTAATATTTGTTTAGGTACACTGCAAAAAGTATTGTTTTTTTTAGGGATGCATCAAATCCACTATTTTGGATTCTTCACGAAGAATACCGAACCAAATCCGAATCCCAATTTGCATATGCAAATTAGGGGTGGGAAGGGGAAAACATTTTTTACTTCCTTGTTTTGTAATAAAACGTCGCATGATCTCCCTCTCCGCCCCTAATTTGCATATGCAAATTAGGATTCGGATTCAGTTCGGCCAGACAGAAGGATTCGGCCGAATCCGAACCCTGCTGAAAAGGGCCGAATCCTGGCCGAATCCCGAACCGAATCCTGGATTCGGTGCATCCCTATTTTTTTTTAAAATACCAGTTTCATGAAAATTATACAGGTAAAACTGAAAACCACAAGTTTCATGAAAATTATACAGTTACAACTGAAAACCGCTAGAAATCTATGCAAAATATACACCTTACAAAGATGCAAACAACTTCAACATTAAAGGAATTAAGTAACAAATATGTAACCATTATTGAGAGAACTGTTCAATGTAAAAATAAAAACTGGGTAAATAAATAGGCTGTGCAAAAAATGTTTCTAATATAGTTAGTTAGCCAACAATGTAATGTATAAAGGCTGGAGTTACTGGATGTCTAACATAATAGCCAGAACACTACTTCCTGCTTTTCAGCTCTCTTGGTTTCCACTGATTGGTTACCAGTGACTTGAGGGGGGAACCACATAGGTCACAAGTGTTGCTTTTTAATCTGAGCTGAATGCTAAGGATCAGTTGCAAACTCACTGAACAGTTATGTCCCATGTGCTTAGTCTATATATCCCATTATAGATACCTCCCAACATTTTAGTCGAAGTACTGTCTCTTTAAACTTCGACCCCCTAGTTCGCCACCTAAACCTACCGAAGTCAATGTTAGCCTATGGGGAAGGATTTTTCGCTCGATCAAACGAATTGCGGTAAATCCTTTGACTTCGATGTTCGAAGTCGAAGGATTTCTATGCGGCAGTCGAATATAGAGGGTTAATTAACCCTCGATTTACGACCATAAGTAAATTTGCCCCTTAAAAAATGTAAAGAGGAAAAAAAAACATCTGGGTGGAAATGTTTTGAACATGCTCATGTTATGGCCATGCCTTCTAATTACCATGTTCATTTTACAAAATTTGTCAGGTTATGAAGTTTGAACACATTTCATTTGGGAGTTTTATGGCTTTTTATGGAGTTTAAATTGCCCTTTAAGCTGCTAGTTTGTCTCAGTTCTCTCCAGAGACTTGATTATCTTAGTTACAATTGTATCTTTGCTTATCTCAAATTGTTACAAACCTATCTAATTGCAACTGCTCAGTGTTCTGGAGTCTCTGACAAAAAGCCTTTTGTTTTAATCAGAAATGTTGTATCTTTTTCTGGTGTCAGTGCAGGAGATCAAAGTAAGACTCGGATATTTCAAGTAAGAAACCCGGGACTGCCGGCTGAACTGTCAAAATCAGGACTGTCTGACAGAAAAAGGAACTATTGGGAGGTATGCAAAGGGTAAGCTAGGTTCTTTCCACAGAAACACAAAATTATAGATCTTCCCTTGGTCACAAGGTGTGGGGGGATAGAGTGTTAGCTATAGACCGAATTTGCATGATGAACATCAATCCAATAGATTTTTTTAGCTTCTCCTAGAAACAGCAGTACAGAGATAAGTAAATTATATGTATTTGCTGGCGTGTCCTTCTTTCCCCTGTATATTTTTACAGGATAGTTTTTTATTCTCTTTACCCATTTAGGAATATATTAGTCAGAATAATGTTACACATCTGCTGATTCTAGTTCCTGTGAAAATTGCTTTTTTGCAAAGTGCCCATCATACCATTACAGTGTCACTAACACAGAGTTTAACAGTTTGGAAACGATCAATCATCCCTTTATCATAATGCCTGCTCAGTTGAACTATATTAACTGCACACAACTTCACTAACCCATATTAAAAATGCACCACCGGAATGGAACTGATGGCCATGCACATTGCATGAAAACAATGGGAATGTAATAGTGTTGCACATAAAGCTTTCAAGCACCTGACATTGATTGGCATGTACCAACAGTTTATGCCAGGTAGATGGTGACTTTAAAGTGATACTGACACTAAAAATGACTCTTTAAAATATTATTGTATACAAATGTTACTTATAGGCATGTTGATTGTTTTTCGCTGATAGGTCTGCTTTTGTAAGTAATTGTTTAAATTAAAGTTCCTAAACCTGTTTACCTGTTAAACCTGTTAGAGTATGTAATGCTAACAGACTACTGCTGCACAAATATGGCACCCATCTCATAGAGGAACATCAGGATCAGACAGATAATGTAAAATCATTGGGCAAAAAAGGTGAAATGGCTGTATGATAGATGTAATAAAAAGTTACAGTCTGATGTCAGTATCTGTTTAAGACAAAGCAGAAAACAACTTATCTTCCTTTTGACTGGACAGTACTGATTCAGCAGCTCCTATAACATTCTGTAATAAACTGCACCCTGACAAGTATTGGATAAACATACCATAATATACACTTGCATTCTATTTATCTGTAGCATTGGTTTCTTAGAATGGAGGATAACAGCAAAATGTGCTACTGGAAATTTATTTGACCCATCATATTCTTAGGAATCTTCTGAGCCACTTAAAGAGATACTGACACCAGAAAATAAACTTTTTTAATATCTATCATAACATTATTTTTGAATGCTACTTATAATTTTGCCATAAAAGTGTTTGCCTGATGATTTCACATTACCTTTCTTACCCCCTTTTTCCCTATGAGGGGGCTGCCATATTTGTGCAGCAGGAGTTCGTTAGCATTAGAAACTTTAACTGACAAGTTGAGAAGGGACAGTCGGGTTGGCAAAACAGTCAGGTTTAGGAACTTCAACTAATAATTATTTACAAAAGCAGAACTATAAGCAAAAAACCAAAATCAACATGACCTATAGGTAACTTTTCATGTAGATTAGTATTTTGGAAATAACATTTTTAGTGTCAGTATCACATTAAGCTTTAATTTCCCAGAATCCCCCAGAAGATTAAATTTAGTACAGTTAGACAAATTCTGTATTCTTGCTGTGAGTGACAGAATATGCTGCTTCTGCATCATTTACATGTAACTGAAATATTGTCTAATCACATTCTGCATAACTGTGCATCCCTTGCCATTAATTGGTGGCTGCGATGTAGTGAGCTTAATCATTATCAGATGAAACAATCATAGATCATGTGGTTCAGTTTTAGGGCAAAACATGCCAAATCAAGACAACATGATGGAAAAGTGGAAGCATGTGTAATATTACTTTTAAGTAATATTACTTTTAAGATGTTTTTTTTTTACTACTGTGTTTATACTATGACTATAATCATGTCATGAGCAGTATAGATGACTACAGAGGGGTCTCTAGCTACCATCTAACAATCATTAAAGGGACCTGTCACCTTAAGTAAAAAAAAATCTGATCCTATTTTATTTTGTTAATCAAGCAAAATAAACTTAATTTACTCTGTAAAAATTAATTAAATCTTTTTTTTCTTGGAATTCACAAAAGTTGACAGGTGCCATTGTGTGGACATTGTTATTAACATTGTAATTAAGGCAAACTTTGCATCATGCCAAAATCTACTGTATGTGCCAGAATGGGACACCCGATGCACTTGCCCTGGCTACACATTTAGATGGTGAGCAGGGACAGGGAATGTGAGGAGGGAAGGGACATCTATGAAGTGCAGCATTGAAAATGAAAGTAATTGACTGCCCTGCCTAAGGCATAGAGGAGGAGGAGACAAGATATGATTGACAGCGGAGATTTGTAAATTTCAGATGTCACCTCTTTGAAGAGTTACAATGAGCCATTGTGATTGGATTAGTGGAAGAGTTTATATACCGAGAACACCAGTTGAACTGAAGAAGCTGCTCGGATGAGAAGTGAAACGTCTACAATGATTACTCAGCAAGTCCAGTTGTTTTAGATTTACCTATACTAGATATACCATGACCTGGATGAATGAAAATCTTCATAGTCAACTGGTATGGATGTTTTAATAAAATAAAGAATTTTGGTTTCAGGTTGAATTTAAAAAGGACTTTTCTTATACAGCTTTTTATGTCTGGATGAGACAAAGATACTAAATAAAATCATTAACAGGGAATTTGTGCACTACCCACTACAGAGAGGGACTTCAAATCCTAGAATACTCATCATAGTCAGACTATCAATTTCCCTTAATTCTGTGTACATTAAAATCCTGTGTACTGACAATTAACCGTGGTTGATAACCTCCTCTCAGTTTTTACAAAGTCATTTAATACAGACATTTCTTACTTGGGTTTTACCAATTATTACATTTCTTCACATATCACCTAAATAAAACACTTTATCAGTTAAATCAATACAGGTTTAACCAGACAACACTGTATCAAAGTTGTGCACTGTCCCAGGAGTCAGAAACACCAGTAATATTAAAATAACTCATTTATGTTGACAAAAAAAAGGACAACCTCTGGTTATGGTGGGGATCATAAAATTAATTTGCCATGGGGCCCAGTAACATCTAGCTACGCCACTGTTCTCTGCTTTTAATCAGTGCTATGGAAACTATACATGCTTTCATCTTCCATCATCTTTTTGCAAAATGGACACATACTAAATTTCCTAAATCTGGCTCTTTTGAGCCCCCTAGCTATCACAAATAATCAGTTCAAACGTAATTACAGATACAAAAGGATTTTCCAATTAGAATTACACTAGCAATGTTACATATTGCGGCAACCAAGCTATTTTTGCTTACCAATATTTCACTGTATTTAAACTTCAGATTCGACTATATCACTGTAGGGGTTAAAATCTATAAAAAAAATATTTAATGCTTTCCAGGATGATCATATGTAAACAACTACAGTGGTTAAATGTAAACACAGTAGGCAAAATTCACCCTGGAGGATCGTTTTTGATCAACTGGGTTACTGGACATATTTGGTTGTGAAACATAGCATTTGGGATCCAACTCTTTGGTTGCTGCACTTCAAGCTCTCATTATGCTTTGAAACTTTATATTATGCTGTAAAATGCTGGGAGTGGTAGTCCAACAATATCAAGGTGGAGAAACACTGCTGTGGAAGGTATATGCCCTCTTGAACAGCATTACATATAAGTCTCAGATAATATCAGAAAACTATACACAAATAATATATTAGAAAAGACAGAAATAGGCAGTTGAAATGATAGACTTCCTCTGATACTTCTTGTATTGATTATGTATCAAAGCCAATACGACGTTGCATATGTTAATTCGCTTGACAAATGAAAACCAATAAAAAATTTAAATAAAAAAAAGAAAAGAAAAGATAATCATGATATTAGTTCCTATATAATTCAGTGGCATGAATAAAACTTGTAAATCCCTTAGGGCTCAAGGTGCACTAAGCCTAATGCGGGGGATAAGCAATAGCATAATTAAAACATACATCTAAAAGTCATCAAACATCTTGGCCAATGGACAGTTTCTATGTACAGTAACAAAAAGCAAAAAAGCGCCCATGAAGCCAAAGTTAATGTCCTGACTGCAAAAAACTCAACGAAGATCGCAGAGAAATGCTGAAACATGAAAGGCTGCCATTAGTCTGGCACAGTATGGGCTGGTGTAGCAGAATGAATTATGAAGAGCATGGCGCCACTAAGATAGGCAAAGTAAGATAAAGCAAAGGCTGGCAGGAATTTTCAGAGCATGCCAGTAAGAAGCACAGTGGAAAACAGGGACTGGCACCTCTGGGGAAGGGAACAAATAGTCAGTATAGTCTCACAAAGCCACAAGTAGGGGCTTGTTAGTGAAAGTGCAAACACAAGTCAGTCCAAACTGCACACACAGATCTCTTTTTCTTTTACATTTTGTCATTCTCAGTGTCTCACCCTCAGTTGCTGCTGCATCACTTTTTCTCTCACTCCTTGTGTGCAAACACCTGTTTAATAGACTTGCTGCTTGCACACTGGCCAACACTTCTGTCTCACTCTTTCAAGAACTTCCTTGCCTCCTGCCCTATTTCTCTGGCACAGAAATTGTGTGTGTCTCCCCCCCACCCCACTTTCTTTATCCCCCTACTTAACCGCCTATTTTCTACACGCACGTGCAATACAACACTCACCCATCTCTCCCTCATTTTACTTACCTCCCTTGTCTCCTTTCTCACATTGACTGTGCTAAATCTTTGGCTCAGGTTGTACAAGAAGTCTGACATATCCAGGTCTCTCTCCCTAGGGACAGACAGAAACTAAACTTTCTCTCCCTCACTCTGTGTCTCCCCTCCCACTCCTTGCAATTCCTCCTCCTCTCCCCACCTAGCATGGCATTCACTTGTCTCACCCTCCTCCCTCCATTCTTTTTAACACTTTCTTTCTTTTTTTAGTTCACTTTTCACTTTTGGCTTCGGTTTTCTGTTAAACTGAAAATTGTAAATCAGAAAACATTTGGGACTCCTGATACTGGACAGCAGCAATAACAAAAACAATGGCTGAAGGGTAAATAATAAACTGATATTAGAGGACTAGACATAACAAAGAAGTAAAGGTAAACTATCCTTAACAAGATATCTTATTCATTTATAGGAAGTGGGAAGCATACGTATCTCAGAACACTTAGGGGGTTATTTATCAAGGTGTGAATTTATCTCAGTGTTTTTAATATCCAACTCAGAGCAACTCCGAATTCCTGAATGGACCTTATTTATGAAGAAAAATGCCTGAAAAAAATAGGGTCTAGCAAAACTCTGAAAACGGCGCTTTCCCTGAATGTTTTTTGCGCCAAAACCCTGAAATCATTGAATATCGGTACCGACATCAGCGCAGACCCTGGGACCTTCCCCATTGACTTATACCCCTGAGAGCTTTTAGATGCTGGGGTTTCAGATTCTGTGTTTTTAGACCATCTAACTTTAATAAATCTCAAAAGATTCATAGTTTGTTTTTTTTGCTCGGAAAACTACGACTTATTCGAGGGTCGGATATTCGGAGCTTGATAAATAACCCCCTTACTGTTCCTGCCATTGTACTGTATGTGTTTGGGCGCCTGTACTCGCCTCCCTTAAAGAAATCCTTATTGCCCCATATGGAAATAAATGTATTAGCATGCAATGAGATAAGCAGATTCCTTACTTCAAAAAGATAGACAGATGGGACATGATTATAATGTTAGGGAAATAAATATGGCTTAGGTGGCTTCCAAATTCTGTGCATAACATCAATGTTGACCAATTATATGAAACAGAAAAAATACATTTTGTAGAATCACAAACAGTTTTGATCCCCATAGTTCTTAAACCTTGAACTAATCATATATTTCACACATAAATATTTCAACCTCACATTAATCAGGATTTGATTGAATTAAATATCTCAAATAAGGGTCCGTGTGATTAGTCTTATATTGGCAATAGCCTTAAATCTTATTAGGAATATCACAAAAATGTTTTTATCCAAAGATCCATGACTAGGGTTGGTGGAGTAAGGAAAGAGTAAGGGGCAGATTTACATATGGTCAAATATCGAGGATTAATTAACCCTCGATATTCGACTGCCAAAGGTAAATCCTTCGACTTCGAATATCGAAGTAGAAGGATTTATTGCAATTCGTTCGATTCGAAGGATTTTAATCCATCGATCAAACGTTTTTTCTTCGACCACAAAAAACTTGCAAAGCCTATGGGGACCTTCCCCATAGGCTAACATTGAGGTTCAGTAGATTTTAGATGTCGAAGTAGGGGGTCGAAGTTTTTTTTAAAGAGACAGTACTTCGACTATCGAATGGTCAAATAGTCGAAAGATTTTTAGTTCGATTCAAAGTCAAAGGTCGAAGTAGCCAATTCAATGGTCAAAGTAGCCAAAAAAACATTGGAAATTTGACGTTTTTTTTATTCTATTCTTTCACTCGAACTGAGTAAATGTGCCCCTAAGTGTTTGCTCTGGATTCCCAATGTGAGAGGGAGGTCATTTCCCATAAAATGTAATTTTACAAACATTTTATTACATGTAAACTATTATTACAATGTGTAACAGTTGTTAGGTAGTTCCCATCTGTATACTTTCAACTGTTGTATAGTTACAGCTGCTAGACATTGATATATTTATACTGCATTATTCTAAATATCAGTGGAGTAGTTCACTATACTTTTAACAATACACCACAAATTATAGGGTTCAGTTACGAACCCAATTGCAGTGTGCAAAGTGCAACGCTAAGTGCAAGTGGCCGTGTTTTTTACTCACTATGCAACATTCTCATTATAATTCTAGCATAATTGTGGCTACCAGGAAGAGATGTGTCTGCTAATTGCTGTAGATGCATCTAAATTGTGTTTTGAGGCAAAATGGTAGCAAGTGAGCTGAAAGTTGTCCCTTCTTGCACTCAGCATCAAACTGATGTGTGAGCAGATTAAATCCTTGAACTACTATCACCTTTGAGGTTCCCCTGCACCAACAGAAACACTTGCACTCAATTCAGAACAAGAGGAAGGGCAAATATTGCAGTGCAACTATGGTAAACTGAAATGCGAGTAGTGTCTTTGGACACAAGCACCTTTAATGAATGGAGCAACTGTGGCAAAAGTTGCATGACCGTGATTGCAGATTCTCTAATAGATGATGAGCCCATATTTTTTGCTTAGAATTTGTTTTTAGTGTTTCAAACGTAAATTTGAAATATCATTACAGCACTCATATAGCTCTGACTAACTTTTACAATTGGGTACATTTATGAAGCAGCTAAAAATGCCAGCAACTAATGTATCCAATTGTACCACAGCCTTGATGCTGAATTCTCCCCTCGTCATCTGGTCATGTTAACTATAGCATCCTACTACTATTGCATGATTTGGGCCAAAAAATAGAAAAATATATCACAGCTCCATTATTAATGTTGGGAAAGGGCATAGATAGAGTTGGAACGAGAATGAATTCATGTAGACAGATAAAATTTAGCAAGTCCATGACGAATATCACAAAATGGAGTGAAAACGTTGGGTAGAAGAGAAGGGCAAAAAAAAAGCAAATGGCTGGGCATTTAATTGGTGACAGCCCAAATTAATGTGGTTTTCTATTACGTTATAGGAACCAACAACTTCTTTAATGCTCTTTCTCACAGACGCCTCACTGTAATGCTGGTCATTAACGCTTTGTTTGCTAAGGAAAAACTGTAGCTCTAAATGTCCCCTGTTCACCTATGCAAAGAGTTTATTTTATAGGCTTCTTGATTCAGAGATAATAGGGGTTATTTAGAGGGGTTTAGACTCAAATCAGAGTAAATTATTCAGTCATGCCAGTTTCAAATGTTTTATGCCAACAGACTAGTGACTATTTCCAGCAGCAATATTTCTGAGCTGGCCTTATTAAAATGCTGAAGCTGCCATGTTGCTTAAATGTTAAATGCATTGTATTTGTACTTGTATGTATGTGTTTTAAGAGTACTTGCTCTTAGACTTCCAATCTCAAGAGGCAGCTAATGTAACATTCAGTTTGAAACAATGTAACTTGGTTGTATTATACACATGTTGCAAGTTTGTAACATTTTTTTAAATGAAATTTAACACTGACTTCAATATAAAATATCAGACTTCCCTTGTTTGAAAAGGGCCAGAAAAACTATTTTCTAGTGCATGAGAATATCCTGGCTTGTGGCAGCTAAAAAACTGAGACATATGTTTCCCAGTCGACGTTCCTTCTAATTTCTTGTTGGCAGTGTGTGCAATAAATATTCCTTGTGTGTGTTTTTAAAACTGTGTGTGTGTAAAAATATTCTTTTGTGCAAACTGGTTATGTGTTGTTCGCACCACAATTTTGAGTGTGTGTGTTTTGGCTTTAAACTTGAAGGATTATATACTAAAGGTCGAATTTTAGTACTAAACTCGCAAACTATGATTGTCATTGAATTTATCAAAAGATCAGAATATAAAAAGTGCGAACGAAAAGATGTGCTGAACAATGTGTTAAAAAAATTGAATACCTTAAAAACCTCCTAGCAAAAAAAATCCAAAAACCTCTAAAAGCGGTCCAATAAGATCAGCGCAACTTCCACTTACTTCTATAGGTCCTCAACAACTTTTACTTGCCAATGCTTTACATCAGAGGCTTTTCATGGTTTTTAAACTTAAAGGAACAGTTCAGTGTGAAAATAAAACTGTGTAAATAGATAGGCTATGCAAAATAAAAAATGTTTCTATTATAGTTAGTTAGCCAAAAATGTAATGTATAAAGGCTGGAGTGACTGGATGTGTAACATAACAGCCAGAACACAACTTCCTGCTTTTCAGCTCTCTAACTCTGAGTTAGTCAGCGACTCTTAGGAGGGGCACATGGGACATAACTGTTCAGTGAGTTTGCCATTGATCCTCAGCATTCAGCTCAAAAGCAACAGATATGACCCATGTGCCCCCCCCCTCAAGTCTCTGGTTACTGCCTGGTAACCAAGGTAACCAATCAGTGGGAACCAAGAGAGCTGAAAAGCAGGAAGTAGTGTTCTGGCTATTATGTTAGACATCCAGTCACTCCAGCCTTTATACATTACATTTTTGACTAACTAACTATATTAGAAACATTTTTTATTTTGCACATCCTTTCTATTTACCCAGTTTTTATTTTTACACTGAACAATTCCTTTAATAGATCTTGAATTTTTAGAGCTTTTACAAAATATAGAAAAAACACATAATTTTCAAGATTTGTAGGAAAGTTAGTAAATGGGCCCCTTATCGTGTGCATAGAACTTTACCTATATAAAATCAGCATTGTTCAGGGCTAATCAGCCAATAATGTAGGTGCATACTGCACAGCTGCATTTGCAGTGTATGTCTCCGTTTATTCCAAATTAGCCACAAGGAATTAAGATCTGCATTTCAGTAAAACACATTGCTATCTTGTGAATGCCCTCCTAAAATGACATACCCATAAGGGTTAAACTAAATGTACAGGGCATTTTTATGCATTGTACCAATTGCTAAATGATTTCATACTGCCCTGTCTGTCTCTAATCATTGGACTGGACATCAAAGCTGAATTAATAAAAAAAACAATTAAATCTATTTTTTATGCATTCAACGTAAGTCATCCATTCACTGAGCATAGGCCCACAGAATGGAATGAAATCAGTAAACAGTTGTGTTGTGACATTTAATAATTTAATAAATGTCTCAAAATTGACACCTTCCCTGTCACAGGGTTTGCCTATACAAAGTTACGCCACAGACAAAGGCAACTCTTATACAAACTTTAAAACATATATCTTGATGAACACAGAAGCATGAGATGAAAACAAAAATTAAAAAATAGTGGAAGATTTTCAGCAGTACTAGTAGTTTTTCAGCAGTACTAGTAAAATTAGTTTGGGGCAGGCTGGGCCGATTCAGCTTGGGAGCAGGCTTGGTTGGATTGGAGGCAGGCAGGGCCTATCAAGGTTGGAGAAAAGCTGGGCCTATGGGGGCAGGCTAGACCTATGGAGTTGGGGGATAGGCTGGCTTATCAGAGTTGAGGGTGGGCTGGACCTATGGATTTGGGGATGGGCTGGACTCTCAAAGTTGGGGGCAGGCTAGGCAGCATCATGTGCTGAGGAAAATATTATCTGTGCTGCCCTGTCGTGCGGGGCCCCCAGAGGTGAGGGGCCCAATTGGTCCAATAGGCCTAAGGCCGGCCCTGTCGCCAGAAATCCCATCCGCAGGGACATCGCTAATTTACTAATAGGTGTAGGCGACAATTTGACAAACGGGACCGTTGCTAGCATTCCTTTGTGTGAACGGTCGTTACTCCTGGGCTCATGCGTAGGGAGGATCTCTTCTGTCTTTATTCAGGTTCCTTGGACATTTGTAATAAAAAGTGGCCACTTCAAGAATTTGCACCAAGATCTCTAATAAAGACGTCCATAGGATTTCAATGTACCTGCCCTATTCAAATTGACCAAAGCGTAAGAGGACTAACAAAGTTTCACTAGGCAGAAGCGATCGCTAGCGTAATTCCACTTTGAAACGCTTGCACTGCTGAAGTAACACTAGTGAAAAGTTGCCAGTGTTCGTCACTCAGGACACAGCTTCACACTTCAGTGAATTAGAGTAGTGGCAACAAATTTTCGCCTGGCGAAGTGTGCAACTAAGTGTTACAGGCCTGACAGTCCGGGCAGATACGCAGTCCACAAAATACTTGTTTATACAGATCCTAAACTGGCATGCAGTTTTTTTTAAAAGTAACATTTCGTCAGTCTCTCACTGAACTGTATGATTTTTATTTTTTGTGTTAGCTCCGGATGATGGCCTCCGAAATTTACCCTGAAGGCAATGACATCAAAGTGCCCCATGTCACTCTCTGCTGCCTCAAAGATAATGGCTTAAAACAGCTGTCAGCAAACTGGTGCTATCTAGTGATTGCTAAAGAGGGCAGTGGAGAGTGATTTTTGGAATTCTGATGCATTCTTTTTAGTGAGAAAAGTATGTTGGGCAAAATGCCTACCTGTGCTATTGCCCTTAGTCACTTCCTTGATAACTCCATACTGACTGACAGGCAATATCACAGAAGGACATTTTCCTGTTAATCATTCCCTTACCTGAGAAATAGTTCCTACCTTCAGGATTACGCACATAAACAACACACATTGCATAACATACATAGGCAAAGAATTACAAATGCATTGGGCATGTCTCACACATGTGACAGAAATACCAGGCTGGTGAAATCACTCTAGGGATAAATGAAATAAGATCTGTAACTCCCAGCTGTTTGGGAGATTTGTGTGGAGATGTATGTGTGGGTGTGTATCTTTAATATGCATATTATATACCTATCTGTTATGTACCAGGGTGCCTGTATGAAAATCTAGACCCTATTCATGGTAAGTTAGCTATAAATAATATCACAAAATATGCCACCTGTGATGTTGTCTACAGGGGTCAGTCGTTATGTTATTGCCGTTATTACACTTTTTTCAGTATCTGTAACTATAGTCTATCTGCATTACTTCAAAGCGAGTGTTACAAAAAAGTACACAGTGAAACTAATTTCTATTTAAGTGGCTGAATATTTACATCAGTGATCCCCAACCAGTAGCTCATGAGCAACATGTTGCTCTCCAACCCCTTGGATGTTGCTTCAAAGCTAATTTTTGAATTCCTGGCTTAGAGGCAAGTTTTGGTTGCATAAAAACCAAACCTGCAACCTGCAATCCGCAACCCGAACCCGCATTCTTACCCGCTTGGACCCGCTACCTGACCCAACCCGCAAGTACCTTATCAGCAACCCGGACCCGCGACCTGCTGACCATCAAGAATCAGGAAGTACTGTCTTGTAAACCGGAAGTGACATCATCGGAAGTAGTCGTGATCAAAAAAAAGGAGTAAAACAGGAAGTGCTGTAAAAACAAGGAGTAAAACAGGAAGTGCTGTAAACCGGAAGTGACGTCATCGGAAGTAGACGTGGTTAGAAAAGGGGAGTAAATATTGCTATTGAGAAGACCCGTGGCCCGACCCGCGTCTATACCCGCACCCGGAACTTCTATTTGCATACCCGCAGGGTACCGCGGGTTTTTGCGGCACCCACTGCAGGACTCTAGCTACCAGTCCATATAGGGGCTACCAAATAGCCAATTGCATGCCTTATTTGACATCCCCATGGGCTTTTTCATGCTTGTATTGCTCTCCAACTCTTTTTTACATTTCACGAGTAAAAAAGGTTGGGGACCCTTGGTATATACCATAATTTTCTCCATGAGACAAAGAAAAATAATTAAGCCAATTTTTAGTTGCCTGAGTGGCATGTCCCCAAAGGTGGTACAAAAACGCAAAAAGAAGCTGTGTATTATGGAAATAAGTTCTTCACAGTCTAAACTCTGCTAAGGTCTTGTTGCCATGTGGTCTGGCCCATACATGCTCTGCATAAAAAGTTGAGGGCTAAACGCCTTATAAAACAATTCAGGTTTTGTAGGAATAGAAAAAAATTAAACAGACCTTTACACATATGCACAAAGCTAATGCATGATATATTGTCAGAAACCTTTCATTACAGTGATTTTGCATTATATCTTATTCAGAAAAGGAAAAGAGAGCAGTGAAAGGCATAAAGTAAAAATTAGACCATATCAAAATGTAAATCCTTTGCTTTTTCTTTCCAACAACCAGACCTGGACCTGCCAACAACTATTAAGGCACATAGCCAAGAGAATGTGCAGATGTGTTTTCCTATATGTTGGAGTTGTATGCCATCATACACAGAGCATCCCGATTGTTAATTCATTTTATTCTCCCCTGTGGGTCTGTGGGCACAAGTGCAGGGACCAAGAAAAGATAAACAGATAAATGCAAATACATAAAGTCTTTATACAACATTAAAATGTGTAATATGTAATTCTTACACTATGCATTCTTTTAAAAGTGTCACCAATTTTAGAGAAATGCCGGAAGTATTATTGTCAGATAGTCTGTTTATGATGTCACACCTAAACCTCATTTTTGCCCCCATTAAAATTTGGGAATAAGACACTTGTACGCATGGTCTCAGCCGGTAACAAATATGTAACATGTAACATATGTACCATAGCAGCCACACTCAGAACAGAGGTATCCTGAGTGGCAGCTGCACTAAAAAGGGAACCAAGAACCATCGCTCCTGATGACTGACTGTATGGGTAGGCCCACAGTGAATATGCTGTTGCTGAAAGCAGAAAAAATTCATTAACAGCTATTAGCCTGTGCTTGCTCTTGTTCTTTGTATGCAGCTGATGTCCATTTGGCTACAGTTGCATGTAAACTGCAGGTAAAAGTGCACACATAGTTTGTACAACTAAGCAGGGCCCTGCCTAGTTCATTTTGCAGCTGCTGCAGTTTAATCCACAATTCCCAGCATCCTTCGCGGTAATAGTGTTGTAATGTAAGTGCTGTCATGCCCTGGAGCTGTGAACTGTTGTTTTTTAACAGTTAGATAAAATGACTTTAAATTCCAAGTTTGCCCTTTAGCAATATTAGACAGAAGGATGGTAGACAAGAAACAAGTATAGTTTTGCACTGAACATTTACACCCATATCTGCACTTTTTCACGTTAAAACACTGTCCCTTTCAGGTGCAAGACTCATATCTTAAACCACAGATAAACGTGCCTAGTTGTGAATGTCACTTAAAATATCTTTAGAAGTTTGTGTTTCTTTGCTTTCACCAGCCATTAGGGTACCCAGTTAAATATATCCCTGACCCTCTTTATAAAAGGTGTCAGGCTATGTATATCCTTCAGTTCAGTATCAGGATTGCTAATGATGTGCCTGCTAGCCTTTTTGGTGCCAGGCTTGTGTGCTAATCCTTATGGGTACAGTAGGATACAAGGTCCTTCATGGCTATCCTTTTTTGAGGATTTAGACACTGTTCCATGTCTAGACCTTCCCCTTAATGCAAAAGACAGTGGTCAAAGCTATACAGGATTCACTACAACCTCATAGCATGCATATTTCATTAGCTCACTGTATTAAAGATGATAGAGTCTTTGTACAAATACAACCTCAAATACAAAAAAAAGCACTAGAATGGAAACAATTCTTGAGTGTGCATTGAGGTTATTCTCAAAGGTACTTGTGCATGCTCCAAGCCATTTGTAAGCAACAATGCAACTGCTCAACATGTTATGATGTATTGCAAGCATGGAAACCTAGGAACCTTGGGATTACCACCAGCAGTATTACTCCTAATGAACTACACTCATGGACACAACTAATTTGCACCCAGAGAATTCACTGCTAATGCTGTTATCATTTGCACAGGCATGCTGGAAGCCATTCTATCTGATTCTATCGCATTCTGTAACCCTTGCTTTAATTACATTACTGTAAGACCCCTGTTTGACATAAATTAATGTAAAATTCAGTGTGACTTATGACACTATATAAAGAAATGATGTTGATGCCATCCCCATTATCAAGTCATGCCTATATCGGTGCATTATAAAAGTTGCAGTTGAAGTTGCCTTTAATGTCAATCTAACCCAAACCCTAGCTAGTCATTTAAGAAAAATATTGTTGAGTGATTCTGGAAAAGGGTCAGATAAGAGCTTAGAATTATAGCTTGCCTCTGTCTGTCAGAGTGAGATTCCGCTGCTCTTTGTTTATTTTGATGGGATTTTGGCTAGCATATTTAATAATCTATAAAATTGAAAGTTCCACCTTTCATGAATGTGCCTTCAAAAATCCCATAAAAGTTAACAGAGTTGCAGTAGAATTTATCAGACTGTGGAAAGTTGTAGTTTTACTCTTTGGTGAGAAAAATAGAAGAAGCATTTTTAAATTCTGATGAATCTGCCACTTATTGAATCTAGAACACATGAATCAAGCAAAAGTACATAACTGTGACCATTGGCTAAAAAAAAATCCAGGAAATTCCCACTGAAGTCAATAGGGGTCACAATGAGTTATATGGGAAATTTTTATATTGATATTTTAGGCATCCAAATCTCTTGAGAACTGCCATAGACCTAAAGTGAACACTTTCAAGCTGCCAAGTTTATGATATTTTAACCTTTTGTTAATGGACATAGAGAAGCAGCTTCGTACAATATATAAGTTGTGCATCTCACATTAAAAAGAGCACACCTCTGAAGAATTCAGCCTAATGTGCAATCGTGGCTCCAATACTATCCTGAATTATGATGAGTTATGGGTGTCATCTATTAGGGCTCTTACACACGGGCGGCTTCATGCGTCTATGTGAGTACAGCCCCCTTCACAACAATTGAGTGCGTCTACGCCTGGAAAAAGCGCCCGTGTTTAAGAGCCGTTAGAGGGGAGTTGAGGCCACAATAAATACAAAGAATTGTGTCAGCAATATAGGGTTGCCACCTCACCCCTTTAAAACCGAACACATGTAATCCACAGCCTGAATCAGCAATTAATTTATATGCATGATGCATGGCTGCACATAAGGGCTGGACTCCACAAGGGGTTTTCATGGGATTGGTGCCCGGCGACAAAACACAGGCGACAAGTCGGACGGAGTTGCAGGCATCAAGATATAATTGGACTGAACGAAAAGTCGCAGATTAAAACTACATTACATCTGATGCGACGAGACTGTCGGATGTGAACGCAGAAAGCAGCATCTTCATCCGACAATCTGACCATGTCGTTTTTACCTGTGACTTTTCGTTCAGTCCAATTAGATCTTGACGCCTTGTCCGACTTGTCACCTGTATTTTGTCGTTGGGCACCAATTCGATGAAAAACGATCATGGAGTCCAGCCCTAAGGGCTCTTACACGGCCGTTTTCTCCTGCGATCCCCTGCGTTGCGGTTTCTTCCATTCAACTGCAGGGTAAGAGTAGACGCAAGAGTAGACACTCAATTATTGTGAAGGGGGGCTGTGCTCACAGATGCATGTAAGCGGCAAACAGGTGGGACACAGCATTTTGCCTTTCATCTGCATTTGGCGTTTACATGCGTCTGTGTGGGTACAGCCCCCTTCAAAATAATTGAGTGCGTCTACTGTTGTGCTCCCCTGCGGCTGAACGGAAGAAAGTGCAACGCAGGGGAGCGCAGGAGAAAACGGCCGTGTGTAAGAGTCCTAAATCAGTTCAATCTGCAGCATGCTTCTTAGAGTAGGACTACACGGCTCACTTCGATGTGTTTCTGATCCGACGCTGGGCGACAAAACGCACGCATCAAGTCGGAATGTGACAGGACAAGGTAAGTAATATAAAGTCGGATGGTGTCGCAACGGTGATCTGACGCAACACGACTGTCGGATGCAAATGCTGCAAGCAAGCAGCGTCGGATCCGACAGAAACGTATCTAAGTCGGCCCGCATAGTCCTACCCTAAATTAATTGCTAATTAGCCATGCAGGCTGTGGATTACATATGTGTTTGGTTGTAGGGGTGAGGTGGCAACCCTATAGCAATATGCAAATGATTGTAAACCTTAGTGAATTTGGGCCCATATAAAAATGTATTTGTTGTTGTTGTGCGACAATTTCCAGAATCCCAAAGCATCCAGTGGGATGCAAGGAGTTGAATTTCAGCAGCAGCTGGAGAGCTACAATTCAGATTGCTCTCTATATAAACCCAACCACTTCATTGTTCAGATCATTAATGCATTTCTGTTGTTGTAGATGTGTAATTAACGCCATTATGAAAGCATAACAATGCACCGCTTGTTTAATGTTTTGAACTGTGTTTTTCTTAATTTTAGAGCTGCATATCCAATATGGGCAGTTACATTTTTTTCCATAGCACTAGTAACATGAATATACCATTCTCTGTATTCTAGCTACTAGCCAAATTATATTCAGCCTTTGCACACTGCTGTTGGGATATTAAAGTTTTGAGCTACACAATATGGAAATCTACATTCAAATACATGGTCAGCTGTAAAGGCAATATATAGGGTAATGTGTATCTATAAAAATGCATGCTAATACAAACATTTTTGTGAATTCTGCATATATTTCTTGTATATATTTGGATGGCATGAATGCCACAATCCATTCACCTATTATGTACATATACTGTTAATGCCACACAGTCAAACATGCTGCACTACATAACTGTCATTAAGTGGCTTTTTACAAAACCAAGTGTGCCAATAACAGAGATGCCAATATCTAAGCACAGTAACACTTCTTGAGGACTCAAGCAGAGTGTACTCTGGGTTAGCAAATTGGGGAATATAAGTGGTGGATAAGGGAGGGGTTGTTCAGCTGCTTTCTATGAGAAGAGACTAGGGGTGGGATCAGGCAGTTGCCTGGAATAAAGGAAAGAGAGAATACAATGGACTGATTGTGAGCACAAACCAGAAGAGAGACAAACCAGAAAGCAATCAAAAGAGTGGAAGTAAATGGGAAATACATTTTAAATGAATTTTTACCAGGAGCAAGGGTGTATAATTCCAATCCATGTGAAACTTTTCATTTTACAGATGGCACTGACTCATGGGCGATTTAAATATATTCTTACCCTAAGATTTTGCTCTTGATATGATACTTATACTAAAGTCCAATTCTGTGACAGAGACAATTTAAACGGATTCTGTCATGATTTTTATGATGTTGTTTTTTATTCTAAATTACACTGTTTACCCTGCAAATAATTCACTCTACAATATAAAATTTCATTCCTGAAGCAGCAAGTGTATTTTTTTAGTTGTAATATTGGTGTGTAGGTTCCATCTCAGGTCATTTTGCCTGGTCATGTGCTTTCAGAAAGAGCCAGCACTTTAGGATGGAACTGCTTTCTGACATGGTGTTGTTTCTCCTACTGAAAGTAACTGAATGTGCCACAGTGGGACCTGGATTTTACTATTGAGTGCTGTTCTTAGATCTACCAGGGAGTGGTTATCTTGTGTTAGGGAGCTGTTATCTGGTTACCTTCCCATTATTCTGTTGTTAGCCTGCTGGGGGGGAGGGTAATATCACAATTTACAGTAAAGAGTGACTAAAGTTTATCAGAGCACAAGTCACATGACTCGGGGCAGCTGGGAAACTGATAACAGAAGAGAAGGGAGGGGAGAATAACAAAGGGGAAGAGAGGGAAAGGGGATGGGCATTGAAGGGAACACATCGTTCCGTGGTGCTTGCTGAAATAACCGGCCGGTGCAGTTTTCCCCTAATAGGAGCACCGGCCCAGGTTGTCAGGTAAGTAGATACAATCATTTGGGGGTGCATAACTCTTGGCACCCCCAAGTAAAAATGCCTTTCCTTCTTTAAGCTTTAGTTCTCCGACCCAGACATGATATTAACATAATGACTGATTGCTTTGTTTCTAATTGAGATTCCTGCTGCAAATAGAACTTGTTTGTAAGGGCCATAGATAAGTCATACTTATGCTGTCGTGCACACTATATATATATATATATATATATATATATATAATATATATATATATATATATATATATATATAATATATATATATATATATATATATATATGAAGATTGGCACACTATTTATAGGGAGATTTACTTTTTTTCATAGTAGGGAGGCAATCATTTTGAGTCTTATACATGACCGCTTTGCTTGGTGGTCCACCTGCTTTTGGATACACCTGTGTCAGTACATAGGATCAGGCTTTCCTGGCAGAACACCAGGAAAAAAGGCGGGCCAGACCTGACCCCTGCATGCCACTGTTTCAAACCAGACCGCCCTACCTGGCTCCTGGTGTTGCTGCTCAGACAAGGGGGCCAGAGGGTGGCTTTGCAGCTGTGGTGGGACCTGAGGCAGCAGCCCCAGTAGGCGACGCCTCCCCCACATGACACTGTCAGTACAGGCCGATAAGGGAGAATAGGCTGCATTTCATCCTGTGCTCTCCTGTGGTTGAACGCAGAGGATATTCCAACACCGAGAAAGCAGGACAAAATGCTCATGTATAAGAACCCTTAAACAAATACATGAGGCTGTTTCTCCATCCTTTGTATAAATAAAGATAGAGAAAAAGCTGATTCTCTTCCATTTTGCTCCATGCTGTAACTGTCAGTCGCATGACAGTCACAGTGTGAATACACATGGAGTAGATTTTGTTGTGGATTTCATTTTCTCACAGAAATCCTCTCTGTGTGTCTGTACAAAGGCCAATATAGTGCCCGTGAGTGCATTTATAAGAATGAGAGGATGGCAGCAGATCATCTGTTTTTACACCAGTTTTTATAACATATTGGGTCACACTACAGATTTATAGAAGAACATCCAGCATTTAGATTCACAAGCTTACTTGTTACGGGGTGCACGCCAATTGATGTGTTCACCTTCACATCCTTGAAGCAATTTCCAAAATAGATAGCAGCACTCCCATATAGCATAAAAAGCCTTTATTTCAAAATATTCATCGGGCACAGCAACGTTTCGGACCGCCTGGTCCTTTTTCAGCTTTGTCAGCTTGAAAAAGGACCAGGCGGTCCGAAACGTTGCTGTGCCCGATGAATATTTTGAAATAAAGGCTTTTTATGCTATATGGGAGTCACACTACAGATTTTCAATGACTCCCTACAAGGCTTTTTAGCCACAGATGTCTGAACATGTATTTGCTGTGCAGAGCAGTTTTATTGGTCCAACTGCACGGCAATGCTAATGTCAGTTGGTTTCATTCTGCCCTTTGGGTATGTTCCCACAGGATCAGAGACAAATGACAGTAGAAATTGATCAAATCTACTTCTGCATTCAGTGTTCATGTCTGCTCTTGTGGCACAGACCCAAAGGGCAGAATGAAATCTATTGACACTTGTGTTGCCATGTGGTGAAACACATAACACTACACAGTATGGTAAACATGGTACGTCCCTGCAAGAGTCTTATGGCTTATTTTAAAGGAAAATTCAACACTAAAGTTAAAGAAAAACCCTACCTCCCTACCCTACATAGACACCCCTCCCTCCCCCCAGCCTAGCTACTACCCCGGGCAAATGCCCCTAACTCTTTACTTACCCCTCCGTGCAGATTCTGTCCAGCGGGGTTCACGGCAGCCATCTTTTTCTCTTCTGTAATCTTCGGAATGAGACCGGCGTATTGGCACATGCACAGTTGGCGCAATTTTCTGTTTCACGATAGCTGCGCATGTGCCGAAACTCACAAAAATTGCAGAAGCTCCGGTCTCATTCCAAAGATTACCGAAGCGGCTGAAGATGGTGCCTGTGAACTCCGCTGGACAAAATCTGCACAGAGGGGTAAGTAAAGAATTAGGGGCATTAGCCCGGGGTAACAGTTGGGCTGGGGGGGAGGAGGGAAGGGGGTTTATGTAGGGTAGGGAGGTAGGGTTTTTTAACTTTAGGGTTTAGTTCTTCTTTAAGGATAATGTCAAGCCATGTGTTTGATCCAATATTAGAAAACATTGGTGGATAAAATGGTGATAGCGCAGATGCTTCCCTGGGTGTGACGTAACTGACCTGAAAGGATCAATACTGGTTCCGCCATTCATATCATTTACTGCACATGGAATAGCATTGGTGACAGAGCCTTAGAATGGATGTATACATTGTTTATATTGTGAAAGCATTAAAATGTCAGGCCACTGCTTTTGCTCACTTTTATACAGTACTGATGACTCTTGCAACTTTTTACTGGATTCTGTGACTGGGAGGAAAGCAGCCTGGAGGCCATGAGTGCACAACCATTCTACTGACAGATGGATCTATGCAAGCAGTTGATGAAAGGAACTTTCAAAATACACCGTTTTTCTTTGACTGATTGAAAATGCAGCATAATAGCCTTGTAGTGTGTGTCTTGTAGGCCTTGCTCTATCTTGCTTTGTCCCCTCATCTTACTATTCCCTTGTGTGTTTCTGTGTCTGCAAGTAAAAAACATCAACATATAAAAGTTCTTCCTGGCTTGGACACATATATCTGCCCTGGCTCTATTGACAACAGCCCCAAATAATTAATCCCAGCAAATGGTAAACACAAAAACTCTGTATAAGTTTTACCTGTTTTTACACCATCAAAAGGAACTGATAATACAAAAAAACAAATACAATCTTCAACATGTAATAAGCAGTTACACCAAATGTTTGTGATTACTTTGAATTCCTAAAAGGAACAACAAGAGGTACATTAGAGGATATTATAGACAAATGGCAGGGGACCTTTTTACCCATAAAGTGGATCACCGTACCAAAGGCCACCCCTTTAGACTAGAAGAAAAGAACTTTCATTTGAAGCAACGTAGAGGGTTCTTCACAGTCAGGACAGTGAGGTTGTGGAATGCACTGCCGGGTGATGTTGTGATGGCTGATTCAGTTAATGCCTTTAAGAATGGCTTGGATGATTTTTTGGACAGACATAATATCCAAGGCTATTGTGATACTAAACTCTATAGTTAGTATAGGTATGGGTATAAAGAATTTTAATTAAAAGTAGGGAGGGGTGTGTGTATGGATGATGGGTTTTCATTTGGAGGGGTTGAACTTGATGGACTTTGTCTTTTTTCAACCCAATTTAACTATGTAACTATGTAACTATGTAACAATTTAATGGAAAAACATACAAAGACACAGCATGCTTGAAACTAAAGTAAGGTATTTAGCAATATATTGTTCCTTTTACACCAGTTTTATGTCATTATTCTTTCTTAACCTAGCCATACACTCAGGGGCAGATTTATCAAGGGTCGAATTTCGAGGGGTTAAATCCCTTGAAATTCGACTGTGGAATATTCGATCGAAGGATTTTCATTCATCCCCCAAAGAAGAGGATATTTTTCGTCAGACGACTAATCTCCCCGAATCTGCCTGTGTGCCGTGACCCTAAATAGAAGTACTGCCTATTACAGCCATACCACCTCCTTCAAGGCAAGAAGCATTAGGAACAAACACCTAACCCCAAAAACACAGTTTAGTATTGCAGTATTAGGTATACTAAAGTTGCTGTGGGGGAGTGGTAATTCATATAGTTTATTAAATGCAATAAATATTACAAATATCTATGTTAATACACTTTAATCAGGGCTCAAAGAGAATGTTCGCCACTGGATTATCTCTGAGTTTGCAAATACTCTTTGTTTTTGCATATGCTGTGGTTCTTTAGATTTGAATCTATTCTCAGTGAAACGGTGGTTGCTAGGGACAGTGAACTGGCAGCCGATGGTTTGAGAGGCTAGATTATTTGTAATTGTGTTATCTGTGTATTCAGGAGCGCTCCCAGTTATCTTACATTCTATGTATGCTATTGTCTGGGCCTAGAGTCCACATCATAGTTAAAATGAAAAAAACAATATAATTCTAACACATTAAAAATAAATACAGTAAATGAACAGTTGGCCAAATGGTGTTAAATGTTATTTGCTATATTATACTAAAAACTTGTATGAGGAGCACTTCCTTGTAGCATCTACAATGTCCTGGATTTCATGCTATTCAGGAAGTAATCTTGTTCAGTGGAGGAAACTGCTTCCTGTTTACGGGGAATATCCTAAACGGAAAAATAGGCCCAAGGTTTAATTGTGTCCACAAATCCCAGCCGGCTCCCACTTGTATCCCTCCAAGTCCGCAAATTCTGTTACTGAAATAAAAGAGCCAGCGCCAAAGGCACGGGAGACAGACAAACAGGCAAATAGAGTAATATAGTTTTGCAGTGTTGCCACCTCTTGTGTAGGGAACAGATCGCTTGTTTCACCATATATGTGTGACCTTCCTTTACTGTCAACCTCCACCAAAAAGGGTTAAAAAGACTCTCCTCAGAGCTTGTTTAGATGGGTACTCACAATCAGGCATTATCAACTTGCACGTAAAATCCTGAAGCGCTTCCCCTCGTATAGACTGTAAATCAACATGCAGCAGCAAATAGTGTAACACTTGCTTCCTGTTTACACTTGAAATGGTACTGCCTAACACAGCAGAAAAGCTGAACTAAGAGCTAAATATGTTACCAACCAGCACAAAAGAAATAAAGTGCCTTCTCAGAGACATAAAAACAGCACCGCCATTTCCAATATCTGATCACTTGCAGCAGTTGCATGTTACAAAATCCTTTTTATTTGGGACATGAAAGCTAGTTTACCCAGAAAGTTTAACTGATACAATTGCACAGAACACAGAAATAAATGGCAGGAATAAACGTAAAATATCTATAACAATGTAATGCATACACAGCCCTCTGTTTTTTATATGAAGGAATACAGGCAACATAAATCCTAAAATCCCTATGAAACCTTGTAATACATACATTCTCCCTCCCATACGCTACAGACATATCAAATGAATACACACAAACTCTAACCATACACATGTGACAACAGCCTTCTCTATCCATGGATACGTATAAGTCATCACAATTTCACCAATTAATTTCCAATAAATCCTACAACAATAATTACAATAAAATGTCAATAACTTGTTCTAAGCTGCTTATTTTAAGGGAGCTGGAAAGATTTGGAACCATATTTGAGTTTGAATTATGTCGATTAAAACTGCTGTAAACTGAAAATGAATATACTTGCCTATAGTAAACAATGTCATGACCTTTATGAACAACAAAGTTCTGTGCAGCAGAGAGATTCCTATCTGCTATATGAACCTATACTTAGGGGAAGATTTATCAAGGGTCGATTTTCGAGGGTTAATAAACCCTCGAATTTGCCCCTGAAGTAAAATCCTTTGAATTCGAATATCGAATTCGAAGGATTTAGCACAAATGCTTCGATCGAGGATTTTTATTCGATCAAAAAAAGCTTAGAAAAGTGCTGGGGAAGGTCCCCATAGGCTAACATTGCAGCTCGGTAGGTTTTAAGTGGCGAAGTATGAAGTTGCAGTATTTTTCGAAAAGACAGTACTTCGACTATCGAATGGTCGAACGATTTTTACTTCGAAACGTTCGAAACATTCAATTCGATCGAATTTGACCCATTCGATGGTCGAAGTACCCAAAAAAATACTTCGAAATTCTAATTTTTTTTCATTTGAATTCTTCACTCGAGCTTAGTAAATCTTCCCCTATATGTCCATAAACAACTGGAATTAAGAAAGATTTACTCACATAGATGATGTTAGAAAGGTCCAGGATACATTACAGCCAGGAAATCCTCATGCTTGTCGTAAAAGTATTTTCCTTTACTCCATGTTGTATATTGGGGATGCGACAGAGAGTAGAACATAAAACATTTCGATAGTTTCCCTAAACAGAGTGATTCCAAGTTGATATAAATGGTACAAATTATAAGTGTAGATGTTTTCGCCTATGAATGTACACGGTTGTTTGTTAATTTCACTAACACTCAGCAGAACACTCATTTCTGCTTTCCTCTTTTTTTAAATATCTCTGCTCACTCTGCAATTTTAAATAGACATTTTTTCATCTACATATTTTCTTTCTGCCTCTGTCCTGTTGGCCTTTCCACCACTTTCTTACAAGTTTGTCCCTATTTTCTTCCGTTTGTCTTTCTCTCTAATTCCCTTGCTGATTCTCGCTGTCCCAGCCTCTCCTATCTCCTACCCACCCCCTAAAGCAAACCCTGATGTCACTCTCTAAGTTCCCAAATGTATCCCCCCTCCTCAGTCTGTGTGTCTCTGACACCCCCTTCCCTCTCACCACCTGCTGCCATAACTCATATAGAGACTCCATAAGCCAGTGAGTTGCATTCAGCCCATCAGATAGATATCTGCTTGATATGGATAAGTAAGCAGAGATTCCTTCAGGTGGGGGGAGAGATATTTATTAATTAATACCTACATGAGGAGTATTAAAGCAATATGATTACTAGTAAAACTATTACTGGTATAATCACTATTTGTAAAGCACTATTTTCCAGAGCTCAGCATCTATGGTATAACAAATATGCTATAGAATATATGATGAAACTAGAAACTTAAGGAGTTAACTTTTAAAGCGCTTGTTTCCACAGTAGCTCTAAATTCCACAAGTTGCTGAGATGAGGGGGAACGCTCCCTCTCGTGGACACTTCTAATGGTAATGTAAACATCATAAATGCAACACTACTGAAAAACGTGTACAAATACATTATTTAAGATGAAGAAAAACAAAAGAAGTCTACTAATACTTAGGGGCAGATTTACTAAGCTCAAGTGAATTTTCGAAGTCCAAAAAGTTTGAATTTCAAAGTAATTTTTTGGATACTTCGACCATCGAATAGGATACTACGACTTCGAATTTAATTCGACTTCGATTCGAAGTAAAAATCGTTTGAATATTCGACCATTCGATAGTCAAAGTACTGTCTCTTTAAAAATCCTTCGATTTCAATACTTCGCCAAATTAAAGCTACCGAATTGCTATATTAGCTTATGGGGACCTTCCAGTGCATTTTTTTGGGCTTGTGTAGTGTAATGTATTTCCTGCAACATATCCGTCCATTTAACTTTAACTTCCCGCCATATGCAAATTCGGCAAAGCTAGTGCAACTTCGCTTCGATTGCCGCAGTAAAGCTACCGCAACTTCGCCAGCGTTCGGCGCCCTGGATGCAACTTCGGATTTTAGTGAATTAGCGTTGTCCTGGCGAATCGATGCCTGGTGAAGTGTTGCGATGTGAGCGAAGCGGACGCTAGTGCAAATTTTACGCTTAATGAATCTGCCCCTATGCATGTTACCTGATCATTTACAAAGCATGATTGTCTGTGGTACATCTGTGTATCATCGCAAAGTGACTTTCATAGCAACTGCATATTATTTCAAAGTTATGACTTGTGATTGCCATTTGATTCATTCTAGCACCCATATTTAGCTAAACCGTATTACACCTATTATATAAATGTATGAATATAATGCATACTGCATTTGGCATTGAGATGTATTTTTTTTAAATACTGACATTGTGGTATAAGGAGGTGCCCTAATTTAATTGCTAAACAAAGAGCAAAAGCAATGTCCGAGTTGTCCAAAACCTCTAAACAACCTTTGAGAGCACAATACTCTACAATTTAATTTAGATTAGTTATATAATTGCCTTATTTATTAATAAGTGCTCTTTAATAGATGTGTGTTGGAGATGTCAGTCATCATATGTAGTTTGTTAGGAAGTTATATAATGTATACTTCCATATGCCTCATGGACAGCAGTGCATTTTACAAGCTTGTGATGTGATTCATCTAAACCAGGAATCCCCAATCTTTTTACCCGTGAGCCACATTCAAATGTAAAAATAGTTGGAGAGCAACTATTTTAAGTCAGGGACATAGATTTTGATTCTTTCTGAAATGATTAAAATGTTAACAAGAGAAATTTTAGAGAAACAAATCCCCTAAATTGTGGATTAAGCTTCCTTCCACAAGTATTTGGCTCCTACAGCAGTATATTCTGTATGAAGTCCCTGTATTTCCTCTAACATGTTTATGTTGTGTTTCTATTTGATGTGTAATTAAAGTTTTTAAAGGGATTCTGTCATGATTTTTATGATGTAGTCTTTATTTCTAAATTACACTGTTTACACTGCAAATAATTCACTCTACAATATAAAATTTCATTCCTGAACCAACAAGTAGGATTTTGTATGGAACTGCTTTCAGGCAGGCTGTTGTTTCTCCTACTCAATGTAACTGAATGTGTTGCAATGGGACCTGGATTTTACTATTGAGTGTTGTTCTTTGATCTACCAGGCATCTTGTGTTATGGAGTTGCTATCTGGTTACCTTCCCATTGTTCTGTTGTTAGGCTGCTGGGGGGGACGGGAGGGGGGTGATAGCACTCCAACTTGCAGTAAAGAGTCACATGACTGGGGCAGCTGGGAAACTGACAATATGTCTAGCCCCATGTCAGAATTCAAAATTAAATATAAAAAAATCTGTTTGCTAATTTGAGAAACAGATTTCAGTGCAGAATTCTGCTGGAGCAGCACTATTAACTGATGTGTTTTGAAGATTTTTTTTTTTCCATGACCGTATCCCTTTAATCTATACGAGTATAACTAATAAACTGTTACATCAAAAAACTCCTTAAATCATCAAAAAAATGTGTGTGTTTGCCGAAGGATGACTTTTCCATTATGTCAGTATCTATATTTTACTAGTTTGTGTGAGCTCTTTGTGCATTTCATTAAATTTAAGGGTTGGCGTGTACTGAATGAGCATATCAATCTCTATGGGGACATATGATGTACAGTTTATAGTCCTTTAAAATTGGAATGGGCAATTTAGAGGGGGAGAAAGAAGCAGGACATTAAATATAAGTACAATTAAGATCTATAACTCTGTGGGACAGCTGAAATGTGCATTCAGAGAATCACTAGATGTGTGTAAGTAATGTTAGTAGTACAATAGCTACTGGGCAGCTGCTGAAGCCATAAGGTCCCTATAGAAATACACAGAGGCAGCTGGTCTGTGTGTATAACAGGAAACTGTATTTGAGGTGTATATATGAAGCACAGCTGATGTGTGCTGACAGTAGACCCAGCTACAGAATGGAACACAGATCTTACACTTAAAATATTTCTTTATCTAACCCCTGCATTCTTTGCATAGTTTTACCACTATATTATCATACCTCCCAACTGTCCCGTTTTTCTGCTAAACAGTCCTGATTTTGACCGCTCAGCCTGCAGTCCTGGTTTTTTTTTTCTTATTAAAAAGTTTCTCTTTGATCTCCTGCATTGACCAGAAAAAGATACAATGTTTCTGAAACTTAATTAAAATAAGAGGTGTTTTAGCAGGGAGCCCAGAACACCCTGCAACTGCACTGAGATATATTTAAGATAAGCAAAGATACAATTGTACAAATTGTACAAATTGTACAATTGCACAAAAAATCTCTCGGGTCTTACAGCTAAAAGGGCAATTTCACCTTCATTAGCAAAACTGTTATAACACCTAAAACAAACAAACCCTAAAACTCTCAGAAATGTGTTCAAACCAATGGAGTAACTAGAGCAGGGGTGTCCAAACTGCGGCCCGAGGGCCACATGCGGCCCAGGATGCATATGAATGCGGCCCAGTTTGGTCCCCAAGGAAACGTCATGTCGCAAAGGATATAGGAGGAGGGGGGACTCTGCCCATTGCCCAGTTAGTAATAATAATATAATAATAATTCTATTTAATATCCAGGTGTCCCATATTCCAGTGTATAGCTCCATCTGGTTATCCAACTGGCATTGTAGTTCTTTTCTGTGTATTTCCTTTACTTTTACAAATCAAACATGTTTGTGTATTTCATGTGTGGCCCCAGACAATTTTTCTTTTTCCAATGTGGCCCTGCGAGCCAAAAGTTTGGACACCCCTGAACTAGAGTGTGCTGGGGCCCCCTGCAAAAGAACCTTCAGAGAGGCTTGGTGCACTACGATCCCCATACTCTGTGAAATATGTCACCAATGTCAAATACAGTATGTTGGCGCTATATGAATATATTTTAATAATAATCCTCTCGCCCACTTGCCACATCCGTCACCACCGCCTTGACTCCATCCACATCCCACCTGCGACTGCCGTCCCCTTCCTCATCTGTAAGAGAGCGGCTGCAGAGAAGGGGGGTTTCTTATTAGCTATAGAAGAAGCAGACCCCAAAGTCCGGGCCCCCCTGTGACTGTGGGGTCTGCTTCCTCTATAGTTTCGCCACTGGTTCAAACGTCATAGCCTGCCAAATTTTTCAAAATGTACATGGTAATTATTTGGTGTGGCCATAAAATGTATGCGGTCAAAAAAAATTCACTATGTGTGGCAGATCTTTTTGTCCATCTTTCCAGTTTTAAAATTTTGAGAGGTATGTGTTATTTGCTAGATGAATTTACATGCTTATAGAAGAAAAGTAACACATTTTCTTTGTCCATAAGCTTCTATTATTACAAAGCCTACAACTAATGAAATACAATTACTGTATATACATTCATTTTCTATTATTGTGTTTGATCAAAAGTCTGCAGAGGATATTAGAGTTCCATAACCTGTAAAAAAAACAAAAAACAACTGACCTATGCCCTCATGCCTTTATATTGCCATGGGTCGCCTATTATTATTACTCCTTACTGTCTGTAAACAAAACTCAGAGTTTATCGTTTAATAATACAAAAGAGGCATGGATAAACTGTAAAATATATTGAAATCTATTCTTAAAAATGGTCACTGACTACTGACACATTGAGAATTCTGTAGGATATTACATATTGTACTTCCTACTTTAACATATGAGCATATTTGGAAAATAATTCCATTCAGTTCAATGACTTGTATAAAATCACTTGGCCTGTGGCATTATGACTTTATATAGTCATTTAAATACTTGATGCAGTATGGTTTCCACACATATATATGTAGGTTAAATGGATCTTGATAAAACTTGCCAAAGTGTGCATGTATGTATGTGTATTTTTTTTTTGCATGTGACAGAAACCTTTACAAATATGTTCATAGACAAATATGAATACACATCCCATTCATGCACTTCGGGGTAAGTAACTTTCTGGTACTCTTACTCCTGTGCCCCAGGGAAACACTTTCCTGGTAACACCCTGGTATTAATCGTTGTGCTTATAAGCTGCTGCTAGTAAGGTGTTGCACTCAACAGGTCTTGCAAAATCATGCAAGGTTTAAAGTTTATGCGAAAATTCAACGCTTTGGTCACTAAACCGTGACCTACTTCTGGCACATGCACACAATAATGAAGGTCTCAACATGCACACAATAATGATGATCTCGATTTAGTGGCCGCAATGTTGTAATTTTGCATGAAAGTTTAAATATATGTATACATAAGTATAAGGCAATAAGGCATTGTGGGTTTTTGACCTAGTTGGTGTTGCTGCATGTGCGGTTGCTATGGATTATCTAATCCATGCAAGAGAAGTATACTGTCAGATGGGCTTTAAGCGTAGTGGCACAAGCTGCTAATTGGGGAGATTAGTCGCCCAGCAACAAATCGCCTCTTCTTCGGGCGACTAATCTTTCTGAAATGCCTTCCCGCTGGCTAGAATGTAAATTGCCGGCGGGATGACACTCAGATCACTTAGGCTGGGGCAACTTTGGGCGACTTAGGAAAACAAAGCGTTCCGAGTGCCATCCCGCCGGCAATTTATATTCCTGCTACAGATGCTGGCTATAGTTGCTTATGCACTAAAGTACACAGAGGTGGTAATCATAGGTCCAGGCTGAAGTGAAGGAAATCGTTAAAGGGGGGGCTAGGAGAGGGGTGGAGCGTGAAGAGTTAGCCTTCCCTACTATGAGAAATCCCCTGGAGTGTGTAATCCTGTGATCTCCAACCTGTGGCTTGCGAGCAACATGTTGCTCACAAACCCCTTGGATGTTTACTGTCATAGGTAGGCTGCCAGTCCACATAGGGTCGACCAAATATCCAATTACAGCCCTTGTTTGGATACCCCCTCAGGGTTGTATTGCCCCTCCCCCCCAACATTTTTTATACATTTGAATGTGGCTAATAGGTTAAAAAGGTTGGAGAACCCAGATGTAATTGATGCTCTGTGTGAGGATAATGCTTATATTGGCCCTCAGGTGTTATAAGCATTCGCTATTCTATAAAAGGGAGGTGATCCCATAGCTCCAGGAGAGATGAGTGGGATAGATGCTAAGAGTAGCTCTGTGCTAGAATAAGGAGATCCTGTCGAGACTGTAGGGATTCCTTTGGGTTAAACCCAAAATAATGTGTAACACTTCAGATGCAAACTAAGAGACAAAGGAGCAAATTCACTAAAGAGGGAATTTTTGCCAGCGAAGGCTCCACCACACTTTGCACCCCTCGCCAGGTGCAAATTCATTACCACTACGCTAATTCACTAAAATGAAATTGTATCTCTGTAGCCAAACGCTTACGAAGTTTCACTAGTGTTATTTCGTCAGCGAGAGTATTTCTTAGCAAACTTTCGCTAGCGTTCATTTCTGCCTAGTGAAACTTCGTTAGTACTCTTACGCTTGTCAATTTGAATAGGGCGGGAACATGTAGGTCATATATATGTCTTTATTAGAGATGTTGGTGAAAATGCTTGAAGTGGCCACTTATTATTACAAATGTCCAAGGAAGCAACATAAAGACAAAAGAGATCATCTAATGCCCTATACATGAGCCCACCCTAAAACAAATGTAGCATGCCCCTCAAATGGTTGGGAAAAAAATTGTTAAAGAAATGCGGACACCAGGAAATAACCTTTTTTTTATATCCATCATAACATTATCTTTGAATGCTATTTATAATTTTGTCATAAAAGTATGCCCCTGATGCTTTTACATTACCTTTCTTACCCCCATGTTCCTCTATGAGGGGGCTGCCATATTTGTGCAGCAGGAGTCTGTTAGCATTAGAAACTCTAACTGACAGACTGAGATGGGACAGTCAGGTTGGCAAAACAGTCAGGTTTAGGAACTTCAAGTAACGATTACTTACAAAAGCAGCCCTATGAGTGAAAAACTATCAACGTGACCTATATGTAACTTTTAATGTAGATTAATATTTTGAAAAGAAATGTTTAGTGTCAGTATAAGTTTAACACAAAAATCTTTAATAGTTAGGACTTTTGAAGACAATACCACTTGAAAATATGAGAACGCCAGCTTTTTTTAGAACTTTTACGACTTTTCGGCATACAGGATATGATTTCATTGACACAAGATTGGGGAGGATGTATCTTAATTTTATCAGTTCACCCGGTCTAAGGTGGTGAAGGAAACTCAGGCGAAAGAGGTAACGTTCTGTAAAATTCGCACTTTAGTGAATTTGTGGAGTAGCAATCGTTGAGCCTGAGCAAACAATCATCTGACAATAGGGCGCGAGACTCCGCTATCAATGGTCGTTTTCTCTAGGGAATTGTCCTCTACACCTGCTAGTAAATTGGCAATGTTCCTGCGGATGAGATTTCTGATGAATTTTCACTATCCACAGCCACTTTGCCCGAAAGTAAATCTACCCCATGGTGGGAACTAGGGTAATGCAGAAGAGGCACATGCCTAGGACACCACAAGAGGGGGTCGCTAGACACATACCTCTTCTTCCTACCCCTAGTTCTGCTGAACTGATTGTCTAGCTATGTGCTATGGTGACAAGCAGGGGAGTCACCCACACATTTCAGAGTCAGGGAGGCATGCCCTGGGCTGGGTGCCATTTAAAGGAGAAGAAAAGTGTTCACTTGGGGGTGCCAAAAGTTAGACACCCCCAAGTGATTGTATTTACTTACCTGACACCCCAGCCCAGTGTTATTATCAGCAGAAACATGCATCGGCTCAGGGTTTTTCCATAGAGCACCACGGAGTGAGCCTCTTTTGGCTTCTTCTGTCTTCTCGCAGCTGCGCATGTGCAGGGCCGGATTTGACTAAGCGGCGCCCCAAGGTCCACTTTGTCCAAGTGCCAGCCTATTCCGCTCGCCCCGCCCCCTTGGCCGCAGGGTCCTAGCGCCGGCTGCATCGCTCTAATACACAGAAGCAGTGGGGAGCTTCGCGTCCCCATGGCGCCTAAGGATGCGGCTGGGCGGCATGCTGCCCCTAAAATTTCACCGCCCCAGGGCCAGGCCTTTGTGACCACAAATCTGGGCCTGCGCATGTGCAGTAATGTGAATAGCCGAACATTAACAAATAAGCCGGCTATTTTGTTCTTCTACGCGCGCTTATGCCCTGGGAAATTTGAGAAGAAAAGAAGAAGGAAGACAGAAGAAACAGGAAGAGGCTCACTCCGTGGTGCTCTCTGGCAGAACCCTGGGCCGGTGCAGGTTTCTGCTGATAGGAGCACCAGCCCGGGGTGTCAGGTAAGTAAATACAGTAATTTTGGGGACCTAATTTTGGCACCCCCAAGTGTAAATGACATTCCTTCCCCTTAAGCTTGGCCCAGCACTAAAAGATCCTGATATGCAGGTGGCTAGACACTTGGTGGTATTGCATAATCAAAATTGCTTATCTGCTTATCTACTTAATGTACTTGAACTTTATTTCTTTAATACATTTGTTGTTCAGAACCACTGATGCCCAAAATTGTGTGAGAGCTCTAGCTTAGTTGGGAGACACTTCACCTTCACTATTCCTGGTGTGGAGCAATTGAGCAATAGTTGCAAGAAGTTCTTTACTTGGAGTACAGCAGGAGTTAAAATATCTTATTTTTTTGTGCAACATGCCATAACAAGTGAAAGATAAGAATCAATTAAAGGATGTTTGCCTTGAAATTCAATCATCTGTTGCTGTGGGTTTTTGATGTATTTAAGTCAGGAATTTCCAGAAACTACTATTTATTTGTATGGGCAAGATATGGGGCTTTCAAGATCAACTGTATTTATGCATATAAAAATATTTTTCTTTATACTATGACAAATACATCATTTAATTTTTTTGTTGTCACATAATGTGCTACTCAAATGTAATTACACAGAATTTCAGGCAAATTTAGAAAGCTTATGCTATCCTAAAAACTAATATATATACAGTTTTCCTAGCTAAACTAAAAGTTCTCCTTAGTAAATGCAGGATGTTTAATGCAAGTAGGCTTTCCCATGAAAACAATAAAATTGACTAGAGGCCAGATATACATTCCCCAGCTTACATCATTCAGTTGACACATACTTCCTTAGCCACTGAACCCTACATATTGGCACCTGGCGCATTTCAATGATGGAGTTCCCTGTGACTCCCACTATAATCACGCTTGGCATGTTTTTGTCTGACAACAGAAATAACTTGCCAGGCAGCATTGTTCTCCTCCCTATATTGTACCTGGCGTAATGATGACACTGAGGGGAGTGACAAGGCAATTTATATGCACATGTACAACTCCAAATATAGCACTCTGCTGCTGGAAAACGGGAAATCAAGCTTTAGGACTTTTAACAATGGCTGCAAGGGGCCCTGTGAAAGAGCTGCGGGACGATTCACTGTGTCCACTCTGTGGGTGCTACTTTGAAGATCCAGTGACCACAGAATGTGGCCACAGTTACTGCAGGGGATGCCTGGTAGCAAAAGCAGGGGGCAGAACATGCCCAGGATTTCAGCTGATTTGCCCTCAGTGTGGAAGGACAATGGGCTGGAAAGCAGTAACCACTGATGTCCGGCTGGGAGTGACTACTCGCATTGCCCGCAGACTTAACCTCCAAGCTCCACCACCTCGGAAACAGAAGGAGCTGGGGAGGTGAGCGGTTAAGTGTGGAGAAAGGGAGAGAGGTGAGAGAACAAGGGGTGGAAGAGTGGTGGGACTTTAAAGAGGTTGTTCACCTTCACACAACTAGCACTTATCCTGGGAATGGCTCAATACACACAATTTTTGCAGGAAAGAGTTCTTGAAGACAAATGTATTCATTACCCCCCTTAAACCCCACCAACACACTTTATTTAGTGGAAAGTTTTTTACTGTTGCACAATTTCATACTGTGCTTTGATTTCATATTTGTAAAGCGAAACATTGCATTCCAACTGCCCAGGTTACCTTTCTTGCTAGCTACACTTTAACATGGGTGAGGCACTCATGGGGAATATATTTAGGGACAGATTTATTAAGATTCCAATGGTAAATTAAAATTCAAATTTTCGAGTTGAATTTCTGGTCAAAACTCACAAATTTGAGTTGGAAATAATCCACTCGAATTCGCGATTTATCATACCTCAACCCTGGAAGTAACTCAAATTCAATTGTTTGCCACCTAAAACCTGCCAAGTTCAAGTAGAAGTCAATGGCAGAGGTCCGTTGACCCATTTGAAGATGTTAATAGCCTTCCTGACATTCAGGGTTTTGAATTGCATTCGAATTGTGTCCGAATTTGATTTAATTTTTCGGTCAGTAATATTTGTTCGAATTTTAGATGTTCAAGTTTTTTCTAAAATGTGATACCATTCAAGTTTCGAGGTCATTTGAGGTATACAAAAAAAACTCTATCGCTCGACCTTTGATAAATCTGCCCCTAAAGTCCTAGGTTGGAAGAAAACTGGCAATGCACTACACTAGAACATTGCAAAAGGTGGATAGCACACAGCAGTAAAGGGGTTGTTCACATTCCAAATACTCTTTTTCAGTTGAAAAACAGTTGAACAATCTTTTATTTTTTAAGTTTAAAGTTTAATGTTCCTGTCTCTAGTGTCTCAGTCTTTTTCAAGTTTGCAGGACATACATTTGATCAATTTGAGTTTTCTGGACATAAATTCGATTGATTTGAGATTTCTTTGTGACATGAACTCTGTCATTAGTGTTTTTTCCCCCATCGTTTTTCATGCAAGTTTTTTGACATTCAGATTTTTCCATAAACACGCAAACATTCGAAATTTGAGTTTATCCAAAGTAGAAAAACCCTCACACAACTCACAAATTTGATTCTTGATAAATATGCCCCTTAGTTGATACATGGTCTTTTTTTTCTTTTTTGGTCAGCCTTCTGGTCAACTGTTTTATCCTATGATTTCCTAAGATCCCTGTATATATTATGGATCACCTTTCCTTCCCAGATATAACCCCAAAACATCCCTTGAGCCAAACTTGCACTTCTTGTAAAACAACATTTCTTATTTTTGGATATATTATTCTATGTTAAATATCTGTTGGTTCTGTATCATATTTGGCATGTAATTACCAATAGACAGCGACTCAATTGCAAAATTTATTTGAAACCTGACACATTCTGTTATGGTTAACTCCCAATCTATTAATGTGATTGGGTGTTGACCAACTTATGTAATTTATTACGTTATATTGTTTACTTGGAAATTTTCATTCACAACCACTCTAACCAAACTGTGTACAATTTTTCACTATATGCAAGGAATATTTTTACTTTAAACAGATAGAACTAGTTCCACAGATTAAAACTATCGTACCCATAAAAAATTCACAAACCAGACTCCTAAGGCTCACAGTGTCAATCAACCACTCATCTTTTCCTATTGTGAAATGAGGGATTCTGGAAGTTGAAGTCCCTTTGCTTTCCAGAAAAATTACGCCATGCCCACTATGGAAGCTTTTTTTAAGTTCCAAAATCTATCAGTTCACAGTGGAACAAGGCGAGGTTGTTTTACAATCCCCAATAGTTCCTGTGTGTCATTGGCCTTAAGAATATGTAAACCTTTAAAATAAGTGAATGTAAAATTGATGAGGGTGCTATTCTAAGAAATTTTGTAATTTACATTCATTATTAATTTTCTTTTAATTCCAAGATATTAAGGGATACATGTACTGTTGATATTAATTAATTTTGTTACAACAGCGCCACCTGGTGGTCAGTTTCCCACCAGCCTGACCACCAAGTAGTCAAGAACCTTGTCAGGAGAAAGAAAGAGGCTGCTCTAACGTTCTTCTGCTTAGCAAAGCTTTGCGAAAGGTTTCTAATTGTTTTTCTAAGCAGAAGAACATCAGAGCAGCTTCTTTCTTTCTCCTGACAACTTCCTTGACTACTTGGTGGTCAAGGTGGGAAACTGACCAGCAGGTGGCAGTGTTGTAACAAAATTCATTCATATTAACAGCACATGTATTCCAGAATATCTTGGGAAAAAAAGAAAATATACAATGAATGCAAATTACAAAGGTTCTTAGAATAGCACCCTCATCAATTTTACATTCACTTATTTTAAAGGTGTACTTATCTTTAAGCATTAATGGGGTTCATTGTCCTTAAGCATTAATGGGGTAAGTAATAAAAACACTAACAGCCTGACAGCGATGGTCCATAACCATTACAATAATTAAAGACAAATTGTCTGGTTGCTGTTAGCTAATCAGCAAATGTTCATATTTACAGATATGTAAGGCATTGGAAGCAATTGGTCTTCAAGATTTTGTTAAACTGTAGCCTCTAGAATCCCACCAACAACTGAAGGGACAGGTGTGCTGTACATTTATATGCTATAGTAACCATGATTTGTTTATACTTTCAGCACACACAAGGACCCCAATGAAGAGAAGGCATCCACAGACCATCTGAAACTCGTTAACTCATGATATGTCAGAGCCTTGCAGTGTGTCGCTTTTGGACCTCATCTGTAGAGAACGGAACAGCAGACTTCTTCTACCTCACTATATCAGGGAACGACAAATTTCACTCCAGAATGAGAAGATAATATTCACCTCTTTAGCCAAAGCATCACGCTAACTCATAGCCAACATAAGCTTTCAAAATGACAAAGTATAATATTAGAATAATATTAGTTACATTCAGTGTACACTGTTAACTTACACCCTTTGACCTGCATTGAAGGTTTACAGATATGGTTCAACAGCCCTGTTTGAAACTGGACAGTTTGGCACCTCTCCCCTGCACCTTATTTTTTTAACAATATTTATTTCTTTCTATATTATCGTGATATAATTTTTTACCTGTTCTTAAAAATGTTTGTGTTGTTTTTGTCTTGTTAATGTATGTGTGAATATACAGTATATATCAGTTATTTTGTATACTGATGCATCTAAAAATGAATACTTTTAAATATGTAGTCCTTTTGAGTATTTAACCATCATAAAAAACATTATCTTCCTTGCAGGGCTGGAACTAGGGGTAGGCAGAGTAGGTGCCCGCCTAGGGCGCAATCATGATGGGAGGCGCACTTTTAAGAGGCTTTTGTTATCTTTTTTTTTAACCCTGGTTTGCTTGGCTTATGTTACTAGACCTAATAAGGTCTTGATTATCTGCATTTTTATGGTTCCTTGCCCTGCAGGTAAAAAGCAGAACCTGAAAAACAGTCCGTGGAATGCAAGCCTGGCCTATTACACGTATATAAACCTGTCATTACCCTCCCGACAGACATGTTTGTTAACCCTTTAATGTTCATTTTTCCATTTGGATGCTCCTTTCACAGGTGAGATTTGTTCCCTAGTACCTACAATCATGTTTATCTTGATTTGTGGGGTACAAAGTCACCAGAGAAACATAAATATTTAAGTAGTATTTGTTTTCAACTTATTTTCTGTTGCAAAATACAGGGTTGGAAACGTTTCATTTTACCGTTAGTTAAATGTCATATTAAATCTTATACAGTGAACCCCAGATCCATTGTCTTTGAAAACCCCTTTTCTCTTGCAACTCATTTAAATACAATACATGTGCTTCCACGTGACTCGTGCTTGTACTAACATAACTGATTGCAATTAAGACAATTAAGGGCAATTGAAATTTTTTTTTAATACTGCATTTTTAGAACATGGTATGAAAAGTTCCAAAATAAACCATTAGTTGTTAACTTTAAAAGACAAGTGCAAAAATGTATTTGTTTGCATTGATAAGCATACCTCCGCTCTTGTTATGCTTTAGGTCAAATCTGCAGACTTTTCAACTGTGATCAGTAGCGAGAAAAACAAACCCCAACCGCTAAGTTCTGTTTAAAAAATCCCACAATTCCATGCTTCTGCTCCAAGACCAAGGGGCAGATTTACTAATGGGCAAAGTGGCAAGAGCTGGCTACAATTCACCAGCGTTATCGCCCGCAGCGACATCATTGATTTACAGGTGTCACTTCGCTAGTGAAAGAGATAGACACTAGAGCTCATTCGCACTCTATTGCCAGGCTTGCTTGAATGAACGATACTCTGCAAATTTACTAAAATGTGGATTTTATTAAACGTTACCTCTTTCGCCAGACTTGCCTTTGCCAGCTCAGACCAGGCGGAGTGCAATGTAGTGCATAGATCTTCCTCAATCTTCTGTTGCTTACATCATATTCTGTGAGTGGAAAAAGCATCTAAGTCCAAAAAATGCTGGTGTCTTTTCATTTTTTCAGGGTGATAGGCTGCAAAAGTCCCGTATGGACATCTAACATATGGAACATTAACTATACAGTGGGCTCATTTGTAGGGCATCTTCGCTTTCATTTGCTCGCATTTGCAAAGAAACCCTAGTGAAATTTGCCAGCTTCCGTCAGACAGGACAAAACTGCATTTTAGTAAATTAGTGATATCCCAGCGAATTTTCGCCTGGCGAAGTGTTACGATGGGTGCGAAGAGGACTCTGGCGAATTTTCGTTGGTTAGTAAATCTGCCCCCAAGACTTCACAGTTGTTGAGAGAACAAGGCAGTGCATGTGCATATGCAATAAAAAGTAATAATAAAGAAGCAAGGAGCGCTCATCCACCAAGCTCATTCAAACCCCTCCCACCTTGACCTGTGTACCAATAGCAACTCTCCAAAACAGTTGCTGAACTGGGAGGGGAGGTTTTACACACCAATCGGCTGTCTTTTACAATTATTATGAAGATGCCCATACATGCTATAATTATGATCTTTCCCAAGACCATTGGTGACTACGAAAGATCTTTCATCCATTTTACTAACGTTAAGAACTGAATCGTCAGATATGCAGATAAAAACAAATAAAAAATTCTTTAGCTCTATCTGACGATTCAACATTGATGTTATGATGTTGGGGCTCCTTCAAAGGTGCCCAATCAAAATTTTCAGTCCTGCCCGATTGACAAGATGGCCAATATCCCAGGGTTTTCACCGAAATCGGTCACCTAGTCTCCCACCGCACATGCATAGATTATCGAAAAAAAAGCTATTCGTCAATGTAACTGCAGTATATATGTCTCGCTGTTTACATCCTCTGTACTCCTGGCTCTGACCCTGAAATAGTCTTGCCAGCCACTTGATTGAACCTGATTATAAGACCTAGAGGAGAACAAACACTGCTTTAAACTCCTATTGCATTTAAAAATTGCCACTGGAAATATTTAACTAATGTATGTTATATTTAAAAAATCAGCTTTTGAGTGGAGGACCCATCAAGACGTATTAAGATAATGTTGCATGTGGTTCCTCAGTCAGTGTACTTCCATTGACTGAATGCCTCATATGGTTTTCTTTGATGTATAATGCACTATAGCATTTTAAGGCTGAAAGTGCTCATACCTTTTACTAAATTCTTTTCCTTAAGGGTGGGGAATCCTTTAGAAGGAAATAAATATAAATGTTTATTAAAGCCATTAAAGGGGAATATTTCCGCCACATATTTTATTCAAAAGTACATTAAATTCTCCTCACCACAACAATTTGGGTGGGGATCATTATATTTCAGGCTTCCAACTCCTGTTTGGCATTCATACAAGCAATACAGATGGAAAGGAGACACTAAACCTACATGGTAGGAAAGAAAGTTTGTAAACAACTGCCCCCCCAGCACTCTAATAGATGAGCATGCGTATATGTATGTTTAGTATTTATATAGCACTACTCATGCACAAAGTACTGTACAGTAGAGAGATACATAATAGATATAAAAGAGTCAATACAATAATAAAATGCAAAAAAATACAGTTCCATTATATATTAAGTGCTGAGTTTTAAAAAGGCAATAGAAAGTAAGTCCCTGCCCAGTAGGGTGAGTGGGTGAGACACAAATTGCCTCTGAGCACGAGTCAGATTCAAAAGCAAACTAACTGAATGGCGCTGTTCTATGTGCACCCCCTTCATGTTGCTGACTTACTAATACACTGATCCCCAACCAGTGGCTTGCTAGTAATATGTTGCTTACCAGCCACTTGGATGTTGCTCTCAGTGGCCTCAAAGCAGGTGCTTCTTTCTGAATTCCTGGTTTGGAAGCATGTTTTGTTTGCTTAAAACCAGGTGTAGACCAGCATTCCACACAGGGGCAACCAAATTGCTGATGGCAGCCCTTGTTTGGCATCTCCAAAGACATTTTAATGCTTGTGTTGCTCACCAACACTTTTTACATCTGAATGTAAACAGGTGAAAAGGGTTGGGGACCCCAGGACTAATATGGTAGAGATCTGCAAAGGAGGAAGTGTTCTGGCTATTATGTCATTATTAACGTCTTTTCACTCCAGCCTTTATACATTACATTTTTGGCTAACTAACTATACCAAATCTTTTTTTATTTTGCACAGCCTATCTTTTTACCCAATTTTATTTTTACACTAAGCAGTTCTTTTAAAGGGGATGTTCACCTTCCAAACACTTTTTTCAGTTGAGTTGTTTTTAGAACATTAAACATTTTTCAATTGCTTTCCATCTTTTATTTTTTACCATATTTCCAAAATTTAAGTTTAAAGGAGACATATTGTGTAAAAAATACCAGTGCAGTATACTCATTTAGATATAAAAGAACTGTGCTTAAAAAAGTAGCGTTTCAGGCTGATTTATTGAATATTTCTGCAAAAATCTTAATAGTCAATCCCTTCTCTTCCACTCCCTGAATTCCCAGGCTGTGCAGGGGAGTCGGCAGCACTCAGCTCACTGCAATGTAGGACAGGAACCAATCAGCAGCTAGCAGGACCTGATTGGGAACTGAAGCCTGTCTGTGCTTGTGTGACTGCAGGGCTGTGGTTGGCTGTCCCCCTTCTACTCTGCACACAGACAGGGACCAAAGAACATCTATAGGGAGCACCAATAAAGAGGCTGTTTTTAATGATAATATTCATTTTTAGCACAATGCAATAACAGCAACAAATATTACTCATAATTGCCTACAAAATTAGGGGTTTTTCATTTATTCTATATGTCTACAGTTTAATGTTTCTGTCTCTAGTGTTTCAGTCTGGCAGCTCAATTCAAATGCAGATTCTGAACTGTTACAATTTGCTACATTTAGTTGATACAGTTAGTTGATACATTTTTCAACAGTATCTGTGGAATATCAGCAACTATTTTATCAATTCTAACAGCTGCCTTTAAAGAAGTTCAGGCATTCTGCTCTGCATGTAGGGCCAAAAATAACAAATGCATCAACTAAATGTATCAATTTAGAACAGTTAAAGGTCAGTGACCCCCCTCCCAGAGTTGCTTTAGAAGGTGAAAATGAAACGTTACACTTCAGTATTAGAAAACTTCACAAATAGAAAGTAACTGGAAAAAAATCATTATTTTCAGTGAACTAACTGAAACCAACTGAACTGAAAATGTGTTTGAAGTTGAACAACCCCTTTTAGACAGGCTGTTGGTAAATTTGTAATACTGGCCCCAGGCTTACTGTTGCTACTTGCTACCCGTCTGTTTTTGAACTTGACAGCCTGTTTCTTTTTAAAATGGGCACAATTTTACAACTTTGGTGTGTATTATAGCCACTCCAACATCATGGACATGCCCTTAATATCACCAGGCACACACCCGATGTCACTGCCCTCTGGCAGCATGGAACAGCCTCTCTGATGTCATCAGCACACTCCTTTCTCAGGAATTTAATACTGGAAAAGGTTGCAATCCTATCCAGTCTACCAACTAGCCAGGCCATTGAAATACTGGCTGGGTGGCAACCCTAATTGCTGTGCAACTGAAAATAACCCCATCTTAGAAACATGGTCAACTCTCTTGAACATGAGTGCAAAGGATGCCTTTTGGGACTTCGGTGGAGCTGTTCAGGCTTGAATTAGATGGGCCCCCTTTGGGCCCGGGCCCAGTACAACTGTACCCCCTGTGCCCCCCTAATAGCAGCCCTGCTAAGACTGTTGCCCAAAAGTAAATTTTATATAGAGGTGGTATCGCCAGCATAGGGGACAGTGGCGTAACTATAGAGACAGCAGACCCTGCGGACAGCAGGACTGGTGTGTGCGCCCAGCCCTTCCAAACTTTTTTGCTGGGGGCTTGGTGACTGCTTGTAACTCCACTGATAGAGTCAGATTTACTAAAGTGTGAATTTTAAGCATGGAGGAGATGACCTAGATAATGAGAGAAATAAAAAGTCACTGTTCTGTCATTCTAGTTATCCAACCTGAACTTGGAAACATTTCTTTTGACAGAAATATATTCTTGAGCTCATGGTAAATTGAAGACATTTCAGCTGGGGAATAGTGAGTGTGGCTTTCTATCACATATTCAAATGCCCTGGAATAACACCTTGTGTACCATTGACTTTCGGAAATATGAGAGATTATCATTTAGCAAGTATTAACTGCTTGTTCTCATTTAGGGCCAGGGCACATGCTGCTATTTCGAGAGATTAGTCGCCCCGCGACATAACGCTTCTTCTTTTGCCGACAAATCTCCCCAAACTGCCTTTCCACCGGCTAGAATGTAAATCGCCGTCGGGATGGCAGTCGGATCACTTTGGCTTTCTGAAGTTCTATCCCGCTGGCAATTTGTCGATGGGCGACTAATCTCCTGAAATAGCATGTCTCTGCCCTCACAGTTTTGCGTGGAAACACCCATATTTAATAAAAGGCTTAAAGTTAGCCCAGCAGCAGTAACCAATAGCAACCAATAAGATGCTTTCTTTTAAACAGGTGTACGGAACGCATTTTAGGACATCCTCCGGCAAAATACCTGTTCTACGGCTTAGGAAAGCTGCATCGGGTGGTTTTACCGTCACTCATCCTCCAAATCTGCAGTCTTACCTCCATCCTCTACCCTCCCTTCTCAGCTGTCAGCCATACCAACACCCTTAGTCCTCTGCCTTCTGCCCTCTCCCCTGCACCCTCAGTCCTCTGCCATCTCATCTCCCTGCTCAGCCCTCTACCCTCAGTCTTCCGCTTTACCTCTTCATCCCTCCGCACTTCGCCAGTATTATTATGGAGATGTTTTAAACACATTTCCGCTTTCTTGGATTGAAAGCTTAGAGAGAAGACTGACATATGAGTTTTGAGGGGGGAGAGCAGGGGCGAAGTGAGGAGGGATGAACAGGTAAAGCGGAAGGCTGAGTGCTAAGGAAAGAGGGTAGAGGGCTGAGCAGGGAGGACGGAAGGCTGAGGGTGGAGGGAGGAGGTTGGAGGACTGAGGGAGGAAGACGGAGGGCTGAGGGCGGAGTTCGTATGGCTGACGGCTGAGAAGGGAGGGTAGAGGAAGGAGGTATGACTGAAGATTTGGAGGATGAGTGACGGCAAAAGCACTCGATGCGTTCCGTACTGGTGACCAGTAAATGCTACCTGCTGATTGGTTGCTATGGGTGATAAAAAGTGAAGCACACTGTGCACCTTGTTTTACATATAGTGCCCTGCACAACGTCATCTTCCTGAGTGTTCCTACATATGCACTGCTGTATGGACTGTTAATTAGACGTTTTAAATAGTTTGGTGTGAGCACAGTTATATTTATTTATGCGTCAGTCAGTGTGCTGACCTAGGTCTCCTCTCCCCCCATCAACCTTGAGTCCTTTATCCAGCCAATAAGAAAGATGGCGCTACATTGCTGAGGGGAGTGTGGGGGTTGGCTCTATGGTTCGGAAGGAGGGGGCGTGCGGGGAGGAACAGGGTGGAGCCGAGAGGAGAGAAAGGAAAACACAAGCAAAAGGGAGGGTGAAAAAATAGGAAATAAAGCTAAAATTGCGACATACTAATAGATTGACGGAGGAGCTGAGAGGAACTTACAAATAACAGTCAAGGTGCGCTCAATCGAGTTAATATTTTGTCTGTTTGTGGTATAATTGTAGTTTTGTGATCGCTCGTTAGTGCGTCCAGTTAATTGTGCTTATTCCTGCAAATACGGCTGTGTGCTTGCTGACTATATATTTATTATCTTTCTTTATTCAGAGAACTAATACAGGTTGCACAACAACAGACCTGCCTCATTATCTGCTAATTAACCGCCGTGCATTCAATAATCCTCCTTACAGGAGCCTTTGCATATTCCATAATCCATCCCAGCAATGGCAAATTGACTAGATTATCAATTGTAATCATCTATGTTTCATTGTATTGTGCTTTATGTCCACAGTCTATATTACACAGTAAATGATGGGGGAATTAAATGTATTCTGTCCATAGTGTTTTGCTGCAGAGCCTCCCTATTAATGGATTGCATGGGAAATGTTTGATTGCAGAATTGTTTATTTTAGCAACCGCAGGGATCTTTTTATGAAAGGAAGTTGCGCTAATTGCTGTCACTTCAAATGTGAACTGTATTATGGGCTGACTTCCAGCATGTGTCTAAGGGCTCTTAGACACATTCTGCGTTGCGCTTTCTTCCGTTCAGCCGCAGGGCAGCGCAGGAGTAGACACACTCAATTATTGTGAAGGGGGCTGTACTCGCACAGACGCATGTATGCGCCAAACGCAGGTGAAATGCAACATGCTGCGTCCCACCTGCGTTTGGCGCTTACATGCGTCTGTGTGCGTACAGCCCCCTTCACAATAATTGTGTGTCTACTCTTGCGCTGCCCTGTGGCTGAACGGAAGAAAGCGCAACGCAGGGAAAAACACCCGTGTGTAAGAGCCCTAAGAAAAAAATGCTCTTTAAGATTTTATGAATTGAAAGGATGCAGTGTCGGACTGGGACACCAAGGGCCCACCAAAAACCCTTAGACCAGGGGCCCACCCAAAAACCTTTAGACCAGGGGGCCCACTCTAAAGGTGGCCATAGGTGCAAAGAGCCGCTCGTTTGGCGACATCGCCAAACGAGCCAATCTTTCCGCGATATGCCTCTAACGGGCATGGCTATATGCCGGGTAATTGAACGTTCATCCCTATGGCTGAACAATCGATTTACGGTGAGAGCACAATGGACGGGACTCTCCACACACGGTCTGAAAATAGTCTTCCTCTCCTGACTCAACCTCTATTCTCTTTTCTTTACATACTATAACCTGTTATTCCATCTATTTAACCTCTTTATTCATTCATTTATTCATAGAAATAGGCAATGACCATGAAATAGACTAAATGTTTACCAGCAGGAGGGCCCACTGGGAGTTTTCCTGGTATCCCGGTGGGCCAGTCCGACACTGAAAGGATGAGTTTTTGATTTGTTAGAAGGGGGAAAGGGCCATGCAGTAGAACTTGAGTAGGTGTTGGCTGTTCTGATAGAAAAAATTGATATACAGGTATAGGATCTGTATTACGGAATGCCCATCTCCTATAGACTCTTTTATCCATATAATCGAAATTTTTAAAAATTATTTCCTTTTTCTCTGTAATAATAAAACCGTAGCCTGTGCTAAAGACTAAAGGTGGCCATACACAGGGAGATCGCTTTATTGATTATTTTAGCTACCGCAGGGATCTTTTTATGAAAGGAAGTTGCGCTAATTGCTGTCACATCAAATGTGAACTGTATTATGGGCTGACTTCCAGAATGTGTCTCTTGTCTGTCGGCAGCTTTTCTCTCCCCGTGTTAGATATAATTAATCCTTATGGGAAGCAAAACCAGCCTATTTGGTTTATTTAATGTTTACATGATTTTCTAGTAGCCTTAAAGTATGAAGATCCAAATTACCGAAAGATCCGTTATGCAGAAATCCCCAGATCCCGAGCATTCTGGACAACAGGTCCCGTACCTGTACTTTTTTTTTTCCTTGTCACAGTGGGCTGTTTCGTCACACATGTGGGGTTTCCCTGCCCTCACTTGTTGATAGGATTGATTTTATTTTCTGAACTAATTTGGGAGGAAGTGGTGTGAATATTGCCGACAATATGCAGGAAAAGAAAATTCTGGTAGTTATGAAAACCTATTTAGTCTACTTTGGTTATTTGAAAGGCTGCCATGAAAATCATAAAATGTGCACAACTCATTTATTAGAGGAATAGCCAGGGTTTAACACCTTCCTTTTAGGGTAGAAACTCCACGAGTTTGACCCACAAATTTTGTGTGTCAGATTTTATCTGATCCTCCAACTCTGCACAACAGCAGACATTTTGTAGGATGCTACCAAATCTGATCCCCTAGGCTAGAATGTAAAGTTGGATAGTCTGATAGTCTTTTCTTTTTGCGTTTACGTAAGGGTAGGGGCACACTGGGCGCCTGGCGACTAATCGTCTCGCCTTTGCGGCGACCAATCTCCCTGAACACCTTCCATCTGTCTTGCACCGGCTAAAATGAAAAATCGACTGCGCTAAAGCACACGCGGCGCTTCGTATTCTGAAGTTGCCCAAAGTTTCAACTTCGTATTCCGAAGTCGCCCAACGTTTCAACTTTGTATTCCGAAGTCGCCCAAAGTTTCAACTTCGGGTGACTTCGGAAAAAGAAACGCCGCGTGTACTTTAGCACAGTAGATTTTTCATTTAAGCCGGCGCAAGACAGAGGGAAGGCATTCGAGAGATTGGTCGCCGCAAAGACGAGGCGATTAGTCGCCAGGCGACTAAATCTCCCCGAATCGCCTAGTGTGCCCTTACCCTTACAATGAGAAAAAAAAAGTCCTTGCGACACCATCCGTTTTAATCTTGTCGGAAGAAGACGCAGTATGCAATGTTCATATCCAACAGTCTTGTCAGACGGAAAATGTTACATGTAGTTTATGCTTCGGATATTCCTATCAGTCCCATTATATTTTGACTCGTGCGACTTCATCTGACTTATCAGATGTTTTTTGTCAATCCAACTCCCTCCTACAAAAGCGCTTGTGGACGTTAGCCCTTAAAAGCTACTTCTGCAGGCGACCACCATAATGTTTTAAGAATGTACTCACAGAACTACAGGACACACTTGCTCACTTGCTCGTTTAATTCCAATCCTATACTAGGAAATCTCTTGCTGAGGTCAAGTATGGGACTGCTGGTAGATTGTCCATCTTCACAAGCAACAAGGTTCATTTCTGAATCAAATTTGATTCGAATTTTAAGAACTCAAAGCAAACAACTCCAAATTGATCCCTGGACGTCTCCCATTGACTTAAACAGCGATTCAGCAAATTTTAGGTGGCGAATAGTTGAATTTGAGTTCTTAAAGGGCCAGTGTCTGATAAATCTCAAAAATCTAATTAGAATTTTTAGAAAAACTGGAATCGAATTTGAATAACTCCCTAGTCGAATTTGACAGTTTTGACCATGCAAATAAAACTCAAAAATTCAAACTGATAAATCTGCCCCAGAATGTTTTCAGTGAGGCAACTTTGAGCGACTATTGAAAACGCATCGCCGCGTGTGCATTAGCGCAGGCGACTTTGCGCTGTAGCCTATGGGGAGATAGTCGCGCAAAAGACGTGGCGATTAGTCGCCAGGCGACAAAACCTCCCCGAATCTCCTCGTCTGGCCTTACCCTAAGTTTGCATCTTTGTAGCAGGCTAAGAGAAACGGATCCACTCTGTGCCCCAGCTCCATTGATCTGTACTGAACAGTATAGCTTTCACCTTAGTGCAGGCACATGTATTGGAGTGGAGGTCGGGCCAAAATGGCCACTTTCGTGTTTTTTGAACCAACCTTCACTGCCTATGCCTGCATTTAAACAGAAGCTGTGCAGATCAATGGAGCTAGGGGAGCGAATTCTTTTCTCTCAGCCTGCAAAAATCTCTCTTTTGGAATATCCCTTGATAGTGGCATATATTTGTTTATGGTGACTAGATTGTTCTGATTGTAAATTTCAGATCTAGTGAGGCTGCAATCCAGCCTAGCTGGGAGAATTACATTTAACTGGTTATGGAGGTCAGTGCTGTAAATTTGGTGCAGGTCAACATCTTGATCATATACACATATTTTATTTATTTAATATTTTTTACTCTTTGAACATTTCTTGTTTTCAGTGCATTCAGGTGGCTTTGCACATATCCATAATCTGTCATTGTTCTTTCTACTTCTATTTTTTTAAACAGATGGTGTTTTATACGTGTGGCCCTAATGAAGCTATGGTGGTATCAGGTACAGTTTTTTTTTAAGCTTTTGGCTAACAAAGACTGATATTTACTTGCACAAATATAGTGCAGAGGAGTCGGCACCGCATTTACTTTTTATTATTTGTGTTTACACGCTACCAAGTTTTCGAACAACAATGACCAGCCCATGACACATTACAGTATTACAGCATTATTAAAGTTCTTCACACTATGCAGCAAGGTGACCTCTTGTCTCTACTATACTGGATACACTGTGCAAAATTTCAGTCAGTATGGATATGCCCATTTAAACTTTGAGCAAAATTTTAAAAGAGCTTCAATGGATACTGTTATGGGGAAAACAAATGTTTGTTTTTTTCAAAACACATCAGTTTATAGTGCTGCACCATCAGAATTCTGCACTGAAATCCGTTTCTCAAAAGAGCAAACGGATATTTGTATATTTAATTTTGAAATCTGACATGGGGCTGAACATATTGTCAGTTTCCCAGGAGCCCCTAGTCATGTGACTTGTGCTCTGATAAACTTCAGTCACTCTTTACTGCTGTGCTGCAAGTTGGAGTGATATCACCCCTTCCTTTCCCCCTCAGCAGCCCATAAGCAGAACAATGGGAAGGTAAACCGATAGCAGCTCCCTAACACAAGATAACAGCTGCCTGGCAGATCTAAGAACAACACTCAATAGTAAAATCCAGGTCCCACTGGGACAGTTACATTGAGTAGGAGAAACAACAGCCTGCCAGAAAGCAGTTCCATCTTAAAGTGCTGGCTCTTTCTGAAAGCACATGGCAAAATGACCTGAGATGGTGCCTACACACCAATATTACAACTGAAAAATACACTTGCTGGTTCAGGAATGAAATTTTATATTGTAGAGTGAATCATTTGCAGTGTAAACAGTGTAATTTAGAAAATAAAAAATACATCATAAAAATCATGACAGAATCGATTTCACTTAATCAGTGACAAAAGGCCATGAAATAACTGCCTGTTTCTAGTTGCTTTTGGCAGCTTAGAGCAGATTCTTGCACCTGCATTTCTAAACCTTGCTTGCTCTATATATGTGCCATTCTGCTCTTGATTCATGCATCACCTCTCAGGTATGTCAGATAGGCAGTCTGGTTTATTGGAAAATCTCATAAATGAGGTCCCTGGTGCCTATGCTAGAGAGACACATTCCGTGCTGGTTGCAGAAACTCCCCTGGAACTAAAAATCTTTAACCTACCTTTACAGACCACTACATATGAATAGGTAGATAAATGCATGGCCATTCATTCTTCCACAAAAGTTTTCATTTAGAATTCGTACAGTCAACATGTATACCTCGTTTAGGTTTCTGCCGGAATCCTCCAATAATGGTTGCTGGTGGCCGAGTATTTGTCCTTCCATGTTTACAGCAGATACAGAGGTGAGATATCTGTTTCTTTATTTTTGTGTGTAAAGGTGTCTAGACAGGCAAACAATATCTTTAACTTTCTAGGATCTCCCTGAACACACTGACACTAAATGTTAAGAGTGAGAAAGTTTACACACGCCATGGAGTGCCCATATCTGTGACTGGTATTGCTCAGGTAAGTGACAAGTATTGTTTATAATATAACCTATCCATTCTGACACCTCCAGCAAAGCTTTGGTTTCTAAACCACATCTGCACCCCATCCCACAGCTTTTCTTCCTGCTTCTTTGTGATGCATTCTTAATACTTTGCTCAGTTTATCCCATTCATTTCTTCTTTGTGGCAACTATAGGTAAAGATCCAGGGGCAAAATAAGGAAATGCTTGCAGCTGCATGCCAGATGTTTCTTGGTAAGACCGAGCATGAAGTGGCACAAATTTCTCTTGAAACCTTGGAAGGACACCAGCGTGCCATCATGGCTCACATGACTGTTGAGGTAAGATTGCGGGATGCAAGATTGTGAATTGATCTTATGATTGGTGTAAATAACTGGTTAAAGGAGATAGAAAGGCTTGGTGCACTTGGGGTGCACCCACAAATGATTGTATTGACTTACCTGAAACCCCGGGCCGGTGCTGCGATCAGCAGAAAACTGCACCGGCCCAGGGTTATACCAGTGAGCACCACAGAGCGATCTTCTTCCTCTGTCTTCACACAGCTGCGCATGCGCAGTAGAATGAAAAGCCGCTCTTTAACTCAGTCGGCTATTTCATCAATTGCGCATGTGTTTGTCTGGGGAAATTTGAAGAAAGAAGACGGAAGTGGATCGCTCCATGGTGCTCACTGGTATAACCCTGGGCCGGTGCCACTTTCTGCCGATAGGACCACCGGCCCGGTAAGTCAATACAATCACTTGGGGGTGCCTAACATTTTGCACCCCAAGTGCACCAAGCAGGGCCGCCATTAGAAATCACGGGGCCCTGTACAACACAATTCTCGGGGCCCCTTTGGCCCCGCCCACCCTGGCTCCCAAGCCCCACCCCGATCCCGCCCACTCCACATCACAGTTAAAAGACCAAACAGACATCAACGCTAAAAAAGTAACCCCCCACACACAAGTTATACAAAGCTATTGATGGTCAGGGCCCCCTTATAAGTTAAGAAAAAAAAGCATTGGTGCCAGGTCCCCCCTTATAAGTAAAAAAAAAAATTGGGGCCCCAAAGAATATTTTTTTAAAAAAAACATTGGCGTCAGGGCCCCCCTTACAAGTTAAAAAAAATTGAGGCCCCAAAAAATAGTTATGTTACTGATTAACTTGCCCTTTCTGTGTATGAGATATGATTCCCTTATCCCATACGCTAGCAGCGCCACTAGATTATATAATATTTAGTCGTGACGTTGCAAGACTGTAATGTAACGTTCCGAAAGGCTGACGGAAAAAGCCGATTGGTGAGGCCAAGAAGAGCCGAAAAGCTAGACATTTTCAGGACAGCAAGATGCAGCATAAAAAGCGGAGTTGGGACGTTTGGGAGTGTTTGCTAAAGAAGAATCACTTCCCCACACTGTAATACTTTATTAACTAAATCACTGTGCCTCGTAGTGCGCATGCGCAAATCGCTGCAAGTATTTGTTGCGCTAATGCGCATGCGAAATTGACTTTATTGATGAGAGGGCGCAACTATAGAGGAAGCAGTCCCTGTGGTTGCGGGGGGGGGCACGGGGAACAGGGGGGCCCGGACCACGGGGTCTGCAGCACCAAAAACCTCCCTCCGACGCTGTATTAAAGAAAACTTTCGAGCAGGTGCGCCACTCAAGCGTTGGAGGGGGAGGACTGCCAGACAATTCTATGCGCGCCGGGCCCCTTTAAAGATTTTTAAAGGGTGCCCGCAATTGCTTGTTACGCTGCTGATGAGAAGACACCGGTAGTGCAGTACTGCCGGGCCCCCCTTCTTGCCCGGGACACTTGTCCCCCCTGTCCCCCCCTGATGGCGGCCCTGGCACCAAGCCTTTCCATCTCCTTTAATGCTTTTGCCAGCATTTAAAGAAAAGAATAGGATTTTGAAACAGTCCATGATTTTACATCTGTGTCTTTAAAGAGATTCTGTCATGATTTTTATGATGTCGTTTTTATTTCTTAATTACACTGCTAATAATTCACTCTACAATATAAAATTTAATTCCTGAACCAGAAAGTGTATATTTTTTTTTTTTAAAGATAAAACTTTTATTGTTTTCCACACATAAAACAAACATAAACAAAACATGCCATATCAATGCAATGGGAATTATATATAATTTCCATGACAGATATTCAAGCATTTAACATAGTATTAATGTTATATTTCAGTATTTTGGCTGACTACTTTAATGTCGCAAAATCAGAAGCATCTACTCAACAAGCCACTCACATTCAGAGTTATATTATTATAGACATTGATTTTCTTGAGTATGTATGTGATATTTCCCACAAACTGTAAGTTATGTAAGAGAACCACAACCTCCCAGCCCCGCCTCCCACCACGGACTCCATATTTTATCAAATTTCTTTTGTGAGCCTCTAGCTAGCAAGGTAAGCTTAATGAGCGGCAGAGTTTGATTTACCAGTGTAATCCAGGTTTGTGAAAGTGTATATTTTTAGTTGTAATATTGGTGTGTAGGCAGCCATCTCTGGTCATTTTGCATGGTCATGTGCTTTCAGAAAGAGCCAGCACTTCAAAATGGAACTAATTTCAAATAGGCTTTTATTTCTCATACTCAATGTAACTGGAGTCGCAGTGGGACCTGGATTTTACTTTAGAGTGCTGTTCTTAGATCTACCAGGGAGCTGTTCTGTTGTGTTAGGGAGCTGCTATCTTGTTACCTTCTCATTGTTCTGATGACCTGCTCAGGGGGGGGGGGGGAAAGGTTGGGCGTGATATCACTCCCAACTTGCAGTAAAGAATGACTGAAGTTTATCAGAGCACAAGTCACATGACTGGAGGCAACTGGGAAACTAACAATATGTCTAGCCTAGCCCCATGTCAGATTTCAAAATTAAATATAAAAAAATCTGGAAAAAAAAATGATTTTTTTGCCATGACAGGATACCTTTAAAGACACACACAGTGATTGTTCCTCATAAAAAGGCATAATGTGTTAATCACATACAGTAATCTATATTTAAGATTTTATTTGTGGCAAGAAGGTTGGGAAAGTATTAATAATTAGCTTTATCTGTTTTAGTGCAGAAACATTGCACCCTCCATTTTCTTTCCTGATAGGAATTGTTTCAAAATTCTCTTCTAGAAAATGCGCCTTTCAATTTAGCATTACTGTTTAATATTCTTAATTTAAATCATACTACCTTCATAATTTCTGTCTCCTTTACCTATTGCATTATCTTACCTTTAAATTCCTCTTCTGTCGGTCTTTCATTCTCTTGATCATATTTGCTGTATTTTAAGCTGAGGGAAGCCCCAAAATGTCCTTAAAATGTGATCATTGAGAATTAATAATTGCATAATTACGCATTCTCCTACAGTGAATTTCAAACTTTTTGATCAGTCACACGTAGATTCTTTTGTTTTATTCTCCGGTACAAAGTATCTCATTGTGATATTATTAATATAACCAATTTCCTTTACTTTTGTTATGTTTATAGGAAATCTACAAAGACAGAAAGAAATTTTCCGAACAGGTTTTCAAAGTGGCTTCATCTGACCTTGTGAACATGGGGATCAGTGTGGTTAGTTATACATTGAAAGATATACATGATGACCAGGTAAAGGAATGATATAAATATGGGTTTCTTGTGGAAAGTGGTGCTTAGCAGAGCATGTGAATGATAAAGGCTTCTGATTCCATCAGGATTATCTAAACTCTCTTGGAAAGGCACGGACAGCTCAGGTGCAGAAGGATGCTAGAATTGGAGAGGCTCTGGCTAAAAGAGATGCTGGCATCAAGGTAAGGAGAGAGCAGTAAATATAATATTTGAGACCCAGGGACCGAAGAAAATTATTTGAAATAGTTGGGAGTGAGGATGCATTGGTTGGTGGCCTGTAGTAATAGGATATTCTGTTTTTCAGGAAGCTCAGGCTATGCAGGAGAAGATTTCGGCCCAATATGTGAATGAAATAGAAATGGCAAAAGCTCAGAGAAACTTTGAGCTGAAAAAAGCAGCATATGACATTGAAGTTAATAGCAGGAAAGCAGAAAGTGATTTGGCTTATCAACTGCAGGTAGGTTACACATATTTCATGGGGAAACAGAGGTAAATCGAACGTTTCACTATGTTATCCTTCATTCTAGGCGTTATTTATATATTTAACGGTTTGTATCACTATACCACACTGTGTTGGTGGGGTTGCTACCATTTTTACTTTTGTTTTTGTATTGAAATGAAATAATGAATTCTCAATTTTTCATATGGTAGTGGAATCAAAGATTCACTGGGGTATATTTGTCAAAAAGTGAAGTTCAAGATCGCCACAGTCCTCTAGAGTGAAATTCCACCACTCTCCATTCATTTCTTTGACATTTTTAAAAGAGTATTTATCAATGGGTGAAAGCGAAAGTTCATCCTGTGATAAATATACCTTTCAAAATCCCATAGAAATTAATGAAGAGTGGCAGAATTTACAAAATGTAGACATTATAATTTTAAAGAGGTTGTTCACCTTCCAAACACTTATTCAGTTGAGTAACTTATTTAGTTGATTTCCATCTTTTACTTGTTACTGCTCAGTAAACCCTGTGCATATTCTGAACTGTTACAATTTGCTACATTTAGTTGCTACAATTAGTTAATACATTCTTAAGCAGTATTTTAGGAATAGTACCAACAATTGTATCAATTCTAATAGCTGCCTTTAATGAAACTCAGGGTTTTAGTTCAGCAGGGCCAAAGATCAGAAATGTATCATGTATTTAAATCTCAATGTATTTAAAACCAAACCGTTACAATCGGTGACTCCCCCCCCCCCACACACACACACTGGCTTTAGAAAGACATAAGGAGAAAAATTAAACTTAACACTTCAATATTAGAAAAACGGTCATAAATAGAAAATAGTATCTGAAAACAACTGAGCTAAAAGTGTTTGAAGGTAAACAACCCCTTTAACTTCATCAATCTAAGATATCATAGTGTGTTTGTCTCTTTTTTTTTTGTCACCCCAAGTATACCCCATTTTCTACATTAGTGCAAAAAATAGGGCTTTTCTTTTCTTAGCTATTGAAAATAACTTAAAGGGCAAGTCAACCCCAAAATTAAATTTGCCTAATTCTGAGCAACTTTCTAATATACATTCATTACAAATTTTCTGTGCTTTTAAAGCTATCTGTAAAAACAATAGCTATTGAAAGCAGCATTTGCTCAACTCCCAGTTGTTACTTTTTAAACAATGTCTTGGTTTCTCAGCAAAGACAGGTCTGTTAATCAGCTGCCTTGTCTTACATTGTATAAACAGTCTGAGCCATCACGGCAGAGAATAGAAAGGGACAAACACTACTTTCAATAGCACTACATATAAAAAATAACTTAAAAACCATAGAAAATTTGTAATGAATGTATTTTGGAAAGTTGCTTAGAACAATGTTTTCTTTTATTAGGCAAATTTTTATTTTGGGGTTGACCTACCATTTAAGGCTGTCTTTCTTATCCCATAAAAAGAAAGTCCCAGAATTTCACAACGCAGTTCAGTTACATGCCATTTTGTAATATATTAGGTGGCAAAAACCAAACAAAAGATTGAGGAGCAGAAGGTCCAGGTACAAGTGGTTGAGAGAGCACAGCAAATTCTGCTTCAGGATCAAGAAATCAACCGTAAGGAAAAGGAGCTGGAAGCCCAAATAAAGAAGCCAGCTGATGCAGAGCGTTACCGACTGGAGAAGATGGCTGAGGCTGAGAGGTATGTGTTAGATAGGAATTGATGGAAAATAAAAATTTGAAATGTTTGTTTTTTTTTTTAAATGTACATAAGAATGTATTAATGGTGTGTGTGTGTATGTATATATATATATATATATATATATATGTGTGTGTGTGTATATATATATATATATATATATATATATATATATATATATATATATATATATATATATATATAATATATTTTATCTTTCTCCCCAACAATCCTTCATTCACTGTGAGTTCTCTACAATGCTTTTTATATATATATATATATATATATATATATATATATATATATATATATATATATATATATATATATATATATATATATATATATATATATATATATATATAATTGCAGAAAGGACCCGCACTCCGTTTTCCAAAAGGTTCAATGATTTATTTTAAAACTCACAGTGTCTCCAACGTTTCGGCCCTCTTTGGGGCCTTTATCAAGGATAAAGTGCTGTGTGTTACAAACCCTTAAATACCCATAATCCCTCCAAAAAAGACGCCCTAAGATGACATCATTACCAATCAGATAATTCAATTAAACAATTAAATCACAGTTGTGAAAACATTTTTTTAAAAAATCGAGTGAAAGACATATCCGTCATTGAGAAGTGTATAAATACATAAATATATAAATATATATATATATATATATATATATATATATATATATATATATATATATATATATATATATATATATATATATATATATATATATATATATATATATATATATATAAAAAACCACCAGTAGGTGTCACCTCGATGCCAAGAGTGAAATATCCATGTGTCAAATCCATATAAAATCACTTTAACCCAATATTTCTCACTACATTTCCAGATTCAGCAAATACATTGTAACATCATCTGTAAATAAAAAATCGTTGTCATGTATCTCTTAACCCTTTAAGTGCCACAGAACGTAGAATCTACGTTCTGTGGAAAAGTATCTTGAAATGCCACAGAACGTAGATTCTACGTTCTGCAGCATAAGCGTGCGGGGAGCTCAGGAGCGGCTTTAAATGCTGCTCGCTCCTTCCCCGCTCGCTCACAACCCCCTAGGCAACGAGCGGAGCGGGTGGGAAAGGGGCTCCTGAGGCGCGATCGTCCAGGGGCCCCACAAACGCAACAGACGCACGTGGCTGCGCGCTGCTGCTGCTGCCTGCACTTCCGGGTCCCTCCAGCGACGCCCACGCATCGGATCAACGGATCTGGCGACTCCCTCCTGCTTCTCCACTCCTCCTGCCATCATGGACACAGATCTGCAGCTACACACCCCAGGTTAGTGTAACACACACACAAAATACACTTACACACACTTTATACACTAATACATGCTTAGATTTACACTTACACACACTCACATACATTTTTTGGGGGATCAGGGGGGTCACACACACTTGGGGGGGTACATACACTTGCACACACAAACACATGCACATAACATGCAATTTACCAATTGTACACATGCGCACACACATACACTGTTGTGTAGCTTTTTTTTTTTTTTTTCCATATTGCATTGTTGTGTTTTTGGCTCAAAAAAATGTTTTATTGCCTTTGCGAATAGCGTATTCGCTAACCGTACTGTGCAATACCTTTTGTATGTTATTTCGGTGATTATTTGGAAATTTTAGGGATTTTGGTGCATTGTTAGCCATTTTATTGCATTTTCAGCGCTGCATAACTGTTGCTTGCTTTATTCTGTCCGTAAAACCTATTTTGCCAAGCTATAATATTCAAACTGTAATTCTGATGTCTGATTACACTAGTCTGAAAAAAAAAAGCATAGATTTTTGTGGTTTTATTGGATTTTAGTAATTTTATTTGAATTTCACACTTTCTGTATTATTTTGTTATGTCTTGTAAATTTTATCTACTATATATCCAATTGGGCGTCTCTGTGCGCCACATAGTTTGGTATATCTATGCATATTGGGCATCAAAGTGTTCAGTAGACCCCTGGCGTTCATATTTAGAATGTTTTATGCTGATACGTTACGAAATGTGGGGCATATAATGGGGTAAAATTCAAGCTTTGTGACGATTTTCAGAAATTTGATAAAAACCGTTATGTTCAGCATTGCTTTGCAGTTTGGCAGTTTGCAGTAGAAACATTTATTTGCCCATATTGGATTCGTCAGAATGTGTACTTTCTAAAAATATATGGTTTTCTGGGGTCTCTGTACTGTTAGGGGGGTCTAATGTCGCATAATACACACACCAGGTGCTCATATTGCAGCAGCCAGCGCGTCAGCCGTGAAAATGTATATACACTATTGTCATTTGGGGGTCTCTGTGCGCCACATAGTTTGGTATATCTATGCATATTGGGCATCAAAGTGTTCAGTAGACCCCTGGCGTTCATATTTAGAATGTTTTATGCTGATACGTTACAAAATGTGGGGCATATAATGGGGTAAAATTCAAGCTTTGTGACGATTTTCAGAAATTTGATAAAAACCGTTATGTTCAGCATTGCTTTGCAGTTTGGCAGTTTGCAGTAGAAACATTTATTTACCCATATTGGATTCGTCAGAATGTGTACTTTCTAAAAATATATGGTTTTCTGGGGTCTCTGTACTGTTAGGTGGGTCTAATGTCGCATAATACACACACCAGGTGCTCATATTGCAGCAGCCAGCGCGTCAGCCGTGAAAATGTATATACACTATTGTCATTTGGGGGTCTCTGTGCGCCACATAGTTTGGTATATCTATGCATATTGGGCATCAAAGTGTTCAGTAGACCCCTGGCGTTCATATTTAGGATGTTTTATGCTGATACGTTACGAAATGTGGGGCATATAATGGGGTAAAATTCAAGCTTTGTGACGATTTTCAGAAATTTGATAAAAACTGTTATGTTCAGCATTGCTTTGCAGTTTGGCAGTTTGCAGTAGAAACATTTATTTACCGATATTGGATTCGTCAGAATGTGTACTTTCTAAAAATATATGGTTTTCTGGGGTCTCTGTACTGTTAGGGGGGTCTAATGTCGCATAATACACACACCAGGTGCTCATATTGCAGCAGCCAGCGCGTCAGCCGTGAAAATGTATATACACTATTGTCATTTGGGGGTCTCTGTGCGCCACATAGTTTGGTATATCTATGCATATTGGGCATCAAAGTGTTCAGTAGACCCCTGGCGTTCATATTTAGGATGTTTTATGCTGATACGTTACGAAATGTGGGGCATATAATGGGGTAAAATTCAAGCTTTGTGACGATTTTCAGAAATTTGATAAAAACCGCTACTTTCAGCATTGCTTTGCAGTTTGGCAGTTTGCAGTAGGAACACATATTTACCCATATTGGATTCGTCAGAATGTGTACTTTCTGAAAATATATGGTTTTCTGGGGTCTCTGTACTGTTAGGGGGGTCTAATGTCGCATAATACACACACCAGGTGCGCATATTGCAGCAGCCAGCGCGTCAGCCGTGAAAATGTATATACACTATTGTCATTTGGGGGTCTCTGTGCGCCACATAGTTTGGTATATCTATGCATATTGGGCATCAAAGTGTTCAGTAGACCCCTGGCGTTCATATTCAGGATGTTTTATGCTGATACGTTACGAAATGTGGGGCATATAATGGGGTAAAATTCAAGCTTTGTGACGATTTTCAGAAATTTGATAAAAACCGCTACTTTCAGCATTGCTTTGCAGTTTGGCAGTTTGCAGTAGGAACACATATTTACCCATATTGGATTCGTCAGAATGTGTACTTTCTGAAAATATATGGTTTTCTGGGGTCTCTGTACTGTTAGGGGGGTCTAATGTCGCATAATACACACACCAGGTGCTCATATTGCAGCAGCCAGCGCGTCAGCCGTGAAAATGTATATACACTATTGTCATTTGGGGGTCTCTGTGCGCCACATAGTTTAGTATATCTATGCATATTGGGCATCAAAGTGTTCAGTAGACCCCTGGCGTTCATATTTAGGATGTTTTATGCTGATACGTTACGAAATGTGGGGCATATAATGGGGTAAAATTCAAGCTTTGTGACGATTTTCAGAAATTTGATAAAAACCATTACTTTCAGCATTGCTTTGCAGTTTGGCAGTTTGCAGTAGGAACACATATTTACCCATATTGGATTCGTCAGAATGTGTACTTTCTAAAAATATATGGTTTTCTGGGGTCTCTGTACTGTTAGGTGGTCTAATGTCGCATAATACACACACCGGGTGGTTATATTGCAGCAGCCAGCGCGTCAGCCGTGAAAATGTCTATACATATTGTCATTTGGGGGTCTCTGTGCGCCACATAGTTTGGTATATCTATGCACATTGGGCATCAAACTGTTTAGTAGACCCATATGTTTATATTTAGGATGCTTTATGCTGGTAATGATACATGGACAATACGATGCTGGAAAGTTGAAGCTTTGAGGCAATTTCCAGATATTTCACCAAAACCGCCAAATTTGGCAAAGCTTTGCGACTCAGTAGTTTGGAGCAGAAAGGCATGGGTACCCATTTTAGATTCTGTAGAATGTGTACTTTCCAAAAATATATGGGGTTGGGGGGTAAAGATATATTTCTGTGTTTTTACCCCACAAAAATGCAGTCAATGTGTTGATTTTTCATTAGCTGAAGTTACCCACAGGACAATTTGTATGTGCTAACTTCATTTTGGGGCCTCTAAATGCCATATACTTTGGTAAACTTATGAACAATGGCCACCAAAATGTTCAGAGGAACCCTGGCAATCATATTTAGGGTGCTTTTTCTTAGTACGTAATGACACATGGGTGATATGGTGCTGGGAAATTGAAGCTTTGAGGCAATTTTCAGATATTTCACCAAAACCGACAACTTCGGGAAAGCCTTGCGACTCAGTAGTTTGGAGCAATAAGGCATGGGTACCCATTTTAGATTCTGTAGAATGTGTACTTTCCAAAAATGTATGGGTTTGGGGGGTAAACATATATTTCTGTGTTTTTACCCCACAAAAATGCAGTCAATGTGTTGATTTTTCATTAGCTGAAGTTACCCACGGGACTGTTTGTATGCGCTAACTTCATTTTGGGGCCTCTAAATGCCAGATACTTTGGTAAACCTATGAACAATGGCCACCAAACTGTTCGGAGGAACCCTGGCAATCATATTTAGGGTGCTTTTTCTTGGTGCATAACGATACATGGGTGATATGGTGCTAGGAAGTTGAAGCTTTGAGGCAATTTTCAGATATTTCACCAAAACCGACAATTCTGGGAAAGCCTTGCGACTCAGTAGTTTGGAGCAAAAAGGCATGGGTACCCATTTTAGATTCTGTAGAATGTGTACTTTCCAAAAATATATGGGTTTTGGGGGGTAAACATATATTTCTGTGTTTTTACCCCACAAAAATGCAGTCAATGTGTTGATTTTTCATTAGCTGAAGTTACCCACGGGACTGTTTGTATGCGCTAACTTCATTTTGGGGCCTCTAAATGCCAGATACTTTGGTAAACTTATGAACAATGGCCACCAAAATGTTCAGAGGAACCCTGGCAATCATATTTAGGGTGCTTTTTCTTAGTACGTAATGACACATGGGTGATATGGTGCTAGGAAGTTGAAGCTTTGAGGCAATTTTCAGATATTTCACCAAAACCGACAACTTTGGGAAAGCCTTGCGACTCAGTAGTTTGGAGCAGAAAGGCATGGGTACCCATTTTAGATTCAGTAGAATGCGTACTTTCCAAAAATATATGGGTTTGGGGGGTAAACGTATATTTCTGTGTTTTTACCCCACAAAAATGCAGTCAATGTGTTGATTTTTCATTAGATGAAGTTACCCACAGGACTATTTGTATGCGCTAACTTCATTTTGAGGCCTCTAAATGCCAGATACTTTGGTAAACCTATGAACAATGGCCACCAAACTGTTTGGAGGAACGCTGGCAATCATATTTAGGGTGCTTTTTCTTGGTGCGTAACGATACATGGGTGATATGGTGCTGGGAAGTTGAAGCTTTGAGGCAATTTTCAGATATTTCACCAAAACCGACAATTGTGGGAAAGCCTTGCGACTCAGTAGTTTGGAGCAGAAAGGCATGGGTACCCATTTTAGATTCGGTAGAATGTGTACTTTCCAAAAATATATGGGTTTTGGGGGGTAAACATATATTTCTGTGTTTTTACCCCACAAAAATGCAGTCAATGTGTTGATCTTTCATTAGCTGAAGTTACCCACGGGACTGTTTGTATGCGCTAACTTCATTTTGGGGCCTATAAATGCCAGATACTTTGGTAAACTTATGAACAATGACCACCAAAATGTTCAGAGGAACCCTGGCAATCATATTTAGGGTGCTTTATCTTAGTATGTAATGATACATGGGCGATATGGTGCTGGGAAGTTGAAGGTTTGAGGCAATTTTCACATATTTCACCAAAACCGACAATTCTGGGAAAGCCTTGCGACTCAGTAGTTTGGAGCAGAAAGGCATGGGTACCCATTTTAGATTCAGTAGAATGTGTACTTTCCAAAAATATATGGGTTTGGGGGGTAAACATATATTTCTGTGTTTTTACCCCACAAAAAATGCAGTCAATGTGTTGATTTCTCAGTAGCTGAAGTAAAGTCCTGATCAATTTGGATGTGCTAACTTCATATTGGTGTCTCTAAATGCCAGATACTTTGGTAAACCTATGCATAATGGGTATCAAACTGTTCAGTGGACCCCTGGCAATCATATTTCAGGTGCTTTTTCTTGGTACCTAATATAGTTTGGGATATGCGGAGCAGCAAAATAAAACCTTTGAAATGATTTTTCAGAATTTTGAATTTTTTGTTGAAAAACCGCTATATTCAGACAAGGTTTTATGTTTGGTAGTTGGGAGTAGAGAGACATAGTTACCCATTTTGTAATCGGCAGAATGTGTACTTTTCAAAAATGTATGGTTTTCTGGGGTAAACCTACAGTTTCAGGATTTTTTGCCTTGGAATCTAAAGCATGCCGTTTTCTGCCTTAGTGCTTTCAAAATTCGGTAATATACTGCCGGGAGTTTTTGCTGTACAGAAATCCGAAATCTCCCTAAAACTATACATATCTGGTATTGGCACGTTCGAGAGACATAAGGCTTTCCAAATCAGTTGGATTTTCATCCGTAAAATGAAATATTTTTCTGGTATAAATTGATATACGATGAAAAATGGTAATTTTTCATTTTTTTTTGGTATTTAGCACTATAAATTTTTTTGCACAGGTGGAAATACATGAAAACTCAGGCAGATTTAGAAAGCTCAGTTTCTACCGAAAAAAACAATGTATAGTTTTCCTAGGTAAACTATAGGTTTCCCCTCAGAAAATGCCCCTAAAGTGAGAGAGCACAAAATGTTTCAAAAACGGCTGGCATTTCGCGTAACCAAAATGTGAAATTCTGCTGGCACTTAAAGGGTTAAATATGTTTAAATTTTTGTATCCATAAACATTTGTACTTGCCATTTGATGTAAATACATAATAACCATCTGGATGGGAAAAGATTACACCACAAGTTAAAAAGCATTGAGAAAAGAGTTTGCCTTAAGTTAAAAAACAGCTGAACACTTGTTGTCCATTTAACCCCTTGGGCGCTACACAGTCCAACTCGTGTATCCAAAAAGCCTCTCGTTTTAGAAGTATGTTATTATAATCACCCCCTCTCACTCTCTTGGGCACCTGTTCTATCGGCATGCACCTGAATGCTGCCGGACTGTGCTTGGCCTCAGCCCAGTGTTTTGCCACTGGCTGCTGGGCAATATCCTGTTTTCTGTTTTTAACCATCTCTTTTTTATCAGGGTCCAATGCAGCCCGTAAATGAGGCCACAGGGGCATTTACTAGTTACTTATTGTGGCAAAACCACTAGACAATTGAAAGAAAGGATGGCAATGCACAGATCAAGCATATATATATATATATATCTTCCTCCCCAACAATCCTTCATTCACTGTGAGTTCTCTACAATGCTTTAAACCAAGTGTCTTCATATATCTTTTCCCCTGTCTCTCCTTTCTTCAGAATGAAACTCGTCACTGAGGCAGAGGCAGAAGCTGAAGCTATCAGGGTAAGATTAATTAGCTGCCAATTTAAAAATGAATTTCAGAGGCTACGTTTTTTTTAATACCTTGCTTATATCATCCTGTATCTTTATTATTTCTTTCTCTAGGTAAAGGGGGAGGCCCGTGCTTATGCTATTGAAGTCAAAGCTCGAGCCGATGCAGAGCAAATGGCAAAGAAGGCTGAAGCTTTCCAAGATTATCAGGATGCAGCCATAGTGGATATGTTGCTGGAGAAGCTGCCTGAGGTAACTTTTATCTTAAGGTTACTGTCTTGTATAGTACTGTAGAGCTTCTTGATCCTTTTTCAGCTGCAGCTGCTGGAATTTAATGTAGCCTGAAATTATTTGTCTGTCTTGGAGCTGGAAAAGTGGTCTACAGCTAGCACAGCTACAGTATGTTTCAGTAACAGTAGGTTACTGTGAGATTTCATATTATTTTACATAAAATATACATTGTTTTGCATGGAACACTAGAAGACGAACATTTAAGGGCCTTAATCTTGAAGTCCTCCAACTTTCTAGCAAATTGTTGTGCCATCCACAGTAGATAGCAGAGGGTCTTCAGGTGTCTGAATCCTTCACAATAGAAGAAGTTGAGTGAAGAAGAACAGAGCTAGTGTCTTTCTATTGCTTACCTTTATACCACTGTAACATGGTTAGGACTAAGTGTAAAGGTCAATGTTGTACGGTATTTGATCATATGGTACAATGAGTATATATGGCATGATAACCTGTCTTTTGTTCTGTTTGTACCACCTCCGAAATAAAAAAAAATGCAGGAAGTGAGGAGTAGCAGCACCTCCTCTTCGCTTTCTCTTCTGTTAGTGCTCACATAATGCATCAACAGATGAATAAGACCTGCCTAACTAATGAACCATCAGATATCCATGGTATAGACTGTCCAGCTAGCTTGCACATACTGAAAATCATTTTATTTAACTAAAGTGCAGCAAAGAAAAAGTATTTTTTTTTTTAAAATATATTTTATATGAAAAAAATGTTTTTCAGTAAAATTACATTGCTTCTGTAAATAAAAAATACATGAGATTACAGTGGTAATTGGGCCCATAGTGTCCATTTAAAACAGAATTGTTTATGAAATAGAAAAGCCATTGATATAAATAGAGCACTGTGAGAGTAAAATAATTGACGTGTGTCTGTTAAATACCAATGTAGGTGAGGCATACAACATTAGAACATGAAGTAAATGATAATGTTTTTTTAATAAGATGGAGGTAGCACATGATGTCGGAATGAAAGTGCTTTTTGTATTACTATATCAGATATATAGTAGCAAAGAGCTGAATCCATTGTTTTCATGTAATGGCTAATTTTGGTATGGGATTGTTTATACAGCAAGCTCAGAATAAAGGGAATGCCATCCTCCATAGACTCCATTATAATCAAGTCAAATTTTTTTTAAAGCGATTTTTCTTTTTTCTCTGTAATGATAAAACCGAAAGCTCTGAGTTACGGGAAGGCTGTCTCCCACAGACTCCATTTTATCAAAATAATTAACATTTTTAAAAATGACTTCCGTTTTCTCTGTAATTATAGAATGGTACCTATCCATGTTAAAAGGTATGAAGATCTAAATTACGGAAAACCCAAGGTCCAGAGCATTTTCGATAATAGGTCCCATACCTGTAGTAGTTACTAAAAATGCTACTTCATGGCATCCAGTATTCTGTGCATTCACTAAAATTAAACTTGTCTACTGCTCCTGTCTCCTAAAGGAAAACTAATCCCCTCAAACAATATATATAAATAAGTATAGCGTAATGGAAACGTGTCACCTGTATGTTACGTCCAACTTTAAATAGGCCTGTGACGTAGCTTTGCTTTGTATCCGAGTAGGCACATAGTGATTGATGCATATAGTTAGAAAATCTAAAAACGAATATTTAAAGAACAGTTGCAAAGTGTGAACCACATCTAATAAGCCATAGCAACTATTCAGATTTCTGATTTGCTTTCAACCAATGACTGTTACCATGCCAACTAGACCTGGTGCCAACGTTGCCATTTTTATTAGATTAACCCTCAGTAATAAGTAATAACAGTGGTTTAAATAGAGAATAATGCTGAGTTTGCAAGCTGTGGCTCGGTTTTGTACTGACCTTCTGAATGATGTTTCAGATTGCTGAGGAGATAAGCAAGCCATTGACACAGGTGAAGAAAATTAAGATGGTCTCCAGCGGTGGAAGTGAGGTTGGAGCGTCCAAGATTACTGGTGAAGTGTTGGACATCCTAAATCGCCTTCCTGACACAGTGGAGAGACTGACTGGCATTAATATCAATCAGGTATATAGGATAGAATAACCTTGTGATTATTTTATGTAGATCTCAAGCCTACAAACACAATACACTAAAATTCAATAACTGGCTGTCAAGCAATACGTATTGCAGGCATACCTTCAAGTACATTTTACATACAAGATACAGACTACAGATACTACTAGTGTTACTTTATAGTAGTGATCATGCCAACTTGCGCTAAAATACTACTTCTCCACAGGCCATGATTAACTCTGACCCCTCTGTAAGGTGTTTACTCACTGTAAATTTCCATTTTTTAACAGTATCCTATGGGTTTCAGGAATTTTCTTTTAAAAATTGCTGCTTTCTCTAGCGGCACACTTCATTTACATCATGCAACATAAGTGCTTTTATCTGCACTTTAGAACATTTGGGCACACATACATGGGATTCTTTGGCTTAAGTTAGGTGTTTTTGGGGGAATTCCCCCGGCCAGCTTTTCTACAAAGATGATGCTCATAGGGGTGCAGCCTGTTAATGAGGCCTTGTACTTTTTAGTGAAAGTTAACAGTGTATAAAATGTTTCCATTTAAAGGGATTCTGTCATGATTTTTATGATGTAGTTGTTATTTTTAAATTACACTGTTTACACTGCAAATAATTCACTCTACCATATAAAATTTCATTTCTGAACCACCAAGTGTATTTTTTTAGTTGTAATATTGGTGTGTAGGCGCCATCTCCGGTCATTTTGGCTGGTCATGTGCTTTCAGAAAGAGCCAGCACTTTAGGATGGAACTGCTTTCTGGCAGGCTGTTGTTTCTCCTACTCAATGTAATGTGTCGCAGTGGGACCTAGCTTTTACTATTGAGTGCTGTTCTTATCGTGTGTTAGGGTGCTACTATCTCGTTATCTTCCCATTGTTCTGTTGTTAGGCTCGTGGGGGGCTGATATCACTCCAGCTTGCAGTACAGCAGTAAAGAGTTACTGAAGTTTATCAGAGCACAAGTCACATGACTTGGGCTGCTGGGAAACTGACAATATGTCTAGCCCCAGGTCAGATTTCAAAATTAAATATAAAAAAAATCTGTTTGCTCTTTTGAGAAATGGATTTCAGTGCAGAATTCTGCTGGAGCAGCACTATTAACATGTGTTTTGAAAAATGTTTTTTCCCATGACCGTATCCCTTTAAGGTGGGTAATTTATCCATCTTCCATTCATTAAAGGAGAACTAAACCCTAAAAATAAAATATGGGTAGAAAGTCTGTAATTTATATACTGAACTTAGTGTGCCATTCTCTAGACTTCAGAATTTAGTCTGGCCTTCAAAGTTGTGCACTGAGGGTCGCTATGTTGTATTTTGTTGGGAGTGTTGGTGACACTCACAAGTTCAATTTGCCCATGGCATCTGTTGAGAAACTAAGTTTGGGGGTTGGTGCAAATGATCATCAAGTAGAAAATGAGGTTCAACACACACACTCACTCACTCACTCTATTTGACTGGTATAGAAACTAAAAACACAACGTGCAGCATTTCTAGCCTAGTTCTTTATTAAGCTCACCTTGACTGCAGCATTAAACAAATAAAATTAATTTAATTCACACGGAAACTTTTTTTATTGACTTTGAATGTGATTATGCGCCTAAATTGAAGGTGTTTCCCTTGTGAGTTTTGCTCCGTGTGCTTGACAAAGGGGTCCGCCCCGAATCGTTGCACCGCACTCCGCAATAAACACTTAAGGTGTTGCATTAGTCCTGTGTGCCATTGGATTCTTTTACGTTTGCAGCAGGTTGACAGTAGATGAAAACAAGCTAGTAACTAGGGATAGCTAGGGAACACCTTGAGACATCTTAACCGTGTATTTTTCAGAAAGCAGTATATATATAAATTATTAAAAAATGCATTCTTGTGAACCGTTCTCACATAAATACTTTAAGATCCAGGTTCCTGTGCATGACTGCAACTTGTTGGTTGTTGGCCGAATCCAAAACTGAATCAAACTGTAATTAACATCTGTAAATGACCAAAATCCTGGGGGGAAAATTAGAAGTGGTCAAAATATTGTCAAATTTCTATGTCATGCAGTTTGAAATCACGTGATTTTAGGGTTCAGATTCAGTGCAATCCTGCCAAAAAAAAAAAAAGAAGAAGCAAATCTTAACTGTGCACATGATACTAATGAGATTTTTTTTTTTCGTTTCTTGTTTTGTAGGCTGGGCAGAAAAAACCAGGCCGTATGTCATAGTATTTGAATCGGAAAATAATACAGTTCCTCTGTGCCTGTCTTTCAGCCTGTTGTTTTGATTTTGTTTACGAAACGGCAGTTTTATTTCCTGATTGTTTTGTTCTGAGTTTTGTTTTTAGTAAAGTCCATAAAAATGCACTGTAATTATTTGTTTATAAATTCATATGTAAATATTAAAACGGCTGTTCTATAGTTTATATCATTATTTTATCTTATTAAAATGTCTATTCTATACCTTATACTTTTCTTAAGTTGGGTAATTTATCTCATAAGCCTTAAACCAAATATTTCCCTAATTACAACGCATGTGAAGCATGTCAATGCAAAAAGAAAAATCCTTTTGATGTTATCAAAACATGACTATGCCTGTATTGCTTTCCACTGAACACTAATGAGTCCATTGTACTTTTCCTTTTTTAACAGACTAAGTATAAAGATCACGCTGTGTGCTAAAGAAATCTGTGATATATAGGTAATAGAATATAGTGTGTTAAAAAAAAATGGTGTGCAGCTAGAGGCAGATTCTTTGAAGCAAACGCCAACTAGAGAGTTACATGTTGATCATGTAGATTAGGTCTGTCTAACTGGTGCAGGCTGGAGATTTTGTTTTTAAAGGACCAGTAACAGCAACAAAAAAAATTTCAAAAATTCATTAGTATACTATGAAAAAAAAGAGACCAACACATATTAAAGTCTTTATTAAGAAACAACTTACCGAAACTCCTCTTCAGAATAGGTGATCCATCGTGTGGTGCTCCATTTATCCTCCCTGCCTTCCTTATATGATATATACGAGGAGAGAGAGGAGGAGAAATCGAGCGCCGCACGATGGAAGAGTAGCGGAGGGGGAGTTTCGGTAAGTTATTTCTTAATAAAGGCTTAGAGATTTTAAAGGTGTTGGCGTCTTATTTTTTTCTTAGCATACCAACAATTTTTTTTAAGAAAATGTTTGCTTTTACTGTCGTTTAAGATCTTTTATGGTTCCCAGCCTGCTCAAGAGTTCCATTGAAATCTTTGGATCACATCATTATTTCATTATAATACACAAAAGCCGTGAATATCTTGTAAATGATATCCTTCTAGAAGGTGAGTAGTGATGTCATCAGTTATAAACGGTGAGTAGTGATGTCATTTTTGTCACATGACTCACTAAAACTTGTGTATTATAATAAATAAAGTACCCCTTGTAAAATATGAGGAGATTAGAAGTAAACTTGGAGTTCCATGACCTGTATAAAAGTCATGGAACTCCTCGGTGACTTATAATATCCTTATATTTTACAATAGTGGGTACTTTATTCACTGTATAATCTGGCCCCTGAACATGTTGGAAAATGAAGTATTAGCCCATTACATGGAGCAGTTGGACAGCACTATTTAACAATAGAATGCCATAATGGAATATATCTTGTGTCTGACCACTTAAACGCCTCGGCTGTTCTGGTGTGCATAGACTGAGACTGCAGAGGTGTTTAACCCCTTGCATGCTGCTTTAATCTTGCTTCACCACATGTTGCCAGTAAACATACAGAGATGTGCATGGCAGAGATCAAAGGGTAACCTAGAAATGTAAAATCCACAGCAGCATCGGCAGTCAGGTGGGTCCAGACAGAGCCAGTGTAGCTTTGTTAGGAAAGCAGACGCTTTGACTATTTGTAATGCATGTTACGACTTCCTCTTGTGGACATGAAGACTAACTTTACAAATATTGAATGCTATTTTGATAAAGCATATACCTGCTGTATTCATGTTTGCTTACTCCTTTTCTAACAGTCCAGCTTGCATCCCTCTACCAAGCTTCGCATGGCTATTCTGATGTGCCAGTCACTAGATCAGGAGTGCCTCTACTTTACTTATGCGGGGTCTACTTTTAGTGATGTTCTCCCATTATGATCCATAATATCACAGTTAGCATTCTGTTCCATGGAAAATATTACTTAAATACTGATTGATGTATATGGCTATATTTAACAACTATTTATTATATTATCTCACCATAATAAATATCTGAAATGAAAAGCATGAAATTAGACAAGCTGTTGGCTGACAATGTCTTGAGATGTATTGATCATCAGCTAAAGGTCTACTGGTAGATCCCAATCTACCTTTTGGGCACCCCTGCACTCAGTGTCGAACTGGGACACCATGGGCCCACCCAAAAACCTTTGACCAGGGGCCCACCAATTAATTTTAGACCAGGGGCCCACTCTTAGTACTATTTTTCTTCCTCTCCTCGCTCAACCTTTACTCTCCTTGTCTTTTCTTTACATACTATACTCTTTATTTTTCCATCTATTTAGCCTCTTTGTTTTCATAGAAATAGGGAATGGCAATGAAATAGGTCAAATGTTTAGCAGCATGAGGGCCCAAAGATCACCTTGGCCCACCGGGACTTTTCCTGGTATCCCAATGGGCCAGTCCAACGCTGCCTGCACTAGATGGTTGTTGAATTGTTCCATTATAAATTGTAAGTAGTTAATAACAGGCCTGAAGTTTGCACCAGGTCTAGTTACCCATATCAACAGAATTTCTCTTACAAAAATATGACTATGAAGATTTTCATTCATTCAGGTCATGGTATATCTAGTATAGGTCAATCTAAAAACAACTGGACTTACTCAGCAAGTCCAGTTGTTTTTAGATTGACCTATACTAAATATCTTACAAAAATAGCAGACTTCATCATTTAAATGCTACATATTGTTCTGGTGCTGTGGGTTAGACATTTTTGTTTTTTTGGGAATTGACTATTATTGAGTACCATTTTTTTTTTTGGCATGCATTTGTGAGAGTGCTAAATAGAACCATGGCCTCTTTCATTTCACTTTGTGTTTTTGCCTGGATACACAGATCTTTGAATTTTGAAACACTAAAAAGAAAATAGCAGGGATTTTTATTACAATTTAAATCCAAACTGCAGTACAAACACCATGTTTAGTCAAAATCCAGCAGGGTCAAAAAGCATCTCAACTTTTGATAAATCTGCCCTTAAATGTTTTATTGTATGCAAAATCTACATTATAAGAACCTTTACATTTTGTGCCGTCACTGTGAATCTTGTTCCTGTAGCTTTGTAAGATTGTAACACAGTATAACTTGTATTTCAATAAAAACTGTTACAATGTGCTTATACTGTTGGATTATTATTTGTTTTAGAGTTTTATTGAATGTAATACGGCAGACATTGTTGGTGTTATCAGTTCTGACAATGCATTAAGGGGGGTGTTACCAATAGTCAGGAGCAATTCTGGTGCTGCGTTTTGTAGTCTATGATTGAGTACACGAAACGCATAAGGCTATGTATTTATCTACTTTGTGGCCTAAATAAAGATCTCCGTTCTTTTACAAGCCTGTTTGTGGGATCTGTGAGTGCCTGCTGTTTTCCTTTTCGGTTGGATATCTCCAACCGTGAGCCACATTTAAAGGGGTGGTTCACCTTTGAGATAACTTTTAGCGTGATGTAGAGAGTGATATTCTGAGACAATTTGCAATTGTTTTTCATGTTTTTATTATTGAAGGTTTTTGAGATATTTAGCCTTTTATTCAGCAGCTCTTCAATTTGCATTTTAAGCAATCTGGTAACTAGGGTCCAAATTCCTCTAGCAACCATGCACTGATTTGAATAAGAGACTGGAATATGAATAGAAGGATCAGTAATAAAAAAAAAGTGACAATACATTTGTTTTTTTAGAAGGGAGTTGGCGACACCCATTTGAAAGAAAAAAGGCAAATAACAATAAAAAATAAATAACGAAAATCGAAAAGTTGCTTAGAATTGGCCGTTCTATAACATAATAAAAGTTACCTTAAAGGTGAACCACCCCTTTTATATGTAAAAAGGGTTGGGGAGCAACACAAGCATGAAAAAAAGTTCCCGGGGTGCCAAATAAGTGCGTGCTTGGCTACTTGGTAGCCCCTGTGTGGACTGGAAGCCAGGAATCCTAAAATAAGCACTTGTGTTAAGGCCACTGGGAGCAACATCCAAAGGGCCACTGGTTGGGGATCACTGTCTCACCACTGTGAGGTTTCTCAACTTAATGTATAAATGTATATTTTAATAAATCCACATATACTGTGTGTGTGTGTGTGTGTGTGTATATGTGTATATATATATATATATATATATATATATATATATATATATATATATATATATATATATATATAATGTTTGGCCCTTATATTTTGAGTTTCACATGCCTCTAATATATCAGTCTAAAAACTAAATGAATCTGTTTGAGCTGCTTAACTGAAACAAAAACTATGTATGTTCTCGTTCATCCTGAAATAAAACAGTCAGAAACCTCACACAAAGGGGCAAATTCACTAAGCGCCGAAAATGTGCTAGCGACGCCTTTGCCGCACTTCGCCGCACTTGGCCAGGCGAAGTTTCGCCAGGGCGCCGCTAATTCACTAAAATTTTGAAGTTGCGCTCAGGGAGGTGAAAGGTAGCGAAGTTGCGCTAGCATTAATTTGTCAAGCAAAGCGAAGTTAGGCTAGCGATGCTTAATTTGCATATGGCACCAAGTTCAAATAAAATGGACGTATATGCTGCAAAAGATACATTACACTACACAAGCCTGGGAATCCTTTCTAAAATAAAATAAAGTTGTTCTATTTCCATACGCATGAAACCTCTGTTACCGCTGCAGAGCGCTGATCAAAGCATTCTTGGAGTCCAGACAGAGGTTTCATGTAGTAGCCAGTCAGAAGGAGCCGATACATCGCGAGAGTTGCGGCTTAGCAGGAGCTGGTGTGCATGGGAAGAGCTCCGCCATTGCCACGTCGCCTTTTCGTTTGCCCTACACATGAGCCCACTGTATAGTTTAGGTGCCATATGTTAGGAAATGTAGGGGGAAGGAGGGTACCCTAAAAAAAATTTACGATCTTTTTCAGCCTATCACCCTTTAAAAAGTAAAAGATGCCAGCGTAAAAGTCCCATCTACTCTATTGCACTTCGTGTGGTCTGAGGTGGCGAAGGCAAGTCTGGCGCAAGAGGTAACGTTCAGTAAAATCTGCAAATTAGCGTGGTTACGTCCTTCGCCAGAGCGCAACTTCGTCTGGCGTAAGGGTGCAAAGTAGCGCTAGAGTAGGTCCACTTCACTAGCGTATTTACACCAGCACCCGTTTGTAAATCGGCAAAGTGGCAAAATGACGTCACGCTGGCGAATTTTCACTAGCGTTAGCCAGTTCGCCCTTTAGTAAATTTGCCCAAAAATATTTACAAAGGTAAAAGGGTAGGATAGTATATGAAACAATATGAAAAGAGGTGGAAGAAGAATGAAAACACAAAATACCTTATGCAATATATATGTATTGTTTTATTTTTAAAACTTTTTTTTTCAATTGGGGCCACATTCTGAGTTTTTACCCATACTGTTTGGCCCTTGTAATTTGACATTTTCATATGCGTGTAATACAGCATAGTCTAAAAACTAATTTAAGTTTTATTTTTAATAAGTTTTTTCTATTGGGGCCACATTCTACTTGGTGACAGGTACCTCTGCCTCGATAACCAATGGGCTGTTTATTCATTTGAGTGCCCTGCTAACTTCGTGTATGACACCCTGTGATTGCTGATGGCACGATGCACAGGAATATAAGTAAAAGGTCTCACATCTCTGGAATGGAGACCTATATGAACAACTACGTCATTCTTTCACCAACGATGAGTATAACTAACAATGGGGCCAGCACACAGGCTAAATGAGAAAAACTGTCCTGCAAAGAAATCAATAAGCTTTCTCTTCCTGCTTTTCTCGTGTGTAAGTAGCAGGCTGATGTAACAAGATGTAAAAGGCTCGTTCTTGCACAGGTAAGCTAGTTGGAATGACTAAATGGCAAAAACCATAACTGAGCTTTTAACAGCAGGGGAAAATGATGGGTTAAGGGAATGTACTAATCCTACATTTACATTTCTAAACGACATAAAAAAAGAATAATATTATACACATCTGCTACAATGTTGGCACGTTTATATAAACAAACAGGCTGCCACCATTACTTGTTGACCAACTGCAGGCAGGTAAGCAGGGATAAAACTAACAAACGGTCAGTGATTTGGGGCTAATTGTCAATAAGGGACAAGGGAGGTTCTGGACCATTTTCGGTTTGCGCATGCTCGGAATTGCACGGAAATTGCAGATCTCCCAGTCAGCTTATCGAGGACGCTGAAGATGGATGCGTGGAACTTCACTTGAAGAATCTGCGTTGAGGGGTAAGTATGGAGTATAGGGCATTTCACCGGGGGGTAGTTAGCCTGGGGGGAGAAGGGAGGGGGGTCTACCTGGGGTGGGGGGGTATAGGGTTTTTTGCAAAAGGGTTTTCTTCTCCTTTAAAGGCAGGTCTATCATTACTACCCATTGGCTTGTGTGTATGTTGATTAATATAAACCCCTATGTAGAGTGCTGTCGAATGTGTAGGTGCTTTATGAAATAAACCCAGTAATAATTTCCAGTGAACCTTGCCTGATATGCCTGAATGGCTACTGCTGCTGCAATGAATAAAAGGCAATAGAGAATGCAGGCTCATGCTCAGTCCATATCCCAGAACTGCGGTATCCCCTGGCTCTCTCTATAGGCTCAGGCCCGGACTGGCAATCTGTGGGTTCTGGCAAATGCCAGAGGGACTGCTGTATGGTTCCATAGAAAGTCACCATATAGTGGGCTGGTGGGGATCTGTTGGGGCCTCTGTGTACTTGGAATGCAAGGCCTATTTTGACCAGTCCAAATCTGTATAGGCAGTACCATCTCGGAGTGCCTGTTCATTTGGATCAGTATCACTACTACTGGATTTGCAAATCGCTGGGAAACGCGTATCTACTCATTTAAAAATGTACTGACACCAGAAATTAAACTTTTTTTATTTTTACATCTATCATAGTATTGTCTTTGCATACTCAGGGCCGGATTTCGTAGTGGGCGCCCCTAGGCCCACTGCCGTTCATCACCCCTGTCCCCTGCTCTTTATTCATGCAAATTTTCATCATCTGGACTGGAGCAATGGGGAATTGGTACACAGGAAATTTAAAAAATGATTGTACCTCCAGCACATCCCCAGTGTTTTTGAATCAATGTGGGTGTGGTTGGACAGCATGCCGCCCCCTAAAATCCTGCTGCCCTAGGCCCGGGCAGCCTTTCCACAAATCCAGGCCTGTGCCTACTATATATATATAATTTTACCATAAAAGTATTTGCAGATGCTTTTACATTACCCATCTGATCCCCCATGTTCCTGTATGAGGGGGCTGCCATATCTGAGCTTCAGTAGTCTGTTAGCATTAGAAAATCTAACTGACAAGCTGAGAAGGGACAGTCAGGTTGGCAAACCAGTCATGTTTAGTGGTGTGCTGTTTGAGCTCTTCTTCTGCTCTCCCCACCTGCCACCTTCAAATGCCGATTTTATAGTGTCGCGTCTGCTCGTCCGCCCCTTTTGTGACATCATTGTGATGTCATAGGCGGGGCTGGTCTATAAAAGGACTCCCGGAAGCAGCAAACCCTGACCCGCACATCACTAAGCTGCATGCCTGCTCACCCCGCCCCATTTGTGACATCATTGGTGGGCGGGTCAGCACACCTCTATAAAAGGAACCCAGAAGTCGGGATCAGGTGGTTGTGGGCAGGGTTGCCAGGTTTTCCGCCAAATTGGGCTGGTTTTCAATTTCATTGGCGGGTTTTCAAAGTCCAAACCCGCTAAGGGCTAGTTTTGATTACAGCCGCGGGTTTGGACTTTGAAAAACCGCAAACTGCTGCTCAGCCAGGCCGCTTTATTATCTGTGGCGTAGTACTTTTACTATTTTTTATGCCTGCCGTCTGCTTCAGCGATACACCTTTTAGGATAGAGGGAGGGCTGAGCCATGAGGGCGGAGACTGCAAGAAGATCTGTGGGCAGCCTCTTCTTCCTGGGTTCCCCTGTTGCTCAGCTTTTTCCCTCTCCCCTCCCCCTCTATTTAATTGCTCTACCGACGGGTTCCATGTCACCGGCTTTGAGCCCAGCCTGTATACGTTGCCTGGCCGGTGATGGTGAAGACCCGGATCCAGTGGCTGCTGACTGGAATCAATAGGAGGATGATGAAGCTGCTCATTGCACTCGCCTTGATCGCCTATGTAGCCTATGAGTGCCATACTGTCCATTCATTCTGTGGAGTCCGGGGCCGTTGTTTTCTTATAAATGTCATTCACCAGCCTCGTCACTTTCTCCTCATTCCTTTTCACTTTGTTGTGTTTGGAAATCCTAAAAGCAAACCTCTAGTTGTTAATGCGTGGCCTTTGTAATGGTAGTCCTAATTTGGGTGCAGATAGGATGAGTGGGGTTGTTTATGTGTGAGGGACTGCTGGAAGTTGTAGTTTGCTTTCCAGCTTAGTAGTGCAGCGTGGTGTAGTGCACAGGGTCTGTCGGTGACTTAAATGAAGGGACGGTGCGTTGAAGTTGGCCTGTTCCGTGTACCTGTTAGTAATGCGCGCTAAAACGTGTAATTGCTGTATTTACGCATATGTCTAGCGTAACTCCTATGCCAGTCGCGTCCCCTGCGCTGCTCTGTGCTACGTAGCCTGGGGGAGAGCGAGAGAGGTGACGTGCTAGTGTTGCACAAAGCATCCTTTTTATTCCCCACACTTTCCCATCTCACTTGAGATTGGATAACATCATAGGCATACAGCAGTGCTACACACACCAGATTTAAGCGTGTAGTCAGACTGTTATCCTTCAGCTTTGGCTTTCTGCATTCTGATTTCTGAAGCACTAAATAGTGCAGAAAAAAAAATCATCCATTTAAAGAAATGTTATTCTAAGGAACTTTCCAGTATTCATTTATTAAAGGGGTTCTTCTACTTTGAGTGAACTTTTCGTACAATGTAGAGAGTGATATTCTGAGGCAACTGTTTTGTTTTTTTTTATTATTATTGTTTGTGGTTTTTGAGTTATTTCGCTTTTTATTCAGCAGCTCTCCAGTCTGCAAATGTCCGCAATCTGGTTGCTAGGGTCCAAATTATCCTAGCAACCACGCGCTGATTTGAACAAGAGACTGGAATATGAACGAGAGAGGGCCTGAATAGAAAGAGGAGATATACAAGTAGCAATAACAATAAATGTGTGGCCTTACAGAGCATTTGTATTTAGATGGGGGGTCACTGACGCCTATTTGAAAGCTAGAATTAGAAGAAGAAGGCAATTTAATAAATACATAATAACTACCAACTGAAAAGCTGCTAAGAATGGGCCACACATACTAAAAGTTAAAGGAAAACTATACCCCCAAAATGAACACTTAAGCAACAGATAGTTCATTCATATCATATTAAGTGGCATATTAAAGAATCTTACCAAACTGGAATATATATTTAAGTAAATATTGCCCTTTTACATCTCTTGCCTTGAGCCACCATTTTGTGATGGTCTGTGTGCTGTCTCAGAGATCACCTGACCAGAAATACTACAACTCTAACTGTAACAGGAAGAAGTGAGGAAGCAAAATACACAACTCTGTCTGTTAATTGGCTCATGTGACCTAACATGTATGGTTTGTTGGTATGTTTGAGAGTACAGTGAATCCTACGATCCCAGGGGGCGGCCCTTATTTTTTAAAATGGCAATTTTCTATTTATGATTACCCAATGGCACATACTACTAGAAAAGTATATTATTATGAAAATGGTTTATTTACATGAAGCAGGGTTTTACATATGAGCTGTTTCATGCAATATCTTTTTATAGAGACCTACATTGTTTGGGGGGTATAGTTTTCCTTTAACTTACAGGTGAACTACTCCTTTAACAGTATTCAATAGTTTTAAAGTAATTGGTAAATGCAACTGTAGTCTGTATGACTCTTGAAACAGTGTTTTGCATGTAACATTACATGGTGCTTCACAGGTCGGTTAAATCAACCGGCTTCTGTTATATTGTTTTAAACGTCTGCCACCGAAACAGAGACTAGTAAAGGATAGACGGATACTGCTGTCACCAGCATTTATCTCTACAAATAATTATATATATATATATATATATATATATATATATATATATATATAAAAAACCACTGAATAGTTGTTAATGTGTTTTGAAAACTTGCTTAAAATTAAAATCTATTATTAGTCAAAATATTATTTTTTGGGATCACCTTTAATTATGGACTAAGACCCTACATAACTACAAAAAGTAGGTAAAGAGCATCTGGGAAAATGCTTATCATTTTTTCGTCATGGATTAACCCCAGCCATTGCAGAATAAGTAATGCTATTGAGCCCTGTTACCCCTGCCACCCAGATAATGGAAGGATAAATTAACCTGACCTCTTTTCAAAACCAAAGACTAAATCCATTTACTGCAGTTGCTTGGTCGTGCCTTGCATTACTTTACATACACAAAAAATATAAAACAGAGTAAAGCTGGCCATAGATGTACAGATTTTCAACAGATCCAATCCACATCGTGAGACCAAGATCTTCTGAGAACCATCGTACGAACGTTCGAACTGTCCATCAACTAAAACGACCAATTTACCAGGAAAACAAAGGGGAGCTGCCTGCTTGGCCCTGCAAACATCCATAGATTGTACTGGGACCGACAAAGATTTTTTAACCTGGCCGATCAATTTCCTGGCAGATGTCGGACGAAAAATCGTAAGATGTTCGATCGTTTGGATCCCACTAACCGCACGATAATTTGACGAATCGGTCGGGCTGCGCTGAAATCGGTCGTTTCGCAAAGAAGAATCGTCGCGTCTATGGGGGCCTTAAGCCTGACTTATCTTCCATTATTTTCCCATTTGTTTGGTGGCATGAAAGTATGATCTGTGTTGAAGAGAGGCAGATCTTGGGAGGTAAGGGTCAGTGCAGGATGTTCTTTAATGAAAAAAAACTATTGGAAAATTAGAGGAATGTAATTGATTTGATACCCTTATTGTTTTACTTTATTTTATTAAGATTTGTAAGTTTAAGAATTGGGCTACTTTTTGGCTAGTTTTTTGATAGTCCTTGGCTGGTTTTGAAATGAAAACCTGGCAACCCTGGTTGTGGGTGGAGGGAGGGTTCGTGGTTTACCTGACGACACATCACTAGTCCGGTTTATTAACTTCAAGTGACAATTACTTACAAAAGCAGACCTATCGGTGAAAACTAACGATGAACATGAGCTATAGGTAAATTTTAATGTTGATTTATATGTAGAAGAAGAATGTTTCAGTGTCAGTATCAATGTAAGAATGGAATGTATGCTAAACCATTAGAAAGAGGACACTGTTAGTAAAGGTCTTTGTTTGCAATAAATGAGCATTCTCACTCTCTAGCCTACTACACACTCAGGATTTATTTATAAAAAAATAAAAATGCAGCTGAAAATGCCCCTCCCAGCCCCTGATGCCCCTCCTCTCCGCCACAAAGCCCGCCCTCTTCCTCTACTAGCCGGCTGCCTCCCTTATTGCTGTCGCCATTGTCTCGGACGTTCCACTGTAGAACGCGGTTGTTTCTAACGTTCCATCCGCCGAACATCTCTTACGCCTGAACCATGAGGGAGATCGTGCACATCCAGGCCGGCCAGTGCGGCAACCAGATCGGCGCTAAGGTGAGATCCGGCTTCGCCCACCTTACATGTGATTTAAATTAGGCTGCGCCCCAAAATTACAGCAGGAATGATCACGCCGTGACACAAGGGGCAACGTCCTGTCGCGGTCACACGGTTTAGCGGCTTCCGCCTGATTATAGTCCCCGCCTTTTATCACCTCTCTAAATTGGCGGGACTTGTATAAAGCCTGTTAATCTTTACTGGAAGCTTTATTACCAATCATAACGCTACAATGTTAAATACGAATCTGGTATATGAGGTTTGCGACTCCACGCCCTGCTGCAAATTGCGCAGCGATGTGGCCGGAGCTTCACCCTCTGTCCAACACGTGAATACGAGACGCTCTCGTAGGATTTAAGCATGAGGGCAGTTCCACTTGGCGGGGGGGGGGGGTAGTACGGTCGTCAGTATCTCATGCTAAATCCAGTAGCCCGAATGATTTCGGGCGAATTCTTAGTTGTAATGGCGGTAGATGCGTTTTCCCCTCCCGCGAAAGGGCCGTGTCTCTATTTCTACTGCTTTAAAAATAAATCCAGCGTGAAGTCACTTCCCTCCAAATGAAATCCACGTAGGAAAAGAACTAACGTAGGCGCCATGTTGATGAAGAAGACCAACCATTTCTTTTAAACACGGGGGTGCGTTTTCCGCCGAGTTTGGACTAAAATAATAGGGGAGATTTTTTCATTGTGTGAATGACACAGCGGTGTGTAGAATTGTCTCTCACATACACACGGCGTATATTAATGGATAACGTGGCTAGTGGAATTGACGAGCCAGCGCGGGAGAGGGCGTGGCCAGGGTAAAATCACACACGTATCATATCCACATACACGTATACATCCGCGAGACAATATAAACCCTTCGGTGTTAGTTAAAATATGCGGCGGATCAGTTGTTGATACAACAATTACTTGCTGCCGTTATAACTGAGCATTGGGACCGCACGAACCGTACTCAGGGAGGGGCACCAAAGGTTCCCGTGACATAAAGCCTTTATACACGGGGGGAGGGGTCTAGAGCCTTCCGTTAGAGACGTCTTGTGGCAATTTTGAGACTTTTTTTTCCACACAAATTATGGTTGATTTATTCGTGTGAGAAAATCTAAGGCAGATAACGACACATGAAGAGTATTAAATGCGATCTAGATATGTGCTCTATTGGTTTGGGATTAAATGGCGCCAACTCTTTTTTTTTTTTTTTTCTCCGCCCCTCCCCCGCCTTTGTTCTTTGTCCTGTTGCGCAGAAATACACTGAAATGGAGGGCGACAGCCCCAAAACGCACTCATTAGTAAATACACAACAGCTTTGAGCCCCATTTGGGTTTCCCCACCCCAATGGCGCCCGCCCATGGAAAGCTCCCAGACCGATGACGTATTTGCATCTGCAGTGCAGCGGGGCTGTTGCCTAGTAACACTGTTGCAGCGGGGAATGATGGGGTGGGTGTGTTTCCTGCATGAAACCCCGATTGCCTCTTCCCTTTATATCCAATTTTGTGTCAGACATTTTTAAAAAAGGTTATTGTGTCAGAAGTTCTGAGATTAGAAATGTGTGGTTTGCATTAAAACAAATGGAAAAGACCACAAGTAAATACAGCTTACTTTTTCCTTCACATTTATTTGAAAAGATATTTGACAATAAAGACATTTTAGAAACACCCTTTGTTGCTTGATAAAGAGACATATTTTCTTCAGAATCCCTTTCTGAGAAAGATGTGGCCGATTCCTAACAGGTGCCCCTGTCTATGCCTGGCATCCAAGTGCAACTGCAATGCCACACCCTAAGCTTTAACACTTTCTTGCCCAATAATGCTTCACCCTTTACAAAACAGACCCACAGAGTAGTGATGTTCGGGCTGACCCGATACCTGCGGGTTCGGGTCAACTTCGCACTGCTCCTCGTGGGTGCGGGTTGAGCTCATCTCCTGCTTTTCCCAGCCCGTCACCTTCAAATGTCGACTTCTGGTTTTATCGGCTCGTGCCTGCTCGCCCGCTTCTTTTCGTGCCTGCTCGCCCGCTTCTTTTCGTGACATGGGTGGCGCGGGTCTATAAAAGGACCCCGGAAGCGCGGTTGCGGGTCAGGAAAACCCTGGCCCGCACATCACTACCAAAGAGCTATAGCGTTATCCCCACTAGGAATTTGGGATGCACTGAATTCACTATTTTGGATTCGGCCAAACCCTGGAATCCTTCACGGATTAGGGGTGGGAGTAGGGTTGCCACTTTTTCCAGAAAGAAATACCAGCTTTCCTATATAGTTATCTTTTTCCCCAATTAACTACCATCCTTTTTACTGGCCAGGCCGCTAAAATACCGGCCAGGTGGCAACCCTAGGTGGAAGGGGGAAACATTTTTTACTTCCTTGTGTTGTGACAAAAAGTCATGCAATTTCTCTCCCCGCATATGCAAATTAGGACTCCGTTCGGCTTGGCAGAATCCGAATCCTGCTGAAAAAGTCCGAATCCCGGACTGTATCCTGGATTCGGTGCATCCCTACTAGGAATGATTATTTTATACTATTTTATGTACATACAAGTGCTTAGCTTGAGCCTGCAGTGCATTTATACTTCTATTAGTCTGCGGAGAACTATTCATCTCAAGTAGATAAGAACATGTAATGCTGATAAATACCCAATATTTTAGTGCATCTGGATGCACATTGCATATTTTGAAATAGTGTGTCACTCCTCTCTGCCTGTTATGGTTCATGAAGAATAATATCCTTTGTGTCACATTCCTGTCTCGCCTACACTAGGCTACACTGAGACTGCCTTGTTCTCTGACTTCCTATCAGTGTGGGGGAGGGAAGAAAGGATCCGCTGCACTGGGAATAGGACTACAAGCCGTTAAATACTTCAAACTGTAATGCAGGGAGGACTAATGGAAAGGCAAAGAGAATGCATAATGACTTGTGGTCTTTAAAATGCAAGGAAATGGATTCCGGAAACTGAGGAAGAGAAAAAGCAGCACTGTATTGTTTAGAATTGCAGCAATAAAAGGCAAAGAAAACCATGTATTCTGCAGAATGCATAGACATAACAGGCTCAACGAGTGTATTGTTTTTGCAAAACATATGCAGAAAACTTAAGCCGAAGGGAAATCTGAGGAAAAAATGGTGTTGTGTAAAATCTGAAGAGGATGAGGTTAGCACTTCCCTTTCACTTTACTTCTCTAAACCAGAGCTGTACAGCTGCCTCTGGACTTTAGAGACATTTGCTGACCTAATCATTAGCATGATTGTCCACATTTTTGGTTGGACAGCACTACTCTTAAATGTAAATTGGTTAGCGGCATTCTGTAGAGTAACAAGGAGTATTTGTAATTTTCTCAGTTCTGGGAGGTGATCAGTGACGAGCATGGGATTGACCCCACCGGCACCTACCACGGAGACAGTGATCTGCAGCTTGACAGAATCAGCGTCTACTACAATGAGGCTACAGGTGAGATGTTTGTCATATATAGGTTTATAATATTTGTGTGTGCTGTTCTTGTCTGTCCACCATCTATCGCTCATGGCCAGCCTTGTTTCCTAATATTCTTGTGTGTTTATGCCAATTCCTTGTTACTCCCACTGATTACAAAGATCTTTTTTCTAGGTGGTAAATATGTGCCTCGAGCCATCCTTGTTGATCTGGAGCCAGGAACTATGGACTCTGTGCGTTCAGGACCCTTTGGACAGATTTTCAGGCCTGACAACTTTGTCTTTGGTAAGGCATGTTTTCTGGACCCTGTATTTTTTTTTTTTTTCCCCTTTATTTTTAAACCATGTTTTGTTTATTTGTGTTTCATTTATTGTTTTTTGGGTTTATGCCAGATGAAGTCCCTATCCTTGTTTAAAGGGGTGTTTTCACCTTTAATGTAACTTTAATGTTATAGAACGTCCAATTCTAAGCAACTTTTCAATTGGTCTTCATTATTTGTTTTATAGTTATTTGCCTTTTTTTTGTTTGCAGTTTTCAAATGGGCGTCGCTGACTCCCTTCTAAAAAAAAAAAACAAATGATCTGTAAGGCTACAAATGTATTATTACTTTTTATTACTTATCCTTCTATTCAGGCTCTCTCCTATTCATATTCCAGTCCCTTATTCAAATCAGTGCAGGGTAATTTGGACCCTAGCAACCAGATGGCTGAAATTGCAAACTGGAGAGCTGCTCAATAAAAAGCTAAATAACTAAAAAATGAAAACCAATCTCAGAATATCACGCTACACCATTCTAAAAGTTATTTCAAAGGTGAACAACCCCTTTAAGCTGAACTGTTCTGCTTCTGTTCTGTTGGGTAGCTTTGCTACATACCACATTGCAAATAAAATGTAGAGTGTTGCATGTGTTAACATAATAAACCCACATTCATCACTTATGTAATATTTATCAAAGGGTCACATAGACATAAGAATATTTATCATATTCACACTGCTAAACTGTACAGTGTAGATCAGTGATCCCCCAACCAGTAGCTTGTGAGCAACATGATGCTCCCCAACCCCCTCGATGTTGCTCTGTGTCCTCAAAGCAGGTGCTTATTTTTGAATTCCAGGCTTGGTGGCGAGTTTTACTAAGTATAGTGCCAAGTAGAGGCACCAGTAGGATGCCAGTCCACATAGGGGCTACCAGTCCCTTATTTGGCACCCAAGGGACTTTTTCTTGCTTGTGTTGCTCCCCAAATCTTTTTACATTTGAATGTGGCTCATGGATAAAAAAAAAAAGTTGATGACCCCTGTTGTAGAGTTACCTGCATGTGATCCTTTGCTAACTGTTGTTCTTCAGTCAACTATGAATTGACTGTTCATGTATGTCTTTCTCAGGTCAAAGTGGTGCTGGCAACAACTGGGCAAAGGGCCATTACACAGAAGGTGCTGAATTGGTAGACTCTGTACTGGATGTTGTGAGAAAAGAGGCAGAGAGCTGTGACTGCCTACAGGGCTTCCAGCTCACTCACTCTCTGGGTGGTGGAACAGGGTCTGGTATGGGCACCCTTTTGATAAGCAAGATCCGGGAAGAATATCCTGACCGCATCATGAATACCTTTAGTGTTGTGCCCTCTCCAAAGGTGTCTGATACAGTGGTAGAACCATACAACGCAACTCTTTCTGTTCATCAGCTAGTTGAGAACACAGATGAAACCTACTGCATTGACAATGAAGCACTCTATGACATCTGCTTCCGTACTCTCAAGCTTACCACGCCAACTTATGGTGACCTCAATCATCTTGTAAGTGCTACAATGAGTGGAGTCACTACCTGCCTCCGTTTCCCTGGCCAGTTAAATGCCGATCTCCGCAAACTGGCTGTCAATATGGTCCCCTTCCCACGTCTACACTTTTTCATGCCTGGGTTTGCTCCCCTAACCAGCAGAGGCAGTCAGCAGTACCGTGCACTGACAGTGCCTGAGCTCACGCAGCAGGTGTTCGATGCCAAAAACATGATGGCAGCCTGTGACCCACGCCATGGCAGGTACCTTACAGTGGCAGCTGTATTCCGTGGACGTATGTCCATGAAAGAAGTAGATGAGCAGATGCTTAACGTTCAGAACAAGAACAGCAGCTACTTTGTTGAATGGATTCCCAACAATGTCAAGACAGCTGTATGCGACATACCACCCCGTGGCCTTAAGATGGCAGTCACCTTCATTGGTAACAGCACTGCTATTCAGGAGCTGTTCAAACGTATCTCCGAGCAGTTTACAGCCATGTTCCGTCGCAAGGCTTTCTTGCATTGGTACACAGGAGAAGGTATGGATGAGATGGAATTCACAGAAGCAGAGAGCAACATGAATGATCTGGTCTCCGAGTATCAGCAGTATCAAGATGCTACTGCTGAAGAAGAGGAAGATTTCAATGAAGAGGCTGAAGAAGAAGCTTAGACACTTCCTACGGTTGCTAAAGTTTCTCTTTGTCATGTTTCCTCCTCCATTCTCAGGCTGAGAAAGATCTGTACCGAAGAGTAGTATTTGTTTTATATTCATCTTTTTTTTCTTAGTTGTTTTCATTGTCTGTATTTCACTTTTCTCTTCTATTCCCCTTCTCTGTGTTCTGCTTGTCAGTAAAGATAGGTTGTGGCTTAATTGGGGTGAACAGTTTGCTAAACTCTTACAGTAGGTATTTGGTCTCAGCATGCAGTAATCTGCCTTTTAATTAGGGTTTTAGATTTTAAGAGGGTTTTAATATCCATTTTGAATTCCATCTTTCCTGGCCTAATGACATGATCATTCTTGTGGCTGGGTGCTGGTTTCTGCAGCTACTTTTAGGTTACAAAGGAAACCTGTATTTAGTCCAATGGGACTTGACAAAACCCTGGCAGATTTTGCTTTTGCAGATCACATTTAAGTGACTGGTGGCCATTTTTACATTTTGTCTTAAGTTATTACAATGGAAATGATTTAGTAAGTGTTAAAAGAAATGTAACTGCAACTCCCATCATATTCCCAGATTAAACTGATCCATAGATATGGTTCTGTTTTGCTCTTTTTGTGAAAACCCTAAGTATATAAAATACCTTACTTCCAATTAGGCAACATAAAATTATATTGTGGTTTCAATGTTTATCAAATGCACTTAATGCCCATTACTGAGAACTGTATTGGTTGATTTGGTTCGCTATAAGCTACATAAATTATGAAGGCAAACTATCTGTTGGGTAACTGGCATGGTTCATACTGCCTGCAGTTGTATGTTAAAGAAGTGCTCTGCATTTACTTACTTAACGGGAAATGTGCAGAATAATGCTAAAGAACCTCACACAGTGATATAGGGATTATTCCTTGTTCTCCTCTTAAATATGCTCTTCAGATTTTTTTTCTTCTCTTGTTCCCAAACCATTTATTTTTATTTTACTGTTGCTTTTTCATATTGAAAAGAAGTCAAGCCTGTGACAGAAAAAAATAATAAAACCCCTTTTTTTAACATTGTCTCCTGTGTGATGGACTAATTTGAAATATGTAACCATGTCAAATTGTAACCGTGCCAAGAAAACAAAGCTTAAAGGGATTCTGTCATGTTTTTTAGGATGCCGTTTTTATTTCTAAATTACACTTACACTGCAAATAGTTCACTCTACAATATAAAATCTCATTCCTGAACCAGCAAGTGTATTTTTTTTTTAAATTTATAATATTGGTGTGTAGGCAGCCATCTCAGTTCATTTTGCCTGGTCATGTGCTTTCAGAAAGAGCCAGCACTTAAGGGTGGAACTGCTTTCTGGCAGGCTGTTGTTTCCTCCTACTCAATGTAACTGAATGTGTTGAAGTGGGACCTGGATTTTACTACTGAGTGCTGTTCTTAGATCAACCAGGCAGCTGTTATCTTGTGTTAGGGAGCTGTTATATGGTTACCTTCCCATTGTTCTGTTGTTAGGCTGCTGGTGGGAGAAAGGGAGGGGGTGATATCACACCAATTTGCAGTAAAGAGTGACTGAAGTTTATCTGAGCATAAGTCACATGACTGGGGGCAGCTGGGAAACTGACAATATGTCTAGCCCTGTCAGATTTCAAAATTAAATATAAAAAAAAATCTGTTTGCTCATGCGGCCATGTCACAGAAGGCCATTTCTCGGCTGACGTATCTACACTGACTGTAAGTGCTGATCTGCATTGGTGTGCCCCAATATTGCTGTGCACAGATGGGTGAATTTCAGTACAGTATTTATTTTATTTTTTTTTTTTAAAACTCAAACACCCATGATCTTAAAATATACTGTGATGAATAGAATCGACCTGAATACTCCAATTCAAATCGAATTTGCTTCTAGTTCTAAAATTGAAGGCTGCAAACAACTCAAAATTGATCCCTGGACCTCTCCTATTGACTTGAACAGCAATTTGTCAGGTTTTAGGTGGCGAATAGTCTTTACTGAGGGCCAGAGTATGATAAATCTCAAAAAATCTAATTTTTTTTAAAGACTCAAATCTAATTTGAATAACTCCCTAGTCGAATTTGACAGCGCTGACCATAAAAAACAAAACTCTAATTTGCACTTTCAATTTGACCCTTGATAAATCTGCCCTTAAGAGGACGTGCCTCAAGTGGATCAGTGTATTCTCCCCTGGAGTAAATACACAAGTGGAAAAAAACAACTTGTGCAACATGCCCCTAACTTTATCTGTGTGGTCTAAGTTCAGTATTGATCAGTACTTTAGTTTTAGCAGTATCTTGAGCACCCACAAATAAATAGGAATCCCAAGGCACATGCCACTAGTTCTTGCCCTAGAGCACTCCACAGGAATTTATCTGACCAAAACTCTGTGCAGTCCCAACTTTGGCTATTTATAAAGGAAAGAGGGTTAGCAGACTAACAAATTAATTCTGTTATAGAAAAGGGATGAGGTTGGGAATGATAAAGCCATATGGATGTTTGAACTTTCCTACAGAATAATCCTTGCAAAAAAAAAAAATATATATTGTATTGGGATTTGTTTAGAGATCTTGCAATCTCCTTGTAATGTGCTGCTGTGCATAAGACCACTACTGAACAGACGTGGGGTATTGATGTGCAGGTTGAGAGAAACTCAAACCCTAACCTGCTGCTCCTGCACCCTAACCTGGCGCTCTCCCTTCTTTATATGCTTGCCCTCCATGCAAAAGGGTGGGCCTGCAACTATATAAAAAGTCACGTGCAGAGGCAAAAGTTCAGCCTGAGGAGTCCATGTAAAAGTTGGCCGGTGGCCTTTGGGATGGCCCACACATAACTAATATGGGGTTCTATAAGTGGCTTGTGGGGGCACATTTATAAATTAGGCTTGTTGGGTTCCAAAACCCACCTCACATTTATTACATGATACATAGGTATAAATAGTAAATAATGTACTCCCTGTTTTAAAATAAGGATATTACAAGTCTTTTAGGTAGAGTTCTGTGCGTGTCCATTTTTTTGGAACCCGACACAACCTGCAACCCAACCCGCATTCTTACCCGCTACCCGAACCGCAAGTTCCTTATCCGCTGACCATCAAAAAACCGGAAGTGACATAATCGGCAGTAGGCGTGATCAGAAAAAAGCAGTAAAAATCGCTGTTTAGAAGACCCGTGGCCCAACCCGCAAGGTACCGCAGGTTTTTACCGGTAACCCACGGGTACCCGACCCACTGCAGGACTCTACTCTGAGGAGTTCTGTGACCATATAAAAGCACAAAGCTGAAAGCCAAGTATAAAGGTCATGGACTCAGAGGCGACTTGTACATCATTTTTATAATACACAGGGTCCAGTGAGTGACAATGACAAATGACATCACGCAGCACCTATTATTGTGGATGACATCACTATGCACCGTTTATAAGGATATTCACGGTATCTGTGGCCTTGGTGCTGGTAATGAGCATGTCTAACCCTGCACTGGATTACAAACCTGCTGCAAGGGGCATGGAGTAGCATTATCTGAATGACACAAACTAAGGCTTTTTTAATATTGCACCTTGTGCTGGAAATACATATGCTGCTGCCAAAATGGCATTGACTCACTGCTCAGAGGCTTAAAGCCACACTAAAAACAGTGCTGACTAGAAATTCCACAGAGCACAAATGAGTATCAATGGAGCTGAAAAGTGGATAAGCAGAGCTTTTTAAAGTGAGTGTTTTTTGCTGTGACCCTCTGGTTATAGAGTTCATTTCTGCATGGAGGACAATTTAAATATACAATGCCATTTAACATAAAATGTTTGTGGCAACTTCATGCATTAGCCATGGCTTCACCATTTGCCTACAAGGCAACCCCCAGTGTATTTGCTAGTGTTGCATTGCACCATTCAATTTGCCGACTGAAGAGGAGGAATATACTGTATGTTAAAAATACAGACAAACTAACCCCGCATATCACAATGGCTATAGTGGCCCTAAGAAGTTGATGTGTGTGCAAGTATGGATCAGACCATGTGTTGCAGGTACTGGTTCTGAAACGGAGTCAAATATATAACTTTTCCTGAAGCTATTTATACAGGACACCTGTCTTTAAGTTCCAGAAATGTGAACGGTACTCAAGCTCAATGTTAAAAGTATCTGCAGACTGCAGTTCCAAAAAGCATTATACTGTATATTGTATTTTACAAATCACATTACTTTGGGGTCTTATAAACTTTAATTGTCAGAACCCCACTGCCAAGGATTGGGTCATTACTTAGTGGCACCAAAATCAGCAACACACATTGCATCCCATACCAGTTTTATATTGTTTCTTCTGCTTCCCTTTTTTGTTCTTTCCCCCACCATTTCTCATATATCCCCTACTCTCTTTGTTTACCCCCTTTCTCTTCTGCTTCATTGTCTTTCTTTTATGCTCCCCATTGCTTTTCTCTGCTGCTCTCCTTCTTCTCTACTGTTATCAAATTATTTCCCATCCCTCCCACAGAGTTCTGTTTTGGCCTTCATCCTCTGCCCCCTTTCTGGTGTGCTTTCTGTATACACTTCATTTCACATCTACCCTTTCTGCTGTCCCCCTCTTTCCACTTTACTTCTAATGCCCTGCCTTTACCCTCTTTACATACCTTCTACCTAACCATTTCCCATACTACTCTCCTACCATTTCACCTGTCTTAAGCTTATCTTCTTTTTTCTCATGCCATTCTTCTTTTCTGTTCTCTCTTTGACTTTACCATTTTATTTCTCTCTTGCCTTGTTGCAGTTTACCCCCCTCTACAGTGCTTTCAAATACAAGTTAACTAGTAGCAGAAACATTCATTCAAATAACAAATACATTGGAAGGAGGGATGTACCAAGGCAAATCTGTGTTGCTAACTTACATTTTTGTACAACCTTTATCATTGTCAATGCATAAATACTGACTGCGTACAAAGAGGTACAGTGTTTAAGACATATCCCACCCAAACTTCAACAGTTGGGATTGGTTAGGAGCAAAAGTCTGTATCTTCTTAAGTGCCAGTACCCAAATTGGAAGCACCAATACACCGTTCACCATGGGTAGTAAAGTAAAAAGGCATACAACAGCAAATAAACATTGCCAAAAGCTTTAGAATGTCTTTACAATACAAAGCTGGCGCAGCACTATAAACTCACAGAACCTGTAAATGAGTGAAAATGGAAAATAAAAGTATTTTCCTGGAGCCAATTTGTGAGGCTGGCACCCTATGTATAATCAAGCCCTTACTTGGCTTCTGCAAATTCAGTGTCCACTGTCACAAATTGGCATGAGGAAAGGAAAATCTTGGTAAGCATGAATTTTGACCTTCATAGCAGGGACATATGCAAGTAACAAGACTGTTTGAATATACCTACAAGAACAATGTTTTTTTTTTTGTTTTTAATTTAATAGCTTTTTATAACATGTGCACTAGAAGCAGCCTGTACATTGAAAATACAATATGTTAAATACTTAGTTCAATGATTTCACTGGATGTACAGTGAGGTGTGATTTCTGAGAACCATACTACAGAAATACTTCTATGCAGATGTTCATTTAAATAGAGAAATGCATTTACCTTATATCTAGCCTGAAAATAGGTTGAATAGTTTTAGCGACAACTTAGTGCTGTACAGGTTTGGAAGATGTTATCCAGAATGCTTGGGATCTGCGGTTTTCCAGAATACCTTAAGTCTTCTAGAATTTCATGTAAACATTAAATAAACCCAATAGGCTGGTTTTTCCTCCAGTAAGGATTAATTATGTCTTAGTTTGGATCAAGTACAAGCTACTGTTTTATTATTACACAAAAAAGGGAATAGTTTTTTTTAAAAAAAATTTAATTATTTGGCTAAAATGGAGTCTATGGGAGATGGGCTTACTGTAATTCTGACCTTTCTGGATAATGGGTTTCCGGATAACAGAAATTAACAGTTAACTACGCTGCCTGCTGTCTCAATATATGGTAATATAAGGCAACTATAACCAAAGTAATGTTTTCCCAACCTGTTGTCCACCTCTGGGTGGGGGGAAATTGTATTTTCTGAAGAAAACACCATTTGTATTCCCTTCTGCATCAGGAGCCTATTCCCAATGCGGGCAGTTGTATGTGCATAATACATGTCCCAGCTCACCTAATATGCACAAGTTTGTTGCCATATTTACATGCACATATTGGCACAATTATACATTATGCTCACGTATGTGTCCCAGCATCGCCACCGGCACCAGGAATCTGACCTACGAACAAATTGGAGTAAAACCTGGAGAATCTCTCTGGCAGTGGTACTGGTATGATCACTCTGGTCTGCTCCATTTTGACAATGCAGTCTAAAAAGGCTTGCTCCTTGCTGGAGTTGGAAGGGACCCTGAACATAAAGAACTTCCTGGGAGGGAGGATTGTGAAGTCCAGGTGGTAGCCTTTGCAAATGATTAGGAGAAAGCCTGCTCCGCAGACAACCCATAAGATGGAGTGTGGGAGATGTAGTCGCCCTTAGAGTGAGTGTTTGAGCTTGCTGCTTGTCTTGTGGCTAAGCTTTGCTAAGAGGTAGTCCTTGTAAGGAAGCCAAGGATTGTGACAGCTGAACTGCCCAAAGGGGGGCTGGTGGTTCCGCTGAAGGCTCGGCCAAAAATGACTCCTGGCCTGCACAGCTGTCGGGTTGGGATTACCCCCTGAAGTGGGTGCTGACTCCAAAGAGCAAGATCTCACATTGGCTCACCCTGGCAGCTTAGACTGGCACTTGGTGCAAGCAAAATCACCTGTGCTGTTGTGGGTGCTGTCCCCTCCGACCTGGTGAATAATTCCCCTAACCTACCTTCTGCCATGTGGAACAGAGATTAGGCGCCCTGGTTGGTGAGCAAGTGTGAGGAGTTGCCAAAAAGCTGGCAAGGGGAATAGTGCTGTCAACGTGTAGTGTTATCCTCTTGTCGACACTTTGAAGAAGTTCGAGTGGCGTCCCTTCACGTGCGATGCTGAAGTGCTGTCCTCCCCGCTTGATTGTTGCTCAAAATGGCTGCTAGAATGCATCATGCATTCCATGCAGTGAGTGAACCAGTCCAAGATGGGTAGAAATTTTTATATTAATACCAATATGTTGTCCAGCACAAAAGTTCATTAGAATGTTCAGTGTGTGTATTTATTATTTCAATACAAAAGAGCCGTGAATATTTTATACATTATATCCTTATAAATGGTACTTTGTGATATAATTTCTATCACATGACTTATATAAACTTGATTATTATAATAAATACCCCAATTGTAAAACACGGGGATACTAGAAGTCACCTTCTCATGGAACTTCTCTGTGACTTAGAATATCCTTATATTTCAAAATAGAGGGTAGTTATTCTATATAAACTGTGCATGGTGAGGTCATTGGTTATAATCAGTGTTTAGTGATGTAATTTAATGCACAAGTTTATTGTAAAATTAAGAATATTTAAAGTCACAGAGGAGTTCCACGACTAGTATGAAAGCACTTGGCCTTCAGCTGTGTGCCTTTATATAGTCATGGAACTCCTCTGTGACTTATAATATACTTTACAATAAGTGGGTACATTATTCACTATATATTCAAACTACTGACTGCAAAATATACCACGTATGGCAGCCTTTAGGATGAAGCTAGACAGCATTGGTCCAGGCACTAGGGCTGCCCTATTTGTTTATGTGCCAAAGGATGTAGCACCGATAGTTAAGCAGTGATGCCGTGCTGGGGGCCATGCTTACCTGCACTTAACCCAGACCCAAAGTAAACTTAATTTTGTAGCCTGAACCAAGAGTTTTGGAGCAGCCAGCACATCTCTAATACATATATACATGTACAGTATAATGGAACAAATGTCCATTTTCCTCCAGTCTGTTAAGAAAGTCAGCAACCTGGTTTACAGAACTGCTACTGGGAAACTTTACCTTTTAGGATAGAACTACACCGTGATTTTTGGTGCTGGTCCATCCGTTCCAACACGGGGAAGCGCAGGCGTCACATCAGATGCGCCAAATCTAATGTAAGTAATACAAATGTTGCATGTACAAGTCAATTGCATCTGACACGACATGACTGTTGGATGCGAACTCTGCATGTTGTGTCTTCATCCAACAGTCGTGTCATATGCAATCAGCTTGTACGTGCAACATTTGTATTACTTACATTAGATTCGGTGAATCCAACGTGAACCTGCACTTCATCGCGTCGGAACGGATGGACCGCACCGAAAATCGTCCGTGTAGTCCTACCCTTAAAGGGACATATAGTCTATAGTTATAAAATTTCCATAGTTAAAGTATAATGAAGGTGTTTTACTACACAGCGGAACAAGTCGTACAAGCCATGACAAGCCATGATACCACTGTGTAATGGTGTCTCTGCTGTAGATTCTATTCACAAGACATGTGCATTAATATAAGTCACAGAGTACCCTGCTTTATGTGGGAGCCATGTGACAGATAAGTAAGAGGGCTAGTAGGCAGCAACCATATTTAAAATGGCTTTATAATTGAAAGAAAGAGACAGAGTTGGAAAATGTATTAACAAAAAGCATGCCTAAACAGTCAATATATGGGTTGCTGCAAATGCCAGAGCGGCTGTTGTAAGATGCCACAGTCATTATTTGTCTGTGTACTAGAAATGCCAGGGTGTATTTTGATCTCTAGTCTGGGTCTGATGAAAGGTGGCCACACAGACATATTGCATGGTAGCCAATTTTCAGTCAAATATTTGTTGGGCAGGCCTGTTGGTGGGCCCCATACACAGGCCATTAAGTTGCTGGCTTGATGTGTAGGGACCATTTTGGCATCTTTTATGACACATATTTTGCTACCTTCTACTTGCTATAGTGTCTGTAGGCTGGTCTAACGCACACAACCAGCAGCACTCCTGATTCACAGGATTTCTGACAGAAAAAAAGTCAATTGTTTTAAAATTTTATTATTTTATTTATTAATTTTAAATCTGTTTCCATTCAGGCCCATTCATATTCCAGTCACTCATTCAATCCACTACTTGGTTGCAAGGGTCAGTTGGACCCCAGTAACCAGACAGATGCTGACGCATAGATGCATCAGAATTTCAGTGTCTACATAAGATTATAAATTCATTTAAGGCAGTAACTGTGGTTAGCATTGCTTCCAGAGTTGTCAGGTTGTCAGTTTTCCCTCCAAATGGGGCTACTAATTTAAAGGGGAAGGAAACCCTTTTGGCGCAAAACCCCTCCCTCCAGGCCCCCCCCCCCAGGCAAATGCCCCTAACTTGTTAGTCACCCCTCCATGCAGGTCCTCTCTTGCCGAGTTCATGGGTGCCATCTTCGTCCGATCTCTCTTCTTCCTGCTCTTCTTCGGGGGCTTGCGCAGTAGATCCAACCAGCAAATGCCTCCTACTGCGCAGTACAGGAAGACGAACGCTCGGACGAAGATGGCACCCGTGAACTTGGCAAAGGAGGACCTGCATGGAGGGTGACTAACAAGTTAGGGGCATTTGCCAGGGGGTGGGGGTTGTGCCGAAAGGGTTTCCTTCCCCTTTAAAGCCCAGGCAGATTTTGAAAGTACAAACTAGCCAAGGTATGGATTTGGGCTACTTTTGGGGCCTTTGGCTGGTTTCTAAAGTACAAACCAAGCCAAAGTTTTTTTTCTTGCCCTAATGTGCCAAGCCTGAGTCTCCGAATGCATGTTGGGTAATGTAGTTTTTGTTTAACCATTTGCTGACTGCCATGTCTAATAGAAGACTACAATACCCAGCATGCAACGGGAGTGACTTGCGTGGAAATTACGCAGTCACATTTTGCTTCATGGAAAAAATTTGCGAAAGAGTGAAATTTTTTTCATATATATTCATTTATTTTATAACTTTTTTTCCACTGCCTGCTATTTTTGGCCTACTTTTGAAGTAGCTCTTGGCTAGTTTTATAGCTGACTTTGAACATTAGACCTAGCAACCCTGTCTTGCCTACCTACTACTGCAATGCAAACCCCTATCTGACACCGTTCCACCTGTTACTACCCACTTGTTGTTGCTGCTAATAAAGTTAATTGAGACAAAGCTGTGTAGTTACTGTCCAATCATAACCATTGAGGAAACTACAGCGCCAATCATAGAAGACTTGAACTCGCTTTCTCGGGTATCTCGGCCAGTAAAATATAAATGGGCGCCGAGAACGCTAACCAATCAGTAGTAAGCGTGTGTGGCTTTTGTTGACTAGGTATAGCAGCATCCAGCGAACAAGCTCCTTTGTGGGCGTGGTCTCACGAGGTGGGTGTCAACCTATGGGTGATAACGCGCCAAATTTCAAAGGCGCGCTTCCTTCCTCTTGTTTCCCGCCGTAGTCGCGATCAGAGTGGCCCAGCTGGTAACGGCGGCTCGGTGAGCGCAGTGACGTCACGCTCTGTTCCCCCCACCTTATTGCGCCTCACAGGGGAAGTGTTTGCAAGGTGGAGATTTGTGTGTGAGAAGTATCTCTACTGCAATAGTAGGGGGCTGAGGATTATGATGAGTCGGGTTAGCTTTAACTGAACTACTTCCTGTGCTGTCCAAGGGCCTTGTGTTGCTGAGAGAATTCCTAGACATGGCTCTTGTGTGCGAGGTTTAGGGCTGCTTTTTAGCACTTGATAAGGCGCTTGAGGCACGCATACAAATAAACTGTATGTATTAGAAGCGGATATAACAGGTAGTGTGTTCATTGTGGGGGAGAGACACAGCCAAGGTAGTGGGGGAAGTGTGTCAGACGATTGGCAGAGGCTGCCATGGTAGGGTCAGAAGTTGTACTCGCACAGGTACAGCCCTGTTTCCAGCTTTTGCGCATGGGCTTAAGCCCTGGACAGTCCAGCCTACACACAAATAGCACAGTGTCCAGGGACTTGTATACTTTCCTGCCAGACTCACCGTGTTGCATCTACCGGCTGGGAGCCCGTCACGACTTGTGCGATGTCCCCCTCCCTGGAAAACCAGCCGTCCATGCGGAAATCCACGCTGAGCGGGAGCTCTCGGGCGACTGGAAGGTTAAATTGGAAAGCTGCACTAACTTTGGTAAGTATTTAGTCACAGTAGTTTAGGGCACACTGATGTTTCATCCCCCTTAAATGGCGAACAGCAATTTCTTAGAAATGCCCAGGCTCTTCTTTCTCTTAATCTTTGTTTTGGCTTATTGTGGCCCTCCCCACCTATCATTAAGGATTGGGGCAGTGGATTGTGCTGTTCTAAGCCAATGCGTACAACCCCTACCCAGCTGTCAGTGTCCCTGTAAATAACATGCACTTAGTACATGTAATTCTGCACTGAAATCCATTTTTCAAAAGTGCAAACAGATTATTTTTTTGTCAATTTTGAAAATCTGACATGGGGCTAGACACATTGTCAGTTTCCCAGCTGCCCCCAGTCATGTGACTTGTGCTCTGATAATTTCAGTCACTCTTTACTGCTGTACTGCAAGTTGGAGTGATATCATCCCTCTCCCTTTCCCCCCAGCAGCCTAACAACAGAACAATGAGAAGGTAACCAGATAGCGGCACCCCAAACACAAGATAACCACTCCCTGGTAGATCTAAGAACTCAATAGTAAAAGCCAAGTACCACTGAGACACATGCAGTTACATTAAGTAGGAGAAATAACAGCCTGCCAGAAAGTAGTTCCATCCTAAGTCACATGACTTGGGGCAGCTGGGAAACTGGCAATATGTCTAGCCCCATGTCAAATTTCAAAATTGAATATAAAAAAAAATCCTTTTCTTTTGAGAATTGGATTTCAGTGCAGAAGTCTGCTGCAGAAGCACTATTTAACTGATTCGTTTTTAAATTAAATGAAACATGTTTTCCCATGACTGTGTCCTTTTGTGTTTGTGAAGATTCTCATTCATCCAGGTCACAATGTATCCGTAGAAATAAGTCAAATTAACTGGTATGCTCTCCCTTTAACTGAAAGTCACAGTCCTAGCCAACTGGTTCTCCTTTTTCAGTTATAACCACAGATAGAACCTTTCACCAAGAAAAAGATTACTTTTTGTTTGTTTATTTTGCGTTAAGCAGTAGTGGACCTGGGCTGAAATTGATGTGGCTCTTTAGATTCAGAGAGCCGCAAGGGCTTTCATATACACACTCTGGACTACATCCTTGCAGCTTCCAGATATGACTTCAATACAGCAGTAAAGACTGACTGAAGTTTATCAGAGCATAAGTCACATGACTGGGGGCAGCTGGGAAACTGACTATGTCTAGCCTCATGTCAGATTTCAAAATTAAATATAAAAATATCTGCTCTCTTGAGAAACTGATTTCAATGCAGAATTATGCTGGAGCAGCACTATTAACTGATGCGTTTTGAAAAACGCATGTTTTCTCATGACTGTATCCCTTTAATTTAAGATACACATGCATTCTGCTGCACAGTACACAGAACAGAAACAGAAAATTAATGTAAATTACAAAAGTGCTCAGAGGAGTGCTCTTAGCAAGTTTACTTCATTTCAGTCTTTGCAATTATATCCCTTTTAAAGTATTGCACATGCCTATCCCCCGCCCCATTTGGATTTGGAGGGTTGAGGCTATTGCAGTTGGGTCTAGTCATGGAGTGACTGGTGGCAGCTAATACCTGAAGAGGAACAGTACAGCAAATGAAAGTAGACTGGGGTCAGTTTGCTATCTTTTTCTGGAGATCCAGCAATTCAACAACAAACAATAATTTTCCTTATTCTTCCCATTCCTGGAAGCCTCCTGCAGCCTTAATGGTACCCACTGATCAAGCTCATCCACAAACATTTCTATTCAACTTAATCATTTGAGTATTTCTTCTCTTACCAACAGGTATATACATCAATGATGTTCATCTTTTGCGAGGGCAGGGATTGGAACTTTCAGATGGTGACCTCCTCCGCTTCCAAGAGAAACCAGAAGTTTCCCCTTGTCCATCATCTTCTTCTGACACATACTTCCTCTTCCAGCGTGTTCGAGTGTGTCCCTTGGACTTTTCCGCCATCACTTCCCCGCGTGCTCGGTCCTCTTTTCCTGGTTTTACCCCAGTTTTAGCCACACAGAGACTTAGTGGGGGACGAGGAGGGTCACCTCACTACACTACTGGAGCCACTGTTATACTGAATTCTATTGGCAGCATTAGTAAAATGAAACTTGAAAAAATGCAGGGCATTGGGCTCATGGGAGGAGCAGTGGAGCTAACCAAACCATCCACACCAGATCTTCCTTTACCCTCTCGCACAGGGGTTGAGAGGAGGCACAGCCGGAGAAAAGCACAGCATCAAGTACTTTGTGAATTAGAAGAGGATGAAGAAGATGGGCAGATAGAAGTAGGAGAAATGAAGAAGAGGAAAAGAGGGAGAAGGAAAGAAGAGAAAAAAATCGTTAATCATGAGCAGACGGGAAGGTACTAAGTATTCTTACAAACAAGAAAATGTTATTTTGTTACGGTCATAGTAAGATTTTTGCACTAATAAATAACCAATTCAGGACAATATGATCTTTAAGTTATCAATTATTAATGGTCATCATTGGTATGATCGATCCAATAATACTGTTCTGAAAATCAATCAGATTGGGCAAGTTTGAAAATTGTCATTTGTGCATTTTTTTTTTTTTTTTTTTTTTTTTAAGGAACAGGAACACCAAAAATTAGTGTGTCAAAGGACTGCTAATATATTGTACTTTTGCTCTGCACTGGTAAAAATGGTTTGCTTTAGAAGCCCAACTATAGTTTATATAAGCAGGCTGCTGTGTAGACATGGGGGGGCAGCCATTCAAGCACAGGATACACCGTAGATAACAGATAAGTACTACTATAGTTTATATAAACAAGCTGCTGTGTAGCCATGGGGGCAGCCATTCAAGCACAGGATACACAGTAGATAACAGATAAGTACTACTATAGTTTATATAAGCAAGTTGCTGTGTAGCCATGGGGGCAGCCATTAAAGCACAGGATACATAGTAGATCACAGATGCACTCTGTAGTATAAAATGGGATTCTTGAGAGCTTATCTATCTACTGTGTATCCTGTTCTTGAATGGCTGCCCCCATGGCTACCAGGCAGTTTGTTTATATAAACTATAGTAGTACTTATCTGTTATCTACTGTATATCCTTTGCTTGAATGGTTGCCCCCGATAGCTGCACAGCAGCTTGTTTATATAAACTATTGTGGAGTTACTGTAGCAAACACACCAGTTTTACCAGTGCGGCCTAATAGTACGTTATATTTCCATTACTTTAAAAGACTGGTGTTACTGTTCCTTTTACTTAAAGGGAAAGTAAAGTCTAAAATAGAATAAGGCTAGAAATGCTGTATTTTGTATACTAAACATAAACATGAATTTACTGCACCACAAGCCTAATCAAACAAATATTTTATGCTTTCAAAGTTGGCCACAGGGGGTCACCATCTTGTAACTTTGTTAAACATCTTTGCAAGACCAATACTACGTACATGCTCATTGTGGTGTGGGCTGCTTAGGGATTGTCATAACTGGGGGAAAAAACAAAGCTGCTTGAGCTGGAAAGTAAGGCAGGCGCTTCCCCCTGCTGTTCATAAGTATGATTGTTTCCCTGCAGAGCAGTTAGGGACCGTCTGACAATTCCGATCCACAGCAGTAAATGAAGGAAGAATTTCACTGCATACAGTCAGGTTTCTTTTAAAAACAGTACACATTTTTTAATTTAAAGTAAATTGGAGATAGCTTTCTTTTTCATTAAAGAAAGTAAAAATGGTATTTTTCTTTTTTTGCCTTTACATGCCCTTTGAAGTCTTGGTGCCATTACTGCTTAAGGAAGAAGGTCAAATAGTAAATTAGTATTTTTAGGCAAGGTTTTGTTGTGGTTAGTTTTCGCTTTTTTTTTTTTTTTTTTATTAGAAAATTGTTGGTTGAATAAATAGTAAGTGCTTCTTCACTGCAGTCTCCATATTTTTTTTTCTCTAAGGAAACCACGTGGACGGCCAAGAAAGCACCCCATCCCTACTCCTGTGATGTCCCAGACAGTGTCCATTGCAGAGCCTTGTGCTTGGCGTTCATGCTGCCTTCCACAGGAAGAAACAGTCAGCTGGGTTCAGTGTGATCACTGTGATTCATGGTATCACATTGTGTGCATTGGTCAAAGTCTGACCTCTCTACAAGACACAGAATTCCACTGTGGCTGCACGTAGCTATTGAGAGGCACAAAATGTGCCTTCCTTTGTTTTGTTTGTCATTTTGGATTGTTTCCCCACCCCTCCTTGCTGTACCAACCTGTTTCTTCTTGTAATGCAAGGTAAAATAATTCTCAGCATTATATAAGAAATTATTCTTCAGCCTAAAGTACTTATCTTCCTTTTTTTTTTTTTTTGCGGTTTGATGCAATTTTTCATCTATTTGTATCTATGCTTCAAATCCAGCAAAATAATTTACTATGTCTCTTTTTATTTTCCATTGATATGGATTGGTCTAGCTTGGCAGCTAGACATTCTAACTGCTACTACGGGTAGTGATGCTCACAATTTTTATATGGACGTTGGTGGAATTTGCTGCTGGTAACTGCACCCAGCATTATTGCTCAGAATTGTGGCAGTGTGTTTTGGGGTGACCATGGTTAGAGAAGTGATCCTTCACATTGATCAGATTTGTTTTTGCTGACATTTGATTTAAAATACATAGTGTGCTATAGCCCTAAAACACTTTTTTTCAGTTAATATTAAAGAGATTTTCCATACTCAACCAATTCACCAGTACCAACGCAATTCACAAGGACATTGCTGTTTGCTACAGCCATCTCACAAATGCTTCTAAATCCATAAAAAAACATTCTTTGCATTATAAAAGCAAATTTAATTCTAAGGAACTGTCTTAAAAAAAGTTTAGGTGATGTTTAGTTTATTTGCAGATGTAATTGCTGTAGATAGGATATGTCTTATTTGCTGTTCTCTTCACCACTGGCTGATTACATGTACCAGCATTGAAATGCTTTCCTTCAGCCAAGACTCGTTCCTTTTTCCCACAATGCCTTGCACCCTTTTGTGATCCACCTTTAGATAGGTATTAATCACAAACGTGCACTTGCAGGAACTGGGAATTTGGTGAATGGAGGGCTGACTATTCCAGAATTGTATCAATGATTCATGTACTCCGAACCAGCAGCAGAAGGTATAACAGAGGACAGATTTATCAAAATTCTAATTTTTCCACGTTCCAAATTTTTAGGGATGCACCGAATCCACTATTTTGGATTTGCCCGAACCCCTGAATCCGTCATAAAAGATTTGGCCCGAATAATGAACCAAATCCTAATTTGAATATGCAAATTAGTGGTGGGAAGGGGAAATTTTTTTCACTTGTTATGTGACAAAAAGTCACTATTTCCCTCCCAGGATTAGATTCGGCCAAATCCCAAACCGAATTTTGTATTCGCTGCATCCCTACAAAATTTTTTTTTTTGCACCCAAACTCTCACATTCTAGTTATATTTTTGAAAGCTCGAATATCTGCTATTTATTAAGCAAAAAAAACTCATTCGAAAGTAAAACCAGGTGAGGTCATGTAGAAGTCAGTGGTAGTGTCCTAGGCAAAGCTGAACTTTTTTTTTTTTTTTGGTCGATTTGAGGATTTTTGTCTGCAATCCCGATAAATTCAAGTTTTCATAACATAAACCTTAGCGATTTTATTTTTTTGGCGACATGAACTCTATCATTAGTTTGTTTTTTTTCCCCCTGGTATTTTTCATTCCAGTTTTTGAAATTTGGATTTTTTCATAAATACATTTGAAATTTGAGTTTCTGAGGTAGAAAAACTCTCATAAAACTCGCTAATTAAATTCTTGATAAATATGCCCTGTACTGTTTATACATTTTCATTAATATTTGTGAAAGTATAACTGCTGTTGAAAGCTACACATCAATGTAAAAAAGCAAAACTCCAGTTATTGTGTGTGTAAAGTGCCAAAGGTAATGTTTCGGGCTGGAGTGTGGCCTGAAATGTTGTCTTTGGCACGAAAGTAAGATTTTGCACTTTTACACACAAAGTAATGGGTGCTGTTTTCTTTTGTTTTTGTTTTTTTGGCATTGGGTACAGTATACCTGGAGTAGAAAAGAGCGAGTGCTGTGTAGCATGCTACAATCCAATCCACCTGCTATTGAACACTAAGCACAAATGAGACAAATCGCTTTCAATTACATACATTTACAAACAACGAAAATATCAGTTTACTTTTTATGACAGAGGTTCTTAGGATTGTCTATTTCTATTATGCAAAATATTTAATTTGTCTATACACTGCTTTCTAGACAGATGCTATGCTTATTTTGTCCCTCTTTTTTTATCACTCATCTTAAAATATTTTGTTAGATGGCAACAGTAACTGATCACTATCCTAGAGAAAGAGAGAATATTTTCTCTTGATGTGCTAAAAAGCACATTGATTTTAAGTAGGGATGCACCGAATCCAGGATTCAGCCTTTTTTAGCATTTGCATATGTAAATTAGGGGTGGGAAGAGACTCTTCGTTACAACAAGGAAGTCAAAGGTTTTTCTTTTTTACCCCTAATTTGAATATGCAAATTAGGATGCGGTTCGGTATTCTGATGAATCGTTCATGAAGGATTTGGCCGAATCCAAAATAGTGGATTCGGTGTATCCCTAATTTTAAGATGTTCTGTCAGAAAATAGCCTGTTTAGATACAGATGTTTTCTTACGCCCTCCCTCATACTCAGGTAAGTGATTCTATTCTTATTGAGCTTTTCACAGTGGTATAGTTATAGGAAGTAAGCAATATAAGAAAGACTAAAAAAAAAACTGCATTCCTGCCTGCAGAAAAAGCTTCATTCTTTCTCTTCTTTTTCTTCCACATCATAATCTCAATTGCTTTAAGATTTGGGTAACAGCAGCTGTTGTATTTTATCAGGTATCCAGGGTTTTTAGGAATATATGGAAAATCATCAACACTTATGGGATCCCTTATCCAGAAACACGTTATCCAGAAAGCTCAGAATTACGGAAAGGCCATCTCCCATAAATCCATTTATCTAAATCTTTCCTTTTTTGCTGCAATAACCAAGTAGTACCTTGTCCTTGATCCAAACCAAGATATTCTCCTTATTGGGAGCAGAACCTGCCTATTAGGTGTATTTAATATTTATATGATTTTCTAATAGACTTGGAGGTTGTTCACCTTCAAACCTTTTTTCAGTTCAGTCGGTTTCAGACAAATCACCAGAAATAGACCTTTTCCAATTACTTTTTTAATTTTTCAGCTTCTTAAGGTCCCCATATTGACGCAAAGATTTTTCTTTGCCGAACGACCGATTTTTGCTAAGTTCGACCAATGCATCAAATTATCATGAAATTAGTGGTATTCGAATGATCGTACATCTTACGATTTTTCGTCGGAAAATTGTTCGTCCAGGCTAAAAAATCTTTATCGGTCCCAGTGCAATCTGTCTTTCTTTGCAGGGCCAAGCAAACAGCTCCCCTTCAGTTTTGCTGGCAATATCACCTGAAATGGTCTTTTTAGTTGATGGACACACCATACATTTAAACTATCGTTTCGAGATAATCATGGTCTCACGATAAGGAAAAGATCTTTATATCTATGGCCAGCTTAAAGCAGCTCTGGGAGGGGGTCACCAACTCTGTAACTGTTCTAAACTAATACATTTACTGTAGGTGATACATTTGTTATCTTTAGTTGAGATAAGAGTTGCATTAAAGGCAGCTGTTACAATATATACAATAGTTGGTAATATTCCATATATGCAGTTGAGAAATGTATCCACTCAATGTAGCAAAATGTAACCGTTCCGAGTGCGCCTGGCTTACTGAGCTGCCAGACAGAGACTAGAGAGACAGTAAGTTTAAACTTAAATTTTGGGAAAATTGTAAAAAATAAAAGATGGAAAGCAACTGAAAAAGTGTTTGGAAGGTGAACAAACCCCTTTAAAGGAGATTTCAACCTGTGGGGAAAAAAACCCCTTACCCCAGGTAGACCCTCCTCCCCCCAGGCTAATTACCCCCCCTCCCCAGGGAAATGCCCCATACTCCATACTTACCCCTCGGCGCAGATTCTTCCAGCGGATTTGCGCACATCCATCTTCCGTGTCCTCTGTAAACTGAATGAGATATCGGTATTACTGCGCATGCACAGTTGGAGCAATTTGCCGGTTTGCGACAACTGCGCACGCGCAAAATTACACGGAAATTGGCGTTCTCTCACTCAGCTTACAGAGATCTCGAAAGATGGATACGTACAACTCCGCTGGAAGAATCTGCGCCAAGGGGCAAGTATGGGGCATTTCCCAAGGTGGGGGGGTAGTTAGAATGGAGGGGGGTCTACCTGGCATGGGGAGCACAGGTTTTTTTCCCCACGGGTTGAATTCTCCTTTAAGGTATGAAGATCCAAATTATGGAAAGATCTGTTATCCGGAAAGAACCATGTCCCATGGTAAATTTTGATATTCAAATTTAGACCATTCCCTAGTTGAAGTACACAAAAAACAGCTTGAAAATTCACCTCAACCTTTGATAAATCTGCCCTTTAGTTTTCGCAATAATCGTGGAGGTTATGGAGACACATTTGAGAAGAAACTGTAGTATTCTGCACAATGGCAAGTCTAGTTGATGGTGTAGTTAGGTTATCAATACAGTTCTACGGCCTAACTGTAGTTCGCCATGCTATTTGGAGAGTCAGGAAGTAGGGTACACTAGTTTTAAAATCTTAGATTTTTTTTTTCCATTGCATATGCACTGCTGCACCTCGGCTCTAATCACCACTGGCACAACATTGCTTGCACTATTTAGGGGGTCATGTAGAATTTTTCTGAAATCACCCGCATTCTGTAAGAAGTAATAAAAAAATGTCCAGATTAAAACTTTGTTTGGGCTAAAAATGTTGCCTTTATTGGAGCATTTAATAGATCTGACCTGTGTCTGTTTTACAAATGACCGGTGGGAATATCCTAACAATTCCCCAGAAGCAAACTAGGGTGTGGGTATTGAGCACTTTACTCCAACCTTGACAGATATCGTACATTACCCTGTCAGCTCTGCAGACCGGCCTGCCTGACATGCTACTATACAGAATCCTTAGTGCTGCCTGCTGTATTGAATGGCCTGAGAAAGCAACCAGCTAACCAATACTAGTAAGCTTTCTAGGAAAACGTTTTCATTAAAGCAGCACAATACCAAACTTTTAAAGGTAAATGCTGTCTCTTTATAAGCATGTCTGATACAAATGTTTGCTTTTGTCACTATGCGTCCCTTCAAAATAATGGATATTGCAAAATTCTAGCACCTTCAAAAACTATAGCCAGCACCTTCCATGTTTTAATATGTACAATCTCTTTATTTTGGAGGTGAAAATGCTTTTCTTGTACAGGATTGCATCTGAAGAAATTCCGTATCCACGATGATAATCCAATGACCATTACAATGTATCTTCTCTTAACAGGACTGTTTTATAATGTGTTTTTATATATAAAGGATCCTTAATAAACTGAAAGCACTATTTTACCTACTTTGTCCGCCACTTCTATGTGCTAAGGACAGGTTAAGACGCAAATGTTAAATCAAATACATACTTTGAGTCAGTTGCAACTTGTTTAAAGGGTTTTTTCACCTTCTAAACACTTTTTTTTTCAGTTCAATTGTTTAATTGAAAAAGTCTATTTCTGGTACTTTCCATGTTTTGTTTTTTATTGTTTTTCCACAATCTAAGTTTAAATGTCCCTGTCCCAGTATTTCTGGTGCAGATTCTGAACTGTAACAATTTTGCAACATTTCTCTGCAGTATTGGCAACAACTATTGTACCAATTCTAACAGCGCCTTTAATTAAACTCGTAATCTGCACAGCTAACAAAGATAACAAATGAATCCACTAAATGTATCAATTTAGAACAGTTAAAGTGGCCATACACGGGCAAATTTTTTACTTCCAAACAACCGATTACAGAATGTTCCGATAATATCGGTAAGTTATCGGATAGTTGATGGTGTACGAACCATCGTCTCACCGTTATCATTCGCAAAATTGATCGAATGAGTTTAAAAATTTGTCGTTCAGGGATAAAATCGGCCAGTGAGTGTGAATTATAGACATTTGTCATAGAATGATCATTCTTTGCGCACGTCAGGATTGTCTAGCCAACGAAAATATACGGAAGGACCCGAACGTTCTTTGCTGAAAGCTTCATTTCTCACCATATGAACTATGTAAAGAAATAAATAAATCGGTGCTGACTGCAGAAATATCACCATATAACCTCATGTGAAAGAAGTTTATTATGCCATAGCAAGACATTAATCCATATGTCTGTATGGAGCAGGGAAGGAGAAACTGACCATATACTACAGACAGTGACACAATGCTGGCACCACTCCTACTGTCTGATGAGGTGAAAACACTGCTACAAGTGTGAAAGTGCAGGGTATACAGTCTGTGTCTGAGTGTAGTGTAAACCTACCTGTACTGGTTAGTAGAATGCATGGGCTGCTAGGAGATGTCACTCAACTCTTCCACTGGATTTTCTGCATCAGAGGTTGCATAGGTTTTAGACTGCTCAAGTGGATCAATGGTCACAGTGTCATCCGAGTCATCCTTCTCTTCCCTGTCATCCTTCTCACAGTCCTGACTCTTGACAGACCAGGCTTCCCCACAGAAGGAGAGGCACCTCCTCTAGAATATTTTCTGGTCCAGAGCACCTTTTTATGCATTTGTTCTGTAAAAAAAAAAATATAAAAAAATGGGAAAAAACACATTTTAGAACATAGATATGCACACAACAGCAAAGTTCTAGTGAAGTAATAAAAATACTCACTTTTTTAAATTATCCTTCTAATGCTTAGAAGTTGTTCTCACTCTCTCAACTTCAAATCTGACCATCTTTTACGAAGCAGGTCTTTTGATCTGGTTACTCCAAACTTATTGTGAAGCCCTTGGATGACTATGTTCAACATATTCTTTTTCCTAGTATTCGGCCTTGAATACTCTGCCTCTTTGCAGTCATAATCTTTTTTTTCCAGGATGGACACCATGTACACCATCTCCTGTTTGGACATAGCAGTAGCCTTTCTGCTTGCACTGTCTTCCTCCTATTTCCTTCCACTGTCTTCCTCATAGGTAGGCTTTCTTGTGCTACTGTGTTCCTCAATGGCTTCTCCACTATGCAGCTGCACCAGAGGAATCTCTGTGACAACCGGAAGTAGGAGGAGCCAGTGAAATCTACGATAAATACGTTCGTTCATTGCGCAGTTTGTGGGACCGAGCTGATCTTGATCGAATTATCTCTTCGTCTTTCAATGAATTTTCCCTCTCTACCAGCTGCCAATGCATACGTTCGTTTCGCAGTTTGTGTTACCGAGCGGATCTTGATCATAGAATTATTCCTTCATCTTTCTACCAATTTTATTGCTTCTACCTACTAACATAATTTGGTAAGCATGCCTTTTATGACACCTTATAGTCAATGCAATTACCTCTACTCCAGTAGTTATTACTATTAATCATTGTACTCAACATGCCATCAGAAAAAATTACCAACCCAGAATTTCTTGAGAGAATTTAATGAATTGTAACTGGCTCTTCCTTGTCTCTGGAAAGTGAAATCAGGAGATTACATGAATAAAATGAGACAAGGCATATGAAGAATTGGCAAACCTTTGCAAATCAGTGTGCCCTAAAGCTGATGTGCAATTTGTGAAGACGAAAATTGCTAATGTAAGGACTGTTTTTAAAAAAAGAATTAAACAAGCTTCCAAAAAATCAGGTGCCTCAGCTGATGACTTATATGTTCCTAAACTATGGTACTATGATCTGCTACTGTTTACAGTGGATCAGGAGGTGGCAAGGGACTCCAGGTCCAACTTTTCAAGTCCTGTTGAATCAGAACTGACTCAGGCAAGCCAATCAGAGGATGTAACAGCCATATAAGTGGTGGTGAACCTGGCAGGGCTTTAATCTGGGAGTTTGTAAACTAAAGAAATAGAGATTTTTACCTTTAAATATTCTGCATTCAGTGCTTCCACTATTGCATTGCAGGTTTCTGGAATGATACGCCCCAAAGCCTGTGCAGAAATTCCATCTGAGAATTTTAAATCTTCAAATAACCTTCCTGTTGTAATTAATCTCTGCTCTGCAGGTATAGCTTGCCTCATGCATGTGTCTTGTTTAGAAATCCGTGGTACTACTGCTTGTAGAAGAGTGTTAAAACTGCTGTCTGACATCCATAAGTAGTTTTTGAAATCATCCGGGTTTCTTTCTCTCAGCTCCTTCAATAGACCCATGTGTGAATACTGCTCACGCATCATAAGCCATCGTTTGTTCCACAATGATCTTTTTCTTTTTTTTCTTTTGTACTGATGTTAATAAAACTATAGCAAGTGCAGCTCTTTGCTTTGAATCCATAAATGAAGCCATTCACAGATTGTTTGTTAAATAACGTTGTCGTACACAAAGGAACTTGTGGCCACAAACCATCCACCGACTGCTTCCGCCACAAGTTTATATCGCATCGTACATTGATGTATAATCTTTTGTTTCTTTTGGCAAACTATACGATTATATCTGTTCATATAATCGTTGTCCGTAGATGGCATATCGTATGGTAAAACAATCGTCAGAGGATTGTTTAACTATACAATCGTTCATCGCAGAACGATAAAAGTATGCCCGTGTATGGCCACCTTTAGATTCAACAACCCCCTGAGCTGTAGTGATGGGCAAATTTGGGGCATTTCGCTTTGCGAAACATTCGCGAATTTCCCACGAAATTGCGAAAAATTCACAAAACATCGCCGGCGTCTCATCTTTGATCATCCGTTTATTACGCTTTACACTTCATTTAGAAAAACAGTCGCATATAGAAAGTATTTGGGGAAAAAGTCTTTATTTCTGGTAAGCCAACTGAACTGTAAAAAGTGTTGGAACATGAACAAACCCTTTTAAGAATCTGGGTCCTCCATACCCTCACATAAATTCTATATACCAATATCTATACTAACTATAGAATTTAGTATCACAATAGCCTTGGATATTATGTCTGTCCAAGAAATCATCCAAGCTATTCTTAAATGCATTAACTGAATCAGCATCACAACATCACCCGGCAGTGCATTCCATAACCTCACTGTCCTGACTGTGAAGAACCCCCTACGTTGCTTCAAATGAAAGTTCTTTTCTTCTAGTCTAAAGGGGTGGCCTCTGGTGCGGTGATCCTCTTTATGGGTAAAAAGGTCCCCTGCTATTTGTCTATAATGTCCTCTAATGTACTTGTAAAGTGAAATCATGTCCCCAGAGAAAACAACCCCAACCTTGTTAGTCTACCCTCATAATTTAAGTCTTCCATCCCTCTAACCAGTTTGGTTGCACAAGTTTAGACATATTGGGGTATATTGATCAAAGAGTGAAGTTAGAAGTCGCCACAGTCCTCTAGAGTGAAATTCTATCAATGGGTGAAAGTGAAAGTTCATCCTTTGATAAATACTAACTTCAAAATCCCATAGAAATGAATGGAGAGTGGGGGAATTTCACTCTAGAGGACTGTGGCGATCTCTAACTTCACTCTTTGATAAATATACCCCATTGACTCCAATGGACAAATACAGTATGTGGCACTGAAGTTTTCATAGACCTTCAGGATCTCACCCATCCTTCATACCCCTTGCTTCAAGGCCTTTGTATGATGCTACTGACTCTTACTTAATTTCTGCACTCATCTGACCGATTATGGTTGCTTTTTCCTGCGTTAAGTTTGTAAAATTAATTTAGTACTATCAGAATGTTCTTTTAAAGGAAAACTATACCCCCAAACAATGTAGGTCTCTATAAAAAGATATTGCATAAAACAGCTCATATGTAAAACCCTGCTTCATGTAAATAAACCATTTTCATAATAATATACTTTTCTAGTAGTATGTGCCATTGGGTAATCATAAATAGAAAATTGCCATTTTAAAAAATAAGGGCCGCCCCCTGGGATCATAGGATTCACTGTACTTACAAACATACCAACAAACCATACAAGTTAGGTCACATGAGCCAATTAACAGACAGAGTTGTGTCTTTTGCTTCCACACTTCTTCCTGTTACAGTTACAGTTGTAGTATTTCTGGTCAGGTGATCTCTGAGACAGCACACAGACCATCACGAAATGGTGGCTCAAGGCAAGAGATGTAAAAGGGCAAGATTTTCTTAAATATATATTCCAGTTTGGTAAGATTCTTTAATATGCCAGTTAATATGATATGAACTATCTGTTGCTTAAGTTTTCATTTTGGGGGTATAGTTTTCCTTTAAGCTCATGCAACTAATGATTAATGAAAATATAAAAACAGAGAAAATTAATTAAGAGGCAGACGAGGCTAAAGCCCAATTGGAGGGAAAGAAGGAAGACGATAAGTTCAATTTGCTCAATGATAATTTTAAAAATAATAAATACAACAGGAAATGAAAAGTAGGAAAAAGAAAATGTTTCTGAGAGATACCAAAGATGATAAAAAAAATACAGAGCTTATTTTTTCCATACTATACAGGAGGTGACAAGTGATAGTGAACAAGAAGGTACATCTAAATGGAGAGGAAGGAGGGTACCATAAAAAAATGAAGAGAAAGAAAGGTCAGGCATGCAGCATACCTCCCAACTGTCCCGTTTTTAGAGAGACAGTCCCTCTTTTGATAGCTCAACCCGCAATTCCTCATATGTACCGGAAAGTCCTGTTATACTCTGCACTTAACAGCCAGAAAAAGAAACAAAGTTTCTAACTTCTTTGGCTTTTGCAGGGAGCCCAGAAAAACCAGAGCAGCTGATAAGATACTTTTGTAACAATTTTGAGTTAAGCAAATAAGTAATTGTAACTATATGAGATAACAGGTCCCTTGGGAAACGTTAGACTCACAGTTTAAAGGGCAATTCACCTTCATTAGCAAAACTGTAATAATTGGAAAAAAAAAACAGAAATATGTTCATACTTTCATAACCTGCCAAATTTTGTAAAATGAACATGGTAATTAGAGGGTGTGGCCACACAAATGGGTGTGGCCAAAACATTTTCACCAATCTACGCGTGGCAACTTTTTTGTGCCTCTTTTTATTTCCAAAATGTTGGGAGGTATGCATGCAGGTTCCATATGGTAGATCATGTCCAACTGAGGGACACATCCAGATGGAGTTATCCCATACAAAGGAAATACAGAAAGAACATGAAATAGACCACTTACAAATAGTGAATCTGACAAGCTTTGGATTTAATGAATCTCATCTAAAATTGTTAAAGAAGGGACTAAATTTTAGCCCAGCACAAAAGCTTGACAGATAAACATATACATGATCTATATCTTTCTGCTCGTAGATTGGTGCTTAATAAGCTGTATAAAAATGTCCCTAAAAAAACTACTTTAGCAACAAACGATTATGTGGGAGTTGGTATCTTGGAATCCCTTATGGGTGAATCATATGATTTATCTGAAGAAGACTTAAATAAAGGAATTGGCTATTCATCCTTAAAAAATAAATCCGACTACATGCCAGCCCTGTCGAAAGGGATATCAATGAATTGTCAGTAAAACCTATTAGCCAAGATAATTCAACTAAGCAAGAAAGGCAAGCCATATGTGAATTATAGCAAATGAAGGACCTTAAAAATGGCTGACAAGGGTGGTAATGTAGTTCTTATGGAGGGAAAAAACTATAAAAAGGAAATTGAGACAACTAGGGGATAACAGCCAGTATGAGAAACTCCAGTGTGACCCTGAATGAAAGTTTTAAGAGAAATTCATAACAACAATAAGTGGGTAATCAGGGCAAGCAGTTATATTAGGGCAAGAGTTTGAATATTTGAATGTAAAACATGCTGTCACCCCGACTTGCTGTAAGGTCCACCAGGCAGCCCCACTGTGTCTCAGTAGTCTCACTGTTTTATAGATGAAAACCTGAAAATGTTGTTGCTGTCGTATGTTTTAGACACAACAGACGTGATTAGGAAGATAGATCAATTACCTGTTTCTGATGATGTATGGTTAGTTACATTAGGGGCCTTATTTAACTTATTTAAATAAAAAAGTCTGACCAAATTAGAATCCATATACTTCAATGGTACCGCTACGGAGCGCCGAAGCAGTTACGGAGTCAGGCGTTTGGATATCAAAATGTTGGCTTTATTAAGCGCATTAAAATTGTAGTGGAGGGGGATTACAACTTTAGAAAAATAGAATCCATGATTGGACCTTATTTATTATTAATTTTTCCCGAAAAGTCAGAATTTTTGGGATTTTTGCCCGAAAAGTCAGAAATAGTAGGCTTGTCGGGCTAATTCCAGTGCAGAAAACAGAAACTTCTTATAGGATAGGGACTAGGGATGGGCGAATTTGACTCGTTTAGTTTCACCCGTTTTTTTTTTTGATGCGCGTCTTTTTTTTTTCTGACGCACAATGCCATACAAGTCTATGGGCATCATTTCCGTGGCGAAACAAGGCGAAAAATTTGCCCATCCCTATTCAGGACCTCTCCCATTGACTTATATATAACCCACATCTTCAATGCCGAATTTTCAGATTCAGACTTTTTGCAGCCTCTGGGTTTAATAAATCCGCATTTTTTTTTTACTATTTATATATTTAAAAAATAGTTTTTTATTCTTTTTACTGCTTGCTGCAATACCATTTTCTATATTGTATTTAGCTTGTCTGATTTATTTTTTTTTTCAACGACGTTCCTTGTTTACAAGGGGAATATATTGCATGTATATTTATTAAGCAGCATTTTAAAGACTTCCCATTTTTGATCTGTGTTTAACCCTGTGAAAAGCATTTTCTACTTAATATGTTGCAGAGATGCCCTTATACTATCAATGTTTGCATTTCTAAAATTTTGTGTTTTAGTTTGACTGTTTGATAACCAGGGGTGTAACTATTGAGGAAGCAGACCCTGCGGCTGCAAATTAGGGGTGGGAAGGGGGAAACATTTTTACTTCCTTGTTTTGTGACGAAAAGTCACGCGATTTCCCTCCCCACCCCTAATTTGCATATGCAAATTCGGATTCGGTTTGGCCAGGCAGAAAGATTCGGGCAAATCCGAATCCTGCTGAAAAAGGCAGAATCCTAGCCGAATCCCGAATCGAATCCTGGATTCGGTGCATCCCTACAATTATTACAGAGTGTGAGTTTTGAGGTACTCTATTTTTCAACAGTGGGACTTTGCAGGAGCTTTTTGCCGATATTTTGGCTTCACATAGGCGTCTTCTAATTGTAACAGTATCACAGGTAACTTTAGACCTTCTTTGATCTTCCTGGAGCTGATCATTGACTGAGTCTTTGCCATTTGGACTATTCTTCTATCCATTCCATTAGTACTTTTCTTCCACGTCTTTCCAATTTTTGTTGCAATTTTAAAGCATTTGACATAATTTTAGCACTTCTTTATATGTTTTTTTCCGTCTCCAACATTTTAATCAATGTACGCTGTTCTTCTGAACAATGTCTGAAACGACCCATTGTATTCAGATTAGAAAATTCAGAATTCAGAGAGAAATACATTATAACCATCATGCAAAACATTTGCTGCCTTCCTTCCTTAAATAAGGGCCGCAATTGATACCTATTTTTTCACAGAATGAATGACCACACTAATTAACTCCACACTGCTATTATTTGAAACAAACTATTACTATTTTGAACACCTGCTATTATTTTGGACATGCCTCAGTTAATGATTCAAATACACAGAATTAGCAGAATGCTTGTCATGTCTGTTGTATGTGAAATTAGTTCAGGGATTGTTCCTGTTTCTAACAAAAGTACAATTCCTTGTCGTTTCAGACTCGTGGAATAATATAAGATGTTGACGCAATACTTTATTTTTCAGTAAGATACACAATGTAAAAATGAAAAAAAAACATGCATTCAAAGAAAATAATATTGGGGTGTGCATAATAATCCAAGATGCAGGAATCCACTGAAAATAGCATCACTTTGTCGTCTTTACTGGATCAAAAAGTGGGTTGTGAACTTCCATTTCTCCTGTCTGTAGAGGCAAAAAAGCAACACTTTGAGTAGCAATTACAAATAACTGTAAAATCATTGTTTAACTATTCAATGAGGAATCTTAGGAGTGACTGCATTCACAGCTAATGTAAATAGGTAAAACTTTATGACTTTTTGGATCCTGTGTATATAAATATATACACATGAAGCTTTATATAGACAAAAGCTTTCAAGATGTAAGATCCCATACCTGTAACACAGTGTAGAAACAGCTAACATGGCCCTCTTAGTAAAAAGTAGCTTTTTAATAACAGTGCAGGTTGGACAAAGTTATCTTCTAAAGTGCACACAGAATTTTCATGTTCTTATGCGTACATACTTAAAATGTATGTACTATTGCCCTAACATATGTCCTACATATGCCCTACATATGTTAGCGCATTGGTACATACATTTTCAGTTGGCTTAAATATTAGGGGGCCCATTCACTAAGTTCGAGTGAAGGAATAGAGGAAAAATAGTTCGATTTTCGAATGTTTTTTTTGGCTACTTCGACCTTCGACTACGACCTTCGAATCGAACGATTCGAACTAAAAATCGCTCGACTTTTTGACCATTCGATAGTCGAAGTACTGTCTCTATAAGAAAAAACTTCGACCCCCTAGTTCGCCACCTAAAAGCTACCGAAGTCAATGTTAGCCTATGGGGAAGGTCCCCATAGGCTTTCCAAGTTTTTTCCGATCGAAGGATAATCCTTCGATAGATGGATTAAAATCCTTCGAATCGTTCGATTCGAAGGATTTAATCGTTCGATCGAACGATTATTCCTTTGATCGTTCGATCGAACGAATTGCGCAAAATCCTTCGACTTCGATATTCGAAGTCGAAGGATTTTAATTCGCCAGTCGAATATCGAGGGTTAATTAAACCTCGATATTCGACCCTTAATACATCTGCCCCTAGGTGTTTTAAGGCAGGTTGGGGCCATAGTAGGGACACATTATTTTATAATCCCCACAACCATCCCAGGAGCAGGAGTAGCTTAATGGTTTATGGCATTACCCCTTCCCTCCCTGGTGAAAGGGAGGGTGAAGAATTAGTATTACTCTCAAACTTTAATGTATCCCATTCTACTCTAACTAGTACTTTGTTGCACACATATTATATATTTATAATGGTTATCTAACAGTAAAAATGAATAAGAACTTTGTAGAAATTGCTGGTTGCTTAGCTCAGTTTTTGTGTAAGAGAATTTTGTTCTTGGTATGTAAAATAAAAAATACCAGACATGTATTTGTTAATCTGACATGCACAGAAAACTAGGAATGGGAAGCTTATCTATATACAAACCGGAGCTAGGCCTGGACATTCATAGATAGAACAATCGTCAGTGTCAGGTTCAGAGTCAGTGGAGAGCTGACGATAAGGCTGCACTGATGACCTGCAACAATGGAACAGTAATTTAGATATTAAAATCAATTTTGTTAGATTTGAATCTCTCTATGCTCCCTGCATTAATTGAAGACTTCTTAGTATATAGGCCTAAAGATGTTGAAAATATAGAAATGCGTTTTGTATTTTAACCAACAGATGTTTCACATTCAGTAGCCCCTGCACTACAGATGTGGGGAGAACTGGCCACTCACCTTTCCTGTGCCTGAAGCTGTTGTTTCTTGTTCTGATACTGTTGAATGTAACGGGAAATGTGATCAACAGACTGAGTTGAATGATAATCACTCAGAGAGTTGGGGTGGGTTGTCCAGACAGTGTAAAGAGGAATGGAATGTGGAATTAGAAACAAAATCACAAAGGATAAATGAAAAAATATATGCAAACAATAAATGAGGCAGAAGGAAAGAGAAAATACATTAGTATTATTATAATTTAATTATTTCAGTAGTATTATGATATTTATACTCCTATACCATTATTTATGGCTATATAAATCCATACATGTCCCAAATTTAGGGCTAAATCCCACAAGTGCTTTTGCCTGAGGGTGTAGAATTGACAAAACGCATCCGACAAGTCAGAGGTAGTTGCATGGGTCAAAATATAATGGGACTGATAGAGAATTGAATGCGTAAACTACATGTAAAATTTTCCATCAGACACATGCAGATGTGAGAAAAAAATATTGACTGAAGGATGTAAACCCATGAAAGAAAGACTCCATCCGACTGTATCTGATCTGACTTTATATTTTAACCTAGGGGGATCAGATTTTGTAGCATCTGAGATTGGTCGCCGCAAAAATTAGGCGATTAGTCGCCAGGCGACCAAATCTCCCCAAAACGTCCTGTGTGGCCTGACCCTTAGAGAATGTACTGGGAGTCAGCCCATTTATGCATTTTCTTTAATATTCTGAAAAAATCTTCTATACGGTGCTAAATTGAAGTGTAAAAACACTAGCCTCTGGGGTCTGACTATACTCTACAGGGCAGTTTTGAGGTTCACACTTGGTTCTGTATCCACCCACATTTTTCTGGAGGCTTTGTTATTTACCCTTAAGAAGTACTTTTCAATTGTATTCAGACCCTTGTACAATGTTCACTTTAATATACGACAAGTCAATCAACTACTTAGGCATATTAAATTGTATTAATATTGTAGATATAATGGAACTAGATTTTTATATAAATATTTAGCGCTTGAGCATTTTTAACACTACAAAATGCCTTAACCACAAATACAAATAGAGCTTTTTAAAGATATTTTCCTATTCAGCTTCCTACCTTTTATTCAAGCCACTGCCTAATTGCCAAGGATGGCAAACCTTGAAACTAATTAACATGTTATATTTTCATTACCACTATTTGTATTACACGAATGCTCACCCACCCAACAAGTGAATAAATACTTTTCATGGAATAATGAATCCATAAACCTAAGCAATAGCTTAATCTCACCCTGTGGCAAATGTGCTGGCGAGTGTCTGAGCATGTGGTATATGCTGATTTTTGTGCCAGTTGCACTTCCTTCTGTAAACTAAAGAAAGGGAAAGGTTATGAATAAGTAAAAAAAAAATGCTACATTTATTGCCTTTGTTTGTATGTCATTAGTAAGTTCTTTGGTGCACTTCAGATGTCACAAGTGCTTACTATGTCTCACTACAGCCATTGCTAAATTAAAATTCTCAGAATCCTATGCGTCAGCGCTTATTAAAGGGGTTGTTCACTTTCAAACAACTAGTTGTTTTCAGATAGATCACCAGAAATGACCACTTTTTCCATTATTTGCTATTTTCTGTCACCTTTTTTCTAATATTCTAAGTATTAAAGTGGACCTGTCACCCAGACACAAAAATCTGTATAATAAAAGTCCTTTTCAAACTAAACATGAAATCCAATTTCTATTTTTTATTAAAGCATTCATAGCTGCTGTAAGCTCATTTAAAAATCTCAGCTGTCAATCAAATATTGTCTGCCACTCCTCTATGCCCGTGGCATAGAGGCGGGGCAGACAATTACTTTCACTTTCCATTCAGCACTTCCTTGATGTCACTGCTCTCCCCACATTCCCCCGTTCTCTTTACCATTTAATTGTGTAGCCAGTACATGGGGATGGACATCAGGTCCCCTATTTTGGTGCACAAACAAGATTCTGAGATGATACAAGGCTTGTCTTAATAACAGTGTCCACAAAATGGCTGCTGCCTGCTTGCTATAATTTTGAAATGCCAGACTGAAGGAAGCAAGATTCAAATAATTTATATAGTGTAATTAAAGTTAATTTTGCTTGACTAATGTGATACAATAAGATTTTGAATAATTTTTTTGGGTGGCGGGTCCCCTTTAAGTGTCATTTTTCACCTTCTAAAGCAGAGGGGTTCACCGACCCTGTAAACTGTTCTAAATGGATACATTTAGTTGATACATTTCTTATCTTTGTCCCCGCTGAGCAGAATCTCTGGGTTTCATTACAGGCAGTAATTGTAATTGAAAAAAGTCTTTATTTCTGGGGAACAATCTGAAAACAACTGAACTGAAAAAGTGTTTGGAAGGTGAACAAGCCCATTAAGTATTCTGATATAATCCACAAATTTGTTTTCAGATTGTTCCCCAGAAATAAAGACTTTTTTCAATTACTTTTCATTATTTATTTTTTACTATTTTTCCAAAATCTAAGTTTAAAGTTTAATGTCGTGTCTCTAGCATTTCAGTCTGAAAGCTCAGTAATTCAGGTGCAGATTCTAAACTGTTACAATTTTGCAACATTATTCTGATATAATCCACAGCTTAAGTGTACTTTGTATGTTTGGGCATTTTATATTTCCTATTCTCTGTGTATTTGAATCTATAATACATGAAACATATGTGTTCACTTTTGTTTTATGCATATGTGTGTGCATCTTCATAGTATAAAAGTAGTAAAAGAAGGCATGAAGTATACCATGTGGCACACTGTCTGCAATATGTAGTAAAAGGTGCTAAATTTGGCCAGGTGAAGTGACCTATAACAACCAATTATGGGCAACTAGCTACTGAGCATGGGCCCTTTAAATATTTGAATTTCGTGGCAATGCACGATTACATCACGCGCAACCTCTCATAAACCTATACTTTAACCAAATCCGCACGGGTTATTTCCCCTTATTTATCAATACCTTTTTCCTAAAAAATTCAAGTTCAGGGAAAAAACTTTTTTTGGATTTTAGCCTGAAAACCAAGAAATCTTCTGATTATTGTACAAAGCCCAGCACAGATCAGTATATTTTTGGGACTTCTCCCATTGACGTAAATACAACCTCGGCAGGACTGGATTTTCGGATTCTGAATTTTTCCATCCTAAAAATATGGATTTTATAGTAAAAAAAAACTAACATTTTTCGAGTTTTTGGCATTCAGACTTTAATAAATATCCCCCTAAGTGTTCCAGATAGGGGTAACGTTTCCCAAATCTTGGTTTGTTTTTCAGTGGTAATGGATTTAGTCAATGTGTGAGAAAGGGAGGAGGAATCTGCCCAGACAATTGTGGGCCATACTTCTAGTGATCTTATTAACTATATGAGTAGTCTCTTCCATATTAACTGTGAATGCTGTTCCTCTGCCTTTTAATCTTCTAGCTGAACAGACAAGATCTTTCCTATAATCATTCATGGTAGAACCAGAGTAGCAGACTCACCGATACCAGCAGAGGCCAACAACAACTATTCCTGAGACCCCAATCAGGCTGCAGATTACGATCAGAGCTGTATACAGTATAAAAGACACGGTATGCTTATGAATGTTGCATATATTGCACAAAGTTAGATGTGAGTGTGTGTGTGTGTGTCTATATGTATATATGTATGGTCTGTCTAATGTGTAATAATGGGTTAGAGGCAGAATTATTTTCACTAACAAGCTTGTTACTTTATATCTTTTACTTTTATAATTGCAAAGATGGTATTTTGGTTACATTATATGCAGTGTTATACAAGACAATGTGCAGTATGATATACAGTATTTTAATTTGTATCAAGTTGTGAATGTGCATATACAATTATGTATATTGTAGGGTTTGTTTCAATTTCTCTCATCAAGTAAAATAAGCACTAAGGGGCCGATTCACCAAGGGTCGAATATCGAGGGTTAATTAACCCTCGATATTTGACTAGGAATTGAAATCCTTCGACTTCGAATATCGAAGTCGATGGATTTAGCGCAGAAAATTTGATCGAATGATCGAAGGATTATTCATTCGATCGAACGATTAAATCCTTCGAATCGAACGATTTGAAGGATTTTAATCCAACGATCGAAGGAATATCCTTCGATCAAAAAAACTTAGGCAAGCCCCATAGGCTTCCCCATAGGCTAACATTGACTTCGTAGCTTTTATCTGCTGAACTAGGGGGTCGATTTTTTTTTTAAAGAGACAGTACTTCGACTATCGAATAGTCGAACGATTTTTAGTTCGAATCCTTCGATAGTCGAAGGTCGAAGTAGCCCATTCGATGGTCGAAGTAGCCCAAAAAACACTTCGAAATTCGAAGTTTTTTTACTTCGAATCATTCACTCGAATTTAGTGAATCCCCCAAAAGTCTCAGAGCTGACATTTCGGTAATGTGAGATGCCTACTGTTATAAAACAATAAAGTTTAGTGGATGTCTAAAAAGGAATATGCTAAAAAAAAATGTAAACTTAATCATATGGAAATAAAAGGCATAATGTGATCTGTCTCTCTATGTGCATTGTCAATGTAAGTTAGCTCTAATACACCATTGGTCTGTGATCCTTTTTCATAGATTATGTATTTGAGTTGGCTATAAAAAAAAATAACTACTATGAATAAATAAAAAGCAATCGGACATTATTTACTTAGTGAAAAGTTCTGGTTGAAAGGCTTCTTTCTCCCACTAACTTTTGTATTTTTTCCACTTGCTGGAGAAGTTGTAGAAGCAGGTTTCATGGTTTCCGCCATAGTGGAGTTATTGAGAAATAAAGGTTGTAAGGAGGGAGATGTGAAAATGGCTGCAGCTGGGTTAACTGTGGTACTAGGAGCTGCAAGACCGGCTTTGAGAAACAAAAAATAAGAGATGAATGGATTGGTAAGTTAAAAAGCAGTGTAGCTAAGAAAAAAAAAACACAAAGTGAAGTTAATAAGTTATGTCAAAACAATAGTGCTAATTTGCATACCTTCATTCATAGAGTTCAACATGTTTTGCAGAAAGTCAATTATTGCATCAGGTCCAGTAAACTTTGGCCTTTTTGCTAGAAAGATGGGGAGAGTAAACCAAAACACTGTGAATTAGGCAAATGCTGTCCCTTTAATTTACCCACTTTATTTGTCCCACTGCAATGATATAATATTGATTCCAGCAGTTTGTGTACTGTGACAGATTCAGTACGAGAAAAGATATCTATTTAAAAAAAACTATAAAGGGTTTACCTTGTAATATACATTTCCCACTTGCTGTCTCCATGTATGGAGACCTACAAGGGCCACAGTCATATCCACCAGGGGTGCACATCTCTCTCTTCTTCAGGATGCATGTGATTTTAGGTGGGCAGTGTCCTTCCACCACTGCAAAAAGGAAATTACTATTTTGTTATTTAACCCCATGAAGTAACAAGCATCCATTTGTGCCCAGACCTTTACTGGATTCTATTAATTGCTCCTAATCCTGTAGCATGAATGGAAAAACCAATAACTTTAAAAGGTATCTATACACTTTCTGAAGGATTCGCAACTCACTAAAATTACCGCTAACGTAAGGTGGTTCTTTAACATTGTTACCGCAAGTGATCGCAATGACTTCTGAGCGCATCGCTGTTTCGTAAGCTTCGTCGCTGTGAATATTCTGGTGGAAAAATATTCGCAGCTATAACATGCGGAAACTTATAATAATAATAAACAGACGCCATTCCCTAATAAGAAACATGTGCAGGTCTGGTCAGGGTCGGACTGGGGGGCCCGGGGCCCACCGGGACTACTGTCCAGGGCACGCCACTGAAATCCCCACTAAAATTCGGCCGTACAGAGGGGGGCGGGGCCCCGCTACGCGTCACGCACCAGGTCCTGCCCCCCTCTAGGAACGCTACTGCCGACACTGGGTCTGGTCCACATCAGTAGTTTGTGATTAACTAGTGCTCAGAGAAAAACCTGAAGTTGATTTGTTTTTGTGTTGCACTGACTTGCATCAGTGAAAGAGTTTTATGTTCAAACCAGTTCAAAACTGTACAGGTATGGGACCTAATATCAAATTTACTTGAGACCTGGGCTTTTCCAGATAAAGGATATTTCTGTAATTTGGATCTCCATGCTATGTCTACTAAAAATAAATTCAACATTAATTAAATCTAATAGGATTGTTTTGTCTTCAATTGGGATTAATTATATTACAGCAGGGATCAAGGTATGGTTTTTATTATTACAGAGAAAAAGGAAATCATTTTTAAAAATTAGAATCATTTTATGAAAATGGAGAGATTCCCATAATTCAGAACTTTCTGGATAATGGGTTTCCTGATAAAGGATCCCATATCTGTACTACATAAACAAGCATGAATATAAAAATACCCAATTAACTTAGGTTAAAATGAAAGTATCACATTGATTGACATCTGTCCAAGTATTTTAAGGCCCATCAGAACCAGGATTTATAAGCATTTTAAGCTGACCATCACATCTGTCCACATCTGCCAAATTAGTTTGCTCTGTGAACAATGAGATTGCTCTCTAATATACTTAAAAAAATAGTCTTGTTGTCTTGTATCACATGCCAGTACAGACATGTAGCTGCTGAAAACTCCAGCTTTCTATTGACTTAAAACACATAAATATATTGCATGTAAGTAAATTCCACTCATACTAGTTTAACAAAGCAGTACATTGGTGATAGTTCATTGTTGTGTTTTTCATTCTAGTTCAGTGTCTAGTTAGTGTTCAGGAAAAGTTTTAAAAGCATATTGCAAATTGAAAGGACCGCAAAAGGTATAGTAAATTATTTCATTCATTGAGGAGGTTATTTACTAAAGTCCCAATTTTTCTGGTAGTTCTTTTAAATGGAAAACACAATTTTTCTTCGTAGAGGCTGCTAAAAGTTCAAATAAAAAAATACTCAATCTCAAACCTGCCGAGGTCATGTAGAATGGCAGATGTCCCTTTTACAATTGAAATATATCATGATCTGGACTGGGTTTCATATGATAATTTCAATAATGTGTGAATTTTGGTCAAATTAGAAAAAAATCACATGATTGTATTGAGTGTTTTTAAATTATTGATAAATAAGGTAAAAATATGGATGGGAGTTTGGTCAAAGTTGTTTTAATAAAATCATGAGAATAATTTGGATTTTAGCAAATAACCACCTTCGTGTTTATAAATATATTTGATATGATCCCATAATAGTGAAAAGTTTATGGAACATTTCCATAAGGGATAATGTAGTTCATATGTCTCTGGAATATTAGAAAATATAGCATGGCCCTGCTTTGTAATAAAATATTACAAAACTGTGGTAGATCAGTTAGTGGTCATACAGTATGTAGAATATTATACAGGTATAGGATCCGTTATCCGGAAACCCGTTATACAGAAAGTTCCGAATTATGGAAAGGCCGTCTCCCATAGACTCCATTATAATCAAATAATACAAATTTTTAAAAACGATTTCCTTTTTCTCTGTAACACTAAAACAGTACTTTGTACTTGATCCCAGTTAAGATATAATTAATCCTTATTGGAAGCAAAACCAGCATATTGGGTTTATTTAATGTTTACATGATTTTCTAGTAGATTTAAGGTATGACGTTCTAAATTATGGAAACACCTGTTATCCGGAAAGCCCCAGGTCCCGAGCATTCTGGATAATAGGTCCCATACCTGTATAGATAAGTAAATATGTTTATTGGTTGGTTTCATTAGTAGGAATGTTTTTGTGCTTCTAATCACTTTGTCAGGTTTAAAACAATAAAGGACACTGGTTATTAAAGTGGGCAGTGCTCTGGGTCCAGTAAGAGGTTTTTAGGGTTAAGTAACCTAGCAACAATGGAGCAGTTTTTAAAGCAAAATGTCTGGAAAAAGGGTCTGAAAATAAAAATAAGCACTGAATAATAAATTGGTTGTCAGTGATTGCAACAACCAATCATTGTGTGGATCACAAAAGTGCTCAGAGAAGCAGAATAATTTGACATAATTTAATTTTTTTGTCTTAGATCACTTTAATGTATATTGGGAAGTGTGCAGTGTTTTCAAATAATTTTTGGGTGTGGTTCCCCATTAATCAAAAAGACAAAAATAAAGCCATTGCACTAGACAATACATCAGAGGTATGTTTGCATCTGTGTATGTATTCAGAGAAAGATGAACTTTGTGGATCCATAAGAGGTTATTTTGTAAATTGTAGGAAGGTGGTTTTGGCCACAGTTGTCTTAGCAACGAATAACGACAATTTACATCTGAAAACCTTTGCCTATAATAAAGTCAGAAAAAATCTGCATGACTAGGGGGCAAGGGTCGAATTTCGAAGTTAAAAATACTTCGAAGTTCGACCATCGAATTGGAATACTTTGACTTTGAATATCGAAGTCGAAGTTTTTTTCACCGAAATTGAAGGATTTCAGCGATTGATCATATGATTTTACTTGACTTCCAAAAACATAGAAAAATGCTCTAGAAGGTCCTCAAAGGCTAACATAGCACTTCGGCAGGTTTAATTTGGTGAAATATTGAAATCTAAGTTTTTTGTAAAGAGACAGTACTTCGATTATCGAATGGTCGAATATTCGAATGATTTTACTTCGAATCAAAGTCGAAGCCGTATCCTATTCGATGGTTAAAGCATCCAAAAAATTACTTAGAATTTCGAATTTTTTTACTTCAAAAATTCCCTCTAGTTCACTTCGACCCTTGATAAATCTGCCCCTAATTGTGTATATAAAACACAAATTAAAGTGGTTTTTCACCTTTGAGTTATTTTTTAGTATGATGTAGATGGTGATATTCTGAGACAATTTGCAGTTTTTTTATTATTTTTGATGTACTTAGCTTTTTATTCAGCAGCTCTCCGGTTTGCAGTTTCAGCAATCTGGTTGCTAGGGTCCAAATTACCCTAGCAACCACGCACTGATTTGAATAAGAGACTGGAATATGAATTAGGGAGGGACTGAATAGAAAGATGAGTAATACAAAGTATATATAACAATAAGGGGCATTTACTATGGGTCAAATATCGAGGGTTAATTACCTTCGATATTCGACTGTTGAAGTTAAATCCTTCAACATTCGAATATCGAAGTCGAAGGATTTAGTGCTATTCATTTGATCGAACGATCTAACGATTCGAAGGATTTTAATCCATCGATCGAACGATTTTCCTTCGATCACAAATCGGCTAGAAACATTGAGGTTCGGTAGGTTTTAGTTGGCGAAGTAGGTAGTCAAAGTTTTTTTTAAAGAGACAGTACTTCGACTATCGAATGGTCGAATGATTTTTAGTTCGAATCTTTTGATTCGAAGTCGTAGTTGAAGGTCGAAGTAGCCAATTCGATGGTCGAAGTAGCCAAAAAAATACTTCAAAATTCAAAGTATTTTTTATTCTATTCATTCACTCGAGCTAAGTAAATGTGCCCCTAAATGTGTAGCCTTACAGAGCATTTGTTTTTGATGGGGTCAGGAACCCCTTATTTGAAAGCCAGAAAGAGTAAAGACTATAAAAGAGTAAAACTATAAAAAAAAATAAACAATGAAGACTAATTGAAAAGTTGCTTAGAATTGGCCATTCTATAATATACTAAAAGTGAATTTAAAGGTGAAGCACCCCTTTAAAACACAGGACATATTCATTAAAATCATTTGCTTTGACCTTTTGATTTAAGGTTGATGTATCCCAGTAAAGGAAGGTATTGAGTGTCCATGGCAACAGAGTCAGAGTCTGGGAAGCAGGAACACAGAGCAAAGTACGTCAGAGGCGTGAAAGGGAGAGAAGTGGGGGAGAGAAGAGTGATACAGAAAGAGAGAGAGAAACAGACCAGCACACCCAGTTGTTATTAATAGAGAAAAAAAAGCACTCACCTGTTACTGTTAAAAGAAGTAGAACTATGTAAAGTTCATGGCCTCCCATCTCAATGGCAGATACACTAGCTCACTGATGTACCACACTACCACTCACTTTACACTAGCAGTTTTTACAATCATACACCAACAAATTAATATTTTCCTGAAAGGAAACCCCAGCACATTGGAGACACCAGTTTCAAGGATAAATTAAACAGTCTGCTGCATACGCACTTTAAAATAACATAGTAAAGGACCAATAAATACTTCTATAACTATCCCTAGCTGAGCGCTATAGTTACATAGCCTTCAAAAACCACTAAAATAGCCAAAATACTATGACAAATACACACAAATATGCCCATATACAAAGGTTATTTATGTACAATGGTGGGCAGCAACAATAAGATAAAAGCTCACCAACAGGTTAGGGCTATGTAAACAACTGTGTTTGAAAAATAAACGCACAACTGTGCATCACAACAACACGCTGACAAGAATGAATCACACACACTGCAATATCCAAAAAATTATTTACCCATGTACACAAAAATGCACAGAATGGTATTCCACGTAGTGAAACAGAATTACACCCCACGCATCCCTTCGATATTAACATCTAACTATAGAGACAAAGCTGTACTGTATACATATACATACACAATCACAAGCAGGCAGAATTTGCTCAAAACTCCACTGAAATGGCACAGACTGATCTCACCAATGAATATATCTACAACTGAATAGTCACTGCCTTTTAGTACAATATGTAGTATATGCATAAGAGATTTAGCCATAAAATAATACAGTATACTCCTTAAAAAATCATCTGCACATTTACTTCTTTGCTTCTAGAAATCTAATACAGTGTCGACAATTATACCCAAAAAATAAGATTTTTTTAGACTGCACAGTCCTATTCAAATTGAAAAAGAAAGCAAACAATGTTGTTTGCAGACAGACCCAGGACACCAACGTATGGAATTGTATCTTTTGCACTAATGTTTCTCTTTCCTTGAAATATTTCAAATCTCTTCTTCCCCCATTACAGACTTTTTTCCAATTACCCCCTCTCCAACTGTTCCCCCTACTCTGCCTATTCTACTTCTCTTCTTCTGTTTCTTCTTTACTCCTTTTCTTGCCCTACATTTATAATCTTGCTGCCTACTGTTTTCATCCCCTCTATCTTCTTTCTCTGTCGGAATCCAAGTGAGATGTGAGTGTGCTTGTGTGTCACAGACACTGCGCATTGATATTTCTTTATGAATGGAGCAATGCGTGGGAGGGGGTAGGAGTCTGTGTGTGGAGAAGTGAGTCATCCAGCATAGGGGCCAATGAGGATAGAGCAGAGGTAAAACAATGAATTAGATATATCAACACTGAGAGAGACAGTGAGAGATTCTTGAAACAATGAACAATGGAGGTGATGTGGCGAAGAGAATTTTAACAAAAATACAGTTAATTTAGTGTGGAAACCTAAAATTAGAGCTAGGTATCATGGCAGGAGGGATTTTGAACTTTTAAAACAAACACCAGTAAATAAATTATTGCAGATGACAGCTGAAATATATATATTTTATTTTTTATAAAGGAAGAACCTACTGTCCTGCTAAAGGGATACTGTCATGGGAAAAAAATGTTTTTTCAAAATGAATCCGTTAATAGTGCTGCTCCAGCAGAATTCTGCACTGAAATCCATTTCTCAATAGAGCAAACAGATTTTTTTTTATTCTATTTCGAAATCTGACATGGGGCTAGACATATTGTCAATTTCCCAGCTGCCCCAAGTCATGTGACTTGTACTCTGATAAACTTCAATCACTCTTTACTGCTGTACTGCAAGTTGGAGTGATATCACCCCCCTCCCTTTTCCCCCCCAGCAGCCAAACAAAAGAACAATGGGAAGGTAACCAGATAAAAGCTCCCTAATACAAGATAACAGCTGCCTGGTAGATCTAAGAACAGCACTCAATAGTAAAAACCCATGTCCCACTGAGACACATTCAGTTACATTGAGAAGGAAAAACAGCAGCCTGCCAGAAAGCATTTCTCTCCTGAGGTGCAGGCACAAGTCACATGACCAGGGGCAGCTGGGAAATTGACAAAATGTCTAGCCCCAAAATTAAATATAAAAAAATCAGTTTGCGCTTTTGAGAAACTGATTTCAGTGCAGAATTCTGCTGGTGTAGCACTATTAACTGATGCGTTTTGAAAAAAACATGTTTTCCAATGACAGTATCCCTTTAAGTAAGTGCAACATACTTACTTGAAATTTGTCCGCAAACCTTGCTAGCATGAAAGGAGAACTGTATATTATAATTTGTAAACTAAAACAGCAGATTATTTATATCATTATAAGTGACCTATCAAAGAGTCTAAGGGGCAGATTCACTAAAGGGCAAATAATCGCCACTTCGCCAGGTGAAAATTAGTTACCACTACGCTAATTCACTAAAATGTGAAGTTGCGTCCTGGGTGCAGAACACTGGCGACTTTTCGATATAGTTACTTCGGCATGTGTGAGCGTTTCAAAGCGAAATTATGTTAGCGATCACTTCTGCCTAGGGAAACTTCTTATGCTTAGGTCAATATGAAAAGGGGGGTACATTAAAGTCATATAGACGTCTTTATTAGAGATGTTGGTGCAAATGCTTGAAGTGGCCACTTTTTATTACAAATGTCCAAGGAACCTGAATAAAGACCAAATAGATCCTCTAATGCCCTACACATGAGCCCACCCTAAAACGAATGTTCCATGCCCCTCAAATGTCTAGGGAAAAAAGTTTTTATCCTAAAAAGTTTAATAGTTCGGACTTTTGAAGGCAATCCCGCATGAAATAAAGACAAGTCACCAGCGTTTTTACAACTTTAATACATAAGATTGAGGAAGATGTAGGTTCATTTTAGCAGTTCGCCTGGTCTGAGGTGTCGAAGTCAACTCTGGCAAAGAGTTTAATGTTGCACTTTATTGGATTTGTGGCGTAAGGCCAGAGCGAAAAATCGCCTGGCGATAAAGTGTGAATATACGAACAGGTGTAGGTGACAATTCGCTAGCAAACGGGACCGTCACTAGCGAATTGTCGCCGACACCTGTTAGTAAATTGTCACTGTCCCTGCGAATGAGACTTCTGGAGAAATGTCGCTAGCGTTAGCCACTTCACCCTTTATTAAATCTGCCCCTAAAGTGGCACATACATATAATCAAATATTAAAAAGTAAATATTGCCTTTTTTCATTTTACCTTTAGGCAACATTTTGCAGTGTTCTATGCGTCATCTGACAGCAAGTAGGTCTGAAGTAGTGATGTGACAGTTGAAAATGTCACAAGACCCAACCCTAACCCACAATACCCTCACCCAAACTCGTCATGCTAATTTATATAATTGTGGCAGATCTTAACCTTCTCTTTTGTCATTGGAGGGGTGGGGCAAGCGTGAGTTTATATAATCAAGCTCCACCCTATCACTTGTAGGGCTTGGCACAGCGGAGAGGTCATGGGAGTAGCCGGTTGGCTGCAAATTCATCCCGTTACCCTAACTTACCTGGCATATATGTGTACCCTTCGTCTGTGTGTTAAGAACAGTACTTCATATGAACCAAAGGAATAGCCTGTAGTACTTAGAATGGCAGTGTTTCAGTATGTGACAATCCAATGGCACCCAAAATTAGAAAAATCTATTTTTCACAAGAAAACTTTTATGTGCTATATATGACCTGCAATGGCCGTGGGTATAGTTTCCCTTGAAACTATACTGATACAGAACAATCAGCCTGTTGTTAGTTGTTTGCGTGTTAGTCAGTTCGACCTTGCAGATTTAGTCGCTTGCACAGCAACAGAGCGGTTGCTAAAGGAAGAAGAGGCTGCAGTAGTTAACCCTAGCTTAGCTGGAACGCAACAAAGGCTTTCGATTAAATGAACCACAAAAGCCAGGGTATGAATCTCATTTCTGTCACCATGCCACCCTGAGTGGGAACAAATACATTTCATGACCATTTTAAGATTTTCTTTCATGACCATTTTAAGAACTTTCCTTTCAAATTTTCCAAGGATTTACGGTATATTATATAAGCGAAGCTTATCACCTATAGCAACCAATTAGCAGGTAGAATGTACTGGCCACCTGTTTAAAGGCAAACATCTCATTTGTTTCTATGGGTTACAGCATATTGAAAAACTTTGTGCCTTTTATTTTTTTTTTTTTTACATATGATGTTTTTGTATAATTTCGCCTAGATTAACAATCCTTAAACTCCTTTTGTACTGGTAGACATGGGTGTCCGCAGAAGGCTGCAGTTGCCCCACCCTGACTTCTACAGCTAGTTCCAAGAAATTGTTTGTAAATTTAATTCCCAACAATACAAAATGTTTTTTTTTTAAACCACCACAAAGCAAGCCTTAATTAGGTTATTTTTGCATTGTCACAAATAGCTTCATCTTCAGTGGTATGCTACCCTATTACAGGTATGGGACCTGTTTTCCAGATAACGAACCTTTCCATAATTTGTCTATTCATACTAGCAAATCATTTAAACATTAAACCCAATAGGCTGGTTTTGCTTCCAATAAGGATTAATTATATCTTAGTTTGGATCAAGTACAAGTTATGTTTTATTAATACAGAGAAAAAGGAATTAAAAAAAAAAGTCTATGGAAGATGACCTTCCCGTAATTCAGAGCTTTCTGGATAACAGGTTTCTGAATAACGGATCCCACACCTGTAGCTCACTTGCCCCCCCCCGGAAAATGTTTACACACCCATGCTGGTAGAGGTTTGATCTCTCAATATAATGCCCTGCAGTGGTCACAGTAGCCGCAAAAAAAGAAACTAGGAGCAGCTTTGTCGGCTTCAGAAATACAATACATTTGTAAAATATAATACATTTTGTTTGCTCTCAGGAATTTTTAGTGCAACTCTACTTTGTATTTATTTGTATGTATTTTACTGACTCCTTGTTTGTTATACTAAATTAATGTATTGTTCTTCGGTTCAGTGCTGCTTACATAAGTAGCTATATAAATATATAAATAGGGTTGCCACCTTTTGATAAAATTTTTACCGGTGGGTGGTGGGGGCAGGAATAAAAGGGGCAGGCCATTATGTAAAAAGGGGTGGAGCCACAATGGCCAGAAGGCGGGTTGAGGAGCCATCCTGGGAGAAAAAAGGTTGCGAGTGGATTTTGGGCAGGCCAAGGGCTTTTTTTTTAAAGGTATTACAATTTTACCGGCCGCTACATTGCCAATAAATTTGTAATACTGGTCTTGGCAGGTGTTTTACCGGCTAGGCTAGTAAAATGCCGGCCGGGTGGCAACCCTATGTATAAATAATAATATATAACGCCCTCTATAATGTTTGGGAAAAAAGACACATTTTCTTTGATTTACCCCTCTGCTCTTCGGTGTGAAATTTTAAATCAAACAATTCAGACGTGATTTAAGTGCACATTCCAGAAAAGTTATTTGCATACATTTCAGTTTCACCATGTAGAAATTTCAGGGTACCATATTTGATTGAGGTGGAGATTTTGCATTACTGGGGAAGGACACTGCTGACCTAGTAGTAATTATGTAAGCGACCCTGATCACCATAATGAGGCATGGCAATGTAATAAATCATAATCATTCACAGAAGCTCCACAGGAGTGTTCATTCTTCAAATGGAGGGTTAGGAAGAGCAAGAGAGACAGACAAGAGAGTGTATAATGTCGCTTACTGTAATTTATAAGGCTACTGGAAGTAACCAAGGACTATTGGCTATAATAAAGCAGAAGACTGCTTTGAACTCAATTCAAATTTCCCCAAAAGGTTATTGTCTTTGGTCATAGCCCTTTCTCCTCCAAACACCTGAATAAGCAGGCTGATTGGCAGAGAATGTGGTGAAGGTCTGTGTCTGTTTGGTTGGGATAGTTGTGTTGCGCTTGATGAGCACAGTCATTACTCCCCCTGCTGTCTCCAAGCCCAGAGATAGAGGAACAACATCCAGCAAAACTAAAAGCACATTTTCTGTCACCCATTAGAATGGCAGCCTGTACAGCAGCTCCATTTGCCACAGCCTCATCTGGATTTATGCTCTTGTTTAGCTCTCTGCCATTAAAGAAGTCTTGAAGTAGCTTTTGCACTTTAGGAATGCTTGTGGAACTCCCACAATGACAATCTCATGTATTTGGGATTTGTCTAATTTGGCACCTCTCTGAGCCTTTTCTACAGGTTCCAAGGTACCCCTGAAGAGGTCAGAGCACAGTTCTTCAAAGCGGGCCCTGGTGATGAATGTGTAGAAGTCAATACCTTCAAACAGGGAGTCAATTTCAATGCTTGTCTGGCTGCTGGATGTCAGGATACATTTGGCTCGCTCAAAGGCTGTCATCAGCCTCCTTAGAGCTCTTTTGTTCTGACTGATATCCTACTTGTGTTTTTGCCTAAATTCCTCCACAAAGTGATCGATCATACAACTGTCAAAGTCTTCTCCACCCAGATGAGTGTCACCGGCTGTTGCCTTAACTTCAAAGATGCCATCATCAATAGTAAGGGTGGAGACTTCAATTGTTCCACCTTCCAAATCAAAGATAAGAACATTGTGCTTCCCTCTGGCTCCTTTGTCTAAGCCATAGGCAATGGCAGCTGCTGTAAGTTCATTGATGATTCTCAAAACATTCAGTCCTGCAATGACTCCAGCATCCTTTGTGGCCTATCTCTGGGAATCATTAAAGTAGGCTGGCATAGTGATACCAGCATTGGTAACAGGGTGGCCCAGGTAAGCTTCTGCTGTCTCTTTCATCTTTATAAGCATCATAGATGAGATCTCTTCAGAGAAGAAGGTTTTATACTCCACTTTGACCTCATCGCTTACCACTTGGAATGGCCAGTGCTTCGGGTCAGACTGAACTACAGGACCATTGAATCTTAAACTGGACCTGCTGGCACCCCTACAGTTCCTTGTGTCTAGGGTTGCCACCTTTTCTGGAAAAAAATATAGGCCTTCCTATATTTTTATGGTTTTTCCCTATAAATAACATTGGCATCAGGCAACTTTTTTACCGGCCTGGCTGGTAAAATACCGGCCAGGTCGCTACCCTACTTGTGTCCAGGCTGTGATGGAGGAGGGTGGGAGCCAGGGCCGGAACTAGGGGTAGGCAGGTGAGTCTAGGGCGCAATAATAGAGGGGCACTGGGCAGCTACCTCTAAAATTGTCCTGCCTATCCCTAGCCGGGTTCGCACCCTTTACTCCACTCCCTCCTGTCACCTTATCCTCCCCTCTGATGCGTTCTCCTCCCCTCTGTCGCATTCTCCTCCCTTCCATCGCATTCCACTCCCCTCTGTCGCATTCTCCTCTCCTTTTTAAAGCACGCATGCTCACATGCTAGGGTTGCCACCTTTTCTGGAAAAAAATACCGGCCTTCCTATATATTTATCTTTTTTCCCTATTAATAACATTGGGATCAACAATCATTTTTACCGGCAAGGACGGTAAAATACCGGCCAGGTGGCAACCCTAACACACGCACAAGTACGGTTGCCACCTTTCAATAAAATTTGGAGGTAAAAAGAGGTGGGACATGATGTCAAAGCGGGCGGGGAGTAGGGTTGCCACCCGACCGGTATTTTACCGGCCTAGCCGGTAAAATACCTGCCAGGGCTACAAATTTACCGGCAATGTAGCTGCCGGTAATTTGTAATACCTATAACAAAAGCCCTTGACCCTCCGGCAGAAAATTACCTCTCCTTCTTCTTCTGCCCCTCTCGTGATGGAGTCCCGCCCCCTTTTACATCACGACGCGCACACGGCCGGTCCCTTTTTACGCCACAGTCCGCCCATTTACCCGTGGCTCCGCCCCTGTTATGTCACAGCGTTACCGCCCCATCACTGGCCGGTAAATTTTTTAAAAAAAAATGGCAACCCTAGCGGGGAGTGACCACAAAGGGGGCGGAGTTGTGGCGTGCAATTGGACGTGACGTCAAAGGGGGCCATCTGACCTGTATTTTACCCGCCTGGTAAAAATGATGCTTCATCCCAATGTTATTAATAGGGGAAAAAAGCAAGAATATAGGAAGGCTGGTATTATTTTTTCCAGAAAAGGTAAAATGATGCTTGATGCCATAGGAAAAAAACAGCAAGAATATAGGAAAGACAGTATTTTTTTCCAGAGATGGTGGCAACCCTAATTGTATATAAAGAGGAAGGCAAATGGGATGGAGGCACTTGGGGCAAGTGAGAAGCAGTCAGCAGAAGGTAAGGATTAAGAGAATGGGAAAAAAGAGCAAGGCAGAGAGAAAGCTATTCTTCGCCACTTGGATTTTAGACTAGTGGTAGTTTGGTCCTGGGTTATATTTCATTTATCAGAGGTAATACAAAAAAGAAACACTATTACGTCATCACCGTGCGACCCATTCAGTCTAGCTGGAGAACGCGCTAATTGCGGTCTCGCTAAAGTCTCGCGAGATTTACCAACCTGGGCGCTAGAACGGCGAATGAGCGGAAGGCGTTTCGTTCTTAGCGGTGGTGGTTCTAGTCTGTAGTTTCCAGACAGAGGCGTGACTGCAACAGGAACGATGGTAACAGCGCGGAAACACGAACGCTTTACTTTTCTTCCACGTTTCGTGTCGGGTACAGCAAGATATCTTTTATTGGTTATGTCTCGTTAGGGAACACGTTTTGCAATGTTCTGTGAAGGAACGTGAAGTCCGTGCAAGAATTGTGCTGCAATTATATGATGTACACGAACTGCACAATAGGTGACTGGTTTGTATAACTGGTTTTCTTTCTTTGCAGCTATTCTACTCCTTCTTCAAGTCTCTAGTAGGGAAGGACGTGGTGGTAGAGCTGAAGAATGATCTGAGGTGAGTGTGATATATACAGTTATCTCTATTATTTGCCCACTTTTTGTCCTACATAGCCTTGTCTTTCTTATTGTCTCCTTTTCCTTGTTAATAGTGCTGCTCCAGTAGAATTCTGCACTGAAATCCATTTCTCAAAAGAGCAAATATATTTTTTTTATATTCAATTTTGAAATCTGACATGGGGCTAGACACATTGTCAATTTCCCAGCTGCCCCAAGTCATGTGACTTGTGCTCTGATAAACTTCAATCACTCTTTACTGCTGTACTGCAAGTTAAAGTGATATCACCCCCTCCCTTTCCCCCCCCCCCAGCAGCCAAACAAAAGAACAATGGGAAGGTAACCAGATAGCAGCTCCCTAACACAAGATAACAGCTGTCGGTTAGATCTAAGAACAACACTCAATAATAAAAACCCATGTCTCGCTAAGACACATTCAGTTACATTGAGAAGGAAAAACAGCAGCCTGCCAGAAAGCATTTCTCTCCTAAAGTGCAGTCACATGACCAGGGGCAGCTGGGAAACTGACAATATGTCTAGCCCCATGTCAGATTTCAAAATTGAATATAAAAATATCTATTTGTTCTTTTGAGAAATGGATTTCAGTGCAGAATTCTGCTGGAGTAGCACTATTAACTAATGCATTTTGAGAAATTTTTTTTTTCCCATGACAGTATCCCTTTAAAGGACAAGGAAAGTCTAAAAGAGAATAAGGCATGTTTTTCGATGACAGGATCCCTTTAATAACATTTGCAACCGTATTGTACAGGTATAGGATCCTTTATCCAGAATGCTTGGGACCTGGGGTTTTCTCGGATAACGGAGCTTTCCATTATTTGGATCTTCATACCTTAAGTCTAACAGAAAATCATGTCAACATTAAATAAACCCTATAGGCTGGTTTTGCCTCCAATAAGGATTCATTATAATCTTAGTTGGGATCAAGTACAAGCTACTGTTTTATTATTATTATTATTATTATTATTATTATTATTATTATTATTACAGAGACAAAGGAAATCATTTTGTAAAAATTGGATTATTTGGATAAAATGGGGTCTATGGGAGACAGCTATTCCGTAATTCAGAGCTTTCTGGATAACTGGTTTCCGGATAACGGAAAAGTGACAAATCTTATCTTTCTACTTTCACAACAAGTTCTAGGTATGGTATTCCTAACCTGCACCTACCAGAAATATAACTTTATTTCTTTATTGCAATTGTTTCTGGGCTGCTACTGTGCACTGTGTTGCATTAGTCTTCTTTTCATTGGCTCGTGGCTAGCTGAAGCCTTGTGGGAAGGCCTGACTGTACAGCATGTGGAATCAGCAGCAATGGATGAAATCTTCAGACAAAAGGATCTCAATGTTTGTTTCTATACAGCCTCAAATGATTAAACTGTCTTGTATGATTTAGTTTAAAGATGTCTTTATGCAAAAGGTTAACCTTTGGGTGCACTTTATGGATTTCATGTTCCTTTTTGTCAAAACTCCTTTACAGGAGAACTATAGTGAGAAACGGCTTCATTCTCTCCATTAGTCAAAATTTGATTGACAGTTAGATCAGTGTTACTTTTTTTTTTTTTTGCCCCATTATTGCCCCATTTACATACTTAAAGGGACACCTTTTAAAAACACCCCCTTTTTTCAACTTGAACTTTAAAGAAAAAACACCAAAATTAGCATTTTTGTCTAAAATATATTTATCTCAGGTACAATTTCCAGGGCCAGTCCTGCCACAAGGCAAGACAAATGTGTATAAAATCTGCGCTTATGAACAATAAATACAGTCATATCAAAAAGTGTGGGAACCCCTCTTAATTCTTTGGAGTTTTGTTTATTATTGGCTGAGCTTTCAAAGTAGCAACTTCCTTTTAATATATAACATGCCTTATGGCAACAGTAGTATTTCAGCAGTGACATAAAGTTTATTGGATTAACAGAAATATGCAATATGCATCATAACAAAATTAGACGGGTGCATAAATTTGGGCAGCCCAACAGAGATATTACATCAATACTTAGTTGAGCTTCCTTTTGCAAATGTAATTGCCTCTATAGCCTTTGATGAGTGTCTGGATGATGGTATTTTGGACCATTCATCCAAACAAAACCTCTGAGACAGCTTTTTGTAGCCTTCCCCTAAACCATGATACTGAACAATCTTTGTTTTCAGATCTTTTGAGAGTTGCTTTAAAGATCCCATGCTGTCACTCTTCAGAGGAGAGTCAAACAGAAGCACAACTTGCAATTGGCCAACTTAAATACCTCTCATGATTGGACACACCTGCCTATGAAGTTCAAGGCTTAACGAGCAAATCCAACCAATTTGGTTTTGCAAGTAATCCGTATTGGGGCTCTTACTGATGAGCGGTTGAAGCTGCGCTCCCCTGCGTTCCATTTTTTTGAGTTCAGCCGAGTGCAGGATTAGACGCATTACGTTTTTTCCAATGGGGCTGTACTCACACAGGCACGTGTAGGCGCCGAGCGCAGGTTGAGACGCAACATGCTGCATTTTTCCTGCGCTCGGCACCAACACGTGCCTGTGTGAGTACAGCCCCATTGGAAAAAACGTAATGCGTCTATTCCTGCACTCCCCTGCGGCTGAACGCAGAAAAACGGAATGCAGGGGAGCGCAGCTTCAACCGCTCATCAGTAAGAGTCCTTGAGCAGTTACTTGCATTCAAATTATCAAAACTACAAGGGTACCCAAATTTTTGCTCAGCCAGTTTTTCACATTTGATTTAATTTCATATAAATTAATACTGCTTCACTTAAACTCACCTGTTCATTGCCCAACCTTATCGTGGCAGAGTGTATTGTGTATACAGGATTTAAAAAAAAAAAAAATATTTACATGCTTTTTAAACCTCATCATACTGTTAAATTAACATCATATCAGCAAGCCATCTTTTTTGTTGCTCTGTTACATAAATGCTTCTCTCTCTCGCAGTATCTGTGGTACTCTACACTCTGTTGATCAGGTAAGAAACTAAGCAATAACCATTTTTTCATGATCTAAGTTACAAATGCTCCGAGATATAGACTTGGCTAATTTCAACATAATGTCAGCTCAGTCACACATTTGGTCAGTAAATAACTAAACTAATTTTAGATGAATGTTGAAAACTAAACTAAGTTTAAGTATAATAACAATTTGTGAAACCCATTTCTTAAACGTATAGTTAATACCAGCAAGACACATTTAGAATTTGAACGTGGATGCATTATTTCTGCATCATCAGGATAGAATGACTGCAATATATATATATATAAAGTTGTTATCAGAATAATAGCTGTCCAACATCACTTATCGGATCAGTCACTGTTTTTGGTACAGATTATATTATATGAAGAATCATTTCTTTCTTCCTCCTTGGGATGGGGCAAATCCACACTCCCCAGCAAACCAACTCACTTTGTTTGTATTGTACTTTTGGACCAACCTATGAACTAGCTATCAATCTAGCCACATATGCAGTGTCCCAATATGACATGTCAGTAGTAGTAGTAATAGCAATGGTTGCTTGCATACCACTGCAGTTCTCCTCCATTGCATGGAGGAGAGGCTGCCTCCTAATGAAGCTGTAGGCAGATATTGCCAGCATAGAGACTGACATCTATACAATTTCTAGAGATGGGATCCTTGATACCTGGACCCCCAACTTTCCATGTATGCTGCTGGATGACTGAGGCCATTTTGGCTTACAACCATGCTGGCCCTCCACTATGTGCTTACTATCAGGCTAACGAACAAAGCCATGTTTAGCAAAATCATTCCAAATCAAAAGAGAGCAAATACAGTTGTGTTCAGAATAATAGCATTTCAACATCACTAAACAGATCAATCACTGTTTTCGGTAGAAATTATATTTCTGCATGGCAAATAATTTACTAGTAGGTGTAGTAGGGTAAGAGAAAACCAACATTCATGACACGCATGATGCTGATTTGGTGTAATTGAATCATTAATTGATGCTTGTTCCAAATAATAGCAGTGTGGAGCTTAATTAGTGAGGTCATTCATTCTGTGAAAAAACAGTTGTCAATTAAGGCAGCAAATGTTGTGCATGTTGGTAATATGCATTTCTCCAGGCATGTACCTATTCTGCCACCTACCCCTGTTTCAGGCCTTGTCCCGCCTCTGGGAGGTTAATCTCCTCATATTATGGGACAGAGCCTCACTTGATATATTGGATACATTCTGCTGGGTATATTGTCAGTCTGGGAGAATTTTTTTTTCTCTCTCACCTCAGAGGGCTTGCTTGGGGAAATATGTTCTAGAATAGCACTTCCTACGGAGTTGTGTTTCTCATTATCCATCAAACCATATTTCACTTCTGTTTAATTTTCAGTATTTGAACATTAAGCTGACTGATATCAGTGTAACAGACCCAGAAAAGTATCCACACATGGTAAGCCATTGTTTAACTTTTATTTAATTCGCTACAAACTTTGCATTTTGACATATTTGTTAAATCTGATTTCATATTTCTTTAGTTGTCCGTGAAGAATTGTTTCATCCGTGGATCTGTTGTGCGCTATGTACAGCTTCCTGCTGATGAAGTTGACACTCAGCTTCTCCAGGATGCTGCACGGAAAGAAGCTGTTCAGCAAAAGCAGTGACCTACAAGAGCTGAAAGGGTGGGAGCTGGTTCACAAGCAGTGATGGGTATTGTCAACTGCCTGTATTTCTATAAGGCCATGTATAGGAGCCAGCAGCAACTTCTTACCTGTTATACAGGTTTCACATTTTTTTTTGTAAGAGACCCACTTTTTTTTCATCCTAATTTATGAAGTTTCAAATGTAATGATTTGTAATACTGTTCACTTTTGAATACAAGCTAGGCATTTTGCTCTATAAAGACGGTGGTCTCAGATATATTTGGGGAAGACCAAGCCCCAAGGTTTTCTTTTTGTTTAAATAAAGTCTGTAGTAACAGTGGTCAGCTCATGTTATTTAGCAAAGCAATCTGTTTGTGATGCATCTGCATTTAATGGTGTAGGTGTTGGATTTGGTGATTGCCAATTACAACACAATTATTTTTTGATAAGATGTTCCCATTGTAGAACAAAATTGTGTTGTACGCTCTTCTCCAGAGCTTTAAAGTCATATGACTGTAGTAGCAGTCTTTTCAAATTCCAGTGCATTATTAATGCTCAATGTGTTGGGGAAATTGTTACCAGAGACGACTTGAGGTGAAAGAGTTTGACACAAGCTCAGGGGAGTCTAAGCTCATCAAAAATCAGAACCTCGAACAAGGAAATCAGAAGGTGTATAAAATGGCTTTAAAAATATGCAAGCCACTTGTACCCTTAATGGGACTGCACTAGGGAAATCCATTATGGAAAAGGATCTTTGAGTCCTTGTAGATGATAAACTTGGCTGTAGCAAGCAATGCCAGTCAGCAGCACCTCAGCAGCATTGAGGGCAAATAAGGTCTTGAGCTGTATTAAAAGGGGCATAGAGTCACGGGAGGAGGGGGTCATTAGAGCACTAGTAAGGCCCCATCTAGAATATGCTGTACAGTTTTGGTCTCCATCTCTCAAACAGGATATTATTGTATTAGAGAAGGTCCAGAGAAGGGCAACTAAGCTGGTAAAAGGTATGGAAAATCTTAGCTATACACTAAGACTGGCCAAATTGGGGATGTTCACGCTGGAGAAGAGGCATTTAAGGGGAGATATAATTGTGTATAAATATATAAGGGGATCATATAATAATCTCTTTAATGCTTTATTTACCAGTAGGTCTTCTGACACAAGGTCACCCATTCTGTTTAGAAGAAAAGAGGTTCCGCCTAAATATTCGGGAAGGGGTTTTTTACAGTGAGAGCTGTGAAGATGTGGAATTCTCTCACTGAATCAGTGGTACAGGCTGATACATTAGATAGCTTTAAGAAGGGGTTGGATGGCTTTTTAGCAAATGAGGGAATACAGGGTTATGGAAGATAGTTCATAGTACAAGTTGATCCATGGACTAGTCATATTGCCATTTTGGAGTCAGGAAGGAATTTTTTCCCCCTCTGAGGCAAATTGGAGAGGCTTCAGATGAGGTTTTTTTTGCCTTCCTCTGGATCAACTGGCAGGCAGGTTAAAAAAAAAAATAAGTTAAAAGGTTGAACTTGATGGACGTGTGTTTTTTTTTTTCAACCTAACTTACTATGTATGTTACTATGTATATAGGCTTTTACATGGAAATGTGTACAGGAGTAAAAGGGAGGTACTGATCTGAGAGCATAGCGATATTTCTGCACAGCAAAGAAAAACAAAGAACTGCTCTTACAGCCAAATAGGTGGCTCTATCATCAAGGCCAGTGTAGAAGTGTCAAGGCTAACTTGAGAACAGAATCCATGCAACTCAGGGGCTGTATGGGGGAAATCTGCATACACAGAATGTTGTTCTCTCTCATTACTTTTAATGTAAAACGTTCTTGAGGAAGAGGCCTATTTTCTTACATTTAAAATTTATTAAGTAATGACACCAAAAGTTATTTTTAAAAGAAAAACTAGGTTTCAGTATTACACATATCACACCACATTCTGCAATTTGCTTGTTGTAAAGAATAGTTTGCTATTCTGCTCACATTACTTTGTATTCCTCTTTACTGTAGAAAGCATAAATGTACTTGCATGTATTGAAAATTTGGATGCAACATTTTGATTGGTCTTTAATATGAATGTTTTATTAGAATTCTTGTTCTAGGGTGCAGCAGAAAATGTTTTGCTCACTGATTAAAATGGAGAATTCTCTTAATCATTTCTGTGTAAAGCACCATGCATTAAGCAATGTACAAAAGATAGGGATGCACCGAATCCAGGATTCGGTTCGGGATTCGGCCAGGATTCGGCCTTTTTAAGCAGGATTTGGATTAGGCCGAATCCTTCTGCCGAACCGAATCAGAATCCTAATTTGCATATGTAAATTAGGGGTGGAAGGGAAATCACGTGACTTTTTGTCACAAAACGGAGTAAAAAATGTTTTCCCCTTCTCACCCCTAATTTGCATATGCAAATTAGGATTCGGTTCGGTATTAGGCCGAATCTTTCGCAAAGGGTTCGGCCGAATCCAAAAAAGTGGATATGGTGCATCCCTAACAAAAAAAACAAGATTGTCCTGCTCAGAACATCATCTAAGGGGTCATTTATATTAGCACAGGGTGCAAGTGTGTGCCTCTTAGTGTTCAATTACTCAACACTTGGGCTCGGGGTAAGCTGTGCTCTGCTTTTCATGCTGAATTGGAAATCTGGCGCAAGAATCATAGTGCAGCTAAGTCCTGTCTTTATCTCACAAGTTAGGGGCTGGTATGTAGGCCCTTCTGCAATATAGTTGTGGCTAATGCAGTGAGAGCTGGATTTGCTGTGTAAGTAACAAATCTGTACACTTCAGAAAGGAAAGCAGAAACTTCGCAGCTTTTTTTTTTTTGCACAATAATTTCTTATATACTCCTTGGGGTGGGGCAAATCCACCCTCCGCAGCAAACCAAGCTACTTTCTGTTTGGCACTTTTGGACCAACCTATTAACTAGCTATCTACCCACATATACAGTGTCCCAATATGTCAGTTGTAATAGCAATGGTTGCTTGCATAGCTCTGCCGTTTTCCTCCATCACATTGAGGAGGGGTTAACTCCTAATGAAGCTTTAGGCAGATATGGTCACCATAAAGACAATGCACTGACATATATACAATTTCTAGAGGCAGGATCCATGATACCTGGACCCCCAACTTTCCATGTATGCTGCTGGATGACTGCTGCCATTTTGGCTTACCGCCATACTGGCCCTCCACTATGTGCTTACTATCTACAAAGTCATGTTTAGTAAAACATTCCAGATCGAGAGAAAGGAAGAACAAATACAGTTGTGTTTAGAATAATAGCCACAGTACTCTGTGAAGACAGCCAAGCATGGTGGCATGAGCAACATCTTGGTTCCAGACCAACAAGATTGATGTTATGGAGTGGCCAGTCAGATTCCCTAACCCCAGTCCAATATAAAACTTCTGGGGTGACCTAAAAAAGTTGTTGCAGAAGAATTGTGGAATGTAACAGGTGCCAGAAGTTTGTGAATCTTTGAGTTTGTAAAGAAGAATAAAGGCATTGCTATTTTTTGGAACCGCCTAATATTCCTGTACAGAAAGTGAAGAAAAGAGAATAACACAAATGTGATAAATGTTTCTTTGTGCTTTGATTTGGAATAGAAAGTGCAGTGTTCCCAATGCATTTGTGTGTATGGAAATACAAGCTTTTATAAGGATTTTGAGATTTATTCACTTTTTAAAAAACATTGCTATTATTCTGCACACACCTGTATGTAGCATAAAAGTTAACATTGTCAAAAGAAAAATGTGACATTCAAGAAAACGTCATAGATTTTATATCACAGATATACTGAGAGGGAAAATATTCATTCAATCTTCTATGTGCAAAAGGGTACAATGTAAAGATCCATTTAGCCTCCAGCGTTACATGTCACCTGCTAGGTGATGCAAAGTCACTGTTCTTGTGTCCAAAAGTTTTTTGCAGTAAGTTGTTCCACCTACTTGGTGTTAAAGGGGATATTTGCCCTGAGTTTTTAAAGTTAAACAGATTTGGGCATTGAAAGATTATTATCACAATTTTATTTAATTTTATGAAAAAGATCATTTTAAATAATCCACCTGCAAAAGTAGCACTTTATAAAGCCTCTTTGCTCTGCCAGACAGGGGACCTCAAATGTATGTTATATCACAGCAGGCACAGGCCAGCATCAGACTGCAACCTCAAGGGCCCAGCCCCCAGTCCCCTGCTCGCACCACATAGTGTACCTTTTTACCACCTTCCTACTGTTGATAACCATGGAATAGTAAGGGAATGCAGCATTCTAGGTGAGTTACCTGGGTAGTTGGGGGGCCTGCAAGGGATGAGTCCCACAGGGATTTCCCCAGTGTCCTGCAGGCCCAGTCCGACTCTGGCACAGGCCAACACTCTTTTGCTATCCTGCTAACTATTCATACGATTGGCTGAATTGTTTCAGCCAATCAGAGGACAGAGATGCAAATGAGCAAATTTGTAGAACACTTTGTAAGCTCTACTTGAAACCTTACTTTGATGTAGAAAAGTTAGGGTCTATGCAGTTCAACTTTTCAAGGTAGATGTATCAAAAGAACAAATTGTAAATATTATTTAAATGACCATATCGCGCTTGGCTACCCGCACCGGGAGAGAGCACCATGTGCGAGCAGCCATGTCCGGTCACTCGCATGCGCATAATGAAAAGCTGCCCCAAATTGCTCATTATGCGCATGCGAGTGACACAACATGGCTGCTTGCAACGGGAGTTCCCTCCCGGTGCTGGTAGCCTAACACTGGCGGGGGTCATTTTTTAAAAAAAAAACAAAACTGCTGTTATCCCCAACCGGAATGTGAGCTCTATTAGCCCACACCTTTGGTTGAGGATAACATTTTTACCCAACAGGTGCCCTTTAACTCTCCCTGCGCCATCTTCTGGTTCTTCTTCGGGTCTTCTTCCCTTGTGCAATTTATGTCACAGAGCATGCGTAGTTGTCGCGAATGGTAAAACTGCTCCAACTGGGCATGCTCTGATACCCTGCTGAGTTCCTGAGGAAGACCAAAGATGACGCCCGTGAGTTGGTAGGGGCATTTGTGTCTAAAGAATTGGGCACGTGTCACTGGAAATGGTGCCAACTTACTTGGAAAACTTTCAGTGCAATGTTGTCTAATTTATGCCAGTGTCATTGGGTTCATTTTATCGCACCGGCCACATTTGCAGGTGTAACTCCCACAGTGAGTGCAACATCACTGGAATTTTGGACATAAAAAGCTGCATTATGGGGGGAAATGGCAATTGCATACCTTTCAATTGTCCCATTCTCTGCGTGACAGTTACGATTTTGACTGCTCTGCCACAGTCCCACGTTTCTTTCTGAAATGTCTCGATTTTCTCATTGCTCTCTTGCACTGATGCAATAAAAAGATACAAAATTTCTGAAACGTAATTAAAAGAAGCAGCTTCTTGGCAGAGAGCCCAGAACACAGAGAAGCTGCACTTTGATACATTTGTAACACTTTAAGATAAGCAAAGATACAATTAAATTGTAAGGCAAGTCTCTCTGGAGGGTAATTTCACCTTTAATAGCAAAACTGTTATAACACCTAAAACTCTCAGAAATGTGGTAAAACTTTCATAACCTGCTATTTTTGTAAAATGGACATGGTCACTGGGGTGTGGCCATAATACGGGCGTGGTCAAAAGTTGTTTGGGAAACAATTGGGCTCTGAAACTGTGCTTTTCCCCTTTATAACTATTTTATGAGCGCTATATAAAAGCTTAAAATGACATATTTAGTGTTTGTTTGCACCAAGTCTATAGACAGACACAACCATAGAGAAATAAGGGTCTGTTAAAATATTCTACACCACCTACACGTGACAAAACAGGACAGTACTCATTATTCATATATGTTACTCAGGAACTCCTATTTATTACATCAGGTTGATGTTTCCCTATTTGCCCACTAGGTGTCAACAACACAAGTTACTGACACGGTGAGCCCCATACTGTGTCTATTGTCTGCCTGTCTTTTCGCACGACATAGTCTAAAAACAAATCTTCTCTTGTTTCGTGTAAGGGTTCCAATACTATTGTAACCAGAACTGCATGTAGTTATATGTATCGAACTAACAGGACAGTGGTAACAGGAATAAAAATAAAGGACCCTGGGTGACGGCACAGCAAGAACAGTCCACTGAGGGCAAATTGCGGTCCTTCCAGCAGCCGCAAAGAAGGGCGGAAGTAGGTAGTAAGGGCTTGCGCAGAATACACGTGGGTAATATAGTTGACGTCAATCCATAGACCGGAGGAGCGAAGGAGAAAGAAAAGTGTGTAAGAGAATGGAAAAGAGACATATTTGACTAATGAGAAAAGGTTTGATGGGATGGGAGACATGGAGAATGTGCAAGAGATGAGGAGATGAGCAGGGAAGACTAGACAATGTCAGGCATTGTGTGAACGTAGAAAGAGTGGGAACTATAATGAGTGGGAACTATAATGAGTGGGAACTATAATGAGTGGGAACTATAATGAGTGGAAACTATAATGAGTGGAGAGGAAATACTGGGACTCAGGGATGCGGTTCTGTCAGTGTCATGAGCAAATAAGTAGCGTCACTTAGCAGCTGACAAGAAGTAACAGACACTGGAATGGAATTACAAATAGGCTTTGGCATTCCAAGTACCTAGAGACCCCAGCAGACCCCCACCAGTCCCCTAATAGTGTTAGGACCATTTGCAGAATTTACAGCTTGCCAGTCTGGGCCTGTTTACCAGTATTGCTGCTTTTTCCCAGCTGTCCCTCTTTTCCATCACGATGTACCTTGAATTGTTTTCCTTGTGTTACCTTGTTGTTAGTTTCTTCTGCACAATCTCTGCTCTGTGAGACAGGAAAACTGCTGCTGTTAGAATCCTGCCTGGATCTATCTTATCAAACTGTTACAAAAGTATGTTAAGTATCTATTCTGGGCTGTCTGCCAAGACCCAATTGAGTTAAAACTTTGTATCTGTTTCTGGCTGTTCAGTGCAACAGATCAAAGAGAAACTCGGGACTTATCAGTACAAATCTGTGACAGTGGGTTGAGCTGTCAAAAGCGGGACTGTCCCACTCAAAACGGGACAGTTGGGAGGTTTGGTATTTTGTAGACTTGTAGAGAATGGTATTCTGAGACAATCTGCATTTGGTTTTCATTTTTGATTATTTGTGGTTTTTGAGTTATTTTGCTTTTTATTCAGTCTCCAGTTTCAGGAATCTGGTTGCTAAGGTCCAAATTACCCTAGTGACCATGCATTGCTTTAAAGGAGAATTCAACCCCTTAGGTGCAAAAATCCCTCCCCTGCGTAGGCCCCCCTCCCCCCGGGCAAATGCCCCTTACTTACCCCTCCTTCTAGGTCCTCTCCAGCGGAGTTCACGGCAGCCATCTTCTCCCGAGCGCTCTTCTTCCTGTAGTCATCGGCGTTTGGTGGCGCATGCGCAGTAGGACACATTTGCAGGTACGGAGCTACCGAAAGTCGCAATGTTTCCGTTTTCTTTTTCGGAAACTTTGTGACTTTCGGGGTATGCGCAGTATATCCGAACTGGCAAATGTGAACACACCAGTTTTACCAGTGTAGGGCAACAGTGCATTATATTTTAATTGCTTTAAAACACTTTTATTGTTTCGGGGTTACAGTTCCTTTAAACAAATGACCACATGTTTGAACATGAAAGCAGAATATCTAATTGCTGGTGGTGATTGCAGTGGTCCAGTTTAGCACCTGTTGTATTAAATATGCCCTACTGTACATAATGCATTTGCTAAAGTTTATTGTTCATTTAGAATTAAAGGACATGTAACCCCCCCCCCCACACACACACACAAATAATGAAATCCCTGAACAACCTCTTTGAAATCTTTAGATAACTGCCACTCTGGTCGTTAAAAGGTTAACAGTAAGGCTGCAGCATCCCCTTAATCATTTAGTATTGCTTCTCCTCCTCTAACCCAGTCTGCCCCCTGCCCCAGGAATTTATTTTGGCTGTTGGCTCATGAGCATGCTCAGTTCTTTTCAGCTCATATTACTAAACACACCCTCCAGTCTAGCAGCCAGTAAGGAGGTAGTATTACTGGTTCCCATAGGAACTCTGCTCTAGCTGATTTTTTTTTTTTTTCTTCTAACACCTCTCCTGAGCTCAGCTTAACCATTAGAGTGCTCAACCCCAGCAGAACTTTTTATCAAAGTATGTTGTGCCTGTGTAATCTGCATTGCATAATCTTTACAGCATACATGTCTCAATGTTACTGATGATGATATGAGGGAAAATGGCCGCCGGGTGAAAGTTGCTATTTGTTTTAGGAAAATGCATTGGCTCTGACAAACTTTCTCCAACTCTGCAAAACCAGTGGCTGCAGCAAAATAATCCTCCAGTTTATCTGTTTAAATCTTGCTCCATGATCTTTGTCCCTGCAGCTGGAGTTGGAAACAGTAAAGGGGATGTAAAGGCAAAAATAAAATCCAATACAAATCTCTACACAGTCGCCAAATGCTCTACAGGGAAACAAGAAGCTGCTTGAGTTCTGCATGGCTGGAAAGTAAGGCGGGGGAGGGGGGGTCCCCCTGCTGTTCATAAGTATAATTGTTTCCCTGCAGAGCAGTTAGGGACTGTCTGGAAGGGAGAATTTCATTGCATACAGTCAGGTTTCTTATAAAAACGGTACACATTTGTTAATTAAAATATGTTGGAGATAGGTTTCTTTTTCATCCCAATTCATTGGGATTTTATTTTTTTGCCTTTACATGCCCTTTAATAATGTACTGTACTTCAGTAATGTACTGAAAAAAATATCTGTATTTGAATTATTATAGCCTAACCCTTTTAAAAGAGGCTGCACTTGAAACATTGCATTCTTCACAATAACAAACAGTTGCCTGTTTCCCTGTAGGTCTCTCTCCCTTGCCATGTCTACCCTCTATGTGCCGAACGCCACCTCTTCAGACCCACGATGTCTCTGGGTGCGCATTGCTGGACAGTATTCTACCCAGAATAAGCCCAAAGTACAGGAGGTTTCTTCTGGCCCTCAAGGACTACCACTTCCTTGTTTACTCTCATCCTCTAATGGATCAGTATGGGGTTCTTGGGCTGTTTCATATTTGCTTGTTCCTGAAGCGCTTTCTGGAGGATGTGACCCCCGCTCCTGTGCTCTTGTTAAACAGTGGGTGAGCTATGCAGAGTCAGAGTTGTTGCCTGCTGTGTACGGAGCAGAACGCTCACAGGTAGGTATATAAAGTGTCTGCACATTTCTGTGGTTTATGAATTTATTTTCTGACCCTAAAAGAATCCCTAATGAAATGTTCCTTTTCCTTAGAATAAAGAACGTTCTCTACTGGAGCTGCAGAAGATTCTAGATAATCTTGATTGTTATCTCAGACTTCGCACATATCTTGTGGGAGAGATCATTACTCTTGCAGACATTGCCGTAGCATGTTGTTTGATCAGCCCCTATACAAAAGTAAGTTATTACCTGCTACATATATTTGCGGGGATTGGGTGTTCCATCTGTTGAATTAAAGCACCAGTCATTTTTGGAAATCTGCTAAGGATGCTGGGAATTGTATCTTAAAGGGCATGTTAAGTCTAAAATAGAATAAGGCTAGAAATGCTGTATTTTGTATACTAAGTATAAACTTGCTGCACCACAGGCCTAATCAAAAATGATTTATGCTTTCAACGTTTGCCACAGGGGGTCACCATCTTGTAACTTTGTTAAACATCTTTGCAAGACCAAGACTGTGCACATGCTCAGTGTGGTCTGGGCTGCTTAGGGATCATCATAAATTATCAAAACTGCAGAAGTCAAAAAATATCTGGCAGAAGCCGATACAGCAAGACTGATTAATAATCAGAATATACAGACTGCACTGGGTCCTGTGTTGTCATGTAATCTAATGTGGATTTTATAGTTTTTTTATTGTTTAATACAAACTTTCTCCAACTCTGCAAAACCAGTGGCTGCAGCAAAATGATCCTCCAAATCCCAGTTTATCTGTTTAAATCTGGCTCCATGATCTTTGTACCTGCAGCTGGAGTTGGAAACTGTAAAGGGGATGTAAAGGCAAGTATAAAATCCAATACAAACTCTACACAGTCGCCAACTGCTCTACAGGGAAACAAACAAAGCTGCTTGAGTTCTGCATGGCCGGGAAGTAAGACGGGGGCTCCCCTGCTGTTCTTAAGTATGATTGTTTGCCTGCAAAGCAGTTAGGGACCGTCTGACAATTCCTATCCACAGCACTAAATGAAGGGAGAATTTCACTGCATACAGTCAGGTTTCTTACAAAAACGGTACACATTTTTTAATTAAAGTATATTGGAGAAAGGTTTCTTTTTCATTAAAGAAAGTAAAAATGGGATTTTATTTTTTTGCCTTTACATACCCTTAAACAACAGATATTATCTCAAATATAAATATTGAATGCACTTATCTTTTCTGATTCTCCTTTTCTTTATATTTCTCTTTGGTCATGCCATCACCTGACTTGTTTTGTTATTCATTTCCTAGGTTCTTTCTCCCACAAGAAGAGAAAAACTCCTTAATGTTACCCGGTGGTTCTTGACTTGTGTTAATCAAAAGCAATTTAAAGAAATTCTGGGGGAGGTGAACCTTCTTAAAACAGGTACATATATGACAATGTGGACTGGAATGCCCAAACAATGCCAAAGGAAAGTAGCAAAGTTAACAGATTGAGAAAGTGCAATATGTGAAGCTGGCAGAAAGTTAAGATAAAGGGATTTAGAAAGGTGGAGGAACAGACTCTGACAGCAGTGAGATTGAAGGTAATGATGATGGCCTTGCTAAATGTGACCTTCCTTCCTAGATGTTGCTACTCTGAATACATCAAATGGCCCTTCTGGTACCCCTATCAGTGGCCCACCAAAAACTGCAGCCCAATTAAAGAAAGAATCTAAAAAGAAAGAAAAGCTAGAGCGGTTCCAACAAAAGCAGGAGAAAATTAAAGAACAGAAGGGGGAGGTGAGCATAGCCTTCTCCAAGGTGACATTGAAGGCCCCTACACACCTAGTCTAGACTGTCTTTACACTTTTCTATTTTTGATTTTTCAAATACAGAAAAAGCCTAAGCCTGAGAAGAAAGACAAGAAAGAAATTGGAGTGATTACATATGATATCCCTACTCCTGCAGGAGAAAAAAAAGGTAACCATCTGAAAAGTGTGAAAATGAAGAGATTAAAAGGTTTAAGGTTTCATTTATGAAGTGCAAAATGAAAAAGTTGGATACACGTCTACATAGTTTTTACCCTCAACGCAGAATCTAGTGTAATGGAGGGCACCCACTAATTAGTTCCCTTTACAACTTGTACACAATACAGCTATATGGATGCAGATTGGTGCTTGCTTTTTGTGAAGTTATGTTGCAAGGTTGCAGAGTGGGGTAGCCATCATTCTTGACATGGTGATATAAATGGCACTGGCATCCAGTTTGCTTGATAAAAGTCACTTCTGTCCATGGATGCGACCTGCGAGAGGGAACTCTGAAATAACCACCAGGTCCAGGAATGCAGAAGCTCTAGGGTTCCCAATCATCCATGTGTGCAATGGCACATACTTCAGGGCAGGCTGAACAGGTGCATTGGTGCTAGAAGCAAAGCAAAAGTGTCAATGTAAGCTAACATTTGTATCTATTCTTACATTTAATTGGGTTTGCAAATTAGTCTACATCCTGTTTGCAAGCATCAAATCCATATTACTGCTCCATCAATATTTTTTTTTGTATTTTTCTCTCATCCTTGTATTCATTATCAGATGTTTCTGGTCCTATGCCTGACTCTTATAGTCCCCAGTATGTAGAATCTGCCTGGTACTCGTGGTGGGAAAAAGAGAAATTCTTCAAGCCTGAATTTGGGGTGAGTCAGAGAAGTGAACCTGTATGTGCCATTATCTATCTGTACCTGCTTCTGTATTTGATTTCTCTTGCTCTATCGGGTTAGTTGGGATCAGCGGCAAATGTGTGTGCTTGTCTGTGACAGTCGATTCTGAATATAGGAAGCATTTGTTTTATTCCCATTTTTAACAGCTTGTCACAGGCATATAACCACAAATTTTACAATTATTTCTCTATTTCTATATGAATATAAGTATGTATGATCTCATGCTGCTATTTTCCTATATTTTAGAGAGGCAGTGTTTCGGAGCCCAGCCCAAAGGGTGTGTTCATGATGTGTATTCCTCCCCCAAATGTGACTGGATCGCTCCATTTGGGACATGCTCTTACAAATGCAATCCAGGACTGTTTAACCCGCTGGTAAGTTAGTGTAATGACCGCTATTGATACTGGATACAGACTTGAGGAGACAGAAAAGTAATTGCTTCATGAGGAAATGTGTATAGATAAAGTAAAGATGGAAAAACATAGCAAGAACTTTGTCAGGCATATATGATGCGTATCATACATAATACCAAACCCATCTTTTTTCTAGGCATCGTATGAGAGGGGAGTTAACCCTCTGGAACCCTGGCTGCGACCATGCAGGTATTGCCACACAAGTGGTGGTGGAGAAGAAGCTGTGGAGAGAACGTGGGAAGAACAGGCATGATCTTGGGAGAGAGAACTTTATAGAGGAGGTGTGGAAATGGAAAAGAGAGTAAGTCTGTTTATAATGGTCAGACCTGGTCATTTTCTTGCTAAAATATATGAACATATCAATCCATCCTTTTACAAGGATGCTGCACTATGAGCGCCATATTGCCTCATTTTCTGATGGAGTAAGATGTTTGGTTTCTGCGAAATACTTTTCAAATAAATTGTTGGTTGTATAAATTTGCTTAACAGTCCAACATTGGACTTCTTTTATAATCTTACTTGTTTATGTAAAACATAATAAAATTAGTTAAAACAAACAAATACATTGTTGGTAAACTGGATCCCTGTTATTGTATACAGATTTATATGTCAGGAGTTGGCAATCCCCTCCAGTGAGCAGCAGTTGCTGTGCCATGCATTGTTGGATATTGGTTTTCCTTCTTTTCAATCCCCTGAACTTCTAATGTATGGTTACCCTGGCTGTTGCTATTTTTTCTTATTAGGAAAGGTGACAGAATATACCACCAGCTGAGGATTTTGGGCAGTTCTCTGGACTGGGATAGAGCCTGTTTTACAATGGATCCTGTAAGACACTTTTTGTGTGTTTGACTTTCTCTTTCCTGACTTTCTTTTTAATATCTGGTTCTGTGTATATCTCTCTAATTGATTTTGTGCTCAGATATCCACTATGTTCTGTTTTTTTCCCAGAAACTCTCATTTGCTGTACAAGAAGCTTTTATCCGCTTGCATGAGGCTGGAATAATTTATCGAAGCAAACGTCTAGTCAATTGGTCTTGCACTCTAAATTCTGCTATATCTGACATAGAGGTAAAGAAGGGAAAGAGATAATGCTTTAGAATTGAGCAAATGAGAATATTTGTTAAAGTGAGGAGTAGTGGGTGAGGCCAATAAAGAGGAGTTAGCATGAGTAAAGTGCAACTATCATTGATTTAAACACTTAAACTATAATGGATGCATAACAATTCTCTTTTTTCCCCCCATGTTTTTTAAGATATAACCTGTCAAGCAAATCTTACCATGAGCGTATAGCTGGCAACCACGTAAAAATTGTTAGGTTGAGGATTTCACAAATAAATACTTAAATCTCTTAAATGAGATATATTAGGGATAGCTCTACTTAAATACTTTACTTAAATATGCAGAAGAAAAAAATATAGGGCAAAAATAGATAAAATAGGTTAGGGGAGAGAATAATTATGGAGAAGAAAGCAGAAATGAATTGTCAGAAATGTTAACTGAGCAAGTAAGTGACTACATACTGTGTAAACTTGAGGGGACCTGTCAATGGCTTGTACACTGAAGCAATGTGAAGCAACAAGAAATGTATTTAACGATAAAGACAAAGGCAAATCAAGGATGGTCTGGGCAGGGTATAGGCAAATGAGGTCTCTGGAACATGCAGATGGCCAGGTCAGACAGCAAACAAGAATCTGAATTAGAGGCCAGGGGTCAAAAACCTGGCAATCAGAATACACAAAACAAGAGCAGGATAGGACTTATAGGACTCATGGGACTTGTGCAGGATCTTAGGTGGCTTGGTATCTGCAAAGAGATCAATGATCTAGGACATGGTAGAGGAGCAGGAGGCAGGCTTAAAATGCCCTTAATTGCCCATTTACTTGAAGTTGGACTTTAATAACTTTAAGGGGCCTATTTATGAAGCCTCATATTTTTCTGCTCAAGTTTGTAAGGGGAAAGTCGTAATTCATAGAGGGGAAAAATAACTTTTTTGAGTTTTATTATGCTCCAAAGCTGCTAAAAATCAGAATCTGAAAATACTCAGGTCAAATTGTTATTTATTTTTTTAAATAAAGTGACACATTTGAGTTTTAATAAATATTCCACTCCCTGGTGTCAGTCAGGGAAAACAGAAGAGTGGGAAAAGTCATTTACATAAACCTCCAGCCAAAAACCACCAGATTTGGCTCAAGCAGAAGGAGCAGTGGCCAGTACACACTTGGTCCCTGGTTCTAGATCAGAGAGTACTGACACTATGTTCTTCATTTATAGGTAGACAAGAAGGAACTGAGTGGTCGAACTCTACTACCTGTGCCTGGCTATAAGCAGGGTGTGGAATTTGGTGTCCTTGTCTCCTTTGCTTACAAAGTGCAGGAAACAGGTAATAATAATACACCAAGTACATTGTATTTTCTCTCTTTAATCCCTATACATATTGATCCCAAGCATTTATCACATATCGTTCATACACACCAGGCGAAGAAATTGTTGTGGCAACAACTCGAGTGGAGACAATGCTGGGGGACACAGCAGTTGCTGTTCATCCTCAAGACCAAAGGTACAAGGTAAGATGACCTTTCTGTAAATTCTCATTTGTTCTTAAAGGAGAAGGAAAGGTTAAAACTAAGTAAGCCTTATCAGAAAGGTCCATCTAAATATACCAGTAAACCCCCAAAGTAGTGCTGCTCTGAGTCCCCTGTCAAAAGAAACACTGCATTTCTTTCCTTCTATTGTGTACACATGGACTTCTATATCAGTCTTCCTGCCTTCAGCTTAAACCTCATTGCCCTGGGCAAGAGCATGCTCAGTTTGCTCCTCTCCCCCCCTCCCTTCTCTGCTGTAATCTGAGCCCAGAGCAGGGAGAGGCTCAGGCAGGAAGTGATGTCACACCATGTTAATACTGCAGCTGCAATCCTAAACAAACAAGAGAGTTTCTAGAGCTTTTTACTCAGGTATGGTAAAACATTCTACGGAATAAATATAGCATTCTAGCTTGCACTAGTGCAGCTAATCTGTTGGCAATAAAATGCCTCCATAGCTTTCCTTCTCCTTTAAGGGACCCAGGAACTGCTGGAGTTAATATCAATGGAGGTTTTCAATCTTCCAAGTCAAAATGTACAGTATCGAGCAGTGATGAGTCTAAAGCTATTGGACAGGCTCAGTAATCATGTTTTATCGCTTGTTGCGGCTTCTTCAGCTCTACTGAATGGTAGGGAATTCCCTGGAAATTTAAATCCCCTTGAGCAAAAGCACATGAAGCAAAGCACTTTGTAGACAAACAGGCAATCATTCTAATACCAAGAAAGAACTCAAAAATGACATTGCATATCATGAGAATTGATGTGTCTAAACCTCTCCATTTAGGTAAAAATGCACCCATCTGCATTTTCATTTAATAATGTAACAAAGTGTTTTGTCATTTGAGCTTATTTATAAACAAAGGGCAAATTTGCTCCTGGGCAGTAACCCATGGCAGATGATTGCTTTCAGTGTTCACCCTGCAGCTGACTTAAAAAAGCTAATCACTGATTGGTTGCTATGGGTTACTGCCCAGGTGCAAATTTGCCCAGTGTTTATAAATGTGCCCCACTGCCTTTACGGTTTTTGCCCATAATCTCAATGTTTCCGTTGAACTTTTTGACAGATATTGGCTGAAGCTCAATAAGATGTGAAAGCATGATCTGATGCAATGGTGCTATGAAATGTATTGAAATGGGTGTTCATTTTTGGAGCTGTAAAAATGCCTGAAGATTTGTTAGGCTGTAAAATATACATTAGCGTGATGGACAACCTGAAGACTGAAGTATAGAAAACCTACTTATGTTCCTGTTTGACTCTTATCACTCACTGAAATATGAACAAGAGGATTTAAAAGGGATGAAACCGTGATTTTTATGTTAATTACAACTTGTCCATTGGAGGTAGCCATACACAGGCAGATTTTAACCTCTGATTTGGGCAGCTGATTTGTCCATATATGGGGCCCTCTGATGGGCCTACCTGACCATTATCTGCCCCGAAATTGTCCAGATGTTTAATTTTCCCATTGGATTGCTTGTTGAGATGATGCGGGCCTAGTTCTCAACTGGTGACAGAAATTATGATCAGATCAGCCCAATATTTCCCACCTCGAGGTGGGCATATCTGACCTTGCCAATTTAGCGAATTTTATAATGTATGGCCAGTTTAAGATATTTGGCCCTGCCCCATTAATTTCTACCTATCATTTGAGGTAAAGCTTTTTTACATTTTTTTTCTCAGGAATATTGGTGTAACATATGCATTTTAATTTTAAAGGGGCTGTTCACCTTCCAAAACTTCCAAACTTTTTTTTCAAACCACTTGTTTTTAGATTGATCCCCAGAAATAAAGACTTTTTTCAATTTCTTTCCATTTTTTATTTGTTACTGTTTTTCCAAAATCTAAGTTTAAAGTTGAATGTTCGTGTCTCTGGTGTTTGAGTCTGACAGCTCAGTAATTCAGGTGCAGATTCTGAACTGTTACAATTTTGCAACATTTAGTTGATCCATTTCTCAGCAGCATCTCTGGAGTATTAGCAACTATTGTCTCAACTCTTAACAGCTGCCTGTAATGAAACCCAGAGATTCTGCTCAGCAGGGACAAAGATAAGAAATGTATCAACTAAATGGATCCATTTAGAACAGTTTACAGGGTCGGCGACCCCACCTACCAGAGCTGTTTCAGAAGGTGAACAATTACACTTTACACATCAATATTAGAAAAACGGTGACACATAGAAAATAGAAAGTCATTGGAAAAAGTTGTTATTTCTGGTTATCTATCTGAAAACAACTAGTTGTTTGAACTTTATACAGTGCCCAAAATTCCGCATTCCTTTTTCTCAGATGTTTGTTTATTTGCCTATTATTGCCTATTAGACATATTATGTCAAGAACAACTATATGCCTTTATACACCTGTAAAAATATAGAATGTGCCTTTAAAAGTAGTTTTTTTGTACAGCTGTTATCAAAGTTTCCCCAAAACCTGCTTCTCCAGGCTGTACCTCTGAAATTCTGCATTTTCCAGCACTATGCATCTGATGTGATCTAGTGATTTCTATTTACTCAGAATGAAATGTGCGGGATAACAATTTCTGTCTCAAACTGAAGTAAGGAAGCTTAAATTATCTATGAGAAAGGCTATACAAAATGCTAGGAGGGGTATTATAGCGTCAAAAAGTTATTGATATTTCTTCTGTTTTACACAGGAGTATGCGAGTCATTAACCACATGCATCTAATCCAGGAATTGGTTTGGATTCAGCTGAATCCCAACATTTTTTACAGGATTCAGATTCAACTGTATCCTAAATGTACAGCTGAGTTCAAACACCTAAACTAATGTGACTTTAATGTTCTGGGCATTGGAATGCAACAATTGTAGGATCATATTAATACAATTTCCTATCCATTTTACAGCATTTAAAGGGTCATCACGTTGTCCATCCATTTTGCTCTCGCCTTCTTCCTATCGTCTTTGATGAGTTCGTTGATATGAACTTTGGCACAGGTACTTTAAAAAATTGAATTTTTGGTTTGAAAAACATCACCAGTAGGGTTATGTTCAGGCTGATGCTATGCACAAAGTGCAGATTCGTGATTTTGATTTCATTTAGTGTGGACATAGCACCACTTGATGATGCCATAAATGTGGAAGATGGCTTGCAAAAATTCCATTTTACACTACCTTTCATTTTCTATCGTCTTATTTTACAGGTGCTGTAAAAATCACCCCTGCCCATGATCCAACTGATTATGACGTTGGAATGAGACACTCCCTTGATTTTGTCAACATAATGGATGACGATGGAACTCTTGTAAATGTACCACCACCCTTCTTGGTAAGAATAGCATGTGGACAACATCATTTGCTTAATTTTTCTTTCTGTGCTAAACTTTGACTTTGTTTTCTGTCACATGCACTACTGTAACAAAAAATTTTTTTCCCCTAAGGGAATGAAAAGATTTGATGCCAGAAAAGCTGTTTTGGCCGCACTTAAAGAAAAGGGTTTTTTCAAGGAGGTCAAAGACAACCCTATGGTTGTGCCAGTTTGCAGGTAAGATTTGAAGGAGCCACACTATGGGGCAAATTCACTAAGATTCGTAGTTGCGCCAGGCGTAACTTCGCTGCACTTCGCCGCACTTCACCACACTTCGCCAGGCGTAGTTTCGCCAGCGCTTCACAAATTCACTAAAATCCGAAGTTGCGCTCAGGGGTAGCGTAAGGTTACGAAGTTGCGCTAGCGTTGATTCGCTAAGTAAAGCGAAGTTACGCTAGCGAAGGCTAATTTGCATACGGCGCCAAATTCAAATTTCAATGGAGGAATACGTATCAGCACTACAAATGGCTAGAAAAGCTTCAAAACATCAAATAAAAATTGCATTTTGCCCTACACATGTGCCCACTGTCTAGGTAAGTTGCCATGAGTCGGGAAATGTAGGGGGGAAGGAGGGGAGCCCCAAAAATTTTTTTGATCTTTTTCAGCCTATCACCCATAATGTAGAAAACACGCCAGCGTTTTTTGGGACTTAGAAAAATTTTTGACTTTTGTTGAAGCAATCCCTATCTACTCTATTGCGCTTAGCCTGGTCTGAGGTGCCGAAGGAAGTCTAGCGTAAAAGGTAGCGTTCAGTACGCTGCGCGCGTTAGCGAATTTGCGTAGTTATGTCGCTAGCGAAACTTCGCCAGGCGTAAGGGTGCGAAGTAACACTAGCGAAACTATGCCAGCGTTCGTTAGTGAATTTGCGCAGTAACGGAAATGCCAAACGCTAGCGAAGTAACGCTAGCGTTCGGCGCTTCGGCGCTTAGTGAATTTGCCCCTATATATCTGTTCTCGAAAAGGCTTACATTCATGTTTAATTCTTCTCCCTTAGCCGTTCCAAGGACATTGTAGAGCCTTTGCTGAAGCCTCAGTGGTATGTACGCTGTGATGAGATGGGGAAAAGAGCTGCTGATGCTGTGCGTGATGGACATTTGGAAATCAAACCTGAATTCCACACTAAGACGTGGTTCAGTTGGATGGACAATATCAGGTGAACCAAAATTCTGCTTTAGGCTTTACCTTTTTTTTTCTGAAGGAACCCCCAATGCTGCCAGTGGTATCTGATGAAAAGACAAACCAAAAGATCCTATTTGCCCCGATTCCTCTCGTATCTGCGAATGCCTTGTGCTGGCTGGAGGTTTCAGCGCCTCTCCCAACAATATGAAGACTCAAGGATTTTCCAGACACAAAAGGCAGGTGTAGCGGGTTCCATCTTTGACTTAATAAACGTGCAGGGGATTTCCCCGCTACACCTGCCTTCTGTGTCTGGCAAATCCTTGAGTCTTCATATATGATGAAAAGAGACAGTACTATTGATTCCCTGCAGCTCTCTAATCACAACCCAATAGACTGTTTTTTTTATGAAATGTGTGTAACATCTTTTTACCTGTTCCTTGCACATATTGACATCTTGTCACCTTTCTATCAGACTGCACAAGTGCTCTTATAGACAAGCCGTTGTCCTGCATTCCCCTGCAGTGGAGCACATATAAAATCCAATTCAGGAATTAACACAGCCTGTTCTTTTAATTCATTCTTTCACTCACTCTGCTGCAGGGAAGCAACAAACACAGGTGGCACCTGTGTATAAACTCTTTGAAAAGAACACGCTGCATATTTTCATGCGCTTCCTTGTGGTGGAATGCATGAAAGATCCAGCTGAAGGAATTGCAAAATGAAGGCATGTGTATAATATGTTGCAATATTTGGTCCCTCTTAAGTGAGTTTAGGGGGCCCATTCACTAAATTCGAGTGAAGGAATAGAAGGAAAAAAGCTCGAATTTCGAGTAGTTTTTTGTGTTCCTCGACTATTGAATTGGCGTAAATTCGCCTGAGTAGAATGATTCGAATAGATCGAGCGCAAAAACGCTGCGACTATTCGCCCATTCGATAGTCAAAGTACTGTCTCTTTTAAAAATACTTCGACTGCCTACTTCACCACCTAAAACCTACCGAATTGCTTTAAAAACCTATGGGAAAGTCCCATAGGCTTGTTTTCTAAGTTTTTGATCGAATAAAAAGGCATTCGATCGATCATTCGATCGAATGAAAATCCTTCGATCGAATATTCGATCGTGTGACTATTCGCCGGGCGAATATTCGCCCATTCGACTATTCACCGGCGCGTAAATTCGCCCGAATTGCCTATTCGATTCTATTCCCCAGTCGAATTTCGAGGGGTTAAATCCATCTGCCCCTAAATGTTTTTTTCCAGGGACTGGTGCATTTCACGGCAACTCTGGTGGGGCCATCGCATCCCAGCTTACTTTGTGACAGTTAATGATCCATCTGTGCCTGCTGGAGAGGTAAGAACGCATGCTTTAGAAATGTCATTGTTCTTGGAAAGTTGATATAAACTAAAATGTTCTATGAATAATCCGCATTAGAAGTATAGAAAAGGGCAAGTAATGACAATCTCATGTGCTCAGCATTTATTCAAGAACAGCAAGATAACTGTATATTTATACAGGATACAGATGGAAAGTACTGGATTAGTGGCCGTTCTGAACAGGAAGCCAAAGAGAAAGCAGCAAGAGTATTTAATGTAGCACCTGAAAAAATATCTTTAAGGCAAGGTAAGAGACACTTTATTGGCAATAATTAATTACTTGGTACCACACACCTAAAACAGAACAGTTGCTCTTTCCATTTCTAAGGGATGCATCAATTCCTGAATATGGTTCAAGATTAAACTGAGTTTTTTTTTTTTGTACAACTCCGCTGAATCAGCCAAATGGAATGTTAATCCAGTGTTCTGCCAAATAGAATTTGAACACTTCAAATGCATGTTAATGCAATGTTTTTCTCTGGTTTTAATATTAATATTTGATTTGGTTCAGGATTTGTCCAAATCGTTACTTAAGGTTTTGTATTTGGTGCATCCCATCACGTGCTGTTCTTGCTGTTCGTAAATGTTGGTCATATATAGTGCTGCTGGAATCTCTTATAGGGACATCATTATAAAGGAGATAAACAAGAGTTCACCACCGTTCTCTGGAGGGAGTTTTCACTGCCAGAATGGGTTGAATATTGACATGGGTTTAGCTGCATTTAACCCTTTAACTGTATATAGTTATACTGCATAGTTATACTGCTGCTGAGCCACAAGAAAGATGTTAGTGTTTGAAACATTGTTGAGATTAGTCTGCTATACTTGCACAACTTAAAGTGATACGGATACTAAAAAACTTCTTTTCAAAATATTAATATACATCAAAGTTACCTATAGGTCATCTTAATCAATTTCACCGATAGGTCTGCTTTTGTAACTTGAGGTTCATAAAACCCTGACTGTTTTGCCAACCTGACTGCCCTTTTTCAACCTGTCAGAGTCTTTCTAACACTACAGGTGGCAACATCACCAAACGAGCGGCTCTTTCCCCGATATGCAATTAACGAGCATGGCTATATCGGGGGTAATCTCATTGTTCGGCCATATGGCCGAACGATCCGATTACGATGTGCCATGGCCTCGGCGGGATTGGTCTGGTCAAAATCAAACCTGACCGATCGACCAAACGACTGATCTCCGCCGGACGAAAGATGTCGGCACACGCCACACACGATCCGAAAATCGTACAAATCCTCGATTCGTACGATAGGATCTGTGTGTCTATGGCCACCTTAACGGGCTACTGCATCACAAATATGCCAGCCCCCTCATAAAGAAACTTGAGGAATATGATAGGAAATGTAAAAGCAGTAGGCAGTACTTTTATGGCAAAATGATGAAGCTCATGCAAAGGTAATGTTATGATACATTTAAAAGTTACGGTGCTGGTATCTCTTTAAATACTGCTACACTTGGGGCCTTATTTATTATGGCCGAATTTATCTGACTATTTTAATGAAAAAAATCAGACCAAACTAGAATCCACAATTGGACCTTATTTTTTATTGAAAAATTCTGATTTTGTCATCGGACAAACGCAAAAATCTGAATCGTATGTTTTTTCAGATTTTTTTCCCCGAAATGCTCTATTTTTGAACTTTTTACCCAAAGAGTCCAAAATTTACAGACATTTGTCTGAAAAGACTGACTGGATTTTCGTGCTAATTCTAGTGCATACCACAGAAACTTACAAATATTATAGGGACCTCTCCCATTGACTTATATACAACCTTGGCACGTCTTAGATGCCAGATTTTTTTGGCTTCAGACTTTTACCATCCTCGGGGTTTAATAAATCTTGAAAACTTTGAGGTTTTTTTTCCACTAAAAATTTGGATTTTATAGTTTATTTCAGAATTTAATAAATAACCCAGTGTTTTACTTTCTAGAGATGTTATGTATAAAATTCAAATATTGTTGCAATTCATTACTTATCAGTATATTCATACAATTTAAATATTGATGCAATTTGTTCTATTTGCTTTTATAAAGATTCTGTATAAAAGTGACAATCTACTGTAGGATCTTAACAGGATACAGGCAGTAATTCCTAAGAAAACAAACAGTAGATAAGTAGGAAGCCCTCAGCTCATATGCATACTCTAAGGCAGTGGACCTCAGGAGCAACGTGTTGCTCACCAACGCTTGGATGTTGCTCACAGTGGCCTCAAATCGGATGCTTATTTTTGAATTCCTGTCTTGGGGGCAAGTTTTGGTTCCATAAAAACCAGGTGTACTTCCAAACAGACCCTCCTGTAGGCTACCAACCCAAGGAGGCTACCAATAGCCAATCACAGCCCATGTTTACATTTTTTTGCAGATTGTGTTGCTCTCCAACTTTTTTTTACATTTGAATGTGGCTCACAAATAAAAAAAAGGTTGGGAATCACTTGCTCTAAGGCAAACCAAAAAATGCTGTGGAACTTTATCAAATGTCATTGCTGCTATTAGAATGCTGAAACTTAGCTCACACTATGATTGGATGGCTACATATTTTTTCAGACAAAGCCAACCAGAAACCATTGAAATGCATACAGGTTTAGGAACTCGTCTTTTAAACCATACAACTTTTTATTGAACTTAACTCCATAACTCCATTACTATTAATACATGCAATTGACATAGATAATGTTTGTGAGTAGTTACTGTTACTATTTGGAAACTTTTAATATAAAACAATAAAAAAATGTTGTGAATCTCTATGGCTTGTTCAGAGTTCACTTGTAAAAAGTGTGAAAAGCCAAACTCTGCACACCTGGACCAGGCTGTAGAGAATGGTGGTGGTGTGGTTCTCTTACATTAGTACCCCAGGCCAGTGCTATAGAAATACTGTTACTGCTTGACCCATAGCACTATGATCATTAGCCATATGACAGGGACTAAATCATACCCAACCTTTCTAGATGAATATTAATTGACTCCACACAGTCCTTATCCAATTGAGGCAAGCTCTCCACATTTGCTGTATGGGAAAGCTACTGCTTTTTCAAGAGCTACAGCGGTTACAAACCCAGGGCCCCTTGGTTCAGGAGATATTATCTTTGGGAAGCTGGAAGATGTCATTTTGGTTTCCATACCCGAAGGAGTAAGATTTCCAGATATTATTCATTGCCCCATGAAAGATAGCTCATTTTGGAAAGTCTTAGACCTCTAGGCCCTCAACAAATAAATTCTTCTGCCAAGGTTCAGTCATTGCAGCCATGGCTTCCAATGAGTTTCTTACATTGATCAGCATCAAGCTCTTGTACCTATTTTCCATTCCCATTGTGGTTTTCATACAGTAACTGGCATTTCCAACTTATTTACATGTCCATTGAACTCATCTCTGCACCATAAGTCTTCACCAACTCATGACCCTTGTTATTAATTCCTGTTTTAGATGAAGATGTACTGGACACCTGGTTTTCTTCTGGAATTTTCCCCTTCTCCATCTTTGGCTGGCCCAATCAGGTATTGTAACAGTTTTTTAAATGGATAACTTTGTTTCGTGACGAAGGGGGAATGCCCCCGAAACGTTGTGACGATAAATAAACACGTAAGGTGCTAGTCCCCCTTCTTGAAATCGCCCTGAGTGCCGGTACCTGTATCTTTTGTTCCTGATTGTGTTGAGGAAGTGCCGACTTCCTAGGGTCCGAGCACCGGGGGTAAGCATTCTAAAGGGCTCAGGTGTGCACGTGACTCTGTGTGTGAATAACTTCCTGTTCCTGTCTCTAAAGCCTTGAGATCAGAATATTCTCCAGTAGAGCACACCATTGCTCTTTCTCTTGTGCCAATGAATGAGTTTCTTCTGTATCCGAGTTGCATCAAGTTGGCCAGATGTAGTAAGGGCAGTGTCAACCTAACACCATAGGGGACTACTCATTAAACTCAATCTGCAATTCAAAGTGGCAGTTTACCTTTTGTAGAAATTGTAAGACTACAGTAGTTATGGACATCTTCTGTTGTCAGGCAATAGCTCATTTTAACTCTATGACAGCTTCCATGGGTATAACATTTTGGCTGATTTTTTTATTTTTAAAGGGTTTGTTTGAGTTAACTTTTAGCATAATATAAAGAGCGATTCTCTGAAACAATTTGTAATTCGTTTATTTCTTCATTATTTGTGTTATTTAGCTTTTTATTCCACAGCTTTCCAGTTTGCAGCTTCAGCAGTTTGGTTGCTAGTGTCCAAATCACCCTACCAACCATGCACCAATTTGAACAATAGACTAGAATATGAATATTAAAAGGCCTGAATACAAAGATGATCTATTCAAAGTTATAAGTACCAATACGTTTGTAGCCTAACAGAGGATTTATTTTTAGATGGGGTCAGTGACCCACATTTGAAAGCGTCAGAAGAAGAAGGCAAATAATTAAAAAAACTATAGAAAATAAATAAAACCAAATTGAAAAATTGTTCGCAATTTATCATTCTATAACGTACTCCTTTAATCCTGTAATGCACTTTTCATATTTTTTTGTGAAAGAATGTATGGTGACTGTTCCATGGTATTTTGCTGTCCAAACCATAAAATAAAAATAGTAATATTTAAAACTAAATTAGAAGTTTTAATGCAATAGTACCTCTGTTCTCACAGACTGAGGACCTTCAAGTTTTCTACCCTGGCACTCTCCTGGAGACTGGCCACGACATTCTCTTCTTCTGGGTGGCCCGGATGGTGATGCTTGGTTTAACCTTAACAGGAAAACTCCCATTTAAAGAGGTAAATAATTTTTCACCCAATATGCAGTTGAATTTCTACCAATATTCTTTTGAGGCTGAAGCGTTAGATGAGGACATGGAAGTGCAAACTCAAGAAGAAGCTAGTCATTTATTAGCTAATTTCTTTTACTTAATGGCTTGTCATCTGTGATGACCGTTGAATTTCTTGATTTTTTTGTTTGTCACTTCACTCCTTTTCAGGTGTACCTCCATGCGGTAGTACGGGATGCTCATGGTCGAAAGATGAGTAAGTCGCTGGGAAACGTCATTGATCCTTTGGATGTGATCAACGGCATCACTTTGGAAGTAAGTGAACAAAAGGCAGCCATTGTTTAAATTGTGTGGTTTTGCCCTTTCTCTGTCTTTTCTGCTATTTTTTTCATTCATCGACTTTGTTCGCCCACTCTTGTGTATTGTAGGGTCTCCACAAACAACTTCTAGAAAGTAACCTAGACCCTGCAGAGTTGGAGAGAGCCAAGGATGGGCAGGTAAATCAGGCCTGCTATGCAGACTTTACTAAACTGCAATCTTACATCTGAAAGCACTGCCATGTCAATCAAGTGAATAGATGTGATAAAATTATCACTTTTTCACATTTCAACACTCGAAAAATTTACATTGAAACATAATCATAAAAAATCAAGTTTCGGAAGATAGAATTGATATCAAAACTCAATCTCTGCATATTTAATACTCTAAACAACCCTTTACACATCGAATGGGTTTATTGCTAAAATATTTCCTTCTTTTATGTTTTCTTCAATTTAGAAATCCGATTACCCAAATGGGATCCCAGAATGTGGGACCGATGCTTTGAGGTTTGCTCTGTGCGCTTATACTAGTCAAGGTGAGTAGATAATTACAAATTTCAAGTATTTTTGGTGGCTAAATATGTTCCTTTAGATGTTGAACCAAACTCGGTATACATATTGTTGGAGTGTGATTTAGGAATTGTGTCATAAATGGTGGAATGCTGTTGGTCAGTGTGCCAGATTTCCCCAAGGTTCAGGAACCTCTTATTTAAAAAATCCTTCACATTGCTATCTCTCTTCTATGGACCAAATAACCGAGTCCATTCTGCTAATGTCTGGAGTCAATGAATGACCTGGGACGGGAGTTGTTTCTCAATATCATGTAATCCACGTGTTCAGTTTCTTGCAGTTTGGCCGTTCAGAATTAAGGCCAGATTGTGAATGATCCACTCATTAAAAAAATTATGTCTTGTTGTTTTGTGGTTTCAGTGTAGTCCAACATAATTTTTCACAAATTTGGAGATTTAGTACTGCTTCCACTGTGGCTCTGTAACTCTTAACACTCTCCCACCCTTTTTTGCATTTGTTTTTTTTTCATATACTCTGTTCCCTTCTTCCCGGTAGGTCGTGACATTAATCTGGATGTGAACAGGATTCTTGGTTATCGTCATTTCTGCAATAAAATTTGGAATGCAACGAAGTTTGCAATGAGGAGTCTGGGAGACAATTTTTCTCCACCTGACTTTGCAGGGGTGAGCCATTATTTTGAGTAATTTCATTCTGTATATGGTGGCACAGTGATATTCTAAGAAGCAGTGCTCATTCAACAGGATTTACTAATAATGATGCTAATTAATAAAGCTTTTTGTTATCATGGTTGATAACAGATGACTAGCTGGAGTTCCCAATTACAATTAAAGGAATAGTTCAGTGTAAAATAAAAACTGGGTAAATAGATAGACTGTGCAAAATAAAAAAAAAAAACTAATATTAAGTTAGTTAGCCAAAAATGTAACTTGTAAGTGACTGGATGTCTAACAGAACAGAACACTACTTCCTGTATTTCAGCTCTCTAGTCAGAGAGTGAAGGGGGGGCACATGGGACATATCTGTTCAGTGAGTTTGCAATTGATCCTCAGCATTCAGCTCAGATTCAAAAGCAAACAGTTATGCCCCATGTGCCCCCCCTCAAGTCACTGATTGGTTGCTGCCTGGTAACCAATCCGTGTAAACCAAGAGAGCTGCAAAGCAGGAAGTAGTGTTCTGGCTATTAAGTTAGACATTCATTCACTCCAGCCTTTGTACATTACATTTTTTGCTAACTATATTGAAACCATTTTTAATTTTGAACAGCCTGCCTAATTACCTAGTTTTTAATTTTATACCGAACAATTCCTTTAAGGGGCTCAACCATAAAAATGAAAATGTTTTACGAAGAGTTGTTTCCTTTTATTTTTAGGCCTGTGGACAAGAAAGCCTCGCTGACCGATGGATATTGAGTCGCCTTAGCATTGCAATTGATCTTTGTAATACTGGGTTTCAAAACTATGACTTTCCTGGCATAACAACAGCTGTGTACAACTTCTGGCTTTATGAGTTGTGTGATGTTTATCTGGTAAGAGCAAAAATAGTTTTCTTTGTAGGTTGCTCTTTGTATCTTAAATCTTGTAATAATCTTTCCAACTTGCTGCTTTCATTAGGAGTGCTTGAAGCCTGTGTTCTTAAGCTCAGATGAGACTGCAATATCTGTGGGACGGAACACACTTTACACATGCTTGGATGTTGGCCTCCGTCTTCTTTCTCCTTTCATGCCATTTCTTACTGAGGAATTATATCAGCGCCTTCCCCGGCGCCCCAGCAGTAGAACCCCAAGCATTTCAGTCACTTTTTACCCGGAGACATCAGATGTGAGTTTTTTTTTCTTCTGTAAGTTGTGGGAGTTTTTTTTGTGTGTCCGTTGCTTTGGTGTATTCTAATTACAGACATTTTTAAATTTGAAAAAAGACAAGCCCTGTAATGTTCAGAATTTTGAGCACATGTTTGACACCTCCATTTGTACAATGTTTATGTCAATTGTTTTATAATTTATACTGTATATCACTGTAGTTTCTGGGAGTTATGGGATGCCTTCTTCATATACCCATCTGTGTTAAGGAAAGAGGGAGGTAAAGGAATGATTTTATGTGAGTAAGATGGACACAGTAATTGTATATGTTGCCCAAGATTTTATTTAACATTCCTGTAGCTGCAAACCCTCCAGAATTATTATTGTGGTGCAGATGCATCTGGTACAAACACATGTAAATGGCAGTATGTTATAGGTGATAACTAATGTTTGTGAAGGACACACATCAGCTTGCTAAAAGGTTGTTCTTATGTTGCAGTACAACTTACGAGATGAGGAAGTTGAGAGAAATATGGATCTTGTGTTGCTCATCATCAAGTCAATCCGATCTCTGCGAGCAGACTATAATCTCACTAAAACCAAGGCTGACTGTAAGTAATGAGGTTGGTTAAGAATGAGATGTAGCTTATCTAGTCTTCTAATTAAAGCATTGTTTACATTTTCAATTGTGCCAGATATTGGGGGACAAGTATACTGGCAAATCACTGAGGGGTGTCTAGAAGTGTCTTTGCCTCCACTGGTTTTACCACTCCCAAACACCAGCCATTTTGTATGTTCTTTCAGGAACTGGACACCTTCCCTTGAAGGGGAAATATATTTTCTCTTTGTTCCATCAGTCAGACTTAGTCGGTTCTGACTGCTGAACTTGAAGGGGTCATCTCTAGATCTGGTCCTGGAATTGTTTTTTCTTGGTCTCCATTTCTGCAAAGAGGCATCACTTGGTCTGCTTTGCTCCTGTCTTGGCCCAACCTTCTTTCTGGGGTCCATTCCACCTTCAGGACCTTGCCGGTGCATTTTGTCACATGACCCTTCAATCCACCTAAGAGGCAGAGTTATTTCCATCAAGGATATAGCCTCTGTGCAAATGGATTTCTGCCTCCCACCTCTATAATAGGGTTTGAAGAATTTATCAGATACAGATCACTTTAGACTTCTTTAGGATACCCTGGAGTAAGGTCATGATCGAGTCCTGCTACTTAATGCTCAGGTTTCTGGCTTTTATTTCCACAAATTTCTTTCGATCACTGTAAAAAATGATATACTTTACCAAAAATGAGTGCCTAGAACCTTAAAAAATAGTTTCTAGATTTACCTAGCCTCATTTTGCCCTAAATAAGGTCCCAAAAGCAGAGTCTCTTCATGTTTTGGATCCTGTTAGAGCGCTGAAGATTTAAATCAGGAGTCTCAGCAGCTTCACTGTTTTGACCACTCTTATGATTCTTATATTATGTCCTAGGAAATGGCTTGTAGCGTTCTACAGTCTGCTGTCCACCGGTATCACTAAAAAGGACAGGAGAGTCTGGCTTGCATCTAGGCTATTCTACTAAGGGCCTCTACAGCACCCAGTGAACACTTATTTCTGATGCAAAGCATTGATTTCTTTTAAATTCCTGATGTACACCTGGGCTGCCAAGTTTAAATTCCTGATGTATAGCTTGGCTGTCAAGTTCTGTCAGCTGTGGCTGCTTAATCAGGCTTCATTTTTTGTTTTTATTTGTGTAGACCCTTCTTACTTGGTGGAGCTTTGGTGTATGATTGAGGGTATAGGTTAATCCATCAGAGCTGTTCCTGTAGTATCCAAAGAAGATCATATTATGGTTAGCACAAAATAACCTTATCCCACCCCTCCGTGAAATGTTATACCTCACTTTGAATTGTGTGGAGTAGAATTTATTTTTTTTTTAATTTTTTTTTTTTTAAATCATGCTGGACGGGGAGGTTCACCTTTAAGTTAACTTTTAGTATGTGATGGAATGACTAGTTCTAAGCAATTCTTCAACTTGCCACTTTCTTTTGACTCCAACTTCCTGCTTTTAAATAGGGTCACTGACCCCACCTTTAAAACAAATGCTCTGTAAGGCTACCAATTTTTTGTTATTGCTACTTTTTATTATTCCTCTTTTTATTCAGGCCTCTCCTATTCATATTCCAGTCTCTTATTCAAATCAGTGCATGGTTGCTAGGGTAATTTTATTATGTAACCAGGGCATGGGGATGGACATCAGGTCCCCAATCTGCTGCACAAAAAAGATTCTGAGATGATGCAAGACTTGTGTTAATAATAGGGATCCACCGACTCCAGGATTCTGCCTTTTTCAGCCGAATCCTTCTACCCGGTCGAACCGAATCCGAATTTGCTTATGCAAATTAGGGGCGGGGAGGAAAATTGTGTGACTTTTTGTGACAAAACAATGAAGTAAAAAATGTTTTCCTCTTCCCACCCCTTATTTGCATATGCAAATTAGGGTTGGTATTCGGCCGAATCTTTTGCGAAGGATTCGGGGGTTCGGCCAAATCCAAAATAGTGGATTCGGTGCACCCCTAGTTAATAATAGTGTCCACAAAATGGCTGCTGCCTGCTTGCTATAATTATGAATTCCCAGACTGAAGGAAAGAAGATTCAAATAATTTATATTTGTGTAATTAAAGTTCATTTTGATTGACTAATGTGATAAAATAGGATTCTGAATATTTGTTTTTTGGGTGACGGGTCCCCTTTAAGTATTTTTGTTTTTGGGTAACCGTAGTCCTTTCTTTCATGTGGAAAAAAACCTAAATATTTCCCAGCTATAACTGATAAAAACCCATATATGCGAAAAAAATGTGAGCGAGTTTTAACAGTTGAAAAATCCAAGTTACCCATTTATGAGCTGGCAAAACACTATTCTTTGTGTCCCCGTAGGTTTCGTTCAGTGTCAAGATGCTGACACTGTTTCTGTGGTTACTGCTTACACTCCATACATCACGGTTCTCTCTTCATCGCGCTCTCTGGTCGCTCTGAAAGCTGAGGATCCTTCTCCCGCCGGAAGTGCTGTTAATACTGCATCGGATAAAGCCACTGTGTATGTGGTGCTCAAGGTAAACACACAAAGCACCTCATTGCTTATACAACTGAATATAATGTACAAAAGAATACTTACCAGTGGGACACCAGCATCTATAGACAGTAACTGTGATCCATTATTACACATAGTGCAGGATTTTATAGAAACAGGTAACACCTGTACATGACTTTTACTCTTGTCTTTGTAATATTCACACACTGTTTTCTGCCCTGCACAAGTACATGTTTTGCTGTCAATTAAATATAAACTCTCTTAACTTGTTTGCAGGGCTTAATAGATGTAGAAAAGGAGCTGGCCAAACTGCAGGTCAAGAAGTCTGAATTGGGCCGTCAGTTAGAGAAGCTGCGCGAGAGGATGGGCAGTGCAGATTACCGCAGCAAAGTGCCTGAAACAGTTCAGCAACAAGATGCAGACCGGGTAAAATGATTGGTAGCATTTATTAATGGGGAAGTATAAAGGTAGATGGAAGACACTGGTCTTTAAAACATAAACATAAAGTATCTTCACCATTAAAGGGGTTGTTCACCTATATGTTAACTTTTAGTATGTTGAATGACCAATTCTAAGCAACTTTTCAATTGGTCTTCATTTTTATACTATTTGCTGCCGCCTTCTGACTCTTTCCAACTTTCAAATGGGCGTCACTGACCCCGTCTAAAAAATGAATGCTCTGTAAGGCTACAAATGTATTGTTATTGTTACTTTTATGACTCCTCTATTAATTAGGCCTCTCCTATTCATATTCCAGTCTCTTATTCAAATCAAAGCATGGTTGCTAGGGTAAATTGGACCCTTGCAACCAGATTTGGAGAGCTGCTGTGTAAAAAGCTAAATAACACAAAAACCACAAATAAAAAAAAAACACAATTACAAATTGTCTCATATCCCTCCCTACATCATAGTAAGTTAATTCAAAGCTAAACATCCCCTTTAAGGCTAGTGACACGCTAAGATTCGGGGAGATTTAGTTGCCTTGTGACAAATCGCCTCTTCTTCAGGCATTTAACCCCCGCGAAAAGCCTTCCTGCCGGCTAGAATCTAAATTGGCCCTCGGAGCTTCGTTTTCCGAAGTTGCCTGAAGTTTCAAATTAGGGCGACTTCAGAAAACATGTACTCAGAGTGCCATCCCATTGGAAATTTAGATTCTAGACAACGGGAAGTCTTTTCTTGGAGATTAGGCATCCGATGAAGAGGCGTTTTGTCGCGGGCGACTAAATCTCCAAGAATCTTAGCACATGTCACCACCCTAACGGCAATATTGCTTATATAGTATGTGTAGAAATGTAGGAGTGGGATCAGTGGACGTGGTGTGTATAGGCTTCTTTCCATGCCATGTCTTTGAGTTTCATTTTAGGATTTTTATTTTCTTCTTGTAATTTCCTTTGTTTTATTCCTGGATTCCTATTACAGATCAGACAACTTGAGACAGAGTTCAGGAAGGTGAACGAGGCTGCAGAGAACTTTCAGAAGATGGTATAGGGCATTTAAGTGGACTCTTTCATTCACCTCATTGCTGCTTCAAGGAAATGTATTTTTAAACGTGGCTGGTCTTGCAATCAGATGCAATAAAAGACAATGGAAACAAGATGTGGCATGTGATTATTGTGTGCATAGGATGAAAGAGACTAGGCGGCTAACGCTAGCGTTAATTCGCTAGTGTAGTGCATTTTCGTTAATTCGCCGATTCAATAACGGACACTGGCGTAAATTCCTTAATGTTACTTCGCACCCTTACGCCTGGCGAATTTGCGCAATGGACGTAATTCACTGACGCGCGCATTTTTCTGAACGCTGCCTTTTACGCCAGACTTCCTTCACCACCTCAGACCAGTCGAAGTGCATAGAGTAGATAGGGATTGCTTCAAAAAAAGTCCCCAAAAACGCTGGCGTTATTTCTTTTTTTATGGGTGATAGGCTGAAAAAGATCGAAATTTTTTTTGGGGTACCCTCCTTCCCCCCTACATTTCCTAACTCATGGCACCTTAACGATACAGTGGGCACATGTGTAGGGCAAAATAAAAATTTTATTTGCTGTTTTGAAGGTTTCCCAGGCTTGTGTAGTGCTGCTACATATACCTACATTGTAACTTGAATTTGGTGCTGTATGCAAATTAAGCATTGCTAGCGTAACTTCGCTTTGCTTGGCGAATTAACGCTATTAACCTTGTGCTTCCCCTGAGCGCAACTTTGGATTTTAATTTGAATTTCGTAGCGCTGGCGAAAATACGCCTGGCGAAGTGTGGCGAAGCGGACGCTGGCGCAACTACGAATCTTAGTGAATTTGCCCCCAGGAGAGAGAGGTACATGGAATTTTTAGAATTTTTAGAAATTACTATTGTGATTATTAATTGTGATCCTTAGCTTTAGCTGGCTACAAAGCAGTTTTTTTTTATATTCGTCCTTCAAAATACAGCTCACAGAGGCCAGGGAGATTGCTCAGTTATTAGAGGGAGCTTTTTCTTTCTCACGCTCCTCCCATGCTTTGTGGTATTGTGGGGACACCGAGAACTCATGATCTCTCTTACACACGGATTCACACAAAAGAGAGGCACACAATGAGTAGGACAGAGGAGCACACTGGTTCATACAAAGCTGCAAAAGAACTCAGACATACACACATTGCACAGAAGAATCCATTTCTATCTATCTAATCTATCTATCTTATCTATCTATCTATCTTATCTATCTTATCTATCTATCCTATCTATCTATCTATCTATCTATCTATCTATCTATCTATCTATCTATCTATCTATCTATCTATATACATGCATAACTGCTTAACTACAGTACCTGCTTAATATTAAGTTGGTGTTTGTCTGTAACACTGAGAATGTAACCCTGCCTGTATATGTTCACTTCTGTCATTTCTGCTTTTATCATAAACCAATTAATTAATTAATTAAATACTACATGTTAAGTAGACGTACTTCCCAGTAGAAACAACTCCTTAAAGGGCAGAGACGCATGCTCAGATTCAGGGAGATTAGTACATGCCTCATGAGGAAACTTTGGGTGACTACGGAAAGCCGCAGCGATCGGAGTGCCATCCCGCTGGCGATTCACATTCTAGTCGGTGGGAAGGCACAGGGCCGCCATCAAGGGGGGACAAGCATACTGGGCCTGGGCATGAAGGGGGGCCCGGCAGCGCTGCATTTTTTGAAGATCCGGGCCCCCCTTACGAGCACCCAAGCCGTACGTCTTGCCTCTGCGTTGCCGAATGCGGAAGTGCCGAAAAGCCGATGCGCCGAAAAGACCCGAAGTCACGAAAAAAGCCGAAGTCCCGAAGCGCCGAAAAGACCCGAAGTCACGAAGCTCCGAAAAGATCCGAAGTTTTTTTTTACATTTGTTTTTGTTGGGGCCCCAAGTTTTTTTTCTCTTTCAATATTTTTATTTGTATTTCTCAGTCAGGAAAAAAAAAAAACAGATACACAGGCAGCCATATGCAATCAGAGGAAACAGTACAATGATGTGGAAGTTACAGATGCAAAAACAAGTTCGAGGTTAGGTGATCATTATAGACATTCTGTACTGTTATCAGTTTTATCCCAAGCTAGGACTAATCCTGCGTAGTATATACCTTATGTTGAAACAGATGAAATATTATAATCAAAAAAATAAAAAGACAACCCAGACTCTCGCCCCAGCAGATCATGTACTTGAGTGAGAGAAATCCCATATCCACAATACTTAAATGCTAAGTAATGTCATGTGACCATCGGTCCCATATCTATATTCCAGCCATGGTGTCCACGCCAACACAAACTTACTATGTGAGTCTAAAAGAATACTAGTCAATTTCTCTTGTGACATTATCCAGTCTATTGTTTGTTTAGTTATTTCAATAGATAATTGTTTAGTCTTCCAAGCACCTGCTATAGTTTTCTTAGCTGCCGTCATAATTGCAGTAAACAATTGGAATTGAATCTTTGAAAGTACCTCAGGTTGTTTACCTAAGAGAGCTGTTACTGGACGTTTCGGGATCAACCCCTGGAATATAACATGGTGAAAATTCGAATCCAAAACCTTTGAGCGCATGAACACTCCCACCAGATGTGAAACATGGAACCCACGTGCCCACAACCTCGGAAACAAGCAGGGTCCGCTGCAGGGGTAAATTTGGCAATACGAGCTGGGACCAAATACCATCTAAGTAAAACTTAGTAATTAACTTCCAATAGAGAAACATTTTTGGAAGATTTCATAGTATTAAACCAAATTGATTGCCATTCTTCACTATCCAGTTGACACGTTAAGTCCTTCTGCCAGGAGTCAGTGTATACTAAGTGGGAAGGTTCAACATCATCGTAGAAATTGTTATACAATATTGAGATCACTTTCTTTCTTTGGAGATTTTTCAGACACCATTGTTTAAAGAAGGTAGGTGACTTTCTAGCTAACTGGCTCTGGTCCCACTGTGAATGAGCAAAGTGCAATAATTGCCTCACATGAAAATGTTCTGCTAGCGGAACCGAGTACTTATTTATAAGGTCCTGGGGGGTATAAGGTTTTGTTAAGGTATATAGTTGTCCCAAATTCTGTATATTAGCGAGAGACCACCATGCAAAGACTGTATTCTGCAAGCCAGGGTTAAATAGAGGGTTACCCAATAACGGCACCCCAAGGGGCCCCCAATTTTTTATAAGGGGGCCCAGACCGTCAATAGCTTTTTATAACTTGTGTGGGGGGGTTACTTTTTTAGCGCTGATGTCTGTGTGGTCTTTTAACTGCAATGTGGAGTGGGCGGGATATGGGGTGGAGCTTGGTCGGCAGAGTGGGCCCCAAAAATTTTTGCCCCATGATTTCTAATGGCCGACCTGGGAAGGCATTTGGGGAGATTAGTTGCCGGAAGAAAAGATTTGTTGGTGGGCGACTAATCTCCCCACAATCGCTACATCCAGGGGCGGACTGGGGGGCCCGGGGCCCACCGGGACTCCTGTGCAGGGCCCCCGCTACCTACTTGAAGTGAAGCGCCGCTCGGCACGCATGTGCAAACGACGCTAGGCGCGCATGCGAAGACGGCGCTGCGATGCGCCGAAAGTAAAATATTATTTTTTTATTAAAAAAACTGTTTGGAGGAGGGGGTCTGGCCCGGCGGGGGCCCACTAGGTATTTTCCCGGTGTCCCGCCGGGCCAGTCCGACACTGGCTACATCTGCCACCACCCTAAGACACTAGACTTTTAGCATTTTCTTTCAGCCAGAACCATTTTACAACCTTTCTTTTCCACTTATTTTATCGTCATCACTAAAGTGGTTTCTGTGTGCACCGTAATCTTCTGAGCACTGGTGAATAAATGTGCAAAGGCATAAGCAAGGTTTAAGGTGGCAATACTATGGCAGATAAAAGCTGCAGACAGACCAAGTTGAAAGCTTATTGGCCCATGTATGGAGTACTCTGATGGGCTTCACTGACCAATATTTGACCAAAAATCGTCCCGATAAATGATAGGATAGGTTTAAACATGTTGTTGGACAGAGAACACAACAGCTGTATTTACTAGGGCCAATAATCGGGTCAGCCTGATATTGCCTACCTTATGGTGGTCATATTGGGGAAGGGTCCACTCATTTGGTGACCTTGTCAAATGAATGGATGGCCAGCTTTATTTAGGGGGGACCCTTCCCTTTCTTCTCTAGTCCTATATACAGTACAATTCCAGTAATATATTCTTTTTATATTTGTGTGCTTCTTCCAGGCAACCTGGAGTCTTACAGTTGGTCCCTTACAGATGATTTCCGTTTTGAAGGCCATATTCCATCCCCTGAAATGGTAATCAACCAACTCCTCGTTTGTTCAGAAATGGGAGAAAATGTAAAATAAATACAATTGCATTAAGCATATACCATTTATGTAATAAATGAGTTATAACTCTTGTACTGCTGGAAGACGCTTTATGCATGTTAGGCCACCATTAAAACTAGAATATGTTTGGTGGATATTGGCATTTTAGTGGTACAGAAAATCGAACAAATTTACTTATTTATTGACAGCGACACAGAGCAAGAGCTGTGACTTAGAAGCAAAAATAATGCAGAGCTACTGGGGCATCTGTAGAGGCGCAGAGCTTCCCTGCCAAAGGACTACAGTTGGCTTGGTCTAGTACAGAACCAAAAACATAATGTGCAGCATTTCCAGCCTGCTTCTACTTTAAACTCAGCAGTGTAACTAGAAGCCCATGGACCCTGGTTTAAATGTTGTGGTGGTAACCCCCAGTTACTGCCACTTAATACCAGGCCCTTTGTCCTGCCAAATACTTTAACACCTGTATGTATAATATATTGCAAATGTGCTAAAATTTAATCAGATAGATCCAGTGTCGGACTGGCCCACAGGGATACCAGGAAAACTCCCGCTGGGCCAAGGTGTCAGTGGGCCCTCATGCTTCTAAATTTTTGGCCTATTTCATGGCCATTCCCTATTTTATGAGGCTAAATAGATGGAATAATAGATTATAGTGTGTTAAGAAAACAGACTAGGAGAATAGAGGTTGATTATGTTTTGTGCTTCTGTACCAGCCCAAGGCAACTACAGTCCTTTAGCAGTAAAGATGTGTCTCCAAAGATGCCCCAGTAGCTCCTCAACTTCTTTTCTGCTGATTTACTGCACATGTTCTGTGCTGCTGTCACTGAGCTTAGGGACCCACTCACAATATACAGTACATAGAATAGCAATGTCACAATATAAGGCTGATTAGTAATTAATACAGATAATTACTACATGGCAGCACAGAAACCAGTGTAATAAGCATCAGAATTTAATAATCAGCCCTGTAGCATCAGTTTATATTAAAGGCAAGCCTCATTTTCTGCTGGATAATTTGTGATTAACCCTAACATGTGAGTGTTGCAGACACAGATGGTGACCCCCCTGTGACAGGTTTGAAATTCTGGAACATTGTTGAAACTTTAGGCTGGTGCAATAAGTTAATTAAATAATATATGGCATTTTTGGCCATATTCATTTTTAGATTTTAGTTCTCCTTTAAGGATATCAAATCTGGATGCTTTTCAGTACTCAATCCACACCCACATGTAACCACACATTTCTTGCTCAGTAGCCATATTACTGCAAGTATTTGACCTCAATTTCTATTGAGCATGTTCCCTAATTAAACTGACAATTTACTTACTGAACTGCTACTGAGAAAAACGACAGGGGGTCAAGTTTAACTAATAAATAACAGTATTTTTTTTTTTTTTAAAAGGTAATGGGAAAAAGTCAGTTATTGTGGTGTATTTTTTAAAAAGATTTGTGAGGATAAACTATCCCTTTAAATAACAGTAAAGGTGTCATAAGATTATGTAGAACAATGAGCAAAGGGTAAGTAGTTTAAAAACATAACTGCTTATTTTTGTACCAAGAAGGGGATTTCTTGGTTGCTGTGTCACTATCTACTTCCTGTGCATAAGAGAAGCTATTCCTGGATTGATAAAGAGTTTCATCACCCTTAGCAAAAAAACCAAACAGACATAAAGGCTTGAAGTCCTTCTGCTTTCCAGAAAATATTTGCACCACCCACTATGGAAAGTGACGGGATTTCAAGTATAGGTATGGGACCTGTTATCCAGAATGTTCGGGACCTGGGGTTTTCCGGATAACGGATCTTTCCCTAATTTGGGTCTTCATGCATTAAGTCTACTAGAAATTCATTTAAACATTAAAGGAAAACTATACCCCCCCAAACAATGTAGGTCTCTATAAAAAGATATTGCATAAAACAGCTCATGTGTAAAATCCTGCTTCATGTAAATAAACCATTTTCATAATAATATACTTTTCTAGTAGTATGTGCCATTGGGTAATCATAAATAGAAAATTGCCATTTTTAAAAATAAGGGCCGCCCCCTGGGATCGTAGGAATCACTGTACTCACAAACATACCAACAAACCATACATGTTAGGTCACATGAGCCAATTAACAGACAGAGTTGTGTCTTTTGCTTCCACACTTCTTCCTGTTACAGTTAGAGTTGAAGTATTTCTGGTCAGGTGATCTCTGAGGCAGCACAGAGACCATCACGAAATGGTGGCTCAAGGCAAGAGATGTAAAAGGGCAATATTTACTTAAATATATATTCCAGTTTGGTAAGATTCTTTAATATGCCACTTAATATGATATGAACTATCTGTTGCTTAAGTGTTCATTTTGGGGGCATAGTTTTCCAATAGGCTGGTTTTGCTTCCAATAAGGATTAATTATATCTTGGTTGGGATCAAGTACAATGTACTGTTTTATTATTACAGAGAAAAAGGAAATCATTTTAAAAAATTTGGATTAAATGGAGTCTATGGGAGACAGCCATTCCATAATTCGGAGCTTTCCCGATATCGGGTTTCGGATCAAGGGAAACTTAACCTGTACCAAGATCCATCACTTCACAATGTCTGCGAAGGTTTTAATTCATCCAACTCATGTTAGATATAGAAGTAAAGCTAGTAGACATAAATCTAGAGCAACTGGGCTTGAACACAACATTATTAAAATACTAAGGTGCCCACATCCTATTATATTTTTCCTATTATTTATAAATTCAAGATGTATTTAGGTTTTAGACATGATCAGAGAGAACATCCCATCTACCATTACCCTTACAGTATACACACACATATGTATATACCGTATAGTAAATATATTAACACCAGATGCCACAGAAAAAAAAAAACCATTTGTCCATGTTTTAAATAGTTTATTTGTAAATTTAGAGGGATATAAAAACAATCACCCCCAATTTCCCAGTAAGAAAAAAGTTGCTCTTTATATGGGCAAAGGTTAACAGGAAATAAAAGATAAAAGTGTTATAATAGGAATGTTCCACCAAAGTAAACTAATTTGAAGATTGCCAGCTTCTTTTAATACCCAGCATCCCTTATGATTCATCAGCTGGGACGCTGGAAGTTGTAGCTCAACATCTGTAGGGCTAGTACAGTTGCCCATCCCTGGTATAACTAGCTGCTATGGCCATATCATGGGTCATTTACAAGTAAGGAACCTTGCTAAGTCTGGGATACAAATAACGACTATACCGTATATACTCGAGTGTAAGCCGTCCCGAGTATAAGCCGAGGTACCTAATTTTACATCCAAAAACTGGGAACGCTTATTGACTCGAGTATAAGCCGAGAGTGAGAAATGCAGCAGCTTCTGGTACGTTTCAATCAAAAAATTGAGGGTTTCTGCTCCCATTGGAGGTGCTGGCGTCTCGTTTTTGGATGCCGGCGACCATTCTTGGACGCCGGCGACTATTCTTAGACGCCGGCGACCGTTTTTGCGCTTGACCCGAGTATAAGCTGAGGTAGAGTTTTTCAGCATGTTTTGGGGGCTGAAAAACTCGGCTTATACTCGAGTATATATGGTATATATGAATCTAAATTAAATTTACGAATAGTTAAGATACCTTATGTTATCTGGTGGAACATCTCCTATAAGGTGAAATGGATGGAATAAATGAAGCGCTGATGCAAATAAAGGTTGAGAGCTAGTAGATAATGACATAATCGGAAATGATCGAATAGGTTAGGCTTGAGACTAGTTCTCACTGTTTATATTAACTTTGGGTCAGTCCCCTTTCTGTCACAATGCTATGTAAAGTCCATACAGTATGTCAGCCTACAAATGGATTGGTCTACGTGGGACACAAAATAAGCAAGGCTATTGGCAATTCATTTCTGCCCACTGTTATATTATAGTTGATCTAATCTTATCATGATGGCTCGCAGTGGTAAACATGAACCCCCACTGTTATTAGAGAGTTTGCATTGAGTCCAAGCATTGCCAATACCAGTGGCATAACCAAAACCTACAGAGACCTGCAGCAAGTCATTTTGGGAACTTCCATTTCACAAAATCTTTAAGAAATAGTATTGTTTTGCTCGGATACAGAATCATCCCCTCATAATTGGGGAACCAAAGTAGACACTTGGGTCTACTGTATATTTTGTTACATTATTAATACATTTTAAGGCTATTTCTGCCTGACTTATTTTGAAGAGATGATTTTCTTTACTAATGGTTGGGATGAGTGAGGTAGAGTAAAATGGAAAGTGGAAGTGGGCGCAGAGAATGCTGCAATTATGTAGTGTGGAATGCAGAATAATTTAGCACCAGAAAGTGTTGTGAATGAGACAATCACACACTTTTCCACTGAAGTGTGATATAAGGAATGTATCAGTTGAGTAATGCAGAATATACATAATATGAAGAAATGCTTATCAATATAGTAAATAATAAAGATCAATAAAGGTAAAATCTTATGAGGTCTCCGTCTAGTGGCTATAACATATTAAAGCATCATTGAAAAAGAGTATTATTATGTCATAATGAAGTTTTTAGCAACTTTTCAACTAGTCTTCGTTTTTTTACAAATAGCATATTTTCTCAGAATATAACAGTCTACTTCATATGAAACTTAATTTTTAGGGGAACTACCCCTCTAAGCCCACCTTCCATCCCAAACACACGCAAAAGCCAACCGACCAACAAAAAAGTTACAGTCTGCAAATTCACAGTAAGCGGCTTGAGTTATTGGGTAACAATATGATTTACCTTAGCATTCTTCTTCAAATAAGCTCAAAACTTGCAAGAATACAAAAATCCTGTCCGTTTTATTTGTGTTTTCTCAAATTCAAAAAAGGAATAAATTCCCCCGGGAGCATGATACAGAAAAATAATGAAATCGTTAGGCAGCCTTGGTCTTTTGTAGGGATGCACCGAATCCAGGATTCGGTTCGGGATTCGGCCAAGATTCGGCCTTTTTCAGCAGGATTCGGATTCGGCCGAATCCTTCTGCCCGGCCGAACCGAATCCGAATCCTAATTTGCATATGCAAATTAGGGATGGGGAGGGAAATCACATGACTTTTCGTCACAAAACAAGGAAGTAAAGTTTTTTTCCCCCTTCCCACCCCTAATTTGCATATGCAAATTAGGGTTCGGATTCGGTTCGGTATTCGGCCGAATCTTTCACAAAGGATTCGGGGGTTCGGCCGAATCCAAAATAGTGGATTCGGTGCATCCCTAGTCTTTTGTGCAGGTGGATACAGTTATTCTACATAAGTGCGTGTATTGTATGTAAACCACAGTTTGCTCAGAGAGCCATGTAGAGAGAGTGCATATACACCCACACGAGAAGCAAAACAGCATCTACACACAGGGCTCCAGTCAGTAAAATGATTGGCAGAATATGGCTCATAAATCAGATTTCTAGCTTGCGGTTTATTAATATAGAGCAAGAAGTCAGGCAGCCTCCGATCTTGGATAATTCTGTACAAGTAGCCGGGACCAGAGTGTAATCTGTCAGTTTCTGGAACACCTGGGAAAGGACAAGTAAAATTCTTAGCATTAAAGATTTTATAAACTCTTTTGGGCAGGGCCCTCATCACCATTTGTATTGGTTATTTTTCATTATGTATGAAAATTTGTTTCAACCCACTTATTGAACAGCATTGCAGAACATGTTGGTGCTCTAAAACTACATGTTTATAATGATAATAATAACAATATAATAATAATAATAATAAATGCTAACCATAAAACCCCCTATTTTAGACAGAGAAGGATTACCCACAGAATCAGCATGCTTTCTTTGATTTGTTTTCCTACACCATAATGTTAAAGTGGATCTCCACAAAAAAACTTTTGCATAAGAAAATAAAATGTTACTTTAAAAAAGATTATTACAATTAAACATATTCAATGGTTTTAGAGTTATTTGTAAAATAAATGTCTACTGAATGCAGCATCTCTGTTGTTTTTCTTCTCTGTACTTCTGGTTTAGATGCCTGACACAATGTAGCACAATTCAGCTGGTTACCAGACCAGAAAAAGGACTGACTTTTACATTGTTTCAAAAGTCAGAACCAGTATACAGACAGGGATAAATAAAATCAAGTCAAAATAGTTTTTAGTTGGAGGATCCCTTTTATCAGTAGGTATGAACAACAGGAAGAACATACCTTACATATGAATACAATCCTTTTTGGCATTTTCTGCAATGCCCTCTATACAGAGATATATATATATATATATATATATATATATATATTGACAGTCATTTAACTCCTCTCTCACCTTTTCCCATTGTGAAGTTATAGACTTGAAGTCCCTGTCAGTGGCGTAACTACATGATATGGGGCCCCATAGCAAATTCATTTTAGGGTCCCCAACATATCCAAAGGTTCAGCTGTTTTACCAATATATATTGAAATTGCTCATTAATGGGCCTCATAGGATCCCCTGTATCTCCTGGGCTCCCCTGCAGCTGCAGGGTCTGCTTCCTCTGTAGTTACATCCCTGGTCCCTCTGCTTTCCACAGTTGGCAGTGCAGAGATTCTCTAAAAAGCAGAGGAACCCAGAGTCTACCACTACACAATGGAACAAGGTAATGGAAGGATGTGAGCCTAAGGGTAGAGACACAGGCTGCTATTTATCGGGAGATTAGTCGCCCAGCGACAAATCGATTCTTCTTCGGGCCACTTATCTCCCCAAACTGCCTTCCCATCTGCTAGAAGTTTCCATGTGAGGCAACTTCGGACGACTTCGGAAAACGAAGCGTTCCGAGTGTCATCCCGCCAGCAATTTACATTCTAGCCGGGGAGAACGCAGTCCGGGGAGATTAGTAGCCGAAGAAGAACCATTTTGTTTCCTTTCAATCTCTGGAGTCAGGTATGTTAAAAGGAAAATATACCCTCCTTTTTTCTACAAACAGGTGGCACAGTTTAATGAAGCCTGATTTTTTCCCCTACAGAGTGAGCTTGTACCATGTATTAAATCTCTATTTTAGCATACTGCAAACTTAAGAGATACATAGACCATTCTCTAAAGAGTTACTATTGTGCAGCCTGCGCTCACCAAGTTCATAGTTCTTTCATGCTTGGTGAGCAAACACAGAGACAGTTCATTTGTATTTATTTTATGCAGACGGCTGCTTCCAAATCCAACTTGGAACAGATGGTATGTCAGCTATCCACATTGCATGAAATCCTCCAGCAGAGAAAAGGGTCGACCAAGAGACAACTCACATTTTGTCACTGTAATTTAATTAAAGTTATTGTTCACCTTTGCGTTAACTTTTAGGATGATATAGAGACTGATATTCTGACACAAATTGCAATTGGTTTTCATGTTTTATTATTTGTGGGTTTTGAGTTATTTAGCTTTTTATTCAGCAGCTCTCCAGTTTGCAATTTCAACTGTTTGGTTGCTAGAGTCCAAATTACCCTAGCAACCATGCATTGATTTAAATATGAGACTGGAATATAAATAGGAGAGGACCTGAACAGAAAGATGAGTCATAAAAAGTAGCAATAACAATACATGCGTAGCCTTACAGAGCATTTGTTTTTAGATGGGGTCAGTGGCCAGCATTTTTAAGATGGAATGAGTCAGAAGAAGAAGGCAAATAATTTAAATAGTATAAAAAATAAATAATAAAGACCATAAATAGAATTAACCACTGTATTGCATACTAAAAGTTAACCTAAAGGTGAACCACCTCTTTAAATCACCAAAAAATACTAAGGCTTTAATCTAAGACGTCACATTGGATGCGACAAATCTAATGTAAGTAATAGGATGTCAGATGTTGTCGCAGCATGCATACAACACAACACGACTGTCGGATGAAGACGCAACATGCAGTGTTCCGATATCTGACAGTTGTGTCGCATTGGATGCATGCTGCTATAACGTCCAACATTCATATTACTTACCTTAGATTCAGCGAATCCATCGTGACACCTTCGCTTCCTCGCGTTGCGTCGGAACGTAAGGTATTGGATTCAAAACGCCTGTGTAGTTCTACCCTTATTTGTGTAACCTGCGTTTCAACAAAGGATTTCTGCAAACTAGGATTTCCTTGGCAGAAAAAGGGTATCCGGAAATGAAATATGCTCCATTTTAGTTTGAAAGCTCAAATGAGAAGATGTGTACAATGATACAGGGTGTCTAAACACTGATATCATACTTCCCTGTATGTTATATAACTGTATATAGCCATGCTACATATATAGAGCACCTGAGCACTGTTGGGGTACTCATCCGCGCTGCGGTGAATTAGGACGCTGGATTTAGGTCCCACACGAGCATAGATGCAGTTAGCTGCTGGATCATCAGGAACAGTCAGAGTCTCGTAGTGATGGTCAGTCAGTTGTTCCATGGTCTATGAAATATATTTTACAAAGAATTGTTAGAAGAAAGTAGGGATGCACCAAATCCAGGATTCAGGCAGGACTCTGCCTTTTTCAGCAGGATTCAGATTCAGCCGAATCCTTCTGCCCGGCTGAATCAAATCCTAATTTGCATATGCAAATTAGGGACAGGGAGGGATATCATGTGACTTTTTGTCATAAAACAAGGAATCAAAAAATGTTTTCCCCTTCCCATCCCCTATTTGCATATGCAAATTAGGATTCGGATTTGGTTTCGATATTCGCAAAGGATTTGGGGGTTTGGCCGAATCCAAAATAGTGTATTCGGTGCATCCCTAGAAGAAAGATTACTCAATAGAAGAAGGTATCTCTGGGTGTTAAATGCCCTTGTAAGAAATTTACATTTAAAAGAGAGTTTGGTAACAGATTTTGCACTAGAGAGATTAATTCATGGCCACAGCAGGGACTATGGGTTACCAGATATTGGACACTTGTCAGCATATAGGAGATGCAGGGTGGTCACAACCTTTGTCCTTCAACTGTTTAATGTAACATTAGCCCAGGGTTTGCAGCTGAAGGCAAACTGCTCTGTCGGAGGACTAAGGGCCGATTTCCTATGGCTGACAGTAGAGAAGGGAGGGTAGAGGACGGAGGTATGACTGCAGATTTGGAGGATGAGTGACGGTAAAAGCACCCGATGCGGCATTCCTAAGTCGTAGGACATCGCATGCAGGACAGGTTTTTCACCGGAGGATGTCCTAAAATGCATTCTGTACAAGTGGGAACCTATAAATAACTGTTCACTATAGGTTGCTGGCTACGGAAACCAAAAGTGCAAGCTCACCACACCCACCAGCAGTGCAGAAACCCTTTCAATTTTAGACTTGTTTGATTGTAATGTGCAAATGACATTCATCCAGGATTCGGTTTGGGATTCGTCCAGGATTCGGCCTTTTTCAGCAGGATGCGGCTAAATTCTTCTGATCGGCTGAACCGAATCCTTCTGTCCGACCGAACCAAATCCAAATCCTAATTTGCATATACAAATTAGGGCCTTGTTTTGACACAAAACAAGGAAGTAAAAAATGTTTTTCCCTTCCCACCCCTAATTTGCATAAGATAATTAGGATTTGGATTCGGTTCAGTAATTGGACCAATCTTTTGCAAAGGATTCAGGGGTTCGGCTGAATCCAAAATAGTGAATTCAGTGCATCCCTAGTATTTGCTACATTCAGTTTATAATGGCAAACTACTGGAGGATGTGTGCTAGCCAAGCTATGCAGGACATTATGTACACATTATACAAATCTGGATTATCTTTAATGTACTGTATTAAGAACATGTGTCATGGAGCATTCTGGCATGTTTTACTCTATTTATACTTGTCATACTTTATCTGGCAACTAATACTAATTGCTAATCCCCTTGATAAAGGCTACACACCAAAACGTCTGGGTAATTTTCATTTTCAGGCAAGGGTATTCTCTTCCTTGTAAAGCTTTTTCATTTTGGTTACGACTTGGTGGTATGTACTTTGATGCTATTATTGATTTGACTCTTTTTTTCTTGACATACATTTAGGGGGTTATTTATCAAAGTTCCAAATTTATATCAATATTTTCTGCTACAAACTCTGATCAAATCCGCTTGGGTTTTTTAGGCTTTTTTATTATGACATTTTCCCGAAAATTTGCTTTGCAGGAAAAAAAATCAGATTTTTTGTAATTTTCCACATAAAACACCCAAAACCTTTGGGTATGCCCGAAACCCAGCTCACATCAAAAAATCATTGGGACTTCTCCCATTGACTTATATGCAACCTCCGCAGGTCTGAGATGCTGGATTTTCAGATTTGGACACTTCCATCCTCGGGGGGTTTAATAAATTCCAAAAAATTCGTAAGCCAGAATTTATTTTAAAAAATCTTTTTTTTCGTGATTTTTGCATTCGGAGTTTAGTAATTAACCCCCTTATTGTATGTAAAACCTTTGCTGCACAATTAAATGTACTACCTATATAAAAAAGATTTTTTACCACCTCAGTCTGTTTCCTCCATTTTTCATTATGGGGCAGATTTATTAAGGGTCAAATTTTAAGTTCACTGGAGTTATTTTGACCAAATAGCACCGCTTCAAAATTGACGCGCGTCAAAATTATGTTGATGCCCATTGACTTCAATGCGTTTTGGAAAGTTTTCAATGTTTTACGAATTTCGCAGTAAATTTGTGCATTTTTTGGTGAAGTGAAACTGCACAAATTCGGCCATCACTACCAGTGACACAAAAATTATATTAATATTGTATATTATCACTACAACTAAAATCTTATTGCAGAAAGTTGCAGCATGGGGCAATATCATGTTTTTCAAATGGCTAAAACAGACCCTAATGGAAATTATTTCTTGCAATTTCAAGTAAAATAGCCCTTGTCCTAATGATGCTTATAAAATGGTGTCCCCAAAGGGACAAAAAGACTTATCTGCTGAGAGGAAACTCACCTTCAGTGCCTTTCTGGCTGTATCGCTACTTCCAATGACCAGGGTGTCGGGTCCCCCCATACTGCAGAAGCTTTTAAGGTGCAAGTCCCCAGACACTGGAACAGTTGAAACAGCATAATCCTAAAGAATATTAGGATGTTAGCAGTGAAATACTGTTGTGGTAGTGGCAAAGGTACTGTAACTCTCTTTTAATTGGCCTTCCCCTCCAGAGACTGTCACCTCTCCAGTCCATAATGAACACTGCTGAGAGGCTCATAAACCTCAGCAACCGCTCCTCCTCTGCCATGCCACTCTGCCAATCCCTACACTGATTTCCGCTACCTTTCAGAATAAAATTAAAGGAGAAGGAAAGCTACGGAGGCATTTTGTTGCCAATAGATTAGCTGCAATAGTGCAAGCTAGAATGCTTTATTTATTTTGTAGAATGTTTTACCATACCTGAGTAAAAAGCTCTAGAAACTCTCTGTTTGTTTAGAATAGGAGCTGCAGTATTAATGTGGTGTGACATCACTTCCTGCCTGAGTCTCTCCCTGCTCTGGGCTCAGATTACAGTAGAGAAGGGAGGGGGCGGGGGAAGAGGAGCAAACTGAGCATGCTCTTGCCCAGGGCAATGAGGTTTAAGCTGAAGGCAGGAAGTCTGATACAGAAGCACATGAGTACACAATAGAAGGAAAGAAATGCAGTATTTCTTTTGACAGGGGACTCAGAACAATATTACTTTGGGGGTTTACGGGTATATTTACATGGACCTTTCTGATAAGGCTTACTTAGTTTTAACTTTTCCTTCTCCTTTAAAATGAATGACCCTGACATTCAAAGCACTTCATAACTCTGCCCCACCCTACATCTCTGAACTCATCTCTATATACTCACCCAACCGATTGCTACGCTCCTCTACTGACCTGCTACTCAACTCTTCTCTCATTACCTCCTCACACGCTCACATTCAAGACTTTGCAAGGGCTGCACCCCTCCTCTGGAACTCTCTCTCTGGCCGACTTTCTCCCAACCTTTCTGCTTTCAAAAGATCTCTTAAAACGCACTTTTTTAGAGAAGCCTACCCTCACTCTGCTTAACTACTAAATGCAATACCACATACAGTACTACATCTCTAACCCACTCAATTCTGATCTTGCCCACTCCCACACCTTGTGTCTTATTCCCTTCCCTTTAGATTGAAAGCTCCTTTGCACAGGGCATTCCTCACCTTTTGTACTGGTATTGGTTGTGATGTATGTAACTCCATACGTTCTATGTATGTAATTCATGTTATTTAGTTGTATAATCACATTTACTTTACAGCGCTGCGAAATATGCTGGCGCTATATAAATAAATGTTAATAATAATAGTCTAAAGGAGAATAAGGAAAAAATATAAAAAGAATAAGAATACCTGGTAGGTCTTTGCCACCATTTCAGCACCTCTAAGATTGGTCCATTTAGACAAGCCTACAAAAATCTCTGAACCTGTAATGCAGGAAATAAAGGCTAGTAGTTACATTTAAAATGTTATACAAAACAGTGAGAAATATTGTTGTGTGGATAAGGGAGTTATCTGGAAAAATCCAGATGCATCTTTGTATCTTTTTGGACTAGAAGGGAGAACCTGGCTACTAAAGAAAAGCAGGAGCTGGACTTGAATTTCATGAGACCTACACCCAGGTCAATCTGTACACCGATCCAACAGGAGGCCTAAAGTCTATCAAAATTGGCCAGAGCCTTACACAAACATTAAAAAATATTTTACCCACCTGTAAAAAGTATATCACTTGCATCCAGAGTGGCATTTTCATCATTGATTTCACAGACACGGAATTTCAGCTCCTCAAATATTTTTTGCAGGCCTTCGGTCTGTGAGGGAGTAACGGGGGAAACAGAGCAGGGGAAGAGGAGGAGTGGGGGAAGTTAACAGACGCTTGATTTTTTCTTAAATTTTCAAATAACAGATGGTAGGTTATAAAACCAGAATGAATAACAGATCAAGCTCATAATAATATACAGTAGGATTAAAAATGAATAGGGAAAAAAAAACCCAGAGCATAAATCACCTCTTTCCTCCTTGCAGGTATCCATGGGCGGGTGATGAGGGCTGTATCTGCTATCACTACAGCTGTGTCCCCTATCAACTGGCCCCGGGGCAGTTCGTCATTGGGTGGCAAATCCACCACCTGCAGCCCAAGCTTCTGTCTCAGGATTCCACAGTAGACTCCATTCTCACGCTGTGCCCGTGCCAGGTCTACCTGCCCATTGGCTTCTTTGGCTAGGGAGGAAGGGACCCCCCTCACCACAGCATGAGTGTAGCGCCCACTCATTTCTGGGTGTCAAGGAGAATGAAATAGGAAAAAACAAAATTGGTAATTTTTGTGCAATATAGCTCCTTATTATGATATATGCTTGCAAAGATCTATAGCTTCCTATAGATTTCTCTCCTTTCAGATTGTCCCCCTCTCCTCCCTTTTCTCCCACTTGGTTAAGTTCGTCTTTTCCCTGTACTCCGGTCCGGTTTCCTTCCTGCATTCACTTCCTGTGAAGAAAGAAACCAAAATAATAGTTAGAACAGACACATACTATGCAAATCAACACTTATTGTTCTGGAAAATATGTAGGATTATGAATGAGATTTATTGTGCCACAGAAATATTGTTTTCTACCTGCAGACACAATCAATTTAAAAAATAAATCATATTCAGAGGGTAGAGACCGATGGAACAGGAGCTACAGGAGAGAAAACCATGTAGGACTTTTCCTATAGCAGTTAAGGTATGGTTAATGGGATCTCTTCTTCTATTACAGCATGTGCCTTTCACACTTTCAAAAGGAAAGAATTATGGATAGTCTCATTCCATATCAGACACTTTGCTTACACACATATATTCGAATTGAATATTGGCCATTACACATTGACTTTGTGGCTGGAACTTCCACCCAGTTATCATATCCGGCCTTACTACATCACCACTACTGACATTTTCTTGGATACTACAGGATCCGCTGGGCCCATTCAGCCCTATTTATTTAACAGGCTTCGATGTGATATATCATACCAGTGCCTAAACATCGTATGATTCCTTGTCTATTGGGACTACCTCTCAACTATTTAATACTGGATTAACATGACCAATGCGACTTCAACCTTCTAACGCACTATTCAGATGGGAATATCATGCATAGAATTAAGACAGATCTGTCCTTAGCTATCTAATACACATTGCTTATTATAGCACGCTAGTCAGTGTTTTGTTCCAATTACTTGCTTTTCTACGCACCTGATACGTGTAATTCGGGTTGCGTGAGTAAGCATATATAAGAGATTGATACCTCCTTCAGGATGCCATACTGCTTGGTTTTAATATGTTTTTAACCTTACTCCATGGCATGGTTGTGAATAAATATTGCCTTTTTAGTATTTAAGTTTGGATTATTGGTACTATGACATTTATCAAGAGTTGACTTGCTTGGGGGTTAAGTCCCAATTTTGGTGGTTTCTAATTGATTAATGTGTTTCAGGACACCCCAATATTCTCAACTCTTGATCATAACAATTATTGTTTTTCTTTGCTTAAAAAAAAAATAAATAAAAAAAATTTCCTGGTATTTTCCGTTTCAGAGGTGCTTCATTTGGTAGCTTCCAGAAAAACACCACCAAAAATCCACAACAGGCTTATAGAGTGTCACACCCTACTCTGCTTTAAATTACAACAAATTCTTATTTTGTCCCAAAAACATTGTGTATATTGACTAGCTAGCCCGCTGCATAGAAAAACTTGGACAGCGATGTTCTACACATACACGCGCTTGCAATATACTGGCTAGACTACTACATGGGCAGGCAGTGTAGCTCAAATAGGATATGTGGGAATGTTTGGCCACATTAAAGGGATGTTCATAATTGTATTAGTTCATTTATAAGCTCAGTTTGAAACATACAGTATATCTAATATATCAATATTCTAAAAAAAAGATAGATGCCAAAGGGCCCAGGGCAAAGATCCTGTTGGTGGGCCCCCTGTAGACTCCCTTAAACATTTGTGATAATACTACCCTAAAGCAGGTGAACTAGAATATAATAAGAATAAGTGGGGTCCAGATACACTACCCTGGACTAACAGCTGATAAACCATAATAATAATATGGGAAAACCGAAAAGACAAAGTCCCTGAGGAAATGCCTCTTTAGCAAACTGGCCTTGGGGGCTCCTCAATGTAACCAGTTTTTTATAAGAAGAGTGGGTTTAAACTAGTTGCAATATTTAACTGTTAGTAAAGAGTTAAGTGGGACTCTGGCTTAAAGGGCACTAAAGGTCACATCTGGCCTTTTGTTTTTATTATTTAATGGAAAGCAAGAGGGAGGGAAGGGGAAGAAGACTGAGAGAGAAAGAAAGAAAAGGGATGGGGGATTCACTGGATAAATCCAGAGCTGGACAAGAAGAGGCAGCCAGACAGGCACAAAAAGAAGTCAGACACTCTGGCAAAGAAAGACGGAGATGTGCAAAGGAAGAGTGTGGCCTCAAACACACTGGGGACAGAGGTGGGAGAAGGGAAACATCAGACTAAGGCAGCCAAAAGTGAGCAGAAGAGCCAGATATGCAGAAAAATTGTGATGAGGCAGCCTGAGAGATTACACACAAGGGAGTGGGGGAATGTGACACCCTGTAGGGTGGGGAGATCCATGAAAAGGGTTGTGTGGCAGATAACAGGGTGAACTGCTGGCAAAATAGGGAATGTGACAGCTGGGAGACAGGGGCAATATGACAGTTTACAAGGAGGATATGGGGAAAAGAAGAGTCAGCAGCACGGATGCAAGAGAGGGCTGATACTGATTAGGGAGACAGCCAGCAAGGAGGAGAGGGACGGACAGAGGAATGAGATGAGAATGTTGTAGTTTCCAGGGGGAAATAAATAGTGTGTGTGTGTGTGGGGGGGGGGTGGCACTGAAGACAACAGTCATCTGGGAGAAGAAGGGAAAGGTCTGCAGGGAAAAATTACCTGTGACAGTAGAAGGGAAGGAATAGAGGGGAGGCTGACAAGAGGGTAGGAATGTGATAGCCATCAGGAAGGAGGTGAAGAGGAAGAGAGAGAGCAGGGCGAGGCACAGAGTGCAGGGCCCGACTATACAGGGATGGATGAGGGAAGGGGGGTGCAGGGTATGGGCACTTACCTCAGGGAGGAGAGGGTGCAGCCATGTGACACGTCCTTGTCCCCAAACCACAGAAGCACTGGGGGTCAAGCAGCCCAAAGCGTCCCTGCTGCCTCCCCCTTATCCCTCCCCTCTACCCATCCCTCCCTTCTCTCCTCCTACAGACACATCATAGCTAATACACACAGACACCAGACATGTTGGATCCTTAGCTTTAAGTAGGGACCAGGGAAAGGGACATTTACCTTCAGCTACCGGGCAGATGGCTCCTCTGCCCAAACAAAGGAAGCCCACCTTGGCATAGAGGGCACAGTGGCTGCAGCATCCAGATGCAGAGAAATTATATATGTACTAACAGAACTAACAGCCACAACTAATTGCTATGTGCCCGCCGCAGCCTCCACTTTCACTAAATGGGCACACACAGCCAAGGGATGCGGACACTTGTCTCTCAGCCAATCCTCAGGGATGCTTTCCTGGCTCTTTTCTCAAATAGATAGCCATCGGGAATATACACATTTCAGGAATCAGGAAACAATACTTGTCCTTCCACCTAATTCCAGACTTTGGAGAACACTACCTCTCCCCATTCCCAAACATCGGGAAATCATATCTCTCCTTATTCTCCAATTTCCAGACATGAGGAAAAGTACCTCTCCCCTTTCCTTAAACCCCAAACATCAGGGAATTATACCTCCCCCCATTCCCCAAACAGAGAATCTTACCTCCCCCCATCCCTCAAACATCAGGGAATCATATCCCCTCCCTCATTCCCCAAACATCAGGGACTCATACCTCCCCCATTCCCCAAACATCAGGGAATCATACCTCCCTTATTCCCCAAACATTAGGGAATCATCAGGGAATCATACCTCCCCCATTCCCCAAACATCAGGGAATCATCAGGGAATCATACCTCCCCCATTCCCCAAACATCAGGGAATCATCAGGGAATCATACCTCCTCCATTCCCCAAACATCAGGGAATCATACCTCCCCCATTCCCCAAACAGAGAATCTTACCTCCCCCCATCCCCCAAACATCAGGGAATCATACCTCCCTCATTCCCCAAACATCAGGGAATCATACCCCCCATTCCCTTAATATTCAGGTGTCTCATCTGGGAATCATTTATCTTCCTTCACTAACATATCTAAATTGCAATTCAATATCTACATCTCATTCCTAATGTGCAGCCATCAGCCACCTACCTCTCACCACTTACACACATCCATTATGTACTAGTGAGCCCAAATGCAGAGCCATCCACTACCTACTACTCACCTCTTAGGGCTAAACTCCATGGCGCGCTCTTGTCCGACACGGTTCCATGCGATGATACACCTGTGACGTGTTGGATGTGCAGAAGAGAATGGAACTTAATGTGAAATCACAGGTACAAGTATCCGACTGACAGATCCTTAGATATAATAATAAGATGTTCAAGAAGACCATATATATATATATATATATATAGTCTGCAGTATGTAACACACTCATAACAAGTCATTTATAGGTCATAATGACAAAAAATGTTACAAGACCCTGAGGTTGTCTTGTTTTTAGCATAAAGATCCATTTCACGTCTCTTTTGTTTAAAAGCACGGATAGATTGCCTCCCCTGGGACCTAAAGTAACTTTTTCAATACCTATCACAGAAAGAAAGGTTACGTCACTTATTTAATGTTTACATGATTTTCTAGTATGAACATCCAAATTACAGAAAATTGCCTGAATCTGTGGCGAGGCCACAAAGGCCCAGGCCTAGGGTGGCAAAATATTAGGGGCGGCATGCTGCTCAGACGCTTTCTGGGGAGCACTGGGGATGCGCAGCATTTGCACGTGTGCTTGGGGGAGGGGGTAGTGCAGGCGGCCGTTAGGACCGCTGGGGGCACCAGTTCACGAAATCCGGCCCTGTATGGAAAGACCCGTTATCTGTAAAGCCCCAGGTCCCGAGCATTCTGGATAATAGCTCCCATACCTGTACAATATTGCCGCTAAAAAATACAGAGAAATAAATAGTGCAAGTGCTTTGTGAGTTGTGTTTATAGTCATGCGAAGTTGTACCTTTTGAACCTAGACCACATCCTTTTAATAAATGAAGCCCTTTGTCTTTTCTTATTAATTGTTCACATTTGCCAGGGCTCTTTAACATTTTCTGTCTGGCCAATGATTTCAGCTTCACAAAAATGGAGTTCCTTTTACTTCAATTTTTATCCACACGCAAACAATCCTTTACATATCCATTGCAAGGCCAAGATTTGTGGGAAGACTACAGTTTGAAATCCAGTCCTGTACATTGCATGAAATTCAAAAGTCACTTTTTCTATGAAGTATAATGCTGACAACAGTATACTTAAGGGGTTATTTATTGAAGTCTGTTTTTTCTGATTATATATATGTGTGTCAGTGTCGGACTGGCCCGATGGGACACTGGGAAAAAGCCCGGTGGGCCCCGACCCTCATGGGCCCACGCCGGGTCAGACCCCCCACTCCCGATATTCGGGATTGTAAACTATTTTTTTTTGGCTCCACGCAGCACCCAGACATCAGTGATTTATACAACACTCCTTTCCCTAATTCCAGGACACTGCGACATTGCACTTCCACAAATAAAAAAGTTTTGCAAGGTTTTATCTCTAGCTAATACACACCTGGTATATTTATGTACACAAAGTGTTTCAGTGCATACTGATCCATTACACATAAAGGGGTATTGTGCACTTCTTGGTTCAATTCCAGCCTTTTCACTTTGCTATCGCTGATAACAAATCCTTTTGTGTCGATATAAATGCAATAAAATGCTGTCATGGATTTCATTAATGAAGGAGAAGCAATTTGGGGAGATGGTCAAAACATGAACATGGGAAAAATAGTGAAATGGAGACAGAAGAGTGAGATAAGGTTTAGAGTGGTAGGGAAAATAGGGGAAATTAAATAGCAATAAGTAATAGAAAGCATAAAAGAATTTGTATTTAATAAAAAATATTAGATGAAACCCACATGTCCTATGACAAGCACGAGGAGAGGCATGCGGCTTCATAAATAGTAAAGAGAATTATACACTGTCTGTATGATCATTCTTTGCTTTTCTCTATCAGAATGTGCACATGACTCTAAATGCCACCCTGAACTGAATCCTTTTACTAGATGTAGCTCTCTTAAAAAAAAGCACTGTTGGTCCTGTACTGATTAAAATGTATTCCCATTCTAAATACACAGAATTCCGCCCCTCACTTTTCCATAGTTCCCATACCATATAGCTCGTACTTTTCACTTTGCAGCTATATGTTCCTGAATGCTTGTTGCCCTCCGGCTCTCACCGCTATCACTATGTTTCCTGCACTACTGACTCACAGCATTGTCTCTGCTTCATGCTTCATAGTGCTCAATGCTCTGCCTACACAAAGGCACTTTTGTTTTCACATTCTGCCCCACACTGCGTGCATGTACAGAAAATATAAAAGCGATGTCACTGAATGCTGCCCCAAATATCTTCATAATGCTCAACTAAATACACAGATTGTCCAGTGTGCTGTCCATGTTATAATGTACACACTGGCAGCCTCCATATTATATTTAGGTCCTGGAAATCGTTGTTGCTGGGAGATGTATAACCTGTAAGGTTGCCACTTGGCCGGTATTTTACTGGCCTGGCCTGTAAAAATGATGGATGATCCCAATGTTATGAATAGGGAAAAAAGATAAATATATAGGAATGCTGGTATTTTTTTTCCAGAAAAGGTGGCAACCCTAATAACCTGTGTCAGGGGATCTTTGGTTCATGGATGTCTCTTTTAGACCTGTATCATAAATTCCTGTTGCTTCTGCAAACATACCTTCAGAATACACACAATACAATAATATCATCATACAGCTTTAACATGTAAAAAAATACCTTAGAGCTAGCTTACAAACACCTGGTGATTGCATTTACCCTCAGTCTTGTTGATGTTCCTTTCCCAAATCTTCATTCTCTTAATATGAACTCTTCACCCAGTACTTCTCCTTATCTTCATAAAAACGTAGTTCTCCTTAAACTAAGAACTATGGGCAGTAGCGTCACTAGAGGGGGACGGACCCTGGTGCATGACACGCAGCCGGGCCCCGCCCCCCTCCGAGCTGCCTGGGGGCCCTGAGGGGGTGCGGGCCCTGGCCCGCTCGCACCCCCTGCTCCCCCGGTAGTTCCGCCACTGACTATGGGGCAGATTTACTAAAGGGTGAAGTGGCAAACGCTGGCCACAATTCGCTAGCGTCACCGCCCACAGGGACATCACCAATTTACTCACGGGCACAGGCGCCAATTAGCTCGTGAAATAGGTAGGCGATAGCGATTATACACTCTATTGCCTGGCGACAATTCATTATAATGCAGATTTTACTAAACGTTACCTCTTTCGCCAGACTTGCCTTGGCCAGCTCAGACCAGGCGAAGTGCACCGGAGTGTATAGATCTTCCTCAATCTCCTGTTAAGTCCAAAAATCGCTGGCGTCATTTCCTATTTTCAGAGTGATAGCCTGCAAAAGTCCTTCAAAAAAATTTTTGGGTAACCAGTTTCCCCCATACATTTTATAAGGTATGGAACATTAACTATAAAGTGGCTGAATGTGTAGGGCTTTATAACAACTCTAATGTCTTTATAAAGGTTCCCTGGACATGTGTAATTAACAGTGGAAATGTCATGTATTTGCTGCAACATATAACATAAAGACGTCCATTCAACTTTAAATTTCACGCCATATGCAAATTAACCTGAGCGCAAGACCTCTATCGAATTTGCGCTAGGCAGAAATAAACGCTAATGCATCTTCGCTGTCAATTGATGCATTGGCGAAGTAACGCTAGTGAAAAGCCGCCAGCGTTCAGCGCCCATGATGAAACTCCGCATTTTAGTGAATTAGCGTTGTCTGACCAAATTATATAGAGTATAGCGTTGGGTGCGAAGCGGTCGCTGGCGACTTTTCGCCGGTTTGTGAATCTGACTTTTTCAGCTGCTTTTTAAATTCTCCAATTTAAGTTTGAAAAATTAATTAGGAGTATTCCCACATATTGCTTTTTGTTTCAAACCTTACATGACGAATTTACATGAGTGCAGTGTGAAAAGTGCAATTGTGGCTACAAATCATTGTGTTTTTACATTACATAAGCTGCGGTTTTATCCATAATTCTAACTTCACTGCATCCAAAAGTGAGAGTTGTGTTTGGCCCAATGGCGTCTGAAAGCTTTTCTGAGAATCAGAGGCAATTGCACTGAAAATCTTTGATGGTGGGGTGTCGTAATTTCCGATATTAAAATATGGTTCCTTATACACAAAAGGCATCTATTGGCACAGGCTTCTATGGGAACCTCGAAGCTACAGCCACATTCAATGCGGCATTATCTCCAGGCTTCTGCAGTACAAATAAGAACATCATGCGCAATTCTACCAAACAGACTGGCAGGGCACATTGGCATGCAATCAAAAGTAGCAGCTTTAGAGAAAAGCACAGATAATGAAAGTTGCACCCATATTTGCATGAATGCAACTGCAGTGGTGCTCTGTAAATGGGCCTTTCTCCATTAATGAAACTCAAGTCACGATTCCTTCCCTAAAACATGACACCTTAACAGTGAACAATCTTTTTGTTCTGTACTTTAAGGGCTCTTGGAGGATAACAAAGCAAGAATTGCCTGCCATAACCAATTAAATTTAAATTAAACACAAGGCATTGACGTACTCTACTGAACTGTGTCTACTTTGTAAAGGGTCCAGTCACAGGATCTTGATAATAATCATGATTTTAACTCTGGTACAACTATTTTCAAGCTTCTGGTAAGGGGCCCAGTCATACCTGATTTAAACCTGATTTAAAGGGGACCCGTCACCAAAAAAATATATTCCAAATCCTCTATCATGTAAGTGAAGCAAATTGAACTTTAATTACACTGTATAAATTATTTGAATTGTGTTTCCATCAGTCTGGGAGCTCATAATTATAACAAGCAGGCAGGAGCCATTTTGTGGCCATCCCCAGTGCTTGAATTGGGTTTAAAAAAGTGGAGGGATGGGAATGTGCCGCGCGCAGCGCGGCGCAAATTTTTTTAGGACACACCCACATGCATTGGCCACACCCCCTTTTTAATAAGCCTCGCCCACCAACATTTCCATGTTTATTAAAAATATTTTTTTAAATATTGCAAGAAATATATAGAATCCACTATTCTGTTTTATGCCTAACCATAAGTATGCCCCTTTAGCTACAGTCTGCAAGGTTGTAATGTATAAAGGCTAGAGTGTTTCAGCTCTTTGTTTCCACCGATTGGTTCAGTCACACTTTACTGCTGCACTGCAAGTTGGAGTGATGTCATTACCCCTCCCTCCTACAAGCTGCTGTAATGTAAATAGAGCCTTGTCTGCTGAGCCTGTCAATTGAATAATAGGCAGGAATCAAGATAAGATCTCACTGACACCACTTCAGAAGGACTGAAATAAGATAGTCCTGTGATCACTGCCCCCACTTATGTTTCACAAATAAATATTACATATATATATATATATATATATATATATATATATATATATACACACATACACAATTCATTTTGGGCACTGGAAAAAATATTATTATAGATAGTTTATTATATTTGTTTACACAAAAATGAAACAGAGGAGAAACACAGGAGTACACTCCCAGGACTGATGACAGGGAATAGAAAAAAAAGATAAAATAAGGACATACTTGAAAACCAGGAAAACTTAAGAGGAAGTCTAGGAAGGGTTAAAATAGCTCATGAGAAAGGAGGCAGTGTCGGGCTGGGTGATCAGTGAGATAAGAGCTGGAACCTTACCTCACACAAATCCTCCTGCCTCTGGGGTGATGGAGAGGAGGGGGGCAGATTCTCCTTTTTCTGCTGCTAATTGCCTGATCACACCAAGGGACAAAACTACCTGGCACCAAAAGTGGCTGAGATAACAGGAGCAGCAGTCTGAGCCATGGAGACAGCATCATCATCAGCCCTTGCTTGTGGGGACAGCAGCCTGCACTCTGGGGATAAGAGCAAATCCATGTTTGTGGGGACAGGACCCTGCGCCCCTAGACAGTGTCCTCAGCTCTAGGGACTGCACGAGCCTGCACTTCAGGGACATCAGTAATGGCAACAGGCAGCGAGTACAGTGAACAGGAGCTGGTGGCAGCAGATTACACTCAGTACAGTGACACCATGCCAGAGGTGGGAGAGTTAAAGGGGATCTAAAATAAATTTCTAAAATGCATAAATACGTTCGTAGCCCTAAATAAAACACTTTTGTAATGTATGTCTGTCTGTTAAAATCTACTTCAAAGTTCAGCGGCCGCTGGCCGTCCTGCTCACTAGTGATTGATGGGCTGCCCCTTCGATGCTTAAAAGAAAGATAAAAGTCAAGGGTGGTTTAACCCTTATATTTACATGCTTGTTGAGAAATGACAGCAATCTTGGAGCGTCAGCGTGTTTCTGCGGCTTTCTCTTCTCTTTCTTGATTGCGATCTAATTCAAAGTTCAGCAGGCCGCCTTACTCCCTCACGCTCTGAGATTAGTCATTTCTCAACAAGCATGTATATATGTAAGGGATAAACCACCTTATCTAGCTGTTAAGCATCAGAGGGGCAGTCCATCAATCACTAGTGAGCAGGAGGGCCAGCGGCTGCTGAACTTTGAAAGAGATCGCAAGCAAGAAAGAGAAAGCCGCAGACACAATTACATGCATCTCAAAGCACGTACAAAATCATATACATTACAGTCAGACATCATATACATTACAAAAGTGTTTTATTTAGTGCTAGGAACCTATTTATGCATTTTAAAAAATTACTTTAGATACCCTTTAAAAGTTGCAGGCAATAAGAACAGTTTGATCTCACCGGCCAGGCCCTATCGGATTGAGAGTGCTGCGCACACAGCATCATTACTGCTCCACTTCTTCCAGTCGTTTTTGTGGCCCCATACGGAGCGAGCTTTGAAAGCTCCAAAGAAGTGGTGGTGGTTTGGGACAATGGCACCCGGCTGCCTTTTACTAAAAATGCGCGAACACAGCAGCGTCGCAGACACAAAATTCAGTCACCCTCGACCCAGAAAGTACAGGAGATTGCAATCCGGAGGGCAAGTAGTACAATACAGCAGTAGTAAGAATTTGTTTTTTTTTAACTTACAATTAGCAGCCACATGTTTACTGCAGGCCCAGCCCTCACACTCCAGCAGCAGCTCCTCGTCCTCCTCACACTGATTATTTGGCGCGCGCCTGCAGTGCGCAGCTATTTGTTATCATGCAGGGCCGCCCAGCCAATAGGGTTTAGTAAAATTTAGCACTCTTCACATAAATGGCTATGATCACCTGTCAGTCCTAAAACACAGCGCCAAAACACAGAGAAATGTTAAAAAAAAAAAAAAGGAGCAGTTTCGCATAGCTCCGGTATTATCAATTGCACCATCCCGCCCGACGGGATGGAGAAGAGTCATTTAAAAAAAGTAACGGCATGCCATCCCGCCGCATCCCGCCCCAATTCAAGCACTGACTATATGGATGCTACATGTTTTGCCTTGTGTGGTATGTTCGGTAAGGCAAGTGGGCAGGGGTGGAAGGATTCCAGATTGGTATATAGAGATACAGGTATGGGATCTGTTATTCAGAAACCCATTATCCAGAACGCTCTGAATTACAAAATGACTGTCTCCCATAGACTCCATTTTAATGAAATAATCCAAATTTTTAAAAACGATTTCCTTTTTCTCTGGTACTTGGTGCTGAAGGTGCTCATTCGCATTTAATCGTCAGGTGAAGTTGCGCTGTTGCAAAGGGACGTAACTGTGCAAAATCACTAAGATGTGGATTTTACTGAACGTTACCTCTTGCGTCAGACTTTCGTTCGCAAACCTCGAAGTGCAATAGAGTAGATAGGACTTCCTCAAACTTAAGTTGAAAATTTTTCTAAGTCCCAAAAACGCTGGCCGCTTTTCTTTTTTTCAGGGCTGCAAAAGAGCATACAAAATTTTTTGGGGTACCCAGCGTCCCCTCTACATTTCCTAACATATGGCACATAAACTATACACTAGGCTCATATATAGGGCATTATAACAACTTTATTTTCTTTTATTAAGCTTCCCTGGGCTTGTGTAGTGTAATGTATTTGCTGCAGTATACGTCCATTCAACTTTAACTTCCCCCTGTAGGCAAATAAGCCAACGCTAGTGCAACTTCGCCAGCGTTCTGTGTCCTGGATGCAACTTTGCATGTTAGTGAATTAGTGTTGTCTGAGCGCCTCGTAAAGTGTTGCGATGCCTGCGAAGCTGTGCCTGGTGAATTTTGCTGCTTAGTAAATTTAATGTTTACATTATTTTCTAGTAGACTTTAGGTATGAAGATCCAAATTATGGAAAGATCCGTTAGCCAGAAAACCCCAGGTCCTGAGCATTCTGGATAACGGGTCGGAGTTAAGAGAGATCAGTACTGTAATCTTAGCAACTGTGAGTAAAATCTGCTAGTGTGCCATATCATGGATTGTAATAGGTAAGACAAGGAGTAATGTATATTACTGACTTTGTTGTAGTTGTTCCAAGACACACTACTATGCCATAACACTGAACCTTACTGGGCACTGTAGGCATAACCATGAATGATGACAATGTTACACAATGACAGAAAGGGAGACCATGGTCAACAAAACTGTCTGTTGCTACCCTCTTGAGTTTGTGATCGAGTCTGCAAGTTTTAATGACGTCTAACATGCCAGCCTAGCCATGACAAGAAAACCCTTTTTACTCTTTACTATTCACTGTCAGAATATCTCTAGATGTGGTTGCATGTTAGGTAGACTCATCAGTTTTTGAAACCTATGTGCTTATGAAAAAGTCCTTTTTGTATTTGCAGTCTGGCCAGCACCTCCACTGAAGGAACAAATAACCATGAAATTCTTGCAGTATCGCTAGCGAAAATTCGCCAGCGTTCTACGACTTTGCATTTTTGTGAATTAGCGTAGTTGTAACAAATTTGCGTCTGGTGAAGTGTGCAAAGCAGTTACTGGCAACAATTCACCCTTTAGTAAATCTGCCCCTATGTGTTTCTAGCTAAGAAGAGCAATCACCCCCATGCATGTAAGAAACGTATAGACTCACCAGTAGACACATTGGGTTTGAGTGCCAAGCCCCCACACCTACAGCCAGAGGGAGTGGATCAAACCATATTGGCAAACATTGAGAAGGCACTCCAAAATACCAAAGTTGATGGTTCAATTAAAGCAAAAATATTATACAAGTCCATGAAAGTCTTGCACGTTTTTGGCTGCAATTCGCTTATTCTACATACACAGTTCCATTTACTGTGTTTACAATGCGTAACAAATACTTTAACTTGAGAGAATCCAATAATTGAAATGATGCAAGATTCAGATTGCTGTAAGTGTAGGACTGAATCTGCCTGTGTCTTGCCCAACGTACCCCTCTGTTCAGCTTATCTTCCCTTGCATGTGAAATGCTTCATGTGACTACATTTAATTTTCTAATGTGGTGAAAGATAAATATTTTTTTGCTAATGGAGCCCCCTTAACTATCAGGACATGGTTCCAACTCAATCTCTTCTGTTGACTACATGCATTAAATACACACGGCTCAGACACAAGAGTCTATCCACGTAGTTTCATTTGTGGTTTCTTTAGTAAACACTGATTTAGGGATTTCACTGTATCATGTGCTCTTGTACTCACAAGAGTAAACATACATACAGTAACTTGTTAAGGTCTTAGCTGACTTGCTGTGCCCTGACTTGCAGCTGTTAAATGGCTCACACAGTGCAGTCAGAACAACCTGCCCTTTATTACACTTGGTCATTCCTAAACAGATCTAAATCCTGATCCTCGCTGTTTCTTCCCCTGTTATAATATTAGGCTGCCACTTTAATACAATTTCCTGATTTTGGAGGCAAAGTAAAATTGGATTACTGTTAATTGGCAGAAGAAGGCTAACAATTACAGTGAGAGATAGTCATATAAGAGGATTACACAAACACACAGAAATACTTTGGGATTGTAGAACCAGAGATGACAGCTTCAACCATCTTTTTATCATTAATGCTACTAATGCAAAGTGGTAAGTAAAGGGGTATAACCTATTTAGGAATGAAGCAGAACAAATTATTTTGCATGGAGAACAGAGTACATTGACCAGAAAAGTAGTTGTAGTGCATTCATTTTAGAAGAGTTCAAGAAGAAGAAGTAACCGAGTTACCTGAATTTGACTAGGAAAACGTGATTACCTGGTATATCGAAGGGGAGCAATGAGTAACTAGTACTGCACTAGTAACAATGCTGTGTTTGCTTAAGGGTTAGGCCACACGTGAACGAATCGCTGCAAGTGATTAGCACCGGCATTTTTTCTTTTTAGCCGGCGCAGAGTCAGGGAAGGCGTTTGGGGAGATTGGTCGCAGCAAAGACGAGGCGATTAGTCGAAAAACGCCCAGTGTGGCCTTACCCTAAGAGTTAGTATAAGCAAGCTGCTGTGTAGCAATGGCAGAAATTGTTCTACAGAGTTTATCTTCTGTGTAACCTTTTCTCCTTTGAATGGCTGCCCCATGGCGATTTGTGGATAAACGCGTGATGCTTTGTGCAAATTCCCAGTTTTCTGCCCACCCTCTGAAAGGTGTCTCAGTTCTACAGCCGCTGGGAGAAAAGGTATGCTCTATAGCTGCATATGGAAACTTATTTTATATTGCAAAGTACGTTACTGCAGCACCACTTGAGTTCACAATATTGATGCACTGCACTGATACTGTCAATGTATTTTAAATGCAGTTGTATATACTCCCTGTTGTAAAATTAGGTTATTACAAATAAACACATTTTATGGTTATATGAAGGCTCAAGGCTGAAAGCCAAGTCACAGAACTCCAGCATTGTAGTGAGTTGTGAGATACAATTGGCTTTACTAAACACCATTTACAAGGATACATTTTAGGGATGCAACCCTATCTCAGCACTTTTTGCAGAATTCTGATTTGGCTGATTCTTAGTTGCTTAGTGCATTGAATCACTTTAACAGGGGTCATATTAATTAGGGATGCACCGAATCCACTATTTTGGATTCGGCTGAATCCATCTTGGAAGATTCGGCAGAATCCCGAACCAAATCCTAATTTGCATATGCAAATTAGGGGCAGGAAAGGAAATAAATGTGAAAAAATGGTTTACTTCCTTGTTTTGTAACAAAAAGTCACCTGAAATTCCACCCTCCCCACATTTTCCATATGCAAATTAGGATTCAGATTTGGCAGGCACAAGGATTCGGCCGAATCCTGCATGAAAAGGTCGAATCTTGGCCGAATCTTGGCCGAATCCCGAACCAAATCCTGCATTCGGTGCATCCCTAATATTTAATTTATATTTCTGTAACTGTAAAACAAACTTGCATAGCTGGTAGCTCATAAAAGTGTGAGCAGCAATATTGTCCCACCACAGAGTAAACAATTTGATTTCATGCAGGTATCGTCATTACCAGGGCTGTCCAATAGCTACCGTATTGAAGAAAGGAATGGGAATGGGTGAAGAGCATAGATCATTTTGGAGATCTGTTCCAGGGTCCATGACGTTGTACATATATATATATATATATATATATATATATATATATATATATATACTTCTTAGCCTGGCACTGTATAAAGGCACATTCCAATTCTAATACACAGCACTTGGTTGCTGATGTCAGAATGATTTGGCTCTCACTACAGTGCTAAAATTGTACAATCTCTATTGATTACTGGTAACCCTTTGCAGAGGTGTGATGTTTCAAGAGATGCTTTAAATATTTTACACTAGATGTTTTAAAGGCTGTGACAGTGATAAGGGATTAGCAATAATGGTGATAAATTAGCCATGTCAATTGTGCATTCAGTGCCAATTGTGCAACTTCCTTGAACAGAAGCTGCCAGACTGTTATTATTGTGTTTACTGCATGGAATATGTGTCTATGGCTATTGGAAAGAAGGCAATACCTCAATACCTCAAAATATTCACTGAATCACTGAACTAATATTTAGTTGTATAATCAGTGTTTCTGAGAACTGCTGCACATCTGTGTTAAATGGAGTCAACCAACTTCTGGCACTTACATTCCACAATTTTTCTGCATTTCTTGGTTTTGCCTCAGAAACAAATTTTTTTTATGTCATCCCACAAGTTTTCTATTGGATTAAGGTCCGGGAATTGAGCTGCCCACTCCATAATATCAATAATGTTGGCCTGGAACCAAGATGTTGCTCATTTACTGTGTTTTCGGGGTCGTTATCACCATTTCAAGGGCATTTCCTCTTCTGCTTAAGGCAACATGACCTCTTCAAATATTTTGGTGTATTGAAACGGATCCATAATCCCTGGTATGAGATAAATAGGCCCAACACAAGAGTATGAGAGACATCCCCATATCATGATGTTTGTGCCACCATGTTTCACTGTCTTTACACGCTTCAATTAATGATTCAATTACACAGAATCAGCAGCATGCAGGTCTGTTGGTTTTCTATTACTCTACTACACCTACTAGTAAATGATTTGCCATGTAGAAATAGAATACCTACAAAATAAACAGTGGTTGATCAGGTTAGTGATGTCAGACTAATATTATTCTGAACACAACTGTGTGTCCGGTGTCAATGCATACTATGGCATTACACATGCAGATTTTCTGGTTTACAAAAAAAACATCTACTGTAATGTCTTTATTGGGCTTCAGTGATGTTAATGTTTTCCATAGGTGACTTCCAGTTTGTTCTGCGTGAGCGGGGCTGTTCCATAAGGAGCCTTTGTGACACAAGTGGCCAGAGGAGTGCACTTGGCATAAATGTGACCTTTCACAACACTTGCTGCGACACAGATCTCTTCAATGCTGCCACAGCAGGAAAATCAACGCAGGGAACTGCGTTTATTCTATTTCATCCCTAGAAATTAGAATACAATACAGCCAAATACAAACTAAGGTTACTACACCCCTCTGTCCTTTGTAAAAAGATTAATTGCTTAGTTCTTCTACAGATATTCCTTCTGCCAAACTCAGGGGCGTAACTATAGAGGAAGCAGACCCTGCGGCTGCAGGGGGGCCCAGGAGCTATAGGGGCCCATGATGCCCTAATTCATGTACAGTTTCAATAAATATTGGTAAAACAAGTCAACTGCTAAATATTTTGGGGGGCCTGAAAAATTATTTGCTGTGGGGCCCAGTAATATCTAGTTACGCCACTGGCCAAACTCTTACAAATAATAAAAGTACAGGCCTGAGCCCAAGCAATGCAAAGCTCAGTGAATCCATTGCTTAGTTCTGTATATTGTGTCTGGTCTGGAAGTTTGTCTTAAGGTGGCCATACAACAGACCAATTCGGCAGCTTATTGGCCCGTATATGGGGCCCTCTGACAGGCTTCCCCGATCCATATCTGGCCGAAAGTCGGGCAGATGTTGATCGGACGGGACTAAAAATCCCGTCGGATCTTGGCCGCATCTGTCCGTTGATGGGGCCCCGAGATCCGCCCGCCCGTTACCCATCGTTAGCATCTGATCGTTGGGCCCTAGGGTCCACGATTGGATCAGCCCAATATTGCCCACCCCAAGGTGGGCATTTTGGGGAGAGATCCGCTCATTTGGAGACATCATCAAACAAACGGATCTCTCTGTGTATGGCCACCTTTACACCAAGACATAAACTAAGGGTTTTAGCTGTTTCAGTATTTGAAGTATTGCGCAGAACATGTATTTTAGCTACAGCTTGTGACTGTGTCTATCTGTGTAAGAGAGTTATTATTTTAATACCAGCACTGGCTTTGCTAGTCAGCCTACATGTAGTAATTGCAAAACACATCTGTTGGAGAAAATTCCTTTTAATATAAACATGAATATTCAGCATGTAATACTCAGTATTTTAAATATACAGGATTATTCTGAGTACACAGTGAAAAAAAACAACAATGTGGTATTTTAATCCTTGCCCCACGCTGAATGCAAAAAAAAAAATCTGCAGCCTCGGTTATGCAAGTAAAGAAAGGTGTGGAGGTGATGTTCTGCTAATCTATTCAGGGGACTAAAAATGCGACGTATAATTTAAATATAGTTAACATTTATTTTTTTAATTGTAGATGAATATGTCAGTAGATTAAATGACAACCTCAGCAAGTAAAAAAAAAACAAAAACACAATTTGAAGTGGTCATCAAAATGACTGCTGTCTGTCATAGACCCTGGGCAATTTGATAGCAAGCCCTACATAGATAACAAAGTAAGAAGGGTAGAGAAAGACCATGACAGACAGCAAGTTGGCCTAGTATGGTGGTCTGCCTGAAGCAAGGCTTCTTTTGTATACAATTGTATTAAATACAAGATCTCTATTCTCTCTGCGGTGAGTTATTTTAGCGGTTTAGCCACCTCTGCGTATGCACGTGAAATTTCAGCAGCATCAGGGCAAGTGCTGGCAAATTCTTCTCGTTTATAAGCATTCTGGAGATAGCGATGGATTCCAGTAAATTCTGCTGGAATCTTGAATCCCCGAAAATGTTCACATACCACCTGAGTGAAACAAAAGAGCAACGTATATTTATATGTTTAGAGGAAATCCATCCCACATCCCTTATTGGAGAATACTGGATAAGCAAGGTAGACCACTCACTTTTCAGTGAGTGATATATTGCAGGACACTTACAATGAATTCAGCACCAACTGTATTTATATTCCAGGAAAAGACCAGTAACATTAAAGGGATACTGTCATGGGAAAAAAAAAATTTTTCAAAAAGAATCAGTTAATAGTGCTGTTCGAGCAGAATTATGCACTGAAATCCATTTCACAAAAGAGCAAACAGATTTTTTTATATTCAATTTTGAAATCTGACATGGGGCTAGACATATTGTCAATTGCCCAGCTGCCCCAAGTCATGTGACTTGTGCTCTGATAAACTTCAATCACTCTTTACTGCTGTACTGCAAATTAGAGTGATATCACCCTCCCTTTCCCCCCCCCAGCAGCCAAACAAAAGAACAATGGGAAGGTAACCAGATAGACAGCTGCCTGGTAGCTATAAGAACAACACTCAATAGTAAAAACCCATGTCCCACTGAGACACATTCAGTTACATTGAGAAGGAAAAACAGCAGCCTGCCAGAAAGCATTTCTCTCCTAAAGTGCAGGCACAATAAAAAAAATCTGTTTGCTCTTTTGAGAAATGGATGTCAGTGCAGAATTCTGCTGGAGCAGCACTATTAACTGGTGTGTTTTGAAAAAAAAAAAAACATGTTTTCTGATGACAGGATCCCTTTAATAAAAAGAAAATCTTTTATTTCCATTATGCGGCAGATTTACCAAAATGTAAGATTAGAGCTTGCCACAGAAAAACTCATTTTTCTTTCTATATTTCTATTCATATGGGATTTTTAGAAGTGTTCAAATAGTGTTCAAATAGTGAACTCCATTAATAAATATGCTTTTAAAAATCCCATAGGAATAGAAAGTAAGTACGTTTTTCTGTGGCGAGCTCTAGTCTCACATTTTCATAAAACTGCCCTTTGAAGTCTATTTGTTCATCCAGTGGTTAGAAATAAATGATTTCTATTTGCTGTTTTATATGTCTCATTCTATAGTCCTGTAGAGAGCAGTAAAGGGCACTTGACTCATGTTTATCTTCCAGTGAAAGTACCAAACCCATTGTTTTTTACAGAGCTATTCTGTAATCTGCTGTGTATCTTTATTTTGCTTGAACCGCAGCACGACAGATTTTCTTTTTCTTTCCCTACCCTCAACTTGCACGTGTAAAGTAGCAATCATTTCTATACACATCAATCTCTACATGAAGCTTTCAGTAAAAGTTAATTTCTCCAGTACAGCACAGTCTTTTACCCCATCTTCTTGCACAACCTCTCACAAACTCACACACCTAACACTCTCACACAAACTAACCTACTCTAACCTCCTTTCTGTTGACATTTTTATTTGTTTCCATAACTCCAACACAGCCCATTCCCTGTAAATCTTTCAGAAACATTGTCCAACAAGCCTTCACAGCTCTGCTGCACATTTCTCTGAACCTCTCTTTCTTCTACTCACATTACTCTTTCATACTACTCTTTCCTCCCACGATATCGACCACTCCTATCATTCCGGCTTTTAACATTTTCCACGTTTCAGAAAAAGTATCCAAACCTTTCTGGACTCACTCTGCTGTTTTATTTCTCATCCCGCCTTATATCTCCAACTGGGATGTCTTTTGTTCCCCAACTTACCTGCCCCATCTTGCTTTCCAATTACTTGTCACTTGTTCTAATGCTTTCTATCATTCTTGAACACCCTCTCCCACTTATCCACCATTCCCCACTTACCATCCCCAAGAAAGCTCTCTAGTTCTAACTCTCCCAAATCTCAAATTCCTGTGTTTCATCCCCCAGCCTTAATGTACCAGCTTGCCATCCACCCTGTATTGACTTCATCACTTTTCTGCAGTAAAGCAAGGGTGACATAATATGGATTATTTCCCCAGGACACGGCTGTTCAGGGCTTCTTTTTGACTTTTGAGAGTTGATTTTCATTCCTCACCTGCACAATGTTGAGCTTAGGGAGAAGGTTGCAGTCAGACAGCGTCAGCTCATTACCATCTAGGAACTTGCGGTTTGAGACAGACTCATCTTCTGCACAGTTCTCATCAATTTCATCTGGTAGGGGAGTGTTTAGGTAGATATCAAGTGCCTTCAATGCTTTCAAAAGACCTTTTTCCAAAGCTAGAATAAAAGTGTAAGACAATGTGAGGAAATAAAAAAAACCAGGAAGACAAGTTTGGGTATTACACAAGACAAAATGGTGGTGATAAATAGTAAAACCAGCAGTCTATAGAATTTTTTTCTTCAGGGAACACAGTATAGGAAAGTAAGAAACACAAATGTTAGGGAGTTTTCATACAAATTACTACTATATGGTCACAGGGAACACTTTTCCCCAACAAACCCCCTGAACTGAAGCCTTAAAATGGACTTCAGATGAGGGATGGTTGGGTAAAACCACAAAAGATGCTCAAAAAATGTATATGTGGGCAGTAAATATGCACATATGGTATGATACTGTGTACTTTATGCAGCAAATAGAATTACAATTAAGTAAAGAGAAGACAGTGGCGAGAATAAAAAAAGGAGGTGGGAAATTTTGGAAGAGCTAAATAGAGATAAAAGGACTGAAAGAAAATAAAGGAGAATATCAAGATAGACAGAAAAGAAAGACAAAACTAATTATCACAGTATCATTACTGAACCATTAAAAGGTCCACAGTGAACAGAAGTGAAGTCATCTCTTGAGCTTTAGAAAGGTTTAATTTTTTTAATATTTCTCGGATATATATCCACCCAAACCTATACTAGAAGATTCATTGCATGGGACAAAATATCTCAATGGAGGGCAAAAGAAAATGGATGGAACACTTTTTTGTGCCGGATTTAGGGACAATGTCCCATGAATGGTCTTTCATTTGATTTCCACTGCTGCAAATATTTCTACTACTCACTTTGGTTAAGTGCTGGATTGGAATTCTTGATGTAGGCAGAAAATTTAGCAAAAACATCGAGTCCAGCTGTGTTTGATTCTGGATTTCGAGACGCCAGTTTAGGATATCTGGTGAGATTATATACACTATTAATTTATATAAATAGTAAAACAAAACCCCACACATGTATAATTCACAGGGCATAATTATCTCAGTAGCTTATCACTATACATACTTGGGTGGGCACAATGTCTCCTCAAGAAATTCTTCTATTTTATTGGTGTCTGTTCTGACTTCACCAGCAAACAGCAAGAATGGGGGCTGTGCCCCAGGAGCCAGATCTTTCAATATATCTGGTTTTCTAAAAGTGAAGAACAGAAGGAAATATATATATATTCATAAATACTGTATGTAATGCACTTAATACAAATCTAAAAAAAGCCAAAAAGGATAGTTTATAGGAGTCAATTGTCAACGGTTTGCTGAATTTTTATTTATATTTATATAGTTGGCCATCTTAAATATATTGAAATATATAGAGAAACAATCCCTGTTTTGTTTAAAGGTTAAGGCATTTTTAGTAGCTTAAAGGGATCCTGTCATCGGAAAACATGTTTTTTTTCAAAACGCATCAGTTAATAGTGCTACTCCAGTAGAATTCTGTACTGAAATCCATTTCTCAAAAGAGCAAACATAATTTTTTATATTCAATTTTGAAATCTGACATGGGGCTAGACATTTTGTCAATTTCCCAGCTGCCACTGGTCATGTGACTTGTGCCTGCACTTTAGGAGAGAAATGCTTTCTGGCAGGCTGCTGTTTTTCCTTCTCAATGTAACTGAATGTGTCTCAGTGGGACATGGGTTTTTACTATTGAGTGCTGTTCTTAGATCTACCAGGCAGCTGTTATCTTGTGTTAGGGAGCTGCTATCTGGTTACCTTCCTATTGTTCTTTTGTTTGGCTGCTGGGGAGGGAAAGGGAGGGGGTGATATCACTCCAACTTGCAGTACAGCGTGTTTGAAGTTTATCAGAGCACAAGTCACATGACTTGGGGCAGCTGGGAAATTGACAATATGTCTAGCCCCATGTCAGATTTCAAAATTGAATATAAAAAAATCAGTTTGCTCTTTTGAGAAAGCACTATTAACTGATTCATTTTGAAAAAAAAGTTTTTTCCCATGACAGTATCCCTTTAAGGCACAAAATGTCTCATTGTCCTAAATATATTGATAATGGGTTTGAGTGCAGAGGATCTCTTGTATTTGGCTATGCGAATTTTGTGGTCACAGCCTCATTGCACCCCGCTTAATGGTTTTAAAAATTAGTGGTGAGCACAACTTTGCCTTGTTTGTTCCTATAAAAAGAGGACGTATTTTCATTTTATTAGCCCCTTAACTACATCCCCCATTATGTCAATTCAATATGTCATTATGTCAGTTTCAGTGCAGTTAGAAGTAGCAACCAACCAGCATTTTCTTTTAGCCAATTTGTGAAAAATGTAGAAAAATAATGTAAAGATCTGATCAGGCCTGTATTTGGGGTAAGGCCAGAAAGACCCAGGCCAAGGGCAGCAGGACTTTAGGGACCAGCATGTTGCCCAACCATATCCGCTTTGTTTGGGAAGCACTGGATATAGGCAAACACCCTTGTGCCATATCCTTAACAATTTCTATCTTGTGCACAGGTCACTTCTCTCAGTTGTTCATAATTCTTACAAGAATAATGATTAATCCACTGTAACGTTTAGTTGTTTTTTTTTAGGTTTAGGAGGAGACTACATTCAGTGAAAGACATGGAGGCAAAATTTTCACATCACTAATTTACAGTAAATGCTAATAAAGACAGTGTTGCGCTTATATTGAGACTTAAGATCTATATTTAAATATTTCCGCTATAGATATTGTTTCAACCATCTTCTCACTTTTTCATATCAACTGTAGTGACATTAAATGTGACTCCTTTTAACCAGAGGACCATGAAGAGGCGCTGAGAAAAGGGGCAGTTTCCGATGCTCTGTCCATCATTTGCAGCCTGTTGGGAACAAAAGGAACAATGTGATTAGTGGGATATACAATACTAAAAACATATATATAGAAAAATAATTTACAAAGCTCCCAAAACAGATTTCATGTTACTCTATAATGATAAGGGGCATGTTAAATATTAAAATTCATAACACAACATTACAATTCATAACACAATGCAAATACAAAGCACAATAGACTGTACATTAGAACCAGCAGTGTAGATAGAAGAATACAGTACATTGTACATGTTGGGTAATTAATCCCAAAAGCAATATGTTCTTTTTAAGTTAGGTACAGAGAAGTAGATCTGCCTGTTTAGAAAATTGCCCAGTTTGACGACACACACTGCCCATACAAACGGAAGTTGCTGGAGAGTCATTCAGTCTGCTAAGGCGGCCTTATATGAGCCAATATAAACAGATGTAGCGGGGAAAAAGAAAAAGGTGCAGGGATGATAATCTGAATGTTATTAAAAGATTAAGGGTCAAATTTACTAAAGGGCGAAGTGATGAACGCTTGTGAAAATTCGTCGGCGTGACATAATTTCGGGCGCAGGGGTAACTTCCACTAGCGAAAGAGACTGACGCGGTCGCTCATTCGCACTCAATCACCAGGTAAATCTGCGCTCTGGCGAAGGGACGTAACTACACAAATTCTCTAAGATGCGGAATTTTACTGAACGTTACCTATTGCGTCAGACTTGCCTTCGCCAACTCAGACCAGGCGAAGTGCAGATAGTAGATAGAAACTTAGTTGAAACATTTTCCAAGTCCCAAAAACCTTTTTTCAGGGTGATAGGCTCCAAAAGAGCGTAATTTCTTTTTGGGGTAACTGGCTTCCCCCCTACATTTCCTAACATATGGCACAAACTATACAGTGGGCTTATGTGTAGGGCATTATAACAACTTTATTTTATTTTATTAAGGTTTACCCGGCTTGCGTAATGTAATGTATTTGCTGCAACTTATACGTCCATTCAACTTTAACTTCCTGCCGTACGCAAATTAGCCAATGCTTGCGCAACTTCGCTCTGCTTGCCGAATTAACGCTAGCACAACTTCACCAGCATTCGGCGCCCTGGACACAACTTGGCATGTTAGTGAATTAGCATTGTCTGAGTGAATTTTCGCCTGGCGAAGTGTTGAGATGCCTGTGAAGCCGTCGGATTTTCGGCTCTTAGTAAATTTGCCCCTAAATGGTAATGAGAATGCTAATAAAAATATTAAACAATTTAAAAGTCTGTGGAAAGCAAAAGAGATGAAAACAGACAAGGCTTGACCTATATCAGGCAAATGGAAGGCATTGCAGCAGAGCAGACAGAACTCCGACTCTGATGTCTGTTACGTATTAACAAAGGTTGTGTTGGTCAAGAGAGTGTAACAAGAAAGGGAGAGGAGTGGGCAAGCTTATCTACAGGTCGCCATAGATGTAAACATTTTTACAAGATTTTTTCATTATCATAAGACCAAGCTTATCTTGAAATGATTGTTTAAGTGTACGATTTGTCCATGAACTAAAAAGACCATTTCAAACTATATAGTCTAGTTCAGTGCTGGCCAACTTCTGAATTTTTCAAAAACTTTTAAGACCATGTCCACATTAATGGTGGCAACACACTAACCCCCCCCCCCAAAAAAAAAATTAAGTCATACCCTTACATGCTAGGCAGAGTATGGCACACATAGGGAGCATAGGGCAGGCAGAGTATGGCACACACAGGAGCATAGGGAAGGCAGAGTATGGCACACACTTGGAGCAAAGGACAGGCAATGTATGGCACACACAGGGAACATAGGAAATGCAGAATACAGCAGGAGACAGGGAAACTTATCAGGACTCTAAGTCTTGGGTTTGTCTGGGGTGTGAACAGGCTGGGTATAAGCACCTTTAGTTTGAGTCTGAGGCGTGAACAGTACCGGGTTCTGTGCCCACTAACCTCATGATAATTTGACACATTTATTGGATTGGACTAAAACTGATCAATAAGGAGAGAAAAATCTTAATGTCTGTGGTGACCTTTATAGCTGGAGAGACATATGCAAAGAGAAAGGAAGCAGTTCCAGTAAAAGAAAATACATAAATTGTCATAAAAAGTAAAATAAGGCATAAGAAACATTAAAGTAAATGGAAAATGGACAGGGAAACAGAAATTGAAGATGGTGGGGGTGTCAGGAATCAGAAGACAGAGACTGGCCAAGGATAAGGGAAAAGTACACAGGAAGGGATTGCAGCCCCTCCTTTACTACACTTGGCATGTTAGATTTTACACATTCCTTGCGCATGGGAGACACAACAGTGCCCTGGTGCTTTACTAAATTCACAGAAGTGGAAGGAGGCAGGTCTGTGATCATGCAAAATCAATACTATAAACATGGAGGTCCTCAACCTTTTTTTTTACCAGTGAGCACATTCAAATGTAAAATGAGTTGCGGAGTATCACAAGCATGAAAAAGTTTCTGTTGCTGCCAAAAAAAAAACCCCCCAAAAAAATGGTGATTTGCTATTCGGTAGCCTCTATGTGGACATGCATCCTAGCAGAGGGTCTGTTTGGCAGTACACCTGGTTTATATGCAACCAAAACCTGCCTACAAGTCAGGGATTAAAAAATAAGCACCCGCGTCAAACGTCACTGCTATAACAGAACTGCAGGCTGTTGTCAACAGATGCCACATACTTGTGCCTAAAGAATCACACACACACAAACATTGTGTAAATGAGCGCAAAGAGATCACACAACCCCAATTCCAACTGTAGTTTGCATCCAATTTGTCTTGGCATGGGCAAAATTATGCTGGAATTATGGGAAAATGGTTGAATTGTGGGAAGAAAAAAACATGGTGAATTGTGTCCACAACAGCACTTTGCACACTGCATCCGGAAACCTTTTATCCACAAAGCTCCGAATTTCAGAAAGGCCATCTCTCATAGACTCCATTTTTCCAAATAATCAAAGTTTTTAAAAGTGATTTTTTTTTTCTTTGCAATAATAAAACAGTATCTTGTACTTGATCCAAACTAAAAAATAATGAATCCTCATTGGAAGCAAAACCAGCCTATTGGGTTTAATTAATGTTCTCTAGTAGACTTAAGATATAAAGATACAAATTGCATAAAGATTTGTTATCCGGAAAACCCAAGGTCACGAGCATTCTGGATAACAGATCTCATACCTGTACTATGAATTAAATAATAAAAACCTTCCACTTGAGGTCAGGGGCGATCCTGGGCATTTTCCCGCCTGAGGCGGCCTTCCTTTTACCGCCCCCCACCCCTCCTCACGGCACTCACCTTTTCAGCGCCGTAGGGAGTCAGGGGCAGATCACATCAAGCTGGAGGGGGTCAGGGGTGGTCCAAGTCTCACGGGAGGGGGTCAGACGCTCTCTGCACTAGAAGAGCCGAATTTTGAATGGAAATTCTGCTCTTAGTTACCAGGAGTGTCATTTTTGCCTCCCCTGGCTACCAGGGGGCGCTGTTGTCTGAGGCGAGTGTCTCAACTCGCCTCATTGGTGGAGCGACCCTGCTTGAGGTCAAAGACCACCTTCCTGACAGGGGACTAGTGCAGAAGGATTAACCTTTGTTTGGGAAAAGCTGGGAAAGAACAGAAATCCAGTGTCACATGGCCGCTCTTGCAAACCTCTTCTGAAAGAAACCATGTAATATACTCTGTTTTACTACCTCTGGAATGGCCAGAATGCAGCTAATATGTATGAAGAGAACCATGAAAGGAATTTTGGAAATAGGAGGATGTGAAAATTAGCAAAAGATATGGGAGTGGAGCGCAGTGATGATCCAAGCAGGTAAGAATTGAGGCAAAGTGGAAAAATGACACCTGCAGCACCATTAAACTCTGCGAAAATAAAAACATTGCACCTGCCTGTACATCTAACTGATTAGGAGTGTGGGTGGAAGGACACTTGTATGTTATGACTAAAGGATAGAAAAAAATCTACATCTACATTTCTTAGATGTAAATATGATATATACTGGCATGGGTTTTTTAACATCATTATATTGTAAAACCAACTCATAGGAACATTTTTTTGTAAGCAACAAGCTTCCATTCCCCTGGAGTTTTTAGTGGGCTAAAAGTTTAAACAGAGTGAACAAATGAGGGTCAGGAATCAAGTACAACAAACTGCTTAAAAAAACCCCCCATTTTTTGGACTTTTTACTGGATTCATGATTGGATTAAATATGGACTTTTTGCACAATTTTTCTAATCAAATGGGTTAAGGTGTACTAATTTATTGTCAATTAATTATGCAAGATGGTGGGTTTAAATGGGCATCATTGGTATGGTTTGCTAGTCTGACGAAGGGGTATGCCCCAAAAACGTTACGGTAAATAAACACGCAGGGCTTGGCCCGCTTGCATCAATGTCCGGAGTGCCGGCAATTTCTTTCTTTTAGAAAAAAAAGTCACATGCTTGATTAAGGTTTTAATAAGAATAATCCATGGGCAGAAATAGCTGTGAGCCAGAAAGTACAAAACACCGCACCCAAACACTACACTGAGATGAGATCATTAGGTAAATCCGTAAATGGGTGTTGATCCTTGTCAGATGGTTCCTCCCAAGAGGAAAAAGCATATCACTTGTGAAAAATGCTCTGCTAATAAGTGACTGGGAACAGTTCCTTAAAGAACAGTAAAGATTAAAGGCTCATTGTTCTTTTTTTAAAGGTTGTTTGCTGATAACAGCTGTGGGTGTAAAAATATCCAAACTCTCTAGGACTGATTAATATACAGATAGAATTCTTTCTGTACAGTCTAGTGTTTCGGCTGGTTGAAATGCTCAAATGATCATTTCTTATGTATCAACATGAGATGCCCTGTACTGAAAACACATTGTAATAAAAGCCCCATTGAAATAAGTCTACCATCTGTAGAAAATAGGGTACACAAGAAACTCCTCATCTAGTTGCTATCTTTTTGGACCATGTATGGATTTAAAAGAATACAGATACCAGGAATCATGGAGCTTGCAATCCACATACCTGTATAAAACATGGACCTCTGTTATTGGGTGTGAGCATTTATTAAATGCAATATGCCCGGGGAATCCTATTTTCTGGAATTAGCATCGTGATGAGGGCAGTTGTTACGACTCTTGGTTCTACTCAGTCAGTTAAACTATTACACTTCAGACAAGTAATCCTGCAACCAGGGTCTGACTGGGGGGCATGGGGCCCACCGGGACTAATGTCCAGGGCCCCCTCCGACCCCCTACCATGACGCGACGAGCATGCATTTGGCGCACCTCTGAAGGCGCCACTCAGTGCTCCTGAAAGAATAGGTGCCGTGCATGCGCAGGTGGCACTGTGCGGTGCCTAAAAAAAAAACTTTTCTTTTGTCGATCGGGAGAGGGAACTGGCGTCAAGAGAGGGGACTGGCCTGGCGGGGCCCATTAAGGGTCGGGCCCACTGGGTTTTTTCCCGGTGTCCCGCCGGGCCAGTCCGACACTGCCTGCAACTCTCCGGGCAGTGGCACAAGGGAGATTTGTCACCGTGATTATTTATGAGCAAGCGCGGGCGTCAAATCTCCTGAAAATGCCTCTCCATAGGAATTAATTGAAATAGCTGGCGGTATGACCAACAACCAGGAGGAAACTTCAGGCGACTTAGCAATATGCTGTTGATACCGCCAACCATTTCAGTCGAAAATCAATTCATTTTCGGGAGATGGCAGTAGTAATCATATTGGCTTGTCAAGAAATATGTCAAACATTTGTGTTTATAAGCAATATTTCATTAGTGCAGGGGTGCCTAAAAGGTATATCGGGATCTACCAGTAGACCTTTAGCTGGTGATCAGTAGATCTCAAGACAATGTCAAACAATCGTCTAAATCGCCCTCCTGTTTCATTCAGATATTTATTATATTAAGGTTACAAAAGAAAAAGTGGTTTGCTACTTATAGCAATATGCAATTTCCCATCAATCAATAATTAAGTAATATTTTCCACGGAACAGAATGCTAGCAATGCTTTTATGGATGTAGATCCTAATGGGACATCGTCACTTAAAATCAGTGATCCCCAACCAGTGGCTCATGAGCAACATGTTGCTCTCCAACCCCTTGGATGTTGCTCCCAGTGGCCTCAAAGCAGGTGCTTATTTTTGAATTCCAGGCAAGTTTTGTTTGTATAAAAACCAGGTGTACTGCCAAACAGAGTCTCCTGTAGGCTCTCAGGATAGGGGATAGCAAATAGCCAATCACAGCCCTTATGCATGCATGTGTTGCTCCCCAACTCTTTTTAGATTTGAATGTGGCTCACAGGTAAAAAAGGTTGGGGATCCCTGCTTAAAATAGACCTTGCATTAGAAATGTATGGGCACTCCTGCATTAGTGTAACATCTGGTATACTCTGCTGGGGGGAAACACGGTTGCAAGGTTGTCTCTATTAGCACAACAGAAGTTAATAGGTTTACTACAGACAAGCTAATGATTAGACTGGCATCAGTTAGTCACTGAACTAGTGAAACACTGTAGAGGTAGCTGCATAACAACCACTGGGAAAGGCTGGTGAGCAATTGTTGTTGTCAAGGCTTTGCTTTAGTTACAGAATACCATAAATAGGACTTTGGCATTTTTCCTCAGTGCTGAAACAGCCTACATTGTTTATCTGATGAAAATAAAACAGAAAGGACGTCTAAGCAGAACAACATCATCATGATTTACTACCTAAAGTCTAATAACAGCCATAGACTCACGTACAATGAGGGGCCTTGTCGTGGCATGCGGGTTTACATATTTTGCCCAAAGTGTGGTACTAACACCTCATTTTTTTGTAATAATTATTTTTAAAGGCAAACTGTGTGCCGGAAATTTTTCTATTTGTGTACAAATATTGGCTTTTTATTGTTTATAGCAGCTGTCAACTCCAGATTGTGGGTTAGACCGAGCACTGGCACACGGGTGCTTCTAGCAGCTGGTGATTTCTTGCTGTAACACTGCCTAAGTACAATACAATGCAGGAGGGGAAAAAGACTTATGGGCAGATTTGATCAAGGGTCGAATTGAAAATTGTAATTTTCGAGTTTTTTATGGCCAAAATCTGTCAAAATTAACTAGGGAATTGTTAAAATTCACTTCAAGTTTTTTAAACAATTCGAATTCGATTTTCCAGATTTATCATACTCTGGCTCTTTAAGAACTAGAATTCGACTATTGGCCACCTAAAACCTGCCAAATTATAAATTTGATTCAAGTTTTTGGTCGATCCTATTCACCCGAGTTTAGAAAATTATATTTTTATTAATAGATTTCAATTGGTTGACTAAAAACTCCCATGAATTCTAAATTCGACCCTTGATAAATCCGCCCCTAATTGTTATATGTAAATTAATATGTACGTGTATAACATCCACTCTTCAAGCAGGTTTTTACATCCTAAATAATCAAGGGATGTGGTGGGGGTGGGGTGATTATTATTCTTATGTTTTTACTTGCACCAACATATGCCACAACCCTTTGAGGGTAAGGACACACTGGACGATTTGTCGCCAACGTTTTTAAAAAGCAAATCGCGGCGACATATCGCTCGTTTTGTCTCTGAACAAAACCAAATGAAAGACGCCAGCTCCTGTGCCCACAGCACGTTTGTGAATCGCCTGTAGCTCCAAAACGCACTGAGACCCTTTTCCGAGCGATTTATCAGAAATAAATGTAAATGTAAAATGTAAATAGATGTACTTAGAAAAGCACTGAAATCTCCTAGACACGCACACACATACAGATAAGTAGCAGCAATTGTATTCAAATTACAATTCGAACGCAATGATGCAAGAACGCAAAAACGCCAGGTTACAGCGGGAAGCACAAACCGTTTCTGGTTTGGGTGGAGCACTTACCGCACAGAGTAATGGGATACAAATCGCTCTGTGCCAATAGTCGCTGTGAATCGTCTGTTCATAAAAGACGATCGTCTTGTCGCCGCAATTTACTTTTTTAAAACGTTGGCGACAAATCGTCCAGTGTGTCCTTACCCTTAGGGCAGAGACACACATGGAGATTCGGGGAGATTTAGTCGCCCGGCAACAAATTGCCTCTTATTCAGGCTAGAACTTGAATGTAAATCGCCGGTAGGATGGCACTCTGATTGCTTCATTTTCCAAAGTCGTCCGAAGTTTCCTCGTGAGGCAACTTCGGAAAACTAAGCGCTCCGAGTTAGGAGGAGTCTGGCGACTAATCTCCCCAAATCTCTGCCCTTACAAAGATTCAGTGGACCTATTTGCAGCCAGTGTTCTGCTCCTGTAATCTACTCTTTTCAGATCACAATCTACCTTTAAGTGCTACTGTTCTTTTGAGAGCCTCCCAGACTAAGAATTAAGGGAAGATATGGGGTAAATGCACATCTATGACTGATTTATGACTTTAGACAACATTACTATTCCAATGAAATGGCCTGATCTAAAGGAAGATCATTATAACTCAGTAAACTCAAAAACCTTTATCATACCTCCCAACTGTCGTTTTTACAGGGACAGTCCCTCTTTTGACAGCTCAACCCGCAGTCCCTTGTTTGTACTATAAAGTCCCAATTTTCTCTGCACTGAACAGCCAGAAAAAAAAAACAATGTTTCTAACTTAATTAGCTTTTGGCAGAGAGCCCAGAACAGCCACAGCTGCAGATAAGATACTTTTTAATTTTGAGATAAGCAAATAAGTAATTGTAACAATATAAGATAACAGGTCTCTTGGGAGAAGTTAGACTCTCAGCTTAAAGGGCAATTCACCTTCATTAGCAAAACTGTAATAACTGGGGGAAAAAAACACGGAAAATAGGTTCAAACTTTGATAACCTGACAAATTTTGTAAAATGAACATGGTAATTAGGGGTGTGGTCATTGCGCGTGGCAACTTTTTTGTCCCTCTTTTTATTTCCAAAATGTTGGGAGGTATGCTTTATTTTTTTTTTGAAGTTTTTACAAGAGGCTTTGGACTGCATTTCACATGTGATGTCCCGGAATCATTGCATAGAACGAAGAAACGGAAGTTCACAGGTGGGACATTCTTTGGCTACAACAAAGATCATTGCAGGCCAACCATTATTCTCAGAGCAGTGTTGTCAGTATGGATTAATCCTTATGATATGGCTAATAAAATAGATGATTGATAATGTTACTTTTCTTCTCTTTTAATTCATAATTGTGGGTAAAGCCACAAGGCTCTGACAAGGTAAAATAAAAAACACAGACCAATAATAAATAGCATGCAGTGCCCAAACACACCAACTAATAACCTTATTTTAAATTAAAATGGCTTTAGTAAATTGTTTTCCTGGCTTCTCCCTTTTCGGAGCATTCCTTTACCATTACTGTTGATAAGTCAACATTGCTCACTTTTCTGCTGGTGAACCTCAAAAATGTCCTGGGGCTTCTTGTTTTTTTTTTTACTTTACTCACGTGGTAAACATGCATATTTATCTTACAATAAAAGAATTACAACAACGACCCATTTCTATCTCTTAGGCAATGGAACATAGTGGGGAAACATATGAGTCACTGTAGCTTTCCGAAGCTCGTCAGAAGCTGTCTGGCAAGGAAACTTTGGGCTACTCGAGAAATCAGAAGCAACACATATGTTTTCTCACCTGTGATTTACATTATTGCCAGAGGGAAAGCATTTTCAGGAGTTTCAGTGGCCCATGGTTGCATTGGGGACTATAATTGCATGCCATTAACTTACGATCACCCTATAACAAAGTTCGTCTGACTTCAGTTCTAAGCTTTGGTCAAACCACCCAAATAACTCGGATATACCTGGTAAACGGATTTATCAGTTACAGTTCCAAGACTGTATTTATGACAGCAGATGCATTGTCTGCCCACATAGTAACCCAATTGCTAGCCCTACATGAAAGAGAGCAGGAGAGAGACACTTGATCGTTGATCCTTTGAATGGCAGCAATTACATTTAGCAGGATCAATACATTCCATTTGCCATTTAAAGACAAAGAGCAGGACACAGTTTTGTGTAGGAGATATTTCAGTTAAAAATACAACTTGAATACTGAAAATCTGAAAGCACCCTAGGTTGAACACAGCACCTGCTGAATGGCAGGAATAACTGCTTTATTTCTTAAAAAGGAATATAAGTACTGGCAGGTTAAAGGAACAGTAATACCAAAAAAAAAAAAAAGAAGTGTTTTAAAGTAATGAAAACATCATGTAATGTTGCCCTGCACTAGTAAAACTGATCTGTTTGCTTCACAGACACTACTATAGTTCATACAAACAAGCTGCTGTGTAGCAATGATGGAAATTGAAAAAAAGTCTATATGGCACAGGTTAAATAGTGGATAACAGAGAACACCATTATGTTCTACAGAGCTTATCTGCTGTGTAACCATGAGCCTTTTCTCCTTTTCCCCCATTGCTATACAGAAGCTTATTTATATAAACAATAGTAGTAGTTTTACCAGTGCAGGGCAACACTGCATTATGTTTTTATTACTTTTAAACACTAATCCTTTGAGGTTACTGTTCCTTGAAGGACAATGGATGCTTAATTCACTGGTGGTTCTAAAACATTATTAATCCCCCCAGTGAATTAAATTGTTAATTTTTTCCCCACAGCCCTGATGGATTAGAATAAGCAAGCTTGTTTAAAAAAACAAAACAAACTAGCTCTCAGTCTATGCCAACCCAAGCGTCGCCAACATCTTACACAATACTGGGTAGAAAAATGAATTTGTTCCACTCAGGGCTGTATTCTGGTCTGGAGTTGCATTAGACATCAGTCCTCTTGACACCCATTGGCACTCAAACATGACGATGCCGAAAGTGATTCTCTGTGGCCTTCACTCGATACCCCTCCCCCTCTACTGTCAGATTTTGTGAGAATATATTTGGCACCAGAGGGGGTTTGTGCAAAATATTTACAGGCATCCAAGGGGCACCCCACCTTTAAGCTGATGCCCTAGGCACAGGCCCTTGAGTACCTGTATGGTAAATGAGACCCTGGTTCCACTGGGGCTTCTCAGGAAAATTAGTCAAACTACAAATTTCAAATATAAAATAAAGATCAATAGATATAACATATCACTGCTCTCAGCCTTGACCTAACATTCCACATATTATGCCGCAAGCTCTTCCAACCTTGGGTAATGCCCCAGGCTAGTTTCTGACATAATGAAGGGGAAAAATATGTACAGGTATGGGACTGGTTATGCAGAATGCTCGGGACCTGAAGTTGTCCAGATAATGGATCTTTCTTTAATTTGGCTCTTTATACTGTGCCTACTAGAAAATTAAATAAACAGGCTGGGTTTGCTTCTAATAAGGATTAATTATATCTTAGTTTGGATCAAGTAAAAGGTACGGTTTTATTATTACAGAAAAAAAAAATCAATTTTAAAAATCTTGAATATTTTGATTATAATAGGAGTCTATGGGAGACAGCCTCTGTAATTCGGAGCTTTCTGGATAACGGGTTTCCGGATAACTGATCCCATACCTGTACTTACAAAACGACACCGCTCCCTGCTGTGGAAGCTGGATTGCCCTGTCTAAAAGCTTGTTGGGACAGTTAAATAGTTAATAATAGTTAACATGACCTCCACCCAAATAACCCCCAAATGAATTTTAACCTATTTTTTTGGGGCAAACTTCCATATTTTTCATTTGAAGCAACGTAGGTGGTTCTTCACAGTGAGGACAGTGGGGTGGTGGAATGCACTGCCGGTTGATGTTGCTTTTAAGAATGGTTTGGATGATTTCTTGGACAGACATAATATCAAAGGCTATACTATATATTACTTAATTCTATAGTTAGTATAGATATGAGTATATAGAATTTATGTGAAAGTAGGGAGGGGTGTGTGTGTGGATGCTGGGTTTTCATTTGGAGGGGTTGAACTTTATGGACTTTGTCTTTTTTCAACCCGATTTAACTATGTAACTATATATGATTGCGATGTTATTGGTAAAGCAATTGCTAAAGCAGAATATGTCTGTCCTAGATTCTGTTCATTGGCCCTTAAAACTACACGTATGAAACAATGCTTCAGTAGTCATTTCTGGTTTGGATGATTTCTTGGACAGACATAATATCAAAGGCTATACTATATATTACTTAATTCTATAGTTAGTATAGATATGAGTATATAGAATCAGGGCCGCCATCAGGGGGGGACAGGGGGGACAAGCGTACCGGGCCCGGGCATGAAGGGGGGCCCGGCAGCGCTGCATTTTTTGAAGATCCGGGCCCCCCTTACGAGCGCCCGAGCCGTACGTCTTGCCTCTGTGCTGCCGAATGCGGAAGTGCCGAAAAGCCGAAGCCGATGCGCCGAAAAGACCCGAAGTCACGGAAAAAGCCGAAGTCACGAAGCGCCGAAAAGACCCGAAGTCACGAAAACAGCCGAAGCCGAAGTCCTGAAGCAGCGCAAAGACCCGAAGTCACGAAAACAGCCGAAGCCGAAGTCCTGAAGCAGTGAAAAGACCCGAAGTCACGAAAGGAGGTGAAGTTGAAGTACTGAAGCCGTGAGTTCAATTCTACTGAACACCAGTTTGTGTATTTTTTTTTTTTTTAATCTCCTGGCCACCAATGTATTATTTTAATATTCTATAGGCCCCTGCAACCAATCTTTTTTTTTAAAACATGTTTTTTTGGGGCCCCAATTTTTTTTTAACTCGTAAGGGGCCCCTGACGCCAATGTTTTTTTTTTTTTTCAAAAAATTTTTTTTTAAATTTTTTTTGGGGCCCCAATTTGTTTTTAACTTGTAAGGGGGCCCCTGCCGCCAATGTTTTTTTTTTTTCAAAAAAAAATTTTTTTTTTCTTAAATTTTTTTTTGGGGCCCCAATTTGTTTTTAACTTATAAGGGGGCCCCTGCCGCCAATGTTTTTTTTTTTTTTCAAAAAAAATTTTTTTTTTTAAATTTTTTTTTGGGGCCCCAATTTGTTTTTAACTTGTAAGGGGGCCCCTGCCGCCAATGTTTTTTTTTTTTTTCAAAAAAATTTTTTTTTTTTTTCAAATTTTTTTTTGGGGCCCCAATTTGTTTTTAACTTATAAGGGGGCCCCTGCCGCCAATGTTTTTTTTTTTTTCAAAAAAATTTTTTTTTTTTTTTCAAATTTTTTTTTGGGGCCCCAATTTGTTTTTAACTTATAAGGGGGCCCCTGCCGCCAATGTTTTTTTTTTTTCAAAAAAATTTTTTTTTTTTTTTCAAATTTTTTTTTGGGGCCCCAATTTGTTTTTAACTTATAAGGGGGCCCCTGCCACCAATGTTTGTTTATTTTTTTAGTTTTTTTTACATTTTTTTGTTGGGGCCCCAAGTTTTTTTTAACTTATAAGGGGGCCCCTGCCACCAATGTTTTTTTAAAAAAAAAAAATTTTTAATTTTTTTTTTTTTGGGGCCCCAATTTTTTATAAGGGGGCCCTGACCATCAATAGCTTTTTACAACTTGTGTGGGGGGGGTTACTTTTTTAGCGCTGATGTCTGTGTGGTCTTTTAACTGCGATGTGGAGTGGGCGGGAAATGGGGTGGAGCTTGGTCATCAGTGTGGGCGGGGCCCAGGGGGCCCCAAAAATTTTGTTGTACGGGGCCCCGTGATTTCTAATGGCGGCCCTGTATAGAATTTATGTGAAAGTAGGGAGGGGTGTGTGTGGATGCTGGGTTTTCATTTGGAGGGGTTGAACTTTATGGACTTTGTCTTTTTTCAACCCGATTTAACTATGTAACTATATATGATTGCGATGTTATTGGTAAAGCAATTGCTAAAGCAGAATATGTCTGTCCTAGATTCTGTTCATTGGCCCTTAAAACTACACGTATGAAACAATGCTTCAGTAGTCATTTCTGGTCCAGCCAAGAAACATTTTCCCACAACACTCGTGCATGCTTCTGCCAGTCTCCTCACTAAACATGAAGCATTGTGGAAGGTGAAGATATGGCTGGAGAATTTACATGAAGTTAGTGCCAAGACACAGATTGTTTACATGCCAATTACATGTACAAATAAATTTAAAATTCACTGAATGATATAAATAACTTAATAAAGTAAAGTTGATTAGAATTAGATTTTTTATTTTTTTTTATTATACCAAAAGATTATTTGGAGATCCCCTTTAATATACCGTTAACGGCATATGATATTATTTTAAAAGAATGCTTGCTAAATAAAAGATATTTGTTTTTATTTTGTTTAACCTTTCACCTGCCACCATGAGCAGACATCCTCTAAATCACATTCTCACGTATCATTTTATTGCTCTGGGATTGTGCATTGCCATGGATTATCATTGAACTCAGAGACATACAATATAGGTGTGTCATCTGGAGACATACGATATTTTCTAATTTAGGGGAAAATGTATACATCCTTAATTCTAGGAAAAATGGGAATAATCTGTTATTTTACTTACAAAGGGTGGTTCACCTTTATGCTAACTATTTGCATGCAATAGATGGGCACAATATGAGCAAATCTTCAGACTTCCTATCCTGCCTTTTTCCAGCCTCTCTCTCTAAAAAAATACTATCTGGTTGTTCAATAACACTACAATGATAATTGCCTTGGCTGATACACAAAGTGATTACAGGTAGTCCACTGCGCCAATCTAAAATTAGCAACTGCTCTTCAACTTTTTGGAGCATTAACATTAGATAAAACACTAACAATTTGCCATGTTCAAGTCCCTGCTAAGATCTGGCTAAATCATGAACCAAAACCTGGTTAGGTGTATAAACTTTTTAATTTTAGGAAAATGGTAAAAAAAATAAAAGATGTAAAGTATTTGAAAAAAGTCTTTGTTTATGGTGAATAATCTGAAAACAACTCAACTAAAAGAAAAAAGTGTTTGGAAGGTAAACATCCCCTTTACGGAAAACACTACTGCAAAATATCATGTCTTGCTATCTTCCTAGTTTTCTCAACAACCACGCATGACATCTCCGCTTCCCGGACAAATGGTGACATCAGAAGGAAGACCATCACAGTTGCTAATATTGTGGCGTATGCACACAGGGCTAATCAAACTTTACAAAGCAAGAAAAAGTAACTATATTTGGAATGCAGACATTCCTCCTCTAAGAATCTTGGCAATATGTAAAAACAAGCAAAATAAGGGTAAATCATGTACACCCAGAAGTAGAGTTGAATGTGGGAGAAACAGATGGTTGTAAGAGGGTTGTTGAGATGTATGGCTGTTACATTGTCAGGATATTTTGCGATAAACCCCATTTCCTGTAGAACTGAAGCAGCTGTGCACAACGGAAATATCCCTATTATCAGCAACTTCATCCCTGCATACGGCCTATACAGTAAAACTGCAATGAGCTCATCCCCTCACCCTACTCTCCCCTCCTATATCCAGTCTAACAATACTACTCCACCTCTCCTCTTTCTATGCCGTGGATTGTCTCCTTTTTCCTTGCCAGAAAAACATCTCTGACTTTTTAGCTATTATTCCCTTTCCTCCTACATCTCCCCACCCTGCTGCAATACTTACTCTTGTTCCTCTTGTTACAGAACGTACACTATTTATATGTCTTAGAACTTTATCCAGTTTCACACATTGAGTGCTTAGACATGGGTGGAGGCCTATTAATCAGGTAACATTTTATCATAAGGGTCAGGGCACACAGGCAGATTCGGGAAGATTAGTCCCCCGGCGACAAATCTCCTTTTCTTCGGGGGGACTAATCTCCCTGAACTGCCTTCCCGCCGGCGATTTACATTTTAGCCAGTGGGAAGGCAGTTCAGGGAGATTAGTCGCCCCGAAGAAAAGGAGATTTGTTTCCAGGCGTAGATTCGCCAGGGCTGCGCAAATTCACGAAGATCCTAAGATGCGCACAATTTACCGATCGTTTGCGAAGTTGCGCTAGCGATGTTAAGATCAGCGGTTTGAAGTTACGCTAGCAATCGGAAATTTGCATAAGGCGTGCATTTAACTTACAATGGCCATATATGCAGCAGCAAACACATTACACTACACAAGGCCAGGGACCCTTAATAAATGTATTCTAATGCCCTACACATGTGCCCACAGTATAGTTTAGGTGCCATATGTTATCAAATGTAGAGGGGGGAAGGAGGGTACCCTAAAAAAAAAAATTCACTCTTTTTCAGCCTATAACCCTTAAAAAAGTAAAAGACGCCAGCGTTTTTTGGCACTTAGAAAAAATTTCAACTTTTATTGCACTTCACCTGGTCTGAAGTGGCGAAAGTCTGGTGCAAGAGGTAACGTTCACAAAAATCCACAACTTAGTGAATTAGCATTGTTACGTCCCTTCGCCATAGCGCAACTTCGCCTGGCGTAAGGGTGCAAAGTAGCGCTAGAGTAGGTCCACTTTGCTAGCGAATTTACAACAGCGGCCTCGGCGAAGAGGCTAAATGACGTCACGCTGGTGAATTTTCGCTAGCATTAGCCACTTCGCCCTTTAGTAAATTTGCCCCCAAGTGTCAGAAAGGAGGAAAGCTATTTCAAACAGACAACAAAAATCTACCATGCTATAGGATACCTCTGCTGATACCTGTTCTGATCTCTCTGCTATCACACTGAGAAAACTTTCATTTTCTACACTTAAGACAAGAGTGGAAGATTATTGTTCAGGTAACCTTTTACTATAACTGTCAGAAAGGAAGAATGCTATTGCAACAGACAACAGAACTCTGCCAAGCTATACAATACCTCTGCAGAGAACTCTTCTGATATCTCTGCCAAGACACATACTACAAGTTTGGCCATGCTTCCCCTGCCAACCACAATGCAATGCAGTTTGGATCCCACGCCCATTAGTATGGCCCTGCTCCTTGCATGCTCCTTAGCAACTCCAAGGCAGTATTATCTTTTTCTCTCCCACCCCCCAAATAGCAGCATACCCCACCATACTAACCACATATGTAGTATAAAACTCTTTACTAACCATATGCTTGGTAGTCCCTGCTCCATTAAGCACACAAGTCAAAAGTGCCCTATTTTAAACAAAGGCTACAGCAGTAAAGCCTAATTCTAATAAATCTCCCTACATGCTTTCCCCTGCTCCACTAACAACTGCCCCTAATTGCCAGTATGAAGTGTAAATGGGAATATAAATAATGGAGACTGTGCATAAAAAGTATAATAAATAATGGTTGCACACTTTTACTATTTATGCGTCAATACATTGTAAGCTATTCTGGACAGTGATTCCTTCCTTGTGTCTTTCACTACATGGCACTTAATTGCTGTATATTTATTTACTGTTATTTATTATAATGTTGTTCAATTAGGGTTGCCACCTGGCAGGTAAAAATTATGGTTGATCCCAATGTTATTAATAGGGAAAATAAATAAATATATAGGAAGGCCGGTATTTTTTTCCAGAAAAGGTGGCAACCCTATGTTCAACACTTCTGACCTTAGGATGCAGTAGGTTAGATGTACTGCTTAAAAGTACATACATGGCAGCAAAATGGCAATCACTTATAGTATTTTGTTAAAGGGATTGTTCACCTTTAAAATTAACATTTAGTATGATGTGTAGAAGAGCTATATTCAGAGACAATTTGCTATTGGATTTCCTTTTTCTGAGTTATTTAGAGTTTTATTCAGCAGCTCTCCAGTTTGCAATTCCAGCAGTCTGGTTTCTATGGTCCAAATTACACTAGCAACCATGCATTGAATTGAATAAGTGACTGGAATAGGAGAGGGCCTGAATAGAAAGATGTGTAATAAAAAGTAGCTATTGAAAAAGCTTTACAGAGCATTTGTTTTTATATGGGGTCAGTGACCCTCACTTGAAAGCTGGAAAGAGTCAGAAGAATTTATTAAAAAAAAAATATAAAAAATGAAGGCCATATGAAAAAAAGTTGCTTAGAATTAGCCATTCTACATCATACACCTCTGTTATTGAATATTGTTAAGCATTGTCGCCTTGCTATGGGAAAGCTGTGGTCAGTTATATGAAATTAATTCTAATGGATGTCTCCAAGTACAACTGACAACTCCTCACTTCCTGTTCCAAATCAGTACAGTGCAACAATATTTAGGAGGTCAAAACACTTTCCTTCATTCTTGCCTTCTAAAAAGCAGTTCACAAACACTGTTTAGATTAGTAAATGACAACCAACGTAGGGAAGGGCAACACAGGCAACCTGCAGCTATTGCTGAACTAAAGCTTTCACCAAAAGCTGTTCCAGGATGCTGGAACTTGTAGTTTAGCAATAACTTAAGGCTGCCATCTCTGGAATAGGGTTACAAATGTTTAACCATATAAGCATATTCAAAAGGCATTCTGCATAGGGCTTTTTAGTTAATCTGGCTCTGCTAGCCTTCAATAGCCCACCCCATATTATGGGATCGGCAAATGTGCAGCACAGACTCAGGAGTGATGCTGCAAGTTATAGTTTAACAACCTTACCTCCAGTCCTCTACCTCTTTTGCAGGGTTCTCTTTGAGTGGGCCGAGAGATGGCATCTGCCTGGGGCTCCAAAGTTTGTAGGGCCCAGTTTTATGCAGAGGTAAAAAAAAAAAATACACGCAAACATAAATAACCAGAACTTTGGCCTACACATGGATATTTTCTGGAAATGGGTTCCAACTATAGGGCAGTGTCTTATGAAGTGTGATTTAGACAGCCTGTGCCTTCTTATCAAGCCCATCCAACCTCCAGCCTCCATCTGTTGATGAGCTTTCAACAACCCAGACACCACTAAGGGCAACAATACAATAGCTCAAAAGACGGCGGCAGCCATATCGTGGTGCTCTATACAGAAACCTTGCTGCTTAACTTGGTTCCAGTATTCCATATAACAAAAAGTCAGATGGCGCACACACTTCAGCAATTGTGCTAAACCTTAAGTGATTTATTTGGATCTCCACACAATGTTTCGGAGGTACAACCTCCTTTATCAAGGGTCTCTCTTGATAAAGGAGGTTGTACCTCCGTAACGTTGTGTGGAGATCCAAATAAATCACTAAAGCTTTAACACTAAGGGAAACTGCACCTTTTAGGGCCAGGGCACACGCTGCTATTTCAGGAGATTAGTCGCCCACCGACAAAACACTTCTTCGGACGACTAATCTCCTTGAACTGCCTTCTCGTCGGCAGAATGGCAGACATATCGCTTCGGCTTTCCAAAGTCGCCATCCCGCCGGCAATTCTAGCCAGCGGGAAGGCAGTTCGGGGAGATTAGTCACCCGAAGAAGAAACAATTTGTCGTTGGGCGACTAATCTCCCGAAATAGCAGCATGTGCCCTTACCCTTATACCCCTCATTGATTCCTGCGCAAACTCAGCACCCTTCCCCCAACAACAACACACAACATGTTTTACTGCTCAGGAGTCTTGTTTAATCATTATCCAGCAGTCAGAAAGAAAGGTTAAACCTGTTACAGGTTTTCAGAGCAATTTGTATGTAAAGCAGAAGAGCAAGTGCACTATTTACATACGCATGACAACCTGAACACGTATAGACAAAAAGCAAGTTTGCACAACTCACCTTCACAAATAATTCCACCTGAAGTGTGTCTGACATTTCTTAAATAACGAAAAAAAAAGTTACTGCTTCAGTAGGTGTAAAAGAATGAGAGCTCCTCGGATCCAGAGATGAGAGAGTGAGTGCAGTTTGTTAGAGACAAGTATTTCAGAGGGTGGGGTGGGAAGTGACTGCAGGAGGGCTGTCTCTCTATCACTGGCAGGAAGAGACAGGGCAGGGTACTACAGGCAAAGAGACAGCACGGATTGGAGAAAGTACAGGAGGTGTGGGTGTGTCTGCAGGCAAATTGCTCAGGTTTGATACGAAATAGGAGGGTTAGAGTTTCTGTGAGGGAAAAAGACACACACCAGAAGTTATTGATGTGGGGAATGTAACGTGGAAAAGAGGCATGTGATGCAATAAATAAAAAGGAGGCGCTGGCTAACAGGGAGCTGCTGTGAGAGGTGTAGGTGTGTCTCTACAGGGCCGTTTAGTATAAGCAAATATTGGTGGAGGACTGGAAATAGAGCTGAGGTGTTTGTGTGTGTGGAGAACGGATGGAATTAGGGTTGCCATCTGGTCGGTTTTGACCCAAACAGTTCGGTTCTTGTAAGGTCTTCAGGTCTGAACTTTCTGTTCAGTTTTTCAACCTTATGAAACCCGAACAATAATCTGGCCAATAATGTACATGAAAAGCATTTAAATACTAAGATGCTACAGATACAAAAAAAAGCAAATCAATCAAAAAGAAGATTTTTTTCTATATTAACTTTGCTGTATTTTAGAGCTTTCTGGATTACTGATTTCTATGTAAAATATCTCATACATGTAATCAAAGGATTGGGATTAATCATCAAGCAGAATATAGCTAGAGATAGGGGTGCCAACTGTGTGGTTTTGAACTGGGCATCGACGCGTTAAAAAATTTTGAAAACTAGATAGAAATCCAGACAGTTGCATCTAAGTGATGTAATAACCTTGCACTGGTGTCATAACTCCACCAACATCATTGTGCTCACCTCTGATGTCATCATGTCTGTTCCTACATCACTGCCCCACCCAAAATGTTATCTGCCCCGTGTTCGAGTTTAGCCATCGGCAAAGGTGGCAACCCTAGATGGAATGTTGTACAAAGTGAACAGAGAGCTCTGAAATAAACTGTTTTTTTTGCAGCCTCAGGGGCATAGTAAAATAAATGGGTGGGAAAAGCAAAAATAATGAGGTGGCCAGCAGTGCGTGGGTCCAGACCGCGCGTGGAATCATGGGGAACATGCACTTAATAACGCTTGTGGAGGCGGCTGTTCCTATACGTTTCACTTTTTAATCTGCACTCTTAATCTGCACTCTTTTAGAAAGTTCATAAATGTTTTGCACAAAAACAGAAGCCAAATTGGTGGCATGTAGTCTTGAGACAATAAACTAAAATGTGGTGTCATACCATGGCTGCTACTACAATTGCTGGTGGAGTGCTGTGAGGATGGTTCTCCATTGACATTGGCTAGTTATGGAGGAAACACTATACAACCTGCATACAGTCATGGCTACTATATGTCCATTGCAGCCAGTGGTGGAGTTATATATGGAGGCCCACTAAGCTACATCCACAGGCCCCTCTTCTATGCTACTGAGTCCAGATGCATGCAGCTAAACTCTCTATGAGTGGTCCAGTTCCATGAACTAACATCATCTCTGCATCTGCTCACATCCAGGCAAATGCACACACACATGCCTTGCCTGCCTTCTCCCAGCCGATGCACTTGACCAGACCCAGCACCACAAACAAAAAGAAATTTAATTAATAATTGAATAATGCTAGACACATTAATCCACCATTGACTGCAGCAGACAGATCTACACAATTAAATGCTACACCACAATATTGATGGTTTAGACCAGGGGGTGTCCAACCTGCGGCCCAAGATGGATATGAATGTGGCCCAGCTTGAAGGATAGAGAAAAGGAAGAGATGGGGAAAAAATAAAGAAATTAAGAAATAGATGTATGGAAATACAGAGAAACACTTTGTGCTCTCTAAGTCCAGACATTAACCAACTCAGTCTGTCGTCTTGTTAGGAACAGGCTTACTGTGCCACGTTGTAACAACGTGGTAACCTATGGAGTAGGGAGGATGGGGGACTCTACCCATTGCCCAGTTAGTAATAATAATATAATACGTCTGTTTAATATCCAGGTGTCCCATATTCCAGTGTATAGCTCCACCTGGTTATCTAACTGGTATTGTAGTTCTTTTCTGTGTATTTTCTTCAAATGAAAAGTGTTTCATGTGTCATGTGTGGACCCAGACAATTTTTCTTTTTCCAATGTGGCCCAGAGAAGCCAAAAGGTTGGACACCCCTGGCTTAGACTGCTGTGTATATGTGATTCTTGGTAGAGGCAGTTCAGTGTTTATAGAGATTGCTGCCTGCTAATAGCAAGCCTGTCACATTAGACACAGAGGTCTACATTGTTGCTCATGTAATCTTTGCCTTGAGGAGTTAAGTCAGGCGTGCCCATTCTTTACTAATGTGAGCAGGCCCGGATTTGTGGAAAGGCCACCTAGGCCCGGGCCTAGGGCGGCAGAATTTTAGGGGGGCGGCATGATGCCCAACCACACCCACATTGGTCCAAAAACACTGGAGTGTGCTGGATTTTTAAACTCGTTTTTTAACCTTCCCATGCACCAATCCCCATTGATGAAAATTTACAAGAATAAAGGGAAGGGGACAGGGGCGATGAACGGCAGTGGGCCTAGGGGCGCCCATTATGTAAATCCAGCCCTGAATGCGAGGTCTACTTTTAGTGATGTTGTCCCATTATAATCTACATCCATAAAAGCATTGTTAACATTCTCTTCCATTGGAAACTATTACTTAAACATTATATTAATTTATGAGAGAATTTATATTGCTATATTTAACAAACAACTATTCATTACGCTAACATAATAAATATGTGAATGAAAAGCATGAAATAGGAGGGTGATTTAGACAAGCTGTTTCTTGACAGTGTCTTGAGATCTACTGATCACCAGCTAAAGGTCTACTGGTAGATCCCAATCTACATTTTGGGCACCTCTGAGTTAAGTGGTCAGCAGAAGCGTGGAGGCTTATCTACTAAAGGTCGAACTTTAGTGGTTTTAGAGATTTTGGAAACTACGACTAAGCTCACAAACTCTAAAAACACGAATGTCATTGGCTTTATTAAAGATCCAAATATAAAGAGCACCACAAAAACCTATAAAAATCAGAGTTTGTTGGACAATTCCTAGTGAATAACTCAAAAAATCAGTTTTGATTAAAAGTGGGCTAATAAGATCAGCACAGCTTCCACTGACTTCTATAGCACCTCAACAACCTTTACCAGTGCCGTAACTACCAGGAGATTGCACCCAGGCCCACTACCCCTCAGGCCCTGTTGGAGACCACACTGCAGCGAACGCGATAAAGAAAATGCCCATCTGGAGGGGGGGGGGGCGGAAGAGGATTGTTACGTTACTGACTTTTACTTGGTGAAGTTTGGTATTAAAGGTTTCCATGTTTCTTTTCACTTAATAAACTAAAACAATTAATTAATTAATTAATTAATAAAAAACACAAAAAAATTCATGGAAGAAATGCATTTCAATTGTTAGTAAATGGTCCCCTTATGTTTGGCTTCATGCAGTAAGCCACCAGCAGGCTTTGCAGGATAATGCACTGGTAAAAGTGGCAAATGGATTTAAATTTGAACCATAAGGAATTGCTAAAAGTGTGTGGCATCTGGTGTGGGCTCTAGGGTTGGCTTTGCACAGAATTAAGCTGCTCTTGCATACCCGAGCAATCTTGGGACAGTAAAGAAGTAGTAAAAGACTGAAGTAAAGGTGGCCATACATGATTTGGTGAGGTCGCCAAATGAGACTTTCTTTCCCCAATATGCCCACCAACGGCAGGGCGATATTGGGTCAATCAGAACTTTCAATCTCAATGGGCGAACGATCGGATTACAACAAAGAGAATGGGCGCCGACGGGATGAGGACCGCATCAACTATCCGATGTTGTCCTCAATTTCCAAGATAAATCAAACCTTCCTGATTGATATCTTGGCCAGATAATGATCGGGAAGCCCCCCTACACTGGTAGATAAGCTGCTCAATCGGTCTAAAGGACTGATATTGGCAGCTTTAATCTGCCAATGTAGGACCACCTTAATTTATTGGAGAAAACTTGGGGCTGGCTTCAGCTGCAACTGTATCATACATCTTGCAATACATTGTATTCTTATTTTTAGCACAAAGAATGACCCATTTCATACCAAGCAACTTTGGGAGCACACACATATTTAGTTCTACCTTTTGGAATGAACTCTCTATCTTTTATTCTGTAGCAGCAAATGACCAAATACACTTTTTTTGTCACTTTTACTTTATGGCTCTATTATTTAGCTTTGCTGTGGTAGTTTTTTCATTTTTCAGATAAATCATAAAATGATTTGCATTACATGCATTGGCATAATTCATCATAAAGGGGTCATTTACCTTCACAAATACTACACTGCAATAATGGTGTTTTCAATTGCTTTCTATTTTTACTATTTTAAGAATGAATTAATTTCAGTTGTTCCTCTTCAGTTGTCTGCTCAGTAAGTTAGATTACTGTTCACCTTATACTGAGCATGTGTCTCCAGCTTTACTAAATTCTGCCATAACAAACATCAATGAAAATATGGTAAAAACCTGCTCTCCTCCTCTTGGTCTCCACCAAGAACAAATCTTTTTTTCCAGTGCTCCACAGAAAATCACATGCCTTTTTTTCTCAAGACATTTGAAATGCTGCCCAAGTCTTGAGAAAAAAAAAAGTCGCCTGTGCTAATGCACATGCAGCGATGCGTTTTCTATAGTCGCCCGAAGTTGCCTCATGGAGGCAACTTCGGCGACTATGGAAAACGCATCGCCGCGTGTGCTTTAGCACAGGCGACTTTTCATTATAGCCTATGGGAAAACACTCTGAGGCAGTTCAGGGAGATTGTCGCTCAGAAGACGAGGCGATTAGTCGCCAGGCGACAAAATCTCCCCGAATCTACTTGTGTGAACTAACCCTAACTGAAGTCTGCACTGAGCAAATGGTATAATTGATACATTAAAGGGGAAGTCTGGCTTCCAAACTAGAATTTTTATTAAGAGGCCTACATAACAAAGAAAGAAACCCGTAATATACCCATCACAGTTACCCATTTCTTCATAAAGTATCAATAAATGCCATTTTCTATGCTGAAATCCAACAGTTCTTCTCTTTCTGCATCATTTGAAATCCTGGCAGGGAAGAAGGGACTAAACACTGATCTTATAAATTGTAACAGCTTACAGACAACATGCAGGAACTACATAACCCACAATTCATTGCACTGTGATGTTCCGTGGAATTGTGGGGTTTGGAGGATGCAGGCTAAGGACAGATGGCTGTTGATACAAAGTAAGTTCAGCAAAGTCAGACAGTTCAGCAAAGTAGTCAGACAGATCAGCAGGGGAGCAGGGGGCTAGGCTTAGGGAACTGTTCCAAACCATTAAAAATCATGAAAAGTCTGCATATCTTTTAAAGGAGAAGGAAAGCTCCAAGACAGTTTATTGCCAACAGATTAGCCACAATAGTGCAAGCTAGAATGCTATATTTATTCTGCAAAATGCTTTACCATACCTGAGTAAACCGCTCTAGATACTTTCTCTGTTAGAAGCGGCCATATAAGCTTGGTGTGACATCACATCCTGCCTGAGTCTCTCCCTGCTCACATACAGTTCTGAGCACAGGTTACAGCAGGGATGGGAGGAGGGAGGGGGAGAGGAGCAAACTGAGCATGCTCAAGCCCTGCCTTGGAGGTTTAAGATGAAAACAGGAAGTCTGATACAGAAGCCCAAGTGTACACAATAAAAGAAAAGAAATGCTGTGTTTCTTTTGATAGAGGACTTAGAGCAGCATTACTGGTGTATTTATATAGACCTTTCTGATAAAGCTTCCTTACATTTATCCTTGAGTTCCCTTTTAATTGTTGGCATTTCTGTAATACTGCTAATAAGACATATATCAACTAATAAAATGCAATACAAATCTACCCCTACAGCACCTTTATTCATTTTGTTAAAATAACTGGTCCTTGTAAATAAACTGAAAAACGTTGCCGCTTTCAAATCATTAACAGCTTCCTAACTATACAGAGTCCTTTCCTCTGCTGAGGAAAAAAACCTGGTCAACAAAAAACCTCTACCAAGCGCCACAGGCCTAGCAGTTGCGTCTGAAGGTGCATCCTGTGTGTACAGACATTGTTGCAGTCTGCACATAAGCTAAGTGCAACTATGCAAAACAATAGTTAAAAGGGGAAGTGGCCATTCAGAGAATGACTGAACAGAGAACTCCCGAGAGTAACATAATACATTTAGAATAAGCAGTGTTAATAGTGAAGGGGTAACCAGAGCAGGTTATTTTTATTATAGTGTTACACAGTTGGAAGCCACACTACAAGTGGGCAGAACAAATAAAGCGAAATATAATCATAAACTTAACCACTCCATCTATCATCCATCATAATTTACTAAATTTTAAAAAAAATGTGTATGTACTGCACACTGCCAAGGCCAGATTTCTCTAGGCCGCATGGTGCTAGTGCCCACTGGTCTGCCTTTGCTCTCCTTTGGTGCTCCCCAGTGCTCCTTAGGGATGTGGTTGGGCAGCATGCCGGCCCTAAAATTTGCCGCCTTTGTGGCCTTGCCACAAATCCAGGCGTGAACACTGCAAACTTCTTCCGGCCTATTTATCACAAGGCCTTTCTCTGTGAAAACCAAACAAGATATCAGTTATAACCGGACTACTGCAAATGTCAGTGTATTAAAGCTGTTGGAGGAAGGAAGAGGGGGTGGGTAAGAGATACAGCAGAGGAAGTCTAAAAAAACCTATGCAAGAATTAAACATCCTTTCTGCTCAGTTGTATGAGAGGTCCTCTTCTCTGAAAACACTGAAATGTATGAACGAAGTCAGAACACGTATTTTCTAACTAGTAGTTTACCAGATAAAACACAATTTACACAGCCTTTTTTATTATTAAATACACAATAAACAGTAAGTAAAAGTAACCAGGGCCATTTTGGTTCTATTGTGTTTTAAAGGGCATGTAAAAAAAAGTGTTTTAAAAATTAAAGCCCATTTTTACTTTATTTAATGAAAAATAAACCTATCTCCAATATACTTTAATTAAAAAATGTGTACCGTTTTTATTAAGAAACCTGACATTATGCAGTGAAATTCTCCCTTCATTTACTGCTGTGGATAAGAATTGTCAGATGGTCCCTAACTGCTCTGCAGGGAAACAATCATACTTATGAACAGCAGGGAGAGCCCTCGCCTTACTTCCCAGCCATGCAGAACTCAAGCAGCTTTGTTTGTTTCCCTGTAGAGCAGTCGGCAACTGTGTAGAAATTTGTTTTGGATTTTATTTTTGCCTTTACATCCCCTTTACTGTTTCCAACTCTGCAGGGACAAAGATCATGGAGCCAGATTTAAACAGATAAACTGGGATTCTATTTGGAGGATTATTTTGCTGCAGTCACTGGTTCTGCAGAGTTGGAGAAAGTTTGTATTAAACAATACAAAAACTATAAAATCCACATTAGATTACATGACAACACAGGAGCCAGTGCAGTCTGTATATTCTGATTATTAGTCTCGCTGTATTGGCTTCTGGCAGATATTATTTGATAACGATCCCTAAGCAGCCCAGACCACACTGAGCATGTGCACAGTCTTGCTCTTGCAAATATGTTTAACAAAGTTACAAGATAGTGACCCCCTGTAGCCAACTTTGAAAGCATAAATCATTTGTTTGATAGGCCTGTGGTGCAGTAAGTTCATGTTTATGTTAAGTGTTAAATATACAGCAATTCTAGCCTTATTCTATTTTAGACTTTACTTCCCCTTTAAGTAAGAGTTTAGGGTCCATTTATCAAGCTGTGTAAAATGATTTACACCCAAAAATGATTTATCAAGCTGTGTTATTTTTATTGCTCATGATTTAAAGTGATAATCAAAGGAATGTGTCCGTATCAATGAAGAGGTGCCGCACACAAAATATTTGTAGTCAAAATCCCCCCCAAAAGCTGCCTCCACCCCAGCGAACCTTAGTAAAGACGACCCTCTGACACAGTTAAGGGATTTTCCGCAGTGGTAGTTACGCTGGGCTGGGGGTACAATTGTTCCATAGGTTGCAATCCTGTTTTAATTTGTAAGTAGCCTATGGAAGGATCGTACTGAACTAAACATTCTATACCCTGTCATGAAGTACAGGTATGGGATTCATTATCCAGAAATCCATTATCCAGAAAGCTCAGAATTACGGAAAAGCCTTTCTCCCATAGACTCCATATAATCTATATAATTCACATTTTTAAAAATTTTCTCTATAATAATAAAACAGTATCTTGTATCCAAAACGTCCTATTGGGTTTATTTACTGTTTAAATGATTTTCTAGCTTAAGGCATGAAGATCTAAATTATGGAAAAATCTGTTATCCGAAAAACCCCAGGTCCCAAGCATTCTGGATAACAGGTTCCATACCTGTAATAAAAATAAAGCAAAACAAAATACCCTGGGGTGAAAACAATAATAAATGTTTATTTCTCTATTACAGGATATTTTAATTAAAACTTTATCGTTTACTAACCTGAAGGTATATATCACACTTGCAGATATTCCCCAGCATGTCTGCTCTTGGAGGAGCAGAAAAAATAGAAAGAAATAAGAAAGGGAGGGAGAGAAATAATAATAAATGGTCTAATATTATACATTTTCATTTAACTCTGTGGGGCAAACATATCCAATAAGACTGTCCAATAAGTCTCTCTCTTATTGACTGGCATACTTTGGATGTTCCCAGCCTTGGATTGGACACGCCCCCGGTACAGTGAAGTCTCTGAGCTCCGGTGCCGGCGACAGTGGATCCAGGCGAACGCTGAATAAACATGCGAATGCTGAACAGACACACTGGATGCGTAGGAGAGACTGTGAAGCTGCCAGCAGCAGGACTTGGTTTTAAAACGGATTTTATGTGAACGAATTTTCCATGCTTGAGAAAGGGGAAAAGGAAGAATAAACTTGGGAACGGAATTCACGCTGTGATAATCTCTGGTTTACTGGCTTTCTGGCGAGTATAATATACAAAATTATATTAACAAACTTTTGAATAAAAAAACCAAGTCCATGCACAGGAACATTTCCTCTGAAGAAAAGGCTGCTTTAAAAACTTTACAGGAGAATACTTTAATAACTATTACCCAAGCTGATAAGGGCGGTGGAATAGTCGTATTAAATACTGTAGACTATGATGGTGAAGCCAAACGCCAATTGGATAATACCACTCACTATAAAATGCTAAATGGGGACCCCACATTCAAATATAAAAATGAACTTAACATTTTATTAAATGCTGCTGTGATGGAAGGTCTTATCACTGATGAGATTGCACAGCTACTTAATTCTCAGCATCCTAAGGCCCCCCACGTGTATTTCCTTCCAAAGATCCACAAAAAGCTCACCAACCCCCCAGGACGACCCATAGTCTCCAATGTGGGTTCGATCTGGCAACCTTTGGCAATTTAAGTAGACTCTTTCTTGTAAGATATATTGCCCAAGCTGAAGCCCTGCCTTACTGATACCACAGACTTTTTATACAGACTAGCGACTACAACCATTCCACCCGGTGAATTTTTCTTATGTTCTCTCGATGTTAAAGATCTGTTTACATCCATCCCCCACGACGAGGGAATCGAGTGTATTCGTATGTACTTGGCTCAGGGGGAGCTACCCAATCATACTGTGAATTTTGTATGTACTTTACTTGAGAATGTCTTATTTAAAAATTACTTTCACTTTAAGGAGGTTTTTTATTTACAGCTACAAGGTTGCGCCATGGGTGCCAACATGGCGCCCGCATATGCCAACATCTATATGGACCACTTTGAGAAAACCTTTATTTTTTCTAACAATGATTTCGCCCCTAAGATTAACGCGTATATATGCGATATATGGACGATACGTTTTTTCTGTGGTCTGGGTCTCTGGAGAATCTTAATGAATTCTTGGTATATTTGAATAGTATACATTCCACCATTAAATTCACTCTGGAGGTTAGTCCCACTTTTTGGATGTAAACATACAACACACAGGACAGGAGTTTTTAACCACAGTCTACACCAAACCAACGGATAGAAATAACTTATTGCTGCCCACATCATATCATCCTCCTGGGTTATTTAAGGGCTTGCCCCGGAGCCAGTTGCTACGTGTCAGACGCATAGCGTCCACTGAGGAATTATATGATAATGCTTCTGCACAGATGATTAAAAAGTTCTTGGCTAAAGGATACAAGGGAGGTACCCTAGAGAAACACAGACAAGAGGTGCGAGCTATTCCTAGACAACAGTTACTAGAGAAAAAGATGGTTAAAACGCACAAATCCCCTAGAATACCGTTTATTTCTACTTTTGATGTAAACTCAAAACGGTGCCGTAACATCGTACTTAAGTATTGGGGACTGCTTGGCACTGATCCGAGGTATGGTAAGCTGTTTCAGGCTCCACCGCTGTTCTCTTACCGGCGGGGGAAAAATGTGGGTGATTTGGTGAAAATGAAACCTAAGTGTAACCTAAACAACTGGGGAGCACCAAATTCAATAAAATGCAAAGTTGCATCCTGGGTGCCGAACACTGGTGACTTTACACCAGTAATACCTCTTCATTGCAAGCATTTCATAGCGAAGATTCGCTAGCAGACATTTATGCCTAGCGAAAAGTCACTAATGATCTTAGGTTTAGTTCAATTTGAATAGGGGTGGGTACAGTTGTATGGAGGTCTTTATTATAAATGTTGGTGCAAATGCTTCAAGTTTCCACTTTTTATTACAAATGTCCAAGGAACCTTAATGAAGACAAAATAAATCATATAATGCCCTAGACATGAGCCTACTGTAAAATGAATGTTCCATGGCCCTCAAATGTCTGCGGAAAAATGTTAACACAAAAAAGTTCAAGTTAGGACTTTTGCAGACAATCACGCTTAAAAAAGGAAAATTCGCCAGCGTTTTTACAACTTTAATGCATTTTCAGCAGACACGATATGACGATGAAGATTGAGGAAGATGTAGCTTCATTTTCACAGTTGCCTGGTCTGAGGTGGTGAAGTCAACTCTGGCTAAAGATGTAACATTCAGTTAAATCTGCACTTCGGTGAATTTGCAGAGCAACGGCTATTCACGAAAAGTCAATAGAGTGCAAACGAACGCCAGCGACGGTCTCTTTCGCTAGCGAATTGTCATCTGGGCCTGTTGGCGATGACCCTGCGGATGTGATTTCTGGCGAAAAGTCAATAGCGTCAGCCACTTCGCCCTTTAGTAAATCTGCCCCTATGCGTTACATCTATATATAACTTTGTTTAATCTATCCTGATTGAGGCTTGAGAAAAAACTTTGATATGTTGCTGTGAATGGTCAGTTGCCTAAAGGAATCTCAGCATATTGATATTTTTGGTGTGCCATACTTTTGTTTAAAAATTTGTAATATAGGGTTCAGCTTTGGTCACCCCTACACAAAAAAGGACATTAGGGAATTTAAAATGGCTTATACACGGGTCGGCTTATACACGAGTATATACGGTAGATATAAATAATGTTTATTCATACGCAAATAGTAGTCACTCAAGGAAATGCCCTACAGAGTAATATGGTGTAACCATTTGCCAGTGAAGGAGATGAAAGTACATTTCGGCTATTACATTTATGAATATCCTTGCCTGTAGAAACTGGGATAGCAATTTTTATCAGCACTGTAACAATGATAAAAACTTTTATTTATGCAGGAGCTTTCAATGCAAAGTGAAAGACTATGGAAGCTGCAGAGAGAGAACACAGCTTTATACAGGGAACTTGAAGAACGGCATCCACCTCGAGCAACTTTTATATGACTTCTGCAGGTCACCAGCCTCATGAAATCAGTTTTACTCTGAAATCTGCAAGGACATTAGCAAGTAAGAATGTTGGAGGAGCAGTCGGCACTTGCTGAACTAAGTACCTAACCACAGGGTAGAGTTCTGCTCACTGAAAATATGGTTGCAAAGCACAAAGATGTGACACCAATAAACTTCCATATATGATTATACTACTACAAAACAATAACTCTAGGAATAACTTGAAATCATGTTTTTACTGGGAAGCTGTAAAATTTCATGTTTTACACGATAAGAACTATTTCTGGCCTACAATTTACGGTGCACACAAACAAACCGCACACGTTAGGTCACATGACAAAGTTTTGTGTTTTGCTTCCACACTTCTTCCTGTTACAGTTAGAGCTGCAGTATTTCTGCTCAGGGGATCTCTGAGGCAGCGCAGAGAATATCATAAAATGGGGTACAAGGGGAAAAGATGTAAAAAAGATATTTACTGATAAATATACTTCAGATTGGCAAGCTTCCTTAATATGCCACATAATATGTTACTTAAGTGTTCATTTTGGGTGGTATAGTTTTACTTTTAAAAGTTTAACACAGTGATATTAAGTAAATATTTTTGCTCCAAAAATTGCTAATGTCTTCATATTAGAAAATCATGTATTTAATATACAGGGTACCCATTCATTTCATGTTCTGTTTAGTTTCCTGTAGTTCATACTTTAAGGTACATTATGGCCTATTTAGAAAAATTCAGTATTATAGTTAAGATTCAAATGCATTAATCTTTAAAGGGAAAGTAAGTCTAAAATAGAATAAGGCTAGAAATGCTGTATTTTGTATACTAAACATAAACATGAACTTACTGCACCACAAGCCTAATCAAACAAATGATTTATGCTTTCAAAGTTGGCCACAGGGGGCCACCATCTTTGTTAAACATCTTTGCAAGACCAAGACTGTGCACATGCTCTATGTGGTCTGGGCTGCTTAGGGATCGTCATAAATTATCAAAACAGAACAAGAACAATAATATCTGCCAGAAGCCGATGCAGTAAGACTGATTAATAATCAGAATATACAGACTGCACTGGGTCCTGTGTTGTCATGTAATCTAATGTGGATTTTATAGTTTTTGTATTGTTTAATACAAACTTTCTCCAACTCTGCAGAACCAGTGGCTGCAGCAAAATAATCCTCCAAATAGAATCCCAGTTTATCTGTTTAAATCTGGCTCCATGATCTTTGTCCCTGCAGCTGGAGTTGGAAACAGTAAAGAGCATGTAAAGGCAAAAATAAAATCCAATACAAATCTCTACAGGGAAACAAACAAAGCTGCTTGAGTTCTGCATGGCTGGGAAGTAAGGCGGGGGCTCCCCCTGCTGTTCATAAATATGATTGTTTCCCTGCAGAGCAGTTAGGGACCGTCTGACAATTCTTATCCACAGCAGTAAATGAAGGGAGAATTTCACTGCATACAGTCAGGTTTCTTAATAAAAACGGTACACATTTTTCAATTAAAGTATATTGGAGATAGGTTTATTTACCCTGTAGGTCACTACACTACTTTTCAGTTGCACGCCACTTTCCCAAAATGATGATGTATTTGTGACCAAATGCCCCTCTGATTTTACAAAGTTAAACTATAAAAATGTAAATACAGTGGATCTAGCAGATCAATTTACAGCAGCTAAAATTGCAAAAGAAAACACAGAGGCACCAAGTAAAACAGATTTACCAGAAAACGTGCTAAAGTATTACCAGATCTCAGAATGGGTCATTTTGCTTAAAAAGGCACAGCAAACTCCAGGCTTAAAACAGACAACTCCAGACAGAGTTATATTGTTTAGTGGATATATTAATGACTGACAGGTTAAACATAGTTACATATTAAATTTGGGTTGAAAAAAAGACAAGAGTCTTAGGATAAGACTTTCAGGGATGAAAACATAATTTTGCCTCTTTATAGGTCCCTGGTAAGGCCTCATCTTGAGTATGAGTGTAGTTGTGGGCTCCAGTCCTAAAGAAGGATATAAATGAGCTGGAGAGAGCGCAGAGATGTACAACTAAACTGGGATGAAAGAATTAAACTGAGGGAAGACTGTCAAGATTGTGATAGTTTCTCTGAAGAAAAGGTGCTGGTGAGGGGACATGATTACTCTTTCCAAATACATAAAAAGTCAGACAGCTGGGATCATTTTTCAAAGACATGATGTTTCCAGTATACTGCCCCTTTAAGACTTCAGTTACTTCTTAAACATGTATAATGACCAAGATAATTGTGATCAAGATCTGCAGTTTGTATAGGCATTAGTATATATATATATATATATATATATATATATATATATATATATATATATATATATATATATATATATATATATATATATATATATATATATATATATATATATATATGTTTATGGATGGGTTTTTATAGTTATATTTTTACACAATACAGCTTGTTATGCACAACAATCCCCAAATCCTTCATAATTAAGGATTAAGTATTAATTATAAACCAACATTTAGTGTATAACTAGCATTTATTTTTACCAAAGTGCATTTCATCAACATTGGACTTCATTTGCCAATTTAGCAATTTCTCTCTGCAAAGCAGCAGCATCTCGCTTGGCCCTTATCTTTTTGCACAATTTAGTATCATCAGCAAAAACAGAAAATGCCACCATCAGGATCACAGCAGTAAGCAAAGTAAAAAGTAAAGGATCAAGGACAGACCCCTGTGGTACTGTATCAGATTATTTTGCAAAATCTAAGTAGATCACATCCACTGCCATACCAGAGTTTAGGTTCCTGCTCACCTCCTCATAGAAGGCAATTAAATTAGTCTGGCAAGAGCTACTGCACATAAAACCTTGCTGACACAAACTCATTGTACTATGATTTGCAATGTATTCAAGTATCCTTTACTTATTAACCCCCTCAGAGTTTTCCTACCACCATTGTCAAACTAAACATAGATGTGCTGAAGAATTATTAGTATACATTCTGGATCCTGGAGGTATCACACAAAAATACAAGTTGTTTTAAAATGATACATGAACACTGACCCCCATCCAAATATTGTGAAATATATATTTACTATTTTAGAAGTTTGCAGTGTAGGACAATACTACTTCTCTTAAAGAGGACCTGTCACCCAGACACAAAAAGCAGTATAATAAAAGTCCTTTTTAAATTAAACATGAAATTCAATTTCTATTTTTTATTAAAGCATTCATAGCTGTTGTAAGTTCATTTAAAAATCGCAGCTGTCAATCAAATATTGTCTGCTCCTCCTTTATGCCTTAGGCATAGAGGCAGGGCAAGCAATTACTTTCACTTTCCATTCAGCACTTCCTAGATGTCACTGCTCTCCACATATTCCCCCGTTCTCTTTACCATTTAATTGTGTAACCAGTGCATGGGGATGCACATCGGGTCCCCCATTCTGGAGCACAAACAAGATTCTGAGTTAATGCAAGGCTTGCCTTAATAACAGTGTCCACAAAATGGCTCCTGCTTGCTTGCTATAATTATGAGTTCCCAGACTGAAGGAAACAAGATTCAAATAATGTATATAGTGTAATTAAAGTTCATTTTGCTTGACTAATGTGATAAAATAGGATTTTTAATATCTTTTCGGTTAAGGGGGCCCCATTAATTCATATTAAGTCTACCAGATTGCATGCCATTAGTGCACTATGCTATTATGTAGCAGTCTAATCTAGAGTTTGTGTAAGTCTGAGGCAGATACTGTACAAAAAAATCAAAATAGAACTCCACCCAAAAGCATAATGTAGACATTTTGTACAGCATTTTTCATTTTAATAGCCATGACTAGGAACTTAAGACTGTGGTCTCCTCATCACTTGTTAAGGGGTTCAGTTTTAAAAAAAGTTGAGGTATAAAGTGTTCGGGAAGGCGGCTAGGATTCTTTTTCCTCTTCTTCCTTTAATCTGCCATTTAAAAAGAGCTATGGGGTGGCAGGCACAGTATTAGGGGCAGAACAATGACAGCGGTCAATGCCAGTAGTGGTTATCGTAACTACCAGAAACGCTCACATTTTAACCATTATAACTTCCATGGCATGTGAAAGTAGCTGGCTGGAAGAGGGCTGCAGTGTGTCGCTTCAAAGTTTTTCAGATACCTCTGTGCCTGTTGAGATAAGTTTAAAAAAAAAAAATTATTAAGGTAAACATTGAAAACTGTATTACTATGGCTTTGGGAATCGAAGACCACAATAATAAGCCAGAGCAGCAAAAGCTTAACGGGATTCAGTCATGATTTTATGGTGTAGTTTTTATTTCTAAATTACACTGCAATTAATTCTTTTTACCCTGTAAAATTTCATTCCTAATCCAATAGGTTTATTTATTTTTAGTTGTAATATTGGTGTGTAGGCACCATCTCAGGTCACTTTGCCTGGTCATGTGCTTTCAGAAAGAGCCAGCACTTTAGGATGGAACTGCTTTCAAACGGTTTATTGTTTCTCCTACTCAATGTAACTGAAGGAGTCACAGTGGGACATGGATTTTTATATTGAGCGCTGTTCTTTTAACTACCAGGGAGCCGTTATTTGGTAACCTTCCCATTATTCTGCTGATGAGCTGCTTGGGGGGGGTATCGCTCCAACTTGCAGAGTGACTGAAATTTATCAGAGCACATAACTGGGGGCACCTGGGAAACTGACAATATGTCTAGCCCCATGTCATATTTCATATTTAAATATAAAACAAATCTGTTTGCTCTTTTGAAAAACGCATGTTTTCCCATGACAGTATCCCTTTAATAGTATTGAATGGAAAAGAGCCTTAGAATAAGAACAAAAGGGTACGGATATACGAAAGCCTAAAGTGGAAAGACACAGTAGGGGTGTTAGAGAGTTATGACAGAGGACTACAGAGAAATCAAATTAACATAGCAGAAAATCAACTGAAAATAAAGTGTAGACAGTTGTTAACTAAGAATAAAGTTAGTTGGTGTGTGAGCAGAAGGTGGCTTAAGGGGAAGAGTGAGGTGTAAGGAGACCATATGGAGCATAGGAGAGAGATCAGTAAATTATGGCAGAGTAAAGCCTGGATAGGCTTGATTTCTAAAACCAAAGCTTACTGCCTACAATAGCAGTTTTATAAGGGACAATAAGAGCATAGGATGTTCAGTAAATGGATAGGCAATTATAACATGTAATGATCTCAACAATGATCTGATACTTCAAATAAGTGTTGTTTTTAGGATGGGTATGTTGTGTGAAATGGATAAGAAAAGTGATACCCCCTGACTTCTGCATAAGGATGTAAATTATGTAAACTATGGTTTAGACAAACTATGAAAAAAGTGCAAAACATATTACATACTAGATACAAAGCCAGTTGTTTTCTTCCTTCTGAGCTCATATCCTCACCTAGAAAAAAATAAATAAAATCTATCACTATCCCATGTCTTGCCTCGCCTCCCAAACATCCTAAACTGCAAAACTTACCCACGCTCCATGGAAAAAGGCCTGTGTGCTCACTTTGATAGGATTGCAAGACAGAGAGGCACCAGTCATCTTCTACTCCATAACGGCTAAGCACTGAGGCTGCACAAAGAATTGAGAAGTTTAAAAAGGAAGAAAAATGGTGACAGAGGCAAGTTAGAATTTAAGTTAAAAAAAAATCATTATAGAAACAGTGATACAAATGGTACTTAAAAGGGAAGTATACGCCTAGAACGAAAGTTCGGTAAATAGGGATAGTGTTTTACATTTTACTTATTGTTTTATTTTTTTTTTCTTGACCAAAACAGGGAAACTGAAAATAATCCTCCTACTCCACTTCCTGGTCCTTGCCAGGTAGATGAATAGATTATAAGTGCACAGCTAACCCCCCCCCCCCCATATAATGGACTTGTGTGGTGCTTATGGTACTTTATTGTAAAACACCACAGAACATTCACAACAAGGGGGTGAAGGGAGGTGGTTGTTTTTACAGAGCCCCATTTAACAAACAGCTAATTACAGAAGAGTTAGTGAGTAGAAAAGCAAAACTATTCTCTCTTACTACTTTTTTTATCGTTTTTTTATTTTTTTAAAAATGAAATTTTTTATTAGTTTTCAACAATGCAATCATTATATTGGTATATAATGGTCTAGATCAGTGATCCCCAACCAGTAGCTCATGAGCAACATGTTGCTCCCCAAACCCTTGGATGTTGCTACTAGTGGCCTCAAAGCAGGTGATTATTTTTTAATTCCTGGCTTGGAGACAAGTTTTTGTGGCATAAAAAACAGATGTACTGCCAAACAGAGCCTCCTGTAGGCTGATAGTCCACATAGGGGCTACCAATAGCCAATCACAGCCCTCCCCAACTCTTTTTACATCTGAATGTTGCTCACAAGCGGAAAAGGTTGGGGATTCCTGGTCTAGATCATTGCAGGTATACGCATTGAGTTAAACAAAATAATAGACACACAAAAATAGTAGTATCCTGTATTACATTTGTATGTCTCTCAGGGTAGTTATAATTCATACAATACATATAAACTGGATATAAACTAGATTTTGACCATAGACATCCATCGTTTGAGAGCTTCCAGAACAGTTTTTTCCCCCCCTAAACTCCTCGGCACTGCTTTTTCATATGCTAACTTGTTGGTCACCTCTCTTTGTACTTGCGTAATACTAGGGACATCTTGTTTTTTCTGATTTCTAGCAATCAAAAGTCTGCAAGCGTTTAATATTTGGAAAGTCCGAAATTCTAAATTCTTGTATGGAAGTTTTTCATAAAGTTTCAACAGCATAGCTTCCAGAGACTGTGGCATATTTTGTCGTGTTATCTCTGTAATCAAAGATCTCACATTATGCTAAAATCTCTGTATGTTCTCACATGTCCATCAAATATGGAGCAGGTCTCCTATGTCATTGTCGCACCTCCAACAGAAATTTGAAGCTCCCGGGTACATTTTTGATAATCTTGAAGGGGCTGGTTTATGAAGACACTTCAGAGAGCATTTCTGGCAAGACTGGGGAGTAATAATAAAGGCAAACTATGGAGAGGAAAAGGAGGTCCCCTTTGGGCACTATCTTCAAAGAAGAAAAGATAAAAAAAAAGAAGGAATACAATTTTGCATCTGACCTTCCTGTTCAGGTGTAGAACATGCCAGCCACTCTCTTACTACCTTCCTGCCTTCTTCGTCCATTACTTTGGGGTAACTGTGGAAAAGAAAGCAGAAAGAATGGGTAAAGAGTTTATGGACAAGCAAAAAATGTAGCTAAAAGATATAAGGCACTTTATCAAGCCAACGTCTACAGAAGGTTAACAGCCATATATTTATCGTGTCTGTATTAAGACTCATGGGCAAATTTACTAAAGGGCGAAGTTACCAACGCTGGCGAAACTTCGTCATTTTGGTACTTCGTTGATGTACTAAAAGTCGCTGGTGTAACTTCGCTAGTGAAGGAGATAGACTCTAGCGGTATTTCGCTCCCTAACACCTGGCGAATTTGCGCTCTGGCGAATGGACGTAACTTCGCAAATTCACTAAGATGCGGATTTTACTGAACGTTGCGCCAGACTTGCCTTCCCCACCTCAGACCAGGCGAAGTGCAATAGAGTAGATAGGACTTCCTCAAAATTTAGTTGAAACATTTTCTAAGTCCCAAAAAATGCTGCAAAAGAGCGTAAAATCTTTTTGGGGTAACACACTTCCCCCTTACATTTCCATATATTGCACACTATACACTGCGCTCATGTGTAGGGCATTCTAACAACTTTATTTTATTTTATTAAGGTTTCCCAGGCTTGTGTAGTGTAATGTACTTGCTGCAACATATACGTCCATTCAACTTTAACTTCCCCCCGTATGCAAATTAGCCAATGATAGCGTAACTTCGCTTTGCTTGATGCAGTAACACTAGCGCAACTTCGCCCTCGTTCGGCACCCTAGATGCAACTATGGATTTTAGTGAATTAGCGTTGTCCTGGCGAATCTACACCTGGTGAAGTGTTGCACTGTGAGTGAAGCCGTCGCTGGCGAATTTTCAGAGGTTAGTGAATTTGCCCCATGGCATCTTGACATTTTACACTTGCATTTCTACTTGGAGGCAAGATAGCAAAAATTGCCTCAGGTTCAGCAGGTATTACCAGCCGAAAACATTTAATCTAACAGGCTTTAATATGACAAGTTTATTACATAACGCAGTTGATTGGATCAAATCAGCAATAGAACTGCTAGTGCTATGCAGTAGAAGTGCTATGCTTAGCACATTATATCTTGGTTGTTTAAGCTAGTGTCAGATCTAAAGGCGGCAGTTATGCATCCTATAATGTTTAGTGGACTGTTCCTCACCGCTGCTGAAGTAGAGTCATCAGTAAATCATTGCCTCTATTTGAGGAGACATCCTCTGGGACTCTGTGGAGCAGAAACCTTATTAGACAATACATTTCATAACAACTAAAACACTCAAGGCCAATGATCACTTAAATGTACTTACGTTGTTGTGATAATTTCATCTTTTGTTCTTCTGATTAATAGTACTGGACCCGGATACCTGGGGACATTAGAGATCAGATGCAGTGGAATTGCTGAGCAATGGTATAAACACCCAACAATGATGAAATATAAAACATACCAATAGATTCTAACTTGGCATAATGTGTAAGACATGAACAGGATTAAAAAGTAAAAAAATATTTAAATTCTACCACCAGCTATGGGCAGGATACCTGTAGTAAACGCTGCTGAAGTAAATGACAGGTTTTGGAGTTCAGATCTGTTTCTAATATGTTAACCTATACAGCTATACTGATTTTTTTTTGCACAAAATTTGAATGATATTTTCAAAAACTCAAATGTCTGGTATTAATTTAAAAAATCTAAAAACTGGCAAGTCCATGTAGAAGTCATGTCCTAGGCAAAATTTAAGCCATTTTTTTTTTTTATTCGAGTTTGTAAACTCACAAATTCCAGTTTTTAAGCCTATAAACTAAAAAGAGTTTTTTTTCACAATTGTACTCAATCAAGTTTTACATTCTGATTTTTTCATAAATGAGCAAACATTTGAGTTTTTTTTATAATTGAGAGTTTATTGAAAGTAGAAAAGAAAACTCTAAACCTCACAGATTCGAATTTTGATAAATAGGTCTCTATAACTGCATGTATAAAGCTAGTGCAGGAGTCCTTTTGAGCATAGCCTTTATGTAATAAAATTGACAGGAAAACTCCCTGTCAGATTCTGCAAACAAATACATATTTCATAGGGACTTATAAAGCTAAATGATTACTCAATTAATTTAAACACCAAGAATGGAAAATGCCTGCAGCATGTGTATGCAAAATGTTTTAACAAATTGTGAGATCACATCCAAATATTTATTTATTTTCTTCATTCTTTTGGAATCAAAAATCGGAGAACATAAACAAGCACAATTTTGTGAGCACTGTTATTAAGGCAAGCTTTGCATCATCCCAAAATCTTGTTTATGCACCAGAATGGGGACCTGATGCCATTTCCGTGCACTGGCTACACATTTATAGATGGTGAGGAAAGAAGGGCGTATGTAGGCAGTATAGTGAAATCTAGGAAGTGCAGAATGGAAAGTGAAAGTAAATTACTGCTCTGCCTCTATGCCTGTGGGATATTTATAATTGGTATGGATGTGTTAATAAAACAACATTTGGATTTCATGGAGTTTTATTATACAGCTTTCTGTCTAGTTGGCATTTCCCCTTTAATGACTGCAATAACTGCATTACAGCATATTTCATTGTCATTATTCAGATTTGCCTTAAAACACGGATATTAAAGAAGGAAACATAATACTCTTCCCCCCAAAAGATAGTTTGTTTAGTGAGGGATAGTCAACCCCATATATACTCCTGGGTCACCATGCAGGTCAGAATCACAATTCGTTCTGTGAACTTATAGCTCCTATATGTGCCCCCTGTGGTATGAGCATTTACCTGCAAAGCTGCTCCGCATTATTTAGGTTTAAATACTTCCTAACTGTTCTGGTAACCAGACCTCCTGGAAAATAACAGATGAGCAGGAAATTATTTTAAAAATATGATGGGATCAAGTCAAGAAGATATTTAAAGAGCTGGTTCACCTTAAAGGAACAGTTCAGTGTAAAAACAAAAACTGGACAGATTGGCTGTGCAAAATAAAAAATGTTTCTAATACAGTTAGTTAGGCAAAAATGTAATGTATAAAGGCTGGAGTGAATGGATGTCTAACATAATAGCCAGAACACTACTTCCTGCTTTTCAGCTCTATAACTCTGAGTTAGTCAGTGACTTTGATCCTCAGCATTCAGCTCAGATTCAAAAGCAACAGTTATGACCCATGTGCCCCCCTCAAGTCAGTGATTGGGTACTGCCTGGTAACCAATCAGCGGAAATCAACAGAACTAAAAAGCAGGAAGTTGTATTCTTGCTATTATGTTAGACATCCAGTCACTTCAGCCTTTATACATTACATTTTTGCCTAACTACATTTATTAGAAACATTTTTTTATTTTGCACAGCCTGTCTATTTACCCAGTTTTTACTTTTATACTGAACAATTCCTTTACGTTAACTTTTAGTATGTTATAGAAGGCTAATCCTAAGCAACTTTTCAATTAGTCTTCATTACTTATGTTTTTATAGTTTTTTTTAATTATTAGCAGTTTTCTTTTGACTCAAGCATCCCTCTATTTAGTACCTCTGCTATTTATATTCCATTCTCTCATTCAAATCAGTGCATGATTGCTAGGATAATTTCGATCATAGCAACCTGATGGCTGAAACTGCAAACTGGAGAGCTGCTGAATAAAAAGATAAAATAACTCATAAAAAAATGAAAACCAATTGTAAATGGTCTCAGAATATCACACTCTACATCATACTAAAAGTTACCTCAAAAGTGAACAACCCCTTTAAGAAATTGAGAAAAAGAAAATGGAAGAAAAGCAGAAGTGTCAGAAAGAACACCAAAGAATCATATATTCTTCTATGCTTACTCCAACTTTCTGGCATCACTTTCAGAGCAAGGGGCACAAGGTCATCAAAGGAAGCATCAAGGACTATAGCACTTATGTCTGGGTAGGACATGGCAGCCCAGGTAGCTGTGAAAGACAGGACAGTCCAAAATAAGAAAAGGGGAGGGTAAAACGTAAATCTACAACTTACATAATGTGTGTATGTATGTGCACCCTTTGTCCTACCCTGTTCCCACTCACACCTGTGAAACCCCCAATAGACCAGGCATATACAATGATATCTTGCAGTTCGAATCCAAGGTTGTACAGAGCATACTGTATCACCACATCCATTGCATTTGCCTCATTCTGTGGGAAAGGTACACCCTGAAGAAAGAAAAAAAGAATACAAGGGTAACCAAGTGGACATAAGAAGTGAGTGGAGTACCCTGATTGATCAACCTGTTCTTTTTTAAATACGGGTTAGAGGTTCATGAAGCAATAAATAACTTACTGTACTACCAGCAAATCCAGGATGATTCCAGCCAAGGACTGAATAGCCAGCTGCAGATCAAATAAACCAAGCATTAAAATGAAGATTAAACATTGTATCAATCACCCTTAAAAAAGCAACGATACTTTTAAAGTTATTTAGCTTTATTATTAAAATAAACTGGCAACAGGTTGAATAATGCAGCATCCCTAGAAGAATAGCTATTACAAAGAAACCTCAATTTTAAGCTTTCCCTTATTTTACAGTTTTTGTGGTCCCACCAATATATAATGCATATGCCTCATTTTATGGATTATATTTTCTGGATTTTACACCATTTTATTCCACTCTAATGAAAAACGTAAATAGGATTTCTTCTATATTTAATTTTGTGCTAGTGTGCCATTTCTACGTAAACATTTATATAGAAACAAATGCATTTAAACAGATATAGTTCTGCACAACTGTATGTGATTATTTTAAGTATTTTGTAAGTACTCTGCTATGCATTTTACATTAGAAAATTAGCTTGCAAAAACAAGGCGTGGTTTGCTTGGTTTGCAAACATACAAAAGGTAAGAATGTTAAGAATGAAACCCAGTTAAATGTGTGCTACAGCAAAATATAGGTAAGATTTTAAACTTACAGACAAATCCTTTTCTTGTAAGGCTGTGATGATGGTGCAGATACATAGGAGCAGTCCTTGTGTGTTTAGTCAGGACAAAGCAATCAAAATCTTTACTCCTCCCTCCATGCTCACTGCACCCCTCTCACCATGTCTGAACATGGAGAATATATTACAGGCCTACAAGAAAGAGACTTGTCAGTAAGCACAAAATACCTGCTGTAAGGAGGAGAGAAGCTGGCATACATGTATGTAATCTTGTGCAGTATTAGGAACTGTTTTGTCAGATGGAGTGGATCTGAACTATCCAGTACTTGCAAGCACAATGATTATTAGTTTATTATTCTTCCAACATCTGCTCAACTATCACTCACCCCTATTATAGGATCAACACATGCATTTATTCAGCACTGCACAATATGTTGGCGCTCTATAAATATATGTTAATAATTCTAAAAACCAAAATATTCCATTTGTATTTTAAAACTAATCCAATTAAAAGTAGAAGTTGCACATGACTAGAAAATAAAATCATACCTTCCAGTGGTGTGGACACACAGCCGATTTCATAGAACCCAGCATTCCCCTCGCAGCAGATAACCTGAAAACATAAAAAAGGACTGTTTGAATAAAGGTGTTTTGATCATGGCTACTTGTCCCAGGAAAAGTAAAGGTGACTAAATGCTGGGAATTCCTATAATTCAAACTGGTGATTAAAATCCCTAAAGAATCAAACTGGTGATCAAAATGCCCAGTGCCCCACAGTCTTTAGGTCTTCAAATATAAAATGAAATATACACAGGGCTATAGGGCAAGCATAAAAGCTCTTACCAGCTTAGATCCTTTGTTGTCTCCTAAGTGCCTGCGGTCCACAAATATTGTATCTATCTCATTCCCATCACATGCTAGCAGCTTGGCTCGCTTTGCATTATACTACAAAAAAAAGGGAGGAATTCGAGTTATATGGAAAAGGTTGAGTCATAGACAACTGTATGGAGCACAGAAGGAAAAATAGTCTCTCACCTCCTCCACTAGACGGGCCTGCCCTTGCAATAACATGGGCATGAGAGCTTTCTGTAACAGGTATACTGAGCCCGGATACAACATACGCCTGCCAAATGAGTGAGCTACTGCATAACTGAGAGGAAAGGAGAATATTAAAAAATTGCTAATATTAGATTACTTTACTGACCTTACCCAAATTCAAACAAAAAATATCTGCGTATTCCTCAAAAGGGAGTTAGTCATTTCAAAATGAAGTTTCTAAGGTCTCCTAGGACTGTTTATTATATCTAATATATAGTTTCATAATTCATTCTGAGAGAATGTATGTCTGCGGCTTCCCTTCCTTAACCCTGCAGTACGTATACATTTAATGGAAACACTGTAATAATTGTAGGTCAGCTTTCTGATTTTTGGGGACCTCATTAGCAGACATAAGCTCCCTATGACAGTCTGGTTTTAGCTAATCAATGCTGTGTCTCATCATCAAACTGGCTTTGTATCTGCATATGTATGTATTAAGAGTCAACCCAGAGTAGTATTTCTTTATATTATGTCTTTATCTATATTGATATATAAATGATTGCCATTTTAATTGTGTGAAGGAAAAAAACTGTACCTGGTAATTTGACAGGGAAACTTTTGGATCCTCTGTAACACACTGTTGGCAGCCCCACGTGACTGAAGATCTGGCTTAAGCAAAGGAACTCCTCCAAGTGGGCCTGTGCTTTTAAGTTCTTTACTGTTAGAAGGTCAGACATAAATAACATATTAAGATGTCCTTAAATTAAAACTATACCCCAAACAGTGTAGGTCGCTATAAAAAGATATTGCATAAAACAGCTCATGTGTAAAACCCTGCTTCAAGTAAATAAACCATTTTCATAATAATATACTTTTTTAGTAGTATGTGCCATTGGGCAATCATAAATAGAAAATCGTCATTCTAAAAAATAAGGGCCACCCCCTGGGATCGTGCGATTCACTGTGCACACAAACAAACTATATTTCTTAGGTCACATAACAGACAGAGTTCTGTCTTCTGCTTCAACACTTCTTCCTGTTACAGTTAGAGCTGTAGTATTTCTGGTGATCTCTGAGGCAGGACACAGACCATCAAAAAATGGTGGCTCAAAGGAAGAGATATAAAAGGGCAAGATTTACTTAAATCTATAGACCAGTTTGGTAAGATTCTTTAATATGTCACTTACACTATCTGTTGCTTAAAGTGGACCTGTCACCCAGACACAAAAAGCTGTATAATTAAAGTCCTTTTCAAATTAAACATGAAATCCAATTTCTATTTTTTATTAAAACATTCTTAGCTGTTGTAAACTCATTTAAACATCTCAGCTGTCAATCAAATAGTGTCTGCCCCTCCTCTATGCCCTGGGCATAGAGGCGGGGCAGACAATTACTTTCACTTTCCATTCAGCACTTCCTAGAAATCACTGCTCTCCCCACATTCCCCCTCTCTTTTCATCGTTTAATTGTGTAGCCAGTGCATGGGGATGGACATCAGGTCCCCCATTCTTGTGCACAAACAAGATTCTGAGATGATACAATGCTTGTCTTAATAACAGTGTCCACAAAATGGCTCCTGCCTGCTTGCTATAATTATGAATTCCCAGACTGCAGGAAACAAGATTCAAATAATTTATATAGTGTAATTAAAATTTTTTTTTTTGCTTGACTGATGTGATAAAACTGGATTATGAAACATTTTTTTGGGTGACGGGTCCCCTTTAAGTGTTCATTTTGGGGGTATAGTTTTCCTTTAATATGCTTTCTGGATAAATTCAGTTTTTGTGCTTGTTCAAATCCAACAAACTTTACAACTGCTGCTATAAAATCTTATTCTATCTTATATCTAGGCAGCAAAAGACAATGGACCTCATTTACTATTAAGAGATGCAGTGCATGCAAATTTGGACACAGAAAAACATCTTACAGAAAGACTCTGTTGTTATATTTGGTTGGCCTTATCTCAATACACTTCTTGTACTTGTTACTGTGACTTTGGTGCAAGGTGCAGCATTCTAAGCTGCAAAGAAAGCCTGTACTTAATACCTGTAATTGACAAGACATTAAATCCAGACTGAAGACTGTTATTTGCTCACTAAATAACACAGCATTTTAGTGTGTAAAAGTGCCTATAGAGCGCCCAAGTGATGAACATAATGATGAGAGTGTAAGACCCAACTGTTCCAGATAAGCACACATTGCATATACAGCAAGTCACAGTAAAGACACAAATTAAACATTGCATTGGAGGAAGAAAAGCACTGTTTTGTTTTTTTTTTTAAATACTTTTTACCAAATGACTTAATGCATACCTGCTATTTTCATTCCACTGAAAATCCACTGGCCAGCTGCGAAAGTCAAAATGATAGCTGGAGAGCATTTTCTGTTAATCAAAGGATGCAATAAGTGGTTACTGCTGTGCTTGCATACTATGAATTCAGTATTTATATCAAAGTAGGGACAAAGCTGTGTTAACAGACAGGCCCCTATAAACAATGCAAATATAAAATATATAATTCTGAACAGGCATCACATAAACAGCAGAACACCAGCCACCAAAATGTCTTGCCTCAAACCAACCAATTGCTTTACAACAAAGGTTATGGAATTATGTGAAATTGAAAGAACATTTTCAGCATTTGAATAGGATGAAATTTCTTGAACATTCTGAAAGTTAAAGATTGTGATTTGTCTAACTGATCAGCCATGTGGCTCTAGTATTCTTTCTATTTCAATAGATTTTAATTACATTTTCAACAACCCAAAATATAAAATGGATATAAAACAAAATAAAAATAGTATAAAGAGTATATTACATATAGTTTTGTAGCCCACCCTTGAGTGTGCTTTAGCTGTGTATTATGGCTGTGTGTGTGACCAGGCTAAAACTGCTTGACTACCGAAATGTTGCCACAAATGTATTTCCCTTGGCTAAGAAAAAGTTTTTGTATCAAAAACATTGAGATGTAATTAATTTAAACACAGCAGCTGGCCGAGAGTGCATTTTCTAAGACATCTGAAGGAAGCTTTAGCCTGGTTTTGGTAAGGTTGTTATCTTTTCAGCCTCTCATCTAGTATAGTAGAAATTAATCTAAAGAAAGTAGAAGTAAAATTTTTTTTTTAAATATGGCCACAGCCCAAGAACCAAGACAAAATTGTTAAAAATATATATTAAATAATGCTGTTGTTAAAGGGGTTGTTCACCTTCCAACACGTTTCTCAGTTCAGTTGGTTTTTAAATAGTTCACCCAAAATAAAGAGTTTTCCAATTACTTTCCATTTTTTCAAAATCTAATTTTAATGTTTGTGTCTCTGGTGTTAGAATCCTGGCAGCTCAGTAATTCAGGTGCATTCTCTGAACTGTTACAATTTTGCAACATTTAGTTGATACATTTTTCAGCAGCATCTGTGTAGTATTAGCAACTATTGTATCAATTCTAACAGCTGCCTTTAATGAAACACAGGGATTCTGCTCAGCAGGGACAAAGATAACAAATGTATCAATTTAAAACAGTTTACAGAGTCAGCGACCTCCCTCCTCAGAGCTGTTTTACAAGGTGGAAAATTAAACTTTACACTTCAAAAAGTCTTTATTTATGGCGAACAATCTGAAACCAACTGAACTAAAACAAGTGTTGGAAGGCGAACTACCCCTTTAAGAGAAATCTATTCAGTTTTATAAGTGAGCAGTAAGGCTGAAAATTTCCTGTTTTGTAAAGGTGATGAGATTGAACCACTATAAACCTATCATTCACATCATGTCACATGTTTAGACAAATATAGTGTCTGGAACATGAATGTTGCAGTTGCAATTACACGGCATACAGTAGAAGCCCCTATGCTAATCAAACACAGGCATGCACAAATAGCCCTTACTTTGTTCTCCGAGTTGTTCTCTATCTTGGTTCTCTCTAAAATGTAAATAAACTGAATATACTGAGGGTTGCTCCATCTGCCAAGACCTGCAGGGAAAGACAGTACATTGTAAAAAGTTAAAAACTTTTTCTATATCAGCTTGTAGTAGGAACAATATAAGCAACCACAGCATCTACTACATAGTGGTCTACACTTTGCCTCCTTGACCCACTAATAAAGCACAGGGGTATACCCCGTTTATAAGTGCATGTGTGTCCCTGTTCTTGGCCACATGAGAACATAATGCTGAACCAGTCCATGTATGTGAATGGGCAGATCACATCTGAACTGCACTTTGTCACTGAACTTGCATACTTACATCAGCAGACCAAATCAGATTATACTCCAGTAACTTACTTAAAGGGGAAGGAAACCCTTTTGGTGCAAAACCCCTCCCCCGTAGGTGTACTTTAGAAAGTTTTTCTTTCTAAAGTACACCGTTTACACTGAAAATAATTCACTCTGCCATATAAAATTTAATTCCTAAACCAGCAAGTGTATTTTTTTTTAGTTGAATATTGGTGTGTAGGTGCCATCTCAGGTTATTTTGCCTGGGCATGTGCTTTCAGAAAGAGCCAGCACTTTAGGATGGAACTGCTTTCTGGCACGCTGTTTCTCCTACTCAATGTAACTGAATGTGTCGCAGTGGGACCTGGATTTTACTATTGAGTGCGGTTCTTAGATCTACCAGGCATCTATTATCTTGTGTCAAGGAGCTGCTATCTGGTTACCTTCCAATTGTTCTGTTGTTAGGCTGCTGGGGGGGGGGGAGGGAGGGGTGATATCACTCCAACTTGCAGTACAGCAGTAAAGAGTGACAGAAGTTTATCAGAGCACAAGTTACACGACTGTGGGCAGCTGGGAAACTGACAATATGTCTAGCCCCATTTCACATTTCAAAATTAAATATAAAAAAATATGTTTGCTCTTTTAATAAATGGATTTCAGTGCAGAATGAATTCTGCTGGAGCAGCACTATTAACCAATGTGTTTTGAAAAAAAAAAAAAAACATGTTTTCCCATGACAGTATCCCTTTAAAATTTAATCTAATGAACATGAGGGTTCAACGAAAACTGGTGGTTGAGAAACCCCATCAATCTATGTATGACTAGATTCATAAGTGTCCTAGAAATCCACAGGAAAAATGGAAGGAATGGAAACAGCTATGCAGTTTCCATAATACACGGTAGTATCAACATTCTTATAGGAAAAAAGGTAGAATAGGAAGGACATAAAGCTCTTTTTAATGATTCTTAGTCCTATAGTTTTCCTTACCTCTCAAGCACATCACCCCTGCTAAAAGAAACAGAAATGTCAGACCATATTGTCCTAGGGGAAACAATCGGGACACGTTCAGATAACCTGAAACAGAGAGAGAGAGAGAGTCAATGGTAAGAGTGGACTGAATAATGAATGAAAAGGAAAATGTTGCAAAAGCCACACAAACATGTACCGACACGTAAAAGTGTGGTTAACACAGGGTTTCTACATAAAATGGTGACAATTTTGTACTGTTCCTACATTCAAGTTTGCTTTTGCCACAGATTAAGGGTAATGGTAAACAGGGATGATTTGGTTCCCTTTAAACATAGCATTATTAATCAGTCAAAAACAGTGGCAAAAACAACAGCGCAATCACCTGTAAAGCATTTAACAGTTGTTTGAATAATCAGCTGTGCACCTTTTCAAGCAATAATCTCCTGAAATGTGCCACCATAACCAATTGTTAGGTGATAGCAATGTTAGTCTATGGTGGAAGTTTTGGGTACTTTAGCACCAATACTTTAGGTGGACATACACTGAGAGATACGCTCTTTTGAGGTGGGCAATATCGGGCTGATCCGATCGTGGGCCCTAGGGCCCAACGATCGGATCCTAACGCATGGGAAACGGCGGTCGGATCGCGGGACCGCATCAACAAACAGATGCGGCCGCCATCAGACGGGATTTTTCGACCCATCCGATCGGGGAAGCCCGTCGGGGGGCCCCATACACGGGCGAATAAGCTGCCAATTTGGTCTGTCAGCAGCTTTTATCGGCCCGTGTATGGCCACCTTTCGAGTGACAAACTTTAAATGTCCGAAACAGCCTCATGTCACAGTGCTGTAACAGTGCATTGGCCTACTTTGGGACATTATGCCCATCAGTCTGAGCTATAGACGACAAATTGTGTGCACCTGCAATGAAAGCTGTACAATGTAGTGGAGGTTGTGTGAAGGGTAGATTGAAAGGATTTTATGGCTGATGGTCAATAGAGAATTTTGGGGTAAAGTATAGAAGGATAATTTCCCACTACTGTTTTTTTCCCATTTAACACCAATACACTGAGCTCCAGGTACCCTGTTGAATCACACCGACAACCAGAGCTTTATGGTGTCCTAGTATTGCCAAGCAAAACCCAGAGCTGTGCAGCCTTGCTGGTTGACACCATTTTGGTCAGTGCCACTGGCCACTACACAAATCAGCGGTACAATCGAACCCAACACTATGGAAAGTATAATCAAATTCATAAAGGGGAACTATTGCGAAAGTGAAAATTGAATATAAACTTCATCAGACTGAGTTAAGAAACTTTCTAAAAACAATCAGTTAAATATTCTGCATTGTTTCACTATTCTTCTCTCAGCATCTGTTTCTCTTCATTCTCTCTTCGTGCAGCAGTTGGGTGTCAGTTATTCATTGATAGTTAGATCCAATATATCTTATGGGGGGGGGGGGCTTCATTTTCTAGCAGATGTATTAGAGCTCACTCAAATAACTGATTCCATTACAGACAAAATAACTGTCTTTTGCACAAATTCTGCATGTAGAAAGACAGGACTTCTGATGATTTTAATACAGTGAGCACTAATACATCTTCTAGGCAAAAGGAGCCCCCCTATACGATATATTGGATCTAAATGCAGGATGGCAGGAAATACAATAAATACTATTATTAACTAGTCTTTCGATTGCATATTGAGGAGATGCCATACCTTTTCTGTACATATAGCATATAGCTAGGGGGGATGAATAATAGGAAATGGTCCACAAGACTGAAACCTAATGGGGATAGAAAAAGAACACCACAGAATAAATATACTATTACTTTCAAGTAAAAGTCCAGTTTTATCAATGACCATCTGCAGCAATAGGAATTGCCATACGTACCCAAGCTATAATGCTATCTGTGTGTTTCTCCAGGGCTCGTGGCTGATAAAAAGACTCCTTCAAAGAATAAAACATCGATATGATATGAAGGATACAGGACAAAATGCCATTTACAGTGAAATATAATGCATTATATCATATCTACTTAACTCTTAATTGTTACAGTTCATTTATTTAAATATGAATGAGCAGTCAATGCAAACATTCTATCCTAATGTGAAACTTCCTCAAGCTTGCCTGTAACTTAAAGGAACAGTAACACTGAAAACTGAAAGTTGTATTAAAGTAATGAAAATATAATGTACTGTTGCCCTGAACTGGTAAAACTGACGTGTTTGCTTCAGTCATGGGGGCAGCCATTCAAGCTGGAAAAAAGGAGAAAAGGCACAGGTTACATAGCAGATAACAGATAAAACACCATTGTATTGGACAGGGCTTATCTGTTATGTTACCTGTGCCTTTTCTCCTTTTTTCCGGCTTGAATGGCTGCCCCCCATGGCTACACAGCAGCTTATTTATATAAACTATAGTAGTTTTTCTTAAGCAAACACGCAAGTTACTTTAAAACTAATTTTTTTGTGTTACTGTTCCTTTAATGTGTTCAGAAATATAATTATTCCTAGCCTATTTATTGCACATAGGCCATATACTGAGCATGTATTTACAATCCTCTTTAAAAGGTAACATATTTTACAGGTAAAACCAAGAGTACGGGTAAAAGAGTGTAATTGCTCTACCAAGGTACTATGTACATATGACAGTTATTTCAATTAGTAATGATAAATGCTTTATACAAACTTGAAGTAGGAGGCAGAGGGTAGGATGCAAATAACATTTTTACTGATATGTTATATATATATGTTCTACTTATCTTCATTTTGGCATTGTAAATATTACATGGTCACTAGGGTCATCCCAACGGCTATGCAAATGACTGCTCTCCAGGTAAATAACCTTGTATTTTAAACTGCCCTGTAGAGCAGCAAGTGACAGTGTAGAGCTTTGTATCCACAGGCCCAGTGCAGTCTGCATATTCTGATTATTAATTAGTCCTGCTGTATCAGCTTCTATGGCAGACATTATTTGACTTCTGTTTTGATCATTTATGACGATCCCTAAGCTTAAACTCCTCACTTAAACCCAGACCACACTGAGCATGTGCGTAGTCTTGGTCTTGCAAAGATGTTCAACAAAGTAACAAGATGATGACCCTTTGCGGCCAACTTTGACACATAAATCATTTGTTTAATTAGGCTTGTGGTTCAGCAAGTTCATGTTTATGTTTAGCATACAAAATACAGCTTTTCTAGCCTTATTCTATTTTAGACCCATTAAGGGGGGCCACGTGGGACAGAACGGTTAAGTGAGTTTGCATTCAGCTCAGATTCAAAAGCAACAGTTATGACCCATGTTCCTCCCCCCTCAAGTCACCGATTGGTTACTGCCTGGTAACCAATCAGTGGAAACCAAGAGTGCTTCAAACCAGGAAGTAGTGTTCTGGCTATTATGTTAGACATCCAGTCACGCCAGACTTTACACGTTACATTTTTGGCTAACTATATTAGAAACACTTTATTTTACACTGTCTATTTACTCAGTTTTTATTTCTACACTGAACAATTCCTTTAATGTACAAGTACCAGAGCTCCAACGCTAGAGTGTAAGCTTTGCAGGCAGCTGTCCCTAAGCAATACCTCAATATGTCACTATTAGTGATTACATAAGTAGACATGCCTCGATCTGACACTCACAGTGCACAGTATATGTAGGTTACAGCTGGGCTACACAGGCTTATGTGTTCAGTAATGGGGTCTTAAACATAAAGTGACACCATTAGGACTTAAACGTAAAGTGACCCTGCTTACTAAAGAACTATGTACCCAGACAACACGGAGGATCATAAAGGCATATTCACCCAGGAGACTCCAGGCTCTTCCTGCTCCTCCTGGCCCCGTCCTCTAATTGCCGCTGTCCTTCCGCTTTGTCGATACACTCGGTAGAGCCGTGGGCCTTTCACACACAAATACAGCAGCGCCATTCCCCTAATGCATCTCCGAATTAAACCATCCCCCACCGGTCCGCCAGCAGCCGCCATTCCTAACGGTATCAAATCTTTTTTTAGGATTTCCTCAAGCCCTAAGCAGCTCACGTTACTAAGGACCAGGCAGGAGAATGAATATGTTGCGCTACTAGGCGCTTGTCCAATCAGGAGACAAAACGTCAGTGAGACGGAAATGTCCTGCGACAGATGGGCGGGGCTAAACTAATGAGGAAGGAAAGCCGATTCGACAAATTACATGCCAAGGTGTGGCCTTTGGGAGGCGGGGTTTCCATTGCCTCTGCCTAGCGATTTAAGCAACTAGGAAGCAATTTGAAGTGAAGTGGAGTTGCTCGCTGTTATATCACAGACCATAATCTACCAGTTCAAGGTGGAACTTTTATGCAAAGTTCTGTGTCTTAGGGTTAGTTCACACGAGGAGATTCGGGGAGATTTTGTCGCCTGGTGACTAATTGCCTCATCTCGGAGGCAACTTCGGGCGACTATGGAAACGCGACTTTTCATTATAGCCTATGGGAAGATTCGTGGAGATTTAGTCACCTGGCGATAAATTGCCTCTTCTTCGGGCGACTAATCTCCCCAAACTGCCTCCCACCGGGTAGAATTTAAATAGCCAATGCGATGGCACTTGGAGTGCTTCGTTTTCCAAAGTCGCCTCACAAGGAAACTTTGGAAAACGAAGCACTCCGAGTGCCATCCCGCTGGCAAGTCAAATTCAAATTAGCCGGCAGGAGGCAGTTCGAGGAGATTAGTCGCCCCAAAGTAGAGGAGATTTGTCGCCGGGCGACTAATCTCCCAGAATCTGAACGTGTGTCTCTGGCCTTAGTTGCCCGGCAATAAATCGACTCTTCGGGGCGACTAATCTCCCCAAACTGCCTCCCACCGGGTAGAATTTAAATAGCCAACGCGATGGCACTTGGGGTGCTTCGTTTTCCAAAGTCGCCTCACAAGGAAACTTCGGAAAACGAAGCACTCCGAGTGCCATCCCGCTGGCAAGTCAAATTCAAATTAGGAGGCAGTTCGAGGAGATTAGTCGCCCCAAAGTAGAGGAGATTTGTCGCCGGGCGACTAATCTCCCAGAATCTGAACGTGTGTCTCGACTCTTCGGGGCGACTAATCTCCCCAAACTGCCTCCTTCGGCTAGAATCTAAATCGCCGGCGGGATGGCACTCTGAGTGCTTCATTTTCCGAAGTCGCCCAAAGTTTCCTCGTGAGTCCGATTATCATTCTCTATATCATACTAAGTTCATTTAAATGTGAACTAACCCTTTCATATTTGATTGTTCAGCCCTAGAATCTTGTAAAAATATAGTGAGGCAGTGCATGATGTAAAATATATTTTTATTCAGATCTGATAGTAAATTTAATTTATTTCATTTTCCCGTCCATTATCTATTAAAAATAATACAGTTTACTAGTTATTTAAACACTTACTGGACTGTATTGTAAAATGTGTTGTCTGTGGTGCAATACGAGGCTCTCTGTAACATTGATGCAGAAGGTGCGGTGGGAATTTTACATTCAGTATTGTATCAGCAGTTAATAGACCCTGTCAGCAATTCAAAATAACCTATACTAATTTTATATGAATACGTGTTTCTTGAATAATCATTATAAACATGGTAGCAATAAAAAGGTAAAATAGACAACGCATGTAAGAATTGCGCTATACAGCATGTCATTTTTATTGCACATCTCTACACACAGGCTCCTACAGTGACTTATTTACACCACTGAACAGAGGTTTCTCCGCAAGCAGCCTCCAAATACATTGAAGGAACAGTAACATCAAAAAATGAAGATGTTTAATGGAATGACAACATAAGGTACTGTTGCTCTGCACTGGTACAACCGGTGTGACCTAACTATGTATTTATGCATTGCTACATATGTTTTGTGGGTTTTCAGCAACTTTAGATTCCACAAATAAACAAGCATGGGACTCCCTAAATGACTGTGTGGTAATAACATTGTTTCCATTTCTTCTGTGTGTGTAGGTGTGGGGTAACAGCCACAGTTAAACATCTAATTGTCAGCAAGCAAATTCAGAAATGTCATCATTTAGCTCCATCTGTATCATGGCAGAACACCCCAGGATATTCAATTATTCAGCATGATTACAGTTATTTCATTCTAGTTTATCTCTTGTGTAATACTGCATATTTCAAGCTCACTGCCCAAAGTATTTGCTTTCTGTTTTGAAGTGTGAATAAAAAATATCTGCCCAGTATTCTTCAGTCATGTACAAACATTGTACAGATTTTGCTGAAATGTAACAGTGGAACCCCCCTGAGAAAATCATGTTCCTGAAGGTCCAGAGGAATGAACCAGTCCAGTTGTTTTGTTTTTTTTTTGAATTGCTTATATTAAATACATTCCTATGAATTAGAAGGATTTGAAGAAGTTGCATAAATAACCACATGATGGCACCAGAGTACCTGTGAGAGATTATTATACGATTCTACTGCTCACTCTAGCAGCAATGCCAGCAGTGCCAGGGGAAGGACTTTGAAGGCCTGGGATGTAAAAAAACGATTATTATTAACATGTAAGAGGGCCTCTGATTAATGTTGGACTTCAAGGGGGCCATACACCTACCGTAATAGCTAAAAACCTAAAAACCACTGGAGCACAGTTATATTAGGCCTAATAGATGGTTATTTCACTGTAGATAAAATTTACCAAGGGAATTAGTAGCACAAAATACAAAGACAATTCACCTTTATACGTCCATTCCTTGATCTTACACTTTGTCTGCACATTCACACTGATTTCAACAGAAGTTATTTTACCTAATACTTTTATTTAACCAGTCTTATTCTACCTGTATATTGGACTATCGTGTTTTTATTTCCCAGATCTGTAGCGTATGACTCTGTGATGGGACCTGACATGGTGTAAAGGCATCATCATATGCAACTATTTATGGATTCCTTGAAAGAAAAATAGAGTTTTCCAAGTGAAATGTTTGTTGGTGGTATTACATGGATGATATTTTCAATGGTGTGGCGGGCTCCCTGAGGAACGCTTAGACTTTGTTGGCAGTCTCAAAACATTGGCTCCAAAGTTGGTGTCCAATATGGATTTCCATATACAAGGGAAACTCTTTTCTGGATGTATTGGTGGAGGTAATCAATAAGCAAATTGAGACCACCGTTTACAAAAAGACCTTGATCATATACGATTCTACACAGTTCCAGCTATCACCCTTGTGCTTTTAAAAAAAGGCCTGCTGGTTACTCAGTATATGTGGGCTCTGATAATTTGCTTGAGAATATAACTAAGAAGATTATTACATGCTGTTTTTTTTTTTTTGCAAAGGTGGTATAAGCAAGCTGTTTTGTCCACTGGCATTAACAAATTTGTATTTGACAACTGGTGATGTGGTTAAAGTGGCCTCTAGGTATGTCTATAAATGGGTCAATTCCTTACAAGATACTGGTTTATTTTGATTCAGCTGAGAAATATGAAGGATCATCCCGTCCCCGTGTATCAGGGTGTTTACTCTGCCACATTTGTATCAGTAGTAATGCAATCAGTGTCGGAGTGGCCCACTGGAATACCAAGAAAACTCCCGGTGGGCCCAGGTGGTGTTAGTGGGCCTCTTGCTTCTAACCATTTGGCCTATTTCATGGTCATTCCCTATTTTTTATGGGAACAAAGAGGCATATTAATGGAAGAATAGAGTATAGTATGTAGTGAAAAGAGACTAGGAGAATAAAGAGATTGATTAAGGAGAGGAGGTATAATATTTTGGAAAGTGGACCCTCAGTCTAAGATTTTCTGGTGGGCCCCTGTCATCCCAGTCCGACACTGAATGCAATGATAATATTTTATTTCTGTCTTCCTCACACAGGGAAAAGATTTAATATCCATGGCAGGTTTGATTGTTGCACAACTCACTGTATATATCTAATTAAGTCCTCATGCTCCCTATACTATGTGGGTAAGACTAATTATAATAAACAAGGGAAAGTTGTGCTCACCACTAATTTTTAAAACCATTAGGCGGGGGTGTGACCACAAAATACATATAAACAAATGCAAGAGTCCTCTGCACTCAGCCTATTAATAGGTAAGACTAATTAGACATTTAAAACCAGATTTGGGCCCATATTAAAAGTAATATTGAGAGGTTTATGATGGGTGAAATAAAAGGAGATGAGCACCCCTTGCCTGTACACTGTGCTAAGATGCAACATCAAATCTGCACATTTTGGACAATGGTGATAGATCAAATGTCACGGTTAAAAAGTTTTGAATATAAACACTTTTGACAGTTTTTTCAAGGATTGTTTGCAGTGGTCATAAATGCGTTAAATATTCTGCCATTCAGTATATGGGCAGGGGTTGGGCTTTAGCTTTTTTAAAGGTGTGGGTATGTTTTCTGTGTGATTTATTTTGTGTTTGACTTTTAGAAAAGGATACTGTGTGACCCTGAAACATCAATCTGTACTGTTTTTGATACAATACAGACCTCCTTCCTACAATGTCTCTTACCACATAGCACTTAAGCTTTTTGTCCAATGATTCTGTATATATTTATTATGTGATTTGTCTCCCCATGTATACTTTTTTTTATATATATATATATATATATATATATATATATATATATATATATTGTACTTGTATGCACTGTACAGCGCTGCGGCTCCTTAGCAGCCCTTTACAAATAATTTTATACATACAAACATACAGTAATAGAGTAATATACATAAATTTATAAATGTATGCATGGGTTGCTTTTATCCATCTAGGTCTGGGAGTCAGAAGTTTATTCTGCTGCTCAGGGTCCACTAAGACATTAAAACAGCAAAAAATATATTGTTGTATGTTGTGATCCACTATTTAGAATGAATGGACGGTTGCATAATTTTGCATTCAACAAATTGTATGGTGACTCACTCATTAGTAATGAAAGGTTTATATATTTAACAGAAATGTGGACAGTGCTAAGAGTTCCCTCAGAATTCTGCATTTATTCAGTTTCTTTCAGAATGTTGAACTTCATGCCAAGGATCCTTCACTGGCTCATTCTTCCCAGTAAGCACCAGGGGGCTATCATGCGCTGAGTGTCATTTATTATCCTATTTGTAAGGAGTCTACTTGGCAAACATAATTTTAATTAGGTTATTCCCCTGTTTTTTCTGTTCATTTTAATTTCTTTCATGAATCTGCACTAGAATTCTATGCACCTGTCACCTACACCCTTTTGCACTGGAGGTAGAGAACATAACTTTCATGTGCTTCCAATTTAATCTGGACATGTATATCATTGTTACTTTTCTGTGTGTGTTCTGCATGTGATAAGATCTACCCATAGGTTTTCAAAAAGGCAGAGTCTGATGTAATGATCAGAGAAGAATAATATAAAACTTACTTTTCATGCCAACATTCTGTGTCTCAACACAAGCTACATAGCTACAAAGTTCTAACAAATCTACTGCATGACTGTATCTTTAAAAGTTATGACTAAAGGTGGCCATATACTGGGAGATCTGCTTGTAAGCTGGTGACTAGGCTACACCCGCGTCTAATTGTGATGAAAACACCCTTCTTCAAAGCCTCCTTTGAACAATGAAAGGTAATTGTGCCTAGCCTGAACCCAGAGGCCTGGGACGAGGCCACAGCTACAGCATACGATAACCTCAACCTCAGAGACAGATTAATACAGTTTCTACACCATTCTGACTTCCAGTGCAACACAGTAGAACCTGGGACAGGAAATAATATGGCCAAAGGGGCAGCTCCCAACCACACAATGTAGGTCTGACACTGTCAGGTATGATGTGTCCCTTTCTAGTTTGAGATGTCCTCAACCTGCCGCTTCTCTTCTTGTAAGCTCTGTTGCACAAGACCCAGAATCTTTATGGGCCAACGAGACACCAAGAAAAAAAAAAACAGTGGCCCTGATGACCCAGACCCATTCCCCACAGAAAAAAAACAAATATAGCTCCCCTCTGACCTCTCCCCGATCACAGTCAGAGGGGAGAAGTATAAGGTAAACGTAAGGGGTGGTATGAGGTGGGTTCTGGTGTATGATAACTACTGGGATGGGGGGACCTTGAGGTGGCAGCACTGGTGGGCCTCAGACACCCCAGTCTGATGCCCCCTCTTAACCACTTTTATTCAGCGTTGAGCGTAATTCTGTATGTAATCTGTATATGTCATGTTTGCACTACAATGCTGTAGAATTTGTTTGCTCTTTAGAAGTACATGTTAATAATAATGTTCCATACATGCAGTGGTTATTAAACTATCCTGGAATGGGATAGTTTGTGAATCAGCTAGAAAGGTTGGTTTTATTTGAACAAAAATGTTGAACTTGATGGACATGAGTCTATAAAAAAAGTTGTTCTTAGTAGAATATTAGTACGGTACAGCCCTCAATGGGTGCCATGGGCAGGGGCGATTCTCAACTCACCTCACTGATGCAGTGCCCCTGACCATGGAACTTAGAGTTAAGGATTTCATCTCTGCCCCATCACCCTATTAATGGGTAGGAGCTAAAGAGCCAAATAATCTGTTTATTATAGAACACCCATTCCACAGCATCTAATAGGTTGCTGTATGTGGACTTTATAGTCAAGCACTTTTCAACCCCCACACATAATAATTTAAAGCTTTAGCTGCTCTGTTTTTTTTACAATGTATAGTTATATATGTTGTTTAATGTAATGTACTTGTTTGAGATGTGTCTTAATAACATGAGCTACACCCATACAATAATCATTTGCTTGGGAAAATGTACATGTAATAACTAAGGCCATTGAATAACATAAAATTCTTTATATAAAACACAGTGGCCCTCAGTTTAACATGATGCAATATACCACTTGCAAACAAACAGAAGTAAAGTACCCTGTTTTGTGCACTTTGTCCTGCTAGTTGGTCCTTAAATCAAAACTTTGTGTTTCTAGAATGCCATGCAAAGAGTTGAAGATTGCTCTGAATACAGCACAGCATAGAGGCTGGGGAGAAATGGTAGGCAGTTCATGGGAATCACCTGAAATGCACCCTAACTTGTCTGCGATTCTGATATGCAGGCTATGAAGTGGCTTCAATGTGCTGGGCTGCCTAAACTTACATTAAGTACTGTGTGAATGGGTTGTAAGCAGTATCCATGGGACTGATGAATGTAGCCAAGCTAAGTCTTCTATTTGATAAATTACAAACATGAAATAAATTATAACATGTGGTTGGCAAAAAAAAAAATTCTAATTGAGAAAATATTATGCCAAAAGAAAAGCATCTCTTTTGATGATGTGCCAGACTAGGTGTGCATTTGGTATTTCAATAGGAAATGTAGAATAAAATATGCTTTAACTACACTGGACATTTTTTTTTGATTCAGCACTACTCTAAGAACTAATGTAATAGACTCTTGCTTTAAATCTGTATGTTAAAGATATGCTATTTAAAGGGATACTGTCATGAGAAAACGTGTTTTTAGTTTAATAGTGCTGCTCCCGCATACATGTCCAGATACAATTTTGAAATCTGACATGGGGCTAGACATTTTGTCAATTTCCCAGCTGCCCCTGGTCATGTGACTTGTGCCTGCATTTTAGGAGAGAAATGCTTTCTGGCAGGCTGCTGTTTTTCCTTCTCAATGTAACTGAAGGAGTCTCAGTGGGACACAGGTTTTTACTATTGAGTGTTGTTCTTAGATCTACCAGGCAGCTGTTATCTTGTGTTAGGGAGCTGTTATCTGGTTACCTTCCCATTGTTCTTTTGTTTGGCTGCTGGGGGGGGGAAAGGGAGGGGGTTGATATCACTCCAACTTGCAGTACAGCCGTAAAGAGTGATTGAAGTTTATCAGAGCACAAGTCACATGACTTGGGGCAGCTGAGAAATTGACAATATGTCTAGCCCCATGCCAGATTTCAAAATTTAATATAAAAAAAATCTGTTTGCTCTTTTGAGAAAGGGATTTCAGTGCAGAATTCTGCTGGAGCAGCACTATTAACTGATACATTTTGGAAAAAAATTTTTTTCCCATGACAGTATCCCTTTAACCAATTTCATCAATCCTTTTCTACTTGTTAGGAGTAGATACATGAAGCATTTCAAACATGTTTTTGGCTAAGTTGAATAGGAGAAACCCAATTTACATTAAACAAGCCTACAGCATACATGCCCAACCTGAATGAGAACAACTGAAGAACCACTCCCAGCAAGGGATCCTTGGCATGAAGTTCAACATTCTGAATAAAACTGAATAAATGCAGAATTCTGAGGAAATGCTTGTGCTCTGAGGGAACTGTTTCGCATATGCAGCAGCATCGAGGCTGCGCTTTAGCACTGTCCACATTTCTATTAAATATGTAAACCTGTCATAACTAATGAGTGAGTCCCCATACAATTTAATGAATACAAAATGAGACAACTGTGCATTAATTCTAAATAGTGGGCCACAACATAAAACAATATATTGTTTGTTGTTTTAAAGTCTTAGAGGCCCATTTATCAAAGTCCGAATTTATCCCAATATTCAATTCTGAAAAGAACTCTGACCAAATCCACACAGGTTTTTTTCTCCTTATTAATTAATGCACTTTCCCGAAAATTTTTGCTTGCGGAAAAAACCCGAAAAAATAGTGAAAAAAACAAATCGTACAAATTTTTTCCGATTGTCTCCCCGAAAACTCAAAACTGAGTTTTGCCCGAAAACCACGAAATCTTCAGATTATTGCATGAAACCCAGCGCAGATCAAAATATCTTTAGAACTTCTCCCATTGACTTATATCCAACATCGGCAGGTCTGAGATGCTGGATTTTCGGATTTGGACTTTTTCCATCCTCGGGGTATAATAAATCCCGAAAAATTTGTGTTTTTGTTTTTCCACTAAAAATTCTGATTTTATAGCAAAAAAACACAATTTTTTTGGGGTTTTGGCATTCTGAGTTTAGTAAATAACCCCTTTGTGTACCCTGAGCAGCAGAGAATACTTCTGACTCCCAGCCTAGATGGATGGTGTTTGGGGATGCTAATAAAAGCAATCCATGCACACATTTAAATGCCAACTTTATGTATATTACTCCAAAAAGCATGGCATGAAGTGCCAGCTTTATATATAATCTCTTTCTTCCCATACCCACAGAAAGAATACATGGCAGGATAAATACACTGCCAGCAGCGCTAGGCCAGGCGCCCAATAGGTGCCCAATAGGTGCCCAATAAGGACATGCGTGCATGTGTAAAAAGGACTCAGACGCCGGGCAGAGGGGTGAAAGGAGACCAGACTAGGGGTATGAGGCAGAGAGGGTACCCCCCAGCTTTGTGCCCTAGACACAGGCCTACTCTTCCTACCCCTAGTTCCGTCCCTGACTGCCAGTTCCGTGTTTAGCACCCTCAGAACATATGACAATTCCCCAAGAACACATGACAAGATATACATTGAGAGTTCTATATACAATAACCCGAAAACTTGTTGCTGCTTAATAAATATGTTATTACCCTCAACTCATAAGCTCAGAGAGCTAAACTGATGTAGTTAGGATGCCTTCATCATTTTATTTTATACTGACACCGAAAATATAGTTGATTAATTGCTAGGCAAGCTATATGTTGTAAATTATCGGATTAAAATAAGAAGGGTGGAAAAGAAAATAGAAAGAAAAATAATTAATGGGAAGAGAGTTTACAGGGACTAAACATAAATTGGAAGATATGGTGAAGAAAAGTCAAGCCTATTATGTCCAGAACTTTGAACTGTAGCAAATCTATGTTTGGAAAGACTTGGAAAGACTTGAGATTATCAGTAAATCTGCCTATGCATCTCCTTATACTTGAATGGCCAGGAATAGGAGCATACAACAAAATGAATAACAATGCAGCTGGCAAACCAACTCAAACCAACAGAGTGTATATTTCTAGTAATAATATCCTCATCTACAGTTGGATATCCCCCACATAACACATTTATTACTTGTGTTTGTGTATAACAACTTAAGTAAGCGTTTAAATCATGAATCATGTGTACCTTTTTTGTACCACACCTATATTTGTTCTTGGTGGAGAGCCAGGTAACATTGGCAACATAATGGGCACCAATCACTCTCACACTGAGTGGTGAATATGAAGAATATGCTCATGATACTTTGCAAAATAACAATGCAAATATATAATCTTATCTAATCTACTCATTACATTTAAAATTTATGGCACACATATCCCATATGTAATAAAAGGCAGTAAAGGGGAACTATTGTGAAAATGAAATTTTAATGTAAGCTTCAGCATACTGAAATAAGAAACTTTCCAAATACAATCAATTAAAAAATCTGTACTGTTTCTAAAATAATGAAGGTTATCTTCACTATTCCTCTCTCAGCATCTGTTTCTCCTTCATTCAGGAGTTGGGTGTCGGATGAATGATCCAATATATCTTATAGGGGGGCTCCTTTTGCCTAGAAGACGTCACATCTCATTGGTTGCTATGAGTTACTGTTCCTGTTCAAACTTTTATTACATATGGGGATAGTGTTTTCTCTGCTGGTGGTTTTAAAAAGAAAATCCAACCCACAACCATCCTGTGTGTAATGACAGGAATAAATCATCATCAACATTATCATTTATTTATTTAGCAGCAGCAAACTATGCAGCACTTTACATTAATTTAGAACAAACAACTATAGTTTAGCAAACAGAGTAAAAAATAGAATCAGAGGGTCATATATGCAAGAGCTTACAATCTAAAGTTAAATCCACCTGGGGTCAATTTCAGACTGCTTCAGTTAGCAATTTCTGGCCAAAATTTCTGGCAATTTGTGTCACTGCACATGGGATGGACACCAGATCTTATTTCTATTTGTCCAGATAAAAGGGAAGCCAACTTTACCATTTCTAGTGTAAAAACATGGATAATGGGTTTCAGGATAACAATTCCCATATCTGTAGCAGTTGTATCACTTCTTTTTTTGTATTTCTTCTTTTTAAAAGTAGTATCCTATTGTATGTTTTATGTTTCTTGGCAATATTTGCTTCTATATTTGCTTCAATATTATCAAATGGATAATTGTTTGTAGAGGGGCACCCACTACGTAAATCCGGCCCTGATCACAGTGCCACTAATATTAAAGAGGGAGCATGACAATAATATCTTTCTTTTTTTAACTATACCTTTTTCAGTGATAACAACTTTATGAACTTTATGAAGCAGATTTTCTTAAACCCGACAATTTGTCAACTATATAGTGGACAGTACTCCCAAATGCAAACTGCAACCACAAAAGGATTCTGACTATTATTTCCCATGCTAGAACAAATCAAGTACTGATTTTTTTGTTTTGTTATTCTTTTAACAAGGAACAAGAATTAGCTACAATGCAGCTTTAAGAAAAAAAACGTTTTTTCACAGTGGAAGATACCGTGCACTTTCAAGAAATGGTGGATCTAAAAATGCCAAGTTACTGAAGGCATACTATGTATATGAAATGTAAGATTAAGTTTGCCTCAGGGCTCTAGAAGGAAATTATGCCTCTCTGTTTTTATTTGCTTGGGACTTTTCGGCACATATTTTAGAAAGACTTCACCCTTTGATACATATTTCCCTAAAAAACCCATACCAGAAAATAGAGAGAGATGCCTATTGTCTATCTAGTGTTATGTGGCAAGCTCAATTTCACCTTATGCACAACAGTAGGTACGCTAAGACTGCTCTCATTTTCACTGACAGGAAAGACTAATTTCCTCTCTTTGAAGTAAATTGCAGACTACTTTTGAATTTTTGTTCTGTTTTTTTTGTTAATTTCTGGATCATCCGACACACCCATGTAAAAATCTTCACCTCTGATATGATGTAAAAAAAGAGGTGAAGATTTTAACATGGGTGTCCCGGTTTTTGATATTCGTGGATATTCATAAATTACCCCTGTTGTATATGGAAGAAAACTTTGCCGTGGACTGAGGATACTCAATAGACTGATATATATATATACAGGGCCGCCATTAGAAATCACGGGGCCCCGTACAACAAAATTTTTAGGGCCCCCTGGGCCCCGCCCACACTGACGACCAAGTTCCACCCCATATTCCGCCCACTCCATATCGCAGTTAAAAGCCCACACAGACATCAGCGCTAAAAAAGTAACCCCCCACACACAAGTTGTAAAAAGCTATTGATGGTCAGGGCCCCCTTATAAAAAATTGGGGCCCCAAAAAAAAAAATTTAAAATTTTTTTTTAAAAAAAACATTGGTGGCAGGGGCCCCTTATAAGTTAAAAAAAACTTGGGGCCCCAACAAAAAAAAATGTTAAAACTAAAAAAAAAAAACATTGGTGGCAGGGGCCCCCTTATAATTTAAAAACAAATTGGGGCCCCAAAAAAAAAATTTGAAAAAAAAAAACAATGGCGGCAAGGGCCCCCTTATAAGTTAAAAACAAATTGGGATCCCAAAAAAAATGTAAAAAAACATTTTTTTTGAAAAAAAACTGGTGGCAGGGCCCCCCTTACAAGTTAAAAAAAATTGGGGCCGCCAAGAAAAAAGTAAAATTTTTTTTTTAAAAAAAAACAATGGTGGCAAGGGGCCCCTTACGAGTTAAAAAAAAAATTGGTGCCCCAAAAAAAAATGTTTTAAAAAAAAGTGGTGGCAGGGGCCTTGAATATTAAAATAATACATTGGTGGCCAGGGGATTAAAAAAAAAAAAACACACAAACTGGTGTTCAGTAGAACTGGCTTCAGTACTTCAACTTCGCCTCCTTTCGTGACTTCGGTTCTTTTCACCGCTTCAGGACTTCAATTTCGGCTGTTTTCGTGACTTTGGGTCTTTGCACTGCTTCAGGACTTCAGCTGTTTTCGTGACTTTGGGTCTTTTCGGCGCTTCGTGACTTCGGGTCTTTTTCGGCGCTTCGGGACTTCGGCTTTTTCCGTGACTTTGGGTCTTTTCGGCGCATCGGCTTTTCGACACTTCCGCATTCGGCAACGCAAGAGGCAAGACGTACGGCTCGGGCGCTCGTAAGGGGGGCCCGGATCTTCAAAAAATGCAGCGCTGCCGGGCCCCCCTTCATGCCCGGGCCCGGTACGCTTGTCCCCCCTGTCCCCCCCTGATGGCGGCCCTGTATATATATATTTTGTAATCATTATTTTGATGCATATCAAGTGTTCTTGGTTGTCATTAGTGATGAGTGAATTTGCCATGTTTCGCTTTTTGTCAAAATTTGCAAACCTGTGTCACAAGTTGCCGAATTGCATTGGAGTAAATGGAAACACAAAATCACATGCATTTTTTGCTCAGTATACTGCTACACATGTGCCATACATTGTTAGATCGTTAATTTTACATTACTTGTAAAAAAAAAAAGTACCCTCTACAGGTTATATATTCCCATCTTACTAACACAGGAACAACTAATAAATCCAGTCACCAACAAATTGGTTCCTGGGTGCTAAAGTCCCAATTGCTCAAATCCCATTGCTTAATGTGGAAGGAGAGGGGAGGATAATAGGATGTGTCACCTTTTTGTCTACATATTTGTCACATATGAAACTGACCTTGTGACAATTTTTCTTGGACCTTTTCAATGGTGCCGAAACTCAGACATTTTCAGCAAAACCATACATGCCAAAAGGGAAATTGGAAAGGGAAATTACAATTTGTTATGCAAGTGACAGGCACACATATAATTGTGAGTATTGGTTTATTTATTGTAACCAATAAGGCACAAATAACAGTTCTACATGAAAGCCCCCCATCCAGCTGCAGGGTCTGCTTCTTCTGTTATTATACTAAGCACAGTAATGGGAAACAAGTTATTTCCTTCTTAGGTAAAGCTAGTCTTTTTTTAACTGAACTTATACTAGATATATTGATGACTAGGGATGTAGCGAACTGTTCGCCGGCGAACTAGTTCACGCGAACTTCGACTGTTCGCGTCCGCCGCAAGTTCGCGAACGTCGCGCGACGTTCGCCAATAGGCGTTTGCGTCAAAAATCGTTCGACCATTCGATTCCTTCGACCGCTAAAATCAAAGGATTTTCGTTCGAATCGAATGATCGAAGCCATTGGATTGAATGAAATCATTCAATCGAATGGCTTCGATCGTTCGATTCGAACGAAAATCCTTCGATCAAACGATTAAAATCCGTCGATCGTTCGAATCGAACGATTTTCGGATGTTCGAAGTTCGCGAACTGTTCGCGAACTGTTCGCGAACTGTTCGCATTTTTTGCCGGTGTTCGCGTTCGCGAACACATACTCGGCGGTTCGCTACATCCCTATTGATGACTGACCGAATTATTTGGAAAGGGGTCATCGATGAATGATCTTTTATACTGAATACTGAACTGAATATAATAATATAGAGATGCACCCTCTGTGCCAGGTTAACTGCGTTTAATTTTATAGGAAACCTACAAATCAAAAGGGTCTCTTACACTATTGGGAATCAAACTGGGAATCAAACACTTCTTAAAACAAATATCAAAAGGACAAATGTTAAATGCCCAAAAGTACTAGGTAAGGATATTCAGAGGAATGTTAACAATTTATTGGAGCATTATAAAAAAATATATAATTTCAAGTGGATTTTTTCCATACAAGAGTGTAAGAATGTAGCTAGCAACTCTATCCTACAATGAACCTGCACCTAGAAATAAGTTGACTATTTGATAGGTCTTCTGATGACATGCCCTCTGCACTCAACCTTTATCAATATATTATAATTGAGACATTTTGTGCATAAGCTACTTAAATATCCATTCCTCTTTAAACAAAGCAGGCATAGTTTGTCCATATATTGCAATATATATTCAAGCTGTTCAACTACATCAGAGTCATCCCTGGTCTAACCAGTCCTACACTCAATTTCATCTCATTCGTCTCTACTCCATTTAGCTCCCATCATTCCCAGTTACAGTCAGGTAATCCCAGTGGTGTAGGGTTGCCACCTGGCCGGTAATAATGATGGCTGATCCCAATGTTATTAATAGGGAAAAAGATAAATACATAGGAAGGCCGGTATTTTTTTCCAGAAAAGGTGGCAACCCTACAGTGGTGGTCAATAAATTGGACAGATTGAATATATTGCAATATATGGACAAACAATCCCTGTCTTGTTTAAAGAGGAGGAAATTTATTTGTAGCTTAATGCTCAAAATGTGCTGAGGATCTCTTGTATTTGTCTGTGAGTTTTGTGGTCACAGCCTTATTACACCCCAGCCTAATGGTTTAAAATTGGTGAGCATAACTTTCCCTTTTTTGCTATAGTTATACAGCAGGGGTGCCCAAAAGGTAGATTGGGATCTACCAGTAGACCTTTAGCTGGTGATCAGTAGATCTCAAGACTCAACAAACAGCTTGTCTAAATCACCCTCCTGTTTCATGCTTTTCATTCACATATTTATTATGTTATGGTTATATAAGAAATAGTTGTTTATTACATATAGCAATATAAATTCTCTCATAAATCAATATAATATTTAAAGGAGAAGGAAAGGCAAACTATAAATAGGACTCTAATTAAAGTATTGTGGACATAGAACTTACGTAGCCTTTTACATGGTTTCTCCCTGGTCTAAGCTGGAAGCAGTAACGCTCATAGGAAGACTGCAGCGTTGCACTCGGTTGACGTCACGCTAACACAGTCTTTTTCTTACCTGCTGCCAGAGGCAGCCTTGATGCGCATTGTGTATAATTTAGATCCACTGCGCAAGTACTGTGGGCGCTGCTTTTCTCTTATTCATGACGACACGCATGCTAATCTGCATATGTGAGTATCATCATTGACCCTGAAGCACACGCCCCCTGCCCAATCACATGCTAAGCGTCAAGTAACTTAGGAGACGCTCGATCTGTAAAGTTTCAATACAGTTTTTACTGCCAACAGACAGCATCAAGCTCTTGCGGTGCGCTGCGAGGGGACACAAATTTTTACTTCGCAGACTAGGGTGAGGCACAAATTCAATGATTATTAAATAGCTTTATATGTATCTAACGCTGGATAGAAGATTTATTTATAAAATGAAAATACATACTGAAGGAGCGCTCCTATTTGTTTTGCGCGTTCGTGATAATCGTTGTCTTCTTGCTGCCACTACTGAGTTGCTGGCGCTGATTCCTAATGAACGCTACTTCAGTAGTGACGTGCTCTAGGGGTCAAAAAGATTTTTTCCACACATGCGCTTAAGGAGAATGAGGTGAAGGAAGCGTTTGTTACTTTTCTAAGATGGCGCTTGCCTGACTAAAGAAGTGATCCAAAGAAGGACATGGAATATACATAATTAGAATGGACTATGTGACTTACTACCCTAGCGATTTAGGAGGTCTTGGGTTGGACATTACAGGGAGATAAGTATTTATTTTTTCCTTTCCTTCTCCTTTAAGTAATATTTTCCATGGAACAGAATGCTAACAATGCTTTTATGGATGTAGATCACGATGGGACATCATCACTAACAGTAAACCTTGCATTAGTAAAGTATGGGCACTCCTGTTATACAGGAACAGTGTCCAGCTCCATGTTGTAGCTCCCATCATTCCCACATAAAGTTGGGTGATCCCAGTGGTGACCAATTAAAGGGCAATCATTAAGGAGTTTAACCTTAGAATGCAAGTTGCAGGAAAAACTCTGTCCCTGTGAAAAATGCATAATTAAGCAGTGGAATTCCTATTGAATCAGACAAAAGTGAGTGTAGGACTGGCCAGACCAGGGATTACTTTGATTTAAGGTGGCCATATCGCCAAACGAGCGGATCTCCCTCCGATATGCCCACCTTGAGGTGGGCAATATTGGGCAGATCCGATCGTGGGCCCTAGGGCCCAACGATCGGATCCTAGCTTTCACAAACGGGCGGTCGGATCGCGGGACCGCATCAACGAACAGATGCGGCCACGATCCGACGGGATTTTTAACCCCATCTGATCGGGATCTGGCCGACTTTCGGCCAGATCTCGATCGGGGAAGCCCGTCGGGGGCCCCCATACACGGCCAATAAGCTGCCGACACGGTCTGTCGGCAGCTATTATCGGCCCGTGTATGGCCACCTATAGTTGGCCAACTTAAAGGAAAACTATACCCCCCAAACAATGTAGGTCTCTATTAAAAGATACTGAGTAAAACAGCTCATGTGTAAAACCCTGCTTCATGTAAATGAACCATTATCATAATAATATACTTTTTTAGTAGTATGTGCCATTGGGTAATCATAAATAGAAAATTGCCATTTTAAAAAATAAGGGCCGCCCCCTGAGATCGTAAGATTCACTGTGCACACATACAAACCACATGTAAGGTCACATGAGCCAATTAACAGACAGAGTTGTGTCTTTTGCTTCCTCACTTCTTCCTGTTACAGTTAGAGTTGTAGTATTTCTGGTCAGGTGATCTCTGAGGCAGCACAGATAGAGTCACGAAATGGTGGTTCAAGGCAAGAGATGTAAAAGGGCAATATTTATGTAAATATATATTCCAGTTTGGTAAGATTCTTTAATATGTCATTCAATTTGATATAAATTATCTGTTGCTTAAGTATTCATTTTGGGGGTATAGTTTTCCTTTAAAGATTTTGTGCCCCTCTCCTCACTTTAATGTTTATTCATCTTTGGAGGCATTTGTTTTGATTCTGTGCCTTGTGCATAAATTAGAATCTGACAGCTAAATGCCTCTGCTAGGTATGTACTACTCCGTCACTATGCAGTAACAGCAGCACTGAATACAGAGAAAGGTGCAACTAGTTGTTTATGGGGTGAATGGCAGGAACAGCTTCCAAGGGACAAAGTGGACTTTGCGCCTTATGTCTATCCATAGAAATTTAGACATCATGTTTTTTCCTTGAATTACATGATTTGTTGCCACACCTACCGGAAGGCAGGCTTTGCAGAGTTAACAATTACTTCTGCAGTTTGGTGTGTTTGTAACAATAATAAGATTCTGACTATTTCAAAGGTATTCTTACAAGTTAAGACCTATATGCCAGAAAGCATGTCCACACCCTTCAATCATCTTTGGAAATCATACATATATTGCTGAAATGTTAAGGCTTGTATGTGTGGCTTGTTAAGACTGGTTTGTGTGAGCATTTAAGTACAGCCCTATACTACTTCCAAAGGTGTCATATGTGTAAGATCCATTTTAAATTATGGATTTCAAATACATTTTATGAAGTTTTATCAATTTGCCTTTAAATTTATCAGTATTTGTTGATCTGAAAAATGTTCAAAATTAACATAATAGTATTCTGAAGATATTTGGTAATATGGCACATTATTTGTTAATAACCACGTGGTTCCCTCTGTCCCCTATAGAATATATAAATTCTCATATATTATATGTACTATTCCTATTCAATTGCATTTCTTGTTGCAAAAACTCAGTTTTCAGATTCACTGTAACCACAAACCAGGCTTTGTTTAACTTGGTTGTAAGGAGCACAAAGTTGCTATGTATTACTTAAGTAATAAAACATGTGCTTGCTAGTCTGTTGGGTGTGACTTAGAGTAGAACACAGTGTTGTGTTCTTGTGGGTACCAACTGTCCATGCATCATACATGCTATGTTTACTCAAATCACACTGGAAGCATGTTTTTTGCATTGAGACAGAATGAGTAATATTTGCAAATCAATGTGATACAAAAAAATACAAAAACTGTGCAGATAAATATCAGTTGGCGAATAATATACTTAGGATTCGTTATGATATGACCCTTAAAAGAAAATGATTATTGTTTTTATTAAAGGTAATAAGGCCATGATGCATACTGTATATCACCTGCTAGCAGTGACAGCCTTTGTAGAAATCCCAAGGTGAATCTAACTCTTTTTGTTTATTTATATCACATTCAGAAATTGATCACAAACTAGATTGGATGATTTTATTTATAATAAATTAGCTGGTGAACAGTAGATCTGAGCAATCATATGCGTTCTTAGACTTTTCCTGCATAGCAAACACCAATATAGATTTGTTTGCATTTGTTTTTAATTAATTAGTCAGTTCAACAAGCATTTCCTTTCTGCAGTATCCTTATTAATAAAAAGTAATGCATTTAGCAACAAAGGTAATATATAGAATTAGTGTTTAAAACAATTACTAGACAGGGTTTAGGGTTTAAAACAATTATTTATGTCAGGATTTATTCTATTGCATTTTGTGGTCAGGAGTATGTCCCCCCACCCCATAAAGGTAAATTGGCAGTTAACCTGCTGAGGTTTCTGTTTGCTTTTTTTTGGATCAATTTGTTCGGAAGGGCTCATCTTAATATTCTTACAGCTGGTTTTGTAAACCTAACTTAGTAAGTGTGTCACAGAATAGAAACAAGTGTTGTTGGCAGTAGTTTATGCTACAACAGATGTATTACCCTTACTCTTTGAGTAGCTCTTATTGTCTCTTTGTCTCACCTTGATTATTCCTTTATTATCTCTTTCCCTGCCCTTCTATATAAACTTTGCTTTTGACTTTTTTGCTGTGGGTTACAGTTTGTTATACTGTTATATAAGTGCCAGTTCAGGTGTTATCCAGGTGCTCCCGGAGGTAGTCTTTGAGTTTTGTTTTAAAAACACTGAAGGAGGATTCTCTCCTGAGAGATTCAGGAGTGGCATTCCAAATGTAAGGAGTCGCAAGAGAGAAGGGTTTGATACGGGAAACAGCAGTAGTAGTGGGGGTACAACCAAGCGGTTGCTCTGAGAGGAGTGGAGGTTTCGGGCAGAGAAAACAAGAGATGAGATATAGTTAGGTGCAGAGGAATGAAGGGCTTTGAAGGTTATGAGGAGGAGTTTATAAGTTATTCTTTGTTTTATAGGAAGCCATGATAAGGACTTCAGCAGTGGAGGGGCCTGTACCCTTTTGGATGAGAGGTGGAAAATTCTGGCAGCAGTGTTTAATATAGACTGTAGAGGGGAGAGATGGGAGTTAGGGAGGCCAGTTAGTAGAAGGTTACAGTAATCTAGTCTGGATAGGATGAGAGCATGCATGAGTGTCTTGGATGTATCAGGTGAAAGGAAGGGACGGATTTTGGCAATATTGCGTAAGAAAAAGTGACAGGTTTTGACAGTGGTGTTAATATGATCAGAGAAGGAGAGAGAGGAGTCAAAGATTACCCCCAGACAGTGTGCTGAGTTGACAGGATTAATGAGCATGCCATCAATAGAGATGGTACATAGGGGAGTAGGACCAGGCTTAGGTGGAAAGATGATAAGTTCAGTTTTTGTTAGGTTGAGTTTGAGGTGGCGCTGGTTCATTCAATTTGAGTTAGCCAGGAGGCAGTTAGAGATTTGAGCCTCTATTTCAGCTGTTAATGAAGGGGTGGATAAATATATTTGGGTATCATCAGCATACAGATGATAATTAAAGCCAAATGAACGGATGGTATCTCCCAAAGACAGAGTGTACAGGGAGAACAACAGCAGACCAAGTTCAGAGCCTTGCGGCACCCCCACATTAATTGGAACTGGAGATGAGGTTTTGTTATCATAGGAGACAGTGAATGATCGGTTAGAAAGGTAAGAAGAGAGCCAAGATGCAGCCTGGTTACAGATACCAAGTGATTACAGAATCTGCATCAGAAGAGAGTGATCAACTGTATCAAATGCAGATGATAATTCAAGGAGGAGAAGGATGGAGAAGTGACCATTGGCTTTGGCAACCTGAAGATCATTTGTAACTCTGCACAAAGCAGTCTCAGTAGAGTGACCAGGCCAGAAACCAGATTGCAGAGGGTCCAACAGATCATGGGAGTATAGAAAGTTAGTAATACGGGAGAATACCATACGCTCTAGAAGTGTTTATGAGAAAGTCTTCCATACCTCGTTTTGCAAGGTTACGTGTTCACTGGGAAAAGAACCTCTGAAAGATCATATTATTTACTCTCTGCATGCTGGACACAGTATTTTTGGCTGCAGTAAGCTATTTTATATTTTGGACTTGTGTTGCTGAATTCAAGCCTACTTTTTCTGTTGCCATTTTTCCGCTGCTGGAAAAAATAAATGGATTGTTTTTCCTTCAGTCTGGAGTGCAAATGCCAGTGTGATCACCCCAAACTTTACAATTCATAAATACAAAAAATACTGTATAAATCCACTCCAAATCTATTCCATTGAATCTGACCACATGGTTTGCACAGCTCAAGGGCAAGAATTGTCATCCTGCTTTTATCAAGTGTGGAGGAATTATGTTGCCTGTGGTTTCCCACTGTCCGGTTTTTGACCCGAACATCGTGTTTTTTTGATGGGCAATCAGGGTCAAAACTGCCTGCGGGATTTTCCAAATTAGGAAAATTGGGCAGTATTTCTATGTTTGACGCGGCGATCTGACAATAGCCCCGACCCTGACATCATGACCCTGCCCCATCACATTGTGACCCTGCCCCCATGATGTCACTGCCACACCCCCTGCCCAGAGTTAGACAGGCCAAAAGGTGGCAACCCTACCAGGGCCTAAGAACCCTAATATTGTAAGGTTCTGCAATTTCAGGAACTCAAAGACCCAGCTGTTCATAGATGTTTAGTGGTAGCCTCCTCAGAGATCTTATCATTCTTCATTGAAATTGTCATGAATACATCTTGAGTCTTTTGTTTTTTCTTCTAGACAATGCCAAATTCATTGATGGAATCACAATTGTTTAAATTGTCTTTTAAATTGTTTCATCAGATTGGAGCCAAATAACTGGTCTTCTGGCATAATTTTCTAAGATTAGTTATCCCTAGAGTGGATTTTCTAAGATTTGATATCCACCGGAGGGGGTACATACACAATCTGCTAGAACCATGTTGCAACGACTTACCCTGGTGGTTAAGTGGGCCTGTGGGGATGCCCGCCATTTGGTGTCTCTTCTTCATAGTCACTTTCCTATGGCGTGCGTGGCATGCATTTCTGCAATTTACGCGCCGTGCATAATGGTGTCATCGCGCTTTGCCGCAAAATTCAAACTATTTAAAGGGATTTCGGGTTAGAATTCATTGCCCGTTGTTCGGTCTAATCTGATAAGTATCTGGGTGCGATTTTGTCTGTGTTGAATTCCTTGCCTGCCTGACTATTCTGAACTCTGCCAATTCTGACCCTTGCCTGCCTGACTATTCTGAACTCTGAAGATATTGACCCTTGTCTGCCTGACTATTCTTTGAACGCTGTCTGTAATGACCACGGCCTAATTGACCTTGCTTGAACTTCGTCTGTACCGACCACTGCCTGTCTGACCGTGCTTGAACTCCACCTGTACCGACCCGGCCTGACTGACTACGCTTTTCATCTACTCCCTGAACTGTTGCCTTCTGTCCAAAACCTTGGAAACGCACGTGCCCCTTTGCTCGTTCAGAACATCTGCTTTGCTCCTCTCAAGTTAAGACCAGGCGGCATCTGAGTAGCTGAGGGCTCCTCCAGAGGCCAAAGACGGCTGCTACAGGCAAATTTCTATAGAATTAATTTTCTATAGAATTAAATTATAAAGTGGCTGTTTCAAAGCCAGCTAGGACCATTTTTCAAATATGTGTAACGCTTTCTTGGGCTATTCAGCACATAAATAGTTAAAGGTGTCCAGCTAGTATTTGAGCATGGATTACACTGCGAAACTACACTCAGGGCAGAGCCTTTGCTAAATGGAAGCTTCCCCTTTAAGATGTTGTAGAACTACAACCCACAGGCTAATTAGTGTCAAAATAGATAAATTGGACGCCAGGAGGTTCTTTATGCAGTAAAACAGGTGATATGGTTTATTGAACAAATATGCAAAGGCAATTGACCACAGGTTTACTCACGCAGGAGCGGTAGCCAGAATAGCATATCACAGAGGAGGAAGGATAGCATGATGATGATGCAGCATGCACAGATGTCACTCCCATAGTCAAATAGTAGGCAGAATATCTCACTCTCAAAGACCAGCGACCAATGTGAAACAGGATCAATCAGGTAGAGACCAGGCAGTCCTCTGCTAAACTGAATTCCCTATATCTGAGTTCCCTACACTAAAGGCAACCTTAGAATCCTTTGGGAGGCTACTCCCTGCTATTCTCCTTGATGGACCACACAACTGCTCATACTACCTAAATCTGGCTATCTCTCTCTCCTAGAGAGACTATTACAGATCTGCCCTAATGATAGCTAATCCTCATTCACGGGAGAGCCTGGTTCCCGACTTCAGCACCAAAGGTACAGGTCCCTTTGGGGTAAATGGCTTTACTGGGGCCTTGGTGATCCCAGGCTCAATGGGAAACACCTAGTAGCACAGACACCGCCAAAGAGGAAGAGGCCACTCCCTGCACAACACTATATAGCAGTGTGGCAGGGGAGTGGTATTGCACCCTTTGGCCTATAGCTATAACTGTTACACTTACTGGCCATAAAGGCTTTTGCCCAATAAACAACAGCTATAGAGAAAGATACAAGAAAGGTAGGGGATTAACTCTATAGGAGCCTAATAGATCCTATAGGTCCCTACATATGTATGGTGTCGTCATGCTCTTTCCTATACTTTTAATTGTCTCTTCTTAGCTATCCATGGACAACATTCACTCTGTTCTATGAGCAGTGGGGTAGGTAAGGCTGCCCAGGAATGTAATTGTCCCAATGCATAGCCAGGAAGAGAAAAAGTATAGTCGTTCAAGTTTATCCCCTCCAAATGATCCCCAGTGCACATACATGCATTCCCACACTCACACCGATCTCTCCACACACTCACATAAACTACAATATCCATCCTATTTGAAGATAACAATAGCCTATTATACTATGCGTGTCTAAGAAATAATCCAAGCCCCTCTTAAGGGCATTAACAGAATCAGCCATCATAGCATAATCTGGTCTGTCATTCCACAGCCTCACTGTCCTCACTGTGAAAAACAACCTACGTTGCTTCATATGAAAGTTCTGTTCCTCTAGTCTAAAGGGGTGGGTTCTGGTGTGTTGATCCTTTTTATGGGAAAGAAGATTCCCCACTTTCTGTCTATCATGTTCTCTAATGTAGTTGTAAAGAGTAATCATGCCCCCTTGCAAGGATCTTTCTTTTCCAGAGAAAACCACCCTAACAATGTCCAGGGTTGGACTGGAGCCTTGGGGTTCCAAAAAAGCACCCTCCTGGCATTCCCTCCCAACCTTGAAACTCTCTACACCGGTGCGTGAATTGCACGAACACTGTGTGCGCATGCACATAAGACACACTTTGTGAGGTCGTTATGGGGCAGTGGGGGGAGCAGGTCCAGTCCGCCCCTTAATGATTTAAATCTTCTATCCCTTTAGCTAGTTTAGTTGGATGTCTCTGCATTCCAGGTGAGGCCTTACCAGGGACCTATAGGATGCAAAAATGTTTTTCAATGTTTGAGTTAATGACCTTTTTTGTAACCACAGAATGATACTGCCTGGAATTAAACAACTTGTTATGAACAAAAATCCCCAGATCCTTCTAATTAAGGAAATCCCCAACACACTGGCACACATGCTGAATATTAATGCAATGTTTAGCACAAAGATTCTTCTTAGATAGACCTTTATGGAAAAGTAATGAACCTCTGAACTGCTCAGTTGTAGGTATCATTACTGCGCATTATCACTTTAGTAGAGCCTTCCAAAACACCTATCCGTCCTGCCTCCATGTAGGGTGTGTAGAGTTAGAGGGTGGGATATAAACATATATAATTTATACAAAACACAGAAGGCAGGCTCAGAAGCAGACTAAAGGATCAAAGGAAAAGAAAGAAAGAAAGAAAGAAAGAAAGAAAGAAAGAAAGAAAGAAAGAAAGAAAGAAAGAAAGAAAGAAAGAAAAGATGCAGACAAAGAGTTTCCTAGCCGTTTTCTTTTTCCTCCTCTTCAGCTTTGAGCAAGGTAAGTAAAAGCACAGGAATAATGGTCAACACTGGTAGTATCTGCGTTTTTAAAGTAATAGGGTTTCTCCCCTCTCATACTAAAAGACACATGCAAGTGCATACAGAGCTCCAAAATGTCCATCTAATTCAACTTTTGATATATATGTCCTTTAATGTAAATTGTGCTTGTTGCAAATCCATTAAACTCAAGGTTACACATATCTCACATAGGAATTTCTCACCCTTTAGGCTTTGTATTTACTACATCATAGTGTTTGTTTGTCTCTCTGCATGGAGAAAGTGTGTACATTCTGCAAAACTGCTAGCTTCCAATTACTGGCGTCTTGGCTAGAAAAGAGATCACATGAGCTAAAATGCTAATATTATTGTTTTTAGGCCTGGATAGAATAGTTTATATGTATTTTACCACTTAGTAGCCCATACTTTGATCAGTTTATTAGACTCTGCAATTGCCCTTTAAATAGACTCACTTAAAAGTAATCATGCAAAGCTAAAATTAAATCTCTATAAAACCATAAATATTTTATTATTTTAAATAAATAGCCCTTAAATGAGTCTGTTACAGAAGCACCTAATTTGAAGCTGCAGAGATTTTAGTACATCCTTACCCAGTACATTCGTAAGAGTCGTTGTATGTAAGCAACACAACTAATGTTTGTCTCCAGAGATTATTCCAGAACAGCCCTGCACTTTATATTTCCAAAATGTACCTATAAAGAGGAATACTCTGAGGGATTTCAGTATAGCCTTGCACTGTACAATTCCCATAAACTGTTTTGTCTTGTACTTTATTTGGATTCCCTTGCTCTCTAAAGTTCTGTTGGAGATGGATAATGGTGCTGTAAACTTAACTATAAATAATTGAAAAATATATCAATAATACCTTTTTCCCCCGTATATAACCTTATTAGAGTCCTTTCAGTGTAATCCTGAAAATTATAGTACAGGTATGGAACCTATTATCCAGAATGCTCGGGACCTGGGGTTTTCCCGATAATGGATCTTTCTGTCATTTGGATCTAGAAAATCATGTAAACATGAATTAAACCCAATAGGCTGGTTTTGCTTCCAATAAGGATTAATTATATCTTAGTTTGGATCAAGTACAAGGTACTGTTTTATTATTTCAGAGAAAAGGGAAATCATTTTATAAAATTTGGATTATTTGGATAAAATGGAGTTTATGGGAGACTATCCCATACCTGTAGTAGCAGTAGAGCAGCACAGCCAAATACATAGGTCATATATGTTTGATGCATGCAACATGAGGCTTAAGGTGGGCATACTCAGGCATACTTTTATCGTTCTGCGATGAACAATCGTATCGTCTGACGATTATTTTACCATATACGATATACCATCCACGGAGAACGATTATATGAACAGATATAACCGTATTGTTAGCTTCGTGTACGGAGGAACGCTGTTCAACAAATGAGGAGTGGTGCAGCATTGTGTCACTGTCTGCAGTATATAGTCAGTTTCTCCTTCCCTGCTCCATACAGACATATGGATTTATGTCTTTCTATGGCATAATGAATTTCTTTCACATATGAGGTGATAGGGTGATATTCCTGCAGTCAGCACCAATTTATTTCTATACATAGTTCATATAGTTACAAATGAAGCTTTCAGCAAAGAAGGTTAGGGTCCTTCCTTATATGTTCGTTGTTCAATATATGTTCGTTGGCTTGTGCTACAATGCTGACATGCGCAAAGAGGGATTTTATCCCTGAATGACTAAAATTTTTAAATTCATCCGATCAATTTTGCGAACGACAATGTCGAGACAGTCGTTCGTTCGATGATCGTTCTTACACCATCAACCATCCGATAGGTTATCTATATTATCAGAACGTTCTGGAATTTGGAAGTAAAATATCTGCCCATGTATGGCCAGCTTTAGTTCCATTCATAGGATACCATGTCATTCTGGGGTTTATTAGCACATAAATAATTTTGTCTAAACCCTCCAAGCTTCTGGCACATGCACGACTTACACAGCTAGTCTGGTGAAAACATCTCCAGGCTGAGGTGTGGTGGGCAGAGCTTGGAAACTATTATGACAGTAAGGTGTGATGGGTGGATTTGGCATGGGTTGTAGACATTGCATTAATAACATGAGTTGCTAACATCAAATGACCACCACAGGGTCTTCTAAGAAAGGTGACAATTACACCATAATGACTGTTACTAGCAGCTTTCTGAAATAAATTTCAACTTGACCCTTGTGACAATAGTTTACAAGAGCATATATCTGCTACAGAAGCATCTTTGATATCTGGGACTATCTACATCCTGATCCTGCCAGTTGTAGATGGACTAGAATGCATACCTGTCTGAGAGGGCCTTAAAGGGTACAAAACCCCATTTTTCATCTTGTTCATCTCAATACATACGGCTTGGGCAGTGTTGGGGCAGAAGGGCATGTTGATTGTGCAGTTCAGGAGGGAGGGGTTCATTACTATGTATGATTAGGCGGCTCATTATTATGTATGAGTAGGGGGTGGTGACATCATTCTGATGTAATTAGCGCCAAATTTGCACTGGGTATTTAGATGGTTGTTTGTTGCGCCGCACCAGCTTAATTATGGAGCTGCCCCTTCCTTCCATTTAAGTTCATCAATGACTTGTGAGTCTCTCACTAACTGTGTGGAGCACTGCACATGCCAAATATGGATGGTGAAGTGACCCAAACATTATTTGAGCTTTTCCTTACATATGAAACTGGAAATATCCCACGTCTAGGTACAATACAACATCAGGGCCAGAGAAGCATCAGGACTACCTTCCAGCTGGTGGTAACTCAACCTGCAAATAAAGTGACTAAGTTGCGATGCGATTTGTGGGTAAAATCAAACACTTCTGACTCCTAATGACTTATACCCAACATACAAAATATACATCAGCCTCACTAAATCACAAGAAAGAAGAACAACAATGACGTTTTAATAGCTGTCTTTGTATATATATAGAAATAGCATTCTGATTTCTGGTATCCTTTTTATTTTTGTAAGGGGTACACTGTACTTTATTAATAGTTGATGAATAATAATTGAGTGCTGTTCAAAGTCAAATGTCAAAGTAAGAGGATGCTTATTTCACTTTGTATGTAGCAATTAGCTTGCAGCCAGGTGAAGTCTCTATCACCTTGCAGGTTTCTATTATCCAATCTTATCTGAAATCCCAGGATTATTTTTCCCCATGCCACACTCTTGCTTCTATCTATCTATCTATCTATCTATCTATCTATCTATCTATCTATCTATCTATCTGTCTGTCTGTCTGTCTGTCTATCTGTCTGTCTGTCTGTCTGTCTGTCTGTCTGTCTGTCTGTCTATCTATCTATCTATCTATCTATCTATCTCTCTACCTATCTATCTATCATCTATTATCTATCTATCTACCTATCTATCTAACTGGTAATATCTTTTTTTTACCCTGCTCCGTATGTGTGCATATTGATCCCCCCTGGCTCTGTTGTGTGTTTTGATCTTCCTGCCACTGCACACGGCCCCTCAATTGACCTTCTTGTATGTAGCCCATCATATATGGATGTCGTATCTGCCTATATGGTCCTAATACATATAAAACTAATACAGAGACTTACATTTCACTTAGGTTATACCCTGGAGTGCTACACGTGTGCGTGGGCCACCTGTAAAATTGCAACACCCAGAAAGACCTGTGGCATCACAGAACAATGTGGGACAATAACAGCACAAGTTGGTAAGTAAACAGTGCCCCTCAGAGCCTGGTTTTGTCTGTAGCTGTTTTTCTGCCATTTACACTGATTTTAAAATGTATTTAGTGAAATAAAATGTGTGAATAAGGAGCTAACATTTTTGAAAAAGGAAAAAGATATATATATATATATATATATATATATAGGAGTGTAGAGAATAGCGGCACTCCTGACAAAGATCCCTGTGGGGGATCAAAACGTTGAGTTCAATAAATACAATTTTTATTTGCATACTACAAACCCTGTGAGTGCCGCTATTCTCTACGTACATGTCTATTTCATTTTTGGCTAGGCACCCAGGTATTTTTCCTAGTATACGGAGTGCACCTTGGGTCTCTGATTATAGATATATATATATATATATATATATATATATATATATATATATATATATATATATATATATATATAATATAACCTAGATAAGCATTAAATATTGCTCTAATAAACTGATGCAAAAAATACACTGCCCTTTACAAATTAAGTAATTAAATACTGCCTATTTTTAGTAGCAATAAATGGCAGGAAATGTCTATTTTATAAAAAAGTATTATTTTTCAATGAAGAATACAAGTAGTGTGACAGTTGTACTAGTATCTCCTTTTAATAATCTGGTTTTATTGCAGGTGCACTTCCCGTGACAAGGAAGGACTGTATTGAAAGCACCAAGTGTTTCAGAAATACTTCAGATACATATATGGGTCTCCAAGTGACATATATCCCATCTTGTTGTCCCATTGATCTCTGCAATTCTGCTGTGACACAGAGTCTGTCAGTGGTCACTGGCATAGCAGCCCTGGTGGCCCTCTGGCTAGCTACATTTTATTAACATGCCTCTTGTAGAGTACATTTTCCAGATGCTACTTGTACTGTGCCACAAATGGAATTTTTTTCTATACTATATCAGAATGTATTATTCCAAAAAGGGTTTTTATGGTTTTTTGTTAAGAACATTAATCTGATTTGCTTGCTGTATCTTTCCTTAGCTAAACCTGACTTCAGTGTTAAATGCCTGCTTTTATGGTCTGAAGAATCCTCTAGTTTTAAATGATTTTTTTGGAACCATAGTCTTGCTGATAACACTGTTGTACAGCCCACTCTTTGTTTCCATAGACTATTAATTACAAAATCCTTTTTTTCTCGTGGACCTCCACACCTCTATTTATTTAGAAACATTCTGCATTCCTCCAATACAATGTAAATGACTCAGTGTTCCCAACATTTGGAATTTTGGGAACCCATAGATTATGTCTAAATGGTAACTACCCATGGGCATTATACATGGGCACACATTTGCTTCTGTATAAATTCCATAGAGAAACATTCATGCCATGTCACTGGACGGTTTTTGTCAATAGTTTAGCATATAGTTCACGTCCTTGGATGCAAGGAAAAACAGGGGTTCGTATGTGCTCTCTGCCCAAATACCAAATGCATTGTTCACTCAAACATTTTACGAAAGACAAAGGGGATTTTCTGTCTTTTCTGCATTCTTCCCTCTAAATTCATTACTCTTGTGCTTTTAACTAGACTGTGTCACACACCTCTGCCTTGGGCTTTATTTCATCTTTTGATTTCTGTCATATTATACTATAAACAATATACTATTATACTGATCACCTGCTCTGTCAATAATTCTTATTGTTGGGATCACATTGCTATTATCAAATGGGTTGTTTTTTTTATCTGCACCCTATTTCAGTAAAAGTTAAAAATAGTTCAGAGAAAAATGAAAAAGAATAAATAAGAATAAAATAATTCCCTCCCCCAAAACTATGCACCAGTTGTGTTTGGTATTTTTTTTGTTATCCATGTTATTATCTAAACCCCATCATTCCTTAACAACAACAGGAGTGCACCATTGCTTATTGCCATCGCCAAACAATTTCCATACAACACAATGCCCAATTCAAGAGTAACAGCAATGTATTTTTGAATTCCCGAAGTGCTAGTGCCATGATCGGCTCCCTAAATTCAGAACAAGTGCTAGTCTCCCTGGTCATGGCTCTGCTTTTGCCTGTAGCAGCCACCTTTGGCCTCGGGAGGAGACCTCAGCTACTCAGATGCCGCCAGGTCTTAATAAGAGAGGAGCCAAGCAAAAGTTCTGGACAAGCAAAGGGGCATGATTGTTTACCAAGGATTTAGGACGGAAGACAATACAACTCAGAATGATCAACGGAATAGCGTGGTCAAACAGGCCGGGTTCGCTACAGGCAGAGTTCAAGCAAGGTCAGACAGGCAGCAAGGATCAGGATTGGAGAGTTCAGAATAGTCAGGCAGGCAAAGGTCAAACCAGGTTACACTAATAGGATTCACGTAGAATAAGCACCCAGGAACTTATCAAGTTAGACCTAACAACGGGCAATTCAAAACCACTTTAAATCGTCATCACGCCAGTGCGCAAAACCCAGAAGTGCGAGCTGCGCATGCCATAGGATAACCGACACCAGAAGGGAGAAGAACCATGCGGTGGGTGTCCCTGCTGGTCACTAGACCGCCAGGGTGAGCGGACATTACATTACCCCCCCTCAAGGAGGTGCCACCGAACCCCCAGGTTTGTCAGGAAATCTGAGATGGAACTGTTTCCTAATACGGTCAGCCCTGTTATCTGAAACAGAAACCCAAGAATTCTCCACAGAACCGTATCCCTTCCACTGTACTGGAAGTACTGTAACTTACCTCACACAAGGCGAGCGTCAAAGGGGCAAATTCACTAAAGGGCGAAGTGACTAAAGATGGCGAAAATTCGCCAGTGAAGGAGATAGACTCAAGTGCTACTTCACACTCTATCGCAAGGTGAATTTTCGCTCTGGCGAATGGACATAATTACACAAATTCACTAAGATTCGGATTTTACTGAACGTTACCTCTTGCACCAGACTTACCTTCGCCACCTCAGACCAGGAAAGTGCAATAGAGTAGATAGGGGTTCCTCAAAAAAAAGTTGAAAATTTTTCTAAGTCCCAAAAAACACTGACGACTTTTCAGTTTTTCAGGGTGATAGGCTGCAAAAGAGCGTAAATTTTTACGCTAGCAAAATTCGCCATCGTTCGGCGCCCTGGACGCAACTCCGCATTTTAGTGAATTAGCGTTGTCTGGGCGAATTTTAGCCTGGCGAAGTGTTGCGATGTGACCAAAGCTGTCGCTGGTGAATTTTCGGAGGTTAGTGAATTTGGCCCAAGGAGTCTCTGGGCTAAAAATTCAGACTGACCCTTTAACCAACCCTGGAGGAGGACATGATTGCTGGAGGACCTGTACAGCAGGTTTTAACAGGGAAACATGAAACAGCTTAAACATATCTTGACAGCTTGAGACAGATAGAGGTAGGGTTAACAATATGGACCAATAAACCTGGGCCCCGCTTAAAGGAAAACTATACCCCCAAAATGAATACTTAAGCAACAGATAGTTTATATCAAATTGAATGACATATTAAAGAATCTTACCAAACTGGAATATATATTTACATAAATATTGCCCCATTACATCTCTTGCCTTGAACCACCATTTCGTGACTCTATCTGTGCTGCCTCAGAGATCACCTGACCAGAAATACTACAACACTTAGGGGCCGATTCACTAACTTCGAGTGAAGGATTCGAAATTAAAAAACTTTGAATTTCGAAGTTTCTTTTGGGCTACTTCGACCATCGAATGGGCTACTTCGACCTTCGACCACGACTTCGAATCGAAGGATTCGTAGTAAAAATCGTTTAACTATTCGACCATTCGATAGTCGAAGTACTATCTCTTTAAAAAAAACTTTGACCCCCTAGTTCGGCATCTAAAAGCTACCGAAGTCAATGTTAGCCTATGGGGAAGGTCCCCATAGGCTTGGCTAACTTTTTTTGATCAAAGGATATTCCTTCGATCGTTGGATTAAAATCCTTTGAATCGTTCGATTCGAAGGATTTTATCGTTCGATCAAAGGAATCATCCTTTGATCGTTCGATCGAACGATCTGTGCTAAATCCTTCGACTTTGATATTCGAAGTCGAAGGATTTTAATTCCTAGTCGATTACCCTCGATATTTGACCCTTAGTGAATCAGCCCCTAACTGTAACAGGAAGAAGTGAGGAAGCAAAAGGCAGAACTCTGTCTGTTAATTGGCTCATGTGACCTTACATGTGGTTTGTATGTGTGCACAGTGAATCTTACGATCCCAGGGGGCGGCCCTTATTTTTTTAAAATGGCAATTTTCTATTTATGATTACCCAATGGCACATACTACTAGAAAAGTATATTATTATGAAAATGGTTTATTTGCATGAAACAGGGTTTTACACATGAGCTGTTTTATGAAATATCTTTATATAGAGACCTACATTGTTTGGGGGTATAGTTTTCCTTTAAGAGGTGGAATTTTGTGGCCTAATTAACACATTATCCTTCCCACGCACACCTGCATCTCTATTGTGGAGTCTTATTTAGCTCTAAACTAGCAATATTGTGCTTCCCCAATCTCATGAGCTGGTTTTGCATTAAATCTTGTCATGCAGCTTGTGGATATATGTATTTGCAACGAGGAAGCAACATTATCAGTGTATTTTCCAGTAACCTGCTAAATATTCCCTTTTAAATATGGGCAGTGTCTTTCCATAGAAAGTTAGGCCTTAGCGGGAGCCAAGCCAAGAGAGAGCCCATGATAGACTGTTCTTGCTGGTAATCCTGGATCCTCCATTTAGAAGAAACTGTCCATTTCCAGTTCTGATAAAGGAATGGCGCGGGTATATAAATAGAAGTGCTGGTTGGGTGCCAGTCAGGAGCATGCTGGTGCTGGTCGACAAAAAGTCACTAGTTCCATTTTTCTGGTGTTTCAGTCTGGCAGCTCAATAATCCAGGTGCAGATTTTGAAACTTCAATATTAGAAAAACGGTCACAATTAAAAATAGTTTGGAAAAAGTTTATTTCTGCTGAAAACAAATGAACTGAAAAAAGTGTTTGACGGTGATCATTCCCTTTAAAAAATAATAAATCATACACTGAACTTTAGTTGTCTGATATTTTGATTTCAAATATGCCATTGTTTTATGATAAAATGAATCATATTAACAATAAGGTAGCTGCAATATGCTGTTAGTATTTAACCCTGCAGACGGCTGTAATATTGATGCTTGGACTTGATAATCCCAGGACTGATCTAAAACTGCATAAACACGGTATGGGTCTGCTGCTTAGGGAATTCCTACAGTTATCAAGCATACATAGCATCAAGGGGCTCATATCAATGCTGGGGTCCTGTCTGATCCAGGTAAAACCAGACATGGTAATTTTTTTGGAGTCACCCTAATTTGCCCCCTCTCATATAGTCAAATACGTAACAGCCCAGTCTCCCACTGTCAGAATTTGCACCTGAATTCTACTTACCCACTGCCACATGGCTATTGTTTATTATACAGTCTATAATACAATCAAGTTGGCCTCCTTCTTTGTATGCACACCCCCCCCCCCCCGCAGTACACAACACACATTTTATTAATTTTGCACTTTTTTTCATTTTTTATTTTCCATTTTTTGCACTTTCACACTTCTACACATTCATCGCGATACAGTATAAAATTTTGTGTCCTCTAAATCTGAAATTGTGTGTAATGAGGCGACCCATGGCTGGTGCATTTCCATCACAGAAAAGAAGCTGATACAGCTATATTTTCATTAGTTGCTACCCTAAACACCAGACTTCAGCCCACCTGCAGACTATAAACAAGCTGCTGTTTAGCCACGGGGGCAGCCATTCAAGCTGGAAAAAAAAGCACAGGTTACAAGGCAGATAACAGATAAGCCCTGTCCAATACAAAGGTGTTTTATCTGTTATCAGCTACTGTATTTAACCTGTGCCTTTTCTTCTTTTTTCCAGATTGAATTGGTTGCCCCCATGGCTACACAGCAGCTTGTTTATATAAACTGTAGTAGCCTTTTTAAGTAGTCTTTCTGAAGCTAAAATGACTTTGATACACCTTCAGTTTTTGGTGATGCGGTTCCTTTAATTAATAAAAGTTACCAATGTTGTATAATGGCTCACACTTATAAAGCTTGTCTCCCTCTCTCATACTCCTAGTTCGCAGTGCACAATGATAGCCTGTAAAATGCACTAGCAGAGTATCCTTTCCAGTTATGGGCAGACCTCTTTGTTAGGGCTTATTACCTACCCATCCAGTGTTGGACTGGGATGCCAGGGGCCCACTAGAGACCTTAGGCTTAGGGCCCACTTTCCAAACTATTATACCTCCTCTCCAATCTCTTTATTCTCCTAGTCTCTACATAATATACTCTATTCTTCCATTATTAAGCCTTTTTTACTCATAAATAAATAGGGAATGAGCATGAAATAGGCTAAATGGTCATAAGCAAGAGGCCCACCGGGAGTTTTCCTGTGGGCCAGTCCGACACTGTACCCATCTCTCTATCATATACAGCACTACAAAGCACAATTTCTTCCAGCTGTCCTTAATGGAAGGTTCCTGTAGGTTTCTGCTAACCAATAGCTAAACACTAATATCTCTAACTGGTGCATGATCACTTCTGGGGTCCTACACATTTCCTTACACTACATTTGCTATCTGTCCTATCTACTTCTCTGTCTAGATAGGTAGAGAGAGATTTCCCTTCTTTATAATATTGGCATCTAGAAACATTTTTAGCAGCCAGGTAAAAACTGAGGAGGGCAAATACTGTTGTTTGCTAGTACTAGTTTTATTTGCTGGGACAAACGTGACAACCATTAATATTAATATGCATCATTTTAATTTTGGGGTCTCTGCATTCCACATAATTAGGTAATGTATATTAGGCACCAAACTGTTCAGATGGCCCGTTGCATCCATATTTAGGATGGTTATTGGTCACATGAATAATGTAAAACAAAACAAAAACACAATTTTTGCAAAGATATGCAGTTTGGAATAGAAATCCATATTTAACTATTTTCAATTAGGCAGAACTATTTATTTCTAAAGGTCAGCGTACATGTAGGGGCTGCTGCTATGTATGTTTGCAGGTACCAGTGTCAGCCATGAAAACTTTAATGCGCTGTTTTCATGTTGGGGTCGCTACATGCTTTGGAAATGTATGCACGCTGGGCTTTAAACTGTTAAGAAGACATGAATTCATTTCACTTTTCCCAAAGACATATAGGAGATATGCATAAATGTAATGCAAAATTATTACTTTAGCAAAGATTTGCGGTTTGCTTTGGAATGGAAGAAGACATATTTACTAATTTTGACTCTTTCAAAAAGTGCATGTTTCTGAAAACTATGGGGTCCTAAGTAGGGATGGCGCGAACTGTTCGCCGGCGAACTTGTTCGCGCGAACATCGGGTGTTCGCGCTCGCCGGAAGTTCGCGAACGTCGCGCGACGTTCGCCATTTTGGGTTCGCCATTGTTGGTGCTTTTTTTTGCCCTCTCACCCCAGACCAGCAGGTACATGGCAGCCAATCAGGAAGCTCTCCCCTGGACCACTCCCCTTCCCTATAAAAACCGAAGCCCTGCAGCGTTTTTTCACTCTGCCTGTGTGTGCTGAAGAGATAGTGTAGGGAGAGAGCTGCTGCCTGTTAGTGATTTCAGGGACAGTTGAAAGTTTGCTGGCTAGTAATCGTTTTGATACTGCTCTGTTATTGGAGGGACAGAAGTCTGCAGGGGTTTGAGGGACATTTAAGCTTAGGTAGCTTTGCTGGCTAGTAATCTACCTTCTACTGCAGTGCTCTGTATGTAGCTGCAGTGGGCAGCTGTCCTGCTTCTGATCTCATCTGCTGACTGCTGCAATAACAGTAGTCCTTGTAAGGACTGCTTTTATTTATTTTTTTGTTCCAATACAGAGCAGTATCAAGCAGATTACTAGCCAGCAAACTTACTATCATCTGTCCCTGAAATCACTAACAGCTCTCCCCCTACACTATCTCTTCCAAGCACACACAGGCAGATTTTTCAGATACATTTTTGCCCTTGATCCCCCTCTGGCATGCCACTGTCCAGGTCGTTGCACCCTTTAAACAACTTTAAAATCATTTTTCTGGCCAGAAATGTCTTTTTTAGATGTTAAAGTTCGCCTTCCCATTGAAGTCTATGGGGTTCGCGAACCGCTCGCATTTTTGCGCAAGTTCGCGAATATGTTCGCGAACTTTTTTTCCGACGTTCGCTACATCCCTAGTCCTAAGCAAGCCCACTGTTTAGGGACTTTTAACACACATATAAACAGTACATGCAAATTTTCATGGCTGAAACTTTGTCCCCTGACACATTTTACATTTTGGATTTTGTACATACCACATAATTAGGTAACCCTATGCATACATACCTATTTATCTAAATTTTCATTTATGAATTTTAGAGCTTGTTTTAAATTCGAAATTTTTAATGCTTGTTTATTAAAAAATGTCATCTTAAAGGAGAAGGAAAGGCTAAAATTAAGTAAGCTTTATCAGAAAGGTCTATATAAATACACCAGTAAACCCTCAAAGAAATGCTGCTCTGAGTCCTCTGTCAAAAGAAACACCACATTTCTTTGCTTTTATTGTGTACACATGGGCTTCTGTATCAGACTTCCTGTTTTCAGCTTAAACCTCCAGGGCACGGCCTTGAGCATGCTCAGTTTGCTCCTCTCCCCTTCCCTCCTCCCATCCCTACTGTAATCTGAGCTCAGAGCTGTTAGTAAGCAGGGAGAGACTCAGGCAGGAAGTGATGTCACACCAAGCATATATGGCAGCTTCTATCCTAAACAAACAGAGACAGTGTCTAGAGCTGTTTACTCATGTATAGTAAAGCATTCTGCAGAATAAATATAGTGTTCTAGTTTGCACTATTGTGGCTATTCTATTGGCAATAAACTGTCTTGGAGCTTTCCTTTTCCTTTAAAAACTTGTTCATATAAAAGCATGAAAAAAAAAACCTTGAATGCATTGAATTTGTATTCTTCAATGCAATAAACATCAAAAAGCTAAAAATGATTAAAATAAAAGCTTACCGTTTGCCTAGGACCACTCCCACTGTGTTCAACATGAACCCGGCATTCTTTTAGGAAGCCCTAATTCGAATTTTTGAGTTAAGTTGAAAAAAATTCAGAGTGCATTAAAAATTCAAATTTGAATGTTGATGCATCAGCCCCATGGGGCAAATTCGCCAGCGCTGGCTTTGTGCACATCGCAACACTTCGCCAGGCGAAAATTCGCCTGGACAATGCTAATTCACGAAGATCCGAAGTTGCACACAGGGTACCGAACGCTGGCGAAATTACTTCAGCGAAATTACGCTCAGCAGTTCGAAGTTACGCTAGCGTTGGCTAATAAGCATACGGCGTGCAGTTAAAGTACAATGGACGTATATGCTGCAGCAAATACATTACACTACACAAGGCCAGGGAACCTTAATAAAATTATATAAAGTTGTTATAATGCCCTTACGATCTTTTTCAGTCTATCACCCTTTAAATAGGAAAAAACTGTTTTTTGAGGAACTCCTATCTACTCTATTGCACTTCGCCTGGTCTGAGGTGGCGAAGGCAAGTCTGGCGATAGAGGTAACGGTCAGTAAAATCAATCAAATTGCGTAGCAATGCTCTTTCGTGTGCGAAGTTGTGCCAGAGTCTATGTCCTTGGCAAAATTATGCCAGCTACCATTGGTAAATCGGCGAAGTACCAAAATGACGTCACGCTGGCGAATTTTCGCCAGCGTTAGCCACTTCGCCCTTTAGTAAATTTGCCCACCCCCATAGAGTAGATCAAAATATTCAAACAAAACTATTTCAATGGCAGTTAAATAAGACTTCAAATTTTAAGATGTCTAAGTCAGTATAGCATGGATTATAAATACTGTACAGAGTACATAAAGATGGGGCTGTAGATGGGGCTTTCACATAATCTTTGGAGATATCCTAAGTCGATTTAATCAGCTATGAATATAGGCAAATATTAGATATCAATTTTAAAAGTTTTGCAAGAGAACAACTTACAGAAAGATTGTAGGAGGTTGTGTGTGTGGATGAATGGAAGCTGGAAGGTTTATAAACCGTTAGAACAGCAAGAGTTAACAACGGACTGGTTATTATATGCAGAAGTGATTAGAGGGGTAGCCACCACATCTCAGTTGTGGATCCACAATTTTCCCCAGTTAGTTGTGAGATACATCCTATTCATTGAATATACTTTAATGAGCTATACTTGCTCTTTGTATAGTTGCATTCAGAACCACTGTCTCCTTTCTTCCTCTTATTCCAAATCCAGCTGATTTGTTCCTATTGCTACAGGCCGCTGCGGGATCTCTGGAGCAACTGCCACCTCCAAACCAGGAGGAAGCTCCACTGTTCCCACATGGACCTGTGTTAATTGCTGCAGCGCAGTTGCACCAGCAAAACTGAGCACACACATCCCTTTTACATCAGAAATTATGTCAACACGACTTTTTTTTTTTTTTAGCACAACTGGGCTCAGTTCAGGTTGACACGCAAGAGCAGATACTTTCAACAGCATAATTGCATCAGGCCCATCTCCCCCAGTGACTGAATTGTACTAAAATGCTGCATTGTGGGTAGGGTAAAGAACACGGTGGTTGAGGTGTAGCAAGTAAATGTCGCCTCGGGGGTGTAGTAATAACTGGTACATTTTGCTCCAGTAAACCATAGCAACTAATCAGTTGTTTTCAAATGTTTGGTTGACCATTGGTACATACAACCTGCTGCAAAAGAAGAAGACACAATGCAAGGGAATCCATTACCCGGGGACAGGGGAACAATAAATCAACGCGTTTCGTGACACACGAGGAAGTGACTAGCACAGTCACAAAATGCGTCAAGTCGTGTTCTCCCCTGCCTGCTTCATGTGTTTGTCCTTATACAATGATTTTATCAGAATATTTGAATTTTACCAACGCACTCGTATCCATAAGTCCTGAAATATGGTGAGCCTCTAGGTGCACTTCTGATGATTGTCTACATACAACCTGCTGCTGAGTTGCTATAGGTTTATAGTAGTGTAACATTTTTGACATTATGCCATTATGCCATATAAAGGGTAGTTCACCTTTAGTATGTAGAATGTTCTTAATTTTTAAAGTTTTTTGAATTATTTGCAATCCTCTTCTGCACAGCAATAAAAGAGGGGCCTCTTACCCCAGAAGCCAAAATCTTTTTGCTCTATGGCACTACAATGTTATCTTTTATTACTTAACATTACTATCAGGCCCTCTTCTATTCATCTTCCATTCTTTTGTTTAATCCACCACCCCTTAGGGTAAGGACACACTGGACGATTTGTCGCCAAAGTTTTTAAAAAGCAAATCGCGGCGACATATCGCTCTATTTGTCTCTGAACAAAACCAAATGAAAGACGCCAGCTCCTGTGCCCACAGCGCGTTTGTGAATCGCCTGTAGCTCCAAAACGCACCGAGACCCTTTTCCGAGCGATTTATCAGAAATAGCATGTACTTAGAAAAGCACTGAAATCTCCTAGACACGCACACACATACAGATAAGTAGCAGCAATTGTATTCAAATTACAATGCAAACGCAATGACGCAAGAACGTAAAGACGCCAGGTTACAGCGGGAAGCACAAACCGTTTCCGGTTTGGGTGGAGCACGTACCGCACAGAGTAATGGGATAAAAATCGCTCTGTGCCAATAGTCGCTGTGAATCGTCTGTTCAAAAAAAACGATCGTCTTGTCGCCGCGATTTACTTTTTTAAAACGTTGGCGACAAATTGTCCAGTGTGTCCTTACCCTTAAAATGTAGTTTTATCACCTGGTAACTGAGTGATGGGGCCGGGTTAATATAAGGCAGTTAGTGTCAGTAAACAAGAAAGTCAGGAAACAACTCAATAAAGAAATGGAATTCATTCTTTTTGTATGAGCAGTATTTAGGGATCTCCGCTTTCCTTATAAAAACAAACAAAAATAAAAGTGACATAAGGCGCAAGAGCCAAATGACTAGTGAATTAGTACTTCAGTGAGACTTCATTTTCACACAAGTAATCATAGCTGCCTTTATCTACAAGTGTTTGCTTGGGCACAGTCAATATAAATAGGTACAGCACTTTTTTTTAATATACATGTAGGGACCTATAGGATATCCTATCCCTATAGAGTTAATCCCCTACCTTATTGTATGTAGTTCTCTTTTCCCCTGTTATTGGGCCAAGCCCTTGTAACTGGCAAAAAGTAACACCCACACCTATTGGACAAAGAGTGTAATGACACTCCCCTGCCACACTGCTATATAGTGTTGTGCAGGGAGTGTCCTCTTCCTCTTTGGCTCCTGGTGCTGCTGCTAGGTGAATCTCCATTGAGCCTGGGATCACCATAGGCCCCAGTAAAGCCTTTACCCTAAAGGGACCTGACACCTTTAGTGCTAAGTCGGGGACCAGGTAACCCCGTGAACGAAGACCAGCTAGAATAGTAAGATCTTGTTATAGTCTCTCTAGGAGAGAAAGATAGAGAGGTGTAGCAGAAAGAGCAGCTGTCGCTCCACCAAGGATTGTAGGAGGAAGTAGCTTCCCACAAGGCCTGTTTGCCTTTAGAGCAGGGACCTCAGTTGATAGGGCAGTAGGTGAGCAAAGGACTACCTGAACCCTACCTGATAGATCCCGATCCCCTCACTGTGCAACGTCGGTTGAACTGGGATTTGATGTACACCTATCTGCAATATCCTTTGGGAGTCGCATCTGTTTGACTGTGAACCTTTACTGTCCAAAGTGATTCCATCTGCTGTGTCCTCAGAACTATTGTAAGTAAACCTGTGGTCATTTGCCTCTGGCATAATAAATCTGCTCCTGTTTTACCTTTTTAAAGAACCTCCTGGCGTCCATTATTCTATTTTTGTACTTATATGCCTGTGAGTTGTAGTTCAACTACAGTTTAGAGGGGAAGCTTCCATTTGGCGAAGGCTCTGCCCTGGGTGAGGATTCGCAATGTAACCCATGCTCACTACCTAGCTGGTCACCCTTAACTCCTAATTGGCAGAATAGGCCAAGAAAGCGTTACATTTTGGCGCCCAACGTGGGGCCATGCCCCTAAATCCAGGCTATTTTTGTATTTTTGTGATTTAGTGTTTTTGTGCACTGTCGCTTTAAATTTTCGTGACAGGCGGCGGACCCGATTGGCAAAAGGCTGCCTGCACGTCTTCCTACTAAATTTTGCTAGGTATTTTTCCCTAGTATCTCAGGGCCGTGGGTTCGGGCTTGGAGGTTCAATTTCCCGATACACGAGCCTGCGCCATAGCTCAAGTCTCGCTAGCGCGAGATTTTGCTGGCGCCAATCTTTTTCCCGCGCAGTAACTGTTGGCGCGCTTTGGGATTAAGGCGGTCCCTGACGTCACGTCCCGCCGCCATTTTGTGAAGAGACTTTGTAGAGAGAGGACGTGTGCATCACTACTCCACCTGTTTGTGCCTGTGGACTTCCGGCGGCTGCCTAGAAAGTTTCACCGCACTTCCACTCTTCACATCAGCGGTACCTGCTTGCTACCGTTTCTTTATTTCAGCAAAACCGGAGGATTTCTGCATCGCTCCTGTTCAAGGTGCTGCACCATCACGGACCACGGCTGTGGCTCTCCAAGTGCAGGCCTTCCGGACTTCACTACTGATTACCCTGCGGCTGCGGGTATAGTGGAGGACTTACTACCTACATTCTTCATACCGGTAAAACCTTTTCCCCATTATTATGGCTGACCATTCTTGGGAGGGTTGGGCGGATGCGGAAGAAACCCTGACTGGGGCCCCGCTGTTCTCGGATGAGGACATAGAAGATGTAGACTTTGGCCTTAGATATATTTGGGCCGGGACATATGGTGAAAAGCTCAATGTCCACTTTAACCGGATAGTTGTTCCTTACTGCGGGCACTGTACCCGTGAACTATCCACAGAGACCTGTAATTTCCACTCTTCGTGCCCCCATTGCTTTCACTAGTGTTGGTTAGGTCCCTATGTACTTTATGCTGATCCTAAAAAGGGCATAAAGACCAAATCCATCGCCACAGACACAGATGGACTGTCTTCAGTGTCAGGAGACTCTGCTCCTGCACCTGTTCCAGCATATCCTCATCACCTCTCCTCAGTGCGGCCACCCAACATCCAGAGCCTGCCCACTCCTCTAAAGGCTTTGTCTATCTCCCAGTCACAGGGAGTAGGCGCTAGTGGGGATGCAGCCACACTGAGTGGGAAGCCACGTGTTCCACCTGGAGGGAGGGGGAGTACTATGCGCAGGAACCCTGATGTTGTACCTAGGCCTATTACTCCTAGGCCTGCTAAACCCAAGCCGGCCACGCCTAGGCCTTCCACTCCTAAGCCAACCACTGCACCTGGGGATTAGGCTTCATCCACAGTGGTTCCAACAGAGTATTCCAATTCTCAGCAGCCTGTTGCCTGCTTGTCTAAACCATTGCTTTCTCCAGAGGCTCAAGGGTTCTGGGTCGCTCAGGGAAGGGCCGACCCCAAGAAGGCACGTACAGTTTCAAGGGTGCAACGTATTATCAATGCCCGTGTTCGTGACCGTTGGGGATATCCAATGCCCTATGCACCTGAGTGGGTTTATGACGAAGTGGAGAAGAATTTGGAAGAATTGCTTTATGGAGAACTTTTAAAGAAAACAGATGTGGGACCCAAGGGATTGTTCCAGAGCGATCCCCAGAAGCGGCAGCGTGACATGGTCTTCCTCTGTGACACCCTCAGCGAATGGTGGTATGGGCGTACCATCTTAAAACACCATGTTAAAAGTTGTGGGAAGTTTCAAGAGGACCGCTTCTTCAGCTTGTCGTCCACTCTGCCTAATGGAGGGAAGGTAGAGAAACCTCACCCTTCCTACTATCTGTCCTATGAACATACCTTGGAAAAGTATGGGATGATTTCTTGAGCTGTCCACAGTGGATCCGGCTGGACCCTGTGTGTTGTAACATTTTCAGTATGCCTCTATTGAGTGAGTATTCCTCTTAGAGATGACTTGTTTACACTTGAGGACGTCGTTTGAAATGCCCCAAGTTTTGGGCCTTCTTCATTGTTCTTCAAGATTGATGCCCCAAGTTTTGGGCCTTCTTCATTTTGTTTGTTCACTCATTGTTCAAATTTCTGGACTTCTGAACATTGTCTGGAACTGTAAATAGTTGGGTTCATGAGACAAAGACTGCTGAGCCCCCACCAAAACTCTTCTACCTCTAACTACTCGTTGAGTGGCACCTTTATTCTTCGCCTTACTACTCCCCAAGTGGCTCTCAGTGACTTTGTACACTTGGGTAGGGGGGGGTGTGCTATGGAATAAAGCTTCTGGTTATGGTGGGGTCATGTAACTCAACTGCACTGAAAATGAGTGTTAAATTGTGAAAAGAAATGTATGCTAAAAATTTTCTTTTCAGCCAAGCCTGTGCCTGGACCTCCTGAAAGCTATGGATGGTTCAAGTTTCGTAAGTCAAGTGCCTGAGTGTTCCTTTAAGGACCTCATGAATGTAATAAAGTTATGCAACTGATGTTATTTGCACTGAAACTTATCCAATACAGTATTGCACTTTTGCTCTTTACTGTTCTTTTCTCCACAGTACCCATTGTTACCAGGTATTCCTCAGGAGAGGGTACCAGAAGAGTGATGTTCAATGGTATTGTTGGGTTGCACTTATATATTCACTTTGTTACTATTGTGTTTATATCCTTTCACCATTGTCGGGACGAAATGGATTTTTCCCCCGGGTGTATGTAGGGACCTATAGGATATCCTATCCCTATAGAGTTAATCCCCTACCTTATTGTATGTAGTTCTCTTTTCCCCTGTTATTGGGCCAAGCCCTTGTAACTGGCAAAAAGTAACACCCACACCTATTGGACAAAGAGTGTAATGACACTCCCCTGCCACACTGCTATATAGTGTTGTGCAGGGAGTGTCCTCTTCCTCTTTGGCTCCTGGTGCTGCTGCTAGGTGAATCTCCATTGAGCCTGGGATCACCATAGGCCCCAGTAAAGCCTTTACCCTAAAGGGACCTGACACCTTTAGTGCTAAGTCGGGGACCAGGTAACCCCGTGAACGAGGACCAGCTAGAATAGTAAGTTCTTGTTATAGTCTCTCTAGGAGAGAAAGATAGAGAGGTGTAGCAGAAAGAGCAGCTGTCGCTCCAACAAGGATTGTAGGAGGAAGTAGCTTCCCACAAGGCCTGTTTGCCTTTAGAGCAGGGACCTCAGTTGATAGGGCAGTAGGTGAGCAAAGGACTACCTGAACCCTACCTGATAGATCCCGATCCCCTCACTGTGCAACGTCGGTTGAACTGGGATTTGATGTACACCTATCTGCAATATCCTTTGGGAGTCGCATCTGTTTGACTGTGAACCTTTACTGTCCAAAGTGATTCCATCTGCTGTGTCCTCAGAACTATTGTAAGTAAACCTGTGGTCATTTGCCTCTGGCATAATAAATCTGCTCCTGTTTTACCTTTTTAAAGAACCTCCTGGCGTCCATTATTTTATTTTTGTACTTATATGCCTGTGAGTTGTAGTTCAACTACAGTTTAAAGGGGAAGCTTCCATTTGGCGAAGGCTCTGCCCTGGGTGAGGATTCGCAATGTAACCCATGCTCACTACCTAGCTGGTCACCCTTAACTCCTAATTGGCAGAATAGGCCAAGAAAGCGTTACATACACATTGAACCTGGGTTTAATAACAGTTATAATCAGTCCATAAATTGTACATCCAGTTGACTCTTAATGCTCATTCGGACAAGTTTTACGCGGACTATAGCAGCCACAAGAGGAGCGCGCTTAGCCCCTGGAACAGAGAGATCTTGGCAGAATGGCCACTGTTGGAGAGGTCTGTGTTACAGCAGGACTTTTGGTAGTCTAAGCTGAAGATAACATCTGTTTGGGTGGTAGAGTTTGAAACACAACTTGCATCACATGCCTGTTTGGTGAATAAGAAAGTGGAGCCCGGAAAGAAAGAAAAAGTAAGTGAAGATATTGCCTTCTTGTCTAATTTATGGGTTCCTACCCTAATGCTGTAAAGTGTGCCAGTGGGGGGGTAAAGCAAATGCTGGAACAAGAAAAATGACCTACATCACAGAGAAAACAATTGCTGGAGATATTTCATCAAGGAGCTTATACTGTACTAGAGATTTCCAAGGTATCCATTAGATGGCAGTGGTTGCAGCGATATTTGTTTGATCAGTGCTCTGGGTTTATGCAATTACAAGGCATCCACTTAAGAATGCTCAAAGCCTGTTTGAGCCTGGTGTTTCCATGGGTGCTTATTTTCCTTTTAAATGCACCCTATTGCCAGTAATGATGCAACAATATAATCTTATATGTGTTGCAACACCACAGGGGTGGTTCACTTTTGCATTGACCTTTAGTATGAGAGTTTGCAATCGCTCTTCAGACTCTTCATGTTTTATTTTTATTTTTTAGTAGTTAGCTTTTTTTGTTCATTTTTCATTCACTTTTTCAGCAGCATCTGGCTGCTAGGGTCAGATTTACTCTACGTACCAGACAGTGGTTTGAATGAGAGACTGGAAGAATGAGAAGAGGGTGCTTAAATAGAAAGACAAGTAATACAAAGCAGGCATAACAATAGCGCTAAGCCAAATAGAATTTTTGCTGCCATTTGAAAGCTGGAAAAAAGACAAATGAACAAAAAAAAATGAAGGACCAATTGAAATGTTGCTAATAAGACATTCCATAGTATACTAAGAAGCAGTACTTGTAACAGTGTTATATGTAGGCATTACATTTTGCCTCTTGCTCACACAGGGAGGAGGATGATGAGAAAGAAGTTCAAAGCCTAGGGGGTGTTGAACAGGCGGGTGCAAACATTCCAAAATGTTTTCCACCATAGGTGGAAGGTGATTTTTGGGGGAAGGCTTATTTTCTTTTGTAATGCACATAATCTTGTTGCAACAGTTGCATTTAAAGGGGGTGGTTCCCTTTTACCTTTATTGGTGTCATTTTTTAATATTCCTTCGCATTTATATAACATTCCGTTCAATGCATAATACCCTGAAAACACATGCAGACCCTGTTCTATGTCCTGTATAATAGCACCTAAAACACATAACGACAAAAATAAGTAAAGTAAAAAGTTAATTCAAAAAGGTATTTCTATCACACCGCCCCATTACAGTATTTAATGCTATTTTTTTTTTTTTGCCACGGCAAGTTAATTCTGTCTTATTTTTAAAGCATTTTCAAGTGACTGTGGCTTATTTTACAATGTAAATGTTACATGTTATATTTTACACCAAAAATGAATACACAGCAATTAAATGATGTTTATCTAGTTGCCCTTTTTCTTTAAAAAAATGGCAAGAACTAGGGGTAGACAGAAGAGGCACGTGTCTAAGACACAAGAGAGATGGAGCAACAGATATGTTCTTCCACCTTCCCCAATCTGGATCATTGTGTCCAAATTGAGGGAGGAGGAGCTATGTGGTCGACCGGTTGCTTTGTGACTTTAGAAGACCAGGAATTTTCCCTCTCTCACATCTTTACCATGTGATAATAAATAGCATACCAAATATAAGAAATCATAAGAAGTATATCTACCAGCAAAACCTTTGGTTAACGAGCAGTTTCCAGAACAGTCAGTCGTTGAGGCCCCGGAGAAACAATAGGACAGAAAACGAAACTTGCAGACATTGCGCGACAAGGAAGATGCTGTGGGAACAGAAAGTAGCAAAATGTCAGCTATTCATTTTAGAGGCGATTGATTTTTCGAACCTTTCTTAATTAAAAACATCCGACCAAAATAGAATCCACGATTATACCTTATTTATTGTTAAAAAAAAAAAGCACAATTCATTCGGATCGGGGATAAACACAAAAAAAATCTAATCGTACAATTTTTTTCTGTTTTTTCCCCGAAAAGTCAGAAATAGTCAGATTTTTGGGCTAATTTCAGAGCAGACCACAGAAAATTCCAAATAGGATAGGGACCTCTTCCATTGACTTATATACAACCTCGGTAGGTCTGAGATGCCGGATTTTCGAATTCTGACTTTTTCCATCCTATTCCTCGGGGTATAATAAATCTCGAAAAATTTGAGGGTTTTTTTCCAACTAAAAATTCGGATTTTATAAATTACCCCCTGCATGTTCTCCAACCACTCGGCTTCACCAGTTCTAGATGATTTTAGCAAATACTGCTCTGTTCAGGCATATCAATCAGGAAGACATGCATGTAGTAGGTGTTAGAAGGGCTAATTTACAATGGTTAATGCATAATACAAAAAATCCCAGCAGCATACGTTTTTTGCACCATGCATTTATAAGTGCTCATAATTTTTAATCCTGCACACTATGCAGAATTTGTTTAGTCACGTGCACCCAAATGGATACCAAAAATACCTGAATCCAGAGTAACGGGGATCACCCCATATTAAACACTTTACATGCAGAAGCCACTTGTAAAGTGCTTTTATAGTATGTTAACCTCTAATATTCTGCATAATAATTTTCAGATGCATCACCACCCATGGGAAATTGCTCTCAAGGCGTTATGTCTGTCGTTGCCCTAGAAAAATAATGTATCAGAAGTCAGCTCTTCAGCAAAGACTCCCATTTCCCACAACTTGTGTATACGTGTTATTGAAGAGGGAACACAGGAAGGCATATTTATCAAAATTCAAATTTGTGTAATGTTTCTTTAAACTTTTAAATAAAAAATATTTTAGTCATGAATGTTTGTTTACTTTTTAAAAAATCCTTAAAAAAGTAAAACCTAAAAAAAATGGAATACCTCAAAGTAGTACTCTATTTAGCAGCATCCGTGGGCTGAAAATCTTTAAATACTTGCATAGAAAAAATGCTTTACATTTGCCATAGACATCTCCAACTGAGCCGTCTATGGTAAACTCAGCAGCTTTTAGATGCCAACGTTCTACATTTTAATTTTTCCCAATGTATTAATAAATATTTTTATTAATAAAATATGAAATATGAATAATTGTTAGCTAAAATAAATACATACATTTTCATATAAAAACAAATGAATTTTTGTTTTTGAAAGCATTATTCAAATTCAGAAGTTTTTAGCACAAAAAAAAATCGAATTGAAAATTGATGTCAGCCACTTAGGGGTATATTTATCAAAGAGTGAAGTTAGAGGTCGCCACAATTCTCTAGAGTGAAAGTCGCCACTCTCCATTCACTTCTATGGGATTTTGAAAGGCGTATTTATCTAAGGATTAACTTTCAATTTCACCCATTGATAAGTACTCTTTTAAAAATCCCATAGAAATGAATGGAGAGTGGCGAATTTCCCTGTAGAGGACTGTGGCGATCTCTAACTTCACTCTTTAATAAATATACCCCATAGAGTTCTGCACATTTTGCTTTCTTACATTTCCCCTTCCCTTCAAATACATCACTCCTTACTTACAAAAAACAACTTATCACTTAACTAAATTGTTCTTTAAATGCTCTTCTACATATTGGAATGGTTGCAGGGTTGGAAGTAGTTTCAAATTTACCTTAAGCTAGAATAACTTTCACGAACAGTTAATTAGGCTAAAGCTGACCATGCACTTCAAGATGTCTATATAAACCCATCAGATGAGGACCTCAATAGACCAATGAGGTAGTGTCCCATTTAGCATACACAGGCGCCTATGAACTTTTTTACCAACCTGCTCGATGCGTTTCAGCAGGCTGCCATTATGCCACTATACACAGGCTAATAAACTACAAACCCAGCCCATAGATGGTCAGTTTAAAGGACTTTTCTTTCCAAGGCCACTTACCCATTATAATGGCTCCAATAATGACAGACAAGGACAAAAGCAGCTTCATGGTGCTTGAGAAGACTCTGAAAAAAATATGAAATTGTTTTCAACTCAAGAAAGTTGTTAGTATGGGAAGGCAATATAAGAAAGTAAAAAACACACAGGGTGGGGCAATAAAAAACACACATCATGTTTAAAAGCAGGGACATCTGGAGGTCTACTGGCTAAATGTTGCTCTCCTTCTGCCCCTTTTCTTCCTATGAAATCCATTGCCTTTTGTGGGCGTCGCTGACTCCCTTCTAAAAAACTTTGTAAGTCTACAAATGTAACTTTTTATTACTGATCCTTCTATTCAGGCCCTCTCCTATTTATATTCCAATTATCAATGCATGGTTGCTAGGGTAATTTGGTCCCTAGCTACCTGTAACGGTTGGCACCCTAAATCTAGAACAGATGCCACCCTGGTCTTGGCTCGTGCTTCTGCCTGTAGCAGCCGCCTTTGGCCTCAGGAGGAGCCCCAGCTACTCAGATGCCGCCAGGTCTTAAAACGAGAGGTGCAAGCCGAGGGGTTCTAGACAGACAGAGGCGAACAACTATAGGTCTAACTGTGAAGTTTTTGGGCAGAAGGTCGTGGTACAAGGCGTTAGGCAATAGAGTAGTCAGATCAGGCCGGGTCAGGGCAGGCAGAGAATAAATGTAGACAGGCAGGCAAGGGTCAAACCAGGAAGTCAATCAGAAGGGTTAAGCAGAATCGAAGTCGGTAAACAGGCAAGGGTCAGGATTCAGAAGTCAGGATAGTCGAAAAGCCAGGCAAGGGTCACAACAGGAATCAAAACACAGATTAATCAGAAGCTCAATAGCACAGAAGCACCAGGAACAAGATCCTATAACAGGCAAGGTCTGAACGCCCAAATGGGTCTTATATAGGGTTCAATTTTCGCGCCTTTGCACGCCTGCATCATTATGCCAGCCAGTCTGCGTCCATATAACAAACGAGACACGGGCGCGTGCGTCCTAAGAACCCAAGATGGCGCCAGACAAGGAGCGGCGTGGTGGGCGTCACACACAATAAGGGATATAATTTGGGGGGGGAAATGCTCCATCCATATGTCATAGTCTTGTAAATTATGGGACCTCAGGTCCTTGGAAACTGATTTCCCTCAACCTATGGCACAAAAATGTATGGGTGTAAGCCAATGAGCCGGCACCACTGCATGCAGATAATAGTAATGATGGGAACAGCAGCTAGAGATCTTGCCATTGGTGTTTAAATTATATATATTCATTCTGTAGATTCATTCATTTAGGTGCAGGAAAAAGTTTACATTTACAGTGAATTTTGAATCTAAAATCTGTTCCTAATTGCAAAAATACATCTCAATAATTCTCTACTATATCAATATTACATGCAATCAAAGACAATGATTCCAGTATTTTTTTTTGTCCAAAACCAATCAGTAAAGAGACAGTAACCAAATGGGCATGAAGGGGGGCCCAGCAGCGCTGCATTTTTTGAAGATCCGGGCCCCCCCTTACGAGCGCCCGTGCCGTACGTCTTGCCTCTGTGTTGGCGAATGCGGAAGTGCCGAAAAGCCGAAGCCGACGCGCCGAAAAGACCCGAAGTCACGAAGCGCCGAAAAGACCCGAAGTCACGAAAACAGCTGAAGCCGAATCCTGAAGCAGCGCAAAGGCCCGAAGTCAAGAAAACAGCTGGAATTGAAGTCTTGAAGAGGTGAAAAGACCCGAAGTCACGAAAGGAGGCGAAGTTGAAGTACTGAAGCCATGAGTTCTATTCTACTGAACACCAATTTGTGTGTGTGTGGTTTTTTTTTTAATCCCCTGGCCACCAATGTATTATTTTAATATTCTATAGGCCCCTGCCACCAATCTTTTTTTAAAAATTTTTTTTTGGGGCCCCAATTTGTTTTTAACTTATAAGGGGGCCCCTGCCACCAATGGTTTTTTTAAAAAAAAAAAAAACATTTTTAAAAAAACATTTTTTTTTTTGGAGCCCCAATTTTTTATAAGGGGGCTCTGACCATCAATAGCTTTTTATAACTTGTGTGGGGGGGGTTACTTTTTTAGCGCTGATGTCTGTGTGGTCTTTTAACTGCGATGTGGAGTGGGTGGGATATGGGGTGGAGCTTGGTCATCAGGGGGCCCCATATATTTTGTTGTACGGGGCCCCGTTATTTCTAATGGCGGCCCTGGGCCTGGGTAACTTATATTGGGCAAACAAGTCGCACTTTAAAAGAAAGAGTAAGGGAACATGTACTTAAAATCAAGAATGAAAACAGTTCTACTACTGTGGCTAGACATTTTGCAACTTGCACAAATAGGTCTCAACTTTTTTTTCAGAAATTGGCATAGCAAAAGTCTCTTTACATATCAGAGGTGGTTATACATTAGATAAACTACTTAAACAAGAAGCAAAATGGATCTTTTTCTGAGAACTAGACAACCATCGGGAATGAACTTAGACTATGATGTATCCGGTTTTGTCTAAACAATGCTTTAACAAACAAAAAACCACTCCTTTCACCTTAACCAAAGTACTTTTATCTTTATCTAACTATAAGAATATTTACTATGTACAAATATAGAATTTTAAGCTTTTTAATGTTTAAATATTATAATGCAAAATGCAACTTTATATTCTCTTTGCAACACCCAGGCATGGGAATTTTTTTCTGCCCATGACAATTGTTTGCGCTGTTATCCATTGGGTGCTTTATATATGAAGCATACATTCTGTCTCCTTTGGAAGGAGTTGCTTTCTGGAGCTGTGTGGTTATGAGGCCATCGGTGTTGATATTTGGCCATAAAGGTGTGTCATTTTGCGCAGGATTTTGCTATTTGCACTTATTCTCGTAAATGAACCTTTATTGAAACATATATATTGGTATTCGCTGACGTTATATGAAGTGCTACAAAGAAAGAAATACATTATCAGCTGCCGAACAAAAAGAAACAAAAAAATCTAGAAGTCACACCCCTCCATTAGAGTAAAAAAAAGGGGTGACTTCCGCAGTGCCTATCCCCCACATCACTCATTCTCATACCAATAAAGCATAGCCAGGCCTGGACTGGCAATCTGTGGGTTCTGGCAAATGCCAGAGGGGCTGCTATAAGGTCCCATAGAAAGTCAGTATTTAGTGGGCTGGTGGGGGCTGTTTGGGCCTCTGTGTACCTGAAATGCCAGGGCCTATTTTAATTCTCAGTCCGAACCTGAGCATAGCTCATAAACATAAATGTAAAGATTCACTTTCATTCAAACCATGTGGTGCAAGAGTGCACAACCTGAAAATCCACTCAATCTCTTTTCACAAAGGAATGTCAGAAAGGACAACTTAAAGGAAAACTATACCCCCAAAATGAACACTTAAGCAACAGATAGTTCATATCATATTAAGTGGCATATTAAAGAATCTTACCAAACTGGAATATATATTTAAGTAAATATTGCCCTTTTACATCTCTTGCCTTGAACCACCATTTTGTGATGGTCTGTGTGCTGTCTCTGAGATCACCTGACCAGAAATACTACAACACTAACTGTAACAGGAAGAATTGTGGAAGCAAAAGACACAACTCTGTCTGTTAATTGGCTCATGTGACCTAACATGTATGGTTTGTTGGTATGTTTGTGAGTACAGTGAATCCTATGATCTCAGGGGGCGGCCCTTATTTTTTAAAATGGCAATTTTCTATTTATGATTACCCAATGGCACATACCACTAGAAAAGTATATTATTATTTACATGAAGCAGGATTTTACATATGAGCTGTTTTATGCAATATCTTTTTATAGAGACCTACATTGTTTGGGGGGTATAGTTTTCCTTTAATGCCAATGTATAAATGGGAGTGGCAATTGGGCAATATAAATGTAATCTAAACATCTCTTACTAACAGGTGTGTATCATGCCATACACGCACAGATATTGTTGGGCAAATTTGGAGGTAGTCAGTCATACTGCCAGAGCATCTTGCCATGTGTTCCTGGTTTTTTTTTAAGCCCATGCTGAGATCCTGCTGGATCACAAATAATATGCTCTTTAAACTCTTTGTCGTTGGTACATGCTTCAGCAAATAAGTAATGGTAAATCGAAGGAATTTTATATAACATAAGTCAGAAATTGATTCTCCATTTGAACCTTTACAAACAGTAACATCCAAAAACCCCGTGCTCACAAGCTTTATTTATTAATTGTACGCTCAACATATTCTTGTTCAATTTCCCATGAACTCAACCAATATTTCCTTAGTTCCTTCCCACTGAAAGAAAAGATCATACACACATGGCACTATTTACTGAGTACATACTGACATCTCCGTACAAAACCCAGAACAATTATGCAACAAAATTCAATTTATTAAACACAAAATTTCAATTTATTTATTTCTCTTGTCTAATTTCTCAAGAGCAAAGATGACCGAGTTGCATGACACGGGCTTCTGTTTTATGGGTTTACTAACCCTGCTCAAGAATTCTCAGGTAAGTCCACTAAAAGAATTATTCCCCTTGCACAAAATGTCTCTTGTCTTAAATATATTGATAATGGGTTGAGTGCAGAGGACTCTTGTACAGTATTGTGGCAAGTAAATGACCATTGACAAAGGCCCGTTTGCTCAAGTTTACCCTGACAATCACATTTATGTTGCGGCCTTCACTTCTTGATTCCTCCAGCTCTGTCCAGAAGCCATCCTGGGCCATGTCTCCTGAGTATGTCTCACTAGCACATACAGTACTTTCACACTTGCATATGCACACTTATGGGTGATAGGGATGCTTGTGCACACACACATACAGACAACACACAATCTGGCAACATACTTGTACACACCTTTTTCACTTTGTTGTGTGTGACTCCATTTTTATTTTACTGTGATTTCTGCCAATTTTGAAATCCATTTTTAATTGTATTTTCAGTCCTGTGTTTCTGTTGCTTGGTTGTTTGTTCCTGTTTAAACAATCACTGTGCAGAGACACAATTTAACTGACATTTTAACCACTGCAATAGACTATTTGGTGTGATCTATTGCACCAATGAGATACTGTAGCACACCCACTAAGTCACGCACACCCAAGAAAGGGAGATACCAGGTAATTCTCTTACAAACTATTTTGTTCAGGACAACATTAGCTTTTTAGATATGCCTGACTTGTGCGAAGTGCATAATTTAATTTGTGTAACAAGTATGTGAATTCATTCAAATGGCAAACGTGGTATTAAGTTCTCAGAATAGTAGACAGCAACATCCAAGGTAACTTTAAAGGAGAAGTAACCCCCTTATCCCTCCGTATCCCCCAGCCTAGCTGCTACCCCGGGCAAAGGGCTCTAACTTTTTACTTATCCCTCGGTGCAGATTCACGCCATCGGAGTTCACGGGCATCATATTCTTCTTATTTGGTCTTCATCGGGTCTTCTTCTGGCGCTTTGGCAATTTTCGTGACTGTCGGCGCATGCACAGTTGACAAAAACCCAAAGACTAAAGAGAAGAAGATGGCGCCCATGAATGCCGCGAATCTGCACCAAGGGGTAATTAAAAAGTTTGGGGCATTTGCCTGGGGTAGCAGCTAGGCTGGGGGGAAGAGGGAGGCGTCTATGTAGGGTAGGGTTTTTTTAATAAGGAGATTACTTTTCCTTTACACAGACCATCTGTTTTATTCACAAAAGAGTTTTCATAACAGCCACCCTTAGGCTGTTTATTCCAAAAACATAGGTTTTTCAGACCTGGCTTCACATAAAGGTGGACAAATACAAGAGTCCTCTGCACTCAACCCATTATCAATATATTTAAGACAGAGACATTTTGTGCATACTGCTACTAAAAAATGCCTTACCCTTTAAACAAAACAGGGATTGTTTGTCCATATATTGCAATATATTTAAGCTGGCCAACTACGTCAAAGTCATCCCATATCTGGCCAGTCCTATGCTCAATTTTCATCTGATTCATTAAGAATTCTACTGCTTCATTATACATTTTACAAAGGGACATAAAGGTGGCCATACATGGGCATACATTGGCCAGTGTATGGGGCTCTCAGATATCTGGATGAAAATTGCCCAGGATTAAAAGGATTAAAAATTCTGTTGGGACGAGGACTGCATTGGTTTGTTCATGCTTTCCTCACGCTGACTGTCTGCATTCACTATGTTGTATTCCAATTGTTGGCCCCCAAGCCATGACTGGATAAGCCCAATATTGCCTACTCAAGATGGGCATATGGGGGCAAGACCCACTAAAAATTCGGGGACGGGATTCCGCCAGCTCACCACATCACCACAGGGGGATGGACGGGAAATTTTGATATCTCCACTGCAGGGAAGCAGGTTGGTACAAGAAGCGGTGGGAGGGCAGTCAGGTGCAAGGGGGTGTGAGAGCAGGGGGTCAGGTGCGAGCAGGAAGGGTGGGCCTAGGGGTGCTGTGTCTTAAAATCCAGCCCGGCATTCCAGTTACCAGATATTAGGGGGTTATTTACTAAACTCTGAATGCCAAAAACTGTTGTTTTTTTCCAGGATTTATAATAACCCGAGGATGAAAAAAGTCTGAACCTGAAAATCCGGCATATCAGACCTGCCAAGGTTGCATATAAGTCAATGGGAGAAGCCCCAAAGATTTTTTGATCTGCGATGGGTTTCGTGCAATATCTAACTCCCCTCTGTTTGGGATCCGATGTACAAAATAGGAAATACTTGCAAAATAAGTAGAAATATAGTGCCTTCTCTTAATACCCTACTGGGATCACCATACACATAATGTTTCCATGTGATAAGGTTCAACCGGTAAATTTAGTTTAATGTGACAAATGTGCTTAAACTTTAGTTCCTCGGCGATAAAGTAGATGTACTCAATACACCAATCCCACAGTGAGTTTCCTTTTCACCAGAACGAATCAAAGAGTCAAACTCAACAGTATTCAATGTCTTTAATATCTCCTCAATTTCCTTTTGTATCATCATACCATACCATAACTAACAAATGGTCCACTTAGGCCCATCATGTTTCTTGGTGTATCCTTGAGAAAACCAATAAAGTATGACGCTTTTCATTAATTCAGGAAACTTCATTTTTACCTCCAATCACAGATGAACAGCCATCATAGCCTTGAATGCACAGGACAGGTGTTTAATCCCCGTGTCAATAAAACTCTTGAAGATAGTCTCTTGTTCAAAAACAACTCATTATGAATCGGTGGAGTATCATTGTCTTTTTTCAGACAGGGCAAATCTTAGTTTTGGGAGTCAAACTCAGGAGCAAAGCACTTTGTATGCAATAACATATTTAGGTTCTAACTCCCCCTCTCAACTTTCTACACACCCCATATGTATAAAAAGACACAAAGTTTGTCCAGTAGTAGTAACACATAGCAACCAATGAAATGTTTGCTTTAAGCAGGGGAATATCTTATTGATTCACCTTGTTCTTAAAAATTGAACAAGAAATTAAAGAGATTCTGTCATGATTTTTATGACGTAGTTTTTATTTCTAAATTACACTGTTTACACTGCAAATAATTCACTCTACAATATAAAATGTTATTCCTAAACCGTGTATTTTTAAAGCTGTAATATTGGTGTGTAGGCAGTAAGCTTAAGTCATTGTGCCTGATAATGTGCTTTCCAAAAGAGCCAGCACTTCACTGCTTTCAGATAAGCAATTTTTTCTTCTACACAGTGTAACTGGAGGAGTCGCAGTGGGACTTGGATATTTACTATTAAGTGCTATTCTCATCTTGTTACCTTCCCATTGTTCTGTTGATCGGCTGCTGGGGGGGGAAACAGGAGGGAGGTGATATTATTCCAAGTTTATCAGAGCACAAGTCACATGACTGGGGGCACCTGAGAAACTGCACATATAGCAACATGTCAGATTTCAAAATGAAATATAAAAAAATCTGTTTGCTCTTTAGAAAACTAATTTCAGTGCAGAATCCTGCCGGAGCAGCACTATTAACTTATGTGTTTTGAAAAAAAAAACGTTTGTCTGTGACAGAATCACTTTAAAGGAGACATTTTGTGTTAAAAACAAGAACATGCCAGTGCATTATCCTCTATTAAATATAGAAGAATTTTGCTTTAAAAAGTAGGGTTTCAGGCTGATTTATTGAATATTTCTGCAAAAACCCTAATAATCCCTCTCTTCTCTTCCTGCTCCCTGAATTCTCTGGCTATGCAGGGAAGCCAGCGGCACTCAGCTCAATGCACTGTAGGACAGGAACCAATCAGCAGCTAGCAGGACCTGATAGGGAACTGAAGCCTGTCTTTGCTTGTCGGACTGCAGGGCTGTGATTGGCTGTCCCCCTTCTACTGTACTTCTGACAGGGACCATTAGGACACTCCCACCCCTCATTTGAAACACAGACAGGGACCAGAGAACATCTCTAGGGAGATCTAATAAAAGGGCTATTTTTTAAGACAATATTCATTTACAGCCAAAAGTAAAAGCAGCACCATGTAGTATCCATTATTGCCTTTTTCATTTATCTTATATGTGTCCTTTAAGGGAATGTTATACAAGACCCTGCAGGAGATAAGCTTAACAAGGGGAAGACGCATGTGCAGAACATGATTTTAACAGCTGTAAAGTGGTGTTATATGTTAAATTATTTGCGAGTTGTTCCTCAACCAATTTTTTCTGGTAGCAACAGACTCATGCTGGGAGTCGTTACATAGTGTAACTGAACAATTCTAATATGAATCAGCAATTTGGAATGTATAACTGAAAAAATGTCGAAGAACATTTATAGCTAACAAAATCCATTTGCGAAAACGACTATGGGGCAGATTTACTAAAGGACGAAGTGGCTAATGCTAGCGACAATTGGCCAGCGTTCCCATCCGCAAGGGACATCGCAAATTCGCTAGCGAAAGAGACCATTGCTAGTGTTCGCTCACTCTATCGCCAGACGACTTTTCGCTCTGGCGAAAGGTTGTTACTCTACAAATTCAGTAAAAGTGCAGATTTTACTGAACTTTACCTTTTTCACAACAGTTGACTTCGCCACCTCAGACCAGGCGAAGTGCTAAAAAGCAGCTAGATCTTCCTCAATCTTCTGTCACTTACATCATATCCTCTGTGCCGAAAATGCAAGTTACAAAAACGCTGGCGACTTTTCCTTTTTTAGAGTGGGATTGCCTGCAAAAGTCATAACACTTTTTTTCGGGAACCGGTTTTCGCCAGACATTTCCTAACGTATGGAACATTCTTTTTACAGTGGGCTCATGTGTAGGGCTTTATATAAATTCTTTTGCCTTTATTAAGGTTCCCTGGACATTTGTAATAAAAAGTGGTAAATTAAAGCATTTGCACCAACATTTATAATAAAGACGTCCATACAACTTTAAATTACCCGCTTTATGCAAATTGACCTAAGTGCAAGATCAACAGCGAATTTTTCGCTAGCCACAAATGAATGCAAACGCATCTTCACTATGAAAAGCTCGCACTGCCAACGTAACGCTAGCCAAGTGTAGCCAGTGTTCGGCACCCAGGGCGCAATTTCGCATATTAGTAAATTAGCGTAGTGGTAGCAAATTTGCGCCTGGTGAAGTGGTGCGACGTGTGTGAAGCGGTCGCTGGTGACAATCTGCCCCTATATAGGAAGTGCATTTTTTAGCTATGCATCCAAAAAGAGGCAATTAATAAAAAAATATTAACAGCAGCGCTGAAAGAAGCCTGTTTAAAAAGGTTCAGTAATGGTTTACTTACTATACAGTGGTGTGCAAAACTATTTGCCCCCTTCCTGATTTCTTATTCTTTTGCATGTTTGTCACACTTAAATGTTTCTGCTCATCAAAAACCGTTAACTATTAGTCAAAGATAACATAATTGAACACAAAATGCAGTTTTTAAATGAAGGTTTATGTTATTAAGGGAGAAAAAAACCTCCAAATCTACATGGGCCTGTGTGAAAAAGTGATTGCCCCCCTTGTTAAAAAATAACTTAACTGTGGTTTATCACACCTGAGTTCAATTTCAAAGGTTATAAAGCCATTTCTAAAGCTTTGGGACTCCAGCCAACCACAGTGAGAGCCATTATCCACAAATGGCAAAAACATGGAACAGTGGTGAACCTTCCCAGGAGTGGCCGGCCGACCAAAATTACCCCAAGAGCGCAGAGACAACTCATCCGAGAGGCCACAAAAGACCCCAGGACAACATCTAAAGAACTGCAGGCCTCACTTGCCTCAATTAAAGTCAGTGTTCACGACTCCAACATAAGAAAGAGACTGGGCAAAAACGGCCTGCATGGCAGATTTCCAAGGCGCAAACCACTTTTAAGCAAAAAGAACATTAAGGCTCGTCTCAATTTTGCTAAAAAACATCTCAATGATTGCCAAGACTTTTGGGAAAATACCTTGTGGACCGACGAGACAAAAGTTGAACTTTTTGGAAGGTGTGCGTCCCGTTACATCTGGCGTAAAAGTAACACAGCATTTCAGAAAAAGAACATCATACCAACAGTAAAATATGGTGGTGGTAGTGTGATGGTCTGGGGTTGTTTTGCTGCTTCAGGACCTGGAAGACTTGCTGTGATAGATGGAACCAAGAATTCTACTGTCTACCAAAAAATCCTGAAGGAGAATGTCCGGCCATCTGTTCGTCAACTCAAGCTGAAGCGATCTTGGGTGCTGCAGCAGGACAATGACCCAAAACACACCAGCAAATCCACCTCTGAATGGCTGAAGAAAAACAAAATGAAGACTTTGGAGTGGTCTAGTCAAAGTCCTGACCTGAATCCTATTGAGATGTTGTGGCATGACCTTAAAAAGGCGGTTCATGCTAGAAAACCCTCAAATAAAGCTGAATTACAACAATTCTGCAAAGATGAGTGGGCCAAAATCCCTCCAGAGCGATGTAAAAGACTCGTTGCAAGTTATCGCAAATGCTTGATTGCAGTTATTGCTGCTAAGGGTGGCCCAACCAGTTATTAGGTTCAGGGGGCAATTACTTTTTCACATATGAAAATGTAGATTTGGATTTCTTTTCTCCCTGAATAATAAAAACCCTCATTTAAAAACTGCATTTTGTGTTTACTTGTGTTATCTTTGACTAATAGTTAAATGTGTTTGATGATCAGAAACATTTTGTGTGACAAACATGCAAAAGAATAAGAAATCAGGAAGGGGGCAAATAGTTTTGCACACCACTGTATATAAAAAAAAAAAAAAAAGGCTTGTGGGCTGGATGCGATCTTCCAAAAGCTTTTATGACCTGCAGTGTGCTCAAGGACTCCATAGAATTTTAAAATTGTCTGGCCCAAGAGCAAGCTACAGAGATATAGTCAGCAGCCCACTTAACACAACTTCAAGAGGATCATTGCTAGCCAGGCCATTGTGGAGCCTTTACATGTAAAAATCTCAGGATCTTAAAGGAATAGTTCAGTGTGTAAATAGATTGTATGTGCAAAATAAAAAATGTTTCTAATATAGTTAGTTAGCCAAAAATGTAATATATAAAGGCTGGAGTGAACAGATGTCTAATAAAACAGCCAGAATCCAACTTCCTGCTTTTCAGCTCTATAACTCTGAGCTAGTCAGCGACTTGAAGGGGGGCCACATGGTACATTTCTGTTCAGTGAGTTTGTAATTGATCCTCAGCATTCAGCTCAGAATCAAAAGCAACAGATATGACCCATGTGCCTCCCCCCTCAAGTCTCTGATTGGTTACTGTCAGGTAACCAGGGTAACCAGTCAGTGTAAACCAAGAGACCTGAAAAGCAGGAAGTAGTGGTCTGACTGACTTGTTATACATCAAATCACTCCAGCCTTTATACATTACATTTTTGGCTAACTAACTATATTAGAAACATTTTTTATTTTGCACAGCCTATCTATTTACCCAGTTTTTATTTTTACACTGAACAATTCCTTTAAAAGGACAAGGAAAGTCTTTTAATTGATGTCTCTTTACCCAATAGAGAGCCTCAGTGTGCACCTGAATAAAAAAATAGTTTTTCCAAAAACAGCTCCAGTTTCCTGCAGTGCCCTCTGGAATGTATTGGTATTTCTCTGTTCTCCACACTTTTCTTTTCGCAAACATAATAAACATGGCACCGGGGAACTAACTGCACGTGTGGCAAAAAGATTTCTCCCACTGGACACGAGCATATATAAAAAAAGTTTATGCACTGTTACAATTTGCTACAAAAACAGCGCACAAGTAGTTTTAAATGCGCATGCGCTGCCTTCCAGTCGGAACAACTGCACAGACTCGCAGGTCTTGCTGCAGGAGCATGGAATCATGGGAATTTCTATTCTGGAACTCAGCGTTTTTCTCTCTACTTCAGCGCTTCTGATCACACAAATGCTAAAGACAGAGCAAACTTTAAAAAAAGGATAATACCATCGGTGGTACGCCGATCAATGAAAATATATTCATTATTGCACTTTCCTTGTCCTTTAAAAAGCAGTATTGAACAGGAAAATGCTTACATGCCATCCAATCTTCCTTTTAAATGTCCTTTTGAATTGAACTTCACCAGCCATTCATTAACTTTTCAGAAATGAGATTTCTCTGGCTTAGGGCTGGGGGATTTTAAACCAAGTCCCATGATCCCCTAGTTATACCACTGCATAAACTCTATGCAGACAGCAAATGAAGGCTTCCTGGTGGTTCCTGTTAGGCGGAGGCTACTAGAAGACTTACATATGCATGTTTTCTACATTTTAAAAAGGAAGATATAATTATACTCCATTTTAAACATTAGAAAAAACGTTTTTTCAAGGAATTCCCGAAGTTCAGTCCTCTAGCCGCAGCATAAAAGGATAAAAAGGCAGCGGCATAAAAGGATAAATAATCCAAAATGATGAAACAGCTCTCCCTAAGTAGAAAAGTTTTTCTTGCTCGAGAAAAGACAGTAAGAAAAATGCAGCGGCTGTGCAGAAGGAAATGTATCTAAAACCTTTTAATTTAGATTAAAAATCTTAGTGACATCATCCAGGAAGCGCCCAGAGAGAAACACAATGTAAGAATCTTTGCCGGCATGAAGCGGAGACACTAACACACCGGAGAAGGGAAGCGGGCTGGGAACTGGACTGACTGATATTTTTTTTACCTTATTTATGCGAGTGAAATTTTAAAACTATTACAAAATGAAAACCATTTGTTCCTACAGACTACAGTGGACAAACTACAGAAGAGAGATGTTTTGTTGAAAGATATACACACCCTCTTTTGGTGTACGAGTGGTTCTGAGAGATTTCAAGGGGAAGTTAACCCGATTTTACCATTTACAAGTGAATTTAAGTGGTTTTAAAGGTAAAGTTAACCCTATTTCACTAGTTGTAAAAAAACTTTTTTACACTAGTAAAAGGATAAACATTTTTTTCTTTTATTTTTCAGCAAATAACGAAAGGGTAGCACAAAAAGGTGTTAGAGAGAGTAAAAAATTACTGCACTATATATATCTATATAGATATATATATATATATATAATTTTTCTTGTGGTCTTTTGTTGTGCTTCTTCGGGAGTGCCGTTTCATCATTTTGGATTATTTTCCATTTTAAATATTGGCTGCCAATAAGTGACACCTGCTGGTAGAAACCAGATTCTCTTTTAACACTTGTGAAGGATTAGAGAAACAAATTTAAATATAAAAAAAAAAAAAAAAAAAAAAAGACAGCTTTCTGGATAATGGATTTCCAAATAAGGGACCTCATATTTTCTGCAGCTGCAAAGTATTCATTACTGTAAAAAAAAACAGCAAGCATTGATTCTTATAACTTTATTTAACCACAACCGGAAATTGCAGTAATACACTTTTAACAGGACTAAAATCAAAACTGTGGGCAAATAATACACTGAAACAGACATTTTTTTCGTTGTCGATGGAAGGAAGGAAATAAGGTTTACGGGGTGTGTAGACCCCATGAATAACCGTTTAATGGGCAAGAATCAACGCATGGTCTTCACGGGACTTTTAAAGTTGCTGGCTGCTTGTAGTTGAAGCTGGTATGCCATAGGGTGGATTTTGAAGCCATATAACCTAGAACAAGGAGAGACATGGAAAAATTAAAAACAATTTTAAAAAAGTGTGCAAGTACAAACACTGTCCTACCAGAAGCTGAATTATGTTGAAGTCCTTATAAGAAAGCAGCTTACCTCCTCATCAGGAAGAATGAAAGCAGCAAAGCAATACATTTGTACATACAGCTGAAGCAAAGCATAGAGCATGAACTGCACTCAAAACACCTTTTATGTACGACAGGAAAAATGCATACCTATGTATATAGTGTTTTTAACAAGGGTTGCTCCTTAAAAGGGAAACCATGTTTTTTTTTCAAAACACATCAGTTAATAGTGCTACTCCAGCAGACTTCTGCATTAAAATCCAATTCTCAAAAGAACAAACAGATTTTTTTTTATATTCAATTTTGAAATCTGACATGGGGCTAGACATTTTGTCAGTTTTCCAGCTGTCCCAGTCATGTGACTTGTGCCTGCACTTCAGGATGGAACTGCTTTCTGCAGTTATTTCTCCTACTTAATGTAACTGAATCAGTCTCGGTGGGACCTGGATTTTACTATTGAGTGTTCTACCAGGCAGCTGTTATCTTGTGTTAGGGATCTGCAATCTGGTTACCTTCCCATTGTTCTGTTGTTAGGCTGCAAGAGGGGGTGATACCACTCCAACTTGCAGTACAGCAGTCACATGACTTGGTGCAGCTGGGAAACTGACAATATGTCTAGCCCCATGTCAGATTTCAGAACTGAATATAAAAAATCAGTATGCTCTTTTGAAAAATGGATTTCAGTGCAGAATTCTGCTGGAGCAGCACTATTAACTGATGTGTTTTGAAAAAAAAAAAAAAAACATGTTTTCCCATGACAGGATCCCTTTAATGCCAGTGCTGTGAAAAATTACTGTATTTTGTGCTGCATTCTGATCTTTCCCTGTCTACATAGTGAGGGTCATGTACGAGAGAAATATTTCATTATAATCTTAATCAGTAAAAAAAAAAAAAAAAAACCGAACATGAAGTTTGAACATTTACAATTTGAAACAAACAAATAAACCAGCTGGGAGGTATAGCCCCTACAGGTCCCATAGGTGACAGATGAGATCATTAACGGGGAGTGATGCACCGAATTCGGTACGGTATTCAGCCATTTTCAGCAGGATTTGCATTCAGCCCAATCCTTGTGCCTGACCAATCCGAATCCTTAAAATCATGTGACTTTTCGTCACAAAACAATGTGCGTATGCAAATTAGGGTTCAGATTCGGTTCAGTATTTGGCCAAATCTTCGCCCGGATTCGGGGTAAACTTGTCATGATTGGTCACGGTCTATAGATATTGAAAAATATTTCATCCTGCTACATATTAAAGAAACGGAGAACAGATATTTGCATCGTTTCTGTCCATTAAAATTCTCAAGGAATTTCAGTGAATCGGATTTGCTCCGACAAATTCAGATGCTGAATGCTGAATTTAATTGTTCATTTTGGCAATAAAGGTTGAGGGGCAGATTTATCAAGGGTCGATTAGTAAATTCGAATGATTGTATTTTAAAATTCACACATTCGAATTTTAATAGCCCTGTTTGAATGTAAATTCAATGTGAGATTTATCACAGCTCGACCATGGAAACAGTACGAATTTGAATATTCACCCAGTTCATGTACAAGTCAATGGTAGAGGTCCATTGAGCTGTTTGGAGACATTAATAGCCTTCCTGACAGTTATGTTTTTTTTTTTTTTCAGGAGAAAATTTTGACTTATACGAATCAAATATGATTTCAATTTTCTATCCAATATTAACCATTCAAATTTATTCTTATTTAGTCGAATTGTGAGTATATTAGAATTTTAAAAAAAAGTCAGTGAATTTGAAATTCGTCCTTTGATAAATGGGCCTCTAAGATTCAATTTTCAATAGCATTTCTGTAAGTGAGGTCAGCATAATACTTCAAACCAAAGAATGGCTGTAAGGGTTGGGTCTTAAAGGGGACCCATCACCCAAAAAAATTATTCCAAATCCTATTTTATCACATTAGTCAAGCAAAATGAACTTTAATTACACTATATAAATTATTTGAATCTTGTTTCCTTTAATTCATAATTATAACAAGCAGGCAGGAGCCATTTTGTGCACACGGTTGTTAAGACAAGCCTTGCACCATCTCAGAATCTTGTTTGTGCACCAGAATGGGGGACCCAATGTCCATCCCCATGTACTTGCTACACAATTAAATGGTGTAGAGAACGGGGGAATGTGGGGAGAGCAGTGACATCTAGGAAGAGCTGAATGGAAAGTGAAAGTAATTGCTTGCATCGCCTCTATGCCTAAGGCGTAGAGGAGGGACAGACAATATTTGATTGACAGCTGAGATTTTTGAATGAGCTTACAACAGCTATGAATGCATTAATAAAAAATAGAAATTGGATTTCATGTTTAATTTGAAAAGGACTTTTATTATACAAATTTGTTTGTCTGGGTGTCAGGTCCACTTTAAGCCCAATATACACACACCATTTGTGAGTTCTACACTTTTTTTTTCAGGTAACATTTATTGAGGTAATTCTGAAGCATAGATTGACACGTTTGATACTTTCGTCTCAACACTATTTTTAATTACAAACACAACGATGCAGCGAGCGGACAGATTTCATCAGCTTCATCATGAGTCAGTAATTTGCAATGGAAAACTGAGTAACAGAATGGTCAAAGTTGTTTGCAGTGGGGAACAATATTTCATGTTAAAGGAGAATTTTAAAACTCCCCCATTAAAATACAGGTAGATGTTTAATAATAATCTACCTGACCCATGTTGGAATCAACCAATTAGAGCACAGGAGAATCTGTCAGGGACGGTCGCATGAGTCTGTTAATATGTGCTATAATAAGGAACTAAATATAGTCAATTAAAAAAAATAAGACAGTTTATGAAAATTAAATTACTCTTCACTATCACCCTCAATGCATCTGTCTTGACAGGTAGGTCTAAAACATCTTTTGGGGGAAGCAAGCTTTCCTAGCAGTGTTAGAGCTACCTCAAATAACAAAAGATTCCAGCACAAACAAAATCTGATAAAGAAAAAAGCTGACCCTGGCTCAAATTTTGCATATAGAGAGACAGGATTTCTGGTTATTTTAAAAGATTCAGCTCGAATACATTTTTTTTTTAGCAAAAATAACCCCCCCCCCCAAAGGATTTATTAGATCTGTCAATTAAAAATCAGACTCCTGCATGAAGGGAAAATAAAGAATGACAGATGCTGACTAGAGAGACGGAAGAGTAATTCATTCAAGAATTTATTATATTTAGAAAGTTTATTTCAAAGAGATGAAGCTTATATTTTCATTTTCGAGATCGTTCCCTGGTAAGAAAACAAACCCATTATTTCATGAAATCAAAACAGACTAACAAAAGATTTACTTTCAAGTTCAGATCATTTACAGTTCCAGCTTAAAGGGATACTGTCATGGGAAAAAATGAATCAGTTAATGGTGCTGCTCCAGCAGAATCCTGCACTGAAATCCATTTCTCAAAAGAGCAAACAGATTTTTTTATATTCAATTTTGAAATCGGACATGGGGCTAGACATATTGTCAATTTCCCAGCTGCCCCAAGTCATGTGACTTGTGCTCTAATAAACTTCAATCACTCTTTACTGCTGTACTGCAAGTTGGAGTGACATCACCCCCTCCCTTCCCCCCCAGCAGCCAAACAAAAGAACAATGTAACCAGATAACAGCTCCCTAACACAAGATAACAGCTGCCTGGTAGATCTAAGAACAACACTCAATAGTAAAAACCCATGTCTCACTGAGACACATTCAGTTACATTGAGAAGGAAAAACAGCAGCCTGCCAGAAAGCATTTCTTTCCTAAAGTGCAGGCACAAGTCACATGACCAGGGGCAGCTGGGAAATTGACGAAATGTTTAGCCCCATGTCAGATTTCAAAATTGAATATAAAAAAAATCTGTTTGCTCTTTTGAGAAATGGATTTCAGTGCAGAATTCTGCTGGAGCAGCACTATTAACCGATTCATTTTGAAAAAAAATGTTTTTTTCCCATGACAGTATCTCTTTAAGATAATGTTTTCTTTGCTTACATGAACACTAGTTAAAGGGGTTGTTCACCTTTGAGTTAACTTCTAGCAGAATGTAGAGATTGATATTCCAAGCCATTTGGCAATTGGTTTATAACTTTTTATTATTGGTGGTTATTGCATTATTAAGCTTTTTATTCAGCAGCTCTCCAGTTTGCAATTTCTTTGCTTACATGAACACTAGTTAAAGGGGTTGTTCACCTTTGAGTTAACTTCAAGCAGAATGTAGAGATTGATATTCCAAGCCATTTGGCAATTGGTTTTAATTTTTTATTTGTGGTTATTGCATTATTTAGCTTTTTATTCAGCAGCTCTCCAGTTTGCAATTTCAGCACTATGGTTGCTAGGGTCCAACCTACCCTAGTAACCATTCATTGATTTGAATAAGAGACTGAAATATGAATAGGAGAGAACCTGAATAGAAACAGGAGTAAGAAAGTACAGCAATAATACATTTGTAGCCTTACTGAGCATTTGTATTTCAGATGGGGTCAGTGACCTCCATCTGAAAGCTTGAAAGAGTGAGAAGACAATAATTCAAAAACTTTAAAAGATAAATAATGAAGAGCAATTGAAAGGTTGCCCATTTTATAACAAACTAAAAGTGAACGTAAATGTGAACATTATGTGATCACCCTTGGCACTGCTGCTTAAATTAATATTTATGCAACAGTTTATATAAAATTAAGTGGCATATTAAAGAATCTTATCAAACCGGTCTATATATTTAAGTAAATCTTGCCCTTTTACATCTCTTGCCTTGAGCCACCATTTTGTGATGGTCTGTGTGCTGCCTCAGAGATCACCTGACCAGAAATACTACAACTGTAACTGTAACAGGAAGATGTGAGGAAGCAAAACACAAATCTGTTAATTGGCTCATGTGACCTAACATGTATAGCTTGTTTGGTTGGTTGGTTTGTTGTGTGCAGCGTGAATCATACGATCCCAGGGGGCGGCCATTATTTTATAAAATGGCATTTTTCTATTTATGATTACCGAATGGCACATACTACTTAAAAAGTATATTATTATGAAAATGGTTTGTTTACATGAAGCAGGGTTTTACATATGAGCTGTTTTATGCAATATCTTTTTATAGAGACCTACATTGTTCGGGGGTACAGTTTTCCTTTAACTAGTCAGAGCTCAGGAGAGCAAATAAGACCAGGCACATTTCTTGATCAGGGATAATAAAATAGAAAATTGCTTCAGGGAGTTGCGCCATAGCTTAAATCATGTGCCTTTTAATATTATTTCATGATAAACTTTACAGAACAGCAATCAACAAAAATCATTCACAAATATAAGGGAGATACTTATAGGTTACAAATAATTTGTATGGAGGCTAGTGCTGCCTTTCTCCCTACAATTCTCCAGGGCTTGGCACAATGTAAGTATAAGTAAAACATTTATTTGCCCCCCCCCCCATGTGTGCTTCTTTTGCTCTATTTACAAGGATTTATTTTTTTTCTAGAACAAAGATTTAATTTTACATATTTCTCCCTTCAAACAAATGCATCTGGCGAAATAAATGTCTGTTAAAATTGAATAGTTTCCATTACAACAACAAACAGCATCTACAGTAAGGGGACTCTTACCTTGGAACAAATTGATTGGCAGGCCTCTTGGGCCTATACTCAGGGTGAACCATAAAAAGCATGTGAGGAAATCCAGTGCCAAAATATGCTCCATCGGTGTGATGATGGCGTGAGGATTTGGGTGTGTAAACATCCATACACTTGGGACAATACAGTTTTACCATAGCTTCCCCAGGGATATCTGAGAGACCTTGGAAAATGACAGTAAATATGTAAGAACAATTGTTGTTTCAATGGTTAGAGAAAAAATATATTCATGTAATACTCAACACAAGGATATTTTAAAGAAAATCCCAAATGGAATAATTACAATTTCAACAAAACTTTTACCATATATTTTGTGCTGTAAGATCTTAAGGGGCAGATTTAGCAAGGGTTGAATTTTGTATTTGAAAAACTTTGTAATTTGAATTCAAAAAGACCAACCAATTTATTATAAAAAAATATTGATTTTTTTTTTGCAGGTGAATAGTCCGTATTTGTTCAAATTTGAATCGAACAAACCGAAGAGTACGAATCAAAGTTTAAAAAAAAAAAAAAACTAAGATTTTTCCAACAATTGACTCCAAATTGGTTCTAGGAGGTCCCCATAGGCTAAAACAGCAATACGGCAGGTTTTAGATGGCGAATGGTCGGTTGAACTTTTAAGAGACAGTATTTAGTGTTTAGTAATCTTAGTTCAGAAGAACGGAGCATGCTCATGAGCCAACAGCCAAAGTCAATTTCTGTTAATATCAGCAACTATTGTATCAATTCTAACAGCTGCCTGAAACTCAGGGATTCTGCTCAGCAGGGACAAAGATACAAATGTATCAACTAAAAGTATCCATTTAAAACAGTTAAAGGGTCGGCAACCCCCATTCGCAGAGCTGCTTTAGAAGGTGAAAATTTGGACTTTACACTTCAATATTAAAAAAATTATCACAAATAGAAAATGGAAAGTAATTGGAGAAAGTCTATTACTGGTGAACTATCTGAAACCAACCGAACTGGAAAAAAAAAAAAAAAAAAGGGTCCGAAGGTGAACAACCCCTTTAATAAATAACACCATAAAGGTCTGGTTTAGATTGCAGCTCTGCATCAAATTTCAGTTTAGAAAAAAACAGTTATAGTTTGTCCTTAATAAAAGATGTAGCGGGCCTTGTGAATTTTACAGAATGTAGACCCTTTAGCTATTCCCTCATTTTACTGGACAAAGCTGAAAATGATGGAAACATTGTTCTCTAGGGCAAAATCTTGGATATACCCCAGTGATATTTCACTACAGTCACACGTAGTGTATCCTCCATTTCTCTCCTGCTGCGTTTTACAATTCGGCAGCTGATCCTTTCTAATCAGAAGCTCCTTGTAGCTGCACCGACAGCCAGAGCTTTGACCTGAGTGAAGATAAATGGAGCGGAGATAAAAACAGGCATTTTCAGTTCAACTTCCTCATCATGTAGCTGCACTCAGGCCGAAGCTGTGCAGATACCTGGAGATGTGAAGGGGATGGGATCTGCTTCTCTCTGCCCTGATTACAAAATGCAGGAGGAGAGAAGTGGAGGATATATTGTCACTGTAGCCTTAGTGTATTCCCAGTAATAGAGCCAAAACACAGAAATAGTGGTGGGCATACAAAGAAACACAGTTTTGTATTAAATCTGACCCACCAACTTTCTTTTAAAAGTATACACATAAAAACTGTTGCATGCACATCCATAAAGAATTTAGAGGGGAACAGTAATGCCAGGTAATGCCAAAATCTGAAGTTAAAAGCAAGGGGGGTGCCTTTGTACTGTCTAAGACAAAAGTGTTTCATTTATGACTTTTAGAATTGTTACTGCCTAAGACTCTCAAAAAAAAAACCCCAAAACAAAATCATGTTTCTGATATTGCAAGAGAGAGAGAATAGGCCAAGTCATTTTCTTGCCCTGTCATACACTTCTTACCAATAGGTAGCATGGGCTGGTTCTCACAGTATACTCTGGGACAGTAGCCAAAATCTCCCTGTTGATATTTCTCCAGCTGCAAAAAAAACAACAAATACAATATTTATATAGATAATTAATGTAGTAATTATGACTGTGATTAAACAGTGTCTAAAAGCTAGACTGTTGGATGCAGACACAACCGTAAGGGTCAGGCCACACGAGCAGATTTGGGGAGATTAGTCATCCCAGCGACAAATCTCCTCTTGTTTGGGGCGACAATCTCCTCAAACTGCCCTCCCCCTGCCCTCCACTGGCTCACGATGAAACTTCGGGCGACTTAGGAAAACAAAGCTCTGCGTGTGCAGGGGGAAGGCAGTTCGGGGAGATTGTTGCGCCGAAGAAGAGAAGATTTGCCGATGGGGCGACTAATCTCCCCGAAACTGCTCGTGTGGCCTGACCCTTAAGCTGCCCAAAAAAAATAGATCTATATTATAAACTCTCTTACCATTTGAGCAATTCCACGGTTAGTCAAAATGTAACGGGCATGGATTAGTCCATACAACATCTCTGCAGCTTGTTCAATGAGGTCACTTTGATTGGGATTATCTTCCAATTCCTCATCTGCATGAGAATAGCATAAATAAAAATTGAGATTTGGTATAAATGGGACCATTGATTGCACATACACATAGCATAGACCAAAGACAGCTGGCAAGTCAACATTCAATGTAAACCCAGCAAACAATAAGATACACAATGCTATATACTGTTATAAAAAGAGCAGGTGATGAATAAATTGGATGATTTTACAGGGCACCACCATTGTGCAAATCTAACAATTGTTGGTAAAGTAAACAGCTGTTGTTGGTACTCTACTACTATTTATCCAAGAAATATAGAATATACTACACAGAAAACAGTGCACTGTCCCACAATAGACACAAGAGAAAGGTTTGACATTTCTAATTGTTGTAAAGTACAGCTTGGATATAAAACGTTCTAATGGAAAGATAACTTTTACTTATGTGCCTATGACAGAATGCATACGAAGTTAGATACATGCACAGTGGGAACTTCTCTCACCAGGTTCTAGATCCAGTATCATGTCCAGTGCCTGTCTATAGTGTGGGACCTGCTCATTGAGTCCTGTCAAGTTAAACTTATCCTGGATATAGTCTTCATCCACCTACAAAAGAAAGTATGTAAACACTAGAAAAGGAAAACACCATCTTTAGAAATCCAGATGTAACATTTAAAAGGCTGCCCTGTTAAAGGGATACTGTCATGGGGAAAATTTTTTTTTTTTCAAAATGAATCAGTTAATAGTGCTGCTCCAGCAGAATTCTGCACTGAAATTCATTTCTCAAAAGAACAGATTTTTTTATATTCAATTTTGAAATCTGACATGGGGCTCGACATATTGTCAATTTCCCAGCTGCCCCAAGTCATGTGACTTGTGCTCTGATAAACTTCAATCACTCTTTACTGCTGTACTGCAAGTTGGAGTGATATCACCCCCCTCCTTCCCCCCCCAGCAGCCAAACAAAAGAACAATGGGAAGGTAACCAGATAACAGCTCCCTAACACAAGATAACAGCTGCCTGGTAGATCTAAGAACAACACTCAATAGTAAAAACCCATGTCTCACTGAGACACATTCGGTTACATTGAGAAGGAAAAACAGCAGCCTGCCAGAAAGCATTTCTCTCCTGAAGTGCAGGCACAAGTCACATGACCAGGGGCAGCTGGGAAATTGACAAAATGTCTAGCCCCATGTCAGATTTCAAAATTGAATATAAAAAAATCTGTTTGCTCTTTTGAGAAATGGATTTCAGTGCAGAATTCTGCTGGTGCAGCACTATTAACTGATTCATTTTGAATTTTTTTTTTCCCATTACAGTATCCCTTTAAGAGTAATGACAGATGGTGTTTTGTCATCTACATTTAGTTGTGGCAACAAAATGCTGAAAACTTCCTTTCTATTGCAGATAATGTTAAATGCCTTTTGTAAAACACAAAATCCCTAATTGTGCAAAAAGTTACTTCTTTAGATATTTTTGGGCAAATATGTGATTTAAGTGTTCTACATGCAGTAAATGGAGAAGTAAAAGGGTTTATAAGTAAATTTTGACTTGACTGAAATTCCAAAGTGGAGAGCTGACAAACAAAAAGCTAAATTCAAAAATGACAATATACATATAAAATGAGGACCATCTGCAATGTCTCAGAATATTATTGGTTACATCAAACATTTTTTTTAAAAAAAAATCACTTATTTACATTTTTCAATGAAACAAGTACAGTCATCAATAGTACAATAATCATCTTAAGGTGACTGTATAGGTAACGACATTAATATTGCAGTTTAGGGGACACTTTGATACATAGGGGCATGTTTACTAACATTGGAGATAAATATCTGGAGAGATTTCTGGAGATGTTGCCCATGGCAACCAATCAGCAATTAGATTTAAACAGCCACAGCCAAGTTAGAAAACAAAAGCAAAGATCTGATTGGTTGCTATGGGCAACATCTCCAGAAATCACTCCAGATATTTATCTCCAATATTAGTAAACATGCCCCATAGAATCTGAATAAAGAAAAGAGGGAAACTAAAATAGCCTTCGCCATTTACCGTTTGGACATCAACCAAAATTTAAAGGTGAACTACTTTGTTAAGTAAAAAGACTCACCTCACAGAAAAACTCATTGCCTCTTAAACCACAAAACCAGCTAATCCAGGACACCTCCTCCGAGCTACTCATTTTCTAGCCTGTGGGACCAAAAAAAAAAAGGCTTTTATACATCATCAAAAAAGTAATCCTAGTAAGGGCAGAGATATATGGTAAAATTAGGGGAGATTAGTCGCCTGGCGACAAATCTCATCTTCTTCGGGGCGACTAATCTCCCCAAACTGCCATTCCCTAGCTTCCCGCCGGCTATAATGTAAATTGCCAACGGGATGGCACTCAGAGCGCTTTGTTTCCCGAAGTCGCCCGAAGTTTCCTCGTGAGGCAACTTCGGGTGGCTTTGGAAAACGAAGCACTTCGAGTGCCATCCCGCCGGTGATTGACATTCTAGCAGGCGGGAAGGCAGGGGAGACAGTTCAGGGAGATTAGTCGCTAATCTCCAGGCGACTAATCTCCCCGAATCTGAGGGTGTGTCTCTGCCCTAAAATTAGTAGAGGGTGAATTTATGTGTAAAGGAATTATAGAAAATAAACAGCAAAAACTAACAAAGCAGTGTTAAAACAGAAAAAAAACAAGGGGGTACAGAAACTATAGCACTTGACATGGAATTCAGCAAAGGAATAGTAAAAAAAAAAAAAAAAAGGGGAACAGATACAAAGGGGGGATGGGTAAGATCAGTTGACAGAAATAAAGGGCAGTAAAACAAAGGACACAAGATACCATAGCAGAATTACAGTGTCGTATAATTGGGATAGGGGCAGGGCTGTATTTTTATATAGGCCCCTGAGGGGTGCATATTTTTTTCGGTTTTGTTTGTTTTTTTTCTTCAAAAACCCTCCTCACCCTCCGCCACGGATTTCCATTGGAAATCCGGTGATGGAGATGACGGGGTCCAAGGAAGACTGTGGAAGTGACGTCACACGCACTGATGTCACTTCTGCTGAACGCGTTGCGTGATGTCAGCGCAAACGGCACGTGATGTCATTGCGTATGATGTAGGTGCGAGTTTAGGTCCGACGCACTGGACAGCATCGGACCTAAATACAGCCCAGGGTGGGGGTGGGATATATATATATATATATATATATATATCTATATATCTCTATATCTATATATATCTATAGAGAACAAAGGAAACAGCACCAAGGGTCTTTGCAAAATATTTGTATTATGGGGGGACCGAAACATCGGTTGGGCACACCATAAAAAAAAAAAAAAAATATATATATATATATATATATATATATATATATATATATATATATATATATATACATAATTTTTTTTATTGGCACTCACAAAGCATCGAGTCAATTGCCGGGTGCTTACAAAAATAATTAAATTTAAACCGTAGAAAGCACTCACGGCACCATGTTATTTAAAGAAAAAAAAAAAAGTCTTTTATTTACACAACCACACACCAATGCGTTTCTGTCCGCACAGGACCATCATCAGGTCCTGTGCGGACCAAAAGGCTTTGGTATGTGGTTGTAGAAAAAAAAGACTTTTTTTTCTTTAAATAACATGGTGCCATGTGTGCTTTCTACGGTTTGAATATATATATATATATATATATATATATATATATATATATATATATATATATATATACACACACACAACAGTCCAGAAGTCTGTCCACATCATCCACTTTGTGAATGCTTGATCAAATAATCATAATAAAGGCCCCAATGTGGGCCGAAAAGTTGGCTGCACAGTGATGCTGCAATAAATATTTGGTGATTTCAGAAATGGGTCCATCTTGAATATTATATATACAGTTATATATATACAGCGAATCCTCAATTTTAAATCTGACCTGATTTTAAGATTTACCTAATTTTACTTTGTTGTTTTGCGGCCTCACCTATATATTTTGCAGTAATAAATTTCCCTGATTTTACATTTTCCTGGATTTTAGACCATTTTTTCTGGTCTTCTAAAGAATCTAAAACTGGGGGTTCTACTGTATATATATATCTCTATCTATCTATCTATCTATCTATCTATATATATATATATATATATATATATATATATATATATATATAGATCTGTTCATAAGGCCAGAAGCAGAGAGAAGACACATTAGAGAGGCTGGAGCAGATCTCTTGACTGTTCCCACTGTATTGAGCTGGAGGATCGTGGAAGTAGATTAGAGGGGAGCAGCCTCATGTACCCCTTCTCGCCTATAAACCCACACCCCCAATACATAAGAATGTGCAATAACGAGGGCAAAATATAATGGATTGCAGTGCAACTACAACTACAACGCTCCCATCGCACAGAGCATCGTATGCTGCAGGGCGATCAATTGTATGTACATACACAGGCTTACTGCTGGGTACAGACAAAAAGTACTATACACAACATTGTCAGAGAGAAAAAGGCAAAGCAAAAATAGAATGAAAGTTGTGGGCAGTACGTATGGTTAGGCCGGAAGAGATTAGGGTGAAGCCAGTGGCCAGGCGGGGGTGATGTAAGGCCCTAGTCTATAGCGCGAGATTTCCGGTCCAAATAAACGCGTTGAAAACACAAGACACATCCGAGATACACTGGAGGACTAAAGGGGCGGAACCGGAATGTCCAAGGCATTTCCCACTCCAAATACTTACCTCCACGGGACCACTCCTTGCCGTTTATTTGGAGGCTTTGAACCGGCAAAATATCACCGCAGCGCACTAGGCCCGGTCCCACTGAGTGCGCAAGCGCATAAGGAACCTGAAGGCCGGAAGTAATTCGTTGCCGATGCATTGTGGGAAATGTAGTCCCATGGATAAAACTGCAGCGGAAGTGAATACCATTGCTAATTTGAGAGGGGAGACCTGCATCACTACTACGTTACTTATGTGCCTTTTAAAGCTTTTTAGCTGTAGGCTCAAGTGAGGCTTTATAGAGACTTTTTAGTAGCGTTATAGAAAATATAGTCATTAAACAATGCCTGTGGTTTTTTTTTTGGCATTATAGACACAGGTTCATAAGATGCTCACTTGGTTTGGAAGGACCAGCTGCAAACTTTACTCTTTGGGGCACATTTTACAAACATCGAAGGTGATGTTGCCCAGAGCAACCAATCAGATATTTTCTTTTGTTCTCTAACTCGTAGGTGTCTTTTTAAATGTAGTTTCTAATTATCTTTGTCTCCAGAGTTAATAAATACACCCTTTTGTGTTAAGTTTATTGCACTGAACTGCTTTATGTTACTAAATGCAGTTATTTGTTGTATGTGCCTGTTATAATGTAAGGGTGACACCTCCTGGGACAGTCCCGATTTTGACAGCTCAATCTGTCCCGTGTTTGTTACTGAAATGTCCCAATTTTCTCTTTAATCTCCTGCACTGAACAGCCAGAAAAATATTCAGGTTTCTAACTTTATTGGCCTTTGGCAGAGAGCCCAGAATAGATACTTAGATACATTTGTAACAGTTTAGATAAGGAGGTCTCTTGGGAGAACTTAGACTAACAGCTTAAAGGGCAATTCATCTTCATTAGCATAAAAATACACATAGAAAATACACAGAAATGTGCCATATTTTGTAAAATGGACATGGTAATTAGGGTGTTAGGCCACAAAATGTTGACATTTTGACAAAAAATTTTGACACACCGCGCAGCAAACCTTTTTGTCCCTCTTTCTATTTCCAAAATGTTCGGAGATATGCAAAGATGATGGGTCTAAACGTAAGCTATTCATTGTTTCATTTGAGTAGTTTCATTTGAACGGTCTGATGCTGTGCAAGGCACAATCAAGGTCAGGTAAAACCAACCTCTAATCTAAAGCAGTACTTCACTGATTTGTCATCAGAAATGGCCCATCCAATTGAAAATCCTTATGCCTGTGTTTTGTGCTTTAGCAGAATGCATTCTAGAATAGTTGTGTGATACTATGAAGCTGTTCAATCTAATTTGTCATATGACCAGGTCTGTGATTTTGGAATAAATGCATGGCAGACTGAAGCGGGAAAAAAGGGGGATTTACAGACTTATGCAGATTGTCTCTCTCTACATAATACTTGTTAATTTAAAGGTGAAAAAACCCTTTAAAATATATTATTTACAGTTTAGCGTTCAGTCAATTTAGTTAATTTAGTTTATTAGATGACTTGGTGCACATTTTCCTCCCTAGTTCCTAGAGTGTTTTTATAATTGATTCTTTTTTATGTTTTCTGTATAAGTTTGTTTTTTCCTTATCTTGCCAGGATACTAATCTCATATCTACCATTAGGTGGGGCAGGGGAGCATTTTTTTTGCAAAAAGAACACAACACAAATTCCTGCTTTCAGCTTTCTTAACTCTGGGTTAGTCAGCGACTTGAAGGGGGGCCACATGGGACATAACTGTTCAGTGAGTTTGCAACTGATCCTCAGCTCAGATTCAAAAGCAACAGTTATGCCCCATGTGGCCCTCCTTCATTGATTGTTTACTGATTGGAGAGCTGAAAAGCAGGAAGTAGTGTTCTGGTTATTGTGCTAGACATCCAGTCACCTTTATAGATTACTATTTTTTGATAACTACATGTATAGAATTTTTTTTTATTTTGCACAGTTAGTTTGCAATTGATCCTCAGCATTCAGCTTACATTCAAAAGCAACAGTTATGACCCATGTGCCCCTCCCTCAGGTCACTGATTGGTTACTGCCTGGTAACCAATCAGTGGAAACCAAGAGAGCTGCAATGCAGGAAGTAGTGTTCTGGCTGTTATGTTGGACATCTTGTCTAACATAATTAAAATCCCCCATTATAATTACTTTACACTTCATTTTCCGAAGTCGCCTGAAGTTGCCTCACGAGGAAACTTCGGGCGACTTCGGAAAGCTGAAGCTATCACAGTGCCATCCCGCCGGCGATTTACATTTTAGCAGACAAATAGGGCAGAAAATAAAATTATATGAAGGATGGTATTTTTTTCCTGAAAAGGTGGGAACTCTACTGTTTACCACAGTTGCTGAATCTAATGATTTTCAAACCAAAAGAGAAAATAAAAATGGTTAATAAATAAAAGCTATACCACAGTATGTCTCCCTCACAAGAAGATAAAGATCCGCTGCCAGTTGAGCAACAGGAGTTTGTGAAAGCTAATGCTGGAGGATCAGTGACGATCAGCTGTTCCTTTACAAATATTTCCACCAGTTTCGCTGCAACCTGGTCTTTGGGCTGTGAGAGTGAAACAAATCTTCTAGAACTCCCATCCTACAAATACAGAACGAGATCTGAGAATCGTAATCAGCAACTAATTATTGCTAACCTGACAGAGAGTGACTCCGGAACATACTGCTGCCATGTGGATATTCCCAGTGATCCGAATAACAAAAGAAGTGCAGTAAAAGTGACTTCAATAGAGAGTCAGAAAGGTACTACCGAAATGTATATACTAGCTTTTTAGGATTTATTTATTGACTAAATTTTACATTTTACATTATATTGTTATTTTACAATCACTGATGACATAAAGGTATGGGACCTGTTGTCCAGAATGCTCAGGACTTGGGGGTTTTCAGTAGGGATGCACCGAATCCAGGATTCGGTTCGGTATTCGGCCAGGATTCGGCCTTTTTCAGCAGGATTCGGCCGAATCCTTCTGCCCGGCCAAACCGAATCCGAACCCAAATTTACATATGCAAATTAGGGGTGGGGAGGGAAATCGAGTGACTTTTTGTCACAAAACATGGAAGCAAACAATTTTTCCCCTTCCCACCCCTAATTTACATATGCAAATTAGGTTTCAGATTCAGTTCAGTATTCGGCCGAATCCTTCGCCAATGATTCGGGGGTTCAGCCGAATCCAAAATAGTGGATTCGGTGCATCCCTAGTTTTCAGATAAAGGATCTTTCTTTAGTTTGGATGTCTACTATGGAATAATTGAAATATTAAATCCAATAGGCTGGTTTTGCCTCCAATAAGGATCAATATCTTATCTTGGATCAAATACTAGGCACTTTCTATTACAGAGAGAAAGGAAATTATTTTTAAAAACTTGGATTATTTGGATAAAATGGAGTCTGTGGGAGATGGACTTCCAGTAATTTGGATCTTTCTGGATTTCTGGATTTTTTAAGAACTTTCATAGCATTCGTGATGTTAATGAAGGAGTTTTTAATCATGGTTTCAAAAAGCTCTTAAAAACACTAAAATTCGAATAAATGGTCCCATTGTGTGTGTTTTGTATTTACTCATGCACGAACATATAGCATTATTTTGAGAGCAGAGCTCCTTCTTCAGGTGTTAAAGATTGTAATCACACATGACCTATTTATAAATAAGAAACCTATGTGCTGGTCTTCACGTGGATATCTTTATACGGTATTCTCCAGGTTGGTGTTGAAGTGTATATCAGATCACAGAATGCCTAAAGCAGGAACCACACCACCAAAGTTTGTTTCGAACAAATTGTGTAAAGGTTCGGCATGTATAAATAAAGAAAATAGTGTATTAGTTATTATTGTACAGATGTATATTTTAATAAAAATAACTTACATAGGATTATACATAAAGACTGTGGTTAAATGTTAAGAGGGGCCCAGAGTATCCAAGACGAGCTGGAAGGTAGAACCAAATATACAGTATTGAAGTATGTTTTAATTAATAGAAATATGCTGATTAAAACATTGGATAGAAAGTACATTCAACACATTTATTTTTCTTTTTTTTGAACAAATGTGTTTTAAGTGTATTAGGTGTATATCAAGAACATACCTTTATTCTGCTAAAAATCATTAATACATTAGATGAACTCAGTAGGTTTGTTTTGCCACAAATATGGATTAAAGGAAAACTATACCCCCCCAAACAATGTAGGGCTCTATAAAAAGATATTGCATAAAACAGCTCATATGTAAAACCCTGCTTCATGTAAATAAACCATTTTCATAATAATATACTTTTCTAGTAGTATGTGCCATTGGGTAATCATAAATAGAAAATTGCCATTGTAAAAACTAAGGGCCGCCCCCGGGATCGTACGATTCACAGTGAACACAAACATACCAACAAACCATACTTGTTAGGCCACATAAGCCAATTAACAGACAGAGTTCTGTATTTTGTAGGGATGCACCGAATCCACTTTTTTGGATTCGGCCGAACCCCCGAATCCTTCACGAAGGATTCGGCCGAATACCGAACCGAATCCGAACCCTAATTTGCATATGCAAATTAGGGGTGGGAAGGGGAAAACATTTTTTACTTCCTTGTTTTCTGACAAAAAGTCACGCAATTTCCCTACCTGCCCCTAATTTGCATATGCAAATTAGGATTCGGATTTGGTTCGGCCAGGCAGAAGGATTCGGCCGAATCCGAATCCTGCTGAAAAAGGCCGAATCCTGGCCGAATCCCGAACCGAATCCTGGATTTGGTGCATCCCTAGTATTTTGCTTCAACACTTATTCCTGTTACAGGATATTTATCCAGGGTCGAATTTTGAATTGAAAAAATTTATTTATCTTCTTCCTGTTACAGCATATTTGTCAAGGGTCGAATTTTGAATTGAAAACACTTCGAATTAAAAAAGACCAACCAAAATTAAGTTGTAGTTTTTTTGGGGTTTTTTTTGATCGAATAGGTCTGTTTTTGATCGAATAGGTCCATATTCGGGCGAATTTGAATCAAAGGAATAGCGCATTTGATCGAAAATGATTCTAAGTTTTCCGCCAAAAAACCTTTGATTTTTCAATCTGGCTCCCCCTTAACAACACTTGCACTGCTGCGCCTCCACGCAGGCGCGTGGGCGGTTGTGCAGGCGAGCCCAAACCTGTGTTCATTGAGACGCGCAGAGGGAAGCCGGGAGGGGGACCCCGGTGACTGCCTGGAGGGGCCTTCATGTGGCAGTCCTAGTGGGCCTCCATTACTCCAGTCCGACCTGGGCAGATGCCATGTTTGGGCATGTTACATCTGGTACGCAGGCTTCCTATTGTTGACTGAAGAGCTAGATATGTGCACTGGAAGCCAACCTTGTGAAAGAGAACACGTCAAAACATTTTTGTGAATGTATTTTTGCATTTATAAATCAAGGAAATTATTTATCTTGACCCTCACTTGATATAGGTGGAAATCTGCACATTTGCTTTAAGGAATGTCCACCCAAAAACTGAGTTTCGAATAATAAAAAGGTAGTTCTAAGCAACTTTCTAGTATACATATATTAAAAATGGTTAATAATTCCAAAGTTATTTGTAAATATAATTGCTACTGAAAGCAGTATTTATTTAGCTGGTTCCAACTCCTGAAACAGTGTAGCAGAAGCCAGCATATTAACAGATCTGGCATTGTTACAAGAGTTGGAACCAAAGAACAGAAATTGATAAGCAAGTACTCCTTTCAATTGCAATTCCAAATAACTTAGAAACCATAGACAGTATTTAATTAACATAGATTAACGTATGTTCATTTAATCAATACAACAATAAAATAAGTTTTCTGCTGAACATATCTTTCAAGCAATATATAAGTTGAAATACATTTTTACAGTGAAATATTTTGTCTTTTTTTATTCTATGAGCAGCTTTAAAAATATTGCACCCTTTAATATGTATCTGTGCATGTTCCTACAATGTTCTGTTCACATGACTTGGGGCAGCTGGGAAATTGAGAATATGTCTAGCCCCATGTCAGATTTCAAAATTGAATATAAAAAAATCTGTTTGCTCTTTTGAGAAACGGATTTCAGTGCAGAATTCTGCTGGAGCAGCACTATTAACTGACTTATTTTGAAAAAAAAATTTTTTTTCCCATGACAGTATCCCTTTAAGTATGTTTCGGTAAAATGCATTAACCTACAACCAAAGAGCTAATTTTGGAATCAACTAGAAAAAATCAAGACCACCTATAAAAACTTTGGATGAAAAAATTAAATAAATTAATAGAATTGGTGCTTTTCTATTTTTAATCCAAAGAAAGCAACTGTTGTTGTGGTCTGAACCTGCCATGCAATACAGCATTCATACACAGGTGACCACATTTCCCATGATGTCACAAATGAGGTCAAGAGACTCACAGAGTAAAGTAAACCGGATGGTGTGTTTAGAATTCACCTGAATGCAAAATAATTGTGGGACTCTGGCTGTTCTGCTGAAAAATGGACATTTCTTTTAAATTTACATTTGCTTTATTAATGCTTTTGGTGTATCACCAGATGAAAGGTAAGAAAGGGAAATGTTCAACATCAGTTTTAAACTGTATTTAATGATACCATGTTTGATAGGCTTATATGTAGCCCCTTAAATAGTCTTCAGTAATAAACGGCAGTATAAACAATAATTTGCACACATGAAGGTTCAACATTGATTGAAGGGAAAAGAGAAATGATCGCACAAACCTATAACATTGAAATACCTTGTATTAGTTAAAAATTTTTGGAAATATTTTAGTATAACTCTAAAACATCGACAGGGAACTTTTGTAAGCTATGATTCATCAAGACTTTTTTTTTTTTTTTTTTGAAACAATGGAAAAATCAGGTATATGAAAGTCAAATGTGGATAATATAGAAAATACTGTCCATATGCTGCACATAGAATCTAAAACAAACAAAAACAAATCTGTTTTAACCTAATATCTTAAATTGCCTGATCACAGGTGATACGCCACAATTTATTTATTTTTTTATTCTTTTTGAAATCCTACCACTCTTTACCTAGGGACTCATTTACTAAGGGTCAAAGTAAATATTGGAATTCAAAACCTTTGAATTACAAAGTAATTTTTGGGTACTTCGACCATCGAATAGGCCAAATTCGACTACTATTCGAAGTGAAAATGCCTCCAACCATTCGAAAATCAAAGTACTGTCTCTTTAAAAAAACTTTGATGCCTATGGGGACCTCCTAGAACCTATAGCCAGTATTTGGCTAAGTTTTGAGAAGTCGAAGGATTTTTTTAGTATGATTAAATCGTTTGAATCGTTCGATTCGAAGTATGATCGTAGTACGATCTTAAAAATCCTTTGACTTCGAATGTCGGAGTAGCCTATTCGATGGTCGAATTTCGAGGTTTTTTTCACTTCGAAATTCGACCCTTGATAAATCTGCCCCCTAAACCATGGATGAAAACTACATTAGAAATTTAACCATTTTACCATATAGTTTGTCTTCATATGAGATTCCATAGCTTTGTTGTATTACCCAACATCTCTTTATCAGAAGGCTTACAGTCCTTTTCTTCAATTAAACTAAAGAAAACAAAAGAATCCAAAAAAAAAAAATTAAAATTATATTTCAATGCAAGAGCGAGGGTCAGTTGATATAAAGATTACAATATTAAATAATATCACCTAATAAGATAATACTGTATCTGTAATTCTAAAATGTACTACATAACTGATTTTTGAAATTTGAATAAGAAACAATAATTTAACCAATGACAAATTGTTACAATACAGTACTTTATTTGCAAAATTGTATTGTTTCACCACTATGAATATGTTTGGCATTTAAAAATGTTGGTACAGTATTTAACAATGATTATTTAAAAACAAAAAAACTATTGCAAAAGTGCACTCTATCATAAAAGGTAACCAAAAGAGTATCAATTTTCAAAATCTACTACTCTAAGTGGGTTATCAAAGTCAGAATTTAACTCAATATTTTCTGAAAAAAAACGAATCCGCAAATTTTTTCTGCTTATTTATTAATACATTTTCCTGAGGGAAAAAATCTGAAAACATTGTGAAAAATACGAATTGTATGAATTTTTTGCGCAAAAACGTCGGATTTTTGGCACGAAACCCAGCGCAGATCAAAAATATTTGAGACTTCTCCCACTGACTTATATGCAACATTGCAGGTCTGAGATGCCGGATTTTCAGATTCTGACTTTTTCTATTCTCGGGGTGTAATAAATTCGGATATAATTCGTGTTTTTTTAAAATTTCTATACTAAAAAACAAAATCTTTTTTGGATTTTTGGCATTCAGAGTTTAGTAAATAACCCCCTTAGGGTGTACATTCATTTTAGCAATCTAAGGGGGGGCAATCGTGGAGGATTATTTAACTGATTTTATCGGTTTTAGAGGTCTTTGAAACCACGACTAAACTTACAAACTCTAAAATCACGATTGTTATTGAATTTATTAAAAGTTCTGAATATAAAAAGTAAGGATAAAACAAAGCACTGCAAGGTGTGCTAACAAATACGAATACCTATTTTCAAGTTTTTTGGACAATTCCTAGAGAAAAAACCCCAGAAAACCTCTAAAATCAAAAACTGAACGGTCCAATCACATCAGCACAGCTCCTATTAACTTATATAACAAAGTTTTGCCTTAGAGGTTTTCCTGGTTTTCAAATCTCGACTTTTTAGAGCTTTTTAGAAATTCAGGAAAACCACATCTTTTTTCAAGATTTGTGGGGGAAAAAACTAAATTTGATTGTTAGTAAATGAGCCTCCTAGTATCCTAAAAAAAATTAGACTAAACACAAAAGCAATCCACGGATACACCCATGTGCCACCTGCATCAGATTTAGATGCCCTATTCAAGGGGGTATATTTATCAAAGAGGAAAGTTAGAGATCACCGCAGTCCGCCTCTCTCCATTCATTTCTATGGGATTTTTAAAGGTGTATTTATCAAAGGGTGAAAGTTCATCATTTGATGAATATGCCATTAAAAATCCCACAAAAATGAATGGAGAGAGGCGGTATTTCACACTAGTGGACTGTGGACATCTCTAACTTAACTCTTTGATAAATAACCTGAAAAATACACTGCACCATTTTTGTTGCACTTTGTGCATTAACATATCATATTACATGAGGCCATCTGAGTCCATTTTTAGGCAAAATATTTTATAGTTTATTGAAAAGTCCATGTAACTATAAAGAGGAAATGTGAAAAAATCATTTTGTTTTTCTCAACAAAATGTGTAATGTGTCAAAATTATCAGGCAAAGTGTTTTTTTTTTTTTAAATTATATTATTATATGATTTTTCTTTCTTGCAAGATGGCAGCCTGGTGAAGGCTAATGTGATCGAAGCAGATGTTGGAGAATCAGTGACTATGAGATGCAAGCATAAGAATGATGGGTCATCTTACTCTGTATCATGGGGTATAGACTGTGAAACGGAAGCTAGGAATACTTTAGTAGGTCATGCATGCTATAAGAACAGACTAAAATTCTCAGAATCAAATAAAGTCATAACCATTAATAACCTGACAGAAAATGATGCTGGATTATACTGCTGTTACGTGGAAGTCGCTGGTCAAAGTACTCAGCCTGCAGATAAAACAAGGGTGCGTGTTAAAGAAAGACAACGCCAAGGAGGTATTCTTTGTTTTTCTTTCTGCTTCATAGGATCCCCAAATAAATAATTTACATCATTTACCATAGATGAAGTGGCATGTTTTACACTTGTTAGATTCTAGATGAATAATCTCCTGGATGCCTGTGTGTTTAACATCCAGAATTTCTGAATAGCCAATGTACTGTGTATAGATATATATGTAAATATATTGGGATTAAACTCACTTCTATATACAGTAAGGGGCAGATTTATCAAGTGTCAAATTGAAAATTGTAATTTTTAATTTCGAGTTTATTTTTGGGGCACATTTACTATGGGTCGAATATCGAGGCTTAATTAACCCTCGATATTAAACCCTCAAAGTAAAATCCTTCGACTTCGAATATCGAAGTCAAAGGATTTACCACATTTCCTTTGTTCGTACGATCGAAGGAAAAATCATTCGATCGAACGATTAGAAGGATTTTAATCCATTGATTGAACGATTTTCCTTCGACAAAAAAAGCTAGGAAAGCCTATGGGGACCTTCCCCATAGGCTAACATTGATGCTCGGTAGGTTTTAGGTGGCGAAGTAGGGGGTCGAAGTTTTTTTTAAAGAGACAGTACTTCGACTATCGAATGGTTGAATAGTCAAACGATTTTTAGTTTGAATCGTTCAAGTCGTAGTCGAAGGTCGAAGTAGCCAAAAAAAAACTTCAAAATTCGAAGTATTTTTTATTCTTATCCTTCACTTAAGCTAAGTAAATGTGCCCCTTAGTGTAATTCGACTAAGGCAGGGGTAGGGAACCTGCGGCTCTAGAGCCGCATGCGGCTCTTCATCCTGCTTGCTGCGGCTCAGTCGTGCGGCTTTGCCTGTCAGGTCGAATTTACAGCCCTCGCACCTGCTGGTGGCTTAAAAAAAGGTTAAAAAAGTTTATAAGCTGCTTTATGTTTTGCAGCTCCAGACTATTTTTCTTTAGTGGGAGATGGGCAAAATGGCTCTTTTGATAGTAAAGGTTGCTGACCCCTGGACTAAGGAATAGTCCAAATTTGATTAGAGTTTATCATTTTTTGACATTTTTCATCACTGTCCCTTTAAGAATTTGCCTATGGGGGACTGACGACAATTAATTTGGAGTCGTTTGGTGGACTTTTGAAAAAAATAATATAAAAAAAAAAATTATTTTTTTAAATAATTTTTGGGTGAAAAAATCAAATTTGATTCAAGTATTCACCTGAATTTTTAAATTTTTACATTTTTTTAATAAATTGGTTGTTTTTTTATCAGTATTTATATTATATTAGTATTTATAAACTCCCATAAACTCTAAATTCTACCCTTGATAAATGTGCCCCTACATGTTTTTAGACAGTAAGGGAGGGAGTGGATGAAAATGCCTTCCCTGGGCTCTGCTCTGGTGCAGATATTTAGAGCAGAACAAATATATCAAACTATACATACAGTATATCCATTCATTAATTTAAAAACAGTAAATATCTTTCTGAAAAGGGCTCATTTTCAACACTGTTTTAAATGTTTATTGTACATCCCCCTTTGTGTTCAGGGTTTCTTTTAGAATATAATAGTTCTAAGCTTTATTTTCACAGGACAGATGTTAGACATACTTTATAAATTACATTTTTGGCTAACTACCTATATTAGAAAGATCTTCCATTTTGCACATCTATTTACCCAGTTTTAGTTTTACATTGAACTGTTCCTTTAAAGACCTACTCCTGTATTAGTCTACAACATAAATTAAAATATAAATAATAATTTGAAAATTTTACAAATTATTAAAAATCTAAATTTGTTTTTTCAGGACATTGTGACAAATGCCAAATGAAGACTCTTGTCCTGTTAATGGAAATTCTCCGATTCAGCTCTCTAGTCATCTTAATCATTCTTGTTAGCATATTAATTAAAAAATCAGCTTAATATACTAAAAGTGTCGAGATTGATTTCTGATCTCTGTCTTATATATTTTATGCTGTATCTACAATGATCGCGGGAATCAACATTATGATCATATGTGGAGGCTTATTTATCATCATTCTTATTTCATTGGTATTAGAGATTTTTGAAACCACAACCAAACTCACTCAGGTTCTCTAAAACCAAGAATGTCATGAAATGCAGCAACGTAACTAGAGGGGGCGGCCCCTGGCGCGGGACGCTCTGCCGGGCCCCCCTACCCCCTCCGTACGCCAGGAACTAGCTGGAATAAGTGGGGCGCGAGCTGCCAGGGGGGCTATGAGGGGGTGTGGGCCCTGGCCCAATCGCACCCCCTTCTCCCCCGGTAGTTACACCACTGATGAAATGTATTAAAAGATACAAATTTAAGAGGTATGAATGAAAAAAAAAAAAAGCTTAATGATGTGCTAAAAAATTCTCATCTTGTCCACGAGTTTTCACTTGATAAATAATGAGATCTTTTTCTCACTGAACTGAATCTGGCCCTTTATCTGATCCGACCGAGTCGGCAGCTTATTGGCCCATGTGTGGGGCCATTTGACGGTTGTCCCTAATCGATATCTGGCCGAAAGTCGGCCTGATGCATCAGGCTGGGTAAAAAATCCTGTTGAATCACGGGCGCATATTTTCGTTGATGCAGTCCCACGATACAACCTCGTATGGCCTCCATTCTGATCCGATCACTGGGCCACGATCGGATCAACCTCAATGTGGGCATATTGGGAGAGATCCACTCATTTGACGAGATCGCCTAACGAACGGATCTCCCTGTGTATGGCCACGTTTAGGGGAATCAGATTCTGCAGGATCCTACAAAATCTCATGCTGGTGCATGGTGTATGTCAAGACCAGATAAAATACGACCCACAAAATCTGCTCATAATCTGAGTAGTTTAGTCCTTAAGCCCTGGCTAATTAACATTCACCTGTCATAATTCTTTGTTCTAAAGACTGAATTGCAGCTAGAAGTATTTGGGACTAAAAATTCTAATAATCATAATGCAAGTTAAATCACAAAATATTCTTTGATAGCATGCTCCTCTAATGAATGCAAGAAAATGCAGTAATAAGGCTCAGAGTTTCCCTTGTCCATTTATTTATCTAAATAGTTACATCAAATTTAATAGTCGTGTAAAACTGAGGGTTGCTTTTTTCAGCTGAATAGTCCTTGGTGCAGGAGAAAGTCCTCACTTAGCAAATATTGCAGCATATTTATCAAAGGGTGAAATAAAGCTCAACACTGTTTGCCAAAGGTGAAATTTCGTCACTCTCTGTTTATTACTATGGTATTTTCAGGTGCATATTTATCAGAATGAAATTGAGAGTCCACTTTTTAATAAATAAGCTTCTAAAAGCTTGATAGATATGAGCTGGAATTATACTTTTACACTGGCTACTACAACAAGCTTTATTTCAACCTATGCCCATTGGTTGCAAGGCTTCGCCTTATGGCTTCTTAAAGATATAGTGGAACCTCTATATCTTTAAGAACCTCTAACCTTTTACAGATATGCTGCCAAGAGGTGAATATGTTGCTAGAAAAGTATATATTGGTTTGTGTTGGGCGTTGGAACTGTGCAACATTTGCAAAATATTTGTTCCACTTTAATATTTTGATTAGATATGTGGGAATAAAATATAGTAAGTATAGAAATAGCTACACGTGTGCCTTAATATTTCCAGGACCATTCTTATAATGTAATACAAGTAGGGAGCCCAATGGACATCACAAAATCTTGAATCAGGTCATTTTAATACTTTTAGGAATATTATTTTCGCTTCAGCACAGATGTACATTCTTAAACAGGAATAATATAATGCCGTAGGTACATATAATTAAAAATGGAATCATTGAGATGAAACCAAGCAAGATATGCTACTTTCCTTAAAGGGGTTGTTCACCTTCAAACAAGTAGTTACCAGACGTAACGACTTTTTCCAATTACTTTAATGGAAAGTAATTGAAATTACTTTGTTTGTAATTTATTTCTGGGAAACAGGCTGAAAACAACTGAACTGAAAAAAGTGTTTTGGAAAGTGAACACCCCCTTTAGGAGGTAGAGATATAAGATAATAATATGTCAGTTACTTACCACAGCCAAATAATAAAATACAGGAGACAATAACTATAACCAAATGTCATGAAGACAGAGTCCTCCAGATATCTTCTGAATTGCAAGTTTAAAACAGCAACAAAGCTACAGAGCCCACGTAGAAAAGACAGAGCAAAGAATACTTTTAAAGAACATGTAGTTACATCTGCTTGTCAATAGATCATAGCTCATCTTAGCACTGTAGAGAATAGAGGTCACCGCCTGTTGCTGCAGCTTCAAACGTTGATGGTCAGCATTTCACTGAGGTCTCATATTATGAAAGAACTACAGCCCAGCTAGAGAGGAAAGACGTGAGATGAAATGGACAGTGTGGCTGGGAGGGGAAACAGGTGATTATGAAAAGAAGAAATCTCATCAAACCACTCTAAATCAGCTCACTTAAAGGACCAGTAACATCAAAAAATGAAATAGTTTTAAAGTAATGAAAATATAATGCACTGGTGCCCTGCACTATTAAAACTGTTGTGTTTGCTTCAGAAATATTACTATTGTTTATATAAATAAGCTGCTGTGTAGCAATGGGGGCAGCTATTCAAAGGAGAAAAGGCTCAAGTTACACAGCAGATAGCAGATAAGCTCTGTAGAACATAATGCTATCTGTTATCCATTATTTATCCTGTGCCATATAGCCATTTTTCAATTTCAGCCATTGCTACTCAACAGCTTGTTTATATGAACTATAGTAGTGTTTCTGAAGCAAACACATCAGTTTTACCAGTGCAGGGCAACACTACATGATATTTTCATTACTTTAAAACACTTTCAGTTTTTGGTGTTACTGTTCCTTTAACTGTACAGAAGAATGAAGCACTACGAAAAATCATTGGGACATCTCCCATTGACTTATATGCAACCACGACAGATCTGAGATGCCGGATTTTAAGATTCAGACTTTTCCATCCTCGGGGTTTAAAAATTCATGATTTTTGAAAAGTCCGATTTCATAAAAGAATATCACGAGTTTTGCTTTTGGAGTTAAGTAAATAACCCCCTTAGGGGGTTATTTATCAAAGTCCAAATTTATCTCAATATTTTCTGCTATTAACTCCGATCAAATCTGCTCTGTTTTTTTAAGCTTATTTATTATCACCTTTTCCCTAAAATCAGATTTTCAAGATTTTTCATCTGATTTTCACGATTTTTCAACTGAAAACTCAGATTTCTTCTGCTTTTTGTCGAATGTTCCGAAAACTTCGGGGTATTGCATGAAACCCATTGCACATCAAAAAGTCATTGGGACTTCTTCCATTGCCTTATATGCAACCTCGACAGGTCTGAGATGCTGGATTCTCAGATTCGGACTTTTCCATCCTCTGGGCTGAATATATTCCAAAAAATTTGTGATTTTTTAAAAGTCTGATTTTATAAAAAAAAAAATACCAAGAATTTTCGTGATGTTTGCATTCAGAGTTTAGTAAATAAGCCCCATAGAGAAAGTACAACATGAAGAGATGAGCTCTAAAAAGTACTGAACACAAAAATGTGCACAAAAATGTAATGCACACCGTGTCCTGTTAAATACTGTGACATGCATGAAATGACCACATAAGATGCAAATTGTTGAAAAATAAATAATATTGCAGTTGAACGTGTTCTCTGGTTGTCGTTGAGAGCAACCAAAATACTGATTCTCTAGGAGGCGACATTTTATTGTTATCATAACATTATCTTTATGAATTATCTTTCTATAACTGCCATCTCCTATTTTTCTTCCATTCTCACTTCCCAACCGCTAACTGTTTTCTTGGGTAAGTGGAAACCGGAGAGCTGCAAAACAAATAGTGAAACTTTTTGAATAACATTATGAGCAAGAACATAGTTGCTCCTAGCTGCCCTGTGATAATTGAGTCATATAATTTTCACTTTTATATAATTTTAATTTTAGTGTGAAAGTAGAATGTTGTGTTTTGTATTTTATATTTGTATACTCTGTTATTCATTGTACTGTAATTTTATAAATATGGTTATTCCTTCCAGAAAACATTGCTTCAACTATTTGCCACTAGGGGGCCGATTCACAAAATTCGAGTGAAGGATTCGAAGTAAAAAAACTTTGAATTTCGAAGTATTTTTTGGGCTACTTTGACCTTCGACTACGACTTCGAATCGAAGGATTCGAACTAAAAATCGTTCGACTATTCGACCATTCGATAGTCGAAGTACTGTCTCTTTAAAAAAAACTTCGACCCCCTAGTTCGGCAGATAAAAGCTACCGAAGTCAATGTTAGCCTATGGGGAAGGTCCCCATAGGCTTTCCTTAGCAGGGCCGGATTTACATAGTGGGCGCCCCTAGGCCCACTGCCATTCGTCGCCCCTGTCCCCTCCCCTATATTGTGCAAATTTTCATCATCAATGGGGATTGGCACACAGGAAATGTAAAAAATTATTGTAACTCCAGTGCCTCCTCAGTGTTTTTGAACCAATGTTGGTGTGGATGGACAGCATGCCGCCCCCCTAAAATCCTGCCGCCCTAGGCCTGGGCCTAGGTGGCCTTTCCACAAATCCGGGCCTGTTCCTTAGTTTTTTTGATCGAAGGATATTCCTTCGATCGTTGGATTAAAATCCTTCGAATCGTTTGATTCGAAGGATTTAATCGTTCGATCGAAGGAATAATCCTTAAACGATAGCAGAATTTGCGCTAAATCCTTCGACTTCGATATTCGAAGTCAAAAGATTTCAATTCCTAGTCGAATATCGAGGGTTAATTAACCCTCTCGATATTCGACCCTTAATGAATCAGCCCCTTACTGTCAGGATCTGCCGGTGATCAAACTCTGGTCACTGTGTTTTTATTCTCCTGCATTGCCCCAGTGAGCCACTGGAGGATTTATATACAGCACATAGGCTCCTATCTGCCAACCACACACCTGTGGTCAGTCCTTACACAAACTTAACAAATAGCTCATATTTGGCAAGCACAAATAAACCAATATGAGTCATTTCTTGAAGTGATAATTCTCACTCTTACACCCCATGCTTTTAATAAAGGAAAAAGAAGTAGGTCGCCCAATTCACATAATGAAGTGGTATCCTTTTCCGCCAGTGTGAGGCTAATGCTAACCCTACCATGGATGCTATCTATGTGTATAGAAACAAAAGTACTGCTCTCTCATCGAACTTATCTCACTTTGATCTCTGTGTGCATTGTACTCGCATATTTAACTTTATAGAGCTATTGCTCAAAATGTGTTTCACAATCCAAAACCTCAGGTTTACTTACATTCTACACCCTTTTAGACATTCGCACATTTTTCTTCTGTTACATGATCTAAATAGATTACAAGGATAATGACAACAGAGAGGTGGCTCTCTAAATTAAATGAGACGGAAGCTCTGTTGCACAGTCATGGTGTTACTTTATGTACCATGGAAAGGTAACAACATTCTCCAATATTATTATCAGTATTATGAGTGCATAAGCTTTTATGCATGTAACCGTCTGAAAATATGTTGATGATTTCTGGCAATCACTATGCTTAGATTCACAACAGCAGCTTGAGCATGTGCAGTGTGAACAGCACTCAAAAAAATAGAGCATTTCTATTAATTTTCTTTTTAAGGCTTAGTTGTCCATTAAAACCCATTTCTAAAATCAAACTTCCTAAAAGCCTGTCCCTCCTGTTATGAATTTTGCCCAAGTCCATCCAAGTTCGAAGGTCAATAAACAGTGAACTTTTGCCTAATTGGGTAATGCCATTTGGACATTGAAGTGGCGTCATTTGCACATATAAATAATTTAGTTCAGTTGCGGTTCATCTGCGTTAAACTTTGCCCAAGTACATGTGTTTTAACGCATTGGTACAATTGGCCACTGGTGAATGCAACAATGCTAGATTTTTAGGGAAAATGCAGCATTGTGGGTAAAAAATATAGAGATTCCATTCAAAATTGCAATTTGCTCTGAAATATTCTCGGTGAGTTTACATTTCTGTTGCTCATGTACTTGCCCACAAGCCCCTACAAATTTCTACAGTTTTCAAACTTTGAGCAGCACCAGCTTTTTTCCAACATCAGCATCCTGGTTTGTCATCGCCAGTGAGTTACGAAATCACCTTGAAGCCTGCATATTTTTTGGTGCATATCCAGCAAATGCCTTTAGTAACAAGGTACATGATGCACATATAATCTTACTCCCTGCATTGTTATAAATGCATTAAAAGTGCACTGTACACAATTATTTTCACAATTCCCTTTTAATAAAATATTTTAGTAAAAACATAACTGGTGCTGACCCCTGTTCCTGCATGCAAATATTTTTCTTACAGATACATGCACACCGCGGTTGCTGCATCACACTCGTGTAAGCACACAGGTGGGGGATGGTGTACTGCGCGAGCATAGCCCCTACAAATATTTTTTAGTGTGGGGGGCCAGCAACTTCTATTTTTGCCATTGCCCATCCCAGCACCACCTGTTACTAAGTCTATTAGTGCAACCCACAGTTGAAGTCAAAACCTAGCCTCAACTGGACATGCTCCTCTTTGTCCTGGCACAAGTAGGAGCTCTTAGCAGAGAAAAACAAATTTTGTTAAATATTGTTGGTAGCCACCCAAGTGATGGTGTTTTTGTTTCCTGGCACAAGTAGGCGAAGAAAAAAATGAATTAACCTGACCATGCGCTGTGTAGAATTCACAAGGAAATAAACACTTCTGTTAAAGGAAGTAGTTGTTTATAGCAGCGGTCCCCAGCCTTTTCTGCCCCAGGGAATGGAAGTTGACACCCCCCCCCCCCCGGTTCTTGCAAAATATTTGGGCTTTACACAGGTCCTTGGGGCAAAAAAGGATGGGGACCGCTGCAATAAACAACTGCTCCCTTGTACAGAAGTGTTTATTTCCTTGTGAATCCTACAAAGCGCATGGTCAGGTTTGTTCATGTGAGGCCCATTGGGAAAATATTGTTGAGAATATCTGTATTCCTTAATTGTTAACCACCTTGTAGAGATCCACATATGTAGCCTAATTAAACCTTTAAGGGTAGAACTACACAGGCGATTTTACCTGTGATACCTTCCGTTCCGACGTGATAAGAGTAATCGCAGGCGTCACGTCGGATGTGCCGAATCTAATGTAAGCAATACAAATGTTGCACATAGAAGCTGATTGCATCCGACACAACCCGACTGCCAGATGCGAACGCTGCATGTTGCATCTTCATCCGACAGTCGTGTCATGTCGGATGCAATCAGCTTCTACGTGCGACATTTGTATTGCTTACATTAGATTCAGAAAATCCGAAGTGATGTCTGCGATTGCTCTCATTGCGTCGGAACGGAAGGTATCGCAGGTAAAATCGCCCGTGTAGTTCTACCCTAAAACACTGAAACATTTTTTTTTTGACAATTGGAATGTTGATAAAACTTTCTTCAAGTTTGCACATCATAAATTCTGTTCTTTTTTCTATAGACACCATGGTGATGAAAAAGTTGGCGTAGCACTCAGAACATACTTTGTTCCAAGTGGTGGTGGCTGCAGTCCCGTTTGCTAAAATGGTTTGTGTTAGCTTTGGGAACTTTCATAAGTCCTATGCTGCCATCTACTTGACTCACTGGTGCCATGTTGTAGCTGCTGTGCTCTGAATATATGGGCAGTACACTTAAAATGAAACTTTGATGTTAAATAGAGAAGTTTTGTTTTCCTGCGCATATAGACTGAGCCAGGGCCAGTGAGAAAGATGATGGCAGCACAGTGTCATTGTGGTTGGGTCTGAGGTTTATTGATCCTAATCACTGGCGATGCCTAACAATTTGTAATGATGCTTTTCCATCTCCTTTAAACCATCCTGGAACCAATAATGCACCGTATAGGTAGCTATAAAAAAAAAAAACATTCGACCAGCCCTCCCTTATGTAAAAAAAAAAAACCTTTATGGATTTATTTAATAATGTGGACAGAAATTTGGGACACATATTTGAAATAAATTCATATATCATCGGAGTGCTGGTCCAGGTATCATCCTTGACCCTTGCATTACATTTGAAAGGAATTTAACTTGATGGACTTTTTTCTTTCTCTATCCAAATTAACTATGTACTATAACTTCTTGTTGCTAAGGCTTTTGCAGGGGAATGTAATAAAAATCGCAAAGAGCAAAACAATTCACACCAATAAGACTAAAAATCCACATCTCGCAATGTAATATTGTTCCTTAAACTGTTATTGCATTGCGAATTTTAATTGCGCATTGCGAATTTTAATTGCGCACTCATAAGAAGTGCTTGAAGGTGTCGTAATCTATTGGAGCAAACATAACGACTTTTTCAGTAAGAAGTTTTATTACATTGACTGCGCATTGGCGCAAACTATAAAATTCGCAAACGGTTTTTCACTGTCGGAAGTGGTCGCTAAACAGTTTCCGGGCTCGCAAAAGCTATATTAAATTCGCACAAAGCAAAATTTGTTCGCGCAAAGGCATAACTTTTCGCATTGCGAATAGTTTTTCCGTTAGCGATTTTTATTACATTCCCCCGTTGGAGCATTGTATCATTGTGTATTGTACATGACTTAATAGCCTTGCGCCACCTTCTGGCACAAATCCGTTTATGCTAGTGATGTTACTGCATTTTCTGAAACAGCAAAGCTACCCATACTAATTAGAAGTGTTTCGAAAAAAAGACCGTTTTCAAACAAGAGCATATTATAGGTTGGGGTTAAGGAAAAAAGCAATGAAAGGTAGAAGAGAAAGGCTATTAGAAGTAAAAGGCAATTTTCCTAGGACAAAATGTAACTTTTGAGATTGAAAATGTTTTTATTGTTTTCCAAGTTAAACAAGCAGTCGTTTTAACAAAAGATCAAAGCAGAACAATGAGGCACACCTATACAACTTGTAGCAAAAATGCCTAATAGGAAAATGAAGAGTAAATATGATTGGTGAAGCCATCTAAATTGTTCAACAGATTAAAATAAGTAAATTAAAATCTAATCATATAACCAAGCAACCAAACTAACAAACCACATCTAGTGCTGCCCACCCATACCCCTCTTTCCATCTGATCCTGTTGTTGTAAAACATGTATGGCGTCTCTAGTGTAACTCTAAAGTCATAAAACAAGGGGCACATTTAAAGAACCAATACTCAATATAAACAGTCTACCTAAAGGGGGCCTCGCTTTCTTGTGAACTTTCAGTAAATGATATAATCTGGGAACGATGACTGATTGTGGAATTAAATAATCTCTTAATATTGCATCTATTACACCACTTAGGGCAGATTTATCAAGGGTCGAATGAATTCGAGGGAATTTTCGAAGTAAAAAAATTCGATAATTGAAAGTAATTTTTTGGATACTTCAACCATCAAATAGGATACTACGACTTTGAATTTGTTTCGAAGTAAAATAGTTTGAATATTCAACCATTCGATTATTGAAGTACTGTCTCAACTGTCTTTTTCGTAGAATGTACCAATCCCTGTCCTTTGTTTGGTGGTAGGAGGTCCATTCTTTAATAGAATAATAATAAAGGCTGTTCCCCCCATAAGACATCTTTCACCTTTTACTTCTGTTAGTCTGAGAATAAAATAGGAGAAGAGTTGGACAGGAAACTATCCAAAAAATCTCTTTCAACAATAGAGAATAGCTTTTTTAGGAGTACAGTCATACAAAATTTTCTTCCAACTGTCCAGAAAAACTTCTTGATCCTTAAAGGGATCCTGTCATCGGAAAACATGTTTTTTTTTCAAAATGCATCAGTTAATAGTGCTGCTCCAGCAGAATTCTGCACTGAAATCCATTTCTCAAAAGAGCAAACAGATTTTTTTATATTCAATTTTGAAATCTGACATGGGGCTAGACATTTTGTCAATTTCCCATCTGCCCCTGGTCATGTGACTTGTGCCTGCACTTTAGGAGAGAACACTTTAGGAGTGAGACATGGGTTTTACTATTGAGTGTTGTTCTTAGATCTATCAGGCAGCTGTTATCTTGTGTTAGGGAGCTGTTATCTGGTTAACCTCCCCATTGTTCTTTTGTTTGGCTGCTGGGGGGGAAAAGGGAAGGGGTTGATATCATTCCAACTTGCAGTACAGCAGTAAAGAGTGATTTTTACGGTCCTTGATCAACAGTATTCAAAAGAAACATCACTGAAATAGAAAGACCAGAGAATGGTGACTAAAAAGTACAATATACATGAACAATACTGCACAAAGCTTATCCAGAAGCCTGATCTTGGTTGAACTATATCACAGATGTCTTAACTGTTCTATGTATGAAAGGGTAATTGGCATTATTACAACTAACCTTTTGCTCTTTTGCTGGTATGTTTAGCTAACCTAATAATACCTGTATCTTTGCAGATTTTGCATTCTATCTACCTTTGCTTTAGATCTGAATCCCTTTCTCAGCATATTTCACTGTTCCATGCAAAGCAAGATTTTTTTCCATCTCCTTTCTAAGTGCCAATTCTTGTACTGGATGGTCTTTAGTTCTTGCTCAGGACATCTACTACCTTTCCAGTCCTGGCTTCTTTAATATCCTCTATCTTCACTGCTGCCCAGCAGCTTTGATTTACACACTGAAATCCCAATTGTACTGCATATTTCAAAACGTTGAAAGATGTAGTTTTATATTTCGAAAGCATTTGGCTTACAGAATCAGAAATAACAGTTCATTTTTTAATTAAATTATTTGCTTAATGTGGACTATGAGAGATTACCTTTTCCGTAATGCAGAGCTTTCTGCATAATGGGTTTCCAGATAATGGATCTCATAACTATATTTTCTGATAATGTTATTGGGAACTGTATGAACAAGTGAGAACGGAGAGGCTGTGCTAGTGATGATGTTGTCAATTAAGATGACACTGTCCTGTGGATCTCAAGGTTATTTTCCAGTTTGTTGTCCACTACAAGCCTCCCATTCCCTGTAATGGTGATGTGTTTCATAAACGCTAATTCACTAAAATGCGAAGTTGCGTCCTGGATGGTGAACGCTGTCAACTTCTCGCTAGCTTTACTTGCACAGTGCGAGCGTTTCAAAGAGAAATGACACTAGCTATCACTTCTGCCTAGTGAAACTTCGTTAGTCCTCTAACACTTTGGTCAATTTGAATGGGGCAGGTACATTAAAGGAGAAGGAAACCCCCAGGGCGCAAAACCCCTCCCCTGTGTTTCCCACCCTCCCTCCTCCCCCCTGGCCTACCTGTCCCCCTGGGCAAATGCCCCTAACTTGTTACTCACCCCTCTGCGCAGGTCCTGTCCACGGAGTTCACAGTCGCCATCTTCTCCCACGCGCGTCTTCTTCCTGCTCTGAGTGAAATCGGAAAACTTTGTGACATTCGGCGCATGCGCAGTAGAGCTGTACCGGTACCTATTCCTACTGCGCATGCGCCAGAAGACGCCGGTCAGAGCAGGAAGAAGACGCGCGTGGGAGAAGATGGCGACTGTGAACTCCGTGGACAGGACCTGCGCAGAGGGGTGAGTAACAAGTTAGGGGCATTTGCCCAGGGGGACAGATAGGCCAGGGGGGAGGAGGGAGGGGGGGCAACACAGGGGAGGGGGGAGGGGTTTTGCGCCCTGGGGGTTTCCTTCTCCTTTAAAGTCATATGGACGTCTTTATTAGAGATGTTGGTGCAAATGCTTGAAGTGGCCACTTTATTACAAATGTCCAAGGAACCTGAATAAAGACCAAATAGATCCTCTAATGCCCTACACATGAGCCCACCCTAAAACGAATGTTCCATGCCCCTCAAATGTCTGGGGAAAAATGTTAACACATAAAAGTTTAATTGTTAGGACTTTTGCAGGCAATCCCACTTGAATAAAAAGGGCAAGTTGCCAGCATTTTCACAACTTTAATGAATTTCCCTCAGACAGGATATGATGTAAGTGACGTAAAATTTAGGAGGATGTAGCTTAGTTCTAGCAGTTCATGTGGTCTGAGGTGGCAAATTCAACTCTGGCGAAAGAGGTAACGTTCAGTAAAATTCACGCTTTATTGAATTTGCGGGTAACGACCATTCGCCAGATCCTGGCGATAGAGTGAATACGAATGCTAGTGACAGTCCCGTTCACTAGCGAATTGTCGTCTAACCTGTTACTAAACTGGCAATGTCCCTGCGGATGGGTTTTCTGGCGAAATGTTGCTTCACCCTTTAGTGAATCTGCCCCTATGTGTTAGTCTAGTCTAGGCTAGTCTAAGGCACTGGAACCTCAGCATACCCCCAAGATAAAGGCACATGTGCAGAAGAAGTATGGTATTGTGAGTATGCCTACTTGGAACTTCAAGTGCTCCCCAGCTCTGTTGCCCGAATTTATCTACTATAACAAAAAATCAAGTCAATTGACATGGTGTAATCAGTTGGGTCTATATTTAATAAAAGCATGAGAAGTATCGGGGCTACCAGGGCAAAAAGTCCCCCAGTTGCCTCCAAAACCCTAGTCTGATACGCCTGCTCTATAGCATAAAAGGCATGGATTTTATTCTGCAGTTTCATTTAGTATTTCATGTTTTGTAGGAAAAAGAATGGGGGGATAGCTGCCCCCTTAAAATTTGACATGTGTGAGTTCTGTATTTACTTTTTATTGTGTAATAGTGTGTGGGGCTGGGTGATGGAATCTGTGCTGTTTGGAACTCAAATATGACCCAGAGGAGGCAAAATCTGAGCACTTCACTGAAGAGAATAGCAAAACCAAACATAATATTTTAAAAGACATTAATAAAAGCAAACAGGCAATATCTAACCTTAAAACTGCAATATCTGCCCTAGAAGATATGGTTGATGGTATCTGTTAAGATGTAATTAATGCTCTTGAGAAAAAATATTATTTCGTTTTTTGCCATTTCATGTTAAAATCTCAGTCTATACATGTTGCTATAAATATTTTCTCTTTCACACCATATCAGTTGAAACTAGTGATGGACGAATCTGTCCCGTTCTCCTTCGCCAGAAAATTTCCCAAACAGCGAAAAAATTTACAAAACGGCAAAAAATACGCGAGACGCATCAAAGTCAATGGGTGTCAAAATAATTTTTTATGTGTGCTGTGATTTTGCCTTTTGTTTGTTGTTGTGGCGAAACATGGAAATTTCCGGCAAATCCATGCCTGCTGGATTTATTCGCCCATCGCTTGTACTGTACTTAGTACATTTTGTACACTGTAGCAATAACTATAGAATGCCACAGCGTTGTGCAATTTGTCTGACAAATAGTAATATAGAACACAGTATATTTCTACGCTGTTTGGCCATAAAGCATCACAGCATGACCGTGTGCTTTTCTTTTTCTAATTGTCCGAGTATAATTTCTGTTTAAAAAGAAACAGCTATAGAACACCTCAGCATTATGAGATTTTTCTTCCAAACTGTACTAGTGAACATATTACATTTTCAAGATGATGCTGTGATTTGAGCAATTTTGTGTGTTTTTTTAATATGTCCAAATAAATCAGTTTGGTTCGGTTTTAGAAAGTAGTTGTTTTTTGTATTGACTGCTATCGTTTCTTGACAGCATGGGTATGAAAGTTCTTTTGTTTACTTCCGCATATGGCCCTGCCCCTAAAAATACTGGTATGGGCAGTGAACTATTATTTAACGATGATGATCTGATCGTCCCATAGAATGATGGATTTGATTGTTTCATGACTGAAACTTTTAAACTTGTCCGATTGATAGTTGTGGCGATTTTTTGGAACGACACAATCGTTACTGTAACGACAAGTAGACGATTTTATCGGATTGTACTAAAATCGCTCGTTTCACACAACAAAATTTGTCTTGTATGATGGCCTTTAGTGTATTTGAAATGTATTTTTTGAATCTCAGTAAAGACATAGGGGCAAATTTACTAAAGCACGAAGTGGCTAACGCTAGCGCAAATTCGCCAGTGTGACGTCATTTTGTAACTTTGCCGATTTACTAACGGGCGTTAGCGTAAATTTGCTAGCGAAGTGGACCTACTCTAGCGCTACTTCGCACCCTTACGCCTGGCGAAGTTGCGCTATGGCGAAGGGACGTAACTACGCTAATTCACTAACTTGCGGATCTTCATGAACGTTAACTCTTGCGCCAGACTTGCCTTCGCCAACTGAGACCAGGCAAAGTGCAATAGAGTAGATAGGGCTTGCTTCAAGAAAAGTTGAAATTTTTGTAAGTCCCAAAAAAACGCTGGCGTCTTTCTTTTTTAAGTGTGATAGGCTAAAAAAGATAGTACATTTTTTGGGGTACCCTCCTTCCCCCCTACATTTCCTAACATATGGCACCTACACTATACAGTGGGCACGTGTATAGGGCACAATAACAACTCTATTTTATTTTATGAAGCTTTCCCAGGCTTGTGTAGTGTAATGTATTTGGTGCTACACATACGTCCATTGTACTTTAACTTGGCATGCAAATTAGGCATCGCAAGTGTAACTTCGCTTTGCTTGACGAATGAACGCTAGCGCAACTTCGCTACCGTTCGCCTCCCTGAGCGCAACTTCGCATTTTTGTGAATTTGCGTAGCGCTGGAGAAACTACGCCTGGCGAAGTGCGGCGGAGTGTGGTGAAGCTGTCGCCGGCGCAACTTCGGATCTTAGTGAATTTGCCCCATAACATGTTTAGTGGTTGTATTGTAACAGAATGTGTTGTTTGGAGTTGGGTTAAACCTGTACTTAGAAATCAAAGTGCAGTTCTGTTTGCGTAGTATTGATCAATATTTTGTCTGCAAACATTTGCTTATGATCACCTTGTCTTTTTTTTTTTTTTAGCTCCAGGGCTTATAAATGTTGAAATTTAAAAGGCTTGTTACTTCTGTCACTATCTTATTTGGAAATGGGTGTCCTCAGTTTTTATCTGTTTCTGTCCTGTCTCTTAGCAGTTACCCATGGCAGCCCCTCTGACTGTGTTGGGGAACCTCAAGGGGTCCTGCCAGACCCTGCAACGGTAAGAATGCAAGATACTGTATATTGTGTATTAAATGCAAATAATAAATATTAAAAAAAAAAGTATATATATTTATATAACATTTGCAATTAATGATAATTAATTTCAAAGTTGTGTATCTATTCCAAGATCACTACGACATATATACATACCATGTAAGAGCCTTAGGAAAACCTATAGTAATCAAAAGGTAAAATAGAGAGAATTTGCACAGAATTTGTATGGGATGTTTAGGAGTATATTTATCAAAATGATGATAGAAAAACAAAAGTGAGAGTTCGGAAATTGATAAATCTGCTCCTACAAACCTCAACGTGAATTGAGAACTGTGAAATTTACATTTGGTTAATTGTGAAAAGCTTTTATTTAAATAATTGTGATCTTAGGGGTCAGTTTAACTATTGCTTTTTTATGTCAATTTCTAGGAAGGATCTTTTCTTTTTATTACCCCATTGACATATTTCCATTTTTTAATACCTGGGGGTAAAGTTCATTGCAGCCAAATACATTTTTTAAAAAGTGTTTTTTTCACAGGCAGGTTTTAGACAAAGTAAAAACTCATCTATTTTACAGTTTACAGGAATGGCAAGATTAAAATACTTCAGGACTTAAAGGGTTAAATGATTTTTCAAGAAAGTGAATTTCCCAATGCAGCACTTTCATATTTGGTTTCATTGCCCCTCTCATGCTTACAAGCTATTGACTCTCTAAATGGATACAAATAAATGTTGGGTTCCATAGCAGTAGGGCAAAAGTATCCAGTTGCAGCATGAGAAGATTTACAGTATTTACCTGCACATTTTTATTTACCATACCATGTCAGCCCCCTAAAGCTGCCGCCCTAGGTATGGGCCCTTGAGTGCCTGTATATTAAATATGGCCCTGACTTGAATAAGAAAATAAGCAGAAGTTGCCGTACACATACAGAGATTGTTGTCAGATATCAGGTTTTGTACAACATTCTGTTTGTATGTATTGAGCAAACTATAGGAACAAATATTGTTGTGCCATGAATTGTGGTTATTGTAGCAATTGGACAGGTTTTAAAATTTTGCCAGTGTTACATCATCCGAAAAAATCTGTATGTGTACGACCAATCATGCGATAACGTTTGTGCCATCTATTGCAAATGATGTTGTCCTAAATACAGTAAATGCATGCATAATCCATCTGATGACTTTGATCTATCTATTCGTGCTATTAATAAGTAAGTCATCATTTATTATTCGGTATACCAAATGATCAGTCTTATGACTTTTGTCTGGTATACAACATGACAAGGGGGGAATTAAACTGTCACTTTAAATAATTAGCTGCAGAAACCTATTCTCCAATGTTGCCACTTCCCCTTAAAAGCCTCCAGGGTGGTTTTTCTCCAGTACAACTTAATTTTTATTCTCTATGCTCTGTATTACTTTTCTTTTAGAAAGATTTTTTGCATATATTTAAACTCATCACCTCTCTGTTAAAGGCTTGTATTCCCTCCTATTATTCTTCCCTGGGTGTGGAATAATGCCTATCTATTCCATAGTGCTTTCTCCCTCTATCCCATGCAAACCCATCCTATATCTCTGTCTAGTATTGAGCGAGTTGGGCATGTTCGGAACTGTGAAGGTGAGCACAAGGTGTGCAAACATGGTCCCCTCCTCCCATACTGGCTGATCCCTCCCATGTATCAGATTCTTTACAGTAGAGTCAGGTCACGTATAACGTAAAAGACAACTTTGGGGATTAGAGTGGTTTTTGAGTTGAACATTTTCAGACTTTTCACTATCACAGTCCCATTAATATACCCATCCCAGTTCCAACATGATGGGAAGCCCACATCACTCTTATGTTTGTATGTTGTTGAGCCATTTAATTTCCTAGTCTTTAGGGTGCACCTCTGTCCTTTGCCTGATTTCTCCTTGTCCTCGCCTTTCATATGTCTTATTTATTCAGCCATTCTTCTCTTCCTGGGTGCCTTTATTCTGCCTACCTCCCTTTTACCGGCAAGTGTTACCTCTACTTTGGATGCTTATAACAGGACACTTTAAACAGATGTATTTGCCTATTCCTTCTTGTCCTGTACCATAACATTTATTCACACCATACTTTCCACTTTGTAAAAAAAACAACCAGAATGTGATGTAAGTGTGGATGAAGGGACACTAATAATTTAATGTGTAATTTTCATTTGCAGGTATCTGGATTGTGGAACTTAATTGCAGTTTCTCTTAGTCCAAATTCTAAGTATCAGACTGATGAAATAGCCTATGTCTACGCAAAGGTTTCATTCAATGAAACTGCATCGTCTGTTGCTGTCTTCTCCAATCCGTAAGTATTCACATAACATAGCTGGGTTAATTTACAATAAATACAAGCTGTACCACTTGCAGCCCATAGCGCTTGCAGTCCTGCTCATGGTTTGTGCTGCCACACTTTGCATCTTCTAACGTGCTGACAGACACAACTGTTAGGTCCATTGTTGGACCACTTAATTGCACCTATACATACATTTGGGGAGGGAGCTCAGAACAGAGTGCTAAGACAACTTCAGGACAATTAAAAATTGGATAATGTATCTCACACTATGAATAATGAGTTCCCTGACCAAGGCAATTGCATTTAATTAACCTAAAACTTCTAGTATTGTTTTATTTACTTCTAGCAGGCTTCCAGGTTGCGCGAGGGAGTAAAAATAAAGACACACTAGGGGGGAAATTCACTAAAGGGTGAAGTGACTAACGTTAGCGAAAGAGAGAGAGAGAGAGAGAGAGAGAGAGAGAGAGAGAGAGAGAGAGCGAGAGAGAGAGAGAGAGCAAAGAAATCCGCACTCACAGGTCTTTTGTGAAGAAAAAAATGGGTTTAGTAGTAGTTTTATATACAGTATATATATCTGCAAATATTTCATGTTGCACACTTATCACAATTACCTCTTCTCTATTAATTAAAAATTACAGAATGTCAGACACCAATGGACAACTCTTTCAACATGAAAGAATACCAGGAACTCAGAACTATAAATACATACCCACAGAGGGTAAGATCAAAATTCTAATTATTATATTGTATTACTCTGATCATATTTATAAAGATACACTTTTCAGTGGCAGTGGGTAAGTAAAATTCAGATGCTAATTCAGCAGGTGACTGGGGGAGAGGGGAACAAATCAGGGTGAAGGCTGAATAATTAGGGTGAGTCAGCAGTTTGTCTGCAGGAGTTTTGCGGGTTAGAGTACACACTATAGAGCCACATCATTTACCCTTAAAAACAGATAATGGAAGATAGTACATAACAAAAAATTAACAAATTCAATTTAAAATAAAAACCAAAGAATTCCAAAGTAAAAAACATTATGGGACCACACAAAGTTCACCATCTTCCACGTACACCTGTTTGCATCCCTCATTACTACTACCCAGAGAGCTTACTGCCCATGGAGATACTAGAGCTTGCTGCTGTTTTTTATATTGCATTGGCCTTGAGAAGTTTAATATTGTGTTTCACGCTGATATAAAACCCCATTCTAGTTCTCTATAGTTGATACACCCACATACTAAAACAGAAAATCAGTAGGGATGGGCGAATTTTTTCGCCTCGTTTCGACGAAAAAATGACGCCCATAGACTTGTATGGTGGTGTGCGTAAAAAAAAAAAAGACTTAAATGGGCGTCTGCGTCATTTCGCCGGCGGCAAATTTTTGGCGAAACGAAACGGGTCAAATTCGCCCATCCCTAAAAATCAGTGTTGCATCTCTTTAAAGAGCAGTTGTAACTGGGTGTACGTCATTTTCCTTTTACCCATTGCACTGTACAGTTTTTATTATCTATTTTCTACATTTTCATAAGTGGAAAATTATTATTTACACAGAATGCTGATTTCGCTACATGATATCTTTTTATAGCTCTTGAAGATGTTTATACTACCACAGTATTCCAGCCACATCCAGACATTCTGATATGCTATGAGCGATTGAATAATGAAATAAATGGAGCATATCTACACAGTAAGTATTTAGATGGGCACCTAAACAAAGGGTAAATGCACTTGATATTAAAACCCTACACTCTAACATTGCTAATTATTTATAGTGACATAAAACTGCGAAAATTACATCAGAATAAAACATATTAAAAACAAATGCCTCAATGCTAAGGATTTGCCTAGTTTAACCATTTTCGTATTGTGGATTGTGGAATGAGCAGTGCTGACACGTTCCAAGTTATATGTAACCCTATGGAAAAAGGGTTAATTACAATCAATTTGCAATCAGTGAAGCCCTATGCATTGCATTTTAAGTGTCTTCCATTCATCAGGTAAAAGGGGCAATTTGCTGTTCATTTGCTTCAGGGTAGTAAAGTAAGAAACCAGCAACCCCTGTTTACCTGCAGAAAGCAAAGCCAATGCAATCTTGGATCTTGTTAGAGACAATAAAAACTCAAGAAATGGAACAGTAATGTAGTTCCCAAATAAAGTTTGTGGGACTTGACTTACAGTGAATAAGATGCAAAGCCCAAATTTCAGGAGTGGAAACTACTTTGAGACCCTTTCAGGGCCAGAACTAGGGGTAGGCAGAAGAGGCACATGCCTAGGACGCAAAGGTGGAGGGGCACCAGACATGTACCTCTTCTGACGTTTTCCCCTAGTTCGGACCCTTGCGTCTAGAAGCTGTGGCAGTTCATGTGGTGTGCACTCTTCGGCGTATATGTATTCCCACGTCTTGGGAGCTTACACTGTTTCACGCATGTGCACTCGTGCTTCCTTGGCACTATTTTGCACATGCGTACTTGCGATTCATCTCCGCTTGTGCCCTTCAGCGCATGTGCGAGCGGTGGGGGCGACATAGTCGGCCGGGTTGCCTATGGCGCCCGGCCGACTTGGCCCTGCACTGAACCCTTTACAGTTGTCCTACTTTGGCAAACCCTGCATATTGTTGTTCAGTTAAAGGAACAGTAACACCAAAAGATTAAAGTGTTTTTAAGTAATAACAATATAATGTAGTGTTGCCCTGCACTGGTAAAACTGATCTGTTTTTGAAACTGAAAAAAGTCTATATGGCAAAGGTTAAATAGTGGATAACAGATACCACCATTATGTTCTACAGAGCTTATCTGCTGTGTAATCTGAGTCTTTTCTCCTTTGAATGGCTTCCCCCATTGCTACACAGCATCTTATTTATATAAACTATAGTAGTTTTTCTGAAGCAAACACAAACGTTTAACTAGTGCAAGGCAACACTGCATTATATTTTTATTACTTTAAAAAATGTTAATTTTTTGATGTTACTGGTCCTTTAACTCTTATGCCAGGCATTATGGGGCACATTTACTATTGGTCAAATATCGAGGGTTAATTAACCCTCGATATTCGACCGGCGAAGTAAAATCCTTTAACTTCGAATATCAAAGTCGAAGGATTTACCCATTTCCTTCGATCGAATGATCGAAGGAAAAATTGTCCGATCGAACGAATCAAAAAAAGCTAGGAAAGCCTATGGGGACCTTCCCCATAGGCTAACATTGGTGCTCGGTAGGTTTTAGGTGGTCAAAGTTTTTTTTAAAGAGACAGTACTTGGACTGTCGAATGGTCGAATAGTCGAATGATTTTTAGTTCAAATCGTTCGATTCGAAGACATAGTCAAAGGTCGAAGTAGCCAATTCGATGGTCAAAGTAGCCAAAAAATACTTCAAAATTCGGATTATTTTTTATTCTAATCCTTCACTCAAGCTAAGTAAATGTGCCCCCTATCAGAAGGACACAAGTCAACTCTTTGCTAAATCTTTGGGTATACCAATATCAACATTCACAGAGATTAAATGAATGTAATGTTTAAGAGTCAAGTGTAAAGCTGTGTAAGTGTAATATGTAAATAAACTGAAAAATAATGGCACAGTTATTTACTTAATGTTAAATATTTTTTACTAGGTCAGTCAGCAACCGGATCCTTTTATCCAAACACATTAGACAACTTTTATGCTGTTGAATAGAGTGATATTATGTCAGGTGTCTGCTTTTGTATCTCAGAACAAAGCTCCCACATGGAAATAAGACTCAGTAACTTTATAAAATGTTCTTTTTCTAGGTAGAGCAGCATCAATCCCAAAAGAAGTGCTGGATAATTTTTTAGAGTGGAGCAAATGCAACGATCTGATTAATATTACAGTGTATAATCACACTCTCAATGACGGTATGTGCAGAATTTAGTTTTGTTACATAGACATTAAACATCCCATAATGACTGTACATTTTAATTAATTTACCAAACTACCAGCACTGCATGTGACTACATTTCTCTCCATTTTAGCCCAAGAATGTTATGGCCTTTTTGAACACTCAGAAGATTTAAAGGATATAGAGGTTGGTTCTTTTTTTTTTTTCTTTAAATCTCTGCTGGTAAAAATGTTCTTAAAGGGATACTGTCATGGGAAAAAACAAATTTTTCAAAATGAATCAGTTAATAGTGCTGCTCCAGCAGAATTCTGCACTGAAATCCATTTTTCAAAAGAGCAAACAGATTTTTTTATATTCAAATTTGAAATCTGACATGGGGTTAGACATATTGTCAATTTCCCAGCTGCCCCAAGTCATTGAATATAAAAAGATCTGTTTGCTCTTTTGAGAAATGGATTTCAGTGCAGAATTCTGCTGGAGCAGCACTATTAACTGATTCATTTTGAAAAAAAATTTTTTTCCCATGACAGTATCCCTTTAAAGAAACAAAAAGGTAAGATCGAAATGTTGATTCACATCACTTGCTGTGGGCTGCTGTCAGCCGGATAAGCCTAGATACTGCTATACATATATTTAGTCACCATGTAACTTAACTTTTTAGCCCTTAACCAAGGCAACTTAATGTGACTGGTATGCTATAACTAGTGATGGGCCAGTCTCACCTGTCATTTTTCAAACTGTACTACGGGTGCATTTTCACTGCGAAACACAGCTAAATATCTTATCCATGGCTATAACTGCTTGGGTATTATTTATCATTAACTGGATATATCTATATATCTACATTGCAGGGTAATTAGTAATTAATATTCACATTAAATGGCAGTTGCCAAACCAGTGCATTCCATGTCAAAATTGTATTGCTGGCCCTGTAGCATCAGCTTTTATAACAGATGAAGCTTTTTTTTCTGCTTGGTGATTTCTGACAACCCCTAAGCTTTGCTTTTAATCAGCTGCCCAGAGCCCATTGAGTATGTGCAGAGTCACTGACACTTAAGGAGAACTAAAGCCTAACTAAAAAAGGAGGCTAGACATGTTGTACTTTATGTTTTGGGCTTCTATACCAGCCCAAGGCAACCACAGCCCTTTAGCAGTAAAGATCGGTGTCTCCAAAGATGCCCCAGTAGCTCCCCATCTTCTTTTCTGCTGATTCACTGCACATGCTCTGTGCTGCTGTCCCTTACTGAGCTTAGGGACCCACTCACAATATACAGTACACATAGAATAGAAATGTCACAATATAAGGCTGATTAGTAATTAATACAGATAATTACTATATGGCAGCACAGAAACCAGTGCAATTAGCATAAAAACAGTGCTAATCAGCCCTGTAGCATCAGCTGATATTAAAGGCCAAACTAATTTTCTGCTTGATAATTTGTGTCGACCCCTAAGCTTAGCTTCTCAACAGTTGCTCAGAGCCCACTGAGCAGGTGAGTGTCACAGCCGCTTTCAAAGATGGTGACCCCCTGTGACAAGTTTGAAGTCCTGGATCATTGCTGCTATTGACAAACTGAAACTTTAGACTGGTGCAATAAGTTCAGTTTATAACATATGGCATTTTTAGCCATATTCATTTTTAGGGTTTAGTTCTCCTTTAAAATATGGTCTAGCAAAATTGTGGTGAGCTCCTACTGAATCTCTCTGCTGGTACAGTAAGTTCAGTACAGGTATATAAAATGCAGCATGTCTAAAATATATGTCCAAATATAAATGACATATTTCGCTACTAGAAGAAATGCCCCAATCAACATTACCATCAATTCAATAAAAGATACATTTAATACTAAATTCATATTCCTCTCTCTTTTTTCTCTTTTCATCATAACAGGGATGTGAAACATGGGGGCTTGTTGCCAAAGCTTCAAACTATGCCGACCGAAATTACCATATCAGACTGCTGTACTCAGCTAAAGTGGAGCTCTGTAAAACAGAAGAAGCGTATACATTCAAAGAAATCCAGATTGCGTAAGTTATAAATACACTCATTACTATACTTTTGTATTTCTGCTTCACATACTTACATTTTTCTTACACTCACTGATGATTAGTGATGGGCGAATAAAAATTTGCGGTGGTCAAAAGAATTTGGACGTGCGTCAGAATAGTCACGCACATCAAAATTGTCACGCGTCAAAATTATTTGGACGCCATTGACATAATAGGTGTGCGTATAAAAATTATTGCGGTCGTCGAAATTGACGCGCGTCAAAATAATTTTGACACCCATTTAATTCAATGCGTTTCACAAATTTTTCAACATTTTGTGAATTTTGCGGGAAATTCAGGAATTTTTCGGGAAAAATTCTCCCATCACTACTGATAATATCATCAGGTGCTTCCACTTAGATATTGAAATGAGAGTGGAGGGGCCAATTCTGTTTGTGTGTCTTGAGAAAGGTCTCACAAAGAGACCAATACGTTGACAAATAAATTTAGATTTTTTTTCACTTACTTCAAAGTCCCAGTGTGCATATATATACTATAATGATATATATTCTATGTAAATGATAGGTAAATTACATCTGTAATGCAACATACCCAACCCATTTATTTCTGCAGTTTCTACACCTTCATATCATAGGGAATTTAACCTTTGGCCAATTGTATCATGAGACTCATATATTCATGTACAAAGAAGTCCAAAATAATTTTGATCCAGTAGATTTAATCAGCGTCACATTTCACTCCCCAGCTTCTTCTTCCTTCTTTTACTTCTTATCAACTCATTGTTTTTTTTTTCATATTCTATTTTCAAAACCCATCTATCTTGTCATTATAGAGGGGACGAGAAGATCTTGATGGAGCTGAAATTTGAGAACAGAACGACTGGAGGTGAGTATAATGTATTATTATATATTACAACTACTGAAAATTAAGGATTCCATGAAATCAGTCTGTTTTAACATTATGCCCTACTTATCTCTTCTAGATAAGCGGAAGTTGCAATCATTTAAGACTGGGACAGATATGCTGCTTCTGGGGGTTCAAAATGAAAAACAGAACACTTTATTTCTTGCTTGTGAGTATCTACTTTATAATAGAGGGTATCCAACCTACCAGTGTTGGACTGGGACACCAGCGGCCTACCTGAAAACCTTAGATCAGGGTCCCACTCTCATTACTATTATTCCGCCTCTCCTTACTCAACCTCTATTCTCTCTATTCTCTCTAGTCTCTTTTCTTTACCTTTTATAATCTATTATTCCATCCAGTGTCAGACTGAGACACTAGGGGCCCACCCAAAAACCTTTGCATTTTGGTTTCACTTGGCACAAGGCTATATTTAACAAGACATAGGCACAGTGCCTATCCCAAAAGTGAAGGGGTCTGGGAAACCCAGCAGCGGATAGGGACCAATCGTATTCACTGGCCAATCAGAGGATCGCATAAGAAGAAGCCAGACTGAGGCCTGACCAATTGCTGTTACTGATTTTTTTTCTTTCAATTGTAATTGTAATTACTGGTGAGCAGTCATTCATTGGTTCACACTACCTTCCCTGACAGGAAATATAAACTCTTTATATACTTTAAAATGTGTTTTATTTGCCCATCAACTGCATTTCTAATTTCATATCACATATCCACATTTCTTTGTTGCAGCTAAAACATCCAAAGTAAAGCAGACTGTTTTAGATGAATTTGCGATGGAAGCTCACTGTTTTGAAGCAACTTTTACTTACCTAGTTCCTGGGAGCAAAGAGGAAGAGAGTCATGCTGAAAACCAATAAAAAATTTGAGAGCCATGTGAATCTCACAAGAAAAATGTTGTGCATTTGCTGTTCACAAACAAGGAGAGACAGATATTTATTAAGCTATTCCAGCTCATTTTTAAAAAGTGACACAGATACTTGTTGTAAGAAAGGGTTCTGGTGTATTACTTCTGCATACACTATTTCTATAATAATGTGGTGGTGATTTGTCATGGTTCTATACATTTTACAGAGTGATAGTAATACATAGAAACATAGTAAGTTAGGTTGAAAAAAAAGACACGGGTCATTCAAGTTCTATCTATTTTAACCTGTCTAACTGCCAGTTGATCCAGAGGAAGGCAAAAACCCATCTGAAGCCTCTCCAATTTGCCTCAGAGGGGGGACAAAACTGCTTCCTGACTCCAAAATGACAATTCACACTTGTGACACCTCTATTGTTCACACCCCTAAAGCCCTGTACTGTTCTCACCTGAGACCCAGACTGAAACAGCCCACATTGTTCACCTGTTCACACTTTATACAAATGTTAATGGGGCACCAGCATTGTGTCACTGTATGTAATACATATTAGACTGGTCCTGATGGGTTCCCCTGTCTCCTGCTCTGTTCTGCCTTCCCTATGCTCCCTGTGTGTGACATACTCTGCCTGTGTGTGCCCTGCTCTGCCTGTGTGTGACATACCCTGCCTGTGTGTGCCCTGCTCTGCCTGTGTGTGACATGCACTGCCTGTGTGTGCACCCTGCTTTGCCTGTGTGTGCCCTGCTCTGCTTGTGTGTGCCCTGCTCTGCCTGTGTGTGCCCTGCCTGTGAGTGCCCTACCCTGCCTGTGTGTGCCCTGCTCTGCCTGTGTGTGCCCTGCTCTGCTTGTGTGTGCCCTGCTCTGCCTGTGTGTGCGCCCTGCTTTGCCTGTGTGTGCCCTGCTCTGCTTGTGTGTGCCCTGCTCTGCCTGTGTGTGCCCTGCCTGTGTATGACATACTCTGCCTGTGTGTGCCCTGCTCTGCCTGTGTGTGCCCTGCTCTGCCTGTGTGTGCTCTGCTCTGCCTGTGTGTGCCCTGCTCTGCCTGTGTGTGCCCTGCTCTGCCTGTGTGTGCTCTGCCTGTGTGTGCCCTGCTCTGCCTGTGTGTGACATACTCTGCCTGCGAGTTACATGCTCTGCCTGCGTGTGCCCTGCTCTGCCTGCGTGTGCTCTGCTCTGCCTGTGTGTGACATACTCTGTCTGTGTGTGCCATGCCTGTGTGTGCCCTGCTCTACCTGTGTGTGCCATGCTCTGCCTGTGTGTGCCATACTCTGCTTGTGTGTGCCCTGCTCTGCCTGTGGAACATAAGCCTGGTATTTGTTCTGGGGGTTTGTTAGCATTTGAAAATAAATTATTGTTAGGGCCCCTAAGGTGTTGGGGGTGCTGTGTTATCCAAGGGGAAGAGGAGGCATATGGATTTAAGGGTATGTCTTAACATGACAACTTTTTTCACATATGAGTGATAAGTGAAGGGTTTTTTAATGTGGACATGATCTTGTGGTAACATGGGTGCTGTTTAAAGTGGGTGTGGTTTAAAAACAGGGAGTGGTCAACACTGGCTTCCATTTTGGCCCTTCCCTATGTAGGTGAGAAAAATTTCGGCCCTCGGTACCACAGAAGTTGGACAGCACTGTCCTAATACATTCGGCCCACATACTATTTGCATTGGTATTCAGAAAACTGAAATTCAGTTGCCTGGAATAGAATTAGTGACTTCAAACATATTTGTGTACAAACATATATATGTGGCGGATTCATTTTATTTAGAGTATAAACTAAATCCATAATTGAAAAGGAATTTATATTGGACTCTATCAATTTTATTCTATACCACACTTTCTTTGGTATGAAGATAATTTCTACCCCAAGGTCAAGATCCAGACTAAAATATTTTTAAAGGCATACTGTCATCAGAAATTTTTTATATTTCAAAATGCATCAGTTAATAGTGCTGCCCCAGAAGAAATCTGCAATGAGATCCATTTCTCAAAAGAGCAAACAGATTTTTTTTATATCTAATTTTGAAAACTGACATGGGGCTAGACATATTGTCAGTTTCCCAGCTGCGCCCAGTCATGTGACTTGTGCTCTGATAAACTTCAGTCACTTACTGCTGTACTGCAAGTTGGAGTGATATCCACCTCCTCCCTTCCCCCCCAGCAGCCTAACAACAGAACAATAGGAAGGTAACCAGATAACAGCTCCCTGATTCAAGATAACAGCTGCCTGGTAGATCTAAGAACTGCACTCAATAGTAAAATCCAGGTCCCACTGAGACACATTCAGTTACATTGAGTAGGAGAAACAACAGCCTGCCAGAAAGCAGTTCCATCCTAAAGTGCTGGCTCTTTCTGAAAGCCCATGGCCAGGCAAAATGACCTGAGATGGCACCTACACACCAATATTACAACTTGAAAATACTTGCTAGTTCAGGAATGAAATGTTATATTGTAGAGTGAATTATTTGCAGTGTAAACAGTGTAATTTAGTAATCATAAAAATCATGACAGAATCCCTTTAAAGAGGGTGCTAGTAATAAATATACAGTTAGGTCCATAAATATTTGGACAGACAACCTTTTTTTCTAATTTTGGTTCTGTACATTACCACAATGAATTTTAAATGAAACAACTCAGATGCAGTTGAACTGCAGACTTTCGGCTTTAATTCAGTGGGTTGAACAAAAAGATGACATAAAACCAATGCCTTTTTTTTAAAACAATCACTCCATTTCAGGGGCTCAAAAGTAATTGGACCAGGAGTTCAGAAGTAGTTGGACAATTGACTCAAAGGCTATTTGATGGGCAGGTGTGGGCAATTCCTTTGTTATGTCATCATCAATGAAGCAGATGAAGCCCTGGGGTTGATTTGAGGGGGGTGGTGCTTGTATGTGGAAGATTTTGCTGTGAACAGACAACATGCGGTCAAAGGAGCTCTCCATGCAGATGAAACAAGCCATCCTTAAGCTGCAATAACAGAAAAAACCTATCCGAGAAATTGCTACAATGTTAGTAGTGGCAAAATCTACAGTTTGGTACGAGAAAGAAAGAAAGAAAGAAAGAAAGAAAGAAAGAAAGAAAGAAAGAAAGCAAGCACTGGTGAATTCAGCATGCAAAAAGACCTGGACTGCCACGGAAGACAACAATGGTGGATAATCGCAGAATCATTTCCATGGTGAAGAGAAACCCCTTCACAACAGCCAAACAAGTGAACAACACTCTCCAGGAGGTAGGTGTATTGATATCCAAGTCTACCAAAAAGAGAAGACTGCATGAAAATGAATACAGAGAGGGCACTGCAAGGTACAAGCCACTCATAAACATCAAGAATAGAAAGGTTAGATTGGACTTTTCTAAAAAAAAAAACATCTAAAAAAGCCAGCACAGTTCTGGAAAAACGTTCTTTGGACAGATGAAATAAAGATCAACCTCTACCAGAATGATGGCAAGAAAAAAGTATGGAGAAGACGTGGAACAGCTCATGATCCAAAGCAAACCACATCATCTATAAAACATGGCGCAGGCAGTGTGATGGCTTTGGCGTGCATGGCTACAAGAAGTTCACCGGCACACAGGTAATGCAAGCAGGTTATACCTTGCTAAGTGTTTATTGCAGCATGCAACGTTTCAGGGTTACCCCCTTTTATTGGCGTGCATGGCTGCCAGTGGCACTGGGACACTAGTGTTTATCAATGATGTGACACAGGACAGAAGAAGCCAAATTAATTCTGAGGTGTTCAGAGACACTGTCTGCTCAAATCCAGCTAAATGCAGTCAAATTGATTGGGAGGCGTTTCATAATGACCCAAAACATACAGCCAAAGCAACCCAGGAGTTTATTAAAGCAAAGAAGTGGAATATCCTTGAATGGCCAAGTCAGTCATCTGATCTGAACCCAATTGAGCTGCATTTCCCTTGTTGAAGACTAAACTTTGGACAGAAAGGCCACAAACAGCAACTGAAAAAGGAGGAAACTCAGAATTTGGTGATGTCCATGAGTTCAAGACTTCAGGCTGTCATTGCCAGCAAAGGGGTTTCAACCAAGTATTAGAAATGCACATTTTATGTTCAGTGTTTTAATTTGTCCAATTACTTTTGAGCCCCTGAAATGAAGTGATTGTGTTTAAAAAAAAGGCTTTAGTTCCTCACATTTTTATGCAATCTTTTTGTTCAACCCACTGAATTAAAGCTTCAGTTCAACTGCATCTGAGTTGATTAATTTATAATTCATTTTGGTATTGTACAAAGCCAAAATTAGAAAAAAAAAAGTTGTCTGTCCAAATATTTATGGACCTAACTGTAGTTGAGAGTTAATTTTTTAATTAAAAAGAATAGGCAGAATGTGTTTTAAGTATAATTTCTTGTTATTTTGCACATATTGGAAAAAAAGTGTATATAATAAATGTATACTGCCCCTTTAATTATAACTGTACTTTTGTTCCCAGTGGATAGTAGGGCTGAAAAGAAAATCTCAGTTATTCTGCTATGACTAAAGCATGTATTTCTCATTTAATAAAATAACACAGAGGTTGTTCCCCTCACAAAGCTTGGACCAGTATCAACTGATAGCAGTGCTGCAATACAGAACATAGTTTACAAACAGAACTAGTTTCAGTGAATTTATTAACCCAGGGCTGGACTGGGAGTAAAAAGCAGCCCTGGCATAAAGAAAAAAATCAAAGCAGCCTGCATTTATGTGCATGAAACACATGCCACGTCATCATTATCATAATCATTTATGTAGCAAAAGCAAGTTATGCAGTGCTATAAATTAATTTGAAAATTCTTTGGAGCAGGCACTCAATAAAGGCAATCTTCCACCAGGCAGTTGAATCAAAGTGAAATAGTTTATTGTGTCCACAGCCTTACACGTTTCGTGTTACAAACAATTAGTCATAGGCTATCTTTACTGAGCCATACCTCAAGTATTTAAACAAATGTGCACCAATGACAACAACACATCAATTAGCCAATAAAACATTAAGCCTATCATAAGGCTATTCTCATGCACCAATCACTATTCACATATCCAGGTGATGTAGATCAGGGTAACACCCTTTTCTCCTTTGGAGCCATATTGGTACACATCTGCTGGATTTAAAGTGAAACTGTGCCATACTATTACACCCAAAATGCAAAAAAGTATTTTGGAGTTATTCAAAAATATTACATTCACTTATATGTTAATTTATAACAAACAAGGGCTACAGAACAAAAATGTATCAGAGGGCTTTGCTCACAAGAGCTAACAATCTAAAAGTTCTATATGGTGAAAGCCGCATGTTTGTTTACATGCTCCAGGTGCTTCTAACGTTTATTGCCCCAAAATTCAAACTTGATCTGCCTCAGCCATTTGTAATTGGGCAGTGAGGCTAATGACTGGATTCCTGGCTAGGCGTGCTCTTCTGACTATTACAGCCACCTTTGGCTTTGGGCCTGGCCCTTAGATATTCGGGTGCTGCCAGGACTTAACACACAAGAATCCAGTATTCCCTCAGAGGCAGCAAAGGAGCCAAACTTATGCTCTCGGAAAGAGCCAGTAAGGAAGGAGCTTGTCAGACAGGCAGGGTCAGAACCAGAAGTCACATAGGGGACAGGGACAGAAATCAAGGAACAAGATTCAAAGCTCCAATGACCAAACAAGCGAACAGGGAGTGAGTCAGTGCAGAACAGGGGGGTTTATAGGCAGACAAACACTAATGTGAAACAGGCATGCCTACTTGGAAATACAAGCATACCAATAGCAGTGAACCAGGACCGTAGCTGTTTGCCTGTACAGCATGGAAGTATAGATGACTATATAGTAACCCGCAAGTCACCGGTTCAAACACAGGCAGGACGTTACACCAACCCACTTGTGGTTGAAGGAAAGTGGACCCTCTGACATTTACCTGAACTGACATTGCCAGTCCAGGCCCGTATTAACCCATAATTCAACTCAAGTACAGAGCGACATTATGGTTCGAATTATTGGCTACTTTGCAAGGGTTCTGTCTTATGTGGGCATACATTTGTACAAATATGTTGCATAAATACTGTATATAAGCTATATATATCAAATAAGCCTTTCTTAATCTGAAACAGGTTTATATTGATTCTGCAAACGAAAGTGATTAATTCCGGGCAGTCTCATTCTAAAGCAAATAAAGTTCTGTCTTGCATCAAAAAGGGCATGAACTCAAGGGATGAAAACATAATTTTGCCACTTTATAGGTCCTCACCTGGAGTAGGTAGTGCAGTTTTGGACTCAGTCCTTCAAAGTAATCTGTCATGATTTTTATGATGTATTTTTTATTTCAGAATTACACTGTTTACACTGCAAATAATTTACTCTACACTATAAAGTTTAATTCCTCAACCAGCAAGTGTATTTTTTTTTGTTTGACCTGAATTTTACTATTGAGGCCTGTTCTTAGATCTACCAGGCAGCTGTTATCTTCTGTTAAGGAGCTGCTATCTGGTTACCTTCCCATTGTTCTGTTGTTAGGCTGCTGGGGGCAAGGGAGGGGGTGATATCACTCCAACTTGAAGTACAGCAGTAAAGAGTGACTGAAGTTTATCAGAGCACAAGTCACATGACTGGGGGCAGCTGGGAAACTGACAATATGTCTAACCCCATGTCAGATTCAAAATTAAATATAAAAAAATCTATTTATTCTTTTGAGAAACGAATTTCAGTCCATAATTCTGCTGCATTAGCACTGTTAACTAATGCATTTTGGAAAAAAACATTTTTTTCCATGACAGTATCCCTTTAAGTGGGAAATAAATGAGCTGGAAAGAGTGCAGAGATGTGCAATTAAACTGGTTAGAGAGATGGAAGACTTAATTTATGAGGGTAGACTGTCAAGGTTGGGGTTATTTTCTCTGGGAAAAAATATGCTTGTGATAGGACATGATTACACTTTACAAAATTACACAAAATTAGCAGACATTATAGACAAATAGCATGGGACCTTTTAACCCATAAAGAAGATCACTGCATTAGAGGCTGCCCATTCAGACTAGAGGAAAATAACTTTCATTTGAAGCAGCGTAGATGGTTCTTCACAGTCAGGACAGTGAGATTGTGAAATGTACTGACGTATGATGTTGTGATACTGATTCTATTAATAATTTTAAGAGGGCCTTGGATGATTTCTTGGACAGACGTAATATCCAAACTATTGTGATACTAAAATCTACAGTTAATATAGAAATGGGTAAATATAGTATATGTGAGTATATAGAGGGGTCAGTGTAAGTGTGTATATTTATGGATGCTGGATTTCATTTTGAGGGGTTGAACTTGATCGACTTCAGTCTTTTTTAAGGCTATTTAACTATGTAACTATATAACTATGCAGAGCACCCATATGTTTTAAAGTTGAAGGTTCAGTTGTCCAAAGTCTTTCTTTTCCAGTATGGGGTAAAAGGTAAAATAATGTTGTTGAAAAATAACGTTGTGTACCTGAGAAAAAGTTTTTCAGAACATCAAATTTAATAGTTGATCCAGCCTGACCCCCAAGAGACTTTGCACTTAAAGGCAATTATTTATGCTAGAAAGGCTAACACAAAATATGGGGCAATTCTTAACCACAAATGTAAAAAATAGAACATTTTAAAGTCATGTGTAGTAAAAAAACATCCTCACATTGTGTCAGGGGCCTTGTGGCTCGAAGTATGGAGACGTCGCGACCATGGAGAAAGCTCTAGGTTTAAGTCCAAGTTCACGTTATCCAAAGGGATCAGGAACAAGCATAGTAAGGATTGGGTAGAGGTTGCAATAGACCGCAAGGACGAAAATGCCTAGATTTGGAAGATGCACAGATAGCACAAGCTGCCACAAAATCTTTGACAATCTTCCAAAGAGTAGGCCACCAGAGAAGTCTACTTACTAGTTCCAGAGTTTTCTTGGTACCGGGATGCCCGGCCTACTTTGAAAAGTGACTTTGCTGAAGGATGGGTAGGCAAAGCTCGGGTGGCACATATACCATTCCAATGGGGGTATTAGCAGGAGCAGAGGACTGGACTGATGGGATCTGGCTAGCCAATTGTGGAAACAAAGAAGCAATGATCTTAGTAGGTGGAACAATTGGTTCTTGATCTTCACTGAGGTGACCCTCAGGAATAATGCTTCTGGATAGGGCATCTGCCTTTCGATTTCTGGAGCCAGGGCAATATGTGATAATGACATTGAATCTTCTGAAGAACGCTTGACAAGAATTAAGTCTCTTGAGAGTCTGAATGAACCCCAAGTTTTTGTGATCAGTATAAATGCAAAGGGGGGGTGCTCTTTCTAGAAAAAGATGCCACTCCTCGAGTGGAAGTTTGACTGCCAGAAGCTCACAATTCCCAAAATCATAATTTTGCTTGGCAGGAGAGAATTTCTAAGAAAAGTATGTGCATGGGTGTAGTTTCCCATCTATGATTTGTCTCTGAGATAGACTGGCACCAGCCTCGACAGCAGAAGCATCTATTTCAATGAAGAAGGGTTGCAGAAGATCAGGATGTCGAAGGACAGGAGCAGAGACAAAATATTCTTTTAGGGACTGGATGGCCTACAGAGCATGGTACAAGCAAGAAGATCAATGGGACAGTCGTAGGAGCAGTGAGGAGGGAAAACCTCTGCAGACTTCTTGCAAAAGACATCTGAAAAGTCCTTGGCAAAGACTGAAGATCCACTGCAACGAGGTATACCTGTTGAATGGGATTAGCAGGCAAGCAATTTCTTTGACAGAAAGGACTCCAATGAGATATCTGATTGACAGACCAGTCAATAGAAGGGTTATGCAAATGGAGCCAGGGTAAACCCAGCACCACAGGAGCCTATGGACAGTTTATGATGAGGAACGTGTAAGGAACACCCTGATTTTGAACCAGGTACCTGTTGGTTTCCAGACACTGCTCCTCCTGGTTCTGGGTTTGGCCTGGTTCTAAGAGGACTGCTGCTTTGCTGCCTCCTGATAAGCCTGTAGTAGTGCACCCAGCTGAGGGCAATGATTCATTAGATCACTACTTTAGCCTGTTCCCCCAACCCCCCTTTGCTGGATTATTAGCCTCTGACTAACTCCAAGCCTAGTGTTCTGTGAAGTCCTGTTATCCTGAAATCCTGTATCCTGATATCTTGTCATGCACCTGAGTCCTGTTTCCTGCTTCTGATATTATCCTGGTAATCCTTATCTTGTTCCCTGCCTTGTTCCTTTTTGTACTTAATCTCTCCGGTTCTGACCTTTGGCTTGAATATTGGACTTTGCATGAACTCTGCCCGTCTTGACCATTTTGCCTGAATCTGATTCTGTTTGTCTGCCGTCTGCCCTTGAATTTCAGCTTGTTTTTGCTGCCTTTTTTCTGCATATATTTTTTGTTCAATAAATACTGCTAAGTTACCCAGCACATTGGCTTCTGTCTGCAAACCTAACAGTCATCCAGAACGACAATTTCTCTCAGTGTATGGATCCCACTGTCAGTGGTAGTTCTCCCGTTGTTTCAGAAAATGATCTCAGATGTTAATGGTCTATCATCAATCTCCAGGACCCTCAGTAGAGTAGACAGAGGGGAAATGGGAATACACCGATGCTTGGCGAAAACAGCATCCATTTAGTTCCCTGCAGCCCCAGAATCAAGGAAGAAAGTCTTAGAAGTGGCCAAATCTGCAAGGGCAGAACAAAACAGCTCTTTTGGGAAGCAGATTCGATGAGATTCGATGAGAAGATTCCCCAATACTACCTAGGCAGGGAGATCTTCCTAACTTTGAGGGACAATTATTAGGAAAATGGGTATACAGTAGGCACAGTACAGCCAACCGTCTCCGGAGTTTCTCTTGTTCGAAAAGATGCTCCTGTCCAATCTGCATAGGTTCCTCTGGAGGTTTGACAGGAGGTGGGGTAAACAGGAACAGGGAGGAGTGGTCTTGAAACAGTGGTGATAGAACAGGCTGAACCCTTCTGTTATGCTCTTTGTCGGTTTAATGCACCCTGAGCCATGTGTCTACCTTGATGGCGAGAGCAATCAGGTCTTCCAGTTGCTCCCTGGAGACTAAAGGTGTCCATACAAGGGCAGATTAAGGCTGCTGATATCAGTCCTTTAGACCCATTCGCCAGCTTATCTGCCCATGTTTGGGGGCTCCTGATGGGTCATCCCGATCCATATCAGACCAAAAATCGGCCAGATATCGACCGGTCAAGTTTGTTTTTTTCTACGATCCAGGACCGCACGATCCAGGTCTTACAACCCGTCTGCTTTGGATTCACCCGATATCGCCCAGCCATTAGTGGGCATATCGGGTAAAGATCCGCTCGTTTGGCGACCTTGCCAAACGAGTGGATCTTATAGTGTATGGCCACCTTTAGTCACCTTTGAGTCTGCTTGACAAGCTTTAATAGAAGACAGCTCCATAAGCTTCATTGTTCCAATTAGCCATCAGAGTTCTGACCTGGGGCGTCAAACACCGTTTGAAAGGCCTGGAGGAAAGCTTTGGCATCGAAGGTCAGAGGAGAATTACTCTCCCAAAGTGGCATTGCCCATTCTAGAGATTTACCCTCCAATCTGGACATCACATACACTTCCTTGGCTCATTCACAGGTGTGCTGCTAGGGTTGAAACTGGATAAGGCATTGAGTCACAAAACCTCTGCAAACCTAAGCGAGGAGGTGGAGGAATGCGGGGCTCACTGACCCTGAAGCCGCTGGAGGAGGGGCAACTGCCGGGAGAGGACTTACCCACGTCTGGACACACGGATGGCAACTGGGAGAGAAGGGCCTCAAGCACTTGCCCTATACTATTTTGCTGGGCATCATAGGCTTCCATGCGATTCAAGTGTAGTTAGGATTCAGGCAGTAGGCAGTCAGCAAAGGATCATGGTCAAAGGTTCAGGCAAGGGTCAAAAGTCCAGTGATCAATATTATAATAATTATGAACACCTAAGTAATGTGACCTATAATTGGGCATTCACCAGACGCGGTGTAATGACGTCATTCGTCTGCACGCTGCCACCTTGGACACAGAATCAAAGAGGACAGGAGTGCCATTGGGTGCTCCTGACACATTGTTCTACAAGTGGTGGTCTAGTGGTGACTGGGTGCTATAGAATGAACACAAGTTATAGACTATAGGTTACTGAGGACCAAATTCTTTTAGTCTCTGATTTAATGATCTAGAATAGGATTGGTGACTTTAAAAATTTGCAAAACAATCTCTTGCCACAGAGCTATTTATTTATTTTGTCGTGTTTGATGAGACTGGAACTTTGCTCTTAATGCGATGGGTGCCCATTTGAGTTAATGACCCAGATCAATATTTGATCTGGCATTTTATTATAGGGTGACTTTGTTCCTTATCTGGACCCTGTGACAGTATGTTTATACATGATGATATCTGCTCTCCTGGGGCTTATATAACTGGCAGTTCTAGGGGTGAATTTACTTCTGTCACATTAGGACATGGGGGCCCTCAGTTTTTACTTGTTGCTGTTCTGCATTCTTGCTGTTGCCAACGGCAGCACCCCAGATTGTGCTGGAGAGAAAGAAGGGATACCAAGTAATCATACACAGGTAATCATAAGGCTTGTTGCTGTTATTTGAACATGATCAACTAGACTGACATATAGTGCCAGACTGAAAAAGTCCACAGCAATTATCATCCAACTTTCAATATTATATGAAAGTCTCTCTGTTTCATCACCTGTACAGATATGGGATCCGTCATCCAGAAACCCATTATCCAGAAAGTTCTGAATTATGGAAAGGCTGTTTCCCCATAAACTCAATTTTATCTAAATAATCCAAATTTTTAGAAATGATTTAATTTTTCTCTGTAATAACTTAAGTACTATATTGTACCGAATTATAATTATTCCTTATTGGAAGCAAAACCAGCCTTGGGTTTATTTAATGTTTATACGATTTTCAAGTAGACTTAAAGAGATACTAACTTTAGAAAATAAATGTTTTTATATCCATCATAAAATTATCTATCTATGAAATTATCTATGAATGCTATTTATAATTTTGCCATAAAAGTATTTGCCTGATGCTTTTTCATTACCCCCATGCTCCTCTATGAGGGGCTGCCATATTTTTGCAGCAGTAGTCCGTTAGCATTAGAAACTAGACGGAGATTGGACAGTCAGGTTGGCAAAACAGTCAGATTTAGGAACTTGAAGTAATAATTAATTACAAAAGCAGAACTATCAGCAAAAAACGATCTACATGACCTATTTGTAACTTTTAGGGGCAGATTTATCAAGGGTCGAATTGAAAAATCAAATTTTTGAATTTCGAGCTCATTTTAGTGTACTTCGACTAGGGATTAGTCCAAATTTGATTCGAGTTTGAAAATCGAAATTCAAAATTCGAAAATCGATATTCAAAATTTGAATATCGAAATGTATTATATACTGTCTCTTTAAAAATTAGACTTCAACTATTCGCCATCTAAAACCTGCTGAATTGCTGTTTTAGCCTATGGAGGACCTCCTAGAACCTATTTGGAGCCATTTGGTGGACTTTGAAAAATCAAAGTTTTTTTTTAAAAAGACTTCGAATTGAATTTGATCAAATACGAATTCGATTTGAACGATCTTATACAGCCTATTCACTCGAAGTTAAAAAAATTGGATTTTTTTTTAATACATTTTGGTTGGTCTTTTTTTATTCCAATTTCAAGTTGATGGAAGTATAAAAAACTCGCCTCGAAATTTGACCCTTGATAAATCTGCCCCTTAATGTAGATTAAGGAGCAGATTAAGGCGAATGGTCGAAGTCTAATTTTTAAAGAGAGAGTACATGATAAATTTCGATATTCGAATTTTTGATTTTTTTTCAAATCCAAATCGAATTTAGACTATTCGAAGTCTAGTCGAAGTACACAAAAAATAGTTCAAAATTTGTTTTTTTGGTTTTTTTTTAATTCAAATTTTCCCTTCGACCTTTCATAAATCTGCCCCTAATATTTTGAAAATAAATTTTTTAGTGTCAGTATCACTTTAAGGTATGGAGATCGAAATGAAGGAAAGATCTGTTATCCATAAACCTCCAGGTCCCGAGCATTCTGGATAACAGGTCCCATACCTGTAACATATTACAATGCATGGAAGCCAAGCGGTCAATGTGTAGAGATGATGGTAAAGGCTACTAAGGATTATTTCTGCTGTATTTTGTTTAATACATTGTGCCACTGCATCCGTGGTTGTGTTTTATGTCCTTTTACACTGAAAGTGTATATTTTTGTTGCCAGAAAGAATTTTGTCATTTCTTTGACACATTTTGGTCCCTGGCATATAGAAATGACGGTATAATCTTTTAGAAATATCTATATTTTTATAGTTTAGGATTGAAATCAATTTACTTTTGTCTTACCATATTTGTGCACTATTACAGTAAAAAACATTTTTTTCCCCCCAGTATATCTTGTAAAGTGTTATGATGGAGCTAATCTGCCATTACATCAAAAAATGGACACTGGTGTCAAAAATGAGATGCCGGCGCCATTTTGCAAATTTTTTGCAGTTTTGCGAATTTCGCTGGAAATTCACGAGTTTTCGGCAAACCGAAACGCCACAAATTCGCCCATCACTAGATCTAAGGCACATTCTTGATAAAGTACAGACACCTTAGCATTCTTATAGATAATAAGCAACCCCTGCCCCAGGTAAGGAAAGTATAGGTATAACATGAATAATCTAATATTTACTTAATACAACAAAGTAGTAATTTTTTTTTTTAACATTTGTTAAATTCCTGCAAATCATATTTAGAAGACACCTCACTGAATACTAGGGATGTCGCGGACTGTTCGCGCGAACATCGGCTGTTCGCGTCCGCCGCAAGTTCGCGAACGTCGCGTGACGTTCGCCATTTTGGGTTCGCCTTACCTGGCGCTTTTTTTTGACCTCTCACCCCAGACCAGCAGATACATGGCAGCCAATCAGGAAGCTCTCCCTCCTGGACCACCCCCACACCCCCTGGACCACTCCCCTTCCATATATAAACTGAAGCCCTGCAGCGTTTTTTCATTCTGCCTGTGTGTGCTTGCAAGAGCTAGTGTAGGGAGAGAGCTGTTACTGATTTCACTGATTTCTTTGAGGGACAGTTGATAGTAAGTTTGCTGGCTAGTAATCTACTTGATACTGCTCTGTATTGGAGGGACAGAAGTCTGCAGGGATTTGAGGGACATTTTAGGGTAGCTTTGCTGGCTAGTAATCTACCTTCTACTGCAGTGCTCTGTATGTAGCTGCCTGCTGTGGGCACTGATCTCTTCTGATCTCATCTGCTGACTGCTGTAATAACCCAATAGTCCTTGTAAGGACTGCTTTTATTTTCTTTTTTGTTTTTTTACTTTGCTAGTTGCTACTATAAGCCCAGTGCTATTAGTCTAGCAGTGTTGGGGAGTGGGACTGGTGTGCTACTGTGCTGCTCCTAGTAGTTCAGCAGCACCAACCCGAGAAAAATATTTTTTTTAATATACATATATTTTTTTTTTCTTTTACTTATCTTACTGTTCTTTAACGTGTACAGTGCTGTTGCTGTTCTTCATAATAGTGCACCAATAGTAGTGCACTTGCAGGCATTATTTGCTCAGTGTGTTCTTCATTTTCAAACAACAACCATCTAGCTGTGTGAGTTTGTTCACATTCTGTCTAAATATCAATAATAATTCCGTCTCTAGAAACACCACCCGAGTGACGTTTTTCAGGCAGCAATAATATATTCCGTACCCACTGCTGTAGTATTGTATACGTTAACCTTGCAGGCATTATTTGCTCAGTGTGTTCTTCATTTTCAAACAACAACCATCTAGCTGTGTGAGCTTGTTCACATTCTGTCTAAATATCAATAATAATACCGTCTCTAGAAACACCACCCGAGTGACGTTTTTCAGGCAGCAATAATATATTCCGTACCCACTGCTGTAGTAGTGTATACGTTAACCTTGCAGGCATTATTTGCTCAGTGTGTTCTTCATTTTCAAACAACAACCATCTAGCTGTGTGAGCTTGTTCACATTCTGTCTAAATATCAATAATAATACCGTCTCTAGAAACACCACCCGAGTGACGTTTTTCAGGCAGCAATAATATATTCCGTACCCACTGCTGTAGTAGTGTATACGTTAACCTTGCAGGCATTATTTGCTCAGTGTGTTCTTCATTTTCAAACAACAACCATCTAGCTGTGTGAGCTTGTTCACATTCTGTCTAAATATCAATAATAATACCGTCTCTAGAAACACCACCCGAGTGACGTTTTTCAGGCAGCAATAATATATTCCGTATCCACTGCTGTAGTAGTGTATACGTTAACCTTGCAGGCATTATTTGCTCAGTGTGTTCTTCATTTTCAAACAACAACCATCTAGCTGTGTGAGCTTGTTCACATTCTGTCTAAATATCAATAATAATACCGTCTCTAGAAACACCACCCGAGTGACGTTTTTCAGGCAGCAATAATATATTCCGTATCCACTGCTGTAGTAGTGTATACGTTAACCTTGCAGGCATTATTTGCTCAGTGTGTACTTCATTTTCAAACAACAACCATCTAGCTGTGTGAGCTTGTTCACATTCTGTCTAAATATCAATAATAGTACCGTCTCTAGAAACACCACCCGAGTGACGTTTTTCAGGCAGCAATAATATATTCCGTATCCACTGCTGTAGTAGTGTATACGTTGACCTTGTAGGCCTTGTTTGCCCAGTGTGTTCTTCTTCTTCATTTTCAAACAACTTCCATCTAGCTGTGTGAGCTTGTTCACATTCTGTCTAAATATCAATAATAATACCGTCTCTAGAAACACCACCCGAGTGACGTTTTTCAGGCAGCAATAATATATTCCGTATCCACTGCTGTAGTAGTGTATACGTTAACCTTGTAGGCATTATTTGCTCAGTGTGTTCTTCATTTTCAAACAACAACCATCTAGCTGTGTGAGCTTGTTGACATTCTGTCTAAATATCAATAATAGTACCGTCTCTAGAAACACCACCCGAGTGACGTTTTTCAGGCAGCAATAATATATTCCGTATCCACTGCTGTAGTAGTGTATACGTTGACCTTGTAGGCCTTGTTTGCCCAGTGTGTTCTTCTTCTTCATTTTCAAACAACTTCCATCTAGCTGTGTGAGCTTGTTCACATTCTGTGTAAATATCAATAATAATACCGTCTCTAGAAACACCACCCGAGTGACGTTTTTCAGGCAGCAATAATATATTCCGTATCCACTGCTGTAGTAGTGTATACGTTAACCTTGTAGGCATTATTTGCTCAGTGTGTACTTCATTTTCAAACAACAACCATCTAGCTGTGTGAGCTTGTTCACATTCTGTCTAAATATCAATAATAGTACCGTCTCTAGAAACACCACCCGAGTGACGTTTTTCAGGCAGCAATAATATATTCCGTATCCACTGCTGTAGTAGTGTATACGTTGACCTTGTAGGCCTTGTTTGCCCAGTGTGTTCTTCTTCTTCATTTTCAAACAACTTCCATCTAGCTGTGTGAGCTTGTTCACATTCTGTCTAAATATCAATAATAATACCGTCTCTAGAAACACCACCCGAGTGACATTTTTCAGGCAGCAATAATATATTCCGTATCCACTGCTGTAGTAGTGTATACGTTAACCTTGTAGGCATTATTTGCTCAGTGTGTTCTTCATTTTCAAACAACAACCATCTAGCTGTGTGAGCTTGTTGACATTCTGTCTAAATATCAATAATAGTACCGTCTCTAGAAACACCACCCGAGTGACGTTTTTCAGGCAGCAATAATATATTCCGTATCCACTGCTGTAGTAGTGTATACGTTGACCTTGTAGGCCTTGTTTGCCCAGTGTGTTCTTCTTCTTCATTTTCAAACAACTTCCATCTAGCTGTGTGAGCTTGTTCACATTCTGTGTAAATATCAATAATAATACCGTCTCTAGAAACACCACCCGAGTGACGTTTTTCAGGCAGCAATAATATATTCCGTATCCACTGCTGTAGTAGTGTATACGTTAACCTTGTAGGCATTATTTGCTCAGTGTGTTCTTCATTTTCAAACAACAACCATCTAGCTGTGTGAGCTTGTTCACATTCTGTCTAAATATCAATAATAGTACCGTCTCTAGAAACACCACCCGAGTGACGTTTTTCAGGCAGCAATAATATATTCCGTATCCACTGCTGTAGTAGTGTATACGTTGACCTTGTAGGCCTTGTTTGCCCAGTGTGTTCTTCTTCTTCATTTTCAAACCACTGCCACTTAGCTGTGTGAGCTTGTTCACATTCTGTCTAAATATCAATAATAATACCGTCTCTAGAAACACCACCCGAGTGACGTTTTTCAGGCAGCAATAATATATTCCGTATCCACTGCTGTAGTAGTGTATACGTTAACCTTGTAGGCATTATTTGCTCAGTGTGTTCTTCATTTTCAAACAGCAACCATCTAGCTGTGTGAGCTTGTTCACATTCTGTCTAAATATCAATAATAATACCGTCTCTAGAAACACCACCTGAGTTGTTGTTGTTGGTGTTTTAAAAATAATGCCAGGCAAAGGCAGGCCGCCACGCAGAGGCACTAGGGGCCGTGCTGCTATGCTATCCTGTGGCCCTAGGAAATTGCCCAGTTTTAAAAAGGCAATGACCCTGAACTCCCAAAATGCTGAAGAGGTAGTTGACTGGCTTACACAGCACACCCCATCCTCTACCGTTTCTAACTTTACCACAACATCCTCATCCTCCACTGCTATGGGCACCCCACGTAACACTTCCTCCACCACCGGCGCCCCTTCTTCACTGGAGTCAGAGGAGTTATTTTCACATGAGTTTCTTGAACTGAGTGATGCGCAACCATTATTGGCAGAAGAAGATGAAGGAGATGAGGACGTTACACCAGATTTAATTCTGGCAGAGAACACAACAGAGATGGACATAATGAGTGATGACGAGGAGGTCCCCGCTGCTGCTTCCTTCTGTGAGCTGGTAGAAGAAATTGATGCATCTGAGGAGAATGAGGATGAGGAGATTGATGTTTTATGGGTGCCCAGTAGAAGAGAGCAAGAGGAGGATAGTTCAGATGGAGAGACGGAGAGTCAGAGAGGCAGGAGGAGAATAAGACTTAGAAGAAGCAGGGAGGACAGCTCGCAGGGAACAGTAGGGCAACAACATGTATCGGCACCTGTGGTCAGCCGGCCAACGCACCCGCCATTGCCGCCAACGCCGCCGACTTCTACTGTTACCGCCAGATTGCCAGCCTCAAAAAGGTCAGCAGTGTGGGATTTTTTTAATGTGTGTGCCTCTGACAAAAGCGTTGTCATTTGCAATGAGTGCAGTCAGAAACTGAGTCTTGGGAAGCCCAACAGCCACATAGGTACAACTTCTATGCGAAGGCACATGAACGGCAAGCACAAAGCACTTTGGGAGCAACACCTCAAAGGCAACAGGCAAACTAAAAGCCACCCTCCTTCTGGTCCAGCATCTTACTGCTCTACCTCTGCTGTCCTTGACCCGTCTGAACCACCCTCCACTCCGCCTTCCACCTTGACCACCAGTTCCCATTCCCAGTCATCTGCCCCCAGCCAAGTTTCTGTGAGGGCCATGTTTGAGCGTAAGAAGCCAATGTCTGCGAGGCACCCCCTTGCCCGGCGTCTGACAGCTGGCTTGTCCGCACTCTTAGCCCGCCAGCTTTTACCATACCAGCTGGTGGACTCTGAGGCCTTCCGCAAATTTGTAGCAATTGGGACACCGCAGTGGAAGGTACCCAGCCGCAATTTTTTTTCAAAAAAGGGAATACCACACCTGTACCACCATGTGCAGAGCCAAGTCACCGCATCTCTGTCACTTAGTGTTGGGCCAAAGGTCCATATGACTACTGACGCATGGTCCTCCAAGCATGGTCAGGGCAGGTATGTCACCTACACTGCCCACTGGGTGAACTTGGTAATGGCTGGGAAGCAGGGAATGTGTAGCTCAACAACGACAGTGGAGTTGGTGTCACCGCCACGGATTGCACGCGGTTCTGCCACCACCTCTACTCCTCCTTCGCTCTCTACCTCGTCTTCTTCCTCTTCTTCGTCCTCTGCTGCTGGGTCCTCCTCCTCCACACCTGTGCACCCCCAGCTCCCCCTAGGCTATTCGACGTGCCAGGTACGCCGTTGTCATGCTGTCTTGGGGATGACGTGCCTGGAAAGCAAAAACCATACCGGATCTGTACTCCTGTCATCTCTGCAGTCACAGGCCGATCGGTGGCTGACCCCACACCAACTGAAGATCGGAAAAGTGGTGTGTGACAATGGAAGCAATCTGTTGGCAGCACTGAGACTGGGCAATTTAACACATGTGCCCTGCATGGCACATGTTCTGAATTTAATAGTACAACGTTTTGTCTCAAAGTACCCAGGATTCCAGGACGTTCTCAGGCAGTCCAGGAAGGTGTCGGCCCATTTCAGACGGTCCTACACAGCCATGGCACGCCTTGCTGACATTCAGCAGCGGTACAACATGCCAGTCAGGCGTTTGATTTGCGACAGCCAGACTCGCTGGAATTCAACGCTCCTCATGTTGGAACGTCTGCTGCAACAACAAAGAGCCGTCAACGAATACCTGTTTGAACTGGGTGGTAGGACTGGATCTGCAGAGCTGGGGATTTTTTTACCCCGTTACTGGGTGCTTATGCGCGATGCCTGCAGGCTCATGCGGCCTTTTGAAGAGGTTACAAATATGGTCAGTCGCACCGAAGGCACCATCAGCGACCTAATACCCTTTGCTTTCTTCCTGGAGCGTGCCGTGCGACGAGTGACAGATGAGGCTGTAGACCAGCGTGACGAGGAGCAGGAAGCGCACGATTTCTGGTCGGAATCACCAGAACAAACCCAGGCACCTGCTGCAACGCAGGGAGAGGTGTCAGAAGTGGAGTCAGAGGAGGAAGGTGGCTTTGTGGAGGAGGAGGACCAACAGGAGCAGGCTTCCCAGGGGGCTAGTGGTGACCTTTTGGGGACCCCTGGTCTTGTACGTGGCTGGGGGGAGGAGACCGTGGATGATGCAGTCCTTGATAACGAGGAAGCGGAGATGGATACCTCTGCATCCAACCTTGTGAGAATGGGGTCTTTCATGCTGTCATGCCTGTTGAAGAACCCCCGTATCAAGAGGCTTAAGGAGAAGGACCTGTACTGGGTCGCGACTCTACTAGACCCTCGGTACAAGCATAAAGTGGCAGAAATGTTACCAACATACCACAAGTCTGAAAGGATGCTGCATTTAGAAACCAGCCTGCAAAACATGTTGTACAATGCTTTTAAGGGTGATGTCACTTCAGGAACTCATCAACATTCCAGGGGCAGAGGTGCCAGTAATCCTGCCATGAGCGCACCTGCAAGGACAAAGCACTTTGGCCACTCTGTAACGTCAGACATGCAAATGTTTTTCAGTCCAAGGCAGCGGCAGAACCGTTCGGGATCCACCCTCAAAGAACGCCTCGACCGGCAGGTAGCGGACTACCTGGCATTAACTGCAGATATCGACACTCTGAGGAGCGATGAACCCCTGGACTACTGGGTGCGCAGGCTTGATCTGTGGCCAGAGCTGTCACAATTTGCCATGAACCTCTTGTCTTGCCCCGCCTCAAGTGTCCTCTCAGAAAGGACCTTCAGTGCAGCAGGAGGGATTGTAACTGAGAAGAGAACTTGCCTAGGTCACAAAAGTGTGGATTACCTGACCTTTATTAAAATGAATGAGGGGTGGATCTCGGAGGGTTACTGCACGCCGGAAGACTTGTGCTGAGTTTCTGATTCTGACTCCCCATGCAGCTGTCCTTCTCTGCACGCCTCATGACTCCACATACAGCTGTCCTTTAGCGTCCTCCTCCCTCCACCACCGTTACAAACTAGGGTGCAAACCCTACTGGTTTAATTTGAATCCAGGTAAATCCTGAGTTTTTCTGGCCTCTGTGCTTCAGTGGCTGTGACAAAAAAATGAATATTTTCAGCATTTATATGGCATATTTTTTCTGGCCTCTGTGCTTCAGTGGCTGCGACCAAAAAAAATGAATATTTTCAGCATTTATATGGCATATTTTTTCTGGCCTCTGTGCTTCAGTGGCTGCGACCAAAAAAAACAGAATATTTTCAGCATTTATATGGCATATTTTTTATGGCCTCTGTGCTTCAGTGGCTGCGACCAAAAAAAACGGAATATTTTCAGCATTTATATGGCATATTTTTTATGGCCTCTGTGCTTCAGTGGCTGTGACAAAAAAATGAATATTTTCAGCATTTATATGGCATATTTTTTCTGGCCTCTGTGCTTCAGTGGCTGTGACAAAAAAATGAATATTTTCAGCATTTATATGGCATATTTTTTCTGGCCTCTGTGCTTCAGTGGCTGCGACCAAAAAAAATGAATATTTTCAGCATTTATATGGCATATTTTTTCTGGCCTCTGTGCTTCAGTGTCTGCGACAAAAAAAATTTACATTGTTAGCATTTATATGGCATATTTTTCCTGGCCTCTGTGCTGCAGTGGCTGCGACCAAAAAAAATTAATATTGTTTGCATTTATATGGCATATTTTTTCTGGCCTCTGTGCTGCAGTGGCTGCGACAAAAAAAAATTAATATTTTCAGCATTTATATGGCATATTTTTTCTGGCCTCTGTGCTGCAGTGGCTGCGACAAAAAAAAATTAATATTTTCAGCATTTATATGGCATATTTTTTCTGGCCTCTGTGCTTCAGTGGCTGCGACAAAAAAAACATAATTTTTCAGGAAAGTACACATGCCTAATTTTTCAGGGTTCTGCAACAGTGGCAAAATCGCATCTTTTATGGTCACCGCAGGTGATCAATAAAGTACACCAAAACTGGGCCCACACTGCAGAATCAGTGTTTTTTGGTTCACTTCACTGTACATTGAATTACCTCTGCCTGACCGTGCACGTGCGCACAAGCACGGTGACTGCTAAACACACCACTACAGAAATATTGCCACCAACAGGACGAACATCCTGGAGGTGACAAGCTCAACTAGTAATTAAAAACTATTATTTGCTCACTTGACGGTATCATTCATTAAAGCTCTTTGCGTCTTTTTGCGTTGCAGTAAGCACCGCGTTTCGTCTTTGCGTGTGAACAGGCTGTAACCTTTACACGACTTGATTGGCATGTAGACGCCGGACGTTTTAAAGCATTTTATTACACAGGTTTAGAAATGTAGTGTGATTTCTGCCCTTTACAGCACAAAACGCAGCGCTGTGTCAACAATGGATTTTTTAGAAACATTTTTGCCCTTGATCCCCCTCTGGCATGGCACTGTCCAGGTCGTTGCACCCTTTAAACAACTTTAAAATCATTTTTCTGGCCAGAAATGTCTTTTCTAGCTTTTAAAATTCGCCTTCCCATTGAAGTCTATGGGGTTCGCGACGTTCGCGAACCGTTCGCATTTTTGACGCAAGTTCGCGAATATGTTCGCGAACTTTTTTCCCGACGTTCGCTACATCCCTACTGAATACCTTGTCAAAATATTGTTCCATATAAACATTGTACTTCCATAAAGATGGGCTAGGTTTCAAATGATAAACCATGGAGTCACGCACCTAGGGATTGGATTTAAAGGGATACTGTCATGAGAAAAAACATTTTTTTTCAAAATGAATCAGTTAATAGTGCTGCTCCAGCAGAATTCTCCACTGAAATTAATTTCTCAAAAGAGCAAACAGATTGTTTTATATTCAATTTTGAAATCTGACATGGAGCTAGACATTTTGTCATTTTCCCGGCTGCCCCAAGTCATGTGACTTGTGCTCTGATAAACTTCAATCACTCTTTACTGCTGTACTGCAAGTTGGAGTGATATCATCCCCTCCCTTTTCCCCCCTAGCAGCCAAACAACAGAACAATGGGAAGGTAACCAGATAACAGCTCCCTAACACAAGATAACAGCTGCCTGATAGATCTAAGAAGAACACTCAATAGTAAAAACCCATGTCCCACTGAGACACATTCAGTTACATTGAGAAGGAAAAACAGCAGCCTGCCAGAAAGCATTTCTCTCCTAAAGTGCAGGCACAAGTCATATGACCAGGGGCAGCTAGGAAATTGACAAAATGTCTAGCCCCATGTCAGATTTCAAAATTGAATATAAAAAAATCTGTTTGCTATTTTGAGAAATGGATTTCAGTATCCCTTTAATACTCAGAAGCTGTACATGTGAATCTTATTTTACTCTTTTAGCAGATTTATAAAGGTTCGAAGTGAAAAATTCGAATTTCGAGCTATTTTTGTGTACTTCGACTAGGCCAAAATTCGATTTGAATTTGAAAAAATGTGATTATTTGAATATTGAAATATATCATATACTGTTTCTTTAAAACTTCGTCTTCGACCATTCGCCATCTAAAACCTGGCGAATTGCTGTTTTAGCCTATGGGGGACCTCCTAGAGCCCATTTGGAGTCATTTGGTGGACTTTGAAAAATCACAGTTTTGTGGGACAAATACTTTGTTTCGGATTCGATCGAATGCGCTAAAACTTCGATTCACCCGACGTTAAAACCTTGATTTTTTTTAATTACATTTTGATTGGTCTTTTTTTATTCAAATTTCGAAGTTATGGAAGTTAAAAAAAACTCCCATTACTTCGAAGTTTGACTCTTGATAAATTTCCCCCTTAATAAATTACTCCACTTGAAATTCTCCTCAGCTTCATTGCACCAGCTCTGAAGTAACAAATAATGGTGTAAATCTCTTTAGTAAATAAAAATATACACCTTCATAAATATGCCTGCTGAGTTCATCAATGAGGATAGATGGTGTTAATTATGAGTTAGGAAAATAACAGCTTGATAAATAACACTATTGTTTGACACCACTGTTCCCACTGTTTGTCTGATGTAAAAACATTTTGCACAGCTTGATAAATATGCCCTCCTGGTGTATATATGAATCTACTGTAACATGGTGCAAGGATTTACCATGACTTTACTTGCACATTTATACATTTTCTTGCATTATGCAAGGGGAGGACCTCAAAAAAAGCTTAATCAACCTTAAAAAGTAACAACAACAGGAAATATATATTTATTCATATTCATCTGGAGTGCCGCCTGTAGTTCTTATTTGGAACTACTGTATAGATAGATAGATAGATAGATAGATAGATAGATAGATAGATAGATAGATACCGTATATGCATTAAGGCTAATGAGTGCTAATTAGTTCTAATTGTGATTGGCAGATATCTGGATTATGGAACTTGATTGCATTATCTCTGTGTACATCTTATTCATTTACAATTGATTATGTAACGTATACATACACAAACATATCGTTTACCGAAAAAGATGGGCATTTTCTTGTCTTCTTTGATCCGTAAGTATTCACTTTCTATAAAACGTGTGTATTTTAACGAGCAAGATCTTGTTGTTCATATATAACATTGAACGTAAGATATCACCGTCTCATGAAGAGGAGCACAACTTGTTACATGGTCAAGTTTATGGAATACACAGATATTTAATGATAACATTGATTGATATTTAATTTAATTTAGTTTAAATGTAATTTAATGATATTGATATTTAATGATGATTGATTGATTGCCCATGTAAGTGTTGAGGGAAAGTTTGTATAGTCAGACTTTACCCAGAGATTCTTCCTTTTTAGTGGACAGGGTGGTTTCAAAAGTGCCCGTGAAGGATTTTCGAAATTGTTTTAAGTCATCCTTCATTCCTGTACCACCTGTGTAACATCCCAAGTGCAGTTAATACGTATTTTTAATTTCTCAGGTTTCTGGACGCTCCTCTGGTCACTCCTTTATTTTTTACATAACTGTTAGGGGCACATTCACTTAGCTCAAGTGAAGGAATAGAATAAAAAATAGTTTGAATTTCGAGGTATTTTTTTGGCTACTTCGACCATTGAATTGACTACTTCGACTTCGAATCGAACAATTCGAACTAAAAATCGTTCGAATATTTGACCATTCAATAGTCGAAGTACTGTTTCTTTAAAAAAAACTTTGACCCCCTACTTCGCCACCTAAAACCTACCGAGGTGCAATGTTAGCCTATGGGGAAGGTCCCCATAGGCTTTCTAACAATTGTTTGGTCAAAGAAAATTAGTTCGATCAATGGATTAAAATCCTTCGAATCAAAGGATTTAATCGTTCGATCGAGCGATTTTTCGTCCGATCGTTCGATCGAACTATTTGCGGTAAATCCTTCGACTTCGATATTCGAAGTCGAAGGATTTACATTCGGCAGTTGAATATCGAGGGTTCATTAACCCTCGATATTCGACCATATGTAAATCTGCCCCTTAATCTCACATACCTAATACTCCTAACCAGCCCTGCTTACCAGAGGGTATAAAAAGTCTGGTCTGTCTTTGTCTTGTCATTCTGACTATGGTAAATGCAGAATTTGCGGGGGTCGTGTCAAATAAACTTCTATCCTTTTTGTACTTCAAATGGTCTCCAATTCTTTGGATTTTTTCTTTCTATAGGAAGGCCATCTTCTTCTGATGTGTCTGAAATGTTCTAGTTAATTCTTTCCACATATTTGAGTCTCAGACCAACCAAAGAATCAACCCAAAAAGACATTATGGTATTTACAATAAGCATTTTGTCCATATGTGCAACTGTAGTAAAATACGTAGCACCACATAAGCAGATTCAGCAAAAAAAAAAAGAAGAAGAAAGACTACAAGAAATGAAAGCGATTGAAGAAGATTGTGACGAGTTACAAGAGTACGGTATTCTCATATGGCTCTTACAGTATACCAGTAGCAACCAATTAACTACAACTACTGATACATGCATTGTATGTTTTTCTTTTCTTTTTTATAGGTATGTGATCTGTTATCCCAAATACAATTTAGATACAGAAAAAAATCTGTGTATTACTTGCATGGATTCTGTTCTTGAGCTAGTCTTGTTCACTATTACCCTTGCCTTGAGCGCAGAACCACTCGATTGGCTGTAAGAGCAGTTATTTGTTTTTCTGTGCTGTGAAAAAATATCTCTATGCTCTCCCACCGGTAACCCCCTTTCACTCCAGTACTCCTTCATAACTTTCCCTTGTACAAGGTTCTGACTCTTGTAGAACTCAGAATCCAGGGAACTTGTGTCAAATAAACATTGGGGTATATTTATCAATGAGTGAAGTTAGAGTTTGCCACAGTCCACTAGAGTGAAAGTATTTATCAATGGGTGAAAGAGAAAGTTCATCCTTTGATAAATACGCCTTTCAAAATGCCATAGAAATGAATGGAGAGTGGCGGAATTTCACGATTCTCTATTTGATAAATATGATTTTCCTCAACACTTGGGGGCCGATTCACGAAGGGTCGAATTTCGAAGTTAAAAATACTTCGAAATTCGACCCTCGAATTGAAATCCTTCGACTTCGAATATCGAAGTCGAAGGATTTAGCGCTAATCCTGCGATTGAACGATCGAAGGATTTTTCGTTCGATCGAACGATTAAATCCTTCGAATCGAACGATTCGAAGGATTTTAATCAAACGATCGAAGGAAAATCCTTCGATCAAAAAAAGCTTAGCAAGCCTATGGGGACCTTCCCCATAGGCTAACATTGACTTCGGTAGGTTTTATCTGCCGAAGTAGGGGGTCGAAGTTTTTTTTAAAGGGCAAGTACTTCGACTATCGAATAGTCGAATAGTCGAACGATTTTTACTTCGAATCGTTCGAATCGAAGTCGAAGGTCGAATTCGAAGGTCGAAGTAGCCCATTCGATGGTCGAAGTACCCAAAAAATACTTCGAAATTCGAAGTATTTTTCATTCGAACCCTTCACCCGAGCTGAGTGAATCGGCCCCTTGGGGTTTTCCAGATAAGTGATCCTTTCACAGTTTGAAACTCCATACCTTAGGGTGCAGATTTATCAAGGGTCGAATTTCGCGGGTTAATAAACCCTTGAATTCGACCCTCGAAGTTAAATCCTTCAAATTCGAATATCGAAGGATTTAGCGCAAATACTTTGATCAATAAAATCTTTCGAATTGACCGCTTCGAACGATTTTAAGCGATCGATCGAAGGATTTTTATTCGATCAAAAAAAGCTTAGAAAAGTGCTGGGGAAGGTCCCCATAGGCTAACATTACAGCTCGGTAGGTTTAAAGTGGCGAGGTATGAAGTCGAAGTATTTTTAAAGAGACAGTACTTCGACTATCAAAGTACAGTACTTCGACTATCAAATGGTTGAATGGTCGCACGATTTTTACTTCAAATCGTTTGAACCATTTGAATCATTCGATTCGATCGAATTTGACCCATTTGATGGTCGAAGTACCCAAAAAAATACTTCGAAATTCACTTGAGCTTAGTAAATCTGCCCCTTAGTCTTCTAAAAATAGGAATATAGCATTGTTTTGCCACCAATATGGATTTGTTCATCTCTGTTACCATCAAAGTACTGTTTTATCATTTAAAAATAAATTATATAAATCTTACTATAATAATATTTGCATACACAACTATAGTTAGAGTTTTCAGACACATATTCATTGCAAATACAGTATATAGAATTGTGCTTCTTCTTGATATTTTTTGCACTTGTCCGTTCCAATTAATTTTGGAATGCACCGATCTCTGTCATTTACCCTTTGCAGATTGACAGAATTTCAGGGGGTTGACTTCTACTATGAGAGAATACCGGGAACACCACATTATAAGTATGTAACTAAAGAAGGTATGTAATATTGGGTTTCTGTAACCATTATTTGTATTTATATTGAGGTTGAACTACAGCACAATTCTCCTGTGGGCTCACAGTTCAGAAACTTGTCATATAAGCTTGTAAAGATAACAGCAATAACAACAGACCTTGATACCTTATAAAAATTTAGTCTAACCTTTATACTTCAGAAATTCTGATAAATATGAGAAAACTGTGTGTTAGGGAGCTTTTCAAAACTTTGTAAAGAATTATCTTTTGGTCATTTGATAGATATATGTCTATATGGTCTTGATCCTTTGATTTTTAAAAAACCAAAAAAGTTATATATATATATATAATACTTAAGGAAATATTTTATAACATGGGTGTGATTTCTTGTGACAATCAATTAATATTTCAGAATTATCTTATAAAAAGTGATATCTCATGAAATGTCTGGGTTTATTTTAAAATGATGTACGTGCCAAAGACAGAGATTGTCTCCACTTGGGAGTTAAAAAAACCCGAAAAGCGAAAAGCACCTTCCAATCCTTTTTAATGATCCGATTTTGAAAGAGATTCTGTTTAACAGCTCTCTAAAAATAGAGTCTAGAAAGTCGTCTACCTTGGGGAATAAGTTGTCTCTGAGTTTAGTATCTGCTCCCATTTCTTGCAATAATTGTTTATACATAGATGGGGAAATATCCATGCAAAACTTGTAAGGTGGTAGTCAGTTCTGACTTTAAATCCACATAACAGGTAAAATATTTAAAAAAAATCTTATGTACTGCAATTGCTGTGGTGATCGTGGGATCTATCTTTTGGCGTGCGGATACTGCGCAAAACAATATGTTGGGGGCACGGTCTGCTTTTTTAAGGAGCACTTAAATGCTATTGTTAAATCTCCCATTGCTAGTCATTTTAATTTATGCAGAAAACAAGGTTTTTTCGAATTTAACTGTGAAAGCGATCAAAAAGGAGGAGGAGATACTATACGCTATTCAAATCTGTGTGAAGCTTTTTGGATCCAACACTGTGTACATATATGTGATTTGGTTATGTTTGGGTCTACAACCATTTTGGACAGCTACCACCAGAGATCTCTGTCCACAACTGCCTATATATTTGGACTCTGTCCTTTTATATATATGATTAAGGGAGGAAACACCAGAAATGCGTTAGGCAACATTATGTTGCATGCTTTTTAATGTGGACGAATAAAGATTCCGGTTTTTGTTTGGTGTTGTGGAGCTCCACTTTTTTCTTCTTTCCTACTCTCCACGGTTTCAGACACCAGGGGACTTCCACACCCGATGAACATTATGATAGACCCTGCCATCTGTTTCATATCAAGTAGTGGTGAGATGGAGTGGTTGTTGCTTTATGGGCTGCAGTCTGACTCTCTTTATACAAAATGCACAAAAAAAAAAAAAAGATAATAATATTTATTTTATCATTCATAACCATAAACAATGATACACAAATTGAATTATAACCAAATGTTTTCTTTCTGTTATGCTAGAGGAAAGCATTGTCAGGTTTGCCCAGACCCAGCCAGACAGTATGATTAGCTATGAAAAAATCAATGGTACATTGTGTGGGGCATTTTTGCACAGTAAGTACTGATCTAGATCATTTGAAATTCCATTGATCACTGATGTTTTGTTCTGTGTATAGATAAATATGGAAAAATACAGCAAGAATGTTCTTTCATACAATACGTTGCCCAGTTCTGCTGTACTTTCTAGTCATGGTAATATACATTTCAGATAAAGCCCACTTATTATGTTTCTGCCACACATTTTATGGCCCAGTATAGTAAAAGTCTGTAGAAACATCTTAATACAACAATACATACATAAAATAAACAGGGGTCAATGCAATAATAAATAACTACACTAAGGGGCCCATTTACTTAGCTCGAGTGAAGGATTAGAAGAAAAAATACTTTGAATTTCGAATGGTCGAATATGGCTACTTCGACCACCGAATAGGCTACTCCAACCTTCGACTACGACTTTGAATCGAGCGATTCAAATTAAAAATCGTGTGACTATTTGACCATTTGATAGTCGAAGTACCGTCTCTTTAAAAAATACTTTGACACCCTAGTTTGCCACCTAAAACCTACCGAGGCCAATGTTAGCCTATGGAAAAGGTCCCCGCAGGCTTCCTAACAATTTTCTGAATTGAAATCTTGATTGAAATGAAATCCTTCGAATCGGTCGATTCGAAGGATTTAATCGTTTGATTATTCCTTTGATCGTTCGATCGTAGGAATAGCGCTAAATCCTTCGACTTCGATATTCAAAGTCAAAAGATTTCAATTCAGCAGTCGAATATCGAGGGTTAATTAAACCAAATTAATAAATTACAGTTACATTCACATTTAAGGGGCAGATTTATCAAGGGTCGAATTTTGAAGTAGGGGCCGATTCACTAACTTTGAGTGGAGGATTCGAAGTAAAAAAACTTTGAATTTCGAAGTGTTTTTTGGGCTACTTCGACCATCGAATGGGCTACTTCGACCTACGACTTTGAATCGAACTATTCAAACTAAAAATCGTTCCACTAATCGACCATTCGATAGTCGAAGTACTGTCTCTTTAAGAAAAAACTTCGACCCCCTAGTTCGCCATCTAAAAGCTACCGAAGTCAATGTTAGCCTATGGGGAAGGTCCCCATAGGCTTTCCAAAGTTTTTTTGGTCGAAGGATAATCCTTCGATCGTTGGATAAAAATCCTTCGAATCGTTCGGTTCGAAGGATTTAATCGTTCGATCACACTATTTGCGCTAAAATCCTTCGACTTCGATATTCGAAGTCGAAGGATTTTAATTCACAGTCTAATATCGAGGGTTAATTAACCCTCGATATTCGACCCTTTGTGAATCGGCCCCTTAGACTTCGAATATTGAAGTCAACTTTTTTTACATCAAATTTGGCCATTTGCGATCAAAGTAAAATAGATGAAATTCATCCATCGATCGAACAATTTTTCTTCGACTTTAAAAAACGTAGAAAACTGCTCTAGAAGGTCCCCATAGCCTAACAAAGCACTTCGGCAGGTTTAATTTGACGAAGTATTGAAGTCAAAGTTTTTTTTAAAGAGACAGTAGGTCGATTATCGGATGGTCGCATATTCGAGCAATTTTACTTTGAATCAAAGTCGTAGTATCCTATTTGATAGTTCAAGTATCCAAAAAATTACTTTGAATTTCGAATTTTTTTGCTTCAAAAATTCACTTCGACCCTTGATAAATCTGCCCCTTAGTGTTAAGTGTTAAAAAGACAAGTGAAAGGAAGTTCGTGTACCATAGAGCTTACAATCTAAGTAGGTGGGTAATGTACAGACAGAAATAGGAGCATAATGAGTGCTGTATATGTCTTTTCACTCATATAATATTTTTTGCTTTTAGTCGTATTATTACCTCTTCCTTGTGTTAGTTGGTTAGATGTTGAATATGTAAGTGCCACATGGAACTATTTTTTTCTGCAAAAAGTAGCAAAAACAATATTGTGGTGTACATAACACACACCCAATTTCTCTGCAAGCTCTTGACATGGGTATATAATTTGCATTTCATATTTTCATATCTTTTTTTTTTAACATAAAACAACATAAAACCTGAGCATTGGGGATAGATATTAATTTTAGATCCATGGTGGGTAGAGGGTAACTATTTTCCTACACGGGGAACCATGTGATTTGCTGTATAAATATTTTAATGATTATCAGAAATTCTGTCATTACAGGTAAAGGAACATCCCTTCCAGAAGATGAAATAGAGAAGTTTAAAGAGTGGAGCAAATGCAATGGTTTCGATCAAGTCAAGGTTTTAAAGCCTTCCATCAATTATGGTACTGTATGTAGGATGTCGGTAATTCATTATGTTCAGCCAGAATTCAGCCTTTTCCCACAGGATTCGGCCAAATCCTTCTGCCCGGCCGAACCAAATCTGAATCCTAATCTGCATATGCAAATTAGGGGCAGGGAGAGAAATCGCGTGACTTTTTGTCACAAAATAAGGAAGTAAACAATGTTTTCCCCTGCCCATCCGTAATTTGCATATACAAACTAGGATTCGGTTCGGGATTCTCCTATCTTTCGTGAAGGATTCAGGGTTTCAAAATAGTGGATTTGGTGCATCCTGATAATTTATAGAAAACAATTTAACCTACAAAATTCAATAGTAATCCATTACAAAGTGCTGGGCATAGTAAGGGGTCCAACAAATGGGCATAAACAACCATATACTTATGACTTGCACTCTTCTGAATTGCCACAGGATTCTGCACCCCAGAGACTTGTGTGGAACCCATACAGGTCCTGCATTAGGTCCAATCTGTAAGTCGGTGCAGAGGGCATCCAAACCTCAGACATAAATGCTTTTTAAAAAAGTACAGAGGTATGCATTTGCACCCTGTAATGCTCTAGGACTTGATTCCTGTGTAATAGAACTGTTGTCTGTTTAAACTGCCTAACAATATGACTATATGTTTCTCCTTTAGCTCAAGTATGTCATGGCCACTTTGAAATTTCAGAAAACTTAAAGGAACTTAAGGTGTGTTCATTATAAGAATAATGCTCCAATTGTTAAGACCATTTGCTGCAGTCTTGCATGTTTATTTTATAGGGCTCATTCATAAAAAAACAAAACACAAATCACCACGTTTTTGTGCCCTCAGTGTACAGTTTTTTTCTGAGAATTCCAGAATCTGTGGGCAACCGTGTATTCGGTTTTGTGAAGATGTGTGCAATTTATCACATCAGGTTAAAGGGGTGCTCTCCACAAGTTGTCACTGAATAGCAAAAAATAAATAAAGTGTTTTATACAATGGCGTACTTTGAGCTAAAAACTTTAAATGTGAAAAAATAAACATTTTCATTTTATGGTGACAATTGTTATCCGGAAACCCGTTATCCAGAAAAATCAAAATTACTGAATGAACATCTCCCATAGACTCCATTGTAACCAAATAACCCAAATCTTTTAAAAGAATTTTTACTTTGTAATAATCAAACAGTACCTTGCAATTGATCCAAACTAATATATAATTAATACTCATTGGCAGCAGAACCAGTCTATTGGCTTTATTTAGGGGCAGATTTACTATGGGTCGAATATCGAGGGTTAATTAACCCTCGATATTCGACTCGGAATTGAAATCCTTCGACTTCGAATATCGAAGTCGAAGGATTTAGCGCAGAAAATTCGATCGAACCTAAGTTTTTTTGATCGAAGGATTATTCATTCGATCGAACGATTAAATCCTTCGAATCGAACGATTTGAAGGATTTTAATCCAACGATCGAATGAATATCCTTCGATCAAAAAAACTTAGGCAAGCCTATGGGGACCTTCCCCATAGGCTAACATTGACTTCGGTAGCTTTTATCTGCCGAACTAGGGGGTCGAAGTTTCTTTAAAGAGACAGTACTTCGACTATCGAATGGTCGAATAGTCGAACGATTTTTAGTTTGAATCCTTCGATAGTCGTAGTCGAAGGTCGAAGTAGCCCATTCGATGGTCGAAGTAGCCCAAAAAAAACTTCAAAATTCGAAGTTTTTTAACTTCGAATCCTTCACTCGAAGTTAGTGAATCAGCCCCTTAATGTTTGCATGTTTTTCAAGTAGACTTATGGTATAAAGATCCAATTTAGGGAAAATCCGTTATCCGGAAAACCCCCAGGTCCCGAGCATTCTGGATAACAGGTCCCATACCTGTACTTTAAGGGGGTTATTTATCAAAGTCCGAATTTATCTCATTATTTCTATTAAGAAAGTCCGAAAATCTCCGAATTGCTGATTGGACCTTACTTATCATAGAAAAAGCTCAGCAAAAAATACGAAAAAATCTAATTTTCCCAACAAAACTCTGATTTCCTGCCAAAAAGTCAGATTTTCCTGCTAAAATCTGACTTTTGGCAACAAAATAAAAAAAAAATAAAAATCGGATTTTTGGCCTAAACTCAGCTCGGACCATGATATTGAAATGGGACCTTTGCCATTGACTGTTACAGGACCCCAACAGCTTGGAGATGGCGAATTTTCGGATTCAGACTTTTTTCAGCCTTGTGGTATAATAAATTCCTGAAAAAAATTAGATTTTATTTTTAGGTCCAAAAAAATCTGAATTTTTGTGATTTTTGTATTTGGAGTTTGATAAATAACCCCCTAAAAGTGTCGTGTGTATATTATGGCACAAATTGTCTTTATTATTAAATAAATAAAGATGCAGCAAAATAACTATGAACTGTTTCTTTTTGCCCACTTGGTAGAAAACCAAAAAGCACTTGGCGCTACAAATATTTTCCTCCCTAAACGTATGATTTGCTTTCATTCTGATTATTTACTTTTTTCTGTTAGGATACAGAAACTTGGAGTCTCATTGCCAAAGCTTCTACCTACCCTGATCATCATTATCATATCAGGCTTTTATACTCAGCAAAACTAGAGATAAGCAAAAAAGGAAAGGAATATACAGTGAGAGAGATCCAGATTGTGTCGTAAGTTCTGCTGTATTTAATATTGCTCTAATACACAGACAGGCCTGGACTGGCAATCTGTGGGTTCTGGCAAAAGCCAGAGTGGCTTCTGTAAGTTGTTATAGACAGTCACTATTTATTGGGCTGGTGGGGGACTGTTTGGACCTCTGTGTTCTTGAAATGCCAGGGATTATTTTTATATCAGTCCAGACTTCTATGCAAAGCCAAGAATAACCTGTAAAATATATCCTTATAAATAGTGTTTCTGATCAGTTATTGTCAGTGCTTATGAATGAAAGCACCATATTGGGTTCTCAGCATTCCCACTAAACATGGGCCACATTGCTGTACATAGAAAAGGATGTCACCTTACAATATACTTTATGTATGTGTCTATATGTCACCATACATGCTAAATAAATGCATGTAGGTACCAGCTAGAAGTAACAATTACTTATAAAAGCTGATCTATCAGAGTAAAACAATCAACATGACCTATAGGTAACTTTCAATGTACATTAATATTTTGAAGAGTCGTTTTTTAGTGTCAGTATCACTTTAAGTTTGAGTCATGTTGTCCTATCACTGCCAAACCATGTGTAAACAAAATTCAGTCTTGTTCCTCTTATCCCTTTTCTTACACATTCATTATTTAGTCAGTTTATCTATTGATATATTTACATACTGCTTTTTATTTTAGGGTGGTGGAGAAGACCTTGATGGAGCTGAAATATGAGGAAGGAGTAACAAGAAGTAAGCATCCCATTTAAGCAATTGTAAAGAAAAATATGATTATTACAAGTTTTATACGCTCCCTGTTATTGGAAAGTGGATGGTTAGACATTACAGCATAGTTTTCCACATTTAGGGGGTTATTTAATAAAAAAAAAATCTCATTATTTTATTAAAGCATATTCGATCAAATTCCCATCCACAATTTTGCCTTATTTATTAATAAAATTACTCAAAAAATTTGGTGCATGAAAAAACTCAATAAAAAAAAAATTTGAATCATACAAATCATACTGGATTTGACACCCGAAAACTCAAATTTTTCATATTGACATCTGAAAATCATGAATTATACAGATTAATGTACGAAACCCAGAGCAGATCATGATATCTTCCAATTGTAAAAGGGACATCTGCCATTGACTTCTACATGACTTCGGCAGGTTATTATAAATCTCAAAAGATTTTAGTTTGTGTTTTCCCCCTTTAAAATTCAGACCAGAAAAATTCAGGTTTTAGTAAATAACCCCCTAAATAATTTCTGAATGGGAAATGGCAGGTAGCATTTTCCTGTTTCTAGCATCGATAACCACTATACCCTTGTTTGCATTTCTATTATAGGTTTTTACAATGTTTATGAAAACGAATAATATATTGTAGAAATGCTCAAGATTACGGGTCGAATTTCGAACTAATTGGAGTTTTTTTGAACTCCCATAACTTCAAAATTCAAATTAAAAAATTAATTTATTCAAAAAAATTTAAGTTTTTAACTTTGGGTCAACTTCGAAGTTTTAGCGCATTCGATCGAATTCGAATTGAAGGATTTGCCCCAAAAAACTTATATTTTTCAAAGTCCAACAAATGACTATATAGGTTCTAGGAGGTCCCCCATAGGCTAAAATAGCAATTGGGCAGGTTTTAGATGGCGAATGGACGAAGTTGAAGTTTTAAAAAGCGACGTCCGTCTTTTGCGAAATTGTGCCGGCGTCCAAAAAAACAGACGGTGGCGTCCATATTTTTTTTGACGCCGCCAAATTTTCACAGAGGTTTTGCGAATCACAGGAATTCGCCGCAAATTCGCACCTGGCGAATAAATTCGCCCATCACTAATGACCAAGAATATGTGCAGGAATATTTGCAGGAAACTAGCCTTGCTGTACAAAACTTTTGTTTCAAAAGCATTGGTTTTTCCCCTTTTCTAGGTACGGTAAAACTGCTTGAATTTAAGACTGCAGAGAATATGCTTCTCCTGGGAGTCCAAAGTGAGGCAGGAAGAACTTTATATCTAGCTTGTGAGTATGTTTATATACATGTATTGTAATGTATATAATAATAGTATATAATAATATATAATTAGAGACTGTCATAAAAGCAAGTGCATCAACTGTTATGATTTGCTTAGTCATTAACATCTATGCACATTTATAGAAGTATAATTAGAGTAGCTTCTATGTCTGTAATATAATGCTGGAAAAATTAGTTTACTGATCACCGTCTTCAATCATTATTAGTAGGCTATAATCTATTGTACAATGGAATGCAATTTAAATGTACCTGACAAGACCATGGGGCATATTTATCAAAGAGTGAAGTTAGAGATAGCCAGGAGTCCACTAGAGTGAAATTCCACCACTCTCCGTTCATTTCTATGGGATTTTTAAAGTATTTATCAATAGGTGATATTTATTGCACTGCACTTTATTGGTGTAATTTATTGCAATATCAATTTACCAAATTTATCTTGATCAATCACACTTTATATGATACTAATAAACCAAAAAAGGGACTTCTCCTCCAATACTAGGCTCCCATAAAATGGGATAAGGTATATAACTATATGAAAAAATTATTTAAGATAAAAGGCAATGTTTATTAACCACCACGCCAAAAGCAATTAAAAACATTTAAAACATACTAGAATAGCAGCGCTGCATGGGGTGTAGGGATCCCTACCCTCTAATTATCCAAATTTTGTGGGGCTCCGGGATATCAAATCATAACAAAATATATTCGTATGAAATGGCTCGTCAGCCTTTAAACATACGACATGTAACCCTGTATGTCCTGGAGTCCGGTAATCAAGGGGACAAGTGTGCGCAAGTCTGCTTATGAATATTCCAATGAATGAAGTAGGTGAATCCTGTGCTTGGGTATGAACAAAAGCCGTGGGTCCTATGGGTATGGACCAAGAGCGGAACACTTTTAGATCTGAATTCGGACTCAATGGTCAGCTTAATTTTCAAGCCTTCATTAATAAATGAAAATTTGGAAATAAACAAGGATAGATTCATAAGCAAAAAGTAATATGAGCCTTTCACACCATTTAGGTTATCATTCTTTAATATGAACCTTTAATATGAAGTTTCCCTATTAATGCAATCCCTAAGCACAGGATTCACCTACTTCATTCCACCTATGACAGCCAACTTTGGCTTCGGGACTAGCCCTCCGCTACTCGGATGCCGCCAGGTCTTAAAGTGAGAGGCCTAAGGAGAGAGTTCTGAGCGAGTAAGGGAACCAAGCGTGAGGTAATGGAATGGGAAACAAGAAGCGTTGTCAAAAGCCAGGCCAGGTCGGTAACAGTCGGACAATGTGGTACAAATACAGAAGACACAGGAATAGTCGGGGTCACAGGCCAGGCCAAACACACTGATATCGCTGTACAGAACAGGATCCAAGAGAATAGTTGACACAAGACGTGGTCAAGGACAGACAGCGAGCTAGACGTGGTCAAGGACACGCAGGGTCAATAACAGATTAGGAATACTCAAGGAACATACCCAGGAATTATGAAATAGACCTTTTGTTGGGCAGTAAATATTTGCCAGAGGCCCCTTTAAATATTTAAACTTCGCTCCAACTAGATGATGTCAGACACAAACCCACATCAAAACCCAAAGTGCACTCAGCCCGCGACTCTCCCAAACGCCGCACAAAGAAACAGGACCCACCACGCTCCTAAGGGTATATATATTACAGTAGCATTCCCTGGTCATCTGTTTAAAAGCAACAATATATTCTGTAACACTATGCAGAAGAATGGGGGTGGATACAAACAGACACAAACCCAATTACAGTCAACAAAATAAAGATATTCTGACTATGACAAAATGCGTCCCTATTTGTGTGTATTTTTATTTTAGGCATCTTATGCTCTTTTTTTCAGCAAGTGGAAAAATAGACTTACAAAAAGATGATCAGTTGATCACAAAATGATGGTTGCCCTTCCTAAATATTTACTAACCAACATGTCTCTCTGTTTTTTTTTACTTATATACAAAAGTAATTATTGTGCAACATTTACCCAGGTATACATGGGTTACATAACACCAGTGTAAACGTTACTTGGGGGCCGATTCACTCAGCTCGGGTGAAGGGTTCGAATGAAAAATACTTCGAATTTCGAAGTATTTTTTGGGTACTTCGACCATCGAATGGGCTACTTCGACCTTCGACTACGACCTTCGACTTCGAATCGAACGATGCGAACTAAAAATCGTTCGACTATTCGACTATTCGATAGTCGAAGTACTTGCCCTTTAAAAAAAACTTCGACCCCCTACTTCGGCAGATAAAACCTACCGAAGTCAATGTTAGCCTATGGGGAAGGTCCCCATAGGCTTGCTAAGCTTTTTTTGATCGAAGGATTTTCCTTCGATCGTTTGATTAAAATCCTTCGAATCGTTCGATTCGAAGGATTCAATCGTTCGATCGAACGAAAAATCCTTCGATCGTTCGATCGAATTTTCTGCGCTAAATCCTTCGACTTCGATATTCGAAGTCGAAGGATTTCAATTCGAGGGTCGAATTTCGAAGTATTTTTAACTTCGAAATTCGACCCTTCGTGAATCGGCCCCTAGGTGTTCCATGTAGGCGAAAGCTGATATTTAGTAATGGCTTTCAACAATGCTTGGTATGAACCTCATTCTTTACTCAAGAAAGGGGAAATAGACAATTGAATGAACTACATGACCTAATTTTCATCCATCTGTATCAAGTAAATGCCCAGAGCCCCTGGTAATATAAGCACATTATAAGGAACATGGTAAACTGGATCTAAACTTCTGTAACTGTACAAAATAACACCACGTTCTTTTATACATTTCCAGGCACTTTGGGGTAGAAACCAGCTTTCTAATGTTTTGTCTTTTTTTTCTCAGCTAAAACACCTAAAGTAAACCAGTCTTACCTGGAAGAATTTGATGTGCATGCTAAGTGTTTTCAAGGAAACTATACTTATTTTATTTCTGGGCGTAAAGAAGAAGACACTGATGGTGAATACAAGTATAAAAAGAAGAGATTTATTTCCACTATACAAACTGATCTACTGTAAATTAAGATACTAAGGAGCAGATCTTTCAGTCTGGTTGGGGAAAAAACTGAAGGCCAGACTACATTACAAACGATGAGCCCAGGGTAACAGATAAAGTGCATCAATGAGATAAAAAAATGTATTCATGACAGTTCCATGTAGGGATGCATCAAATCCACTTTTTTGGATTCAGCCGAACCCCCGAATCCTTTGCGAAAGATTCGGCCGAATACCGAACCGACTCCGAACCCTAATTTGCATATGCAAATTAGGGATGGGTAGAGAGAAAACATTTTTACTTCCTTGTTTTGTGACAAAGTCACGTGATTTCCCTCCTGCCCCTAATTTGCATATACAAATTTGGATTCAGATTTGGTTCGGCCGGGCAGAAGGATTTGGCCGAATCCTGCTGGAAAAGGCTGAATCCTGGGTGCTTTATTGTTGCTATTCCTGGACTTTGACCCCTGCCTGGACTTTTGATTCTGTTCCATTCTGCCTGCCATTGAACCCTTGCCTGGACTTTGACGTTGAATTTGCCTTAACCCTTGTCTGTACCTTCAACCCGAACTTTGACCCTAAAGGCTTCCTACTTGGTCCTGACTCCCTGCTGGGAGGCGATAGGCCCCCTTACATCTATGGATGCATTAATTCTTATAATGGGTCTGATCCTGTCCTAGGGTTCAAACAAAATGATTAGCCCAATTAGGCCAACCACCAATAAGACTAAATGATGCAATACAGTACAGGGCAATACTAATACTGGCATAGATAAGTAGATTATGATCAGACCACCAGTAAGACAGTAGGGGTCTTATATGTTATTGTATTGAAATTGAAAGTGTTAGTTATCCTGCATTAAAGGAGAACCAAACCCTTTATATTAAAATCCCTACCCCCTACCCTACATAGACCCCCCTCCCTGCTCCCCCCCAGCCTAGGTGTTACCCTCGGTAAATGCCCCTAACTCTTTACTTACCCCTTGTTGCAGATTCAACACATAAGAGTTCACGGGCGCCATCTTCTTCTCTTCGGTAACCTTCAGGTCTTCTTCCGGTGATTTGCCAATTTCCTTGACTTTCGGCACATGCGCAGTTGTTAAAAAAAATGTCACACTGCTCCAGCTGCGCACGAGACGATTCAGCGGTTATTTCACGAAGATTACTGAAGAGAAGAAGATGGCGCCGTGAACTCCAATGCGCTGAATCTGCAACGAGGGGTAAGTAAAGTGTTCGGGGCATTTACTGAGGGTTACACCTAGGCTGGGGGAGAACAGGGAGGGGGTCTATGTAGGGTAGGGGATTTTAATATAAAGGGTTTGGTTCTTCTTTAAATATTTATAAAAATCCTATTTTGCCAAATAACTTTAATTAGCACACATTTTCATTCAAATAGTTTTCTCCTACCTCCTCCTATTTATAAAGAATCTCCATTTTATTTAAAATTGCTGAACTTTTTTCTTCTTCAGCTCATGGGGTTATCAAAAAGTGAAGTTAGAGATGCTAGAGTGAAATACCGCCTCTCTCCATTCATTTATATGGGATTCTTAAAGGAGAAGGAAACCCAGTCTGCGCAAAAACCCTCCCCTGTGTTGCTTTCCCTCCCTCCACCCCCCTGGCCTACCTGTCTCTTTGGGAAAATGCCCCTTACTTGTTACTTACCCTTCTGCGCAGGTCCAGTCTACGGAGTTCACCGACGACATCTTCTTCCAAGCGATCTTCTTCCTGCTTTGACCGGCGCATGCGCAGTAGGAGCATTTCGCCGGTATGGATCTACTGCGAAAATGGGAAAACTTCGTGACTTTTGGCGCATGCGCAGTAGATCTGTACCGGCAAAATGCTCCTACTGCGCATGCGCCAAAATGCAGGTCAAAGAAGGAAGAAGATCGCTTGGAAGAAGATGGCGTCGGTGAACTCCGTAGACTGGACCTGCGCAGAAGGGTAAGTAACAAGTTAGGGGCATTTTGCCCAGCGCCGACTGGGTTTCCTTCTCCTTTAAAGGCGTATTTATCAAAGGAGGAACTTTCACTTTCACCCTTAGATAAACACGCCATTACAAATCCCATAGAAATGAATGGAGAGAGGCGGAATTTCACTCTAGTGGACTGTGGTGATCTCTAACTTCACTCTTTGATAAATATACCCCCCCCAGGTCTTTTGAAAATCACTGATCCTATGATAGGCTAAAAAATGTCTTTTTGCCAGCATCACAATAAGAAAACATCAATAATTGTATATCTTTTGATACCTTGTCATATAAATGCAACAAAAAATGTTTGATTGTAGAAGATTCAGCAAAACTTCCATTCCTGTATCAACAACTAATTCAATTTGCTTCCAATTAGAAGAGATTCTTTGACACCTCTTTGATCATTCCCAGACTTTCAAACAATGATAAAGTTCATCTAATCTCTCTGTCATTTCATCGATATGATATCATTGTCCCTGAATACTGTGCCCACAACATTTAGGGATTGCAGCACATATATCAAATGTCCTGGATCATATTCGATTTCTCTTTTTTTTTTTAGCTACAGAGTGAAAACTACATTCTGTAACAGACACGTACAAGACCTGAATAAAGGATATCATTGTTACTATACCAAGCTTCATGTGGCTTTTTTGGAAACTTCTAGCACAGGGATGAGGGAACTGATATAACAGTTTTAGAATGGTACAGAGTTCTGGGGGCACATTTACTAAGCTCGAGTGAAGGATTCGAATGAAAAAAACTTTGAATTTCGGAGTATTTTTTTTGGGTACTTCGACCATCGAATAGGCTGCTACGACCTTCTACTTCGACTTCGATTAGAACTAAAAATCGTTCGACTATTCGACCATTCGATAGTCGAAGTACTGTCTTTTTTAAAAAAACTTTGACTACATACTTCGGCAGTTTAAACCTACCGAGGTACAATGTTAGCCTTTCTAAGCTTTTTTTGATCGAAGAAAAATCCTTCGATCGATCGCTTAAAACCGTTTGAATCGTTAGATTCGAAGGATTTTATCGTTCGATCGAACTATTTTTATTCAATCATTCGATTGTAAGATTTGCGCTAAAATCCTTAGAATTCGATATTCGAATTCGAAGGATTTTACCTCGAGGGTCGAATTCGAGGGTTTATTAACCCTCGATATTCGACCCTTAGTAAATGTGCCCCCTGTTTGCCACCCACCAAAATGCTTCATCTTTTTTCATTTGTAAAATAAAGAACTAATGGCAAAAAACACAACACGGAGATGCATGGGGTATTGGGGTTGTGCAGGTAAGATGAAATGAAAAGGCAAACTGAAAGCAAGAATCATGTTACAAAGTCTACTCTGCCTGCAGAAATATTCAGCTACAGAAATATTGATTGCTTTGTTAAAAATCTAAATTCTAGTATGTAAACTGGATGAAAACACCCCCAAGTAGGATGTGATCTTGGGGGAGGGGTCTCTCATGCCTAGCTATCTTATACTACATACTTAAATCCCTTAAAGTGGAAGTAAAGTCTAAAATAGAATAAGGCTAGAAATGCTGTATTTTGTATACTAAATATAAACATGAACTTACTGCACCACAAGCCTAATCACACAAATGATTTATGCTTTTAAAGTTGGCCACAGGGAGTCACCATCTTGTAACTTTGTTAAACATCTTTGCAAGACCAAGATTGTGCACATGCTCAGTGTGGTCTGGGCTGCTTAGGGATCTTCATAAATGATCAAAACAGCACAAGTCCAACAATATCTGCCAGAAGCCGATAAATCAAGACTGATTAATAATCAGAATATGCAGACTGCACAGGGTCCTGTGTTGTCATGTAATCTGACGTGGATTTTATAGTTTTTGTATTATTTAATACAAACTTTCTCCTACTCTGCAGAACCAGCAAAATAATCCTCCAAGTAGAATATCAGTTTATCTGTTTCTCTGTAAAGAGTTTGGCCAGTTGTGTGTGAAAACCATGAATGTAAGCCTTGCTCATTAAACATGGCCTTTATCACAACTAATTCTTCCCTGAAGGGAACAGCTCTCTTGTCTTAGAGAAGAAGAGAATTCAAAGCAAACTGCTGGTTGGTGTTACTGCACTGGCACAATTTAGTTCCTCTCTGTTGGTAAATAAACATAAGTGACTCAAATGTGGATGCTTAAAGGAGAATTAAAGCACCATAATTATGAAAACCCCTACCCCCTACCCTCCATAGTCCCTCCTCCCTGTTCCCCCTTGCACAGGTGTTAATACCTGTAAATACCCCATAATCTTTAATTACCCCTCGATGCAGCGTCAGTGCAGCGGAGCTCAGGAGCACCATCTTCACCTCTTCGGAAGTCTTCAGTAAGTAAGTGGCGTATAGGTGCATGCATAGTTGAAGTAATTTTCTAGTCCCAAACAACTTCGCATGTGCTGACAGCCATGAAAATTGCCGAAGGGACCCAAAGATTCCTGAAGCACCCAAAGATTCCGCAGCTCTGATGCGCTGACTCTGCATCGAGAAGTAATTAAACAGTTAGGGACATTTACAGGTATTAACACCAGTGCGGGTGGGGGAACTATGGAGGACAGGGGTTTCAATTAGTTTGGGGGTTTATGTCTCCTTTAAGTGATGATTGTCATAGTAACCATAATTAGGCCTGGTCATAGCCACTCAGAGGTATTTATAGAACCACTTAAGCCGATCCACAGATAAAGTCATACAAAACAATCTTTGGACTGTCAGTGGAATAATCATCCCGTCTATTTTCATACCAGACGGTTAACGATAATAATTCTGCATGTATTGTCTATCTGACTATATCAGTGGGTGACTGTTAAGGCCCCCATAAACGGGCTGATAAAAGCTGCCAAGTTGGCAGGATATCGGCCCGTGTGTTGGACCATCCGATGGGCATCCCCAATCGATATCTGGCTGAAAGTCGGCCAGATGCCGATCGGGCAGGTTAAAAAATCGCGTCGGAACGCAGCGGCAAACACAGTCGAATCTCCGTGTGTATGGCCACCTTTACTGCTATTTCCGGTACATAACTTGTACGATTTCTGTCTGTCAATTCATGGCCAGAACATTGTCTGATTTGTTATTTTTCCTACTTTAATCTCCACAATTTTAATCCGAATGGTTAGTTTTAGATTGTTGCACTAAAACCAACCATTGCTATCCACATGTTCATCATACAATGAATGAAATCTGAAGTTTAGCTTTTTAACTGGAATTTGTGAGCAGCACCACTCTGAATGCAGAACTGGCTGCACTTGGCAATGCCCCTGCTTATACTAAATGCTCCCAATTATTCCAAATCCTAATAATCACAGGCATACTAGGGTGCCTGAAAGGAATTGTTCAGTATAAAAATAAAAACTGGGTAAATAGATTGACTGTGCAAAATAAAACATGTTTCTAATATAGTTAGTTAGCCAAAAATGTAATGTATAAAGGCTGGAGTGACTGGATGTCTAACGGAACAGAACACTACTTCCTGCTTTTCAGCTCTCTTGGTTTCCACTGACTGGTTACCAAGAAGCAACTAATCAGAGACTTGAGGGTGGGGCACATGGGGCATAAATGTTGCTTTTGAATCTGAGCTGAATGCTGAGGATCAATTGAAAAACTCACTGATCAGTTATGTCCCATGTGGGCCTCCTTCAAGTCGCTGACTAACTCAGAGTTATAGAGCTGAAAAGCAGGAAGTTGGGTTCTGGCTATTAGATATCTTTTCAGTTTAGCCTTTATAGACTACATTTTTGGCTAACTAACTATATTTGAAACATTTTTCATTTTGCACAGCCAATCTATTTAGCCAGTTTTATTTTTACACTGAACTTTTCCTTTAAGGCCCATCCACACAGCACTTACACTGGTAGACATTAAAGGCACACGATGCAATCTGCATTTGGCTCAGTTTTAAAAAACCTGGTGCAGGGTACATAGTGCATTGCTATTGGATACAGGCAGTTGCTAAGGACAGGGCTCCTGAACACTTTGCATCCCCCTTCAACCCCAGCTTACATGTTCTGAATGACAGCCAAGCTAGGGTGTCACCCAACATTCACTCTCTTTGTATATCTTTCCATTCTAGTGATGAAAAGAGCTAATAATGTGCATTATTCAAATTATGTAAATGTTACAAAAATCACACATTTAGCAATAATTTAATGCAATATTTGTGCATAATGTAATATACACACATTTCTAATGATTTATAAATCAATATGATCTCCAAATTTGATATCTACTGATAATATTTACTTGGCTCTGGGAGCTAAATACTTCCTGCATGTGGTATATCTGTTTTTTTAAACAGTGCACATTGTGGGGGACTAGTAAATGACCCCTTGTTTATATTCACCCAAGAGCTGGTGGAAGACATCAGCGTCTTAATCAGTAACTGTTTCCATAAATTGTTGCTTTGCTGTTCACCACAGGGTGGCAGTAGTATATCATGTGTATTCTTCCTTGTACATTCAATTCTTTCATATCCTGTAAATGGAAATACAAAATCTACCATTCCATCTATCTATACAGCACTGAATTATAAATAAAAGCTATTAAGTATATTGAGAGCACCCTATAGATATAGTTATGGACAACCTCAATCACATATTCTTTGTTATTCTTTTTATTGTTGAATGATTGCATATCTTGACCAATATGTGACAGCAAAGATTTTAATAAAGGAACAGTAATGGCAATAATAAAAGTAATGAAAATATCATGTACACTGGTAAAACTTGTGTGTTTGCTTCAGAAGCTTATATAAACAGTTTATATAAACAAGCTGCTGTGTAGCCATGGGGGCAGCCATTCAAGTACAGGATACACAGTAGATAACAGATAAGTACTACTATAGTTTATATAAACAAGCTGCAGTGTAGCCATGGGGGCAGCCATTCAAAGCTGAAAAGGAGAAAAGGTACATGATACAAAGTACATAACATATAAGCTCTGTAGTATACAATTGAATTCTTCAAAATGTATATGTTATCTACTGTGTGTCCTGTGCTTGAATGGCTGCCCTCATGGCTACACAGCAGCTTGTTTATATGAACTATAGTAGTACTTATCTGTTATCTACTGTGTATCCTGTGCTTGAATGGCTGCCCCCATGGCTACACAACAGCTTATTTATATAAACTATAGTAGTACTTATCTGTTATCTACTGTGTATCCTGTGCTTGAATGGCTGCCCCCATGGCTACACAGCAGCTTATTTATATAAACTATAGTAGTACTTATCTGTTATCTACTGTGTATCCTGTGCTTGAATGGCTGTCCTCATGGCTACACAGCAGCTTGTTTATATAAACGATAGTAGTCTTTTAGTGTTTTTGTAATATATTACAATATATTTTTATTTTAGATATTGTATTATGTTATAATTTATATTAACATGTTGTCAAGAAAAACTGATGTTTGAGTGTGATGATAAAGCAACATAGGCAGGTGAAGTGTAACTACATGTCCTTTTCATCATCTGTTCTATCAGCTGGTGCTTTTTATCTCATTTAACCAAAGAACTGCTCATAAGTGCAGTGATGAAAGTCCAGGTATTACTCACTCATTATCTAAATGATCAGACCAATGGATTTTGACCGCAGAAATATGCTCATAGCCAATGACACACACACAGAACAAATGCACAACATGTATAGTTCAGCAAATATGAGCGAGCTAGTAAAGAATAATATGTCATCTGTTTTTGTGATTCCCCCCCCCCCATGTTAAATGTTTCTATCCTTATTTGCCATTCAAAGTAGGCAGAGGGGTTCCAAACTTTAGGGAAGGGTGTAACATTTCTGTTTGTGGTTTTGATTTCTAGGTCATCAAAATCCCCTTCATTTTATATTAAAATAACATGGGCTTTTATTTATGAGCAGGGGAGGGGTACTAGGAGGGACATACTATGGTGCTCTGCATGGCTGAGAGCTCTGCTGACATGTGCAAGGGAACCCTGTATTTTATACCTGCCACAAGCAAATGGTAAATACTGCGAGACATACAGACATTGCATTCTGTACAGAGACTGCAAATGCCTTATTTGTGCCTCTGGTTGGGCAAAAAGAAAATCGTGGTGTTTTGAAGTCTGTTTTATTTATCTACCTTGTGCCTTGACCCTTCTTTGTAAATATGTCTGAAATATACAGTACATGCAAGAATAGAAATACATACCTCCCAACATTTTGGAAATAAAAAGAGGGACAAAAAGGGCGAAAATGTTTTGACCACGCCCATGTTTGTGGCCACACCCCCTAACTACCATGTTTATTTTACAAAATTTGGCAGTTTATGAGTTTGAACAAATTTCTGTGTTTTATTACAGTTTTGCTAATGAAGGTGAATTGCCCTTTAAGCTGTTAATGTAACATTTCCCAAGGGACCTGTTATCTTATATTGTTACAATATTTGCTTGAAATTGTAACAAAAGTATCTTATCTGCAGCTGTGGCTGTTCTGGGCTCTCTGGCAAAAGCCAATTAAGTTAGAAACTTTGTTTCTTTTTCTGGCTTTTCAGTGCAGAGAAAAACGGGACTTTCCAGTACAAATAAGGGACTGCAGGTTGAGCTGTCAAAAAAAAAAACGGACAGTTGGGAGGTAAAATACAAAATTCTCCTCATTTTATTATGGGGCAGATTTACTAAGCTCGAGTGAATGGTTTTGAATGTCAAAAAGTTCGAATTTCAAAGTAAACTTTTGGGTACTTCGACCATCCAATAGGCTAAATTCGACCATGCGAATTCGATTAGACCGATTCGAAGTAAAAATCATTAGACTATTCGACCTTTCGATAATCAAAGTACTGTCACTTTAAAAAAAAATTCGACTTCATACTTCGCCAAATTAAAGCTACCGAAGTGCAATGTTAGCCTATGGGAACCTTCCACAGCACTTTTTTTTTTGGTCGAATAAAAATCCTTTGATCGATGGCTAAAAATCGTTCAATCGAACGATTTTTATTCGACCGCAGGATTGCCAAATTTGTTGAAAGTCGAAGTTTTTTAATTCGATGGTTGAAATTAATTACGTTTTTTTGTACTTCGAAATTCGACCCTTTGTAAATCTGCCCCTAAAAGTCCTTCACTGTCTTGTATTTATATAAAATTCTGCCATAGATATGCTTTTCTCTATGCTATGAGATAGAAGGATGCAATCTCAATGAATTTCAGTGTTTATTTCCAAGTGCAAACGTAGTTTGCAAAGTACAATTTAAAGTACAATTTTGAATGCAAGTGTTTTATTTTTTTGTTTTTTTTTGTTTAGTGTAATTGATGCCAATGCAATTGCAATTGGGCGGGGGTTGCATCACTTATGGTGCAAATTCACTAAGCGCCGAAGCGCCGAACGCTAGAGTTAATTCGCTAGCGTTTGGCATTTTTCGTTACTGCGCAAATTCACTAACAAACGCTGGCGTAGTTTCGCTAGTGTTACTTCGCACCCTTACGCCAGGCGAATTTTCGCTAGCGACGTAACTACGCAAAATAAAATTTATATTTGCTGATTTGAAGGTTTTCTAGGCATTTGTAGTGCTGATACGTGTTCCTCCATTGAAATTTGAATTTGGCGCCGTATGCAAATTAGCCTTCGCTAGCGTAACTTTGCTTTACATAGCGAATCAACGCTAGAGCAACTTCGTAACCTTACGCTACCCCTGTGCGCAACTTCGGATTTTAGTGAATTTGCGGAGCGCTGGCGAAACTACGCCTGGCGAAGTGTGGCGAAGTGCTGCGAAGTTGCAAATTCTTAGTGAATTTGCCCCATAGAGTGCAAGTTCAGTATTTTAATCCGATTCACTGGCACACCCATCTACAGAATCCAATGTGGAGCCCCTGGAGCTACCAACAGGTCTAGGATATCAGTTGTTCTGGGTTTCCCCAGTTTCAATAAAAGAGAAGGATGGGCCCAACGGCAACCATGTGGAAATGCAGGAGAGTGTTTGTATTGCAAGTAAATGAATAGCATCAATGTCTGCTCCCCATTGGATCACTTTCAGAGCAAATACACGTGCGGGTGTGTTCATTTTTAGCCCGTCATTGTAGTCCTGTATCACGCTTACCTTGAAGGATAATTTCTCTGAAGTTGGTAAAGCCAAACAATCTTTTGCTTTAAATACAAACATGACTTTTTAAATATGATTTATTCTTTATTAATTTTAGGACAGCAGCAGATGTCAGATAGGGCCCCCCTGGTCACCTTTTCTGAAAATACCAGCTTTCCTATATTTCAGTGTTTTTATTTGTAAGTGTCACCTTCAACACAGAAAGGAAGGAGCACAATCAACTGTCAGTTTAAATATACGTTGGTTTTTTGTGCAAGTTTCCATTCTACAAAGGGTAACCAAAAACAGCCAATGTTGTCAGTAGTAGTGATGGGCGAATTTGTCCCGTTTCGCTTTGCTAAAAAATTCACGAAACTAGAATTTTGACGCCCATGTTAATTTTGAAGCTGGCTTTAGAATTAATATGCGTCCGAATAATGTTGACGCACAACGGTTTGGACGTGAGCGAGTTTTCCGACGCGTATCTAAAAATTTTTGACGCCAGTTTTCGGTAATTTATTCACCGGCAGCAAAATGCTGAAATTTGCCACGAATTCACGCCTGGCAAATTTATGAACCCATCACTAGTCATTAGAAGATCAAACAGTTTTAATTTATATAGTTGAGTATAAAAATAGAGAAGGAGGGGGCGGGGGGTTAGGCCATGCCCTGTTAGCCGGTATCCAGGGGTGTAATTGTGTCAAGAGTGTCAGCCCATGGGCCCCAGACTTTTTCCAATTTGTCCGGGCATCCTTTGCATATGTAAGTTATAGTGATGGGCGAATTTATTTGCCAGGCGCAAATTCCCGCAAATAAATTTGCTTAACCATCCTGAAAATTCGCCAGCAAAAATTCGTCTGCGTCAAAACCAGAATCCAAAAAACAGACGCCGGAGTCAAAAACGGACGCCGGCGTCAAAAATGCGACGCTGGCGCAGTTTCGTGAATTTTTCGCAGTTTCGCAAATTTCGCTGGAAATTCACAAATTTTTCAGCGATACGCCCCAAATCCACCCATCACTAGGAAGTTAGTTTGTAGAGAGGAAGTGAGTCATTTATTACAGATCTCCAGCACTTTAGGGTGGGTGCAGTGGGCAGTATCCAGAATAAAATGATAGTTTTCCTGGCATAGAAATAATGAAATCTCAGGAGGGTGTGTTAGTACTTATCAGGGACTATATTGCCTTTAGGGATGGCACATTTGGCATCTATCGTTGAGCCTTCCTATATTTTTATTTCCTATTAACATTGGCATCAAACATCATTTTTACCGGCACATTGGATACCCTGATGGCAGAAAATATTTGGTGATTCCCGGTAATGTACAGCATTAAAATTTAGATTGAAATTAAAATGTAGATGCCTTACATCAGGCCCGGATTTGTGGAAAGGCCACCTAGGCCCAGGCCTAGGGCGGCAGTATTTTAGGGGGGCGGCATGCTGTCCAACCACATTGCTTCAAAAACACTGGGGATGCGCTGGAGATACAATCATTTTTTTAATTTTCCGTGCGCCAATTCCCATTGCTCCTGTCCAGATGATGAAAATTTGCACTAATAAAGGGGAGGGGACAGGGGCGACGAACGGCAGTGGGCCTAGGGGCTCCCACTATGTAAATCTGGCCCTGCCTAACATTGAAAAAGCCCCAGATAAAATTAGGTAGATCCCTAAAAAATCCACCCAGTGAAGGAAATTAAATTTGGTGAGAGACAGACCTCTATTCATAATACAAACATTTATTATTTATTCGCCATATTCTCCAAATACAGAACTAGAATCACTCTGAAGCCTTTATGAGTAAAAGGAAAAAATCCAAGGACAGTATTAATATTATTATTAGTATTATATCATATTGATAACGCTCCAACATTTTATGCAGCACTGTATTAAGATATTCTATTCATGAAAACACTATAGAAAAACACAGAATACAGTACATTATGTATTTACAAAAGCAACTCATATACCTGATTAGCTTCTGTAATGAGGTACTGTAGGTAATTAAAGGGGTGGTTCACCTTTATGTTACATTTTAGTATGTTATAGTATGGCTAATTCTAAGCAACATTTCAATTGGTCTTCATTTTTTCTTTTTTTATAGTTCTTGAATTACTTGCCTTTTTCTTTTGACTCTTCCTAGGTTTCAAATGGGGGTCACTGACCCAATTTAAAAAATATATATGTTTTGTAAGGCTACAAATTTATTGTTAGTGCTACTTTTTATAACTCAGCTTTCTGTTCAGGCCTCTCCTATTTATATTCCAGTCCTTCATGTAAATCAATGCATGGTTGCTAAGGTAATTTTGGCCCTAGCAACCAGACTGCTGAAAATGCAGACTGGAGAGCTGCTGAATTAAAAGCTAAATAATTCAAAACCCACAAATAATAAAAAATGGAAACCAAAAAAAGGTGAACAAACCCTTCAAAAGACGTTAAGATCATACCGTTAATTGAATTTATTCTGTTTTAGAACACATGCTTGTGGATAAACCTAGGGCACTGGAACTTAAAGGGATACTGTCATGGGAAAAAAAAATAAAAATAAATGAATCAGTTAATAGTGCTGCTCCAGAAGAATTCTGCACTGAAATCCATTTCTCAAAAGAGCAAACAGATTTTTTAATATTCAATTTGGAAATCTGACATGGGGCTAGACATATTGTCAATTTCCCAGCTGCCCCAAGTCATGTGACTTGTGCTCTGATAAACTTCAATCACTCTTTACTGCACTGTTAGAGTGTTATCACCCCCTCCCTTTTCCCCCCAGCAGCCAAACAAAAGAACAATGGGAAGGTAACCAGATAACAGCTCCCTAACACAAGATAACAGCTGCCTGGTAGATCTAAGAACAACACTCAATAGTAAAAACCCATGTCCCACTGAGACACATTCAGTTACATTGAGAAGGAAAAACAGCAGCCTGCCAGAAAGCATTTCTCTCCTAAAGTGCAGGCACAAGTCACATGACCAGGGGCAGCTGGGAAATTGACAAAATGTCTAGCCCCATGTCAGATTTCAAAATTGAATATAAAAAAATCTGTTTGCTCTTTTGAGAAATGGATTTTCAGTGCAGAATTCTGCAGCACTATTAACTGATTCATTTTGAAAAAAAATGTTTTTCCCATGACAGTATGTCTTTAAAATTTTTTTAAAGAACTGTATAAGAATCAGAGCAGGAATTATAAAGGGATCTTTTGCATCTGTCCATCAGGTATGATCAATAAAGGGTCTAGTTCTTTATCTCATAACAGTATAGTTAATAAAGTGTGCATATCAGCAGGCGAAACCAAACTATGAATGTATATTTTATATGGAATCAGAGTTGCACAGTTGCTCACTACAACACTTTGAGTGGGCAGAGATATGGCAATGAAGTTTCAACTAGTGGTTGGTATATTGTGCAAAATATGGCACGCATAATGGGTTAGAATACATGTGCTGTGCACCATAGAGCGGGAAATGACCTAAATTTAGTACTGCAACCCTGTAATAAATAAATAACCACCACAAGCTCCAGTTTACTTTTAGTTCTGTGTTAGAGAAAGGTGTTTGGAGTTGAATTCTTGCAGTTTTTTCACAGGTACCTAATAGGTGACTGGGGCTCTATATTGTACATTATCTAGCACCTATCATGGGTGGTTAATGTAGGTCTTATTTTATTTGCAGTTGTCATCTGGGCCAATGTAACTTTTCCATAGAGTATCCTGGAGCTCAACAGATATAGACAGGGCCAACATCAAAAATCACAGGGCCCAGTGCAACAACATTTTCTGGGCCCTCTGGGCCCCCCTCTCTTGGGAACACTCCCTTCCCAGAGCCACCCCACCCCACTGATGGCCAAAGCCCCCCTGTACAAGTAAAAAACAATAGTGGCTACAAGTTTTAAAAAAATGGTGGCCAGGGCCCCTACAGGTTAAAAAAAACATTGGTGGCCAGGGCTCCTCCCAAGGTTAAAAAAAATGGTGGCAATGGCCCCTACAAATTAGGATAAAACATTGATGGCCAGAGCTCCCCCAAGTTTAAATAAAATGGCGGCCAGGGCCCCTACACATTCATATAAAACATTGGTGGCCAGGGCTCCTCCCAAGGTTAACAAAATGCTGGCCAGTGCCCCTACACATTAAAATAAAACATTGATGGCCAGAGGTCCCCCAAGCTAAAATAAAATGTGGCCAGGGCCCCTACACATTGAAATAAGACATTGGTAACCAGGGCCCCCAACACATCCAAAAATACATTGGTGGCCAGCCTCCCTCCCCAAGTTAAAAAAAAAACATTGGTTCTTCAATGGATCAGTTTTCTTTGTTATTTTCCGTCACTTCTTCTGCAGCACAGTTGGGCCCCCCTTAGAACCCAAAATCCCCCAGTCCCGGGACAACAGTCACCCTTGTGTCCCCTCTGTTGGCAGCCCTGGATATAGAATGAGAATCCTGCGCATTAACTCTCCGAGCACCCCCTCTTTGCTAGTAAATTAACCACAGAAACCCCTTTTTCTGACAATGAAGCAACTACTACATACTCCTCTCATCTGCAGCAGCTGCTCTCCCACAAAACTCCTTCTTCTGCCAACTGATTAACCCCCACAATGGCCTCCTGTCTTGAGCTATTTCTATAGCACCGTCTTACTTCACATTGAGATACCTCATAGCATCCTCTTCTCTCTACCCCAAAATGAATCCCTCCAAATACAAACATGTTCCTTCTTCCTTAAAGGGGTTGTTCAACTTCACGTTTAAATTAACTTTTAGGGGCAGATTTACTAAATTCGAGTGAAGGGTTCGAATTAAAAAAACGTCGAATTTCGAACTGTTTTTTGGGCTACTTCGACCATCAAATGGGCTACTTCGACCTTCGACTACGACTATCGAACGATTCGAACTAAAAATCGTTCGACTATTCAACCATTCGATAGTCGAAGTACTGTCTCTTTAAAAAAAATTCGACCCCCTAGTTCGGCAGCTAAAAGCTACCGAACTCAATGTTAGCCTATGGGGAAGGTCCCCATAGGCTTGCCCAAGTTTTTTTGATCGAAGGATATTCATTCGATCGTTGGATTAAAATCCTTTGAAACGTTCGATTCGAAGGATTTAATCGTTCGATCGAATGAAAAATCCTTGGATCGATCGCATTTTCAGCGCTAAATCCTTCGACTTCGATATTCGAAGTCGAAGGATTTAAATTCCTAGTCGAATATCGAGGGTTAATTAACCCTCGATATTCGACCTATAGTGAATCGGCCCCTTAGATATTCTGAGTGAATTTGCAATCGGATTTTGTTTCCTATGAATTGTAGGTTTTGTGTTTTGGCTTTTTCTTCAGCAGCTCTGCAGTTCAATATCATCAGTCTGGTTGCTAGCTTCCAAATTCCCCTAGCAGCCATGCATTGATTTGAATAAGAGACTGAAATATGAAAAGGAAAGGGCCTGAATAGAAAGATGAGTGATAAAACGTAGCAATAACAACAAATGTTTAGCCTTAATGAGGCTTTTTTTTAGATGGATTCAGTGACCCCAATTTAAAAGCTGTCAGAAAAAGAAAAAGAATAACTATAAAAAAGAAAAAAAATATATGCCAATTGAAAAGTTGCTTAGAATTAGCCATTCTATAACATACTAAAAGTAAACTTGAAGGCAAACCAACCCTTTAGCTTCTATGAATGACTTCCCAGGACAACAGCTTCCCCTCTAGACCAGACCCACAAATTAATAACTAGTGCCTCAGTTTACCTTCTTTCTAAACCCAGTAAACTAACCCCTACAGCTGCCCCTCTGTCCTAGCCTCATGTATCAAACCTATAGATTCTCTTCTTTGCCCTATGAAGTCACCCACAGCTCCCCTAGCCCTATAAACTGACTCTCAGTTCCACAACCCATGAACTAGCCCAAATCCTCAGATTTTGTCCTCTATAGTAATAACAATTATTAGACACCACAACTGTCCCTAACACCATTAATACCTAATATTTGTCTCCTAGTACCATAGTTCCCCTTTTTAACCTTCAATGAAATTTTATATTACCGCACACCTCCTTCCACTTATTCTGCGTGGTGGTGCTGGTCCTCCGCTGACCTTGCCTGGCCACCTCACCGCTTTGTAATTTCGAAAAACGGTCCGCACACACCAATGTTGCAGTCGGGGATTGTACCCCTTTTAATAATGCCACCAACAATCAAAATTCAACGTTTCGGGGGGACACAGCCTCCCTTCTTCAGGATCAGGATCAGGATTCATTCAGGATTCATCCTGAAGAAGGGAGGCTGTGTCCCCCCGAAACGTTGAATTTTGATTGTTGGTGGCATTATTAAAAGGGGTACAATCCCCGACTGCAACATTGGTGTGTGCGGACCCCTTTTTAACCTTCCCATGAATTCCACCTCCACCCAATAGCATACCCAATTTATTAACATTATGCTATCCATCATATTCTGTATTTATCTAAATGTTTAACAAAGCACATCTCTTCTTCACAATACAATATAATAAAAATTAAAACCTGCATCATTCCCAGACAGGACTCTAATCTACAATAAATACATTATTTTAAAGGAGTTCTTTCTATATAGCCACTATTACTGTACTGTATTTTAAACAATAAATGCGGGGATGCGATATTTCAATGTTGTCTTTGGCCTTCGTTTTTATATATATATATATATATATATATATATATATATATATATATATATATATATATATATATATATATATATATATATATAAATATATATATATATATATATATATAGATATATATATATATAGATATATAGATATATAGATATAGATACACAGACAACTGTTCATATTCAGTATCTCTTTCTCCATCTAGCTCCTCGGCATCTAGTTTTCCACAAATTAGTAGTGATGGGCGAATTTATTCCCAGGCGCAAATTCCTGTGATTCGCCGCTGGCGCATAAATTCGCAAAACCGTTGCGAAAATTCGCCAGCGAAAAGTTGCCTGCGTCAAAAAAAATGGATGCCGGCGCGAGTTTTTCGCTGTTTCGTTAATTTTGCTGGAAATTCGCTAATTTTTTGGCGAAACAAAATGCCCCAAATGACAAATTAGGAGGAACAGTTTTCGCCATTTTTAAGTTATAATACAAAGTTTTTATTTTTTTAGTTTAGTTTTACAAGTAAGAATACTTTTTCTCTCTTGAGTCATGAAACTGTACAAAGGGTATAACAGAGGAAGTGGTTGCACACAATAGTAAGTAAATTGGTATTTCCCCACTTGCAGCAGTATCACTAGTGTAAAGATAATATGGAAATTCACAAAAATACATTAATACTAATTTCTCTGTAGCTATTTGTGCCTTCATTCTGGAGCCAGGAAAATGCAACTAGCCTGAAACATCTTTGTTAGTGGTTAAGCAGTCTTTCCTTTGCTACTCCAGCAGTTCACGTGTAATGGATATTAATACCACAGTCCAGCTGCACCAATCCACTGTCCACTGCTTATGTGTGGTTATCCACAAAATATTCTTTAGGACAAATTTTAAACCGCTCATTCTGATACTGACTATTTCTGTTCCTGCACATACAACGGCATATTACAGTATAGCGTACTGAGCGAACACGTGGATTATGACTCATGGCCGTTACAAAATATTATGGTAGTTACAGGTACAAATTAGTTCAGTATGAGTATACAACGCCGCTTGCTCATTGTGAGACTTTAGATAAGTACACAAATCACATATATTAAGTACACAAATCACAATCATTTCCAGTATACATTTAATTAAAATTCTTCAGTGGTTTAAAGTTATTTGGGTATATATTTATTGAAAGTATTATCTGTGTATATGTGTTTGCCTTCACTTTGCTCCTGGTTCTGATTTCTGAAACAATGATGTAAAACCAGCAGATAAATAGACCTGGAGGAACACTGACTGACAGAAACTGATAAACAAAGATTGCTTTCAGATGCAAAAAAATGTATACAAAACTTTAAGGGTTGCCTTCGAAAAGCCGAAGCGATCCGAGTGCCATCCCGCCGGCTATTCACATTCTAACCGTCGGGAAGGCATTTCGGGGAGATTAGTCGCTCAAAGAAGAGGAGATTTGTGGCTGGGCAACTAATGTCCCCGAATCGCAACGTGTGCCACCACTCTAAAAAGTGCTGAACATGGTTAAATGATGGGTAAAGCTGGCCATAGACCTTCAGATCTCTTTCTTTTTATGCAACAGTCTAAAACTAACCATTCAGATTTCATTAAGCAATTGTATGAAACTCATGACAGTCACCCATGAGTAGGGATGTAGCGAACGTCGGAAAAAAAGTTCGCGAACATATTCGCGAACTTGCGCAAAAATGCGAGCAGTTCGCGAACGGTTCGCGAACCCCATAGACTTCAATGGGAAGGCGAACTTTAACATCTAAAAAAGACATTTCTGGCCAGAAAAATGATTTTAAAGTTGTTTAAAGGGTGCAACGACCTGGACAGTGGCATGCCAGAGGGGGATCAAGGGCAAAAATGTATCTGAAAAATCTGCCTGTGTGTGCTTGGAAGAGATAGTGTAGGGGGAGAGCTGTTAGTGATTTCAGGGACAGATGATAGTAAGTTTGCTGGCTAGTAATCTGCTTGATACTGCTCTGTATTGGAGGGACAGAAGTCTGCAGGAATTTGAGGGACATTTTAGCTTAGGTAGCTTTGCTGGCTAGTAATCTACTGTTCTCTTTAAACAACTGCCATACATTGACCTTGTAGGCATTGTTTGCCCAGTTTTTTTGGACGCAGCCACTGAAGCACAGTTGCCAGAAAAAATATGCCATATAAATGCTGAAAATAGTCATTTTTCGCCATACGTTGACCTTGTAGACATTGTTTGCCCAGTTTTTTTGGACGCAGCCACTGAAGCACAGTTGCCAGAAAAAATATGCCATATAAATGCTGAAAATAGTAATTTTTCGCCATACGTTGACCTTGTAGACATTGTTTGCCCAGTTTTTTTGGTTGCAGCCACTGAAGCACAGTTGCCAGAAAAAATATGCCATATAAATGCTGAAAATAGTCATTTTTTGCCATATACGTTGAGTCAACGTATGGCAAAAAATGACTATTTTCAGCATTTATGTGGCATATTTTTTCTGGCCTCTGTGCTTCAGTGGCTGCGGCCAAAAAAACTGGGCAAACAATGCCTACAAGGTCAACGTCGTTGACCTTGTAGGCATTGTTTGCCCAGTTTTTTTGGCCGCAGCCACTGAAGCACAGAGGCCAGAAAAAATATGCCATATAAATGCTGAAAATAGTCATTTTTTTGGTCGCAGCCACTGAAGCACAGTTGCCAGAAAAATTATGCCATATAAATGCTGAAAATATAAATTTTTTTGGTTGCAGCCACTGAAGCACAGAGGCCAGAAAAATTATGCCATATAAATGCAGAAAATATGCATTTTTTTGGTCGCAGCCACTGAAGCACAGTTGAAAGAAAAATTATGCCATATAAATGCTGAAAATATAAATTTTTTTGGTTGCAGCCACTGAAGCACAGAGGCTAGAAAAATTATGCCATATAAATGGACAAAATATGCATTTTTTTGGTTGCAGCCACTGAAGCACAGAGGCCAGAAAAATTATGCCATATAAATGCAGAAAATATGCATTTTTTTGGTTGCAGCCACTGAAGCACAGAGGCCAGAAAAATTATGCCATATAAATGCAGAAAATATGCATTTTTTTGGACGCAGCCACTGAAGCACAGTTGCCAGAAAAAATATGCCATATAAATGCTGAAAATAGTAATTTTTCGCCATACGTTGACCTTGTAGACATTGTTTGCCCAGTTTTTTTGGACGCAGCCACTGAAGCACAGAGGCCAGAAAAAATTAAACCAGTAGGGTTTGCACCCTAGTTTGTAACGGTGGCGGAGGGAGGAGGACGCTAAAGGACAGCTGTGTGTGGAGTCATGAGGCTTGAAGAGAAGGACAGCTGCATAGAAGTCAGAACAAGTCTTCCGGCGTGCAGTAACCCTCCGAGATCCACCCCTCATTCATTTTAATAAAGGTCAGGTAATCGACACTTTTGTGACCTAGGCGAGTTCTCTTCTCAGTTACAATCCCTCCTGCTGCACTGAAGGTCCTTTCTGAGAGCACACTTGAGGCTGGGCAAGACAAGAGGTTCATGGCAAATTGTGACAGCTCTGGCCACAGATCAAGCCTGCGCACCCAGTAGTCCAGGGGTTCATCGCTCCTCAGAGTGTCGATATCTGCAGTTAATGCCAGGTAGTCCGCTACCTGCCGGTCGAGGCGTTCTTTGAGGGTGGATCCAGAAGGGTTGTGGCGCTGCCTTGGACAGAAAAACATTTGCATGTCTGATGTTACAGACCGGCCAAAGGGCTTTGTCCTTGCAGGTGTGCTCGTGGCAGGATTACTGGCACCTCTGCCCCTGGAATGTTGATGAGTTCCTGAAGTGACATCACCCTTAAAAGCATTGTACAACATGTTTTGCAGGCTGGTTTGTAAATGCCGCATCTTTTCGGACTTGTGGTATGTTGGTAACATTTCTGCCACTTTATGCTTGTACCGAGGGTCTAGTAGCGTTGCGACCCAGTACAGGTCCTTCTCCTTAAGCCTCTTGATACGGGGGTCCTTCAACAGGCATGACAGCATGAAAGACCCCATTCTCACAAGGTTGGATGCAGAGCTATCCATCTCCGCTTCCTCATTATCAAGGACTGCATCATCCACGGTCTCCTCCCCCCAGCCACGTACAAGACCAGGGGTCCCCAAAAGGTCACCACTAGCCCCCTGGGAAGCCTGCTCCTGTTGGTCCTCCTCCTCCTCCTCCACAAAGCCACCTTCCTCCTCTGACTCCACTTCTGGCACCTCTCCCTGCGTTGCAGCAGGTGCCTGGGTTCGTTCTGGTGATTCCGACCATAAATCGTGCGCTTCCAGCTCCTCGTCACGCTGGTCTACAGCCTCATCTGTCACTCGTCGCACGGCACGCTCCAGGAAGAAAGCGAAGGGTATTAGGTCGCTGATGGTGCCTTCGGTGCGACTGACCATATTTGTCACCTCTTCAAAAGGTCGCATGAGCCTGCAGGCATCGCGCATAAGCACCCAGTAACGGGGGAAAAAAATCCCCAGCTCTGCAGATCCAGTCCTACCACCCAGTTCAAAAAGGTACTCGTTGACGGCCCTTTGTTGTTGCAGCAGACGTTCCAACATAAGGAGCGTTGAATTCCAGCGAGTCTGGCTGTCAGAAATCAAACGCCAGACTGGCATGTTGTAGCGCTGCTGAATGTCAGCAAGGCGTGCCATGGCTGTGTAGGAACGTCTGAAATGGGCCGACACCTTTCTGGACTGGGTGAGAACGTCCTGGAATCCTGGGTACTTGGAGACAAAACGTTGGACTATTAAATTTAACACATGTGCCATGCAGGGCACATGTGTTAAATTTCCCAGTCTCAACGCTGCCAACAGATTGCTTCCATTGTCACACACCACTTTTCCGATCTGCAGTTGGTGTGGGGTCAGCCACCGATCGGCCTGTGACTGCAGAGATGACAGGAGTACAGATCCGGTATGGTTTTTGCTTTCCAGGCACGTCATCCCCAAGACAGCGTGACAACGGCGTACCTGGCACGTCGAATAGCCTAGGGGGAGCTGGGGGTGCACAGGTGTGGAGGAGGAGAAGGAGGACCCAGCAGCAGAGTAAGAAGAAGAAGAGGAAGAAGACGAGGTAGAGAGCGATGGAGGAGTAGAGGTGGTGGCAGAACCGCGTGCAATCCGTGGCGGTGACACCAACTCCACTGTTGTTGTTGTTGTTGAGCTACCCATTCCCTGCTTCCCATTCCCAGCCATTACCAAGTTCACCCAGTGGGCAGTGTAGGTGACATACCTGCCCTGACCATGCTTGGAGGACCATGCGTCAGTAGTCATATGGACCTTTGGCCCAACACTAAGTGACAGAGATGAGGTAACTTGGCTCTGCACATGTTGGTACAGGTGTGGTATTCCCTTTTTAGAAAAAAAATTGCGGCTGGGTACCTTCCACTGCGGTGTCCCAATTGCTACAAATTTGCGGAAGGCCTCAGAGTCCACCAGCTGGTATGGTAAAAGCTGGCGGGCTAAGAGTGCAGACAAGCCAGCTGTCAGACGCCGGGCAAGGGGGTGACAGTCAGACATTGGCTTCTTACGCTCAAACATGGCCTTCACAGAAACTTGGCTGGTGGCAGATGACTGGGAATGGGAACAGGTGGTCAAGGTGGAAGGCGGAGTGGAGGGTGGTTCAGATGGGTCAAGGAGAGCAGAGGTAGAGCAGTAAGATGCTGGACCAGAAGGAGTGTGGCTTTTAGTTTGCCTGTTGCCTTTGAGGTGTTGCTCCCAAAGTGCTTTGTGCTTGCCGCTCATGTGCCTTCGCATAGAAGTTGTACCTATGTGGCTGTTGGGCTTACCAAGGCTCAGTTTCTGACTGCACTCATTGCAAATTACAATGCTTTTGTCAGAGGCACACACATTAAAAAAATCCCACACTGCTGACTTTTTGGAAGTGTGCGATCTGGCGGTAACAGTAGAAGTTGGCGGCATTGGCGGCAATGGCGGGTGCGTTGGCTGGCTGAACACAGGTGCCGATACATGTTGTTGCCCTACTGATCCCTGCGGGCTGTCCTCCCTGCTTCTTCTAAGTCTTATTCTCCTACTGCCTCTCTGACTCTCCGTCTCTCCATCTGAACTACCCTCCTCTTGCTCTCTTCTACTAGGCACCCACAAAACATCAATCTCCTCATCATCATTCTCCTCAGATGCATCAATTTCTTCTGACACATCACAGAAGGAAGCAGCAGCGGGGACCTCCTCCTCATCACTCATCATTATGTCCATCTCTGTCGTGTTCTCTGCCAGAATTAAATCTGGTGTAACGTCCTCATCTCCTTCATCTTCTTCTGCCAATAATGGTTGCGCATTACTCAGTTCAAGAAACTCATGGGAAAATAACTCCTCTGACTCCAGTGAAGAAGGGGCACCGGTGGTGGAGGAAGTGTTACGTGGGGTGGCCATAGCAGTGGAGGATGAGGAGGATGTTGTGGTAAAGTTAGAAACGGTAGAGGATGGGGTGTGCTGTGTAAGCCAGTCAACTACCTCTTCAGCATTTTGGGAGTTCAGGGTCATTGGCTTTTTAAAACTGGGCAATTTGCTAGGGCCACAGGATTGCATAGCAGCACGGCCCCTAGCACGGCCTCTGCGTGGCGGCCTGCCTTTGCCTGGCATTATTTTTAAAAAAACAACAACAACAAAAACTCAGTTGGTTTTCCTGGAAACGATAATACACACAGCTAGATGGCGGTTTGAAGAAAACACTGTGCAAATAATGCCTACAAGGTCAACGTATACACAGCGGTGGATACGGATTACGTAAAATATAAGAATGCTGCTTGAAAAAAAGTAACTCAAGTGGTTTTTCTAGAGACGATAATATTATCAATATTTAGACAAAATGTGAACAAGCTCACACAGCTAGATGGCGGTTTGAAGAAAACACTGTGCAAATAATGCCTACAAGGTCAACGTATACACAGCGGTGGATACGGATTACGTAAAATATAAGAATGCTGCTTGAAAAAAAGTAACTCAAGTGGTTTTTCTAGAGACGATAATATTATCAATATTTAGACAAAATGTGAACAAGCTCACACAGCTAGATGGCGGTTTGAAGAAAACACTGTGCAAATAATGCCTACAAGGTCAACGTATACACAGCGGTGGATACGGATTACGTAAAATATAAGAATGCTGCTTGAAAAAACGTAACTCAAGTGGTTTTTCTAGAGACGATAATATTATCAATATTTAGACAAAATGTGAACAAGCTCACACAGCTAGATGGCGGTTTGAAGAAAACACTGTGCAAATAATGCCTACAAGGTCAACGTATACACAGCGGTGGATACGGATTACGTAAAATATAAGAATGCTGCTTGAAAAAACGTAACTCAAGTGGTTTTTCTAGAGACGATAATATTATCAATATTTAGACAAAATGTGAACAAGCTCACACAGCTAGATGGCGGTTTGAAGAAAACACTGTGCAAATAATGCCCACAAGATCAACGTATACACTACTACAGCGGTGGATACGGATTACGTAAAATATATTATGGCTGCTTGAAAAAAGTCACTCCGGTGTTTTTTCTGGAGACGGTAATATTATGGATATTTAGACAGAATGTGAACAAGGTCACACAGCTAGATGGCTGTTGGTTGAATAACACACTGGGCAAAAAATGCCTACAGGGCAAATAATGCCTAAAAGGTCAACTTATACACTACTACAGCGATGGATACGGATTACGTAAAATTTATTATGGCTGCTTGAAAAAAGTCACTCCGGTGTTTTTTCTGGAGACGGTAATATTATGGATATTTAGACAGAATGTGAACAAGGTCACACAGCTAGATGGCTGTTGGTTGAATAACACACTGGGCAAAAAATGCCTACAGGGCAAATAATGCCTAAAAGGTCAACTTATACACTACTACAGCGATGGATACGGATTACGTAAAATTTATTATGGCTGCTTGAAAAAAGTCACTCCGGTGTTTTTTCTGGAGACGGTAATATTATGGATATTTAGACAGAATGTGAACAAGGTCACACAGCTAGATGGCTGTTGGTTGAATAACACACTGGGCAAAAAATGCCTACAGGGCAAATAATGCCTAAAAGGTCAACTTATACACTACTACAGCGATGGATACGGATTACGTAAAATTTATTATGGCTGCTTGAAAAAAGTCACTCCGGTGTTTTTTCTGGAGACGGTAATATTATGGATATTTAGACAGAATGTGAACAAGGTCACACAGCTAGATGGCTGTTGGTTGAATAACACACTGGGCAAAAAATGCCTACAGGGCAAATAATGCCTAAAAGGTCAACTTATACACTACTACAGCGATAGTAAAATAAAAAAAAGTAAAATAAAAAAAAAATGAATATTAAAAAAAAAAAATTACAGTTGGTGCTGCTGAACTACTAGGAGCAGCAGATTAGCACACCAGTCCCACTCCCCAACACTGCTAGACTAATAGCACTGGGCTCTTATAGTAGTAGTAGTAGTAGTAGTAGTAGTAGTAGTAGTAAAACAACAAAAAAATAAATAAAAGCAGTCCTTACAAGGACTACTGTTATTGCAGCAGTCAGCAGATGAGATCAGAAGCAGGACAGCTGCCCACTGCAGCTACATACAGAGCACTGCAGTAGAAGGTAGATTACTAGCCAGCAAAGCTACCTAAGCTTAAATGTCCCTCAAACCCCTGCAGACTTCTGTCCCTCCAATAACAGAGCAGTATCAACACGATTACTAGCCAGCAAACTTTCAACTGTCCCTGAAATCACTAACAGGCAGCAGCTCTCTCCCTACACTATCTCTTCAGCACACACAGGCAGAGTGAAAAAAACGCTGCAGGGCTTCGGTTTTTATAGGGAAGGGGAGTGGTCCAGGGGAGAGCTTCCTGATTGGCTGCCATGTACCTGCTGGTCTGGGGTGAGAGGGCAAAAAAAAGCGCCAACAATGGCGAACCCAAAATGGCGAACGTCGCGCGACGTTCGCGAACTTCCGGCGAGCGCGAACACCCGATGTTCGCGCGAACAAGTTCGCCGGCGAACAGTTCGCGCCATCTCTACCCATGAGCATCTTCAGATAGACAATACATGCAAAGATCATTACTCAACAAAGAGCTGAGTCATCATCTGATCACCATGGTATAGAAATTGTCTGTTCAAAAATCGTATGAAATTAAGTTTATCTGTCTATGGCCAGTTTCAGTCATAAGGAGTATATATATATATACAGTATTCTACCTAGGCAGCATCCACTTAAGTGTATCCCCAACCAACCAACTCACACCTACACCCCAAAGTTCCCACCCCTTAATTAAAGAAGCACACTGAGAGTCCAGGGTGGAGTTAAAATGCCACAGTTTTTTAACACATTAAGCAACAAACAGGATTAAACTTGTAACATCAAACTAATACTGATGATCACCACCCATCCCAAACCAGGACCCACTGACTTGCAATCCATCCAGCACCAGCGACCCTGCTATGTCCCCTACCCAGACTTACTACCTGAACCAACCTGCTACTTACTATCCTATCTAGGAACCCGTGAAACCAGAAGTGGCATCACTCCAGGGGTTGATCAGCTGGGTAAAGGGGAAAAATGTATTGATGGTCAGGGCGGGTGGAAGGGATAAGAGCTGCAGATATCCAGGCAGGGCACATGCAGACCACCTGCCTGGTTGATGAATCAGGACTTTCGACCTCAACCCAATTGCTTTGCAGGTATTGTGTGGTTACCCAATCTTCTGCAGGTCTCTAAAAGAGTGTGCAAAATGTACAGACAAGTAAATACACCATTCCTAGATTTTATATCTAAGAAATTTAACATTTGAATTATGTGCCTATTTTATATACAGTAAATGTAGAGACTCGTTATTTATTTTTTTTATCATTATGTCACTGTTTGAGTAGCCCACAAACCCATGCCACCTCAGTCACAGAGATGACTGAAGTTCTTGCTTGACTGCTTTTGGATATCCATAGGCCAAGCCATGGCACATGAAGAACAGAGGTAGAGGTAGAGGTCAGTTTATGGAGCTTAGAAAAGTAATTCCAGCCATTTGTTTCACGTGTTTTGCTTTCATTTACCATTTCTGTTGTTCGCAGGTTTAAAACATTTCACATGCTGCTTTGGGAATGTCATGTCAGGGGAAAAGGAGTTGATAGCAACAGGACACATGGAAATCTGAATTAATTCCACTATTCTAGTATTATAAAATAAACTCTGTCCAAAAAAAATCATCTGCCAACAATACCTTCTCAATAACAAGTACAGAAAGAGTGAAATTACTTCTGGATTAATTAAAGAAATATCTGAGAATGTTGGTATGATTATTTGATCAAATATGAGAGGCTTTAAGATTTGTCTAACCTACTCGTTACATACCACTAGGGATGAGTGATCCTTTTTTGGGTGGTGCAGTTTTGTAGGGAAATTTACAGGTTTGCCAGCAGCAATTTTTGTAAATACTCAAGAATTTTATCATGAAGTCCCTGCATCAAGATTGACACATCAGATGTATTACATTGGCATCTGGTGTGGAGAGTGCAAAAAAATACACTGTAGGTGAAAGGGTGATGTTTAGTTTTCTTCTTCTTTACCTGCTGCTAGGGCTATCATCAGCATCTTTAGCTGAATATGTTTCAGATCTACAATGACTGCCCCTATAAGGTTTGGTTCTCCTAAAGTGAGAACTTTGCCTCAGGCATTACATTAAAGGGGACCTGTCACCCTAAGAAATAATTTCAAATTCTTTTCTATCATGTTAGTTGAGCAAAATAAACTTTACTTACACTGTATTTATTATTTAAATTTTGTTTCCTTCTGTCTTGGAATTATACAATCACAGCAAGCAGGCAGCTGCCATTTTGTGGACACGGTATATGTGTATCACCGCAAAATCTTGTTTATGAACCAGAATGAGGGACCCAATGTCCATGTGCAGTGTGGTACACAATTATAGAGCCTGAGGAGGGAAGGGGGAATGTGAGGAGAGCAGTGACATGTACTGTAGGAAGTGCTGAATGGAAAGTGAAAGTAATTGACTGCCCTGCCTCTATGCCACAGGCATAGAGGCGGGGCAGGTAATATTTGATTGACAGTTTAGATATTTAAACACCTTTATAACAGGTGTGGATGTTTTAATGAAAAAAATTTTTGGGGTTCCATATTTAATTTGGAAAGGACTTTCATTCTGCAGTTTTTTGTGTGTAGGTGACAGGTCCACTTTAACAAAAAGTCACCTCTAGAGCCATTAAAAGCAGGGGTTGGCACACTAGAACTAAAAAGAACCACGTTTGGACGTGTTATCTGTGTTGTTGTGTTGTTTTATTTTGATATTCACTCCTTCCATGCCCTCTGTGCCATAAAAAGCACAACTACCATTCACTGTCATGGGAAGAAAGAAGTTGGCACCTGTAGCATTTTACTTCCCAGGGTTTTCAGGGTTACAGAGATCAAAAACTACACGAGTATGTCAATTACATAGCAGCTCTAAATGTTAAACTAGTTGGTCATATACAACCTGGCTGTGTTTCGTTTCTTTTTGTGTTGTTTTATGTTTAAGAAGGTGACTGTTATGTTGTGCCCACTAGTTAAAAAGGGAATTTATCCCCAATACTGTATTTTAATGTTGTACAATGGCATTAAAATAATAAAAAACCCTGTATCTCTGGGAAGTTCCTGGGACATACAAAGTAAGCCACATAAAGAAGATTATAGACTTTCACTATTACACAGCCACTCTTTCTTTTCCACTTTCTCATCTCAGTTACATTGGTCATTTCCTATGTCACATTTCTCACCTACCATCACGAGGGCCAATTATTTTTTTCAAAACCAGTATAACAGTGAGAGAGAGCGATGACTTTACATTTATAATCAATTTACAATCAGGAACATGTTCTTTGGTCCTATCAATTGTGGGTTTTGACATCTCTCTCTTGCTCTGTTTATCTGTCTTCCATTTCTTAGTTCCGCATTTGGAACTATTAAGAATAAGAAAACGCTGAAGGCTAAAAAACACTTTTGTAATAATTTCATTTGCAGGAGACACCATAAATTACCAATGAGAAGTAATTTTCTCAATATAAAAAAAATAATCTAGATAATAGATTGCCAAGTCAAATATTCTGCCCAATGATTTGTAAATTCATACCATTTGGCCAAACTGTGAGGACAAAATGTTCTTATCAAGTTGTCAATCATACAATGAAATGTTGCCTACTGCTATTCATAGCAGTGTCATAACAACAGCCCAAGTACAGAACCATGCGGTACCCCAACATAAAGTGGTACTGGAGATGTATAAATAACCCAGAACTCATAGCAGAATGGCACAGAGACTATTTAATGGATAAATACCCAGAACTCATAGTAGGATGGCACAGAGAATATTTAATGGATAATAACCCAAAACTCACATCCGAATGGCACAGAGGACAATGGGTAGAAATACCCCAGAACTCATAGCAGAATGGGGCAGGGACTATTTCATGTATATTACCCCAGAACTCATAACAGAATGGCACAGAGACTATTTCATGTATAAATACACCAGAACTCATAGTAGGATAGTACAACTGGAATTTTTGCTAAGGAAAGGGTTAAACACCAGGGGGTTGAGGCACACGGAGCACACAACAAATTATTGGATTCGCACATTATTGGAGAAGGGCACAAAAAAACAGAGGACAGTAAGAAAGAAGAGTTGGAATATGAATAAGGTTAGAGGGAGTAGAGGAACAAGAAGATATGAGCGAGAGGGCAGGAACACAAGAACAAATACAAGTTGAGCTACTAAAAATAAAGTCCAAAATGTAATACGTCGCAATTCTAGTCTACCTTGTTGTTTCTTTGTTAAGTTTTAGTTTAATTTCAAAGTTCAAAATCTATTTGCTCTTTTGAAAAACTGATTTCAACATGTGATTATCCTTGAGGGTATGGGCCCTGTTATTCAGAATACTCAGGACCTGGGGTTTTCCAGATGACGGATCTTTCTGTCATTTTGTTCTTCATACTTTAAAGGAGAAGGAAAGCTCAAAGACAGTTTATTGCTCTAGACACTGTCTCTGTTTGTTTAGGAAAAAAGCTGCCATATAAACGTGGTGGGACATCACTTTCTGCCTGAGTCTTTCCCTGATCACTTACAGCTCTGAGCTCAGATTACAGCAGGGATGGGAGGAGGGAGGGGAGAGGAACAAACTGAGCATGCTCAAGCCCTAGCAATGGAGGTTTATGCTGAAAACAGGAAGTCTGATACAGAAGCCCATGTGTACACAATAAAAGGAAAGAAATGCTGTGTTTCTTTTGACAGCGGACTCAGGGCAGCATTACTTTGAGGGTTTACTGGTGTATTTATAGAGACCTTTCTGATAAAGCTTACTTAATTTTAGCCTTTCCTTCTCCTGTAAGTCTACTTGAAAATTAAATAATCCCAATAGGCTGGTTTTGCTTCCAATAAGGATTAATTATATCTTAGTTTGGATCAAGTACAAGATACTTTTTAATCATTACAGAGAAAAAGGAAATAATTTTAAAAAATTTGGATTATTTGGATGGCTTTTGGATGGCCTTCCTGTAATTCAGAGCTTTCTGGATATCGGTTTCCGGATAAAAGGTCCATACCTGTACCTATATATACAGTATATACTGTATATATATATATATATATATATATATATATATATATATATCATATTTTAACTTCACATTTGCATTATTTTGCTAGTTATTAAACACACAATAATTATTACTACAAGGCACATGTTCATCTGAGAGTCACCTGATGGTAGACTGACAGGTTTAGGAGGAGTTAAATAAAAATTCAGAAAAAAATGTTGTTTAAAATCATTTAAAATGCTATGTGAAAGGCAAAATCTACAAATTGTCTATTTAAACAAAAATTCACAGAAGTGGAGATAGAGTTTTGTGAATATGGTGGGAAATGTGACAAATCCATCTCCACTTTTATTTTGTCTTAATATCAACACTTTTGTGAATTCCCCCAATAGTCCTCCTTAATGCTTTAAAATACTCTGATTATATATATAACTGTCAAATCACAAGTCCTTCTTCTTTTTTTTTGCAAATTAAGCTAATCTAAAATAACCTACCATTAAAGCAACAATGACTAATTTCTGGTCCGTGACAATTGTTGGAATTGGTAATGTAACGGCAAATAAATTAATCTGCCCTCATAAAACTGAAGATTTTCTCTCTCAACCTCCCATTTTGCAGAAATCTCTCCACATCCTTAATCAAAATAGTTAGTAACTAGAATTAATCAGATCTTCTTTTTCCTATAAAATAAAATGTTATATATATGGGACAGATTATAAGAAGACACATTTCTTTTTCACTCTCACTTTCTTTGATCTTATCATTTCCCTGTAATACACTTCTGATGTGGTTTAGTTTAGCAAAATGTCCCTCAAACAGTTTCTATTCTTCACTTTCTCTTTCTGATATTTCGTGTCATATACGGGAAGATTTATGGGAGCAAATCTCACTTTACTTGTTCCCCCCCTTTTTTATAACCGCTCTATAAAGGGGTTTAACTCTTCAAAAAATCTTAAATAGAGTTCCTAAGGTAGATTTTTATAACCTAACCATGCCTTTCTAATCCTCTATTGCCTTTTGTGGTCAGGTAATAAATATATATCTGGGTGCTTATGGGTTAAAAATATCTGGGCATTTGTGGACCTTAAAGCAGAATTCAACCCTAAAGTTAAAAAAACCCTACCTTACATAGACCCCCCTCCCTCCTCCCCCCAGCCTATGTTTTACCCCGGACAAATGGCGCTAACATTTTACTTACCCCTCGGTGCAGATTCAGGCACCGGAGTTCATGGGCGCCATCTTTTTCTCTTCGGGATCTTCGGAATGAGACCGGCGTGGTGGTGCTTGCGCAGTTGTATAAATTTTCTATTTTGCAACAACTGTGCATTCGCTGAAACTCACGAAAATTGCTGAGGCGCCGGTCTAATTTCAAAGTTTACCAAAGATGACGCCCGTGAACTCCAATGCCTGAATTTGCACCGAGGGGTAAGTACTGTAAAACATTAGGAGCATTTGCCTGGGTAACACTTAGGCTGGACGGAGGAGGGGTCTATGTAGGGTAGGGGGGTAGGGCTTTTTAACTTTAGGGTTGAATTCTCCTTTAAGAACACTGCATCACAGAGATGTGAGGGTTTCCAAAAATTGAAGAGTCAGATGTAAAAAATAAAAAGTCTTTATTAGGACATGGAGACCTAACGCGTTTCGTGCCTGTGTGGGCACTTACTCATAGGCTATTAAGGTCTATTACTTTGGTTGTTACTCCTAATCCTTTTATTAAGAACCAATTTCACAAATATCCCTTTATCCCATACATCCCTCTTTAATCACCTCTTAATGAAGGATCTCCTGAATATATAAATTAGCCACCACCCACTGAAGAATTCTGGGGGTTTCTAAAATAACAGGACATGTTTAGTGCTGTCCTATGGAAACCCTCCTATGCCGCAGACAAAAATTTAAATTGTAGGATTAATATGGACTTTATATTTGTTGCATACAGAGGGTCCATTTTTCATAGCTAGGACCCAATAGTGAAAAAACCTCTGTCCATTTCATGGCTTAAAATAGGCCACAAAGTGCAAAACATGCAGTAATTACATAATTATAATATCACTTTACTGATATGAGAAAACTATGGAAATATACAGATGTGGCATGAAAAGAATTAGGTTTAAAAAGTTGCATGGTTGGTAATTTTCAAGCTAGAAGCAAAAATACTTACAATGGCTTATTTATTACTAAGTTGGACAATAGCAACCAATCAGCAGTTAGCTTTATACAGTCTTCTACAAATAAAGCAAAGACCTGATTGGTAGCCAGGTATAACTGCACTGCTAGTGTAAGGTGCTTGTCATCAATAACATACTGTAGAACAATGCTTTGCAAATTGCTGGGATTCCCCCTCCCTCCCAATTAGGGTAACCTTTGGAGAGAATGGCTTTTGCCATAATTTGCTCACTTAAATACTACTAGAAGCATAGGCTGATGGTCAGCGGTGCTTCGATTTCCTAAGTCGTCTGAAGTTTCCTTGTAAGGGAACTTCGAGCGACTTCGGAAATCGAAGCGCCGCGAGTGCATTGGCGGGCAGAAGGCAGGGCGAAGGCAGTTCGGGGAGATTGTCGCCCCGCAGAAGAGATGATTAGTCGCCAGGTGACTAAATCTCCCCGAATCTGCTTGTGTGCTAGTACACTAGTGGCATATTTACCTTGCTTCTTATACCAATAACTACATCTCCATATTCTTCCTTTGTCTCCAGCAACCAGGTTACTTACCTCGGCATTTGTAGCATTTAGCTCTGATTAGATAAATTGTCGATGACACCTGCCAGCAGATCCTTATGGTACTAAATAAAACCAAATTATGATACTACTGCAAGGAGTTTCCTGCAATGAGCATTCACAGTCATTCATCAAGTGCCCATTATAATCTAGGGAAACTTCAGAGAGATTAGACTTTAGTGCTACAAATAGTTATTATTTTATTTTCTCTCTTTTGGACGAAGCTATTTATGTGCATCATTTCTTTTCCTTTCTTGACCAATGTTTTTGTCTTTCAGTTCATCCTTGGTCCCCCTTCTCTATCCTCCCAACTTTAACACATACTTAGCTCTGTTTTTTCTCTAACTATATCCTGTCTCTATTAATGTCTTCCTTTTCTTTTCAAACCATATTATTTGACCGTTCCAGAAATCTCTTTGTTCTTTACCCTGAAATTTGCCTTTTCTGCATAAATTCCATTTCATTTCTTACACCAGTCTTTTATTTGACATCTTGTTCTGGGATTTTAATTTTCTCAGTCCACAGTCTCTGCGTCTCTACTTCCTCTCTTCAGTTTGGGTTTCCCCTTCCTCCCACACTTGCCTTTCTGCTCTCTATAAATCAGACCATGGTTTCACACTCCTAACAGAGCTCACAAGCTATCCGCTATTCTAATATACCAGAACCAAAAGATACCGCAATCACGTTTTGGCCAGAATGATCTGTGTCCCTAAGAGGTTGATTTTGAGAAGACACCTAATAGGTGCACTCCTGACCTTCCTCTGCATCATTTGCCCTGCGTGTGGCACACCAACTCAGGTGAGAGAAAGTCAGGTTATTTCATAATTAATCAAAAGAAAATATATATCTTTAACTATATTAATAAAAATATATATTTATATGGAACAGTTTAAGGTTTTGCTTGTACCTTTAGTTGCTCAGTGCACTGGGCTTTAATGTAATAGACGGTATATATTGATCCATGCTGCTTTTCAGAGCAAGTAACTTATATATAGCTGACACAATGTGGTTTTTAATAGGAGGCTGCTACATATTAGTCATGCAGAATAGATTTACAGTTTAGTATAATGAGATGGGGGTATATATAGTTATACAAGACTAAAGATTTAGGCAAAAATGCAGGCTGCTAAACTTTACAAAGTTGCATAATCTGCGGTTCTTCATCTATTGCTTAAGTCCAAGAAATACTTACACTGGCAAAGAATACTGGAAATTGCAGGGAAGAAAACAGCTAGAGAATTTAGTCATGTTTAGGTGACAAGATGCTTTGTTTAAAGGGGGGTGTATATACAACAATGTTTCTCCTAAACAAGGATATTGTAAACAACTCAATATCTAATCGTGTTTCTTTACTCATGCTTCTATACTGATTTTGTGGTCAGTTTCATGTTTCAGTTTTTGTGGAGGTAAATGGCATGGAGACATTTATCAGAAACAGAACAATGTGTCTAACAGAGTCAATCTGATTTTTACCCACAGAGAGAACAGCACCAAAAACAAAAGGCTCCTGACCGACAAGGTGTGTAATGCCCAAAGCCTCCCAGTTACTTTCTAGTTGTATGCTGGAATTAATACAATTTAGTAGATTGTAGTAGTGTTGTTTCTTTAAGGTTCTCTGTGCATTAACTTAAGCAGTCATCAATTTGTTTGTAAAAAAAAAATACTGGTCAGTATTATTAATGTGGAAACTTGTTACGGGGAGCATACACTGTAACGAAAGTCTTTGAAGCCTCGAACATGTGCCCACAGCCAACATAAGCTTTTGCCAGCCAATAGCATCGCTGAGTGCTGGTTTCTTTCTAAACTGATTGTTGGTTATTTATAAACTAAAAATGAGTCTAGGCATGCTGTTTTGGAATTTGCAATGCCTTACTGGGTTTTCACTTAACAATGACTAATTATTATGAATATTATATTATTAAAGTTCTTGAAAGTGTTGGTGAGTCTGTGCAATCAGTATATTTTATTTTCACATCAGTCCCTGTACTAGTGGAGCTCACAATCTAAAGGCCTCTATTACCTACACACACACACACACACACAATCTAAGGCCTCTATTACCTTCACAAACACACACCATGTGAGTTTTATTAGGAATTATAGTTCATTAAAAATTGACCTCTATACAATCCCTTTCTGTGATTTAGCATTGTCAGGGGCAGATTAACAGTGGCTGTGGGCTCTGCCCTGTCCAAACTTGGAACTGTAGGCCTGTTATATAAATAAAAAACACGCTATCAACTGAACAGATTTGAGGCAATTTGCCAGCCTGCTTTAAATGTCAATGCTTCAGAATTAGAGATGGCGCGAACTGTTCGCCGGCGAACTTGTTCGCGCGAACATCGGGTGTTCGCGCTCGCCGGAAGTTCGCGAACGTCGCGCGACGTTCACCATTTTGGGTTCGACATTGTTAGCGCTTTTTTTTGCCCTCTCACCCCAGACCAGCAGGTACATGGCAGCCAATCAGGAAGCTCTCCCCTGGACCACTCCCCTTCCCTATAAAAACCGAAGCCCTGCAGCGTTTTTTCACTCTGCCTGTGTGTGCTGAAGAGATAGTGTAGGGAGAGAGCTGCTGCCTGTTAGTGATTTCAGGGACAGTTGAAAGTTTGCTGGCTAGTAATCGTTTTGATACTGCTCTGTTATTGGAGGGACAGAAGTCTGCAGGGGTTTGAGGGACATTTAAGCTTAGGTAGCTTTGCTGGCTAGTAATCTACCTTCTACTGCAGTGCTCTGTATGTAGCTGCAGTGGGCAGCTGTCCTGCTTCTGATCTCATCTGCTGACTGCTGCAATAACAGTAGTCCTTGTAAGGACTGCTTTTATTTATTTTTTTGTTCCAATACAGAGCAGTATCAAGCAGATTACTAGCCAGCAAACTTACTATCATCTGTCCCTGAAATCACTAACAGCTCTCCCCCTACACTATCTCTTCCAAGCACACACAGGCAGATTTTTCAGATACATTTTTGCCCTTGATCCCCCTCTGACATGCCACTGTCCAGGTCGTTGCACCCTTTAAACAACTTTAAAATCATTTTTCTGGCCAGAAATGTCTTTTTTAGATGTTAAAGTTCGCCTTCCCATTGAAGTCTATGGGGTTCGCAAACCGTTCGCGAACCGCTCGCATTTTTGCGCAAGTTCGCGAATATGTTCGCGAACTTTTTTTCCGACGTTCGCTACATCCCTATTCAGAATACGGGGATGTTCTTTTTTTGTCCATTTACTATAAAATGATGACAAAAACTTTACCTAAGATGGGGAGTATGTGGGGCATGGTTTGTGGTAAAGACACATTTAGGTTACTGTACATATATTATTTACTTATTTCTGTACCCACACATACATGTATATGTACAGATTATATAGTGCCTCTATACAGTATATACATATATATATACATATTTAGAAAGCACTCTTGCCAGTGCAATTAAAGTAAGAAACACGCTCATTACATTTTCAGGCACTTTGACTGATATGTGCAGAAAAGGTAATATTTTGGAGTGTGGTTACTCTCCCTCTGGATTATTTTCCTGAAAACACTGACTGATGTACCATTTGAATGCAAGTAGATAATAAGTAGTTAGTAGCTCAATAGCTTTACTGAAAATCCCAGTTTTAATGAACCATTGTAGTATTTATGTTGTTGGGTTCATTCAAACTTCTGTTCTTTTTGGCTGTGGCACCCTTAGCTCAAACTTCTGTTCTTTTTGGCTGCAGCACCCATTTACCCCACCACCTCTGCCCCCACCTTTAACCTGGATCCCCTTTCCACTGATTTCATCCCCCCCCAACCATATAGCTTAATTGTTTGGGAGCCACCCACTGACATTGTTTAATGACATTTCGCCGGCAGCATTTTTTTTGCGAAACGAAACAGGTCAAATTCGCCCATCCCATGTGCTATTTACCACATGGGATTTTCCAACCATCCTGTTTAATATCTGGCCAAGCCTGATCTTTTCTGCTCTTTGTCATTTAGCCAGTTTAATACCCTACACAGTTCAACACTTTAGAAACTATATATATAAAAATATTATATCATACCTCCCAACATTTATAACAGAAAGAGGGACAAAAAGATCTGGCACGTGTAGCGCGGCTAATTTTTTGCCCACGCCCATTTTTGTGGCCACACCCCCTAATTACCATGTTCATTTTACATAATTTGGCATGTTATGAAAGTTTGAACACATTTCTGTGGTTTTTATATGTTATTACAGTTTTGCAAATGAAGGTAATTGCCATTTAAGTCTTCATTCTTATCTTGCGAAACTGTTACAAAAGAATGTTAAGCATCTATTCTGGGCTGTCTGCCAAGACCCAATAAATCTAGAAGCTTTTTATCTGTTTCTGGCTGTTCAGTGCAGCAGATCAAAGAGAAACTCGGGACTTAAGCTCCCCATAGACGCAACGATTCTTCTTGCCGAACGACCGATTTTAGGGAAGTCCGACCAATTCTTCGAAATTATCGTGCGGTTAGTGGGATTCGAACGATCGTACATCTTACGATTTTTCGGCCAACATCTGTCAGGAAATTGATCGGCCAGGTCAAAAAATCTTTGTCGGTCCCAGTGCAATCTATCTATGTTTGCAGGGCCAAGCAGGCAGCTCCCCTTTGTTTTCCTGGCAAATTGGTCTTTTTAGTTGATGTTAAATTCGTACGATCGTTCCGAGAAAATCGTGGTCTCACGATGAGGATCTGATCTTTTAAAAATCTCAACATCTATGGCCAGCTTTAGTATAAATACGTGACAGCGGGTTCAGCTGTCAAAAGCGGGACTGTCCCGCTCAAAAGGGGACAGTTGGGAGGTATGTAATATAACTGGCAGTACAAAATACTGTGTACAGCAGCTCCTTGGGATGTATTTCATTTATTGAAGTAATAGTTTCAAGACATTTTAATACAATTTAATTTCTTTTATAGGTACTCAATTTAAATTTAAAGACACTACAAACAGAAAACCTGCAGGACATTTAGAAGGTAAACAAACTGAAACAAACCTCTTTTTAATCCTTTGTAATAGCTGGTAATTTTAACAAATTATTCTTCTCTTCTTTTAGCCAATCCCTACATCAGAAACTCCCTAAACTGGAGCAGTGATCTTGACAACTCCTTCATTTGCTGTGGGCTGTTACTTAACAACAACAACTTGCATATCACCAAGAACGGCCTTTATTTTGTGTACACTCAGGCCACTTTCATGGGGGACACTTGTCTTGATGGAAAGTCAATTTTCTTGTCACATAGTGTGGTGCTTCAATCCAAGCAATTTGGAGAAGAGAGTTCCCTGCTGAGTGCACAGAAGACGGCATGCAGCGAGCAGCGCAGTTCAAGATCCCGTCCATCAAGTGTGACATGGAGTAGATCTATCTTTTTGGGAGGGACTTTTGCACTTGAAAATGGAGATATACTGTATACTGTAACCCAGGGACAAAACCATCTTGCGTTAGAGCATGGAATGGCTTACTTTGGCCTCTATGCTGTGTGAGATGATGGCATATACTTTGTTTGCTTCTTACACATATTTGTACCAGGAAAGATTTATTGCAGACAGTGTATATTTAGAAAGAATTGATAAACTTGTTAGATAAGTTTTTAGGAATATGCTTGTGACAGGCCTCTGAGAGAGCTGGTTCTGAGCATTTCATTGCTACAACTGAATATGGCCACTGGCTAGTTCTCAGTAACATTTAATGGGTTCAGGGCCGGATTTGCCCTGAGGGCGCCCTGAGGCCGGCGTCCTCCATCGCCCCCACCCTCTGTAAAGATAGCGCGCATGCGCGGTTTCGGAGCACTAGACATTCGGCGCTAGTGCTCCGCCAAGAAAACTGCTTGTGTGGCTGGGCAGCATGCGGCCCCTTAATTGATGCCGCCCTAGGCCCGGGCCTATACGGCCTTGCCGCAAATCCGGGCCTGAATGGGTTACTGAGCAAATGCAAGTTTGCCCAGTGGTAGGAAGTGTGTTCACTGAAGGTCTACTGCTATTAGTGCCTGAATGTTATCTATTGAACATTTGACTTTTCTGTGTTCTCCTTGATGCTGAATTTGTGGCTATGATGGTATCAAATGGAATATTCATCAATGGGTAAAATAGAGTTTGCCACAATTCCACAATGGGTTTTTTTTTATGGGATTTTAGGGAGATTTTTTTGTTTTTATTTTTTGGAAGTTCACTCTTGAAAATATATGCTTCTCAAATCCCATAGAAATTAAAAGTGAGCTGCCAAATTTCAAATCTGGAAACTGTGGTTAGCTCTATTTTACTAATTGATGCATGGCAAATAAATTCTACTAGGATTTTTTAAATATTTAAATGTGTTTAAAGTGCTTCAAATTATGGAGAGACCATATGTGCCAAGCATTGCAGATACTGGATCTCATACCTGACATTTTTATATTTTATATAACACAACTATTATTTATATTTCGCCTGCTTCCAGTACAACATGCTACTCTTTTAAAGGAAAACTAAACTCTAAAAATGAATATGGCTAAAAATGCTATTTTTTATATACTGAACTTATTGCACCAGCCTATTGTTTCAGATTCTCAATAGCAGCAATGATCCAGGACTTCAAACTTGTCACATGGGGTCACCATCTTGGATGCGACACACTGAACAGCTGTTGAGAAGCTAAGCTTAGGGGCCATCGCAAATCATCATGCAGAAAATGAGCTGATGCTACAGGGCTGATTATTTAATTCTGATGCTAGTTTCACTGGTTTCTGTGCTGCCATGTAGTAATTATCTGTGTATAAATTACTAATTAGCCTTATATTGTGACATTTATATGCTATGGGGCAGATTTATCAAGGGTCGAATTTCGAAGTACAAAAAACTTCAAAATTCGACCATCGAATTGAAAAACTTCAAATTCGAATATCGAATTCAAAGTTTTTTCACCGAATATGGCAATCCTACGATCGAATGAAAATCGTTCGATTGAACTATTAAATCGAACGATTTTAGCGTACGATCGAAGGATTTGTATTCGATGTGTAAAGACTTAGAAAAAGTTTGTAGAAGGTCCCCATAGGCTAACATAGCAATTCGGCAGGTTTAATTTTGGCGAAGTATTGAAGTCGAGGTTTTTTTAAAGAGACAGTACTTCGATTATCAAATGGTCGAATATTCGAACGATTTTTACTTTGAAACAAAGTCGAAGTAAATTCGAAGTCATAGTATCCTATTGGATGGTCGAAGAATCCAAAAAATTACTTTGAATTTCAAATTTTTTTACTTAGAAAATTCCCTCGAATTCACTTCACTTAGTCGGTTCTTAAGCTTAGTAAGTGACAGCAGTACATAGCATGCGCAGTGAATAAGCAGAAAAGAAGATGGTGAGCTACTGGGGCATCTTTAGAGACACAGATCTTTACTGCTAAAGGGCGGTGGTTGCCTTAGACTGGTACAAACCCCCAAAACATAATGTACAACATTTCTAGCCTACTTCTTTTGTTAATATTTTAGTTATCCTTTAACTGTTAAAGTACAATTCAATTAATATATTTATTTTATGAGATACATTTATTTTATTTTTTTGCTGAAATAAGGAGCATAGGTCTCTACATAATTGTATTGTTAAAGGGAAAATTCTCTTTAGCATATTATATATAGGATATTTTTGATTTTGTATTATTTATGGTTAGAGATATTAACCTTTATACCCTGGATTTTTTGGCTTGCAGCTATCTGTTATGTTATCTGTTGTGGAATAACTGAACAAGGCAACTAAAGACAAACTAACTGTGTCTCTTCAATTTCAGCATGTGTTGCTGAACAATAAAATGTAATAATAAAAAATAAAATTGAATAATAAAGAAAAGGAAAAAAAATGCAAATTGTTCTGCCATACTCTAGGTTACCTACATTATTAAATATGAGAGTTTAAGTGACAAACCAGCTGACATTTTAACAAACTTAGTGAATGCCCAGAATTTCTGCAAGCATTGGCCTGAACAGACTGCTTTGAGCAGATGATTTAAAGGGATCCTGTCATGGGAAAACATGTTTTTTTCAAAACACATCAGTTAATAGTGCTGCTCCAGCAGAATTTTGCACTGAAATCCATTTCTCAAAAGAGCAAACAGATTTTTTTATATTCAATTTTGAAATCTGACATGGGGCTAGACATTTTGTCAATTTCCCAGCTGCCCCTGGTCATGTGACTTGTGCCTTCACTTTAGGAGAGAAATGCTTTCTGGCAGGCTGCTGTTTTTCCTTCTCAATGTAACTGAATGTGTCTCAGTGGGACATGGGTTTTTACTATTGAGTGTTGTTCTTAGATCTACCAGGCAGCTGTTATCTTGTGTTAGGTTGCTGTTATCTGGTTACCTTCCCCTCGTTCTTTAGTACAGCAGTAAAGAGTGATTGAAGTTTAACAGAGCACAAGTCACATGACTTGGGGCAGCTGGGAAATTGACAATATGTCTAGCCCCATGTCAGATTTCAAAATTGAATATTAAAAAATCTGTTCTCTTTTGAGAAATGGATTTCAGCACAAAATTCTGCTGGAGCAGCACTATTAACTGATTCATTTTGAAAAAAATTTTTTTCCCATGACAGTATCCCTTTAAATACAAGGTTATACACTGGGGTATAAATACATTGATTAAATCCTTACTCGAGAACAAATTACCAGTTTTTAAACTGTTAAAATATATACATTGTACGAGGTATTCATTAGGCTTTCAAGACAATTTCTGCTGGAGTTTCGCCAACTCCATGTGACTACCAATTAACAATTAAAGGATCTGCTAACTATTTCTGTTAATATGTTTAAAGGGGTGGTTCACCTTCAAAATTTTTTTCAGTTCAGTTGGTTTCAGATAGTTCACCAGAAATAAAGACTTTTTTTTAATTACTTTCTATTTTCTATTTTTGTCTATTTTTTATAATATTGAAGTGTAAAGTTAAATTTTTCACCTTCTAAAGCAGCTCCGGGAGGGGGGGGGTCGCCGACTCTTTACCTGTTCTAAATTGATTCATTTAGTTGATACATTTCTTATCTTTGTCCCTGCTGAGCAGAATCCCTGAGTTTCATTACAGGCAGCTGTTAGAATTGATACAATAGTTGCTAATATTCCACAGATGCTGCTGAGAAAGGTGAGCAACCCCTTTAACTGCCACATGTGCTTTCTCCTGTGGAAACAATTATGATTATCAATGAAATTAAAATGTATTTAGATTTTTTTTTTTGTCATAAAGGTGTGTTATTAGGAATAGGAATTAAACATTTATTTTGGATATAGTAATTTCTTTAAAGTGTTGTTATAGGTAGTGATGGGCGAATTTGGGGCGTTTCGCTTCAACGAAAAATTTGCAAATTTCCAGCAAAATGGCGAAAAATTTGCAAAACGCCGCCAGTGTCTCGATTTTTACGCCAGCGTCCATTTTTTGATGCCGGCGTCCGTTTTTTTTTTTACACCAGCATGCGTTTTTTTACAAATTTTCGCTGGCGAATTTTCACAGCGGTTTCACAAATCTGTTCGCCGGTGGTGAATCTCTGGAATTCGCCACAAATTCTCGTCTGGCGAATAAATTTGCCCATCACTAGTTATAGGGCGCATCTCCGCTATTAAGAAATACGCTCTTGCGGCACGACCCCCGCAGCTCCGCCCATTTTTGCATCACAGTCCGTCCCTTTTTGCATCACAGCCCGTCCCATTAGTTCCCGCCCCCACCACTGGCCGGTAAATTTTTTTTCAAAAGGTGGCAGCCCTTCTTGCAATGCTTCACATCCCTTTTTACTCAGCATAAATAAGCCCCATAATGTAGGCACTGTGAATGGGCTCCATGCGGATTCCTCTTACAAATTCTCCAATCAGCATGTAGATTGCCCAGTAGCTTGCCTGGCACCAGGTCCAGACTGGCAATCTGACAGTATGCCAGATGGGCTGCTCCATTTATGGTTAAGTGGCCTGGGGAAACAGGAAGCCGCTGTATGGGAGCCAAAGCTGCAGAGTGGAATCCGAAGCCGGTGAATGGAAGCCAAAGCCACTGAATGGGAGCAGAAGAAGTCCCTGAACACCAATGGTCTTTTTTTAAAACCCTAGGTCACCAATGTTTTTTTTTTTAACATTTATGATAGAAGAGCCCTGAGCACAATTTTTTTTATTTGATGGGGTACCCTGCCCAACAATGATTTTTTTTTTTACTTGTGGGCGTGGCCAACAATTTGTTTTTAACCTTTTATGGGAGGGACCCTGACCACCAATTCTTTTTTAGTCTTATGGGGGAGGGCCCTAACAACCAATGTTTTTCTTTTAATTGGTGGGGGGGGGCTGGCTGCCAATGCTGCACTAGTCGGGCCCTGCCTGGCACTGCAGTACTAAACTGACTGGCCACTCTACTACTTAAGAACAAGAAATGTTAGTTTAATAATCAAATCATTAACTGACTAAAATCAATATAAACCCTTAAGTTACTGATTCATACGTTTAAATAATATAAATAATGTTATGTATCACATTGGCAAATTAACAATATTTTTTCCATGCATAGGGCAGAAGTGCAGGGTACAGCTGTTTCTTATATAATGTTAGATAATTGCAATGCAGGTTAGGGGACCATGCAGACACTCTGGTTACACCACAGGACATTGTGTTACAGCTACAGGATAGTGATTACTGAACTATTGCACCACGTCCCACTGTAGTGTGTAGGGATGGATATCATGAAGAAGAATTGAACACCAGGGAAGCCCCAGCGATATACACAAGGAAAGGATACTAGTGTTGCACGGCTAGCCTGGAAACAACAGTTCAAGTGGCTTCACTTAAGGCTTGCTCAACAACTTTTTTAGCAGGTCAAACTTTGTCCATGCCATCTGCAACATCAACATATTTATTTACTGGTGCCTCTTTGAGGACGTCAACCCCACATAAGAAAAGTGCAAATTCCTTCATGTATAATATAACCCTCAATAAAAGTACATTCTGTGGTGTTGTAAAGGACAGACCTCTGCTGGGGTTTCCCCTGTAGACTGGAGTTTGTGATGTTCTTCTCTGCTATATTGCTTCCTTATATCGGTATCACTGTCAGACATCTATCAGAGTCTAATTCATTTTGTTTCTTCTATATTGGCTGAATTTGGAAAGGGAAATAATTTCAGAATACTTATTGCTATAGGGGTAACGTTGTGAATTAGTGCTGCTTAGGCCTGATAAACACTGGAGGTTTTTTTTTTCTTAATCTAATACTAATATTTAATTTTTAGTACAAATACCGTAATACTCATCTTGTGCAAGTATTTCAATGAACTAATACAGTTACTAGTTATTCTAGTTCTAGTGTTAAAATGAAAAAAAAAGAGCATCATTGCATAGAGGGAATAACTTACCACTAGAGGGCACCACAAGACAAAATGTCCTTGGACATAGCATTATATAGAAGAACACAACTTTAGCAAGTAAATGTTATTTTTTATACAGTTTGGAATAGTAGATTGTCATCAACTTACAGGTCATTAACCTTTCCCCAGTGCATAATATGGCTGATGAAAAGTCTAAGTGTTACAACAGTTCAGCACTTACAAGTTCAGTAACTAATTTGGCTGTCTTAAGAGCACTGGGGACCAGACAGGACCATTTTAAGGCCTTGGTGGACCCTGGCCAAAGATCAGCTGGTAAGAAGGAGGTTTTCATACTGTTCTGCTTATCTTAGACCAAATGTAGCAGGCAGAGAATGAGGAAGGGCCGTGAGGTGAGAGAGACAGAATACGTCATACCATTGGCCTGCTGAATCTTAACCATCTAATTGAACCTTCATCTCCACAGCTGCCCTGCTTGCTCCCTATTCTTTATTTCATGAAGGGGCAGTCTGCTATTATCCTGAATGATTACTGGTAACTGGGGTAGCAGTTTAGTTATATCTGACATGGTTACAATGTAGCTGTATTTGAAGGAGCTTTTCATTGCTGAATGCTGCAATTGTCCTGTCCCCGTCAGCGCTGGTTTCCCTATGACACGCGCAGCCGCGCGCTTCAGGGTTTATGCGCCGGAGAGATGACGTCACAGTGCATTGACGCGAAATTCAAAAGTATAAAAGGGTAATTCAGGTTACAGAGCACTGCCCATTGTTAGGTTCGGCTTGATTAGTTCCTGGGTGCTTTCCTTTGTGAATCCTGCTTGTTATTACGGTATTGACCCTTGCCTGCCTGCTTGACTACTCTGACCTTTCCAATCTGACCTTTGCCTGTCCACTGACTATCCCTCGTTCTTCAATCCTGATTTCGGCCTGTCTGACTATTCTGCTCTGCTTGTTCTGGTCCGGTCTGCCTGTTCCACGCTGAGTTGTCTGGCCTGTCTTCCAAGTGGCGTTCTTCTATGCAGTATCCTTGGTGAGACGATTGTGCTCCTTTGCTCGTCCAGAACTGTTAACTTTGCTCTTCTCTTAAATAAGACCTGGCGGCATCTGATTAGCCGAGGGCTCCTCCCGACGTGAAAGGCGGCTGTTATAGGCGGAAGCAACAGCCGAGACCAGGGAGCTTAGCTTGGGTTCTGGATTTAGGGTGCCATTCGTGACAACACTTTCCTGAAGAAGAACTGCAAGCATTCTACTTGAGTAAGCCATTCACCACAATATCCATTTAGAATCAAGGGAAAAATGAACTGTGGGCCAGAAGGAGACAACGAAGAATTCCATAAAAACGGAGCACCAGGGAAGCCAATATTCGTAGATTAAAAGGTGACATTTATTGCATAATCTTTAAAAGTCACAAACGCATGCATCAAAACATCCCTTGGCTACCTGCCACTTCCTCAGAAGCTAATTGTAGCCTACTTTCAATAGCCTTTAAGATAATTTAAAGATTATGCAATAAATTTCACCTTTTAATCTACGAATATTGGCTTCCCCGGTGCCCCGTTTTTATGGAATTCTTCGCTTTAAATTGACTGTTAGGATCACAGTGGATGTGAAGCACGTCGGAGCCAAGCAAAGACTGGTAAGTGCCCACACTACTATGCATACTGAGCCTGAATGAGACAACCTTCAGTCATACATGAAGATCTTGGCAGTGCATACTTCATGCCATTGTATGAGCCTTTGGCACCACATTATGCTTGAGCCAAAATGTTAATGGAGAAATTATTATTTAGGCTTCCAGCCAAACTCACTCCCAAATCAATTATGTAAGAACTTTACTGTGTTGAACATCTTAAACATTCTAAGAAATCAGACTGTATGGATATACTCTATTTGAATGGTTTCATTGTATCATCATCAGTCAGAGGAAGTGTATGCTGCAGTAAATTTAATGAGCCATTCAGAAAATGTTCAGTTGATCCTGATCTTGTGGGCCAGTTTCTTTCAGTCAGAAAGGTATTAGAAATAGTACTACAATGTGAATGATTTCATGGAATCATGTCTCTGGCAAATATGAAAGGTAATGCTATATATTCAAACATTAGTGGAAGGTGGAAGACAGCGAGGCAAGTGGAAGGTGTGGAAAAAGTGGTTGTTCTGTGACAAATAAAGAGAATATCCAGGGGAAATAAATACATCAATTCCCTTAGCCTGCAGAGTTTTAAACGTTCCCCTAGGTCACCTCCAAGACTAACCTCCCATTCCTGTCCTCTTAGATTGTAAGCCTTTGTAGACAGGACCCACAGACATTAACTTCTGTATTTTATCTATATGTGAGTTATTATGTAATCTTATGAATATAATACACCCAATATAGAAGGATCAGCTACTGACTTGTAGATTTTGTTTTCCTTCTTCAGAATGTGAGCTTGTAGAGTAATAGTGTAAAGGTTGGCACCCTAAAGTCAAAACTGATGCCAAGCACCCTGGTCTCGGCTCATGCTTCTGTCTGCAGCAGCCGCCTTTGGCCTCGGGAGGAGCCCTCAGCTACTCAGATGCCACCAGGTCTTAAAAGGAGAGGGGCAAGGTGAAGGGTTCTGACCAAGCAAAGGGGCACAACGGTTTGCAAAGTCTTTGGGCAGAAGGTCACAGTACAAGATGTAGGACAGGATCGTAGTCAAATCAGGCGGGTCGGGGCAGGCAGAGAGCAAACTTAGTCAAACTGGCAAGGTTCAAACCAGGTGATCAATCAGAAGGGATTTAGCAGGATCGGAGTTAGATAACAGGCAATGGTCGGATTACAGAGGTCAGGATCGTCGAATAGCCAGGCAGTGGTCAAAACAGGAAACAAGATCAGATATACAGAATAGCACAATGCTAACAGCTCCAGGAACAAACTCCTATAATGGGCAATGCAAGAATGAATGAAGTCCCTTTAAATACCCTTTGAATTTTGCAGCATTCCGCGCCTTTGACCGCGTCCATAAAGGGGACGAGACGCGGGCGTCCTAAGGGACAGACATGGCGCATGAAGAGGAGTGGCGCGGCAGGCGTCCCCGCCGCACCACTAGACCACCAGGGTAAGAGGATTTTAATATAACTAGAAGTGCTAGGACAACAAAACTAATTTTAACCTACTAGCCTCCATGCTGAAGTTCTTGGTACCTGAGGAAACATTGGCAACAGTCTTTAATTTGAGGTCTACCTATCACCAATGTCTCGTATGTCCAGTGTTGAGAGCAATGACAGGCTGAGAGGGGCATTTTGGCTGCCAGTGCTTCAAACCATCCTATGTCTTTTAAATAAAACATGATGTAGCTTGCTGCTCACACTCTGGGCCAGAAATAGGGGTAGGCAAACTAGGTAGCCTCATAGGGCCCAGCTGCATGGGGGGAGTGCAAAAATATATGGAATAGCACACTCCATGTCTATACATATTTGCACATAAAATGCAGTTGCCATATTTATTGACTAATAACCTTCTTTCTATAGATCAGTAGAGCATTGCAATATATTCATTACCATAAAGGAAACTATTCTACTGAAGTACATGGAAAATGCCTCAGCTAAGCCAATCAATATGACTATGCTCATCTACATACAAGTGCAAATATGCAGAGTCTTTACATCCCAATGCCTTACTGTCTGTATAGTGGGAATCCAATAAGTGATGGCTTAGAGATTGCACTGGTTGTCAATGACCTGGTTGCTGGCACAGTAGATTTAAGGTTTCTTAAATGACAAGATCAAAGAACTACATCAGAGGGTGTCTGGTTTCTGTAGTCTATGAAAAAAGGAAGTCACCATGTGCTCAGCCTCTTTGGACCCCACTTGCCAGAGGAGGTGGATGGTGCCAGAAGAACATGAAGTGAAGATAAGTCCCATTAGAAGAAGTCAGTGTTGGGAAAGATTTGTAATAGGTCCCTCTAGAAGGAGTGAGAGATAGGAAAAGGGTTGTTAGTGAGCAGCCAGAGGCTCCAACGAGGAGACCAGGAGGCTAAGTACCCTAATGTCACCCACCAGTATAGATGCTCAAGCAATTGCATCTTCTAGTTAGGGATGCACCGAATTTTGGATTCAGCCGAACCCCCGAATTCTTGGTGAAAGATTCGGCCGAATACCGAACCGAATCCGAATCCTAATTTGCATATGCAAATTAGGGGTGGGAAGGGGGAAACATTTTTTACTTCCTTGTTTTGTGACAAAAAGTCACACTATTTACCTCCCCGCCCTTAATTTGCATATGCAAATTCGGATTCGGTTCGGCCTGGCAGAAGGATTCGGCCAAATCCGAATCCTTCTGAAAAAGGCCGAATCCCGAACCAAATCTTGGATTCGGTGCATCCCTACTTCTAGTGCAGAGGATTATTTCAGTGAGTACTACCTCTGGATTGCAGCCAACGTCATTCCTGTGTATCATTATCAAGTGGATGACATTGTCTGACATATAAATGAAGTGATTGATAATTATACCATCTGTACAGTACCACCAAAGAGATTATGTAACATTCAGCAAATAAAAGTTATCTATTTGTTTCAAAACCCACTGGCGCACAAGTAATCAAGTTCTGCTCAAGACATCAAGTTCTGTGTGTAAAATCAGTGCGTTTATCCCTTCCTACTCCAATACAGCCAGGGCCCATGAGAGTCCCATGTAACATATACTCTACCGGGAGCTGAAGGGCATTGGGACAGGTGAAAACTCCCTGCAGTAGAGTATTATCACCATCTTCTAAAAAATGTTCTAATAGACATATTGTTTCCAGCAGAATGTTTGGTTTCATCACAGTGTTCACAGAGAAAGTTTCAGTTGGATAAGCTTTTTTTCTTCATCATTATCTCCCTATAAAATCTGATACCTGAACTATAAATGCTGCATACTGATACCTGTACTAGCTTGTGCCTCTGTAGCTACTTCCTGCATAGGTTGTATGAGGACAATTCTTACTACATACTAGCATGACAGGTGTGTGTATTTTAGTATTAGATTGAAGTGCTTTAAGCCCACCAAAAACCCAACCTTTAGGGCCTCCCTCCAACTGCCACAGATCCCCCACACACAATGCATCAACCCCTAACCCATACCCAAAGGCTGCCTGTGGTTATCAGCCCCACTGATGAACAGTTCAAACGGATGTGGGGTCCACCATGTTTTTTATGGGCATCCTGGCGGGCCAGTCCAGCCCTGTCGTTTTTTTATAGCTATACAGTTTTAAAGGAGAACTAAAGCTTAACTAAAAAAATAGCTAGAGATGTTGTACATTATGTTTTGGGCTTCTGTACCAGCCCAAGGCAACCACAACCCTTTAGCAGTAAAGATCTATGCCTCCAAAGATGCCCCAGTAGCTCCCCATCTTCTTTTCTGCTGTTTCACTGCACATGCTCTGTGCTGCTGTCACTTACTGAGCTTAGGGACCCACTCACAATATATAGTACACATAGAATAGATATGTCACAATATAAGGCTGATTAGTAATTAATAAAGATAATTATTAAATGGCAGCACAGAAACCAGTGCAACTAGCATCATAATTTAATAATCAGTCCTGTACTATCCGTTTATATTACAGATAAACCTAATTTTCTGCTTGTTCATTTGTGACGACCCCTAAGCTTAACTCCTCAACAGCTGCTCAGAGCCCACTGAGCACGTGAGTGTCGCAGACATTTTCCAAGATGCTATTGAGAAGCTGAAACTTTAGGCTGGTTCAATAAGATCAATATATCATTTTCAGCCATATTCATTATAAGGATTTTGTTCTCCTTTAAAGAATACTTCAGATATTTCTAAATGGCTTTATAGCAAAAAGTTAAAATAGTATAAAATATGCATCTGGCTGGGGCTATATAATGGATGGAAAGTAAAATCACAAGGCATAGGGAAAAGATCATATTGCACAAAGTCTGAAAAATCCATTAGAATGTTGTAAAAAGAGATGTATGCACAAATGGTTGCAGAATAAAATCCAATATTTGTAAAATTGGACATAAAAGAGAACACCGGCTTCTCATGTGACCCTTGGTGCTCTTCCCTCTATATATTTTGTATATGTTACCCTGATTTGCATTATATGTTACATAATGGTGACAGCCCCAGAATATTGTATAAAGGAATTTATGTACACAATCAGGGGATTGTATTACTTAATGGCGCACTGCAATAGTTACAACACATCATATATTCTTTCATTATTTTTTGAACCCCTTTTTTTCTACTGTTGCACTTTTACACCCTACTCTGCAATGGTATAGAACTCTACTGGTTCTACTACATGCTTGCAATTCTCCTATACAAATAAGGTACACACTGCGTATTTCTCTTTCTCTATTTTAACTACCTGAGTAAAGGTAGAGTGTTGTGTCTGTGGTACCTCAATACAATGAATGATTATCACTGTAATACAATACCTGTGGCCCTGTCTGTACAATGGAAGGGTGTACTAAATGGGCTCATTGCAAGGTTTATATCTCCATACACTAACCTGTAGATTCAGTAGGGAGAGATACCCATTGTTTCCGTACAGAGAGCATGGTTTCCGTTCTCTCTTGGGACATTTTGAAAATTTAACAACTATATATCACAATAAAATGGTTCCTTATTTCTAAATATAAATTGTGACTCCTCCACAGTCAGAGCTGAATCACTATAGCCTGCAGGATACTCTCTCTGCTTTTCCACGGCAATGCATGCAGCACTTGGATGTGTTGCAGTGCCAAGCAGGTCCCTATAGTAATCTTTTTTTCTATATCCACTCTGCTCACTGCTGAAGTTTAACTTAGATTTACAGCAAATAGATTTTGTTTTAGCACTGAGCTATCTTCCTAAATGTGCATGCAATTGTGGTTTCTGAACCCCAGCCTGTTTGCTACTTTCAGTTGTTTTGATGTCTGACAGATTTTGGTTTGGTCTACTCTTGGTTCTGATCTAGGGTTGCCAGTACCAGCTCTTTTTTTTTAGTAAAATTACCTAATGACTGCTTAGCCAATAGCCACAAATTCATAACATCTGATTGTCGGATATTAATCCCATAATCTATTTTCTTTGGTAGATGAGGGCAGTAAAAGGCCAACTATGGTTTGGGATTTCCATAAAAAAATATTCATGTCACTGACAATTGCACTAGGCCAACAGAAAGACAACACTGGGTACATAGAGGGCTTTGCAAGGCAAGCTGATTGCTTTGTGGTTTTAAGGCCCCCATACACGGGCAGATAAAAGCTGCCGACAGACCGAGTCTGCAGCTTATTGGCCCGTGTGTGGGGCTGTCCCACAATCGGCCAGATGCCAAAAGGGCAGAGTAAAAAATCCTGTTGGATCAAGGCAGCATCTGTTCGTTGATCTTACCGCCTGTAGCGCCTCCATTCTGATCTGATTGTTGGGTTCTAGTTGCCACGATCGGATCAGCCCGATATCGCCCACCTCAATGTGGTCATATCGGGGAGAGACATCGCCAAACGAGCGGATCTCCCTGTGTATAGCCACCTTTAAGGTGTATGGCCAGCCTGTCTATGTGCCAAATGAGCGGACTCTCCCCGATATGCCCACATTGAGCTGATCCGAAAGTGGGCCCCAGGGCCCAACGATCAGATCAGAATGGAGGCTATACAGGCAAGACGGCATCAACGAACATATGTGTCTGCGATCCGATGGGATTTTTTACCCTGCCCGATTGGCATCTGCCTGACTTTTGGCCAGATATTGATCAGTGACGCCCATCGGATGGCCCCACACACAGGCCAATAAGCTGCCGACTCGGCCTGTCTGCAGCTTTTATCGGCCCGTGTATGAGAGCCCTTAGCAGATTGACCAACAAACCAGAAACCCATAAAAAATGTGAAACACGCTAAATAGACTCAAACTTCTGTTTCCATTGGCTAGAGCATACTTCTACTAAATGGCCCCAAAGAGGATCCAGTGTAACAAAACATGGATTGCAACATGCTGCTTGTTTGCCTAATGCAGTTTGATTTTTTTTGTCTTGTGAGCAGATAAAAACTTGTGAATTTTTTCAGAAATAGAAAATGGGGATTATGGAATTTCTGTAAAAATATTTTGTAATCATGAAGTCTTTATTTGTGCAATATTGTAAGGAACCAAATGAATAAATGAGGTCACTGAAAGGAAAGGGATCAGAGGATATTTAAATACTCTTATATCTGTGTACAATGCGCAGTTGATACCAACCCCTTAAAGAAAAAGCTTCCCAAATATATTGTTGGCCTTACACAGATGTATTTCTTTGGCAGTTTAGTAACGTTATTACTGAGTTTGCTCAACCAGTGATTAATAGGTTCAGTATTTCAACACAGAGGGATACAGGTATGGGATCTTTAATCCAGAAACCTATTATACAGAAAGCTCTGAATTATGGGCAGCCCATCTCCCATAGTGAACATTTTAAGCACCTAATTGAAATTTTTATAAATGATTTCCTTTTCCTTTGGAAGAATAAAACAGTATCTTATCTAATCTAATATATTGGTAGCAACATGATCCAATTGGGTTTATTTAGGGGCACATTTACTAAGCTCGAGTGAAGGATTCGAATGAAAAAAAAATTTGAATTTCGAAGTAATTATTTGGGTACTTCAACCATCGAATAGGCTACTATGACTTTCGACTTCGATTTGGACGATTCAAACTAAAAATCGTTGGACTATTCAACCATTCGAAGTACTGTCTATTTAAAAAATACTTTGACTACATACTTTGCCAGTTTAAACCTACCGAGGTTCAATGTTAGCCTATGGCTACCTTCCTCAGCACTTTTCTAAGTTTTTTACGATTGAATAAAAATCCTTCAATCGATCGATTAAAATCGTTCGATTCGAGCGGTTTTATCGTTTGATCAAACGATTTTTTTTCGATCGCTCGATCGAAGTATTTGCGCTAAAATCCTTCGAATTCGATGTTCGAATCGATGGATTTTACTTCGAGGGTGGAATTTGAGGGTTTGTTAACCCTCGAAATTCGACCCTTGATAAATCTGCTCCTTAATGTTTTAATGATTTTTAGAATTCAGATTATTGAAAACCTCAGGTCCACACATTCTGGATAATTGATCCCATCCTTGTACTACAAAGGAATATGCCTCAGAGCAGGAGCAGAGGTTTAATGGCAAATAGTGATATATATATCATTTTTATGATTTCCAGGCCACTGCCAATATGAGCCAATATTATCAATGGTCCTTGATAGACCAATTAAGTTTTAGAATTTTTTTAACTTACATACTATATTAACTTGCACAGGGTGAGCTGTGAAATCTTTCACTTGTAGACCAAACAAAGCCCCAGCAGGTTTGTATTTTCCATTGGAACTGTTTATATGTTACAGTTACGTAAATGCTGCATAAATGTTGTCAATTAGACCAATAAAAGAATATATACCAGTAAAAGAATACTGTATATACACAATGATTTTGATTCAGATTTTTTGTTTGAGATCTCTGTGCCAAATCCTTGGTAAAGCAAATATTTTAGGTTGGTTGGTTGTGTTTCACTTTGATGCTAATTTCCTTTATGCGAGCAACTTGGTCACTGACGGCTGAACCACAACGAGAGAAATATTTATGTGATACAATAACAGATCTTGTCACAAAAGAAAGTTTGAAGCGCAGATTACTCCAAATTTCTTTAACAAAAAAAAAAAAAAGATTTACTCTGTTTCAAGACAAAAATGACAGGGCAAGTAACATTGACTTTCCCCACATAAATAAAGTAAAGGAAAGTCTAACCTCACAGTCATCTCACAATCAACGGTCTCATCTGCTGCACATTTTCTGCTTTCCCTTCTTGCTGTTCAACATGAAGCCCTTCAGCTCCAGCAACTTCAAAAAGCAGTATTCTTGTTCCCTAGGAGTAAAGTATGATAGCAGTTTGAGGGCAATATTTGCTAAAATAACGTATTAAACTGTTATTTGAGATATATTCTGTATATATACTTCAGCAACCTGGCATTGACTTGAATGATAGACTTAGGGGCACATTTACTTAGCTCGAGTGAAGGAATAGAATAAAAAATACTTCGAATTTCGAAGTAATTTTTTGGCTACTTCGACCATCGAATTGGCTACTTCGACTACGACTTCGACTTTAAATCGAACGATTAAACTAAAAATCGTTTGACTATTCGACCATTCGATAATTGAATTACTGTCTCTTTAAAAAACTTTGACCCCCTACTTCGCCACCTAAAACCTACCGAGCATCAATGTTAGCCTATGGGGAAGGTCCTCATAGGCTTTCAAAGTAATTTCTGATCAAAGGAAAATCGTTCGATCGATGGGTTAAAATCTTTCGAATCATTCGATTAGAAGGATTTAATCGTTCGGATGAATGATTATTCATATATATATATATAGCATATATAGCATATATGAATATAGCGCTAGATCCTTCGACTTCGATATTCGACGGTAGAATATCGAGGGTTAATTAACACTCGATATTCGACCCTAAGTAAATGTGCCCCCTAATGTGTGCTGTAAACAGAAAGCTATGTATAGTAGGTATGCACTGAATCCACTATTTGGGATTCGGCCAAATCCCAAAATCCTTTCGTAAAAGATTGGGCTGAATACCGAATCCGAATCCTAATTTGCATATGCAAATTAGGGGAGGGAAAGAAAAAAGTGGGGGAAAAATATTTAACTGCTTTGTTTTGTGATGAAAAGTCATTTGATTTCCCTTCCCGTCCCTAATTTGCATATATGCAAATTAGGATTCGAATTTGATTCGGCGAGGCGAAAGGATTCGGAAGAATCCGAATCTTGCTCAAAAAGACCAAATCCTGTAGCCTTAATTATTAGCTGAAAAGCCCCTTTGATTCCAAGCTACTGTCTGTATAAAGTGGCAAGCCTTATTTTTAATCAAACTATTTTTGCGTGTTGATGACATTTTCTTTGAAAACTGACACCATATCCTTAAAACAGAGTTGCAAAATTCTATGCACTATGTTTAAACCCTCACAAAATTCTCCAGATGAAGTCATCAGTGGTGCAAGTGACTTGTAAAACAGGGAAGAATTCGGAGAGTTTTAAATTAGAATATTCTAAGAAGAGCTGTTGCAGTCATTCTACATTTAGGGATTTTATAAATTAAAGGCGAGCATGGATTAATGTTTTCCTTATCTTATATTGAGGTACAGTAATTTCCCATCTCTTGGTTGATCAGCGCATCCCCATATACATTATTTCCATGATGTAAAATCTCCAGTTTTCAACAAAATCATGATTATTGCTGAATTTTACATTTTACAGAAACTGGATCTTGTACACTAACTCGCATATGTAATAAAATGTACATAGTATGCCCTGGTGCACTAACAAGAGTAGGACTGGGCCACCAGGAAAAAAACCTGTTGGGCCCGGGCCCTTGTGGACACCACCAACCTAGGCCTGCTCCCTGGACCCCACTCTGAATTTTTGGTGGTCAACCCCTTCCCCCGATTGCAGCCGCTGTAGGAAGTAAAAGGCAAGTGGGGTTATGTAATAAAAGGGGATAATTTATCCTAACATTAGGATTCAATTTTTTTTGTGCTAAAACTCACAAATTTGAATTAGAGTTGAATTTGAAGCACAGAATATACAGTAAATAACAGATCATTTCTGAAGAACCCCATTGTATACTACATAGCCTATCTGTTATCTACTGTGTATCCTGTGCCTTTTCTCCTTTTTCAGCCTTAAATGGCTGCCACCAAGACTACACAGAAGCTTGTTTATATAAACTATAGTAGTGTTTCTGGAACAAACACACCAATTTTACCAGTGCAGGGCAACAGTACTATTTTCGTTACATTAAAAGACTTTCATTTTTTGGCTTTGCTGTTAAGTGCAAAAAAATTAAATGTACCTTAAGGGGCAGATTTATCAAGGGTCGAATTTCGAGGGTTAATAAACCCTAGAATTCGACCCTCAAAGTAAAATCCTTTGAATTCGAATTCGAAGGATTTTAGCGCAAATACTTCGATCGAACGATCGAATAAAAACCGCTCGATCGAACTATTTGAAGGATTTTATTCGATCGATCGAAGGATTTTTATTCGATCATAAAAAACGTAGAAAAGTGCTGGGGAAGGTCCCCATGGGCTAACATTGAACCTCGGTAGGTTTAAACTGCCGAAGTATGTAGTCAAAGTATTTTTTAAAGAGACAGTACTTCGACTATCGAATGGTCGAATAGTCGAATGATTTTTAGTTTGAATCGAAGTAGAACGTCGTAGTAGCCTATTCGATGGTCGAAGAACCCATAAAATACTTCGAAATTCAACGTTTTTTTTCATTCGAATCCTTCACTCGAGCTTCGTTAATCTGCCCCTAAATGCAAAATTTCCGAGAGTTCGTGGTGAAGTCAATGGGAGTTGTCCTAGGCAAAATGTTATAAATTTTTTTAATTCCAATTATTTTTCCATTTTTTTTTGTAAGTTTGTAGACCCATTGTACACACCTCCAAGTTTGCCCAGGTTCAGCAACCAATCAGCAGATAGCATTTAATGGTCACCTGTTTAAAAGCAAACATTGCATTGGTTACTATTGGCTACTGCACTTGGCTGAACTTAATGCCTTTTATTACATATTGTGAAAATTGTATTATTGATTCGCAATATTACTGCAAAGCTTAACTAGTATATATGATATTAAAACTGAAGGATGTCTCAATCTCCTATCCAGTGGAGTAACTAGATGTTACTGGGCCCCACAACAGATTTATTTAGGGCCCTGAAACACTAGTAAGTTGATTTATTCTACCAAGATATATTCAATTTGCTCATGAATTAGGGCTTTACTGGGTCCCCTACATTCATATGCCCCCCTACTTCTGCAGTGTCTCCTTCCTCTATAATTATACCTCTATCACATGGGGTTAAACTGAACAACCCCTACACAGGAACTTAAAAACAGTATAGGCACACAAGACTTATTCTACCCCAAGGAACATTACTTCCAGCCAATATATTTCATGTTCCCTTCTATTTAGAGGCCATACAGAGAGGATCCATTATAAGAAAGATTTCAATTATTAGCTTACTTAGAACTTTTTATTTACATCTTATACCATCCATTTCATATTTGTGTTTTACTAAGGACTTACTAAGGAAAAGTATATAGTATTTCACATGGGAGACAGAAGATCTCCTGCGTGCCTAGAACTGAATGCCCTGTGCAAACTTAAAGTGATAGTGACACTAAAAAAATATTATTCAAAATATTAGGGGCAGATTTATCAAGTGGCTCGAAAATTCGAATTTAAAAATGTGATTTTCAAGCTATTTTAGTGTAGTTTGAATATCGAATAGTCCAAAATTCTATTCGAATTTGAAAAAAATGTGACTATTCGAATATCGAAATTTATCATGTACTGTCTTCTTAAAACTTTGACTTCAATCATTCGCCATGTAAAACCTGCCGAATTGCTGTTTTAGCCTATGGGGAACCTCCTAGAACCTATTTGGAATCATTATTAAGATTAATTTATATAGTGCCAGCATATTTTTCAGCTTGGTGGACTTTGAAAAATCAAAGTTTTTTGGGGCAAATCTGGATTAGATTTGATTCGAACGATTTGAATACAACCTATTCACCCGAAGTTATTTATTAATTATATTAATTTATTTATTAAATTATAAATTTAGATTGTTCTTTTTTTATTCGAATTTCGAGTTGATGGGAGTTTAAAAAAAAGTTACCTATAGGTCATGTTGATAATTTTTCACTGAAAGTTCTGCTTTTGTAAGTAATTGTCACTTGAAGTTCCTAAACCTGACTGTTTTGCCAACCTGACTGTCCCATCTCAACATGTCAGTTAGAGTTTCTAATGCTAACAAACTGCTGAAGCTCAAATATGGCAGCCCCCCTCATAGAGGAACATGGGGGATCAGATGGGTAATGTAAAATAATCTGCAAATACTTTTATGGCAAAATTATAAATAGAATGCAAAAACAATATTATGATAGATGTAAAAAAAAGTGTTTTTACATCTATCATAATATTAGTGTTAGTATCTCTTTAAGATACACACTGATCAGCAGCCAGCGCCATCTTGGATCAGCAGAGAATGGAGCTGTGAATTGGAGTCTCTACTGACGCTTAATTGTACTTGCACGAAGGAAAGGCGCATAATCGGGCTATGATAAAAACCGGAACTCAGGATCTGATGAGATCAGTCCATTTTTTGGGGGGCACGTGCACCTAAGAGAGGGTGGGGGACGGCCCAACAAACCCTTTGCCCCGTAAATAACTCTTGTGTATAACAGCATTTGAGACCACGTTATAAGAGGAGTACTACTTACCTTATTCTCTTATTTTTACAACATTGTGGATATTGACTATTTTTAGAGAACTGTAAAGGTCAGGGCACACAGGCAGATTTAGGGAGATTAGTTGACCGGTGACAAATCTCCTCTTTTTCGGGGGCAACTAATCTTCCCGAACTCTCCTGCCTTCCCACCGGCTAAAATGTACATCACCGGCGGAATGGCACTGGGATCGATTCATTTTCCGAAGTCGCCCGAAGTTGCCTCAAACTTCGGGCGACTTCGGAAAATGAAGGGGGGGGGCAGTTCGGGAAGATTAGTCGCCCCGAAAAAGGAGATTTGTCACCGGGCGACTAATTTCCCTAAATCTGCCTGTGTGCCCTGGCCTTTACTCTCACAAAAAGACTCTGCCATGGCAAAATCCTTTTTTGGAGATTAGGGGGATCACCTAGCTGTAATTTATCCTAAAGTAAAATCCATAAGGGAATCAATTATTTTTGTTATTGTGATTTGTAAATAAGAGATCGTTTACTCTATTTTTATGAATTTGTATTGATTCATTTTGGGTCCTGGCTGGACAGGTTTTAATCGATTAACAATTGATTAAGAATCTCCATAAGGTTTAATAAAAACTCTTCATTTATATATCAGCTTGGTTTTTAATTACACCTTTTAAATTATTTATTCTGATAGTACGACCATGAGCATAAATGAGTAAGAATATTAAACCAGGTGTTCCTGGAAAGCACTGTAACTATCCTTTGCTTTTAAGCCTTGAATCCTCAGGGGACATCAGTAGTGCTGTAAGGTATGTAACGCACCACTGATCAATACTGCATCGCAGTTTAACTAAAAGGCATTATAATCTGCCAGCTATAGACAAAACCCACCTGTCTTTTGAGAAATGCCTCCACACAGATAATGGCTCTTTGGTATTTCCACCTGTGGGTAGAAGCATTTGCATTCTTTGCCAATACAACATGCCAAAGGATAACTGCTATTTATAGAATGATCAATGTACCGTTTCAGAAATAGCTGATGTGCTAAAGGATAGAGGCAGAGCTTTCCTCTGAAACCTGACAAAAGGAATAACATGTAGGAGTGAGTGAAACTTGGAATTAAATTGCTACGCCCTCTTGTTTTATTTCCCAGCCTTTCTCTGCCTACTTACCGGATAATGCTCAATAATCATACAGGTCTTTCTATCAAGCTATGGAATATATTACATGATCTTAAACATAAATAACAAATATATATATATATATATATATATATATATATATATATATATATACACATACACTAAGGGCTACATTTTAATACAATATTCTATGCACTAATTATTAATTACGAGATTTAAATGCACATTAAAATACTGAATCTAATTACAGGTATGGGACCTATTGTCCAGAATAATCAGGACATGGGGCTTTGCGGACAAGTCTACTAGAAAATCATGTAAACATTAAATAAACCCAATAGGCAGGTTTTGCTTAGTGATGGGCGAATTTGGGGCGTTTTGGCCTGCTGAAAACTTGTGAATTTCCCGCAAAACGGCGAGAAAGTCATAAAACGGCGCTGGAGTCTCGTTTTTGACGACAAAAGAACAGACGCCGGCGTCGAAAAAAGATTTTCGCTGGCGAATTTTCACGGCGGTTTCGCAAATTTATTCAGCAGCCGCGAATCACGGGAATTTGCACCTGCTGAATAAATTCACCCATCACTAGTTTTGCTTACAAAAAGGATTAATTATATCTTAGTTTGGATCAAGTACAAGGTACTGTTTTATTACTATAGAGAAAAAGGGAATCATTTTTAAAAATATGGATTATTTGATTATGTGTTTTCATTACAGTTGGACATACCTGAAAGGGTTCAGTGGCCATTCTTGTGGCGTTGGATGCGGTACAGGTATGGGATCCGCTATCAGTAAACCCGTTATACAGAAATTTCTGAATTACAGAAAGGCCATCTCCCACAGACTCCATTATACTCAAATAATCCAAATTTTTTTTAAAAAAAATTCTGTATTAATGCAGTACCTTGTATTTGATCCAAACTAAAATATAATTATGCATTATTTTAAGCAGAACCAACCTGGGTTTATTTAATGTTTACATGACTTTCTAGTAGACGTCAGGTATGAAGATCCAAATTACAGAAAGATCCATTATCTGGAAAACCCAAGGTACCGCGCATTCTAGCTTTGTTTTTCTGTCTGCAAGTGTCAGTGACTCCCTTTGGAAAACTGGGAAAAACAGGAGAAGGGAAGAGCAAGCAACTAAATATAAATATATAAATAAATAAATATATATTATACTTTTGTCATTTATGCCCAATATCTCAAAGACAATAAATAGGATAAATATATTTATATTCTTTCAATCACTTCTGCCCTTACACTATACTAATAACTCTCCCTGTTTGATTTTACATATTGATTTAATTATATCAATATAATACACAAGAGCCATGAATATACAACCTTGGAGTTCCATATTTAAACACTCGGCCTCCGTCTTTGTGTTTTTATATGATCATGGTACTCCTTGGTAACTTATAATATCCTTATATTTTATAAGAGGGGGTACTTTATTCACTATATTATGTTTCAGCTGTGAGTGGCATCATTTGTGTTGCATCTGTGATTGAAAAGGAATGAAGCCTTGTAAAATTCATATGAATTAAAAAAGAAAGATGCCCAGCCTGCCATCTTGTGCTGAATTAAAAATCACAGGATTTAATAATATAATTCATGTTATAAGTAATATAACAATCTTGAAAGGTTTTAAACAGTATATTCAATGTCTCTGCTTAGGATGTATTTGGTGTTACACCATCTCTGATTGCATGCCATGTTCCCCAGGAATTTTCCTGGTTGGTATATATAGAGCATATGTTTGCTGTTAGTACTACTGGGGGTGCAGGGGGTGCAGGACCCGCCGGAAGTTCGCGCGTATGCAAATCTTCCGGCAGCGATTGTTTCTGGAGGGGGGCCCAGCTGTACACACTGCACCCGGGCCCCACGTGGGATAATTATGGTACTGTATTATTCCATATATAAGCAGGGTGCTTGTGTTCATTCCTGAAACTCTTGTGCTCCCCCTGTGCTCTGCACGGTTATCCCCCACCTCACGTCTTTTGAATCAAAGCACAGTCCATAGATCCAAATTGGAACACAGAGGCCTGTGGCTATTTCCATAATGCCCCATGCTGTGGGCAAAGTGCAAAATATGGCCAATTGCAACAATGTACACTGAGTGTGGCATTGTGAATGTGTGTTTGCTGCATGTGTCTAATGGTATTATTCCATATTTGTATATATAGAGCATATGCGTGCTGTTATATTGTCTGTGTAAATGGTGCTTGCATGAACTGTTATTATTCTCTGCCTCTATGTATGATGCATGTATGTGGTTTTATTCCATATTTGTTTGTGTGGATTATCTTTTCACATCTGTGTGTGCGTGATATTTGTGTGTGCTGTTATTATCCCATGTCTGTGTGTTTGGCACATATGTGTAGTTATTTTTAATGTTTATATATAAAACACATACAGTAGGTGTGGTTGTTATTTAATGTCTGTGTGTATGGCACATATGTTTGATTATTTCATGTCTATTTATTTGGGGCATGTGTTTATTGCTGTTATTCCATGTCTCTGTGTATAGAGCATGAGTGTGTGCTGTAATTGTCTCTCATCTACGTGCATAGTACATGTGTATATTTGAAATACACAATGCCGTTTGCTGATAGAAATGAGTTTCTGTATTGCAACTTTAGTGAAGTTTTTTAAATTCTCTTTTCCAAGATTGCTGATTGTTTCCCCTCCCTGAGTTTCTCTTTCAAAATGGCACTATTTCATCTTTCTTATGGAACATGGGAGGGTACAAAGAAAGTGAGAAGGCAGAGCAGCACAACGATTGTAATGGGTGTCATTACAGCTGAACTTCCTCCTAGTGCTGATGTCACTGGGAATTTCTGCACATCGGGCTTATAAAAGAGGCTTTCAGATGGCAACATGTACTCCAGATAGAAAGGATAAGAAAGAAAGGAAGGAAGGAAGGAAGGAAGAAAGAAAGAAAGAAAGAAAGAAAGAAAGAAAGAAAGAAAGAAAGAAAGAAAGAAAGAAAGAAAGAGACTAAAGCAGAGCAGTGAAGTGAAAAGACAAAATGGATAGTGTAGAGTCTCAGATGGAGAATGGGCTCCTAATTGTCAGACACCAAAGAAGCAACAGAGATTCCACCTGGCGCTGTGTCAGTATCTGTACATTCCTGTTATTACTCGGCTCCACCATTCTCTTTGCTCTGCTGCATTTTCAGATCATCCCAAACTTTGGCAACAAGGTGCGTGTCTCTTAAATCTACTTAAAAACCTTTTCAGTCGCAGCCTATTTGCTGGTTTTGTGTGTATCTCTGCTGTTTGCATGTCAGGGTGTAACTTGTTTGTGCAAAGTGGCCTCAGGCTGGTTTAGCAAGTTTAATTTCATATACTGGCTTCCTCTTTCTACAGAGACTAGTTTAGCATACTCCTCTTTCTGGTTTTAGAGCTGAATATGCTTTGTGCAAATATACTTGGCTTTTGATCAACGTGATATATTATGACTTTTAACCATTATGTACATGGATTTGTACCTACAATGTATAACATCAGAAGTTATCATTTATTAGCATTAATAAAAGTTAGAATTAGCACTGGATGGTCTGTGTGTATTTGCTTGAAGATGTAGGTAACTAATTGAAGCTGTCATTTTCATGTTTTGTAGGATGAGAGTAAGATGCCGGAAATATTGGCTATCAAGACTTATTTAGGTAAGCTAAATCTGATGCATTCTGGTAAATCCCAGGGGTGTATGCCTATGACACTACTTTAATACAGAGGGCATTGTTTAAATATAATCATTACACTAATAACACCCAGGGGATGTATACTGTACAATATATTCCACAAATCTTTCATTAAAAAGTAGTGGCTTGCTGTTTAAGGGCAGTAGGAGCCATACATTGACAAGTGTCTCAATTCCATAGTACTGGACTTTATATTTCTGTTTAATTGGCCTTATGTACAATATATCTGTTAGTCTGTTCCAACACAAACATGTTTATCACTGGGATGCAGGTCCAGCAATTCTAAGGTGTCAGTATTATAAGGTGCTGATCTTTTAATGTAACGCCCATAAGGATACCGATGTTAAACCATGTTGATTTAATATAGCTGCATCTTGCCCATTGTATGACCCTTTGTGTATTTTTTCTTACAGAATCTGTACCAGAAGCCAGAGCCCAAGCAAGGAAAGGTCAAAAGCTGGCAGCTCATTTTACAGGTAATTATATTTAATCAAAGCTTTACAAACAAACTTGCATGTGTTGCCTGCCTACTAAACTGACACTTGTACAACCCCCTAACCATATTCTCTCCTGTTACTCTTTCAGGTGTTAAAGAAAGTGACAAATTAGTTTGGGAGAATTATGACTCCGATTCCTCTATAGTGGAGAAAATGCTCAAGGATAACTCCATCGTTATTCCAGAACACGGTCTTTACTTTGTGTACACCCAGGTGTCCTTCACAGGTCCTGACTGCCAAAGGGAACCTCTCCACCTCACTCATACAGTCAACTTATTGAGGGAATCATACCCAACCGAAGAGCCAATCCTCACTTCTATGAAGACGGTCTGTGAGGTGCGTTCGGATTCCACCTGGTTTCAGTCTGTCTATGAAGGGGGGATCTTTAATCTTGAAAAGGGCTCTGTTATCTCAACTGAAACCAAGCACATTGAGTTTCTTGATGATGATAAAGAAAGTAAAATCTACCTGGGCATCCTTGCTGTATAAAACATCAAAAATCTTAAATATTTTCATCAAAGCTGCTGGCTATGTGTCAACACTAGTTTAGCCAAGAAAGAAAAGTTGGACAATATGCATTTCTTGTTTGGCCCACCGACAATTGTTGCTTTAAATTGCTACTGGGAGTACGGAAACTCATACTCCTGAGCAAACTGTGGTTTTAACAACATTAGCAAATGACTTGCCTTGAGGTTTTCTAAACTATCCAGATGCCGAGCCATGTGTGATGTAAAAACAAAACCCCTTGTAGTCAGTCATCATCACTTTTGCTGCATATACTGGATACCAAATGTCATATTAACAATTGACTGGAGCAGCATTGGACTGAATGACAAAACTCATTTGGGGTAAAATGTGTCCGAAAACATTCTGTTTTAACGTGTGCCTTACATGTGTATGTATGAATTTATTTGTTTATTTAATTATTTATTTTATTATTTATATATGAGTTTTTTTGTACAAATCTTTTAAGTATCCGTGGGATTATTGCTATGTGAAGCTGTTGTGCGTATACATACAGTGTATGTAATTCCTTGTCCTTAAACTATCTTCATTGGAAAGATATATAAATCTGTTTCATACTGCAAACGCAGCAGACATTCAGTTTCACATTAAATGAGAAGCTTAAGTAAGTTTCTCTTTAAAGCAATGGTTAGCGCTGGTCTGCATTTTTAGTTAAACTATAACTGAGACTTTTGAGACCTTCATACTCTAACCCCATTGCTAAGCAGTGGCCACCCCTTTAATCAGTGACCTCTAGTAAGTCTATAATAGACATATTGCTATTACTCAACTGAAACGGTGTGGCCCTTACAATACTTGTCAGACTGGAATCTGTAATGACAGCAGACCACTCATTTTTGTGAAAAGAATATTATTTTGGATGTTTCTGTTGGGGATGGGAAAAGTCTCTATTAAGTATGTGTTTGTTCATACAGTTTCAATAAATATTTAAAATAATGTTTGTTGCTTTTAACAATTAGTGGGTTATTTACTAAACTCCAAGGGGGTTATTTATCAAGCTCCGAATATCCTTTCCTTGAATAATTTGTAGTTTTCGGAGCAAAAAATGGTCTAAAAACTATGAATCCGAAAACCCAGCATCTAGAGGTCCTGTATAAGTCAATGGGGAAGGTCCCAGTGTCTGCGCTGATGTCCGTACCGATATCCAATGATTTCAGGGATTAGGAGAAAAGGTTTTCAGAGTTTTGCCCGACCCTATATTTTTGGGCTTTTTTCTTCATAAATAAGATTCATTCGGGAATCGGAGTTGCTCGAAGTTGGATATTAGAAAAACTGAAATAAATTCGGACTTTGATAATTAACCCCCAAATGTCAAAAACCCGAACCCGTGTTTTTTTTTAGTATAAAATCTGAATAATAAAATCTGAATTTTTAGTGGACAAAAAAAACATGAATTTTTCGGGATTTATTATACCCAGAGGATGGAAAAAGTCTGAATCCGAAAATCCGGCATCTCAGACCCACTGAGGTTGCATATAAGTCAATGGAATTAAGTCCCAAAGATTTTTTGTTCTGATCACTCCCTAAGAATAGGCCTAGCATAAAGAATATTTTGTAAATCAAAACTGATATGCTAAAATGACGATTCTCTCATGCACCAAAGCATAGTGGCAGCCAAGAAAAACTGCATTTACTTAAAGTTATGTTGTAAATAAAAAGCAATTTTTATTCATTCTGCCATAAACGCAATACAGGCAAATAACTGAAGTTTCAGCACTAGCAGGTGCCTGCAATATAATGATCAGGCATTATATTGCAGGCATTTGCCCGGGCTAGCAGCTAGGCTGGGGGGAGGGGGTCTATGTAGGGTAGGGGTTTTTAACTTTAGGGTTTAGTTCTCCTTTAATGAGGTAACTGCCTCTCACCCATTACTATCACAGAGTAGCCTCTTGTCTAAGATAACTGAACAATCGCTAAATCAACTACATTCCTTCCAACTGTCCAGTTTTTCGTGGGACAGTCCCGCTTTTAACATCTCAACCCGTTTCCATCTCCTGCACTGAACAGCCAGAAAAAGATACAACGTTTCTAACTCAATTGGCTTTTGGCAGAGAGCCCAGAACAACCCCAGGTGCACTAAGATACGTTTGTAACAATTTTGAAATAAGCAAATAAGTAATTGTAACAATTAAAATGAACAGGTCTCTTGGACTTGAAAAAAGACCTATGCAGGTCTGAAACATTGTGTTTTATCTGGGTCAAGAGCCTATGAGGCAAATTCACTAAGCTTCGTAGTTGCGCCAGCGTCCAATTCGCCACACTTCGCCAGGTGAATTTTCGCCAGCGCTACGCAAATTCACTAAAATCCAAAGTTGCGGTCATGGGAAGCATAAGGTTGCGAAGTTGCACTAGCGTTAATTCGCCAAGCAAAGCGAAGTTACGCTAGCGATGCTTAATTTGCATACAGCGCCAAATTGAAGTTACAATGGAGGTATATGTAGCAGAACTACACAAGCCTGGGAAACTTTCAAAACAGCAATTAAAATTTTTATTTTGCCCTACACATGTGCCCACTGTATAGTTAAGGTGCCATGAGTTAGGAAATGTAGAGGGGAAGGAGGGGAGCCCCAAAAAAAATTTCAATCTTTTTCAGCCTATCACCCATAAAAAAAGAAAAAACGCCAGCGTTTTTTGGGTCTTAGAAAAAATGTGACTTTTTTTGAAGCAATCACTATCTACTCTATTGCACTGCGCCTGGTCTGAGGTGGCGAAGGAAGTCTGGCGTAAAAGGTAGCGTTCAGAATAATTCGCGCTTCAGTGAATTTGCGTAGTTACGTCCGTTGCGCAAATTCGCCAGGCATAAGGGTGCGAAGTAACACTAGCGCATTTACGCCAGCATCCATTAGTGAATCGGCAAATTAACGAAAATGCGATACGCTAGCGAATTAACGCTAGCGTTAGGCGCTTCGCCGTTTAGTGAATTTGCCCCTATATCTCAATAAAGGCATTTTAAGAAAATACATTCATGGATGGTGCTGTCTGTGATACAAAGGTCTCTTGGACTCACATCTTAAAGGGCAATTCACCTTCATTAGTAAAACTGTAATAACTGAAAAAAAAACACAGGAATGGGTTCAAACTTTCATAACCTGACAAATTTTGGGGGGGAAAGGGGGTGTGGCCACAAAAATGGGAGTGGTCAAAAATGTTCGCCTCGTTACACGCGGCGACTCTTTTTGTCCTTCTTTTTATTTGCTGCTCTTGACGAGACCATGTCTGGAATCTCTGAAAGAAAACCTTCAGTATTAACTAAATCTTCAGACTGGGGTTTCAAATGAATCTTGATGAACGTCATCTACATATCTGTCTCTAACTGCCCCCAGGTTGTCTCCATAGCCACAACACTGAGCCCCTATTGGGAGCAGCACCAGAGTTTGGACGTACTGGCCCTACAGGCCTAGAATCATATACATTATCCTACTGCAATCTCATAAAATAATCTGTCAAGCCTACAGTATGGAACAGAAACAAACCTAATCAAGAAGTAAATGAATTCATATCGAACAAGGAGAAACAAAACTGAGAAATAGGAAGTGAATATTAGGTTAAGCAGACATTACTCACAAGATTTAGCCAACTTAAAACCCCACTTTCCTGTTTTTAATGCAAGAAAAATTGCAAACAGAAAATAGCTAGTATATTTTAATGTATTCATTTATTAATACTGAAAGTAAAAATAACTGTAAAGCAAAATGAAATTCTAAAATTCAAGGGCCCAAGAAGAAGTGATAGTAAAGAAAGGAGAGTAAAGGCTATGGTACATCAGGAAAATGCAAGCATGTAGCTCAACAGATGGGCATCCAAAAGCTTAAAATGGCTTCTTCCACCTGGACCCTTTTAATGAATCCAACGGTCAGGTGATTATTAAAAATATGGCATCTGCGCATATGGAAAAGATAATCACTTGACTGGCAAGCTGGAAATGGGTGGCCAAAAGCTTGAATTTGTCCCATGCACCATAGCTTAATTCATTAAGAAGAGGAGAATATAATGTTTTGGTGTATAGGTGAATATGGTTTCAGCCATTCTGGACCACAAAGTTTAAGACATGTGGAGTGTTAAAAAAAGGCAATATATATAATGATTTCTTTTTTGTTTACAGTCAATGGAGTTAATGAGAAAAGGATGGAAAAAATGAAAGGGATATGGCAATAGTAGAGTTTTTAATAAGTTACCGTATATACTCGAGTATAAGCCGAGTTTTTCAGCCCCCAAAATATGCTAAAAAACTCTACCTCGGCTTATACTCAGGTCAAGCACAAAAACGGTCTCCGGCGTCTAAGAATAGTCGCCGGCATCCAAAAACGAGATGCCGGCACCTCCAATGGGAGCAGAAACCCTCAATTTTTTGACTGAAACTTACCAGAAGCTGCTGCATTTCTCACCCTAGGCTTATACTCAAGTCAATAAGCTTTCCCAGTTTTTGGAGGTAAAATTAGGTACCTCGGCTTATACTCGGGACGGCTTATACTCGAGTATATACGTTAGTTAGTGTCAGGGCCGGATCTACATAGTGGGCGCCCCTAGGCCCACTGCTGTTTGTCGCCCCTCCCCTTTATTGTGCAAATTTTCATCATCAATGGGGATTGGCGCATGGGATATTTAAAATATGATTGTATCTCGAGCACATCCCCAGTGTTTTTGAACCAATGTGGGTGTGGTTGGGCAGCATGCCGCCCCCCTAAAATCCTGCCACCCTAGGCCCGGGCCTAGGTGGCCTTTCCACAAATCCAGGCCTGGTTAGTGTTCTATTATTTTCAGTCATATAAGGGCAATAGCACACAGAGTTTGTTTGTTTTTTAAATCTTGCCCCCTGCAGCTGACAAAATCCCCTCCAAATACTTTTAATTTCAATGTATGGGAATCGCCCTAAGGAATTCAAATTTCATGTTTATATAGTTGATCAATCAAAATACTTTATCCCATCTATGCAGCAGATTTACTAAAGGGCATATTGTTACCATCGACCGCTTCGCACACTTCACACCACTTCACCAGGTGCAAATTCGTTACCACTACGCTAATTCACTAAAATGCGAAGTTGCGTCCTGGACGCCGAACGCTGGCAACTTTTCGCTAGTGATACTTCTTCAGTGCAAGTATTTCGTAGTGAAGAGTCGCTAGCATTCGTTTGTGTCTAGCGAAAAGTCACTAGTGATCTTACTCTCAGGTCTATATTGTACGTTTTCAAAGGTCTCTAATATGATTTGATTATTGGCAGATAGACCTCCACTTGAGCTTTGGCACATATGGTCAGTTCTTACTTTTCTAGAGAATTGCAGCTAGTGGTTTTTGAGATATCAGATTCAGACAGTATTATACTGCAAGACTTTCAGCTTTCAGCTCAACAACTGCTTGCTATGTTGTCAGTGATAGTAACTGTCTATGTTATTTCTAATCAGTTCTTGTATTCAGTTCCTTCTCAGGTTGATGACTTTCATTTTAGCCAAAAGCCAAAAGCCTGGTATTAGCAGTCTAAATATTCAAATGCCTTAGAATGTGCTAAATATAGTAAATCAATGTAAACTGCTAAAGTGCTCAGAGTAGGTTTTCTGTTTCATCTATTTACAGTTAGGCCCATAAATCTTTGGACAAAGACAAGTTTTTTCTAATGTTGGTTCTGTACATTACCACAATGAATTTTAAATGAAACAATTGAGAAGGAAGGAATCACCGGCACAACAGGTTATTTCCAGCAGGGTAACCCTTGCTCGTTTCATGCTTGACAAAGGGGTTACGCCCCGAAACGTTGCATCGCAAAATAAACGAGTAAGGGTTACCCTGCTGGAAATAACCTGTTGTGCCGGTGATTCCATCCTTCTCAATTGCTGTGGAGGTTGCCAACACCTCCTTCATCGAGCACCAGGTGTCACGGAACTTGGACGGCCAGGGTGTGCGAAGTGACTCCTTCCTTTTCTCTTTTAAATGAAACAACTCAGATGCAGTTGAACTGCAGACTTTCAGCTTTAATTCAGTGGGTTGAACAAAAAGATTGTAAAAATGGGAAATTATCATACCTCCCAACTGTCCCATTTTCAGAGGGACAGTCCCCCTTTTAACAGCTCAGCCTGCAGTCCCTCATTTGTACTGGAAAACCCCCAACTTTCTCTGCACAGAAAAACTAACTTAATTGGCTTTTGGCACAGAGCCCAGAACAGCCACAGCTGCAGATAAGATACTTTTGTAAGAATTTCGAGATAAGCAAATAAGTAATTGTAACAATATAAGAGAACTGGTCCATTGGGAGAATATAGACTTACAGCTTAAAGGGCAATTCACCTTCATTAGCAAAACTGTAATAACTGAAAAAAACACAGAAATATGTTCAAGCTTTCATAACCTGCCAAATTTTGTAAAATGAACAGGGTTGTGGCCACAAAAATGGGTGTGGTCAAAAAAAAAAACATTCTACGCGTGGCTAATTTTTTGACCCTCTTTTTATTTCTAAAGTGTTAGGAGGTATGAATTATTAGAATGATGGGGGTCTTTAAAAACAACTTCCCCCAGTCTATTAAAAATCTTTCTGCCAATAAGGCTGTGCAAGTCTATTATTCCTCTTATCCAGCAGAATCCACAGTCAAAAATACATTTTCCACTAAAGACAAATGCATTAGTTGCTGTTGTTCCCTGCTGTCATCTTACTTCCTCCTCCATTACAAGTGCTGTGTCGGCAGAATGCACTCTCATTTCCTTTCGCTGGTCGGTGTAACAAGTTGAGTCATTTTCTGTACCTCCTCACAGATAAATATTTTTAGCTTTTAATGGAACAAACACATTAGTATATGTCACTCAAATGCACAGCAGCATTATGGAGCACTGGTACATACAGCTCTTTCCAATTGCTCTTATTAATATCATACATTAAGGAGCTATTGGTAACCAACATTAAATGAAACACAATGGAACAGACGTGCCCGTTATTGCATCATTCTATACCCTACATGCCATCTCTCCAGTGCTATACAAAAACAGTATGCTCAAGAAATGATGGGGCATAAAGGAAGCACAGCAGTAAGCTGAAGGTTTCCAGGGCCTAAATAATGTAAATTGGTCCAACATTATATGGGGTGCCGTTTGTCCCAAATACATTCTGTATACAAAACTATCCCTAATACACAGAATGAATGTCTCATGTTATATAAGTATTTGTGACCATACACAGAGAAAAAAAATATACAAAAGACTTATTTCTATTAAAGAATGAAAACAAAATCTGGTTAGTGCACAAAAGGATGTCATTATATCACAAACTCCATTCTGTACCGTTTACCAAGCAATCTGTCTTATAAATGTATAACCTCCATGTAACATACACACTTATGTGCAAAGTTACTTACAGAATGAGTTATGTAAAAACAAAGTTGGACATAATATATAATAGTGTAACTAACTAGTGCTTGTCAAGCTAGATTTGACTGACAAAATAGATATCTGTGACAGAAAGCAAGATTTTATAGTACAGGATTCATTCTTTCCACAAAATGACAGTTTTGTCTCACAAAACAGATAAAATAACCATTCTGTGAAGCAACACTGTCAGTCACATTCCTGAACCAATAAGAACAAAGCTTATTGCCATATACAAACAAGATGAGAAGTGGCCAGCTCTGCTCCACATGGCTAAGGCAAAGTATCTGGCCTGCTATAGAGGGCGCCCTCTAATGTCCCCTGTGCTGCATATTAATAAACATGAACAAACCTTTCCTAAAAGAGCTGCTGTTAAACACTACAGGTTCATTAATGGAAGTTTTTACAAATGGCTGAGAAATATAATGCTGCACTTATAATGATTGTAGAGAAAGAAAAGTATGCAAAACTTATATAAATATGATAATTTTAGGTGATATGGCTATTCTTATTGTAGTAACCTGCTTGTGTGGTCATTTTGGTTAAGGGCATTCCTGCTGTTTTGCCCTTATCTTATGATTCACTCCTGTTCCTCTTCCTGTCTAAGCTGAGAGCAATAATGGGACAGGCCACACCCACCTGCCATAGTGTATTAATTGTACCAGAAGTTACTGTGCTAGTCTGGCTGCTTTGCCTGACTCTCAGAGACAGTTATAAGTTTTGTATATGAAAATTAGACTCCAATGTCTCCTCCTAGCTGTAATCTTGCACCAATTAGCTTGTAGTAGTCTCTTAATAATGTGCTTAGCTATAGTTCAACTACTACATAATAGATTTAGCCAGAGACTTGGGACTGATCATGTGCATCACACATTGTGTATAGTATGATGTGTAGGTTATATGAGCAGCCACTCCTGAGTACTGTGTGTAAACAAAAGGCTTCAGGACTTCAAATTCACCTCCTTTCGTGAATTCGGGTCTTTTCGCCGTTTCGGGACTTCAGCTTCGTCTTTTCGGCACTTCCGCATTCGGTAATATGCAAAATGGCCGCACGGCTCGGGCGCTCGTAAAAGGGACCGGCTCTTTGAAAAATGCAGCACTTCTGGGCCCCCCTTCAGGCCCGGAACTAGGGTTGCCACCTTTACTGAAAAAAATTACTGGTCGTGGGGGGTGGGCACAAAAAGGGGGCGGTCATGATGCAAAAGTGGGTGGGGCTACGAAGTGTGCTGCAAAAGGGGGCGGAGCAACATCGACCCGATGTCAAGAACACTGCAAAACGGTAAATTCTGCGCGAATTGGGGGCAGGCCGAGGGCTTTTTTTTAAAGGGTATTACAAATTACCGGCAACTGCATTGCTGGTAAATTTGTAATACCGGCCCCGGCCTTGGCAGGTATTTTACCGGCTAGGCTGGTAAAATACCGGCCGGATGGCAACCCTACCCAGAACACTTGTCCCCCCCTGCTGGCGGCCCTGGACATGCATGTGACATGGGCGCATTTGTGCTCTTTGCTATAGTGTTGTGCCCCCCTCGACCTACTCTGATGTGAAAGGGTTAAGCACTGGGCAGGTAAGGGGACGGCATCATTAGAGTCGTTTTGTTATAAATAAATATAAAGCATTGTATAGCTTGTTGCTTCTATATAAATAGATTATGATCCCCTAAAATTGCCCCTGCCTAAATGACCCACTTTTGTTTACACACAGGAGTGACTGCTCATATAACCTACACATCATACTATACAGAATGCATGACTGTGCACATGATCAGTCCCAAGTCTCTGGCTAAAGCTATTATGTAGTAGTTGAACCATACCTCTCAACATTTTGGAAATAAAAAGAAAGACAAAAACATTTTTTGCATGTAGTGCAGCAATTTTTTTTGACCACACCGATTTTGTGGCCACATCCCCTAATTACCATGTTCATTTTACAAAGTTTGGCAGGTTATAAAAATTTGAAAATATTTCTCCTTATCTAAACTACTGGCCTCTCTGCCAAAAGCCAATTAAGTTAGAAATTTTCTTTTTCTGGCTGTACAGTGCAGAGAAAAGAGGGACTTTCCAGTACAAATGAGGGACCTCAGGTTGAGCTGTCAAAAGAGGGACTGTGCCTCTGAAAAAGGGACAGTTGGGAGGTATGCACATAAGTCTCAAGTCTCTGGCTAAAGCTATTATGTAGTAGTTGTACTATAGGTAAGCACATTATTAAGAGACTACTACAAGCTAATTGGTGCAAGATTACAGCTAGGAGGAGACATTGAAGTCTAACTATCATATACAAAACGTATAACTGTCTCTGAGAGTCAGGCAAAGCAGCCAGACTAGCACAGTAACTTCTGGTACAATTAATACACTATGGCAGGTGGGTGTGGCCTGTCCCATTATTGCTCTCAGCTTAGACAGGAAGAGGAACAGGAGTGAGTCATAAGATAATGGCAAAACAGCAGGAATGCCCTTAACCAAAATGGTCACACAAGCAGGTTGCTACAATAAGAATAGCCATATCACCTAAAATGATCATATTTATATAAGTTTTGCATACTTTTATTTCTCTACAATCATTATAAGTGCAGCATTATATTTCTCAGCCATTTGTAAAAACTTCCATTTATGAACCTGTAGTGTTTAACAGCAGCTCTTTTAGGAAATGTTTGTTCATGTTTATTACTATGCAGCACAGGGGACATTAGAGGGCGCCCTCTATAGCAGGTCAGATATTTTGCCTTAGCCATGTGGAGCAGAGCTGGCCACTTCTCATCTTGTTTGTATATGGCAATAAGCTTTTTTCTTATTGGTTGCTTCACAGAATGGTTATTTTATCTGTTTTGTGAAACAAAACTGTCATTTTGTGGAAAGAATGAATCCTGTACTATAAAATCTTGCTTTCTGTCACAGATATCTATTTTGTCAGTCAAAACTAGCTTGACAAGCACTAGTTAGTTACACTATTATATATTATGTCCAACTTTGTTTTTACATAATTCATTCTGTAAGTAACTTTGCACATAAGTGCGTCCCTTACATGGAGGTTATACATTTGTGAGACAGATTGCTTGTTAAACTGTACAGAATGGAGTTTGTGATATAATGACATCCTTTTGTGCACTAACCAGATTTTGTTTTCATTCTTTAATAGAAATGTCTTTTGTATATTTTTTTTCTCTGTGTATGGTCACAAATACTTATATAACACGAGAGACATTCATTCTGTGTATTAAGGATAGTTTTGTATACAGAATGTATTTGGGACAAACGGCACCCCATAACATTATCACTTTGCCCTCACTGGTTTCTGATACAGTGGTTATTCATTTGCAAAAGTAGTTAGATCTTAAAGGAGAAGGAAAGCTATGGAGGCATTTTATTGCCAATAGATTAGCTGCAATAGTGCAAGCTAGAATGCTATATTTATTCTGTAGAATGTTTTACCATACCTGAGTAAAAAGCTCTAGAAACTCTGTTTGTTTAGGATAGGAGCTGCAGTATTAACATGGTGTGACATCACTTCCTGCCTGAGTCTCTCCCTGCTCTGGGCTCAGATTACAGTAGAGAAAGGAGGGGGGGAAGAGGAGCAAACTGAGCATGCTCTTGCCCAGGGCAAGGATTTTTAAGCTGAAGGCAGGAAGTCTGATACAGAAGCCCATGAGTACACAATAGAAGGAAAGAAATGTGGTGTTTCTTTTGACAGGGGACTCAGAGCAGCACTACTTTGGGGGTTTACTGGTATATTTAGATGGCCCTTTCTGATAAGGCTTACTTAGTTTTAACCTTTCCTTCTCCTTTAAAGGAGAAGGAAAGGCTAAAATTAAGTAAGCTTTATCAGAAAGGTCTATATAAATACACCAGTAAACCCTCAAAGTAATGCTGCTCTGAGTCCTCTGTCAAAAGAAACACATCATTTCTTTCCCTCCATTGTATATATACATGGGCTTCTGTATCAGACTTCCTGTTTGCAGCATAAACCTCCAGGGCTAGGGCTTGAGCATGCTCAGTTTGCTCCTTTCGCCCCCTCCCTTTTCCCCCCTTGCTTCTCCCCTCCCTGCTGTAATCTGAGCCCAGAGCTATGAGTGAGCAGGGAGAAACTCGGGCAGGAAGTGATGTCACACCAAAATAATATGGCAGCTGGTATCCTAAACAAACAGAGAGCTTCTACAGCTGTTTACTCAGGTATGGAAAAGCATTCTGCAGAATAAAATATAGTGTTATAGCTTGCACTATTGTGGCTAATCTATTGCCAATATACTGCTTCGGTAGCATTCCTTCTCCTTTAAACATTTTATTGGTGAGGAGTGCAACAACAGGGGTAAAGACACAATGCATACTGAGGAGCCCAGGAGTAAAAGAGACTTATGGGGGGAATGTAATAAAAGTCGGAAACAGAAAAATATCACAAAGTAAAAAGTTATACTTCTGTGCAAACAAATTTAATATACCATCTGCAATGCAGAAACTGTTTATCGACCAATTCCAACAGTGCAAGAAGGTGTGTGAATTTTAACGTTTGAGAAAGTGTGCAGTGTACGTAATAAAAGTTCTTACTGAAAAAGTTGTTATATTTGCTTCAAAAGAGTAATTTCTAACTATGCCTTATCTGCCCCTCTTTGTTATTTATGCTCTATTCTGCACAGATTGTCATATCTGTTATGTTTTCAAACTAATTATTGAAGTCCTAAAATCTCCCCTCCCCCTTATCCGTGTCTGCATCTGACAGTTGTGTCACATCAGATCAAAGCTGCGACACCATACGACAATGCTATTACTTACCTTATTTCCGTCTAATGCGACGTGACGCCTGCGCAGTTCCATAGGCAAAATTACCTGAAATAATATTACAACTAAAACTTAAAAAAATACACTTGTTGGGTTAGGAATGAAATTTTACAGAGTGAATTATTTGCAGTGTTAACAGTGTAATTTAGAAATATAAACTACACCATAGAAATCATGATGAAATCATATCCTTTCTGGCCTTAAAGGTGCTTAAGAGCAACTGGCATTGAAAAAAGTGGTTACAGAGGAAGGACAAATCAAGGTTGATCAGCAGGGGATAGGTATTCTTGTATCTCTGACAATGTTTGACAAAACATGCGATTTAAAAAATAGCCAAAAAAAATTGTGGACATATTTAAGATAAGTAAGATCCAGGCTGGCACTCGGATTGCTTCGGCTTTCCGAAGTCACCCGAAGTTTCCTTCCGATTGCCATCCCGCTGGTGATTTACATTCTAGCTGGGGGGGAGGCATTTAGTGGAGATTAGACGCCCAAAGAAGAGGCAATTGGTCGCTGGGTGACAAATCTCCCCCAGTAGCTTCGTCTGCCACCACCCTAACAGAGAATCCAGGTAGAGCAGAGCAACGGGCTCTGGGCTCCTCCTTGTTGGATGCTCTTAAAAAATTACATGGGATGTCAACTGGGTTGTATTTGGTGGAGGGGATTTAATATGCTAAATGTTTAATAAAGCTGTGACCTCTGGTCCCTCTTATTTTTTAAAAAGTTTTGGTGTTCAGTCTGGTTGGTAGAATTCATTGGTTAGATAGGAATATTGGTGTTGCAGTGACAACAGATAGCAGAATAGACCATTTAGGGCTCAAAAGCCATGGGTAGGGGTGTTGACACAAAGTTTCAGTGGCAAGTGAACATATTGGCTAAGGGGGAGTGAGTGGGTGCAGGCTGCGGGGGGGGGGGTCTGCCCCAGTTCTGGTAAGCGATTACGATCTCAGCCTGGCAATTCTAGACCAGTAAGTTTGACATGTGGTGCTCAAATTATTAGGCTTATTAAGGGATCACATTAAAAATGTCATTCTAGTGAATGGCTTTATGAGCAGCAATCAGCATGGCTTTATGAAGAATAGGTCATGTCAAATTTGATTGCTTTTTATGATGAAGTAAGTAAGATGCTGGACAGTGGGGGAGCAGTAGGTGTGATCTATTTGGATCCTGCCAAAGCATATGCTACCGTGCCCTGCAAATGACTGCTTTGTAAACTAAGGTCTGTTGGGCTTAATGAAGTAATTTGCGCATGGATAGGAGACTGGCTACAGGATCGGGTACAGAGAGTGGTTGTTAATGGTACATTCTCTACTTGGAGTAAAGTTCTTTTGGGGTCCATCAGGGCTTAGTGGGGTCCATTGGGTCCACTTTTATTTAACTTGTTCATAAATGACTTAGGAGAGGGTATTTTAAGTAATGTATTAGTGTTTGCAGATGACACATAACTATCCAGCCCAATAAATTCCATCCAGAATGTGGCATCCTTGCAGCTAAGTGGCAAATGAGATTCAATGTTGATAAATGTAAAGTTAAATTGGGATTCGTAAGGTTATCTGAACAAGGAGTTTGAGGGTCAAAATATTTCATGGAAATTGGCTAATTATTTCCCATTTTATGTTCAAAGTGCTTTGTTGTTTTTATTTCATTTATTTTTCTTTGCTCTTATCTAATTTTTGCAATTTTTATTGCTCTTAGTTTGTTCATGAACATCATTACTTGTTATTATACATGTATACTTCTACATTCAATATTTTGGAATTTTGTATATGTACTGCTCCATTATTGTCTTGTTTATGAAAATAATAAACACATTGTTAAAATGATGAATGTAAAGTCATCCACCTGGGATATAAAAATATGCAAGCCACTTAACCCCTTATGGGACTGCACTAGGCAAAGTCAGGCAAAGTCAGTCAGCAGCATCAAGGGCAAATAAGGTCTAAGCTGTAGAGTTTGCAGATGACAAAACTATCCAGCCCAATTAATTCCATCCAGGATGTGGCATCCTTGCAACAGGATCTTGACAAACTGGCAATCTGGGCAGCTAAGTGGCAAATGAGATTCAATGTTGATAAATGTAAAGTCATGCACCTGGGATGTAAAAATATCCAAGCCACTTATACCCTTAATGGGACTGCACTAGGCAAATCCATTATGGAAAAGGACTTTGGAGTCCTTGTAGATAAAAAACTTGGCTGTAGCAAGCAATGGCAGTCAGCAGCATCAAGGGCAAATAAGGTCTTGAGCTGTATTAAAAGGGGCATTGAGTCAAGGGAGGAGGGGGTCATTCTTCCACTGTATAGAGCACTTGTAAGGCCCCATCTAGAATATGCCATATCGTTTTGGTATCCAGTGCTCAAACAGGACATTATTGAATTAGAGAGGGTACCGAGAAGAGCAACTAAGCTGGTAAAAGGTATGGAAAATTTTAACTATAAGGAAAGACTGGCCAAATTGGGGTTATTTACACTGGAGAAGAGGGGTGATATGATAACTATAAATATATATATCATATCATAGTAACATAGTAAGGAAGGTTGAAAAAAGACACATCCATCAAGTTCAACCTATTAGTTTTTTGTTTTTTTTAATCTGCCTAATTGCTAGTTGATCCAGAGGAAGGCAAAAAAAACCATCTGAAGCCTCTCCAATTTGCCTCAGAGGGGGAAAAATTCCTTCCTGACTCCAAAATGGCAATCGGACTAATCCCTGGATCAACTTGTACTATGTACCTGTATTCCCTCACTTGCTAAAAAGCCATCCAACCCCTTCTTAAAGCTATCTAATGTATCAGCCTGTACCACTGATTGAGTGAGAGAATTCCACATCTTCACAGCTCTCACTGTAAAAATGCCCCTAGGCGGAACCTTTTTTCTTCTAATTGGAATGGGTGACCTCGGGTCAGCTGGAAAGACCTACTGGTAAATAAAGCATTAGATAGATTATTATATGTTCCCCTTATATATTTATACATAGTTATCATATCACCCCTTAAGCACCTCTTCTCCAGCATGAACATCCCCAATTTGGCCAGTCTTTCCTCATAGCTAAGATTTTCCATACCTTATACCAGCTGTTGCCCTTCTCTGTACCCTCTGTAATACAATAATGTCCTGTTTGAGTGATGGAGACCAAAACTGTACGGCATATTCTAGAAGGGGCCTTACCAGTGCTCTATACAGTGGAAGAATGACCCCCTCCTCCCTTGACTCTATGCCCCTTTTAATACAGCTCAAGACCTTATTTGCCCTTGATGCTGCTGACCAGCGCCTTAAATGCCGCCCCCCTTCGCCGGAAGAAACACTAATGCGAAGACTCTCTCGCAATAGTAAAGCCGAATTCCCTGTTTAAAAACCGGAAATTCGGCTTTTAAAGGTACCAGGAGTGGCTTTTTGCAATAGTAAAGCCGAATTACCGGTTTAAAACGGGAAATTCGGCTCTAAAAAGTACCAGGAGGAGCTTTTTGCCGCCCCTGGATACCTCTCCAGCGTTGGTGACGTGCCCCTGCTGCTGACTGGCATTTCTTGCTACAGCCAAGTTCATCATCTACAAGGACTCCAAGGTCCTTTTCCATAATGGATTTGCCTAGTGCAGTCCCATTAAGGGTATAAGTGGCTTGGATATTTTTACATCCCAGGTGCAGGACTTTACATTTATCAACATTGAATCTCATTTGCCACTTAGCTGCCCAGATTGGCAGTTTGTCAAGATCATGTTGTAAGGATGCCACATCCTGGATGGAATTAATTGGGCTGGATAGTTATGTGTCATCTGCAAACACTGATACATTACTTACAATACCCTCCCCTAAGTCATTAATGAACAAGTTAAATAAAAGTGGACCCAATACAGAGCCCTGAGGGACCCCACTAATACTCCAAGTAGAAAATGTCCCATTAACAACCACCCTCTGTACCCGATCCAGTTTCCTATCCATGTGCAAACGACTTCATTAAGCCCAACAGACCTTAGTTTAGAAAGCAGTCGTTTGTGGGGCACGGTATGAAACACTTTGGCAAAATCCAAATAGATCACATCTACTGACCCCCCCCACTGTCCAGCATCTTACTTATCTCATCATAAAAAGCAATCAAATTTGTCTGACATGACCTATCCTTCATAAAGCCATGCTGATTGCTGCTCAATCCATAGGCACCATACCAAATGAAAGTGAATCTGAGAAAATCAGAAATAGGGGCTGGTCTAAAACTGAACTAAGCTCTCTTAGAATCTGAGGGTGAATGCCATCAGGCCCTGGAGCCTTGTTTACATTAATTTTTATTAAAGCTTTATGAATCATATCCTGAGTCAGCCACTGACTAGATTGAGCTGAGCCATTAGTGCAGCTATAAAGTGAGCCTGGGAACTCAGACTCCTCTATTGTATACATATATAAGGGGATCATTATCTCTCTAATGCTTTATTTACCAGTAGTTTTTTCCAGCTGACGCAAGGTCACCCATTCTGATTAGAAGAGAGGAGGTTCTGCCTAAATATTGGGAAGGGTTTTTTTTACAGTGAGAGCTGTGAAGATGTGGATTTCTCTCCCTGAATCAGTTGTACAGGCGAATACATTATATAGCGTTAAGAAGGGGTTGGATGGCTTTTTAGCAAGTGAGGGAATACAGGGTTATGGAAGATAGCTCATAGTACAAGTTGATCATTTTGGAGTCAGGAAGGATTTTTTTCCTCCACTTAGGTAAATTGGAAAGGCTTCAAGTGGTTTTATTGTCTTCCTCTGGATCAACCAGCAGTTAGGCTGGTTAAAACAGAGTTAAAAGGTTGAACTTGATGGACAAGAGTCTTTTTTCAACCTAACTTAGGTTGAACTCTACAAGTGTGCTTGAAAGGCAAATAAAGGAACTTGCTTTCTGATTGGATATACTGTATCCCTAGTAATGTCATAAGGGACTTTCCCCCCTGGGAATTCTGCAATTGCTCTGTGTTTCTGCTGACAGATGAAAGCAATTCTGTCAGTTTCAAACAACAATGCAAGAATATTCCCTATTTATAGACATTTTTTTTTCTTCTGCTTAAAATACCATCGGGTTAGTTCTTTATCACACAATTAAAAAATACTGAACAATTCGGATTTCACTATTTCTATTCTGTGCTGCAATTATTTCCTTTTGTGTGAAAAATATTTCTACTCAGACCTTTACTGTGCAGTGCTTTTATTCATTACTATAAAAGCAATTTTTTAGAGTTCAGGAAAAAATCATGGGCAATACAACTATTTGTGAATAAATATGTGATGCACAAACTTTATAAATGACCCCAAAATGTTTTGCTCTCTATCATTACACCGAGAAAAATGGAACTTTTACTATCAGGCTGAACTAAAATAAATTAATAAATGAAGCTCTGTTAGTAGGAAACTCGTCTAGAATATAACATGACTTCCCCCTACAAAAGCAGAATCATTAACTCAAAATATTACAGCTCATTTATTTTCCCTTTTTAATAGCTAAGTTAAAAGAGCCCTAGGGACTTCCCCAACCTTACTGATGACTGACCTTTAACTCAAGCCACACAACAAGCCATAATGTAACCTAAGCAGCTGCTTCTAATGTCACACAAAAGGCACCAATAAAAACATGGATCTCTGCTACTAAGTGCTAGTTCGTAAAAGTATTGCTGTTACAACAATTCACATAAAGCCATGTGCAACATGTAAATGCAAATTATCATGTTTTTCCTAGATTTCTTTCTTGTATATATATATATATATATATATATATATATATATATATATATATATAGTTACATAGTTACATAGTTAAATTGGGTTGAAAAAAGACAAAGTCCATCAAGTTCAACCCCTCCAAATGAAAACCCAGCATCCATACATACACCACTCTCTACTTTTAATTAAATTCTATATACCCATACTAACTATAGAGCTTAGTATCACAATAGCCTTTGATATTATGTCTGTCCAAAAAATCATCCAAGCCATTCTTAAAGGCATTAACTGAATCAGCCATCACAACATCACCCGGCAGTGCATTCCACAACCTCACTGTCCTGACTGTGAAGAACCCCCTACGTTGCTTCAAATGAAAGTTCTTTTCTTCTAGTCTAAAGGGGTGGCCTCTGGTACTGTGATCCACTTTATGGGTAAAAAGGTCCCCTGCCATTTTGTCTATAATGTCCTCTAATGTACTTGTAAAGTGTAATCATGTCCCCTCGCAAGCGCCTTTTTTCCAGAGAAAACAACCCCAACCTTGACAGTCTACCCTCATAATTTAAGTCTTCCATCCCTCTAACCAGTTTAGTTGCACTTAGTCTCTGCACTCTCTCCAGCTCATTTATATCCCTCTTAAGGACTTGAGTCCAAAACTGCACTGCATACTCCAGATGAGGCCTCACCAGGGACCTATAAAGAGGCATAATTATGTTTTCATCCCTTGAGTTAATGTCCTTTTTTATGCAAGACAGAACTTTATTTGCTTTAGTAGCCACAGAATGACACTGCCCAGAATTAGACAACTTGTTATCTACAAAGACCCCTAGATCCTTCTCATTTAAGGAAACTCCCAACACACTGCCATTTAGTGTATAACTTGCATTTATATTATTTTTGCCAAAGTGCATAACCTTGCATTTATCAACATTGAACCTCATTTTCCAGTTTTCTGCCCAGTTTTCCAGTTTAGACAAATCACTCTGCAAAGTGGCAGCATCCTGCATGGAACCTATAGTTCTGCACAATTTAGTATCATCTGCAAAAATAGAAACAGTACTTTCAATGCCCACCTCCAGGTCATTATATATATACATATAGATAGATAGATAGATAGATAGATAGATAGATAGATAGAAAGATAGATAGATAGATAGATAGATAGATAGATAGATACGGTATATCACTTTATTTATAAAGCTCTACAAGGGTACACAGCACTGCACAATCTTACTATGTACGAAGTACTCACAGGGAGGATAAGTAGTACAGGTATATGATCTGTTATCTGGAAACCTCTAATACAGAAATTACGAATTACGGAAAGGCTGTCTCCCATAGATTTCATTTTATCCAAATAATCCACATTTTTAAAAATGATTTACTTTTCTCTGTAAAAGATATAAAAAAGTAATATATTGTACTTGATCCAAACTAAGATCTACAAGGGAGCTGCTATCTGGTTACCTTCCCATTGTTCTTTTGTTACAATGTGAGAGGGTGAGAGGGAGGGGGTAATATCACTCCAACTTGAAGTACAGCAGTAAAGAGTGACTAAAATTTATCAGAGCACAAGTCACATGACTGGGGGCAGCTGGGAAACTGACAATATGTCTAGCCCCATATTAGATTTCAAAATTGAATATAAAAAAATCTGTTTGCTCTTTTGAGAAATGGATTTCAGTGCAGAATTCTGCTGGAGCAGCACTATTAACTGATTCATTTTGAAAAAAAACATGTTTCCCCATGACAGTATCCCTTTAACTAAGCCATTTTGTCTATAATGTCCTCTAATGTACTTGTAAAGTGTAATCATGTCCCCTCGCAAGCGCCTTTTTTCCAGAGAAAACAACCCCAACCTTGACAGTCTACCCTCATAATTTAAGTCTTCCATCCCTCTAACCAGTTTAGTTGCACTTAGTCTCTGCACTCTCTCCAGCTCATTTATATCCCTCTTAAGGACTTGAGTCCAAAACTGCACTGCATACTCCAGATGAGGCCTCACCAGGGACCTATAAAGAGGCATAATTATGTTTTCATCCCTTGAGTTAATGTCCTTTTTTATGCAAGACAGAACTTTATTTGCTTTAGTAGCCACAGAATGACACTGCCCAGAATTAGACAACTTGTTATCTACAAAGACCCCTAGATCCTTCTCATTTAAGGAAACTCCCAACACACTGCCATTTAGTGTATAACTTGCATTTATATTATTTTTGCCAAAGTGCATAACCTTGCATTTATCAACATTGAACCTCATTTTCCAGTTTTCTGCCCAGTTTTCCAGTTTAGACAAATCACTCTGCAAAGTGGCAGCATCCTGCATGGAACCTATAGTTCTGCACAATTTAGTATCATCTGCAAAAATAGAAACAGTACTTTCAATGCCCACCTCCAGGTCATTATATATATACATATAGATAGATAGATAGATAGATAGATAGATAGATAGATAGATAGAAAGATAGATAGATAGATAGATAGATAGATAGATACGGTATATCACTTTATTTATAAAGCTCTACAAGGGTACACAGCACTGCACAATCTTACTATGTACGAAGTACTCACAGGGAGGATAAGTAGTACAGGTATATGATCTGTTATCTGGAAACCTCTAATACAGAAATTACGAATTACGGAAAGGCTGTCTCCCATAGATTTCATTTTATCCAAATAATCCACATTTTTAAAAATGATTTACTTTTCTCTGTAAAAGATATAAAAAAGTAATATATTGTACTTGATCCAAACTAAGATCTACAAGGGAGCTGCTATCTGGTTACCTTCCCATTGTTCTTTTGTTACAATGTGAGAGGGTGAGAGGGAGGGGGTAATATCACTCCAACTTGAAGTACAGCAGTAAAGAGTGACTAAAATTTATCAGAGCACAAGTCACATGACTGGGGGCAGCTGGGAAACTGACAATATGTCTAGCCCCATATTAGATTTCAAAATTGAATATAAAAAAATCTGTTTGCTCTTTTGAGAAATGGATTTCAGTGCAGAATTCTGCTGGAGCAGCACTATTAACTGATTCATTTTGAAAAAAAACATGTTTCCCCATGACAGTATCCCTTTAACTATAATTTTCAAGCAGTAGTTAGTGATGGGGGAATTTATACTGCAGTCATGGATTTGCTGTGAATTTCCGCATTTCGCTGAAATTCGTGGGCATACAAATTGTCGAACATCAAAATTATTTGGACGCCCATTGACTTCAATGCATTTGAACTGGTGCAAGGTTAATAAACATCTAATCACAATAACTGACGGTGTATTTACTTCATTAAAACAAAACCTTTATTTCATTTAGTTAAAAGTGATAGTTTATACCGGGGAAGACTTAAGATAATTGACATTAAGGGGCAGATGTATCAAGGGTCGAATATCGAGGGTTAATTAACCCTCGATATTCGACTGCCAAATTAAAATCCTTCGACTTCGAATATCGAAGTCGAAGGATTTTGCGCAATTCGTTCGATCGAACGATCGAAGGAATAATCGTTCGATCAGACGATTAAATCCTTCGAATCGAACGATTCAAAGGATTTTAATCCATCGATTGAAGGATTATCCTTCAATCATAAAATTGTTGGCAAGCCTATGGGGACCTTCCCCATCAGCTAACATTGGCCTCGGTAGGTTTTAGGTGGAGAACTAGGGGGTCGAGGAAATTTTTAAAGAGACAGTACTTCGACTATCGAATAGTCGAATAGTCGAACGATTTTTAGTTTGAATCGTTCGATTCGAAGTCGAAGGTCGTAGTCGAAGGTCGAAGTATCCAATTCGATGGTCGAAGTAGCCAAAAAAAAATTTGAAAATCGAACTATTTTTCCTCTATTCCTTCACTCGAACTTAGTGAATGGGCCCCTAAGATACAACTTTCACAGCCCACTGCCTACACTGAGGGTGCTCTCTTGTAAATCACTAGGGGGCGATTCACTAACTTCGAATGAAGGATTAGAAGTTAAAAAAACTTCGAATTTCGAAGTTTTTTTTGGGCTACTTCGACCATCGAATGGACTACTTCGACCTTCGACTATGAATGAGAATGATTTGGCAACAGATGAAATTTTTAATGAACAATAGTACTTTGTAAATGTCTCCCCCCATATGAACTAACACTTGTAACTAAATGAAATTAGGGATGCACAGAATCCAGGATTCGGTTTGGGATTCTGCCTTTTTCAGCAGAATTCAGATTCGGCCGAATCCTTCTGCCCGGCCGAACCGAATCCGAATTTGCATATGCAAATTAGGATCAGGGAGGGAAATTGCGTGACTTTTTGTCACAAAACAAGGAAGTAAAAAGGTTTTCCCCTTCCCACCCCTAATTTGCATATGCAAATTAGGATACGGATTCAGTTCGGTATTCGGCCGAATCTTTTGTGAAGGATTCAAATAGTGGATCCAATATAGTGCATTCAGTGCATTCCTAAATGAAATAAAGGTTATGTTTTAATGAATTAAGTGCATGATTAAATAATTTGATTAGCTCCTCCTCCAAGCCTGTTATTACCCATCAATAAACCATATTCAAGCCCCTGTAACTTTCCACCTGAAACTATTTCTTTTCCAAGATCATGTACATTACCAAGCATTAGTGTAGCATCTCCAATACCCCATACCTCAAGCCCCTATAACTTACCAACCATTACTATTTCTTTCCCAAGCTGATGTGCCACTATTTTACCAACCATTTGCTTAGCTTCCTCAAACCCCTGTATCTTGCCAACTAATACTAGAATTTCCATCAATCACTACTATTTCTTCCCAAAACCCTATAAATTTCCAACCATTATTATTACTTCCTTAAGGGAGCTAGCACACAGGCAGATTCGGGGGGGTTTCGTGCCTGGCTATTAATCGCCTCTTCTGCGGGGCGACAATCTTCCCGAACTGCCTTCCCCCTGCCTGCCGCCTGCTATTATGAGAAAATGTCAGCGTCAATGCACTCACGGCGATTCGATTTTCGAAGTTGCCACACAAGGAAACTTCGGGCGACTTCAGAATTGAAGCACAGCAAGTGCCCCGAATCTGCTTGTGTGCTATCTCCCTAAGCCTCTGTAATTTATCATTCATTACTGTTTCCACTTTAAGACCCAGGAACTTACTAAACAATACTGTTCCTTCCTTAAGAATCTGGAACTTACTATTACTGTATAACTTACTATGTTACTGTAGATATCAGGGTATTACTGGGCACCTATAAAGTACCAGAACCATAACAACAGCTCACAGGCAAGTCAGTAATAGTGTCAGTGCTCAGCAAATCCCACATAAAACAATAAACAAATACCCTCCTTTACATTTTATCCTTAATTAAAGAAAAGGGAACTAAAGGTTTTGGGTGTTTTGCACATTTTTTCTAGTCTGTCTAGTTTTTAGTCACTGGCTGTAGCTGAAGACAAGGTTCAACAATAATGAGCAACAATGTCTTTATGAAATATGTATGAAATAAAAATAAATGCTCAGGCTGAAATGCCCTAATCCAGTCTCAGTAGTTCTAAGTCCTGCCCATTTTTGTTGTGTTCAGAGTCCTGGAGAATTCCCCTGCAGTTTCTGTTCTGTGCTGGGGAAATCTGCACGTTAACCTTCACTGTTTATGAGTGGAGAATTACTTCAGGGCACAGTTCAGCTGAGCACAGAACAAAGGTATACTAGTGTGAATTACTCATATTCATTAGTATGTGGTGGATAATATACTGATAAGTGTTGTGGTATGTGCCTTGCAAATAAGTATGAACAAAACTTTGCTGATACACCTCTAGAACCAACTAGTAGAGAACATTGTCCACAAATCTCACTTAAACTGCTCTTCAGACTGGACCCCCAGTCAAGACTTCTCCCTCCCCAAGTGGGGGCCAACTCCACAGTTTGAGAATCACTGGCTTACACAAAGGAGGCCTTATAGGTAATTTCCAGCGTCATTGCAGCTGACACAATTTCCCCCGACACATACTTGCGGGTCAATCCCCCTGTCACTCATAATTCTAAAGATACAGACCCTCGTCAGGACCCCTGTAGCCCCGGCCCCTCTGCAGTTGTGGGGTCTGCCTCCTTAGTAGTTATGGCACTGCTTGTTATATATATTGCAAAAAGACACAATAGCTTTGCCCTGTGAGTGTTATTAAAATAAATTGTATACAATTAACGTACATCTTTGTGCACAATTGCACCTGATTAATACTGAATAAAACATTATTAGGAAATGTTCTTATGGGACAGTTAAGTGAATCCCCCACCCACGTACTTGTGTATTCAGCTCCTAAATTCAGTGAATTATAATTTTGAGTTTCTACTGTCAACATACCCCATTATGGGAAATTCTGAAGAATGCGGTTTTATCAGTGTTGCATTTTCCAGTTGCAGCAGCCTTGAGTTGACATAAGAATGCTTATTTTTATGAAGATACTCTCTACTGTTATATGACAGGCATGATGGAGAATAAGATAAGGGAGAAACAATTATGTGCATTGTTACTCATTTATCTCACCTAACCAGGTCACAGAAGCACAGGTGTTTCTGATACAAATTTGGACAATATATCTAAGGTGGCTTTAAGTTTAAAGGGATACTGTCATGGGGAAAATTTTTTTTTTCCAAAATGAATCAGTTAATAGTGCTGCTCCAGCAGAATTCTGCACTGAAATCCATTTCTCAAACGAGCAAACAGATTTTTTTATATTCAATTTTGAAATCTGACATGGGGCTAGACATATTGCCAATTTCCCAGCTGCCCCAAGTCACATGACTTGTGCTCTGATAAACTTCAATCACTCTTTACTGCTGTACTGCAAGTTGGAGTGATATCACCCCCTCCCCTTTTCCCCCCAGCAACCAAACAAAAGAACAATGGGAAGGTAACCAGATAGCAGCTCCCTAACACAAGATAACAGCTGCCTGGCAGATCTAAGAACTCAATAGTAAAAACCCATGTCCCACTGAGACACATTCAGTTACATTGAGAAGGAAAAACAGCAGCCTGCCAGAAAGCATTTCTCTTCTAAAGTGCAGGCACAAGTCACATGACATGGGGCAGCTGGGAAATTGATAAAATGTCTAGTCCCATGTCAGATTTCAAAATTGAATATAAAAAGATCTGTTTGCTCTTTTGAGAAATAGATTTCAGTGCAGAATTCCGCTGGAGCAGCACTATTAACTGATTCATTTTGAAAAAAATATTTTTTCCCATGACAGTATCCCTTTAATTGTCATGTTTTGGCATACTCAATACAACAGCTTTAATAGATGCTCTGCCATCTCTTAATATGCTTACATTGGTGCTGGTTCTTGGTCTACCAGCAAACACTACCAGAAATGTTAACATGCTAGGTTGTTATGGAACACTATGCTTTTATTATTAGTGTGCAGTGTCGGACTGGCTCACTGGGATACAGCTAACTGGGATGGGTCCTCTTGCTTCTAACCATTTAGCCTATTTCATTGTCATTCCCTATTTCTTTATGGAGAAAAATACTTAATAATGGAAGAATATAATTAGTAGATATAAAAGACTAGGGGGCAAATTTACTAAGATTCGTGGTTGCGCCAGGCGCAACTTCGCCAGCGCTCCGCAAATTCACTAAAATCCGAAGTTGCGCACAGGGGTAGCGTAAGGTTGCGAAGTTTCGCTAGCGATGGTTCATTTGCATACGGCGCCAAATTCAAATTTCAATGGAGGAATACGTATCAGCACTACAAATGCCTAGAAAACCTTCAAAACATCAAATAAAAATTTTATTTTGCCTTACACATGAGCCCACTGTATAGGTAAGTTGCCATGAGTCAGGAAATGTAGGGGGGAAGCCTATCACTCATAATGTAGAAAACACGCCAGCGTTTTTTGGGACTTAGAAAAAATTTTGACTTTTTTTTAAGCAATCCCTATCTACTCTATTGCGCTTCGCCTGGTCTGAGATGGCGAAGCAAGTCTAGCGTAAAAGGTAGCGTTCAGTACACTGCGCGCGTGAATTTGCGTAGTTACGTCCGTAGCGAAAATTCGCCAGGCGTAAGGGTGTGAAGTAACACTAGCGAATCTACGCCAGCGTTCGTTAGTGAATTCGCGAATTGACGCTAGCGTTCGGCGCTTCGGCGCTTAGTGAATTTCCCCCCAGGAGAATAAAGAGGTTTAGTGAGGAGAGAAGGAATAATAGTTTGGAAAGTGGGACCACAGTCTAAGGCTTTCTGGTGGGCCCATGGTATCCCAGTCCGAGACTGTTTGTGCGTATTGTTCTAGTTATGTGTTGTCATGGAAGTTTTCATAGATAAAGAGAAAAGCAGGTTGTACTTGCCTTTCAGAGTCTTCTACAAAGGACTGCAGGATGCATGCTTAAATAAAAGTAATTACATTGGAATATGTGAGCATAGATGACATTTTCTTATGAAATACACATTTATGGTTGCTATATGATGCTTTTAACCTTTGTGGTTGCGATACATACAGTTTACATTGATTGGCAAATTAGTCAGCAGCAGATCTCATTTGTTAATGTTATCCTCGAAAGGGTCCGTTTTCTTTCTCCAGACAGTTTCCTTTGACATATATATAGTTTGAAGGTTTTTTTTTAGTTTTTAGCTTTGATCACTGTAGTAACCCCCTGCAGAGCCCCAAATGTGGTAAAAATGTATCCACTGTTTTTCTTAAAGCATCTAGATGTTTTAGGAAAATTTTGTGGTATCTGAAACTTTTTTAAGCCTGGATAAAATTCTGAGATTTTTAGCTTTCAATACAAAATTCCCAAAAATACACCACAAGTGAAGTACCATGCAGGAGGAAGTGAGTAAAGCTTACATTTAAAAATAACTAGATTAAGCAATGTATTAGGCTTTGATTTACTGTTTAGTTATAAAAAAAAATGACACTACCTAGACTTTATTGCAAATACGTGGTATTAACTACAGCTTCCCTTTTCAGCACAAATAACATCATATGTCACTGTCAGTGTGACCTGATTGAGCAACAGTGAATTGTGGGCAATGCTTGGATTTAATAACTATGTTCAGGGCCGGATTTACATAGCGGACGCCCCTAGGCCCACTGCCATTTGTCGCCCCTGTCCCCTCCCCTTTATTCGTGCAAATTTCCCTGGAGATTGTATCTCCTGTGCATCCCCAGTGTTTTTGAACCAATGTGGGTGTGATTGGGCAGCATGCCGCCCCCTAAAATCCTGCCGCCCTAGGCCCGGGCCTAGGTGGCCTTCCCACAAATCCGGGCCTGACTACGTTTGCATCACCTTCGTCCGGCAACACTAAAGCCATTATTAGCATGTTCATTTGTTTGATCGGTAAATTGTTCCAGGAAGGTATATGATTGATAAATCATAGACAAGTCACTTGATGAGCATCCATTATTTGGATGTGTTTGACCACTGGTAAGAAATTCTTCCCTCCCTATTATAGGATTTTTTTTTATTTACATAGATTATATAAAACTTCTAAAAAAATGTACACCTTTAAAAAACTAACATGAGGAAAGTTTCATATAGCATGTGGCCCACACCAACACCAGACTCACCCAATCCACCCACCAGAAGAAAGTCAGATGTTAATATCCAACCTTTGTCCATACCAATATCCTCCCCACCCTTCCCCATGAAAAAATGACACTCCAAATCAAGTCCTAAAGTCTGCTTGAATTTTCTCCACAACACACATCCAACACCCTAACCCCTTCCCCCACCCAAAAGAAAAGATCCCCAAAGACAAAGCAAAGTTTTTCCCCAAGATGTCCCTATTATAGGAGGATGGTTTCAGAATGAGAACATCAATGCCAAAAGAGTATCAGCCACATACTGTATACTCTGGAAGTAACCTGATAAACCAGTTAGACCACATCTAAAAGCATATTGGTTGAAACAACTGCAATGACATGTACTGCAATAGACAGATGAAAACTATACTAGAAGGCTGTGACTTATTTTATGTTTATCTTAAATGCACCTACAAATAGATGGTGGTGAGGAAACAGAGATGGCCGTAATGCTGAGCGGAAAGTTATAATTGTTGTGCTATTTCTCCAAATCAAATGGAGGAAATGACCCAAAATGTTGATTTTCCTTCTCACGCGTAATCTTACCATAAAGGGTAAACAGTGCACGTGGTCCAAGAATAACGAAAAAAAAATTGGAAAACTCATTTTTGTTGCTTTGCTTTGTTAATCTCTAAATTCAAAAATTTGGCACCTTCAGTCCAGCCCCTTGAAATGAACAGATTTGCCCCAACTGTCCATGGATGTAGTGGTAAGTGTATGTGGATAGATTCACACTTTTGTTTAGATAACTGGCCAGATAGAAAAAGAAAATCAGCAAAACAAGCTAGGAAAAAGAAGAAAACAAACAGCAAAATACATTATGAAAATATTGGTCAGTGACTCACAAAACAAAAATATGGTATTTGTTATATATTATATGTGTGTTTTTATTGTCATGCCATATTGACATGCTTTGCACATAGGTTGGCCACCTTTTCTTGAAAAATATACTGTCCTTCCTATATTTTTACGCATTTTCCCTATTAACAACATTGGGATCAAGCTTAATTTTTACCAGCCAGGCCGGTAAAATATCTGGCAGGTGGCATCCCTATTTGCACATATATATATAGCACACAGGTGGGTGGGACTGAGAGGGATGAGGTTGTAGTGTGACTTGCTGCCAGTGTCTCCCCAATACCCTGGTGCTGTGGGCAACTCCCTGCAACTACCAGCAGTGTGCGGGTGCCCCTTTAAAGGACCAGTAACAGCAAAATAAATTTTAAAGAAATTGTTAGCATACTATGAAAAAAAGACACCAACACATATTAAACATTAAAGTCGCTAAGTCTTTATTAAGACATAACTTACCAAAACTCTGCTTGCACTCCTCTTCAGAAAAGGCGATCATCGATCCATTGCGCACGCTCCATTTCTCCTCCCTGCCTTCCTAAAAGGAGATAGCCAGGGAGGAGAAATCGAGCGTCGCACGATGGATCGTCGCCGTTTCTGAAAAGGAGCGCAAGCAGAGTTTCGGTAATTATTTCTTAATAAAGATTTAGTAATTTTAAAGTTTAATAGGTGTTAGTGTCTTTTTTTCGTAGCATACTAACGAGTTTTTTTTAGAAAATGATTGCAAGGTTTAAACACCTTACCCTTGGATGAATCCTGTAAGTCTCCTGGTGTTTAGCTCAAACAGGATGAAAGTATCTTCAAACAAAGGTTACTTCAAACAAATAACCTATTTATTGAGCAATGGCAGATTTATATGGCTCACAGCTAGGGTTGCTACCTTTTCCCAAATGTTTTACCGGCCGGTGGGGGGCGGGAACAAAAAGGGGTGGATAGTGACGTCAAAAGGGGTGGGACAGTGATGCAAAAGGGGCGGGACAGTGATGCAAAAGAGGGCGTGGCTACAGCGCCAAGATTTTCAGATGGGGGTCAAAGTCAGAAAAGATAAGTTACAGGGGATTGGGGGCAGGCTGAGGGGTCTTTTTGAAGGGTATTACAAATTTACCGGCAGCTACATTGCCGGTAAATTTGTAATACCGGCCCCGGCCTTGGCAGCAGTTCGGCCGAATCCAAAATAGTGGATTCGGTGCATCCCTAGTTTGGTTTTAATGGTGGCAACCCTATTTCTTTGTGATTTTCCCCAGCACCAGGGATTCCACGGGGTATCTTTCTCCTTGGCATTTTCCCTGCTCCTGAGTTCACCCACTCGTGTCCCTGTCTGGCAGCTTGACCACCTCCCCTTTTAAACTTTTAATCACCACCACCTAGTGGACAAACCTTGAATTAGCGCAATTACAATGGACCTAGGAAAAGGGACATAGCTACCTCTGTGAATCAAAGGACCACTTAGATGTCCAAATAGATGTCCAAATACAGGGGAAACTGTCTGAGTAAAACATACCTAAACCTCAGGGTCTCTACATACTGTAGATTTCTCTGCAGTTCATATTACATGTGTTTCATAAAAATGCTAATTGTAAGCTGATGTTATCCAGTACCTTAAAAGAGAGTCAAATATTATTGGGAGAAGTTGGTAGAAATACAGCCTCTCCTAAAACGAGACTGCAACTAGTTTCCCAGGGAAATGCAGATGTCAAAGCAGAATCGGTAGGCAGAGTACAAAGTCAGACAGACAGTCAGTGCAGGCTGCGGAGCCTCAAACATGGGAAGTCAGGCCAAGGTCAAAACACAGTAGAAGCTGAATAACCAAGGTTTAAATCGTAAGTGGGGGTCACTTCACAATGAGAACAGGCTGGAGTATCTATTTATTCACAGGGTGTATGTGTGAAGAGGCAATCCGGACGCGAGACAGCATTCCGTATGTTGGAACGAACAGGACACGCACGCTAGAAGCCAGACAGCGACAATCTATGTCGGAAAGTGAAGAAGATTGGGTAAAAATTGGGTTCCATCTATAGGGCCCCTGACAGCCACATGCACTAATTAAAAATAAGTGCTTATTAACCTAACAAAGAACACATTTGTTAGCATATAATAATAACCAAATGATGACCTCTTATTTACTAATACTGTATATATAATTAACATCAGCGCTTGGGAAATTCCTAAATCTAATTATAAACATTGGCTCCATCATAAATGAGATCATTATTATTCCAATCATTGCCTACTGAATTTCTATTTTGAGCAAGGTTCCCAGTGTTCTTCAGTAATAACTATTAAGTCATTTATATTACTGACACTTTGACAACATGAATGTCATGTTGGAACTGCTGCTGATACAGAACTCGATCCTATAGCAGTGCTTCCAAAACTGTGTAGCAGGAACCTCCAGGGCATCCCCAAGGCTTAGACTGCCATCCATCAAGATATGATGTGGAGTGTATGGGGTAAATTTAAAAAAGCGTGAAGTTCCGCCACTAGAGTGAAATTTCCGTAGCTCTTAATTCATTTCTATAGCATTTTGAAAGGCGTATTTATCAATGGGTGAAAGTGAAAGTTCACCCTTTGATAAATACGCCTATAAAAATCCCATGGAAATGAATGGAGAGTGGCGGAATTTCACTCTAGCGGCAGAACTTCCCTATTAACTTCACTCTTTGATAAATATACCCCTATATTTTTGTTTTGGGGGTTTTTTTTTTGTATTAACAATATCTGGTTTATTTCAAATGTTAGGCCACACATGGGACCTGAGCAATCACTCCAGCACACCTCAAACAGGGCTGGATTTACCCTACCTGCCCCCCTAGGCCCAGCTACTGTGCCGCCCCTCCCCGCATTTTCTGGAAGTGAATCTTTATCCAATCAGGACATGGAATACAGGGTTATGGAAGATAGCTCATAGTACAAATGGCAGCGTCAGTTAAATATTAATTATAAAACAAAAAAGTCCCTTTTTAAATTTTGCCAGCAGCATACAATCTATTTAGTTCATATTTTTCAGCAGACAGTCAGCACAATATTATAATTATTAATTATTTATGTATTAATTCATTCATTAATTAACTGTTTAACAACCTACCAAGTTCCACTGTAAGAATTGCAAATTGCTAATGAAAAAGTACAGTCACTGCAGCCACTTGAAGCTGAATCATATTCCTGATTGAATGATTTCAGTTGTAGGCCAGCAGGCAGCCAGCCAAATTCACATCAGTCATTGACAGACATGCACTTTTTGGGGCGGCTCTGTGTGTGCTATTGCACGTCCACTGTGCACAGGCAGCTCACTGTCACAGCGGGCAGCGTGCTCATGAGAACTAGCACTGGCCAGGCTGCTCCCTTCTGATTAGGCTGGCACGCCCGCGCCGAGTGACGTAACAATGAGGCACGCATGTGCAGTGACGTGATGACGTCATGCGCCGCTACGCACAGCGTGCAGCCGAAAGAAGAGGTCTGCACTGCTTTTTTACTTGTCTCTGTAGGAACTCAGCACAACACAAGCACACAGCAGGAGAGGAGCCCGGTTGGGGTGGCTACACGGCAGCCATGCTATTATACACATTCATGCTGAGCTCAGCTGCGGCAGGTCAATGTGGGGGGCGGGTGCTCTACTCTGTTTTGGGAGTGGGAACATTTTACTATAAGCTACAGACAGTATAAAGAAGATGTTAGGGGCGCCTGCTTGCCGCCCTAAACATCTTGCCGCCCTAGGCCCGGGCCTAGGGGGCCTCTCCCTAAATCTGGGCCTGTGGGTTGAAGGTAAAACAAAGCTTTATTTCACATCAATAAAACCAAGAATGCCTGGTTTGAGTGATGTGAAATAAAGCTTTGTTTTACCTTCAATTGTAGTGTGCAAAAGTTCTTGCTGATTCAGAGCTTTCAGCACTTTTCTCTCACCTCAAGCTAGAGGTCTGGTGCAATGCACCCAGGCCACCAACCTCTGCCAGTGATCGATCTCCTTTTCACTTATTTGCCTTAACCTGACCCATCCACCTTGTTAAGATTCTTGAGTGACAGTCCAGGGTTTATACACCTGGCCTCAGAGTTAGATATGGTCAACACTGATACTATGGTTTGGTTGAGCAGCACATTATTTTACATTAATGCCTTTGAAACCTTAATGCCTTTGAACCACAACAATTATCAACAGTTTCAGCACAATCCATATCTCATATTAATACTCTCTCCTGTCCCAATATTGCAGCTTCTCTCTACAACGATGCCCTTTCAACAGCACTTGACTCCCTTGCACCTTCTACCACCCGTCACAGCCGGCCAGCTAAACCCCAACCCTGGCACACTAGTGTAACACAGTACCTCAGAAGATGTAGTAGATCAGCTGAGCGACGGTGGAGAAAGTCACGAAATGATCCTGACTTCATCCACTTCAAATTCATGCTCTCCTGCTATAACCGAGCTCTATCATTAGCCAAAGAACAATACTTCTCTTATCTAATATCTACTATGTCCTCCAAACCACAGCAGCTGTTTGCCACATTTAACTCACTCCTATGCCCCCCTCCACCACCTCCACCTATTAATGTTACCGCCCAAGACCTTGCTCATTTCTTTAATGAAAAAATCGATCTCATTAGGCTGAGCATACCGTCCGACAACAATCTCAGACCAACGTGCAGTCCACTCACATCTACTTTGCACTCCTTCACCCCTGCAACTCTAGATGAAGTTAGCAAACTTCTAGCCAGCTCAAAACCCACCACCTGCTCCCTTGACCCCATACCCTCTCGCCTTCTCCACCCAATCTCTGACACACTCTCTCCTGCACTTACCCACTTATTCAATCTTTCACTCTCTACTGGTACCTTTCCATCATTATACAAACAAGCACTAATCACTCCTATCCTCAAAAAACCTTCCCTTGATCCCAGCTCTCCCACTAACTATCGACCGGTCTCCCTTCTTCCATTCGCATCCAAAATACTAGAAAGGCTTGTTTACAAACGCCTGATCCAGCATCTCACTCACAACTCCCTCCTCGACCCCCTGCAATCTGGCTTCCGCCCATCACACTCGACTGAAACTGCACTCACCAAAGTAACCAATGATCTTCTATTGGCAAAGTCTAAAGGTCATTATTCCATTCTAATCCTTCTTGATCTCTCTGCAGCCTTTGATACAGTTGACCACACACTCCTCCTTGACATTCTACACTCATCGGGACACTGCTCTTTCATGGTTTACATCTTATCTGTCTGACCGTTCCTTTAAAGTTTCCTTCTCTAACTCTACTTCTACTACTTTCACACTCTCTGTTGGAGTTCCTCAAGGCTCTGTTCTTGGCCCCCTGCTGTTCTCGCTCTATACAACTTCACTAGGAAAACTAATTCAGTCATTTGGACTTCAGTATCACCTTTATGCTGATGACACCCAACTCTACTTGTCTACTCCTGATCTTTCTAACTCTGTCCTTTCCCAAGTCACAGACTGTCTCTCTGCTGTCTCCTCCTGGATGTCACAGCGCCACCTGAAACTGAACCTTTCTAAAACAGAACTCATCATATTTCCTCCAAGATCTTCCCCTGTCCCTCAGATATCACTCACCGTAAACAACACCACCTTTCATTCCACCACACAGGCACGCTGCCTAGGAGTCATCTTAGACTCTCATCTATCTTTTTCACCACACATCCAAACACTTGCAAAATCTTGCCGTATTCAACTGCGCAACATTGCTCGAATACGACCCTATCTCAGTTCAGAATCAACTAAAACACTGATTCAGTCTCTCATCATCTCCCGCCTTGATTACTGCAACTTACTCCTCACAGGTAGTCCAACAAGTCACCTTTCACAACTCCAATCTGTTCTAAACGCGGCCGCTAGACTCATTCATCTAGCTCGCCGCTCAACATCAGCTGCTCCCATATGCATGTCCCTTCACTGGCTCCCAATCTCATCTAGAATCAAATTCAAATTACTTACACTCACATTCAAGGCCCTTAATAAAGAAACCCCTCCCTATATTTCATCTCTAATCTCCAAATACACTCCTTCACGAAACCTACGCTCTGCTTCTGATCTTCGCCTCACTTCTCCTCTGGTGACTTCTGCCCATTCTCGTCTACAAGACTTCTCTCGGGCTTCTGCTTTTCTCTGGAACTCTCTGCCACAAGCTGTCAGACTTTCCCCTTCCTTCCAAACTTTCAAGCGCTCCTTAAAGACCCATCTGTTTAAAGAGGCCTATTCGATGTACCTTAATTAATCATTGCTGTATCAAAAATGACAAATTGTTTATACAATCCTAATGTCTCAATTGTACCCTAACCTTTTAGTTTGTAAACCCTATTGTACTCTGTAATCCTTGTCTGCTATCCACCATTTATTCCCTGTTTGCTATAACTGCAGTAAAGCACTGCGTATCTTGACAGCGCTATATAAATAAATGATGATGATGATGATGATGATTATTACACATGGGGCCTGGACATTTAGGGGGTTATTTATCAAAGTCCGATTTTACCTCAACATTTTCAGCTACAAACTCCGATCAAATCCGCTCAGGTTTTATACGCTTGGGAACTTGGTGTTTAATTGCTAAAATCTGAAAATGTCTCACTGTTTTCTTAAAACCACTTTGACCAAACTCCCATGCACATTTTTACCGTATTTATCAATACATTTACTAGAAAAATTCTGGTGCGGGAAAAGACTCAATAAAATAGTTTAAAGAATCTGAATTGTATGATTTTTTTCATTTTTGACTCTTGAAAAGTTTTCCTGAAGAGTTTTTTCAGATAATTGCTTGAAAAATATGAATTATTCGGAATTATAGTACAAAACCCAGCACAGATCATGATATCTTCCAATTGTAAATGGGACATCAGCCACTGACTTCTACGTGATCTTGATAGGTTTGAGATGGAATAGTTTTTTATTCGGACTCTTAGCAGCCTCGGGTTTTAATAAATCACAAAAATGTAGGTTTTTTTTCCCTATGAAAATCTTTTTTTCCCCTTAGAAAAAAATGAGACTTTAGTAAATAACCCCACTCAGTGTGAACAGGCATAAATGCTATTGCATGTTGTTGCTATAACACAGTGATGTCACATCTACAGTACATCTGTCAACAGAGGTAACATTATGCTGCCCACTTCCATTTAGAATTAACCACTTCTCCCATAGCTTTATTTTTCCAGTTTGCTAACTTCCTCTACTTTCAAAATGATGTTGTTAGATACAGGCTGCACTTCCCACAGAATGTTCTCTACAATATTCCTATAACTCATATCCTCCCATGTGTTTTTTGTTTTTTTAAAGCCACTTTACTCCCAACTGACGTTTTATAAAGGTCAGTTCTCCCACACCTTGTTCAATCTTTTATCACAAAATTCATACCAGGTTAAGAATACCCAATATTGATCTAGGTTGCTTTGCTAGCTCTTGTAATAAAAATCGAATAGGTATGACGTTAAAAACTGTATCCCTATGTATGTCTTTTCTGATGTCTATTTTCTCTTCAACTATCTTGTTTGTGTCCTACATTGCACATTTCATAAGCTGAAAGGGACCACATCTTGAAAACCAACTTTGAAACAAATCTGAATAATTTGATGTTGGATACTCCTTAAATAACAGAAATGTGACTTATAATAAGGTTTTGAGGTATCCAAACTTTGTGTTGATTCAAGGGGACCCTGGTCAAAAGTGGAATCCAAAAGAGGGGCTTGAACCCAAAAAGACTAAATAACATCCTATATTACTTGTATGCTATTTAGCTCTTCCTTTTACTTTTTTTCTCTAACCTCTTCATATTTTCTTTTTTTTCTCCCCTTAAGCGGCAGAAGTACATGAGTACTGCAGAGAGCAAGAGCATGTCCCTTAGTACTCATGCATGGATCACTTCTACCCAAAAGAATGCCAGTGGTATGCAATATAATACAGTTATCAGCTAGCAACTTCTGGTGGTGTTTTTACTTTGTCCTCTTCAGGTGCATTGCCCCCATTTTATGGACTGCCCAGGAGGCCTACTCTTCCCTCTTTCAAATTCTTCTCTTCTGTAGTCATTATTCTGATGCATTATTATTATATTTTCCTGCTATTTTCTCTGCCCTGCTTTCTGGATATTTTCTTTTCATGCCTCACTGTATTTTACTACTTCAAAGCCATTATCGATCTTGCCTATTACTGAGAGCAGCTGAGAGCACATCATTTTGTTTTAACTTCATTCTCATTCCTGCAATCTGAGCCTTGTTATTTGAGTTTGTTTTACCTATATCCTAGTCATTGTGAATTTTAGGTATTTAAACCCAGCCTTGTATTCATTATTGTTCACTGTTCATTTTCACTTTTGGTTTGGCCTTGAATACTCTTACTCCTTGTTTGGTTGCTATTGTCTGGACTCACCAGGCACTATAATGTTTGAAAGTCCATCGCTGTTTATCTTTTCTTTGTCTACTGTACACTTTAGGGCAGTGACACATGCAACAGCCCAGCAACAAATCACCTCTTCTTCGGGCGACTAATCCCCCCGAAAAGCATCCCCGCCTGCTAGAATCTAAATCACCAGTGGGATGGCACTCGGAGAACTTAATTTTCCGAAGTCGCCCGAAGTTGCCTCAAGAGGAAACTTCGGACAACTTAGAAAAATGAATTGAGCCATCCCACGGCGATTTACATTTTAGCAGGCGGGAAAGCTTTTCGCAGAGATGTCACCTGAATAAGAGGCGATTTGTCGCTGGGCGACTAAGCCCCCCAGAATTTAACGTGTGTCGCCACCCTTAATTGCTTTGCTATTTACCCTCATCTTTTGGCTGCCCATAGTGAATGGCTTTGTTAAAATGTAGCAATGTTGAAACCCTGTTATTATATAACTACCCATATTGAAATTTCTCACCCACAATTTAATTTATAAATATGATAAGAACTGCATGGTGTCAGGACTTCCTCCCTGCCCTGTTATATGTGTGTTCCTTATCTTTACCCTTTTGATCCTAAGTTCATCAGAACAGAACATTTCAACATATTCAAAATATTTGGGGAACAACTGACACAAAAAATACATTGTATGTAATTAAGAAGGAATTGTATTGTTAAGGACCTTGTTTAAATTTATTTTGAGAAAAAAATGGGAGTAGAATAGTAAGTAAAATGTTGTGGATATATTTTTTCCTATAAACTTCTTTCTACTTTCTTCTAAACTAAGCAAATGGTATATTTTAGCAATGTGGCACACATAAAATAAGGGTGATTTTGATATGAGCTGTAAATGTGACCGTGGCCCATAGGCCCATATATAAAGTAAGAGATGGTGGCAAGTAAAACATGTACAGACAGAAAGATAGCCAGCAAAGATAGCTAGATAAGGTTGTCATGCACAAACATGGTAAGCCTGTAGCATAAAGATGGCCGTAGACATAGAGATCTGCTCATTTGGCAATGTCGCCAAACGAGCGGATCTCTCCCCAATATGCCCACATTGAAGTGGGTGATATCGGGCAGATCCGATCATGGGCCCTAGGGCCCAAGGATTGGATCATAATGGATCGGTCAGATCACGGCACTGCATAGACGCACAGATGCAGCCGCGATCCGACAGGATTTTTAACCTGCCCGATCGAGATCTTCGGGCAGATATCGATCTTGGAAGCCCGTCCGATGGCCCCCACATGGGCCAATAAGCTGCCGACTCAGTCTGTTGGCAGCTTTTATCGGCCTATGTATGGGGGCCTTAAGAAGAATGGAAGAAGTCTAAAAGTATATGTAACCACATTTCTTGTAGAATTGGATCACACTCTCTTAAACTGCTATTACTCCTTTGCAATCCATGGCCCTGAGATCTATTTGCACATGAAAGATGCAGGGAACTGGGATAGTGTGCCCTGAGGATCACCTCTGATCTCCTACAGATCCTTGAGGAAATGCCAATAAAATAGCAAGGAGGCTTTAGAAGCAGATAGCAGAACTTCCAAAAAAACCTATACATATGTATACAGTGTAAACTTTTTATACATTATATAGGTCACACCCATTTCCAAGATTATCGATACAATTTTCCGTGACAGATTAGTACAGCCTTATTTTACAACCCTAGAACTAGCAACAAGTCACAATGGTGGCAAACGTAACATGAATTATATTATTTTATGACAAAAAAGATCAAGTAATCCACATTGCCATAGGGCAGCAGTAAGGATAGGGCCCCATTGTGAACTGCACCTCCTGTCGCTTCCTAATTTAAATGTCGGAATGATGAGTAAGTTAGGGTGCTGATCGTGGGCAGGAGGAGGGAAGCCTATGTGCCTATGTCCTATTTGTAGGGGAAACTGCAGGTCTCCTCACTACAAAATGTAATTTTAAAAAAAATACTTCCCACATTGCTTCACAAATTACCCCTACAATTGTGTGCCAGGGTCAGTGATACCCAAACTATAATATTGATTAAGTTTAGGCTGAAATTGTTATTACAGGTATGGGATCTGTTATCCAGAATGCTCGGGACCTGGGGTTTTCCAGATATGGATCTTTCCGTAATTTGGGTCTTCATGCCTTAAGTCTACTATTTTATTCGCCCATCACTACCCTACACCATCAGGTAAGTATCTAACCAAAAAGCAGATCTTATAGTATATACCTATGCTGCTTACAAACTGTATACCTTGATTGCACTACTTGAATGTACTACTACTGTAGTGTGCTTGCCTGATTTTAGAAACCAAAGCAACACTATCATTGTGTAGCATTGGGCAAAACAAAAACATATACAGATATTGGGCCCTATTATCCAGAATGCTCGGACCCGGGGTTTTCTGGATAATGGATCTTTCTGTAATTTGGATCTTCTTCATACTTCATAGGCTACTAGAAAACCATATAAACATGAAATAAACCCAATAGGCTGGTTTTCTTCCAATAAGGATTAATTATATCTTAGTTGGGGTTAAGTACAAGCTACTGTTTTATTATTACAGAGAAAAAGGAAATCGTTTTCAAAAATTTGGATTATTTGGATAAAATGGAGTCTATTCCGTAATTTGGAGCTTTCTGGATATCGGGTTTCCGGATAAGGGATACTATACCTGTATTGTTTTTATAACATAACTTCATGAACACTACTAAAGTTTGTACCTTCATAGCACTTTACAGAATGATACAATAAATACCCTTCTCATTTAAAATAGGACATTTGTTGTCTAGAAATAGCTTAACTATAGGTGCTCCATTAATAAAAACAAACTTTAAATGTAAAAGAAAATTTAACTTTTTGACTGTCATCCTCAGTATCAAATAAGACGGTATTGTAGCAATGGATATTATTCTAGGAGACACTGCAGAAATCTTTTCCAGTCCGGTAGATGTTTGGGTCCAGGGTTACCCATTAATAAGGCTAGACTAGTGGGGGGCATGAGTCCAGTTTTATTTACATAATAATATATAATGATACAATGTTACTAAATCTTGTGATCCACATAGGGGCAGATATATCAAGGGTCGAATTGCGAAGTACAAAAAACTTTGAAATTCGACCATCGAATTGAAAAACTTGGCAATTTGGCAATTGTACGATCGAAAAAAAATCGTTCAAAACATTCGATTCTAGCGTACGATCGAAGGATTTTTATTGGATGTGTAAAGACTTTAAAAAAGTTTTTAGAAGGTCCCCATAGGCTAACATAGCAATTCTGCAGGTTTAATTTGGCGAAGTATTGAAGTCAAAGTTTTTTTCGGAAAACATGTTTTTTTCAAAACGCATCAGTTAATAGTGCTGCTCCAGCAGAATTCTGCACTGAAATCCATTTCTCAAAAGAGCAAACAGATTTTTTTATATTCAATTTTGAAATCTGACATGGGGATAGACATTTTGTCAATTTCCCAGCTGCCCCAAGTCATGTGCCTGCACTTAAGAAGAGAAATGCTTTCTGGCAGGCTGCTGTTTTTCCTTCACAAGGTAACTGAATGTGTCTCAGTGAGACATGGTTTTTTACTATTGAGTGTTGTTCTTAGATCTACCAGGCAGCTGTTACATTGTGTTAGGGAGCTGTTATCTGGTTACCTTCCCATTGTTCTTTTGTTTGGCTGCTGGGGGGGAAAGGGAGGGGGTGATATCACTCCAACTTGCACTACAGCAGTAAAGAGTGACTGAAGTTTATCAGAGCACAAGTCACATGACTTGGGGCAGTTGGGAAATTGACAATATGTCTAGCCCCATGTCAGATTTCAAAATTGAATATAAAAAAATCTGTTTGCTCTTTTGAGAAATAGATTTCAGTGCAGAATTCTGCTGGAGCAGCACTATTAACTAATTCATTTTGAAAAAAATTTCCCATGACAGTATCCCTTTAAAGAGACAGTACTTTGATTATCGAATGGTCGAATATTCGAACGATTTTTACTTCGAATCGAAGTCGAAGTAAATTCGAAGACGTAGTATCCTATTCGATAGTTGAAGTATCCAAAAAATTACTTTGAATTTCTAATTTTTTTACTTCGAAAATTCCCTCGAATTCACTTCGACCTTTGATAAATCTGCCCCCAAATAATAAAAACATAAGAGTTTTGGTACTTTGTGCCATAGTGCATCAATTCACCTAGTAAATGGTTCATCAGTGGGGGGAAACATGAAAAAGAGTCATAGATTCTATTAATTTCCTAACATGTCATAAAAACATAACTCAGATAACTATGGTGCAAAGGCTGCCCTGCCAGAATACACAACAATACACAGGTGGGCGACAGCAGAGGTCAATTCCCTTCAGCCCTTTCTTATTTCCACAATAGCTCAGCATGACTCCGGTTACATTAAGTCAAAGATATTATATTATATATATTATATAGATTTTTTCATTTGTTTTTATTTTAGTACCATGTTCACTGAGATCAATCATACATACAGGGTTTGTATTTTGGTAACTGATCATTACTGAATGGTGTTGCACTTAAACTGGAGTGCAGTTCTGCTGCCCCATAGTGACCATTTGAGGTAGTATGTTTTCACGCGATCAGTATGTTGATTCAAGCTGGGTTACATATACTGTAAGTCACATCCATTCTTTGGGGCCGAAGCGCCTAACGCTAGCGTGAATTCGCTAGCCTTGGGCATTTTCATTACTTCGCCGATTAACTAACGAACGTTGGTGTAACTTCGCTAGTGTTGCTTCTCACCCTTACGCCTGGCGAATTTGTGCAACGGACGTAACTACGCAAATTCACTAATGCGCGCATTGTTCTGAACACTACCTTTTACGCCAGACTTCCTTCGCCACCTCAGACCAGGCAAAGCGCAATAGAGTAGATAGGGATTCCTTCAAAAAAAGTTAAAAAATTTTCAAAGTCCCAAAAAACGCTGGCTGAAAAAGATCGAAAAAATTTTTTGGGGCTCCCCTCCTTCCCCCCTACATTTCCTAACTCATGGCACCTTAACTATACAGTGGGCACATGTGTAGGGCAAAATAAAAATTTTATTTGATGTTTTGAAGGTTTCCCAGGCATTTGTAGTGCTGCTTCATATTCCTCCATTGAAAGTTGAATTTGGCGCCGTAAGCAAATTAACCATCGCTAGCGTAACTTCGCTTCGCTTAGCGAATCAATGCTAGCACAACTTCGCAACCTTACGCTACCCCTGAGCGCAACTTCGGATTTTAGTGAATTTGCGGAGCGCTGGCGAAACTACGCCTGGCGAAGTGCGGCGAAGTTACGCCTGGCACAACTACGAATCTTAGTGAATGTCCCACTTTGTGTCCATCTGTGCTGATGGGGTTCCGGCCGTCCTGATATATGCTGCTTTCATTTTAATGTTAACAAACCTTTTCTGATGTAAAACTAAAGCAGCTGTCACAATGGAAGACTTTCCCACGTGAATGAAAGATGAGGGACAAAGGCAAGTATCTCTCTCAACTTGATTTTCATCTTAATTGTCCAGTTGCATAAGCAAAGATGGAAAGTGCTATGATGTAATATGCCAACAGCTAAAAAGAACTGCTAAGCTTTGAATCTGAACAGCCTTGAAGCTTTGCCCAAAAGCAAAAGAAAAGCTGGCACCCAATGAAACGTTGGAGCAGTTCTGTCTACCACAAAATAATTGACTGTGTCTTTCAGGAGACGTAGAGATTTCTTTCAAAGCATGTCAGCTCCTTTTATTAACCCATTGTGCATTTTGCCTGGCAGCTTCTTCCAGGGTGGCCCAGTCTTTCCTTATAGGGAGCAGAGCTGAATGACGAGCATTAGCAAAAAAAAAAAATCGATGAAATGTAGATTTCAAATGGTTAATACAACCTGGAGCACATACTTCTTTTTACATGTTTTTAGGCCAACATAAATCCTGTGTTACACAATTTAAAGGGGATGTTGATCTTTAAATTAACTTTTAGTATGATATAGAGAGTGATATTCGGGGAAAATTTGCAATTCGTTTTCATTTTATATTATTTGCGGGTTTGGAGTTATTATACTGTAGCTCTTTATTCAGTAGCTCTCCAGTTTGCCTTTTCAGCAATCTGTTTGCTAGGGTCCATAGCAGCTATGAATTGATTTGAGTAAGATTCTTTAATATGGATAGGAGAGACAATATAAATGAGTAATAAAAAGTAGCAATATCTAGGGATGCACCGAATCCAGGTTTGGGATTCTGCCAGAATTTGGCCTTTTTCAGCAGGATACGGATTCGGCAGAATCCTTCTGCCAGGCCAAACCGAATTTGCATATGCATATTATGGGGAGAGGGAAATCACATGACATTTTGTCACAAAACAAGGATGTAAAAAAAATGTCCCCTTCCCATCCCACATTTGCATATGCAAATTAGGATTCGGATTCAGTTTGGTATTCGGCCGAGCAGTCGGTCAGTGACCCCCATTTGGAAGCTTGAAACAGACGAAGGCAAATAATTTAAAAAAAACAACAAAAAAGAAAAAATGAAGACCAATAGAAAAGTTGCTTTGAATTAGCCATGCTATAATATTCTAAAAATTAACCTAAAGGGATACTGTCATGGGAAAAAATGTTTTTTTCAAAAATCAGTTATTAGTGCTGCTCCAGCAGAATTCTGCACTGAAATACGTTTGTCAAAAAAGCAAACAGATTTTTTTATATTCAATTTTGAAATCTGACATGGTGCTAGATATATTATCAGTTTCCCAGCTGCCCTCAGTCATGTGACTTGTGCTCTGATAAACTTCAGTTACTCTTTACTGCTGTACTGCAAGTTGGAGTGATATCATCCCCTCCCTTTCCCCCCCCCCAGCAGCCTAACAACAGAACAATGGGAAGGTAACCAGATAGCAGCTCCCTAACACAAGATAACAGCTGCCTGGTAGATCAATAGTAAAATCCAGGTCCCACATTCAGTTACAGTAGGAGAAACAACAGCCTGTCAGAAAGCAGTTCCATCCTAAAGTGCTGGCTCTTTCTGACCAGGCAAAATGACCTGAGATGGCGCCTACACACCAAAATTACAACTAAAAAAAAATACACTTGCTGGTTCAGGAATGAAATGAGATTGAATTATTTGCAGTGTAAACAGTGTAATTTAGAAATAAAAACGACATCATAAAAATCGTGACAGAATCCCTTTAATGAATGACCGCAGTTTGCAAAATTAGAAGCACATTTGAGTGCAAGCCACTTCATCCACCAGCGTACAATTCTGAGGTTGACATATTTCAGTGGCACTGTGTGTCACTTTGCAACCTCAGAGCAATCAGAAATGAATTTTAGGGGTAACAAACATTAGTGATGTGGGTGAGAGGAACCTGCTAGGTTTGCAGGTTTGGTTTGTGGCTGTTTTCTACTGGCATTTAAACTACGGTATGTGTTGCTTAGCTGGCAGAGCCTGGAGGGTGCACTAAAGAAATGCATTAGCAAATACACTTTTGTTAATTTCTTGCTTCTTGGGATAGTGAATACTATGGAATGTTGGGACTTCAGCTTATCTGATATGACAATGCTGTTAAATACTCTATCCTAATTTTAGGATGAAATAAAGCATTCTCTGGGTTCTCAAAGAACTTGAAACGAACATTAAATAAATACGAATTGCTGCTACAATTTATATCATGTGAACTTTTAAATATCTTCAAAAATGAATCTGAGACATCCCACCTCAAATTTCCTGTTTGTCAATAGTTATGACCTAGTTTAATATGTTGAGAATGAGGTTAGCAGATCACGTATCAGAAACACTTGTAATGAATGCAAGTGGTTTTTCACTAATTGAAAACGGACTGTATTTACATTCAGTACAATCAGCCATTGTCACTGGATGCTCTAAAAAATTCCACATTTTCCATATGACCCTTTTTAGTTCAGAATGGCTGCACCTTTCTAAACAAAGTACTTCCATTCCTTTATTTTATATTTATAATATGATCTGGTTGAGATCCCATGGAACGTTCTAACATAAAAGTTATATAAATAAAACTTTAAGTTAAGGAAATAGTAATTTCAGAGACCAAACTGAGCAAAACCACCTACATACATACAGTAGAACCCCCATTGTACGTTTTTCAGGGGACCAGAAAAAATTTATGTAAAATCCAGGAAAATGTCAAATCTGGGAAATGTAGTATATATTGGTGGGATCACAAAATATAAATGGGGGAAAGCTTAAAATTAGGGTATGTAAAATTGAGGATTTACTGTACTGGTGTGGGATCTGTTATCTGGAAACCCATTATCCTGAATTATGGAAAGCCCATCTGTCATAGACTAAATTTTATACAAATAATCCTAAATTTTAAAAATGATTTCTTTTTTCGCTGTAATAATAAAACCGTTTCTCGTACTTGATCCAAACTAAGATATAATTAATCCTTATTGGAACCAAAAACACTTTATTGGGTTTATTTAATGTTTATATGGAAAGCCCATCTGTCATAGACTAAATTTTATACAAATAATCCTAAATTTTAATAATGATTTCTTTTTTCGCTGTAATAATAAAACCGTTTCTTGTAGTTGATCCAAACTAAGATATAATTAATCCTAAATGGATTCAAAAGCACTTTATTGGGTTTATTTAATGTTTATATGGTTTTCTAGTAGCCTATGAAGTATGAAGAAGATCCAAATTACAGAAAGATCCGTTATCCAGAAAACCCCGGGTCTGAGCATTCTGGATAAAAGGATCCAATATCTGTATATGTTTTTGTTTTGCCAAGTGCTACACAATGATAGTGTTGCTTTGGTTTCTAAAATCAGGCAAGCACACTACAGTAGTAGTACAATCAAGTAGTGCAATCAAGGTAAACAGCATAGAAATATACTATAAAATCTGCTTTTTGGTTAGATACTTACCTGATGGTGTAGGGTAGTGATGGGCGAATAAATTCGCCTGGCACAAATTCGAGGTGAATTTCTACGTTTCACTGCCGTCGAATAAATTCGCAAATCTCCTGTGAAAATTCACTGCAAAATTTCGTCAGCTTCAAATTTTTTTGGATGCACACCCAAAAAGTCGATCAAGTCAAAATCGGCGCGCATCGACACTATTCAGATGCCCATTGACTTTAACGCTAGCATCAGCTTGGACACGGGTGTCAATTTCCACTATTTTTTTTTGAAAATGTCAGATTTCCACGATTTTTTTCGTGAAGATGTCCGAATTTCACGTTTTTTTCTCGGGAAAAATTTCCAATTTCACAATTTTCTGGCAAATTTTTTGCAGTTTCGAGAATTTTGTGGGAAATTCACAAATTTTTTGGCAAAACGGAAGAAATTCACCCATTACTAGTGTAGGGGTCACAGTAATATATTTTGAATACTGTGCACTTATGTGGAGTTACTTGTTATAAGCCAGAACATTCTGTAGGTAATTTAGGCACTTAATTGTTATTAAAAGATAATTATTACCTGTCCCTTGTCTTTTCTCCAGGTGCCTACACTATAAGCAATAAGACTTTAGGTCCTTGCTCTGCCAGCCCTTTAGGACAATGGCACAAATCATGTTTTCATTGCCAGTGTAAAAATGCCATGTATGTAGTGACAGGAATGCATTCCACCTGTCACTTAACTGGGGGTAGATTTCATCCAGAAAATGCAAACACTAGCGGAAAAAAAAATCAATAGTAATACTGTTATGCTACATTAGTTTGGCACAATTCCAGTATTGAAATCCTGTGTGCATTAGTAAATTAATGACAGAATGTTAGTCTTAATGTATATTCACTGTATAGCTATTAAAGACTGCTTGGCTGTTAAAAGCCATATCCATTTGAAGTTAACAATCCACAATCAGTTTATGTTGGTGGATCCATGCCAAAGAAGGGAACAACATCATGGAATTACACAAAAATCTAGGTAATAGGTGGTAGGTATGGGCTACTACTAGAAAAAAACTGCACAAGGAGGCATTTGTGCAGCCACAGTTGAGATCTGCAAAGATTTTTTCATGTTCTCGTCATGGCTGAGTGGGGTTCCTGATTGTTAGGGCTACACTACACAGCCTCATTGTAGCTTACAAAATAGATGAGTATTAATTTAAGGAAATTAGACATATCTAATATGCATCTGGAAGCACCATGTATAGACACAAATATGAAGCAATGTAGTAATCACTACACAAGTTCAATTGGCTTTAGATAAAATTGCCCATAGTATATATAAGAATGTCAGCTTCACTGGGGCACGGAATGATTTGATTCTTGAATGATGTATAATACCTGTATATTCCTGTAATGAGTATGTGGGCACTATATAAATAATAGAATTAATTTGCAATGGACTTAGAAACATATTATGTTGATTATTTTTATGGGTGCTTATATAGGGGCAGATTTATCAAAGGTCGAGGTGAATTTTCGAATGGAAAAAAATCGGGAATAGTTCAAATTCGATTTGAACTTGAAAAAACATGCAAAAATACGAATGTCGAAATTTATCATGTACTGTCTCTTTAATAATTCGACTTTGACCATTCGCCATTTAAAACCTGCTGAATTGCTGTTTTAGCCTATAGAGGACCTCCTAGAACCTATTTGGAGTCAATTGGTGAACTTTGAAAAATCAAAGTTTTTTCAGGGAAAAACTTTGAATCGAATTAGATCGAATGCTCTATTCCTTTGATTTGTACGATTCGGCTAAATACGGACCAATTCATTCGAAAACTGACCTATTCGATCAAAAAAACTTCAACTTAATTCCGGTTGGATTTTTTTGAATTCGAAATTTTTTTCAATTTGAAATTCGACTCTTGATAAACATGCCCCTTAAAGGAACAGTAACACCAAAAAATGAAAGTGTTTTAAAGTAATGAAAATGTACTGTTGCCCTGCACTGGTAAAACTGATCTGTTTGCTTCAGAAACACTACTATAGTTCATATAAACAAGCTGCTGTGGAGCTATGGTGGAAATTGAAAAACGGCTATATGGCACAGGTTAACAAATGGATAACAGATAACACTATTGGATAGACAGAGCTTATCTGCTATCTGCTGTGTAACCTGAGCCTTTTCTCCTTTGAATGGCTGCCCCCAGTGCTACACAGCAGCTTATTTATATAAACAATAGTAGTGTTTCTTAAGCAATGTTCATTACTTTAAAACACTTTTACTTTTTGATGTTACTGTTCCTTTAATAGATAGATAGATGATAGATAGATAGATAGATAGATAGATAGATAGATAGATAGATAGATAGATAGAGAGAGAGAGAGATGATCAATAGAGAGAGAGAGAGATAGATGAGAGAGAGAGAGAGAGAGAGAGAGAGAGAGAAAGATGATAGAGAGAGAGAGACAGATAGATGAGAGAGAGAGAGAGAGAGAGAGAGAGAGAGAGAGAGAGAGAGATCAATAGAGAGATAGATAGATAGATAGATAGATAGATAGATAGATAGATAGATAGATAGATAGATAGATAGATAGATAGATAGATAGATAGATAGATAGATAGATAGATAGATAGATAGATAGATAGATAGATAGATATTTTGTGTAATTAATCATAGACATTAGAAAAATAATATTTTTATAATTGTTTCTGTACGTTATTTATATAGCCTGAACGTTTGTGTTCATTCTCATACTGTTTTTTCCGGAGATTTCCTTTATTCTTCGAATTCAGGAACAGGCATCTCTGTACTTCTAATAGTTTGTGTAAATTGTTGCTTGTCTGCGTGAGGGTGGTGACCTACTTAAACCTGAGGGTGGATGTGGTTATACAGAGAGAGTCTTTAGTTTTATCAATCTGATTTAGGTTTCCATTTAAGTGGGGCGGAAACTGTGCATTCACCCCTTCCCACACATCAAACTTTTATTTATTTCCCGTTAATATACACTTTCCATCACAGTGGTTGTGGAGTGTGGACTGGAAAAGGAGTGAATGTTAACAAAATGATTATCTGCCATTCCATATCTGGTGTAATGAGCTACACTCCACAAGGCTTCCAGTTTAACCAGGTGTCACCTTTACTGCCCATTATCTCCCAAAAGCAGCACATAAACCTTCCAGGAATCCCTGCCCTCCCATACTGCTCTTGAAAATACAGAATTGTACAGAAGGGTTGGTGGTCTAACCTTGAATCAAATAATGGAACCCCATTCCATAGTGTACAGCAATAGGATACATTTGATTAGACACACATAAGGTGGTTCTTGTGTATAGTCCTGAGCATTGGAAGTTTCAGTAGGCTTTAACATTTTCATATATTGGTCCTATATACATTTTATTTGTATGCAGTTGCATCTTTATAGAACAGGATTCCCTTTATGAAACCTAGATTTGTAATCGTGCATAAATATGTTCAAGCTTTGATATCTACTAAAAGGATAGTGTTGTCATAATACAAAACTGTTCAATCTACAAGTACAAGTGTGCAATTTCAGACACAAGTTGCCAGGATTTTTACCCATAAAGCAGTGTACTTTCCCACACTTCCAGTGCAATTGCGACCAGGAAGGGGTCTGTGCTTGGTGCACTTATGTCCGATTCATGTACTTGTACAGATATGGGACCTCTTATCCAGAATTAAACAAATAAGGTGCAGTTACTGAGAGAAAGGGCCTTTCTCTCAGTAACTCCATATTATTTGTATAATTGTCACACCTGAGATGGGGGTATAGACAGAGATTGAGAGGCTTATAAATATCTCCAGACGCGCAGTCACCTTCATAGGGGGGAAATTCACTAAAGGGTGAAGTGACTAACGTTAGCGAATGATGCCAGCGTGATGTCATTTTAGGACTTCGCCGATTTACTAACAGGCGCAGGTGTAAATTCCCTAGCGAAGGAGACTGTATCGCTACTTCCCACTCTGGGAATTTTCACTCTGGCGAATGGACATAACTACGCAAATTCACTAAGATGCGGATTTTACTGAACGTTACCTCTTGCGCCAGACTTGCCTTCACCACCTCAGACCAAGCGAAGTGCAATAGAGTAGATAGGAGTTCCACAAAAAAAACCTGAATATTTTTTTAAGTCCCAAAAAACACTGGCGACTTTTCCTTTTTTCAGGGTAATAGGCTGCAAAAGATCTTCATTTTTATTTAGGGTACCCGGCTTCCCCCCTACATTTCCTTACATATGGCACATAAACTATACACTGGGCTCATGTGTAGGTCAATATAACAACTCTATTTTATTTTATTAAGGTTCCCTGGGCTTGTGTAGTGTAATGTATTTGCTGCAACATTTACGTCCATTGAAATTTAACTTCCCGCGGTATTAAAATTAGCCAATGCTAGCGCAACTTCGCTTTGCTTGCTGAATTAACGCTAGCGAAACTTCGCCATCGTTCGGCACCCTGGACGCAACTTTGCATTTTAGTGAATTAACGTTGTCCTGGCGAAGTGTGGCGATGTGGACGAAGCTGTCGGTGGCAAATTTCGGCAGGTTAGTGACCGCTTATTAACATTAACTCCCAACATTTTGGAAGTAAAAAGAGGGACAAAAAAATTTTTCCCGCACGTAGCGCAGCAAATTGTTTGACCACACCCCTTTCTGTGGCCACACCCCCTAATTACCATGTTTGTTTTACAAAATTTGTCAGGTTATGAAAGTTTGAAAATATTTCTCCTTATCTAAACTGTGTTTTTGTGTCTCAAAATTGTTACAAAGTATCTTATTTGCACCTGTTAGCTGTTCTGGGCTCTCTGCTAAAAGCCAATTAAGTGAGAAACTTTGTTTCTTTTTCTGGCTGTTCAGTGCAGAGAAAAGAGGGACTTTCCAGTACAAATGAGGGACTGCGGGTTGAGCTGTCAAAAGAGGGACTGTCCCTCCGAAAAAGGGACAGTTGGGAGGTATGCCTATAATGTCATTCTGCAGAGCCTGTTTCAGATCAAACTTACAGGCCTGTAATTGGCAGGCAGATGCTGTAAACTCTTTTTAAATATTGAAAATATTGAAATTATTTGACTTCCTATTTATAAAGTTCATAAACTTGTTACATGCCAGATTGTTGAGGACATTGTGCTATATTGTATCTAGTGACAACAGATGCAGGCTTCATTATAATAAAATGAAAGTCATTTGGTTATATGTGTATATAATGTCTAATATATATAAGTGTATATAATATAGTGTATATAATAGAGGAGTATATTATATGCAATGAGCTGGTGCTGTCCTGTGTATCGCTATCATATTTTTAATCTTGGTTTTCCTAGAATGTGATCATATTTAAGAAAGCTCTCGAATGGGTTCATCTAAATCTCGTTTGACCAAAGAAATTATACTCTAATGTTAGTCTCCACCTATCTTCAAAACATTCAACCTGAGTTTTGAAGAAAACAAAAAACATAAACATCCAATTCCCATTGATCTAGTGTTATTTTAGTAGATCTGAGCTAGAGAGATGAAATTACTGAACAATGCTTTGTATTCGATACGTCATCATTTTTAAAAATTCAGATTTCAGGATAAAGAAAACTTGGAGAAGTCTGACCTCAACCTAAGCTAAATCGTACCCATAGTTCGCATCCAACACTTGCTATGCAGAATTTTTTTAGTTAAGGCCATACTTGACATTTGCAAAAAAAAAACACAACTTGTGGCATTAGCCTTCAACATATAGTTATTTTGAAATTTGAAACCAGAGAAGACAAGATGGTTAATTTACAAAACCAATGCAAATTGCAAAATGCAGGCACAAATCTACATGTTTTACCCACAATGCAGTGCAAGTTGCATACATTTTAGCTCTTTGCTTGTTGTTCATGAAACCAAGCCATTCAAAAAAAAAATCCCCAACCTTCAACAGCATAACGTTACATATCTTAGCTAAAATGCTTTAGAAACAGCTATGCAATAGCCTCAATCCTCTTTACTCCGTGAATCCAAAAAACAAATAAAGAGCAAAGCTTAAAGGGCAATTTTCACAATGACCTATAATGACCTCATGACGAGACAAATAAAAAGAGACAAATAAAAAGCAGGACAAATTGATTAGGACAAGTGGTTCCTCTTACAGACTGACAAAATGTTGCACTTCAATAACTCGTTACTCAGAAATTACCGCCATGTTATGGGAAATGATTCATAGCCATTAAAAAAGCTATAAAAACTGGGAATACTGGTTTTTCTATTCCAAAACAATTTTTATTATATAGACATACCAGCCCCAATCAGATACAAGGTCGTATCCATGTACCACCTTCCAGGAGGGGTAGGAAATTGATTTTATTACTAATTATATCATAATGGATAAATAAGTTGGACAATGGAGCCCCAGGGGGTGGGAGATAAACCAATTGTTGCCTTTTTCATGTAGCTAGTTTTCAGTTTATTATTTGGGATTCATTTGGTTTCTGAAGAACCTTTTCTTTCTTTAATTTAAAAAATGAATTTATTCACAAAGAATTAAAGGAGAAGGAAAGGTTAAAACTAAGTAAGCCTTATCAGAAAGGTCCATCTAAATATATCAGTAAACCCCCAAAGTAGTGCTGCTCTGAGTCCCCTGTCAAAAGAAACCCCGCATTTCTTTCCTTCTATTGTGTACACATGGGCTTCTGTATCAGACTTCCTGCCTTCAGCTTAAACTTCATTGCCCTGGGCAAGAGCATGCTCAGTTTGCTCCTCTCCCCCCCCTCCCTTCTCTACTGTAATCTGAGCCCAGAGCAGGGAGAGACTCAGGCAGGAAGTGATGTCACACCATGTTAATACTGCAGCTCCTATCCTAAACAAAAAGAGAGTTTCTAGAGCTTTTTACTCAGGTATGGTAAAACATTCTACAGAATAAATATAGCATTCTAGCTTGTACTATTGCAGCTAATCTATTGGCAATAAAATGCCTCCGTAGCTTTCCTTCTCCTTTAATGACAAAGAAAATAAATTCACTTTGAGTGTGCAAATTCATTTTTGTAATATTATGTTATAATTGATTTTGCACCTCATAGTACAGGTTTTGGGCTTTATATTTTTTGGTGCTTTTTTTATGCTCTTTCCTTCTGAATGAAACATCCTTACCGCTTGAAGTCTGTTTTTGGGGTCTCTCAAGGCTTTTACTTGGACCACTGCTCTTCTCACAATGCTATATATCTGTCAGTCAGCTCACTGTGTACTTCAACTTCCAGTTCCAATATCATTATGCTGATGACTCAAATCATTCTGTTGTCCAGATCTTTCCTCTCCTGTCATTTCTAAAATATCCAGCTGCCTCTCTGCTATATCTGTCATGGATGTCATCTTGTTTTCTATAACTATTATACTAAATGGAACTAATTGCATTCCAACCTACACATATGCACTGCACTCAGCTTATCTGTCACTGTAAACAGCACTATCGTCCATTCCAACACACACAAGTTCACTGTCTTGAATTAAGGCCAGAGACACCCGTGGAGATTCAGGGAGTTTAGTCGCCCGGCGACAAATTGCCTCTTCTTCGGCAACTAGTCTCCCCGAACTGCCTATCCGCTGGCTAGAATCTAAATTGCGGGTGGTATGGCACTCGTCTTCGTCTTTCGTTTTCTTCGGGGCAACTTTGGAAAACGCTCTGAGTGCCATCCTGCCAGCCAATGGGAAGACATGCGAAGAAGAGGCCATTTGTTGTCGGGCAACTAAATCTCCCCGAATCTCCACGTGTGCAAGATAATATAGAGGCCCCTGCCCAAATGAGCATACAAATAGTGATGGGCAAATCACTGGCACAAATTAGCGGGGAATTCTGCGTTTCGCCGCCGGCAAATAAATTTGCGTCAATTTCCGATTTTCTCGATTTTTTCGTGAAAACATTACAATAGCTCGATTTTAGTGAAACCGTTTAAATTGCTAGATTTTTTTCGTGAAAACGTTCAAATTGCTCTATACTTTGATAAAAAAAGTTCGAATTGCTCGATTTTTTTCATCAAAACTTTTGAATTTCTTCATTTTTTTGGTGAACTTTCCGATTTCACAATTTTTCACAAATTTTTCGCTGTATGGCAAATTTTTCGGTAAAGCAAAACGGGAGAAATTCGCCCATCATTACAATCACTTAAATTTATCAAAGAGTGAAGTTCCGCCACTAGAGTAAAATTCTGCAGCTCTCAATTCATTTCTATGCGATTTTGAAAGGCGTATTTATCAATGGGTGAAAGTGAAAGTTCACACTTTGATAAACATGCCTTTGAAAATCCCATAGAAATGAATGGGGAGTGGCGGCATTTCACTCTAGTGGCGGAACTTCACTATTAACTTCACTCTTTGATAAATCTAACCCTTACAATCTAAAAGCCTCTGACATTAACTGCTAAAAATGGGGCCACCTCTGTGCCTGGGTAGTTGGCAATTTTGGTTGTAGCTTATCCTTCTAAATTGAAAATTCTCAAATGCCTTTGCATCTGCCAAAAATATTTGGTTACCCCTGTGTGTCCTCAATTGTACAGCATCAGCCCAATTATCTCTCTTTCAGAATGAATAACAAACATAGATAACCAAGCAGGAATATGTAATCAGCTGGTTTGACACCTGTCACAGAAAGGGTAAATACTAAAAATAACAAGGTGTTTTCACCATGCTGATCTGTCTGGTATCTTTTTTTTCACAGGCAAAAGGCACTTCGTGACATTTAATCATGACAAAATTCCAAGAAGGAAACAGAGCATATAGGTTAGTCATGAACTGACACGTTTTAGCTCCTTGTGTCTCTCAATGTTTGTTTAGTGAAATACTGGTTTTATAGCTGTAAAGTCCTCCTTCCCTGGGAAATTGAATTATACCATTACATAGTTACATAGTTAAATCGGGTTGAAAAAAGACAAAGTCCATCAAGTTCAACCCCTCCAAATGAAAACCCAGCATCCATGCACACACCCCTCCCTACATTCACATAAATTATATATACTCATATCTATACGAACTATAGAGTTTAGTATCACAATAGCCTTTGATATTATGTCTGTCCAAAAAATCATCCAAGCCATTCTTATAGTCATTAACTGAATCAGCATCACCCGGCAGTGCATTCCACAACCTCACTGTCCTGACTGTGAAGAACCCCCTACGTTGCTTCAAATGAAAGTTCTTTTCTTCTAGTCTAAAGAGGTGGCCTCTGGTACGGTGATCCACTTCATGGGTAAAAAGGTCCCCTGCTATTTGTCTATAATGTCCTCTAATGTACTTAAAGTAAAGTGTAATTGTGTCCCCTCGCAAGCGCCTTTTTTCCAGAGAAAACAACCCCAACCTTGACAGTCTCCCCTCATAATTTAAGTCTTCCATCCCTCTAACCAATTTAGTTGCACTTGGGGGCCGATTCACAAAGGGTCGAATATCGAGGGTTAATTAACCCTCGATATTCGACTAGGAATTTAAATCCTTCGAATTCGAATATCGAATTCGAAGGATTTAGCGCTAAAAATTCGATCGATCGATCGAAGGATTTTTCATTCGATCGAACGATTAAATCCTTCGAATCGAAGGATTTTAATAAAACGATCGAATGAATATCCTTCGATGAAAAAAACTTTAGCAAGCCTATGGGGACCTTCCCCATAGGCTAACATTGAGTTCGGTAGCTTTTAGCTGCCGAACTAGGGGATCGAATTTTTTTTTAAAGAGACAGTACTTCCACTATCGAATGGTCGAATAGTCGAACGATTTTTTATTCTAATTGTTCGAATTCGATCGAATTTAACCAATTCGATGGTCGAAGTACCCAAAAAATACTTCGAAATTCGAATTTTTTTTCATTCGAATTCTTCACTCGAATTTTGTACATCTGCCCCTAAGTCTCTGCACTCTCTCCAGCTCATTTATATCCCTCTTAAGGATTGGCTTGCTGCAGTTAATTATTTTATTACTTGCAATCAAGCCGTGATATGGTTTTGCTTGTTTCTGACCCGTGTACATTATATAATGAAAACATCATAGATACAAATATACATATACATCCTTTAAACATTTAAAAAGACTAATCCGCACTAGATGAATATAGAAAAAATAGCGGATCCCAAGTCTACAGTGGTTCTTGTCTGAAATTATTTTTTCATGTTTTCAGACAAGAAATGTATGAAAATCATCAGTGCTGCATTTTCACGTGCATTTCATTAACATCAATAGATGGTGATTTCCCTTGGTTTGACATTTTATTCTGTGTGGAGAACACAAACACAAATGCAGAACAGTTGGTACATTTACCATAGGACAAACAATATTCATAGAGCATAATGGGGGAAAGTAAAATGAAGAGCTTTATGAATGAAGTACAGGAAAATAGATATAAAATAAATAACGGTCATGTTAGGAGTTTTGCAATAAATGGGTGGCATGCTATATTTACTCATGTCAAATGTTCTTTACAGTTACACGTTTAGATAACCTAGTTTTCTGAATGAGAAAATCTATATAGATTTTTAGTCAAATTATCTGCTTTTTTAACATTCCCCTATGACCATTTACAGCTTAAATTTGAAATACTCCAATACAAAACATAAGTCCTACTCCTCAGTAGAAATTAAAATGTTATTGCTCCTGTACACTAAGGCTTATGATATAAAAATAGATTTCCGAAGCAAAATATTTCAATAGAATATTTTCAAGCTTAAAAATTGCCAGTATGAGAGGTATCATTTCCCATTCAAGTGAATAGAAGGCGGCAGTTGTGGTTTCAGGCAGTTCTTCTCTGGCAGGAACACACTAGAGAAGAAATAAACCATGGTGCTTTACCCTAAATATTTTTTAGAGTTTTTTTTAGGGTTTTTTAGGCTTTTGTTGGGCTAGAGGGGGTTGTTTTGCTTTCCTCAAACATAATTAGCCAGCCCTTCTAGTTTAGACTAGTATAATTTAAAAAATATTTCAGAATGGAACTGAAATGTTTGTTTTTATGGTTGGAATAAATGGACCTTCAAAAGTAAAATTATAAAAAGGATAATAAAAAAAAAATGAACAAAAAATACAATCAATCTGTAAAAAGTATTGGATGAGAAGTAAGATGTAAGAAAAATATGGCGTATATTGACAAGGAAACTAGTGGAAATGATGGGCAAGGGAAAACATGTGCACCTGGGACAAAAGACAAGGACATTTGAAGGCAATAGCAAATAATGAAGAAAAACTGAAAAGAGAGGCTTTCGGGTGATTTCCAGGCATTGAGGTAAAGAGACAAGCAGCCCAGGAGAAAACCAAGGACAAAAGTAACAAGTGTGAAAGCTAAAGTTTAGAAACACAGAGGTGATAAATAGAAACACGGATGGTATTAGAGAAATCCAGAGATTTATGTTTACAGCAAAGCTGCAATAGTGTAGAATTAACCATTACCTCAATTAATTCAATGCATGCTATGTGCACACTTAGGGGCACATTTATCAAGGGTCGAAGTGAAAATTAGAATTTTTTCAGTTTGAATTTCGAGGTAATTTTAGAGGCCGATTCACTATGGGTCGAATATCGAGGCTTAATTAACCCTCGATATTCGACTGTGAACTAAAATCGTACGACTTCGAATATCGAAGTCGAACGATTTTGCGCAAATCCTGCGATCGATCGATCGAAGGATTTTTCGTTCCATCGAACGATTAAATCCTTCGAATCGAACGATTCGAAGGATTTTAATCCAACGATCGAAGGAAAATCCTTCGATCAAAAAATCACAGGCAAGCCTATGGGGACCTTCCCCATAGGCTAACATTGACTTCGGTAGCTTTTAGCTGCCGAAGTAGGGGGTCGAAGTTTTTTTTTAAAGGGACAGTACTTCGACTATCGAATGGTCGAATAGTCGAACGATTTTTAGTTCGAATCGTTCGATTCGAAGTCGAAGGTCGTAGTCAAAGGTCGAAGTAGCCCATTCGATGGTCGAAGTAGCCCAAAAAAACTTCGAAATTCTATGTTTTTTTTATTCTAACCCTTCACTCGAATTTAGTGAATCGGCCCCTTAGTGTACCTTGACTAGGGAATAGGCCAAATTTGAATCAAATTTGAAAAAAATTTAAAAATTAGATTATCGAAATTTATCATGTACTGTCTCTATAAAAATTCAACATCGACATCTAAAACCTGCGAAATGCCTATGGGGGACCTTCTAGAACCCATTTGGAGTCATTTGGTGGACTTTGAAAAATCAAGTTTTTTGATTCGATCGAATACAATCCGGATTCGAAACGAACTATTAAATACAGCCTATTCACCCAAAGTTAATAAAATGAGATTTTTTTTTTTAATACATTTCAGTTGGTCTTTTTTATTCGAATTTTCGAGGTGATCACCGTGAAATTAGACCCTTGATAAATATGCCCCTTATTGTCTTACTATTAGTGACAAGTTTCACCGCCGGTGAATAAATTTGCAAAATTGCAGCAAAAATGGCTGGCGTTAAATTTTTTTGGACGCGCGTCGGAAAGGTCGCTAGCATCAAAACTGTTGCACGTCAACATTATTTGGACACCCATTGAGTTTAATTCAGGCATCAAAACTGATGCAGGCATCAAAATTCATGGATTTTTCATGGGTAAGGTCACAGGTTAACCTGCAGATGACAGATAAAACTGGTAAGACACCATTCTATTCTAGAGCTTATCTGTTGTGTATATACCTGGTGGTCCAGTGGTGCCCTACCACACCCACGGTGGGAACGCCCACCACAGCTGCTTCTGATCAGTGAATGAAGCACCTGTGCCAGTTCTGGGTTTTTGGCCCCGGCCTGTGCAGGCCCGGATTTGTGGAAAGGCCACCTAGGCCCGGGCCTAGGGCGGCAGGATTTTAGGGGTTAGGGGGGCGGCATGCTGCCCAACCACACCCACATTGGTTCAAAAACACTGGGGATGCGCTGGACATATAATCATTTTTTAAATTTCCCATGCGCAAATCCCCATTGCACCTGTCCCCCTGGAGGGGAGAGGGGCGACAAACGGCAGTGGGCCTAGGGGCGCCCACTATGTAAATCCGGCCCTGGGCCTGTGACCTTGACTTCGCTCTTGACTCCTGATTCTGTACTGCGCTGCCTCATCTCAATGGTATCAACTTGGCCTGTCCCTCGACCACGTTCCTTATTCCCTGTCCTTCTACTACACATTCGGGTCCCTTGCCTGCCCAGAACTCTCCCCCTTTTCCTATATTTTTTCTTCCCTTGGTCTTCTCCCCAAGTAGTGGAGGGCTCCTTGCGAAGCAAAAGGCAGTGGTTATAGGAGGAAGTGTGAGCTGTAACCAGGACCTTGTTGTTAGTTCTGGGTTTTGGGACACCTTATGTTGCATCTGTTATCTGCTATGTAACCTGTATCTTTTCTCCTTTTTCTACCTTGAATGGCTGCCACCATAGCTATACAGCAGCTTGTTTGTATCAACTATAGTAGTTTTCAATAAAGGAGAAGGAAAGTCATCGTACACTTGGGGGTGCCAAATGTTAGGCACCCCCAAGTGAATGTATTGACTTACCTGAAACCACGGGCCTGTGCTAATATCAGCAAAAATCTGCCCCGGCCGGGGTTTTAACAGTGAGCACCACGGATAGTTCCTCTTCCGGCTTCCTCTTTCTTCTCGCGGCTGCGCATGCGCAGTAGAATGAAAAGCCAAACTTTAACCAAAAAGTCGGCTATTTCGTTCTACTGCGCATGCGTCTCCTGCCGGGAAATTTGACAAAGAAGAAGATGGAAGAGAATCGCTCCGTGGTGCTCATTGGTATAACCCAGGGGCTGGTGCAGTTTTCTGCTGATAGGAGCACCGTCCCGGGGTTTCAGGTAAGTCAATACAATCACTTGGGGGTGTCTAACATTTGGCACCCCGAGTGTACGAAGTCTTTCCTTCTCCTTTAAGCAAACACAGAATTTCTACCAGTGCAGACCAACAGTACATTATATTGTAATTATTTGATACACTTTCATTTTTTAGTGTTACTGTTCCTTTACGGTCCACTCACCATCGCTCCACCCCTATTATGCCATTACCCTGTCTCTATAAGATCACGTCCCTCCCAACTCCCCCACCCCAAAGAATGCTTTAGAAAGGTGAGAGCCCTAGTTACATTCAACCACTGGTAGCAAGCTATACACTGAACAAACCTTTTTACAGTCAAAGCTGTGCCTTCCCCTCTGATTTTGAGCTGCTTCTGCCATTCTATCAATGAGTTCTTGTGAGAAATCTCAAAATATCTTGTGCCTCAGGTACTGCAGCATTGGCAGTGAATCCCTTGCAAGCATGACCGCACAAAATAAATACAATAAACATCATGAACTAATCCATACTGACACAATTCATTTCACTGTCAACACTTATTCCAACAATATTTCTCATGTCTCATTCATGATACCATTGTGAGTGCTTGCGTCATGTCATCTTTTACTTTCCTAAGATAAACTCCCTAATATGTCTCATCACTAGTGACGGGCGAATTTATTCGGCAGGCACGGATTTGCAGCGGATTTCCGAGACAAATTTGGCTCGACAAAAAAGTTTACTGCGCGTCAAAATTGTTGCCCGTCAAAATTATTCGGACGCCCGTTGACTTTAGTACATTTGGACAAAATAGTCGCGCGTATAAAAATTGTCACTTGCGTCAAACTTGACGCAGGTCAAAATTATTTTGACGCCCATTGACTTCAATGCTCAGTGCTTGATACCCTAACTCTTCAGTCTCTGATGATTTCTTCTCCGCTCCCAACTGCGCCTGATATATTGCTCCTACCCTAACTGTATCCCATGTGTGTTATTGAATTAAAGCAGTGGTGTTTCAGGTGTAGGTGTCACCCTGAGGTGCCCTATTGGATGCTTCTCCCCCCCTTCACCCCTCTGCAGTTTCAAGGGAATATTTCAACGCGCCTCATAGCAGTAGCTCTGAATATAAGAGCTGTATATAATATAAATAATAATATTTTGTTTATTGCAAAAATATTCCTTACTTTACAGAACAGTGACTCAGTGGTAAGCACTAATGCCTTGCAGAGTTCAGTTTGATTCCTGGACATTATCTGCAAGGAGTCTGTATGTTTTTCCAGTATTTGCATCACTTCCCTCTGATGCTTTATTTTCCTTCATACAATGCAATTAAATGACAACTGATAAACATACTTGACCATATAATACATGTGAATTTAAGGTGGCATACATACAGCGATGTGCTCATTTAGCGAGGTCACCAAATGAGTGGATCTCTCCCCAATATGCCCAACATGCAGATAATGTCCAGGAATCGAACTCAGGGCCCAAAGATTGGATCGCAATGATGAGCATACAGGTGGTCACACCAAGGACCACATCAATGAACCAATTCGGGTCTCATCTGACAGAATTTTTAAACCTGGCCTGTCGACATCTGACCATTTTTCGGTCAGATATCGATCAGTGGAAGCTTGTCGAAGGGGGTGGAGAATTTTAGACTGTATGCTGCTTTGGGGCACAGATTCATGTAAATGATAAACAACTCTAATGTTGGCACTATATAAAAAAGTAAAATAATTGTAATGTCTATTCTGTTATGGCATACAGGAGACACATGGGGTTTTGTGTGTTTATCCACCGGCTGGAATATGGAGAAATTCCTAGGACCCTATATGAGTGCTCTTGTCATTCATTCAACCATTCATGTTCAAATGTGCATCTTGTGCCAGGAACAGCCTGTTACAAATTGAGACAAGCAGCTTCTATTCATATCAATGAGCTGAGGCATAGTATAGTAGTTGTGTGTAACACACTTCATTTTTCTCATGTTTAAATATGCAAATTAGAGATTGAATTTGATTAAGTATTCATTTGACAAGGGAGATCCTGGCCCCTCTGGTCTTTTGCACCAGAGGGGGTCCAGGGGGGGTCTATAATGCCTTCGGAGGGGGTCCAGGAAGGCACAGAGAGTGCAATTGAACTCTCTGCACTAGAAGAGGCAAACAAGTAGTATGCTACCACACCTCCCAACATTTTGAGTTGTCAAAAGAGGGACTCTACCACTCAAAATGGGATAGTTGGGAAGTATGTGCTACGGCTCTCACCTTGCTTATTTCTGATCATGCCCACTCCACTTGTGTCTCATTCCCTTCCCATTCCTTGTAAGCTTTTTTGCACAGGACCTTCCTCACCTTTACAGGCCCGGACTGGCAATCTGTGGGTTCTGGCAAATGCCAGAGGGGCTGCTATAAGGTCCCATAGAAAGTCGGTATTTAGTGGGCTGGTGGGGGCTGTTTGGGCCTCTATGTACCTGAAATGCCAGGGCCTATTTTCATTCTCAGTCCGGACCTGTGTACCAATACTGGTCATTATGTATGTAACTCTGTATGTTCTATGTATGTAATTCATGTGATTTCTTTGTATAAGCACATTAATTTAACAGCGCTGAGCAATATGTTGGCGCTCTAAAAATACATGTTAATAATAATAATAATAATAATAATAATCACTGGTTACTCAGGCTAGTGTACAAACACAGCACATTGTTCAACTGCAATTTTCAGAGAAAAAAATTGCCATGTTTTTGACCCACAATTCTCGAATAATTGCCTACTTTTGGAATTACTAGAAAGTTGTTGCCTTGTGTGTGGCTAAACAGAATGGAGGGATAATCAGCCTGAAAATGCCTGCTTTCGTGTTTTTCAGGTCAATCTTTGCTTTGTAGTCGCACTCAAGGCAAAGCTGTGCCTGTCAGTGCAGCTGATTATTGCACCTCTTTCCACCTTAAACTGGACGATCAAAAAATGTGAATTGTGCAGACCTGTACACTGGCAACTTTGATGCAGAGCCTATAGGGCTGGTGTACAGGTGTCTAAATAGAAAAAAAATATTTTTCTGTTTACTTACTTCCTCTCTGCCTGCTAAGGGACACTTGCAGCAAAATCCAAGGGAATAGGGTTCCGCTCTCATGATGGCCGGGTGCACGTGCAATGCAGTTTCTATTATGTGCTTTTGATGGGAGGAGGGGTTCACATCTTGTGTGACCAAATACAGAAATACTCATGATACCATAATAATCATGGTTTTTAGCATGCCTTTGTCATTAAGAATGCATTATATCCCTGCATGTTTTACATAAAAAAAAAATAACACAAGGCACTTTCATCATGACAAATAATCATTTTTATCATAAGAAAGATCAATAAAATATATTATAAAACTGAACCATACTTATAGGGGTATATTTATCAAAGAGTGAAGTTAGAGATCACCACAGTCCACTCTTTTCTGCCACAGTCCGCCACTCTCCATTCATTTCTATGGGATTTTTAAAAGAGTATTTATCAGTGGGTGAAAGTGAAAGTTCATCCTTTGATAAATTCGCCTTTCAAAATCCCATAGAAATGAATAGAGTGGCGGAATTTCACTCTAGCGGACTGTGGCGATCTCTAACTTCACTCTTTGATAAATATACCCCCATGGTGTTACATAAATAAAAACATTTTATTGTACATTACATATATAAATATTTAAACCAATTCAGGTTCAGGAGACCATAACAAGGCCAAAGAAAGTCATGCCATCTCTGTCATCTACAAGCTCTGGGTGGCTAACAATTACAGAGAGGTGGTAGCCACTCTTCAGCCTTGCTAGCCCTCCCTGTCCCAATGTTGCATACCACATTGAAGACCCTGATGAAGGACCTGCAACACTTTCTATGCCTGAAAGTAGGACATTGTTTCTGGAATCTGAATCATGCTGGATAAGTTGACTAAAAAGCACAATATTTGCCACTCGGCCACGGAATGCAACTTGACAGTAGACGTAATATAGACCATCTCGATGGACTATCAGGTTGGCGCCTGCATATTTCATGGAGGGGCGGACGAAGGATAATTCATGTGTCGGCTTCCAGCTCAAAGTCTTGTTTGTACCTTTTTTGATACCTAGAATTGTATATAGATGTTTACATTTACAAGAAAAATGGGCAATGCAACAAGCAATGGTATATGACTGAGACAGTATTACTTAAACTATCGCAAAAATGAAAATGTAATATAACCTTCATCATACTGAAATAAGAAACTTTCTAAATGTTATCAATTCAAAATTCTGTACTGTTTCTGAAATAATCAGTTTATATTTACTATTCCTCTCTCAGCATCTGTTTCTCTTCATTCTGTCATGCAGCAGTAGAATTGTCAATTCTAAGCAACTTTTCAATTGGTCTTCATTATTTTATTTTTTTTAATGATTTCCCTTTTTCAAACTTTCAAGTAGAGGGTCACTACAAGAGGACGTCTAAAAAACAAATGCTCTGTAAGGCTACAAATGTATTGTTACTGCTACTTTTGATTACTCATCTTTCTTTTCAGGTCCTCTCCTATAGGGATGTAGCGAACGTCGGAAAAAAAGTTCGCGAACATATTCGCGAACTTGCGCAAAAATGCGAGCGGTTCGCGAACGGTTCGCGAACCCCATAGACTTCAATGGGAAGGCGAACTTTAACATCTAAAAAAGACATTTCTGGCCAGAAAAATGATTTTAAAGTTGTTTAAAGGGTGCAACGACCTGGACAGTGGCATGCCAGAGGGGGATCAAGGGCAAAAATGTATCTGAAAAATCTGCCTGTGTGTGCTTGGAAGAGATAGTGTAGGGGGAGAGCTGTTAGTGATTTCAGGGACAGATGATAGTAAGTTTGCTGGCTAGTAATCTGCTTGATACTGCTCTGTATTGGAACAAAAAAATAAATAAAAGCAGTCCTTACAAGGACTACTGTTATTGCAGCAGTCAGCAGATGAGATCAGAAGCAGGACAGCTGCCCACTGCAGCTACATACAGAGCACTGCAGTAGAAGGTAGATTACTAGCCAGCAAAGCTACCTAAGCTTAAATGTCCCTCAAACCCCTGCAGACTTCTGTCCCTCCAATAACAGAGCAGTATCAAAACGATTACTAGCCAGCAAACTTTCAACTGTCCCTGAAATCACTAACAGGCAGCAGCTCTCTCCCTACACTATCTCTTCAGCACACACAGGCAGAGTGAAAAAACGCTGCAGGGCTTCGGTTTTTATAGGGAAGGGGAGTGGTCCAGGGGAGAGCTTCCTGATTGGCTGCCATGTACCTGCTGGTCTGGGGTGAGAGGGCAAAAAAAAGCGCCAACAATGGCGAACCCAAAATGGCGAACGTCGCGCGACGTTCGCGAACTTCCGGCGAGCGCGAACACCCGATGTTCGCGCGAACAAGTTCGCCGGCGAACAGTTCGCGCCATCTCTACTCTCCTATTTATATTTCAGTCACTTATTCAAATCAATGCTTGGTTGCTAGGGTTATTTGGACCCTAACAACCATATTGCTGAAATGGCAGACTGGAGAGCTGCTGAATAAAAAGCCAAATAGCTCAAAAACACAAATAATAATCCTATATAATAAAGTTGAAGTGTCTCTGCGTCCAGTCCCTGTTTCCGCGGGATTGCGCTACTGCTCATGTGCCCCACGGACCGTCTCTGGCGAATTTTTTTTAGACTAGAACAATTCTGTTTTTATAAATGTTTGACTACATATGTTCTAGCGCCCGTTTATTTAACGGGCTTAATGTGTAGTAGAACATAAAAACCAATTATATATGGTCTCAACATATCACTCACTTAAAGGGGAAGGAAACCTAGTCGACGCAAAACCCCCAGCCCCCCTCCCGTTTGTTTCCCACCCTTCCTCCTCCCCCCTGGCCTACCCGTTTGGGTTTGGGTTTGCGCCGACTAGGTTTCCTTCCCCTTTAATCATAATAAAGGTTAGCTCAAAGGTCAACAACACCTTTAATACCCCAGTAAAAACCCAGGAATTCTCATAATAAAGGAATGCCATCAGGCACAGAACCCAGATTGGCATGGGGTTCATATCATGAAATTGGCGCACAGCCACAATGTCACCAAGTTGCATGTATTGCAGCATGACCTTACAAACAGAACTTTTACTAGATAATGTCAGAAAAAACTGACTCTGCATGGGTAAAGTCCAGGAACCCATGGTAACCTAGCACTTTAGCCTATAGAACCATTATCACATATTTTGTTAAATTGTCTTTCCAGGCACCACTTTTATGAACTTGGAGTACCATTTAAAACACAAATCTGTTAGAAAAACATATGATAGGTTGAGGTGGCTGCAAGTATTTGTATTAGCATTTTGGTATCATCAAAACACAGACAGATGCAGGTAAACTGGTATAATACTGTTATAGATTTTTTTTAATTAAATGTATGAAATGCCTATACTTCTCCCCCAGTTCACCCCTCATAAACATTGCACTCCTGAATACAGGCAGCACTGTATTAATGGCTGGAACGCAGTTCTCTCTGCTCCATTTTGGAGAACAGAGACTTATGGTTGTTTTTTAGGGAGCAGAAAGACTGTGTCTGTATTTTGCACGTCCACTGCCTGGGGAAAGGAATCATTCCACTCTCATTTGAGTGGAAAGGTAAATAAGCTGCTTCCCACTATGAAAGGGAAAGTACGTTCTCTAACTAGTAGGGAAAGAAAATGCTCCTTGTGATCCCTCAACTTACCAACCAGATGAGCTGCTGATTTATTGGCATTCCGTCTTTGCCAGTTATTTGCTTGAATACCTGAGGTGTAAAAAAGGTCACTGAAGTTACTACTTAATAAAGAGGTGTTTTATTTCATACACAGTATAGTACTACCTACTATTATACCTATTAACTACAAACAATTGTTTTCAACTGTAAGGAATAAACAAATAGGGTTACATCTAGAAGTCTTAAATGTCTATATATATATATATATATATATATATATATATAAACCCGGTGGGCCCCGGATCTCATGGGCCCTCGCCGGCCCAGCCATGCTCCCCTGATCGGGCTCCCCCTTGTAAAAACACTTACGCTGCTGCACATCCACAAAGGCGCGCGGTGCAGCTGTGTTCGTGCCAATATACCAATAGTTTCCAGACCAGCACCCTTCAGTGTTCATCATCATCCTTGAAAAAGGTCCCAATAGGGACTGAAACGTTGGGCATTGATACTATGCAACAACAAAAGATTACGTTTTTTACACAAAAGGGAGTGTTGGTCTGGAAACTATTGGTGTATACATGATTTACCGGGCACCCCTCCTTCTATTAAGATTGACTTTGGAGTGCGCATACTCGGCTGAAAGTTATATATATATATATATATATATATATATATATATATATATAGTTATCATCACTCACAGGACTTCCTTTGTATTGTGCAAAATGTTGATTTTCAACAATAAAAAATGATTTTTTAAATTTTTTTAAGCAAGTACTGCGAGTTATAGCTGTGGGTGTATATATATATATATATATATATATATATAGATATATATATATATATATAGATATATCCATTAATATATATATCCGTTAAGTTCTCTAATGAGAAAGGGTCCCAGGGGGTATCCTATGAACATGAAAATGTAGAGGAACAGAAGGTGGATTCATCTCAGTAGGTTTAATCAATAAAATAAAGAATTAAGTGCAGTACTAGCTTTAAAAAAGGTTAGGAAGACGAGATCTAATTCTGTATTACATTAAGAAAAGTATAGTTAGACCAGCCAGAGATCACTCTAACTAACATAGCCCCTTCCTTCCCTACATGTTAGAGCAGAGCTACTTAATGCATTAGTAGAAATCTCTGGGATGCTGCCAAAGCTGATCTGCAAGGGAATGTGGTTTAGCCATATTTTGAACAACTAGGGCTGTATTTAGGTCCGATGCCGCCCTAGGCATGGGACCTAAATATGCCCTTACGATGTGCAGGCTGATGTCATGCATCGGCGCGCTGATGTCGCACACGCTGATGTCACACGTCGGGCAAGCGCCATATTCAGTGGATGTGACGTCAGCGCACCATCTGCATGACATCACTTCCACAGTCTTCCTCGGCCCCCCTACCCCTCAGCTCCGTCATCGGATTTCCTATGGAAATCCGTGGTGGAGGGTGAGGAGGGCACCTAGTTTTGATTCTGTAGCTGGTAAATACATAGATAGAAATATATTACGAGTAAACCAAATTCAACACCAGAACAATGATCCTTTTGTTATTACGTCTTGGAATCAATGTTTTCCAGCAAGTAGTAGGGGCAGATTTATCAAGGGTCGAATTGAAAATTTGATTTTCAAATTAGAATTTAGAATTTTTTTTTATGGCCAAAATTGTCAAATTCTGCTAGGGAATTCAATTCGAGTTTTTTTAAAAATTCAAATTCAATTTTCGAGATTTATCATACTCTGGCCCTTGAATTTGACTATTCACCACCTTAAACCTGCTCAATTACTGTTTTAGTCAATGGGAGATGTCCTGGGACCAATTTGGAGTTGTTTGATGCATTCCTGACATTCATTTTTGTTTTCAGAGAATTCGATTCGAGTTTTCCAGTCAATCCTATTCACCCAAATTTAGAAGATTCAATTTTTTTTAATACATTTTGATTGGTCAAATTTCGAGTTTATGGGGGTTTATGGGAGATCAAAAAAAACTCCCATGAATTCAAAATTCGACCCTTGATAAATCTGCCCCTAAGTGTTAAAAGCACTATTAGCATTACTAATAACAAAATATGCTGACTCAAAATGTTTCTGGAGTCAGCTATGCCCAATTAAGTGTCTAGCACTGAGTGGTAATAGTTTATAGATTACTCTGCACTCTTATTAAATAAATCAATACTTGAAGGTGGTTTGATATTGCAGTAAAATACTTAAAGATAAGATACTACAAATTCAATTACTGCTATTGCTACAGTTACGACAATACATTAGCAAATACAACAGTTTGCAAAGTTTTACATGCAGATACAGTGTCGGACTGGGACACCAGGGGCCCACCCAAAAACCTTAGACCAGGGGCCCACCAAAAGACCTTAGATCACTCTCGGTACTATTAATTCCTCTCCACATGCAACCTCTTTTCTGCTAGTCTCTTTTCCTTACATGCTATAATCTATTATTCAATCTATTTAGTCTCTTTGTTCTCATAGAAATAGGTAATGGCCATGAAATAGGCCAAATGTTTTGAAGCAGGAGGGCCCACTGACACCTGGGCCCACCAGGAGTTTTCCTGGTATCCCGGTGGGCCAGTCTGACACTGTGCAGATATAATAGTGTGTACAACACATACTGCTCTGCATTAGGAAAAAAGGACTACCAAAAAGTGGATACTTTTGGATATGTGAGGATTACACCAACATTTCAGCACAAGAGGAGGCAAAACCAGTTGTGGGCAGTGTTCATGAGAAAAAAATGAATTTTAATCGGGCCATAAAGTTAATATCTGAAAAACAAGGGCCCTTGTGGTCATTCACCTGGGGTTGTCCTGATAACAGATCTTTCCGTAATTTGGATCTTCACACCTTAAGTTCAGTGGTGTAACTACTGGGGGAGCAGGGGGTGCAATTGGGCCAGGGCCCGCACCCGCTCAGGGGCCCCCGGAAGCTTGCACGCCACTGACTCCGGGCGTACAGATGGGGGCGGGGCCGGGCCCGCCCCCCTCTAGTAACGTTACTGCTTAAGTTTACTAGAAAATCATGTAAACATTAAATAAACCCAATAGGCTGGTTTTGCTTCCAATAAGCGTTAATTATATCGAAGCTTGGATCAAGTACAAGGTACTGTGTTATTATTACAGAGAGAAAAGAAATCAATTTAAAAAATCTGGATTATTTGATTATAAATGAGTCTTTGGGAGACGTAATTCAGAACTTTCTGAATAACGGGTTTCCGGGTAATGGATTCCATAAATGGTTTTTCTGCATTTTTTCAGGCCTAAAATGGCATAACAAAATTCTAGGAAAGCATTCTTTCTGTGTTTTTCTTAGCACAAAAACCCATGTCAAAACACACAGCAAAATTCTAGTGTAGATTCTATCTACACTATTTTATATGCAAAATGTTATCAAAATACTATACCAAAGAAAATAATTGCTCATCCTTAGTCATACATTATAATAATATCATGTTATAATGTAGGTACTATTTTCTCTTCCATTTACTGTAAAACCTAGTCAGAGTGTTAGTAATTAGTACAGAAATCTGTGTATCTGCAGTCATAGGAGTAGTACCTTTCTGTCGTTGGCCGTCTGTGCCCTGCAATAACAAGACAGAGATTTATAGCAAAGATAAAATACCATTGAAAAAAAAAACACCATTGTGGCTTCTTACAGTAGTATGAGAACTGGTTTTCACTTTACAAATGTGGGAGGCACATTTATCAAAGGTCGAATTTTGAATTCATGTGAGTGTTTAATAATTCCCAAAATTTTGCCCATCTGATCGAAATTTATTTTAAAAAATCGAATTTCCTAAACTCGAGTGAATAGGATTGACCCGAAAACTCGAATCAAATTCTTGGAAAAAAACTTGAATGTCAGGAAGGCTGCAAACAACTCCAAATTGATCCCAGGACGTCTCCCATTGATTAAAACAGCAATAAGGCAGGTTTTAGGTGGCGAATAGTCGAATTCGAGTTCTAGCCCAATTTATAATGAATGAATAGACAATATGAATTGACCAAAAAAAAGAGCACCAACTCATAACTGGAAACATATGGGCTTGTTTCTAAAAGCAGCCATAAGTGTGTTGGAAATAATGATGTGCGGGTCGGGTAAAATCCAATCCGCACCCTACCCTAACCCGCCCTCCCTCAGCCTCCACCCAACTTCATACGGCAGATTTTAGGTGGCGAATAGTTGAATGTCAGTTTCCCAGCTGCCCCCAGTCATATGACTTGTGCTCTGATTAACTTCAGTCACTCTTTACTGCTGCACTGCAAGTTGGAATGATATCGCCCCACGAGATAGCAGCTCCCTAACACAAGATAACAGCTCCCTGGAAGATCTAAGAACAGCACTCAATAGTAAAAGCCAAGTCCCACTGAGAATGATTCAGTTACATTAAGTAGGAGAAATAACAGCCTGCCAGAAAGTAGTTCCATCCTAAAGTGCAGGCACAAGTCACATGACTGGGGCAGCTGGGAAACTGGCAATATGTCTAGCCCCATGTCAGATTTCAAAATTTAATATAAAGAAATCTGTTAGCTCTTTTGAGAAATGGATTTCAGTGCAGAATTCTGCTGGAGCAACACTATTAACTGATGTGTTTTGGAAAAAAACATGTTTTCCCATGACAGTATCCCTTTAATATCGCTGTCAACTCAAGTTAACCCCACCCCCCAGGTCTCCCATCACTACACCTAATTGCCCCAGGTTTTACAGGTGCCTCTGCAAATTCTCTAAGGATTCAGTGACTTCAACACGAGCTGTGATGTTGTGCATGCTTAGTGAAATCACTTCTTTTATTTATTATTATAGAGGTGCAATATCCCTTCCAGTGTAACTGTTTAAAACATACAGTACAATACAGGAAAAAAAAGCAATGAGCATGAAACCACTGCACGGAAGCACTTATACACATGCATAAAACACACAGAAATAGCAAGTGAATCGTCCAGGTGCATTAAAAATAAAATGAATATTGGAGTTTTACAAAATGCTGCTCTAAAAAGCTACACATTCTTAAATAATTAAAAATATAAGTCGCATTCTTCAACACTAAAGTCACTGCCTCTTTTATGTTCTGCTTTGCCTTCCTAATTGTATTTGCTTCTGAAGCTCTCCCCTTTATCTCAAACCCTGGCTGCATCCCACTAATGTTCTCCTTTATCTCCTTTATCCTAAATTCCACCTCCATTCCGAGTCATCGTTCACATCATAGTCGCATTCCCTAATGACAAGACATTATTAGCATAGCAATATGTTATTTGTTGCCAAAGTAATGGTCCCATAGAGAAAGATATCAGTTACTAAAGCACGTACAGAAATCAATTTCAGTGTAAAGGTCAAAGTACGGACATTAATGGGAAGCAATATTAGGCTATTTTGGTCATGTATACACATTTACTTTAACCCAAAATGTCATTATGTTTGTCCTATATAAATACCAACACATCTATATTTTTTTATGAAAAACATGTAAATAGATACCATTTGATAAATAATGATTGGCAGTAAGCCAAGAGGACATACTGTTGATTTTCATAATATCCCTTAAATCACCCCTGTTGCCAGTCTTCCACACTACAAATACTATCTCTTGTTATCACCTGCTATGTTCTTCTAATTGCCTCTGTTTCTCAAGCTCACCCCCTTTATCTCTAACCCCAACTGGATCTCCCTAATGTTCTCCTAATCTGACTTAACCTAGAATTCCAAATCCATTCTTAGCCACCCTTCACATTACAGTTGCATTCACTAATCAGTTCCATAAAACATCATTGACATAGCAATCTGTTATTTTAGCCAAAGTAACAGTGTAGTGGAAAAGCTATTCATTGCTAAAGCGAGGTACATTAAGCCACAAGGAGTCTACAGCATGTTATACAATTATACGTTACAATTTATGGTATTATTTTAGTGTAAAACAGCAATTTGATTATCAAGGTCAAAATAAGGGCAGAAGCAAGATTCTTGTTATAAGTATAACATTGCACAGCTATCATTAAGGCTATTTTGGTGATACATAGAGCGTTAATTCAACCTATAATGTCAGAATATTTTCCCTATACATATGCTACAATTGGTGTGCCCAGATATGGATTATATATCTATGTACAGAATAATATATGGGTTAATGAATTAATCACCAGGGCTTATGCAATTCATCTTGCCCTTTCCCAACGTCATTATGCTTATCCTCTTAACCCTTCTCAGCTGTTTGTTACCCACCTTTGCTCTGGACCCTGCAATTGGGTGCAATAAAGCCAAAGTGCCAATGAGTATGGCAACAAGGGATACCAGATTGGCTCTCATGCTTTTTCTCTTGTATCTCATATAAAGACAGAGAACCAGCAACACAATTATATACAGAAATAAGTAGGGGGAAACCCCTCCCTCAACATCCTGTGATGGGGAATCACATTCAGAAACGTGAATGAGTAAAAAAAATAATAGGTCTGGCAGTGGAAAGTCCTAAAGAAGGCACCCCTCCAAATGGGGATCCCCAAAAACAGCGACAGGGAGTGCCTAGAAATGGTTATCCTTCTGCTTTTAACAGAGGAAGTTTCACCCTCAGTCTCTGAGATACCATGATCCTTACAGAGATAAGAAATTCACCCTTGCCTCCTTATACAAATGTCACTGGCTGTTACCCACCTGCTTGGTATTGAAAACTTAGCTTTCTTTTAAAGACCCCTTTCCATGCTGGATAAAAACAGTAATAGAAATGAAGTACTGTAGATTAAAACAGGTAAGGGATCGGTTGTCCAGAAACCTGTTATAAAGAAAGCTCAGAATTACCATTTTATTACCATTTCTTTCTATAATAATAAAACAGTACCTTGTACTTAATCCTAGCTAAGATATAATCAATCCTTAATGGAGGCAAAACAATCCTATTGGGTTTATTTAGGGGGTTATTTAGTAAGCTCCGAATCTTTCTAGTCAGACTTTTGAAGGGGAAAATACCATTTTATGGCCACACCCCCTAATTACCATGTTCATTTTACATTTGGCAGAAGGTGAATTGCCCTTTAAGCTGCAAGGGACAGTTTCCCCTGCATATCTTAAACTGTTACAATTGTTTCTTTACTCATGTTAAATTGTTACAAAAGTATCTTACTACACCTGCCACATATTCTGGGCTATCTGCCAAAGCCAAATAAGTTTTAGAAACATTGTTTTACAAAACGTAATATGTTGTAAACTATCTTTTGCTTAAAGGATAAGTAAACCTTAAAAATAAGTGAATGTAAAATTGATGAGGGTGCTAGTCAAAGCTCTTTTGCAATGTACATTCATTGTTTTTTATATTAAAGGATTCATGTACAGTTAACACGAATACATTTTGTTACAACAGCTCTAACTGATGGTCATTTTCTGACCAGTCTGACCACCAAGTAGTCAAGGAAGTTGTCCTTGGAGAAAGAAAGAGGGCTGGTCTGATCTTCTTCTGGTTAAGAAAGATTTGAGAAAGGTTTTTAATTTTTTTCCTACTGCAAATTGTTCTTCTTCAATATAAAAAGCACAATTGTTTGACATGATCTGTCCTTCGTAAAGCCATGCTGATTACTTCTTATTTTGCCATTCTCCAGAACATATTTTTGAATGTAATCTCTTAACAAATTTACAAATAACTTGCTCAAAACAGATGTCAAATGTATGGGCCTATTACTGCCAGGCTTAGAGTGTGATCTTTTTGTTAAATATTGAAATTGTACCAGCTTTCCTTCAGTCCATAGGTACCATACAAGATTAAGAAAATCTGAAAAAAAGTGGCCTGGTTAAAACCGAATTAATATATCCCCTTTAAGTTAATTTAATAAGAATTGGTGCTACGTTTATGGAGAATATGCCCCGCATGCTATTCCCCAAAAGTTACCCAAACAGAATGGTTGTGTGCAGTGTCATAACCCCAGTAAAATGTTCACTCTAAGGGGCCTTTGTATAATTCAGTGTAAAATTAAATTTGCTGTGTAAAATAAATGCCAAATTTATCAAGGTGTGCTTTATTGTATGCTATGTGAATGCCAGATCTTATGTCATTATTTTACACTGTATATAAGTTCTGGCATTAGTCTAAGAAAAAAAGCAGAAAAAAATTACTCTGTTTATTACACAATGCAGCCTGGTGATGTAAGGTAAATGTTGTTGCTGTTTTTTACACCACATAATAAATCTGCCCCTAAATAATGTTCACAAAAAGTCATACATACTTTTGCAGTATACGGTCAGCCAGGGGCGTAACTGCAGAGGAAGCAGACCCTGTGAGGGCTCATGAGGTATAGGAGGCCCTAATAAATGAGCAATTTCAACATATTGGATTAAGGACATCCTCTGGATATGTTGGGAACCCTAAAATTAATATGCTGTGGGGCCCATTAACATCTAGTTACACCACTGCTGTCGGCTTATTTTGCAAACATTATTTAGGAGCACCTGGGACGCGCAGCTCCGGATTTCAGTGGAGATTGCCCCTAGACCAGGGGTGTCCAACCTTTTGGCTTCTCTGGGCCACATTGGAAAATAGGCCACACATGAAATACACAAACACTTTTGATTTGTAAAATTCAAGAAAATACACAAAAGAACTACAATACCAGTTCTCTCCAAAATGAATGGCAATATGACTATGAAGATTTTCATTCATCCAGGTCATGGTATATTTAGTATGCGTAAATCTAAAAACAACTGGACTTGCTGAGTAATATAGATTTACCTATACTAGATATACAATACCAGTTAGATAACCAGATGGAGCTATATATTGGAATATGGGACACCTGGATATTAAACAGACTTATATTATTATTACTAACTGGGCAATGGGTAGAGTCCCCCATCCTCCCTACTCCATAGGTCACCACATTGTTACAACGTGGCATAGTAAGCCTGTTCCTAACAAGACGACAGACTGAGGTGGTTAATGTGTCTAGACTTGGAGGTGGTTAATGTGTCTGGAGAGCACAAAGTGTTATTTCACTCTAGATTTCTCTGTATTTCCATAAATGTATTTCTTAATTTCTTTCTTTTTTTCCCTTCTCTTTCTTTTCTCTCTCCTTCAAGCTTGGCCGCATTCATATAAATCCTGGGCCGCATGCGGCCCTCGGGCTGCAGGTTGGACACCACTGCCCTAGACCTTGCAGTCCTTGCACGGTGAGGGCGTGGCCTAGGGCGCCTGCTGCTGAAATTTGCCCCTGAATACAACAATTCAGCCCAGCATCAGAGGATCACATCCAGGGTCTGACTGGGGGGCCCGGGGGCCCACTCGACTACTGTCCTGGGCCCCCTCCCTCCGCCCCTCCTACCGTGACACGCTGACTGCGAGCACACAAAGTCGCCGCTCGGTGCCTAGCGCGTGCGCAGAAGGCGCTGCGCTGATGGCGCTGCGAGAAGAAAACTTTTTTTACAGAGATCTGGAGAGGGGTCTGGCCCGTCCGACACTGACCACATCAGGTAAAAAAATGGGGAAATTACTATTAAATTCAGGCAGAAGGGCTGCACTGGTGCATATATGTTGCCAGGGGCGTAACTATAGAGGAAGCAGACTGCATGGGGGCCCAGAAAGTATAGGGGCTCTAATTCATATACAATTTCAATAAATATTGGTTATACAGGACAACCTCTGGATATGTTGGGGGCCCTAAAATGAGTTTGCTGTGTGGCCCAGTACATCTAGTTATGCCACTGTAACTTGCATTTCTTATTTGCCCCTATGAGTGGGAGCACCAGGTGACAGGATTCAGGGACTTGCTTGCACTAACACCAGTCAGGCCCGGATTTGTGGAGAGGCCACCTAGGCCCGGGCCTAGGGCGGCAGGATCTTAGGGGGTGGCATGCTGCCCAACCACACCCACATTGGTTCAAAAACACTGGGGATGCGCTGGGGGTACAATCATCTTTTAAATTTCTCGTGCGCCAATCCCCATTGCTCCTGTCTTCCTTGAGGAAAAACGGTAGTGGGCCTAGGGGGCCCCCACTATATAAATCCATCCTGAGCCCCTGACAGCAGTGGGGGTAGTACATGACTGAGGAGGTACAAGACAATGACAAAAGTTGCCACTGAGGAGGGAAGGCATGACAGCAGAAGGGGCGGCGGCCGTAGGGTTGCCAACTGGCTGGAATTTTATTTTTGGCTGATCCCAATGTTATTAATAAGGAAAAAAGATAAATATATAGGAAGGTCCGTATTTTTTTCCAGAAAAGGTGGCAACCCTAGACTGACGGGATGAGAGGAAAACAGGGGAAGTGCAGTGTGAGAGCAAAAGGGCAGTAAAATCATATGTGGTCAGACGAGCAGTGTGTACTTATATATGAAGGTAAAGTATGGCGAGAGCCTGTCTGTGGGAGGAGACAATGAGCAATGCTCGGCTATGGCTGGATGTAATAAGGCAGCAGAGCGGTCAATTAGAGGACGCTGAAGTGATTAAATGATAAAGACGACGAGAGACAAAGGTGTTATTTAATTTAGGAACATTAGAAGACTATATCGAGGGTTGCACTAGGCTAGCCTAGCAGTGTATTGTGGGAGTTGTAGTGCGCAACAAGCTGTGGGAGCGCGGGTTTCACATCTCTAGGAGGAGACTGAGAGGAAAGGAGGGAAGACATACAGGAGCGTCACAGCTCGAGGGGAGGAGAGAAAGAGAAGACACACACAGAGACACTGCAGTGACATAGCACAGGGAGACTCCCAGACACTGCAGTGGAACCGAAGGAGCTGACACTCTACTCAGCAAGGTGAGTCCCTCTGCCCCCTACAAATCTAGGCGTTGCCTTGCTGATAATGGCTTCTGCTGATCTGGGGGATAGTGGCGCACTGAGGCGTCCCGGGGGTTATTCTCCTCTCCCGAATCCTGCAGGTACACAGATCTCTCTCAGCCCAGTGTTTCGACAAGGGGGCACTGCTTTCCGTTAGTCCGACGGGCAGGCTTCTCACGTGACTACTTGCCATAGAAGTGCACAGAAGCTATCGCCCGTGTGAATGCAGCTCACTTGTTTATCTTAGTCCTGCGAGAAAGCGCAAGGTCGCAGCGATCTTTACTCGGCAGCGATGTACGACTCGCCTCATCCCCTTACCTTACCCTGCACCCATTCCCTTCAATCACTTCCATTACAAAACTTCCCTCCAATGCTAGCCTTCCAGATATTGCTGAACTACAACTTTCACATCTTGTTTATAACAAAGTTGCTTAAAGGGATCCTGTCATCGGAAAACACATCAGTTAATAGTGCTACTCCAGCAGAATTCTGCACTGAAATCCATTTCTCAAAAGAGCAAACAGATTTTTTTATATTCAGTTTTGAAATCTGTCATGGGGCTAGACATATTATCAATTTTCCCAGCTGCCCCCAGTCATGTGACTTGTGCCTGCACTTTAGGAGAGAAATGCTTTCTGGCAGGCTGCTGTTTTTCCTTTTCAATGTAACTGAAGGAGTCTGTCTCAGTGCGACATGGGGTTTTTTTATTATTGAGTGTTGTTCTTAGATCTACCAGGCAGCTGTTATCTTGTGTTAGGGAGCTGCTATCTGGTTACCTTCCCATTGTTCTTTTGTTTGGCTGCTTGGGGGGGGGGGGGGGAGGGAGGGGGGGTGATATCACTCCAAATTGCACTACAGCTGTAAAGAGTGATTGATGTTTATCAGAGCACAAGTCACATGACTTGGGGCAGCTGGGAAACTGACAATATTTCTAGCTCCATATCAGATTTCAAAATTGAATATAAAAAAATCTGTTTGCTCTTTTGAGAAACGGATTTCAGTGCAGAATTCTGCTGGAGCAGCACTATTAACTGATTCATTTTGAAAAACATTTTTTTTCCCATGATAATTTAAGATTTCTTTGGGTGGGGGGGAGGAGGGAATTACCATCACCTGTAGTCTTCCATGCTGTATTGTTGCAACCTAGAAGACTTTTAATTCATGTAAAACTATATATCTAACATTCTTTTATTATTTGTGGTTTTTGAGTTGTTTATCTTTTTATTCAGCAGCTGTCCAGTTTGCACTTTCAGCAGTCTGGTTGCTAAGGTCCTAGTTACCCTAGCAACCATGCAATGGGATTCTGGAATATGAACAGGAGGGGACCAGAATAGAAAGAAGCGTAATGAAAAGTAGCAAATAACAATGAATCTGTAGCCTTACACAGCATTTGTTTTGAGATGGGGTCAGTGACCACCACATTTGAAAGTTAGAAAGAGTCAGAAGCAGAAGGCAAATATTTCAAAAACGATAAAAAAAAAAAAAATAATGAAGACCAACTGGAAAGTTGGTTGCAACTGTCCGTTCTATAACATACTAAAAGTTACCTTAAAGGTGAATCATCCCCTTTAAAGTGGTTGTTCACTTTCCAAACACTTTGTGGTTTTCACAAAAGTAATAAAAGACTTTTAAAAAAAAAATAAAAATAAAATGTCCCTGTCTCTGGTGTTTGAGTCAGGCAGCTCAGTAATTCAGACTCTGAGCTGTTACAGTTTTGCAACATTTAGTTGATAGATTTCTCAGCAGCATCTCTGGAGTATTAGCAACTATTGTATCAATTTGTAACAGCCGCCTTTAAAGGGGAACTCCGGGTTCCAGACCAAAATTTGATAAAGAGGCCCACATAACACAGAAACCCCTAATATATCCATCACAGTTACCTTTTTCTTCAAAAAGTATGAATAAATGCCATTTTCTATGCTGAAATCCAGCTGTGTAACAGTTCTTCTCTTTCTGCATTATTTGAAATCCTGGCAAGGGAGGAGGGACTAAACACTGATGTTACAAATTGTAACAACTTACAGACAACATGCAGGAACTACATAACCCACAATGCATTGCACTGTGATGTTCCTTTCCTTATTAAAATCACATGTTGGTTTTGGAGGATGCGGGCTGAGAACAGCTGGCTGTTGATACAAAGTAACAGTAGTCAGACAGCTCAGCAAAGTAGTCAGACAGATCAGCAGTTGAGCAGAGGGCTAGGCTTAGGGAACTGTCAGAATCCATTAAAAATCATGAAAAGTCTGCCTATTTTTTAAATGATGTATATTGCAAAGTTGCTTGAAATTAGGTTTACTTTTCAAAAAAGCTAGTTATGTTTTTGGGCAGTTCCCCTTTAATGAAACCCAGAGACTCTGCTCAGCAGGGACAAAGATAAGAAATGTATCAACTAAATGTATCAATTTAGAATAGTTTTGAGTCTTCGACCCCCCCACCCAGAGCTGATTTAGAAGGTGAAAAATGAGATGTTACACTCCAATATTAGAAAAGGTCACTCATAGAAAACAGAAAGTATTTGGAAAAAGTCTTTATTTCTGGTGAACTATCTGAAACCAACTAAACTGAAAAAAGTGTTGGAAGGTGAATAATCCCTTTAACCTTTAGGAGCCTTACTAAACACTATAAGTTCCAACAAGGTTGCGTTGCTATGGCTCTGCTCCTTCAGTTGATTTATGTCACACCTATGGGGCTCACTTACTTAATGTGTTAAGTTAAAGGAACAGTAACACCAGTTAAAGGAACAGTAACACCAAAAAATTAAATTGTTTTAAAATCATGATAATATCATGTACTATTGTGCTGCACTGGTACAAATGGTGTTTTTGCTTCAGAAACTCTACTATAGTTTATATAAACAAGGAGCTGTTTAGCCATGGGGGCAGCCATTCAAAGCTGGAAAAAGGAGAAAAGGCACAGGATACATAACAGATAAGCCTTCTAGTATACAGAGTATCCGGTGCTGGAATGGCTGCCCCCATGGCTACACAGCAGCTTGTTTATATAAACAATAGTAGTACTTATCTGTTATCTACTGTGTATCCTGTGCTTAAATGGCTGCCCCCATGGCTACACAGCAGCTTGTTTATATAAACAATAGTAGTACTTATCTGTTATCTACTGTGTATCCTGTGCTTAAATGGCTGCCCCCATGGCTACACAGCAGCTTGTTTATATAAACTATAGTAGTACTTCTCTGTTATCTACTGTGTATCCTGTGCTTGAATGGCTGCCCCCATCGCTACACAGCAGCTTGTTTATATAAACTATAGTAGTATTTCTGAAGCAAACGCATCAGTTTTACCAGTGTAGAGCAACAGTACATTATATTGTCATTCCATTAAATCACTTTGATTTTTTTCGGTGTTACTTTTCCTTTAATACAGTGCATAAAATGGGCTGTTTTCTACCTGCTGGGCGCCTATTCTTTCCCAGCATTCCAGGGTAATTGTGTCCTCGCCTGATCAGACTCAAATTTTTGTGCCTACCACAAATGGTTTAGGGATGTGACATGGGAGTTCACCTGCACACCCTTTATTTACATAGTATTCCCTGGGGATAGCATGATAATACGCCTGCTGTATCTTGTGCGTTATGTGGTGCACAGGTTAGGGGCAAATGCTTGGTAAATGAGCGTTATATTTGTATTTCTATTATTGTTTGTCTGTGCCAGAAAGTCCTTGTTTCACTTTACCGACGGCTAGAATGTAAATCACCAGTGGGATGGCACTTGGATCGCTTTGTTTTCCGAAGTCGACCGAAGTTTCCTCATGAGGCAACTTCGGAAAACAAAGTGATCCAAGTGCCATCTCGCCGGTGATTTACATTCTAGCCATCGGGGGGCAGTTCGGGGAGATTAGTCGTCCCGATGAAGAGGCGACTAATCTCCCTGAATCTGATTGTGTGCCCTGACCCTTATGCATCATACTGAGTTATCAAAAACCCCATTAGTTCCTGCAGGTCACATTGCTACACTTGCACAGCAGATGAGTGACATCTACATTAGGACTTGACTGTCAGACTCCTGGGTGATGCAGTTGCTCGTACACCGGTATTTCTGTACAACTCAAACACTATACTGAAGGCGCACGAGTCGGATTCTTCTTTGGATAGAGACACTATATGAAAGAACTGTATAAAATCTTCTTTTATTAATTAAACTTGATTAAAAACACAAAAATCCAGATGAGCAGAGCAGGGGAGTGCATGGCTCAATGCGTTTCGTGACTACAGCGGTCACTTCATCAGAAGCCAGTGTTGCCTGGACACCCAGCTAGGCATAACTATAAAGCACAAACGGTGTCTTAATAAAATTGACTTAGTGTCTCAAGGGAAAGTATCATTCATGAGTCTACCTGGTGCTTTTTACTTTACAGACATACAAAAAGAAAAAAAATGACCAACGCACATTCCCTGGTCCCGTTTCACAAATGAATTAAGTTTGTAAGCTAATGCATGTATTTTACAAAACGCGTTTTTTAGTTACAAAATTATGATCATAAAATTGATAAGCCACCTTATCACGTCAAGGTAAACCCCATGTGGTAGTCCTAACTATTAACCTCTGGTCAAGTTTTTTCTGGGTTGGCATCTATCTGCAGAACTACATGTCTCAGGGTCAGTGTCTCCAGATCAAGGCATCGACTTAAATGGGCTTGATCCTCCCCCATGCCAGTAGTATTTTATAAGGGGAGAGGTTTGTTCCAAAGCATTGATTTTTTTACACAGGTTTGTTCCTTCCTCCCCGCTTAAAGCTTGTAAAAGAGAGTGATTGCCCAGACCAGAACCAAAGTACTGATCTAACTAGGCTTTAACCTCCCCTATGCCCCAGCATTTATAGGGGACAGGTTGCCATGATCTAAACAACGGTTTAATAGGATTGTCCTATATCCCCTGCCAGTGGCTTTTAAAAGAAAGTGATTGCCCAATTCAAGACCTATTTTTAAAGGTATAAGACCACCATTAAAGGTCTGGTTGTGGGGGTGCTTTTTACTTTACAGTCAGGTCACTGTACCTCCCTAACACCTTCTTATATCACCCTAATAGAGATGGCGCGAACTGTTCGCCGGCGAACTTGTTCGCGCGAACATCGGGCGCTCGCCGGAAGTTCGCGAACGTCGCGCGACGTTCGCCATTTTGGGTTCGCCATTGTTGGCGCTTTTTTTTGCCCTCTCACCCCAGACCAGCAGGTACATGGCAGCCAATCAGGAAGCTCTCCCCTGGACCACTCCCCTTCCCTATAAAAACCGAAGCCCTGCAGCGTTTTTTCACTCTGCCTGTGTGTGCTGAAGAGATAGTGTAGGGAGAGAGCTGCTGCCTGTTAGTGATTTCAGGGACAGTTGAAAGTTTGCTGGCTAGTAATCGTGTTGATACTGCTCTGTTATTGGAGGGACAGAAGTCTGCAGGGGTTTGAGGGACATTTAAGCTTAGGTAGCTTTGCTGGCTAGTAATCTACCTTCTACTGCAGTGCTCTGTATGTAGCTGCAGTGGGCAGCTGTCCTGCTTCTGATCTCATCTGCTGACTGCTGCAATAACAGTAGTCCTTGTAAGGACTGCTTTTATTTATTTTTTTGTTCCAATACAGAGCAGTATCAAGCAGATTACTAGCCAGCAAACTTACTATCATCTGTCCCTGAAATCACTAACAGCTCTCCCCCTACACTATCTCTTCCAAGCACACACAGGCAGATTTTTCAGATAAATTTTTGCCCTTGATCCCCCTCTGGCATGCCACTGTCCAGGTCGTTGCACCCTTTAAACAACTTTAAAATCATTTTTCTGGCCAGAAATGTCTTTAGATGTTAAAGTTCGCCTTCCCATTGAAGTCTATGGGGTTCGCGAACCGTTCGCGAACCGCTCGCATTTTTGCGCAAGTTCGCGAATATGTTCGCGAACTTTTTTTCCGACGTTCGCTACATCCCTACACCCTAATAATATTACATTTATTCTTACATTAGCCTGCAATTCTGTATGTCCTGCACTCACCCCTACCACTATTAAAATCAATGCAGTCTATTCTATCTCTGTGGTGCCTTGCCCTGAGGCCCACTGTACTTTTCCAGCACTGACTCTATAACCACTGTGTAGTCTCCACATCTCCTCCCTGTCCTGCAGCCTCTCTGCTATTTATATGCTCTGTTCTGCGTAAGCCCTTTAATTAGCACTTGGCACAGAACGCCTATATATTCATGTAAACAATCAGACATTGTGGAAATGTAAAATTACCTTTGCTTTTATAAATACAGCTACATATATATCTATGTATTCTATAATTCATTGAAATACTTATTATGAATAGTGAAAGGGGTGCAATTTACATAGTGAAAAACTTTAAAGGGATACTGTCATGGGGGGAGAAATCAAAACACAGCAGTTGACCTTCGACTACAACTTCGAATCAAACTAAAAATCGTTAGACTATTCAACCATTTGATAGTCGAAGTACTGCCTCTTTAAAAAAAACTTCGACCCCCTACCTCGGCAAGTAAAACCTACAGAGGTGCAATGTTATTGGGGAAGGTCCCCATAGGCTTTCTAAGCTTTTTTTGGTCGTAGAAAAATCGTTCGATCGATGGATTAAAATCCTTTTGAAAACCGGGTTTAATCATTTTAACCGATTTTTCGTTTGATCGAACTAATTGCGGTAAATCCTTTGACTTCCATATTCGAAGTTGAAGGATTTACCTGCGGCAGTCGAATATCGAGGGTTAATTAACCCTCGATATTCGACCCTATGTAAATCTGTCCCTTAGTGTTATTTATAAATGAAAACGACATAAAAATCCCTTTCATAAGCAGCAGGCTGAGCTCTCTTAATAACCAGCAAATCCTGAGAAACCACTCAACGTTCAAATATAAGCTACTTAATGGTATCTGATATCTGATCTATCATAGGGCTAATTTATGTGCACTGCATGCAGCTGACTCCTTTTAGCTGTCCAAAATAGATTTTTATTGTTTCCTGTGGGCTGTCATTAGCACAATTTGCGGACTATACATTTTATCGCATTGGAATCAGTAAATTCTATTTTTAGCTAGCAACATGCTCATGTATTTTGGCCCTAATAGAATTGGTAGTGACATGAGGTGTGGGAATAGCAAAGTTGTGTTGAGAGGCTGGATTTAAAGAGCTAGTAACATAAGAAAAACAAATGTATATGAGGGTCGTATGCACTGAAATATTATGGATTGGTAAGAACTGTGATTTCCATCAGAGACTGTAATATAGTTTATATAAATTAATCACTGTGGGAGAAATATAATAAAAGTCGCAAAGAGAAAACAAATTGCCCAAACAAATAAACGTTTGCAATGTAGTATTCACTAGATTTTTATTGCATCATGAATTTTAATTGCTCACATTAAAGGCATGTTTAAAGGTAGCAGGGATGCACGGAATCGACTATTTTGGATTCGTCCAACCCCCGAATCCTTCGCGAATCCGAATTCTGCTGAAAAAGGCTGAATCCCGAACCAATCCTGGATTCGGTGCATCCCTAAAAGGTAGCATAATCTTTTGGAGCAAACATGACTTTTTCAGTTTTATTACATACTCTGCACACTGGAGCAAACTATAACATTCACTGTCTTTTTTTCCACTGGCAGAAGTGGTCGCTAAGCCGTTTTTGGGTTTGCAAAAGCTATTAAATTTGGAAACATTTTTGTAAAGAGGAATACATTTTCACATTACAAATAACTTGTATTACATGTATGCACCAATGCATCTGCAGTTCAATTCCGAATAGGTCGATATTGCATAAAAGAGGGTAGTATCCAGTATCCACAAGTACAACATTTTTACATACCAAAAGCAAAATTAATCCTCGGGCATCTTTACAGTATACATGAATTACAAATGATCAACATTTTTAAAGTTATTTGTAAATGTAATCACTTCTGAAAGAAGTGTCTGTCTGTCCCGTGCTACATGTACCACTGAACAATGTTGCAGTATTCATCTTTTCTCCAGTCAAGGATCCAGTTCCCTCAATGTCGTGCCTTGTGATTCTCCCTCTTTGCAGGTCTGTTAATCGCAAAATATGCAAAGCATTGAGAGAATGAGTCTTGGCTGGAGTGGAGCTGACTACTGCTATGTTGTTTCTATGTTACATGTAATACTGAACTAACAGAGCAGAGAATAGCAAAGGATAAACAGACACTGTTTTTCATAGCAGTAACATTTAAAATGAACATTTAAATCATTGTGAATCTTTTATGTATGTTGGGAGCTAGCTTAGAATTACATTTTCTTTTTTTTTATGCAGAAATTCATTCAAGAGATAAACAGAGGTGAAATGTCCTTTGTTGCTTTCTAAATAATACTGGTCAGTGGAGCAATTAGATATTACTGGGCCCCACAGCAGATTATTTTTCAGGCCCCCAGGCTGGCCAGTTTTACCAATATTATTTAAATTGTATATGAATTAGGACCTCATGGGGCCCCTATACCTCCTGCCCCCCCCCCTGCAACCTCAGGGTCTGCTTCCTCTATAGTTTTACCCCTGATACTGGTGCTGATAAGAGTTATTTTATGTGCAAATGTTGCATACTTGGAAATTTTCTTTAAGGGGCCAATTCATTAACTTCGAGTGAAGGATTCGAAGTAAAAAAAACTTCGAATTTCGAAGTGTTTTTTTGGCTACTACGACCATCGAATGGGCCACTTCGACCTTCGACTACGACTTTGAATCGAAGGATTCAAACTAAAAATCGTTCGACTATTCGATAGTCGAAGTACTGTCTCTTTAAGAAAAAACTTCGACCCCCTAGTTCGCTATCTAAAACCTACCGAACCCAATGTTAGCCTATGGGGAAGGTCCCCATAGGCTTGCCTAACTTTTTTTGGTCGAAGGATAATCCTTCGATCGTTGGATTAAAATCCTTTGAATCGTTCAATTCGAAGGATTTAATCGTTCAATCAACGATTATTCCTTCGATTGTTCGATCGAAGTATTTGCGCAAAATCCTTCAACTTCGATATTAGAAGTCAAAGGATTTTCATTCCCCAGTCGAATATCAAGGGTTAATTAACAGTCTATATTCGACCCTTGATGAATTTGCCCCTAAATGTAAATAATGTATTTTCACTTGCTTTTGTTACTGGTCCGTTAACATATTATAATTTTATTGGCGGCCATACTGATAATGTTGTATTTTACACAGTTATTACAAGGTATATTGAATAGGTATTTCTAGATTTTGATACTCCTTTCTATGGCCCAGTGCTGTATATGATATTGAAGGCACACCAACATCATTGCCTGTGTTCCCTACTTTTTTATAACTCTGGCTTAAACAAATTGTTTTAGAGGCAGATTTATCAAGGGTCGAATTGAAAATTAGAATTCAAGTTTTTTGAATTTTTTTTTTCTTATGGCCAAAATCATGAATTCGCATTTTTGAGGTTTTTTTTTATGGCCAAAATGATCAAATTTCGACTAAGGAATTGTTAAAATTCGATTTGAGTTTTTTTAAAAATTCGAATTAGCTTTTTGAGATTTATCATACTCTAGCCCTATAAGAACTCGTCCTGGGATCAGTTTGGAGTTGTTTGCTGCCTTCTTGACATTCGAGTTCTTTTCTGAGAAAATTTTGAAAAATTTGATTCAAGTTTTCGGTTCGATCCTATTCACCCAAGTTTTGAAAATTCAATTTTTTTTAAATAAATTTCAATTGGTTAAATGTTGAGTTCTTTATGGGTGTTTTTTTTTTTTTTTTTTTTTTTTAAAAACCCCTCCCATTAATTCGAAATTCAACCCTTGATAAACCTGCACCTTAATGTTGTGTTTCTTTCTTTCACTTATCTATATTTTTATAAATTTGCACTCCATTGTGCTGTACATTTTTTACATAGGTTTTGCTCCAATTGACTTTATTTCGGCAGCAGTTTCACTGTCCAACACCTTTAAAGCAGCATTAAAAAAAAAAAACATTTTGACTCCCAGTCCAGGCCTGTACAAGGATATATAAGGCAGAACTACATAATAGTCGGAAAGGAAGCGAGTGGATTTTGCTAACACCGCTCACCACTCTGTGTGTGCCAGCCAGGTACTCACCATTAAATAACATTGGTTATATTGCAAAGCAGACAGGTGTGTTTTTTTGTTTGTTTGTTTTTAGCATAGATCAAAAATAAAAAAAGAAGCCAACCATAAATCTAGAATTTGTTTTTTTTTTTAAATTTACAGCACAATGGAGTAAAACTGTTGAAGTGCAAATTTATAAAAATATAGATAAGCGAAATAAAGAAACACAACATTAAGGTGCAGGTTTGGAAGCCTACCTGTCACTACACCATGTGCATCTGTCAAGGCATTAGCCATTAATTTCAAAAAGCTGACTGATGGGTATGGACACCTTTGTGTGTCTTAAGCTGGCCATAGATGCAAAGATCCGATCGTACGAATCATCGTACAATCGGACTTTCCCATCTCCCGACCTGCCACTAACCATTCAGATCAAAGTCTTACCAGTCAGATTAGTTAAAGAACAGATCAGCAATGTTCTGCCCCTGACAGCAATCGTACGATATCTATGTCCAACCAAAGCTAGTGACAGTCTCCCACTGAAAATCGTACGATCGGCAATACACGCAGAGATATTATCGGCAGCCGACCGGAATTTTCTAACCTGTCCGATCGACCAAACGACCGATCTCCGCCGGACGAAAAATGTCGGGACTCTCCACACACGTTCCGAAAATTGTACGAATCCTCGATTCGTACGATCAGATGTTTGCATCTATGGCCAGCTTTAAATCCTCTTGCTAATGAGGGAAGGTCCCCATAGGCTTCTTAACAATTTTCTGATCAAAGGAATATCCTTCTATCGATGGATTAAAATCCTTCGAATCGTTTGATCGTAACTTGTTGTGTGCTGTAGTTAAAAGCTGTATGGAAAAATAAAATAAGCATACGTTATAAAGTGGACTGTTTTGTTTATAATAGCAAAATCCACTCACTTCCTTTCCGACTATCATGTAGTTCTGCCTTATGTAACCTTGTACAGGCCTGGACTGGGAGTCAAACTAGCCCCTGTCATTCCAAGTACACAGCCTCCTACCAGCCCACTATATGGTAAATTTCTATGGAGCCGTACAGCAGCCCCTCTGGCATTTGCCAGAACCGACAGATTGCCAGTCCGGGCCTGACCTTGTAACATTATTACTAATTGTATTTCTGTTTTTATGTGCCTACTTTTAACTCTCTTCCTTCAATTTTCTCTGAAATATCTGTTTTTAAAACTGTGGAAATACTTTTACTAATCCTATAGAAATCAAGTCTCAACACTGCTCTGGCTCTCACTCTGTAACCGTTTTGTTGTTAGGAAAATTAAAACATGTCATATGGTCAATGCATCACATTATCCCTATGTTGAGCACAAGTCTCTTTGTAATGATTCAACTGAAAAAATGTCCTAGAAATGATTTTGTTATTATCAACTGAATTGTAAGTGCCAGTAAGCCTGGGGGCATGATGGATAAGGGCATTACTGCATGTGCTTCACATTTGCAAGGTTAAGTTAGTTGTTCTGCCAAAGGAATGCTATCAATAAAAGCCGTCTCACACAGTCTGTCATAACAATAAAAATAGAATTGCATATCAAACGGTGAGAGGGGTTAGTCAGGGTGGTCAAAAGCCTCGGGCTTCGCTAGCTGAACCTCGCATGGATGGTTGCAGCTATAGATATCTCCAGCAACTCCTGTGAAGGTTGTTTTTTAAGCCCTGGCCTTGTATTGCAATACCAGCTAGAGATGATCTTTTTGTTGCTAAAGGTAGCGACTTATGTCGCTAGCTTCGTGCTCGAAGTTAACTGGAGTGCATTTGGGATTGGATTGGATTGGATTGGACAAGAGTGGTCATGTTTGGAAATCTGTTCAGATCGCAGCATAAATCCAGTATAGCGTGACCGGAATTATCTATTAGTTTGCCCAGATGCAAATAGCCCAGGTTTGGAGTATTTAAAGGATATTGCTTGGTGTAGAAATAAAAATTTGGTAAATAGATAAGCTGTGCAAAATAAAAAAAAGTTTCTAATATAGTTATTTAGCCAAAAATGTAATCTATATAGGCTGGAGTGAGTGGATGTCTAACATAATAGCTAGAACACTACTTCCTGCTTTGCACCTCTCTTGGTTTCCACTGATTGGTTAGCAGGCAGTAACCAATCAGTGACTTAAGGAGGGGGGCACATGGGTCATATCTGTTGCTTTTGAATCTGAGCTGAATGCTGAGGATCAATTGCAAACTCAATGAACATTTATGACCTATGTGACCCCCCCCCTTTAAGTCGCTGACTAACTCAGAGTTGAAAAAGCAGGAAGTAGTTTTCTGTTCTTTATGTTAGACATCCAGTCACTCCAGCCTTTATACATTACATATTTGGCTAACTAACTATATTAAGAAATATTTTTTTATTTTGCACAGGCTATCTATTTACCCAGTTCTTATTTTTTACTTTTAAAAATGCATTTTACCACATATCCAGTTGTTATGTGACTGGGAGTACAGATGGGTGTGGACATCAATACGTCTCTCCCTCTTTTAAAAGGTTCATTCTAGGGGGCAGATTTATTAAATGGGTGGTTCACCTTTAAGGTAACTTTTCGTATGTTATTGAATGACCAATTCTAAGCAACTTTTAAATTGATTTTCGTTATTTATTTGTATAGTTTTATAGTTATTTGCCTTTTTCTTCTGACTCTTTGCCGCTTTCAAATGGGCGTCGCTGACCCCTTGGGAAAAAAACAAATGCTCTGTAAGGCTACAAATGTATTGTTATTGCTACTTTTTATTACTCATCTCATTCAGCCCCTCTCCTATTCATATTACAGTCTCTTATTTAAATCAATGCATGGTTGCTAGGGGAATTGGCACCCCTTTTGGTGGGCAGCACAAATGCATTCAGTGACAAAAAGTAATAGGGCAACTCCTATTTCCATTGCATATAACAGAGAGATATGTGTATAGTGGAAATCTTTTCTGTGCATGTAGGCTGGATGAGGGGTGCAAGCAGTATTTGGAGAATAGAGAACAAAGCCCCAATGTGCCATTTAAGTGATCAGAAATATTTAAGGTTTGTGAAAAGCCTACTGGAATGTATGCATTATGTCAACCTTATAAATCTACATATATTCAGTTAGCTACTGCATACTTTACTCTCTTTTTAACAGATGCTTCATGTGTTTAACCCTCTGCGCAAGTCTGGCAGTGACACTTGTCTTTCTCCCGATAATCCTCAAAATTGGAAACGCTTGGCTATTCGAAGACCTCCTCCATCTACAGATTCAACCACCTCGTCCCATCCTGTCCCAGCTCTCCCAGTCCCAGAAGTGCAGGTGGAGCGTTCTTTCAGTGCTGGTCATTTGGCATGTGACAGTGATGAGGAGGAAGCTAAAGAAGCAGAAACATTAAGAGTCCCTTTGTCCATTTGGAGAACACAGAGTGAGTCACATCTGGACTCTGGTAGAGGGCAAAAGGAACTAGGACAGCAGGAAAAGTCTGCCAGTGGATGGAGCCTGCCATCCCCCAAAACACTGAGAAAGAAGAGAAGAACGGCAAAGGTGAATGCAGCAAAGCATCATCTCTTGTCCTTCTTCACAGGATCCATTAAGGTACTGTATGTTATATGAAACTAAACTTTTCCTCTCTGATGTAGACATCCTGGGTCAGAAGCAAAGATTCATCTCAACGAGACTTATTTATTAAAGGTCGAATTGTATTGTTATTGGAAGTTTTGGAAACCACAACTAAATTCACAGACTCTAAACCCATGAATGTCATTGAATTTTAGGGATGCACCGAATCCACTATTTTGGATCCGGCCGAATCCTATGTTAAAGATTCGGCCTCATATTGAACCGAATCCTAATTTGCATATGTAAATTAGGGGTGGGAAGGGGAAAACATTTTTTACTTCCTTGTTTTGTGACCAAAAGTCACGAGATTTTCCTCCCCATCCCAAATTTGCATATGCAAATTAGGATTCAGATTCGGTTCGGCCGGGCAGAAGGATTCGGCCAAATCCGAATCCTACTGAAAAAGACTGAATCCTGGATTCAGTGCATCACTATTGAATTATAAAAAAGAGGAACGAAAAGAAAAGTCCTGAATAATCAGAAAAACTTGCAATACCTCTAAAACCTCTGAATATTTAAATCTTTTGGACAATACATACTGAAAAAATGCAAAAGCCTCATTCTGATTGGATTAAAAATGGCCCCTTAGGATGAGCTCTGCTCCCACTGACTTCTATAGCACCTTCCGACCCGGATTTGTATAAATGCCTGTCAGGAAAAACTGCAGCTCTAACTTTAACAGGAAGAAGTGTGGGAATAAAAGACAGAACTTAATTGTCTGATGTAATGTATGTGTGCCCTTGGTTTGTGTGTGAGCACAATGAATTGTATGAGCCAGGGGATAGCCCTTAATGCTTAAAATGGCGGTTCTTCTATTTAGGATAATACGGCAGGTAATAGTCAAATAAAGAGCCAGAGTATGATAAATCTTGAAAAAATTTGTTACATTTTTTGAAAAACTCAAATCGAGTTTGGATAATTACCTAGTCGAATTTGACCGTTTTGACCATAAAAAAATTTCAATTCAACCCTTAATAAATCTGCCCCTATATGTTGGGATCTGTCGGCAAATTGGAATTGAAATGTTTTGGCATTGGCAGCAGACATTAAAAGGCCAATTTATTATGCCATGGTAATTTTAAACTAGTGTTAACAATAGTTCCTACTCGATGATACAACAGATCCCATTGGAACTATTCATTCTACTACTGAAAAAAAAAGTCTGAATTATTAACTTCCGCTTGCAGTTTGCTGTGGGGCTTAACAATTCAGAGCTCAGTGCTGCTCACTTTATACAGCAGAATGGTGGTCGACTGCCCACAGAAATCAAATTACATTCTAATAAAGGTATTTGCATTTCTAAATATGTTGGTTCATAAAAATGTGTTGTTAATTAGGAGAAATATAGAAATTCTGGGAATCTTTATAGATTCCACCAGGTCAGTATTTGATAAATCGGCCTTAGCCGATTTTACTGAATAATAATCTTCACTGACATTTGATAGAAACTCTAGATGGGAGTATTTTCTGTGATAATTACATCCTTGTACAATACCTATCCTAGGACACTGCCACCAATTATTATGGCTGTAGGTCTTGACGAAAGCCTCTGGATTTAAATGCAGAAAAATCCCAACATAATTTCTATAGCTATATGTTTGCATACACCGTTTATTTACCTTTCATTTGTGCTAGTAGAGCAGTCAGAATAGGTGTGTGTGTGTCTAATGAGAATGTTCTGTGCATTTCCAGTCTAACAACAATACAACAATTGCTGTTTGTCAAAGGGATTTTCAGCTATTTAGCAAATGGCAACTGAGACGGAAAGGAAAACTAGTCTTTATTTACCCTCTTTTAACTTTAGATACAGTGCAAACTTAGGTCCAATAAATAACCTATACATTATCTATAGAGTATACTGTGCTATAAAAAAAATACCTGCAAGTCAATGACAGCACAATACATAATATAGAATTGTATATTTACCATAGAAACATACAGTTGTGCTCTTTCGGGTGCATACGTTATATGGGAAGGTCTGTAGAGAAAAGTAATTGGGCTGGAATGTTAAAGGGATACTGTCATGGGAAAAAAATTTTTTTTCAAAATGCATCAGCTAATAGTGCTGCTCCAGCAGAATTCTGCACTGAAATCTGTTTCTAAAAAGAGCAAACAGATTTTTTTTATATTTAATTTGACATAGGGCTAGACATATTGGCAGATTCCCAGGTGCCCCCAGTCATGTGACTTGTGCTCTGATAAACTTCAGTCACTCTTTGCTGCTGTACTGCAAGTTGGTGTGATATCACCCACTACCTCCCCCCCCCAGCAGCCTAACAGAACAATGGGAAGGTAACCAGATAGCAGCTCCCTAAAGCTGGCCATAGATGGTGCGATTTTTAAAAGATCCGATCCTCATCGTGAGACCACGATTTTCTCGGAACGATCGTACAATCGTACGAATTGACCATCAACTAAAAAGACCAATTTGCCAGGAAAACAAAGGGGAGCTGCCTGCTTGGCCCTGCAAACATAAATAGATTGCACTGGGACCGACAATGATTTTTTGACCTGCCCGATCAATTTCCTGACAGATGTCGGCCGAAAAATCGTAAGATGTACGATCATTCGAATCCCACTAACCACATGATAATTTCGAAGGATTGGACGGACTTCCCTTAAATCGGTCGTTCGGCAAGAAGAATCGTTGCATCCATGGGGAGCTTAACACAAGATAACCGCTCCCTGGTAGATCTAAAAAACAGCACTCAATGGAAAAATCCAGTTCCCACTGCGACACATTCAGTTACACTGAGTAGGAGAAAGAACAGCCTGACAGAAAGCAGTTCCATCCTAAAGTGCTGGCTCTTTCTGAAAGCACATGACCAGGCAAAATGATCTGAGATGGCTGCCTACACACCAATATTACAACCAAAAAATACACTTGCTGGTTCAGGAATGAAATGTTATATTGTAGAGTGAATTATTTGCAGTGTTAACAGTGTACTTTAGAAATAAAAACGACATCATAAAAATCATGACAGAATCCCTTTAAGAAATCAGAAAGAGAGGAAACACTTGTGATGTGTGGAAGGGGATATTCAGGGACAGAAAGGGCACACTATTATTATTAACATGTATTTATATAGCGTCAACATATTGCGTAGCACTGTAGTGATAAGTAGCCGTGCACCGCAACACAAACTCTAATGAATGCTTTGTACTGGGTGGTGAATCAGTAGCATGAGGTTGGAAGTTAAAAGGGATAAAAAAAGGTGTTGGTACAGGCAGAGGCAATGGTGGTGGCTAGAATAACAAAAAGCAGGTGTGAATATGAAGAGGTTGTGCTGTTGCGGGGATTAAAAAGCATCTTGATTGGAAGTATTTTTTGTGGAGTAAAAATATGGTTATAAGTGTGGATGGCGGTGTTTCAGTAGAACAAGTAAGACCGCAATGAAAGATTGAAGAGGGTGAGGCTGACACTGTAAGAGAGAATGAGCAAGGAAGAATGGAGGGAAGCCAAACATGATGAGACAGGGCCTCTGTTTATATAAAGACTGGGCTGCAATGGGGCTTGGAAAAAAGCTGTATAATATCCAGTACTGTATGTGCAGGGCCCTGTTGTATTTCTTGTCAAACTAGATAAAGCAAATCTGTAAATAAAACCAAAGACTTTTAGTGCATAAATGTACAGTTTTATGTACTATTGATATTTTAACCTGGGGATTTTAAGAGAAGAATGGATTTGTGCTCGGATGAATTTTAGCAACAAAATAAGTTACAAAACGAGAACAACCAGAAAGAAAGATTGTGGCTTTTACAAGGAGGGTGTGTCTAGGGTCCATAAAGGGACTGACCCTTTATTTCCTGTTTGCCTCAGCTGCATTCCCACAAACTTGAAGGCTGTTAACACTTTTTGTGCTTAATCTTTTGAAATGGCATAGGCATGTTGTTGCCATAGCACAACTTTGTCATATATGGAGATAATAGAGAAATGGGATTTGGAATCTAATGTTACTAAACTTTCAAAACTATAATAGTATTAAATGGCAAGGAACGTTTTCATCACTGGGAGGGGTTATCAATTTGCTAATATTTATTGCTTGCCTCACTGGTCAGGATAGCAACTTGCTGTGCCACCATTTTCCCTCCCGTTTCAGGATTGTTGCTTCGGCCCTGGGCTTCGCACACTCAGTAGAGTTCAGCTTATTTTAGTGTAAGATCTGGTTTTATTCTACTGTGTGTGCTTACAGTCCATATCAGCCTCAAGGGATCCCTGGGAAAGGAAAAAAAGATGGTGGTAAGGTGCTCTCTAAAATACTACGAAGGACTGGCATGTTTTTCAGTGAAGAGAAGTGCCAGACCAGAGTCTGAGGTAAGCAATTGCACTCACTGGGAGGGGCAAATTTGTTGGGTATCCCCCAGTAATTAGCATTTACCTCTGACACCAGTCTGGTGCTCCTCTTCAGTGATTTAGCCTTTTCTTCTCAAAGTGCATATGACCGAATCTTTGTCAATGTTCACATATCCCTTGTGTATTTCCTAAAGAGATACTAACACCAGAAACCTTCAACCTTTTTTACAACTATCATACCATTTTCTTTGCATGCTCCTTATAATTTTCAATTAAAATATTTTCTCAATGCTTTTACATTACCTATCTAATCCCTGTCTTCCTCTATGAGAGGGCTGCTATATTTGTGCTGCAGCAGTCTATTAGTGTTAGAAATTCTAACTGACAGCTTGAGAAGAGACCGTCAGGTTGGCAAAACAATCAACGTGACCTAGAGGTAACTTTTAATATACACTAACATGACTCTCGTTTGTGTCAGTATCCCTTTAAGAAACAACCATGCAGCACAGTCAATTTTAATATTATACTTTCTTTTCCAAAGCCGAATGTATATAATTTGTTTATAAGGGAAATGCTTTTACATTCTTATTTAGTGGTCAAAACAGGACCAGTTTACTCATCGGGTGCCCCTAGGCCCACCCCTGCTCATCGCCCACTCTCCCCTTTGACAAATGCGCAAATTTCCTTCTTCAGGTCCAGAAGACTGAAAATCGTTGCTTGGGAAATGTAAAAAACAAATTTCCTGCTTTTCCCCAGTGTGGATGCATTTGGGTGGTATGCCGCCCCCTAAAATCCTGCCGCCCCAGGCTTGGGCCTTTGTGGCCTTTCCACAAATCCGGGTCTGGGTGAAAAAGCTTTTCATTAATATTTTTTTTTTTCTTTATCAACAACCCTCTCCCACAAACGTGTCTTTAAATTAAGTGCTTTTGACTCACTATTTCTCATTGCATTCCACACTGAGCTCTTTATTTTTTATGTCTCAAGGAACTTGCAATACAAAGTGCTGAGGAGGGGTTCATTATGTACAGCACATTGGTCACTAGCATAATTCTAAACAATAATATGTGAGATGCATGAAAAGCACACCATGTGTATTCACTGATTCAATATCCCTACACAGCCACGTATATTAAATCCCTGCATGATGTTTACCAAGGCATTGGCATTGCTTCTTTCTTGTAGCCCCTGCCCTCTACTGGGGAGACTGACAGTGGTTTACTGTGTGAGACTGATAAAGGACACAGACACAAAAAGAAAGAGTAAGTCTTACCTCATTTTTCTTTGGCATCTGCTTTTATATAATTTATTTTCTATCTGCCATTTGTATTTGGGGATAACCTTGTCTCTTTTTTTTTTCCAGACAGAAGCACAAGAAAAGTCATCTGCCTCTGTTCCGTCTCTGGACCTCTCACTCGTCTAATATAGGACGGTAATAACCTCCTATTTTCTGTCTCTGTACAGGCAACATTTTGATAGTATGAAAAGTCTTGGAAATAGGATCTTGCCAAAGCTCTCTGAGTCTCAAAAAGTCTTAATTTTTGTCTGTCTTTCACAGCCCAAGCATAGATGATGTTCAGAGTTGGGGAAAGTGTCTTGAGAATTTGCTATCTCATACATGTGAGTAAAATAAACTCATCACCCTGCTCTATGAGCTTTCTGTCTCATTCACTCTTTCACATTTAGCCATGCAAAGAACGCAAATAGTACATTCACTTTTTTTTCATTAATACCCCCTTGTTCAGTGATTTGTGTGTAACTGTTTCTTCCCTGAAGCAAGCTGAAAACCATGCCTCCGATGGTATTTTACCAAGGGAGATCTCTCTGAAAGGGATCTTCTCACCAACCTGAAAAATGCAGATTGTGTATTTTTCTATCCTATGCACATCAGAAGTTACATGATCAGAGGTCATCTTCACCAATTACCACATAGCAAAATGGTCAGTAGATCCAGAGATAGAGGCTGCAGAATTAATTGACAAATCCTGGTGTTATCTCATGAACTTACAGGTGGCTACACCCATAATGTCACTGGCAGCTTCAGCGACCAGTGGAAAGGCTTATGGTACCCATAGACACAAAGATTTTTCGTTGGTGAACGATCGATTTCAGTGCAATCCGTCAAATTATCATGAGGTTAGTGGGAATCGAACGATCGTGCATCATACGATTTTTAGTCTGTCAGAAAATTGATCGGCCAGGTAAAAAAAAATGTTATCGGTCCCAGTGCAATCTATCTATGTTTGCAGGGCCAAGCAGGCAGCTACCCTCAGTTTTCCTGGCAATATCGCTTGATATGGTCTTTTTAGTTGATGGACAAATCATACAAATCGTATTATGGTCTCAAGATCTTTTAAAAATTTTTACATCTATGGCCAGCTTTAAGATGTCCATAGATTTGCAGATTTTATTCTCTTGTATGACAAACGCTCGTTCATTGCAATTTACCGACATACAACTAACCATTCAGATTAAATAAAGTAGTAAAAATAACAAATCAAATGATGTTCCGGCCATGAGTTGACAGACGGCAATCATACGAAAGTTATATCTATAATTAGCGTAGACAGTCACCCATTGATATCGTCAAAACATGCAGAGATATTCTAACATCCAATCAACTAAACAACCAATCGCCATGGTATGAAACATGTCTGGACAATCCACACATGGTCTGAAAATCATACAAACCTTTGTTTATGGCCAGTTTTAATGGAAAGGGGGCAGGGCCAGGTTGGAAAAAGCAAAGGAAAAGTTAAGAATTTAAATTTGGATCTACTAATTACTTTCATATGCTAAGGGATTCTCTGATCATTTATTTTTTCATCCTATGTTCAGTTTGTATTTACCAAGCTGGTTATTTTAACCAGTTGGGGGTGCTTGTCTGCAAACTTCTTTTGAGGTAGAGAATTTGAATACTAGTGTCCAGATAAACCGTCCTCATAATGGACTTATGTAAGCAGACAGACTCAAAAAAGTGGTGAAGGGGTGAACTGTCTGTACAGAGCTCATCCAAGATAATTTAATTAGCTATAATAATATCTGAAGATAAACTGAGTTTTCATTAAAGTGAAAAAGAGGAACTTGTAGCAAACATTTCAAACATTTTTATTTGAAAAGGGGTATAATGGCCACATATGACAAACAACTGATTTTCTCACCTCTGAATTACTGATATATTACATTTATAGTGTAAAAGATAGGCTTGCTGGTTTATTGCAGTATTAATATTAAGATCACTATCAGTCATTCCAGATCTGGATGGCCCTATTCTTACCAACATCTTATTCATTCATTCATTCATTTATTTATTTATTCATTCATTCATTCATTCATTCTGCTATTAATTTAATAACGACATTATATTACCTATACTTATTCGTAGAGATGCAACACATTCACACTTAGGAATAGGCTGAATACTGAACTGAGCACTAAAAAAATTGTCTGAATTGAAACCTAAATTTGAATATGCAAAATAGCAACATCCACCAAAAATCATCATACATTTTTCCCCTCCTTCCATAGTCAAAAGTCAATTGGTAATAAAGGTTCAGATTTTCTTCAGCCAGGCACTAATGTTTAGCTGAATCAAAATCCTGCAAAAAAGGCTGGAATTGGTTGCTTCCTATGTATGTATGTAATGTATACTTGTATAATTACTGTAATTACTGCTATTGATGGGGTCTCTGAATACTTCCAACATTCTCAAAAACTATATTAAATCCACACAAGGGTAAAATTATTTGCACAGCAATAATTTGTTTCTTTACTGTAATTTTTCCATTAGCAGCTTTTATTACATTCCCCACTTACAGGGAAATATAATAAAATTCACAAAGAGAACAAATTTGTGCACAAATAAGAATACAAATTTGCATGTCACAGTTAAATTTTCTTCATTAGGCTTTTATTGCATTATGAACCTTTAACACCTGCTTGAACCTTTTGGAGCAAATGTAACAAGTTTTTCATTAAGAAGTTTTATTACATACACTGCACACTACTGCAAACTATAATACTCTAAATTGCTATCCTATTGTCACGTGAGGGGCAAAATTTTAAATTTGTGGACATTTATTCACATCGCAAACGATTTTTGAGGTAGCGCCCAATATTACATTCCCCCATTTGTCTTCCACAAAGACCCTAATCTCCAGCCTTTTTAGACCCTATACTAAGTGCTCTTGCCTACTGATTTTTATGTCCTTCACAATTTTTATTTAGTCTTTCAATCTCTGTTTCTCGCTACAGATGGCCGTGCCCTTTTTCGTGTCTTCTTGCAATCTGAGTTTAGTGAGGAGAACCTAGATTTCTGGCTGGCCTGTGAAGAATATAAAGACACCCATCCCAACTTCATACTCCATAGCCGGGCACGAAAGATTTACCAACTCTACATTGCACTACAGTCCCCAAAAGAGGTAGGGCAGCATGGTGGTGCAATAGTACTACTGGCTAAGTTTGTTTCCAGTCAGAACCTGCAAAGAATTTTCATGTTCTCCCCGTGTCTTGGTGGGTTTCCTGCCACACTCCAAAAAACATACAGGCAAGTTAAATGGTTTGTGATATAATTGCCCATAGTGTGTTTGAATTTGATTGGCACCTTAGTTTAGAGACCTGCTCAAGTCTGTTCGGACAGACCCATGCCCGACCCGGACATGTTGACCCCCAACCTGACCTGTACCTGCCACACTGCTATGCTCCCTACCCTGACTCACTACCCAGTCCACCAGGACCTGAACTTGGGGTATGCACAAGAGGCACGTGTCTAGGGCACAAAGATTGGGGGCGCCAGGCAAAGCTTCCCTGTTGCTTACCCCTAGCCTGGCTGAGCAAGTTCATCTCTCCAACTGCATAATGCGCTTATTTGCGCATGTACGCTCACTCATGTGGGGGTGCGGGTTACCTGGGAGTCCCAGCTGCCCACACCTGCAATGGGTTAGCTTTAACTACCGACCTAGGCTCCTGCAAAATGGAACTGACATTATGAACCATCAGGGGTAGGCGGGAACACATCCAAACTTTAACCAGGTACTCAAGCAGGGTATCTGCGGACAACCTACACAATTGGGGAATAGGTGACTTTCTGCCTAAAAATCTGGGGGCACCTGACCTGATGCAGGACTCTACCTTAGATCATAAGCTCCACATAGGCAGGGACATAAGTGAATGATGCATATTTCTTTGTATAGCGCTGTTAGCACTATATAAATTAACAAATGTATCTACACAGTTCCCTATGCCATTTGTCATGGCCAAAACTAATGATGCAGAGTCTAATCACATTGATCCTCCATCTATCCATAATAAGTAACAGTGTGTAGTGACCCTATACCTTAAAGGAGAAACAAACCCTTAATTAAAAAAAACCCGACCCCCCCTTCCTCCCCCCGGGCAAATGCCCCTAACTCTTTACTTACCCCTCCATGCAGATTCTGTCCAGCTGAGTTCATGGGCGCCATCTTCTTCTCTTTGGTAATCTTCAGAATGAGAACAGCGCAGTTGGAGAAATATTCTGTTTTGCGCCAACTGCACATGCGCCGAAACTCACGAAAATTGCAGAATCGCCGGTCTCATTCCAAAGATTACCAAATCAGCTGAAGATGCTACCAGTGAACTCCGCTGGACAGAATCTGCACGGAAGGGTAAGTAAAGAGTTAGGAGCATTTGCCCAGGGGTGGGGTCAGCTTGGCTGGGGGGAGGAGGGAGATTGATGTAGGGGGGTAGGGTTTTTTTTTTATTAAGTTTTTTTTATTATTGTTTCTCATTTAAATCAGGGGTGCCTAAAAAGGTAGAGTTCTCATAAAATCAATATTTAAGTAATATTTGTATGGAACAGAATGCTAACAATGCTTTTATGGATTTAGCTCAAAATGGGACAACATCACTAAAAGTAGACCTCGCATTAGTAAAATATGGGCACTGCTGCAAATAGAATCACATAATTTGCTTGGTTTTATATTTCAACTAATTGTACGCCAACCCGTAAGAATCATGCTTGCAAAGAAACACGCTCTGCATTCTTTACTTACTATACCAGTCCCTGGCTTGACACTTAACAGGTTTTTAATTATCATTCCTTCACTGGTAGGTGAATCTGGATGCCAGTACCAGAGAGTTGACTGAACACAATATTCTTCTTCCAACACGCACAACTTTTAATGAGGCTCAGCGCAGGATCTATGGCTTAATGGAACGTGACTCCTACCCACGCTTCTTACGCTCTGATCTTTACCAGAGCTTGCTTCACTCCCCCAATGGGGCCTGCTAAAATGGAAGATAAACCTCATGAACTGGCTTAGGAAAGAACACAGCTCGGCCCAAATGTCTACCAGAACTTTTTTTTTTAAGCAGAACTTGGATCTTATGTGAGCTGTGCTCATATGAAAACTGAAGCCATTTTGAACAAAAATGGGATGCCCTTGTCTAATGTGTTGGCAGTGTACAATTCGTCACGCAAATGCTTCTATGCAGTAAAAGGGGTTGGGACTTTGAACACCAATCCATTTCCCTTAGGCTCCTGCGTTTGTATAGTATACAAGTAAATTATACCAGCTTTTTGGCTGAAACTTGCAGATGCTGGAAGTTATTTTGTTCTAAAGTAGAATAAGTCATTGACTGGCATTTGTTATTCATAATCTGTATAAAAGAGTAAGCCACTTTCAACACTCATGACTATTTTATTTGCCAAAATGTAAACAACCAAACCCCAAGGTAAGATCATATATCTTTTTTTACTTGAATAATAACTTATGAATAAGTTCAGGTTGGTTAATCACCTTCACTTAAACAACTTCTCTATCTGTAAGAAAAATATGCCCAAACGTCTACACTAGGGTTCTTTATCTTAAGCAATATGTAGTGCCTCCTGTGGTTACAAAGTTTGCTCAGTGTGATTGTAAGCCTTTGTCTCTCCTTTACAAAATGACCAACCAAAGATGCCAAAGTCTGACATTTCCTTTCTCGGCATAGATGATCAAGTGAAATCACAGACTTGCCGCCTTTCACAACTTTGTTACAGAACACAAATATACAAACATGTACGCACTAGATATATCCTGTTACAGCTAAAGCTTACTAATATACTTCATTATTTAAAAAAAGTCTTGCAACTGTGCACAACAAAAGAAATGAGAGGAGAAACTATGAATTTAGGACCATTAAACCTAAATTGTTTTGGGTATTCTTTTCTGCACTCTCAGCTGATGTTACTATAGGTTTGATATGCAATTCATGCCAGCCAATTGCAACGTATACATTTATCAGACACATTCATTCAAATGTAAGCATTAGACATATTTGTGAAGACAAGCTGTGCGTTCAGAATTGGCTGAAATAAGTGATTTAGAAGAATATTCTTGGGCTTACATTTGCTGTTATTATCTGCCATGTGACTACAATGATTCCCACACTAGCAATTTCATATTATGGCATGTGAGGCTGGCAGTTTGAACACTAAAATGTTTCACTTGAGCTATCTGCTTTCTTGCTCAACCATGGATAGAGACTTAAGCTAACCCACCTTTGCCAGAGCCATATTTATGCCACGGCGAAAATATCTACAGTCTGACATTATTTATTACATATTGACAGTGTGCAAGAACCCATTCATATACAGGCTGTTGTTTGGTGGAATCAGTTGTCCAGTGAGCTTGGTGGGTGCCATTGGAAGATTTACTATGAGGATTCCAGAACAAGAGTTGAGTAAGAACACTTAATAGTTATCCTTGTTTGAGGCCTTCTGGCATTTTGAGCACTCTAACCACCACTATCTGTGGTTTTAAAGGAGAAGGAAAGCTACGGAGGCATTTTATTGCCAATAGATTAGCTGCAATAGTGCAAGCTAGAATGCTATATTTATTCTGTAGAATGTTTTACCATACCTGAGTAAAAAGCTCTAGAAACTCTCTGTTTGTTTAGAATAGGAGCTGCAGTATTAATGTGGTGTGACATCACTTCCTGCATGAGTCTCTCCCTGCTCTTGGCTCAGATTACAGTAGAGAAGGGAGGGGTGGGGGGAGAGGAGCAAACTGAGCATGCTCTTGCCCAGGGCAATGAGGTTTAAGCTGAAGGCAGGAAGTCTGATACAGAAGCCCATGAGTACAATAGAAGTAAAGAAATGCAGTGTTTCTTTTGACAGGGGACTCAGAGCAACATTACTTTGGGGGTTTACTGGTATATTTAGATGGACCTTTCTGATAAGGCTTACTTAGTTTTAACCTTTCCTTCTCCTTTAAGCAGAAACTTTGTCATTTCTTTCCAAAGCACTTTTGAGAAATTTTGTCTCGTGTTTCTTCAACCTATCTCTTCTGTGTATAACACTATATAACCTTTGAAGCCTTGCACCTTTTTTTGTTTTGCACTGTTAATGCCTATTGCGCCTTTTTTCCACCATTTTAATGCCTCCATACTAATGCACTGAAGCCATTCCCTTATCCTACACCATTACTCACATTGCTGCCTCAGTTAAAAGTGGCCAAAACGTTTTTTTTTTTTTTTTAAAAAAAAAAAGTCAATGCTGCTGTTATTTATGAATGTTTGTCCTTTAATTTTGTACAACTGAAATTCTGATTGGTTCATCTTTGTCTATAGTCACTTTGTATAAAGTTTTCAGCCATTTCAATTTGCTGTCAGAGATAGAATAGCCCTAGAATGAACGTATTTGTTGACCTCTGCCCTGCTAGAGAGAAAATCATAGTATCACCTTTTTGTTGTCCATTTCCTCATATCTATAGCTATATCTACAAAATCAGGAAAAACAATTTTATTTCTTGTTTTTAGGCATTAACCCATAATTAGTCTTAAGCACTGAATTAAAATATGCAGCATTCACTCAGGATCTGCTGCTGACTTTCTGTGTGCACTTGGGCAAAATCCCCCAGCTCTGTTTTTCTATGGGGCATATTTATCAAGAATCGAAGTGAGTTGTGTGGGGGTTAATCGAAATTCAAATATTTGTGAGTTTATGGAAAAGTCAGAATGTCAAAAACTCTAATGATCAAGTATATGTCCCGAAATAACACAAACCGATCTAATTTATTTCTCGAAAACTTGAATTGATCAAGTTTTCAGATAAAAAAACTCATTTTTACTTTCAAAATTTTTTTTTTCCTTCTTAAATCACAGACATTTCGAGTTTTCTAAAATATAACTCGAATGTGTGAGTTTAGGTGCCGTGGAAAAAAAATCACATTTGTAGGAACGCACCGAATCCTAAGATTTGGCAGAATACCGAACAGAATCCTAATTTGCATATGCAAATTAGGGGTGGGAAGGGGTAAACATTTTTTACGAGATTTCCCTCCCTGCCCCTAGTTTACATATGCAAATTAGGATTCGGTTCGGCCGGCCAGAAGGATTAAGCTGAATCTGAATCCTGCTGAACAAGGCCGAATCCCGAACCAGATCCTGGATTCGGTGCATCCCTAGATTTTTGATAAATCTGCCTCTACGTGTATTCCCTCTGCATATGGCACAATAAAGATGGCATTCTGGGGTCACTGTTTATAAGAGTAAATATATCATTATGACTATGGTACGTTGTTGATTGCAGTCTGCAGTCACTTTGTGTGATTTATAAAATGTATTAACACATGATAATATCTGTATATTTCTGTATAGGTCGGAGATATCTGGGCTGTGCAACTTTTTTTTAATGTATTTGGCTCTGCTGCAGTGACACCTTGTGGACAGTGTGTATTAAAGAAACACTAACCTACTGTAATTTGTGCCTGGATGTTAATGTTAAAAGTATTTTAAAAACTTGTATTTATAACTGTATTATTTGTTTTTTTTTTACTATTAAAAAAAAACTTATAACTTTAACTGTTATATATGTAAAGCTTGCTGTTGCTTCAGCTAAATAAAGTTATGAAGCTGTGTGCGCTGTTTTTAACATCAGGTTCAGGCTGAGCAGAGTCTACAGTATCAGGGGCTCTCTCAGTTGGCCCCAACCTAGTACAAGTTTCATCAGCCCATCTTTGTATCCACCTATCTACAATGTATATCCTTTACCAAGTTCTCTGGTGGGCTCAGAGGACCCATTCAGACATAGTTTAGCATAAGTGCCCCAAAGTTTAAAGAAAGTTTTCTTGTGTATTCTGTTAACAATAGCACATACAGTTTATTTGTCTGTTTGTTAGGTTTTTTTTCCTGAATTGATGAAACTTTCAATGTGTAAAAATAAATGGTAAAATGTACTCTTTAATATAGTTGCAAAACTGTATTTTAGCATAAACAATCTTTTAGAAAATATGGGTATAGTGATGATTATCCTGTGGTCAATGTGTGTGTCGTACAAGGTATACAGCTGGAACAGACTTTACATTTTTTGTTGTCGTTCCTTCAGGTGAATGGTGTGCTGGATGCACCAGATGCATCAGTAAGATTTGCTCCATCTTTCTTTAAGGATGCTCTACAATGCTGTTGATGCATGTACAAGCTTTGTTATAGAATGTGATCATGTAACCATATCTTCTAATGAATATGCAAGTCAACCATTTAAGTGTAATTAAACATGTGCTTGTTGAGCTGTAGAACCTTTTCAGTTTCGCTGTATTGATGATGCTGATAAAAATTGCATGCTAATAGATCGTGAGCTTGTGAGCGAGCAGATTCCAAAAAGAGAGCAGAGCTTGCAAATAGCATCACTTGATCATACTCCGGCGTGTGTTCTATTGAATTGTAATTGGTAAGGGCATATGAACAGGATATGCACGTAATACAATCAGGTCTCAAATGACCTTCAATATTAGAAATAATTTAGTTGTCCAGTGTAAAGGGGTTCTGCAGGATACCATGGAGGAATTAAATAAATTAAATATAAAGTCAATATCATAGTTTTAAAAGAAAGTGGTTACCTTGCTTGAATTCACTCTCACTGACCCCAGTTTGTAATTACTCCCACTTTGGTAAGGAGAGGTGGCATCCGGTGGCCACCTATACCTGTGAAAAAATTGTGTTGTGTGTAGCTTAAGGTTAAGACAGGTAGCAAGTCGGGTGATAGAGTTGGCACTCCCCTGGTGCACCGCGCCACCGAGCATGTGCACACAGCCCCCCGCCGGCGCGTCGCCACTAAGCATGTGAGCAGGCACGTATGCGTACATTTTCCGTGCGGTTGCAGCAGGAAGCCGCTAGTATATCATGTATCAGTGGGCCCACCGTTTTCTTTCCCCGGTGTTCCGCTGGCCCAGTCCAACCCGGTTTGCCATATTTTTTAAAACTGATTTATGTACTGTATATCTAGCAGCTTTTCATTTATCCGTTTTAGTTTGTTTTTCATCTGAGAGACAAGGATGATTACCGTTTTCCAGTGCTTGGCAATAGTCATTTTAGCCATTAAAGGAACAGTTCAGTGTAAAGAAAAAACTGGGTAAATCGATAGTATGTGCAAAATAAAAAAATGTTTCTAATATAGTTAGTTAGACAAAAATGTTATGTATAAAGGCTGGAGAGACTGGATGTTTAACATAACAGAACAAAGCTTCCTGCTTTTCAGCTCTCTAACTCTGAGTTAGTCAGCGACTTTAAGTCAGTGGAAACCAAGAGAGCTGAAAAGCAGGAAGTAGTGTTCTGGCTATTATGTTAGACATCCAGTCACTCCAGCCTTTATACATTACATTTTAGGCTAACTAACTATATTGGAAATATTGTTTATTTTGCACAGCCTATCTATTTACCCAGTTTGTTAATTAACCCTCGATATTCGACCATTGAAGTAAAATACTTTGAATATCGAAGTCGAAGGATTTACCGCATTTCTATCATTCGAACGATTTTCTTCGATCATTGATGCTCGGTAGGTTTTAGGTGGCAAGGTAGGTAGTCGAAGTTTTTTTTAAAGAGACAGTACATCGACTTTCGAATAGTCGAATGATTTTTAGTTTGAATCGTTCAATTCGAAGTAGCCAAAAAAAACCTTCAAAATCCAAAGTATTTTTCATTCTAATCCTTCACTCGAGCTAAGTAAATGTGCCCCTTACATGTTGCTTCCAACAAGTGTTTATAAGGCAGTGGAATAAGGACTCCCATATTTGGCCCCAGGAATCAAATCCTTGAGCAAGAGAATGTGCTCTTTCAAATATAACTATGGATCGTGTTACAGTTGAAAGCATTTACAAGACAGTATAACAGCATCTTTGCTATGCTATTAAAGTAGTAGAGCTTGATGGTTTATAGTTAAAAGTTATATTTATTTATATAAAGATGGATGTATTCATTTACACTTCACCACCATTATCTGTAGCTGATGTATACTTTTAGTTTAAGGTCACAGAAATATTAACTAGAACTAACATTAACTATTCTGTATAGAAATATTTCTTGATTATTGTATTTATAGGCATTGAAGCTGCTTTACTACTTGTTGTGCCAGAGTAAACGCAATAACAAAAGGCCATAGAGACCGGTTGTAGTTGGCTGGGTGCCTGTTACTCATTGCTTATTGCAGGGGTGTCCAAACTACAGCCCGCGATCCATTTTTAATTGGCCCGCAGCAAATTCCGAAATACCAGAATATGGCCTGCACACAGGGTCGGACTGGCCTGCCAGGGCACCGGGTAATAAACCGGTGGGCCCTTGGCCCTCTAGTTACATTGGTGGCGCAGTGCATCCTGTGCCAGCCTCTACATCCTGCGTGAGTACCAGTGGGTACCTACGGGTGACCCGGTCACATGGCAGCTGGCTGGCACTTGCAGCGTGCGCTGCGTCTGCACATAGGGTTTGATTGCGCAGCACCCCGTGACTCCTCTTCATGACGCGACTGGCCAGAAGAAGGACCCAACGCCTGTAGAAAACAGTGCGCTCATGCTTGCATGCACGCACAGCGCAGCAGGGAGCAGCGATGGCCCTGAGACAGCCGCATTTAAATATGATCAAAATTTTGTTGCTCCCTTTTGCAAATTTTTTTTCCGGCTGGTGGGAACAAAAAGGGGTGTGGTGTGATGTCAAAGGGGGCGGGTTGTGATGCAAAGTGGGGCCACTGCGCAGCCAGGACAAAAACCGAAGGACAAGCTAAGTTTACAGGGGATTGGGGGCGGGCCAAGGGGTCTTTTTAAGGGTATTACAAATTTACCAGCAGCTACATTGCCGGTAAATTTGTAATACCGGCCCCGGCTTTGGCAGGTGTTTTACCGGCTAGGCCAGTAAAATACCGGCCGGGTGGCAACCCTACCTAGCAGCCATCTTCAGGGGTGATCCTGGCCCCTCCGCCGCCTGAGGCAGCAGCAGTTGCCTCCAGTCATGTGACTTGTGTTCTGATAAACTTCAATCACTCTTTACTGCTGTACAGTTGGAGTGATATCACCCCCTCCCTTTTCCCAACCCAGCAGCCTAACAACAGAACAATGGGAAGGTAACCAGATAGCAACTCCCTAACACAAGATAACAGCTCCCTGGAAGATCTAAGAACAGCACTTAATAGTAAAAGCCAAGTCCCACTGAGACTGATTTAGTTACATTAAGGGTAAGGCCAGACGAGGCGATTCGGGGAGATTTTGTCACCTGACGACTTATCGCCACGTCTTTTGCGCGACTATCTCCCCGAACTGCCTCAGCGTCTTTTCCCCATAGGCTACAGCGCAACATCACCTGCGCTAATGCACACACGGCTATGCGTTTTCAATAGTCGCCCAAAGTTGCCTCAGCGTGTGCATTAGCACAGGCGATTTTGCGCTGTAGCCTATGGGTAAAAGACGCTGAGGCAGTTCGGGGAGATAGTCGCGCAAAAGACGTGGCGATAAGTCGCCAGGCGACAAAATCTCCCTGAATCTCCTCGTCTGGCCTTACCCTATGTAAGAGAAATAACAGCCTGCCAGAAAGTAATTCAATCCTAAAGTGCAGACACGAGTCACATGACCAGAGGCAGCTGGGAAATGGACAAAATATCTAGCTCCATGTCAGATTTCAAAATTGAATATAAAAAATCTGTTTGCTCTTTTGAGAAATGGATTTCAGTGCAGAATTCTGCTGAAGCAGCACTATTAACTGATTTGTTTTGGTACAAACATGTTTTTCCATGACAGTATCCCTTTAATGTACCATCCCTGCTTTCTGCAGTAACCCATATAAACCAATACAATGTTATAAATTATAAATATATCTATATTGACAGAAAAATATAACACTATACTAGTATTGTAAAAAAAAAAAAAAAAAAAAGCCGCACTCCTACTCCCCACTGCGTTAGTGACTGGGGAGCGGGTTTAGTGGAGGAGGGTGCAGTACATGTATGGCCCCTTTGATTTCTTTTGTGGGTGGTCCCAGCTTGTTAGAGTAATGCTATTGGTATAAAAGTAAATGGTATTATAATAGAATTGGGTAAATATGTGATAACTGGTTTTCTTTTAGAATCTCCTTATTGGAACTTTAGAGATTTAAAGAACTAGGGCTTCAGCAGCTTTTTCTAATATGTATTACATGTGTATAGGTTTGATGTACTCTATAATCATGTTGTTGTGAACACCTAGTAACTGTGTTTAAAGGGAAACTCCACAAAAACATAACTTAAAGGAACAGTTCAGTGTGAAAATAAAACTGTGTAAATAGATAATCTGTGCAAAATAAAAAATGTTTCTAATATAGTTAGTTAGCCAAAAATGTAATGTATAAAGGCTGGAGTGACTGGATGTCTAACAAAATAGCCAGAACACTACTTCCTGCTTTTCAGCTCTCTAACTCTGAGTTAGTCAGTGACTTGAAGGGGGGCCACATGGGACATAACTGTTCACTGAGTTTGCAATTGATCCTCCGCATTCAGCTCAAATTCAAAAGCAACAGATATGAACCATGGGGCCCCCCCTCAAGTCTCTGATTTGTTACTGCCTGGTAACCAGTCAGTGTAAACCAAGAGCTGAAAAGCAGGAAGTAGTGTTCTGACTGACATGTTCGACATCCAGTCACTCCAACCTTTATACATTACATTTTTGCCTAACTATATTCAAAACATTTTTTTATTTTGCACAGCCTATCTATTTACCCAGTTTTTATTTTTACACTGAACAATTCCTTTAAGCTTTTTGAAAAGTAAACATAATTTCAAGCAACTTTGCAATATACATTGATTAAAAAATATGCAGACTTTTTATGATGTTTAATGGTTTGGAACAGTTCCCTAAGCCTAGCCCTCTGCTCTCCTGCTGATCTGTCTGACTACTTTGCTGAGCTGGCTGACTACTGTTACTTTGTATCAACAGCCATCTGTCATTAACCTGCATCCTCCAAACCCCACAAATCCTACACACATGATTTCAATAAGGAACGGAAGATTACAGTGCAATGCATTGTGGGTTATGTAGTTCCTGCATGTTGTCTGTAAGCTGTGGAGAAGTTGTTACAATTTATAATATCGGTGTTTAGTCCCTCCTTCCCTGCCAGGAGAAGAACTGTTAAACAGCTGAATTTCAGCATAGAAAATGGCATTTATTCATACTTTTTGAAGAAACAGGTAACTGTTATGGATATATTAGGGGTTTCTGTGTTATGTGGCCTCTTTATCAAATTTTGGTTTGTAAGCTGGAATTCCCCTTTAAGAAGTTATGGATGCAATACATTAAAAAGTAAAAAATAGCAACGTCCTTGTGTATATTTTCCATTTTCTTGTCTGTGTAACTATTCCATTGTTTGCTTTGGGGATGGGGGGGGGGTTTATAGACACAAATCAAACAAATGTATGACTTTTGAAATGTACTGAGCATGTGTTTGTATAAATAGTCTTTCAAACCTGGTGCCACATGCACTTCTGAACACATAAACAGTACAAACGAATGCCTAAATGCAAGTGCATATGAACACAGCCTGGCACTTGTCAGTTCTTATCAGGATTCAGTTTAGGCCAATTAAGTATTTAGTGTAGATTTTAAAGATCTGGATAATTGGATTATTTTTTTTCAAAATATATGTAACGCTTTTATTTCCCTTAAATATTATTATGCAGATAAGGGTTTGGATTTGCTGGTTTTGGATTATTTGGTATTTGGATGAGTCTAAAAATCATGCATTTGGTTTATTCGTAATACATTATGTTGGGGGGGCTCATCAGAGTGCCTGTTTGTTAAAGGGATCCTGTCATCAGAAAACATGTTTTTTTCAAAATGCATCAGTTAATAATGCTACTCCAGCAGAATTCTGCACTGAAATCCATTTCTCAAAAGAGCAAACAGATTTTTTTATATTCAATTTTGAAATCTGACATGGGGCTAGACATTTTGTCAATTTCCCAGCTGCCCCTGGTCATGTGACTTGTGCCTGCACTTTAGGAGAGAAATGCTTTCTGGCAGGCTGCTGTTTTTCCTTCTCAATGTAACTGAATGTGTCTCAGTGGGACATTGGTTTTTTATTATTGAGTGTTGTTCTTATATCTACCAGGCAGCCGTTATCTTGTGTTAGGCTAGGGCCACACAGGAAGATTCAGGGAGATTGGTCGCCCGGCGACTAATCGCTGCGTCTTTGAGGCGACTAATCTCCCTGAATGGCTTGCTGGTATCTCGCACCCGCTAGCGCTAAAAACACCTGCGCCTATTCACACGCGGCGATACGTTTTCAAAGTCGTTTGAAATTGCCAAAAAAATCTGTTTGCTCTTTTGAGAAATGGATTTCAGTGCAGAATTCTGCTGGAGCAACACTTTTATCTGATTCATTTTGAAAATGTTTTTTTTTCCATGACAGTATCCCTTTAAGCATTTTGGCTTGCAGCATTTTCTGGAGGTGAACTCGCTATTATCTGAAGTATTGGATCTGGCAGCTGTTTACAAAACAACAGATGTCCGTGTATTGAAGGAAATCGGCACTCACGAGTCTGCTCTTGGTCAAAAAAGACAAATTTAATGCAAATTTGTTTACGCTGTGAAAAAAACAAACTTAATTACACCCCCTAATACAATTAAAAATACATTGATTGTCATAAGTGTATTGATACCATAGTTTCCCTTTTGGAATAGAGTAAACCACTCCTACCATATTCGCGCTGACTTTTTTTCTCCTATTCAATCCTATCAATACATTTTCACAAAAATTTCTTGTGCGGGAAAAAACTCGATTCAACAGTGAAAAAAATCGGAATCGTGCAAATTTTTCATATTTGTCGCCAAAAACTGCAGCCTTTTTGGATTTGATGCCTGAAACCTACAACTTTTTTGGATGTGACGCCCGAAACCACAAAATCTTAGGATCATTGAACAAACCCCAGCGAAGGTCAGCATACAGTATCTTCAAAATCACAGTGGGACATCTGCCATTGACTTCTACATGAGCTCAGCAGGTCTGAGTTGAAGTACTTTTATTCAGACATTTAACACTATCAGGGGTTTAATAAATCTCAAAAAACTCAAGGGTTCTTTTTCTAAGAAAAAAATGTGTTTTTTGTAGGGATGCACCGAATCCAGGATTCGGTTCGAGACTCGGCCTTTTTCACAGGATTCGGATTCGGCCAAATCCTTCTGCCTGGCCGAACCGAATCCTAATTTGCATATGCAAATTAGGGGCAGGGAGGGAAATAGCGTGACTTTTTGTCACAAAACAAGGAAGTAAAAAATGTTTCCCCTTCCCACCCCTAATTCACATATGCAAATTAGGATTCGGTTCGGTATTCGGCCGAATCTTTCGAGAAGGATTCAAGGGTTCGGCCGAATCCAAAACAGTGTTATAATAAATAACCCCCCAAGTATAAAATATTTTTCTTTTATTTATTAATCCCTCTCTTTGACACAATGAACTGCATATTCCTTATTTTCTTAGCCATTTTCTGGTCAGTATTTTAAAGGGGAAAATAAAAATTTTTGGATTTTTTTTCCCCAGGGATTTCTTAAAGTCCGATGTTGTTAAAAGTCTGAATAATAAAGTACTCCAACTCAGATTGGCCAAGAACATGAAAAGGCAGTGGGCCTGGGAAAAAAAACGGTGGGCCCCGCCGGCCCAGATCCGCTACTTAGTGGGGCGGCACAACCCCACTTTGATGGTTGTCGCGGTAGAATAGAAGATCTGCGCATGCGCACAAACGCGGCGCCGCGCGCATGTGCACTAGCCCAGTGAAGCACGCCGGAATGGCAGCGGGGGCCCTGGGGCAGTAGCCCCGGTGGGCCCCAAGCCCCCCAGTTCGACCCTGTGTAAAGGTCATTGGCAGATGTCCTGTTAACAAATGAAAATGTTGCGCTTTTGGGTGAATTTACGAAAAAATTGTAGGATTTTGATTTTTTTTTTACGATTTTATCGTGACTTTTTCTGCAATTTTGTAAAAAAAAAAATGTATCTATTAAAAAGGGGGAAAAGTCTGTACAGATTTCGTCAGAGTAGTTTTCAGAAAATAGTGCTAACTTTTCGGATTTTGATAAATAAGTGACTTCTGATGTGTGTGTCTGTGTAGCTCCCCTGGTTCAGGGACTGATATAAATGTTTATACATTCCATGTAAAAGGCTACATAAAACAGAATGTGCAGGATTTAATCATGAATACAGCTCAGTGAAGTGCAACATGACACACAACTTTTTCCACGGTAATGCAACATACTGTATAGTGTTAAAAGTTGCCTCTAAATAAAGGATCTTAACCATGGCATAGTTAAAGAACTATTAGAAGACGCTCCAGTAATGATGAAAGAATAGGTCAGGACATTCTTATCCTGACAGAAATTGAAATATGTGGGTGTGGTTGGTCTCTGTGTTTTGCAACTGAATGATGTGTCTAGGAATAAGACAAGTTTGAATGATTTTAAGACGTCACTTCAACAAGAGAGACAAAAAGTATATTAGCGCAAAAGAAAAGCATGAATTATCACTACGCAGCCAATTTTACTGTTTTATTTAAAGGGATACTGTCATGGGAAAAAACATTTTTTTTCAAAATGAATAGGTTAATAGTGCTGCTCCAGCAGAATTTTGCGCTGAAATCCATTTCTTAAAAGAGCAAACAGATTTTTTTATATTCAATTTTGAAATCTGACATGGGGCTAGACATATTGTCAATTTCCCAGCTGCCCCAAGTCAATATTAAATAAGAATATTACATTGTTAAAAGAATCGGCCTATAATGTACTGACATGATGGTACATCACTCCTGAAAGGAAGCACAAAATAAATCCTTCCTCGACTCCAACGTACTTTCAAGGATGTGGTGCAATAGGTAATTTTATACATACCTGGTGGACAAGCCCCGTTGCAAAAACATACTGGGAAGATATTTTTAAACTAATACATACAGTATTTCAGAAGCCATTACAGAAAGATATTTAATTAGCCCTGCTAACGCTCACTACCAAGGAGCTAGATAAATCGCACAATAAACTATTGTCTCAGATTCTAGTAGCAGCTAGGAACATTTTAGCAAAATAATGGTTGCAAAACTCTATGAATTAGAAGGAAGAATAAAGACTGCACAAAATGTATTGTACTTAAATGCTTTCTTAACAGACCAAATGGTTAAGCATACAGAAATATGGTCCTCATGGCAGACTCATTCCAAATCCAAACTATAAAAGGCGAAAGCTTCAGTATAAAACACATGTATCGGCTGTTTTCTTTTCCCTTGGCAGACTTTTGAGAGGAACATCAGCTGGGGGACCAAGTACAGCAAACTCTCAAAGCCAGACCAATCGGTTGTACACAACACGTCTGCTTGTAGATGAAGTCCCGAAGCCCCCTTAACGGAGTTCCCTTTTTATAGTAGTGTAACAATAAAATAATCAGTCATAACAGAATTTGGTCTTAATCCTAATTGTGGACATATACCAAAATAATTCCAATGTGTAATATGATCTCATGGAACATTAGGGGCCTTAACTTCAAATTTAAATGCAGTATTATGCACAACTACCTCAAGAAACACGTAAAAACACCAATTTTTCATGAAACCACGTTTTAGTGGACCACTATTGTCAATATATTATTCTTTTCAGCACTCTATGTAACAAGTCTATCACTATTATTAATGTATATGTACCTCCACCATACTCTGGGGCATTGTTAGGCCAAATTACTAAGAAATTAGCAAATCATCAATAGTATCACTTAGGGATGCACCGAATGCACTATTTTGGATTTGGCCGAACCTCCGAATCTATTGCGAAAGATCTGACGAATACCGAACCGAATCTAAACCCTATTTTGCATATGCAAATTAGGATTCGGATTCATTTTGCCCAGGGAAGAAGATTCCGCCGAATCCCGAACTGAATCCTGGATTCGGTACATCACTGGAGAACCATATAAATCAGCCAGAGATATTTTTATTAGAAAATGCACTTTCTAATAAAAAGATTACCGGCTGATGGATATAGTTCTTCAGAGTGATACTATTGATGATAAGTGAAGTCTGAGAGAAACCTATTATACAAGAACAACAAAGGAAACTATAACCTGCATTTTGCATATATCTTAAAAATAGCAAACCTGCCACCTTCCGCCCTATGCATCCTCGGAGATTTTAACTCCACAATGGACTCTTGTCAACTGCCTTCATTCCCAAGACACTGGTCCAAATAAACCAACAAATTAGTACCGACAGCTAACTCTGAGGGATACGTTATTTATTAGGTACAAAATGCTAACTCAGCCTCTCAGGCAGTCCTATGGGATACATTCAAGGCAGTTATGCGGGGGGTACTGCTTGGCGCTATATCATAAACTCAATACCAGGCTCGGTAAATAAATAAACAGGCAGAAACCCTTCAGGCAGAAAATGACTATACATCCAACCCTATACCACACACTTACTCACTGTTGTAAGCAAGAAGAAATGCCTTCAAAATACCCTCCTAACAAAGAAAGCTCTCCTTTACCAATCCCAGAGGTATTTTGAACAGGGGGATAAGAAAGGGCGTTTGGTGGTATATTTTTGGAAAACACAATGCTCTACAACTGTATCAACCATAACGAGGGTAGAGAGGAGGATGGTTACAGATCACATTACCCCAACCTTATAACCCATACTTTTTAGACAATATATTAATCCCCAACCTGCACCCACATGATAAGGCCTCTCTTAATCAATCCATAAACACAGACGACGTTAAAGAAGCTATAGCTTTCTTCCTGTTAATAAAACTCCAGCTATGGCTGGACTTCCATCCAACTGGTATAAGGTACTAACAGATCAGCTCCTAACCACCTTGCAAGATTTGAATTTGGTGTCCGTCTCCATTTGTTTGGGAAAGCCCTCATTGTTGTTGTTCCAAAACTGGGCAAAGACCCTGACCAGTGCAGTTCCTACTGGTCAATCTCCCTCATAAACACAGGCACTAAAATACTTGCATAAATCCTGCCCATATGGCTCCTACAAAACATTATTGATCTAATTCACCTAGACCAGTCTGTCTTTATGCCGTTCCACTAACATTAACATTAGGAGACTGTATACCAACATAGATATTCTTCATGACAATGCCTCTCTTAACTCCACAAAAGCCTTTCATTCCATAGACTAGCCCTACCTTTGGGAGACCCTTCACAGATTTGATCTGGGCTACCAATTTATTAAATGGGTCCAAATGTTATTCCACCAACCAACTGTACAGGTCAGTACACCTACGAAGGGCCACTCGACAGGGATGCTCACTATCCCCTTCCTCTTTGCTCTAGCAATTGACCCCTTAGCCATTGCTATCTGTGAGTCGGCTCAAATTACTGGCCTTAACTTTGGTCCCATTACATAAAAATATCCCTGTATGCAGACAATCTGCTCATCTACTCAGAATTCTCTTCAAACACTTTTTCCGGTTCAGTTGGTTTCAGATTATTCACCAGAAATAACGACGTTTTCCAATGACCTTCTATTTTCTATTTGTGACCAATTTTCTAATATTGAAGTGTAAAGTTTCATTTTTCACCATCTAACGCAGCTCTGGGAGGGGGGGGGTTGCTGATGCTTTGATTGTTCTAAACTGATACATTTAGTTGATACATTTGTTATCTTTGGCCCTGCTAAGCAGAATTCCTAACTTATTGTATCAACTAAATGTAGCAAATTGTAACAGTTGAGAATTCTCCTGGGTAACCGAGCTGACAGACTGAAACCGTAGAGACAGGAACAATAAAACTAATATTTTGGGAAAACAGTAAAAAATAAAAGATGGAAAACAATTATGATGAACAACCCGAAAACAACTGAACTAGAAGTGTTCGGGAAGGTGAACAACCTCTTTGATGTGGTGGAGCAATTTGGGTCACTCTCCGGTCTAAAAATAAACTGGGATAAATCCCTCCTGTTCCCCATTAGATCACCAAGCTCCTCTAACCTCTCGTCCAATGCCCCCTCTCAAATGGGTTCAGGGATTTCAATAACTTGGAATTAATACCCATATATATCCATTACAATGTGTACAGACAGAGCAACCTAGACCCCGTGATTTCAAAATTGACTTCAAGTTTAGGCAAATCTCCCATAGCACTGTGGGGGAGAATAAACCTCATTAAGATGGTCTACCTCCCTAAATTTGGTGGTAAATTTCTATACCACCTATACAACCCCCCTATTTATATTCCTTAGTCCATCTTTAAAAGGATTAACCATCTACTTCTCCACTTTATATGGAACCATAAAGTCCTGAGAATTTGTATTACCTAGCAGCTCAATTATACTACCTACATTGCGGGTACCACCCTGACCCATACAACCCTAATATGATACTGCAAGCCACCATAGTGGGATCATTAGAAGGCCTGAAAAACTTACCTCATCACAAACTAACCTGGGGGGGTTCTCTTTTGGCTGAAACAGAGAAAAAAAATAAGGGACCTCTTTTATAACAATATGTTCTTTGTTTTGGTTACAATATAATAATATAATAATTTTACCTTTAAAAAAAAGAATTCCCCCCTTATAAAGTGGTTTCTTCAGTTGAGCAGAATGTAGGTGTCCAAATTATGCAAAGACCCTCTTATTTTGGAAACAAATAATTTATGACCAGCTTTAGTGTATCCACATGTGGCAGCAATTGCACCATCACTGCTTGCGTGTATGAAAAAGAACTAGTGAACGTTATAACAATTGTCCTATTCTTCCCACATTTTAATGCTAGGATCCCTTTTAGATAAAGTAAGCGAGAACCACTAGGAAACTTTTCGACATCTGTATGAAAACAACATTTGAGAGCACAAATATGGCCGGAGCTTGTAAACATGAAACGCTGGCTCGTTTGCGTCCCAGGCCTCTCGCTAACAAGTCACAACAAAGTACGGTATTGGTCCAAGAACGTAGTGCCTTGTCGGCATTGGCCAATAATTACTATAACGCAACGCCTCACAACCTATCCTCACCAATCCCCGGCAATTTATCAACAGATCCCGCCTTCCCAATCAGATCCCTTGGAATGGTGTGACGTTTCGGATTGAGGATTTGCGAGCCTCCTTCCTCCATCTTGTAATTATCCCCTCCCCCATCGATCTACGAGACAACCGGGGGGGAAAGACAATCTGCCGTTATCCTTCTCCCAGCAACCCTTCCCCCACCCGAAAACCCGCTCATCGGAACCCCCTCACCCGGCGCGTCGAGCCCAGGTGGGTATGGGGTCCGGGGTGTTAGTGTGGTTACAATGATCTGGCAAAGCGGGTACCCTCGGTTTTGTACTATACGACCTGTAGTCGCCATTTTGTTTTCCGCTGTCATCCACATCTTAACACCTCTCCAGCCATGTATTTCCATCTTCTTTCAAATGATACCTTAACATATCCGTTCTTCTTTGTATCCCCTCCCCTTTTATCCCATTGCCCGTTCTGTTCTTGGTGGGGAGAATAGGGCAAGTACATTAAATCCCAAGTATCTATAACCCCTCCCCCACATCCTCTCCATCACTAATACAAGTGGTACCCTGTTCTTGGGCTGCACGTTTAGTTTACCAACTAGTCCACTATAAACGAGGAGTGTGTCTATGTAGAATCAATAGAGGTGTAAGGAGGGCAAATAAAACATGTGAACATTGCTTATATGTGTAACTTGTGATCAAGCTATTGCTTACCATTCCTTATGGCTATTTTAGCTGTCAATCACTGGCTAATTATTCGTGAGATTAAATAAGTATCATTTGTGTCTCAGTAACTGAAGAAACTGATATTTGTTTATTGCATGTAGATAGGGTTGCCACCATTTCTGGAAAAAAACACCCACCTTCCTATATAGTTATCAATTTTTCCCTATCAATAACATTTGGATCAACCATCATTTTTACCGGCCAGGCCGATAATACCGGCCAGATGGCAACCCTACATTTAGAATAGTATAATGTTACCAGCTTGCACACCCTGGCTCTCTGTGTCGTGAAAGCCTGGTGAAGAAGGCTTCGGTATCCTCCAACAATAGTAAGTACAGGTATGGGACCTGTTATCCAGAATGCTCGGGACCTGGGGTTTTCCAGATAACGTATCTTTCCGTAATTTGGGTCTTCATGCTTTATGTCTACTAGAAATTCATTTAAACTTTAAATAAACCCAAATAGGCAGGTTTTGCTTCCAATAAGGATTAATCATATCTGAGTTGGGATCAAGTACAAGCTACTGTTTTATTATTACAGAGAAAAAGGAAATCATTTTAAAAAATTTGGATTATTTGGATAAAATGGAGTCTATGGGAGACAGCCATTCCGTAATTCGGAGCTTTCTGGATATCAGGTTTCCGGATAAGGGATCCTATACCTGTATAATAAATTCAACCAGCACTCAGGTCAAAAATCAAGCAGGGACAAACCTGGCAAAGATCTGATTGCTTGACAAAGGGTTTTCCCCGAAACATTGCACCTTGCAAATAAACGCAGCAAGGGTTTGTCCCCGCTTGATTTTTGACCTGAGTGCCGGTTGAATTTATTATAACCCTACATGTCGAGCAGCTCGAGTGAGCAGGTCACCAGTAACTTTCTTCAAAGCTAATGTGGTTCTAATGTGGCTAACTAGTTCTGCATCTGTAGTTATTGCAATTCTATGCTATTGAGTGTGAGATGGACATAGGTGCAGTTTGTATCACGTTGAAATGTTTTGGACGCATGTAATAAAAGTCTGATTAGTGTGAATGTATTTTTTTAATTGCACGTCCTGTAAATCAGCCGGTGTTTAATTAACTTAGTGCAGGAGTGCTCATACTTTACAAATGCCGGGTCTACTTTTAGTGATGGCGTCCCATTGTGATCTACATTCATAAAAGCATTGTTAGCATTCTGTTCCATGGAAAATATTAATATTATATTGATTTATGAGAGAATTTATATTGCTATAATACACAAAAAAAAGAGTAAATAAATTCCACCGGCACACAGGTCTTAGTTGCAAGCAGGGACAACCCTTGCTATGTTTTATTTGCGTGATGCAACGTTTCGGGGGCTTGAGACATTGCATACAATGGAAATCTCTGAATGTGCCTTTAGCCATTATAATCATATGGTTTCCAGTTTTTTTCTACATATATTAACTTGATTAAAGTGTGCTCTGAATGGGGCTCTTCCTCACATATTTTGCGGCTAACGTTTTTTGGCATAAAACTGCACTGACTTCATTAGAGGTGTTGTTCATCTTCCAAATACTTTTTTAAGTTTGTATGTTTCAGATTCATCATAAACAAAGACTTTTTTCAATTCATTTCCATCCTTTATTTTTTACAGTTTTCCCAAAATTGAAGTTTAAAGTTTAATTAATGTTCCTGTCTCTAGTGATCCAGGATTCTCAACTGTCACAATTTGCTACATTTAGTTGATACATTACTCAGCAGCATCTGTGGAATATTGGCAACTATTGTATCAATTCTAACAGCTGCCTTTATTGAAGCTCAGGGATTTATTAGCAACTATTGTATACATTCAATCAGCTTCTTTTAAAGGGGTTGTTCACCTTTGATATAACTTTTAGTATGATGTAGAGAGTAATATTCTGAGACAAATTGCAACTGGTTTTCATTTTCTATTATTTGTAGTTTTTGAGTTATTTTGCTTTTTATTCAGCTGCTCTCTAGTTTGCGCTTTCAGCAATCTGGTTGCTAGGGTCTAAATTACTCTAGCAACCATGCATTGATTAGAATAAGAGACTGGAATATGAATAGGAGAGATTCTGAATAGAATGATCAGTAATAAAAAGTAGCAATAACAATACATTTGTAGCCTTACAGAGCATTTGTTTTTTAGAAGGGGACAGAGACGCCCATTTGAAAGCTGAAAAGAATCAGAAGAAAAAGACAAATAACTATAAAACAAATAAATAAATAATGAAAACCAATTGAAAAGTTGCTTAGAATTGGCCGTTCTATAACATAATAAAAGTGACCTTAAAAGTAAACCAACCCTTTAATGAAACTCATGGATTCTGCTGAGTAGGGACAAAGATAAAAAATGTATCCACTAAATGTATCAATTTAGAACAGTTACAAATAACATCACTGAACAATATTTTTTTAATTCCCAGAAAAAATGGCAAGCGCAGTTGATGAATAGATGCATAGATAATATTGTACAGAACAAATGTTCACATGATATTCAGTGTATGTATGGTGGGAGACTATGGGTTGGCTCGTTGATTGGGCTGGCCAGAAAATTTTAAAGGCACCTGAACATTTTCCATTGTTAGTGCTGAATAGTCAGATACAGGTAGAATTCTATTATCTCTGATGATTCAGCTCTACACTTGTGTGTCAAAACAAACGGGATCATTCTAGTTGCTGCTCTTTTAAGGATGGGGCTAGATATGATGTATATTAAACTTGGAAACTAATGTTTTTGATAGTATAGATACATGGCAAACAAGTTAAGAAACATTGTTTGCCCCTGTTGCTTTCTCTACTGTTGTGGTTGAGGTACTGGCCATTATTAAAGACTCTCTGTGTTACTGTTTGTGGCTACATCCTTAAGGATGAAAAGGATAATGTCATTTGTGAATCCTTTAGACATCCTTAATCAAATAGAAATATTGGTTAATGTATTGCTATTTTATTATAACTTTGCTGCCCTGAGCCTCTATAAAAGTGTTGTTGGGTTAACCTTTGTTTCAGTTTTGCCTAAGTTCATATTGTATCACCATTGATGCACTATTTTTTTGGTAGCAAAATGAACTTCAGGGATTATACCCATTATACCTAGCCCATGGCATAGCTAATCCTCTATGCCATGGGCTAGGAAGGGGAAAAACCCCAATGGTTCCTGAATCTAAAATGGAAAATCTGAATTAAAATCTGAATTAAATGCAATAATGTATTTTGGTGGGGTTGAGGAAAGGATTTCCCTGTATGCTGATGATGCCTTGGTGTTCCTGGCAGATGCTGAACAGTCACATGGGGCCCTACTCGGGATAGTTGACCAGTTTGGTGAATTTTCAGGGCTACAGGTTAACTGGCAGAAATCTACTTATATGACTATAAATGTGCACCGGACCGATTCGCAATCTACCGCTGCTGAGTTGAAATGTGTAGAGACATTTAAATATCTGGGAATATGGGTCTCTCCAGACCCATCCAAGTTTAAAGAACTAAGCATCGATCCAATTGACCATGAATCTCACAAATTGGTCTGGACTTCCACTTAATCTGTTAGGGAGCATTAATCTTTTAAAAATGGTGGTACTCCCCAAACTATTGTATCTATTCCACAATTCCCCAGTTCTCCTACCCCTCAACCTCTTTACCAACTTTACCTTGATTCACTCACACGCACATTTATTTGGGGCAATAAACAACCCCGTATAAGTCTTAAAACATTGACAGCCCCTAAAACACTTGGAGCTCTTGCTTGTCCACATTTTGCTCTCTACTATCTGGCCGCTCAACTAGTGTATGTAGCATGGAACCTTAACCCATCAGCCATCTGTTACCCCCTGTTAAATAAAAAGTTAAAAAACGCCTTGACTTATGCCTTGCTGACCTATCTTAGATCGACAATTCTCACATGATAAATATGTATGGATATGACACTATATATTTGAATTGTTTTATTCTTGCTTATTATGCTAAAGCTAAAGATAAAAAAATGTATGTAATTTTGTAAGTCCTCATTTGAAACTGTCTAAGGTATCTGCCAGTAACTGTGACTGTAACTGTGTCAGTGAGAGAATGCCACAACTTCACAGCTCTCACTATAAAAAATTAATTATTTTCACATTTTAATAGGAGATCTCTTTTCTTCTAATCTTAGTGAATGGCCTTGTGTCTGTTGGAAGAATCGACCGGTGAATAAAGTATCTGAAAGTTACTTATACTACCTAAGATATCATATTCCCCTGTAAAGGGCACTTGTTGACTAAACATATTATCCCCAACCAAAGGGGGGACAACCCCTTTTTATACACAGTCTAATCTGCCTAGTTTAAATCAGAACTGCACTGGATGTATGATGACTAGAAAGCATGTTATTAAAGGAACAGTAACACCAAAAACTGAAAGTGTTTTAAAGTAATGAAAATATCATGTAGTGTTGCCCTGCACTGGTAAAACTGGTGTGTTTGCTTCAGAAACACTACTATAGTTCATATAAACAAGCTGCTGTGTAGCAATGGCGGAAATTGAAAAACGGCTAAATGGCACAGGATAGATAATGGATAACAGATAACACCATTAGACAGACAGAGCTTATCTGCTGTCTTCTGTGTAACTTGAGCCTTTTCTCCTTTGAATGGCTGCCCCCATGGCTACACAGCAGCTTATTTATATAAACAATAGTAATGTTTCTGAAGCAAACACAGCAGTTTTACTAGTGCAGGGCAACACTGCATTATATTTTTATTACTTTAAAACAATTTAATTTTTTGATGTTACTGGTCCTGGGGGCACAGACGGGTCTCCATGGTTAATAAATGGTCCGAATGTTGATTTTGCCTCTTTATAGATTTATTAACTTATTTTTTTGCAGTAATAAAGCCCCATCTTTGTCGCCCTCCATATCGCTTATAGTTACTATAAGCCTACCAATGAAAGATAAAGCCAAAATAAAACTAGCACAAAGTATGCTGTTACTGGTGTTCAAGTGCTTATGAAACGAATCAAATGCTGGTACGATACTGTTCAGAGATGATAATAGAGATAAGAGACAGAGTGCAGATATTTGCCTGCCAGGTCACTGCAGCAAATGCACTGTGAATTGGTTGACAACAATTTCAATCAATGGACATTCAATTTCCAGATTTTTTATGTAAATTGATGCCCCTATTGTAATGTCCTTCCCAGTACAAGTTTGCTACGGTAATTCCACAATAATGCTAAAAATATATGCATGTCTTATACCACGGTACAATCCAACTTCTACACGGGCCAATAAAAGCTGTGCTAACTTACAACATAACAACAGTTTGCTCATATAAATGTATACTTTCTTATGAACAACTTAGCAAACTGCAGAAATGAATCATAATGTAGGTTCTGGTTTAGAAACAAACTAACACAGTGTGGTATTATATATACATATGTTTTTGTGTTTCTAGGCAAAGATGTATTGTTTTTTTAGGGACTTCTGTACCTACAATAATAATTCACTGGGTTCTGCTTGTTGATAATTGGTTATTACTAATTGTGTGCTGAAATGTTCAGCTTTATTCCTAAAGAAACATCTTACATTGCATTCAAAGGCACATCCTAAACTCTACATCCTACACCATTTTTTTTTCTGGTCTCCTGAAAAAATGTAAAATGGGGGTTCTACTGTACATACATATCAAAGTTTTGTTGCATGAGGACAGTTTTGGGATATAATCTGTAACTTTAATGTTATTTATAAAGCGTCCTCATATTCCCCAGCTCTGTACATGGGTGTAATTGCAATTGTATACTATTTACATGCAAATAAGAGAAATTGGAGGCAAAGATTGTTCTTTCTCAATAGGGCTTGTTCTTTAAAATGTGTTGCTATTAAACAGTAGATGGCAGTGCTATCCTCTGTTGATAGGAGCTGGCATTATTTGTTCCATTATTAGAGGTTAGCCGTAGCTGCTTTATTTTTCTTTGTCACATAGAGGGACCTACTGTTCTGTCATTGTTTTTCCCGGTGAAAAACATTTCTCCATGATGATCTGAAATGAAGATACTACTAGCTTGCGTTTGCTTAAAGGAAAACTATACCCCCTCAAACAATGTAGGTCTCTATAAAAAGATATTGCATAAAGCAGCTCATATGTAAAAACCCTGCTTCATGTAAATAAACCATATTCATATTAATATACTTTTCTAGTAGTATGTGCCATTGGGTAATCATAAATAGAAAATTGACATTTTAAAAAATAAGGGCCGCCCCCTGGGGTTGTAAGATTCATTGTGCACACAAACAAATCAAGCAAACTATACTACTCAGGTCACATGAGCCAATTAACAGACAGAGTTGTGTCTTTTGCTTTCACACTTCTTCCTGTTACAGTTAGAGTTGCAGTATTTCTGGTCAGGTGATCTCTGAGACAGCACACAGACAATCACAAAATGGGGGTTCAGGGCAAGAGATGTAAAAGGGCAAGATTTACTTAAATATATATACCAGTTTGGTAAGATTCTTTAATATGCCACTTAATATGATATAAACTATTTGTTGCTTAAGTATTAATTTTGGGGTATAGTTTTCCTTTAAGGGTTAATGACAGATCTCTATTAATGCAATTAATATGTTCTTTCTTAGTATGTTTGTTGTTAAGTATTATTTAAAGGAACAGTTCAGTGTAAAAATAAAAACTAGCTAAATGGATAGGTTGTTCAAAATGAAAAATGTTTCTAATATAGTTAGTTAGGCAAAAATGTAATGTATAAAGGCTGGAGTGACTGGATTTGTGAGTTTTGACCAAGAAAAAAAAAAATTGAAAATTCAAATTCAATTTTCCAATTCGACCGTTAATAAATCTGCCCCTAACTGTCCATATTTTCCTTTAACTTTTTTTTACACTGTCTACTGTTATTAAATTAAATGCATTGGTCTATGCTCTTCTTTCACCTTAGTCCGTACTCAATGAACTTCCCCCGCGATGTCCGAGCGGCTGGGGCAGACTGCAAAAGGAAAGGATGGCAAGAAGTATTCGTCCCTCAACCTATTTGATACTTACAAAGGAAAGTCCTTAGAGCTGCAGAAACCAGCAGGTGAGAAATGTGAAGTAGATGTGTGTTTGCAGAGATGTTTACAGCCGCATGACTATACAAGGCATGTTATAGTTTATTATATATTGATATGTGTGAGTCTGGTGTTAAGGGAGAGCTGGACACTTGTGTGTTAAAGTGACTTGCATATCCCAAGTCTTAAAGTGCTACTTGTTATTTAACTGGCAGGTTTATAGCATTCATACAAACAAACTGCAAACTTGAAACATTCACTCTGAGAAGTGACGTTAGAGGGATTCTGTCATGTTTTTATGATGCAGTTTATATTTCTAAATTACACTGTTTATTCTGCAAATAATTCACTCTACAATATAAGATGTCATTCCTGAACCAGCAACTGCATTGTAATATTGGTGTGTAGGTGCCATCCCAGTTAATTTTGCCTGGTCATGTGCTTTCAAAAAGAGCCAGCACTTTAGGATGGAACTGCTTTCTGGCAGGCTGTTGTTTCTCCTACTCAATGTAACTGAATGTGTCACAGTGGGACCTGGATTTTACTACTGAGTGCTGTTCTTAGATCTACCAGGCAGCTGTTATCTTGTGTTTGGGAGCTGCCATCTGGTTACCTTCCCATTGTTCTGTTGTTAGGCTGCTGGACAGGGGAAGAGGTTATATCACTTCAACTTGCAGTACAGCAGTAAGTGACCAAAGTTTATGAGAGCACAAGTCACATGACTTAGGGCAGCTGGGAAACTGACAATATGTCTAGCACCATGTCAGATTACAAAATTAAATATAAAAAAATATCTACTCTTTTGAGAAACAGATTTCAGAATTGTGCTGGAGCAGCACTATTAACTGATGCATTTTGATTTTTTTCCCCATGACAGTATCCCTTTAAAGAGCACCTATTAATAAAAGTGTTACCCCCCTTCCCCCCTGGTGGTGTGAACAGAGCCTGCATGCTGGATGGGGGAAAGAGTCATGCTTTCTGAAGAATATTGGGGTATATTTATCAAAAAGTGAAGTTAGAGATCGCCACAGTCCTCTAGAGTGAAATTCCGCCAGTCTCCATTCATTTCTATGGGATTTTGAAAGGCGAACTTTCACTGTCACCCATTGATAAATACTAAAAAATCCTATAGAAATGAATGGCGAGTGGCAGAATTTCACTCTAGAGGACTGTGGTGATCTCTAACTTCACTTTTTGATAAATACAGTATACCTCAAAGTGGCGTGTCCTGTCCGCACCTGCTTGCCTAGTTTTATGGACACAGCTCACTAGTACTAAGATGGAAGCAGGGAAATGTGTTAGTATGTACTAAATATATTAGCTGGAGATCTTATGTAGCGTGCTGGCACAGCCCTCTGTTGGTCTAACTGCAGGATGTTATACACATGTGGTTCTTTATGTAATACTCATGCCGCCTGATGCTGAGTACATATGTAGTAGCCTGGTATGTGTTACAGTACCTGCTCTCCAGATGCAGCACTTATCCTATGTTGGAGGTTTGGATTACTGAGAACTGTGTGAGCAGTGCCAGAAATATGGGTTGGCACCTTCCTAGGGTGTAATGATTGGGGGGGGGGGTGCTGGGCATCTACATCTTGAAAAGCCTTTTGCCTCCCCCTACTCCTGGATTTCTTGCTGCTGCTGACTATCCTCAACTCCACTTGTTCCCCCATGACACACACATTTGTTGCGTGCACAGGGGGGCGAGATGGACGGCCGGGTTACTTAGGGTGCCCAGTCAGCTTTAGGGATGCACCAAATCCACTATTTTGGATTCGGCCGAACCCCCGAATCCTTCACGAAGGATTAGGCCGAATACCGAACCGAATCCAAATCCTAATTTGCATATGCAAATTAGGGGTGGGAAGGGGAAAACATTTTTTACTTCCTTATTTTGTGACAAAAAGTCACACGGTTTCCCTCTCCTCCCCTAATTTGTATATGCAAATTAGGATTCGGATTCGGTTCAGCTGGACAGAAGGATTCGGCCGAATCCGAATCCTGCTGAAAAAGGCCGAATCCTGTCCGAATCCCCAACCAAATGCTGGATTCGGTGCATCCCTAGTCAGCTTGTCCCACCCCTGTGTATGAGTGCCTGCATCATAAAATAGGGATGCACAGGGATTCGGCCAGGATTCGGACTTTTTCAGCAGGATTTGGATTCGGGCGAATCCTTTTGCCCGGCTGAACCAAAGCCGAATCCTAATTTGCATATGCAATTTAGTTACGGGGAGGGAAGTCACGTGATTTTTTTTATAACAAAACAAGGAAGTAAAAAATGTTTTCCTCTTCCCACCCCTAATTTGCATATGCAAATAAGGATTAGATATTCGGCCGAATCTTTCATGAAGGATTCGGTGGTTCGGCCGAATCCAAAATAGTGGGTTTGGTGCATCCCTACCATAAAATAATCTTGACACCCATGTATAAGTGGGATTTGTTTATGTATCTCCCTTATATATGGGTGTCAAGGGCCAATGTTAAATGCTGACAGTGTTGACTCTAGAAAACAATACATTTCTGAAAAGTACACATTCTGATGTATCGAGAATGGGTAAATACGTCTTTCTACTTCAAACTTTTGCACCAAACTGGAATATCGCCTCAAAAGGTTGTAACTTGCGGCATTTTATCTCCCATTTATCTTTAGGGACAAGGATAAAGCATAATGACAGGGGTCTTCTAAACAGTTTGATAGCAAATGTGCATATGCCTAGTGCCATCTTGTTTAGATGCCAATGGGATGTGAACCTTAAGTATACCATAACAATGCTTTAAACAAAGCACCTGCCACGAGAATATAATTTGGATTTCATGTTTAATTTGAAAAGGCTTTTTATTATACAGCTTTTTATTCTGGGTGACAAGGTAGTTTAAGCTTGTATTGTATACTATCGATATTGTACACTCTCCTTCTTGTTTTGTGTACCCTACCCCAAGCAATAAAACGGAAAAATAAAAACTGTTAGTAAAATAATAATAAAATGTGTGGAAGGCAGGAATCTGACACAGGTGATCTGCAGGTGTTGAAGGGCCACTATGTCGGGGAGAGCACAGAGAGGCTCCAGATGCAAAGGCAGCAGGAAACATTTAATTTCCATGTGACTGCTTTTGTCTTTGTGTAGAGATCCCCCAGCACTGCCTCTGTTGTTCAGCAGTCCTCATTCTGGCTGCTCTTTGGCCTGCTCTCTTTGTTACATAGGAGTGAGGGACTGAGTGGAGTTAGGAAGGGCTTGAAAAAAACAGGCTTCTTTACCTGACCTTGAACTGAAGCACATTGTACTATTTAAGCGGTTAAAGGAGAAGGAAAATCGTTTGGCACTTGGGGTTGTCAAATTTTAGGCATCCCCAAATGAGCATATTTACTTACCTGAAACCCCGGGCTGGTGCTCCTATCAGCAGAAAATGACACCGGCCCGGGGTTATTCCAGCGAGCACCAAGGAGCGATCCTCTTCCGGCTTCTTCTTTCTTCAAATTTCCCAGGTCAGACGCATGCGCAGTAGAATGAAAAAGCCGACTTTTTAGTTAAAGTTCGGCCTTTCACTTTAATGTTCATGCGCAGCCGCGAGAAGAAAGAAGAAGCCGGAAGAGGAGCGCTCCGTGGTGCTCGCTGGAATAACCCCGGGCCGGTGCCATTTTCTGCTGATAGGAGCACCAGCCCAGGGTTTCAGGTAAGTAAATACATTCTTTTGGGAGTGCCTAACATTTGGCTCCCCCAGTGCTAAATGACTTTCCTTCTCCTTTAAGTACCACTGTATCTATGTACTCTTTTATATTTATATAGGACTAATGAAGTATGCAGCACCGATCATTGGTTACAATACATTAAGTGGCAGATTTATCAAGGGTAGAATTCTAAATTAGAATTTTCAAAACTGTCAAATTCGACTAGGGAGTTATTCAAATTCGACTAGGTAGTTATTCAAATTCGATTAGGAAGTTGTTCAAATTCGACTAGGGAGTTGTTCAAATTCGACTAGGGAGTTGTTCAAATTCGATTTTAAAAAAATTTGAATTAGACTTTCAAGATTTATCATACTCTGGCCCTTTAAGAACTCGAATTTGACTATTCGCCACCTAAAACCTGCCGAATTGCTGTTTATTTCAATGGGAGAGGTCCAGGGATCAATTTTAAGTTGTTTGCAGCCTTCCTGACATTCGAGATTTTTTTTTTTTTGGAGAAAAAAACTTAAATTGAGTATTTTAAAGGGAAACTCCGGCTTCCAAACCAAAATTTGATAAAGAGGTCCACATAATACAGAAACCCCTATATACCCATCACCGTTACCTGTTTCTTTAAAAAGTATGAATAAATGCTATTTTCTATGAAATCCACCTGTTTAACAGTTCTTCTTTTTCTGCATCATTTGAAATCCTGGCAGGGAAGGGACTAAACACTACTGTTACAAATTGTAACAACTTCTCCACATCTTACAGACAGCATGCAGGAACTACATAACCCACAATGCATTGCACTGTGATGGACTGTTCCTTATTGAAATCACGTGTGCAGGGAATTGTGGGGTTTGGAGGATGCAGGCTGAGGACAAATGGCTGTTGATACAAAGTAACAGTAGTGAGCCAGCTCAGCAAAGTAGTCAGAGAGATCAGCAGGAGAGCAGTGGCTGAGCTTAGGGAACTTTTCCATACCATTAAAAATCATGAAAAGTCTGCATTTTTAAAATGATGTATATTGCAAAGTTGCTTGAAATTATGTTTACTTTTAAAAAAGCTTGTTATGTTTTTGTGGCATTCCCCTTTAAATTCTGATTTTGGAATTTGTTTTGATTTTTCAGGTTGATTCTATTCATCCGAGTTTTAATACGTTTGATTTTATTAATACATTTTGATCGGTAGAATTTCGAGTTTATGGGAGTTTCAAATGAATTCGAAATTCGGCCTTTGATAAATGTGCCTCTAATAGTATAAATGGGTAACCAAAAGTGCAAATAAATAATATGAATATGTAATCTGTATTTGATAGATTTTGTGAATGTTGCAGTCTCAGTACACACACATTGCTTATTTTTTTTATCCTGTATTGTGAATGCAGCAGAGGTATAAATACAATGTACAACAGCAGAGAGATTAACTTGTTATATGCAAATGTGCATTTATTGGTGTTTGGTGTAAACAGAATATATTTGTTATGGTTCATTTATTTATAGTCCACAAAAAAAAAGTTAAAAATGTGTTGCAATTTTAATGCATTTTTTAGTTAATGTATATATGTAATGGTTTGTGTTTGCAGTGGTGTACTTTTTCTGCCTGGGGGAAAAATTCCCCTTTTTGACATAATTTTATTCAGTAAAAGAGGTACAAATAGTTATTGCTCTTGTTTTTCAAGTCACCCCGCGCCATGGCCTCCAAAGTCTCGGAAAAGTTGTTGTTGCCCGGCGTATGCCTCCCCCTGCCAATCTTCCTAGCCTAAAAGCAGAAAACAAAGGGAATGACCCCAATGTCTCATTAGTACCCAAAGACGGATCAGGATGGGCAAGCAAGCCGGATACACAAGAGCCAAAGAGGTGAGTTTATGGTTAAAGGAACAGTAACATCTAAAAATGAAAGACATAGCAGTATAATGTACTGTTTCCCTGCACTGGTAAAACTGGTGTTTGCTTTAGGAACTCTACTATAGTTTATTTAAACAAGTTGCTGTGTAGCCATGGGGGCAGCCATTCAAGCACAGGATACACAGTAGAGAACAGATAAGTACTACTATAGTTTATATAAACAAGCTGCTGTGTAGCCATGGGGGCAGCCATTCAAGCACAGAACACACATTAGATAACAGATACTCTATGTAGTAACCCTCTTGTGTACTACTACCGAGCTCATCTGTTATCAGCTGTACATATTAATATAAAAAGTGTGAATGAAAAAAAAGTGCTAAATGATGCGGTAAAAAATATGAATACCTTGAAAACCTCTAAATATCAGTTTTTTGGACAAAAAAGATCCAAAAACCTTTAAGAACTAAACTCCACGGGATGATTCCGAGCGATTTTTTTTGCGCTTCGACTAGTTGGAGGCGCCTATTATAATGGGAGTGATAGAAACATTGCAGATTATAAATACACACAACATGACGTCGGATGTGAACGCCGCGCGCTGCATCTTCATCCGACGTGTTGTGTAGTTTGGACTTGTGACTTTTCTATCACCCCCATTATATTTGCGCCTCCGACTTGTCGCCTGCATTTAGTCGCCGAACAACAAATTGATTTCTATAGCACCGTGAGAATTTTTACTGGGCAAAGCTAGGCATTAAATTTCTAATTTTTACAAAAAATAGGAAAAAAAATGCAATTTGATTGTTAGTAAAGGGGCCCCTTAGTTTAATGTGAGTACTGTTTTGTTTTCCTGCAAATTGGTTCATGTCCAGCCGGCATCCAGGTAACTAAGGCACCACTAAAGACTGCAAGATAAAGAGTATTGTACCCGAAACATGTTGTGTTAACCACTGCCTGGAATAAAAAGTTGTTTGCAGTAATACTGCTGGAGTTCCTCTTCCTTCTCCTATACTTGGATCACTGCAAGAAAGTAGTGCAGGTTAGACCATTATACAGTGGGACAATTTCACAGAGGAAATACATTTTGGATAAAAAGTACCAGTGCTCCGTAGCAGATTTTTGCAGCAAGCTAACACTTCTTTTTACGGCAGCATTTTCCATTTGACTACAAATTTTTCTGGCCACCTAAAAAAAATGTAAAAGGTGGGATCGAATGTATCACAATTGCATCTTTATAGCAACATGTGATTTTAAGTTAAAGTGATGTAAATATACCATGGTGATGAAGAGGTTATGCTTGGCATGGTTTTTCGACCTTTATAAATACAAACCTTAATCACAGTTTAAAGTGCATTTAACTTTATATTTATTTAAAAAACATTGTCCAATATATTTTGCTTTTTCCCTTCTCAGTTCCGATGTCTCTCCACCAGTGCAGCCGGAGTCGCAGCCACAGCCGGTTATGCAGACGCCTGCATCAAACCAGCCGAAACATCCCCCAGTTTCACAAGAGGTGATAACCTGTCATTACTTCTACGGTTTCATGGTGCAGTGGCCCTAGCAACATTTGACACAGTGATCTCAGTATTTCATGACCCAGTGGCCACAGCAGTATATGACTCTGACTTTAGTATTTAGTGACTTAATGAACCCAACAATATATGACACAGCGACCCCAGCAATGTATGTCGCAGTGACCCTAGTATTTGATAACAGTTGCCCAGGCATTTCATAATACTGTGGACCCCTGCATGTTTGCAGACTCTGGCAGAAGAAAGATATCACCCTACATGCCAGATTGCCTCCAATTTCTTTTAGGAAAAAAAGATGTGTGCACATAGATGAGTGTGTCTGAAAAAGTACTAAATTAAATGTTTTCTTAAAGGAAACCTATACCCCTCAAACAATATAGGTCTCTATGAATATATATTGCATAAAACAGCTCATATGTAAAATCCTGCTTCATGTAAATAAACCATTTTCATAATAAAATAAGTTTTTAGTAGTATGTGCCATTGGGTAAACATAACTAGAAAACTGCCATTTTGAAAAATAAGGGAAGCCCCCTGGGGGCACACAAACAAACTATACTTGTAGGGTCACATTGGCCAATTAACAGAGTTGTTTCTTTTGCTTCAACACTTCTTCCTGTTACAGTTAGAGTTGCAGTATTTCTGGTCAGGTGATCTCTGAAGTAGCACACAGACCCTCATGAAATGATGGTTCAAGGCAAGAGATGTAAAAGGGCAATATTTACTTAAAAATATATTCCAGTTTGATAAAATCTTTAATATGCATTTAATTTGATATAAACTATATGTCGCTCAAGTATTCATTTTGGAGGTGTTGTTTTCCTTTAAAAAATTATCTGCATCTATTACAGCAATTCTGTCCCTCCTCTTTGTTTCAGCCTCCAGCTCCAGTCGTCGCCGTGGTAAAGACCTGGGCACAGGCCAGTGTCACACATGGGTTACAAGGAGATGGTAATTGAAACCACTGTAGTTTATTAGGAAATTGCTACTTATAAACCGTTTTTTTATTCTGTTTTAAATATGCTTTTACATGGTAACCTGCAGCCTTATGAACACCAGGTTTATAAAATAACCCAGTATAACTACATTGTTACACTTGAAGATTCAGGGGAAATTGCCCAGTAACAAATCTTCTCTTCTTCGGGCGACTAATCTCCCAGAAATGCCTTCCTGCTGGCAAGAACACGAATCGCCGGTGGTAAGGCATTTCAGGGTGATTAGTTGCCGAAGAAGAGAAGATTTGTCACTGCATTCCACAAATCATCACTGCGCAAATTGTTGGCACTCTATAAATTCATGTTAATAATATACTAAATGCATTTTTTATGTTTAAGACCTGTGGTGTGCATTGCTTTTACATACATATATACATTTTTACTCATAATGTATATCGTGAGTCTGTTTCTAAGCATAGATTAATGTAGCCAGGCACATATGGTGTGGATCAACAGAAAATAAGCAGCTAGAGGTATCTTTGGAGACACAGATCTTCATTGCTAAAAGCCTGTTGGTAACCTGGTCTTTTTGGCCTATTACAGAAACCCAAATCCTAGTAATAATCTAAGTCTTTGTTAAGCTTTGAAAAATCAAATCAGCAACTCCCTTCTGACAACCTTATCAAGTATAATCTAAAGGTTTCAAGTTGTACTGTTTTATACAACTAATGTATGTTTGAAACAAGTCCTATGTATTATCCTATCAAACACAGAGATATTTTTCGCTATTTAGGGTCAGGGCACACGGGCAGATTCAGGGAGATTAGTCGCCGGTGACAAATTGGTCGACTAATCTCCTGCAACTGCCTTCCCGCTGGCTATAATGAAAATCGCCTGCAGGAAGGCACTCAGAGCGCTTCGTTTTCCGAAGTCACCCGAAGGTGCGACTTCAGAAAATGAATCGCCCTGAACCTTAACGGACGCAGATTTTGTTCTTAATTAGGCATTCTGGATTTATTTATTTTTCACTTCTTGTGCAACTTGCTTTTTTAATGTTTACGTCTCAATGATCTCAGGTGGAAAGGCATCAAGCCAACTGTCGCCATTCTCTCGCGAGGAATTTCCAACCCTGCAGGCTGCTGGGGACCAGGACAAAAGTGGGCACGACCTGGGCACCTCCGCTGTGTCGTATGGGCCAGGACCAAGCCTCCGCCCCCAAAGTGAGCAATTAAAAATGCAGTAGATAGTACTTTTATATAAGTTTATGTATTAGAAATGAAGGTAATATAGTGTCTAGCATGTAGGTATATGTGTGTAACCTGTCACTTAAACTTTCCCCCTTTATATTTTATTCTGTAGATGCAACAAATTGGAGGGATGGGGGTGGGAGGGGGGGATTGGCTGTGAGCTCCCTTGATGGTGAAAGCCGAGAGCCACCTTCAGATATGGGACGCCCCCCCAGTTGTGAGACAGCCCCTCGCCCAGGGCTGCCTCAACCCACACCCCAACAGTTCCCTCAATATCGGGGGATGCTGGCACCGTTTGTAAGTATTTCACTTGGTACATATTTTGTTCTAAAACTGAATTTTGTGCTGACCCTTTTGACTTATTGTTTTTATTATGATCCTTGATTTTTTTCTCTTTTAGATGTATCCCCCATACTTGCCATTTCCCCCTCCCTTTGGGCCACAGGGGGCCTTCCGTTTTCATGGACCAGATGCCCCAAGGTATCACTATTTGGACATAGTTCCTTTTGCAACACTGTTTGTTTTTAGTGACTTAAAGGAACAGTAACATCTAAAATGAAAGTATTTTAACGGAATGACTATATAATGTAGTGTTGCCCTGCCCTGGTAAAGCTGGTGTGTTTGCTTCAGAAACACTACTATAGTTTATATAAACAAGCTGCTGTGTAGCCATGGGGTCAGCCATTCAAGCACAGGATACACAGTAGATAACGGATAAGTTCTGACGAATCCCAATGTATACTACAGAGATTATCTATTATCAGCTGTGGAACCTGTGCCTTTTCTTCTTTTTCAGCTTTGAATGGCTGCCCCCATGGCTACACAGCAGCTTCTTTATATAAACTATAGTAGAGTTTATAAAGCAAATACACCAATTGTACCTGTCAGGGCAAAAGTACATTATATTTCCATTCCATTAAACCACTTTAATTTTTGGTATAACTGTTCCTTTAAAAGGTCTTGATCAAATCATATTTTTGGTGTAACTGTTCATTTAAATGGTCTTGATCAAATCATATTGTACCTTAAGTAGACTAGCTTGTAAGTTTATTTTGGTGTGTTGTTGCTTTTACATTATGTAATTCCAAATTCAGTAGCATCCTCCCTGGACACCTTATTCATTATTTCCTATTACTTTGTATTTGGCTCCAGATGAGGACAACTATTGTCGTGTTGCACTTATAAAAAAAATATATTCTAGATAAGTGTTAAGCTGTCTAAGGCTGTCTTAACTGACAGTAACTGAGATATTATACAAACAGATGCAAATATTAGATTTATTTACAGACACGAATTAGCCAAATTTATTTTTATTGAGACAGGGCTCATGTATAGTACTTACAATAGCATAGTTGCCTGTGAGTAATCATAATTAATGATGTAACCTTGTACAGCTACTCTGCTGCTCATAATGTGACATCACTACAGACTTCTACAAAATTGTTAAAAGTGATCTCCACACCCACCCTTCTCTACTATCTATATCAGTCTGACATGAGGTTAGAGCCAGGCCTGCCTGATTCCAGTTTGGTCAGGAACTAGACCCAACATCTTAGCTAGACCCAATGTCCTACACAAGTACAGGAACATGTTTTAAAGAAATAACTGCTCAGTTTTCCCTGCTTTGTTCTCCAAAGCCCATAACTTTTGTCCCTGTCCTGAATTGTGTATCTTTATATAGGTTCCCACGTCTTGCAGCACCTCGTGTCCCATCAGCAGCTCCCAGAATGCCTGAGCACTTGAGTCGTCCGTCCATTTTGAAACAGGATGATCTTAAGGAGTTTGATGAACTTGATCAAGAGGCAGATGATGGCTGGGCAGGTACAATTTTTTTTTAAAGATTTTAGGTTTAGTTTATGATAGCTGGAACATCACTTATGTTTATTTCGTGTGTCATCTTTTTAGGGGCACATGAAGAGGTTGATTATTCAGAAAAGCTCAAATTTAGTGATGATGAGGATGGGAAAGAGACCGATGAGGAAGAAAAAAGGTAAATCTCTAATGCCTTTTTGCCTAGTGCCTTTGCTTCCTCCTTTAATGCCTGCATGTTCCTTTGTAGCTCTGACTAGAGCTGAGAAATGTATCAACTAAATGTAGCAAAATGTAAATTTAGCCTTTTATTCAGCAGCTCTCCAGCTTGCAATTTCAGCAATCTGGTTGTTAGGGTCCAAATTACCCTAGCAACCATGCATTTATTTGAATAAAAGACTGGAATTTGAGAGGGTCTGAATAGAAAGAAGAGTAATAAAAAGTAGCAATAACAGTACATTTGTAGCCTTACAGGGCATTTGTTTTTTAGATGGGGTCAATGACCCCCATTTAAAAACTGGAAAGAGTCAGAAGAAGAAAGCAAATAATTAAAAAACTGTAAAAAATAAATAATTAAGACCAAATTAAAAGTTGCTTAGAATTGGCTATTCTACAACATACTAAAAGTTAACTTAAAGGTCAACCACCCCTTTAAGCAGCCACTACGTTTGGGTGCCAGTTTATAGCAGTGACAGTTTACCTTTAAAGAACAATTGCTTATAATAGTGCAGATTTTTTTCCTTTTACTGCTACCCAAAACTGATAAACTATGCTTATCATTGTTTAAAACACCTTACTGAAAGTGTAGCACAAGAGCCACAATGTTGCAGAATTTATCAGAAAAGGGAAAATATATATAAATATAATCTTTCATTCTCAACAAAAAAATGCGTAAACTGGCCAACTGCAAATGTTTGACACCTCTTTAGAGTTATATTTATCTTACCCTCTCTTGATTATTATATTTCTTTAAGAATAGTCATTGGTTCCTTTCTTAGAATCTTTAAGATGTTTTACCCCAATGCATTATTTCCACAAACTTCAGACTAGCCTCTGTGGTCCCCTTTATATATTCCAATCTTTAAGTCTTCGGGATCTGCCCAATTTCGCCCTGCTGTATTTGGTATTGTATGACCACAATAAAAAGACAAGCATTTTTTGCTTAATGAGGCTTGAAATGTTATTATATATTATATATATATTTCTATTTTAATATATTAATGGCCTATTGAAGACTCTTACCAAATTGGATTATATAAATATATATTATATTTATTTTATTTATTTATTATAGATAAATAAAATTGTAAAATGTTTTACAAAGGATAAAAAGGATATTTTAAGTCACTGAGGAGTTCCATTGACCATATAAAAGCACAAGGCCAAAGACTGAGAGCTTTTATACAGGTCATGGAACTCCGAGGTGACTTTAATTATATATAATACACAAGTGACAGAAATGAAATTGCTAAGCTTCAATTATAACTGATGACATCAATAAGAACTAGGTTATTCTTTGTTTTTGTGTATATATATATATATATATATATATATATATATATATATATATATATATATATTTATATATATATATATATATATATTTATATTTATATCAGTATATATATATATATCGGTAAATATTGCCCTTTTACAACTTTTCCCTTGGGTCACCATATTTTCCTTGGTTTGTGTCCTCCATCAGAGATCACCTGACCAGAAATGTAGATCTAACTGTAACAGGAAGAAGTGTGGGTGTAAAAACTTTGTCTATTAATTAGCTGATGTGACCTTAAAAAAAATGTATGTGCCCTCTTGGTTTGCATGCACGGTAAAATGTGTGATCCCAGGGGGCAGCCCATAGTACCTAAAATGTCAATCATCTATTTAGGATTTCTCAGTGGCACATGTTATTAAATAGTATATTATTATGAAAACGGTTTACTTCGATAAAACAGAGATTTATATATAAACTGTTTTATGCAGTATATTTTTATATAGACCTACATAATAGTTTCCCTTCAACTACCGGTAGTTATTATTTTTTTTATCTTTCTCTGTACTAGAGAGACTAAAGGTCTCAAAACTGATTCCTCTATAACACCACCAAAGAAGGTGGAAGAGTCTTCAGATGTTAGAAAGGGTGCACCTGCAGATGAGAAGCCCCCATCAGCCAAGGAGGCATGGACAGAGGGAAACCAAGGCCAAGAGCCTGTAATGACAACTGCTGTCCCTGCACCTCCTCTGCAAAGGACCCAGGCGACACCCCGTGGGCCACAACCTGAGCAAAAGGTAAGAAGGCTATAACTTACTGAGTAAAGGCAGTTTGCCATTCTAAAGAGATATGACAGGGTCCAGAACATGCCACTATTCCCTGATAAACTAAGATTTCAATAACTTTTCATAGTATAGATACCCCCTGTCTTCCCCCTGAGTTGATCTCCTATCCAGAGCATCTTCCTAAATAACAGCATGCTTGGAGGCACGGCTATATTCTGAGAGGTTTGGGCACTTTTTCCTTTTATATTCCAGCCCAGTACTGTCCAACTTCTGTGGTACCAGGAATTTTTCTGACATACGTGGTGGAGGGCTGATGATGGAAGCCATTGTTGGACACTTCCTGTTTTAAGCCACACATACTTTAAACCAAAAGACCTTTTTTTATTTAAAGGTTGATTTTTATCATTTATTAATACCATGGGCAAAGATATGTTTTTTTGCAGTTTTTGGTACTCTGCTGTCTTAGGGGAAAATGTCTGTTCTTAAAAAAAAAAGTTTCCACGCTTTTAGTTTAGATTTTGTAAATTAATTTTGCTATTTCTTACACTTGTCCTTCTTCACAGGAGAAACCCACAGTTCCCCAGGCAGTGGCCTCTGGGGAAGATGAGGATGAGACATGGCGCCAGCGTAGGAAGCAATCCTCCTCTGAGATCTCACAGGCAGTAGAGAGAGCAAGAAGAAGAAGGGAGGAGGAGGAACGTAGGATGGAAGATGAGAGGCGAGCTGCTTGTGCTGAGAAACTGAAACTTTTGGACATGAAATGCCGGCCTGCACCTGAAGAGGTGGAACCCGTTGTCAGTGTGAAAACTGAAGGAAATGATGGCGAAGAACCAAGAAGCCAGACTCCTCCAGGTATTATATACTGTGACATTTGTGTGATGTACATCATTTACAGACTAGTTTATAATCGGTTGATCTGCTGCAAAATACGTTTCCACATATATGTTTAACATATATTTCCAGACTTAACAGTAAGTAGTACAATCTATGGAAAGAATAACTGAAATCAAGCTATTCCTGTATACATGAATGAGTGGCCGACATCTCTTTACTGACAGTTTTAACCCCTCTTCTTTTACAAACTGCCACAGTTTTCGTAAGGTGCCGTCTCCCAACTGTTTGATGGAATATAGAGCTGGATACATTGCTGGCCACTTCCAAATAGTCAAAATTTGTTGTATTAACCGTAACCATTGTAACCAGTTTCTTACCATTTTAATGTCTTCTGTCATTGTTCTGCTAGAAGACAGATCTGTGATGGAGACCCAACTTTGTGACATACCAATATTATGCACTAAAATGTCTCTGTAATCTCCTGATTTCATGATGCCATGCACAGACTCCCAGGCACCCTAGCTCTAGCAAAGCAACCCCATAACATCAGCCCATCTCTTCCCTGTTTCATAGTGTTGTTTTCTTTGCAGATTTTAGTTTTCTTCCTGTAAACAGAAATATTACATCACCAGAATGATTTAATTTCATCTGTCCACATGGATTTTATATATTTATTTATTTTTTAGAAAGAGTATGGCTTTTTCATGTGTGTGTCGGTGAACTCACGCCTTGTGATGTTTCTCAGTCAGCAGTGGAGTCATCTTGACTCTTTTTAAAGGAAAACTGTACCCCCAAAATGAATATTTAAGCAACAGATAGTTTATATCATAGTAAGTGGCAAATTAAAGAATCTTACCAAACTGGTAATTTAAGTAAATATTGTCCTTTTGCATCTCTTGCCTTGAACCACCATTTCGTGATGGTCTGTGTGCTGCCTCAGAGATCACCTGACCAGAAATACTACAACTGTAACAGGAAGAAGTGTGGAAGCAAAAGACACAACTCTGTCTGTTAATTGGCTCATGTGACCTAACATGTATGGTTTGTTTGTGCACACCGTGAATTGTACGATCCCAGTGGGCAGCCCTTATTTTTTAAAATTACAATTTTCTATTTATGATTACCCAAAGGCACATACTACTAAAAAAGTATATTATTATGAAAATGGTTTATTTACATGAAGCAGGATTTTACATATGAGCTGTTTTATGCAATATATTTTATTATAGAGACCTACATTGTTCGGTGGGTATAGTTTTCCTTTAAGCCAGGGGTCCTCAACCTTTTTGGGACCGGTGCAAAAAAAAATGTAGTTTGGACGCGCTGGCCTTGTTTTTGCGCGCTGGGCTCGGTGGCCCAGTGCAGGAGTGTCCGCGGCCCCGGCGATTGGGATCCCTGCTTTAAGCCCCATTTCATTAAGTATTTTTTAGAAATAAAGTGATTTCAAACTGTTTCTCTCATGCAATTGCACTCTGTAAGATTGGTTTCAGTGGCATGGCTCTCAAAGGTCTTGATAACATTGTTGAACACAGGGATGTTATGGTATTGGTATGAACTTCTACACATAATTTGAAGCTCCACAAACCTAACCTCATGTTTCGATTTAGACCCTCTCCTATTCATATTCCATCTCTTATTCAAATCAATGCATGGTTGCTAGGGGAATTTGGACTCTAATAACCAAAGTCCTGAAATTGCAAATAGGAGAGCTGCTTAACAAAAATAAAATAAATAACCACAAAAACCAATCGCAAATTGTCTCAGAATATCTACATCATATTAAAAGTTAACACAAGGATGAACAAACCATTTAAATTGCGCCAGTCTGTGTCCCATTTTTAAAGATCATGCCTCATCTCAAGTTTTTTCTATCATGGAAAGCAGCACTAATGAATGTCCATTCTCATCCATAAAATAAATCTTATAAATACAGGTATGGGACCTGTTATCCAGAATGTTCAGGACCTGGGGTTTTCTGGATAACTGATCTTCTGTAATTTAGATCTTCATACCTTATGTCTACTAGAAAATCATTTAAACATTAAAAACCCAAAAAGCTAGTTTTGCTTCCATCAAGGATCAATTATATTTATCCCAGTATAAGGTACTGTTTTATTATTAACAGAGAAAAAGGAAATCATTTTTAAACAATTTGGATTATTTGATTATAATGGAGTTTATTTTCACTATTCCTCTCTCGGCATCTGTTTTTCTTCATTCTGTCTTCATTCAGGAGTTGGATGTCAGATGAATGACCCAATATATCAGTGCTGTCCAACTTCTGTGGTACCGAGGGCCAAAATTTACCTGGCCTATGTGGTGGAGGGCCAATAATGGAAGTCAGTGTTGGCCACGCCTCCTTTTAAACCACACCCATTGTAAACCACATGTTACCACAAGAACTTTAAAGACTGTATCCACATTAACAGTGGTAGCACACCAAAAAACCAAATGGTTGGTGCTCACTGCAGGGAATTCCCTCTTCACTCGTATGTGAAAAATTGAAGTCATGTTAAAACATACCCTTAAATCGATATGCCTCATCCTCCCCTGTGGATAATACAACAACCCCCCAACACATGAGAATGGCACACACAGGCAGCACTGGGCAAGCAGAGAATGGCACACACAGGGAGGGAAGACAGTATATGTACTACATACAGTGACACAGTGCTGGTGCGCCATTAGCATTTTGAATACATGTGAACAGTGTGGGCAGTTTCAGTCTGGGTCTCAGGTGTGAACAGTACAGGGTTTTAGGGTGTGAACAATAAAGATGTCACAAGTGTGAACAATACAGGGGGATCGCAGGTGTGAACAATACAGGGGATTAGAGTCTGAGGCGCAAATTCAGTAAGCGCCGAACGCTAGCGTCAATTCGCTAGTGTTGGGCATTTTCGTTACTTCGCAAATTCACTAACGAACGCTGGCGTAGATTCGCTAGTGTTACTTCGCACCCTTACGCCTGGCGAATTTTCGCTACGGACGTAACTACGCAAATTCACTAACCTTTTACGCTAGACTTCCTTCGCCACCTCAGACCAGGCGAAGCGCAATAGAGTAGATAGGGATTGCTTCCAAAAAAGTTCAAATTTTTTCTAAGTCCCAAAAAACGCTGGCATGTTTTCTATATTATGGGTGATAGGCTGAAAAAGATCGAAAAATTTTTTGGGGCTCCCCTCCTTCCCCCCTACATTTCCTAACTCATGGTAACTTAAATATACAGTGGGCACGTGTAGGGCAAAAAAAAATTTTTATTTGATGTTTTGAAGGTTTCCCAGGCATTTGTAGTGATTCTACGTATTCCTCCATTGAAATTTGAATTTGGCGCCGTATGCAAATTAACCTTCGCTAGCGTAACTTCGCTTCACTTAGCGAATCAACGCTAGCGAAACTTCGCAACCTTATGCTACCCCTGTGCGCAACTTCGGATTTTAGTGAATTTGCGGAGCGCTGGCGAAACTACGCCTGGCGAAGTGCGGCGAAGCGCGGCGAAGTTGCGCCTGGCGCAACTACGAATCTTAGTGAATTTGCCCCTGAATTTGAGGTTTAAACAATGCAGGGGCCAGTTAATCTCTGTATTGATACATTTTAAATTTTAGATATATGGTAAACAGACACAGCATGTGGAGGGCCACAGAGCCCATGGGCTGCCAGTTGGACAGCCCTGCAAAATATATTATAAGGGGGCTCATTTTGCCTAGAAGATGTTGTAGAGCTCACTCACTATTAAAATCACAAGAAATCATGTCTCACTACATGCAGAATTTGTGCAAAAGGCAGCTATTTTGTTAGATTTTGTTTGTACTGGAATCAGGTATTTGAGTGAGCTCTAATAAATCTGGTAGGAAAGGGACCCCCACCCACTATAAGATATATTGGATCTAACTGTCAGTGAATATCTGAAGCCCAACTGCTGCATGAAGACAGAATGAAGAGAAACAGATGCTGAGAGAGGAAAAGTTAATATAAACTTGATTATTTAAAAACAATGCAGAATTTTTAATTGATTGTACTTAGAAAGTTTCTTACTTCAGTATGAGGAAGCTAATATTGAATTTTCATTTTCACGATAGTTTCCATTTAATGAACTGACATAGTTTGCAGCAATTATGTACTTTAGAGTAAAGATAATTTTGTGGTTAACCTTTGTAATGGTGTTACGACTTAATATTTTCCCTGATCTGTGTAACCCCACTGTGCAAATCTTTCTCCTATCTCTTTTAATTGCTAATCAGTAATAGTTGGATCTGAGTTAATTCACACAACATTTGAGCATAACGCAAATAATTAAAGAAATTGCTTAGATGGTATCTTGCAGTTGTTTTTAGTTGATTTTCTGAACCACTAATACTCCAATTTATTCTTATTCTGCTAGTTCTTGACATCCAAGTATTGCACTCTAGTTTTATCATATTTAGCATTTTTAACAAAACTAAAAAGAAACATAAAAACCCCAAACATTACAGTACTTACATTTGCTCAAAATAATGAAGTGGTAGTGCTAACATAAGGTCTATTACAAATTCCAAAGAAAAGTCATCTGAATTTGTTTGGTCAGTATGGGTGTAGTCAAACTACTTGAGCAAGAAACTTGACAGTTGTGTATTCTTATAAACTTTTGGTAACACATAGAAACTTTTGAACAACAAAAACAAATCTCCCTTTTTGTTAAGCCGTTGTTAACCAAATTAAATAATTGTTTATTTTTTTTCTCTAGTGTCTGCTTGGGGGACACAGGGACAGTGGGGTATAGCTGGTACCAGTAGGAGGAGGACACAACAATATGAATAATTAATTTGCTCCTCCTCTGCTGGCAATACCCCCTCGGCAGGCGGAGCCCAGTTAGTTTTTTGTTGTGTCATCAGGAGGAGGATGTTTCCTATTCAATCAGCTTGTCTGACACCTGGAGAGATTCGGCACCCCAACACTGAGTAGGTGGTATGGACCGATATCTTCCTACGGGGATTGTCTCCGGGGTAACAGAGTGTACTGAACACCTAACATCCAGTCCACCTAAACTCTCCTTCCCTTCACAGGGGGAGAGCAGACTGGCCGGAAGACTAAGGGAGACCTGAGGGCTGCAAAATGTAAGTATGCCTCTCTCCCTCAACGACGGACTACCTTCTCCCCCCCCTTCCTCCTTACATAAACCATCAAGGGGGAACAAGGAGCAGAAGGACACTAAACGAGGTCAAGCTCATTTTCCACTGGGCGGAAGCCAACCAAACCAGACTTCCTGAAGCAGACAATCACTAGACTCAGGAGAGTGGTCACTAAACCAGGAAATATTCCAGGAGATAATAGCAAGATGGGGAGTACCGAAGGTGGACCTGATGGCCACCCGGCAGAACCGGAAGGTATCAACGTTCTTCGCCAGGTACGGGATCCTCTAGCCTAAGGCGCGGACGATCTGCTCAAAGTGGGATTTTCAACTGGCTTACGATTCCAACAATCCCTCTTACTACAAGGACATTAAGAAAGCTTCAGCGAGAACAGACAACACTCCTCCTCATAGCTCCCAGATGGCCATGGCGAACATGGTTCTCAGACCTCCTCAATCTCTCGATAGAGGAACCTTGGAGCCTCCCTCTGCTGCTGGATCTTCTCTCTCAAGGGCCCATTCTTCATCCAAAGCCACAAAGTCTCAACTTGACGGCTTGGCTCCTGAAACCCACATTCTAAAGAGTAAGGGGTTTTCTGACAAAGTGGTGAAGACTATGCGGGCAGCACGCAAACCTGTGTCTGGAAAGACCTATCACAGAGTATGGGGCACATACCAGGACTGGTGTACTCGAAACAACAAGGTTTTCGAACGTTTTTCCATATCCAACCTTCTCAAATTACTACAGGAAGGACTATCCATGGGCCTATCGGTGGGATCACTAAAGTCCCAAGTCTCAGCTCTGTCTATTCTTTTCCAGAAGCGCTTAGCCCTCCTCCCGGATATCAAGACCTTTATGCAAGGGGTGGCTCACATAGCGCCTCCAATTCGAACACCTGTTCCATCATGGGACCTTACCTTGGTATTGCGAGCCCTTCAGGATCCTCCTTTTGAGCCTTTGGCATTGAATCCATTACAGTGGCTTACCTGGAAACCGGTATTCCTACTAGCAACGGCGTTGGCACAAAGAGTTTCATAGCTCATCGCTTGTGCAATCATCAGGACAGACCTTACTTTCTCTCAAAGGTAGTTTCATCTTTTCATCTCAATCAAGAGATCACCATACCAACCTTCTGTCTGTCACCGTCCAACCCTAAGGAAGTGGCACTGCACTCTCTGGATCCGGTACAAGCTCTCAAGTTCTATTTGCATAGTGTTAAAGATATCCGCAAGACAGATGCTCTGTTTGTTGTTCCAGGGGGACCCCTACATGGAACTCCGTCCTCTAAGGCTGCCATTTCACGCTATATTAGACAGGCCATTCAACGAGCATACACGACAAGGGGGCAAACACCCCCACCAGGGGTCAAGGCACACTCAACCAGGGGGATGAGCACGTCCTGGGCCTTCTGGAATCAAGCCTCGGCAGAGCAGCTGTGCAAAGCAGCTACGTGGACATCATTCCACTCCTTTGCAAAATTCTACCATTTCGATACCTTTGCGACTTCTGACACACGCTTCGGCAGGAAGGTTCTTCAAGCCACAGTGGCATCTTCCACATAGACCTATCCTTCCCGCCCTATACAAGGGGATAGCTTTGGTCTGTCCCCCAAGCAGACACTGGAGAAAAGGAGATTTTGTGTACTCACCTTTAAATCTCCTTCTCTTCAGTCGCTTGGGGGACACAGGGCTTCCCTTCCTGGATAGGGGGCATTCTGCCAATCAGACATGGTCTGGTAATTAATCACTGTGTTGCCTTATTAGGCATTCTGCCAATCAGACATGGTCTGGTAATTTTTCATTATATTGCCTTCTTAGGTTAAGTTGTATTCGAGTTATATTCAAATTATATGAGTACTTTGGTAAAAAAAAAAAACTCACTGGGCTCCGCCTGCTGAGGGGGTATAGCCAGCAGAGGAGGAGCTAGTTAACTATTCATATTGTTGTGTCCTCCTCCTTCTGGTACCAGCTATACCCCACTGTCCATGTGTCCCCCAAGCAACTGTAGAGAAAGAGATTTAACGAGTGAGTACACAAAATATACTTTTTTTTTTAAATACTGCTGTGTTAAATCAATTCAAAGTTTCCCTTAGACGTCTGTAGTGGTCAAAGAAAGTTATTTGGCCTTCAGATTGAGCCCCAACAAATAAATAGTTACATGAAAGAGAAAATGTGTTTCCTCTTAATACAACAAAATTGTTACTCTATGCTAACAATTAGGGATGCACCAAATCCAGCATTCGGTTCGGGATTTTAGCAGGATTTGACCAAATCATAGTGCCTGCCCGAACCGAATCCTAATTTGCATATGTAAATTAGGGGCAGGAAGGGAAATCACATGACTTTTTTTTTACAAAACAAGGAAGTAAAAAGGTTTTTCCAGTTTTTCCTTTCCTGTCCTTAATTTGCATATGCAAAATCGGATTCGGTTTGGTATTTGGCCGTATCCCAAATCGTGGATTGGGTCCATCCTTAATCATAACTTGCTGCTTTAGTGCACAAGTAACTAAGGGCCCACAGCAATTAGGCTGAGTAGCATTGTAATGTGAAGTCCAGATTAGGTCAATGTTGGGCTTCCTGGACCAGTATTTCCACTATTAACGTTCTCAATGTAAATCCACAAAGTGCATGCAGGCTGTCACATAGATATGCCCAGGACTAGGCTTGTTATCTTTTTCACTCAATATATGAAGCATGCACATAAGACCTGTTTGAATTACTGAGCTATTGGTAATCAAAAATCTTTATTTTCTTGTATATGTCTTTTATGTGTTTTCTAATGATTGGAAGATTAAAGCCTTAAAAATGCCATAACAGTAATAGCTTTGAAGTTTTCTCCTGAAACTTTGTTTATCTTTCCTAGAAATGGAGGCCTTACTGTCTACTGTATCTATACCATATCCTGATATAACTCATTCAGTACCTGAGGTTCCACAAGTAAAAGGAGAGTCTGTTGCTGCACCATCTCGACCAGATTCAGCACCTCCTTTAGCACCTCCTTCAGTAAGCCGCCCACCTCCAGCCGGTCCTTCACAGAGTGGATATGCTAAATTTCAGAAGAGCCTGCCACCTCGTTTCCAACGGCAACAGCAGGTAACGCTACTCACAGAGTATTACAATTGTGATTTAGAATCTATTTATGAGAATTAGAGATTGTGGGAATAAGAAAAACTGAGTTTTTTAGTCAAACGTAAGTAGGGAGTTAAGACTTATGCTAAAACAATGCCTTCTTGAAAACCCGAAAACACTAGAAATGAAAATGTATTTATTTGAAATAATTTACACATACAGGTATAGGATCCCTTATCCGGAAACCCGATATCCAGAAAGCTCTGAATTATGGAATTGGTTGTTTCATATAGACTCCATTTTACCCAAATAATCCAAATTTTTAAAAATGATTTCCTTTTTCTCTGTAATAATAAAACAGTAGCTTGTACTTGATCCCAACTAAGATATAATTAATCCTTATTGGAAGCAAAACCAGCCTATTGGGTTTATTTAATGTTTAAATGAATTTCTAGTAGACTTAAGACATGAAGACCCAAATTACGGAAAGATCCATTATCCGGAAAACCCCAGGTCCCGTGCATTCTGGATAACCGGTCCCATACCTGTACAAGTAATTTCTCTCCTATACATTTATAATATTTGTTGCCTTGCAGGTTTTGAGATTCTAGGATTGATTGTAACAAGTGCACCATATGCAAGAAGTTAGTATGATTTCCCCATGCCTGTGTGGGTTTTTTCTAGATACTTCAGTTTCCTTCCACACTCCAAAAACACTTATCAGGTCATAATAGTGGCCTGTGGAGACCAGGAAGAGAACTGCAAAAACTATCCAATTCTTTTATCCACTGACAATATTCAAATCTGCCTAAATAGATAGATATGCAGCCTGATGTTGGGACCCATACACAGGCCAATAAGCTAGCAACTTGGTTTTTAGCAGTCAAATCAAAATCCTGTGTATGGCTTTTTTTATCTTATCTTTTTTTTATATTTTTTATCTTATTCTTGTGTGAAAAGGTGTGCAAAGTTTGTACAAAATAAAGCTTGGCATCTGGGCTGGAGGAATTTTAGTATTGAGTCCATAGTTGACATGGCAGCGGGTATTGCACCACTTGCAGAAGTATTCTAACAATTCTTTTAATGGCTGCAGCTAAAGTAGGGCACCAAGAAACACTAATAACTGACTACATAATCATGTATTCTAAAAAGAATGCAGCATTTTGTAGCATACTTAAAGGACACCGAAAGCCTAACTGATTGGGGTATGCCAATTTGTTAGGCACCCTCCGTGAATTAAAGGTTATTGTTATAGGGAAACATATTTTCCAAAATGCATCAGTTAATAGTGTTTCTTACACAGAATCATGCACTGAATTTCTTTAATTAGAAGAGAAAATTGTGGATTTTTTATATTTCATTTTAAAATTGCAACATTAAGGCAGCCACATTTGTGTCAGCTCTATCACAGCCACCTCATTACTGTAAGGGTGGTGGCAGATGGGGAGAATAGTTGCCCAGCGACAAATCTTCTCTTATTCGGGTGACTAATATCTCGAAATGCCTTCCCACCAGCAAGAATACGAATCGCAGACGGGAAGGCATTTCTATGAGTTGCCCAAAGTAGAGAAGATTTATCACTGGGTGACTTATCTCCCCATCTTGCATGCTTGATAAAGGGGTTCGCCCTGAAACGTTGCACGTTCGCACCTAATAAACTAGCAAGGGGTAACCCTGCATGAAGTTCCTTGTGTGCCAGTGTTTTACTACTTGTTGATTCATTGGAGGTTGCCGTACTACCAACACTGTGCATCAGGTGTTCTCGTTATATAACCTTTAGGAGTGTGCTCTGCCTCATCTTCCTTCGCTTATCTCCCCATTTGCCACCACCCTAAAAGGACAGTATAAACCTCTAAGGCTTGTGACACACAGGCAGATTCGGGGAGATTTAATCGCCTTTTCTACTGGGCGACAATCTCCCCCAACTGCCTTTGCGTGTCTTCCCGTCCGCTATAATGAAAAGTCGCCTGCGCTCAAGCTCACGCGGCGCTTCGTTTTCCAAAGTTGCCTCACGAAGCACATCTGCCCCCGAATCTGCCCATGTGTCACAAGCCTAATGCTAAATGAAGGGCTTGTGCTAAACAAACATTTAGCAAAACTTTTAAGTAAGACATAACTATTGGTTTTATTATTTCTGGAACTAAAAAGGTGTAGCTGTTTTCATATCGGCACTTCTTGTTAATTCCTGATCCCAAAGAACATCAAAGCTATTATAATAAAAAGTCTATTATAATGAGCTGCTCAATGCTGCTGCTTAGATAAGGGGGATGTTTATTTGTTCAAATGTAGCTAGGGAGCGCTGAAGAAATATTGAACAATAGACAAGTAAGCTGCCTGAATTACGAGGAGCTTCATGTCTAACTGCTATTACTACTGCTCACCTCCACAACCTTAAACAGTAACACCAAAAACTGGTGTGTTTGCTACCGAAACTCTACAATGATTTATATAAGCAAGCTGCTATACAGCCATTCGGAGAAAAGGCACAGTATACATAGAAGATAACTGTTGTAGTATAAAATTGGATTCTTCAGAATGTATCTGTTAGTTACTGTGTATCCTGTGCTTGAATGGCTGCCCCCATGGTTACACAGCAGCTTGTTTATATAAACTATAGTAGTGTTTCTGAAGCAAACACACAGCTTTTACCAGTGCAGAGCAACAGTACATTATATTGTTATTCCTTTAAAACACTTTCTTTTTGGTGTTACTGTTCCTTTAAGGTGACCATACACTGGCCGATATAAGCTGCTGACAGTCGGCAGAATATTTTGCAGTGTATGAGGCCCTCTGATGTTCTTCCCTTAATCAGTATGTGGCTGAAAATTGGCCACATTTAAAAACCAGTTGGTTTGATGATGAGGTCCTCAGTTTGACTTCCCGTATTCATGGTATTGTGATCAGATTGTTGGGCCCTAGGGCCCACGATCAGATCAGCCCGATATTGCCCACCTCATGGTAGGTATATCAGGGAAAGGTCCACTCGTTTGATGAGGTCAAACTCAACAAACGAGAGGATCTCTGCCTGTATGGCTTGCTTTAGACTTCTTTACGTTAAGGATTATGTGCTTATGGGTTAGTAAAACCCTGGAACTATAAGATCACTTTTATGACCTTGTTTTTGTAATCTATAACCCTGTAATGAGCTAATGGAACCTTGAGCACAGTTTGCAACAAAGCAGGCTAAGAGCAGCAGAGCCAACGCTGTATGTGCCCTCAGCCTTAGGTGAGGTAATAGTAACACCAAAAAATGGAAGTGGTTTAAAGTAACGAATATATCATGTAATGTCACTTTTCGCTGGTAAAAGTGATATGCTTAAAACAGAATCACTACTATAGCTCATAAACAAGCTGCTTGTGTAGCAATGGCGGAAATTGAAAAAAGTCTATATGGCACAGGTTAAATAGTGGATAACGGATAACACCATTATGTTCTACAGAGCTTATCTGCTGTGTAACCTGAGTCTTTTCTCCTTTGAATGGCTGCCCCATTGCTACACAGCAGCTTATTTACTGTATGTAAAGATCCGCTCATTTGGCAATGCTAGCAAACAAGCAACTTTTTTACTGATATGTCCACTTTGAGATGGGTGATTTTGGGAGAGAGCCCAACAATTGAATCATAACAGATGGCAATTCTTGTAGTTGGGAGTGATGAGATCCTCATCTCAACAACATTTGGATAGGCCGTCTGACAGGGCCCAAACTTGGGAAGGTAAGCTGCCGAATTAGTCTGAAGGGGCCAAATCAGCAGCTTAAAATTTGCCTGTGTATGGCTAGCTCATGAGGCAACTTCAGGCGACTTCGGAAGATTAGTCGCCCGCAGTAGAGGAGATTTGTTGCTGGGCAACCTCATTTGGGGTGCATTTGTGAGAATCTGTGAGTTTGACTTGGTGAAAATCAGTGTCAAAGTTGCTGATCCTCCTCGGCCTTTAAAGTTTTAGTGGATTCATTTAGTTAAGGTGGCCATACACTGTAAGATTCGCTGGTTTTGCAAGGTCACCAAATGAGCGAATCTTTCTTCAGTCCTGAGATCTGCACAATTTTTAGCCAGATATCAATCAGGGAGGCCTATCGGAGGGCCTCATACACAGGCAGATAAGGTGCCTTATTGGTCTAAAGGACCCAAACTGGCAGCTTAAATTGGCCCATGTATGGCCACCTCAACAACTTAAACAAAATCTCTACACTTATTTCAACCTTAGCTGAAGTGTGATGTCGGACAGGCCCTTGTGTAAAACCAAACCTCATTGAGCAGAAAACGTCTTGTCAAATAATGTGCCTTCATATTAGCTACACTTGGGCACTAAGTCATGAGTGGTTTGCCACTGTCACTCTGCTATGAGTTCCTGGAGGTATTATACATGACATTGCCACTGTGTCACTCTGCAATAAATTCTTGGAGGTATTATAGATGATATTGCCAATGTGTCACTTTACTATGAGTAATGAACAGTCATGGTAGGCTAAGCTTACGGGACAGAGCCGGTTTCAGAACCTCATGCCCTGTTGCAAATCGACCCCATGAACTTTCCTGTCAGCTGTAATAAAGTTAAAAAATATCCCTGTGTACTGCCAGACAGATCCCCGTGTGGAACCAACCCTCACTGAGCAAAGAAGATGTCTGTCAAATAATGTGCTTTTTTCATTAGCTACACTTTGCACTAACTAATGAGTGGCTGAGGTCCCCTAGAGCATCCCCTCTGGCAACCATTGGTATTGCAGGACTTGGAAAACAAGAGATCTGCTGTCAGCTCCATCCCTTATCCCTGATATCCTTTGTATTTTAGCCGGCGGGAAGGCAGTACGTCCGCAGAAGAGGAGATTTGTCGATTGGCGACTAAACTCCCCCTCTGCCACCACCCTTTACCTTCTAGACATGAAAGTATAGAACAGAACAGCAGTTCACTGACTGCAGAGCTGTTATCGCTTAATAATCTCTTATCTGTGTAGTAAAAGCAGCAGACGCAGCACAGAGCAAGTAACAGTAAGGCAAGGGTTTATTTGAGCAGGATCATTTCACTGTTTACCTCCAGCCTGCAGTTTTTCATGCTGTACACTTTTCCTTTGACGTTCAGTTCTATCCTTTGTATAATATAATAATTTACTTGTAAATGAAATTGCCATTTTGTTACTCTGCTTTGAGTTCTGGGGGTGTTATACATGAAACTGCCACTGTGTCACTCTGCTATGAGTTCCTGGAGGTATTATATATGAAATTGCCATTGTATCACTCTGCTATGATTACTGGGATATTTACATAAAATTGCCACTACGTTGATGTGTATATTTACTAAGGGTGTATCTCTAAAATGGTGAGTATTTTATTGGGGGTGTGTATTCCAAAATGGGCATGGCCTGAAATTTTGCCATAGCATGCTCTTAGCGCTGTCATTCTTACTCCTGTCCCTGAACATCACTCACAAAATCGAGGAATGTTACCGTGCTAAAAGAATAGTATTAATATAATATCTGTTCTTCGTATTTTCTTTGTCTTAGGAGCAGCTCATGAAGCAGTGGCAGCAGAGCAGGGAACCTAACCCTTCTGCTTCAGTTGGACCTCCAGCACAGCAGGCTCCAGCTCCTCCTTCACAGCCTCCTCAGAAAGCACTGTACAGTGGAGGTTCACTGGGAAGGACAGCTCCACAACCACCTCCTGCACCCTTACCTTCTCATGTGAACTACGATCCTCGATGGGTAATGGTGCCGCATTTAATTGACCCCCGCCTTATGCAAGGAAGACCCTTGGACTACTATACGCCTACTGCAGGGGTACACCCTTCAGGTGAATGGAATCAAAATAGGGAGAATTTTTTGTGTGTACACCAAAAGAAAAAGTGTATGTTATGTGGAACTAAAAGTTAAACTCGTTGAAGGTTTTTCATAATCACTGAAAACACATTGTTCCATTTATTCTTGAAAATACGTTTCCTATTAACAACATTAAACGTTGTCAGATTTTAATAGGGTTTTTGGAAAACTTAAATTTGAAAATATCTAAATATTGATTCGCCACTCAGTGGTTAGGATAGAAATTGAGTCAAGATTTCAGGCATTTAGCTGAAACCTCGTACTTTTTGTAGAATTTGGTTTAGGCTGGAGTGCATTGATAAGATATTCAGTCATCAGGGTATAAAGCATAAAATAGAGTGTACAACTCTATCTTATTCCATTATTAATGTGTATGGGTAAGGATAGAAATGTGTTTATTTTCACACTGCCATTTGATTGCTTGTATAGAAACATTACTCTAGAAATAGGACTGTTAGTCTAAATTTGGAGATGTATCTCCTAAATGCTCTGTCATTCTCTGACATGTACCATACAGACAGAAGGCTTGTATCAGAGGTGCTTCTTAGAAAATATCGTTTACAGGGTTCAGGTGTATCTGAGATGCCCCTTGCTCTGGAAATACTGATCAGATGTTTAATTTTGAGAGAACCAACTGGCAGTGAGGCAATAGACGCAGCCAGTGTTAGAGATGCCCACAGTGATCATACTAAATGAAATATTCAGTGCATCTTGTGACCTATAAACATCCACTTATTTAGAGAAAAATATAGTGTAAACTGTAAAAGTAGGGATGCACCAAATCCAATGTTTTGGAGTTTGGAATCCCAAAGTGAATCCAAACCCAAAACCCTGCTTTGCGTATGCTATTAAGGGCTAGGAAATGTAAAAAAGAACCATGCACTGTGCATCTAGAAACACGCCCCTCCCTCTCTTCCCAATTTCCTTGTGAAAAAGTTTTTATTTTAAGGATTTGGTTTTGTCAGATAGATGGATTCAGCCAAATAATGTCAAAAAATACGGAATCCTGGATTTGTTGTATACAGGGTCGGATTTACATACCAGGCCCTATGTGTTTCGTCTCCCCTTTATTCCCCATTGCTCGGGACCTGAGCAATGGGGATTGGAGCATGGGAAATTAAAAAAAATGATTGTATCTCCTGCGCATCCAGTGTGGGTGTGGTTGGGCAGCATGCCACCCCCTAAAATCATTCCACCCTAGGCCCAGGCCTTGGTGGCCTTTCCACAAATCCAGGCCTGGTTGCATCCCTATTTAAAAGATTCACAAGCTTATTGGGTTGACTGCAGCAACAGTCTCCGAAACTGAAGGCAAAATGAGTTACCTTTAAACCTTAAAGGCTTAGGCTTTGCATTCACACTGTAAACTGAATTATATAATAAAGGTCATCTTATTCTTCAGGTTTACCCAAACTCCCTCTTATTTAATGCTAGGACTGATGACACGAGAGCGTTCAGACAGCGGTGGCTCTGGATCGGATGGGTATGAGCGTCATCCTTCACTGATGAGGGAACGGACAACGCCACCTACAGATCCTAAACTTTTATGGGGAGGCGAAATGTTTAATCCTCCTGAAGCAAGGCCTCTCATGTCACCTATGCGACAAAATATAGAGGAAAACAACAGGGAAATAAGGTAAAAGGAAATAATACCTCAGATTAATTTATCTGGATGTCATATATAGTCTTTGTGTTCAAAAATTATGCAGATTGTCTGTCAATGTTTAATTTTTTAATGAACCCCTCTTTTTCCCATTTTAATTCTGTTTTTGTATAGAAGTAACACACCTCCTGCTCGCATGGTTGCTTCCCAGAGTATTCAGCCACCGTCTTATTCAGGCAACTTCAACACATATCCAGAAAATTCTGCTGCTACTGCTCAGCAGGCACATTTTGGGCACCATTATTCTACAGATGAACAACATACCTGGCACCATCTACACAACCATAAATCTACGCCAACCCCTCCTCCTCTGCCCAGTGAACAAAAACATCCCGATTCAGCTATTACTCAGCCATCCTCTCCATCGGTCCCTTTGCCACAGGCTCGTAGACGGAATGATGAGACTGTCATACTAAGAAGAGAGGCTGCTGCCGCTCCTCCTTTGCCAGAAGCCCCTACCAAAGAGGAGATAACCAGTATGCGTCACAAAGAGGACAAAAAGGAAATTGCCAAGGATGAACCAAAACATGAAAGAACCTTGCAGTCTAGCAGGCCAGATTACCATAAGCCACTTTCTTGGCGGGAATCCAAAACAGAGACACGATGGGGTCCTAGACCTGGAGTGGGGGGTAGTAGGAGGCAAGAGGAAACTGCAGCTAAATTTGGATCACAGGCTCAGATGACTACACAACGTAGGGCAGGACCTATCAAAAGAGGAGGTAGGATAGAGGGAACAGTTACCCAAGAGAATACGACAAGTCCAATTCCTCTTGTTGCATCAGAGACACAGAAAAATAAACAAGTTAATCAGTCAGATAGGGAGGCAGAGGAGGCAGCCGGATCTCCATTGAGGAGGAGGTATGAAATTGCAGGGACTACACTTCCTGCTAGAGAATCAGTACCCGTGGTTCCAACAGGACGTGGCCGTGGAAGAGGAGAATATTTTTCCAGAGGACGGGGATTCCGTGGCGCATATTGTGGACGAAGTAGAGGTGGGAGAGGAAGAAGTCATGAGTTTCGTGGAGGCTATAGAAAGGAAAGCCCTTTCTATCGAGAAGATGGAAATGCAGATGGTAAGTCATCTGGACGAACAGATGGTCGTGAACGCAACACTAGTGAGACAAGAAGTGAGGGCTCTGAGTATGAGGAGGTGCCCAAAAGAAGGCGGCAGCGGGGATCAGAGACTGGAAGTGAGACAGAGCCTGCTGTTTCTGAAAACCAGGTGGCCAAAAGTGGGCAATTCCAGCAGAAAAAAGAAACTTCTAATTCAGTTAGTCAGCGTCCACGTGAAAAAGGGAAAGACTCTGGCAGAGGACGTACATTCACCCCAAGAGGAGTGCCCTCCAGAAGAGGAAGGGGTGGAACATCCATGGTAACCTTTAGTCCACATCCTAAATATCAGCCACCTCAGCCTCTGCTTCCTCCATCCCAGGCAACACCACAGGCACATAAACCAGAAAGGAGAAGTGATAAAGTGGCTTTTTCAGCAGTTCCATCTACAACTGGAGAGGAGCATCCACAACAGCCACCACGAAGGAGGCGTCACCATGGTAGACCCCAGCAACAAGATAAGCCACCACGGTTTCGAAGGTTGAAACAGGAAAGGGAGAATGCAGCAAGAGCAGGAAATGGTGCAGGAGCACAGACTCCGTCTCAACAAATTACAGTAGCACAGGAACAGCCCCAAAGATCTAGGCAAAGTGAAGAGCAACGTGCTGTTCCCCGCAGAGGACTTAAATCCCCAGAACCTTGCAATGCTAATTCAGACCAGGCAAATGAGGAATGGGAGACTGCATCAGAAAGCAGTGATTTTACAGAAAAGAAGGAAAGGGGTGAAGTGCCAGTACAAAATGGCAGTGAATCGGCACTTACATTAAATGTTACATGTGTAAAAGACCAGAAAAGAGATATGTCAAAAAGAAGCTTCTCCAGCCAGAGACCAGTCATGGAAAGGCAAAATCATAGACCCATGCACCCAGCTGGCCAAAGAGCTAACAGGGGAGGTGGTACTGGCAGGAGTGGAGACAAGAGAAGCTGGCCATCACCTCGCAACAAAGGGTAAATTATCTTCATGTGATACTGAGCTATATAAAAAAAGTAGTAAATAAGCATCTTTCATTGCAGTATATTTCTTCATTATCCCTCAGGGGTAGATCAAATGAAGAACGTGCTCCTGCCTCCTTACCTCTTCCCCAGTCAACACCCACAACTAACGTTGTATACCGCGTAGATCATGTGATACATAACCCAGTGGGAATTCAGCAGGCACTCAGTGAACTTGGTCAGAGGCATAGCAAACGAACCAGTCATAATCTGGATTCACCTCCTGGGCATATTCAACCAGCTGCAGGTAAGAGCTCCGTCAGATACTCGTTTATAGTGAAAGTGTGTTCTTAAACTGGAAAAGTAATATTTATGACAATATAATGCAGTTTCAGCTCAGTATAAGAAATGCCCTCAAATAAAGGGGTATTGTCAATCTTCCTAAAATGAACTTGATTCAATGTAATTGAACGTTTTAAAGACTAGTACATAGTCCTCCGTGAGAGAGAAACACACATGCACCACTGTCAATAATATTGTCCTCTCTTCTCCGCTGCCTAATCCCATAACTTAAATAGTATTACATGTTTTTCTTGCCACCCTAGGCTTTGTAAAAAAGTAATTTGTGTTCATAATTTTTAGTTCTAATCACACTGATACCTTCCTTCTGTAGCTCTAATTTTTGTTCCGCCTATCATCTCCAAATTGTCTGACATCTCTATTAAGTAGTGTAAGCCTTTCTCTTGTTGTCTTATCACTACTTTAAAGTAGTATCATCTCTCTTTCAATGCTACCTAATTTTTACAAAACAGATTGTCACCTAAGGTAGTACAGTGAAAACAAACAGACATTTGATGTTTGTTGTGTTGATAAATGACTCCCAGAAAGTCGGTATCACTTGGGTTAACTGACTATACAGAAATTGCAGAGAAAGTGGATCGACAGGGTTGCTGACACTCTCACTTAATAGAGCACTGTTGAGCTTAATGCCTGCCATTAGCAGTCTTAAACTGTCTAAAACAGCTAATATCTCAGAAGCCACCTAAAATAGAAAATTAATTTATAGTGCTCAGAGGATCTCTTAGTTTGTTTACACTAACTTGCTATTGGGTTAGATGCTCTAATATAAGAGGATTTTATATTGTCCTCTTTGTGTGTATGAAGGTGCTGAAGGAAACCTATATGGCTTGTAATGAAAATAATGTATAAAGAGTTTCTGTCAACTTATCTTAAAGCTTATATGGTATTCAAGGCTTTGTTACTGCCGAAATAGCAGAAAAACCTCTAATTCTGACCAGTGCCAACCAGTGTGTGTCATTACAGATGGGAACTGTATCCCTTTATTATGAACATACAACACAGAGTTTGGGCAGAAAATGTGTGTGTTTGAATTCCTGGCTGAAATCCATCTCATGCATGCAGTGACTTGTGCAACATTCCTGTTATTGACTGGATACATTGGGCAGCATTGGTGGCTGAGAAAACCACCTAAAGTCACTAAAGCCATACAAAGATGGCAGGTGGGGAAGGACAGGGGTAGTTGGTACAGAAGTCTTCTCTGTAAACTGGTTATTTGTTTTAACCATCTTGAAAGGTCCAGAAAGTGGTAGTGTGGCTTACTTTGAGTTTGTCCTTCCCCTGTTTAGTTCAAGAAATTACAAAAGCCATGAATATTTTATAATTAAAACAATAAGCAACTGATCAGCACACACCCTATTCGTTGAACCAATGTTGAAAAGGGGAATATAACCACTTTAGCATTTTGAAGGTGGAATATATAGCCATGTTGAGATGAAACACTTAAGCTCCCCATAGACGCAACAATTCTTGCCGAACGACCGATTTTAGGGAAGCCCGACCAATCCTTCGAAATTATTGTGCGGTTAGTGGGATTAGAACGATTGTACATCTTACGATTTTTCGGCCGACATCTGTCAGGAAATTGATCGGCCAGGTCAAAAAATCTTTGTCGGTCCCAGTGCAATCTAACTATGTTTGCAGGGCCAAGCAGGCAGCTCCCCTTTGTTTTCCTGGCAAATTGGTCTTTTTAGTTGATGGTAAATTTGCACGATCGTTCTGAGAAGATCGTGGTCTCACGATCAGGATCTGATCTTTAAAAATTTCAAAATCTATGGCCAGCTTTAGCCATAATTGTTGGAGTCAAACATCATTTGTGACACATACTATGGAGGTATGGGTATAGGCTCTTAAAACACTATTTGTAAGCATTTCTGAGTGAGCCTTAGTGAGTATGAGTGTTTGTAAGTTTGACCAGGGATACTCACAAGTAATTCAGTACCTGTTCTGTTTATGGGACATATGATGTGACAAAGCACAAGTTAATCTCAATATTATTTTGTATTAGTATGTCATTAACTTGTATAAAGCTTTATAGGAATAAATAAATACATCTGTAAATCTTATTCTTTTAGTCCTGTGAATAATGACATTTATAATTTATATTATACACAGCAAAGTGTATAGTAAAAGCAATATATTGGGGTTTTCTTAGATTGCGTTTGATATGTAAACTTATTTTGTTTTTATGCTTTCAGGCTCCTTTGTTGTCAGCCATAGTAAACTTCTCAGTGAAACATTAGCTACACCATTACCTAAACGAAATTCACAACTTCGCAGGAGCAGAGAAGTCACTCATGAGGTGAGATACAAATATTTTACTAGATTATCCCCTTTCGGGATTATGGATTTCTCTTCCTTCATCCATGGAAGCAAGACAGAAGAAACTAAGGTCTTGATACCTCCATCCTGATATATAGTCTGGTTCTACCTTAAATCTCCACTTTCTTCTGTCCTGCCGAACATGTAGGATAGTTTATGTCTTGATTTCTTTCATTGCTGGACTGATTGTTGCCTCCTGGGTTGGTGCAGCTCAAGTCATTCTTACATCACTTCTGTATGTGAATAATATTTTGCCCCTGTCAGCCACAATATACTGTAAAGTCTTAAAGGGACCTAATGTCAGCTCTGAAAAACCTATTTTCAACTTCACATTCATTCATCCAGGTCATGATAGACAGTATCTTGTAGAAAGCAACTGGACGTTCTGAACTTTCTTGAAAGGTTTCACCACTCATCAGAGTGGCTTCTTCAGTTCCTTAATGGTAGGGAATCCCCCAGCATTTAAACCCTTAAGGGTAGTACAGTCATGGGTTTGCCTGTGTCATTGAAGCGGACCTTTACATGGAAGAAGTAAAAGACAAAGCCTTGAACACCTTCAATGGAACAGCACTAAGTCATTGGTTCAGTTATGTAGATAGCACTTGGGTCAGTATTAAAACACATAAAGCTCCAGCCTTCGCTGAACACACAAACTCGGTGGATAACAGAGGAAGATGTGAAAGGCAGAAAACAGTTTTTTGGGTCTCTGCAATAGTTATTAAAGAGGGGGGAAACTGGATCTTTAAGTATATAGAAAAGCTACTCATACTAAGCATTGTTTGCTGTTTTATTCCCACCACAATCTCGAACAGAAATTGTGGATTGTAAGAACTTTGCACCATTGGGCTGAAACTGTGGCAATCAATGCCTAGGCTAAAGACAAAGCATACAAGCATCTTAAAGGAGCTTTGAAAACTTGTGGATATCTAGACAGGGTCTGTGGTCTTTGCTGTCCAATGTAGTGAAGATTGCACAGATCTGTACATTGGGGACTACATTGCTCCCGTCATAAGAGGGCTAACTCCTCAGAACAAGAAAAAAGGGAAAAGGGACAGTCCGTTAAAGACAGCATTGTGTATATTTTGGGCGAAGATGACAGATGTTTTGAAAGAGTTGTGAAGGAGGCCATTTATGCCAAACAGGATCAACCATACCTTAAAGGGCTGTTTCACCTTTAAGTTAACTTTTAGTATGTTATAGAATGGCTAATCCTAAGCAACTGTGTTTTTGTTTTTTTTTCTATTTTGTGGTTTGTATTCTAATGATTTATATTGTTTAGCAGGATATTATTCAACATGGAGTATGCAAGAATGCCACCACTTGGACACAGCAAGTTGTTCGAGATCACCAGCCAGAAGCCCTGGCACCACGTGTCTGGAGTAGAGAGAAGAGCAGTAAGTCTGCTAGTTTTAAGTAGGAACTGCAAAGTGGAGCAAATATGTAGTAGGAAAATTTCTACAAAATCAGGCCTCCATTATCCACAACCTTATGTTCATGGCTGTGAAACAATAGCAGTACACCTTTTTAGGACACAGCATAGGTGGATATGGCCATCGCCCACATCACTTACCTGTCTTATCTGCGCATGTGTTTTGTATCTTGAAAACCTTAAAGTCTTACTGGGTACGGAGCACAGGTCTGACAACACATTCAGTGTACTCTTGTTTTAGTTTTGCTAAAAGTTTCATCATCAATTTGTGAATTAATAAATTACAAAAAATTAAAGGTTTTATGTGAACCATTCTCTTCTTGTGAAAAATACCTGGAACAGAATACATTTTATGGCAAAGGCAGAATGCAGTTTATGCAGAATTTTGAAAAGAAGTAGAAGAGTTGTAATATTTATTTCAAACCAAAAATATGAAAACTCCAAAACTTCTTCACCAAAGTTCAATGTAGAAGCAAAACACAACGTGTTCCGGTATGTATCGCACACTAATAAACAATTGTGACTTTTGTCGGTGCGATGACTACTGACTAATTTCGTGGTTACATAAACTTATATATTATGATGTGCTGTGTTCAGTTTGTGCTATTACATTTTCAAGATGATATCCTGCCAGTCATCCAAGGAACCATACATTATACGTTATTTCTGAAGTGCAGAAGCTGTCTCTTTTTTTCATGATAGCTCCACAAGCAGCTGCACGGCAGAGCTCCTTAACTGTTCTTTGACAGACAGTGTTACAGATTCTCTGCCTGTCATTACTAATTGTTCACAAACAGCTTGTCCATTTAGTGGACCTTCCACAGACCCTGGTTTATAGATTTGTTGTCTGCCAAAAGAGAGAGAATTTGGAGCTTTTTAACAGGCACATTTTCCAAGGGGAACTATTGCAATAAACATTTAAAGGGATCCTGTCATCGGAAAACATGTTTTTTTTTCAAAAATGCATCAGTTAATAGTGCTACTCCAGCAGAATTCTGCACTGAAATCCATTTCTCAAAAGAGCAGATTTTTTTATATTCAATTTTAAAATCTGACATGGGGCTAGACATTTTGTCAATATCCCAGCTGCCCCCAGTCACGTGACTTGTGCCTGCACTTTAGGAGAGAAATGCTTTCTGGCAGGCTGCATTGCCTTCTCAATGTAACTGAATGTGTCTCATGGGTTTTTACTATTGAGTGCTGTTCTTAGATCTACCAGGCAGCTGTTATCTTGTGTTAGGGAGCTGTTATCTGGTTACCTTCCCATTGTTCTTTTGTTTGGCTGCTGGGGGGAAAAAGGGAGGGGGTGATATCACTCTAAAGGTGGCCATACACGGGCCGATAAAAGCTTCAGACAGACCGTGTCGGCAGCTTATTGGCCCGTGTATGGGGGCCCCGACGGGCTTCCCCGATCGAGATCTGGCCGAAACGATCGGATGGGTTTAAAAACCCCGTCGGATCGCGGCCGCATCTGTTCGTTGATGCGGTCCAGCGATCCGACCGCCCGTTTGTGAATGCTAGGATCCGATCGTTGGGCCCTAGGGCCCACGATCGGATCTGCCCGATATTGCCCACCTCAAGGTGGGCATATCGGAGGGAGATCCGCTCGTTTGGCGACATTGCCAAACGAGCGGATCTATCCGTGTATGGCCACCTTAACTTGCAGTACAGCAGTAAAGAGTGATTGAAGTTTATCAGAGCACAAGTCACATGACTGGAGGCAGCTGGGAAATTGATAATATGTCTAGCCCCATGTCAGATTTCAAAATTGAATTTAAAAAAATCTGCTCTTTTGAGAAATGGATTTCAGTGCAGAATTCTGCTGGAGCAGCACTATGAACTGATTCATTTTGAAAAAAATGTTTTTCCCATGACAGTATCCCTTTAATATGAGCCTTATCTCATGAAAATAAGATTTCTAAGTATGAACACTTAACATTTCTGTACAAATAATACAGTTTGTGAATCTGCTATTCATATGTTCATCCTGCGTGTAAATGAGAAACAATTTAAAATTAAAAGTTTTTAACCTTAGTGGTGCCTGATTACCAGCCATGCGAAAGAAAAGGGGTTCAAAGTTGGGTACTACCATTTACTTTCCCTGACTCAGGGAAAATGATATCATGCTTGGGTTACATGGATTTAGCTTGCTATACAGACCGAGATGCATAACATTGTATTCTTCTGGCTCTCAGTTTATCCTTTCCACATTAATGGGTTAATTTAAGTTGGTTCCTAATTGTTATATATTTGGTAATTGAAACTGAACAAGGTTGTTGCTGTGCCAAGCAGAGAATTGACCAGTGAAGAGACAGCCCTGCTCTCAGATTTTGTGTTCAACATCCTTTAAGAGGGCCTTAATTTAATCCCTATAGTACAACGAGAGAACAGGTAAGCACACAGGAACTGCCATTTCCTGTTATAATCAAATAGTTGCTGTTCCCAAACTATATTAATAATTTTAATTGACTACAATTGTGGTGTTTGTGACCATCATAAAAGCCCTGGGGAATACATGAAAAAAGATAAAAGTTCTGACCATGCATCTTCCTCAGATAGTCTGAGATAGTTAGAATCCCATACTCTCCCTTGATTTACTATGTACAGTTTTAGCTATAGAAAAATATTGTGGAGGTTGCACTCTTTTTTTTTTTAACACATATACATTTTTGTTTCACATACATGTGTTAACTTGACAACATATTAGTCTTCATGATAACATTTTTATTGCTTAGCTGTGTCTTTTTGCACATTTGTTTGTGCTACACCTTTATAGCTTTCAACCTCTTAATTTAAAATAATGTTTTCCGATAGGCTGGAAGGATCAAAATTAAAGGGGTGGTTTAACGTTAACTTTTAGTATGTTACAGAATCTAATTCTAAGCAAATTTTCAAATGGCCTTCATTTTTTATAGTATTTGAATTATTTTCATCTAACTCTTTCCAGCTTTCAAATGGGGGGGGGTCACTGACACCATCTTAAAACAAAAGCTCTGTAAGGTTACACATTTATTGTTATCGGTACGGTTTGTTACCCACCTTTCTATTCAGACCCCCTCCTATTCATAGTCCAGTCTCTTATTCGAATCTGTGTGTGGTTGCTAGGGAAATGTGGGCCTTAGCAATCAGATTGATGAAATTGCAAACTGGAAAGCTGCTGAATAAAAAGGTAAATAACTCATAAACCAAAAATAATACAGAATGAAAACCAATTGCAAATTGTCTCTGAATATCATTCTCTACATCAAATTAAAAGTTTTAAAGGTAACCCACCCCTTTAAGGAGCGTATTTACTGTAGTTTGTTCCTGATTCTTTTTCATGTACCAAATTGTTGCCTATTGATCTAATGCTAACCGTATCTTCTAGTTCTAGCCATATCTCCCAGTGCTGGTTATGTTTTCCCTAGCAGGTTTTAGAATTGCTCAATCTTTGCCAAGTATATTGATTGGCACGCCCATGCTGTTCAGGGCAAATAAGACTTTACACTTGCTACAGAAATGGGGAAAACTTGATGTTTCTATACTGATATGCACCCAGGCCATCACAGCATCACCTGGCAGGTTATTCTACACCTCACAGTGAAAAACCACCTTTGCTGCTTCACAGGCCTCTTGTTCTTTTCTGTGTAAAAACAATATCCCACTATCTGTCTTTAATGTCCTCTTGCAAAGAGTCATTATGCTGTATCAAGCAAATATTCTGATAGTCTTTCCTCAAAGTTAAATTCTTCCATCTCTTTTACCAGTTTAGTTACAAGTCTATGCACTGTCTTCAGTTCATAAATATCCTTTCTAACGACTGGGGCCCAAAACTGCACCACACACCTATAAAGAAGCAAAAGTATGCTTTTGATTCCTCAAATTGATGCAATTTTTATGCAAGACGGAACTTGAAGCATTCAGAACCAACTGAATAACACTGTTTAGAGAATGACACTGCTTATAGTTTTATCAAAACTCAAGACTCAAGTCAAAGTGCGTAATTTAGCATTTTTCAACACTTAGGGGGCAGATTTACTTAGGGTCGAATATCGAGGGCTAATTAACCCTGGATATTTGACTGTCGAAGTTAAATCCTTCGACATCGAAGTCGAAGGATTTACCGCAATTCGTTTGACCAAAAAAAAACTTAGAAAGCCTATGGGGACCTTCCCCATAGGCTAACATGGAGGTTCGGTAGGTTTTAGGTGGCGAAGTAGGGGGTCGAAGTTTTTTTTAAAGAGACAGTACTTCGACTATCGAATAGTCAACCGATTTTTAGTTTGAATCGTTCGATTCAAAGTCATAGTCGAAGGTCGAAGTAGCCAATTCGATGGTCAAAGTAGCCAAAAAAAAACATTCTATTCCTTCACTCGAGCTAAGTAAATGTGCCCCTAAGCCTAATTTGGTAGTTTGCTCCCCAGTTTTCCAATTTAGTCGAATCTTTCTGCACAGTTGACTGCATTCTGCGTGGAACTCATGTTTTGGAGCATTGAAAATAAATCCTCTGGAATGGTGAATTTTGCTTGAACATGTCTGCCAGACTGGATTCAATGCTTGCCAGAAGAATGTTTTATTTCTACATACATAAGGCTGATTCTAAAAATGATGGTGGAGGAATAAGGTTTGAATTTTGTTTTCACAATTTGACTTTGAGCCCATACATTATAGACCGATTGGTGCTCCAACTTTTGTTAAAGGACCTTTCTTGTTGGTTTGCTGAATTGATAGCGAAGAACTTGAAAAGCCTGCTCACGGTCACCTGAGCACCTGTGAGAACGAATTGGAACACAGATCCATACCTTACCGCCCAATATAGGGCCCAACCTTATAAATGCTCTTGTGATTGTAGCAAATCCCTTCAGCAATGTTTAAATATATTCTTGATGCCTTCTCAGAAGGATAGAGGCATTTACACATGCAGCATGCAGATTTGATATTGGATTCAATTAGATTAGGAAAGATGCATTATGTAGGGGATGAAAAATATGCCTGGCTACATCAGACAAATATCATACATTTTCCTTTTTCAATGATACGGTGTCAACACTTTCTAATGGTATTTATTAGGGATGGGCGAATTTGACCCGTTTCGTTTAGCCAAAAATTCGCCGTCGGCGAAATGTCGCAGACGCCCATTAAAGTCTATGGGCATCAAAAAAAATTGTCGCGTGGCGAAATTATTTTGTCGCGCCTCTTTTTTTTTTTGATGCACGTCTCCATACAAGTCTATGGGCGTCATTTTTTCGGCAAAACAAGGCGAAAAAATTCGTCCATCCCTAGTATTTATTCAAAAATATTTGAAAGGTGAAACATTTTTTTGTGAATTCTACACAATAAATGTTGAAGTGTCTATTAATGTAATGCCTGCAATTGGAAATAGAGGAGCGATAATAGTTTCCATATTTTTTGGACTTTGCAGAGCTCCTTGCTTGTTATAAATAAACCACTATTTAGACAGCATTATTTTAAAAATTCAGACTTGGCAACAAACAAAGCAAGAATCAGTAATCCATATTTAAAGTTGTAGTCGCCAGCAAAAAAAATGTTTTTATCACAGGCAGTTCTGTTCTTAGGTTTTTACTTTAATTGTAACATAATATGTTCAACTGTCGTTGCATTACTTATCATGCATTTCCTTAATGTTTGGCTAGGTTTTCCACATCAGACCTCTGTAATCTGAATTTCTACAGATTGTAGGACCTACCAACAAACAGTTTACCAAGTTTAATTAAACCCAACTGCAGTTGTGTATAATCAGCAGTGGAGGGGGAGACAGTAGCTAGACCTTTACTTATCATGCATTCTTAATTGGGAAATGTAATGCCAAATAGATATTCTAGATCCAGGGGTTCCAGTAACATCAGTTTGGAGCAGTGGCCTGGGGGTGGGGTTCAGTTGAAGGACAATTAAGGTGAGATTTTTAAGAATGCCGAAATTTCCTAGATACTCCAGGAAGCTTAGCAAGAAGAATACAAAAAGTGGCTTTTACAGGTGAGAACGTAAAGGAACAGTTCAATGTAAAAGTAAGACTGGGTAAATAGGCTTTGCAAAATAAAAAAAATGTTTCTAATAGTTAGCCAAAAATATGCCAGAATGCAACTGCAGCTCTCTAACCTTTTAGTTAGCCAGTGACTTCCAGGGGAGGACACATGGGATATAATTGTTCAGTTAGTTTAATTTTGATACATAGCACACAAGTCAGATTCAAAAGCAAACTACAGGAACAGTTATTTATTAATAACTGGTAACAGGTAAGAGAGCTGCAAAGGAGGAAGTTGCTTTCTGGCCATTATGTTAAACATCTGCTCACTCTAGCATTTATAGATTGTATTTTTGGCTAAAGAACTATACTATGTGGCATAACACACTCAGATGCCCAAGCTATAGGCATCAAAAAAAAATCCACTGAGATAGCAGAGTGTGGGCTGAAGCTGGACATACACGGGCCGATAAAAGCTGGCGACAGACCGAGTTGGCAGCTTATTGGCCCATGTGTGGGGCCCTCCATTGGGCTTCCCCGACTTTTGGCCAGATGAGGATTGGGCAGGGTTTGTTGATGCAGTCCCATCATCCGACCGCCTGTATTGCCTGCATTATTAGGGCCCAACGATCACCCACTTCAATGTGGGCATATCGGGGAGAGATCCGCTTGTTTGGCAAAATTGTCAAATGAGTGGATCTCTACGTCATGTATGGCCACCTTAAGACTATATCTTTTATGGGAGCTGGTCAGTGTATGATCTGGCAGAACAGGGACATTTTTTGTCTCTATACATTCTTTACATTCAGAAATGTAAGGCAATACACAAAGTATGCTTTAGAGATATATTTTCTAGCATTTTGTAGTTGCTACAAAACCCCTGAAATTCCAGGGATGCAATTTTTGCTAACCCCCCCCCCTGTAAAAATGCACCTGAGGAGAGTTTCCTTAACTTGGCTTGGTCACTAAAGTCTGTCCTTTCTCAAGGACCTGTTGTTTTTCACTCCAGATGAATGTTTGAAGCCTTAACATTGAGTAAGGAGACTTTTTTGTTTAGCAATTCTTCAAATCTGCCCTTGTCTATGTACATATGTGTGTGTGTTTATGTCAGCAAAGTGTCCCCACTATTATTGGTTGTATTGTTTAAAAGTTTATATGCTCTTTACCTCAGTGTATATGAAATGTCTTGAAATAAAGAATCATAAATATGTTCACTGAATCTTCTTTCATCTGAAAATATTTTTATTTATAATAAATAGTAATATTAGGGATGCACCGAATCCGGGCTTTTTCAGCAAGATTCGGATTCAGCCGAATCCTTCTGCCTGGCCGAACTGAATCAAAATCCTAATTTGCACATGCAAATTAGGGGTGTGGAGGGAAATTGCGTGACTTTTTGTCACAAAACAATGTTTTCCCCTTCCCACCGTTAATTTGCATGTGAAAATTCGGTTTGGTATTCGGCCGAATCTATCATGAAGGATTCGGGGTTCGGCCAAATCCAAAATAATGGATTCGGTGCATCCCTAAATAATATATAGTAATAATATATAAAAATATTAATAATTGTAATGCACTTAAATGTTCCAGAGAAAATGGAGATACAGGAACAAATGTGATTACAACCACTGTATGTCCTCAACATATTCTGCCCTAGAAAAGGCCTTATTAGGAGGATGAGAACAGCCAAACGGTGCTGACTATAAACAAAATAGACATTACCTGATCAAGTTAGATCATGTACATAAGTAAACTAACAAAAATAAATTAATAAAAGCATATGTAAACACCTATTATATCTGTTTTCCTCTCAGGTTTTTTTTGTTAATGCTTGTTTGTATCTTTTGCTTTCTTCCCACCATTTTTGCTATCACAGGTGACCGAGATAAGCTGTGCTCCTCATATGCTGCGGAACCATGGATGGAAAATTTAAATTCCTATGAAGACCCCATTAACACAGAGGTAATAAAGAGTTATTGCTGGTTTGTTACAGTGCAACAAAGAAAAAAATGCAGATAGGATAACACTAAAGGCCCCCATACACGGGCTGATAAAAGCTGCCGACAGACCAAGTCGGCAGTTTATCGGCCCGTGTGTAGAGCCCCCCGACGGGCTTTCCCGATCGATATCTGGCCGAAAGTCAGTCAGATGCCGATCGGGCAGGTTATAAAATCTCATCGGATTTGGCCGAATCTTTTCGTTGATGTGGTCCCGTGATACAACCGCCCATTTGGCCTCCGTTCTGATCCGATCGTTGGGCCCTAGGGCCCACGATATCGCCCAACTTCAATGTGGGCATATTGGGGAAAGTCGCCAAACGAGCGGATCTCTACGTCTATGGCCACCTTTATAGCACATAAAGGATAGCATTTGGTGCAGAAAACCCTCCACACTGTACATTCAGAAAGGGGAGTGAGGCCTCCGAAACTTTTGTATCTTTTCCTCAAACAAACAAGAAAAAAAAAGCAACTGTGTTGCATGAAGAGACTTGAGAATGTATGCATACACGTTTTAATGGTAGAATTTTTCCCCCTGCAAAAAAAACACATGCTTTGTAATTTCTCTCAAAATCCATTAAATGCTAAGGGGCAGATTTATCAATCTCCATGGGAAAAAATATGACTGCAGAAAGATAATGCAACACAACTCAACACACATTGTTTTCTTTGACCGTTTTTTTTCATTCTTAACACTTGCATATCTGGAAAAAAACAGACAAAATAGTCACAGTCACGTTTTGTTGCAAGGAAAAAAGGTCACATTGTTCCATTCAATTTCAAGTTTTTATACCTTAATTCTTTTTTTAATATTTTCTTAGATGAGTCAGTCAGACAGTGGGGTTGACCTTAGTAGCGATTCACAGCTCTCTTCAAGTAATAGCAGTCAGCGCAGCTCCCCTGATGGGGGGTTAAAACCCGAAGAAGCAAATCGATCAGGTCAAGGAAGAGCGATTCAACCACATCAATGCGGACATTCGGTAAATAACAATTTGTCTTCTGTCATGTCGACTTCATTACGTAATGTCTCCTGTCTTGTTACCATGCTCTTATGTACATTTCTTACTTCCAGATAGTGGTCCATAACCCTGGACCAATTGGAACTGAAAGAATGAAGAAATCACCTGCAGATAGTTCTTGTGGCCCATGCAGTTCCTCCTGCATTTCTCCTGTTTCTTGCCCCCCTAGCCCTAAAGTAAGTAGAGACCAACCGAGTTTTGAGTACAGTATTTTGTTTCACATTCTCAGCTTTTTTTGTAACACAAATGCTATGTACATTTTACTGAATTCTGCCAATATTTCATCATCATATTACGTATTTGCTGTCATATGTTCCTTTAGATCTATTCCCAAACAGCTGAAGTTAATAAGCATGGCAGTGACGCACAATTAACCAAAAGTCTTCAACCAGATGAGGTGAGAGCCTTGTTTTGACTTTGTATACTTTGTATTATATCTATTCCAGTCTCTCACTGCAACTTTTGTTTTTGATTCCTCTCTAATGGTTCCTATTTTTAGCTTTGGGTGTATCCTTGAATTAATTTCAGGATTTGACTGAATCCCAGTAGTTTTAACAGGATTTGAATTTAGCCAAATGTTTACAATTTTGGTTAAATCCCTTTATGTATTGTGATCAAACACTGATCTGTTGCAAGATCCAACTTTTTTGCTAATGAATGATTCTGGTTTGTGAGTTGTGCACAATTTAGAATGTGAAATTGTTTGCCATTTGTAAAATTTTTTGTTGAGAAATTTGATACCCAAAATGTAAGAATTGGGTGCATTCTTACTTATTTTAGTTTTGCCTTGTGCTTTCTTAAAGGAAAATTAATCCCTAAAAATGAACATGGCTAGAAAGGCAAAATTTTATATACTGAGCTTATTGAACCAGCTTGAAGGTTCAGAAAAGATCAAGGAGCTCCCCATCTTGGATTTTGTTAGGAATGTCAGTGACACTGCACATGCCCAGTGTGCTTTGAGCAGATGTTGAGAATATCTATAGTAATAAGTCAAATGAACTGGACTTGCTGGACTTTTACAGACCGCTTCAGAGAAGTTAAACTTAGGGGTTGTCACAAATCATCTAAAGTTCATAAAACTAAACATCTGTATATACTATTTATTTCATATTACAAAGTCAATAGTAACCAAAAAGCTAGTTATTTTTGAACTGTCTTATCACATAAGCAATACTTTACCAACAATGAATGGCCCTGTGCTAGGCTTAAACAGAATTATATTGCTTAGCTATACTTAATTATATTGCCAAAGCTCACCAAAAAGTTTTTTTTTTCATTTAAAATATGTCACATGTATCATTTGATATAAAACAATACATGTCTTGTGGATTAAATGAAGACTGCCATTTTAATTAGTAGATATTCAGCTTCAACAATCTATTTTTGTTCTGAAGAACTGTTGTGGAGCAGCTTTATGAAAGTGGTGAAAGTGGCTAAAAAGTAATAACTTAAGTCGTCACTTGAAAAATTAGTATTTTTGATGAGTTCCAAGCACACTGACCTTGAAGCTTGCCATTGTTTATTATAGGCTGGTAGGGGAATTGGATAATAACTTGCTATTGCATATTCTTTATTGCAAATCCATTGTAACATTGGTTCATTTTCTATTGTATAACAGTTTGAGTTCATGATCTTTGCAGCTGGTTACAATACTCCCTGCATCCAGCTAACAATTTTTTGCAGCACTGCATCCTCCTTGTTTCTTTTCTTTTTCTCCCCTTTTTCTTCCTTCATTTATGTCTTTTACACCCTTGTTTGATAACCCCTTTTATTCTTTTTCTTGATAGACATGTTTCTCAACTCGATCTCCCCAGCAGCTTACCCTTTCAACTGTAATTCCTGAAGACACAAGACCTCTGCTTCCAGGTACAGCGTCCAAATTACTGTAGATTAAACCCAAAATATTTTAACAGTTCTCAGCTGTTACTTATTTTCCATAATTCTCTGAATCAGATTTTATATAATATATGGCATACCAAAAAAAGTAGACTAGAAATGCTATGCCATATGTCTTACGGTCAGGCCACATGAGCAGATTCGGGGAATTTGTCACCCCAGCGACAAATCTCTTATTCAGGGTGACAATCTCCCCGAACTGCCCTCCGCTGGCTAAAATGAAAATCGCCTCACGGGGAAACTTTGGGCGACTTCGGAAAACTAAGCGCTGCGTGTGCCTTCCCCCAGGTGATTTTCATTTTAGCTGGCGGAGGGCAGGGGGAAGGCAGTTCGGACAGATTGTCGCCCCAAAGAAGAGGAGATTTGTCGATGGGGGCAACTAATCTCCCAGAATCTGCTTGTGTGGCCTGACCCTTAAGCTTCTCTACCAACCCTTTTGCAATCATGTTCTGTACCTTCAAAGATCCCCCCACTGGCACACCATTTTATTTTCTGTTGATTCACAGATCTCTGGACTGCTGTCTGTTACATGAGCTAAGGTACTCACAATATACATAATATAAAGAATATACAGACAGTACAGTATAAGGCTAAGGCACTCACATTATACAGTATATATACATTACACAATTCACAAGACAACCTGTGCTTTTGCTAGCAGCTTCTATGACAAATGTAACCTCACTTTCTGCTAATGTGTTAATTTTGATTGGCTTCTAAGCTTAGATTTTCAACAGCAGCCCAGAGCACACTGATCATACATAGTTTGACACTCAACAGATGGGGTGCTCTTGTATACAACTTTGAAGACACGGATCATTATTACTATAGGGCTGCTGAACCTCTAAACCGGTACAGTAACATCAGTATGTAAAACAAAAGCATTTCTAGCTTTTGGAAGAGGGAAATATATATATATATTTCAGAAAAATATTTGATTGTATTTAGAAAGTTTCTTACTTCAGTATGAGGAAGCTTATATTCAATTTTCATTTTCGCGATAGTTCCCCTTTAAGATTATTCTTCTGATGTTTTTTTTCTGTGTATTGTATAATATATTGCAAAATATAATTATATTGCTTGATTGGTCAAAGATGTGTTGTACATATAGTAGAGTTCATGCCTGGAATGCTTTTATTTTCTTACAGAGGATCGGAGTCAGCGATTGTATTCAAATCAATTCTATCAGGTAGGAGTTGTTTTTGCTATAGAAGATGGCATTAAAGCTTTTATGTCAAATTCTGAAAGCGGCAGTAGAAAATGTTATTTAACATCATTTTTTAAATTGTGTTGAGCAGCATTAATGCCTGTTTCAATAAAATTGATGCAATTGAAGAGATTTTTCATATTTACTTCTATACATATCTATACCTCCTCCTACATGTAACCTAGCCTTGGATATTTAAGATATTTATTGAGATTCTCCTTACCAGTTAACCTCCCCACATGTAACAAACTCCTTTATTATCAATGAGATGCAGCAGATGCTGAGAAGGAGACCATACAAATTGTAAGGGAAAATTAATTTTCCTTGAAAAAAAATCTAATCTATTATTATTTTTTAAAGTAAATTTATGGAAATGATAATTTCATAAAATATAATTTCTGTATTTTTCCAATATTGAGCATGACCGATAATTGACTCTTTAAAGACAGTGGGATACCTTTATTAACATAGGTGCTTAATGCACCTGTACAGTTGTCATTAGCAACCATTCAACTATTAGTCTACTATATGCTGCAAAATTAAAGCAAAGATGGGATTTGTGGCGACACCTATACTAGTGTAATGTAGCGCCTGTGTTAGTAAATTACCCCGGTAGTTCTTTCAAACAAAGCATTGATTGCTAGGAAATATGCTTAGATAATCACTTGGTTTTTTTCTCTCTTTACAGTCAACACTTCCTACAGGCAGTGGCTACACCAATTACAGACCTGGGACACCCTCATTGCAGCCCTATAGGTCAGGGACTTTTGTCTTCCTTGTCTTTATATTTCTCTTAATTATATTTATTCTTTCCTTTCTTTTCTTATGTTTTAGTATTTTTTTTATTGCCGCTATGCCTTGTTTTTTGATTTGCCTTAAACACTTATTTCTTGGCTTTTTGACCTCTTTAAATATAGTCTCTCCTTTTATCCCTTGTGCACGTAACCTTTTGTCTTCCTTGTTTTATTTTATCTATTCGTTATTCTGTGTTTCTCTTCTTGCTGTAGATCTCAGCCTCTGTACCTACATGCGGCTCCTTCTCCAGGGTCCTCCGCAGCTCTTTTGCCGGGCTCTGCTGTGCTCTCTGGTATTGCTTTGAAAGGCCAGTATCTGGAGCTAAGTGAACTTGGGAAGGTGCCTGCCAGTGGCCTCGTCTACCAGGCTCCTGCTTTTCTTTATAGTGGCCATTACTGTCCTGCTCCAGTCACCACTGACCAACAACAACTGCTTCAGGTAAGAATAGCAGGGCAACAACCTTACTATATAGACATATCAAAAACAGAGGCTCCTTTGTATATGAAGGTGAAAATAGAGGCTTGAATGACACCTGTGGGTACAGGCATGTGAAGTGTGCTATTTACGTGCTAATTCATGAAGTCTAAAGGTGGTCAAAGATGCACAGATATCATATGAAACAAAGTGTGTGTGTATGGCAGGAGACTAGCTGACAATTTTTGCATTGGTATAGCATTCTACAGAATAAATATAGTATTCTAGCTTGTACTATTGTGGCTAATCTATTGGAAATAAACTGCCTCAGTAGCTTTCCTTTTTCTTTAAATATTGATTTATAAGATAATGTATTTTGCTTTATTTAACAAACAACTTTTTCTTATGTAACCATAACATTATAAATATCTGAATCAAAAACATGAAACAGGAGGGTGATTTAGACAAGCTGTTTGATTGACAGTGTCTTGATCATCAACTAAAGGTCTACTGGTAGATCCCGATCTACGTTTTGGGCACCCCTGCTGTAGATCATAAGGGAACAACATCAATAAAAGTAGACCTCTCATTAGTAAAGTATTGGCACTCCTATGGCACACATTGTATTTGCCTGCGTTGCATTCCAACAGAGAATAGGTTTGGTACAAACACCCCTCTCCACATGTGCCCACTGCTAAACTTATAAAATGACAAACTGGCTGAGACATGGATCTCTGCAAGAAAACACTTCAACCATTGTATATCATTTGGATGGAAAGGAGCATTTTTGCATTTTGTATTACTGATTTAGTGTGTGTATTCACTGAATGCTGCACCTGTCAGTCAGTGGCTTAAAGGGATACTGTCATGGGAAATCATGTTTTTTCCAAAACACATCAGTTAATAGTGCTGTTCCAGCAGAATTCTGCACTGAAATCCATTTTTTAAAAGAGCAAACAGATTTTTTTGAATTCAATTTTGAAATCTGACATGGGGCTAGACATATTGTCAGTTTCCCAGCTGCCCACAGTGACTTGTGCCTGCACTTTAGGATGGAACTACTTTCTGTCAGGCTGTTAATTCTCCTACTTAATGTAACTGGATCAGTCTCAGTGGGCCTTGGCTTTTACTATTGAGTATTGTTCTTAGATCTACCAGGCAGCTGTTATCTTGTGTTGCTGAGCTGCTATCTGGTTACCTTCCCATTGTTCTTTTGTTTGGCTGCTGGGGGGAGGGGCTGATATCACTCCAACTTGCAGTACAACAATAAATAGTGACTGAAGTTTATCAGAGCACAAGTCACATGACTGGGGGCAGCTGGGAAACTGACAATATGTCTAGCCCCATGTAAGATTTCAAAATTGAATATAAAAAAATCTGTTTGCTTTTTTGAAAAATGGATTTCAGTGCAGAATTCTGCTGGAGCAGCACTATTAACTGATTCATTTTGAAAAAAACATGTTTTCCCAGGACAGTATCCCTTTAAATCTTAGAAACTAAACTATATGAGGGCTGTTTCTCTTCAGTAAGTTATCCCATGCACCACAGACTGAGTCACAATAAAAAAATGATATAAACCTGTGTGATAAATCTACTACATTGGTTTCCCTTTCACAGGTCAGACAGGATATGACCTCTTCCTCTGATTATTACTCTCCTTCAATTCACCACACGGGACAAAGTGGATATTTGCCACCTGCCCCTACTCAGCAGGTATTATTTATTTATCAACTGCTGCATTTGTTTTTATCATCCTGATGAATGCTTGGTAGGGATGCACGAATCCAGGATTCCGTTTGGGATTCAGCCAGTATCCGGCCTTTTTCAGCAGGATTCGGATTCGGCCAAATCCTTCTGCCCTGCCAAACTGAATCCGAATCCTAATTTGCATATGCAAATTAGGGATGGGGAGGGAAATTGCGTCACAAAACAAGGAAGTTAAATTATTTTTCACTTACCACCCCTAATTTGCATATGCAAATTAGGATTCGGTTCAGTATTCGGCCGAATCTTTCACAAAGGATTCGGGGGTTCGCCCGAATCCAAAATAGTGGATTCGGTGCATCCCTAATGCTTCGTGTTTCTGACACTTGTGGCATTGTGGGATATATATGTAGTGTAACTGAGCTGAGCACAAAGAGCAGGGTTTGGGTCATTTTACTGAATTTTATAGCTGTGTATAGCTCATATGTTCTTTGTGGCTTTAAGAAAAAGAACTTTTTTACGTACCGGAAAATAATATGATGCGATAACATTTAAGAAAAGAAAGGATATTGTTTGGCAAAGCCACAGTAAAAAAAAAAAATTGGTGGTGTTTAATGAGGTGTTTACCTCCCGACAAGTTCTGTACCAATATAACTTAGTAGAAGTCTGAAGTAGAGGCAATTTAAAGCAGCAGTAACACCAAAAAGAATTATTGTTTTAAATGAATGGCAATATAATGTACTGTTGCCCTGCACTGACAAAACTGGTGTGTTTGCCTCAGAAAGACTAATATAGTTTATATAAACAAGCTGCTGTGTAGCCATGAAGGCAGCTATTCAAGCACAGGATACACAGTAGATAACAGATAAGTACTACTATAGTTTATATAAACAAGCTGCTGTGTAGCTGTGGGGGCAGCCATTCAAGCACAGGATACACAGTAGATAACAGATAAGTACTACTATAGTTTATATAAACAAGCTGCTGTGTAGCCATGGGGGCAGCCATTCAAGCACAGGATGCACAGTAGATAACAGATAAGTACTACTATAGTTTATATAAACAAGCTGCTGTGTAGCCATGGGGGCAGTCATTCAAGCACAGGATACACAGTAGTTAATAGATAAGTACTACTATAGTTTATATAAACAAGCTGCTGTGTAGCTGTGGGGGCAGCCATTCAAGCACAGGATACACAGTAGATAACAGATAAGTACTACTATAGTTTATATAAACAAGCTGCTGTGTAGCTATGGGGCAGCCATTCAAGCACAGGATACACAGTAGATAACAGTTTCTGAAGAATCCCATTGTATACTACAGAGCTTATCTGTTATCTACTAACTGTACTTAAATGGCTGTCCCCCTGGCTACACAGCAGCTTGTTTATATAAACTATGGTAGAGTTTCTGAAGCAAACACACCAGGCTACAAGGTATTTTGCCTGTGTAGCAAAATAGTACATTATATTTTGATTAATTTAAAACCATATTGCAAATATAATAACAACTATGGGGAGTTATTGACTTGGAACAACTTGTCCAAAGGCAAACATCCTTTTTTTAAAAAATAGGTAGTGGTATGGGATCTGTTATCTGTAAAAAGTTCCCTTTTTTTGTTTTTTTGTTTGACAGCAGCTTGTTTTTGTTTGTATGTGTGTCTTTACAAGTCTTAAGGGAGGGTGATCCTAACGACAACCTAATTTTACAGTATTTTGGAGCAGCTTTCCTATTTTTTGGATCTAATGTTTTATATTACTCTATATGTCGTAAGCTTTGCAATACATGTCCTGTGCTAATTCATTTTTGTTATTAGAGATGCCATGTACCCCTTTCTGTTTTCCCCCATTTTATTTAAACTTCTATTACTTTGTTTGATAGCTGTTATGTAATGTGCCCATAATGTTTTGCACATTTATTGAACCAATGTTCAATATATTTTTATTGCAGTGTCAGATCAGTTGACACAGTAACTGTAAACTACTTTCACCCCTTTAGGTTCTTCTTTCTGTGGTGGACTCACAGCTTCCAGTGATGGGATTTGGTTCCCTCCCTTCGGCTCCACAGCCGCCTTCACTGGTCTCCGTGGGACAAGCCATGCAACCCATTCATCCAACACATTCACACAACATGAGAAATGAGGTGAGTTCCTGCAAGGGGAGGGGGTAAGTTAGAACCAGCGATGAGCGGAATTTTTCGGCAAGTTTCACTGCAAAAATGACGCCCATATACTTAATGGGTGAAAAATTTGTCAAAAAAATATTGTCATCCATAGTCTTCAATGCATTTTGGCAAACACTTGCAGTTTCGCAAAATGTTAGCGAAGCAAAACGGGTCTGATTTGCCCATCACTAGACTTAAATGCATTTTGGCAAACTTTTGCAGTTTCATACATTTTTAACAAAGCGAAACGCGTCAGATTCGCCCATCACTAGACTTAAATGCATATTGGCAAATTTTTGCAGTTTTGAAAAATTTTAGCGAAGCGAAACGGGTCAGATTTGCCCATCACTAGACTTCATTGCGTTTTGGCAAATTTTTGCAGTTTCAAAAATTTTTAACGAAGCGAAACGGGTCAGATTTGCCCATCACTAGACTTCAGTGCATTTTGGCAAATTTTTGCAGTTTTGCAAATTTTTTGCGAAGCAAAATGGGTCAGATTTGCCCATCACTAGACTTCATTGCGTTTTGGCAAATTTTTGCAGTTTCGAAAATTTTTAACGAAGCGAAACGGGTCAGATGTGCCCATCACTAGACTTCAGTGCATTTTGGCAAATTTTTGCAGTTTTGCAAATTTTTTGCGAAGCGAAATGGGTCAGATTTGCCCATCACTAGACTTCAATGCATTTTGGCTAATTGTTACAGTTTCGAAACATTTTAGCGAAGCGAAACGGGTCAGATTTGCCCATCACTTGTAAGAACAGATGAAAAGCTGTGTATTTGATAATCTAGTGGGATTGCTGACTCTTGGGCTCTATTCTGTTATGAACTCTATAATTTGCATGTCTATCTTTTGCCAGTATCGGGCACATTCAGCAGATATAAAGCAGTCTGAAGATCACAGGAGGTCAGTGGCTGGATCTGGGCATTGTGTTTCATATACAGAAGGAAGGTAAGAATATAGCAGTGTGTGTGAAAGGAACGAGATACAAAAACTGCTGTATGAGTAAAGTGATATACTAATGCAGCCTATATGGGTATAATATTAAACAGTTAAGGTATGAGATCCGTTATAGTTCTGAATTACGGCAAGGCTGTCTCCCATCAAAATACAAGTAAGGGAACTGTTCTTCAGAATGATCGGTTTTCTGGATAAAGAATCTTTCCGTAATTTGGATTGGCATGCCCTAAGTCTACTAGAAAATCGTGTAAACATTAAATAAACCCAATAGGCTGGTTTTGCTTCCAATAAGGATTAATTATATCTTAGTTGGGACAAGTACAAGCTACTGTTTTATTATTACAGAGAAAAAGGAAATCATTTTTAACAATATGGATTATTTGGATAAAATAAAGTCTATAGGAGACTACCTTTCCGTAATTCAGAGCTTTCTGGATAACGGGTTTCCAGATAACGGATCCTATACCTGTACTCGAAATTGTTAAAAATGATTCCCTTTTTCTCTGTAATTATAAAACAGTAGCTTGTACTTGGTCCCAACTAAAATATGATTGATCCTTATTGGAAGCAAAACCAGCCTATTGGGTTTATTTAATGTTTAAATATATTTCTAGTAGACTTAAGATACAAAGATCTAAATTACAGAAAGATCCATTATCCGGAAAACCCCAGGCCCCACGCATTCTGTATAACAGGTCCCATCCAGTACATTCTGGTGGATTGAATGAGTTAAATGCAGCTGAATACAGATTCCAAAGCCTTAATTTGAACATTTGGATTTGTGCTCATTGAGTTTAATGGCATCTGGACCTCAGGGTAGAGTCCTGCGTGGAACCAATTTCTAAGACCCGAACCCGCAGCCCACGACTGAACCGCAACCCGCATATTTACCAACTTTGATTGAACAGTTATGTTCCATGTGGCCCCCATTCAAGTCGCTGACTAACTCAGAGTTAGAGAGCTGAAAAGCAGGAAGTAGTGTTCTGGCTATTATGTTAGACATCCAGTCACTCCAGCCTTTATACATTACATTTTTAGCTAACTAACTATATTAGAAACATTTTTTATTTTGCACTTTACCCAGTTTTTATTTTTACACTGAACTGTTCTTTTAAGGTCCGCTTGAGTTGCAGCCACTTTGACTGGTGCCTTGGTTTTTTTATATGGCCATAAAACTTCTTTGTGCCTTTATAATATCCTTATATATTAACATAGGGGAAACATTTTCAAGTAATAGGAAATTGTACATTTCCTTTTGTATGATAAAAGAAAATAGTGCATGCAACAAGGCTGGGTTGTTCGGCCATTTGGGAGAAATGTTACAATTATTTTCCGTTAACATCTAAAATAAAGTCTAAAGTGACTGTAGAGTTAGTTAGCCACCTGTTAGAGATAATAAGAAATCTAAAATAGCCTTTGGGTTCTCATTCTAAGCAGCTACTGAGTAGTAAATATCAACTGCCAGGAAGGGGTCATATCACTTTTTATTGACTAATTCTGTTTCTTTTTGTATTTAGGACAAAGTCTTCAAATTATGGAGTTGTCAGAAATCGCTTTGATGTTTATCAGCAGGTAAAGCCAGTCCTAGTTTCCCAATATGTGATTAACTAGTTATCACTAGTTTATGGGCAGTGTAAAATGATGTAGATTTAGGGTAAGGCCACACGAGGAGATTCGGGGAGATTAGTCGCCTGGCGACTAATCACCTCGTCTTTTTCGCGACTATCTCCCTGAACTGCCTCTGCGTTTTTCCCCATAGGCTACAATGCAAAGTCGCCTGCGCTAATGCACACGCGGCGATGCGTTTTCTAGAATCGCCCGAAGTTGCCTCACTGAGGCAACTTTGGGCGACTATTGAAAACGCATCGCCGTGTGTGCATTAGCACAGGCGACTTTGCGTTGCAGCCTATGGGGAAAAACGCTGAGGCAGTTCGGGGTGATAGTCGCGAAAAAGACGAGGCGATTAGTCGCCAGGCGACAAAATCTCCCCGAATCTCCTCGTGTGGACTAGCCCTTACTAGTGCAGATACTGTAAGTCTAAAACAACCGGATTTTCTTTAAAAAATTTCACCACCAAGTGGATTCTTCAGTTCAGCTGAGATGTAGAAATTCCCTGGTGTTTAAATCTTTAATGGCAATTGGATGTCACCGTCATCCATTTATAATGGACCCATTGAACTTATCCTGTTAGGTATTGGCTGAAGTTCACAGATGTGTGACAGTGTCATCCAATCACAATGGTTCCAAGGATTCTCATTGAGGCAGGTGTCCATTTATTTGATTGGAAGTGTTAATTGTTGTGGGGAAAAAAAGTAAAAAAAAAGGGGGCTCCCCTGAACCTTAAAGGGATTCTGTCATGATTTTTATGATGTAGTTTTTGTTTCTAAATTACACTGTTTACACTGCAAATAATTCACTCTACAATATAAAATGTCATTCATTAACCAGTAGGTGTATTATTTTTTTAGTTGTAATATTGGTGTGTAGGCGCCATCTCAGGTCATTTTGCCTTTCAGAAAGAGCCAGCACTTTAGGATGGAACTGCTTTCTGGCAGGCTGTTGTTTTTCCTTCTCAATGTAACTGAATGTGTCACAGTGGGACCTGGATTTTACTATTGAGTGTTGTTCTTAGATCTACCAGGCAGCTGTTATCTGGTTACCTTCCCATTGTTCTTTTGTTTGGCTGCTGGGAGGAAAAGGGAGGGGGTGATATCACTTCAACTTGCAGTACTGCAGTAAAGAGTAACTGAAGTTTATCAGAGCACAAGTCACAGGACTGGGGGCAGCTGGGAAACTGACAATATGTCTAGCCCCATGTCAGATTTCAAAATTGAATATAAAAAAATCTGTTTGCTCTTTTGAGAAATGGATTTCAGTGCAGAATTCTGCTGGAGCAGCACTATTAACTGATTCATTTTGAAAAAAAACATGTTTTCCCATGACAGTATCCCTTTAATAGACTAGAGAGCGACACCTTATTTAATATCCACGGAGTGCTCTGGCAAGTCGTTTGTCTTGTATTCATATCGGCATTTTCATTCCAGAACTTTAGTAATGACTGTTAACTGTTTTATTACTATATAATCATTAATAGACCAATAATGGCATGCTCCAAGCTGCTATAAAAAGTGCAATAACGATTAATCTTAAAAATACATTATAGCAGAGGTTTCCCTGTAGCTGCTCCTCCCTCAGACCCTTCACATTTGGGGAAATCCTCTCTTCACATCCACAGTCTAACAGTTCAAACAAACACCAATCCGCTTTATGTCCTTGTAATGCACATCCCGATGTTACTGTATCTTTATTCATTAATTACACATGATGCTCAGATTTATCTGACATAATGTGACCTGTGATGCTGTCGTTTCTTGTCTTGAATTTGTCAGGCTCATCCTTCCGATTCCTCCAGATGGACTGTTAGACCATGGGGCAGAGCCCCCCCTCTGGAAACGGACTCCAAAAGTACCAAAAATCCCAACAGTGAGGGAAACCCAACCCCTAAATGACCCGTAAAAATTGTCTTTGCTTGATTGCATATAGGCCATATTCAAAGATCACTAGCACTATATGCAAGAGCCCCCCATGTTACCTTCAACATCCCACTCACCTTCTCAACATTGTTTTGAATCTTCATTTTTCAGACAAATAAAAGAGTATTTTCTCCCGCCTTTTTTCTTTATTTCAGCGAAAACTTAAAAAATAGAATTAATTTAACAAAAACCCCTATAATTATGTGTTCAATTTATTTATCATTTAGGACCATTATTTCAATACTAATAAAATTCTGAAATATTCATTATTTCTATATAAGTATTGTGCCTCTACCTCTTACGTGTTTGGGTGTGATATCTGTGGAGATCATGTGTGTGTGTATAAAGTGTGTGTGTGTGTATAAAGTGTGTGTGTGTATATAAAGTGTATGTCTATAAAGTGTAGGTGTGTGTATAAAGTGTAGGTATAAAGTATGTCTGTGTATAAAGTATGTGTGTGTATATAAAGTGTATGTCTATAAAGTGTAGGTGTGTGTATAAAGTGTGTGTGTATATAAAGTATGTGTGTGTATAAAGTGTAGGTGTGTGTATAAAGTGTAGGTATAAAGTATGTCTGTGTATAAAGTATGTGTGTGTATATAAAGTGTGTGTGTGTAAAGTGTGTGTGTATAAAGTGTAGGTGTATGTATATAAAGTATGTGTGTGTATAAAATTTCTATGGTTTTTGTTATTTGTCAAGCTACATATTTGGTCCTTGTAGTCAGCTAATTAGCTCCCCAGTATACAATGCCTTTGTTCTGTCCTGTTCTGCACTCTAGTAATCTAAAGGCCCCCTATACATGGGCCAATAAAAGCTGCAGACAGACCAAGTCGGCAACTTATTGGGCCATATGTGGGGCCATTTGACGGTCACCCTCGATCAATACCTGCTAGTCAGCCAGATGCCGATCGGGCAGGGTCAAAAATCTGATTGGATCTCGGCCTCATCTAATGCCGTCCTGCGATACAACTGCCTGTATTGTCTCCATTCTGATCCAATTGTTGGGCCCTAGGGTATACGATCGGATCAGACGATATCGCCCACCTCAATGTGCACATATCGTGGAGAGATCCGCTCGTTTGCCGTTGTCCCTGTGTATGGCCACCTTAATTATTACCTCTCAAGAACCAAATATGGAGTCGCTTCAATTCAACTTTTTTCCAATTGTTATCATTATTGTATTCCTGTTCTATATCTCGATTCTCCATAACCAGTTTGGAGATGCCTCATTTTACAACTTTGCATTTTTGTTAAATTCCTACTTGTTTTGGTTTTAAGACTCAATAAAAACATTTACATGAAACTTTTTTTATTCGAAATATTAAAAACATATATTTTTCATGATTCAAGCAAAACTGAAAATGTGTGTCCAGCACATATCCTACATATTAGCCATTGTCAAGCATTGATCTCTTATGCCTTCAATTTGTGCAACGAGTGGCATAGGAGTAGATTCTAAATACAAATCTTGTAAATGAATCCCCAGTCAGGGAATGGCCTTTAGAGCCCCCACTTGTATATGTAGCAACGATCATCCTAATCAGTCTATGCCAGGGATCAGGAACCTTGGCTCTCCAGCTGTTAAGGAACTACAAGTCCCACAATGCAATAATGGAGCCTTTTGAAGGAGTCTAAAGGCAAATGCATTGTGGGACTTGTAGTTCCTTAACAGCTGGAGAGCCAAGGTTCCTGATCCCTGGTCTATGCCGAAGAGCCAAAAACCACCAACATTGTCAAGGCCACATGTGAGACAATGAGTTTGGTTGAAGCTTTTCCTGTGACCCTTTGTGTGTAATGTGCTCTGCTGTTCCACTTGGCCATGCACAGCAACACAATCTTGTCCTCGCCTCCAACGCAGGACAAAGAACAGGGAGACTTGGCTGCATCCTGCATAAGCGACCTAAAACATTTCCTTCGTTCCGCTTCCCGAGGTGGTGGTAAGTTAGGATCCATATTTTGTTAACTACACATGCACTTTCCTATAGATGATGTATTTGCTAGATGAAACAGTATGGCTTGATAAGTAGCCTCTTTTCAAAGGCCGTTGTGTTATTATATAATCCTAGGGTGTAACGATTGGTATCCCAAATCCTAAGGTCCCGGCTCTTCTGCCTGTAGCAGCCGCCTTTGGCCTCGGGAGGAGCCCTCCACTACTTGGATTCCACCAGGTCTTAGTGTGAGAGGATCAGGGGGAGAGTTCTTGGCAGGCAAGGGATCTGTGATTGGTTCAGGAATGGAGGACAAGAAACGTAGTCAAGGGACGGGTCAATAACAAGGATCAGACAATACGTTACCCAATCAGGAACAGAAGTGTAGTCGAGGTCACGGGTCAGGACAGGCAGAGGGTCAAACACAGATATCAATATAATAATCACCCAGAAACGACTAAACAGAACCTATACTGGACAATGATTCAGTGCAGAGCAGGGGTCTTTATAGGCAGCCTAATGGCTTACACTGATCACATGGGCCAAATAGATAACAGCTGAACAAAGCCCTGTCCTATTTGCAGCTGCAAGTATAGCAATGGGAGTGAACCAGGGCCAGAGCTGTCTGCTCACATAGAACAGTGGTAAGTCAGACAGCCCACAAACACCAGGTCCCTGGTTCAACTCCAGGCAGAATATTACATAGGGTTAATCATCTTCACTGAATTTGATTTGGCCTTAAATCAGCCATTAATTCAGGCAGCCATGCTTAGAGACCTCAGCCAGCTCAAAAAGTAATTTTTTACCAATATCTAAAAAAAAAGTGGGACTATCATGAAAATGAACATCAGCTTCAACTCATGGATATAAGATCCTTTCCAAATGTAATCTGTTCAAGGATTTATGTATCCGTTACTCTTCACTATCCTTTATGGAGCAAATAGTTTAAATGCATCATTGATATGTTCTCTAACTGCCCATGAAAAAAAAAAGAAATTTGGACATAAAAAGCCTGCATGATATTGCTGGAGGTAATGAAAATTAACCCAATTCAAAAACTGTACATCCTTTGTTATTGATATTTCAAAAGTTTAATTCTAGTAAATGTAGTTTATCCTGTAGATATAGGCCAGAGTGCTTTGAGGGTGGCTACACCTTGGGCTCTGAATTGGGATGTGAATGAATCAGGGGAGCTTGGAGTTGGCCATGAGATCAATATGAGATTGAGCAGTAGAACTGGGTGCCCAAGAAGGTCATTTCTGAGTGGCTTCAGGGATGTCTTCTTGAAACTGATCCAGGTGTGAGCTGTAAGGTCTAGATTACCGTATATACTCGAGTATAAGCCGACCCGATGTACTTAATTTTACCTACGAAAACTGGGAAAACTTATTGACTCTAGTATAAGCCTAGACACAACTACAGCCCTGTCTCCCAGCACCGCACATTCTGCCAAAGCCACCCCCCCAGGGATCAACCGGACTTATTTGCAAAGTTGATGGTGGCAGAGAATTGCCAAACGGATTACTGTGTGCATTGTCCCACTGTCCCACTACCATGTGCAGAGGGTGTTGTTTGATATTGCCATCACTGTTAATCTTTCGTATAACCAACAGAGGGCGCTGTGTGATTTTGCAGTCACTGTTATTCTTTCATATAACCAACAGAGGGCGCTGTGTGATATTGCAGTCAGTGTTATTCTTTCATATAACCAACAGATGGCGCTGTGTGATATTGCAGTCACTGTTATTCTTTCATATAACCAACAGATGGCGCTGTGTGATATTGCAGTCACTGTTATTCTTTCATATAACCAACAGAGGGCGCACTGTTATTCTTTCATATAACCAACAGAGGGTGTTGTGTGATATTGCAGTCACTGTTATTCTTTCATATAACCAACAGAGGGCGCTGTGTGATTTTGCAGTCACTGTTATTCTTTCATATAACCAACAGAGGGCGCTGTGTGATTTTGCAGTCACTGTTATTCTTTCATATAACCAACAGAGGGCGCTGTGTGATTTTGCAGTCACTGTTATTCTTTCATATAACCAGAGGGCGCACTGTTATTCTTTCATATAACCAACAGATGGCGCTGTGTGATATTGCAGTCACTGTTATTCTTTCATATAACCAGAGGGCGCACTGTTATTCTTTCATATAACCAACAGATGGCGCTGTGTGATATTGCAGTCACTGTTATTCTTTCATATAACCAACAGAGGGCGCACTGTTATTCTTTCATATAACCAACAGAGGGCATTGTGGGATATTGCAGTCTCTCCCCAAGTGAACTGTTGGTATAGGAATGATTAAAAGTGACTGCAATCTCAGCTACTGAGGTCGGGTACCGCTGACCCGAGTATAAGCCAAGGTAGACTTTTTCAGCACATTTTGGAGGTTGAAAAACTCAGCTTATACTCGAGTATATAGAACGGAGAGGTTCTGATGGAAGAAGGGGCTTTGAAGAGCAAATTGGCCAGGTAGGGAGTGATTGAGAATTCCATTAGGATCTAGGTAAAGACCCCGGAATAAGTGAGGTGCAGGTTAGGCGGGTTTGGGCTGGCTCCTGCACAAAATGTTCAGCAACCTAGCACCTAAATGTTATAGACCCTTTTGTGATGTCACTGTGGGGGCAGAAGCTGGTCTATAAATAGAGGAAGAATGCCAGGCCGGGTGTGGGTTGGAAGGGGAAGAGTCAGTTGAGAATTTCCCGACCCTCACACCACTACCGGGGAGTTGTTGCAAGGCACGAAAAGGGGGTTGACGAAGAAAGGATAGTGATAGTGGGCCTTATGAATGGAATACTGGTTATAGTGTATTTCTGAGTAAAATGGGTCATTCCAGACATGATTCAGGAGAACAGCGTACTTTGATTAAAAAGTTGATTGGAGAGAGGAAAACATATAAAGAAGTGCAGAAAATGATAGACTGCTCAGCTAAAATGATCTCAGATGCTTTCAAATAGCAACCAAAACCTGAAAGACGTGGAAGAAAACAGAAAGAATAGCAGAAATGGCAACGACTCAGCCTATGATCAGCTCCAGGAAGAAAAAAAGACGTGCTGAAGAGCTTACAACTTACCAAAGAACACAGTGACTGGTCTAGAGAAATGGTGCAACATTTTGTGGACTGATGAAAGCAAGATTGTTCTTTTTGGGTCTAGAGGCCACAGACAGTTTGTCAGACGACCCCCCCCAAACACTGAATTCAAGCCACAGTACAGAGTGAAGACAGTGAAACATGGTGGCACAAGCATCATGATATGGGGATGTTTCTCATACTCTGGTGTTGGGCCTATTTATCTCATACCAGGGATCATGGATCAGTTTCAATACATCAAAATACTTGAAGAGATCATGTTGCCTTATGCTGAAGAGGAAATGTCCTTGAAATGGGAGTTTCAACAAGACAACGACCCCAAACACACCAGTAAATGAGCAACATCTTGGTTCCAGACCAACAAGATTGATGTTATGGAGTGGTCAGTCCAATCCCCGGACCTTAATCCAATAGAAAATTTGTAGGGTGACATTAAAATTGCTGTTTCTGAGGCAAAACCAAGAAATGCAGAAGAATAGTGGAATGTAACAAGTGCCAGAAGTTGGTTGACTCCATGTAACACAGATGTGCAGCAGTTCTCAGAAACACTGATTATACAACTAAATATTAGTTCAGTGATTCAAAGGAAAGCAAAAAACCTTGTAACATTATTCAGTTTATACATTGAAATGAGTTTGTAAAGAAGAATGCAGACACTGCTATTTTTTGGAACAGCCTAATATTCCCTTTTCTTCACATTCTGTCATTTTTCTTTATGTTTTGATTTGGAATAGAATGTTCAGTAATCCCAATGCATTTGCGTGTATGGGAATAAAACTTATTCTAAGGATTTTGAGCTCTTATCTCTTCAATACAAGGTGTTACATGACTTGCTTTATTACTGCTGTAGAGTACTTCTATAGGGTAACCGGAATGATTGTTCATGTAAATGGCAGCTTAAAGGGCATGTAAAGGCAAAAATAATAAAATCCAATTTTTACTTTCTTTAAAAAAAAAAAAAAGAAACCTTTCTCCAATTTACTTTAATTAAAACAATGTGTACCGTTTTTATAAGAAACTTGACTGTAGGCAGTGAAATTCTCCCTTCATTTACTGCTGTGGATAAGAATTGTCAGACGGTCCCTAACTGCTCTGCAGGGAAACAATCATACTTATGAACAGCAGGGGGGGCCCCGCCTTACTTCCCAGCCATGCAGAACTCAAGCAGCTTTGTTTGTTTCCCTGTAGAGCAGTCGGCGACTGTGTAGAGATTTGTATTAGATTTTATTTTTGCCTTTACATCCCCTTTACTGTTTTCAACTCCAGCTGCAGGGACAAAGATCATGGAGCCAGATTTAAACAGATAGACTGGGATTCTATTTGGAGGATTATTTTGCTGCAACCTCTGGTTCTGCAGCGTTGGAGAAAGTTTGTATTAAACAATACAAAAACGATAAAATCCACATTAGATTACATGACAACACCGGGCCCAGTGCAGTCTGCATATTCTAATTATTATTATTATTGCTGTATTGGCTTCTGGCAGATCTTATTTGACTTGTGCTGTTTTGATAATTTATGACGATCCCTAAGCAGCTCAGGCCACACTGAGCATGTGCACAGTCTTACAATGATGTTTAACAAAGTTACAAGATGACAGCACCCTGTGGCCAACTTTGAAAGCATAAATTATTTGTTTGATTAGGCCTGTGGTGCAGTAAGTTCATATTTATATTTAGTATACAAAATACAGCATTTCTAGCCTTATTCTATTTTAGACTTTACTTCCCCTTTAAGTGTTTGTATCACCAGAGAAGCAGCAGGAGTTGATCATCATCACATATTTTCTCAATACAGCACTTTAGCAGAAACCCAAAATGCAGTTGGGTCACTAATACAGGAAGAAGAAGAGACAAATGCCCCCCACTGAGACAACGGGCAGGATTCTTTTATTTATATTGTAAATGGACAAATCTCACAGAATACACCAACAACTAGGGACGATTGACACCCATTAAGGTACCATTATGCCTGGGCGCAACGTAGAACAATTTGACCCTTATTTTAGACGTAGGTTTAGTACATTGTGTGGGAAGGGCAGGGGGTAACAACTGTAAGGCTTTGGTGTGTACATATTACAGTAAGAAAATACAATGGCTGTGTGCAGTGTACTGGAATATGATCAGAAAAGAACGGCTTGTGCAGGGTATATACATAACTGAAGGAGAGATCTGAGCGATTGTTTAGGGGTCCCCCCTGAATGCCCTCTGTGTGTTGGGGAATCTCTGAGCAGTGTACGACTCATCGTCTTGGAGGATTTCCTGGATATCCTGACACAGCTGAAAAAGAAAAGGACATTGTGTTAGGTATTATTTAAAGGGGAACTATGTCTTCATGCAGCAGTCGGTGTCAGATAATCAGATCCATAGGGGGGCTTCCTTTCCTAGCAGATGTATTAGAGCTCACTCAAATAACTTCCAGTACAAACAAAATAACTGCCTCTTGCACAAATTCTGCATGTAGAGAGACATGATTTATGATGATTTTAATAGAGTGAGCTCTAATACATCTTCTAGGCAAAAGGAGCCCCCCCTATACGATATATTGGATCTGTCAATGAATATCTGACCCCCAACTCCTGTATGAAGACAGAATGAAGAGAAACAGATGCTGAGAGAGGAATAGTTAAGATAAACTTGAAACAATGCCGAATATTTAATCGATTGTATTTAAAAAATGTATTTCAGTATGATGAAGCTTATATTAAGTTTTCATATTCACAATAGTTCCCATGTAAACGTGATCCTCGTACGTATCATTCTGCCATAAACTACTATTCATTCAGGAGAATGTACACAGGAGACATATTATTGTAAGCACGGATGACTCTTATCTTTATAAAGCAGCCACACAATTTCCAGGGTCCCGTTAAAAAAAAAAAAACCTTTACCTGTTCTTTGTATTCTCCTTGTGCTTCACTATTATCCAGCTCCCTCTTCACGCATTCTGTGCTGCTCTCGGGTTTGGCTCCTGTGACTTTCATTGCACGGCTCACGGCTTCAGAGAGGGACAGGTGTGGCCCCTCGCCTTGCATTGTCTGGGGAAAGAGTTAGGTTAGAGGCACCATATCACACGCACGTGAAAAAGAAATTCACCACCTTAAAGGAACAGTAACACCAAAAAATGTATGTTTTAAAGTAATGAAAATATCATGTATTGTTGCCCTGCAATGGTAAAACGGATGTGTTTGCTTCAGAAACACTACTATAGTTCATATAAACAAGCTGCTGAGGAGCAATGGCGGAAATTGAAAAACGGCTAAATGGCACAGGTTAACTAATGGATAACAGATAACACTATTAGACAGACAGAGCTTATTTGCTATCTGCTGTGTAACTTGAGCTTTTTCTCCTTTGAATGGCTGCCCCCATTGCTACACCGCAGCTTATTTATATAAACAATAGTAGTGTTTCTGAAGCAAACACAACAGTTTTACCAGTGCAGGGCAATACTGCATTATATTTTCATTACTTTAAAACACTTTTCTTTTTGACGTTACTGTTCCTTTAATAACTAATGATAGATAACTGCAGCTGCCTAGAGAGGCTTCTCTGAAAAATGACTGTAGCTCCCAGCCATACAAGCACTCTATTGCCTTCTCAGACCAAGGTGTTAGAAATACAATTCTGTCCTTTATTAAGGCAACGTTAAAATGAAAGCAATAACACAAACTAAATATATTTATACCTTGCGGCGCTTTGCAGGCATGCCACTCAAGTAGGCATCACTCAAGGGCGGCTGCTGCTTTATCTTCCGTTGGTTCTGCAGATCTTGTCTGATGACAGGAACCCACTCCTGGGACACAAAGCAACATGGTTACAGGTGGCCAAAAATCAGGAAATACCTTGCCCACATATTCAGAGAGACTTACTGGCGGCACAGATGCTGTCCATTGTTCAGATACGCTATCTCCTTGTGTTGGATGCTCAGAATCTGGACATATAGTGGGAACTGAACTTTGAGGTGGGAGGAAAAGAACCTCCTCCACGGTGGTGGCAGGGACTGGAGAGGCTGCACCATTCTGCTAAAAAGAAGAGGTAAAACCTGAGGAAGGGGCAACAAAAAAAAAAAAAAAACCTGGATGCAGTGGAAGTAAGAAACAAAAAAGTCAAACGGGCGAAAAAAGCAGACCAGCATTGAGAATGCACAGACTTGTGCGATTTTGGTTTTAAAGTCCCCTGACATCAGATTTTTTTCCCCTTTTTTTAAGCAATCTCGAGCACTTGCATGATTTGTTGGTCAAGCCCCGTCATCCAGAAGCAGGCTTCTTACTCATTGGCTGCCAATATAATCAATGCTAAAAATGAGCAAAAGGGACGGGATGTGCTCAGAACTGCTGGAATCTTAGGCTGTGCAAACTTAAGAAAGAGCACGCAAGGCCTGAAACATGTTGTGTGTAAGCATGTAGTCCTGCAATAAAAAACCTTGTTCCTGCTCTTTGAGTGCTCTCCTCACCCTGTATTTGATGAGTATCTATTGGAAAAGCGGTAAAAATAAGAGGATTGATGCATTTACACCCGAAAAGGCTTCATGGCAAAACAACTACTGATCACTACGTTCAGATACTTCAAAGTGTTAGTTGCAACCCCCGCCTCCAGTAAGACCAGAATTGCAAAATACAATTTAAAAAAATTTGCTGGCAAAATAATTATTTCTGATAGGACCGAGTGGAAAGATCACAACTTCCCCTTTAATGCGGTTAGAATGATCAATAAAAAGAAGATTTAGTGTACTCACTCACTCTCTCTCTCTACAGTCGCTTGGGGGGGACACAAGAACAGTGGGGTATAGCTGCTACCACCAGGAGGCAGGACACAACATTAAAATAATAGAACTGGCTCCTCCTTTGCTGGCTATACCCCCAGCAGGCGGAGCCTAGGTCAGTTAGTACCAAAGGAAAACAAGTGATTAGAGAGAGAGAGAGAGAGAGAGAGAGAGAGAGAGAGAGATAGTAAACTGCATAGTAACATAACTAAAGAAGAACTTAATTTTGGTAATTAATTGTATCTGAATATCAGTGATACCCCCTATACAGGGAGGGAAGTCCTGTGTCCCTCAATCGACTGAAGAGAAAGAGATTTAACGGGGAGTACGCTAAATCTCCTTTTCTCCAGTGTCTGCTTGGGGGACACAGGAACAGTGGGGACATACCAAAGCTGTCCCCAAGTTTTAGGGTGGGAACGATAGGATTATGACCACTCTGGCCTGAAGAATCCGCAAGGTGTCAAAATGGTAAAATTTAGCAAAGAAGCGGATAAATGTCCACGTGCATAATTGTTCCGCTGAAGCTTGGTTACAGAATGCCAGGAAGTGCTCATCCCTCTAGTGGAATGTGCCTTGAGTCGGGAAGGAAGTGTATGACCTCTGGAAGTATAAGCTCTTTGAACCGTCTGTTTGTTCCATCTGGATATAGTGCACTTGGATGCCCCTATGGGGCCCCGATGGCAAGACAAAAAGAGTATCAGACTTGCGTATGTCGAGTTGTGTGTAGGTAGAATTTTAATGCAATGACTGGGTCCAGCGAATGCAGCACTGCCTCCTTGGCATTAGATGGTTATGAACAGAACATTGGATTAGTGATGTCTTGGTTTAGGTGAAAGTCAGAGACTACCTTAGGGAGAAATGATGGGATGGTCCAAAGTACCGCCCTGTCTGAGTGAAAAACGAGGAAGGGCGTTTTGCACGATAGGGCGCTCAGTTCCGAAACTCGCAGACGCTATGGCCAATAGAAACACCGTCTCTTCCAGGTGAGTATTTGAATTGGTACAGAAGACAAGGGCTCAAATGGCGGTTCTTAAAGCGCCCGTAGAACTAGTGTGAGGTCCCATGTTGGGGCTTTGCTTAGGTTGGCGGAGCTATGTGAGCAACTCCTTGTAGGAATGTCTTTACATCAGGTAGTAGAGCTAGACGTTTTTGAAATAGTACTGAAAGGGCAGAAATCTGTGATTTGAGGGAACCTAGAGAAAGACCCATGGATAATGCCACCTGTAGGAATTCCAGTAGATTTAGAATGGAGAATGTTTGGAAGTTTTTATCGTTTTGAGCACACCATTGCTGAAAAACATTCCATACCCTGTGGTAGGCTTTTGCTGAAACAGGCTTGTGGGCTGCCCTTATTACCCTCACCGCGTCATCTGAGAAACCCTTCCGTTTTAGAATTTGGGTCTCAAGAGCCACGCCGTCAATCTGAGACTTGACGGTTTGGATGGAGTATGGGACCTTGGGAGAGAAGATCTGGTAACTGCGGTAGAGTCCATGGTTCCTCTATCGAAAGGTTGATGAGGTCCGAAAGCCATGTTCTTCAGGGCCAGCTGGGACCTATGAGTAGGAGCGCCGTCCTTTCTCCTTGAAGCTTTCTTATCATTCTTGGCATTAAAAGGGAGTGGGGGAAATGCATAGGGTAGATGGAAATTCCACTCCGATGTTAGAGCATCTGCCCCCAGAACTAGAGTATCCCGGTACCTGGCAAAAAAGCTCGGAACTTTCAGATTCTGACGGGTGGCCATGAGGTCTACCTCTGGTCTTCCCCACTTTGATGTTATCTCGTTGAACACATCCTCCTTCAGTGACCATTCACCGGGGGTTTAGAGACTGTCTGCATAGGAAGTCTGCTTCCTAGTTTAGCATTCCCGGGATGTAAATGGCCAACAGTAGAGTCTGATTGTTTTCTGTCCACTGGAAAATGAGCTTGATTTTGTTGAGAGCTGCTCTGCTTCTTGTACCGCCTTGGTGTTTTATGTAAGCAATGCCTGTGGCATTGTCGGACTGGACCTTTACTGCTTGTCCTGTGAGGTCCCGTTGCCAGTGCTTTAGTCTCAGTCGAATTGCTTGAATCTCGAGCAGTTTGATTGACAGTGCGGTCTCTTCTTGGGACCAAGTGCCCTGCGCTGTGTGGCCCTCCAGCACCACTCCCCATCCATATAGGCTTGCATCCGTTGTTAGGTGACGCCACCTTGGATTTCCTAGTTGCCTTCCTATGGATAGCTGGTTGGTTCTTAGCCACCAGAGGAGAGATGCTCTTGTCTTGGTGGAGAGGTGGATCATCTGGAATAGAGACTGCCTTTTCCAGGTTGATAGTATGTTCCAGTACAGCTCCCTGAGATGTACTGAGCTAAGGGAAATGCCTCTATTGTCGAGACCATTACCCCTAGTACTTTCATGCAGAACCTGGCCATATGTGCCGGTTTTTCCAGAAGAGACCTGACTAAGGACTGTAAATGGAGACTCTTCTCATGGTGAAGAGACACTGTTTGAGATAGTGTATTGAATTGCATCCCGAGAAAAATCGTAGTTTGGCTGGGAATCAGACATGACTTGTCCCAGTTGATGTACCATCCCAGATTCTGGAGAGTGGCTACGGTGAACAGTAGAGCCTGTTTTGCCTCCAAGGCTGAGGGTGCCTTGATAAATTGGTCGTCCAGGTACGGAGTGATTGAGATGCCTTATCTGCATATCATTTCTGTAGCTGCTGCCATTATTTTTTTTTTCTGTGAACACACGAGGAGCCAATGTGAGGCCGAAGGGGAGTGCAGTGAACTGTTAGTGGCGGTTTTGGATGGCAAATCGCAAGAATTTCTGATGGGGAGGGAAAAATGGGTACATGTAAGTACGCATCCTTTATGTCGAGGGACACCAGGAACTCACTTGAGGAGATTGCCGCAATGACAGAGAGGAGAGACTCCATTTTGAACTTGCGTGGGCGAATTAACTTGTTCAATTCTCTTAGGTTTAGGACCGGCCGTAGGGAACGTCCTTTTTGGGAACTACAAACAGGTTTGAGTAGTACCCCTTAAAAAGTTCTCCGGTAGGGACCGGAATGATTACTTTTGTGTGGAGTATGTTTGATATCACTCCTTGAAAGGCTGTGCCCTTTGCGTGTTCCTGAGGTAGTTGCGGAGGTATGGAAGTGAATTCCAGGTGATAGCCTATTTGTGAACCCAGACGTCTTGGGTGAGGGAGATTCAGGCGCCTGAATAATGGCATAGCCGCCCCCCTATAGCCCTGTGGCTTGGCGGTGAGATCGTCATGCAGAGGTGGTCTTGGTAAAGGGTTTGCGACCCTGCCAGGAAGATCTGGCCTTATCTTCCAAGCGACCTCTACCCAAGGATGACTGGCGTGGCGGGGAGGCTCTAGTATTCTTGGTTTGTGAGCCTCAAAAAACTTCCTCCTACAAAAGGAAAACCGTATCTTTGGTTGTGGTAGTAGGGTGCTCTTCCCTCCTGTAGCTTGGCTTATCAATTTATCAAGATCAGGTCCAAATAGCGGTTTTACCTTAAATCGAACAGTTTGAGCCAGAGGGATCGTCAGCCTGCGACCGCTAGTGCGGACGTTCTACTAATCACCTGAGTGGTATCCAATGATGCTTCACAAATGAAGTTGTTTGCATCTCTGATTGCATCAATTAGCGAATCAGACCAGGATTGGATCCAGTAACGTAACTATTTTCTCCGCCCGGAATCAACCAGCAGCAGCAGAGTCAGTGGCGCGCCATCTGCCGGGAGGCCGTGAGGGGTGCGGGCCCTGGCCAATCGCACCCCCGGTAGTTACGCCACTGATTGGATCGCTCTGCTGACCCATGCTGTGGCCAATGCTGGACGCAATGAAGTGCCTGAGGCTGAGAAAATGGAGCGCAGAAAGCCCTCTAATTTCTTGTCCATGGCATCCTTAAAAGACGAGGCATCTGGTACTAGCAATAGAATTGACTTTCAGGCTTATCCCACGCTTGTTGGATTAAGTTGTCCAGCTGTGAGTGAGATGGAAAAACTGGGGACACCTTGCTGTGTCTCTTGAATAGGGAGCTAGATGACGTAGAGGTGGAATCCTGTAAATGAAGTGTATCTATCACTGACAGAATTAGGGAGTCTATGGTCTCTGATGAGTGAGGTGTGGTTTCCTCATCCTCCCCTTCACTGAGAGAGAGCTCTTCTTCTGAGAGCATATTGTCAGGCATGGGGGGTGGATTGGCTTCTGTCCCCTCCGTCGCTCTCGTCCTCTGAGGGCGATTGGGCTCTCCGCTTATGTGCCCTACTCTTAGGGTTGTCAACCTGGCTAGTAGCTTGTCAAGGGACTGGGCCAGCTTGGGTATCCCTGTTGCGAGGTGGGTTGCCCACTAAGGGGTAGCTTGAGCATCAGGGAGTGTATCGGCCCTTGGTGTGACAACCGCGTCAGTTTGCTGCACTTGGGTAGGAACAGGCACTGGGGATTCTAAAACCATAGCGGATGGTTTGCAATAAGAGCATATAGGCTCCTTATGCCCTTAGGGCAAACGTTTGTGGCATTTGGCAAATGCTAAGAATTTCATGGATGCCGATGATGCTCCCTTAGTAACGGAGCCATTGCTGGTGCCATCAGACACGGTTACATTTTTATTTATTTTTTCAACAGGAATATACCAATTGAATGGTAAACCTATGGTACGCCCAGACAGTAGTGGGAGTAATAGGCAGCTGGAGGAGCGAGGGGTGAAAGAAAAGGATACACCTTACTGTTGGTGTGTCTGCTGTATTGTGAGCGCAGCTCGGCCCCCTGGAGCTCTGTGATTCTGTTCCCCCATCAGTGCGTCTTGGCGTTAGAGCTGCTGCGTGTGAATGCTGAGGAGAGAGTGCAGTGTTCACAGTGACGCGCTTCCGGTTGCGAAGGAACAAACCCGGAAGTGCGCACAAGTAACAATTATGGCGCCAATTTTAATAAAATGCGGGGAGGAACAGCCTCGCTAATTGTCGGTTGTGCTCACGGCAACAGTAACAACAAGAGTTATTTACTGTATATGGCTGAAATGACAATAAAATCCACTTGACTTGACGAGTTGACCTTGGTTCTACTCGGTGCATTTTAAACTATGAACCGATAGGTTGCCATAGAAATGCTCCACATTAACAGGCAGAACACGCTTTTCGGAGCTTTGTTCTCTGTCTAGGCTGCCCATGTCCCTGCAATAAGGATGACAGGCGAAGGCAGGCGAGGAAAAAAGGGCAACGGAATAAGTCTATTCACCTCTGCAAGGCTCCGCTCCCACTATGTCCTTCGGGCAGTAGTTTCTCCTCCTGTGAAGGAATGGAGAAGTTAGGGAAAACTGGATGGTCACGTGCCAAGGCACTGCTTAGACCCTGAAGACAAGCCCTCGATTGGAGATGTCATTCATCAACCACCTACTCAGTGTAGGGGTTTTGTGCATCTCCTGGAGTCAGAAAGAACCGACTGTGTGGATGAATCACAAGACGTCCTACTCTCCTGAGGACACAACAAAAACTGACCTAGGCTCCGCCTGCTGGGAGGTATAGCCAGCATGGAAGGAGCCAGTTCTATTATTTCAATGTTGTGTCCTGCCTCCTGGTGATAGCAGCTATATATGGTCTACAAAGACGTTAAAGAAGAAAGATAAAGCAAAGGGGTTTAATGGAACTTCAAAATGTTGCACAATATGTTTTGGTCCTAACCCAATGGGACTAAAATCATTAGTGGTAAAGATTGCGCCCATTAGCTCACTCTTTTTTTGATGGGCTGCTGTCATTTACTTGAACTTAGGGCCAGACTTATATATGGTATTTTAAGTGTAAAACAAGATAGAAGGTTAATGAGTTATTGATTCAGATGAAATTACATGACAGCTCTGAAAACAGTACATTCTGAATCAGAGCCTAATACTCAGGCCTAAGGCATAAACTTTTGTTAACTGACCAAACTCTCATTTTCTGCTGGATGATTTCCAACTACCCCAAATCTTAGCTTTTGCTAACTGCATCCCGGGCACAGTGAGCATGTGCAATGTCAGAGAGAAATGTGGAAGGAAGGCGTCGGCTAGTTAAAAGGCAGATGGTGAAAACCACAAATTGAGCACACAGATGGGTAAGGATTACTAGGATTAGAATATGTAAAATAGATATGGAGTATGTGTACAATTTGGAGAATTGAGAAGCTGAAAACCAAACAATGTAATGTGATCCTTTACCTGGAAATCTACAGGCATGGTTTCCATTGGTTGCTCCTGAGATGATGGTTCAGGAACCTAATGTAGAATGCGAAAAATTAAAAAACACAAAGGAGTGGGGATGAGAGGAAGAAATATGGAGAGAGAAAATGTAAAACAAAATGCATTTTAAGTGCTTCTACTTTTTGAAGTGTCTCTAGTGTAGAAAGTACAATTAATTCAGTTCTCTAGTGATGACTTTCTCTCACCTGAGAAGCATCTCCCACCCTCCGTACATGTCTCTGTATCTCCCCTTCAGTCACAGGCATCTGTCCTAACAAGACTTGAAGACGGAGGGATAGGACAGACGTCACCCACGAGACAAGCACAGGGGAAACGTCAAGCGAGAGCCTTCGCTGAGAAAAAAACACAAACAGGAGCCATGTTACATAAACAGGAGCCATGATGCTGATTTGAAAGACACTAGAAGAAATGTATTAAGCAAAAAAATAAACTTACAATCCTTTCATTAATGACAGATGTAAGAGCATTCTGGTCCCCTCGGAGACAATACAGATTGAGTGCAAGCCATTCAAAGAGAGACTGGTTACACATCTCGAGAAGCCGCTGTCCAAATGTGGCGTCTGCAGTAAGGTATTACAGAGAAATTCAATGTTTAACTGGAATTCTGCAGAAATGTGCCCTGTTCTGTATTGAGTTGTGCCCCTACTCTGCTCTGTAATACACAGTGAAATCTACTGCACATTGTTCACGCAAACCATGATCGAGTTTGTTCAGGGTGGTCTGCAGCTCCTCCGCTTCACAGATAGATAACAGGATTTTTTACTCACCGTTAAATCTGTTTCTCTGTAGTCGAAAAGGGGGACACAGGGAACGATGGGGTAAACTCCATCCTCCGGATGCAGGACACTTGATTTAAATTAAGTGGGCATGCGAGAACAGGCTTAACCCCCCCACACTGAAAGCAGTCTCAACACAGCAGGGTGGGAGTGAGCCTAGACCAGTACTTGTGGAATTATTTGATTACTGATTGTTAACACCTTCCGTCCGAGGGAGGCCTCGGCCGAAGAAAAAGTGTCAACATTGTAAAATTTGGTAAAAGTATGAATGGAAGACCAGGTAGCCGCCTTTGCGATGGGTGTCCATCCTCCTGGGAGCAGGACACTTGTGAAACTGAATACGGTGTTCAGGGAGGTTAAGTCTGCTCTGGCACGCCCACTCAATTTAAATAATTCAAGTGTCCTGCCTCCGGAGGAGGGAGCTTAACCCCATCGTTCCCTGTGTCCCCCTTGAGACGGCAGAGAAATTCCGATTATGTATGGTCTCCAAGAACAGTTGTATCATTATATAGTTTCAGCAAAAATGTACAATTACAAAGCTTAACATTAATCCAAGGTAAAACAATACATTCTGGGGGTTGCTTGCCTGTATGGGACCATTAGTAAATGGAGGCAATTTTGGGAAAACATAAAATCCAGAAACATAAAATCGGGGTATTTTTTTTTTTTACTTCAATAGGCATTTTATGGCATATTATACATAAGGAAAACCAATATGCTGGTATGTGAGCCATGGTTGAGATCTCCATTTACAATGACAAAAGTAAAATCAAGCAAAGCATAGTTCAGAATTAAGTAGGGATGCACCGAATCCACTATTTTGGAATCCAAATCCTAATTTGCATATGCATATTAGGGATAAAAAGGGGAAAACATTTTTTACATCCTTGTTTTGTGACAAAAAGTCACTCTTTCCCCTCCCTGCCCCTAATTTGCATATGCAAATGAGAATTTGGTTGGGCCGGGCAGAAGGATTCAGCCAAATCCGAATCCTGCTGAAAAAGGCAGAATCCCAAACCGAATCCTGGATTCGGTGCATCCCTAGAATTAAGTGGAATAGCTGGACGGAGAGAGAGGCTTAGAGCAAGACATTCTAATGTGGATCTTTTTCCAAATAGATACCTGCACAATGGAGGATGTGTGTTGTGATCCTGTTGAACTGATCCTGTAGAAATTCAAGGTTTGTTCTTGTGATATCAACATCATCACGGACAGTAACAGAGGCCTGATAGACACATGATGCAGGGACATGATTAGAGAATCACTGAAATGTTCAGTGTAAGAGATAAAAAGAGACATGGAGAAATAAACAAGACAAAAAAGTCTTACAAAGCTTTCTCTTATGTACTCTTCCAGGCCATTAGTAAGATTTCTTGATGCCATCTGGAATAGAGAGAAAAAAAAAATCTTACGCAACACACTGATAAATGAAGTGAAAGACAAAGTTCATTGACATTTAGTAGGTACAGTTCTAATCTTTTTCACTTTGATTGTAATTGGGTAATGGGGATGCACCGAATCCACTATTTTGGATTCAGCTGAACCCCTGAAAGAAAGATTCCTCCGAATACCGAAGGTGAAAGCATTATTTACTTCCTTGCTTTCTGACAAAAAGTCACACCATTTCCCTCCCCACCCCTAGTTTGCATATGCAAATTAGGGTTTGGTTCGGCCGGGCAGATGGATTCGGCTGAAGGAAGGAATCCTGCCGAAATAAGGCCGAATCCCGAACCGAATCCTGGATTCCTAGTGATCAATACACCCAACATCTGTGGAGGCATCGCAATAGGCGGATGGTGCAGAGTACAACAGATATTTTATAATAAAAGTAAGCATAATGTCTGGGTATGAAGAAAGAATGTAGGAATGCAAACACTTATTCCAGTAGAGAGGACCATTTCCAGAGTAGCAGTAATGGCATACCTGAATGTTATTAGGTGTTGGATCTGCCTGGTGTAGATACTCTTGAAGAAAGAAGGATCGTAGTTGAGGCTGCAGATTCTGCAAAGGCTGGGAATGACCATGCAGTAACATTACCATATCCACCAGTGAGAAATTGTGACAAATCAAGGTGAGCAAGTCACCAAAAAATCCTAGAACAAATGAGGCAATGAACAGTTAGGACTCTCACAAAGATATTTTTGGCCCAGTTACAGAGAGAAAGCTAAAAAAAAAAAAAGGGCTGGGCTACCAGACGAAACTAAAGGGTATAGAAAGAAGAAAAAAAAAGAGACAGTATATATGGAATTTGAGATGGAACGGGGGAATAACTAAATGCCATGAAAGAGTTTCCTACCACCAGGCCCCTCTGCATCCGGCTGGAAGATGTTGTGGGAGCCACTGAGCCTCTGAATGAAATCTGCAATACTTTCTGTTCCACTCTGATCAGCTGCACTCAAAGACCCCAGCATGGACGAAAGGACACCCTGAACAACACTAGTGAAAAACTCTGGTGGAAGAGACTCTGGTGCTGCAGCTGGAGGGGGAGCGGAATGGGCAGGAGGTGCTGGTGATGAAGGAGGAGGAGGAGCCTGAGAAGCAGACTGGGGAGGAGAGGTGGAAACAGGAACAGTCTGCGTAGCCTAGGAGCAAATAAAGAGACGGATAAAGTTGTTTTTACTGGTAAAAAGTTTCTCTTGCATTACTTATTCCCATGTTATTAATTTGTGGATAAATCTGATAATTACACATCACTTTCTTATTAACCATATTTCAAATATTCTGCTTTACTTTTGTAACACAACATAAACATAAATAAAGATGGCCCCACAACACTCACTAGGATAGCAATGGGTTGGAGAGTTTTTCAGTGAACAGAAGCACCGACCTGAGGTCTGAGGTTAGCTACTGTAAATACTTGATGGGTGCCTGGCAAATTCTTAATTGTTTTGGCACCCCTTAAATCTAACTTAATTGGCTAGTGCTTAAATGCACTATAAAATATGAGTTGGTTGTTGATTTAAGTGTTTTAAAAGAATGACAGTATTATGTAAGGTTGTGCTGCACTAGTACAATTGGCGTGTTTGCTTCAGAAACACTACTATAGTTTATATAAACAAGCTGCTGTGTAGCCATGGGGGCAGCCATTCAAGCACAGGATACACAGTAGATAACAGATAAGTACTACTATAGTTTATATAAACAAGCTGCTGTGTAGCCATGGGGGCAGCCATTCAAGTACAGGATACACAGTAGATAACAGATAAGTACTATGGGGGCAACCATTCAAGTTCTGAAGAATCCCATTGTATACTGCAGAACCTGTTATCTGCTGTGTAACCTGTGCAGTTTCTCCCTTTTCTGCTTTACATGGCTACACAGCAGCTTGTTTATATAAACTATAGTAGTACGTATTTGTTATCTACTGTGCATCCTGTGCTTCAATGGCTGCCCCCATGGCTACACAGCAGCTTGTTTATATAAACTATTGTAGAGTTTCTGAAGCAAACACCAGTTGTACAAGCACATGGCAACAGTACTTTAAAACACTTTTTTGTGTTTCACTGTTACTTTAAAAAGTCACAGATTGAAAAGAGCACACAATAAAAGGCAACAGATATTTTTAAAGGACTGGAAACGCATATGTATGCAACTGCATTTGAACACCACATACATATATTTACATGAGAATAGATACCTGTAATATATCTGTAACACCCTGTAAAAAGGCCGGCATTCCAGGCACAGTCACTGTAATACTCGGTGAACCCATAGTGAGGTTTGACATCCCTGAGCTGGCAGTTCCCAGTAAAGAGCCCAGGAGTTGAGAGAGGTGTTGGTCAGTGCCAGGTGGGAGCTGGGCAGAGGGAACTGAAGAAACATTGGGGAAGGATGTGGAAGTGGTGGTTGTTGTAGAAGTGGGGACAGTGGAGGATGACGAGGAGGTGGAGGAAGACGTTGAAGTGGATGTTGGAGTGGACGTAGTAGAAGAAGTGCTGCTGCCTCCCTGAGCTGTAAAAAGAGAAGCGTAACAAACAAAGCAGCAGAAGAAAATGATCTTTAGTAAAATGACATAAAATAGTAAGCCATCACTAGAGCTAAGGGGGGTTATATTTTAGAGTCTGAATATTTTTCTGGTCAGACTTTTAAAGAGGAAAATCACAATTTTTTCGTGCAAAAAAAAAAAACAAAAACTAAAATGTTTTGTGATTTATTAATCCACAATGGAGTTAAAAGTCTGATGACTCCGACTCAGACTGGGAGAGTTCTTGTAGAAGTCAATGGCAGATGTCCCGTTGACCTGCGCTGGGTTTCGTTCAATAACAGTCACAGGTTTCGAGTGTGAGAGCAGGAAAAGTTGCAGTTTTCGGTGACAAATCCGGAAAATTTGTACGAATCAGATTTTTTTTTTAGCGTTTTAAGAAATTTTTCAGAAAAATGTATTGATAAATAGGGGGTATCCCTTTAATAAATAATTGGGAATGACAATCTCACAACCAACAGTGCCCAAATTAGTTCTATTTCAGTAGAACTGCACTACCTCAGTGAACCACTTCTTCGTGTACTATCTGCAAATACACAATCTGGTATATTTATCATAGAGTGAAGTTCGATATCGCCGCAGTGCGCTAGAGTAAAATTCCGCCACCCTCCATTCATTTCTATGGGATTTTTAAAGAAGTATTTATCAATGTGTGAATGTGAAAGTTCATGCTTAGATAAATACTCCTTTCAACTAGGAATGCAACGAATCCACTATTTGGGATTCAGCCGAATCCTTTGTGAAAGATTCGGCCAAATACTGAACTGAATCCGAACCCTAATTTGCATATGTAAATTAGGGGTAGGAAAGGAAAAAGTGGAAAAAATTCTTCTTTTGTGACGAAAAGTCATGTGATTTCCCTACCCGCCCCTAATTTAAATATGCAAATTCGGATTCGCTTCGGCCAGGCACAAGGATCTGGCCGAATCCGAATCCTGCTGAAAAAGGCCGAATCCCTACTTTCAACCTTTCAAAATCCCATAGAAATGAATGGAGAGTGGCAGAATTTCACTCTAGAGGACTGTGGCGATCTCTAACTTCACTCTAGGATAAATATACCCCATAGTCTTTTGCCAAAACTTGTATTATATCCAGAGAAGAAAAAAAAAAGAATACAAGAAACAGACAGAGACAAACCAGCTCAGGAAACTAGAGAAAAGAATGATTTCCTCACCAACAACAACTGGGTGCATCAGAAGCTGTCCAACTAGCCCACTGATCATCTGAGCCAAGGAGGCATTTCCTGCTGGACCCACCTGGAGACAGATAAGTGACACAAAGTCAAACTGCCAGTAAACACAGGGTAAGGGAAGTGGGTGACAGTTTGCTGCATCTAACCAGAAATGATCTCAAATGACCAGGAAATATAGGTACAATCTATTCTGGGAATAGGAATAAGACCACATTACTGATTAGAAAAAAAGGAATGATCAAAATTAAATAATTGTTATTAAAGGAAAACTATACCCCTCAAACAATGTAGGTCTCTATAAAAAGATATTGCATAAAACAGCTCATATGTAAAACCCTGCTTCATGTAAACAAACCATTTTCATAATAATATACTTTTCTAGTAGTATGTGCCATTGGGTAATCATAAATAGAAAACTGCCATTTTAAAAAACAAGGGCCGCCCCCTGGGATCCTAGGATTCACTGTGCACACAAACAAACTATACTTCTTAGGTCACATGAGCCAATTAACAGACAGAGTTGTGTCTTTTGGTTTCTCACTTCTTTCTGTTACAGTTGTAGTATTTCTGGTCAGGTGATCTCTGAGGCAGCACAGAGACCATCACGAAATGGGGGTTCAAGGCAAGAGATATAAAAGGGAAATATTTACTTAAATATATATTCCAGTTTGGTAAGATTCTTTAATATGGTACTTAATATGACAAACTATATGTTGCTAAAGCATTCATTTTGGGGGTATAGTTTTCCTTTAAACAGTTGAAAAGTCAGTTTATGGATGATGTTTTATGGCTGATGGAGGCAGCCATTTCTGACCACAGCCTAAGATCACAAATAGAAATCAGAAGCTTTCTTACCGTTGCCCCAGGTGCAGTAGTAGTTGCCCCTCCTGGTGCTGGTGGGGTAGTAGCAGCAGCCCCAGGCTGGAAATTAAATGAAGGGGCAGCAGGTCTAGTAAAAACAAAGCGTGGTGGAGCCTGGAAGCCAGGAATTTGTTGCCCTAGAGAAGAATGATAGTACTTAAAGTTTGTAAAGCTTCTTCAGGTCTGTATTGATAAATTACTGGTGTTCTTTGTTGGGTACACTACTGAAGGGGACACCAATATCCCTGATTTATCACTAATAGTGGCAGTAGACTATCAGACCCACTAACTCTGCACCTGTTAAATGCAGCTAGATCCTTAATTCCTAGACACTGGAAGACAATAGCACCCCCAGTATACAGGGAGTGGCAGCAGTTGGTAGAGGAAATAAGAAAGATGGAAGAGATAACTCATATATTACAAAATACAAGCAAATGGTATTGGAAAATTTGAGAAAATGTCTAATGTCCTATGTATATTAAGAAGTGTATTTTCTGAGAAATGTTTAATTTTTTCCTTTCTGTATCCAGCTTTAACCCAAAAAAAACTTTTGATAAGTAATATTTAAAAAAAATAGTGGCATATAGGGATAGCAAATAATGCACTTACCCGAAGCTGCTGCCATGGCTTGCTGTGTAATCTGGTTTGAAATTGCCTGCATGAACTCAGGAGGTAACCCAGGCATATGTATGTGTGCACTTCCCCCTACACAATAGATGGGAAATTAAATCCTATTTCTGTTCTATTACACGATTTCACAACAACTGCACTATAAATATAGCAGATGGAACAGGACTTGTAAAGTATCATTAAAGTATCATTACCTTTATCACTAACTATCACTGACAGTATATAAGACGGAAATCACATGAGCCCAGGTTTGTGACACTGATGTTAACACAACCAGTTATCATGAACCATGTCTCATAACCATTTTACTACATGTGCTGTTTCTCAACAATATTTGATCAACACAAAATTTGCTCACCCTTTTGCTGCCCACACCTGCTTTGTTATTAACTACTCATCAAAGTGCCCAGTTCTTTTAGGCAGGACATTCTGTAATATTTGCTGAAGTTATGTAGTATTATTTAAGTCCCATACTTAAATGGGTGGTTCACCTTTCGTTAACGTTTAGTATGTAATAGAATGACTAATTCTTAGCAACTTTTCAATTGCTATTCATTTTTTATAGTTTTTGCATCATTTGCCTTCCTCTTTTTCCGACTCTTTCCAGCTTTCAAATAGGGATGCACCAAATCCACTATTTTGGATTCGGGCGCATCCCCGAATCCATCTTGGAAGATTCGGCCAAATACCGAACCAAATCCGAATCCTAATTTGCGTATGCAAATTAGGGGCGGGAAAGGAAAGAGTGGAAAAAAATTGGTTTACTTCCTTGTTTTATAACAAAACGTCACATGAAATCCAACCCTCCCCACAATTTGTATTTGCATATTAAGATTCGGTTCGGCCAGGCACAAGGATTCGTCCGAATCCTGTTGAAAAAGGCCAAATCTTAGCCGAATCCCGAACCGAATCCTGGATTCGGTGCATCCCTACTTTCAAATGGGGTTCTCTGACCCCTTCTAAATACAAATGTTCTGTAAGGCTACAAATGTATTGTTATTGTTACTTTTTATTACTCATCTTTCTATTCAGGCCTCTCCTATTTATATTCCAGTCTCTTATTCAAATCAGGGCATGGTTGCTAGGTCATTTTGGACCCTAGCAACCAGATTGCGAAAATTGCAAACTGGAGAGCTGCTGAATAAAAAGCTAAATAACTCAAAAACCACAAATAAAAAAAGAAAATCAATTGCAAAGTGCCTCAGAATATCCCTCCCTGTACCGCAAAGGTGAACAACCCATTAAACAAAATAATTTCAGCAAATGTTTGACTACTGTAAAATATCCCACCTAATAACCATGCTGTACCTGTGTTTTACCAATGAGCTGTTACAGCTGTAAACATTCTTCACTGCTCTTGTGTAAAAATCTATTCTATCAATGATCGACATGTGTTCTGACAAAGCAAGTAAACTGTCGGCCCAATTATTGGCTTACCATGTCCCGCAGTTGGTGGAGGAATGTTTGTAGGGCCACCAGATGCAGAATCTTAAAAGAGAATGGATGCCTTATTATTGCTCTTGAACAGCAAATGGTAAATGAACAGTCAGTTACTTAACAACAGAGATATGGGAGCACAATTATACAGACAAGTGAGAATCTAGTAATTAATCAAAGGGAATGAAGAAAAACTGTCATATTAGAGAGCACTATATGAGTATATGGGATATTAATGACAGTTACACCTTATATAAGTTACAGAACACTTACCCTGAATGTTCATATGCATCATCATGACAGGCTCGACAGTCTGGTGTGTAATGCGTATCACACGAGGGTGGGGATGTGGGACTGAATTGGGAGGGGCATCAGAAGCAGGTCTCTCCCCGCTGGGTGGAGGTTGGTTCTCAGAGCTAGATCGCTGGTGTTCTGAAGTATTGGTAGAAGGAGTGGCATTCCCATCTGAAGGCACATGGCCAGCATGGGTTCCATTGCCAGTTGTAGTGACTGTCGTACCAACATTAATCTAAGACACATATTATAGTGTGAGACAAAAACAGGAAGGGCAAAGATGAGAAACAGGAAGATGAGGTATGACAAGGATCAGTGGAAAGAGACAGGCATGAAAGCAATTAAATTGTAATGGAAAAGTATGGACAAGTATAAAATAAAACTTATTAAGAGGAAGTGTATTTTGAAGCACTGTACCTGTATTGGTATAGCAGCCTGCTGCAGTAACATGGGCCCACTGTAATGGGACATTGGGCGAACAACATGTAAGTGTCTGGGAGAAGCAGAAGAGAGATTGCAGCGCAAGTCAGATACAGCAACCAGGGCATTCCCCAGGAGACGAAGAGATTCACCAACTAAATTAATTATCCGCTGGGACTGCTCCCTTTCTTCCTGCGAGGGATGGTCAATTAACAATGGGAGAGAAGCAAACAGAAATGGAATATTGTTACAATTAATGATAAACTACTGGACAGAATCAATAAATTTAAAATGTTGACAGACAGAGAATGTGACACAAAAGATTTAGCCGTGTATCACTGGAAATAACTGGTCTAAGCATAAAATACTGTACAACCCTTTGGAATATTCAGCCGCTTTATAAATTCTTAAAAAAAAAAAAAAGAAAGCCTGATCTCTCGTTGACACTATGCCAAGTTCCTGTAAAATTACACTTCAGGTATATCGAACAATGAATTCACAGGATAAAAGGGTCTGGCAAAATCACAGAAGTATTCAGAGAAAGACAGACTAAAGGGTGCACGCTGCACTTGGAATATAAATGCCGGGGGGCTTAAATAATCCAAATATGGAAAAGTTAAAAAAAAGTACAGCATTCAATATTAGTGGTTTATTAGCAATTTTATTAGTGGTCCCCGAGATCTTTGTCAAGGGAACCGAAAACAAACTGTATTCATGGGTTAGTGCCTGAAACATTGGGTTATCACTAAATAAATCACTCTTTATATTTTAAAAAGCCCTGCAGAGAGCTAGACTGTTGTATCTTAAATTGGATACACACCTTGCACTTTGGAGGCTAAAGGCAAGAATTGTGAATATGACCTTAGAAATTGTACTTACAAATGTTCCTAATTGTACCAAAAATGCCTTAGGGTTCAGTGTGGCTTGTTACATTGGATTCCCTTTGTTGCATATTGGCACTTATGGGGTTAATAGGTAGATGTGGCATTGTAGGAATGGTTTTGCATTAAACTTTAATAGGAAATCAGTTCTTTAGTATGGCTAGTTCTTAAGCATGTGGCGCTGGAACATTGCCTATCTTTTATATTTTTTTTGCTATTAAAAACTTTTATTTTGTTTTCACATATATATTATAGTTTGTTCATTAATAGTTATTTAAATGTGGTCTATTTCAAGCATGGGGAAGAGAGCACTAAATGAGTTCAGTTAACAGTAAAAATAGATTTTTGTACTTACCGTTAAATCCTTTTCTCTTGTCCTACATTGGGGGAGACAGGCACCATGGGGATGAAGATCCTGTTGCTTGGAGAAAGGACACTAAAAGGTTAAAGTTGCTCCTCCTGCTCTGGGCTTTATCCCCTCCTACCTCCTCAATCCTCAGTTTTCTGACCGAAGAAGAGATGACGAGCCCAAAAAAGAAGGAGCACCTCCCCAATGCAAGCTAAGCATGGTATGAACCACCTGCTGTTTGAACTTGTTGGTATTTGAACAATAAAAATTATATAAGATATTAACTGATCAACATTAACTTGAACTAATACAGGGAGGGAAGGCCTGTGTCCCCCAATGTAGGACAAGAGAAAAGGATTTAACGGTAAGTACAAAAATCTATTTTTCTCTTGCCTAGATTGGGGGACACAGGCACCATGGGGACGTCCCAAAGCTACCCATGAGGGCGGGACTTTTTACCCCTAGTGTTCAGGGAATAACCACCTGCAACACTTTCCTCCCGAAGCTCGCTTCGGCTGAGGCGAATGTATGCACCTTGTAGAATTTGGAAAAGGTGTGTGTGGATGACCACACTGCAGCCCTACAGACCTGTTCTGATGAAGCCTGGAGGCGAACCACCCTGCTGAGTGAAGAAGTAGAATGAGCTGAACCCGGAAAGGTGTGGCCTTACCTCGTACCTCATAGGACTTCAAGATTGTTGACCTAATCCATCTTGCATTGGTGGCCTCAGATGCCTTAAGGCTTTTCTGTGGTCCTTCTGGTAAGACAAAGAGGTTGTCTAGCTTCCTTCTACTCTTGGTAGCCCTGGTTTATGTTCTGAGAGAACGAACCACATCTACATATGTAACTGATCCAAATTTGTCTTTTGTTCAGGACAAAATGAAGGAACCACCAGGTCCTGGTTAAGATGGAACTCTGACACCACCTTAGGAAGAAATCCAGGGTAGGTCTCAACACCGCCTTGTCCTTGTAAAAAATCAAAAATGGTGGACGACAGGATAGAGCTGCTAGTTCTGAAGCTAGTCTAGCCGAAGTGATGGCTAATAGAAAACTACCTAAATAGTGAGCAGAGGTAATGGAATTGATCCAATGGCTCGAACGGTTTCTCCTGCAATACAGAAGGTACCATAATGAGATCCCAGGGAGGGACTGTATGACAGTATGGAGGTATCATCCTCAATGCTCCCTGGAGGAAGGTCTTGATGTTGGGCAGCATTGCAAGCTGCTGCTGAAAAAGGATAGATAAGGCTGATACCTGAACATTCAGTGAGCTGAGCGCCAGCCATTTTTTCTAAACCCTCCTGAAGGAATAAAAATAGGCTACTTTCGTCCCAAGACTGTGGGACTTTGGCTTTAGATTTACACCAGGATATGAATGTCCTCAATACCCTGTGGTAGATGCGTGCGGAGACGGGCTTTCTGGCCCCTAGTAAGGTCGGTATGGCCTCTTTTTGAACTCCTGATCTGGCTAGGATTATGGCTTCAATTGTCATGCCGTTAAAGCCAGCCATGGTGAACTTGGGTGGAGGATCAGTTTCTGAGATAACAGATCCATTCTGTCTGGAAGGTGGAATGGTGCGTCCACTGATGAACTTATGAGCTCTTCGAACCAAGTGTGGTGTGGCCAGTAGGGTGCCACTAGAACTGTTTCTACCCTTCTTAATTACCCTTGGCAGAAGTGCCAGTGGTGGGAAGACATATGCTAGGTGAAACTGCCACGGAACCACCAGTGTGTCCAATGCTAGGGCCAGAGGGTCATTGCTTCTTGTGAAAAACCTCGGAAGCTTGTTGTTGTACCTGGATGCCATTGTCTACTTCCGGAGTGCCCCACCTTGCCAGAATCAGTTGAAAAAACCTCTGGGTGTAGGCTCCACTCTCCCTGATCTAAGGTCTCTCGGCTGAGGAAATCTGCTATCCAGTTGTCCACTCCAGGGTTATGAACTGCGGAGATAGCTGGTACTGTGTTTTACACCCACAGAAGAATTTGCTGTGCCTCTGCGAGGACAGCTTGACTCCTTGTGCCTCCTTGGTGGTTGATGTAAGCCAACGCTGTCACATTGTCTGACTGTATTCTTACAGGTAGATCTTGAAGTCTGCCTGACCATTGGAGCAATGACAGGTAGATTGCTCTTAATTCCAGGATGTTGATGGGGAGTAGTTCTTTCTGTGACCAACGTCCCTGTACGGTTAGGTCTCCCAATACTTCTTCCCAACCTTGTAGACTGGCATCTACTGTGATGACTGTCCACTGGTGATTGGGGAAGGGTTTTCCTGACTGAAGTGTTGTTGGTCAAAGCCACCAATTGATAGAGGTTCAAACTAGTTCTGATAGGGGAATCTTGCAGTTTAGGTTCGCTCAGTTCCTCCTCTGGTGTTGGAGTAAGGCTCTGTAAGGCTCTGGTGTGGAGCTGCGCATATGGAATTGCAGGATGACACTATAGTCCCTAGAACTCTCATGGCAATCGTAAAGGTACCTGATCCGTTTTCTGCAGAGCTGACAGGAGCCCCTGCATCTTGAAGTGGTGCTTCTTTACATGGTCGTTTAGTGCCTTTAGGTCTAGCACCAGGTGAAAAGATCCATCCTTTTTGGGTACTATAAACAGGTTTAAGTAGAAACCGAAGCCCCTTTACCTTTGAGGGACCGCCATTACTACCGCGGAGGCAGTCAGGGCGTGTGGAACCTTGGCACGCTGAGTGCCTGGGTTCTGTGGTAGGGAGCCTTGAGATGGAAAATGACCTCGGAGGTAGCTGAGCGAATTCTATGAGATAGATATGATCTGTAGGACCCAGGGGTCCAGTACTCTATGCCGTCACACCTCCCGAAAGTGACTTAAGCATCCGCCAAAGGGTAAGCTTTCAGGGGTGGGCACCTCCTCATGCGGAGGCTGTTTTGTCCTGTGCGGGCTTAGGTGCTGCTGTGCTTCCTGACCAAGAAGTGCTCTGCCTTGACTGGAATGTGGGGCGGGTCAGAGCTTGTTGCTTTTCATGTTGGGACCTCTGGCTCTGATTTTGGCGAAAGGGACGAAAAAAAAAAAAAAATGGTTGCATTTTGAAGGTAGTCCTCTTGGGTCTGTTTTGCAGAAGTAAAGTGCTCTTGCATCCTGTAGCTTGAGAATTTACCTTCTCTGTTCAGCACCAAAAAGTTGGTTTCCGAGAATGGGAGACCAAGCAGAGACCACTTCAAGGTAAGATCTGTTGACCAGTTTTTTAGCCAAAGGAAACGTCTGGCTGCAATGGATTATGCCGAAGCCCTTGTGACGAGCTTAGCCACGTCCAGGACTGCTACGCAAATTTATTTATATTTGTGCCCGCTATCGGAGCTAGAAAGAGGTCTGTTGAGGGGTCTTCTGAGCCATGAGTTGGGCCACCTGTTCCACCCAAACTTCCATTGACCTGGATACCCATGGGGTGGCAGTAATAGGTCGGAGAGTTCCGCCTGCTGCTGTAAAAATCGACTTGCAGAAACCCTCAAGACGTTTGTCGATAGGATAGTTAAAGGAAGCCGCATCGGCTACTGGAATGGTGGTGGTCTTTATAGACCGGTGGGTCCACTGCTGGGGGTGAAGACGAAGGTCTGTACAGTAAAAGGATAAGATTGAGTAAAGCGATGGAAAATTGGACTCTATGGTCTGGCGTTTTCCATTGTGCTTCAACAATGTCACCCAGCTGTTCATAGGCTGGAAAGACACAAGAGGACTTCTTTTGCCTCTTGAAAATGTTTTTGGTTGGCTCTGCTAAAGGTGGGGTGTGCCTGAATCAGGCTCTCGACCTCTCATTGTGATCTAGGGGTATCCTGATCCTATTCATCTGCGGATAGGATCTGTCCCTCTTCCCGGTGCCTCTTCCGGTTCATTAGGCAAAACAGGTGGGGAAAGGGGAGGTCGCTTTGTGGCCGACTGCTGAATGACCGGTCTGTGAGGCTGTGTAGATAGGTGCTGTAGGACCTTATCTAGAGTCTCTCGAATTCTCGCTAGGTTTTGTAGACCCGCTAGCAAAACACTAGCAAATTTAGGTCTGCAAGTAGCCCATGCCAAATACTAAATTGCATTGGTGGTACATGCAGTTGCCTGCTTGGGAAGGGACTGGCCATCTGCCCTGCCCGTCATGGCTATACTATGTAGATACTGCCACCCAGTAAGTAAAGATATTGGGGAATATTAGGAGAGTCCAGAGGAGTGAACCACTTCTCCCTTAGAGTGCGATCTGTGGAGACAGACGGAAGTAGTGAAAAACTCCACAGTAGGTCCCATAGAGTGAGGGAAGTGTTAATCCCCTAGAGAAAGAGTAAGGGAAGCGTAACTACCTATTCACCAAGGTAGGAAGGAATGGTGCCTTGTTCTTCTCTGTGAGAGACAGTGAGGCTGGAAACGCTCAGTACTGGAGAGAGATGTGGATCCAAAATGGCCACCAGAGAGGTTTCCCGGGCTTTGGTATAGTACCTAAGTAAGATGGCGCCCGTGAGGCGCATGTGCAGTGACTCGTGCACAATGATATAGACGCAGCGCCAGATGGTGCGCCGAAAGGTCGCTGGGAATGGCACCGAGTTACCAATGCGGGGTCTACTTTTAGTGCTGTTGTCCCATTATGATCTACATCTATAAAAGCATTCTGTTCCATAGAAAATATTACTTAAATATTGATTCATGAGAAAATGTATATTGTTATGTTTAAACATCCATTTTTTATGTAACCTTAACATGAATATCTGAATAAAAAGCATGAAAAGGGTGATTTAGACAAACTGTGGGTTGACAGTGTCTTGAGATCTACTGATGACCAGCTAAAGGTCTACTTGTAGATCCCAATCTACCTTCTGGACATCCCTGGCCTAGGGAAATCTCTGTCAGAGAATAGCAGTGAAAGTGAAACTAAATGCCTTTCTGCAGAGCTGACAGGCACATGTAATGGGGGGAGGAGGGAATTGACTTACCTCCTTGTGCCAGCCAGGAATGCTCAATAAAATATATACCCTCCGTTGTGGCTACTGGTGCAGCCTCCGGAGAGCGGGAACCAGTGCCCAGGGTAGTGTGGGGGGGAGCTCCCCAGCCTGCAGCCTCCGTAGAGCGGGAAGGCTATAGAGCATCTTCAGATCAGAAGTCCTTGGCTGGAGGGGTTCTGGAAGAGAAACACTGACCCCTAGTAGTGGCATGATACTGAATAAATCTGTACCATTGCTCCCAGCCACGAAGTGTCCATCCTCCTTCTGAGGACACTAAAAGAAAACTGAGGATTGAGGAGGTAGGAGGGAATGAAGCCCAGAGCAGGAGGAGGAGGAGCAACTTTAACCTTTTAGTGTCCTTTCTCCAAGCAACAGGATCTTCATCCCCATGGTGCCTGTGTCCCCCAATCTAGGCAAGAGAAATATACTTATTCGACATGTTTATATTTATATAAAGTTGCAACGATTTTCATGTCAGTTTTAAGGTAGACAAACAAGACAACCATAGGGGTTGTCCAACCCATACACCCAAAACAGATTAAATTTAGATGACCTGCGATTCAAGAGGATCATAGGACAGTCTGCCAAAAAGTCCCTCAAGGTGCAGTCAAAAAAGCCTTACAGCTCTACCATTTCATGCAGTCAGCATTAGCTTTCATTCAGCCACAGTACTATTTCAAACAAGATCATGGTATTACACCTGAAACATTAACCAAAAACTGTATGCATAAAGTGGTCTGAAAACAGACAGTTTACATGTGAATCGTTTATTCCTCAGACAACTTACATTCTCATAGGTATCAGAAGTAGCACTGCTGAGGATCTCTCGGTAACGCTGCATGAATGGGGCTAGACGTTCCTCAACCCGGGACAGAGACTGTAGAACCTCAACATATTCTGATGGTGAAGGGTGACTAATGGTAAAAAATTATGAAGGAAAAAAGAAAGTAATCTGTTTAGAAAGGGAGAGGGAAAAAAGGGAGGTGGGAGGGTTAGAGATTACCGTGTTACCTGGTAGGGGTTGAATTTGACTGGCCATCTGCATTCTGCGTAGTCTGAGGCAAGGTTTCTCTACTGCTGGCCTCTCCTTCAGACTCTGCGGTGTCCATTGGTTCTGCAGCCTGCTCATTACCTGGCTGTCCCTGAAATAGACATAGGTTAAAAGATCAGCAGTCGACACCTGCATGCTTAGAGCTATATAAGGTTTTTCTTACCTCCAAACGCTCCAGATTCCTCTGTATGTCCTGCAGTATGTTCTGAGCCAAAACAAGACGAACCCGTGGTTCACTCTGCAAAAGGAAAAAGATAGGAGAAAGAGGAAAAAGAAGAATGCATATGGAAAGAGAGGAAAAAAATGGGATAGAATATACATGGCAAAAAAAGATACACAACAGCAGGAGTAGGGTTTAATAAGAATTACAATATTAGGTAATGTTGTGAGAGAATTTGGTAATCCAGAGAATGGAAGGATAATCGACAGAAATTGACAGGATGTATTAGACTGCCATCTTTTCAAAGCCTCAGCAAATATTTGGTTTTTAATTTAGACTATTAGCTCAAGCCTCCCTTCTGCTTGACTTCTGAACAAAGTTTATTGTTCTCAAAATTCACCACAAATGGTACAAACCCAGTGATCATCACGAAAATGGCACATTGTACAATTCTAGGCACTATGTCTCATGTTTTATGTAAGTTAAACACACAGTGTTTAAGTACTCTTAAGTAACCTAAACCACCCCCATTTATTGCCATGTGAATCACTTAACACTTGTCCATAAATGTGTATAAAAAAAACATTTTTGGTTTAGCATGTGGATTAACTGATTTAACATATATTTATTACTTATGGGTGCCTCAATACCATGTGTAGATACAACAGTAATCCTCTTATATACCTTTGCTGCAGGCTTACATAACCCTACACTGGTCTGGTCAAGATATTCACCAATAAATCAGTGAAGACTGATACAGCCTGACTTGCTCTGGAACTATCAGATGCCTTCAGGAGTTTTCAATCTGCCTATTCCTGTTAAACTGTCCATACATGGACTGATAAAAGCAGCCAAAGTTGCCAACCTACTCATCTTGTATGTGGACTTAAAGGAGAATTCAACCTGTGGGGGAAAAAACCCTGTACCCCCCCACCTCAGGTAGACCTCCCTCCCCCCCAGGCTAACTGCCCCCCCAGGTAGACCTCCCTCCCCCACAGGCTAACTACCCACCAGGAAATGCCCCATTCGCATATTCTTCCAGCGACGTTGCGCTCATCCATCTTCCGGTTCCTCGGTAAGCTGACAGAGATCTGCAATTTCCGTGTAATTCTGCGCATGAGTAAATTGTCACAAACCGGCAAACTGCTCCAACTGCGCATGCGTAGAAAATACAGATCTCCCAGTCTGCTTACAGAGGAGCCGGAAGATGGATGCGTACAACTCTGCTGTAAGAATCTGCGCCAAGGGGTAAGTACAAAGTATGGGGCATTTCCCCGGGGGAGGGGGGTAGTTAGCCTGGGGGGAGGGAGGTCTACCTGGGGGGGGTAGTTAGCCTGGGAGTGAGGTCTACATGGGGGGGTAGTTAGCCTGGGGGGGGGAAGGAGGTCTACCTGGGATGGGGGGGGGGGTACAGGGTTTTTCCCTCACAGGTTGAATCCTCCTTTGAGTCCACATACAAGATGAGTAGGCTGCCAACTTTGGCTGCTTTTATCTCCGCTGGAAGAATCTGCGCCGAGGGGTAAGTATAAAGTACTGTATATTGTGAGTGGGTCCCTAAGCTCAGTAAGTGACAGCAGCAGAGTTATTTTGCTACGGTCTAAATTACCTTAGCAACGATGCATTGATGTGAATAAGAAACTGCAATATTAATAGGAGGGGCCTGAATAGAAGGATCAGTAATAAAAAGTAACAATAACATTTGTAGCCTTACAGAGCATTTGTTTTTTTTTAGAAGGGAGTAAGTGACGCCCATTTGAAAGCAGTAACGAGTCAGAAGAGACTTAAGGCAAATAATGAATACCAATTGAAAAGTTGCTTAGAATTGGCCACTCTGTAACAAATAAAAGTTAACTCAAATGTAAAACACCCCTTTAAGGGTGATATAACTAAATGGACACCCCACTGTGACAACTTTTATATCCAACTTGCCAATTGTATGCCTGGGGCAAGATGAACAGCTTTGAGTTAGTCAAAAGGGCATTCAACATAGGTAGTTGTATTCTAAGACGTTTCAATGGACCTTTTTTGCTTTTTCTAGTTTATTAATTATTAACCAATTTAGTTGTGTATCTCTCAAGCTTGGAAATGTAACTGCTATCTGATTGCTATGGCAAGATGAACAGTTGGCAAGATAGATGAATTTAAAAAAAAAAAAGACGAATTGCAAAATTGCTTAGAATAAGTCCATTTATAACATACCAAAACTTTAATTAAATGTGAACGTCCCATTTAATCAAAGAGTTGCATTGTTTTACTGAGTTTGTAAACAGTTAACACTTACCTGTGTGACTGAAATTGATTCAGATTTTTTTTTTTTTTTAATGACTAGGTTTTACAAATAAAATCTAACTGATATAGAGAGGGTCTATAGACAATTCTTTGCAAAAACAACACAGTAAGGTTTACCAAGCATTGAAGATTAAAATAAATGCATTAACAATAAATTTAACTTCAGTTAGTTTCCAAACAAACTCTAAGTTACTCTTATTGAGAGGGAGGTTTATGTGACCTTGCTTTGAATTCCTACACTCCATATACCTGGACAGGGAGTTGTTGATCCAGATTTATATGGACATCAAGAGTGGAGCCATCATTCTGAGCAGAAAGAAAGAGAAAAAGGCAGGAAAATACAGAAAGAAAATAGGGGAGGGATAAATTGAAGTCAGAAAATATTAAAAGAGCAGACAGCAAGGGTGCAAGAGAAAGGAATAAAAAAACATTGTTAAAAAAAAAAAAAAAAAGATATGGGTAGGAAAAAAAGGGAAAAGAAAAAACAAAAAATGAGGTTGTCAGAGAAGTTTGAAGAAGAGAGACATTATATAGAAGGAAGAAAGAGAAAATATTGATTAAAGAATAGAGTAAAAAAAAAATATTGGGAATGAAATGGGGAGAACAGTAAACAGTATGTCAAAGAAATATTCTTTACATTAAATCAAGAAACAAAACTGCAGAAATTCCTAATGGTATGCAATAATCAGCTTGGAGGCAGAACATAATGCAAAGGAAGGCTTCAATGTAAGAAACACACAATCATTGTACTTAAATGCTAGCGCTAGAAAATGAAATAGGATGCAAAAGGGACAGAACAACTCACGAAAACACAGACTACATATACAAACTTACCCCACTTATTGTAGAAACACTTGGGCCTCTGCTGGCCTCACCAAGACCAGACATGACATGCTAAAGAACAAGAGGTAATGACAAGTTTAGCTGTAACAAAAAAAATACCCTGTGCAAATAAAAAGAGGAAAAAAAATAAAGGGTCAGTGCACCTTTTTTTCATAATGCTGACTTGCGCTAAGTACCCAAAATGTTTGGGTATATTAAGGGTGTTATTCCTTGCCAACACCATGTCTAGAGTATTCCATTAATAACACGTTAGCCCATATCCCATTATGTCAGGCCACACTCTCTTGTTGTTTCTTGAAAGGAGTTTATAGCACTGTATCAAAGATATGGACTATGATAGGCTTTAGTTATCCTGTGACTAATGGAGACTTAGACAAGACTGAAACAGCAACACCTTAGGAGTAGAGTGGTGATTGCCAGATTTCTTCAGTTCACACCCTTGGGGTTTCCATCTTTAGTCAGGGCCTTCTCCTAGCCAATACCAAAGTTATTGACATAGCAAAACACCTGTGTGTCAGTCATTTAGGCAAGAATATCGAATACATCAAGCGAGTTCTCACTGCAAATCTCAAAATAACAGACATTCAGGATGGGCATCTAGGACAGCAAATATACATTATACCCATATATACCACCCTAAGGGGCACATTTACTAAGGGTTGATTATTGAGGGTAAATTAACCCTCGATATTCGACCATCGAGCCGACGTCCCGAACGGAGCCGTCAGAAGCCGTGAAAAGGCCCGAAGCCTCAAAAGGACCCAAAGGTAAGTTCTGCTGAACACCAATGTGTTTTTTTTTTAATTTCATTAGACCCCTGGCCACTAATGATTATTCAACTTGTAGGGGGCCCTAACCACAAATGTTTTTTTTTAAAAAAAAACTTATGTGGGACCCTGGCCGCCAATGATTTTTTTTAACTTATAATGGAGTCCTGATCATCAATGGCTTTTTTATTATGTGTTTGCAAGAGGGGTTTACGGTTTTTAGAGCGGTCTGTGTGACCTTTTTACTGTGGGGATCTGGGGTGGGGCTTGGCAGGGACCAGGGAGTCCAGAAAATGTTGTTGTACTGGCCCCATGATTTATGATGGTGGTCCAATATATATATATATATATATATATATATATATATATATATATATATATATATATATATATATATATATATATATATATATATATATATATAAAATCCTTTTTTATTCCTAACAGTCATCAGTTTGCAGTCACTCTCTTACATTACAATATGTAAGAGCTTCTCTGTGTCTGACCAAATAATCTTACCGGAAGGTTAAATGTCCCAACCATAACATAGCTGTTTCCATTCCTTTCAGGAGCCCCAGGAACAGGTGCTGCATTACTGCTAGATGGTGAAGTACTTGAAGATGTAGATGGTCCACCTGTTGAAGTCTGTGTCTGAGGAGGAGCTCGTTCAACCAAGTGAATTACTTTTCCATCAACATCTGACAACAAACCACGATATGCATTACCACATGCCTGCCAATATTACATTTAAAACAGAACGTTATACACATTGAAAGTTATACACAAATACTCACTGTATTCTTTCAGTTTTTTGTCTTCTTGCAGTACCCGCCCCTGATATATAAGCCGTTGTTTTTCTGGTGTAATCCCAACAGCAGATGAAATATGTGCTTTAAATTCCTTTACCAAGATCTAAAGGAGAAAGGTAAATTGCAGACAGTTTTAATGATAATGCCCCCCTCATAAAATCTACTAAAGTAACATTAATACAGAAGCAACTGTATAGAATCTGCATCTCTCTTTACCGAGGTAGCCATGCATGATTTTCAGCCAGATATCAGTCGGCCAGGTCCAAACACGTGCTCTTGGTGATGCCATAAAATGTAATATGCAAGCCATAAATAATACACTAATTATCTATTAAATACTAATCCTAAATAAGTATCACTTGACCTACATGGTAAGTAGAGAGACTTCATTTGTACCAATCTCTCCATTTACAGAGCTAAAGGAACACACACACCTGCAGCTGAACTATTTTATTAGTGTCAACCCCAAAATAAAAATGTGCCTTATAAAAGAAAACATAATTCAAAGCAACTTTCCAATAAACATCTATTAAAACTTGCCAGTGCTTTTAAAGTTGTTAATAAAAACAATTGCTATTGAAAGCAGCATTCACTTAAATCCTGGTTGATACTTTCAGACAATGTTGCAAAAGGGTTTCCTAGCAAAAACAGAGGTATAGTAAAGGGATTCTGTCAGTTTTTTTGGTTTCGTTTTTATTTCTAAATTACACTGTATACACTGCAAATTATTCACTCCACAATATAAACTTTAGTTTCTGAACCAGCAAGCGTATTTTTTTTTTTAATTCATTTTGCCTGGTCATGTGCTTTCAGAAAGAGCAAGCACTTTAGGATCAAACTGCTTTCTTACGGGCTGTTTCTCGTACTCAGTGTACTGAATTGTTGCAGTGGGACCTGGATTTTACTATTGAGTGCTGTTCTTATATCTACCAGGCAGCTATGTTGTGTTAGGGAGCTGCTATCTGGTTACCTTCCCATTGTTCTGTTTTTAGGCTGCTGGGGGAAAAGGGAGGGGGGTGATATAAATCCAGCTTGTAGTACAGCAGTAAAGGCAGAGACACGTGGAGATTCGGAGTGATTTAGTTGCCCAGCGACAAATCGCCTCTTCTTCGGACGACTAATCTCCCTGAACTGCCTTCCCACCGGCTAGAATCTAAATCGATGTCGGCAATCTTGAGTGCTTAGTTTTCCGAAGTCGCCCAACGTTGCCTCACTAGGAAACTTCAGATGACTTCGGAAAACGAATCGCTCAGAGTGCCACCCCTCCGGCATAGCCGGCGGGAAAGCAGTTTGGGGAGATTAGGTGGCCGAAGAAGAGGCGACTAATCTCCCCGAATCTCCACGTGTCTCTGCCCTAAAAAGTGACTGAATTTTAACAGAGCACAGGTCACATGACTGTGGGCAGTTGGGAAACTGACAATGGGTTTATCCCCATGTCAGATTTCAAAATTAAATATGAAAAATCTCTGTTTGCTCTATTGATAAACGGATTTCAGTGCAGAATTCTGCTGGAGCAGCACTATTAACGTAAGCGTTTTGGAAAAAAAACCATTTCCCGTGACAATATCCCTTTAACTCCTGGTTGATACTTTCAAACAATGTTGCAAAAAGGTTTCCTAGCAAACACAGAGGTCTATTAATCAGCTGGCTTGTCTTATATTGTGGAAAAGTTTTTGATGCACTCGCATGCCTTGGCTCTCCAGAAGTAACTACACCCTGGTGCACAGTGATAAAGGTAACGGCAACCTCAAATCCAATGTGGTACAAGAAATCGCTGGCACATAAGGTAATGCTAGTAGGATAAGTCATTGCTTAGAATTTATTGCAGCATGCAACGTTTCGGCTGCAATAAATTCTAAGCAAGGACTTATCCTGCTAGCATTACCTTATGTGCCAGCGATTTCTTGTACCACATTGTCTAATATTGTTTCATAAGTCTGAGCCATCAAGGCTATAGAAAGGGGCAGATAAACACTGCTTTCAACAGCAATACATATACAAATAACTTGAAATCCATAGTAAAGTTGTTATGAATGTATATTGCAGACTTGCTTAGTTTTCTTTTAATGGGCAAAAAAAAAACAACAACATTTTTTGGGTTGACGTTCTCTTTAGGAGTGTGTCCCTACAGAAGCAAAATCGAATATATTTACACGAAACCTTCCAAGTGGGTAAATATTAGGGATGCACCGAATCCAGGATTCAGTTCGGGATTCGGCCTTTTTGAGCAGGATTCGAATTCAGCCGAATCGAAATCCGAATTTGAATATGCAAATTAGGGGCGGGGAGGGGAAATCATGTGACTTTTTGTCACAAAACAAGGAAGCAAAAGATGTTTTCTCCTTCCCACCCTTAATTTGCATTTACAAATTCGGTATTCGGCAGAATCTTTCGCAAAGGATTCGGCCGAATCCAAAATAGTGGATTCCTAGTAAATATATATATATATATATATATATAGGTGCTGTGTGTATATAATGGCAACAATCCCCCTCACCTCTGCCTCCACTGTGAATGTTCTTGTTTGAGAATCCAGTGTTTTCACGGTCACGTCCATTTTCTCATTAGCTGCCATTCTTCAACCTTAATTATGACAGAAGAAAATGAATATATAATAGTGGCAATAAGCCTATGACAGCACACATGCATTGTCCCCATTTTATTTGCCACCTGCATGTAACAGCAAAAGGATGAACGTTGAAGTTTAGGCTGAACGGTGCTGATTTTCATAACACAACTCTCCCCTATCCGCTGCTTAAATGTCCGGCTTCTGAGTCCCGGCAGGCCAAAGATCCCAAAGTCTCGTCACAATCTCGCGCGATGAGACTCTGGCGTCATGACTTCAGTTAGCGGCTCACCCTTTCCTGGTCAGTGTAGTCGAAAGGAAGTGACGCGTAAAGCTGGAGTTGTTTATAGTTGCTATAGCAACAATCGGCTGTGTGCGCGTCTGTGCTGCAGTTTCTTTGGTCACTGAACGAATAAAGAAAACAGTTTCGTAGTTTATCTGTTCACAGACAGAAAAAAAAACACAATTTCCCCTATAAATATTAAAGCATTTGTTTTCTCATTTCTGAGCCCCAGCTGCAAATTTGTCCGCACAGGAAAGATTTTGTGCAACATGTACTTTAGTAATGTTTTTCACAATTTAGAAGAAGAGCACAAGCTGATTTAGGATTAATTTCATACCTCCCAACATTTTGGAAATAAAAAGAGGGACAAAAACTTTTGACCACGCCCATTTTTGTGGCTGCACCCCTTAATTTACCATGTTCATTTTATAAAACGTGGCAGGTTATGAAAGTTTGAACAGATTTCTGTGTTTTCTCAGTTTTGCCAATGAAGGTGAATTGTCATTAAGGGTAAGGACACACTGGACGATTTGTCGCCAACGTTTTTAAAAAGTAAATCGCGGCGACAAGACGATCGTCTTTTTTGAACAGACGATTCACAGCGACTATTGGCACAGAGCGATTTGTATCCCATTACTCTGTGCGGTGCGTGCTCCACCCAAACCGGAAACGGTTTGTGCTTCCCGCTGTAACCTGGCGTCTTTACGTTCTTGCATCATTGCGTTCGAATTGTAATTTGAATACAATTGCTGCTACTTATCTGTATGTGTGTGCGTGTCTAGGAGATTTCAGTGCTTTTCTAGGTACATGCTATTTCTGATAAATCGCTCGGAAAAGGGTTTCGGTGCATTTTGGAGCTAAAGGCGATTCACAAACGCGCTGTGGGCACAGGAACTGGCGTCTTTCATTTGGTTTTGTTCAGAGACAAAACGAAGATATGTCGCCACGATTTGCTTTTTAAAAACGTTGGCGACAAATCGTCCAGTGTGTCCTTACTCTTAAGCTGTGAGTCTAACTTCTCCCAAGGGACCTGTTATCTTATATAGTTACAATTACTTATTTGCTTATCTTACAATTGTTACAAAAGCATCTTATCAGCTGCTCTGGCAGCTCTGGGCTCTCTGCCAAAAGACAATTAGGTTAGAAACTTTTTCTGGCTGTTCAGTGCAGAGAAAAACCGGACTTTCCAGTACAAATGAGGGACTGCGGGTTGAGCTGTCAAAAGAGGGACTGTCCCTCTAAAAACGGGACAGTTGGGGACTTGGGAGGTATGCAATTTGAAGCTGCTGCCTTGTGTTTCACATTAATGCCCAGGGTAAAAAACATCTAAAAAAAATACACCTTACGCGTTTTGTGCCTTGTGGGCACTTAGTCATAGGCTAATCAACATATGTACAAACAGTCATATTTAAATGAAAAAAGACCAAGAAGAAGCACTTCCCAAACAGCCAATCCCAAAGTGGAGAATTAAAGGGGTTGTTCACCTTCCAAACACTTTTTTCAATTCAGTTGTTTTTAGATTGTTCCCCAGAAATAAAGACTTTTTTCAATTACTTTCCATGATTTATTTGTTATGTTTTTTCCAAAATCTAAGTTTAAAGGTGAATGTTCCTGTCTCTGGTGTTTGAGTCAGGCAGCTCAGTAATTCAGGTGCAGATTCTAAACAGTTACAATTTTGCAACATTTAGTTGATACATTTCTCAGCAGCAGCTCTGGAGTATTAGCAACAATTGTATCAAGTCTGAATGTTTTTTAAATGGATTGTTTTCAGCATATCTCCAGTTGTCACTGACATTTATTCCACTGTCCAGTTCAAATTGAGCCATAAATATACAATTTACTTTTTGTTTCAATAACATTTTCATATTTCATTCAAGTGTAATACTGTTAGACAGGTCTGCTTTACCTATGGCCCTCTTTTGCCCGACTGCACCCTTTGCACCCTAACAACCATCTGTTTGTTAGCACCATTTTACTTAAATATTTATTCAAGTAAATCTCATAGAAAAAGTGCTCAGCCATGTACTTAAAGGGGCCGTTCACCTTTGGAGACAATTTGCAATTGGTTTTCATTTTTTATTATTTAAGTGTCACCCTAAATCCAGAACAGGTGCTAGGTTCCCTGGTCAAAACAGGAATCATACTAGAAGACTAGAATCTCATCCAGATACTAAGTTAGACCTAACAACGGGTAATGACTTTGTGCACAGAGCCCCTTTAAATATTCGAATTTCGAACCATTGTGATGACGTCATGACGCTCGCGACGCACCAAAACCCAGAAGTGCGCGATAGCAGAACTGGTGTCCCTGCCGGCCCACTAGGCCACCAGGGGGAGTCTTCACATTGAGAGTTTTGAGTTATTTAGCTTTTTATTCAGCAGCTCTCCAGTTTGCAATTTCAACAAGCTGGTTGCTAGAGTCCAAATTACATTAGCAACTATAACAAGGGAATAAGAGATGGGATCAGTGACCACCACGTGAAAGCTGGAAAGAGTCAGAAGAAGTAAGCAAATAAGGGAATAAGAGACTGAAAAAATAACAACAATAAAAGTGTGCCTGTATAGCAAAATTAGTAATACAAAGTAGCAATAACAATAAATGTGTAGCCTTACAGAATATTTGTTTTTAGATGGGGTCAGTGACCATCACGTGAAAGCTGGAAAGAGTCAGAAGAAGTAAGCAAATAATTAAAAAAAAAATAGTGGAGACCAATTGAAAAGTTTCTTAGAAATAGCTTAGAAATAGCCCTTCTATAATATACTAAACGTTAACGTAAAGGTGAACCACACCCCCTAAGCCATAGGATTTTCTGCACAAGCCAGTCTGTGGGTGAAACAACTGGCTAAGTGCCTTTGAACAAAGTTAATTAAGTCTCTGCTTTGTACTTATTATCTGAGTCATATGGCTATTGCCTTGCCCAGTTATGCAGGGAACAGTAGCACCAATGAATATTAAAGGAGGTGTGAAGGTGAGCACACATTTACAAGTTTTTGTGTATTCACTCACCAGTAATGGAAGTAAATGGGCTACACTCCTACCTGCAGCTCAATCTAGCCACAATTGCCTATGGACAACTCAAATCGGATGCAGGCAATATGCCTGGCCTACTTTTATAGGCTTGTGCACAAGCTGGATCCAGAGTTAAAGTGGCAGTTGCTTTAGGCAATTTTTAAATGTTGTAAAAATTATTTTGCTATTCATAGCACTGGATAACATTTTGGTTTAAATATTTTGCAAGGATGTGGATTTTACTGTTATAACAACTACAAGACTACTCTAATACTTCTGCTGTTGTTAATTCTTAATAAAACTGCCATAATTGAAAAAAAAAGTGGCAATTGCATTCAAAGGGCTTAACCTAAAGGAAACATGGCAATACAAGAACATGTACACATTTTAACACTCATGCCCCTGATATTGTGGGTCATTTTTTTTTTTATAATTAAGGGTGTGCGATTTCACAGTGCCCAGAGCAGAGCACATGCTGGTCCATTTATTTCAAAGGCATGATAATGATATATTTAAGAGAGTTGCCACACTATAGAAGTGACTGCGCTCTGGGAGAGAGGTTTAATAGGCTTCTTCTATCTCAGTGTACACCCCCATCTCAAGTGTAAAGTCAATCAATTTATATTGGAGTTACTGAGAGAAACAGCCAACAATGCAGTATGTAGTATATGTAGTATATGTAGGAATGCACTATACAGTCTAACTAGAAATGATAAACTTATTAAAATCAATACTTCTCTAGTGGCATCTGCTCTGAAGTAGGTCAAGTAAAAACTAAAAGTAGGAGAATAAATAGCTTGAAATGAATAGCGCTGGGCATCTGAGGAGTTACTGTTGGACCAAGAATAAAATAAGTTATCACTGTTAAATAAAAATGTCCTTGTCCAATGAGATTTTACACTAATGGATCACTTACACATAGGCAGGCAAAGTTACAGCATCCCACTGACAGGCATTTAAGAGAAGTGTATATGTTATAGATGGTAGGGGGTAATAAAATCTGCATAACAAAATGCAAGATATTCTTTCTATTGTTCTTTCTGAAGCTGCAATGTGTGAGTGACAGCTAAAAGAATACACAGCAGTACACTTTGGGGGTTATTTATTAAACTCTGAATGCCAAAATATGAAAAATGTGTTTTTTTACTGTAAAATACGAATTTTTAGTGGGGAAAAAAACCCAATTTTTTTCAGGATTTATTATACCCCGAGGATGGAAAAAGTCAGAATCCAAAATTCGGCCAAGATTGCATATAAGTCAATGGGAGAAGTCCTGAAGATATCTTGATCTGCACTGGGTTTCGTGCAATAATCTGAAGATGTGGTTTTCGGGCAAAAATCCGAATTTTTTTTTCACGATTTTTTCAGGGTTTTTTTTCCCGCACAGAAACTTTTTCGGGAAAATTGATAAACAAGGGGAAAAAACCTGTGTGGATTTGGTCAGATTATTTTTCAGAAAATAATGAGATAAATTCTGACTTTGATAAATGGGCCTCCCCATGAATTGAGTTGAACTGGAACAACCGGCCAGTGCTGAAATCTTTCCAAACCCAGAAGCAACCCTGCAATGAAGGAAAGAATGGGATTCTTTGAGTTTAGATGGGGGAACAGAACCAATTCTCTCTTAGGGCAGGGGCACACAAAGCTACTGGGGTAGATTAGTCTCCCAGCGACAAATGGCTTCTTATTCGGGTGACTAATCTCTCTGAACTGTCTCCCCGCTGGCTAGAATCTAAATCGCCAGCGGAATGGCACTAGGAATGCGGAAGGCTTCGTTTTCCGAAGTTTCCTCATGAGGCAACTTCGGGCGACTTCGGAAAACGAAGCGCTCAGAGTGTCATCCTGCTGGCGATTTAGATTCTAGCCAGAAGGGAGGCAGTTCGGGGAGATTGGTCGCCTGAAGAAGCGATTTGTCGCTGGGTGACTAATCTCCCCCAGTAGCTTCATGTGCCCCTGCCCTTAGAGAGTTTTAACTTAAGATACCATTGGTATAATCAATTAATAGCAGACAAACAGGAAGTGACCCAAGCACTGGGTTGAGATTAGGAGAGCTAGATCCAGGTCACATTTGAATAGAAGTGGTATTGGAAACCATAAGAATTTATTAGTTTGCCAAGGGAGGAAGAATAGAGAAAAAAATAACAAAGGGCCCAGGGCAGAGCCTTGAGGAACCCAAACACAAAGAGAGGTAAGGGAGAAGATGGAACTCCAAGAGAAACATCTAAAAAGGTGAGTGGTAAACCAGAACAAGGCAAAGTCACAAAGGCCAATACGATGGAGGGACTGAAATAGTGATCAATGGTATCAGAAGCAGCTGGAAGATTAATAGGGAATTAATAGTGAAAAGTGCTTCACTTTTGGCTTCAAATTTCTGTTTATATACCTTAAAACTATGTTTGAGTGACTATGAACAAAAATATTTGTATGTATTTGTAACCTAATAAGCTAAGGGCTGCTAGACATACTGTACTCACACAGGCGCATGTAGGCGCAGAACGCAGGTTGAGACGCAACATGCTGCATTTTTCCTGCATTCAGCACCTACAAACGCCTGTGTGAGTACAGCCCCTTTGAAAAGAACTTAATGCGTCTATTCCTGCGCTCCCCTGCGTCTGAACGCAGAAAAACGGAACGCAGGGGGAGCGCAGCTTCAACCACTCGTCAGCAAGAGCCCTAAAAGTCCCAAAACCTCTGCCTTAGAGGAAAACAAATCACAGTTCTAAATGTATGTCAGGGACCCCCTTACTATTATCCTAATTAAGTGACACACTTAACATGGAATCTTTTTTGTAACATTTATAGAACTTTCATGCTGTGTTTGAATGCAAACCTTTACAACATCAAAATTCAAAACTCAAATTTACTTTATATCATAAACATATAGTATCAAAAAGTACATAGACAACTTATTATATAGATACTAATATAAGAAAAAGAAATATGCGACACTCAAGTGCATTCTCAACTGATTATATAATTTTCTTGTACAAAACCTATTAGTGCAAATTTTATTGCGCCTCTCAACTCATATCCCAAATACAGGTTCGCACTGACTCATTTTGACTTTGAGTCATTTGTACGCAGAGCCAGAATGCATGAGCTGGTGATTACTTAAAGGGATACTTTCATGGGAATTTTTTTTTCTTCAAAACACATCAGTTAATAGTTATGTTCCAGCAGAATTCTGCACTGAAATCTGTTTCTCAAAAGAGCAAACCGTTTTTTTTTATAATTAATTTTGAAATCTGACATGGGGCTAGACATATTGTCAGTTTCCCAGCTGTCCCCAGTCATGTCAATTGTGCTCTGATAAACTTCAGTCACACTTTACTGCTCTACTGTAAGTTGGAGTGATATCACCCACCTCCCTCCTCCCCCACCCCAGCAACCCAACAGAACAATGGGAAGGTAATCAGATAGCATCTCCCTAACACAAGATAACAGCTGCCTGGTAGATCTAAGAACAACACTCAATAGTAAACTCCAGGTCCCACTGTGACATATTCAGTAACATTGAGTAGGAGAAACAGCCTGCCAGAAAGCAGTTCCATCCTAAAATGCTGGCTCTTTCTGAAAGCACATGACCAGGCAAAATGACCTGAGATGGCACCTACACACCAGTATTACAACTAAAAAAAAATATACTTGCTGGTTGAGAAATTACATTTTATATTGTGGAGTAAATTATTTGCAGTGTAATTTAGAAATAAAAACAACATCATAAAAATCATGACAGAATCCCTTTAAATTGGCCATATCATAGGAACTGATTATGCTCTGAGAAATGGTCAAAACAATATTATTTCATTTGTTTAACAGTGTTTCCTTTTTTCTTTGTGTAGGTGCTACCAGGGACCTCTTTTATCTTGCCCACTAACCCGCTATCTTCTTATTAAAGCAATTGTTCAGTATAAAAATAAAAAAAAAGATAGGCTGTGCAAAATAAAAAAATGTTTAAAATATAGTTACTTTGGCTATTATGTTAGACATCCATTCTATCCAGCCCTTATACATTATATTTTTGCCTAACTAACTATATTAGAAACATTTTTTCTTTTGCACAGCCTATCGATTTACCCAGTTTTTATTTTTACACTGAACTGTTCCTTAAAAAAAATAATGCAAACAAAAATCTGGCCCTGGGTTTTATATATAAAAGCACTCTTATACTCCTACCAATGCTGGGTGCATGCACAGTACAATACTCTCTGTTGTGCATGTGCTCACCTGCCCGGCACAAAGAATACATGGAAAAGAAAAACATGGCAGTTGCAGTACATTTTCTGAAAAAGAGGAGTGCCTGCCAAGGACAGGAACAAATGACTCAAATCACTGAGGGTTCCTAACAAGTTGGTTAAAGATTAAAGAGTGACTTTCATGGGTACAAGTTATTCAAAGCCTCAAGGCAAAAAAACAGTCATGGCTGGGAAGCAAATTCTAGTTCAGGAAAAAGGTTAACAGTAAACAATGAAGCTTTTAGACACTACTGCAAAGGTTGTATCACACCGGATGTCTTTCCAGCAGCAACTCCACACTGCAGTTAAATGTGAGATTGTGTTGTGGTTTTTGGATCCTAATGACTCATTTACTGGGACATTTATAGGGGTGGTTCACATTTAAGTTAACTTTTAGGTGGTTATTTATTAAAGTCCGGATTTATCTCAATAGTTTCTGAAAAAAACTCTGACCCAATCCGCAAGGGTTTTTTCGGCTTATTTATTAATACGCATTTCAGAAAAAATTAACGAATTTCCAAAAACTTCGGATTAGTGCACGAAATAAAAAAATAGGATAAAAAATATTTAGGACTTCTCCCATTGACTTATATGCAGCCTCGGCAGGTCTGAGATGCCGGATTTTGGGATTCTGACTTTTTCCATCCTCTGGGTATAATAAATTCCAAAAAATTTGTGTTTATTTTCACAAAAAAAATCAGATTTTATACTATAAAAATACGATTTTTTTGGGTTTTTTTGCATTCGGAGTTTGGTAAATAACCCCCTTAGTATGTTATAGAATGGATAATACCAAGCAACTTTTCAATTGGTCTTCATTATTTATAGTTCTTGAATTATTTGTTTCTTTCCAGCTTTCAAATGGGGGTCACTGACCCCCATCTAAAAAAAAAAATCAGATGCTCTGTAAGGCCACAAATGTATTGTTATTGGTACCTTTTATTACTTATCTTTCTATTCAGGCCTCTCTTATTCATATTCCAGTCTCTTTTTCAAATCAATGCATGGTTGCTAGGGGAATTTGGACCCTAGCTACCAGATTGCTAAAATTGCAAACTGGAGAGCTGCTAAATAAAATAAGCTAAATAACTCAAAAACCACAAATAATAAAAAAATGAAGACCAATTGCAAATTGGCTCAGAATATCACTCACTAAATCATACTAAAAGTTAACTCAGGGGTGAACAACCCCTTTATGAAAAAACAATACATTGCTGGTGTACATGTATGTTTTATTTTAAATTGCACTGTGTTTTTACAGAGGTCCAGCTGTAGGTTTCCTGGTATTCTCAAAGTTATACATTGTATTTTCTTCTGTACGTGATTCATATTGTGCTTCAATAAAAGAAGGTAAACATGTATAACTACAAAGCCTTTTAAAACATTTCCCAAAGCATGCTTAATGTACATAACAGAGCTGATTTAAAGCAACATATTAAAGTGTAATTTTCACCAGTAGTCCAATGTTACATGGCCCTCGTGTGATGACATGACATGCCCGTTTAAAATAAATCCCTCAGTAAAAAACTTTGTTTGTGCTTTGAAGAGTTTGTTTTCTGCAACCAAACAGCATGTCATGAAATCTTCCTTATAGAAATTCTTTAATTTATGGCAAGTGAGAATGTATGCTGAAAGAATTTATTCCACAAGGCTGAGAAAATGATGCCACAGGGGATGAATTTATTTACCAGTCCATATTGTATAAATTTCAGTCAATCACTGGTTGCACATCCTAAACATTCACAGTAATAACTTGTATTCATGCAAGCGGCTCAGTACGTTAAGACTATATTTCTGAAATAGAGGGGCCTGGTTTCACCTGTGCTGCAAGCTCCAAAAACAAACATCTACGGCAGCAGTAGCAGCCGAATCTTTGTACCGAATAAACTCAGTGTACAGCATTGTGTATAAATAGCAGCTCGAAAACATACGTTCAACTAATAATCAGCTACACAGCCTCTTACCACCTAATTATGAATGTCATTGTATTTTTGTTTTATTCATTTATTGGATTGTTCCCAGTCTTTTCTATTAATGTAATATATTTTTAATGTACCTCACAGAGTTTCCAAGTAGGGATATATAAATACAAACATATATACTCATATACAGTACATATATCCTCGGAAAAGTCCAGTTTTCAGTTGCCTTCACAACAATTAAATGGTGACAGTCTGCTGGATGATCAGACATACAGACTCCAGCAAACTCTAGACCGAGACTAACACTGGAACTGATTAAAATATATATATATATATATATATATATATATATATATATATATATATATATATAATTACATTTCTGTTGTAATCTTTGGTTTACATTGAATGATACATTTAGTGGAGTCACTATTCATTTGGTTTGCTATCCTCACTCCTTGTGTGGGTCGGGCTTTTCCCTAACCACACCCACCCGAGCCCGACTTCCTGGTTCCTTTTATAGACCCCTGCCGATGATGTCACCAAAGGGGCGGGGCGAGTGGCGCGTGTCTATAAAAGCTCAACCCGGCATTGAAAGGCGACTCGGAAAGGAGCGTGCATGGTCGGCCCAAACCCGCCCGACCAGACAGTGGTTTGAAAAAGAAATTTGCAATAAGTATACAGTAAGAAAGTGATTGAAAAAGCAATCATTTTTTGCCTGCTGGGGTCAGCGACCCACATTTGAAAGCTAAAGGTAAAAGGCAGATTACGCATACTCAAACTAAACTCTAAAGAATACATAATACAAACAAGTTGCCCAAAGTTGCCTCATGAGGAAGAAGAAGCGATTTGTTGCTGGGCGACTAATCTCCCAAAATAGCAGTGTGTCTCTGCGGTTATCTTGGGAAGGCCATTACATCTTACCCTTATAGGGGTAAATTTATCAAAGAGTGAAGTTCCGCCACTAGAGTGAAATTCCGCCACTCTCAATTAATTTCTATGGGATTTTGAAAGGCGTATTTATCAATGGGTGAAAGTGAAAGTTCACCCTTTCAAAATAAAAATCCCATAGAAATGAATGGAATTTCACACTAGTGGCGGAACTTCACTATTATTTCACTCTTTGATAAATATACCCCATAATCTTTATCCGTACCTATAATGCTTTCTCTGAACCTTTTAACAAATGATGCAGATATTTTTTTTCACTGTTAGATTGCAGCTCCACTGCTTCACCACTCATTCATTCTGATCCTGCATCTTGGCCCCTCCGGTGTATTCTTTTCTAAATGAAAATGTATTCTGGTCCTATTTCATTAATGAGTCCCAGCATGTTCTGGCTGTGCCAGAATTTATTTCTTTTACACTCAAACTGTAAAACATTCTGCTCAATTTGTGGGGTTCTAGATCGCCAGTGTACAACATAAACAATATATATCCATAATACAAGAAAGGATATTGAAGGTCCCGATAGTCCGATTTTCTCTGCCGGTCCACAAAATTGTCTGTTCTCCCTCAGACTAGTAATGAAATTCAAATTGTATTGTGGGGAGGACCAGCGCTCATAAGCCAGAGAATTATTATTGTCTAATTCTCTTGATTATGAGCGCTGGTCCTCCCCACAATACAATTTGCATTTCATATATATTCATAAAACACATACAGTCATAAAAATATTTAAAAAATATATGTTTTAAACCATAAAACATTTTGACTTCTAAGGTGCTCATTTGTCAAGAAGGACACTGCCTTAAAAGAAAATCCACTAAATGATAATGCATATCTTTTTTCTAGAAAGCAACTTGCTGATTTAAGAATGAGTGCACCTTTGAACGCCTTTTGGAACAATGAAGTTCCTGTTTATGTGATCATTTTTTAAGGCACATCCCTTATTTAAAATTAAGAACCTTTTAAACCTGGGAAATCGTTTCCTCCACAATGGCATGTAGAATGTACATAAAACTGGAAGAACAATTATTGGACCCTTCAACACATATATGAATTCAATCAGTGCCCACTTTTTCTTCTACTTCTCCTTCACTCTCCCACCCATCCTCAGAATCTCCTCCTTCTTCCTCACTTCCTCCAGCCCATCTGTCCTCTCCTTGCTCTCTCTCCTCTACAGATTCTTCCACCTGTTCTGCTTCGTTTTCCTCTTTTGCTTTCTCCTGATCTCTGTCAGCCCTTAGACTAACCGTTAACACTAATGTCTGTAGGAGGCCATACAGAGAGGCAAGCTGGAAAAGATACTCTTGAGCCAGCCACAGCACTAAATACATGCCATATGTTGTGGCTAAGAAAATGGCAAGACCATGGATCCAAAGTTTTATGGCTCCACGTATACCAAATACATCCAGGGTCACTTGAAAAACTGGGGAAAAGAGCCAGAGGCATCCTAAAGTGCAGATGTCAAATATATGATAGACTAGATTGATGCAAATCTGTAAATGTTGAGCACTGCTAAAAGAAAATGAAGCTCCACTGTCACTTTCATCCTTCGGGCTTGAAAGAAGAGATCGTAAAGTAGACAGATTGGGCAGAGGTATTACTGGAAACTGCCAATGCTTGGATTTTTCCTGTGGGCTGTAAGTGGTAGGTGGAGTACTCTGAGAAGTATGGAAAAGCTTCGATAGGAAGGTAGGAGTAGACGGCCACTGTAAAGACCGATGGAGAAACATCTGTTAAGGAGAAAAAGAAAGTCAAATAAGTTTTTTTTTTTTAAAAGAAAACCTCTAGAAAAGAGAGTCTACAGAAAATTGTAAAGAATGAACAAGACATGAAATCTGAAACATTGAGGCAACTTAAAGTTATATGTCCTACATTTTTTAGGAGAAACATTCTTATGCACTGTTCCTAGCACCCTGCACAACCCTGCTACAGATCCTTTCTACAGCTCCATTCCTGTCTCAGAAGCTGAGGTCAGACTTGGGTGAGCGGGACAAATAAGTAAAGGACTGATTACAACCTATGCAGACTTTGTCCTGTCCTCAATGGGCCTCAGACTGAATCTGGAAATTGCCACGTGCTGCCATGACAAAGCATTAAAACAAAAGCAAGCACAATAGGATACACATTTAGCATCTTGGTGGGGGCTGTGACACAGGACTACTAACCAGAATGCCATTGTGGTGCCCAGAGAATTCCACAAAGGGGAACTAATATCTGCAGTGAAATACCAATGATGAATTGACAGCTTATTGGCCTGTGTATGGGGCCCAGGAGATGGCAGGCAATAATTAAATTTAGCACAGAAAGGTTACAATATATTTTTATGTACAAATTAAAAGATCTCACCACTCAACATCAGCTGCTCCCCTATGCATATCCACTTCACTGACTCCCAATCTTATCTTGAATTAAATTCAAACTACTCACACTTACATTCAAGGACCTTAACAATGAAGCCCCTCCCTTTATTTCATCCCTGATCTCGTCTACAAGACTTCTCTCGGGCTTCTGCTTTTCTCTGGAACTCTCTGCCTCGAGCTGTCAGACTTTCTCCTTCTTTCCAGACTTTCAAACGCTCCCTAAAGACCCAGGGAAGCTTATTCAATGCACCTTAATCAGTCATGTCTGTATCATAACTCCCAAATTTGTTTCTTAAATCCTTATGTCTCAATTGTACCCTAACCTTTAGTTTGTAAACCCTAACCCTCTATTCCTATTGTACTCTGTAAACTCTTGTTTGTTATTCACCATTTGTTCTCTGTTTGTTACTGTAAAGCACTGCGTAACTTGTTGGTGTTATATAAATAAATCATGATGATATTTTAGCAGATGATATAATTTTATATTTTTATATATTTTAGATGATGATATTACAGCAGAAAACTACTCCTGTGTGTTCCCCTAGCATAAATAGCAAATAAGACATTAAGCGGCAAATTTACTTATGGTCGAATATCGAGGGTTAATTAACCCTCGATATTCGACTGCCGAATGGAAATCGATATTCGAAGGATTTACGGCAATTCGTTTGATCGAACGATTAAATCCTTCGAATCGTTCGATTCGAAGGATTTTAATCCATCAATCGAACGATTTTTCTTTGACCAAAAAACACTTAGAAAGCCTATGTGGAAGTTCGATTCGAAGTCGTAGTCGAAGGTCGAAGTAGCCAATTCGATGGTCGAAGTAGCCAAAAAAAACATTCGAAATTCGAAGTTTTTTTTATTCTATTCCTTTACTCGAACTAAGTAAATGGGCCCCAACATGAGAATCATCTTCTTCGTTTCTTTGCTCTTCAAATATCCCGGGGCAGACGCATGCACAGTAGAATGAAATAGCCGGCTTTTTCGTTAAAGTTTGGCTTTTCACTCTACTGCGCATGCGCAGCCGCAAGAAGAAAGTAGAAGTCGAAAGACGATGACTCTGTGGTGCTCACTGGAATAACCCCGAGCCGGTGCAGTTTTCTGCTGATAGGAGCACTAATCCAGGTGTCAAGTATGTAAATACAATCACATGGGGGTGCGTAACTTTTGGCACCCCAAGTATAGAACATTTTCCTCCTCCTTTAATAACAATTAAAATATCAGTATTTGAAATAGCGGGGGCAATTAGCATGACAGCTGCAGGGTCACTTTGTGTCCTACACAGCAGTTGTTTGAAGTATATTAATTAGACATCTGCTGGTTGCGGTCTCTCATTCACTATATTTCTCAAACTTAATGGCCAGCCGATTCATTTGCAAACTGGTGAAATCTGAGTGGGCTCCAAATACATTGCACTTCTGTTTTTCTGCACTCTAATAAGAGCCCATATTTTTATATAAAGCCTGAAATGTAGACTATCAACTGCATAAAGGGGAAACACCCTTCTCTTGCTGTTAGATTTCAGATATGTAAGTAAGGTTACATTTTAACTAATCAGGGTCCTTCTTCCTCCTGTTTATAGTGATATCTGTACCCCTGCATGTACTACTTTATAGACAGACATTCTATTCTTACAGCACTGTATGCATAAAGACAAAGAGGGGGCTAAAAATAGCTTAAGAATATGGCACATGCGACTTTAAAACTGATCTTCGTTATTTTTTTTAACGTTTTTTAAATTATTTCCCAGTTTCTTCTGACTTATTCCAGCTTTCAAATTAGGGCCACTGACCCCATCTAAAAAACAAATGCTCTGTAAGTCTACAAATTTTATTATTATTGGTACTTTTTTTTTACTCGTCTTTCTATTTAGGCTTCTCCTATTCGTGTGCAAAAACTAAAGTTGAGAATAAATGTCCAATAAGAAGCTAAAATGATTTAAAGTAACAACAAAACCCAGTCTGAGGATTATGGATTACCAAACAAAAAAATGTAAGACTGATGTGAGACTCATCAGAAATGGATGCAGTGGAAAGTCAGTTTAAAATAAAAGTTGTTGCTGTGAGCCTATGAGTAAGTGCCCAGTCAGGCACAAAACGCGTTAGGCTGTTTTGTCCTAATAAACCATTTTTAATTTTAAATGTACTTTCTACTGCATCAATTTCAGATGATTCTAACACTTAGGGGCAGATTTATCAAAGTGTGAGTTTAGAACTCACCACAATACAACTCACTCACTTTCTATTTATTCCTATGGGATGTTAAGAATCGTATTGATCAGCGGAGTTCACCATCTGATAAATATGCTTTTAAAAATCCCATAGGAATGAATAGAAAGTGAGTGAGTTTTTCTGTGGCGAGTTCTAAACTCACACTTTGATAAATCTGCCCCTAAATGTCAGACATGTTGTGGCATGGTGCTGCATTACTCCTTTCCCCCAGGCCAGTGCATTTTTTCTTTCTAAAAAGAGAACTGACCCCTGGAAAAAAAAGCTTGTATTTATATTTCACTAGGAGGTGCCTAACATGTTGGCACCCACAATTGAATTGGACTTTACTTGTCCTTTAAAGTGTTTTTTTTTTATTGCAGTGTGTTTGCTTTCTGCAAACCACCATATTCATATCTGGTCAAAAAGCTCCTGCCAAATAAAAGTGAACGTCTGACAGCCCAGATTAAGAGAACATTTTAAGTACAATAAATTAAGGAATCTTCATGATCTGATTATACTCCATAATAGTCTCCTTTACAAGCACAAGTAAAACCCCAAGTCCAATTTTAAATGATCTACAATGTATTTGGGCAGTAACCAGAGTCTGCACAGTTTGCCATCAATCATTCCTATGCCTGCCTATAAGTTTTTACACTTACATTTCCAAACAGCTGAGCTGACAAAATGGCAAGCAGAAGACAACCGTAGAAGGCAAACTTCAAATACTTTGCTCTTACTGGGATGGGTTTCTGTTAGCAGCTTTAAACCAGACCAGTCCTATTGGTATTACTATCCTCAGGGAGCTGTATGTTAATTGTGCAAAAAAAAAAAAAAGCCCCAGATTATCTACAGTATGAGCAAAGCTAAAAAACAGCACTGACTGTATATCTTATAACACTTCAATAAAAGACGTTTCCCCATAATATTCTTTACAGGCGATTCTGCTAAACTTCTTTTCTCACCTTCCACCTTGTTTTTGTGCTGCTGTTCTCTGTTTTCTGGGAATCTTTTTTTCACAGCAGCTCCCCCCTTCCTCCTTGGGACAGCTTCTTTTCAGCCTCCTTCATTTAATCACATTCACATCATCTCTTTCTACTCAGGAACTTATTTCTTCTTCTGATGCAGTTGCAGACAGCCAGGCAGAGTACATTTCCAAAGGGCCTTTGTCTTCAGCTGCTCTTCCCTGGTCTGTGCCCTTCCACATGCCAGTCTCACAGCACCAACAATGTCACCATCTTACTGATTGTTCCTCCACTTTCATTCATTCAGTCCTGAAAATGCCCCTTCCCCTCAGTCCCCTCCTGTCCGTTGTTCATCTCTCTTTGCAATTTCTCTACATGGAAAAAGTACTTTGGAGCAGCACTAGGTGTGGTCTGCCTGATTTTCTGATCTAGCCCTCCCTCCTCCTCCTCCTCTTCCTGGGTCCTCTTGGCTTCATCCCCGGAATTCCAAAGGGTGCAGCTGCTACGGTAAGCCTTATGGGACAACTATGTTGTCAAAACACTGGTTATGTTTGTCCCCATCCCTCCTGGTTAATCAAGTTTTTCAAGTCATAATAATCTGGGGATGGGAAAACTGCTCTCAGATTCTTTTATGAGATCATGAAAGCATTACAGTGCCTGTAAATAGACTTTTTTATTTTTGTTGTTGTTTTATTCAGTCTTAGGAGCAGCTTTGCTAAAGGGCGAAATGACAAAGGCTGGGACAATTCGCTAGCGTTACTGCCCGCAGGGACATCGCCGATTTACTAACGGGCGCAGAGAAAGAGGTGGAAGCTACCGGTCATTCGCACTCTATGCCTGGCGACAATTCTCTCTGTCTAATGGACGTTACTCCGCAAATTCACTCAGACCAGACGAAGTACAATGGAGTACACAGATCTTCCTCAATCTTCTGTTACTTACATCATATTCTTTAGTGGAAAAGCATCAAAGTTCAAAAAACACTGGCCAGCGTCGACAGCGTTCAGTGCCCACAGTGAAACCACACATTTTTGGGAAATATCGTTGTCTGAGTGAATTTACGCCTGGTGAAGTGTTGCGTTGGGTGCGAATTGGTCGTTGGCGATTTTTCACAGGTTAGTGAATCTGCCCCTTAGAGTTAAATTTCTATCTTATTTATGTGCAAATCATATCAGAGAAAGGGACAAGAGAAAAGGAAAGAAAAAAATGGAAATAATATATAGTGACATTTGTCCAGGGCCACTATTAAAAGTCACAGGGCCTCGTACAACAACATTTTCGGGGGCCCCTGTTTGAGTGTTATTAAGTAAAAATCTTAAAACTTAAAAACCTGATGCCATAGAAGTCAGAAGGAAGTTTATTTACAACATTCAAGTGCATTTTTTCAAGTTGAGATTAATGCATTGGAGATGTTTATAAATATGAAAGACACAATCTCAGCAAATGTTATTTTTATGGGTGTTTGCTATCTTTGCACAGTGAGAAGGGAGGTGTGGTTAAAGGAACAGTAACGTCAAAAAATTAAAGTGATAAATGGGCTTTTTCTTTCTTTTATTACATGTGCATCCACTGGCTTAGTAAATTTTAGTTTTTGTTGTTTTTCATGGATGATATAGTTTTGATAATATCATGCCATTGTCTCATATGCAACATATTTTCTTCATCTGCATTACATTTGCTGTCATTCTGATTTCATTTGTTTAATATGAAAATCAAATAAAATATATTAAACATAAAAAAATAAAAGTGTTTTTAAAGTAATGAAAATATAATACAGTGTTGCCCTGCACTAGTTAAACTGCTGTGTTTGCTTCAGAAACACTAATATTGTTTATATAAACAAGCTGCTGTATAGCAATGGGGGCAGCCATTCAAAGGAGAAAAGGCTCACGTTACACAGCAGATAGCAAATAAGTTCTATTTGTCTAATGGTGTTATCTTTTATCCATTAGTTAATCTGTGCCATATAGCTGTTTTTCAATTTCCGCCATTGCTCGGTCGGGTTCGGGCCAACCCTGCACCCTTCTTTGCGGATGGTGGGCGGGTCTGGGTTGAGTTCTTCCTCCTGCACTCCCTGCCTGCCACCTTCAACTGCCGGCTTCCAGCTTATATAGCTGCGCACCAGCTCGCCCTGCCCCTTTTGAGACATCATCGGCGGCGCGGGTCAATAAAGGGAAGCCGGAAGTCGGTCTTGGCCAGCCATGGGTGGACGGAGGGATGAGGATTGCGGATAGGGTGCGGGACAGGAAAAACCTGACCCGCACATCACTAGTGTCCAGGGCACATCAGGGCATTTATTTTAAGGGTCCTCCTGGTGAACTCAATAGCCCTTGTCCCAGAACAAAACAATAGCATACAGATATAGTACAATTTTCTTTCAGTAAGGAGAAAAAAAATGTAATTTATATTTTGATGGAGTTTTACCAGTGCTTTGTAAAAGGGAAACCTTGCTTTCTCTTCCAGTGACATTTTGCAGAGTGCTAAACTTTATAACATGTAATGCAACAAACAGGTGTACAGTGTAGGCATTACTTTTGTCTCATAACATTATTAGGCTCAACTGCTATATATACCCACCCAAAAAGTATGCTTTTCAGGGTCACAGAGCCCCCATCCCCAATACGTCCTATGCAAATGACAGCTAGAATCTAATCCATAAAGCAGGACAGGACTGTAGCTAATAATGGTTATCTGACAGGGTCTGTATAACTGTGACCAAATTCTCTGAATCGAATCCATTACACTAATGTCATCCAGGGTGTTGTCTCTACTGAATTTAAGAAAATGCTAATACTGCCTTGAAACCCTCTGTTTGTTGCCCACCCCAACGTTATGCACATACAGGATAGATTTATTTCACACTAAAATCAGCCTGTAGCACAGTGACAGGCAGATTCCATTGAAGTCATTAACAACAGCATATTCCACTACCTGCCTCTAAGTGCCCAGGCACAAGGCACATACTTGCTGCCGCTGCTTTTCGAAGTAGCTACTGCATGATGCACATATTTTACCACCAGCAACTTACGTTACTGCAGGTGGGAAGGAAACTTTTAAATGTTTTGCTACCCGTACTAGAGTTGATTAAGTGTGGGAAAAATACATCTTATGCAAAGGGCCCTAAAAGTTTTATTTTACCAGAGGGGATTGGGGTGGGCTCTTGACTAAATTCCTTTAACAATTGGGGCAAATGTATATAAATGTGGGCCTGCAGGCTGAATATTTGCTCAGCCCACTCCTGGACAGACTTAATTTGGACTGGGAGCCAGAGATAAATGTGTGGTGTGTGCCCACCCTGCCCCTCCATCTGTACATCCCCAGTCATCTGGAAACCACATAATTTCTGGGACCCCTGCAGTATCAGAGTCTACTTCTTCTGTTGTTACTCCCCTGCTTTCAGACACTGGCTGACCATAGTACCACATTGCATTTTAAAAGGATAACATGCCCATTAAACAGAGCCAAGTAAAAATGATTTGCTCTAAAATATTTTAATTAACCCAATAGACTGTTTAAAAAACTGGTTGGACAGTGCTAGGTGCAACAGCTTTCAATGGGTGGGGATACTGAACAGAGTACTGCCTAAGGGTAGGACTACGCAAATGTTTTCGGCACGCTCCGAAGCAATGCGACAAATGCCCGCAACAAATCGAATGCAACGGAAATAAGGTAAGAGATAGAAATGTCGTTTGATGTCGCATCGTTGATCCGACGCAACACCACTGTCATGTCGTGTCGGATCAACGCTGCGACTTCATACGACAATGCATTCACTTACCTTATTTCCGTTGCATGTGATTTGCCGGTGTTTTGTCGCAGCGCGTTGGATCACGCCGAAAACGTCCGTGTAGTCCTACCCTTAACCGGAGAATCTGTTGCTATGAAATATCCAGGCAATCACTTAATCTCTGTGTGCCACACCTACAGCAAATTTTGCTGGGATGGGGTTTTGCCTAATACCCTAGTAGCACGCAACACAATAGAGATTTTGCACCTGTGATTTTAAGTAGTTAAAGAGGCACCACCAAATCACGCTGCACTGCCTGCTACAGGAATAGCCCAAAACCACTTTGAGGAGATACATGGGGTTAACTTTCACTTCTAGTTCAGGTAGTCCTGGTTTGTTATCTATAGCCTTTGGGCGGGAAGTACTTTCCATTGGCCCAATAATGTGATGACAAGTTCCTGTCCACAGCTATTAAATTAGAGGGAGCTAATAATGCTTTCTCTTTGCATTACTCATATTAACATGGGTAGACACAGGCTGGGAACTGTAAATGAAACCAACCCTGGACTGCTAATAGGTATCTTTTATTGTTGACCTTAAAAAATTCTGCTTTATGTTACCACTACCAGTGCCACTGTATTTCTAAATCTATTACTCATGTAAGTTCCTATCTCTTTGCTGCCAGCCCTGTCAAACTATGTCAGGCACTTTTATGCTCACAGTACTTGGTGTAGGACTACCAGATCAATTAATTGGGTTCTATTAAATTTCAACTAGAAGGGATGTCCCCAAACTGCCAGGGCAATAGCACATGAGGAAATAACAGTTGCCGCTGCTAAATCTCCCTACCGGGGTTAACAGAAATAGTCTGTTTAGTTTTTCAGAAGTTTCCTGAAATTGTCTCAATTTCCCCAAAGGAAACTTTTGGAAAAATGGAGTGCTGCATATGTTTTCCCACTGGCTATTTAGGTTATTGCCAGTTGGGAAGCATTTTGAGGATATTGACCCGTAGAAGAGATTTATCTTGGGTGATCTCATGTGCCATTGCCCTTAAAGTTTTACTGTGTCCCCATTATCCCCAACTAGATCTCCTTTCCAGCACTTAATTTAGCACATCTTCTGCTGTGTAAGAATGGCTTGGATGATTTTTTGGACAGACATAATATCCAAGGCTATTGTGATACTAAACTCTATAGTTAGTATAGGTATGGGTATAAAGAATTTTAATTAAAAGTAGGGAGGGGTGTGTGTATGGATGATGGGTTTTCATTTGGAGGGGTTGAACTTGATGGACTTTGTCTTTTTTCAACCCAATTTAACTATGTAACTATGTAACTATGTAACTATGTGTATAACAGTCTATTACAGGGGTTGTTTACCTTTCAAACACTTTTCAAGTCAGTTGGTTTCAGAGTGTACGCAAGAGACTAATTTCATTGGATGATAGCTAAAATTGAAGTTTGAACCTTAATGTTCCAGCTGTGATTAAATAATAACTTGGGTTGAAGGAAGTTGCAGTGGATAGTAAAAGGTTTAGCATTAGAGCTGTTTCTTTAATGAAGGGAGCATGTCCCACGGAAGGCACGGTAGAAGATCACAATGGCTGCACAACATGTAATGGTCATATCCTGAGTTAGACCAAACCTTACCATGTACCCATATAATGCCTCCCCTACCCAACATATTAAGGTTCCCTACATGCTTAAAGATGAATACTTGAACAACATTGTTTAATTAAGTGGCATATTAAAGAATCTTACCAAACTGGAATATATATTTAAGTAAATATTGCCCTTTTACATCTCTTGCCTTGAAACACCATTTCCTTATGGTCTGTGTGCTGCTTCAAATCATCTAACCAGAAATACTGCAGCTCTAACTGTAACAGGAAGAAGTGTGGAAGCAATAGACAGAACTCTGTCTTTTAATTGGCTCGTGTGACCTAACATGTGTGGTTTGTTTGTGTGCACGGTGAATCATACCATCCCAGGGAGCAGCCTGAAGGGTTACTTTTCTTGTCTCTTGTTCTATCCGATGTTATGGCCTGCAACTGTTCTAAGTTTTTGCTGACCCAGACATCTTGTCTTTCTTTTATGCTATATTCTTGCACAATATGAGTACATGCAGTACTTGGCATAAACATGTTTTTCGCAGCTGCATTTCCAAGGTTATATTACACGCATGTAACACATCAATATTTTGGAATATTCTTTGTCCTTGAGTTTCATATAAGTTGTTGTAATACTAACAATGAACTGAACTTGTTATGAGTCTCACTGCCTACTAGTGTCTCTCTGTACAAGCTCCCGGATCCGAGGACGTACGGACGCGATGTGAAGGTGACCCCGGGCATCAGTAGCCGGTTACCCCAACACACCCCTTGCCACGCCGGCATATGCACAGTGTCTGTGCGCATGCTAGCGGTGCGTGGTAATGCGTTTGCAAATTTTAAGAAGCAGATGTGGGTGAGGACCTGACCCAGTCTGACCCTGCAATGGCATATACTACTGAAAAACTATATTAATGGTTTATTTACATGAAGCAGGGTTTTACATATGAGCTGTTTTATGCAATATCTTTTTATTGAGACCTACATTGTTTGGGGATATAGTTTTCCTTTAAGCAATGCTGAAATGTATTTGGTGCTGCCAATAAAGCTTGTTTAAAGGAAAACTATACCCCCCAAACAATGTAGGTCTCTATAAAAAGATATTATATAGAACAGCTCATATGTAAAATCCTGCTTCATGTAAATAAACCATTTTCATAATAATATACTTTTCTAGTAGTATGTGCCATTGGGTAATCATAAATAGAAAATTGCCATTTTAAAAAATAGGGGCCGCCCCCCTGGGATCATACGATTTACAGTGCACACAAACATACCAACAAACCATACTTGTTAGATCACATGAGCCAATTAACAGACGGTTGTCTTTTGCTTCCACACTTCTTCCTGTTACAGTTAGTTATAGTAGTTCTGGTCAGGTGATCTCTGAGGCAACACAGACCATCACGAAATGGTGGTTCAAGGCAAGAGATGTAAAAGATTTACTTAAATATACAGACCAGTTTGCTAAGATTATTTAATATGCCACTTAATATGATGTAAACTATCTGTTGCTTAAGTGTTCATTTTAGGGGTATAGTTTTCCTTTAATTGACTGGGGGTGGAACTTGGGCTACTATGCATTGTTCTGCTTGTCAGTCAGTTATGACCACTTCCTGTGGTAAAGGACATGCCTAGTCCTCACTCCAGCCAGGGCACGAGGCAGAGACGATGGCCTCTCACACTAGCTCTGATATGGATGACATTTTTAAAAGGTAAAACACAATTTAAATCTTTTTTTTCCTGTGGCACTGTAAATTTAAAGGAAAGGGAGAGAATGTGAGGCTGACACGGTCTTTAAAGCCTATTTTGCTACTGATTTTAAAGTTGTTGGTTTTTTTTTTTTTTTAAACTTGTATTTCTATTCTCTTTAGTTTGTGCATTCATTTCTTGTACTTTTACTGTTCGTTTGTGCTGGGAAAGGTGTAAAAGTCATTTGCCACAAACTAGTGGTAAAAATTACATTTTTTTTTACATGAATATAAAACAAGAGTACTGCATGAATACAGGGTTAAATATTCAGACAAAAGGGAGAGGGATCCCTGTAACCTGATCCTTTACTGAGATCCTGTTTCCAGACAGAGCAAAGAGCAGCAGCTTTTGTGTAATAGCTAGTTTTACTCCCACCTCTCATTCAGAGCTTTGTGCATGTCTTCATGCCTCCCAATATGCTGCTAAAAATTGTGCTCTACACAGATTTCCAGTAATTCCTTTCTCTTATAAATGTATTTGGCATGGCACTGCTGCTTTCAAACTTCCCACTCCGTGTTCACTGCTCAGTCAGAAAAGCATGCTTTCACACCCCCTATGCTCCCACATAAGCTCCCTGCAGCAGCATTCCTGCCCTCGTCTCTTCACCATACATTCTACCAACCAACTACTTTCTTCCATTCTCTGTTGCTGCCCACCTGTACAATTCTCCCCAAGCTTTCTCCCTGTATGAGGAGGATATATCAATAATGGGGGGGGGGGGGGGGGTTGGTGAAGAGTAGAAATGACATGGAAAGAAGTCTGACACTGGGGATGGAGTGCAAGAAAGATGGGGAACTTCACAGAGCTGGAGAGTTTTGCAGTGGGCAGGTGCATTAAAATTTGTGTGCAGTGTTGGTGTAGTACAGCCTTATCAGTTCATTACCTTAAGGTGGCCATAGATGCACAGATAATATCGTACAAAACAAATTTTCGTAAGATATTCGGGGCGTGTATGGTGAGAAAAGAGCCGATATCAGCAGAAGACTCTCCGTCGATCGGGTTGGACGGAAAATTTTAATCAGGTGCCTTTAACATCATCCATTGTTAGTGCGGAATCGTCAGATACAGGTAGAATTCTATTGTTTCTACCGGTGTATCTGACTATTCAGCTCTACACGTGTGTATTGAAACAAACAATCTGTCTTGGAAAGATCTTAATTGTTACATCTATGGCCACCTCAAGGCTTTGCTATTGCCAATTGAAGCTACGGCTTCTGTCCCCATTCATTTTCTCAACTTTCCCACTCCTAGCTGTTCGGGGCTACCTTTTATTTCCCATGGAGCTTTGCACTCCAGATTTGCAAGTTGAGGCATGAGGTGGCTTGTGGAGAGACTGTTGTACCAGTTACCTGGTTATAAATAGACAAAAACCATTGTTTTTGTTTTAAAGGAATTGTTCAACGTAAAAATAAAAACTATAACTACTGTGCAAAATAAAAAAATGTTTCTAATATTGTTAGTTAGCCAAAAAAGTAATGTATAAAGGCTGGAGTGACTGGATGTGTAACATAATAGCCAGAACACGACTTCCTGCTTCTCAGCTCTCTTGGTTTACACTGATTGGTTACCAGGCAGTAACCAATCAGAGACTTGAGGAGGGGGGGCATATGTGTCATATCTGTTTTTGAATCTGAGCTGAATGCTGAGTATCAATTGCAAACTCACTGAACAGATATGTCCCATGTGGCCCCCCTTCAATTCACTGACTAACTCAGAGTTATAAAGCTGTAAAGCAGGAAGTAGTGTTCTGGCTATTATGTTAGACATCCAGTCACTCCAGCCGTTGTACATTACATTTTTGCCTAACTATATTACAAAACATTATTTTGCACAGCCTATCTATTTACCCAGTTTTTATTTTCAAACTGAACTGTTCCTTTAAAAGTTTAAATATATTCCTAGTATTAGCAGAAATGCAATAGTTACACTTTAAGCATTCTGCTAATTCCCTTTTCTCTTTTAGGATCTATGCCAGGATGGAACATCAAAGCTGGGTAAGGGTCCTTCTGTCATTTAAACCTATTAATTGGTGGCCTTGACATGATGAGAGAGACTTGCTGATACCTTGTGATTACAAATACCGCAGCGTTCTGACGGGCCATACTCTCCCATGAGTCTTCTCTGGTGACTGTATTGAAGGCTAACCACTCCGTTTTTTTCTTCCCTTCCTGTCCTTAGACAGTCATGAGGCACATACTCTGCTTAAAAAAGGTAAATAATGGATCCCACGGTTGTCTTATATACATCAAATAAGATTGCTGTACTAAAATAGTGATCAGTGGTTCTTTGGTGGACTTACAGCAGAATTTTTTTTCATGTAGGAGCAATTAACAATTGGGGCAGAAGTCTAACATTGGGGATGGAGTGCAAGAAGGACAAAGAAAGGAGACTTCACAGAGCTGGAGTGTTTTGCAGTGGGCAGGTACATTAAAATTTGTATACAGTGTTGTAGTACAGCCTTATTGATTCAAGCAATGGCTTCTGTCCCTTCTGTCCCTTTTCTAGCTATTTTAGGGTTTAGTTATCCTTTATACCTATTAATTGGTGGCCTGGACATGATGAGAAAGACTTGCTGATACCTTGTGATTACAAATACCGCAGCGTTCTGACTGGCCATACTCTCCCATGAGTCTTCTCTGTCTGTCTGTACTGAAGGCTAAACACTTTTTTTTTTCCTGTCCTTAGACAGTCATGAGGCGCATACTCTGCATAAAAAGGTAAATAATGTATATGTATATGTCTTGTATGTGTCAAATAAGATTGCTATATTAAAATAGTGATCAGTGGTTCTTTGGTGCAGCAGAAACGTTTTTCCATTCATGTAGGATAAGTCTCCTTACCATTATGTAAGAACTTGTTTGATCTTACCCACCATGCAACTGGAAGGTAATATACAGGATTTAGTGCTTTCTTAGGATAGAGCAACAAGCAACGCTGACTCGGGCCTGCTTGAGTAGGTGCAGACAAGTCTATGGAAAAGCCAAAAGAGAACAAAACCTTCCACTATATGACTGACTTTAGCACTGCAACACAGGGCTTCAATATGCAAGGACTCTCCATACTTGTCTTTCTATGCAGACATACACAGTGGAAGTTGGCAGCTGCCATATTAGAATTCCTTGCAAATTCTGAGCAGGATCATGGTCACTGGAATCCAAGTACAGATCACCTTCCAGTGGCCAGAAATCACCAGGGAACAAAAAATGTCAAGGGTGGCAGCTACCAAACAACCTGTGTAAAGTAACATGCTTGGGGGATTTTAATAGGCATCTAGTGCATCATGGCAGTGCTGGGTTTTATGGATGTGAGACACAGCATGAATTTGAAGGCTGCCACCCCTGTGATGTCTAGCTCTGCACAGGCATAATTTTTGAATGACCCTCGAGTAGACAATACTCCCCAGCTTAAACTGGAAGATGTGTCAATGTAAAACAAATTCTATTATTTACATCCCCACTCTGATGCACCAATATGTTCTATAGCAAACCCTCTTCTGCCTATTTCACTTTACCAAATAACTGTACTGTGTTGGAGGAGTTAGTGCAAGCAGTAACTAAAGATGGATAAACTTTTTTTTTTTTTTTGCTGTTGTACAGGCTTCTTGGAGAAAAGCGAACAATGACCATTGCTGTTGGGTAGCGTAAAATATGGTAGCTGTGCAACTCTGCATATAGAGACGGTACAGGAGAGCCCTGGTTTATTTTTAAAGTGCCACCAGTGTGATTTGAGAGGGAGCTGGGGTCCTATTCAGCTGTCAAGTTTCTCTTAAAGGGAATTACACCAACCAACCCTATGGTAATGACCCAACACACTGCAGCTTTGGGAAGAGGAAAGGACTTCTTTGCAAAAAAATGTAGTTACTTATGTGGCTTGCCAAAAAACACTTATTGTTTAGTACTTTTTTTTTTAAATACTGTAGACCTGTCTTTCCTGTGTGAATGATGACATCTTGACTAGAGTCTCTGAAATATTATGAAGCCTAAAGTAAACGCTCTGACACACTTCAGCCATTAATACTGTATGGAATTACTGTTGTTCCAAAATAATCTTAACAAATATATCTTTGTCTGCAGGTAGTAACCCTGGGCGCCTCAAACTATCACCTCTGGTATATGGTAAGCTTAATTATTAAATGGCTGCAGCATGAGTGATGAAAGTGTTGGACTAGAGTCTCTGACATAATGTTGATGCTTTAGTAAACGCTCTGACCTGCTGCACATATCTAGTTGGAATTAAATAACATTTGTTACCAGGTTAATGTAGCGTTACTAATGTAACATAATCATGTTTGTACATCATAAAAAAATATATATAATTTAAGGATATGGTCAAAGTCTAAATTATTGGTGGGGTGTGGAATTTTAGGCAACCCCAGTGATTGCAATCGCTTACGGATACCTTGGTTTGGTGTACCTTTCAGCAAGCACCACAGAACAATCCTCTTAAAAAGTTGTATTTGTACCTGATGTACTTTAAGGTAGCAGGAGGAAGAATTTACTTTAACTATATAAATCATAAGTCCATTAGCTATCCTTCTGGGTAATCCTATAAACAGATCCTATAAACAGTTAAGGCTGTGCTCAACATCTGTAATAACCCATCTTGTTAAAATTTATGGTGTTGTTAAAAGGAACTACAAATGGCTGCACACTTTATTTTATACAGGCTTTTACAAGGCCCTTACTTTTTTGAGGATAGAGGACCTTTACCGTGTTTGTCTCTGCCAGGGATCCAAAGAAGGCTGCTGACAGTACTGTGCAACCCTGCAAGTAGAGGCAAGGTATGGAGGAGCCCTGGGTATTTTTTTTTTTTTTATGGAGTTGGAGATGGGGCCCTATGTGGATTGTGACACATGCTCATTTAGGTATACTTATATTAAGTGTCTAAATGTTATGACTTGCCATAATTTATATACACATTTGGCTGTACTTTGGGACATAGGGAACTTTCAGGTTAAGCCTCCTCTCTTCAGGAGGCTGGACCTCTACTGTATATCCCTCCTGATTTATCTCCCACAAGGCAGGTTTTTTCAGTGTTCTCCAGAGCCTTGTACTCTTGAAGCTGTAGACAAGAATTTAATGTCGGCACTGAAACATGAGTATGACTGTAGCCAAGTCCATTCCAGGATTTGTCTGTGTGGGGGTTCACTTGCTTAGTAGGGAGAGCCTAAAATATGTTCTGATTAATAGAGAACTGAGGAGCTTTCTCCTTTGGTGTCACTTCTGCTGGCAAGCACTTTTTTTGGTCTCCTCTGCACCAGAATACATGCTAAACAGTTTTCCTCCTGCACACCCAACTAAACTGCCATAGCTGTATGCCCATTCCTTCAGATGTTTTGCTTGACTCCTTGCAAGCCACGACTTAACATAAAGCTCAGTTGTCCAAGCTTTGCTTAATTAAGTTTGAAATAAAAACAGAAGCCCATTATTTAGGCTCAGGAATATATATATTTTTTCATATCTAGTTTTATGGACTGTGCTGACTAACGAGTTTTCTGATTTGAACCCGGTTAATAACTTTATCTTACAAGTGTGGGTGATGACATCTTGACTAGTCTCTGAAATATTATGAAGCCTAAAGTAAACGCTCTGACACACTTCAGTCGTTAATACTTTATGGAATTACTGATGTGCCAAAAGAATGTAACAAATATATCTGTCTGCAGGTAGTAACGCTGGAAGCCTCAAACTATCACCTCTGGTATATGATAAGCTTAATTCCACATCTGCAGCATGAGTGATGAAAGTGTTGACTAGAGTCTGACATAATGTTGATGCTTTAGTAAACTCTTTGATCTGCTGCAAATATCAAGTTGGAATTAAATAATGTAACATTATCAGGTTGCCAAAATAATGTGACAAATCTATATCTTTGTCTGCAGGTAGTAAGTAACACTGGAAGCCTCAAACTATCCTCTGGCATCTGGTAAGCTTACTTCATGTAAGGAGCTGCAGCATGAGTGATGAAAGTGTTGGACTAGAGTCTCTGACATAATTTTGATGCTTTAGTAAACGTTCTGACATGCTGCAAAAATCTTTTCAGGCTAAAACTACAAATGTATGTATAATACTACAAATGTATTTATGTATTTTTAGACCAAAGGGTAAGGCACACAGGCAGATTCCCCTACCTTCCCTCTAGCTATAATGAAAAATCGCCAGCAGGATGGCACTTGCGTCTTAGTTTTTTGAAGTCACCCGAAGTTTCCTGGTGATGCGAATTTAGAAAACGAAGCGATGTGAGCCAACCTGCTGGCGATTTTTCATTATAGCTGGTGGGAAGGCCGTTCTGTGAGATTGTCACCCTGAAGAAGAGGCGAATTGTCACCGGGGCAACTAATCTCCCTGAATCTGCCCGTGTGCCCTTACCCTAAATAACTGAGAAACCACAAAAAGGCAAACTATTTTGGCATATCAATGTCTGTCATACTGTTATATTTTAGGTGAACAACCCCTTTTAACAGATTTGTCAGAAACAGATTGCGTTGAGGTGGATTACATGGTAAAATGAGTTTATTTTGCTTTACAGGCCTTCACAAAAGCAACATTGTTTGGAGGGAAGATGCTTCAAGAGGAACAGTGTTTGTTAAACAAAATATTACATTATGTAACGCTTGTCTTAATAAACCCTTTGTGTTTGCAGTCTGTTTTGGTACGTGTGATATGTCACATGGTAACATTTTAAATGCAACACTAAAAATTCAGTTATAATTTTGTAGTCTTCACCATTCCCAAACCCCATTGTTCCAATTGTCACATAATGATGTGGGCACTTTGGCACAAGCGAGTTTAAAGGGGTATTAAACTCCTAAACTATTTAATAAAAGGAGTGCAGAGAATGTAGACCAGATACTGCTTTCTGTCTCCTGAAACAATGTTGCGAGCAGATAGGTTTATTAAGACATAGTGAAGACCTGATTACCCACTCAGTTTTTTTGGTTTGACTTAAAACAATGTAACAGTAAACACTTTATGGACTGTAAGTAGCAATTACATTACAAATAACTTTAAAGGGATACTGTCATGTGAAAACATTGTGCGGTTAGTGGGATTCGAACGATTGCACATCTTACAATTTTTCAGCCGACATCTTTCAGAAAATTGATTGGCCAGGTTAAAAAATCTTTCAGTCCCAGTGCAATCTATCTATGTTTGCAGGGCCAAGCAGGCAGCTCCCCTTTGTTTTCCTGGCAAATTGGTCTTTTTAGTTGATGGGACAATTTGTACGATTGTTCCGAGAAAATCGTGGTCTCACAATGAGGATTGGATCTTTTAAAAAAAAAATCTCAACATCTATGGCCAGCTTTAGGTTTAGTTTGAGGAGATTTAGTTGCCTGATGACAATGTGCCAGGATCAGGCAACTAATCCTCATGACGCAACTTCGGGTGAACTTCACAAAGAAACTTCAGATATAATCGGCTTTGTAGCATCAGCTTATATTCCATACAAACCTCATTTTCTGCTTGATACTTTGTGACGAGCCCTAAGCTTAGCTTCTCAACAGCTGCTCAGAGCCCACTGAGCATGTGAGTGTTGCTGACACTTTCCAAGATGGTGACCCCCTGTGACAAGATTGAAGTCCTGGATCATTGCTGCTATTGAGAAGCTGAAACTTTAGGCTGGTGCAATAAGTGTAGTATATAAAATATGGCATTTTTAGGTTTTATTTCTCCTTTAAAGGGGGTAAAGAGCAAGAGGTGGCATTGCAAAAGGTGCCCTCTCATATGTGAATCGTACTGCACAGCCTCTCCTCTTATTTGGCTCTTAGCAAGAATTTACCAGGGGGCTGCAGGAAGGGTTCAAATAATAAACATATACTGCTATGGTAAAATTGGCCTTAACAGCTGAATAATAAGGTGGGCCTCCAGCCTGACGCGAAAATGCCAGAGGGGCTGCTGTAACGTGTTGTAGAAAGTCACTATTTAATGGGCTAGTGGGGGCAGTTTGGGCTTTTATGTACTTGGAATGCCAGGGCCTATTTGGACCCCCAGACCTGCCCCCGCTCCACTGTAAATTGCCCCCTAATTGTAGGACTGTTGTAGTTTTGTCAGATGCATTGGTGTTTTGCCACACTTCCCAGTATAGATTATTTCAGCTAGCAGTGTTATATGATAAAATGACATTAACTTCTAGTGATGGGCGAATTTGGGGAGTTTCGCCAAAATATTCGCTAATTTCCTGAGAAATTCACGTAACGGCAAAAAATTCGCTAAACCGTTTTTTGGATGCCGGACCAAATTCACCGGTGAAAATGCACAGTTGTCCCTTTTTTTTTTTTTTTTTTTTTTTTTGACACCGGCGAATTATCGCAGCGGTTTCGCAAATTTTTTCACTGACGGTGAATCACAGGAATTCGCACCTGGCGAATAAATTTGCCCATCACTATTAACTTCAAATCAAATGCAATTTCTATTCAAATCCTGCTAATCTGAGTGAAAATGCAGGTTTACTATTGCTTGTATTGTTACAAAAATAATTAAAAGAAATAGTTTATCTTTAAAAAAAAAAAAAAAAAAGAGAATACAGGTTAACATGACGTTTTTACTTGCAGCAATTCATATCAAAAGTAGCTTATATATGATAAAACTCTTTATATGTTAAAGCGTTCACAAAGAGAAAGGTAATTATTGCTCTGAAGTAAAGTATAGGTGCTGGTAATATAAAGAGAATGAAGGAGAGGCTGGAAAGTGGTACTGATGCTGGTATGATGCTGGGAGGAGGGAAGGGGCTGGTACCTGGAGATGATGCTGAAATGGAAAAAGAGGAAAATGATGGGGGTGGTAGCGATGATGCTGATGATGAAGACAGATGAGATATATGGGGGATGGGTCATTGCAAAGAGAGGAGACGGAAGCTGAAAAGAGACAGGACAAATAAAGGACTGTATAGTAGCAGCACTAGCACATAACTGCAACATTCTATAGCACTGGGATTTGATTCAAAAAGAAAATCATGACAAGTCAGTCACAAGGAATCCAGCAGCTGCTGCAGGCAGAGAAGAGAGCGGCTGAGAGAGTGTCTGAGGCCAGAAAACGTAAGATGTGAATTAAATGCACAAATGTTATACATGTTATACATACAAAGGACACCACCATTTATACTGCATGGCTATATATATATATATATATTCCAAAAGTACCTGCACTCATACACTGGTCAATGGTGGGTGCACGGTCAAAGTATAATATCCACAGTTCAAAATGGACCAGTCAGATTTATTGACACATCTCTCGTGTATTCCAACGTTTTGGCCCTCGGGGCCTTTTTCAGAAAAGGACAGCACCGTATCATGGGCAAAAAGCCTCCACTGTAACCTGGCCACGACCAGAGACACAGTTACGTTTCAAGCCACATCCTGGCTCTTTATCAAACTAACCAATACATTGTTACAACTTCCTTTTTAAGGCACTCTAAAAAGCACCCTCTAGTGTTCATTAACTGGTATGGTTACAATATATTTTAAAAAAACAGATAGCAAACAATTTGACAGATTTAAACAATGTAACAATCTGAATATAGACATTATTTCATATTGCCACTGGCACTTATCTGATCCTGTCTTCAATACTGTTCGCATAATTGTGAATAATTTATTCTGTAAAAGATAAATATTAAAAACATGATTAAAACCAACATTATTAGAAAATTGCCTGTAGATCGTATTCTTTATTAAGGCCATTGGGGGCTAGGGTTTCTAAACGCCGAATCCAGTATGCTTCTCTCTTTAAAAGTTTTTTTACCCTATCACCTCCTCGTCTGGGGCGGGGTATCATTTCTAACACCTGGAATCGTAATTGTTGTACCCCATGACCCATCTCTACAAAATGTCCCGCTACTGCTTGCTCTGTTTTTTTCGTTTTAATAGCCGATTTATGCTCCCGTATCCTCTCACGCACTTGTCGGGTTGTTTGCCCTATGTAAAGAAATCCACATGGACATTTTATCGCATAAACTGCAAATGTGGTTAAACAAGTATGGTAGCCTTTGATCTTGATTGGGGTACCTTTACGAGGATGATAGACATTCGGACCCTTTAAACAATTTGTACAACAGTTACAATTTAAACATGGAAACGTTCCATTTTTTCGTGGTTGTAGGGTCGTCTGTCTGTCATCCACCCCTCCTAGGTCAGATTTAACCAACTTAGACCCAATGGTACGTCCCTTCTTGTAGGACATTACTGGAGGTAATTTAAAAGCTTCCACGTTAGGGATACCATCCTTTAGGAGGCTCCAATGTTTATTCAATATATTTGCAATTTGGGGACTTATTGGAGTAAATGTAGAGATAAAAGGAATACGTTCTAATTGTTTGTGGGGACCACTTGACAACACTTTGTCCCTATCTAACTGTTCCACCTCTAATCGTTGCTGTGTAAGTAATTCTTTAGGGTATCCTCTAGTCCTAAATTTGTCCTGCATTTCATTAAGTCTATCTCCTAAAATTCTCGGTTCGCTGACTATACGTTTAATGCGAGTGAATTGGGACTTTGGCAAGGCCTTTTTTACCTGGATAGGATGGGCTGAATCATAATGTAAAAGGGTGTTTCTGTCTGTTGGTTTGGTATAGAGGTCTGTGAGTAACTTACCACCAGACCTATATACACGGGTATCGAGAAACGAAATTTCAGATGTATGTATATGCAACGTAAACTTAATACAGGCAGACACTGAATTAATGTGTTCAACAAATGCATCCAGGGTCCAACGGGGCCCCAACCATACCATAAAGACATCATCGATGTAACGACACCATCGAAAACAATGGTTACGATATTCAGTATTGGTATAGATGTATTTTTCCTCAAACCTGTTCATGTATATATTTGCATAAGCTGGGGCCAAGTTGGACCCCATGGCAGTGCCCCTAATTTGCATATAGAATTTATCTTGAAAAAGAAAATAATTGTTTCTCAACACCATTTCCAAACAGTTTATCACAAACTCTTTTTGGGACCCATCCAAGGAATCATCATTCTCCAACTCCAAGTGGACCGCCTCTACACCCCCATCATGTGGGATGGAGGTGTAGAGGCTTTCCACATCTAGAGTAACTAATAGAACATCGTTTGGTGGCAAATCCATATCTCTCAATTTTGACACAAAATCCCCCGTATCTTTTATGTATGATTGATGTTGCATAACATAAGGGTTAATGACTTTATCAACAAATACTGAAAGGGGCGTGAATACTGAATCCACACAGGACACAATTGGTCGTCCTGGTGGATTTTCCAGATTTTTATGAATTTTTGGCAAAACATAAAAAATTGGGTGTACCGGATTTTCATTCTGTAAGAATGCGACCAAAGAATTATCGATAATTTCAGATTTTGAGGCCCTTTCCACTAATTCTGCTATCATTCTTTGTATTCTGGGAAGAGGGCTGGTGGTGACGTGTACATATGTGTTGGCGTCAGCTAGTTGGCGTACAATTTCTTCCACATACTTGACTTTATCCATCACCACCAGAGCACCCCCCTTATCCGCAGGTTTTATAACAAGTGTTTGGTTAAGCATCAAATCATTAAGTATGGAATGTTGTTCCTTGGTTAGATTTTGTGGGGTAAAACGTCGGTCACCCTTCCTGACTTTATCTTCCAAATTACAAACATCCTTGGTCACATTCTTAATGTAGGTGTCAATAAATATATTGTTACTGTCAGGCATATACCTACTGGGTCGCTTTAAATTTAATTCTTTCCCCCTAAAAGTATTCAGCATTAAAGGGAGATTTACACTTTCCACCCCTGCAAAGTGTGACTTAAGTTTAATTGCCCGAAAAAATCTATATAACTCAAGGTCCAAATCAAAAAAGTCTGGATTTGAAGAAAGTCCAAAAGAAAGCCCCTTTTCAAGTACCTGTAGTTGAGGTTGTGTCAAAATGACTGAAGAAATGTTCACCACCGTTTTGGCCGACGCCGATTGTATGCTCGTGGCTGTTTTTTTGTGTTTGCGCCCTCCACGCTTTCTTCCTCCGACGTGGCTGTGGCCTGAGATCCATCTAAAAAAGATATCGAGGATGTAGATGCTGGGGAACCTGGAACTGAACCGGTCAGTCCTGCTCCATCGCGTCTCTCTGTAGTACCTCTAGGTCTCGGTTGGTATGGCGGCTTGCGGCTCCTTGGGGACCCTCCGTATCCCTTTAGCTTCCACCGATAAACATTGCCTGCCTTGAAGCCATTGTGAATAAATGCTCACTTGACCTGATGTTGCTGACAATGGAACAGTTGCAATCGGCACTACCCGAAGTGAAGGGAGAAGCTGACCGGGCAGAGGAGAACATCCGGAACTCTTTCGCCATACCGGCTGTATCCGGGGGGATGACAAAGTTGACGGACCATCTTGCTAAGTTCCGGGCGGAAGTAGAGGCGCGCAAACGGAACAAGTTCCAACGGGACGCCGAAGATTACAAGGCAGGCAATGTTCATCCCACATGATGGGGGTGTAGAGGCGGTCCACTTGGAGTTGGAGAATGATGATTCCGTGGATGGGTCCCAAAAAGAGTTTGTGATAAACTGTTTGGAAATGGTGTTGAGAAACAATTATTTTCTTTTTCAAGATAAATTCTGTATGCAAATTAGGGGCACTGCCATGGGGTCCAACTTGGCCCCAGCTTATGCAAATATATACATGAACAGGTTTGAGGAAAAATACATCTATACCAATACTGAATATCGTAACCATTGTTTTCGATGGTGTCGTTACATCGATGATGTCTTTATGGTATGGTTGGGGCCCCGTTGGACCCTGGATGCATTTGTTGAACACATTAATTCAGTGTCTGCCTGTATTAAGTTTACGTTGCATATACATACATCTGAAATTTCGTTTCTCGATACCCGTGTATATAGGTCTGGTGGTAAGTTACTCACAGACCTCTATACCAAACCAACAGACAGAAACACCCTTTTACATTATGATTCAGCCTATCCTATCCAGGTAAAAAAGGCCTTGCCAAAGTCCCAATTCACTCGCATTAAACGTATAGTCAGCGAACCGAGAATTTTAGGAGATAGACTTAATGAAATGCAGGACAAATTTAGGACTAGAGGATACCCTAAAGAATTACTTACACAGCAACGATTAGAGGTGGAACAGTTAGATAGGGACAAAGTGTTGTCAAGTGGTCCCCACAAACAATTAGAACGTATTCCTTTTATCTCTACATTTACTCCAATAATTCCCCAAATTGCAAATATATTGAAAAAACATTGGAGCCTCCTAAAGGATGGTATCCCTAACGTGGAAGCTTTTAAATTACCTCCAGTAATGTCCTACAAGAAGGGACGTACCATTGGGTCTAAGTTGGTTAAATCTGACCTAGGAGGGGTGGATGACAGACAGACGACCCTACAACCACGAAAAAATGGAACGTTTCCATGTTTAAATTGTAACTGTTGTACAAATTGTTTAAAGGGTCCGAATGTCTATCATCCTCGTAAAGGTACCCCAATCAAGATCAAAGGCTACCATACTTGTTTAACCACATTTGCAGTTTATGCGATAAAATGTCCATGTGGATTTCTTTACATAGGGCAAACAACCCGACAAGTGCGTGAGAGGATACGGGAGCATAAATCGGCTATTAAAACGAAAAAAACAGAGCAAGCAGTAGCGGGACATTTTGTAGAGATGGGTCATGGGGTACAACAATTACGATTCCAGGTGTTAGAAATGATACCCCGCCCCAGACGAGGAGGTGATAGGGTAAAAAAACTTTTAAAGAGAGAAGCATACTGGATTCGGCGTTTAGAAACCCTAGCCCCCAATGGCCTTAATAAAGAATACGATCTACAGGCAATTTTCTAATAATGTTGGTTTTAATCATGTTTTTAATATTTATCTTTTACAGAATAAATTATTCACAATTATGCGAACAGTATTGAAGACAGGATCAGATAAGTGCCAGTGGCAATATGAAATAATGTCTATATTCAGATTGTTACATTGTTTAAATCTGTCAAATTGTTTGCTATCTGTTTTTTTAAAATATATTGTAACCATACCAGTTAATGAACACTAGAGGGTGCTTTTTAGAGTGCCTTAAAAAGGAAGTTGTAACAATGTATTGGTTAGTTTGATAAAGAGCCAGGATGTGGCTTGAAACGTAACTGTGTCTCTGGTCGTGGCCAGGTTACAGTGGAGGCTTTTTGCCCATGATACGGTGCTGTCCTTTTCTGAAATTGGATCGAGTTTGGTGGATTGTGGCCACTGTTGGAGCGTGCACCGGACAACTTGAAGGAGTGTGTGCTGACCCAAGTACTTCACTCGTTGGGGCCTTTATCAACCATATATATACACACACGTATGGGATCTGTTATCCATTAACCTGTTATCCGAATCACGGAAAGACCATCTCTCATAGACTGTAATAATAAAACAGTAACTTGTGTGTGATCCCAACCAACTATGATATAGTGAATCCTTAGTGGAAGGAGCACCAGTCTATTGGGTTTTATTATTATTATTTTTAACATGTATTTATATAGCGCAACATAATGGCTACATGATTTTCTACTAGACCTAAAGTATGAAGATCAAAATTACAGAAGGTATGCCAGTTGTACATGAACACAACATGATTGTGAATACTCGGCCCCTCTCCCTTGCAGGAAAAGCTCGCAGACTGAAGCAAGCCAAGGAAGAAGCACAAGGGGAGATTGAACAATATCGCCTGGAGAGAGAGAGGGAGTTTCAGATCCAACAGCGCACTGTATGTTGCCTAATTTTAATATTTGGGTACATTAGCTACTGTATTCTTGAGCCGATACTTATATGAACAGTAGGAGCACTGTTAGCAATGGAAAAACACCAGAAGGCAAAAAAATTTTTTTTTACCCTCCTTCTAAGCTAGTGGCTCCCCATTCCCCCCTTGCCTTGCAGCTTCCACGTGAAACCCATAACTCCATCTTCCAGTTGCCACTGGTAAAGGTTTGCTTCATCCTTTGAATAAGGGACACCTCTAGGAAGGATCTTTGCATTTACAATAGGATTTCATGTTCTTAAGGTTTGCCAGTTAATTTGTGGATTGCTGTTAGCTCTGCTGATGTTGGTCATGCTGTCATTGGTGTAACCAGTTAGTACTGGGCCCCACAGCAAATTATTTTTCAGGCCCGCAAAAGGTTTAGAATTGACTTGTTTTACCAATACCAATTGAAACTGTATATAAATTAGGGCCTTATGGGGCCCCTATAGCTCCTGTGTCCCACTGCAGCCGCAGGGTCTGCTTCCTCTATAGTTACACCCCTATGTGCTGTTATCATTCTGAAAATGGATCTCTCAGCATTTATTTTTTCGCTCAAGTACATAGGCAGGGTGTTATAAAAACCGTACACATTTTTAAATTAAAGTATATTGGAGATAGATTTATTTTTCATTAAAGAAAGTAAAAATGGGATTCTATTTTTTTGCCTTTACATGCTCTTTAAAGACACAAAAGTGTCTGTAGACTGTTCTTACTTCCACCAGAATATGAAAAGTGACGGTTGAGTCAGTATTTTGTCAGATTTCTGTTTGTGAATATGGAGATTGTTTTTACACCAGTCACTTTTGGATGTCAGATATATCTTATAGGGGGGGCTCCGATTGCCTAGAAGATGTATTAGAGCTCACGCTATTAATATCAGAAATTCTGTCTCTCTACATGCAGAATTTGTGCAAAGGGCAGTTATTTTGTTAGATTTTCTTTGTACTGAAATCATTTATTTGAGTGATCTCTGCTAGGAAAGGAAGCCCCCTATAAGATAGATTGGATCATTGATCTGACACATAACTGCTGCATGAAGACAGAATTAAGAGAAACCGATGCTGAGAGAGGAATAGTGAAGATAAATTTGATTATTTCAGAAGCAATGCAGAATTTTTAATTGACTATTAAGAAGGTTTCTTACTTCAGCATGAGGAAGCTAATTTTAAATTTTGAAATTTTCAAGATAGTTCCCCTTTAACAATGGGAAAGCTTTAGTTTGTTATTAGGGGATTGGTAATGAATGATTTAACAATTTTGTTTCTGTTTATCAACAAAGTGTACCTTTGTACCCTGTCTGCACAGGCCCTGGGAACACAAGGACACCTTTCTTCTGAAGTGGAAGCTCGGACTCGACAAACACTGCAAATGGTCCAAAGCAGCCATGGAAAGAACAAAGAAGCAGTCCTCCAACGGTTATTGGGCCTTGTGTGCAACGTAAAGGCGGAGCTTCATCCCAACTACCGTTTCGCTGGCAACTGAGCTTCAATTTTTACCTGCTTTTATCTCCCTCATTTGTTAATTTGAAGCATCAGTGTCTGTATTGTATATTATCTATGGAATGGACCCTCATTTGATGGAATTGTACTGGGATTCATGGGAAGCAACAGAGTGATCATTATTGCTCAAATTGGACCCGCAATCCCTTGTGCTGCTATAAATGTCTCTATAAATGCAAATATAATGTATGTATATGTGACTCGAATAAAAGAACAAATTATTCTGTGACGATTAAAGGAGACATATAGTGTACAAATAAGCATGTACCAGTGCATTATACTCATTTAGATATAGAAGAATTGTGCTTTGAAAAGAAGTGTTTCAGGTTGATTTATTAAATATTTCTGCAAAAACCCTAATAATCCTTCCCTTCCTTTCCATTTCCTGCTCCCTGAATTCCCAGGCTGTGCAGTGGAGCTGGCGGCTCTCACCTTATTTTACTGTAGGACAGGAACCAATCAGCAGCTAGCAGGACCAGGAACTGAAACCTGTCTGTGTTTATGTGACTGTAGGGCTGTGATTGGCTGTCCCCTATCCTACTGTGCTTCTGGCAGGGACTGTTAGGACACACCTACCCCTCATTTCAAACACAGACAGGGACCAGTAAAAAAGCAAATTTTTAGCACAATGTAAAAGCAACACCATATATTAAATATACATACACCTTATAATTGTCTACAAAATTTTTTTTTTTTTCATTTATCCTAAATGTCTCCTTTAATAAGGAGCTGATTCATCCAAATTCGAGATGGAAGGAACAAAGATAGGCTAACTAATAATTGAAAAAAACCCATAATAAATAGTGCAGACCGGTTCATATATATATATATATATATATATATTTATATTTATTTATATATATATATATATATATATATATATTTATATATATATTTATAAATGTTCATTCATATATATTTATCTAAATGAAAATGTAAAATGAACTTGGTTGTTTAACTTGCAGCAGAGGAATGTTTGCAGAGAGGTAGAAGGGACTGTATTTCACCTACCTGCAGTGGAATTTTGAAGTTTGGAGGAAAACATTATTTATCAAGGTCCGATTTTATCTCAATATTTTCTGCTACAAACTCCGATAAAATCCGCTTTGGTTTTTTTACGCTTTTTTATAGTGATGGGCGAATTTCTCCCGTTTCGCTTCGCACTCAAAAATCGTCGAATTTATTCGCCCTTCGCTACTTATTTATTATTACATTTTCCTGAAATTTGCTTTGCGGGAAAAATTCAGATTTACTTGTTTTTTTGGATTTTTCATCTGAAAACTCAGATTTCTTATGCTTTTTGCCCTGAAAACGTTGGGGTATTGCACGAAACCCAGCATAAATCAAAAAATCATTGCGACTTCTCCCATTGACTTACTGTATATGCAACTCGACAGGCCATCCTCGGCGTTTAATAAATTCCCGAAAATTCGTGAAAGTCTGATTTTATAATAAAAAAAAATCACAAATTTTTCAGGTTTGTTGCATTTGGAGTTTAGTAAATATCCCCCTAGGGCATCATTTAAAACCATGGTCTAGCGTAGTGATCTCCAACCAGTAGCTCATGAGCAACATGTTGCTTTCCAAACCCTTGGAATGTTGCTCTCAGTGGCCTCAAAGCAGGAGCTTATTTTTGAATTCCAGGCTTGGAGGCAAGTTTTGATTTTATAAAAACCAGATGTACTACCAAAGAGAGTCTTAATGTAGGTTGATAATCCACATAGGGGCTACCAAATAGCCAATCACAGCACGTATTTGGCACTTATTTGGCATGCTAGTGTTGCTCCCCAACTCCTTTTCTTCTGAATGTTGCTCACAGCTCCAAAAGGTTGGGGATCCCTGGTCTAGCGGCTACAGAAGGTGTAGCAACCATTGAAACTTGCAAGGTTTTCTATATTTACCAAAGTAAAATGACTGTGTAGTCAACATTGTGCTCAATAAACTGTTAAAATCATTTGCAATAGCCTATACTTCTGCTAGGACAGCATTGGGACAGACATGACATGCATGCAAATAATACTAGGCTGAAATAAAACCGTTTATTTTCAAAGGATAGTTTCTTAATTATGTGGAGGATACATCAGAGAGCATGATGGGTACAAGCACTGCTATTCAGAGCAGCATGAAAAGCTGGGCACAGTGGAGAAACATTGAGTATACAGTATCTGTAAAATGGGATATTGAAATTAACCCCGCCCACCATAAAATAAACACTCATTTTGCCCAAGTGCAGTAACCCATAGCAACCAATAACCAGGGGCGATCCTGGCCCCTCCGCTGCCTGAGGCAGCAGCAGTTGCAGCAGCAGTTGCTGCTGCCCCCCCTCCCCAGGGAATTCGCTCTTAAAGTACCAGGAGCAGCATTTTTGCTGCCCCTGGTACCTAGTGGGGTGCTGCCGCCTGAGGTGACAGCCTCAACTCGCCTCATTGGTGAATCACCCCTGCCAATAACAGGAGACAAGTAAACGCTATCTGCTGATGGGATGCTATAGGTGAGTAGACCTGTATCAAACTTTACACCTTTTATTATGTGCGGCTGAAGGCCTTTGTGTGGATCATTTAATTTACCTATCATTTTACTTTGGACACTAGTTTTCTGGTTGCTGGTAACTGCTGAAATGATCAATCATTTTACAAACAGAATATAAATGCATATAATGAAATTGCGTGCATGTGAATCGCTGCTGTATTAGTAATTGTATTCTCTTGTGCTGTCTGTCTACAATCTTTCCTATCACCTACCTTTGCCCTCTGACTTCAGCCTTGGCATTAAGGGGGAACTAAAGTCTAAAATAGAATAAGGCTAGAAATGCTGTATTTTGTATACTAAAAATAAACATGAGCTTACTGTACCAGAAGCCTTATTAAACAAATGATTTTGTAACTTTGTTAAAGACCAAGACCATGCACATGCTCAGTGTGGTCTGGGCTGCTTAGGGATCGTAATAAATTATGAAAACAGCACAAGTTCAATAATATCTGCCAGAAACCAATACAGCAAGACTGATTAATAATTAGAATATGCAGACTGCACTGGGTCTACGGTTACAAATCTCTACACGGTCATTGGCTGCTTTACAGGGAAACAAACAAAGCTGCTCCAGGTCAGGGAAGTAAGGTGGGGGCTCCTCCCTGCCGTTTGAACGTATGATCAGTTTCCCTACAGAGCAGTTAGGGACCATCTGAAGTTTTTAATTTTTAAATTAAAGTATATTGAAGACAGATTTCTTTTTCATTAGAGTAAAAATGCAATTTTAATTGTTTGCCTTTACATCCCCTTTAACAGTAACAACACAACTTAAGTTTTCCCATAGCCTATATAGAGACCATAAACTGACAGTGTACACGTTTCTCTATACTGAGCACATTTCTGCAGGAATGTGGATTTGTGTAGTAGATTTTTATAGTTTCCTCATGCTGTGTGGGAGTTTATAAAATATTTGTGATTATGGACAATGCAAATGGCTGAAAACCAAATAACAAGGAATGGAAGTGATTCACATTTATTGTTTGTCTGACAGTGCTGCCTACTGTACCCAAAAGGCTGCCATTTGTTTCATTTAGTTGGGAAGGAAAGTGAGAGATTCATTGCTGTCCTCCAATGTTTTCTTTATCCAAGGCATGACTTTGAAAATGTCCTGGTAAAAGTCCCGGGCGTTGCTTTTAGTTTGTTTTACTCTTTTACCCTTTTCACAGTGATCCACAGTTCCCCAGCTTATAATGCCAACCTTGGGAAAGAGAAAGGATAGTGAGCTTTGTGTACATTTGCAAAGTGCTTCAACCTATATCAGATCCAGGAGTTTAGCTACTACAAATTTTTGGCAAATAATCTACTTGATCAGCAGTAACCAACCTAGATCTTATCTATTCTCTTTCGCCATATGAACACCACTAAAACACTGATCCAGCAACAGCATTTCCCCTTGCCCAAACTACTCCTGCATCTGACTAACCTGAATTCCTGCATTAGCATCCACCAGTATTAGCTCCTCAGTGCCCCAAGTACTCTCTAGCATTATTAACCTTGCTCTGCAATACCATCTGCAGTCACCTTGTATAGTGCCATTAGCATTCCCCTTTTAAAACTCATTCCTTAAACATATCTTCCAAAAACAGACACTGCTTTCAGAAGCAGGCTTGTGACTAATATGGCATACAGAACAAGAACTTTGGGAGAGCTGGCACTCTCGTCACTAGGTTTAACTTACCTGGGTGCAGTGTCCAAAATTCTGAAATAATTATTCAGTAAAGAAGGTCCGCACTCTCAGGAGTTAAAAATGAGATAATTTTTTATTAACAATAGACTTTGAGAAAGGCCTCGGAGAGGCCGAAACGTTAGTCTTTTGTTAATAAAAAATTATCTAATTTTTAAGTCCTTAGAGTGCGGACCTTCTTTACTGAACATATATATATATTTTTTTTTTGCACTGGCTATAACACATACAGTAATATGTATATATATATACAAGCGAATGGGCAGAGGGTTTAAATAGAGGACAACTGTTAAGGGAAATGGACAAGACAGTTGAGCGAAATGAGAGCCAACAGAAGGGGGAGATCTATTATGTCAGCCAATAAAACCCCAAAAGTAGTGGGGTGAAGAACATAGTATTAAAGTACTGGTATGTGGTATACACAGATGAGCAATTGAAAGGTAAGCTCAGCAAAAGACCAAAGTTCAGTTATTCCCGAGAGTTTGAAAGAGCAATTGAGTCCCTCAGATCCACGTGATAAATATGAGAAGAAAAGTGGTATTTTAGGAACCTTAATACAACCGGGCATATTCAGATGCAGGGGATGTGTAATGTGTGGCACTTTAATCCTAGGTACTCACTTCTGTCACCCGTACACGGGTAAGAAATATATGGTTAGACAGAGGATGAATGGTGGTATACATCATTAAATACCCCTGTGGATTGCTCTATTGTGGAAAAATGGCAAGACAGCTGAAGGAGAGAATTGGCATGCATCGGTCAAGTATTAGGGCTGCGTTAAATCCTGATAGAATTAAGATTGAGGAGAAACAGGACATAGCCCAGCAACCAGTTGCCAAACATTGGGCTGAAGCCAGACATGATGCTTCATCTTTCAGATGTATGCCAATCGAACACATTAGAGCACATCCCAGGGGTGGTGATATTGGCAGAAAGCTATTACAGAGAGAGGCTTTTTGGATCTATGAGCTGAACTGTATGAGTCCGAGCGGCATGAATGGGCAAGTCAATTTGAGCTGTTTTTTTAACATGATCATACCTAGTGGGGTAGTGCAATATATATTCGTTTGGTTAACCTAAAGGAAAGGGATCAGTCATATATACGTCAGCAGATAGAAGGATGACTCTAATAATACCTATGTGGTGGTTACAGTAACAGTTTTAGTCTTTTTAATTGACACAATTTTGTTTCTTATTTTTTTCCTCTTTAGGATTTGTAACAATTGGATACTAAGGACACTGTAACACGAACCTTTAAAGCGCACTGGAGACACCTTGTGGATGTAATGTAGTTTTATAATTCATTTATGTGATTATTTATTTGGACACAAGCACAGATACGTTTTAAAAAAAGTATTTATTGAATATTTGTTTATTTATAACACATATTAAGATGTTGATTACATCATTTGCACAAAAAATGCTTTTACAGAAATATTTTTTTAAAATTTTTTTTTACACATAAATTGACTGAGGATTTGGTATGGAACCAATTAACCAATTAAGGGTGGAGTGAGCACAAGGAAACGGATTGGTCTGGTGTGAAGCACATGGTTATTTAATGTTTGGTTTTATCACATTTTTTGTATCATCCTTGAAAAAGGTCCCAAAAGGGAAACGTTGGATAAAGATGCAATAAAAGATTGTTTGTCTTATATCAAAGGGAGTGCTGGTCTGTGAGATATTGGTGTATACAAGATTTACCGCGCACCCCTGCTCTTATCAAGATTGACCTTGGAGTGCGGATACTCATTTGGAAGATATATATATATATATATATATATTACTGTATGTGTTATAGCCAGTGCAAAAAAAGTTGTGGATACCAAGGGGCAGTTATACTTATGGTTGAATATCGAGGGTTAATTCACCCTCGATATTCGACTCCCGAATTGAAATCCTTCAACTTCGAAGTCGAATGACTTACCGCAATTTGTTCGATCGAAGGATTTTAATCCATCGATCGAAAGATTTTTCTTCGACCTAAAAAAGATAGCAAAGCCTATGGGGACCTTCCCCATAGGCTAACATTGACTTCGGTAGGTTTTAGTTGGCGAACTAGGGGGTCGAAGTATTTTTTTTAAAGAGACAGTACTTCGACTATCGAATGGTCGAATAGTCGAACGATTATTAGTTCGAATCATTCGATTCGAAGTCGAAGGTCGAAGTAGCCCATTCGATGGTTGAATTCGAAATTCAAAGTTTTTTTCCCTCTATTCCTTCACTCGAGCTAAGTAAATGGGCCCCCAAGTCTCTAACATTACCAGGGTTATTTACTAAAATCTGTAAAAAAAAAAAGTCTCACTATTTTCTTAAAACCACTTTGACCAAACTCAAACTGCACATTTTTACCGAATCTATCAATAAATTTACTCGAAAAAATCCAAATTGTATGTTTTTTTCAGATTTGACACCTGAAAACCTTGACTCAATTGGATTATTGGACAAAACCAGAGCAGAATAGGATATCTTCCAATTGTAAATGGAACCTCTGCCATTGACTTCTACATGACCTCAGCAGGTTTCAGATGGAGTATTTTTTTATTCGGACTTCTAAAAACATCGGGCTTTAATAAATCACAAAAATTCAATTTTTTTCCCTTTAAAATTTTGATCAGAAAAAAATCGGAGTTTAGTAAATAACCCCCTAAGTGTATGCATTAATTATTGTCTATATATACACTTATTGCAATAATGTGTATGTAACTTCTACATGTATTTGCAAGAGACCACTATAATTTCTGAAAAAGTTTCAGGTTATCCATTGTCCTTTTACCTGATAAGTGAAAAGCATGCCAGTGCCTGCACTTACCTGAACATATCTCCTTTTAACTTGAACGAGTAGTGGACCTCCTGAATCCCCTGTAGGTTATAGAAACAAAGCCAAATGTTACAGAAATCTGGCATTTGGTCCTCATTAAAACCTTTTTCAAGGATACTTTATAAGTGTGCAAACAAGCTTTAAATATTTAAGTGTACAAAAAGGCGCCAAAATGACATCATAGTGCTAGTGCATTTCATCCAGTAAAATCACATCTCATTAGAATAGAATACATTTCAATTTGAATAGTGCACGCTGTTTAAAAAATCCGTATAAAAAGCATATAAAGTGCAATACATTGTGTCACCTGTGTCTCCATTGTGCTAAATTATTATTATATATGGACTAGTGGCTAGTTTTTCTGGAAAGACACCAATTTTTCGTGGTTCTTGGACATCAAATTACAAAAATTTGGGTATTTTGCACGACAATTTGAAAAATTCGCGTTTTTCCCGTTCTTTTTTTTCGTGGATGCTAGTTTGGTCAGACATTTTTTTTTAAAAATCAGAAAAATTTGGATTTTGATAAATAACCCCCTTAGAGACCCCAAAATGAAGGTGGCACATACAACTTATCACAGAAGTCACGTCAGCTACTAAATAATCATTATTATAATTAACATGTATTTATATAGCGCCAACATATTTTGCAGTGCTGATATATAACATTTACTACTTTTTTTGCGGGGTAAAAACACAAAAAATACATTGACCCCCCAAAATTTTTGAATGTACAAATTCAAACAAATCCAAAATGGGCAACCACGTCTTTCTACTCCAAACTACTGTGTCGCAATGCATTCCCAAAATTGTTTTGATGAAATAGATGAAAATCACCTCAGAACTTACATTTTCTAGCATCTTATCTCTCACATAAAATTAGGTACCAAGAGAAAACATCCTAAATATGAAAGCCAGAGGTCCAATGAACAGTTAGATGCCCATTGTGCATAGGATTACCAAAGAATCTGGCATTTAGAGACCCCAAAATGAAGTTAGAGCATACAACTTGTCACTTCAGCTACTGAATGATCATCACATTTACTGCATTTTTTGCCAGGTAAAAACACAAAAAAATATGTTGACCCCCCAAAACCTTATATTTTTGGAAAGTACACATTCAGACGGATCCAAAACGGGCAACCATGTTATTCTACCCCAAACTACTGAGTCATAATAATATCCTAAAATTGTTGGTTTTGATGAAATAGCTGAAAATCGCCTCAAAGCTTCCACTTTCTAGCATCTTATCCCCTACATAGCCATAGGTACCAAGAGAAAACATCCTAAATATGAATGCCAAAGGTTTACTGAACAGTTTGATGCCCAATATGCATAGAATTATGACACTTTGTGGCATACAGAGACCCCCAAATGCAAGCAGTACATATAAATTTTCACGGTTGACACTGCTGCAATATAAGCACCCAATGTGTGTATTATGTGCCCAGTATCGGACTGGCCCACCGAGGTACCAGGAAAACTCCTGCTGGGCCAAGGTGTCAGTGGGCCCTCCTGCTTCTAATCTTTTGACCTATTTCATGGTCATTCTCTATTTCTTTATGGGAATAAAGAGGCTTAATAATGGAAGAATAGAGTATAGTATATAGAGACAAGAGACTAGGAGAATAAAGAGGTTGAGTGAGGAGAGGAGGTATAATAGATTGGAAAGTGGGCCCTCAGCCTAAGGTTTTCTGGTGGGCCCCTGGTATCCCAGTCCGACACTGTATGTGCCATAGGACCTCCTAAAAGTACGGAGACCCTCGAAAACCATATATTTTCCAAAAGTACATGCACCTGTTACAGTCCACAATTTTTCTGCATTTCTTGGTTTTGCAAGTATTTTTTATTGGATTAAGGCATACCTCCCAACATTTGAGAATAAGAAAGAGGGACAAAAAGTAATGCTGCGCTTAGTGCGTAGGGATGTAGCGAACGTCGGAAAAAAAGTTCGCGAACATATTCGCGAACTTGCGCAAAAATGCGAGCGGTTCGCGAACGGTTCGCGAACCCCATAGACTTCAATGGGAAGGCGAACTTTAACATCTAAAAAAGACATTTCTGTCCAGAAAAATGATTTTAAAGTTGTTTAAAGGGTGCAACGACCTGGACAGTGGCATGCCAGAGGGGGATCAAGGGCAAAAATGTATCTGAAAAATCTGCCTGTGTGTGCTTGGAAGAGATAGTGTAGGGGGAGAGCTGTTAGTGATTTCAGGGACAGATGATAGTAAGTTTGCTGGCTAGTAATCTGCTTGATACTGCTCTGTATTGGAACAAAAAAATAAATAAAAGCAGTCCTTACAAGGACTACTGTTATTGCAGCAGTCAGCAGATGAGATCAGAAGCAGGACAGCTGCCCACTGCAGCTACATACAGAGCACTGCAGTAGAAGGTAGATTACTAGCCAGCAAAGCTACCTAAGCTTAAATGTCCCTCAAACCCCTGCAGACTTCTGTCCCTCCAATAACAGAGCAGTATCAACACGATTACTAGCCAGCAAACTTTCAACTGTCCCTGAAATCACTAACAGGCAGCAGCTCTCTCCCTACACTATCTCTTCAGCACACACAGGCAGAGTGAAAAAACGCTGCAGGGCTTCGGTTTTTATAGGGAAGGGGAGTGGTCCAGGGGAGAGCTTCCTGATTGGCTGCCATGTACCTGCTGGTCTGGGGTGAGAGGGCAAAAAAAAGCGCCAACAATGGCGAACGCAAAATGGCGAACGTCGCGTGACGTTCGCGAACTTCCGGCGAGCGCGAACACCCGATGTTCGCGCGAACAAGTTCGCCGGCGAACAGTTCGCACCATCTCTATTAGTGCGGTGTACATTTTGGTCATGCCCACTTGGTAGTCACAACCCCAGAAGTCACGTCCATTTAACAAAAATATACCCCTTTTCCTTGGCTGGAATCATAGCATCAGACATCAAAGTTACACCTCTACTACATGAGAAATGTATTAAAATAATATATATATTTGTAAAAATATATATATATATTTTCATACATTTTTGCTAAAATGTATGAAAATAGCTAAACTCGCCTCATTGGTGGAGCGCCCCTGAATAGGCCCAACACCAGAGTATGAGAAACATCCCCATATCATGATGCTTTTGCCACCATGTTTCACTGTCTTCACACTGTACTGTGGCTTGAATTCAGTGTTTGGGGGTCGTCTGTGGCCCCTAGACCCAAAAAGAACAATCTTGCTTTCATCTTGCTTGCTTTCATCAGTCCACAAAATGTTGCGCCATTTCTCTTTAGGCCAGTCAATCTGTACTTTGGTAAATTGTAACCTCTTCTGCGTGTCTTTTTTCAACAATGAGGCTTTGTGGGGTCTTTTATAGCTTGACTTCACGTAGTCGTCTTCTAATTGTAACAGTATCACAGGTAACTTTACACCTTCTTTGATCTTCCTGACACTGATCTTTGCCATTTTGGCTATTCTTCTATCCATTTGAATGGTAGTTTTCTGTTTTCTTCCATGGCTTTCAGGTTTTGGTTGCCATTTTAATGAGATCATTTTATCATTTTCTGCACTTCTTTATATGTTTTCCCCTCTTTAAATAACTTTTTAATCAAAACATACTGTTCTTCTGAACAATGTTTGAAACAAACCATTTTACTCCAATTTTCAGAGAGAAATGCATTTTCCTTAAATAAGGGCCGTAATTGGCACCTGTTTTTAAACATAATGAATTACCTCATTAGTTGAACGTCACACTGCTTTTATTTGGAACAAGCTATTACCGTATTATTCTGAACACTGCTATTATTTGGCACAAGTCTTAATTAAGGATTCAATGACACAGAATCTGCAGCATGCATGTCATGAGTGTTTGGTCTGTTGGTTTTCTATTACTCTGCTACACCTACTACTAAATTTGCCATGTAGAAATATAATTTTGACCAAAAACAGTGATTATCAGGTTAGTGATGTCGGACTGCTATTATTCTGAACACAACTGTATATACAAGACTGATAGGGTTTGTTGGGTAACTTCTAATTGGACAGACAAGTCAGAAGTGGCTGATTTGGAAGAAATGCTGGCAGAGATGGCTGAATTTGATTTGAACATAGTTAAAGGAAAACTATACCCCCAAAATGAATACTTAAGCAACAGATAGTTTATATCAAATTGAATGACATATTAAAGAATCTTACCAAACTGGAATATATATTTACATAAATATTGCCCTTTTACATCTCTTGCCTTGAACCACCATTTAGTGACTCTATCTGTGCTGCCTCAGAGATCACCTGACCAGGAATACTACAACACTAACTGTAACAGGAAGAAGTGAGGAAGCAAAAGGCAGAACTCTGTCTGTTAATTGGCTCATGTGACCTTACATGTGGTTTGTATGTGTGCACAGTGAATCCTACGATCCCAGGGGGCGGCCCTTATTTTTTAAAATGGCAATTTTCTATTTATGATTACCCAATGGCACATACTACTAAAAAAGTATATTATTATGATAATGGTTCATTTACATGAAGCAGGGTTTTACACATGAGCTGTTGTACTCAGTATCTTTTAATAAAGACCTACATTGTTTGGGGGGTATAGTTTTCCTTTAAACTGTGGGAATAGGGACAGATTTCTAAACTGAGAGAAATGACTTAACTAAGTGTTGGAGATGGTATGGGAGAGATATCTGGATCAGGGTCATAGAGGCAGAGATGGCAACTGGGCAACTGTTTTTTTAAGGCTTTAGCTCTTTAAATCATTTGGCGGTTGGCCACTTATATGATTTGGAAAATTATTGTAAATGTGGTTCAGTTGCTTTGCCACAGAATTGTTCAAGATTTGACTTCAGAAATATCACCAATGGAGTTCCTGCAAGGTCTTCATAAATTGGAACAATCAACAAGTCAGTGTTTCTTACACTCGCTCCACTTCTTCCTTTATATCCGCAATTCCACAGAAAGATGTGGCTGAAGGAACTAAGGCTAAGTTACCTTTACACACTGGTGGGTCCACCACTGGTATCAATCCCCCAGTACAGAGAAACTGGTCTGAAACAGCATCCTCAATATTTGTCACATTCTTCAGTTCTGGTGTCTTTTTAGCAGCGTCTAGGCAAGCATGTCTCTATAAAATCACAGGATATGGAAGGGTTAAACAAGGTTAGACTAATTGTTTAGCAGCAAGAGAAATGGTCATTCGCTGTCATATGTGGAACTTGCCAATACACAAGGATCTGTGAAACTTAAAGATCTGCCAAGTCTTTTGAGTACGGATGAGAAGAAAGAAACAATGTCAATGTCAATATCAGTTAGGAGGAAAGCAGCTAGTGTGTGTGGGGAGAACTTGGTTGGAAATTTTGCATCTCGGGGGTTTCACAACATGTAAAATAAACACTTGTCTTAATGAGATGCATGGTATCATTGTGACTGGATCATCAGTTAACATCTACCTCAATAAATACAATGGTTGTGATTGGATTTAGTTACTGTAGTGCCTGTGAATTTTGAAATGCTTGAATTCCCTACCATTCAGATGAGTGGTGATAGGTAGTGGTGGGCAAGTAAATTTGGCAGACACGAATTTGCGGCAAATTTCTGCATTTCGGAGCAAAAGAATACATTTGCGATACTATAGCAACAATGCGCAGGCGGAAAATGTGGCGCATCAAAAAAATTGCAGTGCAAAAAAATTATTTTGTTGCCCAACTGACATCAATGCATTTCGCAAATTTTTTACTGTTTCACGAATTTCACACATTTTTTGGCGAAAAAGCACAGATTCGCTCATCACTAGTGATAGGTTTAAAATTTTAGCCTCTGATAGTACAGGTATGGGACCTGTTATACAGAATGCTCGGGCTCTGGGGTTTTCCGGATAATGGATCTTTATGTAATTTGGTTCTTCATACCTTAAGTCTACTAGAAAATTATGTAAACATTAAATAAACCCAATAAGCTGGTTTTGCTTCCAATAAGGATTGATTCTATTTGGGTTTGAATTGAGTACTGTTTTATTATTACAGAGAAAAAGGAAATGATTATTACAAATTTGGATTATTTCATTATAATGGAGTCTATGGGAGATGGCCTTTCCGTAATTCGGAACTTTCTGGATAATAGGTTCCAGGATAACGGGGATCCCATACCTGTAGCTCACTGAATATAATATGGCAAAACAGAAAACCCTCAAAACACCAACAAAGCAAACCCTGGAATGGCTGACACAATAAAAATAATGCACATACCTTACTTCCTCTCTTTATTAGCACATTCATCTCTTCCATTAGATCACTTTTTTCCTCTGCTATGAAGACAGCTTTGACCTCCTCTTCAGACAATAAAGCTTTCTCTAGGAGTGAAACATATTGACAACAGTAGTTTGCTGTGGTTCAAGCCTATCTAATGGTTCTCTGACTTTCCTTTAATTATTTGTGCTGCAACTAAATAAAATGTAAAATTGTTAAACACACCATATTGAACACTTGCACACACATCTCAACGGGTACTATGAAAAAACATGGCATACGATGGCAATTAGAGGGTTTTAATCATTTTCCTAACTATTAAAAAATCCCATTTTTTAAATATAGAAAAGGGTTTCGTCATACCACCACACCTGAACTAAAATTCATGCTACCCCCTTGCTCATCCTTGCTTCAGGGGCTGTGTTGAGTTTTGTTTCTAAGCATAAAGTACTGCCATTTGTTGTGCGTTTTGGAGACTAGTGTACTGGCATGGCCGACTACAGCTCAGTGCTCCAGCTAAAAGCAGATTTTGGCCATCATAATACAGTGGCTAGAGCCTTTGTCTCCCAAAGCCCCTGCACAGCGTTAAAAGAAGAATTAGAAGAATTTCTGACTGAAAAAAAGAGAATTGGTGTACAAGATGAACAAGTATTATATGAATTTACCAAGTGGTTTTATTTGTAAATGTAACTTATATTCGGGTTCGGGACGGGAAAAACCTGACCCGCACCCGTCACTATTACTCACCATGACTACTGCAGGGTGCCCCCGGCTGCTTCAGTAAATGAGCTGTGCCCATGGTACATGGAAGACAGATAGGTCTAAGGGAAGAAAGGAACATGTAAAGCCATTCATGTTTTCCTCACATGTTCTTCTCTCATTTATCCCCAGTTGCACTTAAATTTAAACTCATCTTCACTAATTTGTGCACTGTGCCACAATATGAATCAATGAATAAACCATTGCCGGTCTTGTAAACATTGAATAAAAACAACAGTATTTTCCCTGTCCCATAACCCTTTTCTTTGAATTGTCAATCATACTTTAGAAATCCATCTTTTAGGCTAGTAATGCTACACCTTACACTTTGGGGCAGGTTTATCAAGGTTCAAAGGGATATTTCAAATTCAAATTTCGAATTTTGTTTGTCTCCAATGTTAATAAATACACCCCAAAGTGTAAGGTCCATTAAAGGAGAACTAAACCCCCCATTGCCCCCCCTCCACTGGTACCCCCTCCCTGCCTCCCCCACATACCCCTGAATTCTTTCCCCTATAGAAATAGCAACCGCACATGCAGAGTGAGCGCAGCGGAGCTCACGGATGCCATCCTCTTCTCTCGGTGCATGCGCAGTTGGAGCAATCTTGTGGTTTGCGACAACTGCACATGCGTAGAAAGAGATGGAAATTGCTGAAAGGAAGAAGACACGAAGATTACTGAAGAAAAGAATATGGCGTCTATGTGCTCTGCTGCGCTCACTCTGTATGTGCGGTCACTATTTCTAGAGGGGAAACAATTAAGGGGTAAGACTGTGCAGGGAGAGGCAAGGAGGGGGCCAGTGGGCTTAGTTCTCCTTTAAAGGGATACTGTCATGGGAAAAACAGTTTTTTTTCAAAATAAATCAGTTAATAGTGCTGCTCCAGCAGAATTCTGCACTGAAATCCATTTCTCAAAAGAGCAAACAGATTTTTTTATATTCAATTTTGAAATCTGACATGGGGCTAGACATATTGTCAATTTCCCAGCTTCCCCAAGTCATGTGACTTGTGCTCTGATAAACTTCAATCACTCTTTAAGGCTGTACTGCAAGTTGGAGTGATATCACCCCCCTCCCCCGCCAGCAGCCAAACAACAGAACAATGGGAAGGTAACCAGATAGCAGCTCCCTAACACAAGATAACAGCTGCCTGGTAGACCTAAAAACAGCACTCAATAGTAAAAACCCATGTCCCACTGAGACACATTCAGTTACATTGAGAAGGAAAAACAGCAGCCTGCCAGAAAGCATTTCTCTCCTAACGTGCAGGCACAAGTCACATGACCAGGGGCAGCTGGGAAATTGACAAAATGTCTAGCCCCATGTCAGATTTCAAAATTGAATATAAAAAAATCTGTTTGCTCTTTTGAGAAATGGATTTCAGTGCAGAATTCTGCTGGAGTAGCTCTATTAACTGATGTTGAAAAAAACATGTTTTCCGATGACAGGATCCCTTTAAGGCCACTTTCTATTTTACTATGGGGTTACCATGACTTTCTTTCTACTTTTCATATTATCATATCTGCTCTACTGTTAGCCTATTATTTCCTATCATATTTAGCAATGTGCTACTGTCACCTGGCAGTGGCGGAGAATTCAATCTTCTTAGTCAGTTCAAGCAGGGCGATATCATAATCAAACGCTCTCTTGATGCCTTTGTCTACCTTGGATATTGGGTCATATTTAGGGTGCCTGTAGAAATGGTTTACAGGGTAATCCTTTCCATCTGTATTAAAGGGCAGAGAGGTTTGAGAAAAATGAGAACATTAGCAGCAGTGTATTTTAAAAGGGGCAAACAACTATTTTTAACATGAGTCTGGTTGAAAGGGATTGTGTTTTACTTACTTTTTAAGAACAGATGTTACCATATTTTACATAGTATTAAATGATTTAGATAAAGAATCTACAGTAACTGTGGGATGAGAAGAAGCTGTTACTTCCTTTCCAGTTATCCCCCCACCCCCAAAATGAAATTAGGGGCCTATTTATCATACTGTGTAAAAAAACAGTTTAAAAAGTTGTGAAAAATGAACATGGGCATGTAAAGGCAAAAAAATAAAATCCCATTTTTGCTTTCTTTAATGAAAAAGAAATCTATCTCCAATTTACTTTAATTAGTAGTTCTCTGGTATGACAATCCCTAAGCAGCCCAGACCGCACTGAGCATGTGCACAGTCTTGGTCTTGCAAAGATGTTAACAAAGTTACAAGATGGTGAGTCCCTGTGGCCAACTTTGAAAGCATAAATCATTTGTTTAATTAGGCCTGTGGTGCAGTAAGTTCATGTTTATGTTTAGTATATAAAATACAGCATTTCTAGCCTTATTCTATTTTAGACTTTACTTTCCCTTTAAGACCTTGTGTAATCTTTTAAAGTTAATGGGGAAAAATCAAGTGTCAAGTAAGTTACTGGTGGAAGTCACTCTGGAAAAAAGCGTTAAAAATAATAAAGATGGATGGACACCATATTCTCCCATAGAATTTTCACGTGGCTGGTTTCTTTAATGGTACATTTTTACACAGAGGTCCCTTAAGTCAGTACACATCTTGATGAATAGTTTTTATGCAGAGATGCCTGGTGACGTGTGCTGTATATGGTCGCATTGTGATAAATAGGCCCCCAATTTTTACAAAGAAAAGAAGAGCTCTTTAACTGTTTAAGTGGGAAACTGTTTAGTTTAAACACTATTGCTGATTTTGTGATGACTGTTATCAGCTGTCCTTGCATTAAAAAATATATAAAAAAAATTAAAATGCATTTTCTACCCTCAGATGTATAGCCATTGACTATGTACCACCATAAAAAGAAGGGGTGACGCCATTATTATAAAAGGAATCACACTGATTTTTAACACAACATTATGCCTTTCTTGTTTCCCTTTACAGTTTCAAGACTGAAATGTTAAAACAGTGGACTGGCAGTCAGAGATTTGATGGTTTTCAAATAGGATTTGGAAACAGGATTCGTTTCGGGATTTGGCCAGGATTCAGACTTTTTCAGCAGGATTCATATTCAGCGAATCCTTCTGCCCGGCCGAACCGGATTCGAATCCTAATTTGCATATGCAAATTAGGGGCGGGGAGGGAAATTGCGTGACTTTTGTCACAAAACCGTGAATTAAAAAGTGTTTTCTACTTCCCAGCCCTAATTTGCATATGCAAATTAGGATTCGGATTCGGTTCGGTATTCGGCCGAATCTTTCGCAAAGGATTCGCCGAATCCAAAATAGTGGATTTAGTGCATCCCTATTAGTAAAATTTTTATATTTTGCACGGGCTATCAATTTATCCAGTTTTTATTTTTACACTGATTTGCTCCTTTAATTCCTGCTTTAACAAAAAATTAGAAATAAAGACTACAGTTATCCCTTTATTGGTTCGGGGAAACCCTATTAACATGACTCAAATGGCAAGGACCAAACTCAATTACCGGCCAGCAGCTGTGAAAAAAACACCCCAAATTGTGGTAGAGATAACACAATTTGTAATATGCAAACAAGTTCCTTGAAACTAGGGTTGCCACCTGTCTGGATTTCACCCGTACAGCCCAGTTTTTGGACAGGCTGCCCAGGTGAAAAGTCCCTGTCCGGATTTCAAAATTAGGAAATCTGGACTGGACATTGAAGTGAATGACATGGAGATCAGCCATTCGCTGGTCGCCATGTCATCAGTCCTGCCCCTGACGTCACCCGCTCCTCTTCCCCCTTACAGACCAGCCTCATTTTCTGCTTGATAATTTCCGACAACCCCTAAGCTTAGCTTCTCAGAGTCCACTGAGCATGTGAGTGTCACAGACACTTTCCAAGATGGTGACCCCCTGTGACAAGTTTGAAGTCCTGGATCATTGCTGCTATTGACAAGCTGAAACTTTAGGCTGGTGCAATAAGGTCATTATATAAAATATGGCATTTTTAGCCATATTCACTTTTTAGGGTTTAGTAAACCTTAAAAATAAATGAATGTAAAATGAATGAGGGTGCTATTCTAAGCACTTTTGCAATGTACATTCATATTTGTTTTTGTTTAATTCCAATATGAATGAATTTTGTTACAACAGTGCCACCTGCTGGTAAGTTTCTGACCCGTCTGACCACCAAGTAGTCAAGGAAGTAGAGAGTAGAAAGAGGCCTGGTCTGATGTTCTTCTGCATAGGAAAAATTTAAGAAAGGTTTCTAATTTTTTTAAAAAAACATCAGAGCAGCCTTCTTTCTTTCTCCTGACAACTTCCTTGACTACTTGGTAGTCAGTATGTTTGGAAACTGACCAGCAGGTGGAGCTGTTGTTACAAATTTCATTCATGTTAATATATATTAGTCTTCATTTTTCTAATTATTTCAATTATTTGCCTTTTTCTTCTGACTCTTTCCAGATTTCAAATGGGGGTCATTGACTGTAAGGCTACAAATGTATTGTTATTTCTACTTTTTATTACTCATCTTTCTATTTATTCCCTGTCCTATTCATATTCCAGGCATGTATTCAAAACAGTGCATGGTTGCTGGTGAATTTAGACCAGAGCAACCCGACTGATAAAATTGCAAACTGGTGAGTTGCTGAAGAAAAAGCTAAATAACTCCAAAACCATAGGTAACATAAAATGAAAATCTATTGAAGTATAGCTCAGAATATCAATCTCTACGTCATACTAAAAGATATTTTAAAGGTGAACAACCCTTTTAAGGAAGCTTCATCAGTGGTATGGGAGGGTTAAATGTTTAATGATTTATGTTTATGATCTCCTTATCTTTCTGCTCTGCTTCAGAGGCTCAAGTAGGCAAGACCTGTATGGTAGCCTATAACAAATGGCATCTTGACACAATCAATGGTGTGTACAAGTAATAAATATTTCGGATGGGGTAGTTGTACATTTCAGAGCTCTTGTATCCTACAATAAAGAGCAGACTCAATTTTCTCTGAAAGGTTCATCTACTATATACACATACTCTTTCCTAGGGCAGCTCTCCATGACATCAAGGAACCTCTCCCTTTTCTTTGAAAACACTCACCAACTATAACTTGTATTTTTTGATTTTTATCATCCAGGTGGAAGCAGTGAGCAGCTGTCAAGATGAAATATGGAGACAGGATCGTTCCTTTACAGTATTGTACGCCGCTGGACTGAAAAAAACAACAGATAGTGGAAAAATGCATACTTATAGCTACCTGCTAAATATCGAGTTGGTACATGGTCATCCAATGCTTTTTAAATTAAAGTGTTACATATATAACAACATGACTAATTGCAAGTCTTCATACATAACTTTTATTATGTTACAGAAAATAAACTTTTCATTTGATCTTGTTTATTTATTCTGTATGTTTTATTGAATGAATAACCTTTCTATTCTGGCTCTCTCAAGTCTATAGTTAAAAATACATTTCAGATTGATCATTTTTATTTATTAATCTTGTAACTGATCTTGTTTATTTATTCTGTATTTTTTTTGAATGAATACAATTTCTATTCTGGCTCTTTCAAGTCTACAGCTAAAAAAAAATACATTTCAGGTTGTCAGGGTCACTGAACCTTGCAACCAAAAATGTAGTTTTATTATTGTTATTCTAATTTTATTCAAATTTTTGTACAGGTTTATTTTTTCTTCCTGATTTCATCTTTCATTATAATTTCAAAACTGCTCCCTGGTTGCCAGGGTAAATACCTACAGTTATAGGAATCCTTATCTGGAAATCAAGAAAGCACAGAATTCTGGAAAGGCCATCTCCCATTTTAAGCAAATTATTCACATTTTACAAAACCCAATACTATTAGGTTTATTCATATTTTAAATGCTTTTTAGTATCTGGAAAATCTCAGGTCCCAAGCATTGTAGAAAATCAGTTAATCAGTGAACTAGCTTCAGGTCCGGATTTGTGCAGCTCCCCACAATAATTTTTAAATATTTAAATATATATATTTAAATATTCTTAGGCTGAAACTGCAAATATGTTAAATATATTAATTTAAAAAATCAAATAAAAAATCATTTTTACCATGTAACTATGGGTTTGGACTAACCAGTTAATTATTGCTTAATTATGCTCATTATCCTTGCTATCCCCTGTCATTATAACACAGGTCTGAGTGGATAAGGGTCATGGATGTAATATTTGTAATACTGCCTCACTATTTAAAAAGAGAAAAGAAAAGACTGCTTTTATAGAAGCCTTGCTTCTGCCATTTCTGTTTTTCCTAAGGAAAATTGTTAGACTGTGACTAAAGCTGGAAGTTACAGTATATAAGAAAACAGATAACTTCTAGAACATTGGTCCCCAACTTTTATTACCCATGAGCAAGATTCTGATATAAAAAGAGTTAGGGAGCAACACAAGCATGAAAAACATTCATGGGGGTGCCAAAATAAGGGCTGTGATTGACTATTTGGTAGACCCTACATGGACTGGCAGCCTACAGGAGTATCTGTTTTTTATGCAACCAAAACTTGCCTTGCAAATTCAAAAATAAGCACCTGCTTTTGGGCCACTGGGAGCAACATCCAAGGAATTGTGGAGCAACATGTTGCATGTGAGTCACTGGTTGAGGATCAATGTTCTAGAATATAGAAATTAGACTATCCCAGTTTCAGTGAAGTTGTGTGATTTAGGGATTCGGGGAGATTTTGTCACCTGGCGACTATTGCCTCTTCTTCTGAGTGACAATCTCCCTGAACTGCCTCAGCGGTTTTCCCCATGGGCTACAATGAAAAGTCGACTGTGCTAATGCACACGCGGCGATGTGTTTTCAATAGTCGCCCAAAGTTACCTCAGTGAGTTGCCTCAGTGAGGCAACTTCGAGTGACTATAGAAAACGCATTGCCGCGTGTGCATTAGCGCAGGCAACTTTTCATTGTAGCCTATGGGAAAAACCGCTGAGGCAGTTCGGGGAGATAGTCACTCAGAAGACAAGGCGATAGTCGCCAGATGACAAAATCTCCCCGAATCTCCTCGTGTGGCCTTACCCTGTGGCACAAGCACAACTTATCTTGAAAGTGCAGTTCGATACACAATTAGTGCCAATTATCACCATTAATATGGTCCGTAACATTGCCCTTCACTGCTATTGCATTTACCCAGCATTCACCCAGTTGTATTCCAGCTTTTTTGCCTAGCTCCATAGAACCAGAAAATTCAACATATTTTTGCAATTACTTACAGTAATAGTTATTTTAGCAATCCAGGGAAACATCACCAATGACCTTAGCTTCTCATCTACCTCCACTGAATGATATTTTGACAGACCACAGGTATCCAGGACATCTGATTCATCTGAGGACAGGCATAGGAATCAGGTAGAAACAATGTAAAAGAAGATTTACTTTAATGTCCATGTACAATATCACTGTTCATTGTGCTTTGTCAGCTCCAGACTAAAACCACCTTAGCAATGGCCACCTGGGACATATACGTTGCATAGCAAAGTCCCATTTCTTATTTAACTATAGAAATGCAGGCCATAAATGGTTCTTGCGTGTTTCAAACTTCAGCACTAAGAATGCTTCAATGGAATCTGCAGATACTCCAATATATTCTTTGCCTTCATTACCCAAGAAGTAAAGAGAATAATTCAGATGCAGTGTTTTATACTGAGAAAGCATCTCTTGTCTTTCCAAAAAATTATACTCTGTATGAAACCATACCTGATATATTAGAGTAAAGTGATGGTGTGGTACTGTTCTTTTAAAATCTGGCTGGTGCATTATTTCCTAAAAATAGTAGCAGCCTAAAGAAAAAAAAAACTTACTGAGCTCAATTGGTGGAACCCAACATTTTTGTATCAGTGGATTCACCTTTCCTTTTCCTTTAAAAAGGAAGCCTTTATAAATGATTCCTCAAGAAAAAAAGTGGTTAAAACCCTCTGCCTTCCTCTCTATATACAAACCAATATACCTTTCTCAGCAATGCCCTATTTATTTTCAGTTTTTGTTTTCTTTTTTTGCCTTCTCATAGACAATAAAAGGTTCAGCTAACTTGAATGCTTTAAATGCAATTTTTGTTTTAGCAATCTCAATGCTAACTTTATTATTGAACTATACCATTTTGTTTGCTTCATCTGTCTCTGTTTCTGAAGGGAACTTATAGAGATGTATATTTGTTAAGTAGCATATTCTGGGCCCCATACATGAGCCAATAAAAGTTGCCAACTCAGTCTTCCAGACGGAATCATGAACTTATTGGCCAGTACATAAGAGCCCACCTTCGGGACTGCCTGACCAGTGTCTGGCCAAAAATGAATGTAATGTCTTTCCTACCCAACATCAGTTCGAAGAATTCCTTCATTTTATTCACGTTCTCCAGGTGGAAGGTGTGAACTTCTTTGTCTTTCTTGGATGCAAGTTCATTGATCTCAGGTTGATCAATGTCTGAACCCAGGCCAAAGACATAAACATCTAAACAGGAGGAAGAAAGTGTGTATTATTTAATTTTCTTATATACAAATCTATCAGGGAAAAATAAATGGCAATATGAGTTTCATATGGAAATAAGATACTTTCTAAATATAATCAGTTAAACATTCTGTACCAGTTCTGGAAAAATCAAGTTACTCTTCATCTGTTACCTGTGAGCAACATTCAGATGTAAGAAGAGTTGGGGATAAATGCTAATGCATGAAAATATTCCTAGGTATTGCAAAATAAGGGTTGTGATTGATCAATTGGTAGCCCCTATGTGGACTGGCAGCCTACAGGAGGCTCAGTTTGGCAGTAGACCTGTTTTTTTATGCAACCGCAAAACTTTCCTTCAAGCCTGGAATTCAAAATGAAGCACCCGTCTTGAGGCTACTGTGAGCAACATCCAAGGGTTGGTGAGCAACATGATCTACTGCTCTACACTATCCCTTTCTCAGCATTCACATTAAACAGATTGCAGTAAAACCCCAATTTTATCTTTTTCAGGGGACCAGGAAAAAATTATGAAAAATCCAGGAAAATGTAAAATCAGGGAAAATTGTTACAGCAACTTTTTCAAGTACTGAAAGGATATAAACACAGGATTCAGTTTTACTTTGAGATACAATATTTACTGTGTTAAAGAGATACTGACACCAGGATTTAAACCTTTTTTTACATCATAATATTGTCTTCGCATGCGATTTATAATTTTGCCAAGTATTTATAATTTTGTATAAAGTATTTACAGATGCTTTTACATTACCCATCTGATCCCCCGTGTTCCTCTCTGAGGGGGCTGCCATATTTGAGCTTCAGTAGTCCGTTAGCATTAGAAACTTTGACTGACTGGTTAAGAAGGGACAGTCAGGTTGGCAAAACAATCAGATTTAGGAACTTACTTACAAAAGCAGAACTATCAGTGAAAAACATGATCAACATGAGCCATAGGTAACTTTTGATGTACATTAATATTTTGAATACTCAATTTTGTTGTCAGCATCACTTTAATAACAAGGTTTAAGCATTGCAGAGTTAAATAATATTTTCAGAAAACAAAGAAATATTTGGGTACATCAGGACAAAATATTTATGTAAAATACGGGAAACCATTACTTAACAAGCAGGGAAATGCACCCATTAAAATGCAAATGAACCAAAAGTAAAAAATATAAAATGCAGGAAAACTTAAAATCAGGGAACTTAAAAGCAATGTTTCACTGTATATTTAAATTAACATTTCATATAAGTAAAATATTTTCACAATAAATAAATTATTTCTAACAGTATGTGCCACTGGATAATCCCTTATATAAATACTGCCATTCGACAAACCAAAATATTCTATTGTTAGACCTGATTTTGGCCAATACTGAAATCTTAATGTGCTGCCATTTTTTTTAATGGAAATCCTTTTTACACAGGTTGCAGATCCCTTGGTTAATATAATGTGCTGCTCTAATCTCCGTGATGTGGATTTTAAAGCTCTTATGATGAGGAAAAAAGTCATATATGGCTCAAGGACACACATAATTCAGGCAGAAAAACACTTCTGTGGATATTGGAAAGACAATCTGATTGCTGGCTCACATAGAATGATTTACATACCCAAATATTCTATTCGTGGGTTTTCCGTCCTTATTCCAATGTCTAAAAACCGAATGATCAATTTCATTTCTTCTCGAGGGTCACCTCCCATATTAAACTTTCCTAGAGGCACAAATAATTAACTATGTAAATACGTGTGTATGTTTATCTGGTGCTGAACATCAAACCATTAGTTTCAATTTGTATTGCTGGCATGCATATATTGGACAAATATGATAAGTACTTGTCTAAGGCTGACATTAAGACTTTGGCTCTAGATGCCTATACTGGGAGAGTGGCACATGCATGTTTAAATAATGACTCTTATTATGAGGATGAACGTGACTTGTAGGCCTTGGCTGTTGAAGATGTAGGTCCTGCTTTACATAATTTAGTTAGTAATGACTAGTGCTGGCTCTAGGAAAGAACAGGGACATAGCCTAGGGGCCCAGTATGATCAGGGGGCCATCTTGCTTTTTTCAATTATTATTTATATTTTATTTACACTGTTGGGTCCGATCAGGCACAGCTGCAGGGAGAATACCAGGAACGGTGCCAAGCTTGACCCGAATTAGAGAGCTTGGGGCACGTGTGGCTGGTTCTGCACACATCTGGACCCAGCAGTAGCCTAGGGGCCCCATCTGTCATTAATCCACCACTGGGAAAGAGGATGAGACTGACTGATTATATTACATATATTACTGTGCAACCGTTTCTGTACAGAGGGTTAATTACCCAATTTGCTGTTTGTTCACAGGCCAAATATTATTATTAACATCCTGCCTGGGATTGAAGCAGTGATTTGGTGTTGTTAGTGCTGTCCACATTGCCTCTATGCTATATGAGCAGACAGCTAAGGTCCTGGTTCACCGCTTTTGCTATTCCTGTATATTCAAATAGGCATGGCTCCTTTCCCCTGTTGTTAATCTACTCACAGGTGTTCTGAGTTAGTCATTATTCTGGCTATATAACCCTCTGCTCTGTACTGACTCACTTCTCATTACAGGATCAGCGTGTTTGGTCCTAGGTGCTCTGTTCCCTGTGATTTCTGTTCCTTTGGTTCCTGCTCCTGTTCCCTGGTTATGACCCTGACTTGTTCCTGACCACCTCGAGTTTGCCTCATGATTCTGCTCCTGTTCTCTGGTTCTGACCTGGCCTGTCTGACTACATCCATCTTCTTCCCTAGACTAGACTAGACAGACATTGGGCGCCCTTGTCTGCCCCTGTGGGAGTACTGGATTCTTGTGCGCTAAGTTCTAGTGAGCAGGGACCTCGATTCAGTGGATGTGATTTACTTAGATTTTACTAAAGTATTTGATACAGTGCCACACAGAAGGTTACTGGTTAAATTAAGGAATGTTGGCCTGGAACATAGTATTTGTACCTGGATAGGGAATTGGCTAAAATAGAATTATAAAAAGTGGTGGTAAATGGAACATTTTCTAATTGGATCAGTCTTGTTAGTGGAGTAATGCAGGGCTCTGTACTTAGTCCTTTGCTTTTCAACTTGTTTATTAATGACCTGGAGGTGGGCATTGAAAGTACTGTTTCTATTTTTGCTGATGATACAAAATTGTGCAGAACTATAGGTTCCATGCAGGATGCTGCCACTTTGCAGAGTGATTTGTCTAAACTGGAAAACTGGGCAGAAAACTGGAAAATGACGTTTCCTTAACTGAAAAGGATCTGTTTTTTTTTTGTAAATAACAAGATGTCTAATTCCAGGCATTGTCGTTATATGGCCACTAAAGCAAATAAAGTTCTGTCTTGCATAAAAAATGGCATAAACTCAAGGGATGAAACATAATTTTGCCTTTTTATAGGTCCCTGATAAGGCCTCATCTGGAGTATGCAGTGCAGTTTTGGATATAAATGAGATGGAGAGAGTGCAGAGACATGCAACTAAACTGGTTAGAAGACTTAAATTATGAGGGTAGATTGTCAAGGTTGGGGTTGTTTTCTCAGGAAAAAGGTGCTTTGAGGGGACATGATTACACTTCACAAGTACATTAGAGGAAATTATAGACAAATAGCAGGGGACATTTTTACCCATAAAGAAGATCACCGTACCAGAGGCCACCCCTTCAGACTAGAGGAAAATAACTTTAATTTGAAGCAACGTAGGGGGTTCTTCACAGTCAGGACAGTGAGGTTGTGGAATGCACTGCCGGGTGATGTTGTGATGGCTGATTCAGTTAATGCCTTTAAGAATGGCTTGGATGATTTCTTGGACAGACATAATATCAAAGGCTATTGTGATAATAAACTCTATAGTTAGTATAGATATGGGCATATATATAATTTATGTGAGGGTATGGAGGTGAGAGTATGGATGCTGGATTTTATTTGGAGGGGTTGAACTTGATGGACTTTATCTTTTTTCAACCTGATTTAAATATGTAATTATGTAAGCCGAGTAGCTGAGGGCCAGGCCCAAAGGTGGCTGTTATAGAATGAAGATCACACCTAGACAGGAATCCAATCACTCCCCAGGGTTTGTGTTTGCCATTCATGACAATTAGAATGCTGATATCATACTATGAAATACAGCAGCCTTTTGAGTGGCTACATGCCATAGTAGAGCATTCTGACCCCAATCCTCAAGCTGTCCTTAGTTGTATGAGAAAGCTGCTTTATGTAAGAAGTGTATTGGTCTGGTTCTGTATAAGAAAATACATACGGACATCGTAGGATATTGAATAGTGTAGGATAATATTAATTACCATCTGTCATGAGTAGAATAACATTGTGTATCTTCATAAAATCTGCTTTTTTGCCTTCTTTCTCGTATGCCAGCTCCTGTTCAATTAGATGCTCATAAATGGAGTGTAGAGCAGCACGTGTGTTGGTTCCCTGCTTATCTGCATGACCTGCAGTGGAAAAAAGAAAAGGAAAGTGGTGGTATGTTATTTGAAGTGAGGGACATTGGAAATAAAACTTAAGCAAGAAGACGTAGTATTATGGAAATAAAGATGGGGCAGCATGGAAAGTACGGCAAAGGATTTACAAAATTAAGATTTACCATAAAGAGCAATGGTCGACAAATGAAACTAAAGAATCAAATTTTATGGTTTCATCTTTGTTACCAGTGAAGTTTACCTCTGTTGTTTTCTGTATATTCATCTTAAAAACCAAAATCAAAGGCTCAGCAACATATAAGGGCAGCGTCACATGGGGCCAATTCAAGTGCTTTGTCCAGCATTTTTCATCGTGGGCAAATGCATGCATTACATTTTGAATATTATGCTCTGTTCTTAAATGAGCCAAAGTGCATATTCCAAATATTCTGCACTCTTCGTCAGCCTGACTTGATCGAAGGAAGCTCACAGTGGGGCAAATTCACTAAGATGCAAAGTTGCGCCAGGCGCAACTTCGCCGCACTTCGCCGTACTTCGCCGCACTTCGCCAGGCGTATTTTCGCCAGCGCTCCGCAAATTCACTAAAATCCGAAGTTGCGCACAGGGGTAGCGGTAGTTTGCGAAGTTGCGCTAGCGTTAATTCGCCAAGCGAAGCGAAGTTTCGCTAGCGATGGTTAATTTGCATACGGCGCAAAATTCAAATTTCAATGGAGGAATACGTATCTGCACTACAAATGCCTAGAAAACCTTCAAATCAGCAAATATAAATTTTATTTTGCCCTACACATGTGCCCACTGTCTAGGTAAGTTGCCATGAGTCAGGAAATGTAGGGGGGAAGGAGGGGAGCCCCAAAAAAAATTCGATCTTTTTCAGCCTATCACCCATCATGTAGAAAACACGCCAGCGTAGATCCCTATCTACTCTATTGCGCTTCACCAGGTCTGAGGTGGCGAAGGAAGTCTAGCGTAAAAGGTAGCGTTCAGTACACTGCGCAAGTTAGTGAATTTGCGTAGTTACTTCGCTAGCGAAAATTCGCCTGGCGTAGCGAATTTACGCCAGCGTTTGTTAGTGAATTTGCGAAGTACCGAAAATGCCAAACGCTAGCGAATTGTGCTAGCAATGTTGTGTAACGCACATGCGCACAATTAAGCATCTGATGTCACTCACATAATGAGCATGTTGCTGCACTCACTCATTATGTTCATGGTAGGGGGGAGACTATTTTAGGGTGAAAGGTGCAAGGTTAAAGGAAAACTATACCCCCCAAAAATTGAATACTTAAGCAACAGAGGGTTTATATCATATTAAGTGACATATTAAAGAATCTTACCAAACTGGTATATATATTTTTAAGTAAATATTGCCCTTTTACATCTCTTGCCTCAAACCACCATTTTGTGATGGTCTCTGTGTTGCCCCAGAGATCATCGGACCAGAAATACTACAACTCTAAGGGGCAGATTTTTCAAGGGTCAAAGTGAAAATTCGAATGTTCGGATTAAAATTTTGAATTTAAAAATTCAAATTTTTGAGTTTATTTTAGAGTAATTTGACTAGGGAATAGTTAGAGTTTTTAAAAAAAAAATTAAAATTCGAATTTTGAAATTTATCATATCCTGGCCCATTTAGAATTCGACTATTCGCCACCCTAAACTTGCCGAATTGCTGTTTTATCTTATCGGGGACTTCCAAGAATCAATTTGGAGTTGTTTGGAGACATCGAGATTTTTTTTGGTGAAAAAACTCAAATCTAATTTGTTTCGAATTTGCGGGTCTATCCCATTCACCCGTAATTTGAAAAATTAAATTTTTTTTTTTTAAAAATTCCAGCCAAGGCCGGGGCCAGTATTACAAATTTACCCGCAATGTAGCTGCTGGTAAATTTGTGATGACCAGTCAAATTGCTCCCAGCCTGCCTCTGATTCACCCCAGCCCGGCCCTTTCTAGCTAAAATACTTGCAGATTCCACACCCCTCGGCTCGGCCTTGTGACATCACTGTTCCACCCATTTCTGTCACGTTCCTCCATCTCGTGGACCCGCCCCCACCTTAGCTGGTAAAGTTTTTCCGGCAAACCTATTATTGCCTCATAAATATAAGCATGGAACATGTACATAAAGTAAGTGATAAAATGCTTTAGTCATACTGTGCACCAACTTACTATTATACTGAAAATCTTCCAGATGTTTTGTCACAGCTTCAGCGTTATTACTATCTGGATCTCTGAGAGAAACCACTGGGATTGCTACAGAAGCATATGAGATAATGCAATACCGAGGCTTTATATCATAATCAGCCATCTGCAGAGTAAAAAGAAGTCAAATTAAAGGGGCTGTGGGAATATTAGCAACTATTGTATCAATTCTAACAACTCTCTTTAATGAAACTCAGGGATTCTGCTCAGCAGGGACACAGAGAACAAATGTATCAACTAAATGTATCAATTTAGAACATTTACAGATTCGGCGACCCCCTTCCCAGAGATAGGTGAAGATTTATGTATAATTGTATTTATTTAATGCTAATGGCTGGGGAGTGGGCTAGTATTGCTCCCTCAGCACTCAAAACATGTGCAATATATGGCATACCTTTTCAATGAATAGTTTACTGGCTTCTTTGGCCTCTTCAAATTTCTCTTCCCCAACACTTTTGGAAGTATCCAGGACAATGAAGATGTTCATTAAACCATCCTTTAATATCTGCACACTTCGATCACTTCTGTCTATGGGAGAAAAAGAAAGAAAATCAAAGGATTGGCAGTGGAAGAAAGAAGGAAAACCAACATAAATATTAAATGTACATGTGTAAAATCTTATAGAAGCACAAAGAGGTTTTGAGGGCAGCACTGGACAAATCGGGAATAATGAGAAAACAGGGTGATATAATTTCAGATGTATTTATGTTGTTGAAAAGCTTTTTCTGATATTACCAGTTCAAGGTAATTGTATTTTCCCAAGTGTCTTGTTGTAATTCATTCCAGCACTGTGCACTTGCTCTTGTGTTTGTAATGTAAATAAACCCTATGGACCTCAATGCTAATATTTTGTATACTTGCCAACTGGAAACTAGATCATCATTAGCTTGTCTGACAAGTACAGATGAAAGGCAGCCACGTAATCCTCATTGTTCCAGAGGGTTTCTGCAGGTAGTGTTTGGAATTCAATGGCATACTGGATAGCACTAGGGATGGGCGAATTTGACCTGTTTCGCCCATTAAAGTCTATGGGCATCAAAAAAATACACAACGCCATACAAGTCTTTGGGCATAATTTTTTCGCTGAAACAAGGCGAAAAATTTTGCCCATCCCTAGATAGCACTTCAATTCCCTTGAGATGAGAAGATGCTGCACTACACATACTGTAGCATATAAAATGGTCTGAAGGAAGACTTTGGCATACTTGATAAGGGGAGAATTATTTTCCCAGAAATGGGATGCCCATTCCAGCTCTCCGAGACAGAGATGACATATTCGGAAGTATAGAGAGTAGGTTGCAATTCAAATTGTAAAAGGCTTCACAAAGTCTCTTCAGGCCTGAGGATCCCCTTTGTAGCACAGGGGTGGTGGACTGCATTATTGTTATGGAAGATGGAGAGGCAGCTGCAGCATGGGGAACTTCCAGACACCAAAGGAGTAGTATGCATCAGAGAGAGTAGGGCTTCTAGGACTTGCCCTGTGCAAGACTGCTGAGCTTCATAGGTTGTCATACAAGTTGCCATGTTGTATAAAATTTACAATCAGAGAGGTGCTTCATCAGTATGGTCCATGGCCTGAATATACTGTTAAGGCCCAATGGCCCTTAATAGGTTGAAGTCTGGACCAAAGAGGAAGCAGAATTCAGAAAGTTCAATTCACGGTATCCAAGAGGCTGAGAGAGTTCAAAGTCAGATTCATGCAAAAGGCGGAGGCAGGCACCAAGGAACAAAGTCAGAATCCAAGCAAAAAGTCAGGACCCAAGTCAAAAAAGTAATTTAGACACAACCAGGAACTTTACAGAAAAATACCTATAGTTGGGTGTATGTATGTCTTTGGTGTCTATTTATATTGAATTTGCACACCAAGGGAGTGATGACATCACAAGCTTACACAATGATGTCATCATCTCACTACACCCATGTGATGGCTATGGGTGCTGCCATTTTAGATGTGGCATGGAAGAGGAGAGGACTGCAACTGAGCTCTCCTTACATCTTACATATTTTGCTGATTCAGTACATGTTTTGCACAGAGCAGCTAAAGGCATATAGGGGGCATATAGGTTGATCTAGAAAACATTTCAGGTTGCATTTGGATACAGGAATGTTAAAGGGATTCTGTCATGATTTCTATTTCTAAATTACATGTTTATGATACAAATAATTTACCATATAAAATGTTATTCTTGAACCAACAAGGGTATTTTTATTTAGCTGTGATATTGATGTGTAGGCGCCATCTCAGGTCACTTTGCCTGGTCATGTGCTTTCAGAAAGCGCCAGCACTTTGGGATGGAACTGTTTTCAGGCAGGCTGTTGTTTCTCCTACTCAATTTAACTGGATGAGTTGCAATGGGACTGCTATTGACTGCTTTTACTATCTACTAATGACTGCCATTCTCATATCCTCCAAGGAGATGTAATCTTGTGCCAAGTAGCTGCTATCTTGTTACATTCCCATTGTTCTGCTGATAGGCCGCTGAAGGGAGGTGGGATGATATCAATCCAACTGGCAGTGCAGCAGTTAAGGGCAGAGACAGATGAGAAGATTCGGGGAGATTAGACGCCCGATGACAAATTGCCTCTTCTTCGGCAACTAATCTCCCCAAACTGCCTCCCCGCCGGCTAGAATCGAAATCGCCGGCAGGATGGCACATGGATCGCTTAATTTTCAGAGGTCACCCAAAGTTTCCTTGTGAGGCAACTCCGAAGAAGAGGCGATTTGTCCCCGGGCGACTAAATCTCCCCAAATCTTCTCGTCTGTCTCTACCCTAAGAGTGACTGATGTTTATCACAAGCCACATGGCTGAGGGCACCTGAGAAACTGACATTATGTCTAGCCCCATGCCAATTCAATATTAAAAAAAATGTTTGCGCTTTTTAAAAACTGATTACAGTGCAGAATTCTGCTGGAGCAGCACTATTAAAGGGGACCTGTCACCTAGACATAAAAAGCTGTATAATAAGACATTTTCAAATTAAGCATGAAACCAATTTTTTTAAATTAAAACATCCATTAATGTTATAAACTCTTTTAAAAGTCTCAGTTGTCAATCGTATATTGCCTGCCCCTCCTCTAGGGATAGGGTCAGGGCAGGAAATTACTTTCACTTTCCATTCTGCTCTTGCTAGATGTCACTGCACTCCCAACATTCCCCCTCCCTTCTCATCATCTAATTGTTTAGCCAGAGCATTGACTAGGCAGGTATCAGACCCCACATTCTAGTGCACAAACAAGATTTTAGCATGATGCAAAGCTTGTCTTAATAACAGTGTTCAAAAAAATGGCTGCTGCCTACTCGCTGTGATTATGAATTCCAAAAAAAAAAAAAAATGAAATAATTTTTATAGTGTAAGTAAAGTTTATTTTGCTTGACCAACATCATAAAATAGGATTTGGTATTATTTCTTAAGGTGACAAGTCCCCTTTAAGTGGTGTGTTTCGACAGAATTCAGAATTTTTCAAGATGCAAAACTGGGAGCAGATCTATCAAAGGTTGAGGTGAATTTTCGAATGAAAAAAATTCAAATTTTGAGCTATTTTTTGTGTACTTTGACTCGGGAATAGTCCAAATTCAATTCGAATTTGAAAAAAATTAGAATATCGAAATTTATCCTGTACTGTCTCTTTAAAAATTCGACTTCCACCATTCGCCATCTAAAACCTGCCGAATTGCTGTTTTAGCCTATGGGGGACCTCCTAGAACCTGTATGGAGTCAATTTTTTTGGGAAAAACTTTGAATCGTATTCAATCGTATTCATTTCAAACGATTTGAATTCGGCTGAATACGGACGTATTCGACCGAAAACGGACCTATTTGACCAAAAAAAAACTTCGCCTTAATTTCGGTTGGTCTTTTTGAATTTGAACTTCAACGTTTTTTCAATTTGAAATTTCCCCCTTAGTACTATGTAAATATAAAACTCTACTACAGGAAAGTAACTACAGGGGGCTATACCATGATAAACAACATCAGGGGGACTTGTGTCAGAATTAATTTATACATCCTATTCATACATTTTACTCTTACTCTTTACTTTACTAGCAGTTTAATAAAACTGCAAAATAAAGCAGCCAACCCACAGTTCCAAATAGAGGTTAAGGGCTATAAGTGGATTAAGTATCTGGTTAAAGTATGGAGGTTAGTGGCAGCAGTGTGGTAGAAAGCTTCCCACCCTAACAAATCATCATCGAGTTATGGGGTTATAACGATCAGCTGCAAAATCTGCAGTGTACTCCATAGTTCCCAGGATAAACCTTAGTTACGCCACTACCCCTCCAATACATTGAATTATTATGGCGTTTACGTCCATTTAATAGCAACTTACCTTCCAGATTTGTGGTGTCCACATTTTCTAACATGGAGGAAGAAAAACTTTTGGCCACCTCCTTTGGATTGTCATATGTATACCACTCTGCAGATTAGAAATGCTTCAGTGAGATGAAGTTCGGTTCAATGGACTCACATGGCAAAGTAATGATTGCAAACACTACATACGAAGATTCAGTTGTTTTACTTTGATGCACAAAACATAAATTATATGAACACAGACTCACAGTCAGGGATATTGATTTTATTGATCATTTCATTGCCCTCGGTAATCCAACTGACACCTTAAAATTGAATGCGGGAAATTTTGTGTGCATCCCTGTTCAGTTGCTTTTAGTTGGTGGCCTGCTCTGTTCCTGGCTGGCTTTAGTAATCTACATGTCCAGTTATAGGGGTGTAATTTATGCTTTTGGTAAACTCAAAATCTATGCAATATAGTTTTGTTATCAATGTTACTTTTGCATTCACAAGATAAATCAATTTATGACCAAAATCAGTGTAGTCACAAAATAAAATTTGTCCACACAAAATGAATGGTTCACAACAGCAGGATACAGACTCACCCAAACTCCTCTCCCTAGGTGCTCTGGAGGCACCGACGAGGACCAAGGGGACCATTTACTTAGCTCGAGTGAAGGAATAGAAGAAAAAAAACTTTGAATGATTTTTTTGGCTACTTCGACCATCGAATTGGCTACTTCGACCTTCGACTACAACTTCAACTTCGAATCAAACTAAAACTAAAAATCGTACGAATATTTGACCATTCGATAATCGAAGTACTGTCTCTTTAAAAAAAAACTTCGACCCCCTACTTCACCACCTAAGGTCCCTATAGGCTTTGTAATGTTTTTTTGGTCGTAGAAAAATCGTTCTAACCGTTTTTCGTTCGATCGTTCAATCTAACTAATTGCGGTAAATCCTTTGACTTTGATATTCGAAGTTGAAGGATTTACATTCGGCAGTCGAATATCGAGGGTTAATTAACCCTCGATATTCGACCCTATGAAAATCTGCCCCCAAGTGTGCCCAAAATCATTCAGGGCTCCTCCATTGCAGCAATTCAGAATTTGAAAAAAAGGTAGCACACCGACCTCTTGAAGTAAAAAATACTATTTATTGAAACATCTAAAAGGCTAGATAGCTGGAGTGCATAGGACACCTAATGCGTTTCGGGAACACCCCTTAATCAAAGGGTCACAAAATAAATTATTTGAAGGCAAATGGTTAGTACAAAAAAAAGGGTTTTGTACAAAAGCATTTTTGTGTGGCAAAATAATCTTTTGTTACCACAGAATCACTTTGTGCTGACAAAACTATTTTGTGGTCAGAAATATTTTGTATTCATATAATTAATTTTCAGATCACTATATTTTTTGGCACGTTCAGTATAATTGCGCTTTGTGCAAAGTATTGGAACAATGTGCCATTACCATCAAGCTCCCTGCAATAATTGTGCAAAACGCCCCTTGTACTTGTATTGTAAATACAGAAATTGGATAATCTAGGTGCGAGTGTGTCAGGGTCAATAAAAGCATATAAAAGTGCACAACTTCAATTCATATTGAGCCAATGGGAGCACCCAACAGGGACACCATACAAAAGGAGACTGGGAAATACAACTTACACAAGGCAGAACTTAATTTGAAGTCTCGAATACATCTGTACTAACTGTAATTATCATGGAGCACAATATGGTTCAAAGCAGGTGGCACTGGTAAATGACACTCCAACACATCTAGACAAAAGCATGTTTGTAAATGGAATTGTTGCACCCAGCACTGAGCCTAATGTGTGAATATGAAATATATGTGTACATAATACAGGGAGTCCTCGAGTTACATACACCTGACTTCAGGTCTGGACTGAGAATTAAAATAGGCCCTGGCATTTTAGGTACACAGAGGCCCAAACAGCCCCCCACCAGCCCACTAAATATTCACTTTCTATGGGACCTAATAGCAGCCCCTCTGGCATTTGCCAGAACCCACAGATTGCCAGTCCGGGCCTGCCTGACTTACATACAACTAACACTTACAGACAGAGCTATTGCAGTAATGTACTGTGGTTTGCTTGGCTTTTATTAGCATTTAGCTTTAATACACCTGCTGCTCCAATCTAGGGTTGCCACCTTTTATAAAAAATTTTACCGGCTGCTGGGGGGCGGGGCCTCAAATGGGCGGGTGTGCTGTCAAAAGGGGAGGGGCATGACATCAAAAGGGGCGGGCCACACGACTGAGACCCGCGGATGCTAGAAGGGGAAAACAAAAAGGTAAGTTGCAGGGGATTGGCAGCAGGCCGAGGGCTCCTTTTGATCGTATTACAAATTTACCGGCAGCTACATTGCCGGTAAATTTGTAATACCGGCCCCGGCCTTGGCAGGTATTTTACCGGCTAGGCTGGTAAAATACCGTCCGGGTGGCAACCCTACTCCAATCCCCTCTGGTGTGTGTTGTCTACTGCAGAGCACAGAAAGGTAAAAATAAATACTATATTAAGACAGACATCTATCTTGTTGCATTTAAGACAAACATCTGTCTTGTTGCAAATTTGAGTCAGCTCGAATGCCACAATTTAAATATAAGTAAGTACAAGTACCATCAGTGGCCCATCATTAACCAGATTCAGTTAAAGGAGAATTCAACCTCATAGGCGCAAAAATCCCTCCCCTGCTTAGGCCCCTCCCTCCTCCCCCCAGGCCTACCTCCCCCCCTCGGGCAAATTGCCCTAACTTGTTACTTAACACTCCTTCTAGGTCCTCTCCAGTGGAGTTCACATCAGCCATTTTTTTCCCGAGCGCTCTTCTTCCTGTAGTCATCGGTATTTGGTGGTGCATGCGCAGTAGGAGGTATTTGCTGGTTCGGATCTACTGCGCATGTGCCAAAAGTCACAAAGTTTCCAAAAAAAGAAATCGGAAATGTCGTGACTTTCGGGTGCATGCGCACTAGATCTGTACTGGCAAATGCCTCCAACTGCGCATGCGCCACCAAATACCGATGACTACAGGAAGAAGAGCGCTCGGGAGAAAATGGCTGATGTGAACTCCACTGGAGAGGACCTAGAACGAGGGGTAAATTAACAAGTTAGGGGCATTTGCCCGGGGGGGCCTACGCAGGGGAGGGATTTTTGCACTTAGGGGGTTGAATTCTCTTTTATGGGAAAAATCACATTAATTCTCTATGGCAGAAACCAGTCAACAATGTTTCCGGCTAGTGTTCGGCCTTTTATCAAGCTTAAGTTGCATTTAATAAATGTATATGTTTCATCTTACATAAAATTCAACTTAAGAACAAACCAAGAGACCCTATCCCATACGTAATCCGGGGACTGCCTGTACTACTTTTTGCCATTGTGGAAGGTGACACCTTTGCTTTATGTGGCACTTTACCAGAAAGATTCTCAGCAGTTTGACCTTTTTTTTCCATTTGTCAACTTTTTCCTAAAAATCAGAAAAGTTTTAAAAAAAGCTTGTCAACTAATCAGAATGTTTTGACTGCCTTTAGCAGCCAAACTTATGCAACATAAAGGGATTCATGATTTGAACTATTGGGATGCATCAAGACTACCCATAATATACATAGGTCTGATAATCAATTGGCGTCTAAGTGCAGTTATTACTTTTGCTTTGGGAAGCTGTAAGGGGTCATTTAACTAAATGTCGGATGGAAGCACAAACAAATTATTTAAAGAACATTTCCTTCCAGAGTCTGACTGAACTTATGCCAGATGAAAAATCAAATGCCAGGAGCAGAATGCAGTGTTGGTGGGTAAAAAGCAGCCCAGTCATAACTGCCTGTCATAGAGAAGGTGATAAGTGCAGAGATCTGTACAAACATTATTTTGCACTTTGTACCCTGCTCTGCACATAATAAATGATCCTGTATAGTGTCTGTTTTAGCTGGATAGAAATTGTGATATAATAGGATATCATGACCTTTTTTGCATGTTTGCAGGAGATATTGTTTATTTGTTTTGTCATGTGATGTGATTAAATTACCTCTCCCAGCATCTAAAGGACATTGATATGCAGGATGCAAAGGATATTGGTATTTAGCATGAAAGCATAGAAAGAAATGGTTTATACATGGGATATACAATATTATGCATTTGTTTTCATATACGTGAGGTTTCTGGTAGTCATGTTATACTTAATAAACTCATTTTTAAAAGAACAGTTACCTAGAACTTAAAGGGGACCTGTCACCCAGACATAAAAGCTGTACAATCAAAGTCCCTTTCAAATTAAACATGAAACCCAAATTCTCTATTGGGTTAAAGCATTTTACATGTATTCTACAGACATAATCTGTTATCTGCTGTACAATCTGTGATATTTAGCCTTATTTCAACTTGAATGGCTGCCCCCATGGCTACACAGCAACTTGTTTATCATCATCATTTATTTATATAGCGCTGTCAAGATACGCAGTGCTTTACTGCAGTTATAGCAAACGGAATAAATGGTGGATAACAAACAAGGATAACAGAGTACAATAGAGTTAGAAGGACCTAGAGATTAGAGTTTACAAACTAAAGGTTAGGGTACAATTGAGACATTAGGATTATATGAACACTTTGTCATTTTTGATACAGCAAAGATTAATTAAGGTACATCGAATAGGCCTCTTTAGGGCTAGTCCACACGGGGAGATAGCCACGCATTTGCGGTCGCGGCGTCAAAGCGCCGCGACAGTCGCCGCGACCGGCGCAGGCGACAGTTTTGTATGGGCGCCTATGTAAAAACGCCTGTGCTAACCACACGAGGCGATGCGCTTTTCAACAGTCGCCTGAAAATGCCTCGCCAGGCTTTTTCAGGCGACTGTTGAAAAGCGCATCGCCTCGTGTGGTTAGCACAGGCGTTTTTACATAGGCGCCCATACAAAACTGTCGCCTGCGCCGGTCGCGGCGACTGTCGCGGCGCTTTGACGCCGCGACCGCAAACGCGTGGCTATCTCCCCGTGTGGAATAGCCCTTAAACAGGTGGGTCTTTAAGGAGCGCTTGAAAGTTTGGAAAGAAAGAGAAAGTCTGACAGCTTGTGGCAGAGAGTTCCAGAGAAAGCAGAAGCCTGAGAGAAGTCTTGTAGATGAGAATGGGCAGAAGTGATCAGAGGAGAAGTGAGGCGAACATCAGAAGCAGAGCGTAGGTTTCGTGAAGGAGTGTATTTGGAGATTAGAGATGAAATATAGGGAGGGGTTTCATTATTAAGGGCCTTGATTGTGAGTGTAAGTAATTTGAATTTGATTCTAGAAGAGATTGGGAGTCAGTGAAGGGACATACATATGGGAGCAGCTGATGTTGAGCGGCGAGCTAGATGAATGAGTCTAGCGGCCGCGTTTAGAATAGATTGGAGTTGTGAAAGGTGACTTGTTGGACTACCTGTGAGGAGTAAGTTGCAGTAATCAAGGCAGGAGATGATGAGAGACTGAATCAGTGTTTTAGTTGATTCTGAACTGAGATATGGTCGTATTCGAGCAATGCTGCGCAGTTGAATACGGCAAGATTTTGCAAGTGTTTGAATGTGTGGTGAAAAAGACAGATGAGAGTCTAAGATAACTCCTAGGCAGCGTGCCTGTGTGGTGGAATGAAAGGTGGTGTTGTTTACGGTGAGTGAGATCTGAGGGACAGGGGAAGATCTTGGAGGAAATATAATGAGTTCTGTTTTAGAAAGGTTCAGTTTCAGGTGGCGCTGTGACATCCAGGAGGAGACAGCAGAGAGACAGTCTGTGACTTGGGAAAGGACAGAATAGAAAGATCAGGAGTAGACAAGTAGAGTTGGGTGTCATCAGCATAAAGGTGGTACTGAAGTCCAAATAACTGAATAAGTTTTCCTAGTGAAGTTGTATAGAGCGAGAACAGCAGGGGGCCAAGAACAGAGCCTTGAGGAACTCCAACAGAGTGTGTGAAAGTAGTAGAAGTAGAGTTAGAGAAGGAAACTTTAAAGGAACGGTCAGACAGATAAGATGTAAAACATGAAAGAGCAGTGTCCCGAATGCCAGCTGAGTATAGAATGTCTAGGAGTGCGTGGTCAACTGTGTCAAAGGCTGCAAAGAGATCTAGAAGGATTAGAATGGAATAGTGACCTTTAGACTTTGCAATAGAAGATCATTGGTTACTTTGGTGAGTGCAGTTTCTATGTCTACTATGTTTATATAAACTATAGTAGTACTTATCTGTTCTCTACTGTGTATCCTGTGCTTGAATGGCTGCCACCATGGCTATGAAGCAGCTTATTTATAAAAAAATATAGCAGCATTTCTAAAGCAAACAGACCATTTTATAGGGAATATTGTATTATAATTACGTACATTTCACACAATATAATTTTTTTTAATTTATTTAAATTGGTCTATGTTATTTAAATTAGTTTGCACAAATGACCACTAGATGGTAAGTGAGAGTATAAGTAGCACTATTGAATCACATGTTGGTTAGCTTGATAAAAGACCAGTTGGTCTGAAACGTTGCTGTAATGCCCTTGGTCCAATAAAGGCCGTTTTATCTTAAACAGTGGGTGCTGGACTAATTCTTTCGCTAGTATTGCCAGTGGGAAGTGGCCATTGGAGGACGTGCACCCAGCCAAAGAAGGGAGTTGAAGTTGTGCTGACTACTAATCTGCTACTGTTCTATTAGCTACAGATAAAGTAGGCAAAACCATAAAGTAGTGTATGTAATATAAACAGTAGGAGCAAATACTTTTTATGTGTCATTTGTTCACAGGACAGTATCTGGACTTGACTTACGCCTGCATGAAGGTTCAGTTCCTGACCAAGTCTTGTCCTCTAAACATTTTCTTTCATTGGATCCAAACATAACCAGACCTTGCTGGCAGGTGTAAGACACTTTGCCCTCCATCTTGTAAGAAGTTCCTGATTTGCTGGCCCCAATAGGTATCCCTGGGTTAGGACAATAGCTATCTGGGTGGAAACAAACAAAAATGTTAGTGACTGTAGTGCAGAATAAGGAAATGTAGAGACATAGAATCAGGCAGTAGGGGATTTGCCTTTTTCTGTAACAGGCTTTAGGAACGCACAGAGAACATAGTCAGAAAGGCTGATATAATAGTTTGCTTGCGAACATGTCTCAGTTACAACTTGTAGTATTATTCCACTGCTCTATCGCTAAGCTGGGCATTGTCTCACTATAACCAGCTTATTTGGGGAAATTGTGTTTTTCCCCTCCTGTGATGTTTCCTGCAAGACATCAGTCTCCCTTTTTCTGTCATCTGAAATTATGTTATAAACAGGACTGGAAAATGTATTTCAACTTTAACTCCCAGTCAAACCTGGAGAAAACCAAGCACAGAAAATAATAGATACATATTTGCAAGATAAAGTTTATGACAACGTAGTTGTACCCATGGGCTTTTCATGTATTTTAAACTGATTATTAATATACTATAAACAGCAAAGGCATTTTTATTCATTGATGGTAAGACTTCTCTTATTGCCTTTATGCACTAAAGCAATGTTCACTTAGGGCTCTATTTTTTTTCCTTGGTTTGACAAAAATGTTCTGAACTAAGGGGCTAAATTGCACCATTGCATTTACCCATTTATTGCATTTACTAATATACTTACTGGCTATCCACTCCAGTATTATGTTCTCAGAACTGTACTATAGGTATGTGCTGAGAATGATTTACCCTATTCTTTAGGTTTAATGCTAATGCCTAGCCACGTGGCTTACCCACTTTCAAGTCTTCTACTAGGGATGCACCGAATCCACTTTTTTGGATTCGGCCGAACCCCCGAATCCTTCACAAAGGATTCGGCTGAATACCGAACCGAATCCGAACCCTAATTTGCATATGCAAATTATGGGTGGGAAGGGGAAAACATTTTTTACTTCCTTGTTTTCTGACAAAAAGTCACGCAATTTCCCTCCCTGCCCCTAATTTGCATATGCAAATTAGGATTCGGATTCGGTTTGGCCAGGGAGAAGGATTCAGCCCAATCCTAATCCTGCTGAAAAAGGCCGAATCCTGGCCGAATCCCGAACCGAATCCTGGATTCGGTGCATCCCTATCTTCTACAATATTCACCATTCTTTAATTATTCGATTCCATCATTTCTATCTTTAATCTCTCTCTCTCGAACCCATATATGTGTTTTTGCTTTCTTACTGTAATCTTCACAAATAGTCGTCTCTCCACTCCATTTCGCATTTTCCTGGCAAGTGCGGTTTTGTGATCCCTTCGTTTCAAAGCCTGTATAACATTGAAAGTTCAACTTATCTCCCACGGTGTAAAAATTTTGCCATGGTTCGTAATCTCCACCTTCGAATTCAACTGGCTTGGGACAGCGAACATCTATGGGGACAGATAAGAGGTGTAAAGCTCACCATAGACGTTAACATTTTTCGTTCATTAACTAGCGATTTTAGTGCGATCAGATAAATTTGTCAAATTATTGTGAGGTTAGTGGGCAATGAATGATCTTGCATCCAATGATTTTCCACCCAAAAATCGATCGGGCAGGTTAGAAGATTTTTATTATTCTGATCTGAAATCTATCTATTGTCAAATTGTTTGCAGGGCCAAGTAGACAGCTACCCGCAGTTTCAATGACTTTAACTAGACTGTATTGCTTGAAATTGTCTTTTTAGTTGATGGACAAATCGTTCCAAGATAAGCTTGGTCTTGCGATAACGAAAACATCTTTTAAAAATCTTAACATCTATATTGTCAACCTTTAAAGTTCACCAAAATTCAAAGTCAAGTACGGGTCTGCGAGAACCCCTGCACCGCATAAAGTTTAGCGCGTGGGGGAGGGGGCAGCAGCAGCATCATCAAGCTGCCTCAGGCGGTGTTAGGACCAGGATCACCCCCTGATATCAAACATATATTTTAAAAATAGATACACGTAAAAGTACAAGAATAGCACTATGTAAGTAAGAAATCTCAAGAAATGGCACAAAGGGCTAGATTTACATAGTGGTCACCACTAGGTTGTTCATTGTGCCCGTCCCCTCCCTTTTATTTGCTCATATTTTCATCATCAGGACCGGAGCAATAGGGATTGGTGAACTGGAAGTTTAAAAAACTATTTTATCTCCTGTGATTCCCCAGTTTTTCTGAACCAATGTGGGTGTAGTTGGGCAGCATGCCACCCAAGGACCGAGCCTTGGTGGCCTCTCCACAAATCCAGGCTTGATGTCACATGCATGTTTTATCCAACAAATCACGAGGCAAACAAAGGGAGCAAAATAGTTTTTGAAATGTCACCTTTCATAATCCATCTTTACAAATCTGTCTTTATACGAATCCAAAATATCCCAAAATAGTGGGTCATACGCTAAACGCGTTACTTGGCTTCTCGCCACTTCCACATGAACTAACTATAACCAAAAGAGTTAAATACCCTATAATCCCATCCCTAAAAACATTAACCCTTTAATAAATCACAATGAAATAGATAAAGCGAAACAGCGAGAATATCTTTATTTCATAAGTACAAAAATGAAGAGAATACTAAAAGTAGCAGATTCATATGTCATCCCTTTCAATATACATATCAATAAAGAGAATATTGCTTATGGACATATTTGTCAATAACTTAATATTTATATATATAATACACATCTTAATTAGTAGCAAGAAATAATTAATAATAACATGTCAGTTGACACTCTCTATTGATACCTCCAAAAGACTCCATAGTTTTTAATCGATAGATCCAAAACGCCTCCTTCCTTAGTAAACGTTTATCAAAATCTCCCTTCCCTATAACCTGAAAAGTGAAACATTGTCTCCCATTATGCTTCTCAATTGAGTGCTTTGCTATTGCTGATTTCGCATCTTTTATAACTATTGCAGCTCTATGTTCCAGAATTTGTGTTCCTGCACTACGTAAAGTCTTGCCTATATATTGGCATCCACAACCACAAGTTGCAAGATATTATAATTCCTTTGGTTGGGGTGGTTGCTCCCTTGATCACATTGGACTGTTTCAGTGAATTGTTGATGCAGTTTCACAAACTATTTTGCTTCGGAAGTTCACCGCGAATTTGTATCTGCAGAATTTATTCGCCCATCACTACTACAAACCACTCCTGCCCAATATCTTTCACTTGAATGTAAAATGGCTGAAGGCACCGTTACTCATGCTTTTTAGCCCAAAGAAGTGGTGATGATCTGGCAAAGATGCTTTAGTGAGTGTTTTCAGGAAAAAAAAAGTTCCAGAAAGTTTAAAGAAGGATAGTGCACATTTTTATCAACATAAACACACAGTAGCCCAAATAAGTTTGTCAGTTTTAGAACAGGTTATTTTATCAAGAAGTGGAAATCTGCAGAAATAAATGCTGCATGGATAAACAAAATAGACTCGTAGAGGAATAAATTAACACTGTAGTCTCACAGTTTTATTATTAATTGCAACAGTTGCTGTTTATAAATACTTTATGGTTTTAAACATAACATTATGCTTTTTTTAGTTGTTCTTGTGTATTTTTAACAGGTAATGAACTGCTACATGAACTTGAACTGCATCCGTGGTACTTAGGACCAGGGCCGGAACTAGGGGTAGGCAGAGTAGGCACGTGCCTAGGGCGCAAAGCTGGGGGGCGCCAGGCACGTACCTGCTCTGACGCCTACCCCATTGTCCGGTCCTGTCTTTCGCCGACTGCCACTGATAATTTATTTTGATAGCGCTTCTGCGCATGTGTGCATGCAGTTCTGCGCATGCGCGTCCAAGCGCAGTTTTGCGCATGCGCGTCCGAGAGCAGTTTTGCGCATGCGCACTCAGCCGGCACCGTGCCCAGCCAGGTTGCCTAGGGCGCCTGACTGGGTTGGCCCGGCTCTGCTTAGGACTGGCATAGAGTCACAAAACACAATGGGGTATATTTATCAAAGAGTGAAGTTAGAGATCGCAACAGTCCTCTAGAGTGAACCACTCTTCATTCATTTCTATGGAATTTTTAAAAGAGTATTTATCAAAGGGTGAACTTTCACTTGACCCATTAATACTCTTTTAAAAATCCAATAGAAATGAATGGAGAGTGGCGGAATTTCACTCTAGAGGACTGTGGAGAAATCTAACTTCACTCTTTGATAAATATGCACCTAAGCCTTAATAGGAATGGTCAAAACATTAGGCTAATGTGGAGTAGCTGATGTACTTTACAGCACTTAGTGTTAAGACTATATTAAAAAGTTGCTCCAGGTTTAATAACCCACAAATGGTGACTAATAATTGAATTTTCAACTGAACTTTGAATATCTTAAATATCTAATTAATAGACCTGGAACAAACTTTGCTTCTTCTAAAATATTTTCCCTCACCTCGTGACCACACACACAAGGGTGAGTGTTGTAAAAGAAGGTATGGCATATTTGATTTAGTCATGGCTTGTTTTGCAGCATGACTCCCAGGCTGGTACTACCAACAAGAACAAGAGTAATGATCACTAAAAAAACAAAGTAGTACAAGACAGATCAGCAGCACAACAAAGATGAATGTGAAATTAGTACCGTTCAACAGTTAAAGGAGAACTAAACCCTAAAAATGAATATGGCTAATAATGCCATATTTTACAAATTTAACTTATTGCACCAGCCTAAAGTGTCAGCTTGTCAGCAGCAGAAATGATCCAGGACTTCAAACTTGTCACAGGGGGTCACCATCTTGGAAAGTGTCTGGACACTCACATATTCACATGTTGAGAAGCTAAGCTTAGGGGTCGTCACAAATTATCAAACAGAAAATGAGGTTGGTCTGTAATATAAGCTGATGCAACAGGGCTGATTATTAAATTTTCTGTATTAATTACTAATCAGCCTTATATTGTGATATTTATATTCTATGTGTACTGTATATTGTGAGTGGGTCCCTAAGCTCAGTAAGTGACAGCAGCACAGAGCATGTGCAGTGAAAAACCATACAAGAAAAATATTACCTTTACAGATTGCCTTTATCTTCTGATCCGTCCAGAGCCCATTGTACAGGCACTCACGGGTGTATTTTGGGTGTGGGTATTTCCATTTTGGACACTGGTAGTCTACTTTACTGCCAACATTTCCTCCATTGCTCACAGTGTAGTTGCCTCCAATAATGGGCACTTTGGTGAGGTCACACTCTACAGCAAGTGACACTGGCACAAAAGTATTTCATGGTTAAGAGCAGAAATGAAACGTTATTGGTTGATGAAGGTTAAGAACAATGAAAAATTTTGTGAAGGAAGACAAAAGTGTACTGCATACAGAACAAAATACTGATACAGATAATAATGAAAGAAAATTTAGCTTTAGTGGGTAATTTAACAAGGAAATGAGTATGTTAGGTAGCCTACTGAGGAGAATTAATAAAAGAGTTAACCTTGGAATCAGCAGAAGAAGGGCACTTACCTGAAACATGGGTTATAAGGAGCAAAAGTATCATCCTGAAGTTCATCTCTCAAACCCTCCTTCTTCTCTTTTCTCCCCACTCTTTTAATCTAATTGTTGCTCTCTTAACGCTTAACCCACCTTACTGACTCTATAAAGAGCAGATAAGGATGATAACGATAGATGCTTTGTTCCTCTCTCATGCACACACACACATACTGGTTAGAGTGATTCTGATTTAGAGAATGATACACTTTAATTTAGGGAGGGGGCGATGGAGGGATGAACTCTGGGAGGGGAAGATAAGGTGAATTCCCGTTAAAGCTAAAATAAACACTCCGATTTCACAATGGGTATTGGGGTAATTAAACAATATCTCAGACAAATACACAACAGGGTGAAATTCCAGAAAAACAAGCAGGGCAGTGCTGAGGGAGGACATACACAAGAGGGGTAGCAGTACAAACCTGTACATGTATTATACTTGTATTATTCTTTAATTATATTGCCTGGAAATATTTACAGAGATTATTCATCATTTACTGCCTCAGTGGAGCTTGCATCTAGGGTACCTATGACATTCACAATGACTATGGTCAATGCTATCAGGGACCGTTTAGTCTACATATGTGTATATGTTCATGGTGTGAAACCCATACAAGCACAAGCACAGGGAGAACATACATACACCTTACATGTAATGCCCTTGTTAGAAGCCAGTCCTGTAAGCCACCATGCTGGAAATTTGTAATAAAATGCATTTACTGTATATTTGTGAATCTTACATCAAGGTCACTGAATGGCAAATATCCTGTGAGCAATGTGTGTAGTCACACACAGGCTGAGGTTAGTCCAAATACAGGTATGGGATCTGTTATGCTGAAACCCGTTATCCAGAAAGCTATGAAATATAAAATATATAACCAAACAGTGCCATGTACTTGATTCAAACTAAGATATAATTGATCCTTATTGGAAGCAGAACAAGTCTGTTGGGTTTATTTAATGTTTGCATGATTTTCTAGTAGTCTTAAGGTATGAAGATCCAAATTACAAAAAGATCAGTTATCCGGAAAGCCCCAGGTCCCCAGCATTCTGGATAACATGTCCCATACCTGTATTGACCTCAGATTCAAATTAATAAAGCAAGGGCACTAAGCAAATCTACTTCTCTCTGACGACAGCCAGAACCTACAGCTTGTGTGTCCATAGTCTAAGCAATTTAGGAATGCCTCTGACTACTCTGGGCAGAATTCCCTTCACTATAACCATCAGAAGCAAGCATGCAAAACCAAGAATATCTCTGCATATACCCTTGATGTTCTGCTTCCAGAGCTAGGTGCAGCAGCAATCAATTGTTGACTAAGGGCTTTTACACAGACGCATTTTTTCCTGCGTTTTTCAAACACACACTGAATAACAAAAAGCATATATTGCGTCCATTCCAAACACAGACCTCTATTCTATTGATTGCTGAATGCATGTCAAGCACAAGAAAATTATACTCTGCTTAGAATCCAGAACCTTGCAGTAGCTGAACACTTTAATATCTGCCTGAGCCACAGGAATTCCTGTACGAATAATGTTGCAATCAATTCTAAGATGTTTTCTCATTGCCAGACATTCAACTGCAAACCCATATATATATATATATATATATATATATATATATATATATATTACTTTACTTTTTTACTGCTGCCTGTACTGATGTTGGTTATTATCAGTCTGTTTCCTGCCCTAATCCCTAGACTGCCTATAGCTTCTGCTACACTTACCCATGGGCCATGGCAGATTTAACAGTGGGCAAAAGCAGTGACGGAACTACCGGGGGTGCAGGGGGTGCGAGTGGGCCAGGGCCTGCACCCCCTCAGGGCCCCCTGGCAGTCCGTGCGCCACTAACAAATGCGGCCAAATGCGGCCGTACAGAGGGGGGCAGGGCCCTGCTGCGCGCCATGCACCAGGGCCCGTCCCTCTCTAGGATCACTACTGGGCAAAAGGAGCTGCCACATGTATCAAATAGGGTATGCTGCATGTGGCATATTCAGATGAGCCACAAACCAGCTCTGCCCCAGCTCATTCACTTCCGAGCCAGGCCGAGTAGCAATGGTGCACAAGGCCAAGAATGGATCAAGCATATGGGCTATGGATATGGGCTTCAGAATACTCTTTCATATTTGTGATTTCATAAGTGATGGATTTTGGGACTTGAAGGACCTTTGCCTTCCATATTAGGTGGGGCATGGGTTGCCTAAAAATCAGAAGGACTTGAAGTCCCAAAATTCATCCATCAACCAAGACGAGCCATGAGCGCTGTGAGCCTACAATATCACTCTCTACATACTAAAAGATCTCAAAGGTGAACAACCCCTTGTTTGGTATAAGTTAGTTTGTTGTTTACAGACTGAAGTAGGGGAATACCTCTTGTTTTCAGAAGGCTTTCACCACTTTTTATTGCAATTTACTTTGAATATATATATATATATATATATATATATATATATATATATATATATATATATATATATAGATATAGATATAGATATATATATATTGTATCTATGGGCATTTTGTAACTGAGGTTTTTCCAAGAAACTATGGGGCAAATTCACTAAGCACCGAAGCGCCGAACGCTAGCGTTACTTCGCTAGCGTTTGGCATTTTCGTTACTGCGCAAATTCACTAACGAACGGTGGCGTAGTTTCGCTAGTGTTACTTCGCACCCTTACGCCTGGCAAAGTTTCGCTAGCGACGTAACTACGCAAATTCACTAACGCGCGCAGTGTACTGAACGCTACCTTTTACGCTAGACTTCCTTCGCCACCTCAGACCAGGCGAAGCGCAATAGAGTAGATAGGGATTGCTTCAAAAAAAGTCAAAATTTTTTCTAAGTCCCAAAAAACGCTGGCGTGTTTCCTACATTATGGGTGATAGGCTGAAAAAGATTGAAAATTTTTTTGGGGCTCCCCTCCTTCCCCCCTACATTTCCTGACTCATGGCAACTTACCTAGACAGTGGGCACATGTGTAGGGCAAAATAAAATTTTTATTTGATGTTTTGAAGCTTTTCTAGCCATTTGTAGTGCTGATACGTATTCCTCCATTGAAATTTGAATTTGGCGCCGTATGCAAATTAGCCTTCGCTAGCGTAACTTCGCTTTACTTAGCGAATCAACGCTAGCACAACTTCGCAACCTTACGCTACCCCTGAGCGCAACTTTGGATTTTAGTGAATTTGCGAAGCGCTGGTGAAACTACGCCTGGCGAAGTGTGGCGAAGTGTGGCGAAGTGCAGTGAAGTTATGCCTGGCGCAACTACGAATCTTGGTGAACATGATTCTTTGTAAATAGTTTCAAACTTGTATTGTATCTGCAATTGGCAATTTCGCACAGACTTCTAGTTTTATCATATCCTTTACAGAGAACAAGTGTGCAGAACTAATTTATGCAAATCTGATGACTTAGCCTTTAAAGGGGTTGTTCGTCTTTGAGATACCTTTTAGTGTGTTGTAGCGAGTGATATTCTGAGACAATTTGTAATTTGTTGTCATTTTTTATTATTGAAGGTTGAATAGAAGGATCACCCATTTGAAAGCTGCAAAGAGTCTATATATAAAGAGTATATAAAATAACTATAAAAAATTACGAAAACCAATTGAAAAGTTGCCGTGCTATAACATAACAAAAGTTACCTTAAAGGTGAACCACCCCTTTAACTGGAACTAAAAGCAAGTAACACACTACTCAGCCCTGTAAACAAACACTTTGTCAGGAATGTGAAATTGCTTTCTTAATCCCCTGCCCATAATGTAAGGTGCACATAAAACTGAAAAGATTTAGTTCCAGATTTTCTCTTAAACAAAACCAGGGTTTTAGGTGACAATTAAGTATGTTTGTATGTTGTCCTCATTTCTTGCAGGTGCTCCAGACAAGTGAAATAGATATTTTTGTTAGTATATAGTTCTGGGTTGTACTGATTTGTCTGTGATTAGTCATGGGCGAATTTGCTTCTCCGAAAAATTTGCGAATTTCCAGCAAAATTTGCGGAATGGCGAAAAATTCACGAAACGCCGCCGGCGTCTCATTTTTGATGCCGGGGTCCGTTTTTGACGACGGCATCCGTTTTTTTTACGCCGGCATCCGTTTTTTTGATGCCGATGACAATTTACGCCTGCAAATTTTCATGGGCATTTGCGAATTTATTTGCTGGCGGCGAATCGTGCAAATTTGCCACGAATTCGCACCTGCCGAATAAATCACTATCTGTGATATAATGGTCAGTGTTGGAGAGGCCACTCCCCCTCATTTCATATTTGATTTTATGGGATTAATACTTTTTCTGAAGACCTTATGAATATAATGAATTATACTTGGTCCCTGATTCTATTTAGAACATATAAACCCCTATTTTAGTTTTGTTTGAAAGAATAACTGAAAGAGTAACTGTTTGTGTAATGCACAAATACAAATTTTAAAAAGAGTAACTGGTAAATTCCTTAACAGGTGATCATTTAGGTTACCATATCCCCTGGGAAACCAATAGCAATAAAATAGCAATAAAATATATAGTGAATAAAGTACCCCCTATTGTAAAATATAAGGATATTATAAGTCACAAAGAGTTCCCCGACAATATTTTTATACAGCTATTTCTAATATCCTCATATTTTCTAACAAGGGGTACTTTATTTATTATAATACAGTGAGTCATGTGACAAAAATGATGACACTGTTTACAAGGATATAAATGGATTTTTTGTATTATATATATATAGATACACAAAACTGGAGCACTCGTTATATAGCAACAACTGCCTGGGTGCAGAATTCAAAAAATTATGTAAACCAAATTGCTGTACAAAAAACGCACAACCAGGTCTTTTCAAAGGTGTCCAAAAAACCAAAATTTTATTTCGACGTTTCGGCTTCTATACTGAAGAAGTATAGAAGCCGAAACGTCGAAATAAAATTTTGGTTTTTTGGACACCTTTGAAAAGACCTGGTTGTGCGGTTTTTGTACAGCAATTTGGTTTATATATATATATATATATATATATATATATATATATATATATATATATATATATATATATAGTGAATAAAGTACCCCCTTTTGTAAAATATAAGGATATTATAAATTACCGAGGAGTTTCATGACCATATAAAAACACGAGGCCAAAGGCCGATAATATCCCCATATTTTGCAACTGGGGGTACTTTATTTACTATAATACACACGTTTCAGTGAGTCATGTGCCAGAAATGACATCAGAACTCACCGTTTATAACTGATGGCATCAGAACTCACAGTTTATAAGGATATAATTTACAAGATATTCATGGCTTTTGTGTATTATATATATATATATATATATATATATATATATATATATGTACACATCAAAAGTTGCCAACGAAATTGGCCTTACTACTTCTGGGCATGTCCAGCTCTAGGGGAAACAGACATTTACACTATATGGCCATGAGTGTCTGGAAACCATACTGTCCAACTTTCCAAACCAGTGGTATCCATATGAACCCGGTAAAGAAGCCTTTACTGCTCAGGGAAGGTTTTCCATTCGATTTTTAGAACATTCACTTGTAGGTCATTTATTCTTGATGGTTGGAAGGTGCCGTTAGAGGGAAGCTGGAGTGCACATGTGCATTCCAGAAAACTTGCAGAGAGGAGAATTTAAATTTGGCCCCGGGTTGGTGTGCATTGCCGATAACATTTGTATCTGGATGCCAGTCTGCAGCCCAAGCCGAAGGCTGTTTTGACATTGTCTTATGGATCTACTGTATATATATTATATATTATGGACTACTTATGTTCTTTTGTTTAATACATGATGAGTTCCTCTAGTCTAGTGGGTAAGTAAGAGAGAGAGGGTGCAGAGAGAGAGCGGATAAATAAAAATCTATGGAAAATTTGGTGGGAGCAGTCAATGGAGAGTTTGCTGGAATGGTGTTAGCGGATTTTGTAAGTTGGGAGAATCTGATACCAAGGGAGTGGGAACTGGATCAGAGAGCATTCCGATGTCTTGTGAGGGCACCCACTTCCTGTAAAGTGACAGGTGCCTGCCCCTTTTCTGGTTTAAGCCACACCCAACTGTAACTAGCCCCTCCCAGTATACCCGGCTAAGGCTGACACTACGTGACCATGATCAGCCAATGGTGTTGCTTATTCAGCCGTGCTATTGACTGGTCTTGAACAACCCTTGGGATTGGTTAATGGAAATTGAGAGCGTGTATACAGAGGGCATGTTGGGGCATATATAGCAATACGTCGAACATGCCCATGCATGTCTGGACTACAAGGGAGTGACCTAGGCATGTCTGGACTAGAATAAACATGGGTCTTTGTGGTGTGAAGTAATAGTTGTATAAGGGATTTGCACACAGGGCTCATAGTGGTTGCATTGAAGAGAGAATAAAAAACAAATACTACAAATGTGATATTTACATTTCAGAGCCCCAGGATCTTACGGTGGTGTTGAAAATCTGTACAGAGAAGTTGAAAAACACAGATTATAAAGAAAAGATGTGAAAGCTTGATTAAATCAGCAAGATGTTAATAGATTGCATAAACCAGCTATAAAGAACTTTAAAAGAAACAAAGTAATCGCTTCAGACATTGACACACAGTGGTAAGCAGATCTGGTATCCATGATAGATATGTCTAAAGAAAATGACGGTATAAAATATATTTTGACAGTAGATAAAAATATGCATGGTGTTATGGGATACATAATATGACAGGTGCATCTGTGGCCACGGCCTTTGAAGAGGAGCACAGAATACCTCATAAAATACAAACAGACAGTGGTAAAGAATTCATGAATAAAGAAATTAAGAAGCTTTTTAATAGATATGAAATAAGTAATTTTGTTTCAACAGATGGTGGTTGAGTGGTTTAAAGACTAAAATGTGGCGTTATTTTACAAAACGTAACACTTTTACATATACTGATATTTTACCTAACTTAGTATATAGTTACAACCACACATACACATATCATTCAATAATACAGTGTAGACCTGCTGATGTTACAAAACTAGTTAAAAATTTAGAAAAATATTTACTATGCATATATGTCTTCTAAAAAGATTATACTCGCATTAAAAATCAATGACCAAGTCAGAATTTCTAAATATAAAGGTACTTTTACTTAAGGATATGAGCAGAGCTATACAGATTCAATTTTTGTCATTTATGATATAAACACAAAAGGCCTCAAACCCCTTTATAAACTGAAGGATCTGATTGAGGAGCCCATAGATGGTTCTTTCTACACAGAAGAAATACAAAAAGTGCCTCTAGAACAGCAGCGTATATACAAAATAGAGAAAATGATCGAACGGAAGAAAATTAAAAGAATTACCGTTACACGATACTTTGTAAAGTGGCTGGGCTACCCACAAAAGTTTAACAGTTGGATTGAGGAGATGCAATTGACTCATTTATAGACCTTGGATAATGGGTCATTCTATATGACTCTGGCCAGCAATGCATCTACTGACAACACCATAGCTAATTATACTACTAAATTAGCAAAAGCTATCGATCTTTGAGGTCCATGGGAGGTCGCTATTGCAGAGGCCAGCTTTCCTGTCAGCTGGAATAGCTTTGAAAGCGAAGAGGGTACATTCTTTGTAGGGAAGTGTAATTTTTTGTAAAACCAGGCTTTTATTCTAGTAGAATTGGTAAATGTCATAAATGTAAAACTTCAAAGCTTGAAGATTCCAAATGAACATCTTAAACTACAATATGATGAGTTGGCAAGGCTTGTTTCTGTTACTGAATCTCAGACACACACATTTATACCAGGAGAAAAACTAGCGTGTATTTTAGGCACGACTCTCCATTTACCAAATAACATATTTGTTGTACCAGGTAAAATGTTAACAGTTCAAGAGCATGAAATACAAACACATGATGTAATTGCAGCTCAGAATTGAACCACTAAGTTGCGGAAAATGTTTTAGCCATTTATACAAAAATTGGTAATATGCAACAGGGCAGCAAAAGATTTTACCCTGATATAAAAACTGGCTTTTACACATTGTTTGTGTACACGGACATAATACAACATTAATTAGTTGGAGATATTTTTGTACAGCTTCTCTGAATCGTAGAAATCACTGGTAAAAACAATGAAATAATCACACAATGATTTACACGACCAGATTACATACCTGTCTGCAAACAGCACTTTGATTCAGTGACTGTTTCAATTTATTCAGACCAGTCTAAACCCGTTAAATTCAAGTACGGTAAATGCATTGTGAGATTACACTTTAGACCCCACAAGGAACTGTCATACTTAAAAAATGCTGTCCAAAAGAGAGTATGGGGACCCAATTGTGTATATCCCTTATTACCTTGCACAAGCGGGTCATGGGCTAGACAGGTTCCGTAGTGCTGAATATATGCATGGGGCAGGAATTTGGGGGTATATTCAGTGGATTTATTATTTATTATCTATTTCCCCGATTTTTAGGAGGATTTTTAGGCCTAGAAATTATAAAACCACAAATAAAGAATGCTGCAAAAAACATAGTCAAAGACACCATGGCTGATGTTTCAACTGCTGTTATGGATAGATTAAACAGCACAGCCCATAAACAAGAAGTATCAGGAATTGTAAACAGAAGTAAAAAGTCTCAGAAATACAAGCTGCTTTATAATGCTTCTTATCAACAACCGGCAATAAAAGAGCACCGCATAAAAGACGTCGGGTGAAGAAAACTTCTAGACGTTCACCCGTTGACTGTGTTAAATCTGAAATGGTCATGTTATAAAATTCCACCTACACAGACAAGTATAGAAAAATCCATCTATGTAGAGGTACACCCCATCAGTGGTTTAGTCAGCACACTCCAGGAATTGGCTTTAATCTGGTGCAAGTCATACAATGTCCACTTCAAAATTACCTGTGCGGCGTGGGACGCCCGCTGCAGGGTTCTTAGGCCAGAGCCGGCGCCATCTTGGATTCTTAGGGCACGTGCGGCACGCCTCTTAACGGTACAGGCGTTTTTTTATTGGCACACGTTTTGGCGCGTACTTTGTCTGTATTTAAGGCCCATTCTGACTCCCAGCCAGTGCCCATGATAGAACTTGTTCTAGTGGTTTTCCTGAGCCTTGTGCGTCTGTCTTTGAAATTCTGATCTGATTATCCGTGTTTGACCCTGCCTGTTCCTGACTATTCTGCATTCCGTATCTGGACCCTTGCCTGCCTACGACAACTCTCCTGCTTAACCCCTTGATTGACTACCCGGTTTTGACCCTTGCCTGCCTGACAATTCTGATATCCGCCTGCCTCGACCCAGCCTGTCTGACCATCCTTCCGCCTAATCCTCTTGTACTGTGACCTTCGGCCCAAAAGACTTTGCTACCAGCCGTGCCCCTTCGCCAGCCAGAACATCTCGACTTGTACCCCTCGTTAAGTCCACGTGGCACCAAAGTAAGCTGAGGGCTCCTCCCGAAGCCCAACGGTGGTCACACTCCTGGTGAAGCCGAGACGAGACCAGGGTACTTGGCACTTGTTCTGGTATTGGGTGCCGGCCATGACAACACTGTTCCTTCAGATCAGCATACTCACAGACAGCACCAGCCATCAAGATTCTTTGATTAAAACGCCTTTATTAGGACATGGGCTCTGACCAGAAAATTCAGCAACGTTTCAGACTGTCATGAGTCTTTTATCAAGTCCGAAACATTGCTGAATTTATGCTGCTGTCTGTGAGTATGCTGAGGTACACCCCATAGCAGCACTTGCAGACAACGCACCTCTGGAATTTTTTGTCTCAGGGAGTAGTGAATATTATTATGACCTAAATAACACACTTTTGTACATACTTTGCAAAATTGCTTTATTAATTATCCTATAGGCAGTCTATTTATTCAAGTGGATAAAACTTTGGGTGACAGGTTAATTTCATAATCTGACAATCTATATATATATACAGACCGTACATTGAGACCCTCCTGAACTATCAGGCCCAGATTTGTGGAAAAGCCACCAAGGCCAGGGCCTAGGGCGGCAGGATTTTAGGGGGGCGGTATGCTGCCCAAACACACCCATATTGGTTCAGAAATACTGGGGATTTGCTGGAGATGCAATCATTTTTAAAATTTCCTGTGTGCCAATCTCTATTGCTCCAGTCATGATGATGAAAATTTGCACAAATAAAGGGGAGGGGACAGGGGCGATGAACAGCCGTGGGCTGTCAATTCACAGCTGGTTTATTTTATAAAGACACAGCTGGTCATCATCATGATCGGACACCTGATGGTGAAAATAAAGGTTTTAATAACAGGGCACAGTTAACTGCCCACTCAAAATCTGTAGAAATTGTTGGACCTATCTTTGGGGACATTTTCAATTCATCCCGCTTGATATTGAATGGACTTGATCTCAAAATTAAACTGTCTAGGAATAAAGACTCTTTATACTTAATGTCTGTTGATGCTGAGCAGTATAAAGTGCAAATCTTACAAGCAGCCCTCTATGTTAAAAGAGTGCAAGTCTCTCCAACACTCAGAATTGGTCACAGCCAAGCACTGTCATTAATCGAGTGTCTCTGAAAGTGTACAGTATACCGGCGGGTACAAGAATCACTAATCATGAAAATCTCTTTCTGGGACAAATTCCTAAAACTGTAATATTAGGATTAACTTACAATGATTCTTTTAGCAGCAATTTTAAAAAGAATCCCCTATGTTTTCATCATTATAATATAAATTACGTGACTTTATATGTTGATGGGCAGCCTATGAGTGGACATATTCTTGAGTTTGATTTTGGAAATGATTCTGCAATTCGCAAATACATGGCCCTAGTAAACAAAAAGTACAAAAGTCGGATTATTTTCTTTCAGTGGATCGTGAAGAGTTTATGAAAGGCTTTACTTTATTTGCGTTTGATTTATCACCAGATCAAGAACCAGGAGCTCATTCTCTCTAGTAAAGACTGGAAATCTGAGAGCTGAAATAAGATTCACAGAACCTACACCAAATACTATTAATATGATTCTATATTCTGTAAATGCAAAAATTCTCTCTAAAAGATCCCAGAAGATGTCGTTCTCGAATTCTTGGAAGACGGCAGGGGCATTACAGAGGCCAAAGTGCATCACGAGGTATTCGTAGTGCCCATCCCGAGTGTTGAATGCCGTCTTCCATTCATCTCCTTCACGAATGCGGATCAGGTTGTATGCCCCGCATAGATCCAACTTAGTGAAGATCTTAGCCCCTTTCAGTTGATCAAATAGTTCAGTGATCGGAGGCAAAGGGTAACGATTCTTCACTGTAATCTTGTTAAGTACGCGGTAATCTATGAAAGGGCGCAGACCTCTGTCCTTCTTCTCCACGAAGAAGAAACCAGCTCCTGCCAGAGAGGTAGAAGGATGAATAAATGTAGGCGAAGCCAGGGTAAACCCAAGATGACAGGAACGGAAGGGCAGGAAATAATCAGGAACAACAACTTTTGTGTTTTATGTAAAGTCCCAACCTGCACAGGCAATTCCTCTGTTGTCATGGAAATTATCTCAGACCATAGTGGCCTGTCGTCAATTGCCGTAACCCGTAGGGGAGTATTCAATGGATACAGGGGAACATCCATATATTTGGCAAAGAGAGCGTCCATGAAATTCCCGGCAGCCCCTGAATCGATGAAGGCAGAGCCGACAATAGTCTTAGTGGCCAGACAAATCTGTAAAGGCAGAAGAAACCTGTGAGAGTTCTCTTGAGATTTAGGAGTAATGCCCCTACATGTGTTACCCCGGATTTACCTTGGGGAATAGAATGGTTAGGCTTCACAGGAATTGGCAAAATGAGATTGACCACCACAGTACAGACATAGGCCCGCCATATGTCTTCGAAGTTTTTCTTGCTCAGAGAGCATTGGCTCCTCCAGAGGAGTAGTGGAAGGCTGCTGGGATGGTGCAGGCAACAGAGGGCTTTGAAAGCGTGGAGCAAGCATAGGTTGAAATCTCTTACTGCACTCCTTGGTGCTCTCTAAGAGGGAACACTGTGATGGAGACTAGGTCATCCTTAAGTCGAGGCTACAGACCTTGGTAGAAAACAGCCTTGTATGCCTCATCATTCCAAGAGGTCTCTGCCATTAAAGTTCTAAAGTCAATGGCGTACTCACTGGCACTGAAGTTTCCCTGCCGGAGTTGCAGGAGCCGAGAAGAGGCATTAGCGACACGACCCGGGTCATCAATGGAGAACTTGTCAATGGAGAATTTATCTCCCAGAGAGATGTTGCCCACTCGAGCAGTTTGCCCTCCAGACAAGACATCACATACCCCACCTTGGCACGTTCACTGGAGTACTGCGAGGGTTGCAACTCGAATTGGATCTGGCACTGTGTAGCGAAAGCTCTGCAGGCGTGAGGATCCCCATTATAGCAAGGTGGAGGTGGGATACGTGGCTCGCCAGCCGATGAGACTGCAGCGGGAGGAACAGTGGCTGTGGGAGAATTACCAGCAACTGGAGATGCTGGAGGCATATGGGAAAGGAGAGTATTGAGTACCTGCCCAATGCGGAACTGCTGAGCTTCATAATCTTCCATAATCTTCCATGCGGGACGCCAAACCTCAGTGGGGTCCATGGCCCAATTATAATGTCAGGGGGCCTATCGACTCCCAGCGGGAGGAGTCAGGACCGAGGAGGAAGCCCAACAAGGGCTTAAGTCTGCAGTACAAATAGGAATCAGGCACAATTGTTAGTTAAAGTCCAGGCAAGAGTTCAATCAGGCAGGCAGATAAGGGTCAGAATCAGGATCACAGCAGGAATCAAAACCAGGTAAACACAGGATTGAAGACCTATAATTGGGCAGGGTTTCAGCATCCAGGGCGCCCTTTTATTACAAAATCCCGACACCAGCGATGACATCATCATGCAGCGACGCCGCACCCATGTGTTCAGCATGGGTGCCGCCATCTTGGATTTTCATTGCGGCCGCCGGAAAGGTAATTGCTCCGTCGGGTGCTTCCGGCAGTCCTGACAGGTAAATTTGACTATATGTTTCCACGTTATTGCTGCAAATATTTTTCCGTCAAAATATTGGCAGTGCCTCCACCTAATGGGATCCGGGAATAAACCTGCAGTTGGCCCATTAGGAGAAACAGTATAAGGATCCAGTGATCTCCTGTTTGGAGAAACAGGCTTTTTGTGTACGGTATAACAAATAACTTTATATAACATTAAAGTTCAAGTAAACACATTTACATTTCTCATTACCAATCCCCTGGGAAATATATAGAGTCCAAGATCCTGGCCCTCCTTGCCAGGCAAAGTCCTGTAACTCCTTTGGCAGACAAGAGTCTTAATTCCCTTTCCCCAAAGAGTACAATGTGCTGCTCCCACGTGGCAGGCACACAAAAAGTTTGTTTCTCCAAACAGGAGATCGCTGGATCCTTAGCCTTTCCTACCCCTTCCCTCAGGTAACACTCACCCCAAAGGAGTCACACACACAGGTAGTCTCACACAGAGCTGAGCTTGAGTTAGCTATAGAAAAGCATTATAGACTGCCACAGATTCATGAGATCTGGTATTTTCCCAATAGCACAAATGACAGGAAAGGTGCCTCTACCATGACACTGACTGTTATTTTTGTAAGTAAAGAGGGTGACTGGAATCCACCTTTGGGAGATTACCTGGATGAACTGACCAGTGAGGTGCCAAATAACACACACATTACAGAATTTGTATCTGCAGGCCCATCCCTAAAGGCTGGAGTGACTGAATGTCTAACATAATAGCCAGAACACTACTTCCTGCTTTTCATTTCTCTTGGTTTCCACTGATTGGTTACCAGGGAGTAACCAATCAGTGACTTGAGGGGGGGGGCACATGGGTCATAACTGTTGCCTTTGAATCTGAGCTGAATGCTGAGGATCAATTGCAAAGTCACTGAACAGTTATGTCCCATGTGCCCCCCCAACTCAGAGTTAGAGAGCTGAAAAGCAGGAAGTAGAGTTCTGTTCTGTTAGACATCCAGTTACTTCAGCCTTTATACATAACTAACAATATTAGAAACATTTTTATTTTGCACAGCCTATCGATTTAACAAGTTTTTATTTTACACAAAAGAACTTGGTTTGTCCCCTGTACGTGATGAAAGGAATGTTAATTAAATAGCCATTTGCTACTTCAAATAGGACAAAGAACAAGAATGACTAACTGGTTACTTCTAATTATTGGTAGGTTTTTTTAATTTCCAACTCTTTGTCCACTTGTCACATGGGATGTATCAGTATTAAACTACCAAGTATACAGTAGAATCATAGAAGCATTGATTGTTTTCTTCTGATCTGCTGGCTAACAAGCTGTTTTGGGATTTCTCAAGATAATACTCTTTAGTTTCACTGAATTGATGCAAGAAAGGATATAAAGGTATGGGACCTGTTGTCCAGAATGCTCTGGACCTGGGGTGTTTGGGATAATGGATCTTTCTGTTTGGATCTTCATAACTTAAGTCTACTAGAAAATCGTATAAACCTTAAATAAACCCAATAGGCTGGTTTTGCTTCCAGTAAGGATTAATTATATCTTAGTTTGGATCAAGTACAAGATACTGTTTTATTAATACAGAGAAAAATATATTTTTTTTAAAATCTGGAATATTTGGATAAAGAGGAGTCTAAAGAAGACAGCCTTTCCTTAATTTGTGTGCTTTCTGGAGAACAGGTTTCCGGATAATGGATTCCATACCTGTAATTTGAAATTAGAATTTTTTCAGATCTTCTGGTCAGGTTTTTGTAATTTTAGTAAATTGCATTATGTCATGGTCTTAAAGGGCATAGCACAGAGCACCTATGCTACACCTACAGCATCTACACCTACAGCAGATGCTCAAAGTATGATGGAAACAACCAAACAAGCTGAGTTAATGCTCTTCCTAAAAACAACAGCAAAATAACTTTATGTAATAACTTGCTGGTATACAGGAGGTCTGAAGATGGATCAACTCTATCATCAAAGTGAAAAAAAAAACATGATATTTGAGGCCATGTACTTTAGAAATTACTAGTCAATTATTCAGCACCTGCAGATCCAGAAACTCCACAGAAAAAGTCTGTCAAGCTGTAGAATTTAAATGTAAAAGCTAGTCTTTAGCCATTCTTAAAATGGACCTGCCACCCAGACATAAAAAAACTGTATAGTAAAAGAACTTTGCAAATTAAACCTGAAATCCAAATTACTTTTTATTGTTGTTGTTTTTTTTTAATTAAAACTTCTTTACCTGCACTTACCTACACTGCTTATGAAACATGCCATCACATCCTGCAAGTTGTAGATGTATTTCTACAGTTTGAAAAAAAAAAAAATGTATCTGATAAAAATTTGACTCATGAATTTGCCACTACATAATCTGACATGTCTATAGAGGTTTGGGGAATTTGACATAACAAGCAAATATTTAAAAAAAATATATATATAGAATTAGCTTTGTTTAAAAAACTTGGGCTTTCAGTATTGACATATTTGTCTTTAACCCTTTAACCGCCAAGCAAGTACTGCAGCTGCTGAGCCCTTCTGAGCTTTTGCCGCCTCCGCAGAGAGTCAGGAGGGGAGACAGCCCCCTGGGCAACGAGGCTGGGGGTTGTCAAGTCGGATCTGCGACGCAATTGTTGCAGGACCGACTTCAAAGTAGCAGATGCGCTACTTCCTTCCTTCACGATGCAAACCCACCCACTCACTTCCTGCAGTGCAACAACTCTGCGCGATGATGTCCAGGGCCCTCCAGGGATGGCAGTGATCCCCCTGCTCCAAGAAACGGTAAGTGCACGTTTATTACACACTTACATGCACTAACAGTACATTTATACACTTACACATTTTAGTAAAGATTGGTATTTTTTAATTTTACCACACTTGCTCCCTTTTGCACACTTATTTACATATATTTACAGACTCAAACAACTTTTAGAAGTGTACAAACATATATAAACAAAAACCCACAAACCGGTCATTTATTTATTTATTTTACTTATTCATTGTACCGTTATCTTTGGGGGGGGGGGGTTTGCATAAAAACTTGTTATTTTGGCAGCGTGACTATTGAATAATCGGTTTTGTCCACTAATTATGCTGTCAGAATAGTTATTTTGTTATTTCATTGATTTACACAATTTTTGTGGTTTAATTACAATTTTATCCCTGCATTATTGTTCCTTATGTATCTTTAGTATAGTTTTGCTGTTTGGTGCTTTGCTATAGAAAGATATATTTTAATTTGTTTTATCCGCCAGAATATATGCTTTCCAAAAATATATGGTGTTCTGAGGGTCTTTTTTTTGGGAGTCTTACGACACATAACGTACAGTTAGAGTTCTCTTTTCAGCAGCTGAGTTGGCCAGCGTGAAAATTCATATGCAAGTTTTTAATTTGTGGTCCGTACATACCACATACTTTGGTAAATCTATGCATATTGGGCATCAAACTAATCTGTAGACCTCTGACGTCACTATTTAGGGTGGTTTTTCTTTGTGCGTAAAACATTGTGAGATAAATGGGGCAAACTGCAACATTTTTAGGCGATTTTCAGAGATGTAAAAACCTCTGTTTAGAAAAGCTTTGCAGTTTGGTAGTTTGGTCTAGAAAGACATTTTTATCTTTGTTGGATTCGTCTGAATGCCTACTTTTCAAATATATATGGTTTTGGGGGGTCTTTGCTGTTAAGAGGGTCTTGAGGCACATAATATGTAGTCAAGGGTCTATGTTCACAGAAAGCGAATTGGAAGCAGAGGGGTCCTCACATGCCAGCTGACTTGTTTGTAGGCCACATTTATCTCTGTTAGAAATTAGTTGAGATAAATGTGGCCAATTGCAATATTTTTAGGCGATTTTCAGAAATGTCATAAAAACCGTTGCATTTAGCGTAGCTTTGCCGTATGGTAGTTTGGAATCGAAAGACATAATTACCTAATTTTGATTTGTCAGGGAGGGGAAATCGTCGGAGGGGAAAAGGCCGGAGGGGAGCGAAAATTGCCAGTGGGGAGGGGAGAGGGCCAGAGGGGAGAGGGTGTCCATTTAGCCTTAGCCCTCAACTTTGGTTGGAGATAATATTTATGCCCAACAGGTGCCTTTCCCTTTAAGTATTTTATATGCAGTGATTCCCGCCCACCCCAGAGTGAAGAAGATTTCCCACAGGTGACAAAGTGCTGTCTGTCATTGTCCTGAAGGGAATGTGATCCTGTCTTGTGTTGCGGGACAATGTCTCTGGGAGTACAGCTAAAATCTCTGCCACAAAGCAGGATAGTCTTCCATTGTTTTTGTCAGAAAGGAACTGAGATAGATCGGTGAGTACCACATACAAAATGCACCAGTAATGTTTGATACGGTGAATTAAAATATTTGATTCCGGGTAAAACTAACGTTCTCTCTGTACTCAGCACAGTACCCCTAAAGTTCACTTATGGCGCCAAATTGTAAGGCCAGTATCCCTTGATCTGGACGTGTATGTAGGAAGTCAGGGGGCAGTGATATGTGAGGTGACCTGTTAATTGCCTCAGGCAGCAATGTGTACACTACGCTGGGCTAAACGAGAATACGTGGGCGTGGCTTGTTCGGCGGTGGGTGTGATTTTCACGCCGCTTACTTAGCACCTGTTTCTATTCCTAGGGTGTTGGTTGTGGGCGGGGCTTTTGTCCATTCAGGTAAAGAGTTGGGCGTGGCTCAGCAGGGCAGTGGGAAAGGTGATGATGTTACGTGAGGAGATGCGGCCAGTTTATGCGCAATCTGCCAGTTTAGTTATTGGTATAGCGGTGGGAGCCGGCGGCTGAAAAGGGAAGAATGGGATCCGATGAATATGGTAAGTAATGGGCTGTGTTATCTTTCCACTCACTTGGCCTCCTCTTTATCCATTCCCTCATCTGCTTCTGCTCAGCACCTGTATTTATTTATATTTACTTTCTCTCACTGTCTGCTCCCACACCTCCTGATAATCTCCTTATTAGACTCCAATTGTACCTGCCCCCCTTGCCTCTAATACATCAGTCCAATCTTCTGCTGCCCCCTTCTTCTTGTTTCTGCCACTTCTTCTTGTTTCTGCCCCTTCTTCTTGTTTCTGCCCTTTCTTCTTCTTGTTTCTGCCCTTTCTTCTTGTTTCTGCCCTTTCTTCTTGTTTCTGCCCTTTCTTCTTGTTTCTGCCCCTTCTTCTTGTTTCTGCCTTTTCTTCTTATTTCTGCCCTTTCTTCTTGTTTCTGCCCTTTCTTCTTGTTTCTGCCCCTTCTTCTTGTTTCTGCCCTTTCTTCTTGTTTCTGCCCTTTCTTCTTGTTTCTGCCCTTTCTTCTTGTTTCTGCCCCTTCTTCTTGTTTCCCTGTCCCATTTACCTTTATCCCAGGCAGAGTTCTCCCCAGTATGTCCCCTTGCACTTCCCCTTTCTGACACATATCAAAGGGGTTTGGGGAAATCACAAATTCGTTTACAGCCCAACAGACCATAATCCAGCAGCTGGTTACTATAGTTTCTCCAACAATAATTATTCATGATTGTATTTCATATTCTGTCCTGATCCCATGCAGGGCTAATATTCTACCTAATGGATTTTCCTGAAATCTAGAAAGTATGTTGGCTACCAAGCTTGACCTTCCGTGTAATACTACTGCTCCTTACTATATTTCTGGTATTATTCAGATTTTTGTAAAGTGACACTTTCCCATTTCTCCAAAGAATGCATTTTCTACCTATTTTAATTTTTGCTATAATTCCTTGCTCAGAGGTTAATTTTGCCTTCCTCTTTGTACAACCTGTTTCCTCTTTAATCCCAGTAGTACAAAACCAGTTAACCCTAGCAATGAAACCCAAACAGTTGATTCTAAAATTTGGAAATGCTTGAAATAATATGTTGACAGTGTTTGCCAGTCACCCTTCAGTAACATGACTCTGGATTCCCATTCCACTGCTTTGTGTTGGGTGACATATTAATACTGACTGACTAGTCAGTATTCCGTCAACTAAAGTGTGGGCTCTGTTCGCACTCACCTTTGTTGGGGTTTTTTTTTTGATGACCACTATAGTTGTTTTGAAATGCAACTATGCAAATAATCCTTTAGCTTCTGTGTTTAGCCAATCTTTTGTAAAATTTTTTACAAAAGTTTTTTTTGGTATATGTCCAAACCACAGCATAACTCACACGATGTATCCGCATTTATAAATTATAGCCATGCACGCAACTGCGGGAATGTAAATGTGTTTTCATACGTTATGTATGCTATGGATAATCATGGAACAGTCTCAGTCTTTTTTGTTCAGTGATCAGCTTCACATTGATCCTAAGCCTATGGCAAAACAGATAACTACCTTGACTAGTTGTTATTATAACTGTAATTTAGTAGATCAGCTAGAAACACAACTGTTCACAGAACTGATAAATATTCTAACATGGTACTTGAGGTTGAAAAAAGACACAAGCTAATAAATGTGAAACCTTTTGTCCTGTCAAACTGCTAGCTGATCCAAAGGGAGATGAGAAAACCCATCTATCTGGAAAATAAAAAAAGTAACATAAGATTATTGATCATTTACTTGGTTAAATGACTTGTATATCAAGATCATTGCCTAGTAAAGGTTGCTCTACAGGCCAAGAATCAGACCATCTGGGCATGTATTAAAATCAATAGGGTATTGTTTAATTGATCTCTTACATGATCCATTATAAAAGCTCCAGTGCCCAAATCTTTATGGAATAGCACAAAATTCAAGAGCCTACTGTATGTCGCGTTGTATTTACAGTATCACACCATTGTGACCAAACTTCATAGAACATATATTCAATCGTGCATGTGTATCTTGCAAACCCCAGTTGGAAAGCTTATAAACAAAAAGAATATGACAATTATGAAGTGGGACAACAGTGGCACATACCTAAACACATAGTGTAGCACTAGGTTCACCCTGTAACACTAGTATTCCTTGTCCCTACACCTGTGCTTCGTGTAATAGCTGAAAGCCTGAAAGCACAAGGAGTAACTTTGGGCTACTAAGCAGGTTTTCCACTGACAAGTTACAAAAATGCTGGTGCGAAGGCTTTTTCAGATGAGTTGCCTATGGTAAAACTGCTGTAACTCCATGTGTGCCATTGCATATCTCCAAACAATCAAAATTTTTCCACATATGCCTCATATAATATTAGATACCGTATAATATGAAACACCGTCTATTTATGTTCTGCAGCCATGGAATATATGTATATCTGAGTTTGAAAAAAAAAATTCTAATTCTATGAAGAGCGGCAAACTTTCTTTCCGGCAAAGTGTTCTGTGGATGAGAAGTACAGAGCATACTGTTACACCACTTAGTGCTCTTGCATTTCAGCCTGGGGGAAGAGTAATTGACCCTTCTGCTTGCTTGATGAGGTTGTTGGAGAAGTAAACCAAATCCAATCCAAGATTCAGTTTGGGATTCATACACCTTTCCTTTAAAGGATTTGGTATTTGGGGAAACCAACACTGAATGAAGTTGGTGTATCCCTACGGAAAAGAAAACATTCTAAAATTTGGTTCCATCTAGTAATATGCTTGTTGTACTTTATATCTTACAGTATATCGTTGCATGCTTTGTGTTTCTTTCTGTTAAAAAAATAAACACTAAACTTTAGGAAATATCTACCTTCAAAGTCTGAATTTATCTCAATATTAACTGAAAAAAAATCAGACCAAATCCGCACAGGTTTTTTCGGCTTATTTATTAATACTCTTTGCCGAAAATTTTGTTTGCGGAATTTCCACCCGAAAACCCTCAAAACTTCGGATTATTGCACGGAACCCAGAGCAGCTCAAAAAATCTTTGGGAGTTCTCCCATTGACTTTTTCCATCCTCGGGGTATAATAAATTCTAAAAAAAAATTACCATCAAAAATTCAGATTTTATACCTAAAAATATGAATTTTTCGGGTTCTTGGCATTTGGAGTATAGTAACTTACCCACAAAGGGTAATTTTTATATATTTTTCCCATTCTGATCACCGGAATCTCTGCTGCTGTATATCGGGTAATACAACTATAAATAATAAGGACATATAATAACAGCAAGGCTTTTCAAACAAGTTGTCAAACAAGTTGTCCAGCAAACTTCAAGATATCTTTGGTACTACTGTTATCTGTCAAAATAACTGTGACACCTTCTTATCCCTCAGTCTTCAAGTCAGTGTATCCTGAAAGCATGCTACATGAGCTGCAAGCAAAGATAGGAGACTTTCTCTGCACTTACAATACAAAGACCAGTTTGGTTGGCTGCTCTATGTACAGGCAAGGTTAGGTCTTGTTCAGGGTGTTTTTGTAGTTAATGATGCAGCAATGCTGTACAGATGGAACCAGATCCAATCAAGGTTTTGTGTAGGCAGCTGTAATTGGAGATCTGCTGGGAAAGGCTTGTAAAATGTTTTTATCATTGTTAACTTCCTCCTCTTGCCGGTATGACAACATGAGAAGTCTATTTAAATCAGTGCTGCAATATATTGTTTCTTAACCCTTGATGCAGACATGGCCACTCTTGCCATGTGGTATGGTGAGAATCTTGATCTCATCGGTGGGCCCCCACAACTGCCAGGCCCGGATTTAGGGAGAGGCCCCCTAGGCCCGGGCCTAGGGCGGCAAGATGTTTAGGGCGGCAAGCAGGCGCCCCAAACATCTTCTTTATACTGTCTGTAGCTTATAGTAAAATGTCAAAACAGAGTAGAGCACCCGCCCCCCACATTGACCTGCCGCAGCTGAGCTCAGCATGAATGTGTATAATAGCATGGCTGCCGTGTAGCCACCCCAACCGGGCTCCTCTCCTGCTGTGTGCTTGTGTTGTGCTGAGTTCCTACAGAGACAAGTAAAAAAGCAGTGCAGACCTCTTCTTCCGGCTGCACGCTGTGCGTAGCGGCGCATGACGTCATCACGTCACTGCACATGCATGCCTCATTGTTACGTCACTCGGCGTGGGCGCGCCAGCCTAATCAGAAGGGAGCAGCCTGGCCAGTGCTAGTTCTTATGAGCACGCTGCCCGCCGTGACAGTGAGCTGCCTGTGCACAGTGGAAGTGCAATAGCACACACAGAGCCGCCCCAAAAAGTGCATGTCTGTCAGTGACTGATGTGAATTTGGCTGGCTGCCTGCTGGCCTACAACTGAAATCATTCAATCAGGAATATGATTCAACTTCAAGTGGCTGCAGTCACTGTACTTTTTCATTAGCAATTTGCAATTCTTACAGTGGAACTTGGTAGGTTGTTAAACAGTTAATTAATGAATTAATTAATATATAAATAATTAATAATTATAATATTGTGCTGACTGTCTGCTGAAAAATATGAACTAAATAGATTGTATGCTGCTGGCAAAATTTAAAAAGGGACTTTTTTGTTTTATAATTAATATTTAACTGACGCTACCATTTGTACTATGAGCTATTTTCCATAACCCTGTATTCACTTCCAGAAAATGCGGGGCGGGGGGGCGGCACAGTAGCTGGGCCTAGGGGGGCTAGTAGGGTAAATCCAGCCCTGACAACTGCTCCAATACATTTCTAGTAAGACTACCTCAAGCAGAGGAACTTGAATACAATAAGACAGGAGATACAAAAAAATTATGACATGAAGTGCAGTCATGCCAGCCTTTACCAACAATTGTGGCAAAAGATAAACTGTAATCACAAATCCGGAAAGGGGCAATTGCCCTTTTTTCCAATCTAATGTGTGACAGGTTGCCTGACACAGCAAAAAAATATGTGACTCCTTCCGTTGTTGAAGTACAAACTGGGTAAGCACCCCCCACCACCATCACTGCTGCCTATAAAGGCACTACACCCTTCCTAACAATCTTTTAAGGGTTAATTCAGAGTAAAGAGAAAACATGCTGAATGGGAGCCCAGAGAAGATGTGTTCTTGACACAGTTTTTTTCAATACTGTTAATATGTCATCTATTTCCTAGCAGTTGTGATTCAGAAAAGGCAGTGGTTAAATATAGAACCGCAAGCAAGAGCAGTAAGTAATCCATCTAATTGTGAGATTTTTGCTTCTCCCATATTTCCTTGTTGTTGTCTCTTAACCTTTAATCCTTAATAAAATGAGCACAGTTGTACATGAAGTTCCTATTTCTTCTTTATATTGTAACTATTGCCAGGGCCTCCAGGAAGAAATATTTTATGTCCTTTTGCTCAAGTGATTTTGCAGGGGATGAATCAATGCGTGATTGTCGTGATCAGGGCACACTTCTATTAAGTCTTTTTCTTGCCTTTTGTCTGTTTTGTTAATGCACTTTTCTTTTTCTTTTTTTTTTACAAATGCCCAACTAAATAGGCTTATGTCAGAAAGATAGATTTAAATTAAATTATGTTCAATTGTTTGATAACATCTGTTATGCATATGCATTATATGTTATTTTTATATGTTCAAATGTAAAGCATAGGCTTCCATTCCAGCATTCATTGGTTTCAGAAGTTATTGCCAGTGTTTTCTCATAAGGTTAAAATGTTTTGTACCGTTCCTTGTGTGGTATATCCATGCATTAAGTAGAAGATTCTGCAGGTAATGCTCATGGTTTGAAGTAATTTGAAGTATTTAAAGCAATACTGTAGGTAACAATTCAATGGATTTTTAGAACAGTTTGCATTGCAAATCAAAAGTAAAGTGTATTTCAAATACTGAAAAAGGGAGGTTAGTGTTATTAGAATTTGCTTGTGTGTTCTGGAAATGAAGCGTTGGATATTGTGAGCATTGGGCATTCCAATCTAGAAAGGCAGATGAGGATTAAGGGGTGCAGTGGCCATGTAAATTAAGAATTAAGAAGATCGGAGTTAATGGGAATAGTGGACAAAATTTAGGACAGGCGAAGGCTGAGCTATAGGATCAATAGGCATCAGATATCTAGATTTTGGTAACCGTGTTATGCCAAGGTAATGGGGACAGTGAAAATCTAGAATGACTACAGCTTCAGAGATTAGGGAACATGGTATACCTATAACCAGGAGTCAGAGCTAAAGAATGGATTATAAAAAATTAGATTTTTGCAGCACTGGGCAATAGGAACAAAAAGGGACAGAGTTAAAGGAGAAGGAAAGTCGTTTACCACATGGGGGTGCCAAATGTTAGGCACCCCCAAGTGAATTTATTTACTTACCTGAAACCCCAGGCTGGTGCTTCTATCAGCAGAAAACTACACCAGTCCGGGGTTATTCTATCGAGCACGACGGATCCCTCCTCTTCCGGCTTCTTCTTTCTCACGGCTGCTCAAGTCAAAAGCCAAACTTTAACTAAAAAGTCGGCTTTTTCATTCACTGTGCATGCATCTGCCCCGGGAAATTTAAAGAAAGAAGAAGCCGGAAGAGAAGCGTTCCGTGTTGCTCGCTGGAATAACCCCGGGCCAATGCAGTTTGATAGGAGCACCGGCCCAGGGTTTCAAATAAGTAAATACATTCACTTGGGGGTGCCTAACATTTGGCACCCCCAAGTGGTAAACAAATTTCCTACTCCTTTAAAAAAAGGCAACGCTAATTGCAAACATAGAACACGGTCTGTATTATGGGAAGCAGAGAGTAATGCAAAGTTGCCACACAGGCCCACAGATCTCGATCTACCTTTTGGACACACCTGATTTAACATGTCTGTTGAGTTTATTATGTTAGGATGTTTAAATACAGCTCTATAACATGTGCTGTCTTTTGGGCTCTCATTCACACTGTGCTGATTAGTGGACTACCATCAAATCACATCCTAGCTGCACATTCCCTACCCCAAATACCAGGGTGTCACTTTTCTACAGGGATAGATTTGTTAAGGAAGTGTTACTTCATACACAGATTAAGAGAGTGGCGTGGCTCTTATTTAGTATACAGCTTGTGTGTGCCTTAGGTAAGAAAACCTGTTGAGGTGGAGGAGAATATGTGAGGAGGAAGGAGATTTGAGTAGGAAGTAAAATATGAAAAAATAACAACCCACAAGGGCTTACATAAACAAAATACTGTAATGTTAGATATTTGTAAGGATGTGTAGACATAAAGGGGCACATTTACTAATGGTCGAAAAGCGAGGGTTAATTAACCCTCGATATTCGACTCTCGAAGTTAAATCCTTCGACTTCGAATATCGTTCGTTCGATCAAAGGAATAATCGATCGAACGATTAAATCCATCGATCCAACGAAATTCCTTCGATCAGAATTTGGCTAGAAAGCCTATGGGGACCTTCCCCATAGGCTAACATTGATGCTCGGTAGGTTTTAGGTGGCGAAGTAGGTGGTCGAAAGTTTTTTTTAAAGAGACGGTACTTCGACTATCGAATGGTCGAATAGTCAAACGATTTTTAGTTTGAACATTCACTTGGGGGTGCCTAACATTTGGCACCCCCAAGTGGTAAACAACTTTCCTACTCCTTTAAAAAAAGGCAATGCTAATTGCAAACATAGAACATGGTCTGTATTATGGGAAGCAGAGAGTAATGCAAAGTTGCCACACAGGCCCACAGATCTCGATTTACCTTTTGGACACACCTGATTGAACATGTCTGTTGAGTTTATTATGTTAGGATGTTTAAATACAGCTCTATAACATGTGCTGTCTTTTGGGCTCTCATTCACACTGTGCTGATTAGTGGACTACCATCAAATCACATCCTAGCTGCACATTCCCTACCCCAAATACCAGGGTGTCACTTTTCTACAGGGATAGATTTGTTAAGGAAGTGTTACTTCATACACAGATTAAGAGAGTGACGTGGCTCTTATTTAGTATACAGCTTGTGTGTGCCTTAGGTAAGAAAACCTGTTGAGGTGGAGGAGAATATGTGAGGAGGAAGGAGATTTGAGTAGGAAGTAAAATATGAAAAAATAACAACCCACAAGGGCTTATATAAACAAAATACTGTAATGTTAGATATTTGTAAGGATGTGTAGACATAAAGGGGCACATTTACTAATGGTCGAATATCGAGGGTTAATTAACCCTCGATATTCAACCCTCGAAGTTAAATCCTTCGACTTCGAATATCGTTCGTTCGATCAAAGGAATAATCATTCGATCGAACGATTAAATCCATCGATCCAACGAAATTCCTTCGATCAGAATTTGGCTAGAAAGCCTATGGGGACCTTCCCCATAGGCTAACATTGATGCTCGGTAGGTTTTAGGTGGTGAAGTAGCCGGTCGAAAGTTTTTTTAAAGAGACGGTACTTCGACTATCGAATGGTCGAATAGTCAAACGATTTTTAGTTTGAATCGTTCGATTCAAAGTCGTAGTCGAAGGTCGAAGTAGCCAATTCGAAGGTCGAAGTAGCCAAAAAAATACTTCGAAATTCGAAGTATTTTTTATTCTATTCCTTCATTCATGCTAAGTAAATGTGCCCCCAAATAGTCACATGGAGACATTTAAGCTCCTTTTTATATTCTTATAGAGAACTTAAAAGGTCTACATGACCATGTATATTTTAACAAGTGTTACTGATTCTGCTTTTGCTTTTAAACACAACTATCACACCCAAAAGTCTCCCTTTTAACACAAACTCTAATACTATGTGGTCATAGTCTTTTCTTGGGTTAAATAGACAAAAGTTCTCTAGCAGTTAAAATATGTTGCCTGGTTAATGAGTAGTGATGGGCGAATAAATTCGGCTAGAGCAAATAAATGCGGCCATCGAATAAATTTGCGAAACTCCAGTGAAAGTATGTATGATCAATTGAACAAGCATTGTGAAGTTGAACTGTTAGAACCGTACATGCATGCAGATGTCTGTGTATGGTTAGTTTTCATTTGTAAGAGCTATGTTCTGAAACTTGTTCTTCCTGGCTATCTTCAAAAAAAGGATTTTTTTTGATTGCCTTCCCAACCTTAATTGGAAGACCCCTTTAATAAATCCACTATATGAACTACATCATGCAAATATGGTCTTAAAAATATTCCATGGTTTTAAAATCCGGTTTCAATATTACACAATAGGGCACATTTACTGGCGTGAGAACTTTCTTCTTGTCTAGCTCCATAAAAATTTGCATTAATACGTCAAGCTTATTTTTATGCCTTCAATTAAAATCATTATTATTGCCATTGTGAGCATCTAGTGCCAAAATTTGCTGGTATAAATACTTTGTGTAACTACCCAGTGTATGTTTCCCATTACATTGTATGAGGAAAAGTTGATGGTGAATTTCTAATACTTGAAAACCCTTTGCTGGCAATGACAGCCTGAAGTCTTGAACTCATGGACATCACCAGATTCTGGGTTTCCTCCTTTTTAATGGTTTGCCAGGCCTTAACTCTAGCGGCTTTCATTTGCTGTTTCTTTGTGGCCTTTCTGTCCGAAGTTTAGTCTTCAACAAGTGAAATGCAGCTCAATTGGGTTCAAATCAGATGACTGACTTGGCCATCCAAGAATATTCCACTTCTTTGCTTTAATAAACTCCTGTTTTGCTTTGGCTGTATGTTTTGGGTCATTGTGCATCGGTATTATAAAACGCCTCCCAATCAATTTGACTGCATTTAGCATGACTCTGCGATCATCAACCACTGTTGTCTTCAGTGGACGTCCAGGTCTTATTGCGTTGCTGAGTTCACCAGTGCTTTCTTTCTCAGGATGTACCAAACTGTAGATTTTGCCACTCCTAATATTGTAGCAATTTCTCGGATGAGCTTTTTCTGTTTTTGCAGCTTAAGGATGGCTTGTTTCACCTGATAATGACACAATGAAGGAATTGCCCACACCTGCCCATGAAATAGCCGTTGAGTCCATTTTCAAATTACTTTTGAGCCCCTGAAATGAAGTGATCATGTTAAAAAAAAGGCTTTAATTCCTCATATTTTTATGCACTCTTTTGTTCAACCCACTGAATTAAAGCTGAAAGTCTGAAGTTCAACTGCATCTGAATTGTTTCATTTAAAATTCATTGTGGCAATGTACAGAACCAAAATTAGAAAAAAAGTTGTCACTGTCAAAGATTTATGGGCCAAACTGTATTTTTGGCCTATTTTTACTCACAAAATGTTTGTTTTTTTTTGTTTTTTTAAATGTCATAAGCTAAACAGGGACATTGACACTATTCCATGCTTGGTGCCTTCAATGCAGATAATTTGATTACTAGTGCACAGAAGGACATTTATTCATTGCACTCATGGGAAACAAGGGGGTATACTGCCTTTTTTTTATAAGTATAATATTTATTTTTTATTTTTGTGTGTTTGCGGATAAACATGCTCATACAGCAATACTTCTACCTGTAAACTGTAGTTAATGGATATTGGCAGTTCTCAAGGTTAGATGAGTAATTTCCACTAGTAATTAGCTGATAAGAAGTAATTATATCTTGTAATTATTTACATAACTATGCTGATGGCTCCACACCAAAGGGGTGGAAGGAAAAGGAGACAAGAGAGGAAAGGAAAGAACAACTATGGCCTTTACAAAAATGAAGAAATGGAAAGAATAACTGAGAAAATCATGAAAGATAGTAAGGAGCAGGGAATTGCCCCTAACTTGTTACTCGCCCCTCTGCGCAGGTCCAGTCCACGGAGTTCACAGGCGCCATCTTCTCCCAAGCGGTCTTCTTCCTGCTTTGACCGGCGTTTTTGGCGCATGCGCAGTAGGAGCATTTCACCGGTACGGATCTACTGCGCATGCGCCAAAAGTCACAAAGTTTTCCGATTTCACTTCGAATTAGTTAATTCAGCCCCCTTACAGTATATCAACTGACATAGATCAGTACAGATTGCCCTCAAAAGTTTGGAAAGATATGGACTCCATGGCTAACTGAACATCTCCCCTCTCTATTGACTCAGAACGAACAAGATCATTCACAAATCCCCCTTTTGTTTTTTGGTTTACCCCGCCACCCTCCCATACTAAGAAACGACAGTACGCATGATTTAATGGGAAAATTGTTTATTTGTTTATTGTATATTATAGCTGCCACAAAATGTATACTGACACTTTCTTTTACTGATACAAAATATCTCTAAATAGCATTGCTTTGTACAGAAAGAAACTTTTCTTTTATCTCTATAATTGGAAAATGTCATCTGTTGTTCAATGTATAAGCTCTTTTGGTTATTGTTTTAAAATCAATAAAAAAAATTAAAAAAAGATGTTGACAGTAAATAACACAAAGTATAGAATGTGACTGTTCCAATAGCAACAACCAATCCAAAATAACAGAGATAAAAAATGTTTTTTTTTTTAGTATTTCTATACCCATTTTATAATATACCCCTATAAATGTTCTCTTTTTCTTCCTGCAGGTGAACCTGCAAAATATGACCTTAGTTTTAAGGGTCCCATTAAGAAACGGTAAGTCAGAAAGATTTCCTATTTTGTTTCGCCTTTGTCCAACCTATATGTTAGCTTCTGTTCTCACAACTCTCTCTTTTCAGGAGCTGCACTGATATCATCTGCTGTGTTCTCTTCATGGTATTTTTACTTGGTTACATGGTAGTGGGAATACTAGGTATGAACTACTCCTTTTATTTTTATGTTATTGTAATGTTTGGGGACTTTCACCTAAAGAAAACTTTAATACAGTAACAACTAGTTGGCTATACTTAGGACAGTTTTCAGGATGTTTAATACAGGTATTGGGCCATCCAGAATGCTTGGGATTTATCGGTTAAGGCGTCTTTCCATAATCTGTATTTCTATATTTATTTCTATATTATTTGTATATTATATTTTTTTATATTTTAAGTCTACTAAGCAATAATTTAAACATTTATTAAATCCAATTAAATAAGGATTATTGATATCTTAGTTATAGATTTATTATCACAGAGAATTTTTTTTTTTTAAATTATTTGATTAAAATGGATTCAATGGGAGATGGCCTTTCCATAATTCTGAGCCTTCTGGATAACGGTTTCCAGATAACGGATCTCATACCTGCATTGTGGTGGTGGTAACGCTGATCATCCTGCCGTCTAGTCCATTGATTTATTTTAGCTCTATTTGCTGTATAACCCATGTGATGTATTTTACAGTTGTATGCCATTTTTATTATGGGTAGGCTGTCCTCATACAGAACAAGATGGTAAATTCTGCAGTTACTTATCTGGATTCTGTTTTATGCCCAAATCCTATAAATAGCACTTCACAAACAATACTCCAGACAGCCTGTGGTTGTGGCAGATCCTTGCTCCCGTTAGCTGGAGAGCAGAATACTTGGGTATCTTTGCTGCTTACCAGTGCCTGGCAACTTTGGGATGGAGGGGGCAACGTTGGGATGTATAGCTGCCCCTGATATCCAGACTTAATATGGGAGTTTAGCTAATTTTAAAGCAGGAAAAAGTTCTCCCCTGGCAGAGTTTGAGTTTACGGTAATTCCCTGAGGCATTTCTCAATCGGAATGGTTACCGGGGTGACTTTGTTGCACTTAGCAAAGCCAAAGTATTGCGGCACCAGGAAATCAATCTGATTCCACTTAAAAACTACAGCAATAGCAATCTTATGATGCTTACCTACTGTAAAACAAAGGGATTCTGTCATGATTTTTATGATGTCGTTTTTATTTCTAAATTACACTGTTTACATTGCAAATAATTCACTCTACAATATAACATTTCATTCCTGAACCAGCAAGTGTATTTTTTTAGTTGTAATTAGGGATGCACCGAATCCACTATTTTGGATTTGGCTGAACTCCTGAATCCTTCGTGAAAGATACCGAACCGAATCCTATTTCGTATATGCAAATAAGGGGTGGGAAGGGGAAAACATTTTTTACTTCCTTGCTTTGTGACAAACGTGATTTCCCTCCACGCCCTTAATTTGCGTATGCAAATTAGGATTTGGTTCCGCCGGGCAGAACGATTCGGCCGAATGTGAATCCTGCTGAAAAAGGCAGAATCCCAAACTGAATCCTAGATTCGGTGCATCCCTATTTGTAATATTGGTGTGTAGGCGCCATCTCAGGTCATTTTGCCTGGTCATGTGCTTTCAGAAAGAGCCAGCACTTTAGGATGGAACTGCTTTCTGGCAGGCTGTTGTTTCTCCTACTCAATGTAACTCAATGTGTCTCAGTGGGACCTGGATTTTACTATTGAGTGCTGTTCATAGATCTACCAAGCAGCTGTTATCTTGTGTTAGGGAGCTGCTATCTGGCTACCTTTCCATTCTGCTGTTGTTAGGCTGCTGGGGGGGGGGGGGGCAGGGGGAATAACACTCCAACTTTCAGTACAGCAGTAAAGAGTGCCTGAAGTTTATCAGAGCACAAGTCACATGACTGGGGGCGGCTGGGAAACTGACAATATGTCTAGCCCCATGTCAGATTTCAAAATTAAATATAATTAATTTTTTTGAGAAACGGATTTCAGTGCAGAATTCTGCTGGAGCAGCACTATTAACTTATGCATTTTGAGAAAAAAAAGTTTTTTTCCCATTACTGTAACAATTTAAGCCCCACACCCTGCATGCCAAGGCCAGAAGATCAGCTGGTTGGACATGTACAACAAAGCAACTGTTTGTTTTTAAACATCTTTTAAAAACCTAACAATTAATAACCAGCTTTTTCTTTGTTTTATTTTTTATAACCTCAAAATGCAACTCTATTATACAATATAGAATGTGCTCTCAAGCTAGTCAACACCCTAAAACATAATAACAACTGGTATGCTTACTTTTTGGATTTAAGAGAAATAAGGCCAAGTAGCCATTAGGGGAAGAAGAAGATAATGTGCATAGGTACCATCTAACCTGCCACTCTATTGTATGCTGTACACACAAGTTTTATGATGCACCTTTGCCTTTTTAATAAGTTTACACTTCATAGTAAAACCACCATAGCCCAACCCTCCTATATAGTACTATGGCTAATGGAGAATAGGGAAAAAGAGCAGGGTAAGAGAATAAAGATATCCAGCGCCATCTGTACCATGGGACAAGAAATCAGTGATACTGCCCAACAAATGAATAGTCTCAGGAAATCGTTGAGAGACCTGAATTAACATACAGACCTTTGACAAGGCAGAAACCAGAATTACCAATGTATCCATTTAAGTTGCAATGATACCTTGCCCATTTTATTCTTCTTCTTTTAGTCCTTAGAAAATATAAAAAATAAACATTTTGAACTTGTGCATATTTTATCCATAGACAATTTATTGGGCTTTGTAACCAAAATGTTACCAGGAATGTCTAGGGCTATTGCTCTATAGACAATATCTAAAAACAAAAACTGTTATATTTCAATATTTCATTTTGAAAAAGTTCAGTATCCTTTCCAGGATGTAGTGGGGTTAATTATAGCAGTGCTGAGATGTGAGTGGGAATGAGAGGATGTAGGCTTGCCACACTACCAAAGAGCATTACTGTATATACTCGAGTATAAGCTGAGTTTTTCAGCCCCCAAAATATGCTGAAAAACTCTACCTCGGCTTATACTCTGGTCAAGTGCAAAAACGGTCGCTGGCGTCTAAGAATAGTCGCGGGCGTCCAAGTAGTCGCCGGCCTCCAAGAATAGTCTCCAAGAATAGTTGCCGGCATCCAAGAATGGTCGTCGACATCCAAAAACGAGACGCCGGCACCTCCAATGGGAGCAGAAACCCTCAATTTTTTGATTGAAACTTACCAAAAGCTGCTGCATTTCTCACCCTAGGCTTATTCTCGGCTTATACTCGAGTCAATAAGCTTTCCCAGTTTTTGGAGGTATATTAGGTACCTCGGCTTATACTCGGGACGGCTTATACTCGAGTATATACGGTACTTGCTGTGTAGTCAGTACCTACACGTGGATATCATTCTAAGTAGCTAAGTGTTTATCTATAGTGATAAAGCTGATATCTTTAAATGATAGCATACATCCTTATAATGCTGCAAAGCAACTCAGAGTCATAAAGTTGGTGGTGTCCTGCTTTCTTTGTGTATCTCTTGTGCGTGCGGTAGTTGTAATTGCAGAACAGATTACACTTTCTTTCCCATACATGTAATTGTTTTATAACGCAGATTCTCACCTGCTTATTCCTCCTATTTTCCTTCTTGAATGTTTGTCATTGGTGTAACTCTGAGGGCCTGCCTCAAGCTCCCCTCACCCAAAATGTTTTGGGCCCCACAATAACAAACACAAAATCACGAGTCTCCTGCAATTCCTCTGTAGTTATGCCACTGATGTTTGGGCACTGAGTATTTTTTCTTGTATGTTCTTGCGGTACAGTTATGAGACTTTGCTTATACTGTGCTCTTTTGTTTGATTTTTCCAACTGTATTAACTATGTTTTGGGTATATTTACTAAAGTGTGCATTTTCTCCTCGTAACTGCACCAAAATCACCTCAATTTGCAAGAGAAATTTGGGGAATTTTCTATTGATGTAAAAATTCTCTGTGAAAACTTAACCAGGGAACGTTTCCCATGCACTTGTAGTGGGGAACATTATCTAGAGACAGTAGCCATTAAAAAAAATGACATGTGGGATATTAGCTTGGAAAAGTTGACATCGATAATAAGATACAAAAGTGGCTGCTCTGTATTTATAAAGGCAGTTTGCCAGTCGGAACCTAGAGAAATTTTCCTTTGGCAAAAATTCATTTTCTGCTCTTGGTAATATTTACTGGAGAGTGATCACCTAGAGCAGGGGTCCTCGACCTTTTGTACCCGTGAGCCACATTCAAATGTAAAAAGATATGGGGGAGCAATACAAGTATTAAAAATGTTCCTGGGGGTTCCAAATAAGGGCTGTGATTGGCTATTTGGTAGCATTATGTGGACTGGCAGCTCATGGGAAGCTTTGTTTGGCAGTACACCTAGGGGCAGATTTATCAAAGGTCGAGGTGAATTTTCGAATTGAAAAAATTCGAATTTCGAGCTATTTTTGTGTACTTCGACTAGTGCATAGTCCAAATTCAATTAGATTTTGCAAAATTTATCATGTACTGTCTCTTTAAAAATTCAACTTCGACCATTCGCCATCTAAAACCTGCAGAATTGCTGTTTTAGCCTATGGGGGACCTCGTATTTGGAGTCAATTGGTGGACTTTGAAAAATCGAAGTTTTTTTTGGATCAAATTCGATCGAATGCGATATTCCTTCGATTCGAACGATTCGTATTCTGCTGAATACGGACCTATTCGATCAAAAACTGACCTATTCAACCCAAAAAAACTTTGACTTAATTTCGGTTGGTCTTTTTGAATTCAAATTTAGAAATTTTCGAAAGTCGACCCTTGATAAATATGCCCCCTAGTTTGTATACAACCAAAACTTGCCTCCAAGCTTGGAATTAAAAAATAAGCACCTGCTTTGAGGCCACTGGGAGCAACATCCACGGGGTTGGTGAGCAACATGTTGCTCACGAGCCACTGGTTGGGAATCACTGACCTGGAGAATAGATGTAAATGTTTGCCATGGTAAAGAGAATCTTCACCAATGCAAAGTTAATTTGGCAAAACTTGTCATGTTCTCCTTTTTAGTTAATTGGTGATGTGGTGAATTTCCATTTTTGTTGCAAATACTCCAAACTTAAACTTTTATGGTTGATAAATATGCCTGTGTGTGTGGAATATTTTCTTTTTATTGTGATTTGTGAAATAAGTGCAAACTGCCATATTTTCAGACTTTTCACCCTGCTCAGCGCCCATAGGTTCAGGTCTTGGTGCTCTAGTCAGCACTATTTGATATTCATGTGGGGGCAGGCTGGGGGAAATATGTGTGCTGAGAGGTTTGTTTATTGTAAGTTGAAGTTTCTAAACCTGACTGTTTTGCCAACCTGACTGTCCCATCTCAGCCTGTCAGTTAGAGTTTCTAATGCTAACACTCCTGCTGCACAAATATGGCAGCCCCCTCATAGAGGAACATGAGGCATCAGATGGGTCATGTAAAAGCATCCTGCAAATACTTTATGGCAAAGTTATAAGTAGCTTTCAAAGGCAATATTATGACAGAGTTTAATTTCTGGTGTCAGTATCTCTTTAAGTATCCCATGAAGCTCCTTTTCCCCATCCTGCCGAGTAGAAAGAAATCTAGTTCCCAGTGCCAAGCTCTTATAAGGGGTGGGTGGAAGGGAAAACTGGGAACAACTCATTTGAGTCCCCTTGGAGGAGAAAGGCATGATCAAGGGGATTTTATATTCTGTTGTGATTCACTCCTTCACAGCTCTGGTTTCTCCTTTCCATTATTCGGGTAAACTGTGAGTGTTATAGGAATCAGTTCTGCATTCAAACACAAATGGCTTACAGGCAGAAACAGTGAGTTTGGCTACTGTGATACTAATGGTTAAAGGAGAAGGAAAGGTTAAAAGCCTTATCAGAAAGGTCCACCCAGAAGCGGGCCAGGCTAGCCGGGCGCCCTAGGCGACCCAGCCGGCCAGCTCGTCCTCACTTCCCCCGTCACTTGCGCAGTGACGTCACACGCTTATACGAAAGCACGTTGATGGGACGCCATGACGCGCATGCGTGCAGACTACACAAGCTTATGCGCTGCGTGACGCAGACGCTCGCGTAAGCGAAAGTTAAGTCTGACAAGTAGTAGAGTCTGGTCTAGGGGTAGGCAGAAGAGGTAGCTGCCCAGGGCCCCTCAATTGTTGCTCCCAAGGCAGCTGCCTTTTCTGCCTACCCCTAGTTTCGGCCCTGGGTCCACCTAAATATACCAGTAAACCCTCAAAGTAGTGCTGCTCTGAGTCCTCTGTCAAAAGAAACACTGCATTTCTTTCCTTCTATTGTGTACTCATGGGCTTCTGTATCAGACTTCCTGCCTTCAGCTTAAACCTCCTTGCCCCCGGTGTGAGCATGCTCAGTTTGCTCCGCTCCCCCCCCTTCTCTGCTGTAATCTGAGCTCAGAGCTATAAGTGAGCAGGGAGAGACTCGGGCAGGAAGTGATGTCAAACCAAGCTAATATGGCAGCTGCTATCCTATACAAACAGAGAGCTTCTAGAGCTGTTTACTCAAGTATGGTAAAACATTCTACAGAATAAATATAGCATTCTAGCTTGCACTATTGCAGCTAATCTATATGCAATAAAATGCCTCTGTAGCTTTACTTCTCCCTTAAAAGAGGAACACTATTGCTTAGGAAATATCAGCATACAACAACACTGCAGGGATTGTGGGGGAAAAAGAAACAAAATGACCATATTTGTGCTTGGCTTTCGGTGGGGTACTAGATGTTGTAGAAGACCTACACCCTTCACATTACTTTTTTAAATGATCAGGTCCAGGAAATGGCAAAAACACATTGCAGACAAAGTGAAAATTGCCTTCCTTATATTTCGTTTGAATTCAAAACGGCACCCATTATTGCACCCATAAACGTCATTACAAAACGCCATAAAGAGTCATTATAAAAAGCCCAACCTGATATTGCTATTTATAGCTGCTATATAAGTGCACTGTGTAGCAGGTAAAACCGCTTACTGCCAGCTGTAGCATTAACATCAGTTGTCGGTTACAATTTTAAGCTCAGTTAATATTGTCCAATCTATCAGCGCATCATGTTCATACAGAACAAGTATTTGCCTTAGCCTGATATAGCTCACATTCTGTGGGCACATTGGGGGGAATATCTGCTTGTTTGGTGACCTTGCCAAATGATGTAAGCATTTTCTTAAATAACCATACTATTGATTCATATGCACATATTCAGCTCCCCCTATTTTTTATGTAAGGCCTTGATGTACCTCTTAATATAAATCAACCTTTTAGTAAGAAAATTAGATAAAACAAAATTAATTGGAGCATCGGATAAAAGGGGTCATGCGCCCATAAATTTTTTTTTGCATAATGTAAGGAAACTTTCACATATTTATTTTTTTTATGGGTTATAAAGTTATTTGTAAATGAAATTGCCATTGAAATCAGCATTTGTTCATCTCTTTCTGCCATTTGGGTCTGATTCTTGAAACTATAGAACAGGATTCAGTTTTTCTCCAGATGTGTTAATGAACTTTAATCAGCTGGCTTGCTACAATGTTTTGGGAGCTAGAACGAGGGGTGCAGAGAATATAAACCAAAATATACTTTTCAGGCAACTAATCTCCCCGACTTTGGAAAACAAAGCACTCCGACTGCCGTCCCGCCAGAAATTTAGATTCTAGCCGGTGGGAAGGCTTTTTGGGGAGATTAGTCGCCCGAAGAAGAGGTGATTAGGCGCCGGGCGTAATAAATCTATCCCGAATCTTCACGTGTGTCTCTGCCTTGTTTTTTCCCCAATTCCAGGTGATACATGTGAGAAATTCTAACATGCCTGCAGTCTTTTTGAGTAGTAATTAAGTACACATGTCTGTTGTGTGTGTATATATATATATATATATATATATATATATATATATATATATATATATATATATATAAAGCAATATATTCTGCATTCCTGTTTGTTTCCTAGCTTGGTTATACGGTGACCCTCGCCAGGTTATATACCCGCGCAATTCTACAGGAATGTACTGTGGCATTGGGGAAAATCAGTGAGTACACAGACCCCCCCTTCACCTTTGTCTTCTTACAGTCCACATGCATTTTCCTCTTTGCTTGAATTACATTAAGATGTCTCACTTTTCTTTGTTTCTTTTATTCCTCATTCTGTTTTTGCCCATTTTCTCCTCATCTGGCTCCTTTTTAATTACATTTGTGTGCACCAGAGGGAAGCCCAATGTTCTGTATTATGACCTCCTGAAGTGTGTCACTGGCACAAACATCCTGGCTGCAGCAATGAATGGCTTGCAATGTCCCACCACACAGGTATTTTCTTCTTTAATTTACATTCTATTATTTACATCTCACACCAGTCTACTCTGATTACTCCTCCACTGTGTACAGGTATATGTGCACCATACATTCCTGTTTCTGTAGGTATATGTATGTATTATCAAAGCAAGTAGTCAGCACGACACTTAGGGGCACATTTACTAAGCTCGAGTGAAGGATTAGAAGGAAAAATACTTTGAGTTTTTGAAATATTTTTTGGCTACTTCTACCATCGACTACGACTTCGAATCGAACGGTTCGAACTAAAAATCGTTCGACTATTTGACCATTTGATAGTCAAAGTACTGTCTCTTTAAAAAAAACTTTGACAACCTACTTCGCCACCTAAAACCTACCGAGCACCAATGTTAGCCTATGGGGAAGTTCCCCATAAGCTTTCCAAGCAATTTGTGATCGAAGGAAAATTGTTAGATCGATGGATTAAAATTGTTAGATTCGAAGGATTTAATCTTTTGATTGAACGATTTTTCCTTCGAATGAATTACGGTAAATCCTTTGAATTCAATATTCGAAGTCGAAGGATTTAACTTCGATGGTCGAATATCGAGGGTTAATTAACCCTCGATATTCGACCCATAGTAAATGTGCCCTTAATTATCCTCTCTTGGTAGTGCACGCACCATCAATGTACAATATTAAGAACAGCAGCACAAATTGGTTTTGATAAAAATGCCTTTATTGCACTCTTAGGGCATAACAGCAACGTCTCAGGCCATGTGACCTTTTATCAAGCTTGAGAACTGCTTAAAAAATGTAGAAATAATGTAGTAGTGCCATGATTTTTCTCTCTCTCTCTCCTCTATCAGGTCTGTGTCGAGAAATGTCCTACGGAATTTATGTGGGCAATTGCTAATGACTCCCCAGCCAAAGTTTATAACCAGGAATACTGTCAGCCAAGTATTAATCTGACCATCACAAACTTGGTGAGTGTCATGACTTCTGTAGTGTGTCTTAAAAGGAACATTAAAGAGGTGGTTTAAATTAACTTTTAGTATGTTATTGAATGAATAATTCTTAGCAACTTGGTCTTATTTTTAGTTTTTGAATTGTAGGCCTTCTTCTGCCTCAAAGAAGACCACACATAATAAAAATTAAGACCAACTGCAAATTGTCTTAGCATATCTTTTTCTCCAAAAATTTAATTGAAAGGTGAACAACCCCTTTAAGGGGGCATTTACATGTTTTTGTTACTCTTTCTGGGAAGTCAGGGGCAGCTTTTTGCTAGGAAAATGAGGATAGCTTGGAATGAAGTGCTCACTTGTAAGACCTATTTGATGCATAGGTACACCTACACTTAGTTTCGCCACAAATTCGCTGCTGGTGAAATGTCGCCGACGCCCATTAAAGTCTATGGGCATCAAAAAAATTTTGTCGAGCGGCGAAAAGTTTTTGATGCGCGTCTTTTTTTGACACACAACGCAATACAAGTCTATGGGCGTCATTTTTGCGGCAAAACAAGGCGAAAACATTCGCCCATCCCTACCTACACTCACAAACCATTGACATCCTTGGACTGGTCAGGCTGCTATACTGCTTTCTTGTTATTTTGAGCAGAAACATTGTACAGGTGTGGGACCTGTTATCCAGAATGCAGACCTGGGGGTTTCTGGATAATGGATCTTTCCATAATTTGCATCTTCATACCTTAAGTCTACTAGAAAATCATATAAACATTAAATAAACCCAATGGGCTGGTTTTGCTTCCAGTAAGGATTAATTATATCTTCGTTTGGATCAAGCACAGGGTACTGTTTTATTATTACAGAGAAAATTGAAAAATAATTTTTCAAGATTTGGATAAAATGGAGTCTATGGAAGACAGCCTTTCCGTACTTCAGAGCTTTCTGGATAACGGCTTTCCAGATATTCCCATACCTGTAGCTGATAGCAGGTCTGTTTTGAAGTGTTTTTTAAATTAAAAAAACTTGAAAGTTTGATTAACACTTGAGAGGGTTGAAACTCCTTTTATTACAATGAAATGATGTCACAGTACATCGTTCAGCAGTTTTTGAAATCTGAGGTGCCCTGATGGGCAAATATTACCTAATGCATATTCTCATGTGATTTATTTCTCCTGGCTTACAGACAGTGGCAGAAATTGCTGCTAAGGAGCTGTGTCCCGTGTTCCTTGTTCCTTCAACTTCCTGTGAGTACTGTTACACAGGCTAGCATGTTGCGGGACTGGCCAAAGCAGGGGGCCAGTGAGAATTAACGCCTTGCCTTGGATATATGAGAAATTATTGAAGAATAGATACATTTCTACACACAGATTGCTAAAATCCTTGGAAGATAACATTCTTTTACATGCTTCAGATATTACTAAATATAGACCTTATTTTATAATCCCATTTCACACAGAGAGGTTTGTCACCCATGCAAAATTTGTACTACGGGGTGACAAGTTTCCTAAAAAAAATACCTCTCCATTAACGAAAACGGGAATCGGTGGACGTGAAACAGCTTACAAGGGGTAAAATGCAGAATAATGGATTGTCACATATAAAGTGTGTTGCATGCAGCGATCCAAGTGTTGGTTATTGAAGAGGTATTTTCAGGTGCCCTTAGTGTGACAAAAAATAGGCTTAAAGGAGAAACAACCCATTAATTAAAAAAAAAAACCCTATCCTACATAGATGACCCCCCCTCCCCCCCAGCCTAGCTGCTACCCTGGGCAAATGCCCCTAATGTTTTACTTACCCCGTGGTGCAGATTCAGGCATCAGACGGGTGCCATCTTCAGCCGCTTCGGTAATCTTCGGAATGAGACCAGCGCTTCTGCAATTTTAATGAGTTGTCGCGAAACAGAAAATTGCTCCAACTGCACATGGCCCGATACGCTGGCCTCATTCTGAAGATTACCGAAGAGAACACAATGGCTACCATGAACTCCGCTGGACAGAATCTGCATGGAGGGGTAAGTAAAGAGTTAGGGGCATTTGCCCAGGGTAGCAGTGAGGCTGGGGGGAGGAGGGAGGGGGTCTATGTAGGGTAGGGGGGAGGAGTTTTTTTTATTAAGGGTTTGTTTCTCCTTTAAAGAGAATCAAAGACTGGATTGTTTTGTCCTCATGACATAGGGTTGGTGTCTGATAGTAAGGTATGGGTCTTGGCTATTTTGGAAGTAAATTGCACCTGTCTGAACATCTAACGCTGCATCTTCTATTTTTTCCTTCAGTCTTTAACAGGTGTTTCCCAGGCTCTAATCTCACCTTTCCTGCGGATTTCAGCATTAATGGCTTAACTGGGAACCAGTCAAAAGCTAATATCAGTGAAGCTGCCAGGTAAGAACATATTTTGATTTCCTTATTGATACATTTTCCTCCCCTTTCTCTCCATGTCCCACAACAATTTCTTTCTGTTTCAGTCAAATTTTAGGTTCCTTCAATTTCCAGAATGTTGGGAAGAAAATATTTGAAGATTTTGCCAAATCTTGGCCCTGGATTATCACGTGAGTAATTTCTACATTTGACTATTTTACATTCCATAAAACATTGTGCACCATGAGGCTCAAACAACTTGTCTTTGTTTCTCAGAGCACTGGTTATTGCAATGGTGGTCAGCCTTCTCTTCCTGATCCTGCTGCGTTTCACAGCTGGAATCCTGGTCTGGGTGCTTATCGTCGGTGTCATTGGGGTTATTGGATATGGTACAGTACAGTTACACCCACTGTGATATGAATTTTTAATGTTTATTCATTCATCTGACCTTATTTACAGTGGTCCCTTTCCTTTATGTAAGATGCTTTTTTTCTGCTTCCACTGTTTAAAGGGCACCTGTTGCCAAAATGTATTATCCCCAGCCAAAGTTGCATGGTAACAGAGACCACACTCTGGTTGCGGGTAGCAGTAGTTTTTTTTTTTAATTGATTCAGGGATCAGCGTTTCGGCAGCCATCTTCTGGGTCTCCGTGTCTTCTTCCGGTGCTTCTGCAATTTCCGTTCATTTCGGCGCATTCACAGTTGTCGCTAACTGGGAAATTGCTCCAACTGCGCATGAGCCACTCCGCCAGTCTCATTCTTAGATTACCGAAGACCCGGAAGATGGCTGCCGTGAACTCCGATTCCTGAATCTGCAGGGGTAAGTAAAAAGTTAGGGGCATTTGCCAGGGGTAGCAGCTAGGCTGAGGGGGATGAGGGTCTATGTGGGGTTGGGAGATAGGGTTTTTTTAATAAGGGGCTTGTTTCTCCTTTAACTTCTTGCAGTTCTGATTGATTAGAATAATAGGAAGAGGAAGGCAGTCATAAATGTATTGGGATATTCCTACAGTATCCATGCATTTAGCTGAATGGTCTGATACCCTAGTGCAGGGGTCCCCAACCTTTTTTACCCGTGAGCCACATTCAAATGTAAAAAGAGTTGGGGAGCAACATAAGTTTAAAAAAGTTCCTGCGTTGACAAATAAGGGCTGCGATTGGCTATTTTATAGCCCCTATGTGTACTGTTTGGCAGTACACCTGATTTTTATGTATCCAAAACTCACCTCCATGCTAGAATTTCAAAAATAATTACTTGCTTTGAGGACACTGGGAGCAACATCCAATTAGTTGGTGAGCAACATGTTACTCCTGAGCCACTGGTTGGGGATCACTGTGCCCTAGTGGATCAGCCAATGTATGGCCATCTTTACTCATACTCACCAGCATGATAGGAATTTATGGATTTCTTCTCTTAGGAATATACCATTGCTACATGGAGTATGATACCCTGAACAAACAAGGGTTATCCGTGTCAGATGTGGGGTTCACCTTTAACCTTGGTGTTTACTTCCGAGTGAAAGAAACATGGCTGGCAATCTGTAAGTCCTTACTGTTATGTCACATAAATCTGTTATCTGGAGGTTTACTTTACATTTTACATTTAAAACTAGACATATTTGGGGGTTATATAATAAAAGGCACTACGTTTGCCCAGGAGCAGTAACCCATAGCAACCAATTAGCAGGTAGAATTTACTGGACACCTGGTTAAACACAGACATCTTATTGGTTGCTATGGGTTACTGCCCCTGGGCACACTTAGTGCCTTTTATTACATATGGGGGTAGTTGTGCCTTTACACCACTCAACGCAAACTGTTATGCCAAGTTGCTGTGATCACATAAGACTCATTTTATTGTTAGTAAGCAAAGACATATCACTTTACTGACTGAGCTCTCTCTCTATACCTCACTCTTTCCTCAGTAATTGTCCTGGCTGTGATTGAAGCAATCCTTCTTTTGGTCTTGCTTTTCTTGCGGAAAAGGATCCTCATAGCCATCGCACTGATTAAGGAAGCCAGCAAGTGAGTTGAGGATGTTTGCTGTGTTTTGCTGGGGACTGTTTACTACAGTTACTAGAAGGGAAAGGGCAATGGACTAAAAAATGGCATACATAAATTCAAATATATTATTAGTTATTGATAAGATGGGGTGTTATCTTTAAAAAAGGGTTGGTTGATACATGATTACATGAAATGTTTATGTCTTTTATTGTACTTAATCCTCATGCAGCATTCGTCTTTTTCTTATTTCCTCCATTTCTTTTCACCCATATCCTTGTCATGTCTCATGTTCCATCGATCAACCGACTGATATGCCACGGCACTTCTCAGAGCGATTGGGCATATAATGTCCTCTCTCTTCTATCCTCTTGTCACATTTGTGCTCCTCGTTGTCTGTGTAGCATACTGGGGAATGACCGCACTGTATCCTTTGCATGTCATGAGCATCTGAGCAACGCTGGAAATAAACCTTGCAGATTACATGTAGTTGTGTTGAATATGACTGTGGACTTAGTTAGTGCTGAAAGTAGCAAGGTTCTGCATTTTATTTGGAATTTTGAACCACTGTGCTCCATTACATTAATTAGTATTTGTACAGTTCAGGGAATAATATATCATCTAGGACTGAAATGACCCGCAGGCTGCATCTTTTGTGAGGGAAGAACAGATACCAAATAAATTTCCTAATTTTGGCAGGCTTTATACCTTTTCAAAGATTATTTCTGTTATTGAACTTTATGACACATTCTGCAGTACTTTTATAGAGATTATAAACCATTCACATAATACATCATGGTGAAAGCAACTGACTAGTAGAAAAATGTTGTGTGCCCCAATTGGTATTTAATAATTAATTTAGACTTCCAGGTAACACAATGTTTTCCTTTCTTTGTTTTCTGTGCAGCCTTCTAGGTTAATGAGGCTGTGCTCTATTGGTATGATAAGAAATAAAGCACATGGTGACTGCCATGATGGCACATAGTGACTAGGAGCAATGGTTCTCTGCCGGGGCAATATTTATGTAGTAGAAACCACAGCTTTTGGTTCCTTAAGACAAAACAGATACCTCGCTACCTCGGGGGCTCCAATATATAGAATCTCCACAGTAAGCACAAGCCTCCCAGGATGTGAAAATATCACAGGAAATGAAACTTGCAATCCCATGGTGAGTGTGAAAGTGAAGTGGTAAGGAAATAATTGTGTGGTTGTTCATGGGTGTCCGCAGAAAATTTTCCAGGGTGGGACAAGGAAGCATCTGTGAGCGGGCCTGTGAAATAGGTGGGTGTGTCACTGCCATCAGGGGGTGGAGCTATGCCACGGCGATCAGCCGATCGCCGGGTCAATCAAGGGAATCCTGCACAGTTTCCCTAATTTGAAAAACCATCCAGGAAGTTTTGACCCGGGCAACCCTTCAAAATACCAGTTGTCTGACAAGTGGCAACCCTAGTTCACACAAAGATGGCAAAGTGGCAAGTTCATGTATAAATACCCCCAGAACTCACAAACAGATGGCACAGGGGCACGCACATGTATAAATACCCCCAGAACTCACAAACAGATGTCACAGGGGCAAGTACATGTATAAATACCCCCAGAACTCACAAACAGATGGCACAGGGGCAAGTACATGTATAAATACCCCCAGAACTCACAAACAGATGGCACAGGGGCAAGTACATACATAAATACCAGCAGAACACACAAACAGATGGCACAGGGGCAAGTAATTGTATAAATACCCCCAGAACTCACAAGTACAAGGCTGCAGACTGCAATAGATAGGGCTTTCCTTCCTTCGTTTTCTCCAGCGCTGCAATCTGTGCTACTGGCCAATCAGATGCTCCCTGGCTGCTCTCTCTCTCTGTGTCACAGCTGAAGTAATACCATCCGGCAGCACAGTGACAAGGGAGGGGGGAGTGAGCACCTAGGGAAGGAGCTAAAAGAAAACTCTGCTGCACAGAAGAAAAATCTTCCAGGGATTGCGACAGAAACCACAGTAAGCTGGGGCCAATGCACAAACAGGTGGAAACTTATGTGCACAGTCCCAGGGGGCACTGCCCCCTCTGTGGACGCCCATGTGGTTGTTGCTATAACGATGTTGGGTTTGTGTGTGTCATAGAGTCAATAACTATATAATATAGAATACTCCTGTACTATAAATTCCTCCTATTTCCTCTGTGCTACAGCCCTTGGAGAACTTTGACCTGTGTAATGAGTTTCCCTGTTCTGATCTACCTTTCTAAGTGTTCACTTATGTGTATTAATCACTGCTTATTGTGTCAATTAAACACAATGTAACTTTATACATTTTTATTTAATTTGTAGACGTTTTCACCCTCCAGTTCTTGCAAAGAAGCTCGCTGTATTTTCTACAGATACAATAACGAGGGACTCTTCCAAACCAATCTCTTCAACCTGCAGATTTATAATGTAATTGGTTTCCTTTGGTGTATTAATTTCGTCATTGCTCTGGGACAGTGCGTCCTGGCTGGGGCTTTTGCATCTTATTACTGGGCTTTCCACAAACCCAAAGACATCCCATTCTTCCCTGTGGCTGAATCCTTCATGCGTACTCTGCGGTGAGTGTATTCGTTATTGTGTCATTATATCCTGTCACTCTTACGAAACTGAAAAGATAAATGATTTCCTGGTAGCTAGTGAATTTGCGAAATATATTTATGTTGTATCCTAAGGGCTATTCCACACGGGGAGATAGCGACGCGTTTGCGGTCGCGGCGACAAAGCGCCGCGACAGTCGCCGCGACCGGCGCAGGCGACAGTTTTGTATGGGCGCCTATGTAAAAACGCCTGTGCTAACCACACGAGGCGATGCGCTTTTCAACAGTCGCCTGAAAATGCCTCGCCAGGCTTTTTCAGGCGACTGTTGAAAAGCACATCGCCTCGTGTGGTTAGCACAGGCGTTTTTACATAGGCGCCCATACAAAACTGTTGCTTGCGCCGGTCGCGGCGACTGTCGCGGCGCTTTGTCGCCGCGACTGCAAACGCGTCGCTATCTCCCCGTGTGGACTAGCCCTTAGAGACCAGGGCAGAACATAGCCACATACATTTACTATAAAATCCAGAATAGCATTCTCTTGCTCTTGACTTTGCTACAACCTCTATCCCTGGGGCAGAGAAAGTTTCCAAGATGGTTCAGAACTGTTGAGCATTTTTGGAATCGATAAATCGTTCTATGGCTGTTACCAATCAATTATTGGCTATAGAAGAGGTCACAGTTGTAGGGAATTGTTGATACATTAACTCTTATTTCCTGCTGCATACATAGATAAGGGGATACAAAGATGCCCTAATTGTATCACACGTAGGAGTATGTTGACTTGAGTATTATTTTTATAATTTTTTTCAATTTTTTTACTCATAGTGGAAAAAGCACCAGGTCATATCTTTGTACATAATGATGAGTAAAATTATCTTTGCCAGTTGTTAATCATCAAAGCTCAACCAGAGAAGCATTTGAGAGACATAATTATTTAGTTGTTTGTCCAATTTATTACATAAGGGACATACTCTTACATAATTAAAGGAAAACTATACCCCCAAAATGAATACTTAAGCAACAGATAGTTTATATCAAATTGAATGACATATTAAAGAATCTTACCAAACTGGAATATATATTTACATAAATATTGCCCTTTTACATCTCTTGCCTTGAACCACCATTTCGTGACTCTATCTGTGCTGCCTCAGAGATCACCTGACCAGAAATACTACAACACTAACTGTAACAGGAAGAAGTGAGGAAGCAAAAGGCAGAACTCTGTCTGTTAATTGGCTCATGTGACCTTACATGTGGTTTGTATGTGTGCACAGTGAATCTTACGATCTCAGGGGGCGGCCCTTATTTTTTAAAATGGCAATTTTATATTTTTGATTACCCAATGGCACATACTACTAAAAAGGTATATTATTATGATAATGGCTCATTTACATGAAGCAGGGTTTTACACATGAGCTATTTTACTCAGTATCTTTTAATAGAGACCTACATTGTTTGGGGGGTATAGTTTTCCTTTAAATGCATGATAATTTGTCACACTCTAAATAGGATTAGGGGTGCTAAAAAATGTTATGCACTCCCGGGCACACATATAAATTATGAGGCCAGTACACAATAATGCTGGTCCGCACAAACAACAACACTTAAAGGGGTTGTTCACCTTTAGATTAACTTATAATAATAAAAAAATAGCAATAACAATAAATGTGTAGCCTTAAACAGCATTTGTTTTTTAGATGGGGTCAGTGACCCCTATTTGAAAGCTGGAAACAAACAAATGGGCAGATTTATCAAAGGTCGAATTTCGAACTTGTGATTCTTTTTTACTCTAATAAATTCGAATATACTCACAACTCGAATGGGAGGTTGAAAAATTTCAAATGTCTAATATTCGATCGAATAGTCCCGACCCGAAAATCCTAATCGAATTCGAATCAAGTTTTCCCTCTGAAAAAAACTTGAATGTCAGGAAGGCAATTAACATATTCAAATGGTTAAAGGGACCTCTGCCATTGACTTGTAAATAGGGATGCACCGAATTCAGGATCCTTTTTCAGCAGGATTTGGAATTCTTCTTCCCGGTCGATCCGAATCCTAATTTGCATATGCAAATTAGGATCAGGGAAGGAGATTGAATGACTTTTTGTCACAAAACAAGGAAGTAAAAAATGTTTTCCCCTTCCCATCCCTAATTTGCATTTGCAAATTAGGATTCAGATTTGGTTCGATATTCGGCCAAATCTGACACAACGGATTCGGGGGTTCTGATGAATCCAAAATAGTGGATTCGGTGCATCCCTACTTGCAAATGAAGTGGAGAATATTCGAATGAGAACTGTTAACATGGTCAATGTGTGATGAATCTGACATTCAAATTGACATTCGAATTGGGGAATTGAAATTCAAATGTGTGAATTTTAACACCAAAAAGCAATTCAAATTTTTTTATTTGAATCTGAATTTACTATTCGACCCTTAATAAATCTGCCCCCAAAAGTTAACTTTAATTGTTTAGGACTATGTCTGTGCACACATAAAACGATACATTATGCTCACGCCTTTTAGATGACTTTATAAGCGCATGAAGGATTTTTTTTTATTTTTTTGACACAGACAATAAAAAAAAGAAATAAGAGGTAACATCGGTGGTGATAGAGTTTAAGCATTTTAGAATGGAATTGATTTTCAGGTTTAATACACTCTCTTCCATGGACTTAGTGGAATAAACTTCCTGTGCTGTTTTTTAACTGTATTCTCACGCTTACCATTGGTGTGATTATGGGCTTTATTTTGTGAAAGACGAGGTCACAATATTGAGCTAAATATAAACTGATAAATTGACGGTGCGTAGTTTCAAATATCACTTCTGATGGGATATATACACAGTATACTCTTAATAAGTCTTTTATTTTACTTTTCATACTTAGTGATGGGCTAATTTCTCCCGTTTCGCTTTGCCAAAAATGTTGCGAATTTTGTGCCTTACATGTATCTCTTTTATACCATCCATTTCTTTGTGATGTAAAACAATGCTTCTGTCCTAATAGATATCATACTGGCTCTTTGGCATTTGGATCTCTCATCCTTACCATTGTTCAGCTAATCCGAATAATATTGGAATATCTGGACCATAAACTAAAAGGTAATGACCAGAGTGGTGGTACTGTGGGCTAAAGGTTGATGATTAACATGAAAGATGATCTGAAACAAATATTTGTTGTTAATCTTTTATTCCCTTCCTAGGTTTTACCCAAATACTCTCCTTAAAGGAGAAGGAAAGCTACGGAAGCATTTTATTGCCAATAGATTAGCTGCAATAGTGCAAGCTAGAATGCTATATATATTCTGTAGAATGTTTTACTATACCTGTGTAAAAAGCTCTAGAAACTCTCTGTTTGTTTGGGATAGGAGCTGCAGTATTAACATGGTGTGACATCACTTCCTGCCTGAGTCTCTCCCTGCTCTGGGTTTAGATTACACTAGAGAAGGGAGGGGGCGGGGGAAGAGGAGCAAACTGAGCATGCTTTTGCCCAGGGCAATGAGGTTTAAGCTAAAGGCAGGAAGTCTGATACAGAAGCCCATGTGTACACAATAGAAGGAAAGAAATGCAGTGTTTCTTTTGACAGGGGACACAGAGCAACATTACTTTGGGGGTTTACTGGTATATTTAGCTGGACCTTTCTGATAAGGCTTACTTAGTTTTAACCTTTCCTTCTCCTTTAAAGAGGATAAAAAGGCAAAAAGTAGAATCCCATTTTTACTTTCTTTAATGAAAAATAAATCTATCTCCAATATACTTTAATTAAAAAATGTGTCCTGTTTTTATAATAAACTTGACTGTATACAGTGAAATTCCCCCTTCGTTTTACTTGCTCTGATAGGTGCAGATAGGAAACTTCAACAGTAGAGAAATATATATGTTCATCTCTTTAAAACATGATCGCCTTTTTGTCTTTAAAAAAAAGGGGGCCCAGAATCCTTGTACACGTTTCCTACTCTGCTGTCTGAAATGCTGCTTCTGGTGCCTGGAAAAATTCATCAAATTCCTAAATCGCAATGCATATATTATGGTAAGATATTTAATAAGGCCGCTACTTATAAATGAAATAGTAAATACCTACACGAATCTGCCATGGCGTGACACTTAGGAGTACTGGCAATTGGGTGCAGCTGCAGGAGCCAAAATAGTATTTTAGTCTTGGGATGCAAGAGGCAAGGATTTCATTTTGGTGGTTTGGGACAGTAGTGCAAGTCATTGAACTTCATCTTATTTAAATTCTAAAAAAATTGCTAATGAATTTGAGGAATGATGTTCTTTTATATTGGATTTGGATATTTCTATACTGTGAATATGTAATTGCTAAATCTGTGGGTACATTTAGGAAGTGATTGGCAGCTCTGTTCGTTTGTAAGCTCTATTGAACAGGGTCCTGAAGCTGTGCTCCCCTGCGTTCCGTTTTTCTGCGTTCAGCCGCAGGAATAGAAGCATTAATCTTTGTTCAATGGGGCTGTACTCACACAGGCGCGTGTAGGCACCAAACGCAGGTTGAGACGCAACATGCTGCATTTTTCCTGCGTTCAGCGCCTACACGCGCCTGTGTGAGTACAGCCCCATTGAAAAAAGCTTAATGCGTCTATTCCTGCGATGCCCTGCGGCTGAACGCAAGGGAGCGCAGCTTCAACCGCTCATCAGTAAGAGCCCTTAATAAAATAATGTCATGTTATATAGGCTTGTGAATAATGAAAGCATGGAAGACTTAGGAGAATGATTTGTCACTCCTCTGCTATATTAATATCTATATAATATGTATATTTCATATTTTTGTAACATATTCTTACTTTCTCACAGATTGCTGTTTATGGGAAAAACTTCTGCGTTTCTGCTAAAAATGCTTTCAAGCTCTTAATGCGAAACATTGTAAGGTAACCAACCCTCCTAATGTAATAAGTGCAGCATAGCTTACCATTCTTACAATACTGGCATCTCTTCTTCAGCCACTGTTTGGGCACAAAACATATACTTTGTGTATTTAAATAGTCACTGAATTGTATAATAACTATAAAACTTTTATGATTATTTTGCCAAGTTCAGCATATTGTGAACACACTTGTTTCGGTATTTGCAGGGTAGTTGTCCTGGATAAAGTCACTGATTTGCTCATATTCTTTGGGAAACTCATTGTTGTTGGAGGAGTAGGTAAGAAAACGGAAATGAGCAGAATGTACTTAATTCTCATGAGGGTCTGCATCCCCATTGCACCATCACCTTTTTCTAGGCCCCTTTATGTTCTTAGCTCTACCATTTTTAAAGGAAGACTTTTACAATTGTATATACCTATTTTCTAACCGTCTTCTTGTTAGTAGCTTTACCTTAGCCGTATCAGCTAAGCCTGTGATTAAAACTTTAACATTCTGTTATAAATAGTTGTTTTAAAGGGATACTGTCATGGGAAAAACATTTTTTTCAAAATGAATCAGTTACTAGTGCTGCTCCAGCAGAATTCTGCACTGAAATCCATTTCTCAAAAGAGCAAACAGATTTTTTTATATTCAATTTTGAAATATGACATGGGGCTAGACATATTGTCAATTTCCCAGCTGCCCCAAGTCATGTGACTTGTGCTCTGATAAACTTCAATCACTCTTTACTGCTGTACTGCAAGTTGGAGTGATATCACCCCCCTCCCTTTTCCCCCCAGCAGCCAAACAAAAGAACAATGGGAAGGTAACCAGATAACAGCTCCCTAACACAAGATAACAGCTGCCTGGTAGATCTAAGAACAACACTCAATAGTAAAAACCCATGTCTCACTGAGACACATTCAGTTACATTGAGAAGGAAAAACAGCAGCTTGCCAGAAAGCATTTCTCTTCTAAAGTGCAGGCACAAGTCACATGACCAGGGGCAGCTGGGAAATTGACAAAATATCTAGCCCCATGTCAGATTTCAAAATTGAATATAAAAAAATCTGTTTGCTCTTTTGAGAAATGGATTTCAGTGCAGAATTCTGCTGGAGCAGCACTATTAACTGATTCATTTTGAAAAAAAAAATGTTTTTCCCATGACAGTATCCCTTTAAAACAACTATTTATAACAGAATGTTAAAGTTTCAATCACAGGCTTAGCTGATACGGCTAAGGTAAAGCTACTAACAAGAAGACAGAGTTAGAAAATAGGGTTAGAAAATATTCTGCTGGAGCAGCACTATTAACTGGTTCATTTTGATTTTTGATTTTCCTATGACAGTTTCCCTTTAACCTTTTAGCTTTTTTAACATCTAGTCTTATGAAACCATGGCCTTTCCTCTCTCTCCTCACCAGGATCTGCTGTCATTTGTCAAGTTTGAGATGGTCATCAGCTCCCTTAAATTGTTTTTCTTTTGTTACCTTGCTAGTTTTTTCATTTTCTTGCTCTAAAACAAAATGTATTTCATTAGGTGTACTGGCATTTTTCTTTTTCTCTGGCCGGATTCCAATTCCAAATGATTCATTTAAGTCCCCAACGTTGAACTATTACTGGATTCCTATTCTGGTAAGTAGAGTAAGCGTGCCACCACATGGACACTTTTACTATTGTAGTTACAGGAGATGAAATGGTGGGCTCATTTTTGGTTACGCTGCTAATTGAATGTATTTTTGTTACAGACGGTGGTACTTGGGTCATACATGATTGCTCATGGTTTCTTTAGCGTTTACAACATGTGTGTGGATACCCTGTTCCTGTGTTTTTGTGAGTATTATATAATAAAAAATTCTTAGGAAGTTTACTTCATTCTGCAAAAGTTATCATCACAGCTTGGCGACACAAATCTGCAGCTTTGTAACAGTCCCATAACAGAATCATGCATCAGTAAGACTCTGCTCATTAACCTAGAAGACCACTTTAAAGGAAGGAATTGTTCAGTATAACTGGGTAAATAGATAGGCTGTGCAAAATTAAAAATGTTTCTAATATAGTTAGTTAGGCAAAAATGTAATGTATAAAGGCTGGAGTGACTAGATGTGTAACATAATAGCCAGAACACTACTTCCTGCTTTTCAGCTCTCTTGGTTTCCACTGATTGGTTACCCTGATGACCAAGCAGTAACCAATTAGTGACTTGATGGGGCATACCTTTTGAACTGTTCCGTTTTGAGCGGGACAGTCTTGCTTTTGACATCTCAACCCGCAGTCTGACATTTCCTGAGTTTCTCTTTGATCTCCTGCATTGAACAGCCAGAAAAATAGACAAAGTTTCTAACTTAATTGGCTCTTGGCAGAGAGCCCAGAATACATACTTAAGATACTTTTGTAACAGTTTTAGATAAGATAAGTAGGAAGACTCACAGCTTAAAGGGCAACTCACCTTCATAAGCAAAACTGTAATAACACATAAAAAACAAAGAAATGTGTTCAAACTTTCATAACCTACCAAATTTTGTAAAATGGACATGGTAATTAGGGGTTATGGCCTAAAAAATGAGTGTGGTCAAAAAAGATTTTCAGCGCGGCAAATCTTTTTGTTCCTCACTAACTAACTATATTAGAAATATTGTTTATTTTGCACAGCCTATCTATTTACCCAGTTTGTATTTTTACACTGAACTGTTCCTTTAATGATTGCTCTTGCCATACCAGCAAGTGTCAGCCTCTACTCAAGCTGTGAGAAATTCTCCCTGCTGCATCTTCCAGCCAATAGAAAATGTAAAATCGTACCAACGGATAACATTGTGGATCTTGTATGTCACATGACTCCAGTTTTTCAGTTGGCCAGGTAACAAACCATCACCTGAAAACCTTTGTATGATGCCCTATTCCTAAGGGCTGGCCCTAAGCAAATGTTAAAAAGAAAGAGTTACAAGTCAAATTCTCTGTTAATAGAAACCACACATTCCTATCAATCTTCCATGCTGTTTTACCCAACAAATCCACCACTCCACATTGTTATCTACTAAAGCAAAAGCAATTGTAATTTGAGATTTGTAATCTCTACAACCACAAAACATGATAATATGAGATCCCAAAGGTCCTTTCTGGGTCCTGCAGCAAAATATCTTTCATTCTCAATGAACCTTGTAAAAAATTATATATATTGAACAAATAAAATCTGCCCTTGTATCTGTTGCTTCTGTTGTTATGCCCTTGCTAAAGCCAATACTGAGTTCTTTTTAACAAAGTGGAAGGCAAATAGCAAGTTAGAACATGAAAGATCTGAATGCTAGCTATGGTAACTTTAATGGTGTGATTAGTACCAATGTTAGTAAATGTTCCACCATCATCTGGACAATTCAGTGGCATCTCTAATGTCTGGTCTTTCCACCAAACCTGGTCTAACATTTCCTTTTTACAGCCAATACTGATAGCGTAGTAGTCTGTTGATTCAGCTCAGTGTTTCTGGGCAATACCACTTATAAAAAGATCCTAAAATGGCCCTAAAATGGAGGATTATAGCAGCTAGTGCACTAGTACAGGCAGAATATTACAGAAATGGCTCGGTCACAATATTTACAAGATCGAGCCATTTCTGTAATATTCTGCCTGTACTAGTGCACCCTACTATCAGCTGCTATAATCCCTGAATCCCCCCTAAGGAAGCCTCCCCCAACTTCAAAACTAAACTCAAATCTTATTGAAGCGCTATCAGAGTATTTAATTTAATCTTGGCTCTTATGAGCTTATGTTCCAGCCATTGTGATTCCCAGCAATTATTAGTATCCTATTGTTGTGTGTGTAACTGAACCACCCATTTAGATATTATGCGTTACTAGGCAAGAACATCCTTTCTCCTGTTCCTTTTGACTTTCGGCACTGTATATATTTATTTATAAATCCCCCCATGCATATTTTACCACCATCCAAAGTGGACCTCTTTCAGAAACAAAAAATCTGGATCCCATAATGTATACATTCATGAAACGGCATTCAATTATTTCATAGGACTGAATGGCCCAGGTTAAATAGTGGATAGCAGATCATCATTATATTGTACAGAGTATCTGCTATGTAACCTTTTCTCTTTTGATTGGCTGCCCCCATGGCTACACAGCAGCTTATTTATATAACACGTCAGTTTACCAGTGCAGGGCAATAGTACATTATATCTGAGTTTAATTATATCTGTTCCTTTAAAGGGGACCTGTCACCCTAAGGAATAATTCCAAATTCTTTGCTATCATGTTAGTTGAACAAAATAAACATTACTTACACTATATTTATTATTCTAATTATGTTTCCTTTAGTCACAATCACAAGAAGAATGCAGGCACCATTTTGTGGACACTGTTATTAAAACAACTTGTGTATCACCTCCAAAATCTTGTGTATGCACCAGAATGGGGGACCCAATGACCATGTGCAGCGCCCTACACAATTATAGAGCCTGAGGATTAAAGGGGAAATTTGGGGAGTGTAGAGACATGTAGGAATTTCTGAATGGAAAGTCAAAGTAATTGACTGCCCTGCTTCTATGCCTCAGGCATAGAGGCGGGGAAAATAATATTTGATTGACAGCTCAGATATTTAAACACCTTTATAACAGGTATGAATGTTTTAACAAAAAAAAAGAATTTGTGTTCCATGTTTCATTTGCAAAGGACTTCCATTATGCAGCTTTTTATGTGTAGGTGACAGGTCCACTTTAAGCCTCTAGTAATGGTTAAAGTTAAAGCACCGTCCAATAATCTAAAAATAAAAAGCCTTTATTAATATAGTATGGCTCAGATGTCTGACAGATCAGAGATATGAACGATATAATACCAATAAAGGCTTTTTTAAACTAGATTCTTGGATGTGCTCCTGTTTATTTCTTTTAGAGAAGCTTAGTTAGTGCCGAGCCTTTGCATTGCCCCTTTAAGCTCCTAGAATAGGGGTCCCCAACCTTTTTTTTTACCCGTGAACCACATAGGAGAGCAACAAAAGCATGAAAAATGTTTCTGGGGGTGCCAAATAAGGGCTCTGATTGGCTATTTGGTAGCCCCTACGTGGATTGGCAGCCTACAGGAGCCTCAGTTTGACAGTATATCTGGTTTTTATGCAACCAAAACTTGTCTCCAAGTCAGTAATTCAAAAATAAGCACTTGCTTTGAGGCCACTGGGAGCCACAGCCAAGGGGTGCTTACAAACCATTGTTCCGGGTTTTTTTTTTCATTTGTACTTTTTATAATCCAATCTTTTAATACCTTTCATGGAATTTGTGGTTTTAGAGAAATAGAAAAACTCGAAAAAGCCCGAAAGCTAGTGTCTGATAGTGATGGGCGAATTTGTCCCATTTCGCTTCGACGCGAAATGGGTGAAAAATTCACAAAACACCGATTTTGACGCCAGTGACAATTCAAAGTTGACGCCGGCACCCATTAAAGTCAATGGGCGTCCATTAATCGTCGCCAGTATCGAAATTGACACTGGCATAGATTTCGTCGACGGGGTAAAAAAACTTGAATTTTCGCAGGCAATGTCGTGAATTTATTTGCTGGCGGCGAAACTTGGAAATTTGAATAAATTCACCCATCACTAGTGTCTGAGCTTTAGGAGTTGAAAATGACTTTTTATATAGAAGAGTAAGGGGCATGTTTACTAACATTGGAGATAAATATCTGGAGAGATTTTTGGAGATGTTGCCCATGGCAACCAATCAGCAATTAGATTTAAACATAGACAGCCAAGTTAGAAAACAAAAGCAAAGATCTGATTGGTTGCTATGGGCAACATCTCCAGAAATCTCTCCAGATATTTATCTCCAATGTTAGTAAACATGCCCCTTAATATTAATATTAAACTCACACATTGCAACTGCTGATAAATGTATATGATGGTCAGCAAATGAATATTCAGGGTGCAATTCATTGTTAATGAACGACTGTGTCCTTTTTCAGTGGAGGATTTAGAACGTAATGATGGGTCGCCAGAGAAGCCATATTACATGTCAAAATCCCTCATGTCTATTTTAAACAAGAAAAACCGCCCACCCAAGTCCGAGGAGAAGACAAAGAAAAAGTAACATCTTTACCTCCGTTATCATTTCATTTGATCATTTCCGTTTTTAACTGACAAATGTCCTGAGAGGACTTCATTTCCAGGATATCTGCTTGTGTCTGTATATAGATTTTATTACTAGTCGCCAGCGCCGTGTGACCAGAGAAGTTTACATGAATTGTGATCCAGCTTTTTCCAAAAAGAAAATCTCACATGGAGCAAGAGAGATGAATACATTATATGACCTCATTTCCTGTGAGAAAGGATCAGAGTAGGAAATATAAATGCCACTTATCTGCTCCACTTCCAATAGTGTATTCAAAGAGGAAGACAATAATTTATTACAGCATTTCTTTAAAAAAAAATCTGCATTTGTATTGATTTTCTAACATTGCTGTTTCAGATCTCCAAAATGGCAGCAATTTAGAGCCTTTGGCAGATTTTTCATGTATTTTTCTTTTTTTCTATACTTTTATGCTGTTACACTTCCTTCCGTTTTCAGTTCTCACTTTATTTTTCTTCCTGTGTGACCACTTACTTGCCACAGAATTTAGAACCTACAGTCCTGACTGCCACATACCTGCATAAATGCCCTTTTTAGCTCACATTAAACAATTGTCAGTGGATTTCACCCTTCTTTATGATGCGAAGAAATTTGATTCTGACATAATGGAGCAAGGTCTGTCAGTTGGAAAAGGCATTATGAACAGGGTCGGACTGGAACATTGGGGGCCCACCAGGCTGCAATATGAAGGGCCCTCCGGGCAGTCATTGAGGCCCCTTCCCGACCTCCAAACGCCGACCCTCTCATGCACAAATGCGTTTTCGATGCTCGCATGCACATAAGTCACGCATATATCGTGGCTCTGCAGTGCAGGACCTGTTCTCTATGGGCCAGCCGATCGGGGGAGCAGGTTTGGGTCGGCGGGGGCCCATCAGGTTTTTCCTCTGTGTCCTGCCGGCCCAATCCGAACCTTTTATGAAACAGCCAATTTTGAGGCATTTATTAGAGCCATACTGATGATTACTTGGACTTTAATGTATAGATACTGTGTACATTTTTTATAGATATCTGCTGTTATTTTTTTATCTGCTAATATTTACTTTCATACCTTGAGTAATAAATCCGACTGCTTAATAAAAGTTTTATTATTAAAGTGTATTCCGTATATACTCAAGTATAAGCCGTCCCGAGTATAAGCCGAGGTACCTCATTTTACCTCCAAAAACTGAGAAAGCTCATTGACTCGAGTATAAGCCTAGGGTGAGAAATGCAGCAGCTTCTGGTAAGTTTCAATAAAAAAATTGAGGGTTTCTGCTCCCATTGGAGGTGCCGGCGTCTCATTTTTGGATGCCGGCGACCATTCTTGGACGCCGGCGAATATTCTCGGAGACTATTCTTGGATGCCCGCGACTATTCTTGGACGCCGGTGACTATTCTTAGGCGCCGGCGACTATTCTTAGACGCCGGCTACCTTTTTTGCGCTTGGCCCGAGTATAAGCCGAGGTAGAGTTTTTCAGCATATTTTGGGGGCTGAAAAACTCGGCTTATACTCGAGTATATATATATATATTTGTGTGCCTGGATATACAGCTGAAACAAACCATCATCCTTTGAGAATTCAGTAAACAAAATTCTTATTTGCATTGCTTTATGTGCACATACATAGCTGCAGGTACACTGAATGGGAATCCACATATGAAGACAGATGTATGACACATGTACCCTTTGTATAAAACCGCCATGTTAAAGGCACCAAGATGTTGGCATAGAAAGATGTGTCTGATGCACAGGCCATAGGCAAGGTCACCACATTTCCTAAATGATAGGAAAGAGAGATAATGAGGATAAATGATAGAATACACAAAAAAATGATAGTTATGGAAGAAGGGGAGATTGCAAAGAGGATGAATTATGGAAGTTTAATCTCTAGGACATGGAATGAATTGAGCCTTCTCTTGGTCATGTTAGGTTGTACACAGGGTTGGACTGGGCCAGCAGGACACAGAGGAAAAACCCGGTGGGCTATGCCGACCCAGACCAGATGGGAATTGAATTCTAGATTGCGTAATTTATAGTACAAATTTAGTACCTGGGGCAGCATTGCCCCAACCTTAAAGGAAAACTAAAGCTTAACTTAAGAAGTAGCTAGAAATGTTGTACATTATATTTTGAGCTTCTGTATCAGCCCAAGGCAACCACAGCCCTTTAGCAGTAAAGATCTATGTCTCCAAAGATGCCCCAGTAGCTCCCCATCTTCTTTTCTGTTGATTCCCTGCACATGTTCTGTGCCGCTGTCACTTACTGAGCTTAGCCCACTCCTTCCTCCCCCACATTTGCTGCTGCCCTCAGTGCTGCCAGTTCCCCCTTAGAGTCTGCAGCTCAGATTCCAAGATGAAAACCCACAGATACTGTATCTCTCACATGTAAATACTGCATGGAACTGCTGCTCCAACACCACATACATGTGACAAGACACACTGAGTGATACCAGCAAACCCACTTGCGCTCATATTTACACTGGGTACTTACAGTCTCCCAAGTGCAATTCCTCAAAAATGTCTTTTAGTTTTTAAACGCCTTAAGGTTTTTAACGCTGTTTAAAACTAAATTCACATGCAACACTCGCTTAGCAGCTCCCACACTCGCTTTGAAGTCACAGATTTATAGAGGTATTAAACCAAAGAACACAATGAGACATATTCACTAACCTGCGGAGTTGCACTAGCGCAGGCTTCGCCGCACTTCGCCAGGCGAAGTTTCACCAGGGCGCCGCTAATTCACTAAAATCCGAAGTTGCGCTCAGGGAGGTGAAAGGTAGTGAAGTTGCGCTAGCGTTAATTCGTCAAGGAAAGCGCAGTTATGCTAGCGATGCCTAATTTGCAAACAGCAAACAATGGACGTATATGCAGCAGCAAATACATTACACTACACAAGCCTGCGAAAGCTTCATAAAATAAAATAGACTTGTTATATTGCCCTACACATGTGGCCAGTGTATAGTTTAGGTGCCATATGTTAGGAAATGTAGAGGGGAAGGAGGGTACCCCCAAAAAATGTACGATCTTTTTCAGCCAATCACCCTTAAAAAAGTAATAGACGCCAGCGGTTTTTGGGACTTAGAAAAAATGTCAACTTTTTTTGAAGCAAGTCCTATCTACTCTATTGCACTTCGGCTGGTCTGAGGTGGCGAAGTCAAGTCTGGTGCAAGAGGTAACGTTCAGTAAAATGCGCAAGTTAGTGAATTAACGTAGTTACGTCCCTTCGTCATAGTGCAACTTCGCCTGGCGTAAGGGTGCGAAGTAGCGGTAGAGTAGGTCCACTTCGCTAGCGAATTTACGCGAAGTAACGAAATGACGTCACGCTGGCGAATTTGCGCTAGCGTTAGGCGCTTCACAGTTTAGTGAATTTGCCCCAAAGCCTGGTCAGAATTTACCTGATTAACTCCTCCCCCTTAGCAGGCATAGGGAAAGAGAGAGAAAAAAATGCTGTTTGCTGCCAGCAGTAAAATAACAACCCCTTATTAACTTATTAATGTTCCCCATAGAAACTCTCATGCTAAAACACAAAAAGAAAATAAATGCCCTAAGGTTAAGGCCACACTGGGCGTTTTGGGGAGATTTGGTCGCCTGGCGACTAATCGCCTCGTCTTTGCGGCGGCCAATCTCCCCAAACGCCTTCACTCACTCTGCGCCGGCTAAAACGGAAAAACGCCGGCGATAATCACACGCGGCGATTCGTTTTCCGAAGTCGCCTCGTGAGGCAACTTCGGGCGACTTCGGAAAAAGGGCTGAGCGAGTCAATACCCTACTAATATAACAATATCTCCGCAGATAGCATAGTAAATTAAAAAAACATGTTTTTTTTGCACAGTTTAATAGAGAATTTAAAAGAATAATTTTTCACATTAAAGCAATGGGCAAAGCCATCTTCATACAAAATTAACTCAATTTGATCATATTATATATTGGCACTGTATATACTGACCCATTAAAGAATTCATTGCAAATGTTATAAAGTTGGCTATGGATTTCTAAATAATATTCAAGCCATTTAACTGGCTCTCACAAAGCTGCAACACTTTATCAAGTACTATTGACCTTTTCCCACATTGTCCTGTCTGTCACTCAGTAGCGATCCTAGAGGGGGGCGGGCCCTGGTGCGTGACGTGCAGCCGGGCCCCGCCCCCCTCCGTACAGCCGGGCCCCGCCCCCCTCCGTACAGCTGCATTTGGCTGCATTTGTATGTGGCGCACGGACTGCTGGGGGGCCCTGGCCCGCTCGCACCCCCTGCTCCCCCGGTAGTTCCGCCACTGCTGTCACTTATATTCAGGGTTGGAATCTGTGAAATGTCGTCTTCCCAAGTAAATGTACTAGGGATGCACCGAATCCAGGATTCAGTTCGGGATTCGGCCAGGATTCGGATTCGGCCAAATCCTTCTGCCTGGCCGAACCGAATTTGCATATGCAAATTAGGGGCGGGAGGGAAATTGCGTGACGTTTTGTCACAAAACAAGGAAGTAAAAAATGTTTTCCCCTTCCCACCCCTAATTTACATATGCAAATTAGGGTTCGGGATTCGGCCGAATCTTTTGTGAAGGATTCGGGGGTTCGGCCGAATCCAAAATAGTGGATTCGGTGCATCCCTAAAATGTACCTTAATCACTGAGATACAGTCTTCACTAAAACCCCAGGTAACAAACCCAAGTTCGGTAATACAGATACTTCCAAATTCTGCAAGATGGAAATAAGAATTCTTCAAAGGAATCGATTACACTCAGACAATGAATGTACCTAATTAGCACAGGAGCACATACAGTAATTGTATGACTTCTGTTACACTGGTGGACATCTACTGAATTCTATATATATATTTATATGCATGGCACTTGTTTTAACATAACAATGGTCCATTGTAAACCAGCCTCTCTTGAGCCTATTTTATTTTCTCCTTTTCATACTTTTCTTCAGGAATATGGTTTGGCAGTGGGTTCCAAACTCCCAGTATGTTCCGTTCATATAATAGAAATCCAATAAATGCTTGAACATGTATTTACAAAAACCTCAACCCTCCCATGGCAGTGGCTTAAAGAAATAAAAGTAACTCCCCTCCATATACCTTTTCAATACCATGTCCCAAGATTTTACAAGACTATACTTGGATTACACTGTGGTGACAGTATATAAGGTACTTCATTTTGATGAGCCCAGCAGTGTTCTTGTACAATTTCAATATAGTAACACTGCAACAGGCAATGTGCAATACTCTCATGGAGGGGGGGGTGTCACTATACTCTCCCCCCATAACATTCATTTAAAGGAACAGTTCAGTGTAAAAAATAAAACCTGGGTAAATAGTTAGACTGTGAAAAATAAAAAATGTTTCTAATATAGTTAGTTAGCTAAAAATGTAATGTATAAAGGCTGGAGTGACTGAATGTCTAACAGAACAGAACACTACTTCCTGCTTTTCAGCTCTATTGGTTTCCACTGATTGGTTAGCAGGCAGTAACCAATCAGGAAGTTGCGTTTTGGCTATTAGTTTAGACATCCAGTCACTCCAGCCTTTATACATTATATTTTGGCTAACTAACTATATTAGAAAATTTTTGTATACCAGTTTTTATTTTTACATTGAACTGTTCCTTTAAATTCATAAGGCCCTGGCAGTGTTCTGTACATTTTCTCTATCATGCTGTATATATAAATTCTAAATAGGTTCTTGTTTTGGTATGATAATTTGGAAAACAATCAATAATCCTGTTCTTTGTGCATTTATCACTGCACGCATGTCTTACATATTCAGCGGATCTAGTATCTGGGCAGATCCAACACAGAAAATTTTTAGGACACAAACATGATTTTCATTCAGTAGAAATAACACAAAAATGCTACTTACAATAATACACAATGCATAATTCTTAGAACTGCATCGATTCTACAAGAGCAAGTCCTATCTGTTACAAACCTGAAAACAACCCCAAGGCATTTGCGCAGGATATAATTAATAAACAATCTGTATCATGCTGAATGCTATTGGGTTTGCCCAAATTACTGCCCTTGAGTTACAAGGCTGTGTATTAGCAATGTCAACTTTGACTCCGGCGCCCATTACAGTCAATCGGCGTCCGTTAAAATTTTTTCTATGCAAATTTGTCCCATTTCAGATTCGGCACGAATTTCGCATCAAAATGGGTACTGTTGTCAAAGTTGACCCCATTTAGACGCTGGCGACAATAAACGGATGGCCATTGACTGTAATAGGCGCCGCTGATGACGGTTCCGACGCCATCGTGCATTAGGCGCTGGTGACAATAAACAGATGCCCATTGACTGTAATGGGCGCCGGTGTCACGGTTCCGACACCGGTGCCCATTTAGACGCTGGCAACAATAAACGGATGGCCATTGACTGTAATGTAATGCTTGCGACGGTTTAGACGCCGGCAACAACGTTTTTCCGACACCGGTGCCCATTTAGACGCTCGCAACAATAAACGGATAGCCATTGACTGTTAAGTAATGCTTGCGACGGTTTAGACGCCGGCAACAACGTTTTTCCGACACCGATGCCCATTTAGACGCTCGCAACAATAAACGGATGGCCATTGACTGTAATGGGTGCCGGCGATTGACCATCTCTTTATTGTCGCCAGTGTCTAAATGGGCACCGGTGTCGGAAAAACGTTGACGCCGGCTTCTAAACCGTCGCGAATTTTCGCAACAAATTCACAAATTTATTCACCGGCAGCAAAACGGCCAAATTCGCCGCGATTTTGCGCCTGCCCAATAAATTTGACCATCACTGCTGTGTACTACTCTATACTACTCTGTACTACTCTGTATTACTCTGTACTTCTCTGTACTACTCTGTACTACTCTATATTAATGTAATTGGTTCTCAAAGCCTTGACATAAATATTTGTACCCATGTGTCTGTGCGCTCCTAGCAAATGACCCCCTAACTGCCAGTTTCCAGAAGCACCAAACAATTTTTTTTTTGTGCAGAAGTACATCTCTATATTGGCAACTGTATAAGAATTAGATAGAAACCTGAACTTGTCCATTTGTAAACCTAATATATTGGCACCAAGGAATCCCAATCTGGAATTGTCAGAAATAGATTTGATCCTAAATGTTCATCTTCATTGTAAACAAAGTACACTGGTACCAAAGTATCCATCCCATGCTGGAACTGATAGCAGTGATCAGGGAAGTGGTGAATCTGAAAAAGTATAATAAAAAGGTGTGAGATGGAATAACAAGGGCGAATCGAGAGAATAATACAGAAAAAGAGGAGAAATTTAAGTGGGAGATAGTTGGAGAAAAAGAGAATATGCAGGGCAGAAGGAAGATTAAAGTAAAGTACTGAAGGATGAAAGAGTGTGGTGAGTGGATTTCAAGTAGGAACAGCACAAACCTCACTCTCACAACATGTCTCTCATGACACCTCCCTGGCTCAGTCGCTCTTGCAGCCTCTTGATTGTATGGTCTCTGTTCTGTGCTTCCTGCAGCAGCTTCTAAATATGTCAGCAACAGATATCAGTGACTGGATGTTCTGCTATTTACCATCTACATATTTAGGTAGGAACGTCTAAGCCTTTGCCTTTAAAGGGGAACTATACCCTAAACATGTATATGGCTAAAAATGCCATATTCTATATATAGAACTTGTTGCAATGAGCCTAAAGTTTCAGCTTCTCAATAGCAGCAATGATTCAGGACTTCAAACAGGGGGTCACCGTCAGGACCGCCATGAGAAATCGCAGGGCCCCATACGACAAAATTTCCTGCGCCCCCTGGGCTGCACCCACCGCAAGCCCCACCTACAGGTCCGCCCTCCCCACAGGTTCGCCCCCCACCACACAGTAAAAAAACAAAAAAAATATTGGTGGCTAGGGTTCCCACATGTTAATAAAAAATAAAAAGATATTGGTGGTCAGGGCCCTCCATAAAAAAAACATTTGTGGCCAGGGCCCCCCCATTAAAGAATATTGGTGGCTAAGACCACACATGAGAAAAAAATAAGTGGTGGCCAAAATTGGTGGCCAGGCCCCCCCCCCACATTATGAGAAAATTGGTGGCCAGGGCCCCTTTAATGTCCATGCCTTCCCGAAGTCAGCAGCTCTCAGAAAGATGGGGGGCCCGGTTAATCAAGTAAGTGCGGCGTGGCCAGGCCCCCCTTACCCTCGAGGCTCCCTACAACTCTCCCCCCTGTCCCCCCCTGATGGCTGCCCTGGTCACCATCCTGGAAAGTGTCTGTGACACTCACATGCTCAGTGGGCTCTGAGCAGCTGTTGAGAAGCTAAGCTTAGGGGTCATTGCAAATTATCCAGCAGAAAATTAGGTTTGTCCTGTAATATAAGCTGATGCTACAGGGCTGATTATTAAATTCTGATGCTAATTACACTGGTTTCTGTGCTGTCATTTAATAATTATCTTTATTAATTACTAATCAGCCTTATATTGTGACATTTCTATTCTATGTGCACTGTATATTGTGAGACGATCCCTAAGCTCAGTAAGTGACAGCAGCACAGAGCATGGGAATTAGCAGAAAAGAAGATGGGGAGCTACTGGGGCATCTTTGGAGACACAGAGCGTTACTGCTTAAGGGCTGTAGTTTCCTTGGGCTGGTACAGAAGCCCAAAATATAATGTACATTTATAGCTACTTCTTTAGTTCAGCTTTAGTTCTCCTATAACCTTTTGCTGAAACATACATGCTCACAGCAGTGCTCCACCAGGGTCACAAAAGAGATAAATAACCATGGTCACTCCATTACCTGTGTGGTCCTATCCCTTTCTCTTGCTGTGCCCTGAAGTTTAGCCATTTCCTCATGTGCCAGTTGCAAGTCACACATATATCTCTTTCTCTCTGCCCTAAGTTCTGCCTCGCACAGCCGCAAAGCCTCACGTAGCGTGTTTTTCTCCTGTGCTCCAGCCTGAAGGCGCTGTTTACAGTGCTGCAGCTGATCCTGGAATGGAAAGGTTTTATGACAAGATTATCGTTTGTATAATACATGGGGTTAACGAATTAGTACTGCAGCATACATTTCTTTAAGGAATAAGCCCCTAAAATATATTCCTTGGTGTTTGTAAAAAAAAAAGTGAATCAGGAAACTGAACACAAGCCATAAATTAGGGGGCACATTTACTAAACTTGAGTGAAGGATTAGAATGAAAAAAACGTTGAATTTCAAAGTTTTCTTTTGGCTACTTCGACCATCGAATTGGCTACTTCGAACTTCGACTACGACTTCGAATCAAACGATTCAAACTAAAAATCATTTGACTATTCGACCATTCGATAGTCGAAGTACTGTCTCTTTAAAAAAAACTTTGACCACTTACTTCGCCACCTAAAACCTACCGAGCACCAATGTTAGCCTATGGGGAATCGTTAGATTCGAAGGATTCAATCGTTCGATCAAACGATTTTCCCTTCGATCGTTCAATCGAACTAAATGCGGTTAATAAGACTTTGATATTTGAAGTCGAAGGATTTTACCTCGATGGTCGAATATCGAGGGTTAATTAACCCTCGATATTCGACCCTTAGTAAATGTGCCCCTAGCTGTTTGTTGACAAAGGCGTCAGGTACTGCCCATGCAAAAACGGGGTTATGACTAGTGATAGGCGAATAAATTCGGCAGGCACAAATTTGTGGCAAATTTCCACATTTTGCTGCTGGCGAATATATTTACGAAACTGCCGCGAAAATCCACAGATTAAAAAATTCGCCGGTGTCACTCATGTCAAAACCATCGCACGTCAAGATTATTCGGACGCCCATTGACTTTAATGCGGCATCAGAATTGATGCGGGCGTCAAAATTTGCGAATGTATCAGAGAAGCAAAACAAATTCGTCCATCACTAGTTATGAGAACTTACCTGCAGCAGAGTCTGGCTTTCATTGAGAGCATTCAACAAATCCTGAATGTCTTTCTGGTGCTGAATACTCTGTTTCTGACTGTCTGTGAGTGACTGGGACACAAGAGAACTTTTTTCCTTTAGCTGAGTCAGTAGGGCTTCAGTAGGGGAGACACCAGGGAGCATCCCATCTAGATCATCCAGCCCCTGAGAGAGAAGCGAATCTGCAAGTGCCTAGGAGAAAAGTACATGTATAATTTACTAATAGGGAAATGACAAAATGTGTGGGGCTGGTTAAGGCTGAGAAGTAGTGGAGTGCGAATCGACAAAAAGTCGCCCCGCACCCACCTGCTTCCAGCCCCTACCTGACCAGCACTTCTGTTTATAAACCTGTACCCGACCAGTCCAACTCTGATGTCAAGAAAGGGGGAGGTGGGGTACAGGGCAGTAAGGTTCCCCGCACAAACCCGCCCACGGCACAAGCAAAAATCATTCTGGCTGGCCTGCACATCACTATATGTAAGGATTGGGCCGGCCTCCACATCCCAGGTACATGTAAAGATTGATTGGCAAATTAATACTGCAAACACCATTAATTGAAACAAGATGACATCTGCTGTGTTAGTGTGTATATATATATATATATATATATATATATATATATATATATATATATATATATATATATATATATATATATATATATATATGTTTGTAAATGGCATTTATGTTCAAAAATCATGAGAGATTAAGTCAAGTTCACGTCAGCACTACTTTTCTTACAAATTTGCATATAGTGGCAAAGGCATTAAGTACATTTGGACTTGGCTGAGGGTTAAATCAGTTTACCCAGATCTCACCTCCACATCCTGGTTACTGCTACAAAGTGCTCCCTGCACGGCACTGATCAGTGTATCTTTCTCTCGCAGAGCAGCCAGGCGCAGGGCATCTTGGGAGGCTGCAGATCTGACAGCGGATTCTGAACTTATTTTCATTTGCTGAATTAAAAATTCCTTTTCACTCAGAACGTCTCGCAGATCCTGGCAGATAGGGATTAATGTTATCAGTTTACAATTCATTAAAGTTTACTAAATCACTCTCGGCATTTTCACACTGCTAAGGGGCAGATTTATCAAGGGTCAATGTGAATTCGAGGGAATTTTCGAAGGAAAAAAATTCAAAGTAATTTTTTGCATACTTCGACCATCGAATAGGATACTACGACGTTGAATTCGATTAGAAGTAAAATCATTCGATTTTAAAAAAACTCTGACTTCAATAATTCGCCAAATGAAACCTGCCGAAGTGCTATGTTAGCCTATGGGGACCTTCTTCAAAGTTTGTGGAAGTCGAAGTAAAATCGTTGGATCGCTGAAATCCTTTGAATCGTTCAACCACAGGATACCCAATTTCAATGAAAAAAACTTCGACTTCAATATATTCCTCTACAGGGATGTCTATGGTCTGTCCCATCCCCCCACCACATCATGGCTATAAAATCCTGCTGACTGGGCATATTATGAGTATTTCAATTCGATGGTCGAATTTTCGAAGTATTTTTAACTTTGAAATTCGACCCTTGATAAATCTGCCCCTAAATGTTAAATAATACATTCATCTCTTAACACAATGCTCTCACAGTAATGGTGTCCTGGTTCCCTCGCAGCACTCTCGATAGGCGCGCCAAATCCTCTTCTCTCTCACGCAGCTCCATCTTTAAGCAATTGGTTTCTTCTTTGTTCTGATGCACATTCTCTTTTAATTCTTCCTGTTCCGTCTGCACCAAGACCAAGAAGGAGAATCAGAGATGAGAGCTCATTAAAGAATTTTTGGTAAGGGTAATGGTTACGGAGCATTTTTCCCATGGTCCTGAATGAATAGTAAGGGGTTGACTCTAATTTAGAAACCTATCATAGGCACACAAAGCATGAAAGAGCACAAGCAAATTAAGAGAGTGTCCAGAGTCACAACAAGCTGCCACAGGCATTTAAGCCAGGCTCTTTAAAGGAACAGTAAAATCAAACAATTAGTGTTTTAAAGCAATAAAAATATAATACAGTGTTGCCCTGCACTGGTAAAACTGTGTTTGCTTCAAAAACACTACTATTGTTTATATAAATAAGCTTCTGTGTAGCAATGGGGGCAGCCATTCAAAGGAGAAAAGGGCTCAGGTTATACAGCAGATAAGCTCTGTAGAACATAATGGTGTTATCCGTTATCCGCTATTTAACCTGTGCCATATAGACATTTCAATTTCCACCATTGCTATATATTAGTATATAGAAAATAGATTCTTAAGTGGCAGCTTGCTTGTTTGGCTGATATAAGAACAGTGCTTTGTTGAGATAGCACACAAAGGTGATTTAGTAATTTATAAATATTTATATATAAGAACGCGTTATATGATTTAGTATCATAAATAAGTATTGTTGATTTTGAACTTTGTTATTTAATAATCTTTGGGCCACAATATAGTATGTGCATAGGGGGAGTTTGATATTGTTGGACTTTTGGATTTATGAGTAGTTGATCCTCCTTGTAGCTTTACAGCAACTTTGAAGTATTATTCCCATCTACATAATTAATAAAGCACCTTTTAATAAAGGAATGTTGTTCTACTGTGGGACGGAGGTTATAATATGGAAACTCACCTACAGATTGCGCTTAGATGGTTAAAAGTGAATGTCTAATTTGGTAAACTTAAATGAGTGTAGCTAGATGCTCTGCCAGGCTTGTAACAATCAACGTAGTCATTAATGACTAAACTATGCCATGTTCTGTCAGGGGTACATGCAGATTTGTTCTCTCAGTGAAGAAGGGGGGTCGCCGACCCTGTAAACTGTTGTAAATGGATACATTTAGTTGATACATTTCTAATCTCTGTCCCTGCTGAGCAGAATCTCTGGGTTTCATTACAGGCAGCTGTTCTAATTGATACAATAGTTGCTAATACTCCAGAGATGCTGCTGAGAAATTAATCAAATAAATGTTGCAAAATTGTAACAGTTTAGAGTCTGCGCCTGAATTACTGAGCTGCCAGACTCAAACACCAGAGACACGAACATTCAACTTTAAACTGAGATTTTGGAAAAACAGTAAAAAATAAATAATGGAAAGTAATTAAAAAAAAGTCTTTATTTCTGGGGAATCATCTAAAAACAACTGAATTGGGAAAAAAGTGTTTGGAAGGTGAACAACCCCTTTTGCTGTTCTAAATGGATACATTTAGCTGATAACATACAGTTATCTCTGTCCCTGCTGAGCAGAATCCCTGAGTTACATTAATGAGAGTTGTTAGAATTGATACAATAGTTGCCAATATTCCACAGATGCTGCTGAAAAATGTATCAACTAAATGTAGCAAATTGTAACAGTTCAGAATCTGCTCCTGAATTACTGAGCTGCCAGACTGAAACACTAGAGACTAGTGATGTGCGGGCCGAAAGCAATTGAAAAAAGTCTTTGTTTCTGGTGAACATTCTGCAAAACAACTGAACTGAAAAGGGTGTTTAAAAGGTGAACAACCCCTTTAAGCAAAATATGAAGTGAAATATTATGGCCAGGCCTAACTAGTCAGTTGTTGTTATATTGAGTCACCATAATTTACTGCTTTGTACTGTTGGTCACCTTTAGCTTCTTCTCTTGTTCCCTTAGCTTCTCAATAAGGGTCACCACGTTGCCATACGAGGGGTCGGATTCCACTGGCAGGGACAGCAATAAAGTCAGGCAGTCCTAAAGGAAAAATATAGGAGTAAATCCCTACCACTATAACCTTTAGGGGCACATTTATCAAGGGTCGAATTTCGAATTTGAAAAACGTCAAAATTCAAATTCAAAAAGACTAATCGAAAATTAAGTCAAAGGTTTTTTTTTGGCTGAATAGGTCAGTTTTCGATCGATTAGGTCTATATTCGGCCAAATTCGAATTGTATGAATCAAAGCAATTTCACATTAGATCAAATTCGAATCAAAGTTTTCCCCCAAAAAAACTTTGATTTTTCAAAGTCCACCAATTGACTTCAAATAGGTACTAAGAGGTCCCCCATAGGCTAAAACAGCAATTCGGCAGGATTTAGATGGCGAATGGTCGAAGTATAATTTTTAAAGAAACAGTACATGATAAATTTCGATATTCAAATTTTTAAATTTTTTGGAATTTGGACTATCGATCGAAAACACAAAATATAGCTTGAAATTCAAATTTTTTGAATTCGAAAATTCACCTCGACCGCTTTGATAAATCTGCCCCTTAATGGGATGTTGTCACTTGTAATAACGCTAAAGTACTCAGATAAAAAAAAGAGAATTACATGGATTAGTACAGCATTAAAACACTAATAAAAGCATACAAATGACAAAACAATGTAAAGCAATGCAAAATCATCTCTGTGGAAAACAAAGGTTGATGGATTGTAGACAGACATGACATGGAACATGTTGTCTGGAAATACTGCGGAGTTGTATTACTGTTTTACAGCCTGTTTGCCTAAATATACAGGAAAAAAAGAATATTTCGCTGAGACCTTAAAACTGTGTGGTTAAAGGATCAGTAACATAAAAAAAAGTTTTAAAAAAAAATTTGTTTCTATTAACGAAACAAAAAACACCAAGGCAGTTTTAACTTAAATTCGCATAGTCCTCAATACTTACCGATTCTCTGCTTGCGCTCCTCTTCAGAAACAGCAACAGGGCGACGATCCATGGTGCGGAGCTCGATTTCTCCTCCATGGCTATCTCCTATAGAAGGCAGGGAGGAGAAATCGAGTGCCGCACGATGGATCGTCGCCCTGCAGGCGTTTCTGAAAGAGGAGCGCAAGCAGAGAATTGGTAAGTAATGTCCCCATAGGCCCGGATGAGGTTGCACCCAACCTCCCGGTAGTTCTACCATTGGTTTCTGCATATATCTGCATACTCCTCTTAGCAACAGTAGCTTAGGATTCCCCTGTAGTTTAGTACCTTCTTACTGCCACCATCACTGGTGATTAGGTTGTATCAGTCTAATATTTGCTTGGTATCCCGCAGCATTTATATATCTTCTGGGTTTTCTACCCACCTAGTGGTCCCAGGGAAGGCCACTGCAAAGAGGAAAGTAAACCTCTGCAGGACTACTCAGCAGTTGATGCACATATCCATAAAGGATTACATGTTTTAATGTTATTGTATATGTATGTATAACTTTATTTGTGAAGCGCTGTTAAGGAGCCGCAGCGCTGTACAATGCATAAAAGTACAATATATATATATATATATATATATATATATATATATATATATATTCCTGAAGACGGCTCGAGTAGAGGAGCCGAAACATTGAAATAAATATTTTTCTTTTTTCATATGAAGTCCTTGGAGTGCGGTTTGTGACCAATGATATCATATATATATATAAGTATACATAGGGAAGACAAATCATACAATAAATATACACAGAGTTCATATCAGCACAAAGAGCTTAAGTGCTATGCGGTAAGAGACACAGTGGGAAGGAGTCCCTGCCCCGTAGAGCTTACAGTCTACATAATAATAGACAATTATACACATTATGTTGTCTTTTACCTTATAAAAATGTTAGAATAAGAGGATGTCATAGAAACGTAATAATTCATATTGTGTTTCATATATTCCTGTCCTGGTCTGTATATCTTTTTACTGACCCTCCAAAAAGAGAGAAATCTTCACTTGCAAGTCCTTATACTCTACCCACCTCCAGGATTTCTTCCTTAACGTTTAAGGCTTTCAGCAATTCCTGGATCAGTTCCTTCTGTTCTTTGAAAGAATCCTACAGTAACATAGACAAACAAAGTGATTCATAGTTACACAGTTCATATAGAAAACTGCCCATCAAGGACAAATCTTCATTATAATCTCCAAGCATATACACTACTGGTCAAAGGTTTTTGGAGAATTGAAGCATGAGCGCCTTACACAAATAAATCCAATTTACAGAATTGCGACTAACTCCTGAAAAATATAAAATAAATGACAAACAGGCTAAAAGGAAAAACAGGCTAAGTCTTGGACTGACCAAAACAGCCATCTTTGGCCGGGAACACATTCTATTAACTAAAGAATCAGGTATTTGTATGAAAGTTAACACCAACACTATTGCAGCAGTTCTCATTCATGATCTGTGAATCAGTTAGCTGGCTTTTCTATCTAATTCAGGGGTTTCCAAAAGGTAGATTGGGACCTACCACTAGACCTTTAGCTGGTGATCAGAAGATCTTAAGACACTGTCAACAAACAGCTTGACTAAATCACCCATGCTTTTCATTTTGATATGTATTACATCAAAGGGGTTGTTAACCTTTAAATTAATTAGTATATGTAGACAATGATATTCTGAGAAAATTTGCAATAGTCATTTTTTATTATTTGTGGTTATTGAGTCATTTAGCTTTTTATTCAGCAGCTCTCTAGTTTGCAATTTCAGCAATCTGGTTGCTAGGGTCCAAATTACCATAGCAACCAAGCACTAATTTCAATTAGAGACTGAAATATGAATAGGAGAGGCCTGAATAAATAGATGAGTAATAAAAAGTAGCAATAACAATTTCTAGCCTTACAGAGCATTTGTTTTTAGATGGGATCAGAGACCCCCATTTGAAAGCTGGAAAGGTCAATCCACATTGAATTGGCTTGGTGAGAACAGACTTTTGGTGAAGAACTTCGAATCTCTGCATTTTGAGATGAAATCTGCCCAAGTCTGTTTACGACAAGCCGATTCAATGCAGAAAAGAGAGGCTACTGCCCATGGGAGGATTGAAATCAGCAAACAAATGGTGCAACATGGGGCAGTTCCAAGCATTTTAAGGATAGACCAAAATGCCCCAAACTGGTTTTGAAGCCACTCAGGGTTTATACTTTCATAGGACAACTGAACTGTACCTTTTGATCCTGGCGATTATTTGTTTGCAGCTGACTTTGTAACCATTTGATTGTGTCTTGGATGCGCTGAGCACGAGAGACTTGAGACCTGCAGACCTGCAAGAGATAGTGAGGTTATATATAAGCACAAAGAGAAAGTACAATATGAAGCAATGCGGAGATGCTCACCAGATACTGAAATGAACCCAGATTGTTACCATTATTTTTTTTTTTTCTCCACCAAATCAAAATAGGAGAGATGGCTTGTGATGAACATAATTTTACAGATAGCTTGTGATGAACTTAATTTTTGCCATTCGCTTAATCACAAAAATCTATGATTTTTTTGGTATTTCTTAAGCGACACAAGACAAATAGGGCGACTAAGGCTATTTCATGCCTTGAGAGGTAGAAAATTAGATTAACTGAATGTTTGCCCTGTTTAGGTCAACAAATAACTAAAAAAAACATAGATTTTTCATGATTAAATCTATTATAAATGATGTTCAGCACAAGCCCTAATCATTGTAGTCATGTTGAACAAAGGGGTATACAGACCTTTTTAAGGGGTTGTTCACCTTCCACTTTTCTCAGTTCAGTTTTTTTCAGATTGCTCACCATAAACAAAGACTTTTTTTACATTTTTCAAAAATTTTATTTTATCCCGTTTCTCCAAAATTTAAGTTCCTGTCTCTAGTGTTTAAGTCTGGCAGCTCAGTGATCCAGGAGAATTTTGAACTGTAAGGGAGGAACTCCACGGGTGGTTTTGGCGCGATCCGACGCAGGCATCAAGAAGGATGCAACGGAAATAAGGTAAGAGATGGAAATGTCGGATGAAGTCGCAGCGTTGATCTGACGCGACACGACTATTGGATGCAGACGTAGCATGCAGCGTCTGCATCCGACAGTTGTGGTGCGTCGCATCAACACTGCGACACCATCCGACAATGCTATTACTTACCTTTTTCCCGTTGCATCCGACATGATGCCTGCGTTTTTTCGCAGGTGGAGTTCCTCCCAATTTGCTACATTTAGTTGCTACAATCGGTTGATCCATTCATCAGAAGCATCTGTGGGATATTAGCAACTATTGTATCAATTTCAACAGGTGCTTTTTAGTGATGGGTGAATTTATCCGGCAGGTGCGAATTCACAGCGACAATTCCGGCGACGGTGACAATTCTGATGACGGTGACAAGTAAATGGACGCTAGTTTACTTCAATGCACATCAACTTGTCATCGGTCGGAATTGCCGCTGGCTGAGAAACGTGGAAATTCGCTGCGAATTTGCAGCTGGCGAATAAATTTGCCCATCACTAAAAAGCAACTGTTTGAATTGATTTTGACACCCGTGAATTGACGACGGAGTCAAAATTTCCTTTTTCATTTATTTTTCGGTGAAACTAAATGGGACAAATTCGCCCATCACTGGTACCTTTATAAAACTCAGGGATTCTGCTCAGCAGGGCTAAAGATAACAAATGTATCAACTAAATGTATCAATTGAGAACAGTTACAGAGTCGGCGACCCCTCCCCCCCTTTGCCAGAGCTGCTTTAGAAGGTGAAAAATGAAACTTTACACTTCAATATTAGAAAAACGGTCACATATAGAAAATAATAAGTAATTGGAAAAAGTCTTTCAATTTCTGGTGAACAATCGGAAACCAAATGAACTGAAAAAAGTGTTTGAAGGTGAAAAGCCCCTTTAACAATGAGATTGAAATATAAAAGGCATAGTAAGAATAACTGAACACTATTAAAGCTTATTTTAAAGGCTATTGGAATCACAAAATAAGTTAATCTAAGTTCAATTAAAAACCTGAATTAATAAAACAGAAGTTATTCTGCCTTTCGACAAAGTTTCTCACCTCAGGCTCAATTCCCATAAATGCATCCATGTCTTCTTCAGTCTCTTCTCCTAAGGACTGCTCTAGAGTCTCCTCATCTTTGTTTCTTATGCTTCTGGTCTCAGCAATCGCTTTTTCATAGCTACCCCTCTTCCTCACTGGAATTCTGCTTTGGGCAGGAGTTTTCACAGGGCGGTATGTTATCTCCTTCAAACCCTTCAATGCCTCCAGGAAGACGGGCTTAGAAGAAGGGAAAACTGGAGGTGAATTAAAAAGAGGTGATTGGGGCTCCCAAAACCCCCCCATTTCATCTTCCCCTGTAAAAGAGAGTCCCTCTAGGGATGAGGTGGAAAATGACAACAGGGTCTCTCTGCTACTCTCCCCGCAAAAACTTCCCAGTGATTTACTCCGGTGTAAACTAGATAGATCCATTTCATCTCTACTATGTTTCCTCCTTCGAGGAACAGTGCACACAGTTTCATAATTTGAATCTGAAACCCTCCAGGAGGAACAGTATCTGCATTTGTCTCCTTTGGTACAGCGTGAGCATGTGTCACTTCTATCTTCCCACCAGCTTTCATGCTCCCACGTTGAGCGGTCCTGCTCCAAAAGTTGATGGTATAACTTTGTAGGTGTCCCAGAAGTGAGAGAACCTAGAGAGCCATGGTACGAGTTTTGCTGGCCAGGAAAAGGGGAGCCAGGGCATAATAATTGGTACCCAGGAGAAAGGGGCCTACGGTGTAATGGATGGTCAGTAGAACACAGCTCACTGGTCAAGCCGTAATATCCATGTCTATTTCTGTTTTGACTGTGCTCCTGGTAGTCAGGAAGAGGAAGGCCCCATGCCCTGGCATGAATACTACGCAAGGTAAAGGAGAGCTTCTCTCTTTCAGCAAGTAGACGTGTAGATCTGCGTTCACACAGCTGTCGCATGCGAGACATTACCAGGTCGTAGCGATGATAAACATTGAGTGAGTGGCAGCACTTCCCACAGAGAAATTCTGAATCTTCTGGTGATCCTTTGCTTCCATGAGATCTTGGGGATCTTCTAGGTGGGGTCCTTGAAATAGGAGAACCCATAACATGGGTATAGATGGCAGAAAGGGAACCAGAACCCCCAAAAAGCCATTTGCGGCGGGACCCGCGAAGGGGGTTGGCACACAGGCGGCAGTGATCAGACATGGCTATCAGATGAAAGATTAAGATAAAAGATCAATAAACAACTATCCTTACAAATAGCAAAAAAAGAGCAATATAAGTGACAACAACAAAAAAAAGTGTACAAGCACATTAAAAATAATAAAATATTTTAATTTCTGTCATTATGGATTTGTCAGTAACTGCTTTATCAGTTCTATGCCCAGGTCCGGACTGAGAATTAAAATAGGCCCTGGCATTTCAGGTACGTAGGGGCCCAACCAGCCCACATAGAGGCCCAAACAGCCCCCACCAGCAAACTAAATGGTAACTTTCTATGGGACCTTATAGCAGCCCCTCTGGCATTTGCCAGAACCCACAGATTGCCAGTCCAGGCCTGTCTATGCCCATGCACACCATGTTGGTCTGGCACACAGTTTGAACCAATTTGTTGGCCTGACAAGTTTTGGTTGTATAAAAACTGCCAAACAGAGCCTCAAAGAGCCTCAAAGTAGGTTGGTAATCCAAAAACTGCCAAACAGAGCCTCAAAGTAGGTTGGTAATCCACATAGGGGCTACCAAATAGGCAATCACAGCACATATTTGGCACCACAAGAAAATTTTTCATGCTTGTGTTGCTCCCCAACTCCTTTTACTTCTGAATGTTGCTCACAGGTTTCAAAAGGTTGGGGATCCCTGTGCTAGGAGATAAAGGTAGGCATGGCATGTGTGTGTGTGCTGAGATGTGTCACGTGCAGATCCAGTCATTTTATTGGTGTGCACCAGACCTGACCCAGCGTAGGGAGATTGAGTGCACAAGTGCCTGGATCTGCACCCATCTAGACAGTAGTAGCCTAGCCTGGCTGGTAAAAATTATGGTTGATCCCAATGTTATTAATAGGGAAAAAAGATAAATATATGCTGCATTTTACTTTCTGATTATGCTCCTGAATCTGTTGTTTATGCTTTTCTTTACATGACTAATCCCTTGGAAATGTCACATTAAACAATGATTTAAAACTAACACTAGATCTAACAATACTAGTTATGTGCAATGTCAGTACAAGGGTATAACAGTGATCCCCAAACTGTAGCTCATGAGCAACATGTTTCTTCTCAATCCCTTGGATGTTGCTCCCAGTGGCCTCAAGGCAGGTGCTTATTTTTGAATTTCAGGCTTAGGGGCAAGTTTTGGTTGCACAAAAACCAGGTGTACTACAAAATAGAGACTCATGTAGGCTGACACTCCACATAGGAACTACCAAATAGCAAATCAAAGCCCTTATTTGGCACCCCAGGAACTTTTTTCATGCTTGTTTTGCTCCACAACTCTTTTTACTATTGAATTTGGCTCAGGGGTAAAAAAAAAAAAGGGTTGGAGACATCTGCACTATAGCCTGTTAAACATGTTCTAAAGCTGGAACCTGCCCTTCCACTGACACTACCCCTCCCTCTGAGTCATTCCTTCGCTAACTGCAACACTTCTTTAGTTACACATGAGTTTCCCTGGCTTGTCCTATATGGGAGCCTGGATAGTGCTAAGCCCACCTCTCTACTACACTGCCCCCCCACCGTCCCATGATGTCTGCCAGTCACACAGCCTTCCCAGACAAACCACTTCCCTGTCACATGATGGCTGCTGCCTGTCACATTCCCTACTTTGCCGGCTGCTCCATTCCACCGCAGGGTCACGCTTGAGACTTTAACCCCTTGCACAAGTTTCCATGTAGCCCAGGAAGCAGAATGAGCCTCTTACCAGTGTAATTTCTTTGTGTCTCCCTTGGGTGCCAGTAGCTCACCTCTCAACTCAGGAAGCTGGCGGATGGTTCTGGCCACAGTATACACAGGGGAGGGGCTGAGGTGTGCACATACCTGAGCACACTTAACCCTGTCAGTGTCGGAGCCACAGAAGGAATTTTGCTGCGCTCCAGTGGTTTGAAAAGTTCTGAGAGTTCCAGGGAAGAGTGACAGTGTGTGATCATTTTGGGCAGCAGGTTTGAGAGCAATGTTTCTGCGGGCACCATAGAGGCAGCCAATCAACAGGAATCCAGTGACAATTTCACTTACAGGGTCGTAACTATAGGGGAAGCAGACCCTGTGGCTGCAGGGGGGGGGGGCAGAAGGTACAGGGGTCCAATGAGGCCCCAATTCATATACAGTTTCAATAAATATTGGTCAACTGCTTAACATTTTGGGGGCCTGAAAAATAATTTGCTGTGGGGCCCAGTAATACCTAGTTATATCTCTGGTCACTTCCATCCATGTATAATGACTAGCACCAAAATAGTCACCATGGCTGTATAATGCCCCACACGGGGCTTAGTAGGCTAATAGGCTAGTAGGTTATTTGTTCATTCAGCCTGCAGCCTTGCAGCTGTTAGACTACAAATCCCAGAATGCTCAGCACAAGAGCTATAATTCAACTACAGCTGGAGAGAAGTAGCATGGAACACCTTTGAGTTAAAGGGGTTGTTTACCTTTGAGTTAACTTTTAGTATGATGTAGAGAGAGAGATGTTCTGAGACAACTTGCAATTGGTTTTCATTTTTTATTATTTGTGTTTTTTGAGTTGTTTGGCTTTTTATTCAGCAGCTCTTCAGCTTGCAATCTCAGCAATCTGGTTGTCCGTGTCCAAATGATCCTAGCAACCATGCATTGATTTTAATAAGAGACTGGAATATGAATAGGAGAGGACTGAATAGAAAGAGGAGTAATAAAAATTAGCAATGACAATAAATAATAACAATAAATGTGTAGCCTCAGGGTAGGACTACATGGACGTTTTCGGCGGGATCCGACGTGCTGCGACAAAATGACGGCGACATGCAATGGAAATAAGTTAAGAGATAGAAATGTTGGATGAAGTCGCAGCGTTGATCCGATGCGACACAACTGTCGGTTGCAGTTACAGCGTGCAGAGTCTGCATCCAACAGTTCTGTCACCTCGGATCAACGCTGTGACTTCATCCGACAATGCTTTCACTTACCTTATTTCCGTCCCATGCGATTTGTCACTGCCATTTTGTCGCAGCGAGTCGGATCGCGCCGAAAACGTCCGTGTAGTCCTACCCTTACAGAACATTTGTTTTTAAATGGGGTCAGTGACCCACAATTTTAAAGCTGAAAAGAGCCAGAAGAAGAAGGCAAATAATTACACAACTAAAATAAATAAATAATGAAGACCTATTGAAAAGTTCTACAGCATACTAAAAGTTAACTTAAAGTCCCTTTGATGTTCTGCAAATCTACTTAAGTTAGTTTTCGGGCAGATAATAAGGGGTTAATCAAGTTCAATTCAAAATGTTTTTGTAGAGGAGTCAAAGATCTGCAAATGTTGTGCCTGCAAATTCCCAACGTGCTCTATCGGCATTGTCTTGTTAGCGGACACTGTGATCACAACTTGCACGTCCTCTAATAAATTCCTACAAATGGGCCGAGATATCTCTCATCACTACTAGTCAGGTACACTGCATGGGCTGAAGTTATGCTGCTCCGTATAACTAGCTGCTACTCAAAACTTATATTGGCAAGTAAGGGGTTAATGACACTTGATAGCTATTACCCCTGAAAATGAGTTTGGGAAGCTGATAACAGCTTTGGTAAGAATGTATTAGTAATGTGTAGCAGGCTATCTTTAGAAGCAAAATGGTTAATTTGTCTTTTGCAGATAAAACTTCTATATTAATCCATTGGAAAGTAATTGCTGCTGTTTGGGTGATTGATGGATGTGACCACAATCGGCTCCCAATCACAGTCTTACTCCCCTCTTGGATGATGGTTTAGTCCCTTTACAGCAGAATTAAAGTGTAGACTCCTTTCACATACACAGGTGAGGGCACCGCCCTTTTGAAAAGATACAGTCCTAAATACGTCAGCTGCTTTTCCATTGGTTGCAACTCAGTAGTAGTTTTCTCATTTAGAAAGGTACTGGATCCAATCTGGTTGTCCTAAATTTAAGAAACAAAAATTACACACCACCTGTATCAGTTAAATGTTCCGTTGATTACATTTATTTTTATTCAAATGTATATACATTAACCTGTTTCGTTATTTTTAAAATAACAACTGATAGCAGTGTTTGGGTTTACCTTTTTGCACTGTTAGACCTGACTTAAAAAAAAAAAAATAAAGCAACATGAATCGACTCTCCCCACCCCCAGCAGAATCCATCTTCTGCAATACTTTATATGCCTTTTCCCATGTCTGTTAATCAACTGGTAAATGCTGTATTGTGTCAAGAGCCAGAACCAGCAATGCAGAGAATATAGCAGCTGATTGTACAATTGTCTTTAAAAATTAATGCAAGTAATGTATACTGGGAAATCATTTAAAATAATAGTATATTTCATTAGCAGGGCCAGAAATATGGATAGGCAGAAGAGCCACTTGCCTATGACTAGGGTTGCCACCTGGCCAGTATTTTACTTGCCTGACCGGTAAAAATTATGGTTTATTCCAATGTTATAAATGCTTGCCCCCCTCCACTGTTCATTAGACAAATTGTTATTTTTGACTTTACAAACTCTTTAAAGGGGATGTTCACCTTTGAGTTAACTTTTAGTGCGATGTAGACCAGTGTTGTCCAACTTCTGTCGTACCGAGGGCTGGAATTTTTCTGGCCTACATCATCATTCGTGAAAAATTCAAGTCATACTCTTAAATATACCACAAACTTACCATTAAATCCATATGCTGCCTCCATCCCTATGGATAACACAGCACACACCCCCAGCACATGATTAAACACGTAAGGGCCCCCTAACAACAATTTCCAAATGCTAAAACCCCAGAACAAACCCTACCAGGCTCATGTCCCACAGGGTACAGAGTAGGGCAGGCTGAGTTTGGCACACTGGGAGCATAGGGCAGGCAGAATTTGGCACACACAGGGAGCATAGGAAAGGACGAGTATGACCCACACAGGGAGCATAGGACAGGCAGAGTATGGCCCACACAGGGAGCATAGGACAGGCAGAGTATGGCCCACACAGGGAGCATAGGCCAGGCAGAGTATGGCACACACAGGGAGCATAGGGCAGGCAGAGTATGGCACACACAGGGAGCATAGGCCAGGCAGAGTATGGCACACACAGGGAGCATAGGCCAGGCAGAGTATGGCACACACAGGGAGCATAGGGCAAGCAGAGTATGGTAAACACAGGACACATAGGGCACACATGACAGCAGCTCCATCTTCAAGAACGTGGTCAGATCTTATTTAATCAGAGGAGACTGATACCTTGATGGCATTGTAATTGGTATAGAATTTAATAAGTTGAACAAATTTAAAGTATTTCTAAAAACCTAATAAGGGAGGCTATGATCTTCCTTTTCCAAAAGCCTGCAGCACAAGTGATTCTTCATTTACATCTAATTCTTTCCCCATCTGATGACACACACACAGACCTAAAATAATGCTTTCAGTGTTAAAAACGAATGCCCTTTGTAAACATCACTGCTTCTCCGCAGATATTATGGGCACATATCTATTTAACTCATTTATAGTTTCTCTAAAAGCATACTCGGGATCTGAGAGACATAGGTAGAGATGTGGATAGGCAAGGCAAGTCCTAGAACTGTAATTGAAGGACAGTAGCTGATAAAAAATGAGAAGACAAATTGATCAGTACAGTATGAGGCATCTGCAGTTGGGGAAGTAGTATGTAGATTTATTTCCAGGTAAAGAAAACAGCTTTGGGATCTTAAATGGGACTGACATTTAGATAAATCTTATTTTGTTGAGTAGAAAAGAGCGTATGAGCAAGTTTGGGAAAATGTAATTGTTTGCAGAGCAAAAATATCATCATCATTTATCATCATCATTTATTTTTATAGCGCCGTCAAGATACGCAGTGCTTTAAAATATATTAGTAATGCTGGTGGAGGTAGACTATAGAACCCAATATATGGAGCACATCTCTATAGATGTAAATTGGTGGTGCAGAGAAAGGCCAGAAATACATCCTTTTTTTATGGATTAACCTTATCACATCAGCAATTTACCACAAGGTTTTAAAGGAAAACTATACCCCCCAAACAATGTAGGTCTCTATAAAAAGATATTGCATAAAACAGCTCATATGTAAAATCCTGCTTCATGTAAATAAACCATTTTCATAATAATATACTTTTCTAGTAGTATGTGCCAATGGGTAATCATAAATAGAAAATTGCCATTTTAAAAAATAAGGGCCGCCCCCTGGGATCGTAGGATTCACTGTACTGTATGTTAGGTCACATGAGCCAATTAACAGACAGAGTTGTGTCTTTTGCTTCCTCATTTCTTCCTGTTACAGTTAGAGTTGAAGTATTTCTGGTCAGGTGATCTCTGAGGCAGCACACAAACCATCACGAAATGGTGGCTCAAGGCAAGAGATGTAAAAGGGCGATATTTACTTAAATATATATTCCAGTTTGGTAATATTCTTTAATATGCCACTTAATATGATATGAACTATCTGTTGCTTAAGTGTTCATTTTGGGGGTATAGTTTTCCTTTAAGTAAGCCATTTTTCAATGCAGTTCTTGAAAACTAAGAACACCAGTAGGATGTACATACTGGCATATTGAATTCCAGAGGTACTCTGAGGTTGAAGCACAGAAATCTAAATTCCTATGCACTCTAAAAGAAGCTTCCCATTAACATGATTGGGAAACTTGCTGTCCAGGGATGGCTTGTCTGAGGAATGCAGCTATTGAGAATTCTCATGTGCTATAATTCCAAAAGAGTATAGAAAGAGATTATGGAAGCAATATGATAAGCTAAATTAAAGGGAAGACAGGAAAAAATAAAACAATATAGGGAGGGTTATTGTAAGATTCAGTGTGGCCATTCATGTGCCAATACTATGCAACCCACCTGATACAATATCTAGAGAAATTAGACAGTGGTAGTAAAGGGAGTATTTTGTGTGGGTTACCATAATAAAAAAATAGAGGTTACATAAATAATATGTAGAAATCAAGATGTATAAAGGAAAAAAGATGGAGAATGTTTGCAAAGTACAAACCATTTGATATTTAATTTCCAAAACCGTCTCATTTTCATCATAAAACCCAAAGTGGCTGCAATGGAAAAGCAAAGATATTGCCATTACTCTATATTCTCTGTATTTGCTCTCCCCCTTAGTCACCTTTCCTTTGAACAGTCCTACTTACCTAGACTCCCATGGTGTAATAACCCTGTCATCAGGGCCCCCAACAAGAACCATTTTACTGAGGCGCAGAAAAATCAGAGAAGGAAGAGAGCAAATAAATTATCAGTATCTGTATACAAAAGGGGAGTGCAGAAGAAATATGTATAAATAAGAGTTTTCAGCTTGAGAAGGTTAAGGAGAGTGAGAAGAGAGTTTATAAATAGGTATCATCATCAGCTGATCAAATTGACCTTAGCATGTGCCAGTGGTAGTTAAAGTGGTGGTTCATCTTTAAGTTAACTTTTGGTATGTCATAAAATGTCATATTCCAAGCAACTTTGCAATTGGCCTTCATAATTTTTTTTATAGTTTTTGAATTATTTGTTGTCTTCTTCTGCCTCTTTCCGATTTTCAAACAGGGCCACTGACCCAGACAGCACACAAACGATTGCTCTGTGAGGCAACAATTTTATTGTTATAACTCCTTTTTATTACTTAACTTCCTATTCAGTACCATATTCCATTCTCTTATTCATACCACCTCCGTATTGCTTGGGAAAATAAGACTGGAGAGCTGCTGAACAGAAAACAAAATCCATTTGGCAGAACACAAAGCACCACTTTGGATACAAATAGAAACAACATTATTAGCACTTATTTCTCTACAAAGAGGCCAAGGCCAAGGCCAAGGATGAGGACCTGCAAAACTAACTCTCCATTGACTTATTGACTCTGGCACTTTCTTAACAACAAATACCACCCGACTAACACACTTTCCTTAATGACCCTCCTGTTTAATAACCCTTTATTCCCCCCTGGCCGAACAAAGTGATTTTTCATAGTGGAACTCCCAAATATGAAATACCTCTTCCAACTTACAACCGGCAATAATCTAATGACAATTGGTCAACTTATACAAAAATACGAAATCCCAAGGCAGGAACAATATCGAGCTCTACAAATGACACACTTCTCCCATCATATTTTGAAATCAAAACCAATGACATTTACTGCCTTAGAACTCATCTGCAAAAACACCCCTCTGGGAAATGGGGCAATTCACTATTTATTTTCTTAATTCAACCAAAACCCAAATGGAGCCAAATGACACTATAAGGAGGACTGGGAGAAAGACATGGGCTCTTCCCTCACTATACATCAATTGAAAAAAACCTCTACCATAATAACTAATGGTAGCTATAATGTCGCCCTGATGGAAACATCTATGACACTATTCCCACTATAACTGGGTGGTTAAAAAGATTTTGTCACTCACTGAGACTTTGTTCCAAAATCAAAAATATTTTTTAATATTAAGGAATGATTAGAAGGGAAAAATAGTCATAAGTAGGAGTCATCAAGCAACAACCAGATAATCATTGGTATAGTAAAATACTTTCAGTCACAGACCACATAGATCATTGTCATCCTACGTTGATGGGGTTTCCAGCCAATCAATGTGTTAACAGGCCTTGATCAGATATCTATCTAATTCCGGCGTCATCTTCTGTATCTTCTGGTTCCTCACAGAAGTGAGTGTCGGCACAAAGCATTTTTTTCGTGCATGCGCAGTTGGGACAATTCTAGTATTCGTGCCCACTGCACATGCGCGGAAAGCTCAGAAGATTGCAGAAGGAAAAGAAGAGTATCCAAAAATACAGAAGATGGCGCAGAAGAGCTCCATTGCACTACTCTGCATAATTATGCCAAGGTATGTGACAGGGATACTTTTTCCACTGAGTTACTAAGGAGGGAGAAAGCAGTGAGGGGGGCCAATGGATGGAAGGGGATTTTTTATTAACGGGGGGTTTAGTTCTCCTTTAACGGCTCAAACTTCTCCAACAATAGGATCATGGACTACTGTGGTCTAGATAATCTGTTAAAAAGACAGCTTACAAGTATTTTTAGAAAAAATCTTTGTGGAACAGATCTGTCCAACAAGGAGTATAACTGCCTTATGTAGTATGGTTGACATACAAACATTGTGATGTTACCTCCTGGTACAGTTCTAAACCACAATCCCGTCCTCTAGTATGTCTGCCACAAAAATTGGTTGACGGAGCAATTTATGTCATAACTATAAGAAAAAGACATAAAAAGCAAAAAGAGTAACTTTGGGCTATGTCCTTAATGTCTTTGGACAACAACCCCGAGCTGCTGGCCACTTTCATGCTAACTCCTTGTGCGGGTACTGGGGATTATAAACCAGTATTAGGTTTGGAACTATTGTGTTGTGCCAGTCTGATGGCAAGCTATGCAGACTATAATATGTTTATTTTCTATGCTCCAAAGTAGCAGAATTCATAGATAACTAATTATTTTATGCAACAGCAATCTGATTTTGAGCTACTGTACTTCTATCAAGGGAAGCAGCACTTTGTAAACATCAACCCTCCTGCTGTCTTACTAAATGCAATGACTATTCCCTTGAACTAAGCTTCAAGTGCCCTAAATTAAAATCTATTTTTGGATTTTCAAAAGTCAGAGAAGCCATCCACTGGGAAATACATGAAAGGAAGAAATTCTTGTTAGCATAAACTGAATGAAAAATGATAGAAAACTGTGACATTCATATTGTTAATTAGAATGTACCAGGAGGTAATTTTCATTTACTGTTCCAGCACCATATTAAAGGAAACATATAGCATAACTGAAAATTCTCATAATCGTGTAGACAATAATGAATACTGTATGTTGCTGGGGTTTCCCTGGGCTAAAGATCTCTATCATATATAAAAATTGACCCTTTATTGGAGCTTCCTAAAGATGTGTTATAGTCTCTGTCTGTGTTTCAAGTAAGTGGTGGGTGTGTCTTAACGGCCCCCACCAGAAGCACAGGAGGAGGAGAATGGCCAATCCCAGCCCTGTACAAGCAAAGACAGCTTTCAGTACTAAAACATTTAAAATAGGGTTCAGAAAAGTCAGAAGAGTATAGAAACTGACCACATTAGGAAAGAGGCCCAGGTGCACTGCCCTGAGCCTCCAGCAAAGGGAGCGGATCAACTGAATATCTGATGAGCAGGCACTCAGCCTATGACTAAAACCCAATGATCCGATCATACAAATCCTTGATTGGTATGATTTTCGAACCATGTGTGGAGAGTCCCGACATTTTTCATCCCACGAAGATCGGTCATTTGGTCGATCGGGCAGGTTAAAAGATTTCTGTCGGCTGCCGAGATTTCTCTGCATGTATTGCCGATGGTACGATTTTCAGTGGGAGACTGTCACTAGCTTTTGTCGGACATAACTTTCATAGGATTGCCGCAGGGGCAGAATATTGGCTGATCTGTTCTTTTACTACTTTATTTGATCTGAATGGTTAGTGGCAGGTCAGGAGATGGAGAAGTCCGATCGTTCAAGGATTCGAACGATCGGATCTTTGCATCTGTGGCCAGCTTAAGTGTTTGTAACACAAAACGAGCAAGACCGCTCAACAATAGCATAAATAAAGTTGTGGAAGACTGCCTTATTTGAGTGCCTGCTCATCAGATATTCTGTTGGTCCACTCTCAGGTCAGCCTAGCTGTTGATTAGTTCCTATTCTAGCTGCAGTGTGCTGAGAGCCGCTGGCACCCCTGCACAGCCTAGGAAAGGAGGCGGCAGGAAGTGGAACAGATGGGCGGGACTAGTAGGGTTTTGGGGGAGATTTATAATAAATTAGCCCAAAACACAATTTTTAAAATCACATTTATACTTTATATTTAGAGGAATATAATGCACTGGCACATTTGTTTACACCATATGCCACCTTTATAAGGTCATAAGGTTCCTTACTAGATTTCCATGTAGGTCAAGAATATATTTGGAAGACTAGATGGCCTTTTCAAGGGTCTGGTGTTTATTATATGCTTTATATTTAACCTACATATAACATACCTCCCAACATTTTGGAAATAAAAAGAGGGACAACATTTTTTGGCCAAACCCATTTTTGTGGCCACACACCCTAATTACCATGTTCATTTTACAAAATTTTGCAGGTTATGGAAGTATATTTCTGTTTCAGGTATTACAGTTTTGCTAATTAAGGTGAATTGCCCTTTAAGCTGTGAGTCTAACTTTCCCTAAGGGACCTTCTTATCTAAATTGTTACAATTACTTATTTGTTGGGATGCACCAAATCCAGGTCAGTATTCGTCCTTTTTCAGCAGGATTCGGCGAATCCTTCTGCCCGGCTGAACCAAATCCGAATTTGCATGTGCAAATTAGGGGTGGGGAGTGATATTGTGTGACTTTTTGTCAAAAAAAACAAGGAAGTAAAACATGTTTCCCCTTCCCACCCCTTATTTGCATATGCAAATTAGGATTCAGAATCGGTTTGGTATTTGGCCGAATCTTTCGTGAAGGATTCGGGGGTTCGGCCAAATCCAAAAAAGTGGATCAGGTGCATCCCTACTTATTTGCTTATCTCAAAATTATTACAAAGTATCTTAGTTGCGCCTGGCTACTGTTCTTGGCTCTCTGCCAATAGCCAATTAAGTTAGAAACTTTGTTTCCTTTTCTGGCTGTTCAGTGCAGAGAAAGTTGGGACTTTAAGTAGAAATGTGGGACTGCGGGTTGAGCTGTCAAAAGCGGGACTGTCCCTCTGAAAACAGGACAGCTGGGAGGTATATAACTTGTGGTTTATCATTAGGATAGACAGGATCACTAGGCCTCGTAAGCTATAGGAGCAAGGCATTTTACATATATAGTACATATACATAAGTGTGTAAAACATATTTGTTGTTGGGAGAAAACATGTAAGTTACAAGTGACTCAGTGCAACAGTGGAAGTTGCAAGACAATAAGGGTAAGGACACACTATGAGATTCGGGGAGATTTATTCGCCCCGAACTGCTTCCCCATGTCTTCCACCTGCTACAATGAAATAACGCCTGCAGCATGGCACTCGCGACGCTTTGTTTTCTGAAGTCAACCAAAGTTGCCTCGCCGGGCAACTAAATCTCACCGAATCTCACAGTGTGTCCTTACCCTAAAGATAAGACATGAATCTGCACTAAGCAGGCTATTGTAATCAAGTGGCAAATGTCTTCCTTCAGTATACATATTATTTCACGTTCCAAAAACCACTTGGTCCTAATTAAGTATTTTATAAACTTGCCATCAGAAACTAACATCCTAATTAGCTATAAATTACAAATGGTCTACAAATTAGAAAGTGTAAGCAAAGATCTGATACTGGACTGTTGCTTTGTTGTGGCATGGCTCGCTTCTGTTTACTGGCATAATGATTGAGATGTGTGAGGATTCGGGTCCGCGTTCTATCCGGCGCAGGCGCGGGCGCGTTAATGCGCGTCGGCGTGTGACGCTGGACGCTGGCGACGGTCGCGCGCGAAAACGCCTAAGACGGACGTGACGTCAGTACGGCGACGTCGGCGAAAAAGACGCCAGTTGGCGCCAAACTAACAATATTTAAGCCTGGTTCAGATGGAGATGCATTGCCTGGTTATTAGGTTGTTTAAACTGAAACCCTAGCGTCTCTATTCTCTTGAATTCCTGTTGTTGACCTTTGCCTGTTCCCGGACTACGATTTCTGCTGCCTGTCTCGACCCTTCGGCCTGTCTCATCGTTTACGAATCTCGCTGCCTGCCTTTTGACCTCGGACCTCCTGACCTATTCATATCCCGCCATTTGGTTGGTGGATATACAGTAGTCTCTGACCTAGTAAAACACCTGCCAAGGCTGGGATTACAAATTTACCAGCAATGTTGCTGCCGGTAAATTAGGGGTTGTTCACCTTTGAGATAACTTTTAGTATGATGTAGAGATTGATATTTTGAAACAATTTGCAATTGGTTTTAATTTTTTTATTATTTGTGAGTTATTTAGCTTTTTCTTTAACAGCACTTCAATTTGCCCTTTAAACAATCTGGTAGGGTCCAAATTCCCCTAACAACCATGCACTGATTTGAATAAGTGACTGGAATATAAATAGTAGAGAGTCTGAATAGAAAGATGAGTAATAAAAATGAACAATACATTTGTAGCCTTACAGAGCATTTGTTTTTTAGAAGGGGTCATTGACGCTGATTTGAAATCTGCAAAGAGTCAGATGAAAAAGGCAAATAACTATAAAAAATAAATAATGAAAACGGGTTTTGAAAATACAAACTAGCCGAGGTATGGATTTAGGCTACTTTTTGGGCCTTTGGCTGGTTTGTACTTTGGAAACCAGCCAAAGTTTTTTCTGGCCCTAATGTGCCAAGCACATGCAATGGGGCTGACTTGTGTAGAAGTCAGATTTTGGGCTCTCTACCTCAGTCTCCTGTCTCACATTTTCCGATGACTTTCCTCAATTTTAGACAATTTTGGGGCAAAAATCTGCTGGCCAACAAGATGATTTGTTTTACCAATATTTATTGAAATTGTACAGGTATCCGGGTCTTATACTACCTCCTAGGCCCCCCTCTGTAGTTACACCCCTGGTGATGGGCGAATCTGTCATTTTGCTTCATGGAAAATGATGCGAAACTGTGAAAATTTGAAAAAGGTGTATTTTCTCATATATTCATTTATTTTTTTTTTATACTTACTTTTCACTGCACATATTAGGGATGCACCGAATTCAGGATTCGGGCAAATCCTTGTGTCTGGCCGAACCGAATTTGCATTTTGTAGTGGACTTTGAAAATTAGACCTGGTGGTGGCAACCCTGATTAGCATCGGGACTAGCCACAACCATATGCGTTTTCTTTCACACGTAACCATTAACGGAGACGGGTTTCCATTAAACTAGGGGCAGTACGAAACGCATTTTAGCATACCTCCCAACAGTCCCTCTTTTGACAGCTCAACCCGCAGTCCCTCATTTGTACTGTAAAGTCCCTCTTTTCTCTGCACTGAACAGCCAGAAAAATAAACAAAGTTTCTCACTTAATTGGCTTTTAGCAGAGAGCCCAGAACAGGTAACAGATGCAAATAAGATACTTTGTAACAATTTTGAGACACAAAAACACAGTTTAGATAAGGAGAAATATTTTCAAACTTTTATAACCTGCCAAGTTTTGTAAAACAAACATGGTAATTAAGGGGCGTGGCCACAGAAAGGGGTGTGGTCAAAAAATTGCTGCGCTACGTGCGGAAAAAAAAATGTTGTCCCTCTTTTTACTTCCAAAATGTTGGGAGGTATGATTTTAGGACATCCTGCAGTGAAATACCTGTTCTTCATGCGATGTCCCATGCCTTCGGAATGGCGCATTGGTTGCTTTTACCATCACTCATCGTCCAAATCTGCAGTCTCACCTCCGTCCTATACCCTCCCTTCTCAGCTGTCAGTCATACAAACTCCACCCTCAGCCCTCAGTTCTCTTCCTTCCGCCCTCGCTCACCACTTTAGAAACTTAAGGTGGCCATACACGGAGAGATCTGCTAGTTTGGCGATGCCGCCAAACGAGCGGATCTCTCCCCGATATACCGATCTTGAGGTGGGCAATATCGGGCTGATCCGATCGTGGGCGCTAGGGCCCAACGATCGGATCCTAACGATGGGTAACGGGTGTTCGGATTGCGGGACCGCATCAACAAACAGATGCAGCCGCGATCCGATGGAATTTTTAGTCCCGTCCGATCGACATCTGCCCGACTTTCGGGCAGATATCGATCGGGGAAGCCCGTCGGAGGGCCCCATACACGGGCCAATAAGCCTTTAGGGAAAAGACTGTCGGCTGAAAAGATAGATCTGTGAGTGGAGTGCTGAAGAAAGAGGGTGGAGTGATGAGCAGGGAGGGAGGGCAGAAGGAAGAGCACTGAAAGGAAGAGGACTGAGGGCGGAGAATGGAGGACTGAGGGCAGAAGGCTGAAGGCTGACGGCTCAGAAGGGAGGGCAGAGGACGGAGGTGTGACGGGAGATTTGGACGATGAATGACAGTAAAAGCACCCGTCATAGGACATAGTCATAGGAAATTGCTTGAAGGACATGTATTTCACTGCAGAATGTCCTAAAATGCATTCCGTAGGGCAGGAATATAACTCGGGTTAAGTGCCTGTAAACATTATACATTACACACACGCTGACTGTATTTTGGTTGCACTTAGCCCCGCCCTCCCAGCTCCTCCCTGCAGGAAGTGTGCAAGCGCAACATTCCCCCCACCTTCCTAAAAACTTCAGTCCCGCCTCTTCACCTCCAGCTGGAGTCTCACTCAGCCCTCGGGGGTAGTTTTTTTTTTTTTTTTTTTAACCAAGAGGGGGGCAGCTGTCAAAATGCTGCGAAATATGATCTACTGCAGAGCCCCCCTACTCGCCATGGTGAGAATTCCACAAGAGGCACAAACTTTTGTACAACAACCGCTTTGCGCACAAGCCTTTTCTTAGGGAATGCTGCAATGCATTGTGGGATGTAAAGGGCGATACTTTGTAGAGTAGGGAAGCTGGATGCACTGTGACTTCTCTTGTACTAACACTCTGTGCTGTTGTGCAGCTGTATAATACTACAGTGTATATAATATAGTGCGACTTGTCTTGTGCTCATTTCCGAATGCATTCTGGGTACTTGCATATTAACGAGCTTTCCTGCCGCTGACTATAATGATTCGCTGCCTCTGGTTTCACTGAGCTTTCTCCAAATGTTCCAGTGTGTGCCTTCTACTTGCACAGACCCATTCTCTTTTGTTTATTATTATTATTTATCGTGTTCTACCTGAGTTATGACTCTAAAATAACTATTATTATAGAGCAGAATTGTAACATAATTTGCAGTTGGTCTCCTTTTGTTATGATGTTAGTTTAACAACGATTCGTATTTTTGTTCTACGCCTCAGGCATGACATTTAAACTGTTGCTAGGGGTTACTTACCCTAGAAACCAGGGACAAGTATGCCATTGAATGAATGGGCAAAGGGCATGAAAAATAGGCAATCGAAACAAGAATAAAAAAGTGTTATTCTAAGGGCAAGGCCAGACGTGGCGTTTTAATATTGCGAACAGCCAGGCATAAATACTCCACTGAAACCACATGCGACCGTCAATCATGCGTTTTTCAGCACGTAGGATTCTTTTCCCAGCACTTGTCACTGTTCTCATTGAATTTGGACGCCATATTTAAAATACGCTGCGTATTTACGTAAAGTGTGGTTTCAAACGTGCAGATCCCATAGAGTCTATTGACTTGGTAGTTTCTTGACGTGTTGGCATTTCTGCTAAAAAAAACGCCAATACTGGCGTCCTGTGGCGGATTTCAGCTTGCAAGCTCCCTGTGTGAATTGCCATAGTGCGTTTTCCATTAGTTTCAGTGGTAATGCAGCTTATGCGTATTTACGCCTGGCTGTTCTTTTTTAAAAACGCAACGTAAAAACGCTATTTGCAACTGGGATTTTTTGTTATGCTGTTTTTGTTACTACTAACCAAATTCTGTACAGGTGTATACGGGGGTTCGGCCGAATCCAAAAAAGTGGATTCGGTGCATCCCTACTTGTACTTGATGTAAAGATATAATTAATCCTTATTGGAAGCAAAGCCAGCCTATTGGGTTTATTTAATGTTTACATCATTTTCTGGTAGACTTAAAGTATGAAGATCCAAATTATGTAAAGATCCGTTATCCGGAAAACCCCAGGTCCCGAGCGTTCTGGATAACAGATGCCATACCTGTAGTAACCAAGCGGCAGTCAGAATGGAAGATGACAAGTATAGCATCTTTATAGAAAGATAAAGTTTAGTAGGCAACAATAAATAGGTAGTATCACAGAGAATTCTTTTTTATTCCCAAGATGGCATTATAGCTGCATTCTGAAAAGAGTCAGAATGAAAAAAAAAAAAGCATTAAAATGAGCCTATACAAAGAACAGACCATCTATAACAAGGGTGCCCAAAAGGTAGATCAGGACCTACCAGTAGATCTCAAGACACTGTCAATCAAACAGCTTTACCAAATCACCCTCCTGTTTCATTCTTTTCATTTAGATATTTATTCTATTAAGGTTACAGAAGAAATAGTTGTTTGTTAAAGGGGAACTATCCCGAAAATGAAAATGTATTATAAGCTTCATCATACTGAAATAAGAAACATTCTAAATGCAATCAATGAAATATTCTGTACCGTTTTTGAAATAATCAAGTTCATCTTCACTATTCCTCTCTCAGCATCTGATTCTCTTCATTCTGTCTTCATGCAGCAGTTGGGTGTCAGATAGTCATTGACAGGAATAGTGAAGATAAACTTGATTATTTCAGAAACGGTACAGAATTTCTAATTGATTTGTATTTACAAAGTTTATTTCAGTACGCTGAAGCTTATATTACATTTTCGTGATAGTTACCCTTTAAAGAACCAGTAACAGCAACCATTTTCTAAAAAAATGTAAGTTTAATATGTGTTGGTGTCTTTTTTTCGTAGCATACTAGCAACAATTTTTTTTAAAAAATGATGCTGTTACTGGTCCTTTAAATATAGCAATATACATTTTCTCATAAATCAGTATTTAAGTAATATTTCCCATGGAACAGAATGCTAACAATACTATTATGGATGTAGATCATAATCACTAAAAGTGGACCTCGCATTAGTAAAGTATGGGCACTCCTGATCTATACAGCAAATGAAGGCGCATAGGTCTGGTGCTGGTTAGGATAGAAGGAATTTTTTCGGACTGTTGTATAAAAAACTTCTTTTATTAAATATTCTTTAAAAGCACACAAAAATCCAAAAGGACAGAGCAGGGGAGTGCATGGCTCAACGCGTTTCGTGACTAGACTCCTGATCTATAACCTAATAAAAGTTAATATAAAGGTGAACTGCCCTTTTAACTGTTTGAGGGCTACTGGCAGGGGTGTAACTATAGAAGAAGCAGACCCTGCGGCTGCAGGGGGGCCCAGGAGGTATAGGGGCCCCCCATGAGGCCCTAATTCAAATACAGTTTCAATAAATATTGTTAAAACAAGTCAACCGCTTAAAATTTTGGGGGCCTGAAAATTAATTGCTGTAGGGCCCAGTAATATCTAGTTACGCCACTGGTATGACAACTGATACTGGGCTTCTTCTTCCATAATGGTATAACAATGCTTTCTACCACCCTCTCAGGTTTCCTTCCGTACCCTCAGCAGGGGCTACTCTGGCTCTTCTTTTCCCCATCAGCCTGTGCCTGATCTCTCGAAAACCCTTTTTCGTTACCTACGCTCTCTCCAGCCATTGGTTAGCAAAGATGAGCTTGAGAGCACCCGGGAACTGGTGGAGGAATTTCTGAGGCCTGGGGGCCAAGGAGAAGATCTGGAGAAACAGTTACAGAAGAGAGCTGAACGCACTGACAATTGGGTAAGAACAAATACCTACAAAATTAGATTAGAAGACTGCCACAGTATATAGAATAGAGACAGCCTTTATGTATTACATTTTTGGCTAACTAACTATATTAGAAACATTTTTTATTTTGCACAGCCGAACTATTTACACAGTTTTTATTTTCACACTGAACTGTTCCTTTAAAGGAAAACTATACCCCCCAAACAATGTAGGTCTCTATTAAAAGATACTGAGTAAAACAGCTCATGTGTAAAACTCTGCTTCATGTAAATGAACCATTATCATAATAATATACTTTTTTAGTAGTATGTGCCATTGGGTAATCATAAATAGAAAACTGCCATTTTAAAAAATAAGGGCCGCCCCCTGAGATCGTAAGATTCACTGTGCACACATACAAACCACATGTAAGGTCACATGAGCCAATTAACAGACAGAGTTATGCCTTTTGCTTCCTCACTTCTTCCTGTTACAGTTAGTGTTGTAGTATTTCTGGTCAGGTGATCTCTGAGGCAACACAGATACAGTCACGAAATGGTGGTTCAAGGCAAGAGATGTAAAAGGGCAATATTTATGTAAATATATATTCCAGTTTGGTAAGATTCTTTAATACGTCATTCAATTTGATATAAACTATCTGTTGCTTAAGTATTCATTTTGGGGGTATAGTTTTCCTTTAATGAACACTGAGGGGCAGAATTATCAAGGATCGAAGTGAATTCGAGGGAATTTTCAAAGTAAAAAAAAAATCGAAATTCGAAGTACATTTTTTGGATACTTCGACCATCGATTAGAATACTACAACTTCGAATTCGGTTCAAAGTAAATTCGTTCGAATATTCGACCATTTGATAATCGAAGTACTGTCTCTTTAAAAAAACTTGACTTCAATACTTTACCAAATTAAACCTGCCGAAGTGCTATGTTAGCCTATGGGGACCTTCTAATGCATTCTTCTAAGTTTTTTGTAGTCGAAGTAAAATCGTTCGATCGATCGCTGAAATCGTTCAATCGAAAGTTTTTATTTCGACCGCAAAACGTTCAAATTCGGTATTGCACCAGCCTAAAGTTTCAGCTTGTCAATAGCAGCAATGATCCAGGACTTCAAACTTGTCACAGGGGGTCACCATCTTGGAAAGTGTCTGTGACACTCACATGCTCAGTGGGCTCTGATATAAGCTGATGCTACAGGGCTGATTATTAAATTCGGATGCTAATAGCACTGGTTTCTGTGCTGCCGTGTAGTAATTACTTATATTGGGACATTTCTATTCTATGTGTACTGTAAATTGTGAGTGGGTCCCTAAGCTCAGTAAGTGACAGCAGCACAGAGCATGTGCAGTGAATCAGCAGAAAAGAATTTGGGGAGCTACTGGGGCATCTTTGGAGACACATCTTTACTGCTAAAGGGTTGTGGTTGCCTTGGGCTGGTACAGAATCCCAAAACATAATGTACAAGATTTCTAGCTACTTCTTTAGTTAGGCTTTAGTTCTCCTTTAATGTAGTACTGTATATTTATGCAAAGTCAACCTGAAAATGGTGTTGCTAAATTCTTTTGTACTACTATTCAACAGTTAATTAAAATATATCTTTCTCATCTTCTTTGCTTTCCCCTTAGTCTTTCCCTTTCGTTGTTCATTCCTCTTACTTGAGCCAGTCTACTCTGTGTTTTTTTCCCTTTCCCAAACTACCCTCCTCGTTGCCATTATGAAGGCTATCAAACACTAAAGGGGAAGTGTAATAAATAGTGCAAAGTTTGCTGCAGGTTATATCACGTATAGCAACCAAACAACAGCTAGCATTTTACTGTGTTTGAAAGAAAAATATTTGATTGGTTGCTGTGACTAGACCTGGGAAAACTGCACCCTTTTTAATATTCTCTAATAAATCCTCATTCTTTCATTTCTCATTGCTCACTAAACACCCAATATCCCCATAGCTCACAGACTGGAGACATCAAGCTATATACCTGGAGAATCATCTGCCCCTGCCTGTGCATTCTAGCCCGGCCGTTCTTCTTCCCCAGAGGGATCACAACGACTGGAGGGGACAGCTAAGGTACTAGTGCATCTGCGTGTAATGACTAATCTGAATTTCTGAAGACTGGAGTTCATGGACATGACAATAAATGTATAAAATATAAGAATATAGGCATGTAAAAAAAATTGTAACTGTGAGTGAAGAACTTTAGATCTAAACAATCCTGTCTACAAACTGCTGGAATTTTCTTCTCCATTGCCATTTTGAGACTGCAAAATCAGTGTTTTACTTGTGACCAATCTATTTGCTGTTTTTTCTGTATCTCTTTCAGATTTGCATCCAAACTGATTTCTGGTGTTCTGGATTTCAAAGCAAAAATTGAGAGGTAAGCCTGTCTCCATTTGAATCTTATATGGCTTTTATTTTTTTCTTGATTTCCTGTTAAATACCCTTGTTACTTTTTTTTGTCTGTTTCAGCCCTGATGGACTTACGGAGATATGGAGGGGCCGTCCTCTCTGCCCGCTCCAATACCATGACTTCTTTGGCTCATGCAGAGAACCTGGTTACAAAAGAGATCGTGTACTGCTGCAGCCGGCACATAGGTCCCCATCTCATCATGTGACAGTGTGCCGAAATTATCAGGTGGCCTGATTGACACTGTGATTCTCATACTGATCTCTGGCCTCGAGGGGGTGCGGACCCTGGTGCGATTGCACCCTTGCTCCCCCGTTAGTTCCGCCACAGGATATTAATGGCGATCAATATAGTAAAACAGTGATAAGATTGTTTAATTCTTGCCATGTGAACATGGGCATGCTTGACCATAAGTGAGCATCAGCATGTCTTAAGTGAAGTTTTTAAAAGTCATGGCAATGCCAGTGCGTTGATATATAATAATTTCTAAAATAGTCCCTGGTGTGACTATTAGCACCTGCTAAAGATGGATGTAGGCACAATTACTGTTGTTTATGATAAATTCACATTCCAAAAACTAAAGTAGTGGCCTTTTGAATACAATACAATGAACCCTGCAGCATTTTCAAATTCAGGCCATAGAGAGGCAGGGTAGAAAGGTAGACCGTTCAACAGTCATGGAAAATAAGGACCAGTTGCTAAATTGACACATATCAGTATCTATATTTTATCATAATAAAAGTTCATACGTTTGTCAGGCAGGTTTGAAAATTCCATTGGGTGAGATCTACACGGCATGTAGTGATGGAGGGTTGGGAAAAGCTCACACCCGACTACCACCCTCCATTTATAGACCCACTCCCACCCGTCCTGCCAATGACATCACAAAAGGGCGTACGCCTACAAAACTGGAAGCTGGCAGTGTAAGGTCGCGGGGGAGAGCAGGCAGAAGAGCTCAACCCGCACCCACCCGTGACCTACAAAAGGGGCAGCGAGGTCAACCCAAACTCACCCAACCTGCATGTTATTGGGTCGGCCCGCACTTCACTACCGAGAGGCCTTCCTAGGGCCCAGTTATGACCTGATTGTTGGCCTGGGGCCAAATGATCAAATCATCGAGATTTGGGCGAGCGTGCTGTTGGACAAATTGGGTAAAGGCAAACCTCTGCTTCATACAGTTTCTTTTGTATAGTTAAAGCCTAGCTTTTGGCTGCTGCTTAATTAGGGAGCAGGGTTTGATTTGCTGCTAAGGAAAAATTGGAAAAAAGAATGTGGCATGGATATTTGTTGGTGAAAATGGTCAGTATCACTTTAAAATTAATTTTTTTTAGACTTTGTGGTTTCAACCTAACTTTTATTATGCTTTGGGCCCCTAGTTTGGGAATCACTACTGTAGAGCAGAGAGAACTGTAAGACTTTGGAGAAGGCAAGAAACTGTATCATGCGTGCTTCGGTTACAGTTCGGGAAAAGTCTGGAAGTTCTCTGAATAAGTTGCAGTGGTTTTGCAGGAAATAAATAAATCCCTCAGTTACCATATCTAGACTATTAGAAATAACATATCATGCATCTCCATTTTCTCTCCTTATATCTATCTCTCTTCTAGTATACTTTCTGTATCTTTTACAAAATGTATCCTGTTTTTTTTCTTAAATTCCATTTTCCCTCCTCTCTCAGTTTTTCCAAATGGATGTATATAATAGTGATGGGTCTCCTCTCACTGAGGATCAGATTCATCAGCAGATGCTTTTCCTGCGAGCTCACTCCTACAAGACGGACAAGGAGCCTGTGGGGGTGCTCACTACTGATCACCGAAATAGCTGGGGACGTGCATATACCACCCTTATCCGGGGTGAGTGTCTGCCATGTTATTGCTATAGAGTACAGGGATTATGGACTAGGCTAGGGGAAGCTTGTTCTTGTTCTTTTTAAGTTCTTTTTAATATTTTATGATGTTGAATTAACTAATAAAACAAAAAAAGAGAACTTATTCCTAAACAACAAATCGGTTGACTGCGTAGTAAAATGAAAGGATTTTAGTTATTTGACTTTTTATTTAGTAGCTCTCCAGTTTGAAATTTCAGCATCTATCTGTTTATTAGGGTCCAAATCACCTTTAACCAGGTAGTGGTATGAATGAGAGACTGGAATATGAATAGAAGAGGGCCTGAATACAAACATAATTAATAAAAAGTAAAAATAGCAAATTGTAGCCTCATGGAGCAGTATAATTTTGGCTGCTGAAGTCAGTGACCCCTGGAAAGATGCAGGAGAAGGCAAATAAAAAAATGAAAACCAACTGAAAAAGTTGCTAAGAATTGGCTATTTTATATTCTATTACTATAAACTAGTAAAGCTTAACTTAAAAGTGAACTGCCACTTTAATTGTGAACAGTGAAATGTATTACTGTTTTCCTAAGTTTAACAATTTGAAGGTTTGTATTCCTTCTATGATTATTGTGGGGTTCTTCGTGTACCTGCAAATTAAATCTTTATGGGCTGTTATTAAAGAGATAGTAGAAGAAATCACTGGTACAGTTATGGGATCTGTTATCCAGAATGCGCTGGACCTGGGCATTCCGGATAACGAACCTTTCGTAAATTTTGATCTCTATGCCTAGTGTCTACTAGAAAATTATGTAAACATTAAATAATACAAATAGGCTGATTTTGCTTCCAATAAGGATTAATTATATCCAAATTTGGAGCAAGTAGAAGGTACTATTTTATTATTAAAGAGATAAAGGAGTCTATTGGAGAAGGCTTTTCGAAGCTTTCTGGATTACTGGTTTCCAGATAACGTATTCCATACCTGTACAGACGAGCTTTTATGGTTCACCTGAACCATATCTGGAGACTGCGTGGTACACTTACTCTAGGTACTTTATTGATGTCACACAAGCATAAGCCCTTGTAAAATGTTTGCCTTCCTAACTTTCTAGGTCTCTCTACTACATGCTACTCTTACACCCACCACAGAATTCTAGCTAGTACCTGAGACATGGGCCCCTTCCTACCTTCACACTTTTGGGGTCTGTTCCAGCAAAGGTATCTTATACCATCTGGGTGAGATGTAATCTGAACTGCCAGTATCAGCCAGGACTTCTGGTCTCACAAAGGGCCAGTCTTACTTGGTAGTTCCTGAACCTCCTCACCAGAGAAGCCTACTCAAATCTTTACCACCCCCTAGAAATATATTTCAGATTGCCAGGTCATTCAAGCAGAAGTTACAGAGAAGAGGGAATATAATATAAAGATATTCCAGTTTGTAAATGCAGATCTTTTAATTCTGTAGACCGCCTGAACAGAGAATCCGTGCGCAGCATCCAACACAGCCTTTTCACAGTCTGCCTGGATGCCACTGCCCTTAAGTTTTCAGAGGAGCTGTACAGTAGCCGAACAGCAGCCCAAATGCTACATGGAGGAGGGACACATGCAAATAGTGGCAACAGATGGTTTGACAAAACTTTGCAGGTACATATTCTGCCAAGTGCACTATACATACCTACCTGTATCTTCCCTGTGTTTTCTGATGATAGCGTAGGTGATGGTGTGAGTAAGTTCCCCAGCCTATGAGTAAGTGCCCCAATAGGCATGAAACGCGTTAGGTCCTTATGTCCTAATAAATTTTTCTACTTTTTATATTTGTCTCTTTACTTTTGGAGATCCTCACATCCTTTTGGATGTAGTGTTTTAGGTGAGGGTGTGGGCATTATCTTTGTGCTTACCAGCTACTTTCAATAGTTCCTTCACTCTTGCATTTTTCTATGCAGTTTGCCTCTTCTCTTAACTATATGTTTGTGTAGCAGCAAATATCAGACCGGTGGTACCAACATTTCTGTTCCTCTATAGTTTTTCTGTCGGCTCCCCTGCATCCTGTATCCTGACATTCCCTATATAACGCTAGGTGATTTCAGTTTTCCTACTGACAGTCCAAGCATGCTTGTTGCCTCCTGCCTCTTCCCTGTTTTGGACATTCACTTCCTCAGCTACTACACTTACTCCTTCTTCCTTGTGATCATAAGCTCATCTGTTGCTCATCTGTTACAAATGGCTGTGCAATGTCCGCAAATGTTCATCTTTATAACTGACAAATGCAATGAAAGAAAGAAAAAAGAGACCTTAATATGGGTACACTGCGATGTGTGATCTACTTTACTTCTATTGTAGCACAAGTAAAGGACTGTTAAAACGTAATCTTTACTTTATGTATTTGTAAAAAAAAATACTACTGTTCTTTAAAAAACAATTCATAATCATTAATTTTGGACAAGAAACAAAGTTTGTGGGTTGAGAATATATAGGATAACATCAAAAAGGTCTGTTTAGTGGTGCTCAATACCTGTCACCCCATGACCTGACTTGCAGCACTTCCATGGGGTCAACAACCAACAGAGCACTCAAATTTTGCTTCTCTACTGGCTTCCTCTTGCTTTCACAATTACATTTTTAAAATACTTAAAGTATACATCTCAATTTACTTACCTACTCTTGCCTTTGATACCAATGATTTTCTCCTATTGTTTGCTCTCCTTTATCTTCTCTCATGATCACTTACAGGAAGTCTCTGCAGCAGTGTCCAAGTTCTGCAACTCTTTCCTTGCTCTCTCAAACAGTTCACCTTCTTTCCAGCACTCTAGATTTCCTGCACTTCTAGATTTCCCCTTCTAAAAATTCTCATCTCTACCGCCATTTCGTATTTTTGTAGCCACTCATATTAAGTTTAGCATAGTGTGTCTCATTTGACATTGTCATTTGTAACATTTTGGCTTATCGAACTATTTGTGCTATCCAAAATTCACCCCAACAAACTTTATAAAAAGTATAATAATATAAGTATAATATCAATTATGCATTTTATATAATGCATAATATGCCATCAACATTGGATTCTGCAAAATGTCCAGCATAATAATATGTAAAAAACATATGCTTCAAAAACCCCAGTATAATAAAATGTATTTTCTTCTCCACTTTGTATAATGATACTACTTCTAAAATCCCACAGCATTTGTAACATTTTGGCTTATCCTACTATTTGTGCTATCCCAAATTCACCCCAACAGAAACTTTATGAAAAGTATAATCGTATAATATCAATTACACGTTTTATACAATTATAATATAATGTATTAATATTATATATAATATAATGATACTACTTCTAAAATCCCACAGTTCGTGGTTGGGGAGGATGGGACATGTGGTTTGATATATGACCAAGCAACAGCTGATGCCTCTGCTGTACTGACAATGCTGAGCCATGTTCTGGAGTACTGGTATGTCTGTAGAGTCAGTAGTATGTACAGAGTAATAATAAATATTCTTGGGATGGAACTAATTGATGTTATGAACAGTAAAGCTCCGGATGCAACAGATTGTAAATAGAGACAAAGATGCATAGATTCAAGTTGGTACTGTGTAGTTATAAGACCGATATACAGAATGAGAGTTTAAATGGGGTTGTGTGGTGGGAATAGCAATTCTAGTAGCTTATGCCAACATGCATTTCCCATCTCTTTGTAGCTCAAGAGGGCCCAGCCGTCTTCCACCTCGTACACCTTTAACACGTCTTCCTCCCCCAAAAAAGCTCTACTTCAATTTCCCCCCAGAAACCAAACAACACATAGAAAATGCAAAGCAGAACCTGGATATGTGAGTGGGATGTTGGGTGTGTTCTCGAATGTTGCCAATTCATTTGTTGCTGGTGAGGTATAAAAGAAGTTGTGTGTAATATTTGTACGTGTTTTTACAGTCTTTAGTACTGTATTACACTGTGTGCATTGTAAATAATTAATTTTACCAGTATCTTTCAACCAATCATTTAGTTTCAGTTTTAATAATGATGTGAAGGCAGGGTCGTTTTTTTCATAACTTTATTTATTGCAGTTTTACAGTTACATAGACAAAAAAAGGAAAAAGAAACATTAAAGCAGGGGTGTTTTGATGCCCCCCCCCGACGCATACCATTTCGAGCACCAGAGCGGGGGTAGGGAGGTCCCCTCTACACCACCCTGTAGGTGGGGTTGCAACGCTAGTGCTGAGAGCGCACTAATATTATATTACTAATATAACTGATTCAGAGTGCGATGGCTAATAGCACATGGGGCAGTTTCCTGTTAAACAACACTGAAACTACCTGACACAGCTTCTTTCTCTAAGATTTCTCTACCAACAGTGCTATTAGCACAAAGTAGATCAAGGGCAGAATTACAGAAACATGGAGGTATTATCAGTTAAGGCAGCAGAATCCTTTAGGGCAGAGACACGTGAAGATTTGGGGAGATTTAGTTGCCCGGCGTCAAATCGCCTCTTCTTCCTGGCGACTAATATTCCCGAACTGCCTTCCCACCGGCTACAATGTAAATCGCCGGCGGGCTGCTACTAGGAGAGCTTCACGAGAAAACTTTGGGCGACTTCTGAAAACGAACCGATCCGAGTGCCATCCTGCCAACGATTTTGATTCTAGCTGTCGGGAAGGCAGTTCGGGAAGATTAGTCGCCTGAAGAAGAGGTGTTTTGTCACCAGGCGACTACATCTCCCCAAATCTTCTCCCCGAAAGCTATTTGTGCTTTTAAAAAACAGATTTTATTATGGGATTCTGGTGGAGAAGTTGGCTATTAATTGATGTATTTTCTGACCCATGACAGAATCCCTTTTAGGATGGGTAAATAGTAGGATAAGCAAAATAATAACATTCTCCAGGTTATGCTAAGGGTAATATAAATAATGCTGAATACTTAGAGGCAAAATTCTTAACCATTTTTATACAGCTGCCTTTTTATTTAATATATATATATAATTATTTGTTTTAATGTATTAAATGTGGGGTATAAATCTTTTGGGTACTGTAATCAAAATTCTACATTTTGCCCATATCTAGTAACTCATAGAAACCAGATGGGTGTTTTTAACCAGCTGACCTGTAAATGCTTCCCACTGATTGCTAAAAGTGTAATTTTTTACATTACCTCCAAAATATGTTGAATCGCTACAACTAAATTGTTAATATAAATAAAATACTGGTCTGAAGGGGATTAGGAGGTACCAGGGACTGTAAACTATAGGACATTCTGTAAATGTCTCCCGTTTCTTTCTTAGATTGGTGAATGACTTAGACATTTGCTGTTTCACCTTCTCTGATTTTGGGAAGAGATTTTCAAAGAGACACAACATGAGGCCAGGTGCTTTTCTGCAGGTCGTCCTTCAGCTGGCGTACTACAGGTAGAGTGTGAGCTGTGTCTCACTGGCAAGGGTACAGCTGTGTGTAGGAACATGAATTATTCAATTATTATTTATACCTTCATTAAAAGGCCTTAAAGTGCATTTATTTCACTGGTGGTAATTAAATATTACTCTGATTGTTGTTTTATGTCAGGAAAGTTTGTACCAACTCACAGAGACACTTTGCTAATGCGTCTTTTTTAAAAAAATAACATCCTTATGTATTCTTATTGTACACAGGTGTCATGAATCCCTGTGCGCCACATGTGAAGTTGTAAGTCTTCGGACATTTCATCGTGGTCGCTCAGATGTAGTGCGTTGCTCTTCTCCTGAAGCACTAGAATTTGTACAAGCAGCAGATGATCCCAACAGACTGGTAAATGGGGCCTTTCATTATTGTGACATGACTTTATAGATGAGATTAAGGAAGGGGTACTACAGTCCCTTACAGGCTTCTAGGTCTTATATGTTGAGCTGTAGGGTCACATTAGATCAAATCATTTGGGACAAAGGGCCATGTCTTTTTAGTTCAACAGCATAATGTTATTTATATCATATGAATTATTTGTATTGTATTAATCAATTGTATTTGATAAAATGGATGCGTTAAGGGTTGGTGCAGATTCGGGGAGATTTAGTCGCCTGGCGACTAATCGCCTCTTCTGTGTGGCGACAATCTCCCCGAACTGCCTTCCGTCTGCCTTCTGTATGCTTGAATGAAGAATCGCCTGCGCTAATGCACTCTGGGCGCTTCGATTTGATTTCCAAAGTCGCCCGAAGTTTCCTCAACTTCGGGGGACTTCGGGAATTGAAGCGCCGCGAGTGCATTAGTGCAGGAGATTCTTCATGGACAATTGTGAAACTAACAAGTGGTGTGAGGAGGGGGACTATTAGAGATGGGTTAGGGGAAGTTGATCTTCTTTAACGTGTATAATCTGCCTAGTTCTATGGGCAGTTTGTGTAAAATGCTTTCTACCTCTCTGTTTGTGTGCAAGGCTGGAGAGAAGCTGTCACTTTTGAAAAATGCTGTAGAAAGTCACCAGTATGCAACAGATCAAGTAAGACACATCTGCAATTAATGTAATGTACTGTAAAGTCTTATTTCTAAATACTGTGACCTGACTGAATGAACATGATACCTAGGAAATGCAACTATAATGGCCTCTTGCTCCCCTGGGTCTCTTATCAGTTCATTTGGGCAATTGCACATGAGGTGGTTGGGATGCCTGGGCTTTGCCCCTGTGCTCCATTACCTGCTATGGAGCATTTCCAAACAACCATTATCTGCGGTTGCCATTGCAGTGATAGATGGGCACCGCAAACTGCCCCTTTTGCCATGACTCTTACTGCATCACAGCCAGATTGTTGAAAAGTTTTTGTTTAAATATGATAATCCCATGTATTTTAAAAGGATACTGTCACCTAACAAAAAAGCAGGTCTGTTTCAAATAGAAGCAGACCCAGCAATTAGCTTTGGTTTCTATTTATAGATGTATGTGGTGCTGCAATTTTACTCCAACAGCTTTATTTTCTAATTAAAGGTCTATGGCACAATTGACATTTTGAGTGCTGCTGTTATCTGCTGAAAACGTGCATGAATTCCTTTTTGATGATCATTAAAATTTGCAGATCAAAACACAGACATCTGCATTTCAATCATTGCTCATTGCCTGTATCTGCCCTATCCATTTTGGCAAATGGCACACTTGGTGCTTTCTGCAAGGGCAAAGAAAATGCTGATACCTTCTGTGCCGGTTGACATTGACTTGGTGCATTATTTTCAGTTTCACTGAACAGAAACAGAACAATAGAACTGGAATCAGAACCAGGTGGTATCAGGCTATATTGACATTTTACTCATGCAGAGAAAACACAAAATGTCATATTAACCTTTGAATTCTCTCAGCAGTGATGCAGTTTCCTTCTTGGGATTTTATCCTTGGAAAACCAGCTGCCAGATAAAAGCATTGCTTACCATTATAGCATATCACTCTGTTAGATGTTTCCGTTTACTGCAGACACCACACAGGCAAATCGGGAAGGATTCATTGCAGCTGCAGGGATCACCATTTTTCTCCTATGTGAGACCACAACATAATTCCTTTGCTGTTTTCTAAGTGTACAGTGAAGCAGACCAGCAGGTTTTTTTTAAACAGCTGCATCTCTGTACACCCTTAAACATCAAACAATATATGTATCTATAACTTCTTATCTGTCTCTCCTAAGTCTTTTTGGTTGTCTTCCTTCATGTGACCATAGCATGCAAATGAGGTACAGACAAATACATGATATTTGGTCTGGTGTGTATGAAGGATACACCATTTCCAATAACATAATAACAAAATGAAGCTTTTTGACATTTTCTCTAATCTACCAAACCCCAAAAAATAATCTCTCAATCCACTTTTTTAGGTGGTACAGGGTCAGTCTGTAGATGGCGCTCTTCTTTCTTTGAAGATGCTGTGTATATCATCTGGAGCTGCTCTCCCTTCCATTTTTATGGATACATCCTATGCAGTCTCTTCTCACTGGAAGCTCTTTACAGGACAGGTGAGGAGCATTTGCAGATATAGGGGCAAATTCACTAAGCGCCGAAGCGATGAACGCTAGTGTCAATTCGCTAGCGTTTGGCATTTTCGGTACTTCGCAAATTCACTAACGAACGCTGGCGTAAATTCGCTAGTGTTACTTCGCACCCTTACGCCAGGCGAATTTTCGCTACGGACGTAACTACGCAAATTCACTAACATGCGCATTGTTCTGAACGCTACCTTTTACGCTAGACTTCCTTCGCCACCTCAGACCAGGCGAAGCGCAATAGAGTAGATAGGGATTGCTTCAAAAAAAGTTCAAATTTTTTCTAAGTCCCAAAAAACGCTGGCGTGTTTTCTATATTATGGGTGATAGGCTGAAAAAGATCGAAAGATTTTTGGGGCTCCCCTCCTTCCCCCCTACATTTCCTGACTCATGGCAACTTAAATATACAGTGGGCACATGTGTAGGGCAAAATAAAAATTTTATTTGATGTTTTGAAGGTTTCCCAGGCATTTGTAGTGCTGATACGTGTTCCTCCATTGAAATTTGAATTTGGCGCCGTATGCAAATGAACCATCGCTAGCGAAACTTCGCTTCGCTTGGCGAATCAACGCTAGCGCAACTTCGCAAAGTTACGCTACCCCTGTGCGCAACTTCGGATTTTAGTGAATTTGCGGAGCGCTGGCGAAACTACGCCTGGCGAAGTGCGGTGAAGTTGCACCTGGCGCAACTTCGAATCTTTGTGAATTTGCCCCATAGTAAGGGAAATGTAAAGAGAACGATAGAAACGCCAGGCAAACATAATGAAGTGAAAATGGGAATATCAATCATTGGCATAATATACAGGGTGGGTTGTCTAGATCTGAGATTTTAAGTTAACTGGGTTGTTTGGATTGTGGATACCTCTATGGAATGGCCATGGAACACCACCCAGTACAACCAGCAGGAATTTCCCTGCATATGCTGCTTGTGCATGATTGTCACTCAAATTACATCTGTCATTTTAATTTGCTGATAATTGCACCACATTTTTTTACAGGTAGAACCTGTGTGTGTGACCTGAGTGCATTACTGCAGTCAAAATAGGATGTGTGATTTAAGCCTGCTGTCTCTTTTATAGTAATGGCATACACTTCACCACCAAGTTTAACAGCACCGCTTTATTAATATTACATATACATAATCTACATCAAAAGAAAATGCCATTTAATTTGGGGTTTGTAAAGATAGAAATGGGGATACTAAATTTTTCACAGTTAATGAAATATGATTAGGCCACATGCATGTCTGCTGATTATACAGTAGCTCTGCAGTGCTCACACTCTCTCTTCCTCATAGGTATCCTCCCCTATAGACTGTGTGATGTGTTATGGGCCTCTGGTACCCGATGGCTACAGTGTCTGCTTTGCCCCCTCTCTGGACAGTATTACAGTGTGCGTATCTGCTTTTGACTGCTGTCAGGAGACGGATGCCCAGAAACTATCTGACAGCCTGCAAGGGGCTCTAAGAGATATGCAGTCTCTCATCTTAAAGTGCCAACCTGAAGAGGCCTAGGACCGAGATGTCTCCTTAAATAAATTCCTATTGCTTTTGCTACAGGAGATCTGTCATTGTTGAAGATTAAAATGTCACCTTACTTAATAAAGGTTGCTTTAAAATGAAAGCATTGTGTTTATTGTGACGTTTATTTAGCCGCTTACAATGAACCTTTTTTTCCTTTTCTAATATAATGTCATACGCAGAAGAGGTTTTTTTATCCATAGCCTCTATGCTATGGTGCTAAATTTATACAATATAAGGGCCCATCTGCTAAAGAATTACAATTTAAAAAAGATCAAGATTATATTGATTTAAAACATGTAGAAGGTACAGTTAGGATTGCCACCTAGCCGGTATTTTACTGGCCTGGCCGGTAAAAATGTTGCTGGATTCCAATGTCATTTATAGGGAAAAAACATAAAAATATAGGAAGACCTGTATTTTTTTCCAGAAAAGGTGGCAACCCTAGGTACAGTACAGCTGCATTTTTGCCAACAAATGATCTGGTTTTTCTGATTTTGCCTTTTGATACAGTAATTGAGAACAGAGAACAATACAGACAGGGGAGGATCTGTCGGAAGGTTTCTATAGTATAAGCAAATAAGACTGTATAAATGGGTTTAGGTTTCTTTGCCACTACATCTGCACTGTGTTAAAACTACCATGATGCCAAGAAGATGTTTGATTAATTGCAGTTCACAAGTGTAGGGTGTCTTATATGTGCCATTGTGGGATCGACTAGATAGATTTGTATTAGCACAGGACCCTGAATAGAATTAATTATATAGTAAAGAGAAGTATTATAATAAGAACAATGTTAGGAGGATGTGATATACATGGAAAGAATCAAAACTGCACAGAAAAAAAACAAAAAAAAGGAATGTTGGTTCAAATCGGTAACAGTCGGAGGCATTAAGGGGTGGGCAGGCAATACACAGTGACAGAAGCAGACAGGGCTTGTGGTAGAGAGGGAAATGCGTAGAATTGGGGTGTAGTGGCAACATATAAAAGGGATGGGAAAAAATATGTATGACAATAAGGAGAGGAAATGGGAAGGTGCATAACAGCAGGCAGGAATCAGAAAGAACAGAGCAGAAGAATAAGAAAGGAGAAAGGGTTGAGGTATGGGAGAGTGAAATTGAAGTTAAGTGATTATTATAAGGAGAAAGAAACAGTAGGGGAGAACAGAAAGAGAATCTGAGGGAAGAGGAGGGAAATCACAGGAGGAGAAAAGAGGGGGTGAAAATCATAGCAGGAGGAGGAGAGAAGGGAGGGGGAGAATATCTGAAAGGAGGGGGTGAAAGAGAAGCTGCAGCAGAAAGAATTGGTGCAGGATCAGAGAAGAAGCTGTGAGGGGGGGAGATAGACAGAGGGGGCGAGGAGAGACCCCCATCCTGCCATTTCCATCTGAGGACCCCCCACAAGTCAACGAAGCTCCCGCCCCCTAGAGATATGTCCAGCGAGAAAACAGGTGAGGGGGGGAGGGAAATAGATGGCTGATTGAAATAATGGTGCAAAAATGATAAGATGACGGAAGAGGGCAGACAATTTTGGAAAACTTAGAAATACATCTTTTATATCTGTCACCTGTGCTCAATTGTCTGTGTGGAGATATGTCCTGGAATGGGAGATCAATTGCTCCGTGTCCCTCTGTCGTCTACTTGCTTGTCTCTGCACTTCCCTGTCCTGTCTCAGCAGGGATCCCTATGTGTGTGTGTGTGTCTGGAAGCAGCTCTGAGAATCTGTCATTTCCCAAAACCTAGATGGACATGAGAAGGACACCGCAAAATGGAGAGACAATAGAAAGGGGCACTTGGGGGAGGGGAGCCATGGAGGAGACGGGAGCGAGAGGCTAGGGGGAAGGGGGTTACCAAGGGGAAATTTAGTGGAGAGAACTAAACATGGAGGACTTGTACTCCATCTATCACAAACCATTGACTCTGTGCCCTGATCATGTGGGTGGGCTATACAGATGTGTACCATGAATTCTCAAATTGTCTCGTTTTATATAAGATTGCCAATTCTTGGTATCAGTGATATGTATTTTATATGTGGAATTTGTGTGAAAATATGTATATATATAAATATATATATATAATACATACAATTACAGTGATAGGGACCTTGGTGTGGTTAGCATACTTAACATACCAGGTTGTGGAACTGAATTATGAATGTTGGGTTGATACTTACAACTCTATAACAAGTATTTGAAGGAATATATAACAAAATAGATTCTCAACGTTTTCCTATTGTTTACACCTATGTTGGTGTATGTATTCGTGTGTATGGTTTATAAAAAAAAAATACACGTACTGTGTAAGTGTAATAAAATGTTCTACTTTTTAAAGAGATAGATGCATGAAATGTGCAATGCGTTGCTGCAACCCTACACAATTCAGGCGACTTCTAAATGTTGCTATTAGGGTAACCACCTGGCTGGTAAAAACAACGCTTGATGCCAATGTTATCAATAGGGTGGAAAAAAGTGTAAGAATGCTAATATACAAATGCTGTGTGGGTATGTGCTTATATGTAATTTCCCGTAGCACTGTTCAGTCTTACAGATGTTAATTACATCATCTCTTAGAATCCCAGTGGCTGTAGAAAGGGGTGCTGGGAAGCACCGTACAATTGCCATATAAAGGGCTGCGGGTTCTATAGATTGCCTGTAGCTTTTGGTTTGCAGGGGGTTCAGTTTGCATCTGTATCTACTCACCCCCCCCTCTTGTTTTTTAACACTTTGCTACTTTTTCAGGCCCTCCAGACTCTGGACCACACAATTCTCCTCCTCCTTACAATCAGCCTGTTGGGGACGGTCCATGTAATGGCGTCATCCCTGGATATAATGACCCCCCTCCTCAGCCAGCCACTGCAACCCTTCCTCGACAGGACCCTCAAGGATACCTTCAGGAGACGCAATTCACAGCCCCCCCACCCGCTCCCCAAGGGTATGTGGTACAGACTCACCCTTCTGGTGGAACCCTACCATCTGGGGGATATGTACAACAAGGAGCAGGGTATCCCATGCACCTGCAGCCCTGCACTGCTTATGTACCAGTATACCCTGTGGGGACGGTAAGTATAAGAGATAAATGGACAATGGGGAAACTGCAGGGGACTGAACAGAAAGATAAAGGGAGGAAATGATAGACATTGCATGAAAAATAACGAGAACGAATTATGTGGATATAATCCTGGTATTAAAATGAGAACTGGTACTGAAAAACTGTACAATAACTGTTATGACATTAATTTCTGCCCCCATTTCTATCTCCCCCAGCAATATCCAGCAGGAATTCCACCCCAGCCTGGAATCCCACCACCTCAGATCCCACCTGGATTGGCATTACTAGAGCCACGGCATCCACCACATGACTACCTGCCCATTGCCGTCCTCACCACGATCTGCTGTTTCTGGCCAACTGGAGTTATTGCCATAATAAAGGCTGTGCAGGTAAGTTAGTGTGTTGCTATGTCTGGAACATTAGAAAAAAAAAAAAGCACAAGCCCAAATTGTTTAAGCTTGTTACCTTAAAATGTTGCTCTATGGCTGTGTTATTGTTTTGACTTGCAAGGGGCAAACTGACCCATGAAATTGCGACCCTAGTCTGTGTCTGTCACCCTGCAAGGGGTTGGGGCCAACCCATGACACCTACAGTGTCCCTTTTGCTCTTTTTGACTCTTGCTAATACCCTTTAGCAAAACCTTCTTTTTTTTTGTGACCCTGCATTGGGAAGGTCATTTGGTCGATCTGATGGGTTAAAAGATTTCTGTTTGCTGCCGATAATATCTCTGCATGTATTGCCAATTGTACGATTTTCAGAGGGAGACTGTCACCAGCTTTTGTTGGACATAACTTTCGTACGATTGCTGTCAGGGGCAGAACATCTGCGGATCTCTTCTTTTCTACTTTATTTGATCTGAATGGTTAGTGGCAGGTCGGGAGATGGGGAAATCCGATCTTTGCATCTATGGCCAGCTTAACACATGGCTATTTGTATCATTCTGCATATATATATATATATATATATATATATATATATATATATATATATATATATATATATATATATATATATATATATATATATATATATATATATATATATATATATATATATATATATATATATATATATATATATATATATATATATATACATGACTGTATTGACTAGCATGGAAAAAGACTGTACGGCAGCAACTCTGTTTCAGTATATCCTGGGTTGGGTACTAGCCCATGATGGGACAAATCAGACCACGCACAAATACATTTGCCTGGTGGGTGAGGTTAGACACCCATGTGGTGTGCCACATTTGGACTTTAGGCCAGTGATCAGATCATTTGGGGGTCCTGTGGAGATTGTTCAGTGCATCCTGTGGTTCTCCTCCAAATGGATTTTTAAACCTACCGTTTCAGCACAATTTGGATCAGGCAGACTGATCAGTGGGAACCATGCACGTGCCAATAAACTGCAGACTTGGCAGCCTTTAGTGGCCTGTGTACAGCATGGCACAATTCTTCTAGTCAGCATCACAGTATCCTTGCTATGAAAAGGGACTGAACAATGGCTGCTCCTGTCTGTGTCTGTGTATCACCCTACAGCAAAGGGAGGGCCTAACACAATTGACCCCACTGTTTTTCTTTTGGGGGGGTGAGAACTTATCCATGACAACTCATTTCTGTGTAGCCCAGCAGAGGAAGGAACAGGCTCATAGATCATTCTGTGTCACCCTGCAGGTCAGAACAGCCTTGGCCCGTGGGGACCTGATGTCTGCAGAGATAGCTTCCCGAGAGGCACGGAACTTCTCATTCATCAGCCTGGCTGTGGGCATTGCTGCAATGGTCCTGTGCACCATCCTAACTGTGGTTATTATTATTGCAGCTCAGCACCATGAAAATGATTGGGGGCCATAAATGACTCCCCAGGGGCCAAAAGGAAGGCACCTCCCTTTGCCCCTATATATTTCTATGCTCTATCCATTTTATTTTAAGGCTTACTTTCTTTATTCCCCCATCCTTCCTTAGCTATGTCTTCCTGTTATTGTTCCTTAGTTCCACCATCTCTTTATTTTATTAATTTCAACTGTGACGTTTCTCTTATTCCTACTTCTGATTCTCATTCAGATATTCTCTTTCAGCCTTTCTTCAACATCGCTATCTAATTATCTTCTAATTGTTATAAATAATACAGGTGCCAAATGGGGGTGTTATGTATGGGGTTCCTGGAGTACTAGGGATACTGTCTCAGCTCCACAAGAGAATTGTTGCAAAGGATTGTGAGCTGAGGGTGTAATTCAGGAAGAATTGAACGAAACAGAGTATGATGATGCGCCTCTGTAACAAAGAGAATACCAGAAGCTGATTCAAGGACCAGTAGGCAATATGCACATTGGGACAATGTGAGAAAAGATAAAAGTTCTAAGTAGTTTTTTGAGAAGAGACCCTATGTAAAAGACAATGTGTGTGTGCATAACAGAGTGTGTGTGTGTAATAGCACTGACAAGCTGAAAGAAGCATTAAATGAAAAAAGAAGCTTGGACAGTGAACCTATTAAAGCTGAAGTTTGCCTTTAGGTTAGCTTTTAGTATGTACTATATGGGCCTAACAACAGAGGAAGCAGACCCTGCAGCTGCAAGGGAGCCCAGGAGGTATAGGGGTCCCACAAGGTCTTAATTCATACACCATTTCAATAACTATCGGTAAAACTGGTCAACCTCTAGACATTTTGTTGGCCTAAAAAATAATTTGCTGTGGGGCCCAGTAATATTTAGTTGTGCCACTGATATGGGCCTTCTCTAAACATCTAGCTTTCCTGTTCTACATTTGTCTAAACTGCAACTGAAAATGATTTCTTGTCATTGGGAGTCACTGACCCCCACCAGGCCCGGACTGGCAATCTGTGGGTTCTGACAAATGCCAGAGGGGCTGCTATAAGGTGCCATAGAAAGTCAGTATTTAGTGGGCTGTTTGGGCCTCTGTGTACCTGAAATGCCAGGGCCTATTTTAATTCTCAGTCCGGACCTGACCCCCACAAGAACAACAACAAAAAAACGAATGAGGGTAACATTGTAGTTGTTTCTATTTTTTTAGCTTATGTTTCATTTCAGACCTTCTCCTATTTATCTTCCATCCTGACTTCAAACCTGCTGCTTTGTTGCTAGATCAATCAGACAGCAGTTGAAATTCAAATCGCAAAGTTGCAGAACAAAAAAAAAAATCAAATAATAAAAAAACAAAAGAATAGAAATTATAATTGTTGCAAACTGTCTTAGAAGGCTGCTGTCTTTATCATATTAAAAGTTAATTAAAAGGTGAACTCCCCCTTTAAGGGTAAGGTTACACCTGGAGATTCGGGGAGATTTAGTCGCCTGACGACTAATCGCCTCTTCTTTGGGGCGACTAATCTCCCCGAAACGGCTTCCCCGTTAGAATGATATATCCCTGCGGAGCTTCATTCTCCGAAGTTGCCTCACTAGGAAACTGCGGGCGACTTTGGAAAAGGAAGAGCTGCGGGTGCCATGCCGCAGGTGATTCCTCATTCTAGCAGGATGGAAGACAGGGGGAAGTAGTTCTGGGAGATGTCACCCCAAAAAAGAGTTGATTAGTTGCCGGGCGACAAAATCTCCCTTAATCTCCAAGTGTGACCTTACCCTGAGACTTACTTTGAGACAAAGAGCTGCTATTGTGAAACATGATGTTTAGAAACAAAGAGATGGTCCTTATTTCTGTGATAAACAAATATTTATTGTTATAACCAATAGTCTACTTATTAACCACTATTTATTGGTTGGAAGGGTGCATTGTGGGTATTTATTCATTAGCGTTTGGAATGATAATTTAGATGCATTATCTAAAATAAATGAATTATATTTAATCCCTTTGTCAAGACTTGTGTTTGCATATAACTGCATGCAGAGGTTAATATATTAATAAGCCACAAGGTTACTGATTTATACATCTTTAAAAACTGATATTCACTTTATCAGGCAGAGCCCTATGATGCATAGTGGTTTAAGCTTATGTGCCCCAGTTAACCAGCACTAACCTATCCAAGTTACCTGTATCACAACTGAAGAACAAGCTGCAAGACATATGGCTGAAAATCGACCTATTCAGCAAGAAATGTTCCGAGTGCATCATCTCAATTACTACTATAGTGTACCTGGGGAGTATTATGGAGAAACAGGAGTTTGCTTTATCAGCTGGTCTTCAAAGAAAAACATTACACAGTACATTGAAGCAGCTGGCCCATATAGGGGGTTCTAGGGAATCATCCGGAGTGGGTTTTGCATACCTCCCAACATTTTGGAAGTAAAAAGAGGGACAAAATTTTTTTTCCCGCAAGTAGCGCAGCAATTTTTTTTGACCACACCCCTTTCTGTGGCCACACCCCCTAATTACCATGTTCGTTTTACAAAATTTGGCAGGTTATGAAAGTTTGAAAATATTTCTCCTTATCTAAACTGTGTTTTTGAGTCTCAAAATTGTTACAAAGTATCTTATTTGCACCTGTTAGCTGTTCTGGGCTCTCTGCTAAAAGCCAATTAAGTGAGAAACTTTGTTTCTTTTTCTGGCTGTTCAGTGCATAGAAAAGAGGGACTTTCCAGTACAAATGAGGGACTGCGGGTTGAGCTGTCAAAAGAGGGACTGTCCCTCAGAAAAAGGGACAGTTGGGAGGTATGGGTTTTGTCCAATTGTGATTAACATTCATCTCTGAATGGTGGATAGCTGTGTGTGGATTCAGTCGACGACATTTCTCTAGGAATGAATATACCCACTTTCTATTCATTCATAAGGATTTTTAGAAGCCTATTTATCAATGAGTAAAAGTTTACCACTAAAATTTCCATAAGAATGCATAGAAAGTGGGTGAATTTTTCTGTGGTGAGCTTTGATAAATCTGACCCTTAGTGTAAAACCTCATTTACTGGGTCACACATACATTAGAAAGGTGACCTAAAATATATATACACAGACAGAATATACTGTATATATATATTTTAAAGTCCAGAGTAGAAATTGAAAGATTTCCAGTATGTGGTCATCTCTGTTCTATTTAAAAATAATTTCTTGGCTTATCCAGTATGTCCAACTACTTAAACAACCAGTTAACTTGTTCCAAGATCATAAATTCCCATGACCCATAAAAACATATCAGATCTATATTAGGGATGCACCGAATCCAGAATTCGGTTCAGCCAGGATTCTGCCTTTTTCAGCAGGATTCGGCGAATCCTTCTGTCCAGCCGAACCAAATCCGCATATGCAAATTAGGGGTGGGGAGGGAAATCGCGTGACATTTTCTCACAAAACAAGGAAGTAAAAATGTTTTCCCCTTCCCACCCCTAATTTGCATATGCAAATTTGGATTCGGTTCGGTATTTGGCCGAATCTTTCGCAAAGGAATCGTCTGAATCCGAAATAATGGATTTGGTGAATCCCTAATCTATATGTATGTTAGCAATAAAGGAGGGGGGGCTCTTCAATATCACGTGTGTTAATAAAATAGTGGTTACCCAATAAATGAGGAAAGTATTCTGCAGTGGTCTTTTTTTGCTAAAAATCCCACTGCATGGTAATGAAGGTTAGAAATTCCAACTTGCTAGTATGGCTTTCTTATTAAAGGATAGGTAAACCTTAAAAATAAGTGAATGTAAAATTGATGCGTTTGCTATTCTAAATACTTTTGCAATGTACATTCATTATTTTTTTTTTTCATTCCAAGATATTAAAGGTAACATGTACTGTTAACATAAATTATTTTGTTTCAACAGCTCCACCTGCTGGTCATTTGCTGACCACCAAGTAGTCAAGGAAGTTGTCAGGAGAAAGAAAGAGGCTGCTCTGATGTTCTTCTGCTTAGGAAAAAAAGATTTCTCAAATCTTTCCTAACCAGAAGAACATCAGACCAGCCTCTTTCTTTCTCCTGACAACTTCCTTGACTACTTGGTGGTCAGCAAATGACCAGCAGGTGGAGCTGTTGTAACAAAATTCATTCACGTTAACACTACATGTAACATTTAATATCTTGGAACCAAAAAAAAAAAAAAATAATGAACATACATTGCAAATGTTCTTAGAATAGCCCCCTCATCAATTTTACATTCACTTATTTTTAAGGTTTACTTATCCTTTAAGGGTAATAGTTTTTATTACTTGTTTTCGTTTTAATATTGGTTTGAAAATGCAGTACCCTATTCACAAAGTAAAGTAGTACGCAAGGAGTTCTTGTATTAAAGCAGACACAGCTTTCAGTGAGCCTGGGCTCTATTTTTCCAAAATATTTGTGTAGGTATGTACACAAAGTAAAAGGTTCTAGAACTAATGAAAAAGTTATAAACAAATGAACACAATTTGTAGGTTTCAGATTTTTATTTACAACACATCAGATATATTCTTCACCTCCTCTCAACCTCTGAAGTTAGAAGCTTCTGAGAGGGGGGTCATTCTTCTGCTGTGTTGCCCCTTCTCTAGACATGCCATCTTGTAAAATAAATCCCTTTCGGGTTTTAGTAAGGAACAGAATCACGTGTTTGGATGGCTGAGTTGGAAGAGGAATTCTCATCTGGGTCAGAAGTCAGGGGGGCAGAGAGAGAAGCGGGAGAAGCCAGAGCTGCACCATCTTTTTTGGATCCTATTGGGAAAAAAAGAGAATAAAATGAGTTAGAGCTGCAGTATCTGGTTGATTCTTATCATACATCTAACATACATCTAGTGAATGAAGAATCAGGACAGGTGTTTCAGGACTACGGACAAGGAAAGCACTATAATGTATTCCACAACACTGGGGCTGCAAAGAAACTGGACTGCAATACATCAAATTCTAAACACAGCTGAGTGCAAACAGACAGAATATAATCGCATCAATTATATGATATGTTTAGATAAACTCAAACACACACAAAAAGCACCTGCGTTTAGGAACCCGAACAGATTCTAGCTTTCATTTTGTAACTTGTAGTTAGGGATGCACCGAATCCAGGATTCGGTTCGGGATTCAGCCTTTTTCAGTAGGATTTGGATTCGGCCGAATCCTTCTGCCTGGCCGAACCAAATCCTAATTTGCATATGCAAATTAGGGGGTGGGGCGGGAAATCACGTGACTGTCACAAAACAAGAAAGTAAAAATGTTTTCCCCTTCCCAAGCCTAATTTGCATATGCAAATTAGGATTCAGATCGGTATTCGGCCGAATCTTTCAAGAAGGATCCGGGGGTTCGGCTGAATCCAAAATAGTGGATTCGGTGCATCCCTACTTGTAGTAGGCTGTCGCTATTGCCAATTGCACTTATGCGGTTTAGCACCTAGTTTAGTAAACAATAGTGATGCACCGAATCCAGGATTCGGTTCGGGATTCGGCCTTTTTCAGCAGGATTCGGATTTGGCCGAATCCTTCTGCCCGGCCGAATCCGAATTTGCATATGCAAACTAGGGGTGGGGAGGGAATCCACGTGACTTTTTGTCCCAAAACAAGCAAGTAAAAAAAAATTCCCCTTCCCATTCCTAATTTGCATTTGCAAATTAGGGTTCGGATTCGGTATTCGGGCGAATCTTTCACAAAGGATTCGGGGGTTTGGCCGAATCCAAAATAGTGGATTCGGTGCATCCCTAGTAAACAAGTCCTCTTAGCCAATAGCACATTCACTTGCAAGGACTCTATCATGAGAATGGATTTGGGGGGCCACCCTAAATCAGCTCCATCTTTGAAATTGAGTAATACTCCCATTACTGTGGTGTATTTCCTCTATATAAACCAGCTTCAACCATCACAAACATTCCTTTAAAGAGAGACTGACCAGAAAATAACCTTTTTTTTTATATCTATCATAATATTGTTTTTGTATACTATTTATAATTTCGTCATAAAATTATTTGCCTGATGCTTTTCCATTACCTTTCTTACCCCCATGTTCCTCTATGAGGGGGCTGCCATATTTGTGCAGCAGGGGTCCGTTAGCATTAGAAACTTTAACTGACAGACTGAGAAGGGACAGTCGGGTTGGCAAAACAGTCAGGTTTAGGAACTTCCAAGTAATAATTATTACAAAAGCACAACTATCCGTGAAAAATGATCAACTTGACCTATAGGTAACTTTTAATGTAAACATTTTAAAAAGAAATTTTTTAGTGACAGTATCGCTTTTAGAAAGTTTGGAGATAAGTGGAGTAAGCATATCCTGGTGGGAATTCCTATAGTTTGTGCTGCTCATGTTTATTAATATCTTGTTCTTTCTATTCTCACAGGATACAAAATCTATCCAAGTGAGAGCTACTTCATTTCCCTCTAGGGAACTTTGTTTTTATTTTTTGATAGATATCCCACAAGAAATAGAGAATCTCCTAATCTGAGTCACCTCCACCATCCAATGAGCCCAGAATTTATTTGAGCACAAACATGGAAAAAGAAACACACAAATGCCTGACAGTCACATGAAGCATGTCAAGAAGGTGCGTTTGGGGTGGGAGAGTGATTGTATATTATACAAGATGAGGGATGCAGTTAGGGTTGCCAACCGGCCGGTATTTTACCGGCCCAACTGGTAAAACACCTGCCAAGGTATTACAAATTTACCGGCAACAAGTTAACTTAAAGCCCTTGGCCCTCCACTGGAACTTACCTTTTCTTTGTCTTCTTGGCATTGCCCCTTTTGCAGCACCCAACCCCACGCGTGTCTCCGCCCATTTTGCATCACGACCCACCCCTTTAGTTCCCGCCCCCACCACTGCCCCGTAAATTTTTTTTTAAAAGGTGGCAATCCTAGATGCAGTATCAACCCCCTTTCACATGAATAAAGGGACATGTTGAGCTATACCATCAAATGTTACTGCATATTTCAAGAAAATAAATGATTAAAAAGGACCACTCTGAAGTGGTATAGTTCCCCTTGAAACAATACTTGGGGTTGACAAAGAATGAAAGCTATTTCTGTGCATTTGTCCTGAAATATGAAAACATCTCCCTTCATAGAACAGGCAGACAAACTTGTTTTCCAAGCACTGACCTCCAATTCATGGTTAACAAAGATCAAACACAAAAGAAGCACTATGGCTATAGAACTCAGACATCAACCACCTCAAAATGAATTAGGGATGCACCAAATCCACTTTTATGGATTCGGCCGAACCCCCGAATCCTTCACGAAGGATTCAGCCGAATACGGAACCCTAATTTGCATATGCAAATTAGGGGTGGGAAGGGGAAAACATTTTTTACTTCCTTGTTTTCTGACAAAAAGTCACGCAATTTGCATTTGCAAATTAGGATTCGGTTCGGCCAAATCCGAATCCTGCTGAAAAAGGCCGAATCCTGGCCGAATCCTGAACTGAATCCTGGATTCGGTGTATCCCTAAAATGAATGTCTTCTCTTATAATCTGGGTGTGCCCCAACCCTAAGGGCAATGTCACACAGAGAGATCTGTCACCCACAATCAAAATGGACAACACATATCCCTGTAAATGCCTTGCCATTTACTAACACTGTAATTGCCTCAAGCTAATTATATTGCTTGTGGCAATTAGGGAAAATTATCACAGGAAAATGCCAGCTTTCACATTAAGACAAATCGCAGCAAGTTCTTTCCTAATTAAAACAAAACAGGGATAGTATGTTCAGAGAAAGCCTTGTTCATTGAACCAATGTTAATAAGAAGATGTACTGTCTCTTTAAAACCAAGCAGCTGCTACCAGAATTGCAGTTTAAAGCCCTAATGGTATTTTAACCCCTGCTGGTAATCAGCCTTTGGGTAAGGCCACACAAGGAGATTCGGGGAGATTTTGTCGCCTGGCAACTAATCGCCTCGTCTTTTTATCTCCCCGAACTGCCTCAGCGTTTTTCCCCATAGGCTACAATGAAAAGTCGCCTGCGCTAATGCGCATGCAGCAATGCGTTTTCAATAGTCGCCCGAAGTTGCCTCGGGGAGATAGTCGCTGAAAAGACGAGGCGCTTAGTCGCCAAGGGCGTCAAAATCTCCCCGAATCTCCTCGTGTGGACTAGCCCTAAAAGGGGTTGTTCACCTTTGAGTTAACTATTAGTATAATGTAGAGAGTGATATTCTGAGACAATTTGCAATTGGTTTTCATTTTTTAAGGTTTTTGAGCTATTTAGCTTTTTATTCAGCAGCTCTTCAATTTGCATTTTAAGCAAATAGTACGTCTACTATCGAATAGGCCAAAATTTGATTCAAATTAAAAAAAAAATTTGAATATTAAAATTAATCATGTACGGTCTCTTTAAAACTTGGACTTCGAACATTCGCCATCAAAAACCTGCCGAAATGCTGTTTTTAGCCTATGGGGGACCTCCTAGAACTAGAGTCATTTGGTGGACTTTGAAAAAAAAAAGTTTTTTGGGGCAAATACTTCGAATTCGATTGATTGGGATAAAACTTTGATCCCAATACGACCTATTCACCCGAAGTTAAAAACTTCGATTTTTTTTTTTTTATTAGATTTCGATTGGTCTTTTTTAATATTCGAATTTCAAACTTATGGGAAAAAACTCCCATTACTTCGAAAATCGACCCTTGATAAATCTGGCCCTAAATGTTGCAAAAGTGTAACAGTTTAGAGTCTGCACCTGAATTACTGAGCTGCCAGACCAGACACCAGAGACACGAACATTCAACTTTAAAAACTTAGATTTTGGAAAAACTGTAAAAAATGGAAAGTGATTGAAAAAAGTCTATTTCTGGGTAGGGATGCACCGAATCCACTATTCGGCCTTTTTAAGCAGGATTCGGATTCGTCCGAATCCTTCTGCCCAGCCGAACCCTAATTTGCATATGCAAATTAGGGGCGGGGAGGGAAATCACTAGACATTTTGTCACAAAACAAGGAAGTAAAAAATGCTTTCCCTTTCCCACCCCTAATTTGCATATGCAAATTAGGGTTCGGATTCGGTATTCGGCCAAATCTTTTGTGAAGGATTCGGAGGTTCAGCCGAATCCAAAATAGTGGATTCGGTGCATTCACACAATCTAAAACCAATTGAACTAAAAAAAAAAGTGTTTGGAAGATGAACAACCCCCTTAAAAAAAGGAAGTGAAATATTAAGAAATCTTGCTGTGATTATTATTATAGTTAGCATAAATAAGTACCAAACCGCTGTCTCTAGCTCTCTTCTGTCTCTGCACTTACAGGCACTCCATTGGTCTGTGTACAGACAGAGTGAATTTGATCACAAAAATGCTTAGGTCCGTGTTTCTGCACCAAAAATCACTCCGTATTTCTGAATTTGACCTGATGCAGTTCCTGTGCTTCATGCATCTGCATCCGACAGTCGTGTTGCGTCGCATCAACAATGCGACACGATGCGACAATAGCATTACTTACCTTATTTCTGTTGCATCCGACGTAACGCATGCGTTTTTGCGACGGAATCGTCCATGTAGTCCTACCCTAAAACTCTCCTGCATTTACAAACCTAATTAGGTGTCTTTATTTTGAAGTTAGGTTCCTAGATTACGATCCTTTTTAGTCATTTATCTGAGAAATAAATTAGAATCAAAATGTGTGAAACATGTTCAGAAAAACAGCATAATACTCGCCCCCATTTATAGGTACCTGATCGCAGAACACATGATGAAGACTTCACAGGACCAGTCGTAGCTGCCTTCTCCTCTTCCTCTCCCCTTCTTGAAGACGTTATCTTCTTGGCCACATAGCGGCACGCTAGAGGGTGGGGCAGTGGATAAGAAAAATATCCAGTGTTAAAAATGAACTTTTAAAACTTTTTTAAAAAAAATAAAACCATTAAGCTTAAAGGAAAACTATACCCCTCAAACAATGTAGGTCTCTATAAAAAGATATTGCATAAAACAGTTCAAATGTAAAAAATAATATACTTTTTTAGTAAAAAATAAGGGCCGTCTGCTGGGATCGCAAGATTCACGGTCCACACAAAAAAAAACCATACTTGTTGGATCACATGAGCCAATTAACAGACAGAGTTCTGTCCTTTGCTTCCATACTTCTTCCTATTACAGTAAGGGGGTTATTTACTAAACTCCGAATGCAAAAATCATGAAAAATTCGTGATTTTTTAAAAATAAAATCGGATTTTTCAGAATCAGAAAGTCCAGCATCTCAGACCTGTTGCAGTTGCATATACTGTAAGTCAATGGGAGAAGTCCCAATGATTTTTTGATGTGCGCTGGGTTTTCGTGCAATACCCATGCAAAAATACTCGTGCAAAAATCTGAAAAAAATTGTGAAAATCAGATCAGAAAACGTAATAATAAATAAGCGCAAAAAAAACACGAGCTGATTTGATTGAAGTTTGTAGCAGAAAATATTGAGATCAATTCGGACTTTGATAAATAACCCCCTTAGAGTTGAAGTATTTCTGGTCAGGTGATCTCTGAGGCAGCAAACAGACCATAACAAAATGGTGGTTCAAGGCAAGAGATGTAAAAGGGCAATATTTACTTAAATATATATTCCAGTTTGATAAGATTCTTTAATAGGCTACTTCATTTGATATAAACTATCTGTTGCTCAATTATTCATGTTGGGATATAGTTTTCCTTTAATATCAGTGTTAGGAACATCAATCATTTAGTATTTTCTAAATAAAAACATCTAAAATGTGTCTAAGTTTAACAGATGGTTTACAGTGGAATTAACCATAAGAGTTTTATACAAGTGATCAGAGCTATGATGCTTCTCACCTCTCAAGAATTTTCTGAGGAATTGCCTGCTCACTGTTCAATAAATAAGTAGCGCTGCATGTTAAGTTAATGGAACATGGGACAATTGAGAGTTCCTTGTCTCCTGTGTGTTGTAGCTCAGTGGGCAATGACATAATGCTCCAAATTGCACCTCCAATAATTTGAAATTGTTGTTGCCCAAAACCAGCCAATGGAAATTTGTACAGGCAATTATCCCTCCAAATTATAAATCAAAGGAGTTAATCGAGTGATACAATTTGTAGCAGCGAAGCAGAATCCCTAATTTAATTGTGCTGCAGGTCTGCTTTATCTCAGTAAACAGCTTTTATGTGTTGCATAAATGTGCAATTATTCAGCCTCACACTGGTGGACTCACAAATGTGTCACTGATATACAAAGAAAGCAAGACAGAATGAATGCAAATTCACCTTTAAATAAAAATACATTTTCAAGAAACAATGTACATTATGCGTACAGTAAATTTATAAAGGGCATTTTATTTTTTTCAGGTCTATTAACTCTTTCGCTATGTGCTGAATAACTAGGCTAGTTAATGCCATCTTCCACTGTTTGTTTCTTAAGGTCCCCATACACGAGCACAGGGCCGCCATTAGTAATCACGGGGCCCTGTAAAACAAAATGTTCGCCCGCCCACTCCACACAACAGTTAAAAGATCACACAGACATCAGTGCTAAAAAATGTAACCCCCCCCCCACAAGTTATAAAAGGCTATTGATGGTCAGGGTCCCCTTATAAGTTAAAAAAAAAAACTGTGGTGCCAGGGCCCCCCTTAAAAGTTTAGTAAAAGAATTATAAAAAAAAAAAAAACCCCTATAAGTTAACAAAAAAAAAAAAAACAAACACTGGCGCCAGGGCCCCCCTTACAAGTTAAAAAAAATTGGGGCCCCAAAAAATATATATTACAAAAACATTGGTGGCAGGGGCCTATAGAATATTAAAATAATACATTGGTGGCCAGGGGATTAAAAAAAAAAAAACACAAATTGGTGTTCAGTAGAATTGAACTCATGGCTTCAGGACTTTCAACTTCGCCTCCTTTCGTGACTTTGGGTCTTGCCGTCGCTTCAGGACTTCAATTTCGGGCATTTTTGCGACTTCCGGTCTTTTTGCCGCTTCGGCTATTTCGTGGCTTCGGGTCTTTTCGCCGCTTCGGAAGTTCGGCTTCGCCTGTTTTCGTGGCTTCGGGACTGTTCGGCATTTTCCGCATTTTGGCTGTTCTGAATGGCCTTCTGAAATGGCCACACAGCTTCGCCGCTGTCAAGGGAGGCCCGGCTCTTTTGAAAGTGCAGCACCGCCGGGCCCCCCTTCAGGCCCGGGCCCCTCGTATCCCCTGTCCCCCCCTGATGGCTGCCCTGCACGAGCAGATATAAAATGTCGACAGATTAAGTTAGCAGTTTATTGGGCAGTGTATGGGTGCCCTCTGATTGATATCTGGCAGAAAGTCGTCCAGATATTGATCAGGCAGATCTGACCGCCCGTATTCTGCTTGTTGTGATTTGATCATCACGATCACAATCGGATTAGCCCGATATCACCAGATTATAGCGTATGGCCGGTTTAGGCATTTAAAGGGGTGGTTCACCTTTTAGTATGCTATAGAAGTCAATTCTAAGAAACTTTTCAATTGGTCACAAATGCTCAGTAGGGCTACACCTTTATTGTTATTGCTACTTTTTATTACTCGGCTTTCTATTCAGGCCTCTCCTATTCATATTCCAGCCTCTTCTTCAAATCAATGCATGGTTGCTAGGGGAATTTGGACCCTAACAACCAGATTGCTGACATTACAGACTGCAGAGCTTCTGAATAAAAAGCTAAATAACTCAAATAACCACAAATAATAAAAACCAATGTCAATTTGTCTGAGAATATCACTCTCTACATCATACTAACATGAATTTAAAGGTGAACAACCCCTGTCAGATGCCCCAAGTTTCCCCAGGGCTCCTCTCAAAGAAATCAGACAGACATTCTTATCCAATAGTCCAGGGTCTGACAAGTGGAGCTAAAAAATGATCATACAACAATACTTGAAATAAACCAAAAACGAGCTCCCCTATTTAAAAAGTAATTTTACCATTAATGATCAGTCAGACCATCTTCTTGCTTCAGTAAAACACCTATGGCACCTGCTGCTGTTTCTCACCGACACAAAGCAGCTGCGAGACTACAAGCGCCTCTCCCTTGTTTTGCCAAATGCAGGCTGTTCCTATACATATACAATGCAGTGGTTTCGCCGGCTTTGCAATGATGTCACAGCCATGTGACTAGGTGTGGGCGGAAGAGGATGACGTCCCTGCCCATCTCCCTAGCCCACATGACAGCTCAGGGAAAATGGCTGCTGTTCCTCTTTCAGAGAGAATAGGGCTGATCTAGAATAGTGATGACGGCGGCGGCGCAGGTTTTAAATACCACTGTGTTATAGCACTGCACAAGGAGCGATTTGCAAGAGGTGAGGGTTGCTATCAGTGGGGGTTTGGCAAAATTGATGGCTGCCTGCAGCAGGAGAGCAGTACGTGCGCTGCTTAAGATGTCCTAAAATGCATGCCGTAGAGCAGGAGGATCTGTGCAGTGCTGCTTGAGCAATGCTCTTTCATACAAGAGCTGCTACAAGAGTGCTTCTTCATCTCACAGAGCAGCTTGAGTGAGGTATATATAGTGAATAAAGTACCCCTATTGTAAAATATAAGGATATTACAAGTCACGGAGGGGTTCTATGACCATAATTCCTATTACACCGGTCATGGAACTCCAAGGTAACTTCTAATATCTTCATATTTTGCAACTGGGGGTACTTTATTTATTACAATACACAAGTTTTAGTAAGTCATGTGACAGAAATTACATCAGAACTCACCGTTTATAACTGATGACATCAGAACTCAATGTTTATAAGGATATAATTTACAAGATATTCATGGCTTTGTGTATTATATAGTGAATAAAGTACCCCCTCTTCTAAAATACAAGGATATCATAAGTTACCGAGGAGTTTCATGACCATATAAAAACACGAGGCCGAAGATGGAACTCCGAGGTAACTTCTAATATCATCATATTTTACAACTGGGGGTACTTTATTTATTATAATACACAAGTTTTAGTGAGTCATGTGACAGAAATGACATCAGAACTCACCGTTTATAACTGATGACATCAGAACTCACTGTTTATAAGGATATAATTTACAAGATATTCATGGCTTTTGTGTATTATGTTGGATTATGTGCAGGGCTTCTTTGGAAGGTGCAGTGGTATTTGCATGGGTTCTGGGAGAGAGCGCAGTTTGATATTCACGGGGAATGCAGTGTGATATTTATATGGCTGTTGGGGAATGCAGTGTGAAATGCACCGGACATCTGAAGGAACACAGTGGCATACACACAGGGCTGTTGGGACAGGGATTTGTGCGTATGATATGTTGTTGCCGAAATGCACAGGGATGTTGGGCTAATACAGGTGTATATGCACAAGGCTTTCTGGGGGGGGGGCACAAATCAATATGTACAAGGTTTCCAGGGAAACACAGAGGGGTATATACAAAACATTTGCATTTCAAACATTGCCTGCCTTTAGAAACTTGTCTCTGGTCTCTTCCCACAGGGAGACCATTTATGATAATTTGCTATGGGAAGTGTTGATTTTGGGTACTTTTACCACTGACTCATCACAAGAGAACAGAGGCATCAAAACATTCTGTGCACCATTGTTCTTAGAGTGGCAGTATATATGAGTTCAGTGACTAGAACTTGAGGGAAACATACTATTTGCCTTGCAATGACTGAACATGGAGTAGCTTTAATCTTCCTGCTTCACTCAAGAATGAAACAATTCCAACCCAGGTTCTCTCTAAAGGCTCTGCTCCTTCCTGTAACCAGTTAGTCTTAAAAGTATATCTCTATGAATATCTGTCTTTAAAAATTCAGAGCTGAATAGCTGGGCTGGCAGGCGCCATGTTATGCCATTTTAGTGCTATTCTGTTGGAGAATGCTACAGGAGCATGCACATTTTATACTGAGACACCTTTGAGACTAATTGGTGGCACAGGAAGGGGGGCTGTTGGAAGGAGCCTGGTGTGATATGCATGGTTTCATTCTCTTTAACAACAATAATTTGTTTTAGGATTTTTAGCACCAGCCCTATTCATTAAACCCCTGTTGTAAAGGGGGTGTACTGCCCCATGTTTTTCTCAAATGTGTTTGTTGAAGTAACAGTAACACAAGTTGCCCTGCACTGGTAAAAGTTGTGTGTTTGCTTCAGGAAATTTACTATTATCATACCTCCCAACATTTTGGAAGTAAAAAGAGGGACAAAAATTTTTTTCACAAGTAGCACAGCGACATTTTTTGACCATGCCCTTTTCTGTGGCCACACCACCTAATTACCATGTTAATTTTACAAAATTTGGCAGGTTATGCAAGTTTGAAAATATTTCTCCTTATTTAAACAGTTTTTTGGTGTCTTAAAATTGTTACACAGTATCTTATTTGCACATGTTAGCTGTTCTGGCCTCCAATTAAGTTAGAAACTTTGTTTCTTTTTCTGGCTGTTCAGTGCAGAGAAAATAGGGACTTTCCAGTACAAATGAGGGACAGCAGGTTGAGCTGTCGAAAGAGGGACTGTCCCTCCAAAAAAGGGACAGTTGGGAGGTATGTAATTATTATTAATATAAACAAGCTGTTGTGTATCCATGGGGGTAGCCATTCAAATTGAAATAGAGCTAAATGGCACAGGTTATATAGCAGGTAACAGATAAGCTCTGTAGAACGCCATTGTATGTGCAGTGTAGCTGTTCTCTGCAATGTAACTAAGAAACAGACCTAAGGATAGGCTGAAGAGACATGTACCTAGGGAACTAAGGATAGGCTGAAGAGACATGTACCTAGGGAACTAAGGATAGGCTGAAGAGACATGTACCTAGGGCGCAGAGGTGGTGGGGCACCAGGCATGTACTCTCTTCTGCCACCTTCCCCTAGTTCAGACCTTTGTGTCCCCCACCTTGGCAGCTGTTCACTTATCCTTTGCAATCTTCTGCTTCATGCACGTGAGGAGGGAGGCGTCATAGTCGGCCAGGTTGCCTAGGGTGCCCAGCACTGACTGTGCCTTTTCTTTTTTTAAATTGGAAAGGCTGCCTAATGACTTGCTAAGGTCAGTTGGATAAAAAGTTGGGCATAAAGCAAAATAATTTTAAAAAATTAAAACCAATTGCAAATTGTTTTAATATCACTGTCCATATCATACTAAAGGTTAATTTAAAGGGGTGATTAATCTTTAAGTTAGCTTCTAGTATGTTATAGAATGGCTAATTGTAAGCAACTTTTCAATTGGCCTTTATTTTTTCTTATTTAAAGTTTTTGAATTATTTGCCTCCTTCTGACTCTTTCCAGTTTTCAATTTTTAATTGTAATTGCTACTTTTTATTTCTTATCTTTCTAGTCAGGCCCTCTACTTTTCATATTCCAGTCTCTCATTCAAATCATTGCATGTTTGCGAGGGTAATTTGGACCCAACAACCAGATTGCAAAACCTGAAAAAGCAAACTGGAGAGATACTGAATAATAAGCTAAATAACTCAAAACCACAAATAAAAAAACATTGAAATCAACTTCAAATTGTCTCAGAATATCATTCACTACATCGAACTAAAAGTTAATTTAAAGGTCAACTACCCCTTTAAAGGTGAACTTCCTATTTTAAATCAGTGGGATTATAAGAAAATGTGCAGTTGATTTTTTCTAATTACTGAGGGCTCATTTACAAATGCGGGTGTTAAACTGCAGAAGTGTAGTTGCCCATAGTAACCAATCCTCAATTAATTTTGTTCCATCTACTAACATTAAATACATTAAATAATAAGGTGAATTTCATAGTTTACGCATATCTGTACTGCCAATTCATATCTCAATATCTCTTATAGAATTCCATTTTCATCGATTGTTAGCCCATGGATGCAAAAGAAACCTCAAGTTCCTGCAATCATCCATCCTGGCAGAGCCCTGATGGAAGCTTCATCAAGACAATTCTAGAGAAAGGATCAGGTGTGGACAAGCCTAAAGAATGCTCCATATGCAAGATATTTGTTGATCCCCTTTCTATATCATCTGCTGATTCCTGCACCATAAAAGGATTCAGCTACCCAACAGGATGCTGGTTTCAAGCAGAGCTTGGTGAAGGAGAGACACCTCTGGATTGCCTGGTTGATCAGTGTTTAGAGACTATGCTTTCTGGAGAAGTGTGTCAGGTGGAGACAGCAAAAGGCATGAAATTCAAATTACGCTTGGCAAGTTTTGAAAATGGGAAAGAGCCATGGGAAATGGATACAAATGAAAAAATCCAGAGGGCCATGGGGGACCATGAAAAAGGTGGAAAGGCTTACAGGGAAGGCTGTATAGAAGTAGCAGAGAGGAGATATTCTAGAGCACTCAGGCTATTGGCCTGCATCCCAGAAGAGGCAGTGAAAGAAAGAATAACACTCCTTGCCAACTTGGCTGCGTGTGATCTCAAGATGGGACGTATGAGCGAGGCAGAAAAAAGGTGTTCACGGGTCCTGGAAAAGGAACCTGGCTATGTTAAGGCACTTTACCGGAGAGGGATGGCTAGAGCAGGAATGGCAGACTGGAAGGGGGCAAGAAAGGATTTTGAAGCATTGCTGCGATTGGATCCAGCAAACAAAGAGGCTCAAAGAGAGTTAATAAAAGCACGTGAAGGGGAGAAGAAGGAACAGCTAAAAATAAGCAAAGCCCTAGGGAAGATGTTTATTTAAATAAACAAAGTAGACATTCTATTTGAAAGCATTGTTCCCAACTTTACCCAAGAAAATAGGAAACTTAAACATGGCACCATGATAATATAATCATTAATGTATTTCACATCCATGCTGTTTCTTAGAGATGCTATATCTAGAAATGTCTAAATTTTTTTTGGGAAGACTTGATTGCAAGGCCAAAAAAAAAAAAAAAAAAGAAAGAGAACACTTATACCAGCCGAAGGCAACCACAAGTATTTAGCAGGGAAGATCTGTGTCTCCAAAGATGCCCCAGTAGCTCCACATCTTCTTTTGTGCCGATCTATTGTACATGCTCTGTGCTGCTGTCACTTACTGAGCTTAGGGACCCACTCACAATATACAGTACACATAGAATAGAAATGTCACAATATACAGTAAGGCTGATAAGTAATTACAGATAATTACTACATGGCAGTGCAACTAGCATCAGAATTTAATAATCAGCCCTGTAGCTTCAGCTGTAGCATCAGTGACAAGTTTGAAGCCCTTTGAAATTCGATTATTTAACTATATATCTGACAATTTAGCTTTAACAGTTAGTATCGAACACAAACGTATATTGCCACCTTAAGACTTTTGCAACATTGTTATAAAATTAACAACCAGCAATTGTTTTTACAAATAACTAAATGCACTGAAAATACTTCATAAATGCATACTGGAAAGTTTCTTGAATTATGTTTTCTTTTATTAGGCAAGTCTTTATTTTGGGGTTGACTTGCCCTTTAAGACTAAGTGTGAAATTCCAAGCATGATGACACAACAAAGACATATCTTAGTCAACAGTGCATTGTATACGAAGAATAAAACAAATCGAGTGACATTACATCATTTGCTTATCTCTTTTGCTTCTAATAAATTGTTCTTTATTCTTTTAGGAGAAAGCTGGATATGACCTGTAGGGTAATGGCATGTGGGGCTTTTTGATGCCCAAACATAATCGCCTCTCGAGGGGGACAACAGAACCCTCAAAAATACCTTTCTTTTGAAGAGCACTAAATAGCCATGTCCCTGCAGGTGCATAAGCTTTATTACTCAAAAAATGCTGCCTGAGAGGCAGTAAAAAAGCGCTTTGTTTTTCTGAAGTCGTCTGAAGTTTCCTCTTAAGGAAATTCGGCCGACTTCGTAAAAACGAAGAGCCACTTAAGTTTTACCTTCAGCCATTCTCTGTACTGCATCTGGGAAAGCATTTAGAGGAGACTGCCCACGGTAAAGGAGATTAATTTTAGGGTGACTACCCATCTCATCTGCCATCACCCTAAACTCTTTGCATGGCTTCTGAGAGGCATACTGGAGCAGCCAAATGGATTCTGTGAAATACAGTTTTATTTCTTCTCCCAGCAGGCAAATAGCCAGGGGAGCTCTATAATAAGAAGCATGCTGTCAGACTAAATTGTGTTTACTGCAACGAATATGTAAAACTGTGTAAATGTTTGGGTTTTTTTGGGTGGAAGTGGAGGTCATTTTAGTACTTGGGGCATTGTATTAGAAATATTGATTTTACTTTATGGCAAAAACTAGGGTCCTGGCTTTCTTTATGGTAGGGACTGTTGGTATACACTTGGGATCAGAGCACATGTCTTACAAGATATGTCAGATGGCTCAATTTAATGCACCATTCTCTGGAGAGGTCTATGTCTGATTTAGCTACGAGTGATTAAGATGTAAAGGTTACCAAAGAGCAAACAAAATTATAGAAATTTAGAAAAACAAACCTTAATCGAAGAGAAGGAGGGTAGAGTCCTGCAGCGGGTCTGGTACCCGCGGGTTACCCACAAAAACCTGCGGTACCCTGTGAGTTGCAGGTAGAAGTTCCAGGTGCGGGTATAGATGTGGGTCTGCTGATTTTTACTCCTTTTTTCTGATCACGCCTACTTCCGATGATGTCACTTCCGGTTTACAATGACAGCATTTCCTGATTCTTGATGGTCAGCAGGTCCGGGTTGCAGATAAGGTACTTGCGGGTTGGGTAGCGGGTCCAAGCGGGTAAGAATGGGGGTTGCGGGTATGGGTTCCAAAAAATCGTCCCGCGCAGGACTCACAGGAGTGTCATAATGCAATGAGAGAATCCTTGTAAAATATGCTAAATCTTTTTTCCACAGTGTAAAGGATTATTAATAAACTAATGTGGTGAGCAAACAACTTAAAGCATGCCTGAATGTATCCTAGACGGGCATAAGTCAAAAAGAAGCCCAAAACAAAACTGTTTTATCCTGTCCTATATTAACAGGATAGTGATAGTGTTTTGGCCTTCAATGGGACAGAACGACTGTACTTGCTATAATGGAAATTTTTATATATGTATAGCAGCTGCAGTTATTTGTTTGAGACCCTGCCCCGCGAATCTTAAAAAGTTGATTGCATGAAAATAGTAAAAAAAAAAAAACTTGAATGCAGCAAAAACACATTCTCCTCATAGTTTTCAATGAGGCTACTAACTTTGAAATAAATGTGAAAAAACTCAAATTAATAAAAATATAATTGTGCCTAGGACAAATGCCATTGATTTCTAAATAAACTCACCCGCTTTTAGATGCACCTATCTCTTAATAAATCTTGAACATTTAAGATTTGCAAACTTGAATTAGAATTTATGAGGTGTAATACAAAAAAACTTCTCAAAATTTTAATGTTAATAAATCTGCCCCCATAATACACATACAATGTGCTTTTTTGCAGCAGGTGGCTCAGCCTTGAAAATTCATATGTGCTATTTTCATTATGTGGTCTTTATGTTATTATATGGTTTGTATGTTAAGTAGACCCTTGACATTCATATTTAAGGGATCCTGTCAAAATGAATCAGTTAATAATGCTACTCCAGCAGAATTCTGCACTGAAATCCATTTCTCAAAAAAACAAACAAGATTTTTTTAAATTCAATTTTGAAATCTGACATGGGGCTAGACATTTTGTCAATTTCCCAGCTGCCCCCAGTCATGTGACTTGTGCCTGCACTTTCTGGCAGGCTGCTGTTTTTCCTTCTCAATGTAACTGAATGTGTCTCAGTGGGACATGGGTTTTTACTATTGAGTGCTGTTCTTAGATCTACCAGGCAGCTGTTATCTTGTGTTAGGGAGCTGTAATCTGGTTACCTTCCCATTGTTCTTCTGTTTGGCTGCAGGGGGGAAAAAGGGAGGGGGTGATATCACTCTTAAGCTGGCCATAGATGCAAAGATCCGATCGTACGAATCATCGTACGATCGGACTTTCCCATCTCCCAACCCGCCACTAACCATTCAGATCAAAGTCTTACCAGTCAGATTAGTTAAAGAACAGATCAGCAATGTTCTGCCCCTGACAGCAATCGTACGATATCTATGTCCAACCAAAGCTAGTGACAGTCTCCCATTGAAAATCGTACGATCGGCAATACACGCAGAGATATTATCGGCAGCCGACAGAAATTTTCTAACCTGTCCGATCGACCAAACGACCGATCTCCGCCGGACGAAAAATGTCGGGACTCTCCACACACGTTCCGAAAATCGTACGAATCCTCGATTCGTACGATCAGATCTTTGCGTCTATGGCCAGCTTAACTTGCAGTACAGCAGTAAAAGAGTGATTGAAGTTTATCAGAACACAAGTCAGATGACTTGGGGCAGCTGGGAAATTGACAATATGTCTAGGCCCATGTCAGATTTCAAAATTGAATGTAAAAAAATGGATTTCAGTGCAGAATTCTGCTGAAGCAGCACTATTAACTGATTTATTTTGAAAAAAAAATTTTGCCCATGACAGTATCCCTTTAGGATGTTTTAGGTTAATACATAATAACATATGGAGATAAGATTTAGTAAATTGCAAGCTTTGAGGTTATTTTTTTAAATATTAATTAAGCCTATATTTTCAAGAAAGCACTGCAGTTGGGCAGTTTGGAGTAAAAAGACACATTTACCCATGGATTTGTCAGAATGTGTTCTTTCCAAAAATGTATATTTTCCTGAGGTAAGCCTACTGCAAGTAGATTCCTAGAATGTTGCTTTGGAAATGTGGTAGTGTACTGTTCCGTTTTTTACATATATTCAGAATAATAGCAGTCTGACATCACTGACCTGATCACTGTTTTTGGTAGAAATAAAATTCCTACAAATAATTTACTAATAGGTGTAGTAGAGTAATAGAAAACCAACAGACCCATCAGTCATGACATGCAGTGCTGTGTAACTAAATCATTAATCGAGGCTATTTCAGAATAATAATAGCTTGTTCCAAATAATAGCAGTGTGCAGTTCAATTAGTGAGGTTATTTCTGTGAAAAAACAGGTGTCAATTACGGCCCTTATTTAAGGAAGGAAGGAAGGCAGCAAATGTTGTGCATACTGGTTATAGTGCATTTTGCATCTGAGTAAAATGGGTAGTTCAGACATTGTTCAGAACAGCGTACTTTGATTAAAAGTATATAAAAGGTATGTAGCGTGAGCTGTCTATATAGCCAGACATTCCAAACTTTCTGAATTTTCATATTGTTATGTAGCAAGGCAGTTAGTTTTTCCATCTCTGTGGTCCACCATAGATTTTTTTTTTTGGTAACACAGGGCATACCGTGTCCATTTATTTGGTATGAGGCATCTTGTTGTCAAGCACAGGTGCACACGGAATCGATATTCACTGTTTGTAAGTTGGGTTTATGAGAGAGAAAAGCTAGCCAGGGGTCTGGTTTTTGGTTGGTAGCCACCAGGGCCGGACTGGCAATCTGTGGGTTCTGGCAAATCCCAGAGGGGCTGCTGTAAGGTGCCATAGACAGTCATCATTTAGTGGGATGGTGGGGGGCTTTTTGGGCCTCAGTGTGAGCTGTTTGTAGGCAGGACCGCCATCAGAAATCGCAGGGCCCCATACGACAAAATTTCCTGGGCCCCCTGGGCTGCACCCACTGCAAGCCCCACCTACAGGTCCGCCCTCTCCACCCCACAGGTCCGCACCACACAGTAAAAAAACAAAAAAAATATAGGTGGCTAGGGTTCCCACATGTTAATAAAAAATAAAAAGATATCGGTGGTCAGGGCCCCCCATAAAAAAACATTTGTGGCCAGGGCCCCCCCATTAAAAAAATATTGGTGGCTAGGACCCCACATGAGAAAAAAAATTTGGTGGCCAGGGCTCCCCCCTCCCACATTATGAGAAAATTGGTGGCCAGGGCCCCTTAAACGTCCATGCCTTCCCGAAGTCAGCTCTCAGAAAGATGGGGGGCCCGGCTAATCAAGTAAGTGTGGCGTTGCTGGGCCCGCCTTACCCTCGGGGTCCCCTACAACTCTCCCCCCTGTCCCCCCGATGGCTGTCCTGTTTGTAGGGTTGCCACCTTTACTGAAAAAGATTACCAGCCGGTGGGGGCGGCACAAAAATTAGCGGAGCCACGCATTGCGCTGCAAAAGGGGGTGGAGCAAAATCGCACGATGTCCAGAACACTGGAAAAAAGGTTTCTGCACGAAAAAGTTCTGCACCAATTGGGGGCAGGCCAAGTGCTTTTTTTTTTAAAGGGTATTACCTGCAACTGCATTGTAGGTAAATTTGTAATACCGGGGGGGGGCAACCCTAGCTGTTTGGGCCTCTGTGTACCTGAAACGCCAGGGCTTATGTTGATTCCCAGTCCTGGCCTGGTAGCCACAGTTTCATATATAATATCATTGCATAGTTTTTTTTCTGTTATGGGGGGGTTCCACCATGTCCATTTCAACAGTGGCATCCAATAACCAGAAATTTGGCTAGTAGATTACCAGGACCGGCTTTTTGCCACGACTGGTATCGCGTGGGCTGCTGCCTGAGGAAGTTTCTAATTTGCCTCCTAGCAACAGCACCCCTGTACATCATTCAGACATGTAGGTTAGGGGTAGTCAGCACATGTCTGGGACCATCTTCTCAGAGGCAAGCAGTAAAGACAGGATTCAGCTGCACCTCCTGATACTGCAGTCTGTTCCTTGTATCAGATTTTCAATTTAACACAAGGTGCAGAGCCTAACCCTATAATGCAAGCACTTTGCTCAAGTGAGCACTAAGTTAGTGCCCTAGGGTAACATAAATGGCACCTAAATTGTTATATAAGCTTGTCTGTACTGGTAGAAGGCATACTCTCCAAGACCTTTTGATCACACTGCACTCACCCCTGTGGGGCTTAGTTAATTGCATTTGTACCGCATTCAATTGAAACAGCTGCGGCAGCTTCCAGACTGTTACAGTACATTTCCTTGAATTGTTATCACTAATTGAAAGCCTTTCTGATTGATATGAAAACGTCTGGGGAAAAAAAAAAAGCTGAGCCTGCGAGGGAACCTGAGAAATGGGCGGGCATAGAAGCTGACAGTTTCCTCTGTGTCCATTAGCTCCAGCCCACAGCTCGATCACGTGACTGTAACATCCCCAAAGCTCCTCCAGTCTAGCAAGATTTCCGGATCTACCTAAACACGGATATCGGCTCCCGGTGATGTCACGTGCCTTCCTTCAATTTCACCGTGTGCAACTGTGGGATCTACGTCATCTGTCTCAGGTACCGAGTGATTGATGTGGCTAGTGACGCAATGGCTCATTTACACCGTTTTACTTCCGTGTTTTGGAAGTGGAAATAGCACAAGTGCCCTCTGTCTATGTATGTGCTGAGTGATATCGCTAATACATCATTATTATTATTATTATTATTATTATTATTATTAAGGAATATAAAGCCTATAAAGAATAATACTCAGGAAGCACAGAATGATGCAGAATGTAGTGTAATAGCTGCAGTGTTCTCCCCAGGGGCTTTTTCTTTAAACCTCCCAGGAGTTAAAATGAAACAAATAATTGCATTTAGTCTGACATTTGCATTGCCTGATCATTGTTAGTGACAAACACACAATGCCTTCCTTAGTCTACTGCTTGCATGGATGAGTTCCTTACTTGTAACTTTCACATACCTCCCAACTGTCCCTTTTTCGGAGGGACAGTCCCTCTTTCGGAGGGACAGTCCCTCTTTTGACAGCTCAACCCGCAGTCCCTCATTTGTACTGGAAAGTCCCTCTTTTCTCTGCACTGAACAGCCAGAAAAAGAAACAAAGTTTCTCACTTAATTGGCTTTTAGCAGAGAGCCCAGAACACCTAACAGGTGCAAATAAGATACTTTGTAACAATTTTGAGACACAAAAACACAGTTTAGATAAGGAGAAATATTTTCAAACTTTCATAACCTGACAAATTTTGTAAAACAAACATGGTAATTAGGGGGTGTGGCCACAGAAAGGGGTGTGGTCAAAAAATTGCTGTGCTACATGCGGAAAAAATGTTTTTGTCCCTCTTTTTACTTCCAAAATGTTGGGAGGTATGCTTTCAGTTTGAGATCATCCCTGAGAAAGTCCCCTTCCCCTTCCACTGAATGTGGAGAGGTGGAACAGATATCTAAGTAGCAGTGCTGTCTCCTGTGCTGTTCTCCTTTTGACAAGTAGTCTTTGGCTGGCAGCAAACAGCAGATGTGATCACTCTGTGAACTCACGCACAACAAAGTGAGCAGCGCTGATTGTGTCTGAGCAAGGATATCTCAGCTCAAAGAGTCTTTTCCAAATTTAGTGACTCGTCTAATCATACTGGTGAGTACAGCTGAATTTAGGGCTTTAGCACACAAGGAGATTTAGGGTAGGACTCCACGAACGATTTCGGTGGGATCCGACGTGCTGCGACAAAAATAAGGTAAGAGATAGAATTGTCGCATCATTGTTCCGACCAACACAACAGTTGGATACAGATGCTGCATGCTGCGTCTGAATCCGACAGTCACGTCGGATCAACGCTGCAACACCATGCGACAACTCTATCTCACCGCAGCGCGTCGGCTTGATCAGAAGTCGTTTGTGGAGGCCTACCTTAAGCCGCTGGCGACTAATCGCCCTCTTCTTAGGGGCGACAATCTCCCCGAACTGCCCTCCGCCTGCTAAAATCAAAAATCGCCTGCTACTATGCACTCGCGATGCTTCGATTTCCGAAGTCGCCGTGAGTGCATTGCTGCAGGCAATTTTTCATTTTAGTAGGGGGAAGGCAGTTTCGGGGACATTTTCGCCCTGAAGAAGAGGCGATTAGTCCCCAGGCGACTAAATCGCCCTGAAGAAGAGGCGATTAGTCCCCAGGCGACTAAATCTCCCCGAATCTGCCCTTGTGCTAAAGCTCAAAGGAGAAGGAAAGTCTTCTTGCACTTGGGGCTGCCATGTTAGGCTGATTTTCCTTCCAATAAGGATGTTGTATCTTAGTTTGGATCAAGTACAGGTATAGGATCCGTTATGATGAATTTCTAGTAGACTTATGGTATGAAGATCCAAATTACGGAAAGACCCATTATCCGGAAAGTCCCAGGTCTTGAGCAGTCTAGAAAATAGGTCCCATAGCTGTACAAGGTACTGTTTTATTATTACATAGAAAAAGAATCAGTTTTAAAATTTTGCATTATTTGATTATAATGGAGACTATGGAAGATGGTCTTTTCCGTAATTCGGAGCTTTCTGGATAACAGGTTTCCTGATAACCTATCCCATACCTGTACTGCACATGATATATTTTTTCATCCCACCTGGCAGAAAAAAAATCCTGGGAGAAAACAAGGTAGCTGCAAATTTTCTCAGTCCAATTCATGCGATAATGAAATAAAGATCCAGTCTGTTATGTTTAAGAACTGGGTCCACTTATATGCCCACTAGCAAAGGGAAAAAACCTGGCCTCAACTGATATCTTGCTGCATTATTAAATTCTGATGCTAGTTGCACTGGTTTCTGTGCTGACATGTAGTAATTTTCTGTATTAATTACTAATGAGTGTTATATTGTGACATTTCTATTCTATGTACTGTACATTGTGTGAGGTCCCTAAACTCAGTAATTGACAGCAGCACAGAGCATGTGCAGTTAATCAGCAGAAAGGAAGATGGGAAGCTACTGGGGCATCTTTGGAAACACTGATGTTTACTGCTAAAGGACTGTGGTTGCCTTGGGCTGGTAAAAAAAACCCAAAACATAATGTACAACATTTCTAGCCTACTTCTTTAGTTATGCTTTAGTTCTCCTTTAATATTGGCTTGGCTGATTTCTTGTGCAACCATAATATTCATGGCTATATTCAAGGATATATATATATATATATAGTTTTTATTTGTTTATCGATAGGTCTGTAGCTGTATGTGCATATACAGTAAATATACTGAGGCTCATTTGAAAGGGTTGAATTTAAAGGGATTCTGTCATGATTTTTATGGTGTAGTTTTTATTTCTACACTGCAACTAATTCATTCTACCATCAAGTGTATTTTTTTTTTTTAATTTATAATATTGGTGTGTAGGCAGCCATCTCAGGTCATTTTGCTTGCTCATGTGCTTTCAGAAAGAGCCAGCACTTGGAACTGCTTTCTGGCAGGCTGTTGTTTCTCCAACTCAATGTAACTGAATGTGTCTCAGTTGGACTTGGCTTTTTACTATTGAGTGCCGTTCTTAGATCTACCAGGCTGATCTTGTGTTAGGGAGCTGTTATCTGGTTACCTTCCCATTGTTCTGTTGTTAGGCTTCCGGCAGGGGGGGGGGGAGGTGGGTGATATCACTCCAACTTGCAGTACAGCAGTAAAGAGTGACTAAAGTTTATCAGTGCACAAGTCACATGACTGGGGGCAGCTTGGAAACTGACAATATGTCTAGCCCCATGTCAGATTTCAAAATTAAATATAAAAAAATATATTTGCTCGTCTGAGAAACTGGTTTCAGTGCTGAATTCTGCTGGAGCAGCACTATTAACTGATGCATTTTGAAAAAATCCCCCATATTTTCCCATGACAGTATCCCTTTTATCTTTTTTCTTTTAAGGAGAAGGAAAGGCTGGAGACACTTGGGGGTGCCAAACGTTAGGCACCCCCAAGTGATTGTAGCGACTTACCAAAAACCCAGGGCCGGTGCTCCTATTGGGAGAAATCTGCACCGGCCCCGGGTTATAGGAGTGAGCACCACAGAGAAATCTACTTCCGTCTTCGCGCAGCTGCACATGCGCATTAGAACTAAAAGCCGAACTTTAACGTCGGCTTTTTCGTTCAAATGCGCATGCGTCAGTCCGGGGAAATGCGCATCTGCGCGAAGACGGAAGTAGATATCTCCTTGGTGCTCGCTCCTATAACCCGGGGCCGGTGCAGATTTCTCCCAATAGGAGCACCGGCCCTGGGTTTTTGGTAAGTCGCTACAATCACTTGGGGGTGCCTAATGTTTGGCACCCCAAGTGTCTCCAGCCTTTCCTTCTCCTTTAAGCATTATTAACTATGTAACTATACTTTACATACCATTCTGTTCCTCAGGCCCCAGCACCACGTTTACGGCACATGTGGCCTACTTTGTGCTTGGGGGAAAAATAGGGAGGGTCTTATGTAGAATTTGGCATAGATTTTCTCTATTTGACTCTGCTGTGACAGGTGCAGACTTGTGTAAATAAATGCCCATTTTTATGTCTTGCAAAACTTTTGAGTTCCATAGTACAAGATATTACCTGTTAAATAAGATTATGCTGCCTTGAAGAAGCTACTGTGTGACTGTATATAGATTGTTCTTTGATTGTTATCTTGAAAGGTCTGGGAGTTCAAATTTAGCACCAAAGTATTACATAATTTAGACTCTTGTACTACTACTTCTGTAATACATATTCACTTCTACCCATTTATTCCAGGTACCCAAATACATGCATTCATAAAGCAGCTGTAAAAGGTCACAATGGGAACAGAGCTTTTGCTGAATGACTTGGATACAAAATTCTGTGCTGACAATCTACTGACCAGCGAAGATTGGGGTATATTTATAAAAGCCATTTTGTTTGATATACAGTGTATGTTTATATGTGCTTAGGTGTGTACTCACTTGCTTAAAGGGATTCTGTCACGACTTTTATGATGTCGTTTTTATTTCTAAATTACATTCACTCTACAATATACAATTTTATTCCTGAACCAACAACTATGTTGTTTTTTTAGTTGTTATATTGTTGTGTAGGTAGTCAGGTCATTTTGCCTGGTCATGTGCTTTCAGAATGAGCCAGCACTTTAGGATGGAACTGCTTTCTGACATGCTGTTGTTTCCCCTACTCAATGTAACTGAATGTGTCACAGTGGGACCTGGATTTTACTATTGAGTGCTCAGATCTACCAGGCAGTTTTTATCTTGTGTCAGGGAGCTGCTATCTGGTTACCTTCCCATTGTTCTGTTGTTAGGCTGATGGGGGGAAAGGTAGTGGGATGATATCACTCCAACTTGCAGTACAGCAGTAAAGAGTGACTGAATTCTATCAGAGCACAAGTCACATGACTGGGGGCTGCTGGGAAACTGACAATATGCCTATCCCAATGTCAGATTTCAAAATTAAATAGAAAAAAATCTGTTTGCTCTGTTGAGAAACGGATTTCAGTGCAGCACTATGAACTGATGCGTTTTGAAAAAAAACATTTTTTCCCATGACCGTATCCCTACAAAATATGGCTCAGCTGTGTCACATTCAGTGCATTCATCTTACCGAATAATAAGCAATAATTCACCTTTCAGTTTTAGGGTCCAAGATAAGCAGTTACCTGTATAATCACGGGGAGAGTGTCTATCAGATTGGCTCCACTTCTTCTAGGCAAAAGGACCCCCCTATAAGATATATTGGATCATTCATCTGACACCCAACTGCTTAATGAAGAGAGAATGAAGAGAAACAAATGCTGAGAGAGGAATAGTGAAGATGAACTTGATTATTTCAGAAACAATGCAGAATCTTTAATTTATTGTATTTAGAAAGTTTCTTATTTCAGTATGCTGTAGCTTGTATTTTTCATTTTCATGATAGTTCCCCTTTATGAAAAAGCAACGCCCTTGGAAAGCCTTTTTGTGGCTGTGAGATCATTAACAGGGACATGGGACTAGTTTGGTGCAAAGATGCTGAGGTAGTCCTAGCGCTTCTATGGGCTCAAGGATGTTATTTATTAGTAATTAGTTCAGATGTGAAGCAAGTAGCCACTTAAAAATAGCACAGTTTTAGCAAGCATTAGAGTTGTATATGAATGAGGCGAATTTGCTCAGTGAATTATTATGTAGAGCTGTTATCTTCTGGACCTTGTAGGGGGTATTGAAACCCATATCCAACTTCATGAACATGTATTTAAAGTATTGATCAGTGTGTGTGCCGATAACTATTTATAAAGAACTCTTCCTTCTTAGAAACAGGACTTTATAGTTACCTAGATGAAGCAGATGAGAATGTGGAGCTGTTTAACCACTATCCTCTTCAGCTGGTAAGGGACTTTTGGCTCTCTTCTTCTGGAAATGTCCTTCTTTCTTTCTTGATTATTAATTAACCTAACCTTATTTCCTATGCAGTTTGACAGTCACATGGATGTTGATTCCTGTTCCATGTCATCTTCCTGGGATGAGATCCGCAGCAAGAATTTATCAGGTAGCATAATAAATAATACTATAACATTTTGTACTGTACTGTTTCATTTCTAACAGTGTATAATGTTTAATCATTTCTAACTCATATTTCTTGTACAAAAATGTTATCATGCTGTCTATCATACAAACAAAATGTACCTTTAAAGTGATGCAATTAAGATTAAATCTCTCTCTCTCTCTCTCTCTCTCTCTCGTCTAGGAATATAAAGTTATATGGTTTTTATTGCATAAAACTGGGTTACAGGACAAGGTCCTGGTGGGCCCTGCAGTCCTGAGTGTGTCTGGTGGCAGGTGTGTTTGTGGTGGGTGGGGTTTTGCTGTGGTGGGGTGTGTGGCATTGGCAGGGGAGGGGCAAGGGGTAGTCCACAGCAGGTCCTCCAGTGGGCCAAAGGCTCTCAAATCTGACACTGGGTTCTCTATAAGCTAAAGACCCCCATACATGGGCCGATAAAAGCTGCCGATAGACCGAGTCGGCTTATTAAACTGGCTTCCGCGATCGATATCTGCCCGAAAGTTGGCCAGATCTCTATCAGGTAGGTTAAAAAAATCCCTTCAGGATTGAGGCCGCATCTATGTGTGTATGCGGTCCCGAGTTCTGACCTCCCGTATCGGATCCATTATAATCCGATCTTTGGGCCGCAGGGCCCACAATTGGATCAGCCCAATATCGCCCACTTCAATGCGGGCATATCGGAGAGAGATCCGCTCGTTTGGCTACAAACAAGCGGATCTCTAGGCCTTTGGCCACCTTAAGACAGTTGCAACACTCTTTTACTGCTTTGTGATAACAAAATCTAGCAAAATATTTGTTTTGCTCTTAATTAAAAGAATAGAATGTATTTGAATCTTTCTTTTGATATTGCTCATTAAAATGGATATATAGGGCTCCTTAAGAGTAAGGGTGGTGGCAGACGGGGGGATTAGTCGCCCATTGACAAATCTTCTTTACTGCTGGCGACTAATCTCCCCGAAAAGCCTTCCCACCGCCAAGGATACGAAACGCCGGCGGGATGGCATACAAATCAATTTGATTTTTCAAAGTCGCCCAAAGTTGCCTTGCGAAAAATCGGAAGCCATAAGTATGCCTGAGACAATGTAAACAAGATGCATTAAACTTATAAACGATATAAATTAGTGATTCTGTCATAATTTTTATCATGTAGTTTTTATTTTAAAATTATATTGTTTACACTCCAAATAATTCATTGTACATATAAAATTTCATTCCTGAACCCGCAAGCTTATTTTTTTTAGTTGTAATATTGGTGTGTAGGCGCCATCTCAGGTCATTTTGCTGGTAATGCGCTTTCAGGAAGAGCCAGCACTTTAGGATGGAACTGCTTTCTGGCAGGCTGTTGTTTCTCCTACTTAATGTAACTGAATGTGTCTCAGTGGGACCTGGATTTTTTAAAATCCACGTCCCAGTGGGACCTGGATTTTACTATTGAGTGCTGTTCTTAGATCTACCAGGCAGCTGTTATCTTGTGTTAGGAAGCTGTTCTCCGGTTGCCTTCCCATTGTTCTGTTGTGGGGGAAAGGGAGGGGGTGATATCATGCCAACTTGCAGTAAAGAGTGACTGAAGTTTATCTGAGCACAAGTCACATGACTGGGGGCAGCTGGGAAACTGACAATATGTCTAGCCCCATGTCAGATTTCAAAATTAAATGCTAATATCTGCGCTTTTGAGAAATAGATTTCAGTGCAGAATTCTGCTGGAGCAGCACTATTAACTGGTGTTTTGGAAAAAAAAATGTTTTTTTCCCATGACAGTGTATCCCTTTAAGGATGCACACAATTCAGGATTTGATTGAGGGTGTGTCTGAATCTCCACACTTTTTGCAAAATAAGTCTTAGTTTGAATCAAAATAACAAACTTCAGTAGACCTAAAACTTCAGAAAACAAAGTATGATAATAAAAATAGAAATTATGATGTGATGACAATATCACTTGATATTGTCATCACATCATACAATTACCCTTGATAATTTTCTGAATTTGGATAGCCTCTGTCCATAAAATAACTTTTCTAAATCCGTTTCTTTTCTGCTTCCACTATACACACTACATGAATTTCTTTTTTCTCCCCTCATGCAGGAGATTACTGACACCCTCGCCTGTATGACACACAGGAAGCTAAATGAGGAGGTTCAGAACTAAACTGGTACTGTGCATGGTTTTCCTCTCCTGCTTTATTTGCAGTTCATTGATGTGCAAATGTAGCAGAACAGCAGGGACATGTGCAGCACCAGTTCAGTCCTGAACTTCCTGCGTGTCATAAAGGCACAGAAATTGAATATTTTTGTTGTTACTGACACGGAGTGTTCACATTCTGACAATTGTACAAACTGGCTGTTTTATGCAGTGTTCAGGGATGTAGTTCCCTCTAAAGCTGGCCACAGACGCAAAGTTCCGATCGTACGAATCAATGTACGATCGGACTTTCCCATCTCCCGACCTGCCACTAACCTTTCGGATCAAAGTCTTACCGTTCAGATCAAATAAAGTAGTTACAGAACAGATCAGCAGATGTTCTGCCCCTGACAGCAATCGTACAATAGTTATGTCCGACAAAGCTGGTGACAGTCTCCCACTGAAAATAGTACGATCGACAATACATGCAGAGATATTATCGGCAGCCGACAGAAATTTTCTAACCTGTCCGATCTCTGTCCGATCTCCGCCGGACGAAAAAAATGTCGGGACTCTCCACACAAGGTCCGAAAATCATACAAATCCTCGATTCGTACGATCAGATCTTTGTGTCTATGGCCAGCTTAAGTCTTTATAGTGTGTATGTCAGAAATGGTAGACTCATTACTGTTCCCTTGTTGTGAAATAGTACTTAGAGCAGGGCTGTTCACTAGGCTTGGATTTGGCCCTCCAAGAAATTCTATTTCATCCTCAGACTCTCCACTGACCTCATTGGATGGCATCATGATCTGAGGATTAGATCACTAAAATAGTCCAGGTATCATTAACTTGTCATTATCTGTAACCTTTTTATGGTGCCATTGTATCAATGATTGAGATATATCTAGAAACTAAAGAGATCAGCTGGTACCATACTCTCTTATGAGCTGGCCATGTTATTGGTTTTGGCTCTCCAAATATACGTACTGTACCAGTGAACTTAATTGACTTGATAGGCAAGATCATAGCTATAAAGCATGAGAGATCTGCTCCGTTGTGTGTCATAGGAGATAGAATAGACTTACTTTTGCAAGTACAGTGACTTCCCATACATATACATTACACATTCAAGTTTATGATGATATTGACTATATCTTGGCCCACTGAGCACCTTAAAGATGGCAGATAGGAAGAGAAACCTCAAAAGCACACCAATCATCCTTTATTAATCAAGAACAGAAGTTGTCTGGCATGTGCCAGAAAGGTTAGTTCAGAAACAGCTGGAGAACCATAGTTCTGCTATCACTGCTTTCAGTAGGAACTGCATTACTTCAAAATGTTAAACAGGTCCTGACATAAATGAAATATAACATGTAAAGCTTTTGTCTGTGTTTTCACTTTTAGCTTATCCATGTATGCTATACTGGAAGCCACTCAAGTATCTATTGCTTCCAGCCCTGGCTGTTGCCTTTTTTTTCCAACTTGTGAAGGGCATGTTCCATAGATTATTAATTATGAAAGAATGTCTGTAAATCATATATCTTTTTTTTTTTTTTTTTCTTCAGATCTCCTAGTAAAAACTGAACCAGCATCACCATTCTCCTCTTCATCTTCATGTGACTCTTCCTCCTCCTGTGATGCCCTGTATTCAGTGAGTATATGATTTGCTTCACATGCATTTATGCCTGTTTCACCTGTTCTCTAAATACAGAGTGTGAGAAACTGTAATTAATAATGAACCCCAATGAGAGCATATTGTAGGATCCTGTTTCTCTTTAGATTCTTTCAAACGAGTATGGGTTGACTTAGCGTGCAGTTTTTTTTTTTTCTCCACAATGCCAGGGTCTAAACCTTCAATCGGCTCAGGGAACTTGGAGAGAGAAAATCTAGTTATAATTTGAAATATTCTAAACAACTGTTCAATTGGTTATAATTATTTCATTTATATCGCTTTTCCATTATTAGTCTTTATGTTCTGACTCCTGTAGCGAGTGTGTGATCTATGCTGTAACTTGTGCATTACAAAGCAATAAATATACTAAAGAGTAAAATACTACGAGACTATTAATCATCATTCCCCTAGACACACAAGTGAGTCTGCAATTGTATTAGTTACATGATGCTGCTAAATTTGGAAGCAGTAACCAAACCTATTCCGACAGTTCCTTTGTCCTTAAAGCGATTCTGTCATGATTTTTATAATGTAGTTTTTATTTCTGAATTACACTGTTTACATTGCAAACAATTCACTCTACAATATAAAATGTCTTTCCTAAATCAGCAAGTGTATTTTTTAGTTGCAAAATTGGTGTGTAGGCAGTAGGTAATTTTGCCTGGTCATGTGCTTTAAGAAAGAGCCAGCACTAGGATGGAACTGCTTTCTGACAGGCTGTTGTTTCTCCTACTCAATGTAACTGAATGTGTCGCAGTGGGACCTGGATTTTACTATTGAGTGCTGTTCTTATATCTACCAGGCAGCTGTTATCTTGTGTTAGGGAGCTGCTATCTGGTTACCTTCCCATTATTCTGTTGTTAGGCTGCTGGGGAGGGGGGTGATATCACTCCAACTTGCAGTACAGCAGTAAAGAGTGACTGAAATTTATCAGAGCACAAGTCACATAACTGGGGGCAGCTGGGAAACTGACAATATTTCTAGCCCCATGTCAGATTTCAAAATTAAAAAAAAAATCAGTTTACTCTTTTGGATGGAGTTCAGTGCAGAATTGTGCTGGAGCAGCACTATTAACTGAAGCATTTTGGAAAAAAAACGTATCCCTTTAAAGGAACAGTAACGTCAAAAACTAAGTGTTTTAAAGTAATGAAAATATAATGCAGTGTTGCCCTGCACTGGTAAAACTGATCTGTTTGCTTCAGAAACACTACTATAGTTCATATAAACAAGCTGCTGTGGAGCAATGGCGGAAATTGAAAAACGGCTTTATGGCACAGGTTAACGAATGGATAACAGATAACGCCATTAGACAGACAGAGCTTATCTGCTATCTGCTGTGTAACTTGAGCTTTTTCTCCTTTGAATGGCTGCCCCCATTGCTACACAGCAGCTTATTTATATAAACAATAGTAGTGTTTCTGAAGCAAACAGATCCGTTTTACCAGTGCAGGGCAACAGTACATGATATTTTCATTACTTTAAAAAACTTATTTTTTGGTGTTACTGTTCCTTTAAGGTGAAGATGCTGTCTGGCATTTGGTGGCCACTGACACCAGCAGGAAAACAAAAAAATGTGTGCCTTTTACTGTTTGGGCATCAAATGCTTGAAACCTTGACCTGTATTGTTGTATTTAGGCTTTATGTGATAAGAATGGCTATTGTGCTGAATAGGTTCCTCTTACACATTATTCTATGTCTTATGTGTCCTATTTGGGAAGAAAATCTTTGACTAAAATGTTGATTTGGTCTGTTTTTTGCTGAAATGTATTTGTTACTTCTTTGTGTTTCGAATGGAGCTATTGTGATTTCTGGAGCCTGTGTTGTTCTTTGCTACACACAGCAAACTCTTGGGGATATTGAGACTGCTGTAAAGGTTGAGCTTCCTCCATCACCTCCCTGTCAAAGCCACGATTCTTCTCTTTCCCAGTGCAGTGCTTTGCAAATAACACTTCTTCCAGTGCACTCTGGCACAGGTGAGTTTATAATATTAGTGTGTGTGGAATGTTTCCAATTCTAAAGTTTTCCAGGGTTGATTTATTGTTTTAATATCACATGGTTCTGTTTTTCCTTTTCTTTTTTCCTGCCAGACAAGTAATGCTGAGGGTGGCCATGTATGGCCAAACAAGGGGTACATTATAATAATGATGCCCATTTTTTAACGTAGTGACTACATATCTACTATATTATTCTTGGAGCCAGATTTATTTTAAAATGACAATGTCCTAAAAAGTCTTGTGTCCTATCGGTCATTCCCCAGAAGCACAGTAGCATTAGGTTAGCCAGTCACAGCTCTACCTTCATACAGGGAAAGGTGTGCTGCAGTCCTCTTGACAGCTCTACTAGGTATTAGTAAGGTTTTGTTGGAATTTGCATCAAATATGGCATTTAAAGTCACATTTCTTGTGTTTTAAGTGGTGTATAAAGCAATGACAACAAAATTTGGTCCTGGAAACTATATGCAACCTGGCAGCAGTTTGGAAGCCATAATAAAATATCATTGGGCAAACACCTAAAAAGATTTAAAGGTATTAAAGATTAGAATAGCAATAACACTGAAGCTTAAAAGTTGCATTTTCATTGTCAAGATGGAAAATAAGCATAATAGGAAGATTTATAATTATAAAAAAAGCCCAAATGAAAAGTTGTTTTTAATAGTTCCATCCATTAATTAATTTTTTTACATTTTTTTTTATCAATTCTTTATTTTTCGTTTTATTAAACGGGGGGTGGGGGTACAGAAAATAAGGAGGGGGGGGTTGGGAATGTATATAGATGCATACTTAAATACCCTTCAAAATTGGCGCCAAGTGTGACATCCTAGGCAGTGAAAGTCTTACTGAAAAAAAGCATTCCTTTGCATAAACAAAAATGCAGTACATACTTTTCACCACTGGGTGCCATTGCTGTGCAAGTGGATAATGTGTCCAATTTAGTGAAACAATAGTGTCCATTCAAAGAAAGTCCATTCATAAAGACCTGCAAGTTTATACAGGTAAGATACTACAACTTTATCATGCTGTTGCTAACCAATTTCTACATTTCTTAGTTTAAATCTACATCATGTTATTACGTGTAAAAGCCATATCAAGTTAGAAAGCAGCTCAGTACTAGCTGTCCGTTTAACCCTTTGGGTGCCACACAGTGCAGCTCATGGATCCAATAGGCGTCTCCCTTTAATAGGGCATTATCAAAGTCTCCACCTCTCGCTCTGTCAGGTACATGTTCAATAGGCATACATCTGAATGCCGCGGGGCTTAGCCTCAGCCCGATGTTTATATATATATATATATATATATATATATATATATATATATATTTATCTATAAATATATAAAGTATTTTTTTTTTTTAGCTATTGTAAGACTGAAATTGTCTGCAAACAATCTGTACTGTCAATATGTGTTGATTCTTTAATTGTTTTGTATTTGTCAAACTTCTGAATAGCATATTTCTCTTTTAGGTCAGTCTGGATGTCTTTCTAAGTCTAACACCTTTCTGTCCAAGAAGCCACATTTGCAGCCCAGACCTGCTCCAGGGACTAAACCTCCTCCTCCTTCAAACAACAATACCCCACACACCATTATATTACACCCTGTGACAAGCACTCCTCCTGCAGGTCCGCTACCAACAATCACAAGTCTACTTAGCACTGTGCATTCTTTATTTTTCTCTCACTAGAGGCAAACTAAAGCTCTGAAATTATAAATTAGTTGTTGCTAGTTACTTACACGTAGTAGAGACAATACCTTGCCATCCAGATCCATTTGAATCACTGCATATAAAACACTTTACAAAAAAACCCGCAAGAAGCTATTTTCTCTCAGTTACCCATGATCATGCATATAAAGTATTTTACATGCGCTGATTTTAGGTAATTTGAATGTCAAGGTATTTTCAGGAGTTCTGTTGTTGTGGGAGTTGTGCAAATTTCCCACTGGCAACAAAACTCCTTGTGGGTCATTTATAATCACTGGGCAAATTTGCACCTGGGCAGTAACTCATGGCAACCAATCAGATGATTACTTTCAGTGCTCAACTTGCAGCTGGCTGAAAAAAGCTAATCACTGATTGGTTGCCATGAGTTACTGCTTAGGTGCAAATTTGCCCAGTGTATAAAGGAGCCCCCTTGTGTGCCATTGCTCTTATGGCATAGGTCAAGCTAGAAGTAACCTTTTTCTGTTGTGTAAAAAGGAGGTATAATAGTGGGAAGAAAAGATTTTTAAAAAATAGGATTTTGGTTTCTTCTGAGGCAAAGAGCATGAGTGGTATTTTATTTATATTGCCAACAACTGTATATTTGTGCATGTGCTTGTGTACACCAAGGCATTTACCAGTTCAGATCAGGGTAACGAGAATACATGTGTTATTATAATTTTAGCAGGTACATTTTATCCTTGCCTCTGTGTACAAATAACATTTTCACAAGTCTTACATGATTTTGTTTTGTCATTATTTCAGCTTCACCACCAGTGCTCGTCTCCCAGCTCCTTTCAGTACAGAATGGGGGAATCGGAACCCCACCAATTAAACCAGAGGCCAAGACCATTGTGCCAGCCCCCTGTGCCAGTAAAAACAACCCTGGTGAAGTGGATGTGAGTAGTAGGATAACGAGGGAAGCCATAGTATAAATTTAAAGGAGCTGTTCACCGTTTTAGTATGATGTAGAGAGTTATATTTTGAGACAGTTTGCAATTGGTTTTCATTTTTTATTATTTAAGGTTTTTCAGTTATTTAGCTTTTTATTCAGCAGCTCTTCAATTCACATTTTTAGCAACCTGGTAGCTAGAGTCCAAATTATCCTAGCAACCATGTATTGATTTGATTAAGAGACTGGCATATGAATAGGAGAAGCCTGAATTGAAAGATGAGTAATAAAAGACATAACAATACATTTGTAGCCTTACAGAGCATTTGTTTTTTGAAGGGGTCAGCGACGCCCGTTTGAAAGCTGCAAAAAGTCAGAAGAAAAAGGAATATAGGCAAATAAGTTTAAAACTATAAAATATAAATAATGAAAACCAATTGAAAGTTGGAATTAACCATTCTATAACATACTAAAATTTACCTTAAAGGTGAACCACCCCTTTAACTGAGCATGGGGACAAATGATGATGTGAATATGGATTTGCAAAAGAAACCCGTCACTAGCATTTTTACATATATTGTTGTTCATCTGTTTTTCTAATTTTGGGTTAGACTTAAAATAATAATATTAATTAACCAAGTCTGTGAAAAGTGATATGGATGTGTTTTTTTCCTGTGTTTGACTTACAAATGTAGGTAATTCATTGGTTTATGGAGATTTTTTTTTTATTGTTTTATTTTTTTTGCAGCCCAAACTTTTAAAGCGACAGCAGCGAATGATCAAGAACAGGGAATCAGCATGTCAGTCTCGTCGAAAGAAGAAAGAGTATGTGCAGGGGCTGGAAGGAAGACTGCAAGAAACAGAGAGGCAGCTGGAGAATGCCCGATGTGAGAACAGGCAACTGAGGGAGACCGTGCAGCATCTAATGAAAGAGGTAAGAGAAAGATTCATGTACAAAAGCACATGTAGAAAAGGCGTTAGTATGGTATAAAGTGACCTATTTCTTCAAGTTTCACGTTCTCATTTTTAAAGGGGAACTATCGCGAAAATGAAAATTTTATATAAGCTTCCTCATACTGAAGTAAGAAACTTTGTGAATACAATCAATTAAATATTCTGCATTGTTTCTGAAATAATCAAGTTTATATTCACTCTTCATTCTGTCTTCATGCAGCAGTTGGGGGTCAGATGGATGATCCAATATATCTCATAGGGGGGCTCCCTTTCCTAGCAGATGTATTAGAGCTCACTCAAATAACTGATTCCAGTACTAACAAAATAACTGCCTTTTGCACAAATTCTGCATGTAGAGAGACAGGATTTCTGGTGATTTTAATAGTGTGAGCTCTAATGCATCTTTTAGGCAAAAGGAGCCCCCCGATCATATATATGGGATCATTCGTCTGACACCCAATTCCTGAATGAAGACAGAATGATGAATAAACAGATACTGAGTGAGGAATAGTGAAGATAAATGGTACAGAATTTTTAATTGATTGTATTTAGAAAGTTTCTTATTTCAGTATGCTGAATCCAAAATTAAATTTTAATTTTCGCAATAGTTCCCCTTTAAACCTATTTCCTTTTTTTTTCATGCTTTTATAAATCTGTTTTGTATCCCTCAGAATGCATCCCTCCGTGTCTCCTCTGGCAGAAAGGTTGTCTGTGTCATGGTTGTCCTTGTATTTGTTGTTTTCAACTTTGGACCTACAAGGTGGGTTGTATGCAATATGTAGTTAGTAGCTGCAGACATGACATATGACATACATGGCTATCTGCCCTTTAATCTTTATACCCATTTAGTTTGTCTAGTAGTATCCTGGAAGAACCAGGGAGGAGTCCTGAGATTTCCCATCATACCCGTCATTTACTAACTTACCAGAGTGAAGAGGGTGCATCTAAGTCTTCAGGACCTAAGTACTATACTTCACATTCACCTGCCTCTGTAGGAAAGTTCAGGTAGGTTCCAGTTGTGTTATGCATCTGGTTATATACTTCAGCTTTATCACTGGCCTTTGATTTGCCAAGACCTATGTTGCCAGACACCATGCATTGCAGCATAGAAATGCAAAAAAATACTGGCATTCAGTTCCTTGAAAGCAAGTTCCGTTGATTTTATGGTAGTGTCAAGTTTTGTTTTACAACAAACTGTATAACCCATGTAGCTGTCACCCTATAGCTATGCCACCTCCGTTTCATTTAAAGCAACAGTAACAACAAAAAATTTGAGTGTTTTAAAGTAATAAAACAATATCATGTAGTGTTGTCCTGCACTAGTAAAACTGATGCGTTTGCTTCAGAAACACTACTATAGTTCATATAAACAAGCTGCTGTGTAGCAATGGTGGAAATTTAAAAATAGGCTATATGGCACAGGTTAAATAGTGGATAACGGATAACACCATTATGTTCTACAGAGCTTATCTGCTGTGTAACCTGAGCCTTTTCTCCTTTGAATGGCTGCCCCCATTGCTACGCAGCAGCTTATTTATATAAACAATAGTAGTGTTTCTGAAGCAAACACAGCAGTTTTACCAGTGCAGGGCAACACTGCATTATATTTTTATGACTTTAAAATAAAACATTTTCATTTTTTGATGTTGCTCTTCCTTTAAATGAAAACTATACCCCCAAAATGAATACTTATGCAACAGATAGTTTATATGAAATTAAGTGGCATATTAAAGAATCTTACCAAACTGGAATATATATTTAAGTAAATATTGTCCTTTTACATCTCTTGCCTTGAACCACCATTTTGTGATGGTCTGTGTGCTGCCTCAGAGATCACCTGACCAGAAATACTGCAGCTCTAACTGTAACAGGAAGAAGTTTGGAAGCAAAAGACGCAATTTTTTTGGCTTAATTGCCTCATGTGACTTAACATGTATGGTTTGTTTAGTTTGTATGTGTGCACCATGAATCATACGATCCCAGGGGGCGGCCTTTATTTTTTAAAATGGCAATTTTCTATTTATGATTACCCAATGGCACATACTACTAAAAAAGTATATTATTATGAAAATGGTTTATTTACATGAAGCAGGGTTTTACATATGAGCTGTTTTATGCAATATCATTTTTTAGAGACCTACATTGTTTGAGGGGTATAGGTTTCCTTTAAGTTCAGTACATGTAGCCATTTTTTTCTTGGCTAGAGGATTCATTCTGCCTCTTATGTTATGTTTTTTTTAGACAGGTTAATTCCCCTTGAGCATACTTGATGTTCTCTTGGTTTGTTAAAGCACATTCTGTATTTTAATTCTAATTTTCAAGTCTAATAATATTAAGCTGTATCTTTCTCTTTCCCATAGTAACGGTTCCCTGGCAAATGTAAAACACCTTCTGGTCAGAGATCTCAATCAGCTTTTTCTTACATCAGATTGCAGGCATTTTAACCACACAGAATCTCTCAGGTATGTGCTTTTGCTACATGTACACAAATATGTTTTTAGTCGATATTTCCCTGCAACTTTCGAGTTGCCACAAGTGATCAAAAAGCAAACTGAGGGTGGCTAAGTGCTTATACAAAATAGTGTATATACTGTAACTTAGTAGCTATAACCTCTGATTTTTCATATGATAAATTGAAACAATGGCCTTTTGGTAAAAAGAAAAAAAAAACACCAAGAAGTTTTAACTTTTAAATCACAAAGCTTTTATAAAGAAATTACTTACAGATTCTCTGCATGCGCTCCTCTTCAGAAACGGCGACAGGGCGACAATCCATTGTGCGGCGCTTGATTTCTCCTCCCTGCCTTCTATAGGAGATAGCCAGGGAGGAGAAATCGATCGCCGCACAATGGAACGAATTAAAAAAAAAAAAAAAAAAAACTTGATGCTGCTGTCCTTTATGCAGAAGTGGCATCCAAGACATAGAAATGCAGGGGAAGAACAACCTTTTTACAGGTGGAGTAACAACTAGTGTGCCAATGACACCATATATTACCACTTACAATGCTATTTCCCATGCTATATGTATGACAGCTTTGTGCTTTTTGATTAATTAAACTTAAGTCGTAGCAAAGAATTGGCAATAGAAGAAGGAAAATAGAATTTAGGGAATTACTTTATCACCTAAATGAAATAGATATACATTTTCAGGATTACTTGGATCTATCTATCCGTTATCGTATCCCTGTATGCCAAAGGTACCTAGGTACTGCTACGGCATCTATTATCTAGAATGCTTTCTAGATAATTGTTTCGCCTGAATTAAAGCAGGCATAATATTTTATAAAACTTGTTCAAACACAAAAATAGGGTTGCTAAGTAACCAACATGGGTTTATAATTCTCTCTGAATTCCCTATTTTTGAATTTTAGATGCCAAACCTGTATTTCAAATGAAATCTTTTTGGTTGAGTGATATATACCATTACAATTCCAAGTTTTGCTTCACTCGTTTCACTTCCCATCTAACTGTCCTGTTGCAATATATTCTTTTGTTTTTAGGTTAGCTGATGAACTCCGATTATGGGTTCGCCGCCATCAAAATGAAAGGAAGAGTGGAAAGCAACAAGCCAAAAAGCCGAGAAGAGCAAAGGTACCAATTACAAATGGTAGATATGAACTTTAGGTCCAGATATAGAAGACCATGTTCTTATATTGTTTTTCCCCCCTCTCATCCACAGAAGCCTCTAATAAGAAAAGCTATTTCTCTCTCAGACCTAGTACCTGCTCAGCCCTCCAGAGTCACACATAGGTTGGTTTTCCAGTCCCTGTATTGCAATGCCCTGTGGGTTTTATTTATTTTAATCTCACTTTTTAAATGTTTTGCCTTGTTTATTTAGGTTACATGGTGCTCCTTTTCAGCTCTACAACCCCTCAGAGCCAAGCGACAATTTTCTCATGGATGCCATTGAAAGACGAGAGGATACTTTCTATGTTGTGTCCTTCCGCAGGGTTTGTTTTTTTGCCCTATTACTTTCCTCTTTTCTTCTACTCCATTTCATTGCTCACTTGTTACCCTTTGATTGCCTTTCTGTATTATTTCTGTATTTAACATACGTCTAAACTTTTCTAATTTATAGGATCACCTTCTCCTTCCGGCTATAAGTCACAATAAAACATCCCGTCCCAAAATGTCCCTTGTAATGCCGGCCATGTCAGTGAATGGTAAGTAACCTGCAGAAATGACACTACAGAACACATTTTTGACATACAGTTTTTAATACTGTTAATAGCTTGATGAAGGGTCTGCATTATTGCTGTGAGATTCAGTGCAAATGCCCACAAACTAAATGAAGGCATTATTATATTATCTAGTAGTAAGTGGGTGCTTTGTAGGGATGCACCGAATCCAGGATTCGGTTCGGGATTCGGCCTTTTTAAGCAGGATTCAGATTCGTCCGAATCCTTCTGCCTGGCCGAACCGACTCCGAATCCTAATTTGCATATGTAAATTAGGGGCGGGAGGGAAATCAAATGACTTTTTGTCACAAAACAAGGCAGTAAAAAAAGGTTTGCCCCTTCCCACCCATAATTTGTATATGCAAATTAGGATTCGGTTCGGTATTCGGCCAAATCTTTTGCAAAGAATTTGGGGGTTCGGCCGAATCCAAAAAAGTGGATTCGGTGCATCCCTAGTGCTTTGATTGGGTTGTGTTAATAAGAAACCATGCTGACTACTTTTTGTTACTACTTTCTGGAAATGTCTGCATTTTATCTTTCACTTTCTGTCATTTGTTTCTGTTGTTTTCCTTGCAGACAGTGTATATAACACAACACGTGGATATGAAACAATGATGCAGATAGATTGTGAAGTAATGGACACTCGAGTTATCCAAATCAAATCGTCCACTGTGCCACCTTCCCTACGCACATCACCTTCTCCTCCTGCCCAAAAGCAGACACCCCATGGGAACCTCTCACTTTATCTTCAGGATCATACTCCGTCAGATGATGGTCAGGACTGACAAAAAGGGAATTATGTATATTTACATACAGGAATTAACAGCACAGATGTTTCAACCAAAGTCAATTGATAAGGCCAGTGGCTATCTATTGTATTGTCTTAAATGACCAATAAGCTTCCTTTGCTGTTTTCCTTTGGGCAGGCTTGATAGGCAGACAGCAGAGCTTGTGATATCACTTCAAATATTTTACCATTACACTGAAGGGTGGTAACCTTGTATTTGTGCTTCACCTGCCTGGTCCTCTTACAGTGCTAGCCTAAGGCAGTCAAGACAAATGGTGTCTCAGTGTTTCTCAGATACAAACGAGTGATTTGGAAAAGAAAGTCCTTGCAGCATCTATAAGCAGACTTAGCTGGCCCTTGCTTGTATGACTGCCTCCATAGAGTAGAATGTTAACAATATTTCTGTGGCTTAAAGTCTTACCTTAGATTAAAGTTTGTTGGGGATGGTTGGATGGTCTGTACTTTAGAGAAAGGGAAGTGGTGATAGGTTTAAAATCTGTAAATATTTATCTATAAATACAAAATTATAGAGAACATTATTACATGTGTATATATGTGGATCTGTAAGTGTGTGTGTATATATATATATATATATATATATATATATATATATATATATATATATATATATATATATATATATATATATTACAGACGTATATATGCATTCAGAGAGCCTGCACACTAAAAAGGATATGTTAGGGGGTTAGGTATTAAGCTATTAAGATAAATTGATTTGTGCACACAGTGTATAGCCCTATTTTGCTATGTTCATTTTTTCCTCTCCAGTGTGTTGATTTCTCAAAAACCTGGGTAAATAGCACTTGCGATAATTAACTACAATTTTGATTGTGCTTATAGACGTGCATGTGCAGGTATTTTAATCGTAACCTCTTCAACCACATATTCTCATGGCTTAGCAGGTGCTGGATGTCAATAGGAACCCAAGAAAACGATGGACAGAAGTTACCACTTGTCTAGAAATAGTTAGATCTAATTTAAAAAAAATTAATCTTTTTTTTTTTTTTTTTTTTTTTTAATTGTCCTGTATATAAGAACAGGTAAGCTATCATTTTGTAATGAAAATGTATTTTTGTTTGCATATAATTTTGTTATAAGTGGATCAGGACCAATTTTTTTTATTAAACACATTATATGCATAATGGTAAAAAGTTGAAAAGGGAAGAAACAAAAAATAGTTACTATAAAGAAGCTAAATGAAGTATCTCATGCACTTGTACATATGTTTTAGCCCTTAGTGGGAATAATTTAAAACTAAAGGCACTCGGTTTTTTGTTTTTTTGTGGAGGTTATGTATTTAGTTTATCTGTGTATGTATGAACATACACAATGCAGGCACATCTGCTTTACTATTTTATTAGGTACATTAAGGCGGGCATTGCTTCTTTTTTTAATTTAAATAAAGGGAGAAAATAATCTTGAATGGCAGGACTTGCATTCGACCCACCGGGTGCCTTATCTTTTAGGAAGGAAAGGCTGCTCTTGGGTGGTGTACGGGTCAGGCAGAAATTGTGTCTTTACATGTATGTGTATGTAGTGTATGTATATGCACAGAGATATGGCACTTCGTAAATATTTTTAGGGCTGTTTCATGTCTTTAATGGATATGAAAGGTAGAAAGCTGTGTATGCTTAAGACTTCAGTGGGAGAAGGGTGTCGTTTCTGTGATGTTTATTGTGTCATTGTGTTTATAGATGAGTTAATTTCTGCCTTCCTTTGTATTTTTTCTAATAAACATCAACAAAAACCTGTAGTGTTTTTCCATTGTTGTTGAAAATATTTACTAGCACTACGTGGCACTCCAGGAACTTTTTTCATGCTTGTGTTTGCTCCCCAAATCTTTGCATATTTGAATGTAGTAAAAAAAAATAAATAAAAAATAAGAGACACCTCGTCTAGATAATGCTAGCTGCACTGATCTGAATGGAAGGTCAGCTTGATTGTCCTGCAGGCTCATCCACTTCCATTGCACAGGATCCCGTACAAACATAACTGAGAAGTCCTGGTGGTGAAAATATATAGAATCTGCTGACAAAAGCTACTGTAAACTGTGTATGTGGCTTTTGGTAAAAAATCACTTGGATTACTTTGCACGACAACTCCTACGTATATCTGTTTAATGACACAACTTGCAGAAATACAATCTTGGCCAAAAATATTGGCACCTTTGCACTTTTTTTTTTAAAATAATGCAAATAATTCTGCCAAATTTTGGAAAGTAACAAATGGTATTTACATATATATATATATATATATGTATTTTGTTTTCAGTGGAACAACACAAAACAGCTAAAATAATTTTTAAATCGTATTTTTGTACAGAAACGGGCTGCAAAAAAACAGCACAAAATCGTAAAAACTGTTGAATTTCAACTGATTCTTCTTTAGTTTACTGACTAGTAATGAGTTGCAGGTGCCTACAGTATAAGAAGAACTCATTCAACCAGTTTGAATTGACAACAGCTTTTTCTCATTCTTCAGATTCATGTGCAGCACAATGGACACGCTCATCTTTGAAGACCAAAACCATTTCATCTTCGGCACACCACTTACTTGTATTCATAGGGTGCATTCAGTCCCAGATGGCCTCCAATTCTCAGGTGCAAGGGCAGTTGTTCCCTGAAAGCTTGTGTCGCATTACTGCTGTAATAAATGTTTTAAAAGGCAGGAGCCACAGTGGTGGTGTGCTTCTTTCCCCTTCTCTAAAGTAAACAACGTGAAAGACCTTAATATTGCCATGTCCACCATATGAGATGTAACCAAGAAGTTTTATGCTCACGGCACATTAGCCAATATCCCTGTGTGACGACAATAGAAAAATAATTACGCAAATTGTGGTCAAATACCTCCATAACCACCAGGCATATTCAGGCACAAATTACAATTGTTTTAACACTCGGTCTCGATATGGTACATGACCCAAGATGATCCTGCTGCTGATATAGAAAGAAGCCTTGCTGGAATAAGTCAAGCACATACGTACGTACTAGCCAGAGGTCTATGTGCTGTGGGCAAATGAGACAAACCTGTAAAGCGCAATCTCTTACAAAAAAACTGAAGCTTTAAAAGTAAAGAACACTATTCCTTCAGTCAAACTCATTGCAGATTTGCTGAAGTTTGAGAGCACAATGTTTAACCCAGTTTCCGAAAACTTGGTCTCTGTTACAGATCATGCAAGATAATGGTTGAAGCATACCCCCAAAAGCACCAAGGATGGTTAAAGAAAGAATGCTGGACTGTTCTGAACTGGCTTGCAATGAGTCCAGGTATAAATTCAATTGAACACGTGAAGAAATCTTAGAAGATACTCTTCAAATCTGGGAGAAGTAGAATTGATGTAGAAAGCTCTTTTGTGGCTATAGAAAACACTTGATTTCAGTTATTCTTTCAAAAGGGGCTCCCAATTTTAGGGGGCAGATTTAACAAAGTGTGAGATTATAACTCACAACTGAAAAACTCATCTGTGTTCTATTCATAGTTACAGTTAAATCGGGTTGAAAAAAGTCCAAGTTCAACCCCTCCAAATGAAAACCCAGCATCCATACACACACACCCCCCTCCACACTTTTACATAAATTATATATACTCATATCTATACTAACTATAGAGTTTAGTATCACAATATCCTTTGATATTATGTCTGTCCAAGAAATCATCCAAGCCATTCTTAAAGGCATTAACAGAATCACAACATCACCCGGCAGTGCATTCCACAACCTCACTGTCCTCAATGTGAAGAATCCCCTACGTTGCTTCAAATGAAAGTTCTTTTCTTCTAGTCTATAGGGGTGGCCTCTGGTACGGTGATCCTCTTTATGGGTAAAAAGGTCCCCTGCTGTTTGTCCTGTAATGTACTTGTAAAGTGTAATCATGTCCCCTCGCAAGTGCCTTTTTTTCCAGAGAAAACAACCCCAACCTTGACAGTCTACCCACATAATTTAAGTCTTCCGTCCCTCTAACCAATTTAGTTGCACTTAGTCTCTGTACTCTCTCCAGCTCATTTATCCCTCTTAAGGACTGGAGTCCAAAACTGCACTGCATACTCCAGATGGGGCCTCACCAGTGACCTATAAAGAGGCAGAATTATGTTTTCATCCCTTGAGTTAATGCCCTTTTTTATGCAAGACAGAACTTTATTTGCTTTAGTAGCCACAGAATGACACTGTCCAGAATTAGACAACTTGTTCTCTACAAAGACCCCTAGATCCTTCTCATTTAAGGAAACTCCCAACACCCTGCTATTAAGTGTATAACTTGCTTTTATATTATTTTTGCCAAAGTGCATAACCTTGCATTTATCAACATTGAACCTCATTTTCCAGTTTGCTGCCCAGTTTCCCAACTTAGACAAATCACTCTGCAAAGTGGCAGCATCCTGCATGGAACCTATAGTTCTGCACAATTTAGTATCATCAGCAAAAATAGAAACTGTACTTTCAATGCCCACCTCCAGGTCATTAATAAACAAGCTGAAAAGCAAGGGACCTAGTACAGAGCCCTGTGGTACTCCACTAACAACACTGGTGCAATTAGAAAATGTTCCATTTACCACCACTCTTTGTAGTCTATCTTTTAGCCAGTTCTCTATCCAGGTACAAATACTATGTTCCAGGCCAACATTCCTTAATTTAACCAGTAACCTTTTGTGTGGCACTGTATCAAATGCTTTAGCAAAGTCTGAGTAAATCACATCCATTGCCATCCCTGAATCGAGGTCCCTGCTTACCTTCTCATAAAAAGAAATTAAGTTAGTCTGGCAAGATCTATTATGCATAAAACCATGCTGGCACACACACTCATAGTATTATGATTTTCTATGAAGTCCTGTATCTTATCCCTATTATTAACCCTTCGAAAAGCTTTCCTATTACTGACGTCAGGGATCCATTTTGAATAGAGTCACCAAATTAGCAATTCGCCAGTCTCTCTGCACTATGCCAGACCTCAATAAACCCTGAAAAATTAAGTAAAGAGGTTTGGTAATCACAGAGCTAAGCTCGCTAAGTACCCTGAGATGAATACCATCTGGACCCAGACCTTTGTTTATCCTTTGTCATCATTAGTTGTATTACTAGAATTGGGAATACTAAAAAGGAAACCTTCATTGACTGGTTCCTCATTTGTGTAGATGTAGACAGACGAAAAATAAGAGTTCAGAATCTGTGCTTTTTTTTTGTTTTCATCAACCAGCTGAACCCCCTCTGATATTAAAGGTCTCACCCCTTCCTGCTTCATTTTATTTACTATTAACATATTTAAGAAATAATGTTGGATTCTTTTTACTGCTTGCTGCAATATCCTTTTCTATATTAATTTTAGCTTGCCTTATAGCTTTTTTTGCATGATTTATTGGCCTCCTTGTACCTTATAAATGAATTGGCTGTCCCAGCTAACTTGAAAGCCTTAAAAGCATGTCTTTTCTTACCCACCTCAACACCAACACTTCTTTTGAACCAAAAAGGTTTTGCTTTGCAACGACGTTCTTTGCTTACAAGGGGAATATACTGATGTATTTTTATTAAGCAGCATTTTAAAGACTTCCCATTTTTGTTCTCTGTATTGATTCCTATAGGATTTTTAGAATCGTATTTATCAATGAAGTTCACCATTTGATAAATATGCTTGTAAAAATCCCATAGGAATGTTCTCAATACATTTATCCAGGCCCAGATTTTTGGCCAGGCCAAAAAGGCCTGGTTCTAGGGTGGCAAGTATGTTGCCTGCATAACCACTGGACAGGAGATTTTGACAGCGAGTTGAATCTCCTGCCCACCCAGTTCTCAATAGAAGAAATTGCAGTGGGTCCGAAGAATAATAGCCGGTGAGGGAAGCCAGTTGGTGCCAGGATTGTGAGTGGCAGGAGGGGGTGGAGTCCAGGTGAGAATGGTTGGGGATAGGGATGCAGCATCTTAAAATCCAGTCCTGAATGAGCACGAGCATAATCAAATATTGTGTATTTCATTAGTAGGTAAAAAAAAAAGTCTTTAAGAAACGGATCCGCACACACGCTGATTAATGCAGTCGGGGAATATCCCCTTTTATTCAGCCACCAAACATCAACGTTTCGGGGGGGGAGTACCCACCCTTCATCAGGATCTTTCATTAGTAGGTGACAGTTTGAGCCCATTTTTTTACCTAGCATGGCTACATTAACTAGGCCAGTCATCCACAACTCAGAAATAAAAAAATGTATATATATTGTATATAACAGAAAATATGTCTGAGGAGAGAAGCATCCTCGGGCATACATCCTGTACCACCAAAGCTTTGTAAAGAAATATGTATTTATTCTTATTTTGTCACTTTATAAGACAACACATGCCTTACAGCCAACCCACAGCTATTTCTAAACAAAGCTTTGCATGTTTGGTTAAATAAAAATGGCTTTAAACAGGAAAGTCTGTGTGGGGCTGAAATTTACTGCCACACTGACCTTTTACGATTTTATAGATCTACTGGAATAAAAAAAAGTGCTCCCCTATAGACATGGAACCTTACATGGTGAGATTTCAAGTGCAGCTTTTGCAATAGTAACCAAATAAGCTTAATTGTGATATGTAATATTACAATATACTGTATACGTCAGGTTAATATAAAGCCCACATGGCAATGGTAATTTTACAAATATAGAGGGCCTGTGCCCTTCAAAGATTACGCTGGATACTAGGCCAAGTATGTATGTACCTCTTAAAAATGGGGACCAGCACTATGCACATGTCTAACGGAGACCCAGATAGGTGTCTTTTTCAACAGACAATTTGCTGCTTTTTGGTAGTTTTGGGAAAGTTTTATATTCTGGTCGAGAAAATATTAAATAATGTTAAAATCAAGTAAAATAGGAGACGTTTACTATACCAAAAGTCTTTTTCTTTTTTCATGAAGTTATTTATCCCATATCTATTGCTTATCATATGACACTCAAACACATTTGTCTATAAATTATTGGTACATGTTAGAAAGCCTTTTATGTTTCAAAATCATACAAAAGCTTGCACATCTTAGCAAGAAGGGCTGCAACCAGCTACGCTTTGGTATTCTCATGGAACCTCCAAAAGTCCATCAAAATTTACACCCTACGGGGAGGGCAATGTTAGTAGAATGGAGCATAGGAAATCATTTCAGTCCTCGAGGGCTAAGGGTATCAAGTCTGTGAATCCATTTGAGTTCAGTTCTCAGAAGTAGTTTTTCCCGATCTCCACCCCTTGGTGGAGGGGGCACATGGTCAATAATCTTTTATGATTTTATGCATTTAGCCATAAGAGCAGTCTTTCACGTTGAAATAGGGCTACATTTTAGCCCCTTTTCAACATGAAAGACTGCTCTTATGGCTGCAAAGATGTGTATAAACTACAGCAGAGTATCTGAAACGAACACACCAGATTTACCAGTGCAGGGCCACGCTACATTATATTGTAATAGCTTTAAGACATTTTCATTTTTTGATCTTGCTATTGTTTTAAAGTGGAAAATACATGTGTCTTCAACATGAACCTAATAAATAGGGCTTGTATTGAAGAGGCATTCTGGCTATTTTAATTAAAACAATGTATAGCGTGTTATTTGTTGAACTAAATGCTACAACACAGTAAATTCATTTACATTTGCTTTTCTTTGTTTTTTTAGAGCCATTGCAGAAGACGGGAAATCTTTCTGTAATTTGGATAGTCATACCTTAAGTCTACTAGAAAATCTTGTAAACATTAAATAAACCCAATAGGCTGGTTTTGCTTCCAATAAGGATTAATTATATCTCAGTTTGGAACAAGTACAAGCTACTGTTTTATTATTACAGAGAAAAAGGAAATCATTTTGAAAAATTTGGATTATTTGGATAAAATTAAGTCTATGGGTGATGGCCTTCCTGTAATTTTTAACTTTCTGGATAATGGGTTTCCGGATAATAGATCTATAAATAAAAAAATGCTATTTTAAATACCAAGAGCCTCCCACTAGAACTATACAATTCACGGTGCACACAAACAAACCAAGGGCTCACATACATGTTAGGTCACATGAGCTTTTGCTTCCACACTTCTTCCTGTTACAGTTAGAGCTGCAGTATTTCTGGTCAGGTGATCTCTGAGACAGCACAGAGAATATCATAAAAAGAGGGCTCAAGAGAAAAGAAGTAATAGGTCAATAATTACTTTAATATATATTCGAGTTTGGTAAGATTCTTTAATATGCCACTTAATACGGTGTAAACTATCTGTTGCTTAAGTATTCGCGTTGGGATTAGAGTTTACTTTCAAGAGTTATTTTATTGTTTTTAAGTGCAAAAAACTGAATTTTCTCACTCTAAATGGCATGAGCAAAAAAGTAACCCAAATAAAATGTGCCACTGTTTGTTGACGCCATTAAACTAATAATTATATACAATAAAACAGATTAGAACATTAGAACAGAGTAGAACATTTGAACACCATATGGGACACGTTACAACCTTATCTTGAACACAGGGAACACTGCTCTTCATATCAATTCTTGGTGAAGGCTTGTTAGTTAGCTCACTTCATGTTAAGATTGTTATATATTCCTAAAGAAGAAGGGTGGATTACTGAGGCAAGCTAAATAATAGTTCATAGTTAAGATCTAATCATGTACTGTATATGTGTTTATAGATACAATGGTATATGATGCAGTGCAACATATCTACAGTATTTGAAATGACAAATTATTATCTCTGTGGCTATTGCAGGTCATTGGCCATTTGTCAAAAAACAGTGACAACACATTCTGACATCTCGCCAATGGACTGCAATAGTCAACAACCTCTCTGTCCTTCCCTGATTGTTTACTCTCTATTTCCCAGGCCCTGTCCTGATCTCTCCCAAACTAACATTGCAAGTTCATTTCCCATCAATGGAATAGTTCCTAAGCCACCAAATATTAAGGGGCAGATTTATTAAGGGTCGAAGTGAATTAGAGGGAATTTTCAAAGTAAAATAATTCGAAATTCAAAGTAATTTTTCGTATACTTCGACCATCGAATTTACTTTGACTTCGATTCGAAGTAAAATAGTTCAAATATTCGATAATCGAAGTACTGTCTCTTTAAAAAAACTTCGACTTCGATTGTTCGCTAAATTAAACCTGCCGAAGTGCTATGTTAGCCTATGGGGACCTTCTAATGCATTTTTCAAATTTTTTGTAGTCGAAGTAAAATCATTAGATCGATTGCTGAAATCGTTCGAATCGTTCGACCACAAACCAGACAAATTTGGTAAAAAAACTTCATATTCGAATTCGAAGTATTCAAATTCGATGGTCGAATTTCGAAGTATTTTTGACTTCCAAATTCGACCCTTGATAAACCTGCCCAAAAATGTGTAGTTGTCTCAGCATTTGCAGTCTCACTCAAGCTTAATTTCTGTGCTTCACGCAAAACTTACTAGGCTTTCCCTAAAATCCAATTTTGTTTCTTTTATAAAAATGGTATTCTGGTATATTCTTGCACCTGAGTTTGTCCTCTGCAGAATAGAATGAATAGAAATGCAAAAAGCAAGTGTATTGTCTCAGTGCATAAAAGCTAAATGACCTCCTCTAAAAAAAAAAACCTTTCTAAAACTACACATTAATTTCTATTGCTACTTTTTATTACTCATCGTTCTGTTCCGACCCTCCCCTATTAATATTTCATATTTTCATTAAAATCAATGTATGGTTGCTATGGTAATTTGGACCCTAGCAACCAGATTGCCGACACTGCAAACACTGGAGAGCTGCTGAATAAAAAGCTAAATAACTCAAAAATCACAAATAATAAAAAATGAAAACCAATTGCAAATTATCTCAGAATATCTCTCCCTACATCATACTAAAGGTTAACTCAAAGGTGAACAACCCCTTTAAGCTGCAATATTGACATAGCATAATATCATATGTACTGAATGATTTAAAGGTTTATCATGCATGTTATTACTGAAAAATACATATGATAGCGTTGTTCGATGTGAACTAGCACTCTACTGCTATTAATAGGACACTTTTGCAAAATTACAAATATCAGACCCTCAAGGGCTATAATGTAAATATTTCTGACAACTTTATTAAGCAAAATAATTGATTATAGTTCAAGGGTCAGGGCACGCAAAGTTAAAGTATAGATAAATCAGGATGTGTATTTATTAGGAGCTTAGGAACTTGTAGTAAATTGTAGACACCTTTTTCTAAGGCAATTTGTTATTATACTCCATATTTTATTTTTTGAAATATTTATTTTGCGCTGCAATGGTCAACCCACACAAAGCATGTCAAATGTATGTGCTGGTTATACCCTGCTGTAAATCAGAACAGCAAAATCATAACAGTTCACTGTGTAAATAGATAGGCTGTGCAAAATAAAAAAATGTTTCTAATATAGTTAGTTAGCCAAAAATGTAATTCTGAGTTAGTCAGTGACTTGAAGGGGGGCCACATGGGACCAGGGTCGGACTGGGGGGCCTGGGGCCCACCGGGACTGCTGGTCCAGGGCCCCCCTCTGGCCCCTCAGCCCCCTACTGCGATGCGCTGAGCTCGGTGCTACTGTGCGAATGCGCCGCTCAATGTGCATGTATGAACGCTGGCATGCGCGAGCGGCTTTGCTCGACGGGCATGCGTGAGTGGCGATGGGCATCGGCAAAAACTTTTTTTTCCAAAATTTAAATATTGGGAGAGGGGTTCTGGACCAGCAGTCCCGGTGGGCCCCGGGCCCCCCAGTCCGACCCTGGTCCCATGTGGCCCCCCTTCAAGTCACTGACTAACTCAGAATAAGAGAGCTGAAAAGCAGGAAATAGTGTTCTGGCTGTTATTCGGGGCCCATCGAGTTTTTTCCCGCTGTCCCGCCAGGCCAGTCCGACACTGCATGGGACATATCTGTTCAGTAAGTTTGCAATTGATCCCCAACAACAAATATGACCCATGTGGCCCCCCTAAAGTCTCTGATTGGTTACTGCCTGGTAACCAATCAGTGGAAACCAAGAGAGCTGAAAAGCAGGAAGTAGTTTTCTTGCTATTATGTTACACATCCAGTCACTCCAGCCTTTATACATTTTTGGCTAACTAACAATATTATAAACATTTTTTATTTTGCACAGCCTACCTATTTACCCAGTTTTTTATTTTTACACTGAAGAATTCCTTTAAGAGTTTCATAAAATGCACACAAATATCAGCAATGAAACTAGCTAGATTACTGATGCTATTTGTAACAGCAGCTTCTCCTATAATGCAAATATTGATTTATTTAAATCCAAGTGCAATTTAATTTTAGCACATGACTTACTTTGGATGCCCATGCTCATCAATCCCAGGTTGCTCCACACCAGTCCTTATACAAAATACATAGGAGGGAAGGGCACACAGACTTCTCTTTGCGTGGGCTGTCATCCTACATTATTTGAATATTGAAAGCCAGATAATGACAGCTCAAACTGTCAGTCGTAATCGCCTTCCTCAGATGCAGATCTGATTTACACCTGAAAAAGGTGGTTACCCCAAAAGGCTGGCATGTATACCCGATTAAAGAAACCTACCAGACTTCTTATGTGATGCAGCCAAGCTCCAGGCTTGGAGGTACACTACTTAAAAGTGAAGTTGGAATTCCACAGTGTATAGAGTATTCCCTTTGGTTGAAGGTATTATTATATATAGTATACCTGATTCCAAGTCTCCCCACTCCCCACACAACATGGCAGATAATGTCACGCTTGTTCCATGGCAGCAGATAAGCTCCATCAGGAGTGTAACCTAAGGTGGAAAAATAAGTGCCACAAGGGGTCATCAGAGAGTTACAGTTCCAATACTCGTACGCACAGCCAAAAAAATATTACATTTTCACCTAAAGGCTCTGTTCAGCCTGATTTATTTTGGATGCTTTAAGGCTAGAGGTACATGCCCATTATGTGCGCAACTTCAATCTGCAGTCCTGGCTTTCATGTCTGAGATTTGTGCAACAAACGTCATATAATGATAACATAGTAACATCTTATAATGAAAGATGCCTATATTTCCCCCAGTGTGTTTTATTTATGTTATTACTGGTTTTTTTTTAAAGACTGAAGATGTTTCCATTTAAGGCTTTTTGCTGTTTCATGTCATTTTGATTCTCTTTCCTGGGTGGTTTTGTTATTTCAGCTGTTAAAATGTAGATGTGGTCATGGCTATAGTAATTAACTGATTTTCTGTCTCTAAAAGTGGCCATAGTGGCACAGATAATATCATATGAAACGAATTTTTGTACGATATTCGGTGCGTGTATGGTTGGAAAAGAGCCGACTAATATTGGCAGAATATAGTAACGGAGAGCACACCCAGTTGAAAAAAATAATACATTTATTACAAAAAAGGAAGAAATTACAAAAATACAAAAAAATATATTTGGTGAGCCCAACCCGTTTCGACCTTAAGGGTCTTCCTCAGGGGCACAAATAATCAAAAAGGCAATATTCTGCCAGTATTGACAGAAGACTTGGATATCAGTCAGCTCGTCGATCGCGCTGGACTGAAAATTTTGATCGGGTGCCTTTGAAGACACCCAAACATCGTCCATTGTTAGTGCTGGATTGGCAGATACAGGTAGAATTCTATTGTTTCTACCTGTATATCTGACGATTCAGCTCTACATTAGGGATGCACCGAATCCAGGATTCGGTTCGGGATTCAGCCAGGATTCGGCCTTTTTCAGCAGGATTCGGCCTTTTTCAGCAGGATTCGGCCGAATCCTTCTGCCCGGCCGAACCGAATCCTAATTTGCATATGCAAATTGGGGGTTCGGAGGGAAATCACGTGACTTTTTGTCACAAAACAAGGAAGTAAAAAATATTTTCCCCTTTCAAACCCTAATTTGCATATGCAAATTAGGGTTCGGATTCGATTCGGTATTTGGCTGAATCTTTCACAAAGGATACGGGGGTTCGGCCAAATCAAAAAAAGTGGATTCGGTGCATCCCTACTCTACACGTGTGTATTGAAACGAACAACCTTTCTTGGAAAGATCTTTTCCAAGAAAGATCGTAATTGTTACGCCTGTGGCCACCTTAACACACAACAGAGTCTGATGCAATTATGTTGGGACATTATTCATGTGGCTGTGAAAGAGTAGTAAGCGGCCATGCTATATAAATTGTCACATGCTATGAATCTGGTGTGACTCAAACAATGGGGCTAAAAGTCACATCTCCATCCATTTCCAGGTACATTGCTTTAATGCTATAAGTCTGATGCAATGCACATTTAATTATGTCAATTACATCCAGATGAGCTGCGCTGTCAACTATGGATGCAATGAAGCCAGGATTCAGTTTGAAATTTGGCAAAAACCCAAAACTTTTTAAAATCTTTAGTTTTCAGCAAAATCGAATCTGAACACATGACTTCATAACTCTAAACATGATGATTTTTTGTTCAAAGATCAAGTTTTTCTAATTTCTCAGATATGCGGATTATAGTTTAGTGTTAAACCAAATTGTTTTATAGAGGATTAGATGTTTGACTAAATCTCAAAAAAATGCCTTGGGTGCTTCCCTCCATTTAACATTATAATCATACATTGCACAAGGGGAATCCAATTTTCTGCAGAGAGGTTATACATGTACTGTATTCCGGTGGATTCGCTGGAGTTAGACATAAGGGGCGTATGTCTTAAGTGGTTAAAGTGTTTAACAGGGCCACAATGGTATAGATTTGAACACTGGAAGCCCGACTCTTCAGTACACAAGAAACACTAATAAATGATTCTCTTTCTCTCACACACACATCACACTGGTGCTCCCTAACCCAAAGTGCCAGCTGTAGTGTGTAAGGGCCTTGTCATCTGTAAACCTTCCTTCCACCTGTTTCTCTGTCAATTACAGCACTACATACTGCCTCATTGCAATACCCATAAGTCCTCACTAACCTCCACCTGAATGCTCACATTCCTAACTAGCACATAATTACACGGGGTCCAACTCCAAAACAGTAAAGGCAGAGACAAACGCTCAGATTTGGGGAGATTAGTTGCCCAGCGACAAATCTCCTCCTCTTCGGGTGACCAATTTCCCCGAACTGCCTCTCCCCAGCTAGAATGTAAATTGTCGGTGGGATGGCAATCGCAGCTTGTTTTCCGAAGTCGTCCGAAGTTGCCTCACGAGGAAACTTTGGGCGACTTCAGAAAACAAATCGCTCCCAGTGTCATCCTGCTGGCAATTTAGATTCTAGCCGGCGGGAGGCAGTTCGGGGTGATTAGTTGCCAAAGAAGAGGCGATTTGTCACTGGGCGACAATCTCCCCAAAATCTTCTCTACTGTCTCTGTCCTAAATCAATCTTGGGGCCTCAGACTGCCTTGCAGATTACTCTAGCTACCTCTGTGCCCTGTGAATGAGCATATCATGCTATCTCCTTACCTTATCTTGCAGTGTAGCTTCCCACCTGGTCTGGCTCTGATGTTTGTCCTGGCCAAAGAGAAAATTCCTGGCTCCTGCACTAATATATATACAGTATATATAACGTAGTATTCAAGAGAACCAGCACTCCCATGTAAAAATTCTCCTTTATTTCTGTTGCATCAATGTCCAACGTTTCGGTCCTTGTTAGGACCTTTCTCAAGGATATATATGCTTTTTGGGGGAAATCCCCTAAATGCCAACCTGCTGGCCAACCTAAATATTTACTATTCAAAATTAAATATATTTATATTTCACCTCCTTACAAACGTATAATGAAGCTGCCCATCTGGCCACCTTATATTTACGGGATTGTTTGTACTGTTCTGCATTTGGTCATTTACAGGGCCTCAGGGTCATATTCTCTGATGTTGCACCTTATATAAGTCTCAGGAGTCTCATGCAGTGCCCTCTGTTGCCTTCCTCAGTGCAGTGTATGTAAAAGGCATTAGCTTTTAAGGATTAAAACAGATCTCCAGATGAGATCCCTTAAAAAATCAGGGGGCCTTTCGGCCTTTACTTGGCCCTGTGTTTGTTATTTCTAACTTTATTGGCTGACTCACAGTTTTACCATCTGGAAGAAACCTTGCTGTTTTAGACCAAAAATGTAGGAGAGGTTTTTAATTTGTTATAACCCATCAACCATGGTCTTTTATCCATTTGCATCTACTCTTGTTAAAACGTTAATATTCTTGAGATAATTCCATGTTGTCATTTGATGTCTTTATGATAGAGCCTCGTTGTTACTCTCCCCCCATGCAGCAGCCTAGTCTCCCGCTTTCCACTGCCTTTTTAATGCTTTTTTTGTAGACTTTTTGGAATGGCTCAGTGTCCCTGTTATAATGCTTAGATACATGTTCCATAAACATTCAATTTGTAATGTTCATGCCAATTTTATTTTTTACTTTATATCCTTGTTTCAATTTAGCCTTCTGTTTGGTCAGACTAAAACAGAAATCAATTGTGAAATTATGTAATGAAGTTTTCTTTTGTAAAAGAAACAACAAAAAAACCCCATTATCATCTGTGGTTTACATGCAGTATACAAAGATTCTGAAAAATATATCTTTTGAAATCTGTATTCAGCAGTTTGATGTTGGGAAAAAGCATCTTTGTCATAAGCACTTTATTATAATGGGAAACAATAAAGATGGGACATTTATCAGAGAGCAGCAGAGCCAAAATCATAATGGTAACATCTCTTCTTGCTGCCAGAAACTTACAACAATTGAATCCAGTTTCAAACAGTTGTGTTTACTTTAATTTTGGGTGGCTAATTGAGTTAATGTTTAATAAGTTAATCTTAACTGGGAACCATTGTGTGTGCAGATTTAGGTTCATAAACTACTGTAACTCAGTGGTCTATAGCTGATTTAAAATACTGGGACTCAATGATGCAGCTGGGGACTTTGAAAACTTACAGACTATGATAACCCAAAAGGTACAGTAGAATAGACGCAAATAGTGGTCCAGCTGACATTGGAACCACATTACAAGGTTTGTATTCAGTTACTCCATGGATACAAGAGTAGCCCTACAGATGCAACAAATGAAGTGTATTGTAATAACATAATATGCCTTTTAAAAAAGCGCAGTTTAGCTGTTTTACTTGGACATACATTCCAACATTCCTATTTTAAGTTTAGAAATGTAAGGCCATGCTCCCTTTCTTTTAAACCAAGCCCCAACAACAGAAAGGTTGGAAATTTGTTTTTCATTTTACACAGTGTTGGACTGGGATACCAGGGGCCCACCAGAAAACCAGAGGGATCACTTTCCAAACTTTTATACCTCCTCTTCTCACTCAACCTCTTTATTCTCATAGTCTCTTTTCTCTACATACTATACTCTATTCTTTCTTTATTAAGCCTCTTTGTTCCAATAAAGAAATATGGAATGACCATGAAATAGGCCAAATGGTTAGAAGCAAGAGGCCCACTGACACCTGGGCTCACCGGGAGTTTTCCTGGTATCCTGGTCGGCCAGTCCGACACTGCTGTAACAGAAACTTTATGTTTCCATATGACTATATTTCCAGGCTACTGTTGGTTTAGGTTAGGGGTCCACAACATTTTTTTTTATCTGTGAACCACCAAATGTAAAAAGAGTTGGGGAGCAACACAAGCATGAAAATCAGTTCTGGGGATTCCAAATAAAGGCTGCAATTGGCAGCCCCTATGTGAACTGGTAGCATACAGGAGGTTTTACGTCTGTTTAAAATTTGCCTCTGAACTCGCAAATTAAAAATAAGGCCACTGAGGAGTTGTTGAGCAACCTATTGCTTGCGAGCCAAAGATTGGGGATCACTGATTTAAGTTCATAATTTTTTGGTTTCTCCTGTACTTCTCAGTAAGGTCAATTAGTAATGGTACAATTTTAACTGTTTTTCCCTGGCAATAAAATTACACAAATATATTAGCTGAACCTTCTCTCTCATGGATAGCCTTACCAAGCAACCAAATGTAAAGCTTAAGCTCCCATTCCCCTGTAACTCTTTATAAATAATGCTTACTGATTGACCTAACGTGTTTGTGTGTTCCATAGGGCCAAATGTCTACCTCCATTATTTACATGTACATGGGAATGAACAATGACCCCAAATTGCAAATGGAGAGCTTTACATTATTCATTTTCCTCTGGTTTCAAATTATGTATTATTATTTCCCTCATGGTAATATATCACTAATGTGATATAAAAAGCTTCTCAGGGAGAGATTAAACCACATTCATAGCCACAAATTGCACTGCACTGCAGAATATGTCAGGGCTTTATAAATATAATAGATGTATTAGATATCACCATCAAGTCCCACAGACATTTAACCTGAGTGATGGTCAACCATGATTCCTTTTGGAAATGTGAAATGATTTAACTGACCTCTCTGGATGTCTTTACATGGATAGTTCACATTTATGTACACTTTTAGTATGTTATAGAATAGCCATTTCTCAGAATTTTTTTCAATTGGTCTTCTTTTTTTTAATAGTTTTTGAATTATTTTTTTTATTATTTTTGATCTCATCTAAAAAGCTCATCAATGCATGGTTGTTAGGGTAATTGGATCCAAGCAATCAAATTGCTGAAATTGCAAACTGGAGAGCTCCTGAATAAAAAGCTAAATAACTAAAAAACAAACAAAAAAAAATGAAAACCATTGCAGAATATCACCCCCAACATCATACTAAAAGTTAACTCAAAAATGAACAACTTCTTTAGAACAACACTTACTAGAAACAGAGGTGAAAAGAAATTCTCATCTTTTGTAAGTGGACAAACAGCTGTATACTGTAAACACATAACTGCCCAATAGCTTGAATACTGCTTGGCCTAGAAGGAAGTTTTATATCTATAAATATATAGTGTGAATCATGGCTTTTGATTGAACACTATCCTATAACTCTTTCTCTGCTACTGAACAGACCCAGTTGTAAAAAACTGAATTTGCCCAAACTCCAGCAAAATGTGACAGGCAAATGTCTACTATTTAAAGCTGTATTGGCTGTTTCCCAGAAAAACCTGTAACCCTTATCTTCAAAAAAATGTTTTTCCACCCTTTGTAATCTTAATGGATGATTAATCTTCTCCAAAGGCTTAAAATATTTAATAAAAGTCACCAGGCCTATGACTCCTGTGGTCATGAGAGAACAGACTGTCTCTATAATATATTCTTTCGGAAGAAGAAAAGCTGCATTTATGGTTTCACTAGTGATAAAAAAATACTAAATGATTCTTGACACCTTCTACAAAAAGTTATTTACCCTTTGCATTGAAAGATACACAAGTTGTTTTAGTATTAGTGTCTGCTTGCCAGGAGAGTAGCAATACGGCTCATCTTTCTGACACTGAAAGAGGCATGGTTCTGGCTAATAAGGATATTAAACCATTGGAGGCTTTTGTCATGCAATTGCCATGTAGTGCCCTACAATTGATGAGTACCACCCAACTACTACTCAGTTAAATGTACTGAATCTTCCTCTTCCGAACCTCCTTCAGATTCTTTCTTCTCCTCCTATATTTCCAACCTATTGGGACTTAGTTCTAGGTCTCTTTCTTTGTTTAGAAGAAGAGCCTTTGGAGGCCGACTGTAGACCTGCTATAACTACAGTCTAATCATAAATGTTTGCCAGCCAGAATAATATTAGGTCATGCTTGTCATGTGGTATAAACACCTAGCTATAAGGATCCTCTTCTTGGGCGTTCTCTGGATCTGGTTTGATCCCATTTTCCAATACATTCTGTAAATAAGTATCAGAATAGAACAAAGACATTATCAGTTGTCAGTTACCATAGGCCTCACCTAGAGCCTGACCAGTGAGAACCATGGGTAGCGCATTAATCTTTTATATTACTGTGCTGTAGAGTCAAATAAGATAAATAATAAAGATAAGATAATAAAAAATCTGCAGAAAAATAACTGCCAGAGTAAAAGGAAGATAACTAATTTACCCTCAGGTAATAAGTGAAGGATGCAGAGGTACAATAGCAGCCAATGTGAATACCACCAGGAGCAGTAGACCATGGTAAATCCACAGAAAAAGGAAGGGACAGATAGGGCAGAGGCATAAAATAATACAATAGTAGAACGGCCAACCATGACCTGGTGAGATCAAAAAATCTCTGACCAAACAGAAAAAATAAAAGACAAGGTACATGAAGTTAGGGAGGAGGGAACTTTTAGCCTTTAGTGATTGATTACTTGATGAGTCTGTCCATTTGCATGAGAAGAAAGATTAACCTAATATTGCCATGAGGGAAGCCAGGAACGGAGCACACTGACAGGTGCATCAGGATAGGAAGCGAGTGGCATATTGACAGGCACAGCTGGAACGACATGGAAAGGTTTACACTGACAGGTGCAGCTTGGATGGAATGGGAAGTCAGACACTGTAAGTACGGATGGGAAAGAGCAAAAAAAGAAGCAGAAAGGAGCCAAGAAGGAACAGAAAGACACACTAGCAGGTGCACTTGGGAACAAAAAAGAAATGGCCATACAGGCAGGTGCAGCTGGTATCATGAAACATAAAGGTGCAGTCTCACAGCAGCCCCATGACAGAACTAGAATAGAATATGCCGGCAATAGCTGAGGGTCCCAAGCCTGCTTCAATGAGCTGCCCATATCAGCAACAGCAAGGATTTGCCAGCTGGGCAATGCTGAAAACAATCATGAGCAAATGAGAGGAGCATTTTTTCATTAATTGAATACAGCTTTTAAACTGCTTTGAGCTGTCTCCAGTGCATCATGGGCTAGCAAGACTTCTCATACCCCCTGGATAAAACATGCCCTCCAGTTCAGAAGTGGGTTTTGCATGCAGTGTGTGTCTGTGTTTGTATATGACAAACATTATGCTCCCTCCCTCCTCGCATTCCTTTCCTCCACCCTCATTTGCTCCCCCCATACTCTGTTTACCAAACCCCAAGGCTGTTACCGTGGTAATCCCCCCTCTCTCCTATGCATGACATCAGAGGCTTTCCGCTAACCTCACCCCGAACTTTTCGAAACCGGAATTTTATTGTTACATTAACCCTTCCTTTGACAGGGGGATAGTAGAAATCCTTGAATGATTAACCCACCACTTGCCTGGCTGTTCTTTAACATTAGCATGTCTGTGCAATGTAATGCAATATCTGGAAGCCCAACTACCTAATGCAAAGACTTTTCCTTGAATCAAGGTACAACCTTCTTGAGCCCCTTACCCGTATGCTTGCCAGCTGCTCTGGCCTGCGGTATTGCTCTGTTATGCGTTTGGTTGCCCCTTTTCCCTGCCAGCCACCCTGCAGTATTGCTTTTTATTACTCATTTAGTAAACCTTACCTTGCCAGCCACCCTGCATTTCTTTGTCTCTATTATCCCTTCAGTAACCCTTCCCTTACCAAATACCATGCAGTATTCATTTGTTTTATTATGCCTTCAGTAACCCTTTTCTTGCCACTATTCAGTAATACTCTCTAATAAAGCTGAGCTGTCACTATAGTTCCATCTCTAGAGAGGCTACATAGAGCATTTTTCCCCACATGCAGAGCCATGCAGAGCATTACTTCCTAGCCAAAGAGGTAATGTAGAGCATTACTCCATCTCCAGAAAGAGGCAATGTAGAGCATTACAGTGCAAAAAGAAGAAAATAGGCCGCTCCAAACTCAACCCCTGTGTGTTCTTGTTAGTGTAGCTCCATTAATTAATTGAGATCATCCGGGTGCCCTGCCATCAGCGTCCCCACTGGAATCATAGTAGCTCAAAAGATGAAAAGGCGGCACTCCGGTTAGATAAAAAAGGTGGTTTATTCCAACAGGTCACTGACCCACATCATCTGATGCATTTCGGGAGTAACTCCCTTAATCATAGCCTATAAGAAGTTACTCCCGAACCACGTCAGATGATGTGGGTCAGTGACCTATTGGAATAAACCACCTTTTTTGTCTAACCAGAGTGCTGCCTTTTCATCTTTTGAGCTACAATATACAGTAGAGCATTACTCCATCTCCAGAAAGAGGCAATGTAGAGCATTACGCCATCTCCAGAAAGAGGCAATGTCGAGCATTACCCATCTCCAGAAAGAGGCAATGTAGAGCATTACTCAATCTCCAGGAAGAGGCCAAGGGGAGCATTGCACCATCTTCCGATAGGCCCCACAGAGCATTACTTCACCTCTGCAAAGCCATGCAAAAAAATACTCTAAAGCAGAACATTATTCAGTTGGCATCCTTTGCATCATATCTCTTAGATTTGTGGGAAAATATCTGGAAAGTGATCAGAGAGCTATGATTTTATTGAGAAATGGAGGAGAGCAAATTGAAGCCAAATAAATGGATGAAAACAAATGCAGTATTGAAAAAAACACCAAGAGCAATAGAAGAGGGCCAAGGAGAAGGAGGAATAACTGATAAGAGGTTTCTTTGATCAAAATGAAAGTGTTGCTTTAGATTTATAGATTTCAACCTGTGTTACAAAGTGCCTCAAATGCTACTGGAGAATTTTACTATCCATTCCACCCATTTTCTCTCATAGTAAAAAACTGGAAAATCTTTGTCATGCTCTCTGTTACATCCTGTAAAAAGGAAAACATTGCTGGGGAGTGTATGACTGTCTTGAGCTTAAAGGAAACACAATGATGTGAAAGGAAAGTATGAGACCAGTGTAATGTAACCAGTCTAGAAGCAGGAGGCATGTTAAAGTGGACCTGTCACCCAGACACAAAAAGCTGTATAATAAAAGTCCTTTTCAAATGAATCATGAAAAACAATTTTTTTTTCATTAAAGCATTCATAGCTGTTGTAAACGCATTTAAAAATCTCAGCTGTCAATCAAATATTGTCTGCCCCACCTCTATGCCTTAGGCATAGAGGCAGGGCAAGCAATTACTTTCACTTTCCATTCAGCACTTCCTAGATGTCACTGCTCTCCACACATTCCCCTGTTCTCTTCACCGTTTAATTGTGTAGCCAGGACATGGGGATGGACATCGGGTCCCCCATTCTGGTGCACAAACAAGATTCTGAGATGATACAAGGCTTGTCTTAATAACAGTGTCCACAAAATGGCTCCTGCCTGCTTGCTATAATTATGAATTCCCAGACTGATGGAAACAAGATTCAAATAATTTATACAGTGTAATTGAAGTTAATTTTGCTTGTCTAATGTGATCAAATTAGGAATATTTTTTTTGGGTGATGGGTCCCCTTTAAGAATGGGGCATAACAGCACACATACATATTTTAATTCTGATCAGTTCTGGATACACGAGGGATACTGTATATTGTGAGCTGTAAAAAGCTTATGTCAGGGACTGCCATTTGGAATGCCTTGTTTTCACATAAAGTTACCTTCACCCACTGAGTAAAGTATAACTTATGCTCCATTTGAGATCTGTTTTCCATTGGCCAAGAGAATTATGGGTATTCCCTAGTCTATAGAAGGGAAAAGGCAACAGCCAAGGAAATAGTTGCCCCTTTTGATGAAAACACAGGGCTTGAGGATAAAGGTAAAGGCTGGGATGGCCACAGCAGAATCTAATACCCAACAACATTTCATGTGACTAGACAAGTTCAACAGACCGGATCCTGCTTACTCAAACTGGGACTGATACGCAAATAGTAATAAAGAGGGGAAAGGGAGGGACAGAGATAAAAATGAAAGAGGAAACAAAAAGGGGCATTTATATACGCAAAAGATGTCCTAGCAAACGTCTAAAGAGATAAATAAGAAAAGGAGATCATCATAGAAATATTAAAGCATGTATGTATGCATCCTGTGCTATAATTCAAATTAAATGTAATACCTGTAAATATATATATATCATATAGCCAAGGTGCATGAGGGGATGAATGAAAAGAAAATAGCACTGTGACAAAAGTCATGCTGTTCTGTGTCAGTAAGGCATACAGTGGTGGTATCACTTTGTCCCAGAAGGGGGTGATGTGTGGACTATACTATAAACTCCAAATTCCTCTTGGGATGCTGTATAGGGATGCACTTAGGCGGTAGCTACAGAAGTTTTACATAGAAAAAGCAAAACACATCACTGGCCTGAGAGAATTTTGGCCTCTGAGTACAGCATTCTGACTTTTGCACTTCATTGGGAGAATTTAGGCCATGTAATGCACTTTTGTACAGGTATTGTAAGTTATGATAACACTTTGGGCACATTTATCAAAGTGTGAATTTAGTACTCACCACAATAAAACTCAATCACTCTCTATTCATTCCTCTGGGATTAAAAAAGTATATTTATCAAATGGTGAACTCCATTGATAAATATGATTCTAAAAATCCCATAGGAATGAATAGAGAGTGAGTTTTATTGTGGTGAGTTCTAAATTCACATTTTGAGTTTTATTGTGGTGATCAAAATCTCACATTTTGATAAATCTGCCCTTTGTGTGTCTAATGAAGCACTTGTTAAGGGCATTGCGGATGGACTGTGCAGTATAGTTATTTAATTCTTGTAGTTTCCAGTTAGGAGCCAGAATTTATGGGATTACAATATTTGTAGGCAAAAATAATGATGGCTCCTGTAGTATAATGTAACAAACTGAAATCTGACAGTGAAAAAGTGCCAAAATGGGAATCTAGTGCATGACCCCAAACCAGAGGAAAGACGAGAGAGAAACTGAAACTATCATCTAACAGAATAGAAAGGATTAGAGAGGTAGCAGGAAGGAGAGTAAAGGTGGCCGTACACGGGCCGATAAAAGCTGCCGACAGACTGTGTCGGGAGCTTATTGGCCCGTGTATGGGGGCCCCCGACGGGCTTCCCCGATCGAGATCTGGCCGAAAGTCGGCCAGATCTCGATCGGATGGGTTTAAAAATCCCGTCGGATTGTGGCCGCATCTGTTCGTTGATGCGGTCCCGCGATCCGACCCCCCGTTTGCGAATGCTAGGATCCGATCGTTGGGCCCTAGGGCCCACGATCGGATCTGCTCGATATTGCCCACCTCAAGGTGGGCATATCGGAGGGAGATCCGCTCGTTTGGCGACATCACCAAACAAGCGGATCTATCCATGTATGGCCACCTTAAGAGGGAAATAGAGGTATTAGAGGGAGCAAAGAATGGGAAGAGAGGGAGTGTGCAAACAGCAGGAAAGAATGCAGTAGGGAGGGGAAGAACATAATCTATCTACCAGCACAGTAGAGACTGTTGGAGCCAACCTCACTCATAATATTTCACACCTTGTATGCCATGGACTAGAGAAAGACTGTGTATGTACATTTTGGGTTTGTGTATGTGGGTGAAATGACAGGGATATACATGTGTAATAAAAATGTACATTGTGTGTATCCCCCCTCCAATGTCTCCTCACCCTCTGTCCTTTCGGTCACCTTTTTTTTTTTTTTTACTCATCAACCCTTCTCTCTGGGTTTTATGGACTTGGTTTCCTCTTATGCATTCTTATCAGTCTCCTCCGAATGCTATTTGTCCATATCTTCTTTATTTCTTTCCTGCATGATACACCTCACCCACCCTGTTTCCCAGACAGCAGGGAGCAACCCAGAGTTTGATTAGATTAAAGGGAAACAAAGTGTACAGGTCACATCATTTGTTACCAGAAGAAAAGGTTTTAGTAAAGTGAATGGAGCTTCAGAGCCAAACCTGCATGCAGATTTGAGGCTAATTAATGGAAAAGCAAAGGGAATGCTCTATGTTGTTAAGAGAATATATGGGGAGAAATTCAATGACAGTTACTAAGTAGCAGAGGTCTGTGGGCTTTGGTTCCAGAACAGGATAAGCAAAGGGAAAGAAAGCAGTGGCATAACTAGTGGCATAACCAGTGTTTGACTGGGACACCAGGGGCCCACCCACAAACCTTAGACCAGGGGCCCACCAAAAGACCTTCGATCAGGGGCCCACTCTCAGTACTATTATAATTCCTCTTCTCACACAACCTCTATTCTGCTAGTCTCTTTTCTTTACATACTATAATCTATTATTCAATCTATTTAGTCTCTTTGTTCTCCTAGAAATAGGTAATGGCCATGAAATATGCCAAATGTTTTGAAGCAGGAGGGCCCACTGACACCTGGGCCCACCGGGAGTTTTCCTGGTATCCCTGTGGGCCAGTCCGACACTGGGCATAACTTGAACTTATCTGCTTCACCTGCTGTCCTAAAATGGGTTGTTCACCTTCAAACACTTTTTTTAGTTTAGAAACCAGACTTTTTGCAATTACTTTCTATTTGTGATCATTTTTATAATATCTAAGCATAAAGTTTCAAATTTCACCTTCTAAAACAGCTGTGGGAGTGGTGGTCACCAACTCTGTTACTGTTTTAAATTTATACATTTAGTTGATACATTTGTTATCTATGTCCCTACTGCGCAGAATCTCCAAATTTTATTAAAGGGGACCCATCACCCAAAAAATTATTCAAAATCCTATTTTATCACATTAGTCAAGCAAAATGAACTTTAATTACACTATATACATTATTTGAATCTTGTTTCCTTCAGTCTGGGAATTCATAATTATAGCAAGCAGGCAGGAGCCATTTTGTGGACACTGTTATTAAGACAAACCTTGTATCATCTCAGAGTCTTGTTTGTGCACCAGAATGGAGGACCAGAAATCCATCCCCATGTCCTGGCTACACAATTAAATGGTAAAGAGAACTGGGGGAATGTGTGGAGAGCAGTGACATCTAGGAAGTGCTGAATGGAAAGTGAAAACAATTGTCTGCCCCGCCTCTATGCCTAGGCAACAATATTTGATTGACAGCTGAGATTTTTAAATGAGCTTACAACAGCCATGAATGCTTTAATAAAAAATAGAAATTGGATTTCGTGTTAAAGGACTTTTATTATACAGATTTTTGTGTCTGAGTGATGGGTCCACTTTAAAGCCAGCTGTTAGAATTGATACAATAGTTGCTAATATTCCCCAGATACTGATGAAAAATGTATCAACTAAATGTAGCAAATTGTCACAGTTCATGATTTGTTCCTGGATCACTGAGCTGCCAGACTGGGACAGCAATTGAACGAAGTCTTTATTTTTAGTGAACAGTATAAAAACAACTCAACTGTAAAAAGTGTAGGTTTGAAGTCCTGGATGAAAACCTGAAACTTTCAGTATATAAAATATGGCATTGTTAGCCATATTCATTTTCAGTGTTTTGTTCTCCTTTAAGGATCTCATGTACAAACTGTGATCCAGTTAGAAAAATAGCTTCATAATACTCTCAGAAAGGGAGAGGACTGACTTTTATAGTATGTACTGTATTAGACAGGTAGGGTGGTTCTTATCAATCCTTATATTTTCTGGCACTTGCAGATGTCAATGAGTGTCTGACACTTCAAGGTGCCTGTGGGACAGCAATCTGTGATAATGTGGAGGGCTCCTTTCTGTCCATGTCCGAACAGCATGAAATTTTTAGCTTCCAGAAAGAACATACCTCCCAAATAGCTGTTGGTTCATCATTTCCTTTAAAGCAAGAGGAAGCAGGAATTGCAAACCACATCTCCTGCCTCCATTTCTGTCCTCAGTGCCTCAAGGTGGCCATAGACGAAAAGATCCTCTCGTTTGGCGACATAGCCAAACAAGCCAATCTTTCCCCGATATGCCACTAACGGGCATGACTATATCGGGGGTAAATTGAACGTTCGGCCCTATGGCCGGATTACGATGAGAGCGCAATGGGCTCTGGAGGGATCGGTTGGGACAAAATCAAACCTCTCCGATCGACCAAACGACCAATCTCTGCCGGATGAAAAATGTTGGGACTCTCCACACATGGTCCGAAAATCGTATGAATCCTCGATTCGTACAATAGGATCTTTGCGTCTATGGCCATCTTAAGCCAAACAGTACAGATTTCCTGCTTAGCACAGGCTTTGCATAGAGAAATGACAGGAGATGCAATACTGAGTTCATCTCCTACTTGCACTCTCTATGCAAATATTTTTTTGCCACAGGTGAATTCACAGATTTTGCTGCATATTTTTCAGTGGTGAGTGTTTAAGGCTCATCCCTAGTAGCGACAGAAATAAATAAAATCCCACCCATCCCATGTGGGTGGATTTAGGAAAGAAAAAGCTTGTGTTCGGCTATCACTAAAATCTGTTTAAAAAAACTTAATTTGGTTCTTAGGGTAAGGTCACACTGGGAGATTCAGGGATATTTAGTTGCCCGGAGACTAATCGCCTCTTCTTTGGGGTGACTAATCTCCCCGAACTGTCTTCCGCCTGCTAGTCTTCACGAGGAAACTTCAGACGACTTCGGAAAACGAAGTGCCGCGAGTGCCATGCCACAGTCGATTTTTCATTCTAGCAGGCGGAAGCAGTTCATGGAGATTAGTCGCCCAAAAGAACAGGCTATTAGTGGCCAGGCGACTAAATTTCCCTGAATGTCCCAGTGTGGCCTTACCCTTAAAGTTACCAGAGGCAGCTTTTTGCTGGCCCTATTAACTTGCGGTCCACTGCTGCCTACAGCAAGGTTCTAACTTTGCCTCATGAGAGAAGCAACTCAGCCTGTGTTTACACCTAGTGCATTTTATCATATAACCCCATTAGAGCGCTGTGCATGTTGAGAGCAGGGTAAACACATAGGTTTCTGGGATCAGAGTTTAGGAGCGCAAAGAGGCAGTCAGAGATCTGTGTGGGGTTTGTTGTATGGCTTATTTCTCCATTTTTTTTTTTTGCAACAGTCCGGTTCCCTTTGTAATGCTGTAATGTTTTCACATGCACATCTGTTAGTGACACATCCTCTGTTCCTCTGTCCAACTCCTCTCAACCCCCTCCCTCTGTCTTGATGATTCCCTCACTCCTCAGTCATCTCTTACTTGCACCTCTCCTCTTCTTCATTCACTTCTTCCATCAGTGGAACTGGCAGACAGAAGAGAGAACAATTTAGAATGTGTGCATTGGGGAGGGGCTGGGGTTGGAATGAGGGTGCCATATAAAAGAAGAGAAACTAGAAAGAGAGTTGGAGAGAAGGAGGAAATTAAGAGTAAGAGTGGAAAGGAAATAATGCATTCCATTTCAGTTTCTCTTTTTTGTTCTTTCTCCACCCCCTCTAGCTTCGCATTCCTGATCTGTCCCCTATGAATATGCTTATGGCTGTCCCATACACACAGGTGCACTCCCTCCTAGAGGTTCAGTTATTCCCACTTCCGTCCATGCCTCCTCCCTTTCATGGGGATATTGGGGTTAGTCATTTCTGGTAATGATGTCACTGTGCTGCTATGCTGTTTATTTATCCTCTGGAGTAAGAACATAAACAGGGATCTATGCCCGACCTGTCATTAGCCACTGGCTCTATCAGGGAGCAATAAAATAGCCATAATCTAATTGAGATCCATCATCTGTGGCATTTGGCCTTCTCATGTCCTGCTCTGCTGCTCAGCGTGTTGGATGTACTGATACCATAATGTAATAATAATGTCACAGCGCAATCACTGCTTTGGACACCCTTCTATTCTGCCACTGGCTTAATTCCTGAAGTTGTACAATGAGCTGCCCCTATTTCCAGTGGGCTGCTGATTTATTCGACAAGCTTTCCCTCCCTCCCCTGTTGCTGCGTAGCTGATCTGGTGATCTATAAACAAATAGACCGGTTTATGGCAAATACATGTCAACTGGCCCACCCAGTCTGCTCTTTTTGTTCAAATATTAAAGCATTATATCTGCCAATACATATTTGACCGCTGAAAGCTCTTCAGTAAATAAGTGCTCTTCCCTAATGTCCACCCAGTCATAACATCTGACCCTTAGGAATGGAACACCTGATTACATAGTTACATAGTTTAAAAAAAGGCATCACGTTACACGTTTTTTTTTTTTTTTATAAATTAATCCTGTGTAAAATCTATCTTCTCCAGAGGAGACCCTATCTGAATCTGTCTACAATCTAAAAGTTCTCATCTGTCTCTTATCTACCCCGATCATCAAGATTCCACTATAAGGATAACATATTCTGGATAGATTCAGTTCTGCGTAGTTTTGTCACATTGTTTTCAATGCCCTCCTCCGACTCATTAATGGACAGGTTAAATAAAAGTAGAACCAATACATAGAACCCTTTCTACATACCATATAGAACCAGAAGTCTAAATAGCTTTTATACATTGATAATCTGAGTCCATGGTCTTCTTAGTGTGGTCAGTGAGGAGCAACCTTTAGACAATAACATGGCATGTGTGCTTTAAAATAAATCTTTTATTGGGTGACACACTACAGGTCTCACTCATATACAATCAGGCACTGATAGGTATCAATACCCAACTGAATTTCAGAAGTTACCTTGTGCAGGACTGAATGTAGACTGGGATGCTAAACTGAACCTAGCCTATTATTGTAAATCTGTCACAATACAATCCAGAAGTTTTCTTGCAGCTCAGGTACCAAAGGCATTCAACATAAAATACTAGTAATTTTACTTTGAAAATGTTGAAATCTGTGGGCTTACCTCTTTTTAAAGTCCTCTACCAATACACCAGAAAGCAAACAAACCCACCAGTAGAACACATGCAAACTCAGCCTTAAGGTGGCCATACTTTAGGCCATTCCTTTAGACCCCTTCGGCAACTTATCTACCCATGGATGGGGCCTTCCGATGGGTCTCCCAGACAGATATGTGTCCAAAAATCGGCTTGATATCGATAAGGCAGGTTTGATTTTTCTGGTGATTGAGGACCACGTTGGCTAGTTAAAGGAGAAGGAAAGGTAATTTTTTAAAGCTATCTTTAAATGTTGCTTGGGTGCTCCCCTCCTGAACCGCATTACTTTCGCTGCCCAATTCGGTCTCCTGCACTCACACTGTCCTGTTGAAGTTTCAGCCCTTTGCAAACTTTGTGGCCGCCATGTTGGCCAAGTGCGCATCACGTCCTATGTCTCCCTGTCTGAAGTGCGCATGCGCTAAATTTAGTCCTCCCCCATTGTCATTGCCCGTTGCCTTGTACCACCTGACCGCAATATCGCCGCTCGCATGGGGGAAGAAAATAATATTGTACGCATGCGCAGGGCTTGCCAAATTTTTACTGCGCATGTGTTAGAACATATTAGAACATATTTTTGATAGCGAGAGGGATGGATTTTCTTTGATATGCACCTTACAAATATGTTTACTACGATCTTGGATTACAGAAAGAGGGGAAAACGTATAGAGCAAGGAATCCTGAAAGTATCTCTCCATTTCGTGGGCAATCTATATAACTTTATTTGTATTTTACCTTTCCTTCTCCTTTAATGTGATGGTTGTCGTGCCAGTGCCCATTCCCATTGGTGCAATCCGATTGTTTGGCACTAGGGCCGAACGATAAGATTAGCCCAATATTGCACTGCCTTTGGTGGGTATATGGGGAGAAAGATCCGCCAAACTGGATCCAACTTCACCAAACGAGCAGATCTTATAGTGTTTGCCACCTTTAAATGGGGGAAACATGCCATTGTTCCCGTAAATTGTACTATTCCTGGAATATTTACTTCTAAGGGGCGGATTTACTAAGGGTCGAATTTCGAAGTACAAAAAACTTCGAAATTCAACCATCGAATTAAAAAACTTTGGATCCAAAGTTTTTTCAATAAATTTGGCAATCCTGCGGTCGAATAAAAATGGTTCGATCAAATGATTTTTAGCGATCGAACGAACGAACGAACGATTTCTATTCGACCAAAAAAAACTTAGAAAAGTGCTCTGGAAGGTCCCCATAGGCTAACATTGCATTTCAGTAGCTTTAATTTGGCGAAGTATGAAGTTGAAGTTTTTCTTAAAGAGACAGTACTTCGATGATCGAATGGTCGAGTAGTCGAACGATTTTTACTTCGAAACGTTCGAATCGAAGTCGAAAGGTTGAATATAGCCTATTCGATACTCGAAGTACATAAAAACTTACTTTGAAATTTGAACTTTTTGAAATTCGAACCCTCACTCGAGCTTAGTAAATCTGCCCCAAAGTGTTTCAATAACCTTAAAGCAAATGAACCCTTCCTCTGCTGATGTTGAAATCTCCCTCACTCCAGTCTTGCTTGGGTGTGTTATTCTTACCTGAACTTTCCTATGGAAAAAAAATGCTAATTATACAGAACTTGTACTGAACCATTATATTATATAACTGCAATAGAATAAAACAGGCCCTCCTAAGTGGACTATCATGTCCAAAAGGAAAATAATATGGGGAATTGTATGAAAGGAGGTACCTAGTTATAACCATGAAAACAGTTACTTGAAGAGGTCAAATGTTTTCTTGTCTGTTTAAATCTGGGCTACACTTTTTAATTGATTGTTGAAGGATTAAGATGGAAATTGACTCTAGATTCAAATGTGAAATATTAAATGTTGTGTTAATACTTGCCATGGGCCATGGGGCTTCTATTTTATTATTATTATTAATATTACCAACACATAAACACATAAATGCAAGGTTATGCACTTTGACAAAAATAATATAAATGCAAGTTACACAATAAATGGCAGTGTGTTGTGAGTTTCCTTAAAGGAGAAGGAAACCCCCAGGGCGCTAAACCCCTCCCCCCCTCCCCTGTGCTGCCCCCCCTCCCTCCTCCCCCCTGGCCTACCTGTCCCCCTGGGCAAATGCCCCTAACTTTTTACTCACCCCTCTGTGCAGGTCCTGTCCACGGAGTTTGCAGTCGCCATCTTCTCCCACGCGCGTCTTCTTCCTGCTCTGACCGGCGTCTTCTGGCGCATGCGCAGTAGGAACAGGTACCGGTACGGCTCTACTGCGCATGCGCCGAATGTCAAGAAGTTTTCCGATTTCACTTTGTGACATTCGGCGCATGCGCAGTAGAGCCGCACCGGTCTTTGTAGATAATACGTTGTCTAATTCTGGGCAGTGTCATTCTGTGGCTACTAAAGCAAATAAAGTTCTGTCTTGCATTAACTCAAGGGATGAAAACATAATTTTTTTTATAGGTCCCTGGTCCATCTGGAGTTTGCAGTGCAGTTTTGGACTCCAGTCCTTCAGAGGGATATAAATGAGCTGGAGAGAGTGCAGAGACTAAGTGCAACTAAATTGGTTAGAGGGACGGAAGACTTAAATTATGAGGGAAGACTGTCAAGGTTGGGGTTGTTTTCTCTGGAAAAAAGGCGCTTGCGAGGGGACATGATTACACTTTACAAGTACATTAGAGGACATTATAGACAAATAGCAGGGGACCTTTTTGCCCATAAAGTGGATCACAGTACCAGAGGCCTCCCCTTTAGACTAGAAGAAAAGAACTTTCATTTGAAGCAACATAGGGGGTTCTTCACAGTCAGGACAGTGAGGTTGTGGAATACACTGCCGGGTGATGTTGTGATGCTGATTCAGTTAATGCCTTTAAGAATGGCTTGGATGATTTCTTGGACAGACATAATATCAAAGGCTATTGTGATACTAAACTCTATAGTTCGTATAGATATGGGTATATAGAATTTAATTAAAAGTAGGGAGGGGTGTGTGTATGGATGCTGGGTTTTCATTTGGAGGGGTTGAACTTGATGGACTTTGTCATTTTCAACCCGATTTAACTATGTAACTATATTTATAAAGTGCAACATATTGGAATACAAGCCAGTAATTTCTATCATCGGGCATTGAACCCATGAACTGGAAGTTCTTTTATTTTCACATTTCACGCCTTTCCTTGGCGGGCTGACGTCACGTGTCTGGCGCCATGCAATGACATCAGTGCGCGGTACTGGGTGCCGCCATCTTGAATGGGGAGCAGATCACTCCAGACAAAGGGAAAATAATTTTTTTATAACAATTCACTTAAAATGGAGCCTATGGAAGATGGTCTTCCTTTAATTCAGAGCTTTCTGGATGATGGGTTTCTGGTTAAGCGTCCCTATATCTGAACTGAATCAAAAACCATTGTAAGATTTAATAGACCACATCCAATATAATACCACTATTTAGATTCCTATTAACTCCATAAAACGTGACAAAATTTGTTAGACATTATCTCTTTCTCGTGCAACTATTATTCACTACTCATTCATGCAAATCATCAGCAAAGCCAACAATAACATCATACTCTTTCTTATTAGGCCATAACATCAAGATTTTCTTTCACATTCCTTCCATTAGAAAACATATTTAAGAAAGCTACACACCGAACACCTCACTAAGGGGTACTGTAGGTCTTTGTAGGCCTCTGTATTATTGCCTGCATATTATTTGGGCTAAACCTACTCCACTTTCTGCTGGCAATATCCATAACTATATATTTTACTTTAATTAACCTTTCAAACCCAAATTGTTTTCTGCTGTTTCATGTTGGCTCAGCTAATGGCTGTTACCTTAAGATTTGTTCATGAAGTAATAGATTCAATGAGTTTCTGGTACACTTAGGGATACCCAAACTACCAGAACAGGACCCCTGGGTGAAAAAATACAAAGAGGAAGACCTGATAAAGATCCTACCCAATTTGCCTCCCCGCTGCAATTACCTTCAGCGCCAGACGGGGGTCGGGGGGTCCACGTCGCTAGTGCAGAGAGCGCAATTGCGCTTGCTGCACTAGAAGAGCCGAATTTCCAGGTTGAAAACTAGAAATTCAGCTCTTAGTTATCAGGAGCGGCATTTTTGATGGCCCTTGCAACCAGGGGGTGCAGCCGCCTGAGGCGAGTAGCTCAACTCGCCTCATTGGCGGAGCACCCCTGTTAAAGGTGAAGTGGCCATCGCTAATGAAAATTCGTCAGAAATCCAATCTGCAGGGACATCGCCAATTCACTAACAGGTGCAGATGACAATTCGCTAGCAAAAGAGACCGTCGCTAGCATTTGTTCTCACTCATTGCCAGCCGACTTTTCACTCTGGGGTGCGTGAACACCCGGGCTTGCACCCCATTGGGGCCTGCGGGAACCATGATAAGCATATCGCAGGTTATTGTAGGGTGGGGGACATTTTTGCGGCACATGCAGTGGCAGCAGTCACAGATAGTTATGCCATTGAGCAAAGCTATAAATGAAATGGCATCGGAATCATTGCTGGGTTGCATTATTTTGGATTTGGCTGATTACTATATCAATATGTACACTAAATTGCATTTTCAAATCTGAGGAAATTCCAACCAAAATGACACAGGTCAGTACAGTTCTTTAACTTCAAAGGTTCAGATTCTGTTCAACTGAGCACTACAGATCCAGTTACATACAAACCTTGCAAAAAGCACTGAGTTTCGGATAAATCATGAATTTGTTCCCTAGATTATATTGCAAATAAACTTTTGCTTAGTCGGTTAGCATGACATATTTGAGTAACTGAGCACAGACAGGGGCTCCTGCCTCAACCTGCCCTTTCCTTCATTATTGTTAACAACTGCACTCCTACCAACAAAACAGAGAACCTATGCAGTTCTCTTTGTTCAATATTGCAGATTTCTATACTATACCCTTGTCGTTCAGGATACTTTGGTCATGAAACAGCTAACTGTTTCTTCTAATTAATTCCTCATATTATTTGATTTGAAATAATATCACTAGTCTGAGCAACTCTAAACTAGACAGCAGGATTTATAGAATAAATATGACAAATTGTATGTTCCTATTACTGTGGATACTTGAATTCTGCTCTTGCAATTCAAAACCACCTTACTTTCATAACAGAGCCAAATATATGCTGTTCTTTCACTAGTTCTCTAACAATATTTGCCATTGCAGCCCTAATACAGACATTTATGCTTCACCTAACTTGGATTATACCATAGCACCTTTGTACAGTAATTTCTCAGTCTATACATCTGCCCCTCCTTAGCTACATGTATTTAATTTTACTTTTCCCTGCTTAGAAGGCCGAATGTCATTCTCTTTCTCTTCTCATGTCACAACTTTCTCTATCTTTCTCCTCTCTATTTTAATTCAAGGCCCCACTATCCACTTACAACCTCCTCTATTTTCCTTCCAATTATGGTAATTTAAATGTCAAACAACAATCATCTTCTCTTTTTTTATAAACCCCATTTTTACAATAAACCCTCCTTCCTACTGATTCTCCAGGGAAAGGGGGTGGGTTTTTAAAAATTTTCCCTTAAGACCAAATCAAGTTGCAGCTCTTTTGCTCAGGCAACATGTATCTTAACCAGTTATTCATCTGGCAGCTGTTCTTTTTTTCTTTTTATTAAACATGACCCACTAAGCAGTGATGGATGCAATGAAATCCTAAATTAACCTTGATGATAAACAATGTAGGGAAGAGACATTAAAAAAGAAGTAAACATAAAAGCAAAGTTTGAACTTTTACTATACTTTTACTAATAGCACATTAGCTATTGTTATTAAAGGAGAAGGAAAGCTACAGAGGCATTTTATTGCCAATAGATTAGCTGCAATAGTGCAAGCTAGAATGCTATATTTATTCTGTAGAATGTTTTACCATACCTGAGTAAAAAGCTCTAGAAACTCTCTGTTTGTTTAGTATAGAAGCTGCAGTATTAACATGGTATGACATCACTTCCTGCCTGAGTCTCTCCCTGCTCTGGGCTCAGATTACAGTAGAGAAGGGAGGGGGAGGGGGAGAGGAGCAAACTGAGCATGCTCTTGCCCAGGGCAATGAGGTTTAAGCTGAAAACAGGAAGTCTGATACAGAAGCCCATGAGTACACAATAGAAGGAAAGAAATGTGCTGTTTCTTTTGACAGGGAACTCAGAGCAACATTACTTTGAGGGTTTACTGGTTTATTTAGATGGACCTTTCTGATAAGGCTTACTTAGTTTTTGCCTTTCCTTCTCCTTTAAAGGGCACATTATTGCTTCTTTAAGTAACTCTTGCATAGAATAGTTTTATAATTAGAAATGTTTGTATATGATTAATCCTGAAGGCAACTCTTTACATGATTGCTGGTTTCTTGGAACAGTATTTCAAAGACATCTGGAAAGCAACAGAGTTATGCTCAGTTTGGGCTTTTAGAGGTTTTTGGATTTTTTCTCCACTTTTTGATGTATTGTGAGTTTGTGAGTTCAGTCATGGTTTCACAAACATGGTCTTTAATAAATAAGCCTCTACAACATGTTATACAGAATGGGTGAGAAAGATAATATACATGAAAGATAGAGTATATACAGTAGGTATGGATAGCAAAGATAGTATAGAATAGGTGAGAATGATACAAGTAATATTACAGGTGAGATTTATAGAATGCCAGAGAAAGAATATAGAATTGGTCAATATTACAGGAAGAATGAGAAATGAGAACGCATATAGAAACAATGATAATGACCGTAAAAGAGACAGTATAGAATAGGTTAGAATAACAGTGAGTAGTAGTAATAGGAAAGGCGTATAAAACGAATAAGAACAGCAGGGGGAGATGTAATATTTTGTAATTATTTTTGTATCACTTACCCATGTATCAAGATACATAAAGTAATATAGACAATAACAATAGAGTGAGTATAGAATAGTATAGTATAGGTGGAGTTATTAGATAAAAAAGAGGTGAGAATAATAGTATTTGAGAAGAACAGTATAGACTATTTTAGAATGAGAGATGGGGTGTAATATAAGTGAGAATGATAAGTGTTATATAATAGGTAAGAATGACGGACAGTATTGAATAGTGATGGGCGAATTTATTCGCCAGGCTGGAATTTGCGGTGAATTCCCGTGATTCGCGAAACCACAGCGAAAGATGTCAAAAATGAGATGCCGGCACCGCTTCGTGAATTTTTCGCCATTTCATGAATTTTGCGGGATATTCCTGAATTTTTCAGTGAAGAGAAACAGCCCAAATTCGCTCATCACTAGTATTGAATAGTTGGGAATCATGGACAGTACAGAATAGGTGAGTATGACAGTATACTACAGGTAAGAATGACAAAAATGACTGACAGTATAGAATTAGCGAGGATGACCAGACAGTACCAGATAACTGAGAATCACAGTATAGAACAGGTGAAAATGACAGACAGTATAGAATAGGTAAGCTGAATATAGTAAGGGGATGACATGGAGGAGAACTGGACAGATGAGAATGCCAGACAGTATAGAATAGGTGAGACTGACAGCATAGAAAAAGGAAAGTATTTCATGGAGAACTGAGAATAGCCATAGGTGACAGATAACTGAAATGAATTGGACAACCAAAATGTGAGCAAGAGCATATTAGTATTAGAATGGCAAGAGAACAGGTCAGAAGAAGAAGAAGAAGAAGAGAGAGAGAGAGAGAGAGAGAGAGAGAGAGAGAGAGAGAGAGAGAGTTTGATCTGGAGAATCTGAAAGACCTGAAAACCTGGCTGATAAAAGATGGAAAAGCTGGAAATTGCATAGAAAGGCAAGAACGGAAGTAGATAAAAATTCCAGCTCTCAGATATCACAGATTGAGGCAGGGGCACCAAAATGGAAAGAACTCAGCAGGGGGACAGATAGAAAGTTATTCTAAAACACACTGTAAATGTCAATGAAAGAAAACAGAACAAAATAAGGATTGTTGTGGGCAGTAAACAGAAGTTGAAAGGCTGAAAGAGGAAGCTGCGAAGGAAAATGAAAAGTAGATTAGATGAACAGAGAAAACCTAAATGGGAGGGGTTGAAGGGAAAGGGTGAGAAAAAAATGAGAGTGGGGTGGAAGATGAATTCATATCATTACAGATGTATATCTGCATTTTACTATGACATCATCATTTGGACACATTTCTCCCTCCCTTTTCTCTGTTTCACTCTCTCCATCTGCCAGTGACCCCAGTACAGCTCAAAGGAAGAGGAGACAGGCTGAGACTGGGCAGAAACTCACAGAGAAATGGAGGAAGAGCAACGAGTTTGAAGTCTTGTGAATTGGGTTGATGGCTAAGAATGACTGAAAGAGTTAAAGGGCAAGGAAAGGCTGAGTCAAGGAATAAAGTACAAATTGCTTGAAAGTGAGGCGGGCTCATCCTTTAGCAACAAGAAAGAAATACAGCATAGACCGAGGGAGGAAATAACCACAAAGAAATTAAAGGGAGAGACCACACTGGAGCTGTCTTCAAGCAGCAATCCCTAATTCTTCACTGAAGGGGTAAGAGCTTAACCTTTCTCAGCCAACCATGTTTGCAAGGGGGTGGGTTTTCTATGAGCTTCAGGTAAATGTTATTTTGATGATAGAGCAAAGGCGAGTGGAGAAGAGAATAATGAAAAATATCCTGTAAGCAGAATACATTTTGTGCAGTTCCTTATAGCCTGGTTCTCTGTTGTACAGTACTATACTGTTGGTCTTTTATAATAAAATGTAATATTTAGTATACTCTGCTACATCTATTGCAGGAAACCAATACTCATAATTCATCATTTCATAAGTTCATACTCATAAGTCATTTGTCAATATCCCAGCAGTTTGGCCAAAACCAAACCATGTGACTATAAAGCTGTGGACAAGTGATCAAGATTTTGCTTACAGAGAAAGCGCTTTTTGGAGATTTATTAATTGTAAAGTCGATTTTATTTAATGAAAACCCGATTGGCATATTTGTTGGGGTGTGAAATTGCATTGCTAGGCTGCATATTGTTTGCCATATTATATTTATCTCCTGGATAATGCAATACAGGGCTATGCTAATAAAGTAGCAGTTATCTTTGCCAACATATTAAACTGAGACTTCTGATTACTTTCCATATAATGAATGTTTTCAACATTCATCAAGGGTCGAATTTCAAATTCATGTGAGTTTTTTAAAACTCCCATAAACTCCCATGAACTTGAAATTCAACCAATCGAAATTTATTATAAAAATCAAATTTTTTGAACTCGGGTAAATTAAATTGAATTAAACTCGAATCAATTTCAAATCGAATTTTAAAAACTCGATTTGAATGTCAGGAAGGCTGCAAACAACTCCAAATTAATTCCTGGACGTCTCCCATTGACTTAAACAGTAATTTGGCAGGTTTTAGGTGGAGAATAGTCGAATTTGAGTTCTTAAAGGGCCAGAGTATGATAAATCTTTAAAATCGAATTTGAATTTTTTGAAAAACTCGATATCAAATTTGAATAACTCCCTAGTCGAATTTGACAGTTTTAACCATAAAAAAAACGTGAAAATTCGAATTTCCAATTAAGAAATACATTCTTTGGCAATAAATGTTATCATTATTTCGCATAATTAAAAATATTGTGCTGTTTAAGCCAAGGCATAAACATGAATAATACTGTATCTCAACTGAAATCCTAATTTACTATGTTATAGCGGATATCACATTTTTTATAGCCCCTTTGGATAAAAAAATGACTACTTGATTCAGATATTTGATTATATTTTTATATAAAATAAATGTGGTTATTATACATGTGTAAAATGGAAGGAGCAGTTTCATTTAAAGAAGGATTACAGAAATACAAGAATTGTACATAAAGAATAAAAAAATGTTCATTTAACATTTCATTGGTTCTGGTTTTTATGAAATTGGAACATTTTTAGGAAACAAAGTGTACCTGGCTCTGGAGGGGTTAATACGTGCATTTATAGAAAGGTTACGCAGAGGGTTATTGGAATAGCAATGTCATGGTACAGTGGCCCTCTTTGAATGGAAATCACTGATGTCAGAAATAGATTTTTTCCAGAGACTTCACTGGTACTGAAGAGAATAACATAACCATATGGTTCTGATATAATGAAAAATGTAACTAATATATAATGGCAAATCCTTATATTGTGCATATTTAACGCCTTTACACTTGTCTTTTCTCACATCTGTCTTTGCTTTTTGGCATCATTGTCTCTTCTTCAAACTTACTTTTTCACATCCTTCTTCCTTCCCTTTCTCTTTTCTAACCTTCTCTTCCAAATTCATCTTTCTGTTTTTTCCTGTCTATCTCCTTTTGTATGCTTAAACTATTCTGTTTGTTCTTCCATTCTCCTTTGCTGTATCTCAGGGATTCTGCTGCCTTTATCATGCCTTCTTTCCTGCCCCTGCTCTTCCTCATTTTGTTTTTCAAGGGTTGTGTGGCCCCTCCATCCACATCGGCTCCGTGTCCAGATGCAGGAGGGGTGCGAGCTCTACTCAAACGCCTGGAAATTTTAGAAAAGTTGGTTCAGGACTTAAAAGGACAGTGTACAACCCCGTGTTGTGCAAATGTGCAGACTGGAGCTGGTAAGTGTGCAAAGGTGATACATCTGTACCTGAATTCATGTATCTCTCCCTCTCTAACTCATAGGTTCTCCAACAGTGGGAAAAGTTATATATATCTGCTGAATATTGTGATATGTTCATCTACCCAAATGTATAGATGTTACTATATGACTATTAACTATCAGCAACATCATTATACAGAACAGGTTGTACTTAATGAGCAATTAGTCATTAGATATTGTTCTATTAAAACTAATCTATATTCAGCAATATGGTAGTCACAGGTGTTCATATGCAAAGCGTCCAGTACAAACATAAATACTTAGGTACAAGACCTATTGCTGAATGTGGGTTGCCATTGAACACCTACTTATTAGTACTATTAATGCTACTTATTGGCAAAATATATATGCTAATAGCAAGCGGGTCACAGCAACAGAAATTTACCTGCGATTGGGCTTCAATGTTGGTTATGACATGGACCAAGGGACATTTAGGACTGTAGAACAGCAGCAACTATTTCATAGTTACATGTCTCAAGTAGGGGTTCGAAGTGAGAGGGTGGTAGCTGAGTTACAGGCATCACTGCGGCTACTATTCAGAATGAGCTGTCCATGCATATAATCACTTAATATCACTCTTATACTGGCCAGTATTATTATAGGGGACAGTCTGTTTGTACTTAGGGAACAGAAAGTCTTCATCGTTACAGATGAAATTCACTTGGTTCAAATCTATGTGACGAGCAAAACAGTAATGGAGAGAATTAACCGAGACATTTTAAAGGCCAATCTGAAAATAAAATTAAATATTTTTTTCCGAGACTCATTTCATTCACTAAAGTGCACGTTTCCAGGTGTGAAAACAATTTCTTTTAATCAAGGTGTCACTTTATACTAACACTGCTGCGTTTGAGCAAAGCCAGTGCACACTGACTGCCACGTGCCTCTAACTGGTGCCACATTTGCTGCGTTGCAAATGGCTGTAGTGTACTACCTTTACATGCTGCTTTCAGAATCCTGGGTCCCTGGACTGCACTTTCATCTCTTTCAAAACTGTCAGTGTTTGAAGCTTAAATAAAGTTCTCTCATTCCCAAGGGTTGCCCAACCACACCCACATTGGTTCAAAAACACTGGGGATGCACAGGAGATACGATCATTTTTTTACTTTCCTGTGCACCAGTCACCATTGCTCCTGTCTCGATGATGAAAATTTGCACAAATAAAGGGAGGGGACAAGGGCGAAAAAATGGCAGTGGGCCTAGGGACGCAAGCTCTATAAATCCGGCCCTGCCTATTTGCAGTGAACTGGAGTAGGACCTTATATAAATATATGATGGGCTAGATGTGGTTCGAGTCATGCCATTAGTTCTTGTTGATTACTTTAAATTAGCAAAGTTTATAAATTCTAGGAATTATTCATTGTTTCCTTCCTGCTTTCCAGCCTGGGCTTCAATTCACAATATAAAACTGGCTAAGAATGACTTGTAAAGGGGCAGGGACAAGCTCCAGTATTTGGCAGTACCCGAGCAATTCACATGCAATGGCTCCTGTTTGGAGGGACATAGATAACATTGTGCCTAACAGCAAACACTAAGGACCTCACAAATCTTGGTAATTCTGCTCTGTCTCTATTACATTTATTTGAGCTGCACATCAGCTTAGACCAGTGGTCCCAACCTTTTTGTATCTGTGAGCCACATTCAAATGTAAAAAGAGTTGGGGAGCAACACAAGCATGAAAGAGTCAATTGGGGTGCCAAATAAGGGCTGTGATTGGCTATTTGGTAGCTCCTATGTGGACTGGCAGCTTACAAGAGGCTCTACTTGGAACTATACTTAGTTTTTATGCAATTTAAACTTGCTTTCAAGCTTGGAATTCAAAAATAAGCACCTGCTTTGAGGACCCTGAGAGCAACATCCAAGGGGGTTGGAGAGCTAACGATCTACTGGTTGGGGATCACTGGCCTAAACATTCACTGGGCTCTCTATATTCTAATGCCCCACTAAGAGCCCTGAACCTGCCATAGGCTAACAAACACAGCTGTCAGACAGAAACCCTAGTCTTTTGGTTCCTTAGCTTTTCCATACTATTTTTGTTGCTGGGACCTGGGAGTTGTAGTTTACCAACAGCTAAAAATGTACTGGTGAAAGGCTCTCTAGGCCTAAGGAGTTCATTCTGCACCAAGTAGATTACTATTCATGGTTTTCCTTCATCTCAGTATCAGAATGCAGCTAACTAACATTCTTTAAACAGCAACATGTTCCTTATCAACATAATATTACAGTGTTGTTAAACCTATTAAAGTAGAAGACTTCCAGCTGTTTCTGAACTGTATCTCTTACCCCCATATCGCCGGCCTTTCAGATGATACTGGGAGTGGTAGCTCAGGAAAAGCTGGAGGGCCACAAGTTGGCTTATTTGTTTCATTTCTACTAAAAGAGTGCTTGGTGCTTTGCAGTACTTAGGTATGAGAAGGCTGGCTTCAGTCACTTTCTGGCTCAAAACGCTTACAATCGTTCTGCTCCCAGTGAACTCGTAAAACTCTGTTTATCCAAATGCACAGACTGAAGAAATACTCTTGTTTCTGGACAAATTTCAGAGATTTTTCTGTAGGAGGAGAAGATAAAACTAATATTTAAACGCCTGCCAATTCCAACTTCCCCCATTTAGTTGTTGGACTTGTGTTTGTCAGTTCCATTGTTGCTTACATTTTTATTGCTCTGCATTTTTGTACAAAAATGATACTTAAATAAAACTTGGCATTAGGAACATTCATGTATAGGTTATCTACTAATTATCAATAATGTAATTATTATTATTTGGAATTATACTGTATTTGCTGCTGAAAGCTGTCAGTCCCTGTTTGACCATCTATTCTCTGCCTGACTGCATCTATCATTGGAACAATGTAGCAAGGGTCTGCTCTCCTTCATCTAAACTATATTTCCCACCAAAGCAACAGGAGAAATTTACTAAGAAATGGTTTCATTGGTTACAGTTTGCAGAATCTCCAGAATGCTCTGTCCTTGTAGCTTAAATACCCCAGGTCCACCCTTTTATATGGGTCAGCCAACTATAACTATAGTTAACCAGCTTAGATTAATTGTATAAGTCCTTTATCATGATTTAGGGGCTCACTTTATGCTATACATGTAACATAATATATGTCATGATTATGTGTGATTTGATATACTTTATTAGTATCATACAAATTAAAATAAAGAATTTAAAAAATATATATATTTCCCACAGTGCTTAGCACCTCTATGATTCTCTCGCAGTGTGGAAATAGGGCTGGGCATAATTGTAAGGAAACAGACTTCTTCATGTACTACATGTAGGCAAAACCAGCAGTGCAGAGAACAGCTATGTAGACAGATAATGCTTTCGATTGCAATTACATTCACAAATAACTTATTGAAAATATGTAATTAATCTATACTGGAAATGAGCTTAGAATTGCAATGTGGGCCAGTGTTCAGTACTTTTGACCTGCAGTGTTGGACTCCTAAGTTCAAATCTGGCCAGGAGTTTCTTCATTTGCCTCCCATGCTCCAAAAACATACAGGCAGGTTAACCTGCTTTTTATTAAACTGACCCTAGTAAATGCAATAGGGACCTTAGATAGTCAGCTCCACTAGGGCATGCTGTGATGTTAATGATGAACACTTCTGTAAACGTTTTAGCTATACAAATAACTATATATACATATAATTCCAGTTTTAACTCTCCTCTTTGAAATGAAGTAAAAAAATATTTCTATACAAAGTACTGAAGCTGTTTGTGCATGCTTTTGTTAAAGGAAAAGTAACACCAAAAATGGAGGTGCTTTTATATGCATTTAAATAAAATGTACTATTGCCATGCTCTCATTAAAAATGTGTGTTTGCTTCAGAAACATTACTATAGGTCAGGGATCCCCAACCTTTAGAACCTGTGAGAAACATTCAGAAGTAAAAGGAGTTGGGGAGCAATACATGCATGAAAAATGTTCTCGGGGTGCCAAATAAGGGCTGTTATTGGACATTTAGTAGCCCCTATGTGAATTGTCAACCTACATTGAGGCTCTGTTTGGCAGTACACCTGGTTTTTATGCAGCCAAAACTTGCCTCCAAGCCTGGAATTCAAAAATAATCACCTGCTTTGATGCCACTGGGAGCAACATCCAAGGGGTTGGAGAGCAACATGTTGCTCACAAGCTACTGGTTGAGGATCACTGCTATAGGTTGTATAAATTAGCTGCTCTGTAGCCATGGGGCATCCAAGTTGAAAAAGGGATAACAGATAAGTTCTGAAGAACATGATATTAAGCTCTTTAAAGGGGACCTGGCAACCTAAGAAAGTATTCCAAATTCTTTTCTATCATGTTAATTGAGCAAAATACACTTTACTTACCCTAAATTTATTATTTAAATTTTGTTTCCTTCAGTCTTGGAATTCACAATAATAGTAAGCAGTAGAGATGGCGCGAACTGTTCGCCGGCGAACTTGTTCGCGCGAACATCGGGTGTTCGCGCTCGCCGGAAGTTCGCGAACGTCGCGCGACGTTCGCCATTTTGGGTTCGCCATTGTTGGCGCTTTTTTTTGCCCTCTCACCCCAGACCAGCAGGTACATGGCAGCCAATCAGGAAGCTCTCCCCTGGACCACTCCCCTTCCCTATAAAAACCGAAGCCCTGCAGCTTTTTTTCACTCTGCCTGTGTGTGCTGAAGAGATAGTGTAGGGAGAGAGCTGCTGCCTGTTAGTGATTTCAGGGACAGTTGAAAGTTTGCTGGCTAGTAATCGTTTTGATACTGCTCTGTTATTGGAGGGACAGAAGTCTGCAGGGGTTTGAGGGACATTTAAGCTTAGGTAGCTTTGCTGGCTAGTAATCTACCTTCTACTGCAGTGCTCTGTATGTAGCTGCAGTGGGCAGCTGTCCTGCTTCTGATCTCATCTGCTGACTGCTGCAATAGCAATAGTCCTTGTAAGGACTGCTTTTATTTATTTTTTTGTTGTTTTACTACTACTACTACTACTACTACTACTACTACTACTATAAGAGCCCAGTGCTATTAGTCTAGCAGTGTTGGGGAGTGGGACTGGTGTGCTAATCTGCTGCTCCTAGTAGTTCAGCAGCACCAACTTTAATTTTTTTTTTTTTAATATTCATTCTTTTTTTATTTAACTTTTTTTTATTTTACTACCGCTGTAGTAGTGTATAAGTTGACCTTTTAGGCATTATTTTCCCTGTAGGCATTTTTTGCCCAGTGTGTTATTCAACCAACTGCTATCTAGCTGTGTGACCGTGTTCACATTCTGTCTAAATATCCATAATATTACCGTCTCCAGAAAAAACACCGGAGTGACTTTTTTCAAGCAGCCATAATAAATTTTACGTAATCCGTATCCATCGCTGTAGTAGTGTATAAGTTGACCTTTTAGGCATTATTTGCCCTGTAGGCATTTTTTGCCCAGTGTGTTATTCAACCAACTGCTATCTAGCTGTGTGCCCGTGTTCACATTCTGTCTAAATATCCATAATATTACCGTCTCCAGAAAAAACACCGGAGTGACTTTTTTTCAAGCAGCATTCTTATATTTTACGTAATCCGTATCCACCGCTGTGTATACGTTGACCTTGTAGGCATTATTTGCCCTGTAGGCATTTTTTGCCCAGTGTGTTATTCAACCAACTGCTATCTAGCTGTGTGACCGTGTTCACATTCTGTCTAAATATCCATAATATTACCGTCTCCAGAAAAAACACCGGAGTGACTTTTTTTCAAGCAGCATTCTTATATTTTACGTAATCCGTATCCACCGCTGTGTATACGTTGACCTTGTAGGCATTATTTGCCCTGTAGGCATTTTTTGCCCAGTGTGTTATTCAACCAACTGCTATCTAGCTGTGTGCCCGTGTTCACATTCTGTCTAAATATCCATAATATTACCGTCTCCAGAAAAAACACCGGAGTGACTTTTTTTCAAGCAGCATTCTTATATTTTACGTAATCCGTATCCACCGCTGTGTATACGTTGACCTTGTAGGCATTATTTGCCCTGTAGGCATTTTTTGCCCAGTGTGTTATTCAACCAACTGCTATCTAGCTGTGTGACCGTGTTCTCATTCTGTCTAAATATCCATAATATTACCGTCTCCAGAAAAAACACCGGAATGACTTTTTTTCAAGCAGCATTCTTATATTTTACGTAATCCGTATCCACCGCTGTGTATACGTTGACCTTGTAGGCATTATTTGCCCTGTAGGCATTTTTTGCCCAGTGTGTTATTCAACCAACTGCTATCTAGCTGTGTGACCGTGTTCTCATTCTGTCTAAATATCCATAATATTACCGTCTCCAGAAAAAACACCGGAGTGACTTTTTTTCAAGCAGCATTCTTATATTTTACGTAATCCGTATCCACCGCTGTGTATACGTTGACCTTGTAGGCATTATTTGCCCTGTAGGCATTTTTTGCCCAGTGTGTTATTCAACCAACTGCTATCTAGCTGTGTGACCGTGTTCTCATTCTGTCTAAATATCCATAATATTACCGTCTCCAGAAAAAACACCGGAGTGACTTTTTTTCAAGCAGCATTCTTATATTTTACGTAATCCGTATCCACCGCTGTGTATACGTTGACCTTGTAGGCATTATTTGCCCTGTAGGCATTTTTTGCCCAGTGTGTTATTCAACCAACTGCTATCTAGCTGTGTGACCGTGTTCTCATTCTGTCTAAATATCCATAATATTACCGTCTCCAGAAAAAACACCGGAGTGACTTTTTTTCAAGCAGCATTCTTATATTTTACGTAATCCGTATCCACCGCTGTGTATACGTTGACCTTGTAGGCATTATTTGCACAGTGTTTTCTTCAAACCGCCATCTAGCTGTGTGAGCTTGTTCACATTTTGTCTAAATATTGATAATATTATCGTCTCTAGAAAAACCACTTGAGTTACTTTTTTTCAAGCAGCATTCATATATTTTACGTAATCCGTATCCACCGCTGTAGTAGTGTATACGTTGATCTTGTAGGCATTATTTGCACACTGTTTTCTTCAAACTGCCATCTAGCTGTGTGTATTATCGTTTCCAGAAAAACCAACTGAGTTTTTGTTGTTGTTGTTTTTTTAAAAATAATGCCAGGCAAAGGCAGGCCGCCACGCAGAGGCCGTGCTAGGGGCCGTGCTGCTATGCAATCCTGTGGCCCTAGCAAATTGCCCAGTTTTAAAAAGCCAATGACCCTGAACTCCCAAAATGCTGAAGAGGTAGTTGACTGGCTTACACAGCACACCCCATCCTCTACCGTTTCTAACTTTACCACAACATCCTCCTCATCCTCCACTGCTATGGCCACCCCACGTAACACTTCCTCCACCACCGGTGCCCCTTCTTCACTGGAGTCAGAGGAGTTATTTTCCCATGAGTTTCTTGAACTGAGTAATGCGCAACCATTATTGGCAGAAGAAGATGAAGGAGATGAGGACGTTACACCAGATTTAATTCTGGCAGAGAACACGACAGAGATGGACATAATGATGAGTGATGAGGAGGAGGAGGAGGTCCCCGCTGCTGCTTCCTTCTGTGATGTGTCAGAAGAAATTGATGCATCTGAGGAGAATGATGATGAGGAGATTGATGTTTTGTGGGTGCCTAGTAGAAGAGAGCAAGAGGAGGGTAGTTCAGATGGAGAGACGGAGAGTCAGAGAGGCAGTAGGAGAATAAGACTTAGAAGAAGCAGGGAGGCCAGCCCGCAGGGATCAGTAGGGCAACAACATGTATCGGCACCTGTGTTCAGCCGGCCAACGGACCCGCCATTGCCGCCAATGCCGCCAACTTCTACTGTTACCGCCAGATCGCAGACTTCCAAAAAGTCAGCAGTGTGGGATTTTTTTAATGTGTGTGCCTCTGACAAAAGCATTGTAATTTGCAATGAGTGCAGTCAGAAACTGAGCCTTGGTAAGCCCAACAGCCACATAGGTACAACTTCTATGCGAAGGCACATGAGCGGCAAGCACAAAGCACTTTGGGAGCAACACCTCAAAGGCAACAGGCAAACTAAAAGCCACACTCCTTCTGGTCCAGCATCTTACTGCTCTACCTCTGCTCTCCTTGACCCATCTGAACCACCCTCCACTCCGCCTTCCACCTTGACCACCTGTTCCCATTCCCAGTCATCTGCCACCAGCCAAGTTTCTGTGAAGGCCATGTTTGAGCGTAAGAAGCCAATGTCTGACTGTCACCCCCTTGCCCGGCGTCTGACAGCTGGCTTGTCTGCACTCTTAGCCCGCCAGCTTTTACCATACCAGCTGGTGGACTCTGAGGCCTTCCGCAAATTTGTAGCAATTGGGACACCGCAGTGGAAGGTACCCAGCCGCAATTTTTTTTCTAAAAAGGGAATACCACACCTGTACCAACATGTGCAGAGCCAAGTTACCGCATCTCTGTCACTTAGTGTTGGGCCAAAGGTCCATATGACTACTGACGCATGGTCCTCCAAGCATGGTCAGGGCAGGTATGTCACCTACACTGCCCACTGGGTGAACTTGGTAATGGCTGGGAATGGGAAGCAGGGAATGGGTAGCTCAACAACAACAACAACAGTGGAGTTGGTGTCACCGCCACGGATTGCACGCGGTTCTGCCACCACCTCTACTCCTCCATCTCTCTCTACCTCGTCTTCTTCCTCTTCTTCTTCTTACTCTGCTGCTGGGTCCTCCTTCTCCTCCTCCACACCTGTGCACCCCCAGCTCCCCCTAGGCTATTCGACGTGCCAGGTACGCCGTTGTCACGCTGTCTTGGGGATGACGTGCCTGGAAAGCAAAAACCATACCGGATCTGTACTCCTGTCATCTCTGCAGTCACAGGCCGATCGGTGGCTGACCCCACACCAACTGCAGATCGGAAAAGTGGTGTGTGACAATGGAAGCAATCTGTTGGCAGCGTTGAGACTGGGAAATTTAACACATGTGCCCTGCATGGCACATGTGTTAAATTTAATAGTCCAACGTTTTGTCTCCAAGTACCCAGGATTCCAGGACGTTCTCACCCAGTCCAGAAAGGTGTCGGCCCATTTCAGACGTTCCTACACAGCCATGGCACGCCTTGCTGACATTCAGCAGCGCTACAACATGCCAGTCAGGCGTTTGATTTCTGACAGCCAGACTCGCTGGAATTCAACGCTCCTTATGTTGGAACGTCTGCTGCAACAACAAAGGGCCGTCAACGAGTACCTTTTTGAACTGGGTGGTAGGACTGGATCTGCAGAGCTGGGGATTTTTTTCCCCCGTTACTGGGTGCTTATGCGCGATGCCTGCAGGCTCATGCGACCTTTTGAAGAGGTGACAAATATGGTCAGTCGCACCGAAGGCACCATCAGCGACCTAATACCCTTCGCTTTCTTCCTGGAGCGTGCCGTGCGACGAGTGACAGATGAGGCTGTAGACCAGCGTGACGAGGAGCTGGAAGCGCACGATTTATGGTCGGAATCACCAGAACGAACCCAGGCACCTGCTGCAATGCAGGGAGAGGTGCCAGAAGTGGAGTCAGAGGAGGAAGGTGGCTTTGTGGAGGAGGAGGAGGAGGACCAACAGGAGCAGGCTTCCCAGGGGGCTAGTGGTGACCTTTTGGGGACCCCTGGTCTTGTACGTGGCTGGGGGGAGGAGACCGTGGATGATGCAGTCCTTGATAATGAGGAAGCGGAGATGGATAGCTCTGCATCCAACCTTGTGAGAATGGGGTCTTTCATGCTGTCATGCCTGTTGAAGGACCCCCGTATCAAGAGGCTTAAGGAGAAGGACCTGTACTGGGTCGCAACGCTACTAGACCCTCGGTACAAGCATAAAGTGGCAGAAATGTTACCAACATACCACAAGTCCGAAAAGATGCGGCATTTACAAACCAGCCTGCAAAACATGTTGTACAATGCTTTTAAGGGTGATGTCACTTCAGGAACTCATCAACATTCCAGGGGCAGAGGTGCCAGTAATCCTGCCACGAGCACACCTGCAAGGACAAAGCCCTTTGGCCGGTCTGTAACATCAGACATGCAAATGTTTTTCTGTCCAAGGCAGCGCCACAACCCTTCTGGATCCACCCTCAAAGAACGCCTCGACCGGCAGGTAGCGGACTACCTGGCATTAACTGCAGATATCGACACTCTGAGGAGCGATGAACCCCTGGACTACTGGGTGCGCAGGCTTGATCTGTGGCCAGAGCTGTCACAATTTGCCATGAACCTCTTGTCTTGCCCAGCCTCAAGTGTGCTCTCAGAAAGGACCTTCAGTGCAGCAGGAGGGATTGTAACTGAGAAGAGAACTCGCCTAGGTCACAAAAGTGTCGATTACCTGACCTTTATTAAAATGAATGAGGGGTGGATCTCGGAGGGTTACTGCACGCCGGAAGACTTGTTCTGACTTCTATGCAGCTGTCCTTCTCTTCAAGCCTCATGACTCCACACACAGCTGTCCTTTAGCGTCCTCCTCCCTCCGCCACCGTTACAAACTAGGGTGCAAACCCTACTGGTTTAATTTTTTCTGGCCTCTGTGCTTCAGTGGCTGCGTCCAAAAAAACGGGGCAAACAATGTCTACAAGGTCAACGTATGGCGAAAAATTACTATTTTCAGCATTTAAATGGCATATTTTTTCTGGCAACTGTGCTTCAGTGGCTGCGTCCAAAAAAATGCATATTTTCTGCATTTATATGGCATAATTTTTCTGGCCTCTGTGCTTCAGTGGCTGCAACCAAAAAAATGCATATTTTCTGCATTTATATGGCATAATTTTTCTGGCCTCTGTGCTTCAGTGGCTGCAACCAAAAAAATGCATATTTTGTCCATTTATATGGCATAATTTTTCTAGCCTCTGTGCTTCAGTGGCTGCAACCAAAAAAATGCATATTTTGTCCATTTATATGGCATAATTTTTCTGGCCTCTGTGCTTCAGTGGCTGCAACCAAAAAAATGCATATTTTCTCCATTTATATGGCATAATTTTTCTAGCCTCTGTGCTTCAGTGGCTGCAACCAAAAAAATGCATATTTTCTCCATTTATATGGCATAATTTTTCTAGCCTCTGTGCTTCAGTGGCTGCAACCAAAAAAATGCATATTTTCTCCATTTATATGGCATAATTTTTCTGGCCTCTGTGCTTCAGTGGCTGCAACCAAAAAAATTTATATTTTCAGCATTTATATGGCATAATTTTTCTGTCAACTGTGCTTCAGTGGCTGCGACCAAAAAAATGCATATTTTCTGCATTTATATGGCATAATTTTTCTGGCCTCTGTGCTTCAGTGGCTGCAACCAAAAAAATTTATATTTTCAGCATTTATATGGCATAATTTTTCTGGCAACTGTGCTTCAGTGGCTGCGACCAAAAAAATGACTATTTTCAGCATTTATATGGCATATTTTTTCTGGCCTCTGTGCTTCAGTGGCTGCGGCCAAAAAAACTGGGCAAACAATGCCTACAAGGTCAACGACGTTGACCTTGTAGGCATTGTTTGCCCAGTTTTTTTGGCCGCAGCCACTGAAGCACAGAGGCCAGAAAAAATATGCCACATAAATGCTGAAAATAGTCATTTTTTGCCATACGTTGACTCAACGTATATGGCAAAAAATGACTATTTTCAGCATTTATATGGCATATTTTTTCTGGCAACTGTGCTTCAGTGGCTGCGTCCAAAAAAACTGGGCAAACAATGTCTACAAGGTCAACGTATGGCGAAAAATTACTATTTTCAGCATTTATATGGCATATTTTTTCTGGCAACTGTGCTTCAGTGGCTGCGTCCAAAAAAACTGGGCAAACAATGTCTACAAGGTCAACGTATGGCGAAAAATTACTATTTTCAGCATTTATATGGCATATTTTTTCTGGCAACTGTGCTTCAGTGGCTGCGTCCAAAAAAAACTGGGCAAACAATGTCTACAAGGTCAACGTATGGCGAAAAATGACTATTTTCAGCATTTATATGGCATATTTTTTCTGGCAACTGTGCTTCAGTGGCTGCGTCCAAAAAAACTGGGCAAACAATGCCTACAAGGGCAACGTATGGCAGTTGTTTAAAGAGAACAGTAGATTACTAGCCAGCAAAGCTACCTAAGCTAAAATGTCCCTCAAATCCCTGCAGACTTCTGTCCCTCCAATACAGAGCAGTATCAAGCAGATTACTAGCCAGCAAACTTACTATCATCTGTCCCTGAAATCACTAACAGCTCTCCCCCTACACTATCTCTTCCAAGCACACACAGGCAGATTTTTCAGATACATTTTTGCCCTTGATCCCCCTCTGGCATGCCACTGTCCAGGTCGTTGCACCCTTTAAACAACTTTAAAATCATTTTTCTGGCCAGAAATGTCTTTTTTAGATGTTAAAGTTCGCCTTCCCATTGAAGTCTATGGGGTTCGCGAACCGTTCGCGAACCGCTCGCATTTTTGCGCAAGTTCGCGAATATGTTCGCGAACTTTTTTTCCGACGTTCGCTACATCCCTAGTAAGCAGGCAGGTGCCATTTTGTGGACAAGGCAAGTTGTTCATCACCCCTACACAATTATATAGTGTGAGGAGGGAAGGGGAATGGAAGGAGTGTAGTGACATCTAGGAAGTACTGAATGGAAAGTGAAAGTGAGTGCCAGAGGCATAGAGGAGGGGCAGGCGATATATGATTGACAGCTGAGACTTTGAGTTTATAAAAGGTATGGATGTTTTAAAGAAAAAAAGAATTTGGGTTTCATGTTTCATTTGCAAAGGACTTTCACTATACAGCTTTTTATGTCTGGGTGACAGGTCCACTTTAATGTTAAAAGGAAGAGCATTTACACAAATTATTCATAGTCAATTTCTGTGCATTATTATGAACAGCATGTACTTTATATAGATATTATTACTTTGCTAAGCATAATTTGACTCAATTCTCTATGTGTGCACTGGTTTTTCAGTAGAATGAACCTTCTGTACAGTGCTGTAGACTTTTATCTGCTTCTCTAAACTAGAAGAAGCTCACTGGCCAACTAAGAAAACAAATACAGTTACCTGTCATATCTGTTTTGCAGATTAATGCCATTCCTGTTAGGCATAAACTCTTTATTTAATGCAACCATCCTTAATAATACCTGTCATTGAAACCAAGTATTATTTATTCAGTTTCAATTTAGTTTGTATCTTTTGAAGCTTGCAAACATGCTCTTACCTCTTTTTTCATTCATTTTATTTCATTTTCAGATGACCCTGCCAGTCATAAATCTCCCTCATGTCTACAGTCTATTGAATCTTGCCGTGGGGGATGTGGAGGGGAAGAACAAGGAATCTGCATTGATGGACAGTGTCAGTGCAAAGATGGATACATGGGAGAAAACTGTCAGCTGAAAACCTGTCCTGAAGATTGTAATGACCAAGGTCGATGCAAAGATGGTCAATGCTCCTGCTTTCCTGGATACTTTGGAGTTGATTGTGGCTCAAAATCCTGTCCTAATAATTGTCAAAATCATGGACGTTGTGAAAATGGAGTTTGTATTTGTGACTCTGGTTATACTGGAGTTGACTGTAGGTCCAGAACCTGCCCCAAAAACTGTTTCAATAGAGGTCGATGTAAAGATGGAGTTTGTATGTGTGATCCTGATTTTACTGGTGTAGACTGTGGCATTAAAACTTGCCTCAATGACTGTGAAGACCATGGTCGTTGTGACGATGGAGTGTGTATGTGTGATCCTGGATTCACTGGAGTGGATTGTAGTTCCAGAACTTGCCTTAATGACTGTCACAATCATGGCAGATGTGAAGACGGAGTGTGTGTTTGTGATTCTGGGTTTTCTGGACCAGATTGTGGGTTTATGAGCTGCCCAGAAGATTGCAACGAGCAGGGCAGCTGTGTGTCAGGAGTTTGTATATGTGAGAGTGGTTTTATTGGGCCAGATTGTGGAACTAGGGTCTGTTCTCCCGAATGTGAGAGTCGTGGGCGCTGTGAGGATGGTGAGTGCATCTGTAACCCTGGATTTACTGGGCCAGACTGTGATATAAAAACTTGCCCCAATGACTGTCACAAACAAGGAATGTGTGTTGATGGAATATGTGTTTGTGATTCTGGATATACAGGATTAGATTGCCAGTTTAAAAATTGCCCTAATAAATGCCACAACCATGGTAGGTGTGAAGATGGAATCTGCATTTGTAATTCGGGATATTCTGGGTCAGATTGTGGATCAAAAACGTGTCCAAAGAACTGCAGTGGAAATGGCCAGTGTGTAAAGGGCAAGTGTGTATGTGATCCCGGGTTTATCGGGCCAGTTTGTGGAACCCGAGCCTGTCCGTCTGGGTGTAGCAATCATGGACGCTGTGTAAGAGGGATCTGTGTCTGCTCTCCAGGGTACACTGGGGTGGATTGTGCATCCAGGCTATGCTCCAAAAACTGCCATAACCGGGGCAGGTGTGAAAATGGAGTCTGTATATGTGATCCTGAATATACAGGCCTTGATTGTGGATCTAGGACTTGCCCCAACAACTGCCACAGTAAGGGGCAATGTGATAATGGTGTATGTATTTGTGATCTGGGATACACTGGCCCTGATTGTGCAACAAAATCCTGCTTTAATGACTGCCACCATAGGGGCAGGTGTGTAGACGGTGTGTGTATTTGTGAGGTTGGATATACAGGTCTGGATTGTGATACTCTAAGCTGCCCTGAAGATTGCCACAACAGGGGTCAGTGTGAAAATGGAGTCTGTGTCTGTGATTTTGGCTTTACTGGGCTAGATTGTGGTTCAAGGAGTTGCCCCAATAATTGTAATTACCATGGTCTGTGTGAAGATGGAGAGTGCATTTGTGATTCTGAATATACTGGTCATGATTGTGGCTCAAAAATGTGTCCTAATAACTGTCAAAATCATGGCAGCTGTGATAATGGGAAGTGCATCTGCGATTCTGGATATGCCGGTATAGACTGTGGATTGAGAACCTGTCCAAATGACTGCCACAACCAGGGACAGTGTGTAGATGGAGTCTGCATTTGTAACTCTGGATACACCGATCTAGACTGTGGTTTGAAAACCTGTCCATTTGACTGCCATAACAGAGGTCAATGTGTAAATGGTATATGTATATGCGATTCTGGATACAGTGGTCTAGATTGTGGTTCTGCTTCATGCCCAAATAATTGTCAGAATCATGGAAAATGTGACAATGGAGAGTGTGTTTGTGATTCGGGGTATACTGGTGTGGACTGTGGGGCTAAAGCCTGCCCAGAAAACTGTCATATACATGGTCGATGTGAGCAAGGGATCTGTATATGTCAGACAGGGTATACAGGCTTGGATTGTAGATCTAAATCCTGTCCAAAGAAATGTAGCGGCAATGGGCAGTGTTTGAATGGAAAATGTATCTGTGACTTGGGATTTGCTGGACCTGTTTGTGGGAGCAGAAGTTGCCCAGGGAACTGTGGCGGACGAGGAAAATGCATCAATGGGGTCTGTGTATGCAAAAAGGGATATGATGGAGCTGACTGCAGCATGGGTAAGTAGCACAGCTCTAGTTATTTTAAATAATTCTTCAATTAGAGCAGGAATTCCCTAACTATAATGTGTGCCCCCTGGGTGTTAGTGCAGCCAGCCAGTGCATTGTTGCTAAGGGGGGGGTGTGTGTGCAAAGACTAGGGGGCACATTCACCAAGCTCGGGTGAATGAATAGAGGGAATAAAAACTTGAATTTCGAGTCGTTTTTTGTGCTCCTCGACTATCGAATTGGCGTAAATTCACCTGAATAGAATGATTCTAATAGATTGAGCGAAAAAACGCTGCGACTATTCGCTCATTCGATAGTCTAAGTACTGTCTCTTTTAAAAATACTTTGACTGCCTACTTTGCCAGATTAAACCTACCAAATTGCTTTAAAGGCCTATGGGAAAGTTTTTGATCGAATAAAAAGGCATTTGATCGATCATGCGATCGATCATTCGATCAAATGAAAATCCTTCGATCGAGTATTCGATTGTGCGACTATTCACCGGCAAATATTCACCCATTCGACTATTCGCCAGGGCGTAAATTTGGGCGAATTCCCTATTCGATTCTATTCCCCAGTCGGATTTTGAGGGATTTAACCCCTCGAAATTCGACCCATGATACATCTGCCCCTAGGTCTAAGTAATACTTTATTAATTATATTTTTGTAGCATTTATTTGGCCGTTTCCCTAACATCTTCTAAGGTCTACCTTATTGTCCTTTATGGCCAGACTTCTTTTCCAGTTCTTGATCCCATCCCTAATGTGTCACACAAAAACCTAAATGTTCCAATTCCAATGCAATTTCTTGGGGTTTAAAGCCAATGATTCTCCTTTGTAGTTGTCACAGAACTTGTAGCAGTTACTGGGCTACGTGTAACATCTGTGGAAGAATCTTCAGTAACCATTGAGTGGGGCCTCCCACAGACTCCTCCAGATTTATATGCCATATCATTTAAAGCAAAGGTATGAAACTACATGTTTGTATCTGTCTATCAGTGTTGTAACCTATTACAATCTGCAAAGAAATGGCATACACTATGGTGGGTTGGAGAGATTTTCTTTTGCGGTTTTTAAAAAGAATATTAGTGGTCAAATTGTAATCTCTAGGTATTTTCTAGTATTGTTAGTGTAATACTATTTGAAGAATGGGCTGCCTAGAGATCATTTGAATTGTTCTTGTACAATTTGCTTAACATTGTTTGCTTATGACGTACTCTTTCTGCCCAATAGAAGGAGAATGGCTTATTAAACAACACAGTGGATGGCTCTGTCACATCATTTGTTCAGACTGGTCTGGCCTCAGGAGAGGAGTATTTTGTGTCTATACAACCCCAGAAGGGGCAAACTGTTGGGCCTGATACCACTGTAACTGTGACTACAAGTGAGTATGTAGGTATATGTGATGATCTAACTCATATCACATGTGCCAAGTTCCAAATTTTATATTCTGCATGAACACAAGCTTAAAGGGATACTGTCATGGGAAAAAGCATTTTTTTCAAAATGAATCAGTTAATAGTGCTGCTCCAGCAGAATTTTGCGCTGAAATCCATTTCTCAAAAGAGAATTGATTATATTCAATTTTGAAATCTGACATGGGGCTAGACATATTGTCAATTTCCCAGCTGCCCCAAGTCATGTGACTTGTGCTCTGATAAACTTCAATCACTCTTTACTGCTGTACTGCAAGTTGGAGTGATATCACCCCCTCCCTTTTCCCCCCCAGCAGCCAAACAAAAGAACAATGGGAAGGTAACGAGATAGTACCTCCCTAACACAAGATAACAGCTGCCTGGTAGATCTAAGAACAACACTCAATAGTAAAAACCCATGTCCCACTGAGACACATTCAGTTACATTGAGAAGGAAAAACAGCAGCCTGCCAGAAAGCATTTCTCACATGACCAGGGGCAGCTGGGAAATTGACAAAATGTCTAGTCCCATGTCAGATTTCAAAATTGAATATAAAAAAATCTGTTTGCTCTTTTGAGAAATGGATTTCAGTGCAGAATTCTGCTGGAGTAGCACTATTAACTGATGTGTTTTGAAAAAAAACATGTTTTCTGATGACAGGATCCTTTTAATATTATTTCTCTCTAAATCTATTTGTAGAGTGTTATAATTGACTATCATCTCCCGTTGCCTCTCAGTAAGAACTCTGTATCTTTTTAAATACTGACAAAGCAAACTTATTCTGACTTCCTTTGGCTCACACAACATCAGGACATTCATTTGATTGAATAAAGATGTGATTATTAATTTCAATGGTGGGACATAGTACAACATCTGCGCCAAATGTCTAGATAACATTTTCTCCATCTGTAAATGAAATGCCGTCATCTATAAAATATGTATTTAATATCTATAACAAAGTATACTTCTGGAGGTGAAAGATGCAATGTTTCACATTTATTTTCTTTTGTTTCTTTCCGACAGATCTTCTTCTTCTGCATTTTTAAAAGCATTTCTTTTCCCATACTGCATTTACTGTGTGGGAGTTTTCTGTCTGAGAATTTGCGTTAGCCTTTATTTGATTTAGCAATGTATATATTAGCTGGTATGTTTTTCTTATTGTTTAGGCATCGAGACTCCACGTGGACTCCGAGTGACAGAAATCACCACCACTTCTTTCCTTTTAAGATGGGAACGACCCCAGTCTTTCCCTGACCGGTACATAGTGACACTAGTGTCCCCAAGCGGGAAAGAAAGAAAGATGAAAGTCCCTGGAAAGGGTGATAGGGTGAGGGTTACAGGACTGGAAGAGGGGACAATTTACAAGGTGATACTGAAAGCAGAGAAGGGACAGGAGCAAAGCAAAGGGATGGAGACCATTGCAAACACAGGTAAAACGAGGGGGAGAGAAAGGCGAGTGAATGAAGATGTTGCAATAAAATGAGTAATGGAAAGGAATGTGAGGGTGACAAATAAAGTGAGACTATTTGGAAGTGAGTTGAGGTTTGCTAGAATGATTTTGCATACATTGTACAGTGTTGATTGCAAGGGAAATTCTATTGTTATCTGCTGCAGTGCCATTTCTAAATAACTGTACTTCTCCCATTGGGTTTTGTGTGCTAATAATGAATACACATTTCTTAGTGTGCCCAAGTATGCCCCCCTTATTTAGCTTTTTATTTAGCAGCTCTCCAGACTGCAAATTCAGCAGTCCGGTGGCTAGGGTCCAAATTACCCTAGCAACCATGCATTGCTATGAATAAAAGACTGAAATATGAATAGGAGAGGCCTGAATTGATGAGTAATAAAATGTAGCAATAACAATCCATTTGTAGCCTCACAGAGCATTTGTTCTTTAGGTGGGGTCAGCGACCCCCATTTGAAAGCTGGAAAAAAGTTGCTTAGAATTGGCCATTCTATAACATATTAAAAGCTAACTTAAAGATGAACCACCCCTTTAAAATTAAGAGTAACAACACTTTTCTTCTGTTATCTTATTCTATTTCTCTCTGTATTTAACATGTGTGTAATATAAATGTTTATAATGTGTATATAAATATAATTTATGTTGAGCAGTGACTGGTTAATATTTTTAATTCATATACTTTTTTTTTATTCCTGGCAGCGTGCAGCATATAATAATAGGGCTTCCTTGGCAGTAAAACATCATGCTGTTGAACCACATGATCCAACAATGAGAGGGTTATTTATTAAAGTTATATTTTTTTCTGGTCAGAGTTTTAAAGGGGAAAAATTGTGATTTTTGGGCGATAAGCCAAAATATCTCGGGTACAGGTATGGGACCTGTTTTCCAGAATGCTCGGGACCTGGGGTTTCCCGGATAACTGATCTTTCTGTAATATGGGTCTTCATGCCTTAAGTCTACTAGAAATGTATTTAAACATTAAATAAACCCAATAGGCTGGTTTTGCTTCCAATAAGGATTAATTATATCTTAGTTGGGATCAAGTACAAGCTTCTTTTTTATTATTACAGAGAAAAAGGAAATCATTTTTAAAAATTTGGATTATTTGGATAAAATGGAGTCTATGGGAGTCTATGGAAGTTTCTGGATATCGGGTTTCCGGATAAGGGATCCTATACCTGTATCAGTTTTCGGGTATCAGATCTGAAAAAAATTGCATGTTTCGGATTTTTTCAAAAATGTTATTGAATCTTTTCCAGCACCAGTAAATATATTGATAAACACGGTAAAAAAATGAATGGGAGTTTGGTTGAAGTGGTTTTAAGAAAATACATTTTTGGATTTTAGTAAATAACCCCCTTAGTGTTCTCATACATCACCCCCAAATGAAGTGAAAACAAGGATAATGCAATTGAAAAAATGGAGAATGTGAATACAAATGTTATAATGGATTGGCTCTTTTCTGTTTTTAGTTGCAGGAAGGAGAATTTCGGTCCAGTAGTACTTTTTGGAGAAGTCTATTTTTATCTTCCTTTAACTCAAAAGATTTTGCTTTTCAGATGTTTCATCATTGGATTCAACATTTATGTCTACTTCTGTCCACTCTAGAATTTGAAAGAAATCATTTTAAATGTATGGTCATTTTAAACGTAAATATAAACAAGCCAAATAAAAATGAAGAAGTAAAAACTCTAGAATTGTGATCCCAGATAAATTTAATTCATGATTTTTCCAAAAGAGCCAATCAAGCCAAACTGCCTGTGGGACACTAAGTCATTAAATATGATATGTAAAAATCCATGATTTTTAATATCCCAGAGAATATTAACATGTATCTCTAAATTCAGTTTATACCACATGATAAAGTGTTTCCAGTATGCATTTTTCATATTGTTTCCAGTATGCTGCCCTCTTAGTTGCTTCCTATCTGTTGACTATTAGGGGTTAATTCTCATTTTCTTCATTTGGTGCTTTATTAGCTATTGACAGGGAGCGGAAAAATATAGATGATGAAGAGGCCCACAAGAAGAAAGGGACGGTAGTGACCCCCCAACGTGGTGGTCAACTTGAAAAGCCACGATTTTCAGAAGATCATTACGGTCCTGAAACAACTGGGCAAGTTCATACAGTAGGAGGAGAAGGGAGTTCAAAGACAAGGGACATAACAGAATATATTGTTGAAGACCGAACACAAAAGGGCATGGTAAACACCACAAGAAGGACTATCCAGACCACCATTATTACTACATACCATATTCAGAATCAAAAGGAAGGAGGTGTGGTGGATATATTTAATGATACTAAGGATAGTGAATATTCACAACAAATGACAAAACATCTAACAGATAGGGAAAAAATAAGCAGTGAAGTGGAAGAGGGTGGTATGGGTAAGATTACAGAAGAGACTGATATAAAAAAGGCTCATATTAAAAAGATTGCACCTGAGAGGAAAGTGCAAAAGTGGATCACCAGAAGAAAAATTATAGATGCGTCTTCTGGGGAGAAACCTTCACACCATGTGACACGGGAGAGCAACATAACATCAATTCAGTTGGCAGCTGGACTACCTGGTTTCTCTCACACTGAGCCCATGACGAAAATAGGAAGTGAGCAATTTGTAGAGGATGTGACTGGAATCCAAGTTAATCTAGGGAATACAGAGTCAAAAAAGATTTCCCATGAAACATTACCTTTGACTATAAATAAGAAACAGTTGGAAAAGCTAAAGAATGAGAGAGAACCAGGCAGTGCAACAGACAGTAGATATGAAATGAGTGAATCTCAAGAAAAAAGTGACCTATCAACAAAAGTACAAACAGAGGGCAGGAACTCTAGAAATGATAATATAGGGTGGGAGGAAGAAAAATTATATAATCGCTCAGTGGAAGAGAAAAGTGTTAAAGGAAAGTCAGAGACAGGCGTAAGAGGTCAGAAACAGAATAAGAAAGAAAAGGCATATTCTGGAGATTTACACATAAAGGCTGTAATTGAGAACTTACCTTCAAAACTATCAGTTTACAATGGGACCTTTATACAACGTCTCCAAAGTTACCTGCGTTCAACTTCTTATCCACTAAGATCTAATCAGACAGTGGAATCTGTGGCTAGAGCCATCTTCCTTTACTTAGTGAAGTACAAACCTCATAGTTTCACAGGAATGGTCTATGATCGTCTTCCACAAAAGGCACCAGATGCACCAGAAGACATAGAACCTTTTGGAGCAAGTAGAATTCGGGGTAATACTGGGATTGTTATGATGGGTAATAAATCAGATCAAACAAAAGAGGTGGAAGTTGGAAAACCAAAGGATAGACATGTAACCGTGGAAGGATCGCAGAGAAATGTAGACACTCTGGCTATAAGTGAATACAGTTCTTCATCTGATCTTCATAAAGTTAAAATGAAAGTCCAGAAAGAGATCCCTGTCTCAAAAGAAGAGGAAAAGTTAATAAGTGAGAGGGACACCTTACAACTTTTTCCTCTAAAAACTCAGTTAAATAAAACATACTCTGAAAAGAGTTCTGATACTTTAAAAAGGACTACAGTACCAGGTAATCAAACGTTATGGCGTGTGGGTGAAAAGGATAAGAAATTAACTGGAAAAAATGAGAAAGGAGGATTGAAAACGACTACATTGTCCCCAAAGACTAGGGAATATGAAATATCTCCTAGTGTAGATACGCTGAATTCTTTGAAAAAGAATATTTTAGTGACTCAACAAGGTTACAAAAGTAAAACTGAACAAAAAGAATTGACTAATGACAAAGAAATGACCACCAAAAAGCAACTGCACTACAGTAAAAAAATTCTGCCAAAACAACCAAGACCAGAGAACGTGAGATCTGAAATAAAGGAGAAGGAGAAAGAAAATGAACGCCAGATAGATCAAGAATATTCAAGAAGTAAGATACCCGATGACAAAGTGTCTCTACTGCAAGTGAGTGAGGGGGAGGGAAAAGAAAATAAAGAAAAGACATCAATATTAAACCCAACACTTGCTTCTGCTGGTCCCTCAACACATCCTACACCAGTAAAAATTTCTGGTCCTGGCATTTATGGCAGACCAGCTATTCTACAGAGTACTTCCACCAGTCTTGTTGTATCCGTAGATGGTCTTGGGGTTCTATTTGACAAGGTGATGATTCATTATCGTCCATTTCAAACAATCATGACTGATATTCCACACCAACTGGAGGTTGGTAAAGGAGTCGGAAAAGTGGTGATCAGGAATCTAGAACCAGGGACCACCTACCGCCTTGACATTCATGGAATATTGAGGGGGCAGTCTTCCAAGTCCTACACATTGGTAGCTGACACAGGTACCAACTGGATCACCAACTATAGTTGTTTAGAAAGTGGGGTGCTGTTAAGAGGCTATATAAAATGTACTATTGCCTGTTCACAAGCTTTCTTGCTTTTCACTACCCTCTATGCCCAAATCTGCTTCCTGCTAAGATCTCCCCATTCCTCGATTGTCGAATATTATGGGAGGATTGATTGATGAACACATTGTCTCTTTATTCTGGTAGGATTCTGTAAAATTGGAACCTTTTTCCTTTTTCCATTTCGATGAAACTCATATTTTTAATTTTTTTTTATCAGTTTCTGACTTCTTCATTTCTTTCAGTCATCATTGCTCATCCCCATTTTATTGTTTTATCCTTCTTGCATAGTTACAGTATTAAATGAGGTTGAAAAAAGACACACATCCATGTTCACACTTCTCTTTAACTGAAAACTGCTAACTACATTCTAGTTAACAAAAGAGGTGTTCTCTAAATTGCCCCAGTGAGTTAAAAATCTTCCTGAATCCAAAAGGCAATCTGATCATTAAGGGGAAGATTTACCAAAGGGCGAACGTTAGCAAAGTGCATTAAATAGCTAGATCTTCCTCAATCTTCTGTCACTTACATTATATTCTGTGAGCCGAAAATGCATCAAAATCCAAAAAATGCTGGTGTCTTTTCCTTTTTACAGCCTGATTGCATACCACAGACCCCATACATTTCCTAACATATGGAACATTAAGGGGCCGATTCACGAAGGGTCGAATATCGAGGGTTAATTAACCCTCGATATTCGACTGGGAACTAAAATCGATAAAAACGATTTTGCGCAAATCCTGCGATCGATCGATCGAAGGATTTTTCGTTCGATCGAACGATTAAATCCTTCGAATCGAACGATTCGAAGGATTTTAATCCAACGATCGAAGGAAAATCCTTCGATCAAAAAATCACAGGCAAGCCTATGGGGACCTTCCCCATAGGCTAACATTGACTTCGGTAGCTTTTAGCTGCCGAAGTAGGGGGTCGAAGTTTTTCTTAAAGGGACAGTACTTCGACTATCGAATGGTCGAATAGTCGAACGATTTTTACTTCTAATCGTTCGAATCAAAGTCGAAGGTCGTAGTCGAATGTCGAAGTAGCCCATTCGATGGTCGAAGTAGCCCAAAAAAACTTCGAAATTCGAATTTTTTTTTATTCGAACCCTTCATTCGAATTTCGTGAATCGGCCCCTAATTGTACAGTGGGCACATGTGCAGGGCATTAGAATAACTCTATTGTCTTTATTAAGGTTCCCTGGACATGTGTTTTTAAAAGTGTAATTTGTAAGTATATGCACCAACATTTAACATAAAGATGTCCATACAACTTTAAATTTCACGCCCTCTGCAAATTGACTTGAGTGCAAGATCCCTAGCGAAGTTTCACTAGGCAGAAATGAACGCTAGCGCATCTTCACTATCAAATGCTCGCATTGCCGAAGTCACACTAACGAAAAGTCACCAGCGTTCGGTACCCACGATGAAACTCTAATTTTAGTGAATTAGTGTAGTCTGAGCGCCTCGTGAAGTGTAGTGATGGGCGCGAAGCAGTCACTGGCGACATTTCACCCTTTAGTAAATCTGCTCCCAAGACAGTGGATCTCAAATTGTACAGTCGGACCACCTGGGTGCGCTGGGAGCAGTGGAAGGGGTGGCTTAGCCTAAAGGAATGATGGGGGTATATTTATCAAAAAGTGAAAATAGAGATCGTCAAAGTCCTCTAGAGTGAAATTCCGCCACTCTCCATTCATTTCTATGGGATTTTTAAAAGAGTATTTATCAATGGGTGAAAGTGAAAGTTCATCCTTTGATAAATACGCCTTTCAAAATCCCATAGAAATGAATGGAGAGTGGCGGAATTTCACTCTAGAGGATTGTGGCGATCGCTAACATCACTTTTTGATAAATATACCCGTTAGAGTGAAATCTGGGTGTGTTCTCCTAGACACACCATTACAAATAGCTTGAAAGTCAGTAAAGATTTGAAATGAAAACTTATTTACTGGCCTAGATATACCTAGACCTATGGCTGAATGACTGATACACCAGTGTTTTTCTAACTGTGATCTTGTTATGCGTTAAGGAGAGCCATAACCAAAGTTTGCCCCTCCAAGTTGACTTAAATTGAAAAAGCCTGACAAACATTTTGCTAAGAATGGATTCTAGTAATCTTCTATTTTCCTTCCATTCCTTTAGATCATTTTCCTTCCACCCTATATCTTCCTTGTTTTGTTGTTTAAAACTATATACCACATTTGCTCTCATTTTGAAATATCTCTCTTCGAACTTATATGGTATACCTAGTTTTATCATTCAATCACTCTTTTCTTTGGTACGTATTCCCTATATGCCCCTTTTAAAAATTATTCTTCCTCGCAAATGAATAACCTCACAGTTTTACCTCACAGGCCTTCTCTCTTCTTTGCTGCTCGTTGTCTTCTGATCGTTTGGCAATAAGACACCGCATCTGACCTGCTGATTACACCTTTACTCTTCAGGCAATGTGAAAGCACAAATATATATATCATATTGTACAAGTATGGCATGTTGGTGGAAATGGGAAGTGTGTGTGTGTGAGTGCCAGTATTTTCATGACCTATTTTTATTATAAATGCATGTTTGAGCTTGTTTTGGCAAGGCCAAATAAGAATGTCCGTAGGCTTTCTGCCAGGATTGTTCCATACATAGTTATGAATATGTATGCCCCCTTTATACTTATATTACTCCACCAGTTAAAATAAAAATATGCACTATTTTGGATGAATATTGAATTCAAATTAGGGGTGGGAAGGGGAAACATTTTTTACTTACGCGATTTCCCTCCCCACCTCGAATCCGAATCCTGCTGAAAAAGGGCAAAATCCTGGCTGAATCCTGGATTCGGTGCATCTCTAGCAAAAATACAAAATAAGAATGAATCTGTATATAAAGATGCATGTACAGTATATAATATATTTTTGATTGAATAAAATATTTGTCTGGTAATCATGAATGTGTTGATGCAATATTAAGTTGTGCGTGTGATCTATGTTAAAGCTGTAAAATCATAGGTTTGTATGATATATATATATATCCATTAAACCACTTTGCTTTCTTGCAATGATCTTTAACGATCATTTATCCCTGTGCGTATTCAAAATTAAAATCACAACTGTATATATAAATATGTGTGCCTATATCTATATATATATGTGGGTGTGAGTATATATGCATACCATACTGAGTTAAATAAATAAATGTATAATATACATTAATCTAGATTGAAAAAATATATGTATGCATATTAATGAGCATGTGAAATATTTTTTTGTGCAAGCATGGTTTGCATATATGCCCAAAATATATATATATATACACAGTACATATATCAAATATTGATATGTGTGTGCATATAGACTTACATGCTTATATCCTATACTTGTTCATCGCCTTAATGCATGTAATTGTGCACAAAAATGCATGTAATGCATCCTGTGGGGGGTTTAGAAGGGGAAAGGAGTCGGGGGGGAAAAGAATGTAAAAACAATGAGTTGTAAAGATGGGGCATGCCACAAAATAAGAGATAATGGAAAGGAAAGTATTGAAGTGAAGTGGGGATGAAACACACTGTAGCATAGGTTGGTTAAAATCGAAGAATGAAAGGGATTAAGTATAGAAAATTCTATTACTTTTAATACTGAAAATACCGGCAGTTCTTAATAGATTGTGTAACACTTATTTTGCTCTCACAAACAGCTCAAAGTCCAACAATTTCGCCCACTGAGGTTACCACAAAGCCAACAATTCCCCAAAAAGAGGCCATTATAACTACTACGATTCCTCCAGGTAACAATAATATTCTAGTTATTCTATTCTTCTGGCACTCAACTTATTCTGCAAGGAAAGAACGTTAATTACTAACTGCAAGAGATTCTAACTCACTCTTTAGTAGTGATGGGCGAATTTATTCGGCAGGTGCGAATTCATCACAAATTCTCCGGTGTCAAAAAAAAATGGACATCATCGACCATTTTTTTTGGACGCCGATGCATTTTCCCACCGAATTTGCACCGGCGTCAAAAAACGGACACCGTCGGAAAAAAAAAACGGACACCTGCGTCAAAAACGGAGTTTCGCTGAAAATTTGTGAATATTTTGTCGAAAATGCCAGAAATTCGTCCATCACTACTCTATAGTAGTGTCATCAAAGGGAAACCTCACAGGAGAAATATTCAGTTAATGATAAAAATACATCAAATTGATTGACATTTCATTTAAAAAAAGCAGTCCAAATGTAAGTCTATCTTGATTAGAAAACATCAGATAATGTATAGTCCATTAGAATTTGTCAATATGTTCGGAATAAAATAAAAGCAACTGATTTATCAACCTCCTTCTCTTGTCTCTTTGTTTCCAGTATCACGGCCCCGTGTACCATCTCAGATGGGAGCACTGCAAGTGGGAAATGTGACAAGTGAAAGTATCACATTAGTTTGGAAGGCCAAGATTGGGGTCTATGATTCTTTCTTAGTGCGCTTCGAGGAGGTAACTGAAGGTGGCAGTCCACAAGAAATATCTGTTCCAGGAGATCAACGAAAGGTTACTTTAAGAGGACTGACTCAAGATACCAGATATGCAGTATTGCTCTATGGCAAAAGGGGAGAAAAGTTGTCATGGCCTTTGAAAGAAGAAGTAACAACAGGTATTTACTACTTAAAACACATGTAATTTAAATTTACAGACTGAGAGAATTCACACATGCAACACATTTTATGCAAAGGTTCCTGATAGCTACACCGAAAGGGTCAAACGGAGGCAAAAGACATAACTAAAAAATAAAAATAAAGCATTAGATATAGACCATTCACAGTAAATACCAATAGGAATGTGTACATATTGAAGAAACTTGTGATTTGAAGGCAGAGGAAGGCATGACAGGTGATAAGAACAGATAAAAAGACTGTGGAGATGAAGGGGCCCATTTACTTAGCTCGAGTGAAGGAATAGAATAAAAAAAACTTCGAATTTCGAATGTTTTTTTTGGCTACTTCGACCATCGAATGTGCTACTTCGACTATGACTTTGACTTCAAATCAAACAATTCGAACTAAAAATCGTTCGACTATTCGACCATTCGATAGTCGAAGTACTGTCTCTTTAAAAAACAAACTTCGACCCCCTAGTTCGCCACCTAAAACCTACCAAAGTCAATGTTAGCCTATGGGGAAGGCCCCCTTCAGTAAATCCTTCGACTTCGATATTCGAAGTCGAAGGATTTACATTCAGCAGTCGAATATCGAGGGTTAATTAACCCTCGATATTCAACCCTATGTAAATCTGCCATGAAGAGTCATCTTATCACGCTAAATTCTATTCATGACTAGATGAGGTTCATTGCATATATCCTGAGGGTAACTATTAGGTGACAGAATAGTAGCATGGGTTATAAGAGATGTTAAAGGAGACATAAAAATAAAGGATGTATCAATGCGTTATACTCATTAAGATATAGAAGAATTGTTATTAAAAAAGTAGTGTTTCAGGCTGATTTATTGAATATTTCTGCAAAAACCCTAATAATCCCTCCCTTCCCTTCCACTTCCTGCTCCCTGAATTCCCAGGATGTGCAGTGGAGCCGGTGGGCACTCAGCTCACTGCACTGTAGGACAGGAGCTAGCAGGACCTGATAGGGAACTGAAGCCTGTCTGTGCTTGTGTGACTGCAGGGCTGTGATTGGCTGTCCCCCTCCTACTGTGCTTCTCAAAGGGACCGTTAGGACCCCTCATTTAAAATACAGATGGGACCAGTGAACATCTATAAGGAGCTCTAATAAAGGGGCTATTTTTAAAGATAATATACATTTTTAGCACCATGTAAAAGCAACACCATATATTATTTATAATTAGGGTTTTTTTCATTTATCCTATATGCCTCCTTTAAAGGGGAGCATTAGAATTTTAAGTTTTCAGGATGCTAAGGAAACAATTTGCTGAGGGGAAGGAGGAGAAAGTAAAATATTTAGGATGTAAAGGTAAGAGTATGGTCTTTGGCTGATAAAGTCAGATACAGTGCTGCGCAATATGTTGGCGCTATATAAATACATGTTAATAATAATAATAATAATAATAAAGTCTACATACAGTAAGATAAGCTGCGCTGGAGATGAAAGTTGGTATGAATTGGGGCCAACAAAGCATCATTTTTGGCCTTGTGGGCTACTAAAAAATGTAAAAAGCTTAAAACATTTTATTCAGAACACAGAATAGTCTCAAACTTTGCAGAAAGTACAAATTTCATACATGGTTCTGGAAATTCCATTGCTTAAAGGAGGAAAGCTACAGAGGCATTTTATTGCCAATAGATTAGCTGCAATAGTGCAAGCTAGAATGCTATATTTATTCTGTAGAATGTTTTACCATACCTGAGTAAAAAGCTCTAGAAACTCTCTGTTTGTTTAAGATAGGAGCTGCAGTATTAACATGGTGTGACATCACTTCCTGCCTGAGTCTCTCCCTGCTCTGGGCTCAGATTACAGCAGAGAAGGGGGGGGGGGAGAGGAGCAAACTGAGCATGCTCTTGCCCAGGGCGATGAGGTTTAAGCTGAAGGCAGGAAGTCTGATACAGAAGCCCATGTGTACACAATAGAAGGAAAGAAATGCAGTGTTTCTTTTGACAGGGGACTCAGAGTAGAAATACTTTGGAGGTTTACTGGTATATTTAGATGGACCTTTCTGATAAGGCTAACTTAATTTTAACCTTTCCTTCTCCTTTAAGGAGTCATCGATTTTAGTCCCTTGCATCACTACCCTTGCCTCATTACAGGAATGCTCCTGTAAACATAGAGTATTCCAAATGGCTTCCAACCCACAATGCAGTGTGCAACTAATGGCTTTTATTGAAGTGAGATTTTACTTATTCAAAGCACATCTGTTTTACCAGATGTAGTCATTTAATTCAAGTATTGGATCATCCATTCTATCAGTAACTTGGTGACGGTCTTTATTTAAACCTCACTACTCTAATATAGCCAGAGGATCAATTAGCTAATTGCTAAAGACAACTTTTTGTTGTCTGTCAAAAAATCATATATTGTAATTATCTGAAATCTCCTGAAATAAGAAGAGCTGAGCTGGTAAATGTTGCAAGGATTAGGGGTGCATTACAGCAGTTAGGATAGGGGATACATATCCATTAGCCACACTTTTGGGATTGAAACTTTGGTTGTCCTGTACAGGGAAAAGGAATAGAAAGTTTCCTCACCCTGATCTAATATAATGGATTTCAACGGACTGTAGAGGCAGTTTTTTTTTCTCCTTTGTAACAATTAGAAGTATTACTTCATTATTTAGAATACATAGAATATAAAGCTTCAGCAAGGTCTAAATTTGGTGTACTAAAGATACATTATATACATGAATTTAACGATTTAGCAAGCAACCCAACAGATAATAAATAGTACTTTGCACCCCCTGCATAATTTGTCTCTCATTTCTGCTGTATAATAACAGGCATATGTTCCAGACCTACAGTGCAGAGATTCTGCTGGAGCAGTAGGAGAGGTTATTAGAATAACTGTTATTTCAGTGATGTCATTAATTTGACAGATTTAGATGGAAATATGTGGTTAAGCTTTGGGAGGAGCAGTAACAAAGTTATTGATTAAACGATTCCCTGATGTCTCTGAGTGAACACAGTTGGCGGAGCAGATGTGCTCAGATATTTTCCTAAGGTTTGATTTGGCTTACGATAAAGGGTTATGCTTGTTTTGTGATGCTTCATGTTTGCAGCTATTGTGTGACATGTAAGACTTTTTTCTTTTTGTGCTATTAGGGCAGAGACACACGTTGCTATTTAGCGAGATTAGTCGCCCGGCGACAAATCGTTTTTTCTTTGGGCGACTAAACTCCCAAAAAAGCAGCATGTGTCTCTGCCCTTAAGCGTATATATATACGGTATCTGTCAATCATCCAGCGAGGATGCTAATGCTTAAGCCAATGTCTATTAATTATCACATGAATGTGCAATTGTGCATTTAGGAAACATCTGCTAAAGATACAGAAGACGGGGAGGCCGATTCACTATGGGTCGAATATCGAGGGTTAATTAACCCTCGATATTCGACTGTGAACTAAAATCGTACGACTTCGAATATCGAAGTCGAGCGATTTAGCGCAAATCCTGCGATCGAACGATCGAAGGATTTTTCGTTCGATCGAACGATTAAATCCTTCGAATCGAACGATTCGAAGGATTTTAATCCAACGATCGAAGGAAAATCCTTCGATCAAAAAAACTTAGGCAAGCCTATGGGGACCTTCCCCATAGGCTAACATTGACTTCAGTAGGTTTTATCTGCCGAAGTAGGGGGTCGAAGTTTTTTTTAAAGGGACAGTACTTCGACTATCGAATGGTCGAATAGTCGAACGATTTTTAAGTCGAAGGTCGTAGTCGAATGTCGAAGTAGCCCATTCGATGGTCGAAGTAGCCCAAAAAAACTTCGAAATTCGAAGTTTTTTTTATTCTAACCCTTCACCCGAATTTAGTGAATCGGCCCCCTACAGTACTTATTTACAGTATATAACACTACAAATGTACTCAATGTGATATTAAAACACCAAGAGGTGTACAGTCATTTTATATTAAACTTTAATTATAAATACACAAGTTCTAGGAATTTTAATACACAGTTGGAATGGGTTTTTTCAAAGAACAGTCTGTTAATGTTATATGGCAGGAGCCACAGGGCTGCAATTTTAGGTATTTTGTTCTGCTTTTTATAATAAATCATGTTATTTAAGTAAAAAGTATCACTTAAGGAATAAAAAGTATTTGACCGCTCATCTCCTAAAGCATAAGGTTAACAGTTTTTAGTGCTGTGGATACAATCTTGAGTCCTGTGCATTTTGCAGAAGGTTTTAGGCAGTTTTTAAAAGACTGTAGATTGAGAATAGGCAGAGATAGCTGGAATATGCAGCCAATGAGGTAAAACTGCATGCTCCACTGCAGAAGCACAAGGCAATATATATAAAACATTAGTGAGATGAAAAGCAGGCCCTACTTCTTAATGTAATGCAGAGATTCCCAAACTGTGGGGCTGGAGCAGTGTCGGGGGGCTCAGTTTGAAGGCTTTTTGGGCTCCCTGAAGGCTGTTTGGGGCCTGAGTGCAGTAGTAGAACAATATAGAGCTTTCATGTCCTTCTTTAAATACAGTTTGTGTGTATGACTTTGATTATTTACTGCATAGAGCAATGGAACATCTGATCTATTTAATTTGTATAAACTTCTCTTTATTTACAAACTGTTAAGATTACATCAAGTAAAAGTTAATATATTTTCCACTAATGACACTTTAATCAAAACCACGTATGTCGGTATCCCTATTGTATCAAGTGTTTTGGTCTATCTTTGCTGTATTTTCATGTATTCCTATATTGCATGCAGCCAGATGTTATATTGTCTCTTACAGTTACTGTACCATAATAGCCATGCATTTCTAAAGAAGTACTGGTTACCAGCTCTGCCTTGTTCATATTCCTGTGAAAAATGCATTGGATAAAAATGTAATGCTGAATATAAATCCAATAACCTCTCTGTGTTTATTGTCCAAAATGCTCTGCCATAACTACTGTATATACTGTATTTATGGCCCTGGGAAGTGTTATCATTGTCTCAACACCATCAGAACAATTCTTAAACAGCACACAGTGTCTTGAAATAGCATTAAAGCACCGCACTGGGCTTGGTCTGATTTGGCTGCACAACAAGCGTGCATTTAAATTGATAGCAGCTGTTTTGTTTATTGTCCCATAAACCTAATTAGACTGTAAGCTTTTCAGGTGTCCCCTCCTTGTAGCTGCTGCATTTGTATTGAATTCTGAATTTTAATCATTTCCCCCTGTTAAGCAGACCTGGTAACCACAGGAACCACTGCATGTAAGTCAATAGCATATTAAGAAATTTATATTGCCATTAATAATTAATTTCTAAACTAGTCATGGTACCTCAACCCTGAGTGATGAATAAATACAGAAACAGAATATGCAAATGATGCTTATATTATTATTGTGCTAATAATTTACCGTTCTAAATGTTTAATGACTACTGTACTGTTGCAATTGAGAAATGATGTAAAGACAAGTTGTGTTTCCAGCCTAACATTTAATTGTAATTGAAATAGATGCTATTGCAGACACATACCTTCTTGTGTTATAAAGGGAATATTTGGTTTTGTGAATTCTGACCAGGGCTTACATTTATTATAAAAAGTAAATGCCAAGAAGGCTCAGTTTACTCTTGTGATCATGACCTAAGAGTCCAAGAGGCTTGGGTTATTATCTGCCTTGCAGACCCATAACTCACATACAGTAATACATGGTGTTGAGTCACATAACTTCCCAGTTTCCCAGCTTGATTGCTGTGATGTTACCATAGGTTCCAGTCGCTCACTCGTGTGCTCTACCTGTAGACCAGAAGGTCCCAAACTGTTGAGCTGGTCCATCTATCAGTTGCCAAAGAAATCTATGATATGATTTAGGGTTTAAAGGAATTGTTCAGTATAAAAATAAAAACTGGGTAAATAGATAATTTGTGCAAAATAAAAAATGTTTCTAATATAGTTAGTTAGCCAAAAAAGCAATGTATAAAGGCTGAAGTGACCAGATGTCTAGCATAGCCAGAACACTACTTCCTGCTTTGCAGCTCTCTTGGTTTACACTGATTAGTTACCAGGCAGTAACCAATCAGTTACTTGAGGGGGGGGGCATGGGTCATTTCTGTTGCTTTTGAATCTAACCTGTATGCTGAGGATCAATTGCAAACTCACTGAACAGTTATGTCCCATGTGGTCATTGTCATTCTCAGGACATTCTATATGTATGTTTTTTAACAAGCTTTATCCCAGGCACATTTTAAAATCATTCTCTACACCTTTGACGTTAGTCTATGGCATTGGGATTTTAGGCCAATCAAATTTGCAATGTAATACAGATGCTTGTGTTGCTCCCCAACAATCACATTCCATTTGAATATGGCTCACAAGTAAAAAAGGTTGGGGATTTCTGTCCTAAAGATTAGTTAACAAACAAAATACATAGCATTGAAAACTAGTCCACATTTGTGTGTTTTACAAATAACGTAAATTGGATTATATATATAATGGGTACATGAATGCTTCATGGGCAATGGTACACAAGAAGGGACATTTTCTTTGCTCCAGAGTATCTTTATGCAATTATAAGTCCATAATATTTTAAAGCAAATTTGTCAAGCCCATTCCTCCCAGCTGACTCCCTGAGGCTGGAAAGTGCCAGGTTGTGGATTAGCAAAGAGACTAGAAAGTAGACATTGGTTTTGGGCATATAAGGGGGATGGAAAGGATGAAAAGGAAAATATACCCCTGAACATATTGCATGAAACAGTCCATATGTAAACCACCACTTTATCTAAATAAACCATTTTCAACATAACATAGTTTTCTAGTAATATGTGCTACTGGATAATCCTTAATAGCAGAACTGCCCTTTAAATACTAAGGGACACCCCCTGGGATCTTGTGATTCACAATGCACACACACACACACACACACACACACACACACACACACACACACACACACACACACACACACACACACACACACACACACACACACACACACACACACACACACACACACACACACACACACACACACACACACACACACACACACGTGTGTGTTGGTTAAATATTCATTTAGAAGGTATAGTTTTACCTTTACCTTTAAAATATTGTGATTTTCTCCAAGGGAAATTTGGGAGGTATGCAAATTATAAGATCTTATATGCAGAGCTCTCTTGTTCTGCAATTTATTCTACCTTCCTATTTCATTCATTTCACGCTTACTTTTGGTAACAATTTTATTGTGAAGCCATGGCACAATACACAGTAGCAACATGATGATGATGATAATGAACTATGTTGTACTCCTGGTATAGCCAAGTTATCCCTGTGATATATCTGGTTTATTTTGATGGCTTTAGTCTTTTATATTGATGAAAATGAAATAATTACGTTCCTACAGACTTGCTAATGTCTTGCAAATGATATTTCTCTCCAACAGAATCTCTCCCTGAGAGAAGCACACCGCCTCGCCTCTCTCCCCTATTGGTATCTGAAGTCCGCACAAACTCTGCGCTTCTATCATGGGAACCTCTAGATGGTGATTTTGATGCATACATATTGCGGTATGGACCCCCTGAGGGCCCCATGCAAGAGGAAACCCTAAGAGGAGACCAGACATCTTTCCTTATTGATGGATTGGTTGCAGCAGTTAATTACTCAGTTGAGCTACTTGGCATTTGGGGAGAGCGTTACTCTGAGCCTCAGGTTACAAATTTGCTCACAGGTAATGAACACTGAGGTGGGGTTCTAACAAATGTGACTACATTTTCACTAAGTAAGAAGTAGCTACACAAGAGGCATTTGGTTAGTGTAAATTAACTTGTTTTCTATTTACTGACATGCTAAGACTATATGGATTAGTTGCTTCAACTCTGCAACAAATTCAGGCTCAAATACTAGTGCAGCGAGTGCTAATACGTACAGGAGTCCTGTAAGGGAACTGGTCAACTAAGGGTACATGGACTGACATTAAAGGGACAGGGTTTCAGTGGATCAAAAGCAGAATATGGGTGGGTTGAGGGAGTGTTCGGGCAAGCACATGGGACCCATTATTCCTGATACCTATACTATGAATTACTTACTTGTATCTCACAAAATTATTTGCTCACTCTTTTGCTTCTCTAACTTCTTCAGGCTTATTTTTATTTACTATCTCGTGCACTTTATACTATTGGCATCCTCAAGTGCTTTCCAACTTATGTCCTGCTTTGGATGCATTCTACTTGTTTTAAATCTGACAGACAGACTGCTCTGAAAGGAGGGCACACATTTTTCAGCTTGTCCTGCATCACTTGTTTCTCAGCCATGACCAGGGCCGCATCAGAAATCTTAGGACCCCGTACAATTTATTTGCCTGCCCCCTCCATGAACACACCATAGCAATTTTTCCATGATCAATTGCAGTGCTCATTGTGTGACTGCAGCTGTGGTTTGGAATTTAGTCCATTTGGTTAATGGAACCCTCTCGTGCTGGGTCCCAGGAGAAAATGTCTACTTTGTACTCAGGGCAGGATTTACATAACAGGTGCCCCTAGGCCTACTGTGCCGTTCCTCACCACCATCTCCATCCACAAATCCGGGCCTTTTTGCAATACCCTAAAACCAAGCCTGAGTAATTGTATTAGTGCCATGTCATACAAAATGATTTACATTATTATTAGTGATGAGAGAATATGTCCCATTTTGCTGAAAAATTAGAAACTGCTGAAAAATCCGTGAAGCTGCAAAAAATTTGCAAAACCCATTAAATTCAGTAAACGGCAACATTATTTTTAGGTGCGCAACTACTATTTTCATCTCCAAATGCATTAAAGTCAATGGTTGGTTTTTCTTGCAGTGACTTTTTTTGTCTCAGTAACATATTTGTCTTGGCGACTTTTTTGTCCAAATGCATTAAAGACAGTAGCCGTTTTTTCTTGCAGTGACTTTTCTGTCTTGCCGACATTTTTTGTCCAAATGCAGTAAAGTCAAAGGGCATTTTTTCTTGCAGCAACTTTTTTGTCTCAGTGTTTTTTTTTTTGTTGCAGCAAATTTTTGTTGCAGTATTGCCAAAAGATTTGCAGATGAAGAAATGCAGAATTTCAGTGCAAATCCATGCCTGGTAAAAAAATTCACTCATTACTAATTACAATGTATCACACTTTTTTAGATATAATTTTATATAAATAATACATTTCTAGAAACTGTAATGTTTCATTTTCTTTCTTCTTTCATTTAGAAAAACCACAACCTCCCCGCTTAGAGTCCCTCACTCTGTCCAATGTGCGCAGTGAATCTATACTTCTCTCTTGGGATGTCCAGGGTGGAGACTTTGATTCCTTTCTGCTTTTGTACCGTGATGGAGAAGGAAAACCACAGGAAATAACTCTAGATAAAGATTTGCGTTCTTTCACTGTCAAGGACTTGAAGCCTGGGAAAAAGTATAAATTTGTCTTGTATGGCATGTCAGGGGAGAAGAGAAGCAAACCAGTGTCAGCAGAGGGGAGTACAGGTAAAAGCAGAGAATGATAGCCCATAAAACACATTACAAATGTAAAATTTATTAGATTATTATAGATACATTATTATTTATTTATTATTACTATCACTGATGAGAATAATAATAATAATAATACTCTTCTTCTTCTTCTTTATAATATCAGGCAACATTCTAACCGCAGAGCTACTCATTTCAAAAGTAATAATGAATCTCAAAAGATGGTTAAAAACAGAGAAACTATCGGGGCTGTTATGGAAACTCAATGCCATTTTGGACCCCTGTTATTTGCTTTTTAGTAAAATACTATGAGTAATTGATACACAATAACACTATTTAACTAATCACAAAGGTTTAACATATTATCCTTTCTGTGTCTTTTGGCACACAGTGTCATATTCTCAATATAAGCTCCAATCCCATCCCCAATGCACTCACACTACTTTTCCATAGTATTGTATATCACAAGTGGAAAAATTGCATTAAATTCTAGATTGTAGTAGATTTGAGGTGGAATACACAGTGAGACAGGGTACAGTATTATGAAGATCATATGTAGGGCATGAGGAAGCAGTTTGCTCCTTCTCTGCGTTTCAAAATATGTAATTGATTTTAATAATTAAGTCTATAAATATTAAGTGGCTCACTTTTTATTTTACCCTATTTAAGTCATTACAAAAGTACCGCACACCAGACCACTGTAATTATGACTATGGGCCTCGAAATCGGGAAATAGACTCAGCATCTCCGGAACTGTGCTCTCTAGCGTGCACTAATCATCCATTCAGTTCAAATTGATTCCAAATTTCATCCTAAACAAAACAATCTGGTATATATTATTACTGTGTAGCAAAATGGTTTTAAGCTATGTTGGGAAAACAGCTGCTTACTGTATGAAGTCATTCTGTTTTCTGACAACAAATGTATTACTGGGTTGGATTTTTATTGTGCTATATTTTGCACAATGCATATTACAGTGTGTTATAAAGATACTTAACTTCACATTTATTATGTCCCCCTCATGGCTGTATTTAGGTCTGATGCCGCCCTAGGCACCAGACCTAAAAACGCCCCTACGCCTCGGGGGTGTATATATAAATACGTCTCTGTCCCCCCCTCCAAAAAAGAAACATTTTTATATTAAATTGTGCACCATTCAACTATCGCTCCCTCCAGTGTTTCATTCTGCATTTTTGTTTCCACAGAAAAGCTCCAACCACCACAACTAGAGTCTCTGTCTGTGTCTGATGTCCTCAGTGACTCTGTGCGACTTTCGTGGGTGGTTCGGGGGGGTAAATTCGACTCATTTCTTCTAAATTATCGGGATGCTGAGGGCAAACCCAAAGAGGTTGCTTTGGAAGGGGAACAGCACAGTGTCCCAGTTGGCGAACTGAAGCCTGGAAAGAAATATAAATTTGTCCTGTACGGGATTTCAGGAGGGAAAAAAAGCAAAGCAGCGATAGCAGAGACCGCCACAAGTAAGAACCACCAGAGGTCACAGTTACTACACAACATTTTGGAAACTTACACTGGCTCATGACTTTGAGCTTTGAAGTTGTAGCACAAGCTTCGGAGAGCAACCCCTTCCTCAGGGGTAATACACAAACCAAGTTTAAATACCTTACAACCCATGTGATATAAAGATGCGAGAATACAACATTTATAAAAATGTAAAGTTTGAGCTTAAAGTGATTTTTTTTTATAAATGTTGTGTTCATTGATGGATACTTTGTATAGATTGGTTTTAATAATGGAACTTATATTTATTGTTACATTTACAGATAAGGAAACACAAGGAGTATTATGCATTGGGCTGCTATACAATTGATTGACATGAAGCAGTTTTGGACTGTGATTAAATATGCGGCTAATATGTGGTTAAATGGCTCACATGTTTGTATCACATGGGTTGTAAGGTATTTAAACTGGGGTTGTGTTCATTAATGTGTATTGCACCTGAAGAAGGGGTAGCTCCCCGAAAGCTTGTTCTACAACTTCCGCAATAAATTATGACAAAGGCATAAGCCAGTGTAAGTCAGTGTGCTTCTTCTCTATCTACAGCTTGGATCTATTATCTTTACACATATCTTAAAGGGATAAAAAAAAATTCAAAACATATCTGTTAATAGTGCTGCTCCAGCAGAATTCTGCACTGAAATCCATTTCCCAAGAGTTATATATAATTTTGAAATCTGACATGGTTCTAGACATATTATCAGTTTCCCAGCTGCCCCCTGTCATGTGATTTGTGCTCTGATAAACTTCAGTCACTCTTTTCTGCTGTACTACAAGTTGGCGTGATATCATACGTTTGCAATCTTTACACTTTCTGGTTGTTTGGCAGAACCACGTGAGAAATTAATGCCCTCTTCTCCTGCAACTCCCACTATTCCTCGTCTGGTTGACCTGCAAGCCAATGAAATAGGGAAAGATTCAGTAAATTTGTCATGGAAAGTGGAGGGTGAGTCTTCTTTTGATTGGATTGTGGTACAGTATGGGGAGCCTGATGGTGGAGTGCGAGAGCAGCAGGTTCAAGGAGCGGACACAAGCACCACAGTCACAGGACTGCGACCATCCAGGCGGTACAAGTTCAATCTATATGGCATCAAAGGGGAGAGACGAAGCAAACCTTTATCCACTGAGATTGAAACAGGTAAATTCCAGATACATGTAAGTAAAATAAAATACTTCATGATTTATAGTTGCAACTTACACAGTGAACACAACTTTGCATAGACATCAATTTATAAACTCCTCAAACTATTTTTTCTACAGTTCAGTATAAAATGTGTTTTTCCAGTTTTCCTCTGTTTCTCAGTTGTTTTCTCACATGACACCCCTAATGACGCCCTTAGCCCCTTTACAGTGTAAAATCTTTCACTCTAAAGCACAGTTTTTCTTTCTTTCAATGTCTTCTCTTAGGTTCTCTGGAGGCCATTGGTCAACCTTCCTCTTTCCTGTATGATATGTATGTTTCTCCACGTGGTCCTCATTCCATCTTACTTTCTTGGGAAGCACCAGAAGACTTTGACTTATTTGTTATTCGTTATGGCATTGAGGGTCATGAGAAGCCTCAGAAAGAGGTATCTGTAGATAAAACTGAGCGTACTCTCTTACTTGCTGACCTCCAGCCTGACACCCTTTATAAAGTATTACTATATGGAATTAAAGAGGGAAAGGAGCAGAGCAGTCTGGAAGCCACTGGACGTACAGGATCTTTGGGTAATTACATTATTCTTTAGGCAAAGATTGTCAAACAGTTCTATTGGTTATTAAACCTTTATCTCAATAAGTCTGTTAAATCATGTGCCATGCATTATACAATGTTCTTTCCATCCTCATTTAGATCTGGAACCCCCTCAAAATTTGAGATTTAATGATGTAGAAGAGACATCTTTGACTGTCACTTGGGATCCCCCCAACCCTGAAACCACCACATTCAAAGTATCATATCAACTTGCAAAAGGGGGTGAGTTTCTTAACCATGTCTTTATCCTTTACATCTCCTGTTTTATTTTGCTTAATATAATTTCATGCTGTTGCTTCAATGTTTAGTCTCTTCTTACCTCCTACTTTCTGAATTACTCACCTTACATCTCTCTTCTGGTCTATTGCTGTTAGTTCTTTCACTTGCTTACGCTCCCTCTCTCAAATCCTTCTCTATAGTCTAACATTCATTTCTTATTGCAGGAGAACCTGAAAGTGTCAACGTAGTTGGAGACAGCAAATCTCTTAAGGGACTAAACGCTGGAACACATTATGAAGTTACTGTGGTATCTGTACGGGGGTTTGAGGAAAGTCAGCCTCTGACTGGCTACATCACTACAGGTTCTGATTTGATTTAGGTTTTAACAACATGCATAAAAATACAATCTCAACACATGCATTGATACTATCGGATTTAGCATTGTTTCTCTAATTTAAATACCAGTTTGGAAAGCATCACAGTACCCAGAATATATTTCATAACCAGCCCACTCTATACTTTTCAAGTTGTGAATGGCAAATGGTCTCATTTTCCGTATATGCCAAAATTGTTTGATTTTTTTGCAGTTGGAGGTGGTCCACGTTCTCTGCAGGCCCTTGATGTGACTGAAGAATCAGCACTTTTACGCTGGGAACCAGTAATGGGATCTGTGGACAGATATTTAGTAACATACAGGGCAGAGAATGGTAAGAGCCACAACATTACCCACTGGAGAAAACATTAAAGACAGGCAGAACTGGCTGCACAACATCAATTGTTAGAACCTCAACTTAAAGCGGATCTGTCACCTACACATAAAAAGCTCTATAATGAAAGTCCTTTGCAAATTAATCATGGTACACAAATTCTTTTTTTTATTGAGACATCCATACTCATTATAATGGTGTTTCCATTGAGCAATTCCTACATGTCACTGCACTCTCCTAATTGTGTAGAGCACTGCGCATGGACATTAGGTCCCAAAATTTGGACAAAAATGGGCAAACATGAGTAGCTGGTTACATTCACCGTTATGGTTAGTAGTATGTTGCCTCCTCAAAGGGAACTTTTGTTTTTTTTTCCTGGAGCTTCAGCATTTTATCAGCCAGAGATCATCCACAAAATGCAAGTGCTTTAGTTTACGTCATATCAAGGGTATCTTTGTGCTGCAAAGAGCCTAATTCCACATAGTCTAGCACGGCCAGATTGTACTTAGGCAAAGAAGCAGACAACTGAACCTATTGTAAATGCTCTGAGGAAGAATTGGGCACAATTTGGACAATGTCGTTTTAAAAATCTTTCAGAAAAAGAAATATAGCCAGTTTGTGAGGCAGCAGGAGAAACTGGAACTATGAATTACTGGGAGAGGTAGAAGCTATTAATAAAGGAGCTGGAGAATAGGCAGGATATGAACTGGAAGGGTGCTTTAGCTGCAAAAAGGATGGTGATGGATTTAATAGTAATTTATTAAAAAAACAATTATTATTTTGTCTGTCACAGTACCTGACTTGTTTCTTTTCTACATCCTTTCTGATTTAGTGCTTTCAGTAACGCTCGAAGTTCCAGGTGATCAGACTGAGCTTCCTATATCTGGTTTGAACCCACACACTGAATACTATGCAAGTGTGCAAAGCATCCATGGATCCAAGCTAAGCTCACCAACATCAATCTCTTTCACTACTAGTATGTCATATTCAACAACTGCTCTGATGGTTATCATATGTCTTAAACATATATAACAGATACTATATATATATATAGATAGATAGATATATAGATGATCTGCATATATATATATATATATATATATATATATATATATATATATATATATATATATATATATATATCAAAGAAAAAATAGCCGCACCAACAGGACTTTCGTGAAAAACAAATAGTGTTTTTATTCAACGTTTCAGCCCCGTACTTGGGCCGTCTTCAGGAACTGTAAATCCCTATTCCCCAAACCCCACATTTAAACATTTACAGTTGGCGCCAAACAATGTCCAGCAATGACGTTCTGTCTGGGCGTCTGATGTAATCAATGACGTGGACAAGAGTGACGTGTGCTAACGTTAGTGTCTTTTACCTTAAATTAGCGATAAGCCAAATCATATATAGAAAATTTTTTAGTGACTAGAAATGGAGTCCCATCCTATATCCAATGTTCCTCGTGTACCGAAATGTACAGTTTAGTGTCCCATAAAAAGATCAAAACCATCACCAGCATTAAAACAATTATTACCCTTTAGCATCACTTCATTCTTGGCACCCCTTGCGGAAAGTACCTGTGGCTTTTTTGTACTGCTTACCCTTGTCACCCCCTCTGCAGATACGGTGCAACACTAAGTGTAGGACACCCGATCTTTGTGACTGGCTGTACTAAGCCTCTCTTGGCTTTCCGTCTTTACACAGGTTACCACGGCAACCTTCCGCTCGTATTTTACGGCTTCTCTGGTGTGTTCCATCTGACTCCCGTCCTTCAGCACTTACCGTATATGACACACAGGGAGTCTTGGCTGGCTGCACTATCGTAAGACAGTGCTCCCTCCGCGTCTACTCCTGTTATCTGCATAGACAATTCTTCCCACGTTTTCGGGGCTATTATGCGTTCGTGCTTGGGAGTCAGTGGTGACACTTCATGTGTCGGAATTATTCTTGTTGGCTGCCATGCAAGTGTACACGTATGCATACAGCCCAGTCACCTACCATACGAAACTACGGGTGTACCTACCGTTGTCCCATGCAACTGCCAGGGGCTTCGACCTACTTGCCAGCCAGTATCTTTCCCCTTCTGGATGTCTCCCGATGTGCTAAGGGTAATAAAAAGAACAATGTCATGCTCTATAAGTAATTTAGGTTGGCGCCCCATATAAACCATATATAGCGAAAATCAAGAAAGTCAGAAAAAGCAAAAAAACAAAAAAAGCAAAAGTGGCAATAATAGTCCAACCTAGAATAAAGACGGCACCCTATATAGCCATAGCATATATAGAGATAAGCAGCAGTCAGCATTTAAATCTGGAACTAATGTGTAACTTTATTGTTACAATGTTGCTTAGTAGAACGGAGTCATAGGAAGTGTCTCGTTGAGGCCTCTGGGTGAAACAGTATCCAATTTAAAGATCCACATTGATTCCTTTTGTAGCAATTTCAAGCCTCTATCGCCCCCTCTCCGGGGTGCTGGAACATGTGGTATACATGGCATGGTGCCCATGTGGTCTTTACTATATAGGGAAGGCATCAACTACCTACAGAGAAAGGATGAACAATCATAGAAGTGCCATAAGGTTGGCACTCTCCTCAGGGAAGGCTGACCAACCAATATCGAGACATTGGTTACAACTGAAACACACGGTCCCCCAGTTTCGACACATGATCATTGACCATGTTCCAGCACCCCGTAGAGGGGGCGATAGAGGCTTGAAATTGCTACAAAAGGAATCAAATTGGATACTGTTTCACCCAGAGGCCTCAACGAGACACTTCCTATGACTCCGTTCTACTAAGCAACATTGTAAACATTGTATATATGATTTGGCTTATCGCTAATTTAAGGTAAAAGACACTAACGTTAGCACACGTCACTCTTGTCCACGTCATTGATTACATCAGACGCCCAGACAGAACGTCATTGCTGGACGTTGTTTGGCGCCAACTGTAAATGTTTAAATGTGGGGTTTGGGGAATAGGGATTTACACTTCCTGAGGACGGCCCAAGTACGGGGCTGAAACGTTGAATAAAAACACTATTTGTTTTTCACGAAAGTCCTGTTGGTGCGGCTATTTTTTCTTTGATACATTTACTATGGACATAGAACCAGCACGCAGGCGTTGTTTCTTGTTATCGCTGTGCACCAGATCTGTTTCTTTTGTGTATATATATATATATATAATACACTATTTTTGTATGAGCTGTCCTGCATATAAAGGTACCTTTGCATTAGTGATGTGCTGGTTGACCTGAAATCCATGGGCCCCGTGGGTTCACTGCCGGTTGAGTGGGTTTGGGCTGAAATTTAGCCAACCATAGTGGGTTAGTGTTGGGTGCAGGTCAGAATGGGGAAGTAAATTACTCCAATGCTACTGAAGATTTCCTGTCTTGGAAACATAAGCGCGCATATGTACAGAGGAAGAAGACCCTGTTACGTGTTGGGTGCCAGTTGAATGACATATTGTGGGTTAACGTTTTGTGGGTTAGGGTGTGGGTTTTCCTGAACTGCACATCACTCCTTTGCTTATAGGAACTGCTTGGTTCCTCTTTGCAAAGCCTTTGTACAACAATATGCAGAGGTCTGCAATACTACAATACAATTGTGTGAAGCATTACTGTGACAATTACAATTTTACCTAATGGGAAGTGATCATAAACTCTAAAAGTATTGTCATAGCGAAACATTTTTAGCTACTAAACGTTGCTAATTCCCCTCATTGGTGCAAAGATTTTGCGTCATTATCGTTAACTAAAATCTTCTAGTAACTACAGCAAGGCATGTAGGTACTAACAGACAATATAGAGACTGACAAGCGCAGACACATCAGATGCACAAACCAAACAACCTTAGCTGGTATATAAAGTTGCCTTGTTTTAGTTGCTGCTAGATATTCTCCTCACGTGTGATTTAGAATGCAGAATATCTCTGTGCTATAATGTGCAGGTGCTGATACTCCACGGGAGCTCCGTGCCAGTAAGATTACAGCTCAAAGTGCCCTGATGACATGGGAACCACCACAGGCTGTTCCTGATGCTTATCGACTTATATATCAAACACAAGATGGTGAAATAAAGGTAGTTCTGTTGTTGATATTAGGCACATTTGGTAGCTAAAGATAGGTTAACAATATTTGGTACAAGATTTTGTGCCAAAAGAATGTGCCCATTGATTCAGGCTGCTGTGGGAACCCTGGAGCTACTGCCACCTTTAAACCTCAGTATTCTGTGTCAATCAGTGCTGCATAGAGGTGCCAAACAAATGGGCTCATGTATCAGAAATCATGCCAACCGTACATAGAAAATATTTGGAGTCCGGGAGTAGGCGATCGGGAGGGAGGGCAGTGGGCAAATAGGGAGCTCTATGCACTCTTCAGAAGATTTTTTTGTAGGGGGGTCCGGCTCACAGTAGTTACACCGCTGCTCAGTTGCGTCTGATTCGCATTGACTTGTAAGTGCAATTGTGTCACATTTAATGCATCTCCCCTGGTGACCATTAATATGCTGTATTCAAGGAATAAAATGTTGCACTGCGGGGGGGGGTAAAAAAACACCAAGGTGATTGCACTGGAAACTGAGCTTAGTCCTCTGCAATAAGTTAAGACTCCAATCATGTTCTATAATTTATAATATTGTTAGCAATTTCTCTAGTTCATGTCTCTCTTTTGCCTTCTTCCATATCTGTATTTGTCTTTTTTTCTGTTTCAGATTTATTTTTACATCTATTTTAATTTATCTTTCTTTAATTTCATTTCCAGGAGTTAATTCTACCAGCTAATTTGTCCTCTTTTACCCTGAGTCATCTCATACCTTCCACTCCATACAAAGTTCAACTTCATGCCTTACGTGGTGCTTCCAGTTCTGCACCCATTTCAACCTCCTTCACTACAGGTGAGAAATACAATATATTCCTAGCTATTGTGGGGGAGTCGTCACTTGCCCCTTGATTTAATAATTTTTCTGTTAAAGGAATACTGTCATGGGAAAAAACATTTTTTTGCAAAATGAATCAGTTTATAGTGCTGCTCCAGCAGAATTCTGTGCGGAAATCCATTTCTCAAAAGAGCAAACTGATTTTTTTATATTCAATTTTGAAATCTGACATGGGGCTAGACATATTGTCAATTTCCCAGCTGCCCCAAGTCATATGACTTGTGCTCTGATAAACTTCAATCACTCTTTACTGCTGTACTGCAAGTTGGAGTGATATCTCCCCTCCCCCAGCAGCCAAACAAAAGAACAATGGGGAGGTAACCAGATAGCAGCTCCCTAACACAAGATAACAGCTGCCTGGTAGATCTAAGAACAACACTCAATAGTAAAAACCCATGTCCCACTGAGACACATTCAGTTACATTGAGAAGGAAAAACAGCAGCCTGCCAGAAAGCATTTCTCTCCTAAAGTGCAGGCACAAGTCACATGACCAGGGGCAGCTGGGAAATTGACAATATGTCTAGCCCCATGTCAGATTTCAAAATTGAATATAAAAAAATAAGTTTGCTCTTTTGAGAAATGGATTTCAGTGCAGAATTCTGCTGGAGTAGCACTATTAACTGATGCGTTTTGAAAAAAACATGTTTTCCAATGACAGGATCCCTTTAAGCTATGCCATGGCCAGACCTCCTGCATTGCTTGGGTTCCCTTTCTTCTAATCTAGGGCTATGGCCTTACATTCATTGTTTTCAAGTGCAACAAACAGGAAACTGGATCATGAAAGCAAACAGAGAGATGTTTGTTTTTAAAAAAAATGTATAAAATATTTCCATAACTGATGCTTTGGTGCTCAGCGTGCCCAGAATCCACATGCCTGGCCATTGCCAACTCAACAGCATCACACTATACTGTCCTTGCTGGGGAAGCACAAGGGAATTACAAATGACTGACCATTTTGATGCAGCCTAGATGAACATTTAACATCAAAAAGTTATCATGGGCACCCTAAAAATGCCTATGAAAAGAAAGAGGTCTTCAGCAGAGGCACATGCAAAAAAAGGCAGAACATTTTTTGCCAAGTAATAAAACCGTTATAAAATATGCATTTTATATTATATAGCATTTATCATTATAGTTTGGTTTCATAGAGAAATCCCTACCGGTACAATCAAACAAATTTGGATTCTGGAATGCAAAAAACTCTTTCAATATCAGTGCTAAATTTATTAGGGGTAATACATAGATTTGAACACTTTACATAGCTGAACATCTCCGGTCAGTGCTTGCAGGACTGTAACAGATAATTCCCATGATGGTTTCTAATTTCCAAATGTATTTTACATTATATCTCAGTTCGGATTAGATTTCCCTTCCCCCGGGACTGCTGGGAAAAGCAGATGAATGGAGAAGTGCAGAGTGGTCTGTTCACAATATATTTGGGAGGATCAAAAGATGATCCATTGCTGGTGTACTGTGACATGGAGTCTGATGGCGGTGGCTGGATAGTAAGTGTATATATATGCACTTGGACACAAACTGCCCTCCCTGAATCACCCTTTATCTTTTCCAAAATATTTTCCAAATCTTTGGAGAATAGAGCTACTATTTATCTCCTGCTGCTTCAATATCTTAACTTAATTATTTAGCTCATCACCATACACATTGCATGGGGTTCCCTTAACTGTAGTGATGGGCCAATTTGCGACGTTTCACCGGTCAATTTGCGAAATTTGTGAAACTGTGAAAAATTAGCGAAACAGCACCGGCGTCTCGTTTTTGATGCCGGCGTCTGTTTTTTTGATGCCGTTGTACATTTTTTTGGATTCGCTGACGAAAATGCGGCGGCATCCATTTTTTTTTGACGCCGGAGAATTTTCGCCAGCGAATTTTCCTGGTAACCAATCAGATGATTGCTTCTGGTGTTCAACCTACAGCTGGCTGAAAAAAGCTAATCACTGATTGGTTGCTATAAGTTACTGCCCAGGTGCAAATTTGCTCAGTGTTTATGAATGACTACTTGCCCATGTTTTAGTCACATTGCCAAAGATTAGAGTGCTGCAGCGGGTTGGGTACCCATGGGTTATCTGCAAAATAATGGGTAGTAGGTAGGATATTCTGAGTTGGTGGGTATATGGGTTGCGGGTGGGTGGATTGCAGGTCTTATCTATAGCAAGTTTAACTACTTTACATATTTTTTAAAACTTTTTTCTGCCCCAGCCCACTCCTGATGATGTTGCTGGTATGGAGAAACAGCACTTCCTGTTTAATGGTGGCCAGCGGGTAGTGGATTGGTTTGGGGATTAGGCAGTTGCAGGTCGGGTAGTGGATCCAAGCTGGTAAAAATATTGGTTGCAGGTCCAGGTCTTAAAAATGTATCCCACACAGGGCTCTAACCTAGATACTCCTGAACAGAATAACATATACATAGAGTTATTTCTCTAAACCACTTGCTATCTTCTGCCTTGGGGAAACCATGATACTAGCAGATGGAGCACTAATCTATTTGCACAGGGAGAGGCTATTACTTTTATCCCTCTGTTTGTTTTAAAAACCTATAGAAAGACTATTCTTTGGTTTGTTGCTTTTGTTACTTGCCATATTATCTGAAATCTTTTTTTTTCAAATAGAGTTATCGGAAAACATATTTTGATTAGAAGCTTACTGACATTTTTTGGGTGATATGTTCGCAATGCAAGCAGGAGGTTGAATCATTCTTGCTATTTAATAAGAATATGTTATAGGGATGACATTGTTAATGGATGACAATTAACCTCATGGACCAGAATGGGATTACAATATCTGTTTGTGACAATATCAGTTTATGACCTTGGTGTGTTTTACTAGGTTTTTCAGAGGAGAATGGATGGAAAAACTAATTTTTGGAGAGAGTGGAATGCATATAAGGAGGGCTTTGGTAATCTTACTTCAGAGTTCTGGTTGGGTAAGTTATTTCTTTGCATATCATGGTTGTCCTACATAATCTACAATATGGAAGGAACACTGCTGGGTACCCAAAAGAGATATTTGGCTATGTTATCTCTGAAAACCTCCTGCCTTATCTACAGCTCTAAATATATCTCTATATCTAAACATATCTATTGGAAGAAATGTTTCCTCTCATTGCCATGACAATTAGTTTGAGCAATGATTTAGGATTTTAGTTTTTAAAAGATAACTATGCAAATCGTATGCATCTAGTTTACAGTGTTTGGGTCACTCTCAAAGCCTCTTCAATTCTTTTTGGGTAGGTAACACTGCTCTGCATCGTCTCTCATCTTTGGCACCATATGAATTACGTGTAGACCTCCGGGCAGGAGCTGATTCTGCCTATGCTGTGTATGAAGATTTTCGTGTTGAGGCTGAAGACAGACACTTTAGGCTGCGAATAGGAGAATACAGAGGAACTGCAGGTCAGTGATGCTATATGTTAATTAGGATAAGGGACCAGAGGTGTAATAGTAAGTGGAGAGCTCAATAAGATGGTCTAGGGTTAAACTGCAGGTCAATGTCACTTCTGCTATCCTTATATTGGCTTTCTATCTATTTGCTGATATTTATTTCTATCCAGGGGACTCTTTGAGCTATCACAACAATATGATTTTTTCTACACGGGACCGAAATACCCAGAAAAGAATATTACCGTGTGCCATTTCATATCGTGGAGCTTGGTGGTATAAAAACTGCCACTTTGCCAATCTTAATGGGATATATGGCAACAACAAGGACCATCAAGTAAGACTTTCTCATATATCTATTACAGTAGAACCCCCATTTTACGTTTTTCAGGGGGCCAGAAAAATATGATGTAAAATCCAGGAAAATGTAAAATCAGGGAAATGTATTATGCATAATATATAGGTAGGACCACAAAACAACAATGTAAAATGAGGGAAAACTTAAAATCAGGGGTTCTACTGTATATGAATTCCTCTTCTGCTAAAATTCCTCTTTTAATCTCATCCTCTGTGTCCTGGCAGGGTGTGAACTGGCACACATGGAAAGGCTTTGAATTCTCAATTCCATTCACTGAGATGAAGATGCGGCCACAGAGAGCAGGCAACTGGCGGCGTCTTTGAAGCTCTGACAGTCTGGAACCACTAAACTAAAAACTGGAAGCAATGTGGCACCTTTGGAAACCTTACCCATGAGTCCTTTCTGCTAGGCCCATGCAATGAAAAATAACACTACAAAACTGTATCTAGTTGTAAGGGTTTTAACTCCAGAACTAAACATGAGGAATATATTCCAAAAGTGAAAATCTAGAAACACTGACCTTTAGAACCTAGAAATGAGAATGACCTAGAAATGAAAATCAGAAACAACAGCGGAGTACAGGCAATATACATGGTCTATATACATATAAAAATGCAACGCAGCTGAAATCTAGCAGTTCCAGGTTTTATAAATCTAAAACTAGAAGCTATAATGAATTAATATAATATAGTGTAAATCTAGGAGCTATCTGGAAAATACAAAAAACAATCTTCAAAGATTCTACCAGGGAGGAGTGCACCCTCAAAGGGTAAGGCAGAGTAAAAGGTGTGTCACAGCCATAAAATGGGGAGGGGGAGTGGGGACGATGTGATGGAGCCTCATTCCCTCGACCCACTATATAAATATAAATATATATATATAGCAAACGGATACACAGTCTATTTTTATAAAAGCACAGTATGAAGAGGGAATGGATGGGAGGGGTAAAAAGATGGAGGATTTGTGTTCTGTAAACTGCTTCTAATAAATCGATGGGATATCACCTTGCAATCTGTATGTTTTATATGGGTATAAATATGGTAAAGGTTTAATTTACCAAGAATTTACACATCTTTCCCTCTGGATAAAATAACTGCAAACGTTTATATATAAAACAACATACGGTAAGTAACACACCAAAGCCCATAGCCACAATGTTCTGAATATGCAGTCTCAGAGTATAAATTCTAACAAAAAATAATTCGGCCTTTTTCAGCAGGATTCGGATTCGGCCGAATCCTTCTGCCTGGCCAAACCAAATCCTAATTTGCATATGTAAATTAGGGGTGGGGAGGTAAATCACATTACTTTTTGGTCACAAAACAAGGAAGTAAAAAATGTTTTCCCCTTCCCACCATATGCATATCCATATGCAAATTAGGGTTCGGTTCGGTATTCGGCTGAATCTTTCACAAAGGGTTCGGGGGTTCGGCCGAATCCAAAAAAGTGGATTCAGTGCATCCCTAAATAAAACACATAGTTGGACTCAAACTGTTGTATATGCCTATGTCATTTCTACAGGCCAAACAGTACTGAGCATCCCAGAATAACTTTTCAATAATTATGTGTTGGTCAATTATGGGATATACAAGAAATTAGCACTTCACAGTGTTTAGAAAGATATCAGTGATGTCTCAGGTTGTTTTGCTGGACAGTGCCTACTAAATGACCATGGGCATGATTCTCTTGCAAATGTAATTCAAATGAGCAAAACAGAACAGGTAAATAAGGACAAATTGAGAGATTGGTAAAAACAAAAACAGACGGAGGGACTGAAGATGAAGGTAACTGTGGGAATAAAGAAAATGAAGCTAGAAGGAGGAAGCCAGTGGTTGCAGGCATAAATAAATAATACCAAAATACAAGGTTATCTTCAGTATAGGTCATATATTTATCTTGACCTCTACTTTTTAATGAGTAATAGATGAAGGGAAAAAATGATCTGGTGCACAGTGATTACTGAACAAGCGGTTACAAATTCATTTCACTTTATTTTTTGTGAATATTTAGTTCTACTAAACAAGAATGCTCGGGACCTAGGGTTTTCCCGATAACAAATCTTTCTGTAATTTGGATCTTCATACCTTAAGTCTACTAGAAAATCATGTAAACATGAAATAAACCCAATAGGCTGGTTTTGCTTCCAGTAAGGATTAATTATATCTTAGTTTGGATCAAGTACAATATACTGTTTTATTATTACAGAGAAAAAGGACATTATTTTTAACATTTTGGATTTATTTATTATAATGGAGTCTATGGGAGACGGCCTTTACGTAATTCTGAACTTCTGGATAACCGGTTTCCGGATAACGGATCACATACCTGTATGTATATTGAATAAAGCATTGAACACTTTGGTTCAGGGTTTACTAGTACTAATTTGACTTACAAGTTAGATCAAACAGGACAAACATCTGCCAGATGGTTTACTTTTTTTCTGTTTTGAACCAAACAAGTATAAAACCTTAAATTTATCTATTAATTAACACTGATATATTTTCCAAACTGTGCTGCTTTCTGTGTAGCGTTAAACACTAAGAACAGGGACTATGGTGATAGCTCCAGGGCACGTACAAGTGAGGAATAAGGGGGGCACAGAGTAGCACTCAGAAAAGTGTTTTTGACAAATATTGGAGTCAGGCACATATGCTTTCAATTCAGTAAAGCATCAGCCTCCGGAACTGTACTATTGGTAACTACAACAACTTGGCAGTGCTACTAATTAGGAAGTGTTGTCATTTATAAACACTGAGCAAATTTGCCCCAAGGTAGTAGCCAACTGCTGATTAGCTTTTTCTTCAGTCGGCTGCAGGTAGAACAATGAAAGCATCTTAAAAAAAATCTGATTGGTTGTCATGGGTTGCTGCCCAGGTGCAAATTTGCCTATTGTTTATAAGTGATTTATCCACATCCTTATGGCACTGATATCATCCATTTGTCTGTCCCTCTTTACTAATACTGCACCTGGGAATGGCTGCTTTAAGCAGCTGGGAATAATAGAAAACTCTAGGGTGCTGGTAAACTGTGAAGCAGTGCTGAGTTTACTTACTGTGCTGTACAGATATATTACACAACCCTCTTTGAGAAATACTCATCATATAATTGCTATAAATGAAACCCGCTGGTTATGCTTGATAATAACAAAATAACTGTAAATATTAACAATTACGTCCCTCAAGTAGATGGAAATACTTTTCAAATAATCACTACAAAGAACTACAAAAGAAAAAATGACCATAGTGTATATGATTAGGGATGGGCGAATAAATTCGCCATGGTTAAATTCGCGGCGAATTTCTGCGTTTCGCCGCGGGCGAATTTTTCGCGAAATTGCGGCAAAAATTCGCCTCGCGACTCGTTTCGCCGCGCGTCGAAATGTTCGTCGCGCGACGAGCCGCGACGCCGCTAATGCGCGTCAAAACAAAAAGACGCGCGACAAACTAAACATCACCCACAGCAGCCAATAAGATGTGAGCCATCCCTGAGCCAACCCACTGGCTATATAAGGAGCTGCAGAGGCGGCCATTACTTGTGGCGTTTCTGGTAGAGGTAGAGAGAGCAGGATAGTGAGAGATTTGTGTGTGATTTAGCTAGTGGAGTTTGTGTAGAGAGCTTTTTTTTTTTCTGAGTCAGTGCAAGTGGAGGTTGTGGATTTCAGTTTACTGTTTTCCCTCTTCTGCTTGCCTGCTCACCACCCAATAGCCCTTTTTAGGGCTAACTGTCTTTGTCTTTGTCTGTGCTGGTGTGTGTACTCCTTGTGGGTGCACACTTCTGCTGAGGGGATTTAGTTGAGGGTTTTATTTTTTTCTCCTTTCCTTCCCCGAAATATCCAAACCCCCCCCTTATATATATTTTTTTTTTTTAAGTTTAGTTGCCCAATATGACGGGCCGTGGGAGAGGGGGGATGGGTGGTGGTGGTGGGAAGAAGGGTGGGTTAGGGATGGGTGGTGGTGGTGGTGGGAAGAAGGGTGGGATAGGGAGGGGTGGCCGAGGAAGAGGCCGTGGTGCTGGCCGTGGGCATCCAACCCCACAACAGCCATGTGCCATGCCCAGTCTGGGCACTGTAAATCAGTCGCAGCACAAGCTGCCATCAAAGCAGCTGCCATCACAGCAGCAGCTGCAACAACAACAGCAGCAGCTGCAACAACAACAGCAGCAGCTGCAACAACAACAGCAGCAGCAGCTGCAACAACAGCAGCAGCAAATGCCACAGCAGCAGGTGGCTGTGGGTCGCAGCAGCGGGGCAACTGGTCCACGTAGGACTGTGCCCGATTTTTTTGCCACTGCTTCGCGACCCATACGGTCGCAGCAGGCAGAGGCAGTGGTAGACTGGCTGACCCAGGCTACCTCATCTGCAGCAGGCACCAGTGAGCGGCAGGAGGTGGCATCACCTGCTAGCTCAGTGTGGGATGACACCCCATCCCTCTTATTTGATCCTGAGGTGGACTTGGGCCCAGACACCCTGGATCTTTTTGATGATCAGGCAGGAATGGGGGGGGCATTCATGTCTGATGAAGAGGAGGAGGTGGTCATGTCACAGCCCACATCAATAGGGGATATTGGGCAGGGTCCCCTTATGGCAGGGCAGCAAGTTGCTGGTGTGGGGTCAGACACCAGCATGCTGGATGTGGGTATTGATGCCATGTATGAGGCAGGGTCTGGTCTGGGGGAGGACGATGACAGGGACAGACCCTGGGAGCCGGCTCCAGAGGATAACAGCAGCAGTTCAGGGGGGGAACTGTTTGTTGTTGATGAGGATGAAGAGCCGGCTCCACCGACCACTGCTAGGGGGGGCAGGCAACAGGGCAGCACTGCGCCTAGGTCCAAAGCCTATGTGCGTACGGGTGGGGACCATCCTCAACCCTCCACAGCAGGCAAGGCAGTGGCCCGCACTTCAGCAGTGTGGGCTTTTTTCACGTGCCAGGCAGAGGACCAGGCAATAGCAGTGTGCCAGCTCTGCCGGCAGAAGGTTCGAAGGGGGCAGGCAGGGTCACATATGGGAACATCAGCTTTAAGTTCCCATATGAAACGTCATCACAGGATGACGTGGGAGCAGCACCAAAGTGGCAGGGCACCGGGTGGCAGTGGTGCTTCCTGTCCACCTCCTCCCATTCCTCAGGGAAGAGGTGCCAGCTCCCCAGACCCTGCAGCAGGTGAAGAGGATTCTGGGGCTCACAGTCGGAGGCAGCCACTGTGTAGCTCAGCCTCTTCTGCAGCCTCCTCCTCCTCAATGCGGCCCCTGTCCCGCCAGGTTTCCCTCCCCCAGTTCCTCAGCCGCAAGACGCCTCTCTCCCCCAGCCACCCCCAAGTGCAGAGGCTTAATGGCTGCCTGGCAAAGCTTCTGGCAGTGCAGCTGCTGCCCTATCAGCTAGTCGAAGCAGCCCCCTTCCGACAGCTGATGGCTTGCGCTGCCCCTAACTGGCGGATCCCCAGCCGCCATTATTTTGCCAGGAAGGCTGTCCCTGCCATCCACCAGCACGTGGTTGAGAATGTGTCCCTGTCGCTGGATCATGCTGTTGGCGGCAGGGTGCACTGCACCACTGACACGTGGACCAGCAGGCATGGGCAGGGGAGGTACATAACCTACACTGCGCACTGGGTCACCCTCATGAGTGCTGGGGAGGGTGCAAGCCGGGGCGCTCCCCTCAGGCTACAGGTGCCTCCCCGTGGGGTACAGGGCAAACCCCACATGTCCACTTCCTCCTCCTCCTCCACTATGGATGAGCCACCCCTGAAGCGTCCCCGCAGCTACGCTTCAGTGCAGCACAGGCGATGTCAGGCTGTGCTGCAACTCCTCTCCCTGGGCGAGAGGAGTCATACTGCACCTGAGCTCATGGCTGCCTTCCAGACTCAGGTGCAGCGGTGGTTCACTCCCCGCCAGCTCCAAGCAGGTAATATTGTTTGCGACAACGGTCGCAACCTGCTGGCCGCCATCCGCCTAGGGCACCTGACCCACATGCCTTGCTTTGCACATGTCCTCAACCTTGTGGTGCAGCGCTTCCTCAAGAGCTACCAAGGGTTGGGTGACATGCTGGAGAAGGTACGTAGGGTATGTGCCCATTTTCGCAGGTCCCCCACCGCCAGCGCGTCTTTGGCACGGATGCAGCGGCAGCATAGTCTGCCACCCCACCGGCTCATCTGTGACCTGCCGACGCGCTGGAATTCCACCCTGCACATGGTGGAGCGCCTCGTAGAGCAGCGCTGGGCGGTCAGCAATTACCTGCTGGAGCACAGTGCCAGGGGTACTCAGGGGGCGGATTTGGGGTACTTTAGTGCAGAGCAGTGGCAGCAAATGAGGCAGCTCTGCCAAGTACTTGCCCCCTTTGAGCAGGCGACACGCTTTGTTAGCAGGGACAATGCGTGTCTTAGCGATGTCATACCCCTGGTGTTCCTCCTCAAGCGCACGTTGGATGGGCTGCTAGAGGAGGGTGACGTGCCTGAGGAGGAGGAGGAGGAGAGTAGGCCCCGTAGGCAGGCAGAGGGGGCTGAGGAGGAGATGGTGCCTGATGAGGAGGATGAGGGAGAGGAGGACTGGGTGCCTGTGCAGCATGGGGAGCAGGGCACATGCCACCCAACCACCCCAGCTATTGTCCGCGGCTGGGAGGGTACAGAGCAGGGGCAGGTCGAGCCAGATGACCTGCTGCATCTGGAGGGCAGTCAAGAAGAGGTTGGTCGGGGGCACCTCTTTTACATGGCTGCCCATATGCAGACTTGCCTCCGAAGCGATCCCCGGGTCTGTTCTATCAAAGACCGGGAGGATTATTGGGTGGCTACTTTGCTTGACCCACGGTACAAGGGAAAGGTGGGGGAGTTCCTTGTACCCAGCCAGAGAGAGAGGAGGATGGGTCAATTGAGGAAGGCTCTGTGCTCAAAATTAGTGGAGGCCTTCCCCCAGTCTGACACTTCTCAGGCCTCCACTACTCCACACACCCAGCAGAGACAGGGGCCTAGCAGCAGCAGCAGCAAGGGCGGAGATCTCATGGGTGTGTGGAAGAGCTTTTTCGAGCCTCAACGGCCAGCAGCAGGCCCAGTCAGCACCCAAAGCCACCACCAGCAGCGGGTGGAGCATATGGTGGCTGACTACATGGGGTCAGTCAGCGTGCAGGATGCCATTCGCCCTGACGATGACCCCATGCATTATTGGGTCTCGAGGCTCGACCAGTGGCCAGAACTGGCACAGTACGCTCTGGAGGTGCTGGCTTGCCCCCCTGCCAGTGTCCTGTCAGAGCGTGTCTTCAGTGCCGCAGGTGGGGTGGTCACTGAAAAGCGGACACGGCTATCCACTGGCAGCGTGGATAAGCTGACATTCATTAAAATGAATGAGGCATGGATAAGCGGGGATATCCAAGTGCCCATTGCAGACAGCAGAGACTAGCCTCCTCTCCTCCTTCTCCTCCACAGATTTATCCTCCTCTCTCCATTGCTGCCCATACTCTCCTCCTCAGTAGTATTGCCCATTCCCCATCTGTCTGCACCTGCTGCCCTTGCTGCTGCTGCTGCTGCTGTAGCCTGCTACTAGCCCTAGTAGTACTGTTGCTGTGCTGCATTGTCGGCAATTTTTTTATGGTGGGGGCCTATCAAAGCTCCTACTGCTATCGTAGATACTACTGCTGCATTGTCGGCAAATTTTTTTAGTAGTTGAGGCCTAACATGGCCTCTAAATATGTTTCTTCGAATACTGCCACATTGTTGGCTAATTTCTTCTGGTTGAGGCCTAACATGGCTTCTAAATATGTTGCTTATAATTTTGCCGCTAAGTTGGCTAATTTCTTCTGGTTGAGGCCTAACATGGCTTCTAAAAATGTTTTCTCAAATACTGCCACAATGTTGGCTAATTTCTTCTCGTTGAGGCCTAACATGGCTTCTAAATATGTTGCTTATAATTTTGCCGCTAAGTTGGCTAATTTCTTCTGGTTGAGGCCTAACATGGCTTCTAAAAATGTTTCTTCGAATACGGCCACATTGTTGGCTAATTTCTTCTGGTTGAGGCCTAACATGGCTTCTAAATATGTTGCTTATAATTTTGCCGCTAAGTTGGCTAATTTCTTCTGGGGGTTGAGGCCTAACATGGCTTCTAAATATTTTTCTTACAATTTTGCGGCTAATGTCTTCTGTTTGGGGCCTGCCTCATTTAATTCTTCTGGCTCTAATATTGAGTTGATTAAAAGTTACAAGTTACAAAATGACTGTTGCTGCCACTGCTGTTGCTATTAATGCCTCGTTATTTGGCAAAAGTCTTCTCTGTTTGGGGCCTGCCTCATTTAATTCTTCTGGCTCTAATATAGAGTTGATTAAAAGTCGCAACATGACTGTTGCTGACGCTGCTGTTGCTGCTAATGCCTCGTTATTTGGCAAAAGTCTTCTCTGTTTGAGGCCTGCCTCATTTAATTCTTCTGGCTCTAATATAGAGTTGATTAAAAGTTACAACATGACTGTTGTTGCCGCTGCTGTTGCTACTACTGCCTCATTATTTGGCAAACGTCTTCTGTTTGGGGCCTGCCTCATTTAATTCTTCTGGCTCTAATATAGAGTTGATTAAAAGTCGCAACATGACTGTTGCTGACGCTGCTGTTGCTGCTAATGCCTCGTTATTTGGCAAAAGTCTTCTCTGTTTGAGGCCTGCCTCATTTAATTCTTCTGGCTCTAATATAGAGTTGATTAAAAGTTACAACATGACTGTTGTTGCCGCTGCTGTTGCTACTACTGCCTCATTATTTGTCAAACGTCTTCTGTTTGGGGCCTGCCTCATTTAATTCTTCTGGCTCTAATATAGAGTTGATTAAAAGTCGCAACATGACTGTTGCTGACGCTGCTGTTGCTGCTAATGCCTCGTTATTTGGCAAACGTCTTCTGTTTGGGGCCTGCCTCATTTAATTCTTCTGGCTCTAATATAGAGTTTATTAAAAGTTACAGCATGACTGTTGTTGTTGCTGCTGCTGTTGCTACTAATGCCTCATTATTTGGCAAACGTCTTCTGTTTGGGGCCTGCCTCATTTAATTCTTCTGGCTCTAATATAGAGTTGATTAAAAGTTACAACATGACTGCCGCTGCTGTTGCTACTACTGCCTCATTATTTGGCAAACGTCTTCTGTTTGGGGCCTGCCTCATTTAATTCTTCTGGCTCTAATATAGAGTTGATTAAAAGTCGCAACATGACTGTTGCTGACGCTGCTGTTGCTGCTAATGCCTCGTTATTTGGCAAAAGTCTTCTCTGTTTGAGGCCTGCCTCATTTAATTCTTCTGGCTCTAATATAGAGTTGATTAAAAGTTACAACATGACTGTTGTTGCCGCTGCTGTTGCTACTACTGCCTCATTATTTGGCAAACGTCTTCTGTTTGGGGCCTGCCTCATTTAATTCTTCTGGCTCTAATATAGAGTTGATTAAAAGTTACAACATGACTGCCGCTGCTGTTGCTACTAATGCCTCATTATTTGGCAAACGTCTTCTGTTTGGGGCCTGCCTCATTTAATTCTTCTGGCTCTAATATAGAGTTTATTAAAAGTTACAGCATGACTGTTGTTGCTGCTGCTGTTGCTACTACTGCCTCATTATTTGGCAAACGTCTTCTGTTTGGGGCCTGCCTCATTTAATTCTTCTGGCTCTAATATAGAGTTGATTAAAAGTTACAACATGACTGCCGCTGCTGTTGCTACTAATGCCTCATTATTTGGCAAACGTCTTCTGTTTGGGGCCTGCCTCATTTAATTCTTCTGGCTCTAATATAGAGTTTATTAAAAGTTACAGCATGACTGTTGTTGCTGCTGCTGTTGCTACTAATGCCTCATTATTTGGCAAACGTCTTCTGTTTGGGGCCTGCCTCATTTAATTCTTCTGGCTCTAATATAGAGTTGATTAAAAGTTACAACATGACTGCCGCTGCTGTTGCTACTACTGCCTCATTATTTGGCAAACGTCTTCTGTTTGGGGCCTGCCTCATTTAATTCTTCTGGCTCTAATATAGAGTTGATTAAAAGTTACAACATGACTGCCGCTGCTGTTGCTACTAATGCCTCATTATTTGGCAAACGTCTTCTGTTTGGGGCCTGCCTCATTTAATTCTTCTGGCTCTAATATAGAGTTTATTAAAAGTTACAGCATGACTGTTGTTGCTGCTGCTGTTGCTACTAATGCCTCATTATTTGGCAAACGTCTTCTGTTTGGGGCCTGCCTCATTTAATTCTTCTGGCTCTAATATAGAGTTGATTAAAAGTTACAACATGACTGCCGCTGCTGTTGCTACTACTGCCTCATTATTTGGCAAACGTCTTCTGTTTGGGGCCTGCCTCATTTAATTCTTCTGGCTCTAATATAGAGTTGATTAAAAGTTACAACATGACTGCCGCTGCTGTTGCTACTACTGCCTCATTATTTGGCAAACGTCTTCTGTTTGGGGCCTGCCTCATTTAATTCTTCTGGCTCTAATATAGAGTTGATTAAAAGTTACAACATGACTGTTGTTGCCGCTGCTGTTGCTACTAAGGCCTCATTATTTGGCAAACGTCTTCTGTTTGGGGCCTGCCTCATTTAATTCTTCTGGCTCTAATATAGAGTTGATTAAAAGTTACAACATGACTGCTGCTGCTGTTGCTACTAAGGCCTCATTATTTGGCAAACATCTTCTGTTTGGGGCCTGCCTCATTTAATTCTTCTGGCTCTAATATAGAGTTGATTGAAAGATACAACATGACTGCCGCTGCTGATGCTACTAATGCCTCATTATTTGGCAAAACTCTGGTGGGTGTCTATCAAGGCTCCTACTGCTGTGGCTGACACTACTGCTGCATTGTCGGCAATTTTTTTTGTAGTTGAGGCCTATCATGGCTTCTAAAAATGTTTCTTCGAATACTGCCATATTGTTGGCTGATTTCTTCTGGGGGTCGAGGCCTATTATGGCCTCTAAAAATGTTTCTTTGAATACTGCCACATTGTTGGCTAATTTCTTCTGGGGGTTGAGGCCTAACATGGTTTCTAAATAGGTTGCTTGTAATTTTGCCGCTAAGTTGGCTACTGTCTTCTGGGGGTTGAGGCCTATCATGGCTTCTAAAAATGTTTCTTCGAATACTGCCATATTGTTGGCTAATTTCTTCTGGGGGTTGAGGCCTATCATGGCTTCTAAAAATGTTTCTTCGAATACTGCCACATTGTTGGCTAATTTCTTCTGGTGGTTGAGGCCTAACATGGCTTCTAAAAATGTTTCTTCGAATACTGCCACATTGTTGGCTAATTTCTTCTGGGGGTTGAGGCCTAACATGGTTTCTAAATAGGTTGCTTGTAATTTTGCCGCTAAGTTGGCTACTGTCTTCTGGGGGTTGAGGCCTATCATGGCTTCTAAAAATGTTTCTTCGAATACTGCCACATTGTTGGCTAATTTTTTCTGGGGGTTGAGGCCTATCATGGCTTCTAAAAATGTTTCTTCGAATGCTGCCACATTGTTTGGCTAATTTCTTCTGGGGGTTGAGGCCTATCATGGCTTCTAAAAATGTTTCTTCGAATGCTGCCACATTGTTTGGCTAATTTCTTCTGGGGGTTGAGGCCTATCATGGCTTCTAAAAATATTTCTTCGAATACTGCCATATTGTTGGCTGATTTCTTCTGGGGGTCGAGGCCTATCATGGCCTCTAAAAATGTTTCTTCGAATACTGCCATATTGTTGGCTAATTTCTTCTGGGGGTTGAGGCCTATCATGGCTTCTAAATAGGTTGCTTGTAATTTTGCCGCTAAGTTGGCTACTTTCTTCTGGTGGTTGAGGCCTATCATGGCTTATAAAAATGTTTCTTCGAATACAGCCCCATTGTTTGGCTAATTTCTTCTGGGGGTTGAGGCCTGCCTCATTTAATTCTTCTGGCTCTAATACAATTGATTACAACAATGCTTGCTGCTTGGTTGTCAAATGTATTCACACTATTATTACCCCTGAAACGACTGCGGCCAAAAGTCCTTTGCCTCAGTCATTATTCTTTCTTTTGAAATGATAGGAGTGCTCTAAAAAATGTATACAGGGAGGGCATGTGTGTGTAGCAGTAACTGAGTGGAACATAGGTGTGAATTGCTCTTCCCATTGATTCCAAAGCAAAACATGACATATATACATTCATTACTGTGTACAAAAGTAAGGGAAATGTTTTAATGGTAGTCCCAAAGCCATGTCTGGTCTGGGAGTCAAAATAGGCCCTTGCATTCAAATTACACAGAGGCCCAAACAGGCCCCAAACATCAGCCCAGTAAATTTGACTGGAAACCAACCAACCTGGCAACCCTGGGTGACACAAACATAGCCATAAACTCTACTTAAATTCATGCTGTAAGTAATAATTTAGATTGAATTTGTCCTCTATGAATGCTTTTGTCCTTGAGTTAAATAAACGAGACAACACAGTTTGCTTAATGGAAAAAGGAATTTCATTCCTAGATGATGTCCATCTTACATCCCACTTTCAGCTGCATCTGCTATTTTGCAACTTTCAACTTCACAAGCTGTTTTGTCCCAGTTTGCTGTCCATAACCTTCAAAGAGAACACACGCCATCCTTTGTTTCCAAACACTTTACACAACGTATTCATAGATCCAGTGCAAAGCCCTTAAAGGGGTGGTTCACCTTTAAGGTAACTTTTAGTATGCAATAGTATGGCAAATTCTAAGCAACTTTTAATTTGGTTTTACTTATTTGCCTTTTTCTTCTAAGTTCAGACTCTTTGCAGCTTTTAAATGTGGGTCAATGAGTTGACCCCAACTAAAAAGCAAATACTATGTCAGGCTACAAATGTATTGTTAGTCATTGCTACTTTTTTACATTTAGGCCTCTCCTATTCATATTCCAGTCTCTTATTTAAATCAATGTATGATTGCTAGGGGAATAATGTTACTTCTAATAGTGCCTAATTTCCAAATATAGTGTGACTTAATATCATAATTTATTTTAAAAAATCAATGTATTTGAGTGTTACAGTAGTCAATTTATCAATTTCGTCGCCATCGCGACGAGGTTCGTCGCCGTCGCGTCGAGGTTCGTCGCCGTCGCGACGCTATTCGTCGCCGGGCGACGATGTTCGTCGCCGCGCGACGAGGTTCGTCGCGCGCCATATCAAAACTGTGTTTGCGCATGCGCGCGCGTGCGTCATGTGACGCGCGTCGTGTGCGCGCACGCGTCATGCGCGCGTCAAAAATGGGCGTCGCCACTATAAATAGCCCCGCCCGTGCTTACATTTTTAGGAGTGCAGTTTGAAAATGGCAGGACGTGGCATGATGAACCGAGACCAGCTGCGGTACTTCGTCAGGTACCTGCACCAGGAGGGATACGACAATATCCCTCCTGGAGTGAGAGGAATCCAGGCGCTCCGGAGGAGCATAATGGAACGGCTGAGGCGCAGGCTGCGGAGGGAGTACCGCCTGCGCTTAAGTCTGAGGGAGCTCCAGAGGATCTGGAGCGATCTCAAAAGACGCCACAGCGCATTTGTTGATGAGCTGCGCGTGGAAGTGGAAGGTAGAGTTATTTAAAAAGAAAACATCTTATAATGATTTGCTATTTTACAGCAAAAATGTATTTAAGTGAATACTGTAATTAGGATTGGAACAGTTGACTTTGACTGACTGACATAATTGCAGACAAGTTAGATAACAAGTAAATGAGCTGTCAAATGGAGATTATTTAAACAGATTATAATAGATTTATTTAAATGCAATACATGAGTTTCCCTTCTTAACTACAATAAAGCCACTTGATTCCTATTTATTTTGGTATTTTGGAGCAAATGTGTAATTGTTTAGGCCTGTGACAAGGCTAATAAGAATTTTACTTCACTTAAAGGTAGATTTATTTAAACGTAATAAATAGGTTTCCCTTCTTAACTACAATAAAGCCACTTGATCAGGCTCGGATCTGTGGAAAGGTCACCAAGGCCGGGCCTAGGGCTGGAAGATTTTAGGGTGGCGGCATGCTGTCCAACCACACCCATATTGGTTCAGAAACACTGGGGATGCACAGGAGATACAATAGTTTCCCATGCAGCAATCCCCATTGCTCCTGTCCAGATGATAAAAATTTTCCCGAATAAAGGGGAGGGGACAGGGGCGACGAATGGCAGTGGGCCTAGGGGTGTCCGCTATGTAAATCTTGCCCTGCACTTGATTCCTATTTATTTTGGTATTTTGGAGCAAATGTGTATTTGTTTAGGCCTGTGACAAGGCTAATAAGAATTTTACTTCACATAAAGGTAGATTTATTTAAACGTAATAAATAGGTTTCCCTTCTTAACTACAATAAAGTTAATTTTCCTGTAGTTACAACATGACACCTTATCCTGTATAATGTATACTGTACAAATGCAATTGGTGTGTTACTCAAACTGAAATTTATTCATTGCCAGCTGAGTGGATCCAAGATGATCCTGATGATGATGATGATGGGGAAGTACCAGCACCACCACCACCACCTGACCAGGCAGCACCGCCTGTACCTGATGAGGCAGCACCGCCTCCACCACCTCACCGGGCGGCACCACCACCTCACCAGGTGGCACCACCTCACCAGGCGGCACCACCACCTCACCAGGTGGCACCACCACCTCACCAGGCGGCACCACCACCTCACCAGGTGGCACCACCTCACCAGGCGGCACCACCACCTCACCAGGCGGCACCACCACCTCACCAGGTGGCACCACCAGCGGACGACCAGGGGCTCAGTGTAGGCACTCAGACAGAGCATGCCTACTACGACCAGACTGAGCTCCTGGTCACCCTAGCTCATCAAGTAAATGCCATGCGGCAGGAGCTGGGAGAGGTTAGGGACATTGTTGACAACCTCCAGAGGGTTGTTGCTCCTCCTCCTCCACTTTAATTTATTTATTATTTGTTACAGCACCAGTTGTGCTATATGTTGTGAATTAAAAATTTTTTTTATATCTTTATATTTTGAGTTCATTTTTCATTTGACTAAACTAATACTCACATGGTACTTGGAATTGTTTGGATTCTAATAACACAACGATGACTATTCTTAATCGGAGTCATTAAAATTACATTACATAGTATTTCAGAATCATTACAATTACATGATGTAAATATAAGGTTCATTCACATAAACATATGGTTTATTCATTTTTATCTGAGATACAAAGCATCCAGATACTATCTGTTCAGATTTATTAGTTGTACTTGTGTTAGTAATCTACTATTAGATATTTGAAGTACAGATGGTACTTTTTGGTTAAACAGAGATATAGAGTAGTAGTAGATACCATTACCAGTTGACCAGAGGTAATGTGAAAAAATCCACAAACGTTAAAAGTTTAAGAAACTTGCAAAATGGGAGCCATTTTTTCAAGATAGGAGTCCTCTAACAATGCAGGGCATGTGTGTAGCAGTATACTAAGTGAAACACGCATGTGTATTGGTCTTCCCATGGAGTCCAATCCAATTCAGCACATTCAGACACAAAGCAAAAGATACCATGTTCATTTATCATCACAGACTACAAAGCTTGAAACTAAGGGGAAAATTTTTATTTGTAGGCCCAAAGATGAAAAAAGGTTATACAAACAAAACACCCATAGAAGATGGGCTTCATCAAATTGCACTGCGCGTCAAAAATAACGTCGCGCGTTAAAACACATACTTGCGTCCGCGACAAAATATTTTGACGCGCGACAAAATCGGGCCGCGCGACTCGTTTCGCGAATTTTTCGCCGTTTCGCGAATTTCGCTGGAAATTCGCGAATTATTCGGCGAAGCGAAACGCGACAGATTCGCCCATCACTATATATGATATGTATATATAATGGTATCGGCAGCCCAGACATAGAAGCAGCTTTGTTTCTTTGTTTTTTACCAGCAAAATGATCCTTTAATATTTTAACAACTACTTTTGTAGTTTCCCACCCCACTGTGAGACTTAATTTTCTCCTTACCAAGCCGCATATCCATCCTCACTCACAGTTTAATAGAAAGGAGCTGGACATGACCTGTGAGCTTGTCATTCGATTTCATTGCTAAAGCCATTGGGTTTGTAGATATTCAGCTCTCCCTAGTTCCGAAGTGAATCTGCCTACATTATCCTTATTGATAAGCAGCCAGTATATTATAAAATAAAATGTTCTTCATCGGATCCTCTATATAAAAAAAAATAGAAACCAGCTGAATTTCTGAGTCACAAATGATGTCACCTCTTCTACATCAGGGGATTTTTTAAATATAGATCCGTTCCAATCCTTAAGGCCCAGATTCGGAAACTTTCAGCTTACATGCAAATGTAAAACATATGGTTTCATATAACAACATCCAAATTAGGCATAAATCATAAGAGTAAAAGACATTCCACAATATCAGTATCACACGTAGAACTATGTCTTCCATTTACTCATTGCTCAGTTTACATATTCACATGTGTCCAACAAAAACCTGTTTTCCCTATTCCTTTAAGGCTGGTCAATGGACTCGGTATAGCAATCTCTATTGGTTACTATCCAGATTCTGTCTCTGTTTCCTTCTCATTTGTGAGGATTTGCTTGTCTGACCTTTCTGCATTTGTAAAGGACAATATTGCTAAGGAATTGCTACTTGATAAGTAATATTCAGATCACAAAAGTCTTCTCACGCTCACCAATAACTTATAAAGCTGCATGGACATATATATTGCAGCAAATACATTACATTACAAGTCCAGGGAACCTTAATAAAGGAAATAGAGTTGTTAAAATGCCCTACACATGAGCTCACTGTATAGTTTATGTTCCATATGTTCGAAAATGTATGGAGTAACCAGGGTACCCAAAAAAAAATTTACGGACTTTTGCAGCCTATCACTCTGAAAAAAGGAATAGACACCAGCGTTTTTTGGGACTTAGAAAATTTTTGCACTAAAAGTTAAGCAAGTCCTATGCACTCCATTGCACTTCGTCTGGTCTGAGCTGGCTGAATTTGCTGACTTACGTCAATTCATCAGAGCGAAATTTCGTCTGAGAATAATCGCTTGCGTCTGCCTCTTTCACTAGCCAAATTACACCTGTGCCTGTTAGTAAATCCGCAAAGTGCCGAAATGAGGTCATGCTGGTGAAGCGTTAGTCACTTCGCCCTTTAGCAAATCTGCCCCATCAGCTCCTGTTTGATAAACACAATTCTCCTGTTAATGTGTATTTTATGGTTTTCTTCTAGAGAGCAGAAAATGACTAGTCTAGTATGAATACTCTGGCTACAGTGTGTGCTGGTTACATCTGTACATCTATGAGCTAAAGAATCTTAACCCTAAATCTCTCTTGAAGTAATACTTTGCACATTGTCCAACATATAGCATTGGCCTGTTTAGCTAAAATAATCAACAACACCAAACCCCAGACTCTGGCTCTTGTGAATAGCTCCTGGGATCATGTTGGCTGCTCTAGTATGGCAGCTGCTGGAGAGACAAAGTATGAAATCATACATGAGTTTTAGTGTTCATGAGAATAAGAGATATAAATGTCTTTTCTCAATTACAAACCAGGGGGCAAATTTACTAAAGGGTGAAGTGACTAACACTGGTGAAAATTAGCCAGCGTGACGTCATTTCGGAAATTCGCTGACTTACTAACGCTTGCCGGCGTAACTTCACTAGCGAAGGAGATAGACTCTAGCGGTTCTTTGCTCCCTAATGCCAGGCAAATTTGCTCTCTGGCGAATGGACGTAACTACGCAAATTCACTAAGATGCAGATTTTACTGAACGTTACCTCTTGCGCCAGACTTTCCTTCGCCACCTTAGACCAAGCGAAGTGCAACATCACCAGCTTTCGATGCCCTGTACGCAACTTCCGATTTTAGTGAAATACAGGTATCGTTGTCCTGGCGAATCTACACCTGGCGAAGTGTTACGCTGTGAGCAAAGTCGTCGCTGGCGAATTTTTGGAGGTTAGTGAATTTGCCCCCAGGTGCGTCAATAAGACAATAAGTCATAAACATTCCTTTTTAGAAATGAAGTCCTTATACGGCAATTATACATACTGTACATAAACAGTAAAACTACAAATGACATGGTCTCACAGCAAAAAAACAATCACCAAAGCTCTGGGACAACTTTTCTACTTGTTGCTGCTTTTCAAGTTGGAAGCCTCTCAATGCAATACACACCAGGGCCTACAAGCAGCTGTAGTGTTCCGTCTTTGCTATTACACCCCTACGCTGAAGACATGGTATATGCAGGCCCAGATTTGGGGAAAGGCCACCAAGGCCTGGGCCTAGGGCAGCAGGATTTTAGGGGGAGGCATGCTGCCCAAACACACCCACATTGGATCAGAAACACTGGGGATGCATAGCAGATACAATAATTTTTAAATTTTTCCGTGCGCCAGTCCGATGACGAATAAAGGGGAGGGGACAGGGGTGGTGAACGGAAGTGGGTCTTGGGTCACCTGCTATGTAAATCTGACTCTGGGTATATGAGTGTATGTGTAGGGACAACATAGTATACAGGCCTACATTTACTGGCAAATTTAGGGAGGTTGCCCATGGGTACCTATATGATAAACACAAATTTAATTCTAATTAAAAAGCATCTCCCCTGCATGATATGTCATGACTAAATTCCTTGGCAGAGGGGTTACCTGGCTGGCCCATGTGTATACACAATGACATACAGTGCTGATAGGGTGCACTGATAATATAGTATGTGGACTAGGTGAACTAGTTTACATTACTTTAGTTACAGTAAAGAGATACTGACAGCAGAAAATGACCTTTTTTTTTATATATCGTAATATTGTCTTTGTATACTATTTATAAATTTGGCATAAGTGTATTTACTTTTACATTACCTTTCTTACCCCCATGTTCCTTTATGAGGGTGCTACAATATTTGTGCATCAGGAGTCTGTTAGCATTAGAAACTCGAGGGGGCACATTTACTTAGTTCGAGTGAAGGATTATAATAAAAAACCCTTCGGATTTCGAAGTTATTTTTTGGCTACTTCGACCATCGAATTGGCTACTTTGACCTTCGACTTCGATTCGAACTAAAAATCTGTCTCTTTAAAAAAAACTTCGACCTCCTACTTCGCCATCTAAAACCTACCGAGCATCAACGTTAGCCTATGGGGAATAGCGCTGAATCCTTCGAGTTCGATATTCAAAGTCGAAGGATTTAACTTTGATAGTCGAATATCGAGGGTTAATTAACCCTCGCTATTCGACCCTTAGTAAATGTGTCCCTAACTGTCAGGTTGGGAAAACAGTCAGGTTGGCATAACAGTCAGGTTAAGTAACTTAACAATTATTTAGAAAGCCAGAACTATCAGTGAAAAACGATCAACATGACCTATAAGTAACTTTTAATGTAGATTCGAATTTTGTAAAGAACATTTTTAGCGCCAGTATCACTTTAAGTAACCATTATTTGTTTTAACATTGGCTTTAAACAAACCAAACTTTTATGATGAAACAATAGAGACAGTGGAAATAACAGTTGCTGGGGGTATTTGGGGTGTTTCACTTTGCTGAAAAATCGCGAAACATCACCAGCGTCTCGTTTTTGACGCCGGAGTCCGTGTATGACGCCGGCGCACATTCGCCGTTGTCCAAAAAAACAGACGCCGGCGTACAACTTTTTTTGACGCCGGCGAATTTTCACTGTTTCGCAAATTAATTTACTGACGGCAAATCACTAATAAATTCGCCCATCACTAGTCTTTTTTGGTCTTGAGCCCTTCTCAGATACAAAGCTTCAGTTTGGGGGCTCTTATACATGGATATTTGAATGTGCATCTTTTGAAACATTAGCAAAAGTATTCAAATGCAAATTTTGTCTTTTTTTATTACATTTTTAAAATGTAAGTTTTATATTCAGCTTGCATTCGTAACCAGGCACAACACAAATATATGCAAGTACCAAGCACGTACAGAAAACACACTTACCTGGACGAAATTGGGTAGGATTGACCCATATTGTCTCATAAAGGTGAACAGCATAGACATTAGGGATTACACTGGTGCCCTTAGGGATAGTATATGAAATTGCGAATAGTTTTTCCGTTACCGACTTTTATTACATTCCCCGTAAATGTTCATTGTACAGTCCAATAATATTAGTGCCTTAATATGGCAGGTTTATACATCTTTAATAAGGCAAAAATAGTGGCTTTACAATATAACTGGATCTGATAAGTTAATATGCCCAGTCCTATAAATACTTTAGTAGCTTTTCCAGATGGGATTACTATGGATTATAGGTGCATACTATGGTTTCTGTAAATCTTACCTTGTATTCCTAATAGTACAATGTAGCACAGCCATTGGAACCACAGATTGAAGTCTGAACATGTCGGAAATAGTGGTATTAAGGTAGGGCATGCTGTTTCTGTCTGTATTTGTTGGGTTTCCATCTATTCCCACGGCTCCTGTGATTTCCTGGTGGATTTTCTCTTGTGCCTAAAGCTGGCCATAGATGTTGAGATTATTAAAAGATCCGATCGTCATCGTGAGACCACGATTATCTTGGAAGAATCGTACGATCGTATGAATTGTCCATCAACTAAAAAGACCAATTTGCCAGGAAAACAAAGGGGAGCTGCCTGCTTGGCCCTGCAAACATAGATAGATTGTACTGGGACCGACAAAGATTTTTTAACCTGGCCGATCAATTTTCTGACAGATTTCGGATGAAAAATCGTAAGATGTACGATCGTTCCAATCCCACTAACCGCACGATAATTTAGAAGGATTGGTGGGACTTCGCTGAAATCGGTCATTCGGGAAGAAAAATCTTTGCATCTATGGGGAGCTTAAGAGATAACAAGATGCACTCATTCAATAAGAAAGGAGATTTGCAAGCAGTTGGTTTTTGGGTAAAATATGTGTCTCATCATAACATATTCCAGAATCCTTCACAGTTTATCCTGCAAAGTGGTTGAGTTCAAAAAGGTTACATGTGCAGTATTACAGTGCTCTGCTGTTTGGGTTTTGAGTTTTCTTTTTACTTTTTAACCACTTTGCAAGTTTCATTGGAACCATATTTCTGTTCAACAAAGAAAGATTAGCTAGACAGTGTTACCAGGCTAGAGCTACAAATTGCTATTTCTGCAGGTGAAAGGGAAACCTGAGATTGTAACCCTCTAATTAATATGTAATGGCAAATTGAAGTAGACCCTGTGAGCAAATGTTTCACTAGGTTTCACCAGTGTGCAGTGTCGGACTGGGTCACCAGGGGCCCACCGAAAAACCTTAGACCAGGGGCCCACCAAAGAACCATAGACCAGGGGCCCACCCTCAGTACTATTGTTTTTCTTCTCCTAACTCAACCTTTATTCTCCTAGTCACTATTCTTTACATACTATAATCTATTATTCCATCTATTTAGCCTCTTTGTTCTCAAAGAAATAGGGAATGGCCATGAAACAGGCCAAATGTTTAGCAGCACAAGCAGGACCGCCATCAGAAATCACAGGGCCCCATATGACAAAATTTGCTGGGCCCCCTGGGCTGCGCTCACCGCAAGCCCCACCTACAGGTCCGCCCCCCACCACACATTAAAAAAACAAAAAAAATATTGGTGGCTAGGGTTCCCACATGTTAATAAAAAATAAAAAGATATTGGTGGTCCGGGCCCCCCATAAGAAACATTTGTGGCCAGGGCCCCCCCATTAAAAATATTGGTGGCTTGGACCCCACGTGAGAAAAAAAAAATTGGTGGCCAAAATTGGTGGTCAGGGGCCCCCCCACATTATGAGAAAATTGGTGGCCAGGGCCCCTTAAACATCCATGCCTTCCCGAAGTCAGCAGAAAGATGGGGGGCCCAGATAATCAAGTCAGTGTGGCGTGGCCGGGCCCCCCTTAACCTCGGGCCCCCTACAACTCTCCCCCCGTCCCCCCCTGATGGCTGTCCTGAGCACAAGGGCCCACAGACACCTGGGCCCACCAGGAGTTTTCCTGGTATCCCAGTGGGCCAGTCCAACACTGCCAGTGTGGTACAACAGAAATATTTATATTGTAATTAAACTGGTTGTATATACTGGTTGGAGTACTGGTTGTCACTACTTCATTTCCTAAATTGCCTAAATTGCAGAGCATCACTTACTAATAGTGAGTGATTGTACAAATGTATTTGCAATGAAAGCTGTATCATATAATAAACATGTTAACACAATATTGTATTCAATATTTTAATTATTTGCCATGTAAAATGTGTAATTTAGAAATAAAAACTACACCATAAAAATCATGACAGAATCCCATTAAATGTTTAATTCTCATTGGATTGCAATGTATTGATCTTTTCCTTTAATTATGTAAGTTGACAGACTTTTGTGCAAGTCATTGTTTTGTCAATTCTCATCGTACTGTTTACTTTAAAATACCAATAAACATCATTGAAAAATAAAGAAAATATTAATTGCAATTGCAATTGGACAAAATGTATGCACACAGCTGCATTAATTTTGGCAAATGTGTCACAATTGCAGTATGCGCAGTGCAGTGTATCACCCACTTGCGACCACAAAAGCGCTGCCATTCTGGGAAAGAAAATGCTACATTAGGCGGGAAATTGCATTAGTTGCGACCGCACTATACATGTCCTTATGTATTTTCGGTCAAAATCACTTATATTAAAGTAAAATATATATTGAGGCTATAACAATGTCTTAAAGGAAAACTATACCCCCCCAAACAATGAAGGTCTCTATAAAAAGATATTGCATAAAACAGCTCATATGTAAAACCCTGCTTCATGTAAATAAACCATTTTCATAATAATATACTTTTTAGTACTATTTGCTATTGGGTAATCTTAAATAAAAAAAATTGCCATTTTAAGAATTAAGGGCCTCCCCCTGGGATCTTACAGTTCACACAAACAAACCAAACAAACCATACATGTTAGGTCACATGAGCCAATTAATGGACAAAACCCGGTGGGCCCCCGGCTCTTGTGGGCCCCGCTGGCCCAGATCCCTACCCAGTTCCCACATCCAAATGCTTTTTCCTGCTGCGACCTCCCTTTTTTGGGTGGTCACGGCAAATACATAGTGCGTGTGTGCACACACGCGGTGCGGCACCGGCTGAAGGCGGAGAGGGGCCCTGGGACAGCAGGCAGGACTAAAATTCCCGTTGGATTGCAGACTGCATCTGACCACCTGTACTCCTGCATTAGGATCCAATCATTGGGCCCTAGGGCCCACGATCGGATCAGTCCGATATCACCCACCTCAAGTTGGGCATATCGGGGAAAGATCCTCTCTATGTACAGTGGCGGAACTACCGGGGGAGCAGGGGGTGCGAGCGGGCCAGGGCCCGCACCCCCTCAGGGCCCCCCGGCAGTCCGCGCGCCGCTGCGCGGCGCACATTACTGGATAGTTTCCGGGTGTACGGAGGGGGGCGGGGGCCCGCTGCGCGTCCTGCGCCAGGGCCCGCCCCCCTCCAGTTACGTTTCTGTCTATGTATGGCCACTTAGGCTAATATGAGATGAGTCTGTTTCTCTGAAATGCAGGCTGAGAAATAGGTAATGAGATCTGAACCCTTCTACTCTTTGTGTGTATTGAAAGGCATTGTGCCAACCTCTATACATACACACACAGCTGATTTCAGCACAAAAATGCATACACTTGTGTTTCTGAACCAAAATCCAATCAACAGAACATGACTGAATTAATTAGGTACCAACACAAATTGTGCAAAGCACAGTTTTTATATGAATACAGGCACAAAGGAGGTGTAATATTGTGAGATATTTTAGCTACACATCTGGGACCCTTCTGCTATTCTTTAACTACTTGCATCGCTCTGACAGTTGAAGGTCCCCCTCCTTTTTAATTCCTATAGAATGCCAGAACTATTCATACACAAATTCTGTTGCTGGGTTCACACACCTTACCCTCTGCCTGTCCTTCTCTCCTGCTCTGGCTTCTGCTTCCACTCTGAATCAAACTAAATTCACTGTCAAATACTGTAGTTTTTTTTTTTTTTTTAGAAAATGAGCTCTAAAGTCCAGGACCTTCTTTACATCTGTACAGTCTGTATGTTTTTACAAATATGACATGATATACACTCTTTCATATATTGTATAAATATGGCTCAATGTGAGCTCTATAAATTCTAATAAAATATTTTCAAAATAAAAAAAAAAAATGTCAGCTCTATGGTCTAATACTCCATGGCCATATGGTTTGAGTAAAATTGATAATTGATGTTTGCCCCTATGGTCATAGGTTGTATTAATTTAATTGAACTAATAGAAATCCAAATAAATTAGCTTTGCTTGGATAAATTAGAATGTTTTGGGACAGATTGGAAGGTTGTCCAATAATTCTATTTCCATATATAAAGAAAATACAAATTCCTTAAAATGAATTAAAAGGCATAAAAAGAGAGACATTTAATAAATGAACTATTATAAAAGCAAACAAAAAGAGTAAGTATATACCATGTCCACATGCTAAGTGTGCTCTTACTATGGTGCCAAATGTCAATTCTGCTATTATCCTGCGGGTTTGAAGAGAGAAAGATCTAGATATATCCACTGGTTCCCCATTCTGGTTGTGGCAATTTTATGGATAAAGTAGTAATTAACACTTATTATCGTTTCTCTCTCTCAGAAAATCTCTCAAAACTCTCTATATATAGGCCTATTATTTTGTCTCATGTGTAGCATTTTCATTCTACCCTGTGCTCTTCCAGAATTCCTTTCAAAAGCATTAATATTATAAAAAATATAAAGCCTCAAAACATATTACTCTAAAATTGCTCATAACAGTCTTCTAAGCACTCTTGCAATCTACATTATTTTTTTTTTCTCTAGTTTTCAAGATATCAGATTTAAGGTGCTGATGTATTAATGTTGTAACAACAGCACCACCTGCTGGCAATTTTGGCATAAGGACTAAAACAATTAAGTCTGAGAAACGAAAATGCTATGATGTTGAATGTATTGTTCTGGTTAGAACTGACCAGAGAACATCACATGCCTATTCTTACTTTCACTGCGCGAACAGAAAGCAGTTTTGGGGTTGAAATCCCCTTTAATCCTGTATCGGTACAGAATGTTTTACAACAGACCTTATTAGTACAAAAGACATGTCTATTGATTAGTAAGCATCGGAGAGGTGTATATGGCTTTTCACAATTATTAACAATTGAAAATACAAAAACCACACTTCAAAATCTCGATTTAAAGGAGAAGGAAAGCTACCGAAGCAGTTTATTGCCAATATATTAGCCACAATAGAGCAAGATATAACACTATATTTATTCTGCAAAATGCTTTACCATACCTGAGTAAACAGCCCTCTCTGTTTGTTTAGGATAGCAGCTGCCATATTAGCTTGTTGTGACATCACTTCCTGCCTGAGTCTCTCCCTGCTCACTCATAGCTCTGGGCTCAGATTACAGCAGGGAGGGGAGAGGGGAGTAAACTGAGCATGCTCAAGCCCTAGCCCTAGAGGTTTATGCTGAAAACAGGAAGTCTGATACAGAAGCCCGTGAATACACAATAGAAGGAAAGAAACGCAGTGTTTCTTTTGACAGAGGAGCATTACTTTGAAGGTTTACTGCTGCATTTATATAGACCTTTCTGATAAAGCTTACTTAATTTTAGCCTTTCCTTCTCCTTTATTTTATATAAGACAGGACATCCCCACCTAGGGATATCAGATCACCTGTGTAAGGAAATAAATTACATTGTTAGTGCTTATATCGCCACAGTTAACCATACGATACACTCTATATCCCTGATTTTACACCCCTGACTGTATATCCTTGCCTGTTTGTATTTGAATGTCTTTACCTTACATCTGGTATAAAAGACACCATGAAGAAAACTAAAAATACATGGGGGCATACAAGGGTTAGGACTTCAATTCAACTACACTTGATATATCTGTGTTAATTCCACGTTTGCAATTAAACTCTTGTTTTTTTATACTAATGAAATTAATCCTATCTCCTATGGCGCCACCATAAGGTTGACTAGGGAGAGCAGAGAGAGATACAGTATGCTTTGTACCATGTGGTAATTCAGCATATGCTTTTAGTTAGCTATTTTTTTGTTCATTCTAAATGTGTAAAATAAAGGCCATTGTTTACATGAAATAAAGGTTGATGAAGATGAACTGTGCCCTTAAAATAGTTATAATCCATCATGTTATTAAGTGGAAACATCATTCTTTCATTCACATTTTTGTGCACATTCCTTACGCATTAGATATATATGTTAATATATAGACAGGGTCTTTTATTTTACTTGTCTTATCATGCAGAATGCATAGGCCCTGGTATGTCTGAGTATGGAAAATGTATGTAAGCCTCTGTGCTGCTCTCAGAGGTGAATGGGAACCACTGGGTGACTGATCTACCTGTCCTGCTATGTAGATATCTGAATAATATGCACCAGGAATGAAGTCCTAGGCGTGTTGAAGCATAGTTTGAATAAACTTGTAGCAGGTTATGCATTTATCACATTTATCATGTACATTTGGTGATAACTGAGGCCAGATTTGGGATTCATCGCTATAACAGCGCACTCCGGGACCTCTGAAGAATCGCACGCTTCCAGATTAATGTAATAGAAATAGGAAACTGACTAATAAAATAATTGGAAATTCAGAAGATCCATGGAAATGAATAATGAGTATGAAATTCAGTACACAGTTTAATGAAATCAAAGACATTATTAATAAACATTTACCGGTACTATATGGGGACAAAATCTTTAAAACAATTACTTGAACCTGGTATCCAAGTAGTAGCAAGGAAGGCCCCTGGGTATGTCGTTAGCAGCCAGCATACTTAATAAAGAGTCAAGATCTGAAATGTGGTTACATAGACTTGGAATGTTAAGATGTGGATCTACAAGGTGTGTCACATGTAAGGCAGTCCAAGTATCAAGTACATTTGTATGTAGTGTGATGCAGAAGATATATCAAATTAGGAGTTACATAAATTGTAACACAAAATCTATGATATACTTAATAACCTGCTTGAAATGTTATAAACAGTATGTTGGGTGCACCATTAGAAATCTAAAAAATAGAATAAGGGAACTAGGGATGCACCGAATCCACTATTGTGGATTCGGCCGAACCCCCGAATCCTTGGCGAAGGATTCGGCCGAATACCGAACCGAATCCGAACCCTAATTTGCATATGTAAATTAGGGGTGGGAAGGGGAAAACATTTTTAACTTCCTTGTTTTGTGACAAAAAGTCACTCAATTTCCCTCTCCGCCCCTAATTTGCATATGTAAATTAGGGTTTGAATTCGGTTCGGCCGGGCAGAAGGATTCGGCCGAATCCGAATCCTGCTGAAAAAGGCCGAATCCTGGCCGAATCCCAAACCGAATCCTGGATTCGGTGCATCCCTAAAGGGAACATCTCAATAGTATTAAGTCTGTTAGTGAAAGTAGCCCAGTGACGAGACATTTCAAGGAATGTAATGATGGAGATGTGAAAGGGGTATTAGTATAAGGCATAGATAGAGTGTCCTTGGGCCCAGAGAGGAGGGGATCTACAATCAAAATTATTAAGAGCAGAGGTGAAATGGATTTACAAGTCACATACTAGACAACCCGAAGGACTAAATCCAGTGTTTGAAATTAGTTGTTACTTTTAGATTGCATACACAGTTCTGTTTGGATCGCTACATTGTTTAATTGCTTGTAAGTAACTTTTGTTTTGTTACAGTATCAAATTAGTTACCAGAAGGGAATTATGGCATTTGACTTGAATTGTGAACAATGTGTATATATTTATGAGGCATGATATAAAATATATTTTTAACTCATCAATTGATATGAAATCGAATCGATATTTAAACTGAATGCTTATAATAGATCTGATTAACTTGATTGTTTTTAACCAATTCATTTTGAAAATGCTTTTTAGATAATGAATTTGAATAGTTAATACATTAATTAGCAGGGTGGGTTTAAATAACGTGCGTGCTAATGAGAATTGAGGTCTCTGAGGAAGTGCGTAGCCATGAAACGCATCAGACCTCAGACGTTATCGATTGTAAATCGGATGTTAAATAAAGATTGCTATTTATTACCCATAATATGGAAGTGTACGATTCTTCAAAGAGGTCCCGGAGTGGGCTGCTATAACGATTGATGTGCTGATTATGTTCTTCAGGGCAGTAGCGACCAGGTCATAAAGTTGATGGGGTAAGACTCATATTATACTGATTGAAATATACTGTACATCCTGTGTGGGGAGTTGGGGTGGATTATACCGACTCTAGAATCCAAGTGTGGGGTCCAGAGCGGGAGGCACCCGGACCAAGGGGAAAATCTACTTACCTCCAAAATTGCGCCAGCAACGGCTTCGCTGACATCGCAACACTTCGCCAGGCTTAGATTTGCCAGGACAACGATAATTCACTAAAATACGAAGGTGCCTCCAGGGCACCGAATGCTGGCGAAGTTGCGATAGCGTTACTGCGGCAAGCAAAGCGAAGTTGCGCTAGCATTGCCTAATTTGCATACGGCCTCAGAGCTTTACGGATCAGGTTGGAACTATTTAACACAACAAAATCTGCAGAACAGAAGTAGGAAAATCATAAATAAATGATAGCAGTGTAATGAGCCTGTCCCAGCAGCCTAGGTCAGTTTGGAAGAGTTATTTTTTGGATTTAACATTGCTGTCGGCTGTCCGATAATTCCAGGAACAGTCCACCCCCCTCCTTTGTCCCAGGGAATTAAGTGCATTTGCAAATGTCCAAGGTTTTAAAATGTGTTTAACCTTTCCTATACCCAGAAAGCAGTTCTACACATCTGCTCAGTCTACATCTACACAGTAAAAAATATAAATGAAGATGATGATGCTGAGGATAAAGAGGGTGATCTGCCATTTAACAGAATGATTCACAGACACTAAGGCAGCAAAATATTTAGAAAATGTGTTTAACCCATGGCAGCTGCACATTGGATTTGACATTAGTACAATCAGATTTTGAAATAGTTTTTTTTAAAAGGTATTAAGATTATTTCAAAACTCGGCTGTGCTGTTATCATAAAATCTACTGAGCTACAATGAAAGGAGGTCAGGGATAGGAATACATTTACATCAGAGCTGTTTGGCATTGCATTTCCATTAGAGGAGGGTGCTGGGTAGTGATGTGTGAATAAATTCACTGTGGCCTTCCACTTGTTACTGAAGTGTGGCTCCCAACCATAGGCTGTAGTTTAGATTTGCTGGGGTGAATTTGGGCACTCCAGGTTTAGAAGGCTTATCGGCGATGGCAGGAATCTGTAGCAATACAGTGAGAGGGCACTATACCTTTCTGAAGATAGTAGGGAATCCTAAAGATTTCATTTGGTGTCAATTGGTTCAGTTACTTAATCCAATGGTCTTGTCCCGTGTGTACAGAAATTTCTCCAGATTCCTTGGATCTTTTAAGGATATTATGTACTGTAAATGATGAAATTTCCAAACTCTTTGCAATTATATATATATTGAGGAATGTTATTCTTCAATCATTACAATATTTGCCCCCCATGCAGTGCTTCTCGGTGTAGTGTTCAACATCCCACCTTTACTTATACAGTCGTAGCTTCAGGTTCTTTCCTAACCCTACACTGGTGAATTGTCCTTTTGTTTCATCCTTACTCTTCTAAAAACCTTTCCCATCTGCGTGCAGGCTCCTGTAAATTCTGGGGGAGTCAAACTAGGGATGCACCGAATCCAGGATTCAGTTTGTGATTCGGCCAGGATTCAGCCTTTTTCAGCAGGATTCGGGTTAACCCGAATCCTTCTGCCTGGCCGAACCTATTCCTAATTTGCATATGCAAATTAGGGGTGGGGAGGGAAATCAAGTGACTTTTTGTCATAAAACAAGGAAGTCAAATTTTTCCCCCTTTGGTAAGGTATTTGGCCGAATCTTTCACAAAGGATTCGGTGGTTCGGCCGAATCCAAAATAGTGGATTCGGTGCATCCCTAAGTCAAACAGAATAAACGAGTGCAATTTGCAGCCATAACTATAGTTTAGAACTTACTGCCTGGTCAGTGTTAGGTGTAAAGCACAGAGCTTTGTCTGATGCACATTAAAGGATACACTGTCACGAGCTTCATTGGAGCTTAAAGGGATACTGTCATGGGGAAAAAAAATGTTCAAAACACATCAGTTAATAGTGCTGCTCTAGCAGAATTCTGCACTGAATCCGTTATTCAAAAGAGCAGATTTTTTTTATCTATGTGCCCATAGCCTAAGAACAGCACTCCATAGTAAAATCAATGTCCCACTGTGACACATTCAGTTACATTGATTAGGATAAACAACAGCCTGCCAGAAAGCAGTTCCATCCTAAAGTGCTGGCTCTTTCTGAAAGCGCATGACCAGGCAAAATGACCTGAGATGGCGCCTACACACCAATATCACAGCTTAAAGGGCATGTAAAGGCAAAAAAATAAAATCCCATTTTTACTTTCTTTAATGAAAAAGAAACCTATCTCCAATATACTTTAATTAAAAAATGTGTACCGTTTTTATAAGAAACCTGACTGTATGCAGTGAAATTCTCCCTTCATTTACTGCTGTGGATAGGAATTGTCAGATGGTCCCTAACTGCTGAGCAGGGGAAAACAATCATACTTATGAACAGCAGGGGGAGCCTCCGCCTTACTTCCCAGCCATGCAGAACTCAAGCAGCTTTGTTTATGACGATCCCTAAGCAGCCCAGACCACACTGAGCATGTGCACAGTCTTAGTCTTGCAAAGATGTTTAACAAAGTTACAAGATGGTGACCCCCTGTAGCCAACTTTGAAAGCATAAATTATTTGTTTGATTAGGCTTGTGGTACAGTAAGTTCATGTTTATATTTAGTATACAAAATACAGCATTTCTAGCCTTATTCTATCTTAGACTTTACATGCCCTTTAACAAAAATACACTTGCTGGGCCAGAAATTACATTTTATATTGTACAGTGAATTTACAGTGTAAACAGTGTAATTTAGAAATAAAAACGACATCATAAAGATCATGACAGAATTCCTTGTTTAGCATAGTGCATCTATTAGTTAATGAGGCTCATTGAATCCCCTTATTGTTAAATATGAGTCCTCCAAACGCCTTAATGACTTCAGATGCTTTTTAATGCAAAATCCATATGGACATAAATCAAGACAGAAATAAACATATTTAGAAAATAGGGATACATCGAATCCACTATTTTGGATTCGGCCGAATCCCCGAATCCATCTTGGAAGATTCGGCTTAATACTGAACCAAATCCGAATCCTAATTTATACATGCAAATTAGGGGCGGGAAAGGAAAAAGTGAAAAAAAATTGGTTTCCTTCCTTGTTTTGTAACAAAAAGTCATGTGAGTCATGTGAAATCCCACCACAATTTAAATATGAAAATTAGGATTCGGATTCAGTTCGGCCAGGCACAAGGATTCGGCCGAACCCTGCTGAAATAGCCCGAATCCCGAACCGAATCCTGGATTCGGTGCATCCCTATTAGAAAATGATAAACACATCTTCATAGGTTGAAACATGACTGCTGCCAGTTTATTGCCCCAGACACACAAGGCAGTGATTCTGCTTTATCTTATTTACCAGAAATCTGCAGCCTATGATGGATTAAATGTAGTTGACTTCGTTAGGTTTGAATTCAAAGAATGGCTTTATAATAAACTATCCAATATGTCTCAGCTTGTGATGTTGCTGCTTGAGTTTTCTTTCTTATTATCTTACCCAGTGATCCCCAACCCGTAGCTCGTGAGCAAAATGTTGCTCTCCTACGCTTTGGATGTTGCTCCCAGTGGCCTCAAGGCAGATGCTTATTTTTGAATTCCTGGTTTTTGGGCAAGTTTTGGTTGCATAGAAAACAGATTTATGGCCAAACATAGCCTGCTGTAGGCTGCCAGTCCACATAGGGGTTACCAAATAGCCAATCACAGCCCTTTGTGTCATCTACAGAAACTTTTTCATGCTTGTGTTGCTCCCCAACTCTTTTTGCATTTGAATGTGGCTCACGCGTAAAAAAGGTTGGGGATCCCTGATCTTACCCCACAGCATAGCATTTGTAACATACAGTAGCTACCTGTGTATCCCACTAACCATAGTCAAAGAATGAACATAGTGACACCAGCTGAAGAATGTTGAATGTAGTATGACGCCCTTTTTTCAAAGCCACAATTTCATTACTGCATTTAACCAGTAGATGATGCCCAGTGTAGGATGTGCCCTATGCAGCTTCTCAGTCTATTGTGCAACTGGTATGCTATGGTATGCTCAGATGATGCATCTGAGGAACCAAACTAAGGTCAAGGAAACTGAAGTCATGTCAGGCAGCGCAAAATCAGTTCAGGCAGCAAAGAGTCGTAAACAGGAGACAAGCCAGGGTCATGTCAGGCAACAGAGAGTTGAGAGTCAGAACAGGCAGAAGTCAAACCAGGTAATCAAACAGGAACAATAGGAACAAGGCTTAGAATCTGCAGGAGCAAAGATCACTTAGCAATCTGTCAAGGTCGCTGGCTTCTTTAAATAGGCAAGGAGCATGCGCTGAATTGACGCAGGCAACGAACCAACACACACCTGCCACGGCATTGGTGCCAAATTGATGCAGGTGAAGAAAAAACATACAACTGCGAAAGGCTTGACACCGATACGTCATGACACCTGAGTCTGCGTCTAGTCACGGGCCTAGGGTGGCAGAATTTTAGGGAGCGGCATGAAGCCCAACCACACCCACATTGGTTCAGAAGCTCTGGGGAATTGCAGGAGATACAATAGTTTTTCAAAGTTCCTGTGCACCAATCCCCGGTACTCTGAACCTGATACTGAAAATGTTTGTATTTGCACAAAGGGACAGGGGCGATGAACGGCAGTGGTCCTAGGGGCTTCTGCTATGTAAATCCGGCCCTGTCACCGCTGACATCGAACCAGACGTGCACAGGACATCAGATTGTCGCAGGAGAGAACACTCTGACAGGTAAGTGTCTTTACAGCTATATTACCCAGGTGTCTCTTTCCTATATCTCCCCACCTTGTACAATATTTCTCCTCATTAGGGATGTAGCGAACGTCGGAAAAAAAGTTTGCGAACATATTCGCGAACTTGCGCAAAAATGCGAGCGGTTCGCGAACGGTTCGCGAACCCCATAGACTTCAATGGGAAGGCGAACTTTAACATCTAAAAAAGACATTTCTGGCCAGAAAAATGATTTTAAAGTTGTTTAAAGGGTGCAACGACCTGGACAGTGGCATGCCAGAGGGGGATCAAGGGCAAAAATTTATCTGAAAAATCTGCCTGTGTGTGCTTGGAAGAGATAGTGTAGGGGGAGAGCTGTTAGTGATTTCAGGGACAGATGATAGTAAGTTTGCTGGCTAGTAATCTGCTTGATACTGCTCTGTATTGGAGGGACAGAAGTCTGCAGGGATTTGAGGGACATTTTAGCTTAGGTAGCTTTGCTGGCTAGTAATCTACTGTTCTCTTTAAACAACTGCCATACGTTGACCTTGTAGGCATTGTTTGCCCAGTTTTTTTGGACGCAGCCACTGAAGCACAGTTGCCAGAAAAAATATGCCATATAAATGCTGAAAATAGTAATTTTTCGCCATACGTTGACCTTGTAGACATTGTTTGCCCAGTTTTTTTTGGACGCAGCCACTGAAGCACAGTTGCCAGAAAAAATATGCCATATAAATGCTGAAAATAGTAATTTTTCGCCATACGTTGACCTTGTAGACATTGTTTGCCCAGTTTTTTTGGACGCAGCCACTGAAGCACAGTTGCCAGAAAAAATATGCCATATAAATGCTGAAAATAGTCATTTTTTGCCATACGTTGACCTTGTAGGCATTGTTTGCCCAGTTTTTTTGGTCGCAGCCACTGAAGCACAGTTGCCAGAAAAAATATGCCATATAAATGCTGAAAATAGTCATTTTTTGCCATATACGTTGAGTCAACGTATGGCAAAAAATGACTATTTTCAGCATTTATATGGCATATTTTTTCTGGCCTCTGTGCTTCAGTGGCTGCGGCCAAAAAAACTGGGCAAACAATGCCTACAAGGTCAACGACGTTGACCTTGTAGGCATTGTTTGCCCAGTTTTTTTGGCCGCAGCCACTGAAGCACAGAGGCCAGAAAAAATATGCCATATAAATGCTGAAAATAGTCATTTTTTTGGTCGCAGCCACTGAAGCACAGTTGCCAGAAAAATTATGCCATATAAATGCTGAAAATATAAATTTTTTTGGTTGCAGCCACTGAAGCACAGAGGCCAGAAAAATTATGCCATATAAATGCAGAAAATATGCATTTTTTTGGTCGCAGCCACTGAAGCACAGTTGACAGAAAAATTATGCCATATAAATGCTGAAAATATAAATTTTTTTGGTTGCAGCCACTGAAGCACAGAGGCCAGAAAAATTATGCCATATAAATGCAGAAAATATGCATTTTTTTGGTCGCAGCCACTGAAGCACAGTTGACAGAAAAATTATGCCATATAAATGCTGAAAATATAAATTTTTTTGGTTGCAGCCACTGAAGCACAGAGGCCAGAAAAATTATGCCATATAAATGCAGAAAATATGCATTTTTTTGGTCGCAGCCACTGAAGCACAGTTGACAGAAAAATTATGCCATATAAATGCTGAAAATATAAATTTTTTTGGTTGCAGCCACTGAAGCACAGAGGCCAGAAAAATTATGCCATATAAATGCAGAAAATATGCATTTTTTTGGACGCAGCCACTGAAGCACAGTTGCCAGAAAAAATATGCCATATAAATGCTGAAAATAGTCATTTTTCGCCATACGTTGACCTTGTAGACATTGTTTGCCCAGTTTTTTTGGTTGCAGCCACTGAAGCACAGAGGCCAGAAAAAATTAAACCAGTAGGGTTTGCACCCTAGTTTGTAACGGTGGCGGAGGGAGGAGGACGCTAAAGGACAGCTGTGTGTGGAGTCATGAGGCTTGAAGAGAAGGACAGCTGCATAGAAGTCAGAACAAGTCTTCCGGCGTGCAGTAACCCTCCGAGATCCACCCCTCATTCATTTTAATAAAGGTCAGGTAATCGACACTTTTGTGACCTAGGCGAGTTCTCTTCTCAGTTACAATCCCTCCTGCTGCACTGAAGGTCCTTTCTGAGAGCACACTTGAGGCTGGGCAAGACAAGAGGTTCATGGCAAATTGTGACAGCTCTGGCCACAGATCAAGCCTGCGCACCCAGTAGTCCAGGGGTTCATCGCTCCTCAGAGTGTCGATATCTGCAGTTAATGCCAGGTAGTCCGCTACCTGCCGGTCGAGGCGTTCTTTGAGGGTGGATCCAGAAGGGTTGTGGCGCTGCCTTGGACAGAAAAACATTTGCATGTCTGACGTTACAGACCGGCCAAAGGGCTTTGTCCTTGCAGGTGTGCTCGTGGCAGGATTACTGGCACCTCTGCCCCTGGAATGTTGATGAGTTCCTGAAGTGACATCACCCTTAAAAGCATTGTACAACATGTTTTGCAGGCTGGTTTGTAAATGCCGCATCTTTTCGGACTTGTGGTATGTTGGTAACATTTCTGACACTTTATGCTTGTACCGAGGGTCTAGTAGCGTTGCGACCCAGTACAGGTCCTTCTCCTTAAGCCTCTTGATACGGGGGTCCTTCAACAGGCATGACAGCATGAAAGACCCCATTCTCACAAGGTTGGATGCAGAGCTATCCATCTCCGCTTCCTCATTATCAAGGACTGCATCATCCACGGTCTCCTCCCCCCAGCCACGTACAAGACCAGGGGTCCCCAAAAGGTCACCACTAGCCCCCTGGGAAGCCTGCTCCTGTTGGTCCTCCTCCTCCTCCTCCACAAAGCCACCTTCCTCCTCTGACTCCACTTCTGGCACCTCTCCCTGCGTTGCAGCAGGTGCCTGGGTTCGTTCTGGTGATTCCGACCATAAATCGTGCGCTTCCAGCTCCTCGTCACGCTGGTCTACAGCCTCATCTGTCACTCGTCGCACGGCACGCTCCAGGAAGAAAGCGAAGGGTATTAGGTCGCTGATGGTGCCTTCGGTGCGACTGACCATATTTGTCACCTCTTCAAAAGGTCGCATGAGCCTGCAGGCATCGCGCATAAGCACCCAGTAACGGGGGAAAAAAATCCCCAGCTCTGCAGATCCAGTCCTACCACCCAGTTCAAAAAGGTACTCGTTGACGGCCCTTTGTTGTTGCAGCAGACGTTCCAACATAAGGAGCGTTGAATTCCAGCGAGTCTGGCTGTCAGAAATCAAACGCCTGACTGGCATGTTGTAGCGCTGCTGAATGTCAGCAAGGCGTGCCATGGCTGTGTAGGAACGTCTGAAATGGGCCGACACCTTTCTGGACTGGGTGAGAACGTCCTGGAATCCTGGGTACTTGGAGACAAAACGTTGGACTATTAAATTTAACACATGTGCCATGCAGGGCACATGTGTTAAATTTCCCAGTCTCAACGCTGCCAACAGATTGCTTCCATTGTCACACACCACTTTTCCGATCTGCAGTTGGTGTGGGGTCAGCCACCGATCGGCCTGTGACTGCAGAGATGACAGGAGTACAGATCCGGTATGGTTTTTGCTTTCCAGGCACGTCATCCCCAAGACAGCGTGACAACGGCGTACCTGGCACGTCGAATAGCCTAGGGGGAGCTAGGGGTGCACAGGTGTGGAGGAGGAGAAGGAGGACCCAGCAGCAGAGTAAGAAGAAGAAGAGGAAGAAGACGAGGTAGAGAGCGATGGAGGAGTAGAGGTGGTGGCAGAACCGCGTGCAATCCGTGGCGGTGACACCAACTCCACTGTTGTTGTTGTTGTTGAGCTACCCATTCCCTGCTTCCCATTCCCAGCCATTACCAAGTTCACCCAGTGGGCAGTGTAGGTGACATACCTGCCCTGACCATGCTTGGAGGACCATGCGTCAGTAGTCATATGGACCTTTGGCCCAACACTAAGTGACAGAGATGCGGTAACTTGGCTCTGCACATGTTGGTACAGGTGTGGTATTCCCTTTTTAGAAAAAAAATTGCGGCTGGGTACCTTCCACTGCGGTGTCCCAATTGCTACAAATTTGCGGAAGGCCTCAGAGTCCACCAGCTGGTATGGTAAAAGCTGGCGGGCTAAGAGTGCAGACAAGCCAGCTGTCAGACGCCGGGCAAGGGGGTGACAGTCAGACATTGGCTTCTTACGCTCAAACATGGCCTTCACAGAAACTTGGCTGGTGGCAGATGACTGGGAATGGGAACAGGTGGTCAAGGTGGAAGGCGGAGTGGAGGGTGGTTCAGATGGGTCAAGGAGAGCAGAGGTAGAGCAGTAAGATGCTGGACCAGAAGGAGTGTGGCTTTTAGTTTGCCTGTTGCCTTTGAGGTGTTGCTCCCAAAGTGCTTTGTGCTTGCCGCTCATGTGCCTTCGCATAGAAGTTGTACCTATGTGGCTGTTGGGCTTACCAAGGCTCAGTTTCTGACTGCACTCATTGCAAATTACAATGCTTTTGTCAGAGGCACACACCTTAAAAAAATCCCACACTGCTGACTTTTTGGAAGTGTGCGATCTGGCGGTAACAGTAGAAGTTGGCGGCATTGGCGGCAATGGCGGGTGCGTTGGCCGGCTGAACACAGGTGCCGATACATGTTGTTGCCCTACTGATCCCTGCGGGCTGTCCTCCCTGCTTCTTCTAAGTCTTATTCTCCTACTGCCTCTCTGACTCTCCGTCTCTCCATCTGAACTACCCTCCTCTTGCTCTCTTCTACTAGGCACCCACAAAACATCAATCTCCTCATCATCATTCTCCTCAGATGCATCAATTTCTTCTGACACATCACAGAAGGAAGCAGCAGCGGGGACCTCCTCCTCATCACTCATCATTATGTCCATCTCTGTCGTGTTCTCTGCCAGAATTAAATCTGGTGTAACGTCCTCATCTCCTTCATCTTCTTCTGCCAATAATGGTTGCGCATTACTCAGTTCAAGAAACTCATGGGAAAATAACTCCTCTGACTCCAGTGAAGAAGGGGCACCGGTGGTGGAGGAAGTGTTACGTGGGGTGGCCATAGCAGTGGAGGATGAGGAGGATGTTGTGGTAAAGTTAGAAACGGTAGAGGATGGGGTGTGCTGTGTAAGCCAGTCAACTACCTCTTCAGCATTTTGGGAGTTCAGGGTCATTGGCTTTTTAAAACTGGGCAATTTGCTAGGGCCACAGGATTGCATAGCAGCACGGCCCCTAGCACGGCCTCTGCGTGGCGGCCTGCCTTTGCCTGGCATTATTTTTAAAAAAACAACAACAACAAAAACTCAGTTGGTTTTTCTGGAAACGATAATACACACAGCTAGATGGCAGTTTGAAGAAAACAGTGTGTAAATAATGCCTACAAGGTCAACGTATACACAGCGGTGGATATGGATTACGTAAAATATATGAATGCTGCTTGAAAAAAAGTAACTCAAGTGGTTTTTCTAGAGACAATAATATTATCAATATTTAGACAAAATGTGAACAAGCTCACACAGCTAGATGGCGGTTTGAAGAAAACACTGTGCAAATAATGCCTACAAGGTCAACGTATACACAGCGGTGGATACGGATTACGTAAAATATAAGAATGCTGCTTGAAAAAAAGTAACTCAAGTGGTTTTTCTAGAGACGATAATATTATCAATATTTAGACAAAATGTGAACAAGCTCACACAGCTAGATGGCGGTTTGAAGAAAACAGTGTGCAAATAATGCCTACAAGGTCAACGTATACACAGCGGTGGATACGGATTACGTAAAATATAAGAATGCTGCTTGAAAAAAAGTAACTCAAGTGGTTTTTCTAGAGACGATAATATTATCAATATTTAGACAAAATGTGAACAAGCTCACACAGCTAGATGGCGGTTTGAAGAAAACACTGTGCAAATAATGCCTACAAGGTCAACGTATACACAGCGGTGGATACGGATTACGTAAAATATAAGAATGCTGCTTGAAAAAAAGTAACTCAAGTGGTTTTTCTAGAGACGATAATATTATCAATATTTAGACAAAATGTGAACAAGCTCACACAGCTAGATGGCGGTTTGAAGAAAACACTGTGCAAATAATGCCCACAAGATCAACGTATACACTACTACAGCGGTGGATACGGATTACGTAAAATATATTATGGCTGCTTGAAAAAAGTCACTCCGGTGTTTTTTCTGGAGACGGTAATATTATGGATATTTAGACAGAATGTGAACAAGGTCACACAGCTAGATGGCAGTTGGTTGAATAACACACTGGGCAAAAAATGCCTACAGGGCAAATAATGCCTAAAAGGTCAACTTATATACTACTACAGCGATGGATACGGATTACGTAAAATATATTATGGCTGCTTGAAAAAAGTCACTCCGGTGTTTTTTCTGGAGACAGTAATATTATGGATATTTAGACAGAATGTGAACAAGGTCACACAGCTAGATGGCAGTTGGTTGAATAACACACTGGGCAAAAAATGCCTACAGGGCAAATAATGCCTAAAAGGTCAACTTATACACTACTACAGCGATGGATACGGATTACGTAAAATTTATTATGGCTGCTTGAAAAAAGTCACTCCGGTGTTTTTTCTGGAGACGGTAATATTATGGATATTTAGACAGAATGTGAACAAGGTCACACAGCTAGATGGCAGTTGGTTGAATAACACACTGGGCAAAAAATGCCTACAGGGCAAATAATGCCTAAAAGGTCAACTTATACACTACTACAGCGATGGATACGGATTACGTAAAATATATTATGGCTGCTTGAAAAAAGTCACTCCGGTGTTTTTTCTGGAGACGGTAATATTATGGATATTTAGACAGAATGTGAACAAGGTCACACAGCTAGATGGCAGTTGGTTGAATAACACACTGGGCAAAAAATGCCTACAGGGCAAATAATGCCTAAAAGGTCAACTTATACACTACTACAGCGATGGATACGGATTACGTAAAATATATTATGGCTGCTTGAAAAAAGTCACTCCGGTGTTTTTTCTGGAGACGGTAATATTATGGATATTTAGACAGAATGTGAACAAGGTCACACAGCTAGATGGCAGTTGGTTGAATAACACACTGGGCAAAAAATGCCTACAGGGCAAATAATGCCTAAAAGGTCAACTTATACACTACTACAGCGGTAGTAAAATAAAAAAAAGTAAAATAAACAAAAATTGAATATTAAAAAAAAAAAATTACAGTTGGTGCTGCTGAACTACTAGGAGCAGCAGATTAGCACACCAGTCCCACTCCCCAACACTGCTAGACTAATAGCACTGGGCTCTTATAGTAGTAGTAGTAGTAGTAGTAGTAGTAGTAGTAAAACAACAAAAAAATAAATAAAAGCAGTCCTTACAAGGACTACTGTTATTGCAGCAGTCAGCAGATGAGATCAGAAGCAGGACAGCTGCCCACTGCAGCTACATACAGAGCACTGCAGTAGAAGGTAGATTACTAGCCAGCAAAGCTACCTAAGCTTAAATGTCCCTCAAACCCCTGCAGACTTCTGTCCCTCCAATAACAGAGCAGTATCAAAACGATTACTAGCCAGCAAACTTTCAACTGTCCCTGAAATCACTAACAGGCAGCAGCTCTCTCCCTACACTATCTCTTCAGCACACACAGGCAGAGTGAAAAAACGCTGCAGGGCTTCGGTTTTTATAGGGAAGGGGAGTGGTCCAGGGGAGAGCTTCCTGATTGGCTGCCATGTACCTGCTGGTCTGGGGTGAGAGGGCAAAAAAAAGCGCCAACAATGGCGAACCCAAAATGGCGAACGTCGCGCGACGTTCGCGAACTTCCGGCGAGCGCGAACACCCGATGTTCGCGCGAACAAGTTCGCCGGCGAACAGTTCGCGCCATCTCTACTCCTCATTTCAATGTCAGCCCCGTAGGTTTCCAAACACTTACTTTCTCCTGCCCCCGGTTGTACCTAACAGGATCAACTGGGCACTTATTCTACAACATTATCCTCCTTGATGGGGCAACAGTCACCTTTGCTAACCAACCTAGCTGCCTCTTACATCTGAAGTCAGCTAGTTAAGGTCTGCCCTATCTTGAGCTGGTCTGATAAACCCAGGCCTGGAGCACCACCTGCTTCAAGGGTTTTTTATGTCCACTTGGTGTCAAGGCCAACAATGTAATAAAGGTTACAGGACACAGAACCTCCCCTGCTCTAGAAATGTTCCAGAAGATTCATGAACATGGCAAACCTAAAGAGTTGCTGCCATCTACTGACCAAATTAAACAACACTTTACTACTAAGTACAAACTATTTCAGAAAATGATGCTCAATGCCAAAGCATGTTTAACAATACAGGAAGGCCAGTATTTTTTATTTTCACATATGGTGGCGACAATATCCTCAGTGGAAGAATTAGATAATGTCTATGCTAGACTGTGAAAGTTCTGTGACAACAAGGTCATGACATTATCTATTGTTATTAACATCTGAGCAAAACCTGTGCACAGGCCCACGGCTTAATGGATACATCTGCAATAGTGATATAATGCATGGTCTGGCATACATAAAGAAAATATACCCTACTTAGAAATGAATGTTTGGTTTCCAAATATTTCCCTTAAAGAAACGGTAACAAAAAAAAATCAAAGTGTTTTAAAGGAGTGACAATCTTATGTACTGTTGCCCTGTTACTGTTACTGCTACACCTAGTGTGTTTACTTCATATGCACAACTATAGTTTATGTAAACAAGCTGCTGTGTAGCCATGGGGGCAGCCATTCAAGCACAGGATACACAGTAGATAACAGATACGTTCTCAAGAATCCAATTGTGTACTAAAGAGCTTATCTATTATCTGCTGTGTATCCTGTGCCTTTTCTCCTATTTCAACTTTGATTGGCTGCCCAATGGCTACACAGCAGCTTGTGTCAATAATCTATTCTGAAGCAAACACTCCGGTTGTACCAGTGCAGCACAACAGCAAATTACATTTTCATTACTTTAAAACACTTGAATTTAACTATTTAACTGTTCCTTTAACTAACCAGTAAAGAATCATTCTGTAGGTGATTGCTGTGATTCCTAACAATTTGTAACAATCTGAAGTTTTGTCAATTCAGGATGCTTCAGACAAGGCACACAAAAAGGCAGAGCTTTCTCTCTCTATATATATATCTTTGTCTGTGTGTAAGTAAGAGCATGTGTAATAATGTGTGCATGTGTATGATTTAAGTATGTATGATGTGTGTGCGTTTGTATGATATATGTATAATAAAAGTATACACTGAATCAATGTTTGGTGCACACACTAAGGTAGGTAAGCAGATGAAATAAAGAGTTGTTCTGTAGGCTAGATTTTCACTTTAACATGTTAAAGCCTAAAAATGAATATGGCTGAAAATGCCATATTTATATACTGAACTTATTGCACCAGCCAAAAGTTTCAGCTTCTCAATAGCAGAAATGATCCAGGACTTCAAACCTGTCACAGGGGGGTCACCATCTTGGAAAGTGTCTGCGACTCTCACATGCTCAGTGGGCTCAGCAGAAAATGAGATTGGTCTGTAATATAAGCGGATGCTACAGGGCTGATTATTTAATTCTGATGCTAATTGCACTGGTTTCTGTGCTGCCATGTAGTAATTATCTGTATTAATTACTAATAAGCCTTATACTGTGACCTGTATATTGTGAGTCGGTCCCTAAGCTCAGTAAGTGACAGCAGCACAGAGCATGTGCAGTGAATCAGCAGAAAAGAAGATGGGGAGCCACTGGGGCATCTTTGGAGACACAGATCTTTACTGCTAAAGGGCTGTGGTTGCCTTGGGCTGGTACAGAAGCCCAAAACACAATGTACAACATTTCAAACTACTTCTTTAGTTAGGCTTTAGTTCTCCTTTAATATGAGAATTTCCAGCTTCAGATACATAAAGCAAGTGGTGCCAGATTAAAAAATAACTGTATATCACATTTATTAAAATTGCATTGGTAAAGATCCATGATATTTATTAAAATGCATTCCTTTTCAGATCCCATAAGGCTTCAAACTGTATTCTAATGGTATAAAGGCACTTTGAATTGTTGTAAGTGAATACTGCAGACAAAATACACTTCCAGTCCTTTTTTATGATATACACTATACACAATTATCAGTATGCATATGCTTACTTTGTAAGTAAACTCTTGTTACATGGTATTAAAAGGAATGAATAACCCCCTCCCCCCAGAAAATTCCCAAAAGGTGGTTACAATTACTGCAAACCCTCATTAACTCCACGAATCCTCCTGGCTAACTGGATGTCCCTAAATTGTCATACGCTGGGCATGTAAACTTCAGAGGTAAGAGTCTTCAAATAAGAGGACAGGAATGCTTCTGAAGCCTGAGAAATACATATTTGAGAAATAGAAGGAACAAAATAGGGTGAGAAATGAGGGTGGAAGATATTTGAAAGAAATAGAATTCAAATAAAACAATTAAGATGCAGAGGGTCTGAATGGAAGAAACGGTGTAAAGTTATCAAGCAAACAAAGACTAACAGCAAACCGTATAAGATAAAAAAAAACAAGGCATGGTACAGGTATGGAATCAGCTATCTGGAAACCAGTTATCCAGAAGGTTCCAAATTACAGGAAGGGCATCTCTCATAGATATTGTAATCAAATAATTCAATTTTTTAAAAATGATTTCCTTTTTCTTGTAGTATGTTATAATAGAACAGTTCCGTGTTCTTGATCCCAACTAAGATATAATTAAATCTTATTGATGGCAAAACATTCCTATCATGTTTAATGAATGTATACATTTTTAATACTTAAGGTATAAAGATCAAAATTAAGGAAATTCCCTGTATCCAGAAAACCAAGTAGTACCAGTTAAGTACTTGACAAATTTATGTAGCCAACTAGCCATATACAGAAATTATACATCATCATAATCGGGAAACTAGCAAAGGAACAGTATACCCCATTTTTCAACATAGTGCATTTATAGTGCCCTTATGGTATCAGGAGAATGTGAGAGTTCACCCCACATCTTTGTGGAGCTAGAAAAAAAAAATCAAATTTTCTTTGCTTCAGGAATAACTATTACTATCTCCAAAGCTACTTTTTCTTGTGAGACGGCAGTGACTCTTGTCATACAGGTCCCAAAAAGAAGCCTTAACCAATGATTTCAATCACTCATGCCCAGCATCCTTATACATGACCTTAACTGCCAGCAGCATCTATCTCAATTTATTTGGTACCCCTTATTTACTCAAGACATCTTTATTTTGACTTTTACCATTTGGCTATGAGATAGAGATTTCACTCTGCTAACCTGAAATGAACTCATATTGCATTATGTGAACATAAATTCATACAAGTAGAAATAAATCAGTGAAAGAGAGTGGGAGGCAATGGAACGTGCTTCTGCAGGCAGTTCTTAAGACTTCAATTCCCTTACTTCCAGTAAGCTGCAGATGCAGACTCTGAAAGGCCAGTTTTCCATAAAAACACAACAACAACAAAACCTATAATATTGCACAAGCTTTAACCACTTCCCATCCACCACTACTACATCTTTCACAGTTTTTGTGCTGCTAGTTTTGCCACTGAAGGTTTAGTCCCAGTAGAGACGCATGGGGACTGGATAGGCTGGGGAGGGAGAAAGTTCAAACTAGCCTATCCAATCCCTGCAGGCACCCTAAATCTCGACCTCCATCAATAAAAGCGGGTTGGCTGGGCGGCTAATATAAATAAGTGCTAGGCTCCCTGGTCTCAACTCTTGCTTCTGCCTTTAACAGCCGCCTTTCACTTCGGGAGAAGCCCTCAGCTAATTGGATGCCACCAGGTCTTAATAAGAGAGGAGCCAAGCAAAGGGTTTTGGACGAGCAAAGGGCATGGTCGTTATCAAGGTTTTTTGGACGGAAGGCACAGTTCTAGAATAGACAAATCTTAGTCAGACAGGCCGGGTCGGTGCGGGCAGAGTTCAAGCGAGGTCAGACAGGCAAGGATCAATACTGGTAGAATAATCAGGCAGGCAGGAATCAGGATTAACAGAGTTCAGAATAGTCAGGCAGACAAGGGTCAATATTGGCAGAGTTCAGAGTAATCAGACAGACAGGGTCAAAACCAGGACTCAAGCACGATATAACACACCCAGGATACTAGCAAATAGAACTTAAGTTTCTCCTACTCACTGTAACTGAAGGAGTCAAAAGAGACATAGATTTTTACTATTGACTGCTGTTCTTATATCTACCAGGCAGCGGTTATCTGGTTAGCTTCCCATTGTTCTGCTGATGGGCTGCTGGTGTGTGTGTGGGGGGGGTGATATCACTCCAACTTGCAGTACAGCAGTAAAGAGTGACTGAAGTTTATCAGAGCACAAGTCACATGACTGAATGCTGCTGGGAAACTGACAATATGTCTAGCCCCATGTCAGATTTCAAAATTAAATATAAAAAAATCTGTTTGCTCTTTTGAAAAACTACTAGACAGCAGTAGAAATCTACCCTTTAAGAGTAGAAACACATCTTAGAGCTTCTTTCCAGGATGAAGAACCTTAACAATATTAACTTCATTCAAATTATCAAGGCAAACTTGTTTAGCAGAAATCCACCTCAAATAATTCCCCAGGTTTAGAATGCTTAAAAATAAATATATAGGAAGGCCGTTATTTTTTCCCAGAAGAGGTGACAACCCTAGCTATGATTTGGAGCTAACAAATGTATTATGAAAAGGAGACAAACAACACATATGCGAATAACTTCAGTTAAATCTTCCACTGGTCAACTAATCTATAATCCAGACCAATAAGGACAATTATTTTAAGACTTTTACCATAAACTTTGTAATCTGAACCTACACCTACCCACACACACGGGGCCAGAACCAGCCCTTCTTACTAAATTTCTTACTGAAGCAAATCTACAAAAATTTTCAGAATCTGATCTCCAGGCTCTTAATCCATCTATAACCTCAGAAGAAATAACAGCCAGACTCAAAACAATGCTTAATGGTAAAACCCCATGGCCTCATGGGCTCACTTACAAATACTATAAAACTTATTTGCATATACACTCACCCTACCTTACTGATATTTTCAATGATTTCCTTCAGGGTACACCCAGTAACGTAACTAGAGGGGGTGGGCCCTGGTGCGGGACGCGCTGCCGGGCCCCCCCACCCCCCTCCGTATATCAGGAACCAGGCCAGAACTGCCCCGGAATTCGTGCCGCGCAAGCTGCCGAGGGGCTCTGAGGGGATGCAGGCCCTGGCCCAATTGCACCCCTGCTCCCCCGGTAGTTACGCCACTGGGTACACCTACTTCTTACTTGTCTCTAATTCCAAAAGGAAATACACAGCACTATGCACAAATTATAGGCCTATTACCTTATTAAAATTCCGATTGGAAACTCCACGAAGATTTGGGCTAACCATCTGTCCCTCTTGCGTCCACAGTTAATTCATAGAGACCAAGTGGGTTTTATCCATGGTCTGCAATCTGGGGACAACACCAGTAATTGACAGAAATTGCTCATAGACATAAACCTATGGTTCTCCTAAGCCTGGATGCTGAAAAAGTGTTGGAAGTTGGTCCTATCTATTCACTCTTCCACAACACTTAAATTTATCCAGCTCCGGGGGTTTATCCGGCCTAGGGCGCCCAGTTGGTTTGGCCCGGCACTGCTGAGTATTTTCTCTGCCAGTGTATCAATACTGCTTGTATTTGCATTTTTTGCCTAAAATAGTTTTTCTGTCCCTACACACATCTGATGTGGAACAGATTGGCTTTTTTTCTGCAAGTCTAGTGTATTTTCCTGGCAGATCAAACACACACTGAACCATAAGCCCAAAGAATAAGAGCAGAAAGGGGAATTTAAAGAGCTCTTATTATAAATAAAAAAATATATTTGAGTTAATTTTCCCCATTTAAAAATAAGCATATCTGCAATAGGAATCATTAATTATGTTACCAGTTTGTAACAGAGTTCAAAAACTCTGCTAGTCCCACCAATCTGGCACTGAGTACATTGCACCAGGCCCTGACTGGAAATGTGTGGGTTCTGGCAAATGCCAGAGGGGCTGCTATAAGGTCCCATAGAAAGTCAGTATTTAGTGGGCTGGTGGGGCCTGTTTGGGCTTCTATATGGGCTGATTGGGCCTCTGTGTACCTGAAATTCCAGGGCCTATTTTAATTCTCAGTCCGGACCTGCATTGCACTGTAGGACAAGAACCAATCAGCAGCTAGGTTGACCTGATAGGGAACTGATGCCTGTCTTTGCTTGTGCTATTGCAGGGTGTCCTCCTCCTACTGTGCTTCTGTCAGGGACCACTAGGACACACCTATCCCTTATTTGAAACACTGGCAGGGATCTATGGGAACCCTTCATTAAAAATAGTGATTATTAGCCCAGAGTGTATTTATTAATCACAGTAGTCTGAGTAGAGTTTAGAATCTAAGGTCTCTATCACAGATTTCAAGATTATTTTCATCAAACTCCAGTAAACCTGCCGGTAAGTTTTTGTGGTTTGTGAGGAAGCCGGAGTGCCAGATACAGGGACGGTTTACGAACTTGTTGTTGAGGTTCGACCCCCAATGCTGCAAGGCACAAAGACTAAACACTGAGCCAATGTAGATTGGAACTACCGCTTGTTACTTTTTTTTTAAATAAAATGAATAATAACATTAATTTTGGAAAAACCCTTGTACTGGTTATATTTAATTGAAGGAAAAAATGACAACATGTAACATTCAGAAATGACAATAAGGAAAAATATGCAAGTCTGGGGAAAGATTTTCTTTATTGCTCCAAGCAGGTTTGGCATGAAAATTAGAATTTGTCTGCAAGAATCGAGTTCATGTATGTATTCAAGAGTGATTAGTTTCAATCTAAAAAATCTGAATTCAAACCAAAAAGAACAAACTGAGGAAGAGTTGAAGTACTCAGCGCGCATGAAGACTTTGTATGTGATTGTTTCATTAAACGTCTATTTTAACTAAAATTTGTGCTTCTGTGTATTTTCCCAGTTAAAAGTTGGTTATTGTATATTTGTTACTGAACTCATATCCTCATGTTATTTCAGGATGGATTCCAGACCATTTTGTTTGTTAAAATGTTGGTAATCATATGTCTATAATGCTCATTTGTGTGAAGTGATCAGATACTGTATAAATTTCCCATGCTAAGCAGCTGTTTAGTATTCAGATTAAAAAATTTTTTGCCCAGCTCCATAGAATCCACTGCAGTCTACAGCATGTGTATTTTACGTGTTCAATGATTTATATTATCAATTTGAAATTTAATTCTGTAGCATGCATTAGCCTTTTATCTTTTATAAATCATTTCAACTTTACAGGTGGTGTCAATGTTTTATCTAACCCCCCAGTAAATATAACCACTTATTTTAGACCCCAGGCAGGTGTTCCTATTCACTAAAAAGTGCTCTAGCTGAGGTACAATACATTGAGCACCATGCTGACGACTCTCCCTGTGATCCTTGTCCTGAATAACCTCCTGCTAGGGTTGCCACCTTTTAAAAAAAAAATTCTACCGGCGGGAACATAATGGGTGGGCTGGGATGTAAAAGGGGCGTGTCTTGACATGGACGGGGTGGAGCTACACCATGCGATGGCCACAAGGCAGATTGAGGAGCCATCCTGGCAGAGTAAAGTTAAGTTTCGAGCGGACTGGGGCTTTCGTTAAAGGAGAAGTAAACCCCTTATTAAAAAAAACATACCCCCCCTACCCTATATGGCAAATGCCCCTAACTTTTTACTTATCCCTCTGTGCAGATTCACAGCATCAGAGATCACGGGCGCCATCTTCTTCATCTTCAGTCTTCATCAGGTTTTCTTCTGGCGCTTCGGCAATTTTCGTGACTTTCAGCGCATGCGCAGTTAACAAAAACCTGGAGCTGCTCCAACTGCGCATGCCCAATACGGAACTTGCTTCCCGCTGAAGACCGAAGAGAAGAAGATGGCTGCCGTGAACTCTGATGCTACAAAAAATTCAGCCATAGAATTTAACACGTTTTGCAAATGTTTCAGCAGCAGAATTTTTCGACGAATTGAAATGGGACAGATTCGCTCATCACTACTTTTAAGCTGATCAATAGTGGAAAATTCTAAATTAAATAGCGTGTTATGATCACCCTGTTTCCACGATGACCCGGGTGTAATAAACCCCGGGACTCCCACTCTTGGGTTTGCAGAAGCTTCAAAAGGATGTGTGGGTAATATAAGGGAAAGGCACTCACCAGATAAAATGAGCGGCTCGGGTGCGTTGCCCCCAACCGTAGCTATCGTGGATATGAAACGCGTCAGGATGCTTGATGCTTTTAACAGTCTGAAATAAAGTTCACCGTTTTTAATTTATGAGTGGACACGGAGTGCTTGCCGATTTTCTCTTCTACTTTTAAGCTAACCCAAGGTCTAAGTTAAGTAATTATATTCACTGGCGGGTGCCTAAAACATTGATACCCCCTTTCAGTTTGAAGTAACTTGTCCTATACCATGATTCAATTATTTCTAGCATGTTTCATCAGTTTCCATTATCTGAACAGATTCTTCTACCAACTCCAGTCGTGTGATGGTTTCTCCCATTACAGGGGTTGTCCCACGAGCATAACGATAAGAAGCCAATCTGAACAACAAAGGAAGTGGTCATTAAATGTGTGAATATGTACATATTGTATAAATAACACTAGATCAAATAATACATAGCTAGACACTTAAGTTTATATAACACTAACATATGTACCAAAAAGTATGCACCTAATCACATATAGCTATAACATATACAGCGGGCATGTGCCTACATCAACAGATAAGCATCCATCAGTATTTATACATTTATACTTTGTATATTAAGTATGTAATACAGGGACACCAAACTTGTCTGCTTGCATGGCTGTTTTATATACAAATATATAAAATGTCTCCCTTTAAGTGGGCCCAAAGTGATTGTTTAACCTAAGTTAAACCTAAACAGAAATTCTAGTCAATGATACATGTGTAGTATTTTTGCTTTGCATAACCAGATACCCAGATGTGGGCACTTACCTCTTTCCCCGGGTTTCAGTGATTGTGTGGCCTCTTAGGACACGGGCCTCTTCTTTGGTAATTATACATAGATCCACTCCACTCCCCGAACCCAGGTCACACATAATTCCTGCAGTGATAGCCTCAGTGACAAGACGCTTCCCATCTTCCAGCTGTAAAGTCAGACCACGAGAATAAGAGATGGCACAATTAAATCATATTTTTTACAACTGATTTAGAGCTTTAGAGGGATATGGTGAAAGGGGACTGAATAGGGATCAAAGAGGAAATAATGGAGAGTAGGAGATTGCAGAGAGATGACTTGTAATGTTACGTCAAGTAGTGACTACAAGATGTATATGTATTTATAAGTCCCATCCTGGTCCCAGTAAATGCATGGGAAGGAGTTCCAATGTCAGTCTGAGCTATAGGGGCAGATTCACTAAAGGATGACGTGACTAATGCTAGCGATCGATTTACCAGCATTACCATCCGTAGGCGTCAATTCCCTAGCGAAAGAGACTGTTGCTAGTGTTCATTCGCACTCTATGACTTTTCGCTCTGGCGAAAGGTCGTTACTCCACAAATTCAGGAAAGAGTTGATTTTACTGAACCATACCTCTTTCGCCAGATTTGACTTTGCAACCACAAACCAAGCGAAGTGCTTAAAATAAGCTAGATCGTCCTCAATGCATTAAAGTTCAAAAAAACACTGGCGACTTTTCCTTTTTTTAAGCGGGATTGCCTGCAAAAGTCCTAACTTGAACTTTTTTTGGGTAACCGGTTTTCTCATCACATTTTATAAAATATGGAACATTCATTTTACAGTGGGCTCATGTATAGGGCATTATATTAACTCACTTGTCTCTGAACATTTGTAAGAAAAAGTGGTAACTTCAAGCATTTGCAAAAACATTTATAATAAGGGGACCCCATGGCCTGAATATGGGCAACAGGGTCTTGATGGGGCCTTAGGAGGGCAGCTATCCCCGCCCCTCCCCCTTTTTTCTGTTACAGGTGTGCTGATTGGCTGGTGGGTCCCGGGCGAAGGAGCAGAGGAAGGAACAGCGGTAATACTTACCATTCGGCACCGGGACGTGGAGGAAGAAGGACGCAGCATCCCTCCCTCCCTCCCTGTAATTTGTGTGTTAGTTGCAGTTGCGGAGGGTACCTTTGCAAGGACCCCCAGGGGAAGTTAAAAGGGGGTATTTTCATAGTGACTGGAAGTAGCCTGGTAGGCCTGGGTCCTCATAGTATGGTATGCAGCCCGGTTTAGGGTTAGGAGAATGGCAGTTTGGGTACAGACACCCCATTCCCTCTTCCCTGGGTGGGGGAATAATATGTTAAAGGTTAAAAAGTTTGTTATACGAACGGTTGTTAGAAGGTTTAAATGTTATACATGACTATTATTTTATTATTGTGTTAAAATAAACAACTGCGGCCATCTCTTTCCAAACCAGTGGTGTGTATGTATTATTTGGGGTAGGTGAATGGTGGTGTGGGGGGAGGTAGAGGGATAGGTGCGGAATCGACGATGCACCCGTCAAGACCACCATACAACTTTAAAGCGCAAGATCACTAGTGAATTTTTTACTGCGAAATAGTCGTAGCGCATTTGGCGAAGTGGTGCGAGGTGTGCAAAGCTGACGCTGGCGAAAAATTCTCCCATTAGTGAATCTACCCCATAGTGTTTGGTATTTATTTTCATTATAGTATTTTACACATGAGGAATATCATGTATGCATACAAGACATTTTAATGTAAATATTGTTGTTCAGTTTGCCATCTCAGGAAGCAATATAATGAAGCAATATAATTCTTAATTAATCAGATGAAAGTTTTGTGTAGGACTGGCCAGATGACTTTGACGTAGTTGTCCCACTATAATTATTTCAGATCTGTAGTGTAGTGGTAACGCCCAAAGTGTTTGAGGGGAATACAGTGCACAAGTCTTTTAATATAAAGAAATAAGTTCATTGGACTTGCCTTGCCCTGAAATGGGTGAAAGCAGAGAATTTCTTGTCTTTGTCTATATGAATTTTGTGGTCACAGCCTTGTATCCCCACCTACTGGTTTAAAATTGTTTAGTGTTGAGCCCAACTTTCCCTTTTAACTACTGTTACTGTTACACGTAGAAACCATGAATTACTACATCAGGGCCAACTGTGTAACTTGAATGAGGTCAAGGGTTTTACAGTGCAAAATAATAATACAGTACCTCCATATTAGGTTTGAAACGGTCCTCTAAAACAGCTATAGCTGCATCAGATCCGGATCCTTAAAATATTACAAAAAGATTATTAAAAAAGTGACTGAACAGTGTAAGGCAGACAAGCTGTTCCATTATTTTGCGCAAACCAAGATACAGCAGATTTTTTTTTTTCGTTACATTTTTCATTTATGATGCTGGCTACTTCAAGCCCATTGAATGAATAAAAACATTTATTAAATTAGCCATTGCTGTCTCATCCAGCCACAGGCATGCACAAAGCTGAGCAGCACCAGCCTATATGGTAGTAATGTTTTTCTGTGGACAATGTTATTACGAGGGAAATGAACTTGTACGGCTGCCGTTGACTCTCATTGGCTGGGACTAGTATCCACATGTTGACATCGATGCTATAGGAAAGATATGGATAAATGTGAATTTTACCTCCTGCTTTTCACTAATTGTGAGTAGAATGGGCATAATGCAGCAAATTTAAATGAAAAGAAAATATAGGTAAAAAAGAGGCTTATATATATAAAATTGTGATCAAGACAATAAATAATGTAAAGCTTCTCTTTTGCATAATGGCATATGGGAAGGCTCCAAATCACCTTGTTTCTAAATTGTTCAAGCCAGAATAACATTGTGTATTAAGAGGTAATCAGACAAATTATAATGCAGGGTTTAAAACTACACAGTGTTATTATGCGTTGGAAATGTTTTGTATCATTTTACTATATTTACATGATATAAATCTACAGATATCAATTGTATTTCTGCATTTTATAAAATAAACCCTATAGTGTTATATTCTCACCAAGTGCAGTGAATGGAACTGTATCAGTTGATCCATGCGGGAATATACTGTAGAGATGGGGACCTTTGATATCCACTCCCCCTACTATAATAGATGCCCCGATGTGACCATGGTATCTGAGTGTACAGAGAAAAAAGAGTCAAAGCAACGCATTTAGCAGGTAGTATTTATTGGTCTACCAAGTGAAGACACGCATCTGAGGGCCCATTTACAAAGGGAAACCACAGGAGGATACTACATAATTATCCATGTTATATTAAAGGGGATAGAACTGTGCAGTACATGTCAAGAACATGGAGCACTATCAGGCAGCTTGTTCCTATGCCTGTTACATGTGCTCAATGACATTCAAGATAGGGACATGGTGGCCCATGTGCTACGAGCCCAAGATTGTTCGTTTCAATACATACGTGTAGAGCTGAATCAACAGATATACCGGTAGAAACAATTCTACCTACATCTGACGATTCAGCACTTACAATGGGCGATGTTTTCAAAGGCACCCAAACAAAATTTTCCGTCCAGTCTGATGGACGAGCCGACCAATATTCAACTCTTCTGCCGATATCAGTCGGCTCTTTTCCCACCATACACGCACCGGATATCATACGAAAATTAGTTTTGTGCGATATTATCCTCTATGGCCACCTTAAGTTTGGGAAAAGTGCAAAACACTAGAAGCTTTCTAGCCATTCTTTGTACTTTTCCCCATTTTATTGGTATGACATAGCTCACTGGCTGAGTCTGACTTTTGCCCCACTGTTGGAGGGAATGATTTACTAACATAGATGCTAAATTGCACTAGTGAAGTTACCAGCAGCAACTAATCAGCCACTACTTTCGATCAGTGTGCTACAAGCTATAAAAGCAAGTGAAGATCTGATTAGTTGCTATGGGTTACTGCACCTATGTCAGTAATGAGCCCTAGAATCTGTGCCAGCTTATATACCTCTCATAGTGATGGGCAAATAAATTCGCCAGGTACAAATTCACCGTGAATGTCCACGTTTCACTGCAAAGATTCGCGGGTGAAAAATCCTATGCGTCAAAAAAAAAAATTGACACGCGCAGGAACATTGTTGCGTGTCAAAATTATTCTGATGGCCATTGACTTTAATGTACAGTATTTGTACAAAATAGTCGCATGTATAAAAATTGACGCTTGCGTCAAAATTATTTTGACGCCCATTGACTTCAATGCATTTCACAAATTTTGCTGCCGTTTCGCGAATTTTACAGTAAATTCGTGAATTTTTCGGCAAACCACAGATTTGTCGATCACTATTTTCTCCGCCTATAGCCTAAACAAAGGGAGTGTGTATATAAATATATACTTTTTACTATGATATTGTTTAATTCAGCAATTTAGTCAAACAATAAATGGATTAAATAATTACAGTCATTGGGAAGTTACTGTCTGCTTTCCAACTCACAAGGGCTTATTTATCACATGGCTAAATAAACAAAAAAAAGTGCTTTCCATGCAAAGGGGCTGCACACTTTTTAATTGCTTCATACAGTTGCCGAGGCCGAGGAAGTGCCTGAAATTATGTTCTAAATTCTTCCAGATTTTTCTGTTACACCTTTTAGACTCATTTCAATTACTTTCCATGTTTTATATTTTACTGTTTTTCCAGGACTGAAGTTTAAAGTGTAATGTTCCTGTGTCCAGTAAACTTTCTAAAAAAAACTGAACTGAAAAAAGTTTTTCATCCTTTTAAAAGCTCTGTGCTTCTCAACGGCTGCTGTGTTGCAAAAAAAATCAAACAATTCAGTAACCAACTGAAAATTGTCCTTGAGTGACATTTTGTACATTGCATTATAGAGAAACTGACACCAGAAATTAAACTTTTTTTTACATCTATCTTAATATTGTCTTTACATGATATCTATAATTTTGCCATAAAAGTATTTGCAGATTCTTTTACATTACCCATCTGATCCCCCATGTTCCTCTATGAGGGGGCTGCCGGTTGGCAAAACAGTCAGGTTTAGGAACTTACAAAAGCAGCTTTATCAGTGAAAAATGATTTTTAGTATCAGTATAACTTTAAAAGTTACATTTAGGGGCAGATTTACTAAGCTAGAGTGAAGAATTCGAATGAAAATTTTTTTTAATTTCCCCAGCTCTTTTCTAAGTTTTTTGTGGTCGAATAAAAATCATTTGATTTATCGATTAATCGAACGATTTTATTCGATCGTTCAATCGAAGTATTTGCAATAAATCATTTGAACTCGATATTCGAATTTGAAGGATTTTACTTCGAGGGTTTTTTAACCCACGAAATTCGACCCTTGATAAATCTGCCCCTTAAAGTGAAGTCCCCCTTTGCTTTCTGCTTGTATTCCACCTCTGTTATAGCTTTTACTGTTCCCTTTTATTATATTTACCTGTACAGCATCTGTTTCAGCATTCTATTAGCAGTGCAGACTCGCGGCTGTCTTCCAGTGCTCATTGCATGAATATGGAGGTTTGAGGACAGGAGCTGAGTCACATTTTCTGCATCAGCAGCCACTCCCGCCCCACAGCAGCTGAATATATATACAAAGGGATTGTTGGTGTATGAATGTACATTTTTATAATTCTATGCTGTGCAACTGAGGGGTAATCATTGGATGGTTTCGTCTGATTAAAACAAAAATACTACGGACGAATTGTCCATCATTTCCATTTAACGTATATTGTCTATAAGGGCTGAGATTTGGGTTGCAATCTTATTACTGGTGTAATTGTGTTACTAGAGAGTTTACTCTCAATAAAAGTAGAGTGATATCAGGACACAGATAGGAAGTCTATTGACTTTTGTTATAGGGCTAATTGTCCACCACCATCTGCCCAATTATCGTCAGTTTTGAAAATCTTGTGGCACGTGCATGAGCCTCAGTTCATTTCCAAAAGGTCTCCACAGGCTCTTATTATAATCCAGTTTGACCCATGGGTGAATAAAATAGATAAAAATCTACTAATTTGGCAGCCTCACCAAATAAGCATATGCTCTGGTGTATGACTAGCTTTAGATGCAGATGCTCTGCATTTCTTAAGCTCCCCATAGACGCAAAGATTTTTCTTGCTGAACAACCGATTTACCCGAAGTCCGACCAATCCTTTGAAATTATCGTGCAGTTAGTGGGATTCAAACGATCGTACAGCTTACGATTTTTCGGCCGACGTCTGTCAGGAAATTGATCAGCCAGGTTAAACCTTTGTTTTCCTGGCAAATTGGTCTTTTTAGTTGATGGACAATTCGTACGATCATTCCGAGCAGGGCCGGATTTACATAGCGGGCGCCCCTAGGCCCACTACCATCTGTCTCCCCTGCCCCCTCCCTTTTATTTGTGCAAATTTTCATCATCGGGTCAGGAGTAATGGGGATTGGAGTACTGGAATTTAAGAAATTATTGTATCTCGAGCACATCCCCAGTGTTCTTAAACCAGTGGTTGGGTAGAATGCCACCCCCCCTAAAATCCTGCCACCCTAGGCCCGGGCCTTGATGGCCTTTCCACAAATCCAGGCCTGGTTCCGAGATAATCGTGGTCTCACGATGATGATCGGATCTTATAAAAATCTCAACATCTATGGCCAGCTTAATTCACAAAGTAGGGCTCACTATAAGAAGGATTGGTTATAGAAAGATAAATGTGTAGAGTTTGGTTCATAAAGACAAAGAATATAAGAAGATGAATATGGATAATGAACTACATAGTAATTGCAAAATGTGGATGTGTTATAGTTTTATTGAGACTAATATGTATATGAGAAATACCAAATAAATTAATAGGATGGTAATCAGCTAAATCGACAAGCAGGATAATGTTAGTTAGATTGATCGATTCATGGCCAAGTACTGTAATAGTGGGATAGCGAGATGACAGTAAATGTATCATATTAGCAGAGACAATGATAGCAGATTTTAAAAGCTGGATGAATACTCACTATATATTGTCAGTAATGTAATGAATCTTGGCACAGTTTTTATCAGCAACTACCATATCATCAGTTGCTCTTCTGTCTGCTCCTAATATCACCCCATCCTGTATATACATAAAACAGACGTTAGTACAGAAATACCATTATTTGTACATAAAACACAGTGAGCACAATCTATATTGAATGCTGGTAGTTCTTCGGCATTAGGTGATTAACTCCAGGACATACAGTACAGTATATCATGTCTGTGCCATTATCATGTGTGCCTGATTGCTGTAAGGGCCCAGCCTTTTGAAAGTCACTAAATAAATCTTTATATGTAAGAGGTGATCAAATATCGTGGGAGACTCATTTTTAGGGATGCACCGAATCCACTATTTTGGATTTGGCCAAACCACCTAATCCTTTGAGAAAGATTCGGCCGAATACCGAACCGAATCAGAATTCTAATTTGCATATGCAATTTTTACTTCCTTGTTTTGTGACAAAAAGTCATGCAATTTTCCTCCCTGTCCCTAATTTGCATATGCAAATTAGGATTTGGATTGGGTTCGGCTGGGCAGAAGGATTTGGTTGAATCCGAATCCTGCTGAAAAAGACCGAATCCTGGCCGAATCATGAACTGAATCCTGGATTAATCCCTTGATAGGTCCTGGCATATAAGAAATCTATCTGTAGCTGACAATTCAGCAGTAACAGTTGCTGATGTTCGGGTGCTTTGAAGTTTTCTGTTCGGCCTGACCGATGAGCTGTCTCCCAGTCGGTACAAGTATGGTGGGAGATGAGCCGACCGATATCGGCAGAAGACTTGGGTATCAGCTCATCAATCAGGCCAGAAAATCAGCAACTGTTACTGCTGAATTATCAGCTGCAGGTAGATTTCTATTGTTTCTGCTTGTATATCTGACAATTCAGTTCTAACACATTTGCATTAAAACTAACAATCTTTCTTGCGACCAATGGTCACAGGAAAGGTGGTAATTATTAAGTCTATGGTCACCTTAAGGCTGAATGGAAGCCCTATACATGGACAAATGGGTAACCTGCTTTAAGTGATTACTAGTGATCACTGCCAGTGAGGACTCGAATGACTTATTTGCAGTGTAAACAGTGTACTTTATAAGTAAAAACTACACCATTGATATCATGACAGAATCCCTTTAATGTTTAAATGTTTTTTTTAGTAGAGTTAAAGTATGGTTATCCAAACTACAGAAAGACCCCTTATCCAGAAAGCCCGAGACCCCAAGCATTCTGGATAACATATCCTACATCTGTATTTCTATTTGTCCTATACTGTTGGCAGTAATGTAAATATTCGTTTAGTTAGTGAAGTCTAAAACTGACCATAGACATGCAGATTTTATTCTTTGTACAATGAACAATTGTTCATTTCAATGTAACGATTTACAATTAGCCAGTTTAAATACGTTGGACAAATAGCGAATCAGACAATGTAATGGCCATAATAATAAACTATACAAAAATCATATTAGGTCAGCCCAACGGGTTTCTACCATAAGGTCTTCCTCAGGGGCACAAAAAATCTAAAATCAAAAAAGGCCTGCCTTTTTTTATTTTTTAATTTTTTATTTTTTAATTTTTAATTTTTTAATTTTTAATTTTTTATTTTTTTATTTTTTGTGCCCCTGAGGAAGACCCTAATGTGTTGGGCTCGCCTAATATGATTTTTGTATAGTTTATTATTTTTGCCTTTTTGTAATACATTTAATTTCTTCAATTGGGTGTGCTATCTATTACTTTCATTTCCTTGTAGTCTGTTTTGGAGACCCTGATGGGGAGCCTCCTATGGATTAGCACCCCATATCTTACTTTTGAGGTTGTGCACCTTCTCTCCTATTTTGTAAATGTAATGGCCATTAACTGACAGACAGCAAATGTACAAAAATTACATCTGAGAAACCGTAGTGACAGTCACTACTAGTGACAGTTTGCAATACGTGCAAAGATTACCTGTCATATTGACTAAATGACCAATCGCCATGGTACAAAAAATATTGGATGATTATTCACAGATGGTCTAAAAATCATACAAAACGATTTTTTTTTGTATGTCTATGGCCAGCTTTATTGATGATAACTGCACCTGAGCCTAGAGGCAGATTTCTGCCGCTGTCTGTATTCTGTGAGTACTTTCTGATTCTTAGATTCACAAACAGTGACTGATCAGATGTTAACATAGCATTGCAAGATAACTGTATTCCTCCATTCTGGGACGAAGCTAGTTCTGTCATGATATGGAAAACTGAGCACCGAGTATTTTATAAACTTATCTACTGATAAATGACATGAAATTGCAGCAGTTGTTGTACTTTAGAGCAAAGTACCCTTGGCAGCAGTTTATAGTAATCAGCAACAAAGAAAAAACCAACCATTATAGAAATCCTTTGATTATATGTTTTAATGTTTGTATGTTCTCCCCTCGTCTGCATGGGTTTGTTTCAGGTACCCCATTTTTCGTCAAAACATACAGGCTGGTTAACTGGCTCCTTATACAATTGACCCTACTGTGTGTGAATGGGATACGAATTTAAAGGAGTAATAACCCCCCCACGATAAGCCCCCACTGGCTCTCTTCAGTTGGCCCCCCTCCCTGCCTGCCCCCTGCGCAGTCTTACCCCAGAATTCTGTCTCCCCTTGAAATAGTGACCACACATGTAGAGTGAGCGCAGCAGAACTCACAGGTGCCATCTTCTTCTCTTAGGTAATCGTGTCTTCTTCCTCCCCATCAGCAATTGCTGTCTCTTTCGGCATATGCGCAGTTGTTGCGAACCAGAACATTGCTCCAACTGCGCATGCGCCATTACGCCGCCCACTTCATGAAGATTACTGAAGAGAAGAAGATGTTGTCCTTGAGCTCCTCTGCACTCACTCTGCTTATGCAGTCGCTATTTATAGAGGGGACAGAATTCTGGGGTAAGACTGCACAGGGGGAGGCAGGGAGGGCGGCCAACAGGGGTGGGCCAATGGGGACTTAACATCGAGGGGGGTTTAGTTCTCCTTTAAGATTATAAAGACACTGCGGCAAGGACTGATGTGAATGATATATAATCTGGGTAAAGCTCTTCGTAAATGTGTCGGGTCTATAAATAAGTATATAAATAAACAAACCATGTTTTACATGTGTTCTGCTTCCACTTCTCTGCACCCCTTTTTCATAATGTTGTTGGAGTTCTGTATGTGGTGTTTATTGAGTAGACAGATCTCATATTTTCTGCTCCCCAGTACCCACAGTTCCTTTCTAATACTTGTACTTCACAACATGTCTTTTATGGTTCACTTGCATTGAAGTCAGTTTGTATTGGCTCTCTTTATACTTCCTGGTTGGCAGCCATTTTTCTGGCTTTTGCTGGTATTTATTCAGTGAAGTTTCCTGGTACACTCTTTTATGTGGTGTACAATTAAGCACAATTAGTTCAATAGACCTGCTCTACCCACATAGAACACCCCTACTTAGTTTCTTAATAGTACATTCAGACCAGTTGAGATATTAAGATGTGCATGTATTTTGGCACACAAACAAATACACATATATACAGGTCAACATCATAATAAGATTTTCTTTTTTTCTGTACCTTATATATAATTCCAGCAATAGTGGTTCCAGTCTTTCTGGCTTTTGGTGGTTGAAGGCCAAGTTTTGGTCCCTGTTCCTCCAGGAAGGTGTTCCTATGAGCAGCACAAATTGGCTAAGTATTAAGATCCAAAGTTCTATAGCAGCAAATATGCCTGAGTCTACCACTTAAAGGGGAACTCCAAACCAAAATTTGATAAAGAGGGCCATATAACACAGAAATGCCTAATATACCCATTAAAGTTACCTGTTTCTTTATAAAGTATGAATAAATGCCATTTTCTATGCTGAAATCCAGCTGTGTAACAGTTCTCTTTCTGCATCATTTGAAATCCTGGCAGGGGAGGGACTAAACACTGATGTTACACATTGTAACAACTTCTCCACAGTATACAGACAGCATGCAGGAACTACATAACCCACAATACATTGCACTGTGATGTTCCTTTGCTTATTGCAATCACATGTGCAGGGAATTGTGGGGTTTGGAGGATGTAGGCCGAGGACAGATCGCTGCTGATACAAAGTAACAGTAGTCAGCCAGCTCAGCAAAGTAGTCAGACAGATCTGCAGGAGAGCAGGGGGCTGGGCTTAGGCAACTGTTCCAAAGTCATAAAGCATATTTTTTAATTGATGCATATTGCAAAGTTGCTTGAAATTATGTTTACTTTTCAAAAAGCTTAAGTTATGTTTGTGTGGAGTTCCCCTTTAATGATCTTTTTTTCTGCTTTTTAATGCTTAGAAAAATAGTATTTCCCCTCCTCCTTTGTCATTGATTTTGTTGCAATTCTGTTCATTTCCTAGGACATCATTCAACCAATTTTAAAGTATTACTCAGTATACTCAAATGTACATATCAGTGTGATTATATATTCATAGAGATTAAAAAGCATGCCTATGTTGATAACTATATGTCAGTGCAGTCCCAGACCATTGTTGGCGGGATGTTAGGACCCCAGTATTAAAACTAGAAAAAAAAGTTGCAGTCAAGCACATACTGTAATTTTGGCTTCTACAATTGGCTATTTTAGCAGGTGCGTGCATGAAAAACCTACTGGAGGTGTGTTTTTTATTAGTGAATTCCTGCACGGTTTTAATATCTTGTCATTTAAATGGCTGCATAAGCCTACACAGACTCATAAATATTTATACAGGTATGGGACCAGCTGTTTTATTATTACAGAGAAAAAGGAAATAATTTTTTTTAAATTTGGATTAATTTATATTCTGGATAATGGGTTTCGGGATAATTGATTCCATACCTGTACTAGCAAGTAGTTAAAGAACTTTGTTGTATACAGTACAAATAGTAAGCATGCTAGGGGTCTTTCAGAGTGTCATTACTAGGGGAGCAACGTGCTGAAACACTGGACTATAGGCACACAGATCTAGGCGTTACCCTGCTTTAAGGAATAAGCTTTCTCAGTAACGATTATTAAAAGAGGCCTTATAATCCTATTAATAACACTGTACATAGATTGAAAAGTACTTTATAGGTAAACAAATATAGTTTAGTGGTTATTGCTCATACAGTACAAAGAAAAAGATAAAATACAAAATATTTTTTATAATTGAAATGACTAAGGTAGCAGGTGCCACCTATGCAGATATTTGTGCCAGTCTATTGCCTGTACCAGAATTTTTTAAATAAATTCTGTATTGTACATGATGCAAGTATACCCCTAATTCAGCAATATTCATTCATATTACACATTATTACAATATAAATGTTATGGTTAACAAGGTAGGTAGAAAGTAGTTGCTCTGTTGCTCATCTCACTAAAATTAGTGTTTTTAACCTTGGAAATATGTTACCTGGGGCAGTTCTCAAAGCTGAAGCCTCCACATGGGGGCTCATATACAGAAAGTGTTGGCAGCATGATGAGTCCGTTGGGGTGAGGCGGTTTCAAGAACGCAATATGCTTATCTGGGGTTCCTTTATTGCAGACTTGCTGCACCCTGTTCCCTTCCGAAGTATGTGATCCTCTTTTGCCTATACCTATATTAAGTATCTTCTGTTTCTTCCTTTATTATCCACTTTTTGTGGCTTCTCTCATTTCTTTTCTTCTCTTCTTCTGACTCCTCTCCTTCTTTTCTACCTGTCTTTTCTCACTCCTCTCTTTTTTCTTTCTCTTTTACTTTTGCCATAAAGCTTTTGTTGCTTTCACTTTCATCTTCTTTATATGCACCTTGTGACACATAAACACACACCCAGACTCATTATTTTGCAGAGAAACTATCATATCACAGGCGTTACCTAAGGAAAGGAATGGCAACTAACCCTTTCATTGTAGCAAATCAGAGAATGATTGCTAACATTTACCCATAATGGCAGATATAATATATTTAGCTATAAGGAGAGGATTATACCTGTCCTAAAATGTTAAGCAAAACTAATAATTTTCCTAAGTAGTCAATTTCTATTCCAGTACACTGTATATATATATATATATATATATATATATATATATATATATATAAAACACTGTATAATTCAACAAATCCTACAGCCTAGGGGATTTCCAGATTAAACAAATGACTTCGATTTGATCTCCTGTCTGCAGATAGAGAGGAACTGGAAGCAGGGTAGGGTTTGCTGTGTGTGTGTGTAAATAAGCAGACATTTTTATAATCGTATTCAGAATGATTGAAGGGTGTAGCATGATAATAAAATATATTAAGCAAAAAATACATCGACCATGAGCTTTACATGAGTCAGAGAAAGATGAAAATGGCACTTGTATAACATTAGAAGGGGAAAATTGTTTTACAGACCCTCAACTAGGCAATAAGACCACTCCCTAGTTCATCATTGTACTAAGATTATGAATATCAATAACATTGTATTTTCTCATGTGCTAAAAGGGGACCCAACAATTTCTTTAACATATACATGGCATAACCACACACAAAGGGGCAAATGTACTTACCTTCGAAGTTGCGCCAGCGTTGGCTTCGCCGCACTTCGCCAGGCGTAGATTCGCCAGGGCCGCGCAAATTCACGAAGATCCAAAGTTGCGCACAAGTTCCCGATCGATGTAACGTTCACAAAAATCTGCAGCTTAGTGAATTAGCGTAGTTACCTCCCTTCGCCAGAGCGCAACTTCACCTGGCGTAAAGGTGCGAAGAAGCGCTAGAGTAGGTCCACTTCGCTAGCAAATTTACGCCAACACCCATTAGTAAATTGGCGAAGTGGCAAAATTACGTCATGCTGGCGAGTTTTCGCCACTTCGCCCTTTAGTAAATTTGCCCCAAAGGCTTTTAGGATCTAATTGTATTTGCACAGTTTTCATTTTGCATAATGGACAAGAAAGGAACCCTCCGTGATTCTACCATTCATTGTCTATTAAAAAAATTTTCAGCTTCAAAATGTAATCTCCTTTCTTTTAATCTCAATACATGACCTTGAGTGGAGGCCTTAGGCCATTTGCAGACAACTGAATGCAGGGTGAAAAACAAGGGCTTTTTTTGCAAATAAGAGCATTAATATTCTTGAGTTTGGTAACATTATAACCTTCCTTTCCGCCTCTTTCCAGAATGCATATGGAATGTTAGTTGTCCCTCACCCTGGCAACCAAATATTGTGCAGCTTCATTTTTACTGTCATTCTTGTTTTTTTATTCCTTTTTATTTAAGGCCCTCTACTATTCTTCTATATATACCTTCTATTTAGATCTCAAAGCTGCCCCATAGTTGCTAGGGTAATGTGCAGCCCAAATCCTCTGCCGATTGCATATATAGATTAGAAACCCTATAGGAGGGCCAGGATTACAGTTTTTAGAATCATATCCAATAAATCAGCAGAGATTCTGTCCCACAGCACAACGCACCCATAGAAATGCATTATAAATTGGTGGGACCACAAATAAAAAATGTAAAATGCAGGGATACTTAAAGTCGAGGTTTCGCTGTATATACAATGGAGACTATAATTCCTCTGCACAAATAATTTCTCCTTTGCACGGTCAATGTATATTTTAGGAACATGTGTCAAATGAACCCTGCATTTTGCTGTTTGCACCAGTGTGAAGTACATATAATTAAATGTATGTGTATGTGAAAAATAGCAATTATTATGCACCTAGAATTAAGCCACCTACAAGTAATACTAGTAATCATGTTATCCTCAATATAAAAATAATAATAATAATTTATTAGTACAAAAATATCCATGCTATAATAACTCATGCAGAGGTGTCAGCAGTAAGGGATAGCCGGTAGTTCTGGGGTGGAGAGTTGCAAATATTTCCCCCAGGCCAGTAAGAAACTTACTCCAAGTAGAAAATGTACCATTTACAACCACCCTCTGTTCCTGATCCTGTAGCCAGTTTCCTATCCAAGTGCACACTTCTTCATTAAGCCCAACGGCCCTTAGTTTAAAAAAAACATTTGTTTGTGGGGCACTGTCTCAAATGCTTTGGCAAAATCCAAATCACATCTACTGCTCCCCCTCTGTCTAGCAAATTTCTCTGACCTATCCGTCAAAAAGCCATGTTGATTACTGTTCATAATGCCATTCACCAGGACAAAATTTTGAATGTGATCCCTTAACAAGCCTTCAAATTATTTGCCCACCACAGATGTCAAACTTACTGGCCTATAATTGCCAGGCTGAAATCGAAATTCAATTTTTAAATATAGGAATCAGATTTCCTCCAATCCATAGGTACCATACCAGATGAAAGAGAGTCTGATAAATTCAGAGATAGAGGCCGGTCTAAAACTGAACTAAACTCTCATATTACATGTGTGTATTCCATCTGGCCCTGGCATCTTGTTTATATCAATCAGCTACATTAAAGGGCATGTAAAGGCAAAAAAATAAAATCCAGTTTTCACTTTCTTTAATGAAAAAGAAACCTATCTCCAATATACTTTAATAATAGAATGACCCCCTCCTCCCGTGAATCAATGCCCCTTTTAATACAGCTCAAGACCTTATTTGCCCTTCATGCTGCTGACTGGCATTGCTTGCTACAGCCAAGTTTATCATCTACAAGGACTCCAAGCTAATGGATTTGCCTAGTGCAGTCCCATTAAGGGTATAAGTGGTTTGGATAATTTTACATCCCAGGTGCAGGACTTTACATTTATCAACATTGAATCTCATCTGCCACTTAGCTGCCCAGATTGCAGGTTTGTCAAGATTGTGTTGCAAGGATTTCACATCCTGGATGGGATTAATTGGGCTGGATAGTTTGTGTCATCTGCAAACACTGATACATTATTTACAATACCCTCCCCATAGTCATTAGTGAAATCAGTGAAATTCTCCCTTCATTTACTGATAGGGTTGATAGGAATTGTCAAATGGTCCCTGCTCTGCAGGGAAACAATCATACTTATGAACAGCAGGGGGAGCCCCCCCCCTTACTTCCCAGCCATGCAGAACTCAAGCAACTTTGTTTGTTTCCCTGTAGAGCAGTCGGCGACTGTGTAGAGATTTGTATTGGATTTTATTTTTGCCTTTACATCCCCTTTACTGTTTTCAACTACAGCTGCATGGAGCCATATTTAAACAGATAAACTGGGATTTTATTTGGAGGGTTATTTTGCTGCAGCCACTGGTTCTGCAGAGTTGGAGAAAGTTTGTATTAAACAATACAAAAACTATAAAATCCACATTAGATGACATGACAACACAGGAGCCAGTGCAGTCTGTATATTCTGATTATTAATCAGTCTTGCTGTATCGGCTTCTGGCAGATATTATTGGACTTGTGCTGTTTTGATAATTTATGATGATCCCTAAGGGCAGATACATATGCTCAGATTTGGGGCGATTAGTCAACTAATCTCCCCGAACTGCCTCCCGTAGGCTAGAATGTAAATCGCCGGCGGGATGGCAATCAGTGCACTTTGTTTTCCGAAGTCGTCTGAAGTTAGGGAAACTCCCATCCCGCCAGTGAGAGGAGATTTGACGATGGGCGACTAATCGTAACTGTGTGTGTCTCTGCCCGTAGAGAGACAATGCAAATTGAGAAAAGTTCAAGACTATATGTGCATAACAGTTGGCACAACCTAGATTTCTGTCATTTAGGTATTAGCAAGGATCAAAAAGGATTCCCCTAAATTCTACCTGACTCCGCAATCAGAATAATGTAGCCAAAAAGCATGTGAAATCTGCTGAAAATCTAGAGATGTGTACCAGAAAGTTGCAATGAAAGGTAAACAGTTTCATTGACACTTCTATTTACAGAAACCATTAATATTTAACTGCAGCACAGATCCTACAACCTTGAATATTGCTATTATTTAGGTATCAAAGTTATTTTAGAACAGGAGAATAATACTAATAAATTAATAATAGGTTATTTATGTCTGTCTAAAATTTGATCGAATAGGAACAACCCGAAAACTCAAATCAAATTTGAATTGAAATCGAAGTCTTCCTCTGAAAAAAACTTGAATGTCAGGAAGACTATTAACATCATCAAATTGTTCAATAGACCTCTGCCATTGACTTCTACATGAACTTGGCAGGTTTTAGATCTGTTTCCAAGGTCGAGGTGTGATAAATCTCACATTCGAATTTGAGTTGACAGTTTTAAACTAGAAATTTTACATTTTGACCAAAAAAATTCAAATCTTAGTAAATCTGCCCCTTCTAAATGAAGCAAATTTTAACAGTTCAGAATCTGCACCTGGATCACTGAGCTGTCAGACACTAACATAAACTATAAACTTCAATTTTGGAAGAACGGTAAAAAATAAAAGATGTAAACCAATTTGTTTTTGGGGAACAATCTGAAAACAACTTATCTGATCTATTTACCCATTTTTTATTTAGTCCAGCTGCTTATACAATTTGCCCAGGAAAAAAACAAGTGGGGGAATGTAATAATGACTGGATAGTATGGAGTCATCAAATCATCAAATAAATAATATTTATATATATATATATTTAAATATACAGGGGCGATCCTGGCCCCTCCGCCACCTGAGGCAGCAGCTCTTAAAGTACCAGGAGCAGCATTTTTGCTGCCCCTGGTACCTAGTGGGGTGCTGCCACCTGAGGCGACTGCCTTAACTTGCCTCATTGGCGAAGCACCCCTGTATATATATATATATATATAAAGTTGCTTGTGATCATAAAAAAACCTTCTGCAGAACCTGGTGTTCCAGTGACTCTGTTGCTCTTTAAGCTGGCCACAGACGCAAAGATCCGATCGTACGAATCAATGTACGATCGGACTTTCCCATCTCCCGACCTGCCACTAAGTCTTACCATTCCGACCAAATTAAGTAGTAAAAGAACAGATCAGCCGATGTTCTGCCCCTGACGGCAATCGTACGATAGACAAAGCTAGTGACAGTCTCCTACTGAAAATCCTACGATCGGCAATACACGCAGAGATATTATCGGCAGCCGACAGAAATTTTCTAACCTGTCCTATCGACCAAACGACCGATCTCCGCCGGACGAAAACTGTTGGGACTCTCCACACACGTTCCGTAAATTATACGAATCCTTGGTTCGCATGATGAGATCTTTGCGTCTATGGCCAGCTTTAAACTCCCATAAATTTGAAATTCAACTAATCGAAAATTTATTTAAAAAATAAAAAAAATTTAAACTCATTGAATGCAATCGACCAGAACACTCAAATTGAATTTGGTTCGAATTTTAAAAACTCGATTCGATTTTTTTCTTAAACAGCAATTTGGCAGGTTTTAGGTGCCGAATATTCTATTTTGAGTTCTTAAAAAGCCAGTGTATGATAAATCTCAAAAATCGGATTCAAATTTTTGAAAAAATCTTGAATCAAATTTAAATAACTCCCTAGTTGAATTTGACAGTTTTGACCAATAAAAAAATGTTGAATTATAATTTACATACTTACTGCCTAAATATCAAAAATCAGATTTTAACTCTACTACGGCTACTTTCATACAATGTTGGATACAACTGCTCACTTGGGCAAGCAGAAATCTTGTCCATTCACTCCTGCTGAGCCAATTTCTGACAGTCACACAAAGGGCTACAATCTCTTCAAAAATGAAAAATCAGTTGCAAAAACCTTTTATTGCAATTGATTTTTTTTAATGTTTTTACAGTACTACATGGACTTCACCCTGTCTTCTAGAAGTGTAGCAGCACTTCACTTTAAAGTTGTGAGGATTAACAACTGGTGATATTTAATTAACTGTTTTTTATTGTAATCATTCATTGTATACTTGTGAGTATAAAACAGTTTTTGAATGGCAAAATAGTAATAATTGTGAAATCAGGCATTTGTGACAGTTTTATTTTACCCATGTTGGGTTCAGTGCATTTTATGGTCAGCAGATGGAGCAGTAGTAACAGAGTAGAAGAGGAACGTTCTTGCTTGGTACATAAAAACAAAACGCAAAAATACTCAGTGACAATAGCATCCGATACACTGTCATTAAGATGAGAGATGCTGTGACAGAACCTTTTAAAATGTTTACCAACTGAAGTCACAAACAAAACTTCCACACTTGATGCTTCCTTGTTACTCTCACCATTTATTAGACTCGGGCCACTCAGATGACATGTTGGCCCAGCATTGATGTAGCCATTGATACCAACTGTGACTTGGAACATACATTGCCTAGAGATGCTGTAATTTACAGGACACTCAATGTATGTTTTACCTATTCACATAAATAATCTGCTCCAAATGAGTTGAGGTGGTTGATCCTATCAACTGCGCAGAATGGGGACCCTATTTAAAAAAAATGCATAACATGATGCCATGTCTGATCATGCCAACAAAACTATAAGGCCTTGCCAATATACACCCAAACACACCCTGGTCTGCTGTCCAAACCCCACCCATTCTCAGCTCAGACCCATCCTTTGTGTTGTTCATGCTTTAGGACTATTGCCTCATTTTGGTCCCCCTTCCCCCCATTGCACCAGGGCACCTTGCTGGAATCCCATCTACTCCCCACTGATGTTGACCTTGAATGAGGCTGTCTAACATTGTTACAATATCAGCAGAGCTCAGTTACAGATAAAAAAATAACTTAACAAATAGTAAAATCCCGTTCAAGTTATTAGAAAGATAATTACTACACAAACCTTGCTATACCTATTTTCTGACCATTAGCAAGCTTGGGACCTGAGGTTTTCTTGGACATTGTACTTGATGGGAACTAAGATAATGCAGTTATCATGTTGGCGGCAACACTATCTTATTTTCTTTTTAATTTTGAATTAATTTTTGATTTTTTTTTTTTAAATTTTTTAAACAGAAGTATGATGATTCAAAGACCCCTGTTTTTGCAAAATTAAAAAGAAAATAAGATAGTGTTGCAGCCAACACGATAACTGCATTATCTGAGTTCCCATCAAATACAATGTACTGACGTATTGTTACGGAGAAATAGGAAAACATTCAAGAAAAAATATATATTTTCTTAAATGGACTGCAGAGAAAATGGCATTCCCATATTGCCTAGTTCACTGGATAATGTGTTTACTGATAATAGATCCCACAACTGTATTCCTATATGAATGCTTCTGTTTCCAGTGGGACTTTTTAAAGCATTGGTGTATAATTCTTTCCCTTGCCAAAAACACCTTGTAGAGTATGGTAAATAAAGTTTTCTTTTGCCAGTGTTGCTGTGCGCTTGACCTGCTGTATTGTCCAGTCATGTCCGTTTTTGGGATTGCTAATAAAAGTTCCCTTAGGATGGCCTCTACATTTCTTTGTCTGGCTTCCTTCTGATTTTCCTGTCTCACGCATTGGGGCGGTGATGTCACCTTTCCTTGGGAAGTTTAGGGTTATCCCACTGATTACATCATTTGTTCTTTAATTATGTCCGGATTGTAAATAAATGCACCTTCCTGCCAAGAGGAGCAGGCTCAATCACCTCCCTACTACAGTGACATGGCAGCTTGGCTTCCAGCTCTATCCAAAATTACTTGCTCAGTGTCGGACTGGCCCACAGGGATACCAGGAAAACTTCCGGTGGGCTCAGGTGTCAGTGGCCCCTCATGCTGCTAAACATTTGGCCTATTTCATGGCCATTCCCTATTTCTATGAGAACAAAAAGGCTAAATAGATGGAAAAAGAGTATAGTATGTAAAGAACAGAGAATAGGAGAATAGATGTTGACTGAGAAGAGGAAGAAAAATAGTACTGAGGGTAGGCCCCTGTTCTAAGGTTTTTTGGTGGGCCCCTGGTGTCCCAGTCTGACACTAGTTGCTCTACACAGTGTTCCGATGGGCAATTGAGACTTTAGGTTTTCAACATAGGATCAAAATAGGAATAACAGATGGGGTAATATAAGAAGTGGCTTTACCAGAGGGGCAATAAATATTAGTCACTCTTTGCTCTTTGTATGATTACTGGTAATGTACTTTGGCTACTGGTCTGGTAAAATGATGGACGAATACATTCAACAAGCATGGATTTGCTGCGAATTTCCACGTTTCGCCGCCCGTGTTTTTACGAAACAACGACGAAAATTTGTCGGCACAAAATCCGACAAATGAAAATTGTTAAGACGCGCGTCAAAATTATTTTGACGACCATTGACTTCAATGGGTTTCGTGAATTTTCGACAGATACGCCCATCGCTGGTCTAGTATCCAGTTGTTTAGAAAGATGCTGCAAAAGTTTGGGGAAAATTGCTTCCTACTCATTAAATTCCACATCATCCAACACCAATGTGTTAACTGCTCCTCTGAATACCAAGCAGAAGATCCACTAGAGTTTTAAAATGCCCGTTTCTGGTGGTCACTTCTATGACATCCAAGGCCAGAGATACAAAAACTATACCCGATACAAATATATCCATTATGATGGCTGAAAGATGAAATAAAATGCCTGAATCCTCAGGAGGGCTGATAAAGATTTCTATCACCAATAGGCAACTGCAGTAAAGTCAAAACCACCTCGGTATGTTTTTAAACTGTTGAAGGTTAGAGGGTGGGAGACAAACACCTAAGTGCCTCCCCTTCCCATCCCTCTCAAATATAGTTCTGCTGACTGTATACAGTACTGGTGCAACATGCAAAAAGGATTGCACATGTTTTTTGCATTTTGCACCATACTTCCATGTTTGTTAATATGTATAACTGTGTAGTTGTCTTTTTCTTGTGACTTATTCCTACCAACGTTTTTTTGTGCATTTTGTTCACAACTTTCTCTTTTTTGTTCCAGACTTTCACAGCTGCCTTTCTCTGTCTACATGGGTGTTGCTGCCCCTCCGTTTGTCTTACTGTATCATTCTGGGTGCCACACTTTCCCTCTGTGTCCCACAAATGACCTGAATACAGTGGGAGAGGCAAGCTGCTCTCAGAATAATGCGCGATTATCACTGCAGACATGGGACACGCCATACTTTCATTGTGTAACAGACAAAGAGGGAGTTTAATCCAGAGAGGCTGACCTTTCCATTAAATAGAGTGGCAGAGTGGAAAGGAGAAATAGGGGGACGAGGGTGAGGGTGAAAATTAGAATATAAGATAAATAGAACAGAAGTAGAAAAAAGGCCAGCAAAAGTCTATGAAGTTAATAAAAAAAGACTTGTGCAGAGGAACAAGGAGAGGGTAACTGGAGTTGGGAACAAAGAAAAAAGATGTGAGAGGAAATGAACAGGGTGGAAATAAGAGGGGTATAGATATGGAACAAGGCTGTCTAGTTAGTAAGACAATCTCAGTTTTAGAGAAAAGACATAACAGCAATGAATACACAGGGAGCCATCATAGGTACTGTATAGACTGTATAGATTGACATAAAACAGAGTGAGATAATGAGAAAGAGACTGGATTTAAATGAGCTAAAATTTGAGATGAGTAAATCCTGTTAATCATTTTGGAGATATAAGGAACATGCATGTGTGTAGGTATATTTATATGTACATATATACTGCATATAGAGCTACTTGTATATATAGTGCTGTTTATTTTTACAATACAATTATAGTACAGATGGTATGTAGCAAACATTGCAATTAATATATATAAAAAAAATACACAGAAATAGGAGAAAGAAATTCTTGGCCCCATATAGAAGATGCTGTAGATCAGATCTCTATAGAGATGCCATGCTCTGTCTGCTCTATGCTCCCTGTGTGCGCCATACTCTGCCTGCCCTATGCTCCTTGTGTGTGCCATACTGTGTCTGCTCTATTGTCCCTGTGTGCGCCATACTCTGCCTGCCCTATGCTTCCGGGCAGTTCCATACTCTGCATGCCCAATGCTCCCTGTGTGCGCCATACTCTGCCTGCCCTATGCTCCCTGTGTGCCATACTCTGCCTGCCCTATGCTCCCTGTGTGTGCCATACTCTGCCTGCCCTATGCTCCCTGTGTGTACCATACTCTGCCTGCCCTATGCTCCCTGTGTGTGCCATACTCTGCCTGCCCTATGCTCCCTGTGTGTGCCATACTCTGCCTGCCCTATGCTTCCTGGCTGTGCTGTACTCTGCCCACCCTTTGCTCCCTGGTTGTGCCATACTCTGCCTGCCCTATGCTCAGTGCGTGTTCCATACTCTGCATGCCCAATGCTCCCTGTGTGTGTGCAATACTTTGCCTTCCCTATGCTCCCTGTGTGTGTCATACTCTACCTGCTCTATGCTCCGTGTTTGTGCCATATTCTGCCTGTCCTATGCTCCCTGTGAGTGCCATACTGTGCCTGCCATATGCTCCCTGTGTGTGCGCCATACTCTGCTTTCCCTGTGCTCCATGTGTGTGTCATAATCTACCTGTGAGAGATGAGCATGGTGGGTTGATAGTTGCTATTAAGGATGTCTTATGGGTGTTACTGTGCTATCCACATGGGAGGAGGAATATGGATTTAAGGTTATGTCTTAATATGACTTAATTAACTTTTATTCACATATGATTGATGGCATGCTTTTTTTTGTGCTACTATCATAAATATAGATATGGTCTTAAAATTCTTGTGCTAATGTTGGTGTTGCTTAAATGGGTGTGGTTTAAAAACAGGGAGTGGTCAACACTCTCTTCCATTACTGGCCCTCCACCGCATAGGCCACTCTGTATAGCTGAGCTTTACACCGCTATGTACCTTCTGACTTCCTGTCCTAAATCGCTTGAAAATTCATCTATTCATTCAGGGGAAGCCTGAAGCTACTGCCACCTTGGAGGTAATGGAAGCTTCTAGTTTCCCCCAGCGGCCTGCCGCAATACGCACTGCACACTTACATTTGATCAATCATGTGCAGATGTCATTTTGGCACCAAACGCTAGAAATGACACTATGCAAAACAGCGCTATTATGTCCACTTCATCAAAACTTGCACCACCCTCATCTGTGTAGAACAAAACTCCCCCTTGTGGGCAAAGTTTTACTCATTCTGGATAAAAAAAAACACGGCAAACTGCACTTTGCACACTGCTCTTGCAGATCATACTGTATATAACCATTACAGTTAAGCCTGTGAGTCAATGCATATCAAGTTGACCATAAAATGAGACATAAGGGATCATTTATTATGGGATGTTCAAAGGGTCATGTTTTTTCTTCCAACAAGGCACCTGCCCCTGGTATACAGAAAGCTGTGCATAGAGACTGGCACCTGTTTCTGCTTGTATCCCTGCTTGTGCCTGCAAATGTTGGATACAGGAGGGACAGCACATGGGTGGGACACAAAGCCATTAAAACACAACCAATTCAAATAAGCAGAGCACAGCAACTCTGCACCAGCACCAGGCATTTAGGGGCAAATTTACTTACCTCCGAAATTGTGCTATCAATGGCTTCGCTGACATTGCAACACTTCGCCAGGCGTAGATTTGCCAGGACAAGTCTAATTCACTACAATCCGAAGTAGGGTCCATGGCACCGAACGCTTGCAAAGTTGCACTAGTGTTACTGCGGCAAGCAAAGTGCAGTTATGCTAACATTGGCTAATTTGCATACGGTGGGAAGTTAAAGTTGAATGGACATTTATGTTGCAGCCAATACATTACATTACACAAGTCCAGGGAACCTTAATAAATTAGAGTTGTTATATTGCCCTACACATGGGCCCACTGTATAGTTTAGGTGCCATATGTAAAGTAAAAGACGCCAGCGTTTTTTGGGACTTAGAAAAAATTTCAATTATTTTTTTACCAAGTCCTATCTACTCTATTGCACTTCGCCTGGTCTGAGCTGGCGAAGGCAAGTCTGGCGCAAGAGGCAACGTTCAGTCAAATTTCAATCTTAGTGAATTTGCGTAAATATGTTCGTTTGCCAGAGTGCAACTTCGCCTGGCGTTAGAGTGTGAAGTACCGCTAGAGTCTATCTCCTTTGCTAGTGAAGTTACGCCAGCGCCCGTTAGTAAATCGGCGAAGTTTCGAAATGATGTCACGCAAATTTTCACCAGTGTTAGTCACTTCGCCCTTTAGTAAATTTCCCCCTTAGTCTATTTCATAATGAAGGCTTGCAAAGTAGGATAGTTCATGCATGTTGTTAAATGAGCCCTAAAGTCTTCAGATTGTTGTAGTCCATTCAATGTGCTACTTGAATTAAATCAATTTTATATACTTCTTAGTATGTGTCTTTGTACTGGAATGCATATACTTGCATTTTCATGCTAAAATACATTTTCTATTGCAATCTAAAGACAGAGGAAACCCTTTTCTATGTCTTTATTTCTACACATGTGGGAAAAAAAACACACACATGCTAGACTGAATTTCATCCAATCCTACCGGTGTGTAAAAGAAATGTGTGCACCCATGGGAGTCCTCACACCAGTGTTGGACTGGGATGCCAGAGGCCCACCAGAAAACCAAACTATTCCTCCTCTTTCCTTTGTTCTCCAAGTCTCTCTCCAAGTTTCTTTCTATTCAATAATCCATTCAATAACCTATTCAATAATCTATCATTCTATCTATCCCATACAGAAGTAATTAATAACCATGAAACATGCCAAATGATTAGAAGCAGGAGGGCCTACTGACACTTGGAGTTTTCCTGGTATCCCGGTGGGCCAGTCCGACACTGCATCACACAATCATCACAGGGATGCATACAAAGCAGTCACAGTGCAGGACGTTAATGAGCCCATGGCAGATTATTTTCAACGTTCCTCCCCAATGCTATAACAAGATAATCTTTTACAAATACTAATAGAAATTGTGCATCAGTCTCACTGGGTCCTCTACAGTCCTGGGCCCCAAGCAATTGCAAAGTCTACTTTCCTGCAAGTCACATGACTTGGGGCAGCTGGGAAATTGACAAGATGTCTAGCCCCATGCCAGATTTCAAAACTGAATATAAAAAAATTTGTTTGCTCTTTTGAGAAATGGATTTCAGTGCAGAATTCTGCTGGAGCAGCACTATTAACTGATTCATTTTGAAAAAAAAAATTCCCCTTTAGCATCTGCAATGAACATCCCTGATCTTCATGTGAAAAGATGAGAATGTGAAATGTCTGCTCCAGGCCAAAGTGCTGGGGGCACATTTTGGGTTCAGTGCCACAGAGGGTACACAACACATTCCCTTGTTTCCTCTACCCCCTCTCTCATGGGATTCCAGACTGAGGGGGCAGTTCTGGCAATGACCTGCCCCCTCCCCTCTCCTGTTGTGCCCATGGCATGGATTAAAAAGCACTTGCCTGACTCAGGGGAAAAGAACATCAGAACAATGAATGTTATACTGTGCAAATCAGTCATCATAAAGCATTGGGAATGTTAGAGGTTATTAGGGGCCATATGAGAAATAGTATGAAAAAGGCTGTAAGTGGAAGGCAAGTAAGTGTAATAGAGAAGGGAGAGACAGAGAGCTGTGTGTGGGAATGATGTCCATTATGGAAAATCATAGCTAGCACCAGCGGGACAGAGATAAAAACGGTCAAGCAGAACATGGGAACAAGTAAAGACTAAACCATCAATGAACAGCTCTCCGTATGGAAGTCAGCTATAATAAAGTTGTAAAACGTGTGTTATTCCTTAAACAAAAGGTATCAATGTACCAGCCTAATTATGTAATTTAAAATGCAGTATCTGATAGAATATGGTACAAACAGGCATATTTTTAAGTTGTAAGGTGACCAGCAGAATTCAGATGCAAACTGGATGCAATTGCACTGAAAATGCACTGACAAGCTTGGTTAGAATCATTTGATGCATTTGGTGTGGTTGTGACGCATGTGCCCAATTTTTTTGCTGCAAATTGCATCAGACTGATGCAGGCCACTGTGGGAACTTTGGAGCTACCACCTGATTCAGAGATGGCTCCAGGGTTCCCACAGCAGCCTGCATCAATAGACATAACTGCATTCAGTTCAGAACAGGAGGCAGAAAGAAGGCAGCGGCACCAAGGGGAACCACACGGAAGTGCAACAAGCACATTTTGGTGCAAGTATTAATGACTGGGCTTTTGAATGCAACCGTGGGCAACGGCAATGTATTAAGTAAATGACCCCCACTGAACAGAAAAAACACAGTAATAGTTGTTATAAAGTATTGGGCATGGTATGATAATAAAGTGATGATTAGCTGTTTTATTTTAAAAGTAAGATAGGAGTCTGTCACTTGTAAGCCATGTTTATCTCTTTAAAAATCACCAATAAATTATCAATTACCAATAATAAAAATGTCTTTTGTGATTGTGCTTTTCCACACAATGTACCTACAAGAATCCTGCAAGTACTACTAAAAGCAGGTCATTCTACCTGAAGTAGCTGTGAGTTGGTATTGCCCCTTATGCATAAGGTCCCATTTTGGTGTAAACCAGCTGGTGCTTTGGAGAATATGTGCAATCCGGTGCCAGCAAAATAAAAATAAAAGCTCTGTGAACAACAAACTGCCTGCCATCAAATATCCAGTTTGGCTAGAAAACAGAAAGTGTAGTTATCACACTCTTCCATAGACATAGGAACATAGGGGGAACAAGGCCTGCGTAAAAACTGAAGTGAGGTTAGGCAGGGCCCCCCCTCCCCCGTAGGTGGTGGAGATGCAGTTTTGGGCCCCTCAGCCTCCCCCCTCCCACAGAAGGTAGAACAATAGCAAAGGGACTTTTGGATGGAAAAAAGGGGGCGGCTGGGGGGTAGAACCAGCGGGCAGGTAAACCAGGAAAGGGCTTCTTAAGGAGAGGTAAGCAGTTAGCAGGCAGATAACTTTGTTTTTTATGTCTCCCATCCTCCCATCCCAGGTGAAGAGGAAGAAGTATGCAAAAGCCGGTGCTCCAGGGTTATTGCAACCGATCGCCTTGAAGGGTTCAGGGAGGAATTTTTCATCAGGCTGCTAATTGGCTGAGAGCACCTGAGTTTTTTGCCTTACTCTGGGGTACCATTATCTGTGTTGGTCAATAAGTACTCCCATGACACAGCTGCGGCTCCAAGTCCATGCTATTTCCTCAAAGACATCAGTGCAGCTCCAGGAAGATGGATAGTTTTCAGTGAAGTGCAGGCCTACCCTTGGGAAGTCATGTGTGTGGGGCAGACTTTGACTGCACGGTCTTGTCTGAGTCATGCGAGAGGCTGGGTTAGCGCCATTAATGCACATGATGGGGAGCAGGAGGATGGGCTACAGGTTGGTCAACAGAGGGTGCTCTGCCCCATGATCCCTAAAATAATTTTTTGTTACGGTATGGGCAGCTGGCACATGTTTTTTGAGATTATAGGAGCCGCAGCTGGGTGTCAGGGTGTACCTAATCCTTTAAATAAGATTGTTAAATAATAATGTGACCTCCACAGATTTTGCCACCATAGAAGTCTCTGTGTTTTTATTAAGATGATGGGAAACTCAACCGAAGAGGTAGGGGGTAACTTTGCCTAAGACAAATTCCTGTTTTAACTGAAATGCATATAGTCATCCCCAATACTGATAAACATGTATTCCATTATCATAGTTCACAATATGCATACCAAAGGAAAAGCTGCTGCCTGACCAAGTGCTTTCACTTTTTTTTTGGTATCCGGCAGACCTTGTGAAGTCTTGAATTGCAGGAAAAGGATGTGGAGTATTTTCAGATTGCAAGTGTTTGGAGAAAGATTGGAGGGGGCTCACAGTGGGAAATCGTAGATAACCAAGTGTTATTGCCTCTGTATGGATATCTAAGGAATTGTGTTAAATGAGATTTGAGTTTAGCAGAAAGATCTCAGGATAAATCTAAGTGAAGACTGTGGGCTTGGTTCACTAAAGGACACGCACCAAGGTATTTTTCATTCATTTTAGATTAATTTGCATTCATTGAGTTATTTTCAGCCAATACTTTATAGAAGGAATTGGTAGAGTATATATTTGGGCAACAATGCCACATGTATTTTATTGCTTTTTGATTACTCTAGATATGATCTGCCAATCTGATGCTCATTTTTAATCACATGACTTAAATGCTCATTGCGTTCACATAGCTTTTTTGTTGGTGAATTATTCACTAATCTGAGCAAAGAAGAAAAAATAACTTGTACAAACTGCCAATGGGTTTCTGGGAAGTGGATCCAATGTACACAGGCATATCCTAGCAGTGCAGCTCACTATCATGATACAGATAAAGAAAATGCTGACTTTACGTTTCAAAAACAGGATTGTCCTGTACACTTAACTTTCTGCAATCAAGAGACTCTTGGTCAAACCTTTAGTCAGTGTTGAATTCTGCCCACTATAGTTTTTATATCATTATTTGTTATCCTTAATCCCTGTACATAATCACATGGTGTGTCTAAAATAATCACTATGTATAACTCTAAGGTCCCACTGGGCGATTTGGGGAGATTTAGTCGCCTGGAGACTAATCGCCTTGTCTTAGCGGCGACATAGCACACGGGTCGCTTCATATTCCGAAGTTGCCTCGCGAGGAAACTTCTGGCGACTTTGGAATATGAAGTGATGCGTGTGCTATGCCGCAGGCGATTATCCCAACTCGATTCGAGGTTTTTTTAAAATAAATCAAATTCAATATTCGAGATCTCTCATACTCTGGCCCTTCGAATTCAACTATTCGCCACCTAAAACCTGCCCAATTACTATATAAGTCTGGGAGAGGTCCAGGGATCAATTTGGTGGTGTTTGTAGCCTTCGATTCGAGTTTTTGAGTCGGTAAAATTCGTCCGAGTTTTACATATTCAATTTTATCAATAAATAGTCGAATATGTGAATTTTGAGCTAAAAAAAACTCACATGAATTTGAACCCTTGATAAATGTGCCTCCATGTGTAAAGCCTGGTAGAGAAAATGTTTTGGAGTGAGGCTGCTTTGCTACATCAAGGCCTGGGCAGCCCACCATTATAAAACCCACTAGGAATTCCATGTTATTAAAAAAGACAGTCGGATGCCTGGATTATTCGTACACAGTCTCTGCACAGCATTTACACTGTGATATTATTCAAATTGTATCGAATGTCTCATAGATAATTTCATAATGTTCAAGGTTACAAGACAGTTTGTTAAGTCAGTATGTTAAATTACATTTCTCTTCCGTGTAACTGGTTCTGGTAAGGTTTTAACTTTTGTTGGTTTATCTGATTTTTGTCTCAGTTCCTTTGTCAGTTCCTCAGTCTATCTATAGATATTGGTAGTAACAATCTGTTTTAACCTCTGTCTCTCTCCATGATAATCCCAACTTAAGCCTGAGAAATGTCTCAGAGCAGTTTTTTTTCCACAGGGATTTAACATTTGTCATTTTAATTTCTTCAAGTGTAAAGACACCAGAGAAAATTAAGAATAGTGCAAGGGTTAGGGTCACTTTGGTTGTATGTATGTATGTTTTTATTTGTATAGCGCTCCTTGAGGGCAAAGCACTGTACAGCAGAACTATAAATTAGTAGTAACAAACAAGGGGTCACTGCATTAATAAGTAACAAATTATTAGAAATACAATTCACATAAATATAAAAAATAATTACTATACAGAGTAAGCGCTCAGTGTCAAGGAGACAAAAAGGCTGGAGGACGCTACCCCATAGGGCTTACAGTCTAAATGGGAGGGTAACTTAAAGGCATCCTGTCATCGGAAAACATGTTTTTTTCTAAACACATCAGTTAATAGTGCTACTCCAGCAGAATTCTGCACTGAAATCCATTTCTCAAAAGAGCAAACAGATTTTTTTACATTCAATTTTGAAATCTGACATGGGGCTAGACATTTTGTCAATTTCTCAGCTGCCCCTGGTCATGTGACTTGTGCCTGCACTTCAGGAGAGAAATGTTTTTTAGCAGGCTGCTGTTTTTCCTTCTCAATGTAACTGAAGGAGTCTCAGTGGGACATGGGTTTTTACTATTGAGTGTTGTTCTTAGATCTGCCAGGCAGCTGTTATCTTGTGTTAGGGAGCTGTTATCTGGTTACCTTCCCATTGTTCTTTTGTTTGGCTGCTGGGGGGGAAAGGGAGGGGGTGATATCACTCCAACTTGCAGTACAGCAGTAAAGAGTGATTGAAGTTTATCAGAGCACAAGTCACATGACTTGGGGCAGCTGGAAAATTGACAATATGTCTAGCCCCATGTCAGATTTCAAAATTGAATAAAAAAAAATCTGTTTGCTCTTTTGAGAAATGGATTTCAGTGCAGAATTCTACTGGATCAGCACTTTTAACTGATTCATTTTGAAAAAAAATTTGTTCCCATGACAGTATCCCTTTAAAGTCACAATTCGGAGGGGTATTAAAGTGCTGTAGGTTACAGTGTCATATAAGTTCCAGTTCCCAGGTCAAGTCTTATCCAGGTGCTTCCAGAGGTAGACTTTGAGTTTAGTTCTAAATACATTGAGGAAGCATTCTATCCAGAGAAATTCAGGAATGACATTCCAAATATAAGGAGCAGCACGACAGAAGGGTTTGACACGGGTAACAGAAAAATTGGTTTTAATCGGTAATTGAACTTTAGAATTTTGGAATAAGCAATAGAAATACTGTATCCACAAGAGAAAGGCAGACTTTGCGGAGAACAAATACATTTTGCATCTGAACTATTAATAAGAGTGTATGGCTTTATTTCATATTATTATACCACCTTTGTGCCTCTCAGGCTGACTATGAACCTAATGAGCTTAGTGCCATCCATTTCGTATCTAATATGCTTTTGTATGGTCATTTCAGATGCTCCCTTGTCACTGCCTGCTTATTGCTACATGGCTCACAAGCTACCCGTACATGTCAATCACATACACTGCAAATGCTTGATGGAGGGAGTGCTTTTGACACTCTTTCTGCCAGCGTACCTCAGCCATTATATAAATACTTAATATCCATGGTGCCTCCTATCATTGATATGAAAGGAAAACAACTATAGCTGCTCTTGACAGTCAGTTTTTAACACTAAAATGCTCAAATGTGCATTTTTGGGAAGAAACCTACTTGTCACAAGGGATGACAGGAGCTTCCTTTCATATCAATGACAGGAGGTGGGGCGGGGGTATCAAAGCATACTGTATATTGTATTATACGGCTCGGTAAAGCGAAAAACTGAAATAGAGTAAGTAGGGTGACACTGTAACTCAGGGGAATTCGTATATTGGAACCAGGAGTTACTGTATCTTCTAATGCAGCCCCCAATCACTGCACCATTGCTTATAACCATTGAGGTTAATTCTCTTGAGCAAACAAGGCTACTTCTGCTCATAAATATAAAAATACAAAATAATTATTCACTTATTCTAATTAATTCACAACCTTCGCTAATATATTTTACTAAACTTAAATGGCACCCAAACAAAAATGTTATTCTTCTACTACAATCATTATACAGTACACTGTAAGTGCTTATGACATAACCAATGTAAATGTAATTGCTATTGAAAGAAGTATCTATCTGTTTCTTTATATTGCCTGCACTGCTGGTTCTGAGTTCTAAAACAAGAGCCATCTTATTAACTGACTTCTGCTCAATTGTGTTAAGACTTTAGGACCAGGAGTGAGTGCAAAGAACAGGAGGATTAAACAAATGCTGCTTTTATTAGCAATTACATTTGCATACATAATATGTTTATTTTAGTTTCACATGTGACAACATGAGTTTCACACACCTATTATGGCATTAGCATTGTCTATGCTTGTAATACAATTAGAGCTTTGTCATATCAGGAATATACATTGTCTGGTGCCCATAAGTGCCATAGGGCTGGTGACTGTGTTTGAACATAGTTTTCTTGTTCGGCTGCTTTTGTAGCTGAACTTGTCCTTTGAGCTGGATACTGTCTGTGACTTGGGTGCTAGTGGTGACTGTGTGCTGGCAGAGGGGTGTCTCTGGGAAAGGAAAAGGGTGTCACAAAGAAAGGCATGATTGTCCCACAAAGTGTCCGATTGTGCTGAAGGGTGTGTTCTCCTCCTCCCTTTCAGTTATTGCCTCTGCGTTCTGTGCATGAGACTCTGTCTATGAGGGGATAAACTCATCTGATTCGGTAAGTGAATTTATGGGTCCGCATACGACATAGAGGTCTCTCTTAAGTCTTTCTGCACAGGACAGTCTATTTCGAGTTACTGCATTTATCTGTACAGGGAAGACTGTGCGCCTCAGTGAGAAAGTCTTGAAATATCTTATCAGGCATAATGTATGTAAACCTGTGGAGTTTAAGTAGATTTGGAGCAAGTTGATTATTCCACATGTGCAAATGGCTCAACTTTGCACCAGAATTAGTCCATCGCCCCCCTGTGTGTAATACAGATAATTAATGTGCAGGCACGTCTGATTGGAAAAACAATGCCTGGATGCAATATATTACCATAGGAACTGGAAGAAATAAAATATTGCATTCACAGGACCTGTGAGTGCAATAATTATTGTCTGTATAATATATAGCTTCTCATTACAATATTCCTGTGTGTTTATACGTTTGTGCGCAGTTAGTGTATACCAAGTGCAAATACCAGATATACTGCATTCACAGGTGTATGTTTCTTTCTGCAGAAAGAGCACCACTTCTTTGAAGAAGCAACCCCTCTAGCCAAGTTGTTTCACAGAATATCTGCCTTTATGTTTATGTTGGTTCATTAAAAGGCATTTCATCCAACAATATTCCACTGGGACACTGACAATGTTTCCTTGGGCACTGATTTTCTTCATAGTGGGAGTGGCAACACAAGCAAAAGCATCCAGAGATAACAAGTAAGCTCATTTAACCTGGATTATGCTATAGGACTATTTGAAAACATATGTCAAATGGGGTTGATGGAGAATGGAGGGAGAATTCATCACAGATTATATAGCAATTTATAGTGTTTTTTTTATTATTTTGAAGTGTTTAACGCTAAATTATTGAGAGCCCTTATAAACTGTTAATACAGAGAAAAACTATTTTTGGTCACAAGGTGCCAATTCACTCTCAGTTATTTACAAATGTCTTACAGTGGATACATTCTGTTTTTACTCATTTTAATAATATTTTCAGTACGTATAGAAAAAGAATTGTATTCTAAATTGATAGTTTATAAATAGGGCACATACTTGATGTGACAGATTGTATCATCTGGGTACACTTGTAAAACTCATCCCAAGAGCCTACCCATAAAGTGCAGGAGTCAGAAGTGCCAATTTGTAGAAGAAAACAGGGCATTTTGTATTCACATTCAGACAGGCTCACACAGATTTTATACACATAAATTTTTCAAGCAGACGCATCACAGCCATGTCATGCATTCCACTTGCGCAAAATACAACCCCAGTTGCCATAAACACATCCCTTTCCAGGACCTTGCACCACCTTCCGGTCCTCACTGTCAGGACTTACCAGTATAATCCAGACGTAGAAGAGGCTGGAGCAGAAGATAATGAACCCACAAGCGCCTCACACAACCGCTACCCACCTGGAATGGAACAGGGAGCAGGGTTGTGGAGAGTAGCCAATGAGACGTTCAGCGAAGTACAAGGGATTAGGCAAAAGGCGTAGTCAGGAGATCCAAGGTCAAAGGCAGGCAGCAATATTCGTAATCGGTAAACAGGCAAGAAGGTCGAGACAGGCGGCAGTAATCAAAGTCCGGGTTCAGGCAAGGGTCAATAATCAGGAATCCAAAGTTCAGAGTCGCTAGGGTTTCAGTCAAATAACCTAATAACCAGGCAATGCATGTTAATCTGGTCAGGGTTTAAATACAGGGCTTTTGGCGCCAAACTGGCGTCAATGCGCTGACGTCGCGGAGCTGACGCCAGTACGTCCGTCACAGGCGTTTCCGCCTACGTCCTTGCGCCCGCGACCGTCGCCGACGCCTCCGCGTCCGCGACCGTCGCCGACGTCCCATGTCAGATGCCGACGCGCATTAGCGCGTCCGCGCCTGCGCCGGACAGGACGCAAGCATGCGTTCTCACACTCACAGCCCAGTGTAAGCTCTGCCTCTCTGCCCTACTCTGGATAGGAATTTTTCTGGTCCCTGCTTCAGGATGTTCCCACTGGCCCTAAACTGTCACTTCTGCCCTATATTGGCTTAGCCATGGCCCCTAGGCCACTACCTCCTCATTGGGGGCTGAGCTACCTATGCTAGCTATCACCCTATCTAGCAGAAGTACCTAATACTTCTTATTAGAGACCCTCACTCTAAATGATCCTGTCCAGCCGATGTCCAGGAGAAGAAGAACCACACCCTGGGTGTGTCCTCCCTGTGCACTCTATTTCCCTCTAGTGGCAGGGGTGTAAACTACAACTAAACTTGCATTGCTTTAAAGGACCAGTAACATCAAAAAATTAAATTGTTTTAAAGTAATAAAAATATAATGCAGTGTTGCCCTGCACTAGAAAAACTGCTGTGTTTACTTCATAAACACTACTATTGTTTATATAAATAAGCTGCTGTGTAGCCATGGGGGCAGCCATTCAAAGGAGAAAAGGCTCAAGTTACACAGCAGACAGCAGATAAGCTCTGTCTGTCTAATGGTGTTATCTGTTATCCATTATCTATCCTGTGCCATTTAGCCGTTTTTCAATTTCCGCCATTGCTACACAGCAGCTTGTTTATATGAACTATAGTAGTGTTTCTGAAGCAAACACATCCGTTTTACCAGTGCAGGGCAACAGTACATGATATTTTCATTACTTTAAAACACTTTCAGTTTTTGGTGTTACTGTTCCTTTAACACTAAAGCCACTCTGACACATTACAATCATTCCCATTACTTTTGTTCTAACTATAGATATATAACATAAACAAATGGACTTCACATCACTCTCTCACATTCCAGTACAGTAACATTCACACTAATCAGAACCACCATAAGAAATCGCAGGGCCCCATACGACAAAATTTTCTGGGCCCCCTTGGCTGCACCCACCGCAAGCCCCACCTACAGGTCCGCCCTCCTCACCCCACAGGTTCGCCCCCCACCACACAGTAAAAAAACAAAAACAATATTGGCTAGGGATTCCCACATGTTAATAAAAAAAAAAAGATATTGATGGCTAGGACCCCACATTAGAAAAAAAAATCGATGGCCAGGGCCCCCCCCCTCCACATTATGAGAAAATTGGTGGCCAGGGCCCTTAAATGTCCATGCCATCCCAAAGTCAGCAGCCCGGCTAATCAAGTAAGTGTGGGGTGGCCGGGTCCCCCTTAGCCTCGGGGCCCCCTACAACTCTCCCCCCTGTCCCCCCTTGATGGCTGCCCTGACACCAATTATTCAGTGTACCCCCTTACACACTGGGTAAAGGTAGTTGATAGAACTTATCTTCATTCTATAGCACAAATGTCAACTGCATAGAAATATAAGCCCAGATCAGATCACCAGAACAAAGGAAAGGCGTCACAGGGGTGTACATGGGTGTGAATATAGATCTAAATGTTATGAGTAAATACAAAAGCCATAAACATGAACAATCATAAAATTCCTGTGGAATCTGGAAAATGGCAAACCGTGTTTTTATATTATTCTGCAACATATTCTACATATTCTACCAACATCTTATTTAGTAGTCAGTTCAATTAGGATATTTCTTATCTACATTATTGATATTCTGTATTTATCTTCCTCGTTCTCAGGGGAGTTTGCTCCAGGCAAGTGGAAAAAACCCCAGTTTTGCACAATGAGACATTTATTCAACCAAAGTATCAGCCATTTCTGACCACTTGCCAAGGATACCGAGCCTGCAGTAAATACAGGTGAGAGAGAAACGATCAACGATTAGCTCAAAATAGGCCAGATTCAATTCCGTGAGAAAACATTATTGTATGGTTCATCATGTGAAAACATATGATTCAGTTTGAATGGGCCACACGGGAAAAGGTTATTTATGGGTTTTGAAAATGTGATTCAATTGGGGGAGAAACTTCTCTCCTAATTCAGGTCCAGTTTTTCCAAAATACTTTAGTTTACATGTGATAAGCAGTGATTTTCATTGAATTGCATCTGGCTCTATAAATGAATCTGGAATTGAATTAGGAGAGACGTTTTTCCTCATCAAATTTAAGCTGGCCCAATATGTAAAAATGCAGAAACCTTCTCCCAATTTTTAATTCCTTATCATTTATTTACATCAATAAATAACTTACACAGACAGCGAACAGGGGTCTTACAATAATTTAACAAACACGCATTACAGAGTAAAGGATGAGAGGGTCCTAATCACAACAGCTTACAATCTAAAGGGCTATGATACATTACTATCAAGGCTATGACAAGTACTATCACTATCCAAAAATGTATGAGGGTAGTAGTTTTTATCACTGTTATCATAACATCTCTATCTGAATTTGTGAACAGCACCTAAATTCAGGGTTGGACTGAGGGGCCCAGGGCCCACTGGGGCAGCCGTTTTGGGGCCCCCAAACCACCCACCGGGGCTACTATTCTTGGGGTCCCCTGCCCCAGCGGTGAAGACACTCAGGCACCCTGAGGGCCCTGAAGGGAGTTCAGGGAGCAGCGCTAATAGTGGGTCTGGCCCAACCTAAATTGGTCCCAGGCACCAAAACCTGGGGTAAAATAAACATGAGCACTGTCCTACAGTAAACATGGGAGGTCTGTAAAAAAACATGTAAGCTAATTCCATGATTTACTATAGTCAGGTCAGGTAGTACAGGGAAATTAGCTGAACATGAAGGTGCTGTAGACTGTTCACTTTAGTAATCATTTTTGTAATCCCTATTTATATATTATACTTATATAAATAAATGCCTACATAACTTTTTATTCTCTCTGATAAGAGTTGGAACTAAAAATATGTGCTTGTCGATGTTCCCTGCTTAGGACAGTATACACAGTATCTGTTAGGCAAGTGAAGAAGGAACTTCTGAGGGTTAGAACAGTATGTTGCCCCGGCTGGAGGAAGAAAGAACCAACTTCAGAGGATTGTGAGGAAGGTGAGAAATCAAGACAAACTCTTCATTTTGTGACACACTATACTCATAAACAATTTTGTCCAAATGCCATCTTTATTTAAAAAAAAATGCAGATTCCCCCTATTCTGTCCACTGAATTATAATGATTAGAGGACATACATCCTACTCTGTCTCTCATATATTTCTAATCTATTAATAACACAGGTACCAGATTTAAATATGACTTCCCAGGATAGTAAAATGCTTGTAGATGAGCCCCTACTAGTGTATAATTGCAAAGGGTACAGAAGGGTAGAAGCATCTCCTGAAAATGGATTCTGATTTTGTGCTCATTTTAAAACACTTGCCTTTCTTCAGGTGACATTCATTTTGGTAACTAGTCTGTATATTTATATTAAATCATTGCAAAGTCTATCCTTCTTGTCTATCCTTTTACTGTGCTTTAAAAATGTATAGTGCTGCATATACAAGTAATAGAATTATACATAAATAAAGACAGGACAAAGCTAAAAATTAGCCTTGAACATGACACATAGGGGCAAATTCACTAAGCGCCGTAGCGCCTAACGCTAGCGTCAATTCGATAGCGTTGGGCATTTTCGTTACTGCGCAAATTCACTAACGAATTCTGGCGTAACTTTGCTAGTGTTACTTCGCACCCTTACGTCTGGCGAATTTGCGCAATGGACGTAACTACGCAAATTCACTAACACGCGCAGTGTACTGAACGCTACCTTTTATGCTAGACTTCCTTCACCACCTCAGACCAGGCGAAGCGCAATAGAGTAGATAGGGATTGCTTCAAAAAAAGTTCAAATTTTTTCTAAGTCCCAAAAAACGCTGGCGTTTTTTCTATATTATGAGTGATAGGCTGAAAAAGATAGAAACATTTTTTGGGGCTCCCCTCCTTCACCCCTACATTTCCTAACTCATGGCAACTTAATTATACAGTGGGCACATGTGTAGGGCAAAATAAAAATTTTATTTGATGTTTTGAAGGTTTCCCAGGCATTTGTAGTGCTGCTACATATTCCTCCATTGAAATTTGAATTTGGCGCCGTATGCAAATGAACCATCGCTAGCGTAACTTCGCTTCGCTTAGCAAATCAACGCTAGCGCAACTTCGCAACCTTACGCTACCCCTGAGTGCAACTTCGGATTTTAGTGAATTTGCGGAGCGCTAGCGAAACTACGCCTGGCGAAGTGCGGCAAAGTTACACCTGGCGTAACTACGAATCTTAGTGAATCTTAGTGAATTTGCCCCACAGATGTAAAGCAGACAAAGACAGAATACAGAGGGAAAGAGCTAAAATAAAGAGGTGGCATAAGTGGAAATATCTGCGGCTCAGAAATATTGCATATTTGGCAGCTTTATTAACGTTAACATTCTTTCTATATTTTTCCATTCTTCTTCTTCCTTTTTTTTTTTTTGCAATATTTTGTATAAAGCTTTGTGCCACAAGCCATGCCAAAATGGAGGGACCTGTGTCAAGCCTAACATGTGCCGATGCCCTGCAGGGTGGGGAGGGCGCTACTGCCATGTAGGTAAGTCTTGCAAGAACTGAGGCACAAAATCAAATTGATAAAATACTTGGTTGTATTGGTTTCTTAACAACCAGCAAACATTAGCAGAATAACTCTTACTGCTTTATAGGTATTGCACATACTGTGCATCAAATACATATTTGGTGGAACGTTTTAGTACGTGGGGGGTTCCAAGCACAAACTAAATGATGCATTATTTATGAGGACTTGTAACCTCAAGAATCCAAATACAGTAATTGTATTAAAATTATATTTATATATTTTATTATTATTCATACAGACAACTTTGTATAGTATGTCTGTAGGTAATGCTGACCACTGAGAGTACCCCAAATTCAGGGCCCAGTCTAACATCCATTACATGCAAACATGCTGACTTAGATGTGTTAGAAAGGTAAGGGATCAGAGCAAAAAAAGGCCACAATCAGAGTATTTGCACCATAAATACAACATTAACTGCAATAGAGGCAAGTAGATGCCCCCTGTCTTGCACATCGCTCAGACATGAAGGCGGTAAGACTGGCTTGCGTCTCTTGATGTTGCATTCTGCTTCTTGTGCTAAATTTTTAATTCAGCTCTAGAAGCAGAGTGCAGCATTTTCTGAGGTTCAAGTAAATGTCCCCTAAAGATTGTTGATGGTACTCCTTCTGCGGTGAGGCCCACCAGGTCTGGGCCCAAAAGAAAACTCATTTGTACCTGTTGGTCAGTAGAATTCTGGTTGTCACCACTTGAGCAGACACAATCACACAACTTGTACGGTTGGTCTTATGCATATTCATTACTTGCTCATATATTCGGAAAATCATCTGCTGTTACTACACTGTCTACTCTCCGGTGTAATTTAAAGTAAAATATGCATATTCCAGATATGGTTATGTAACTTGTTATTGTTTCAGTGCTGCACGTTGTACATAACTTTGCAAAACTACAAAGGTTTTGTGCGAGTTGGTGCTGCAGCCATTTTATTGGTAATCTATCTGATAAATGAGTCAGTGGCTCCCTAGCTGTGAAATAAAAAAGAATCCATTCCAATACTTCATTTAGTACACTAAGGGGCAGATTTACTAAGCTCGAGTGAATGGTTCGAATGTCAAAAAGTTTGAATTTCGAAGTAAATTTTTGGGTACTTCGACCATCGAATAGGCTATATTCGACCATTCAACTTCGATTCGAACGATTTGAAGTAAATATCGTTCGACTATTCGACCATTCGATAATCAAAGTACTGTCTCTTTAAAAAAAACTTCGACTTCATACTTCTCCAAATTAAAGCTACCGAAGTGCAATGTTAGCCTATGGGGACCTTCCACAGTACTTTTTTTTAAAGTTTTTTTTGGTCGAATAGAAATCCTTTCGATCGATCGCTAAAAATCGACCGAACGATTTTTATTCAACCGCAGGATTGCCACATTTTTTGAAAAAACGTAGAATTCGATATTCTAAGTTTTTTTAATTAGATGGTCGAATTTCGAGGTTTTTTTGTACTTCGAAATTCGACTCTTAGTAAATCTGCCCCTAAGGAGGGAATGTAATAACATTTGCAAAGTTAAAGGGATAATAGTGCTGCTCCAGCAGAATTCTGCACTGAAATCCATTTCTCAAAAGAGCAAACTGATTTTTTTATATTCAATTTTGAAATCTGACATATATATCACTATTAACTGATGCGTTTTGAAAAAAAACATGTTTTCCGATGACAGGATCCCTTTAATACAGATTAGCAAAAATAAACTTTGCATTTCACAATGTAATATTCTTCCTTGCATTGTGAATTTTATTTTGCACACTTTGAAGCAGTGCAATCTTTTGGAGCAAACATAACTTTTCCAGTAAGAAGTTTCATTACATACATTATTGCAAACTATACATTTTGCAATATTTCTTCCATTGTCGGTGTGATCACTATAAAGGTTTGCAAAAGCCATATTAAACTTGCACAGAGAAAAACCTGTTTGCACAGAGGCATCCATTTTCGTCTTTTTAGCGTTACCAACTTTTATTATATTACCCCATTTGCATTCAGTAAATCCCTCCCTGTCCTTTTATACCCTTACAGATATAGATGAATGCAGACGCCCCTCTCAGCCTTGCCCTCAGCTGTGCATTAACACTCGGGGTAGTTTCCTCTGTGAATGCCGACCAGGATTTACTCTTGGAGAAGATGGAAAGTCCTGCACTAGAAATAAGGAACTTTCTCAACTTCCTGCTCAACAAGCGGAAGGTAAAAGTATATGATTAATAAAAATATGTAATAAAGTAATTCGATTAATGAGTGATTGCGAGTGAATTCAAGTGTGAGTATGAATGAATAAGTATAAGTAGTTATAAATAAGACTCAACAGTGTCAGCCCTGGTACAAAATAATCCACTGATTTCAGGCTACGCAGCATAGCACTTGAAAAGCTACAGATTTATGAAAGTTATGACATCCACAATGTTTAGGGGTCAAAATTACATGGTGGAATATGTCAGCCAGGAAAGAGTTTGACCACAGAACAATATTTAGGGATTCAAGAATTTTGGAAAAGTAATTTGGAATAACATCTTGTAATTACACCACTTTACTTGCAGAAGAACACATACATATCTTGTAGAATTTCTATTGTAACCAAAGTGCCCCCATTGGGAAATACCATAAATACGTGGCCTATTTTAATAAACATTAAAGGAAAACTATACCCCCAAAATGAATACTTAAAGGAACAGTAACGTCAAAAAATAAAAGTGGTTTAAAGTAATGAAAATATAATACAGTGTTGCCCTGCACTGGTAAAACTGATGTGTTTGCTTTAGAAACACTACTATTGTTTATATCAATAAGCTGCTGTGTAGCAATGGGGGCAGCCATTCAGAGGAGAAAAGGCTAAAGTTACACAGCAGATAGCAGATAAGCTCTGTCTGTCTAATGGTGTTATCTGTTATCCATTCGTTAACCTGTGCCATATAGCCGTTTTTCAATTTCCACGATTGCTACACAGCAGCTTGTTTATATGAACTATAGTAGTGTTTCTGAAGCAAACAGATCAGTTTTACCAGTGCAGGGCAACGGTACATGATATTTTCATTACTTAAAAACACTTTCATTTTTTGGTGTTACTGTTCCTTTAAGCAACAGATAGTTTATATCAAATTGAATGACATATTAAAGAATCTTACCAAACTGGAATATATATTTACATAAATATTGCCCTTTTACATCTCTTGCCTTGAACCACCATTTCTTGACTCTATCTGTGCTGCCTCAGAGATCACCTGACCAGAAATACTACAACACTAACTGTAACAGGAAGAAGTGAGGAAGCAAAAGGCAGAACTCTGTCTGTTAATTGGCTCATGTGACCTTACATGTGGTTTGTATGTGTGCACAGTGAATCTTACGATCTCAGGGGGCGGCCCTTATTTTTTAAAATGGCAATTTTCTATTTAGGATTACCCAATGGCACATACTACTAAAAAAGTATATTATTATGATAATGGTTCATTTACATGAAGCAGGGTTTTACACATGAGCTGTTTTACTCAGTATCTTTTAATAGAGACCTACATTGTTTGGGGGGTATAGTTTTCCTTTAATTTAAGTTTGATGTAATTTGCTCAGAAAATAGTCTGTTGGTGTAAGAAGATGCTACATTGCTCTACAGAGGTTTATAGTTGAGTACTGAGTATACTAGAGATCTATAGGATGTAGATATCAGATGTTCCAAGTAGGTTTGAGTATTCCCTACTTTTAATATAATTTGCAGATGCTTCACACAGGCTTTCCAATGAAATCCAAGACCTACGCAACCTTGTTGAATCCCTAGAACAGGTAAGATTACTCTATCTTGTATAAAAGAACCTTCCTACCGCATTCTTTCCACTAAGTTGCCCTACATTCAGTCTATAAGCCATCTATGCACACTAGAAAAGAAATGGGTGAAGGGCCCAAAAACCTTAGCTTGAAACCCCCATAAGTGTATTGTGTTCACTACAATAGGGGTATTAAAAAAGCCCTAATTCACTGATGTATTATTTAAAGCAATCAAAAAAAGCATCACATGAATTGAATTATGTCACGTTAAATATATAAACAGTGTTCTCAAAGATATATGCACATTGAGTCAATGCCTATATGGATTAAAGTGGCTGATTTACAAAATGTAAACAATTCAGAATGTTTCTCATGTAATCATTTCTTTTCCACATTGGAATGAAGTACAGTGTTAAAAACTCACCACATGCACTGAGCTCTAATGAACACTTTCATTACCTTTGGAAGTGTTTGGGAACTACGAAAAATGACAGTTTACTTGAACCCTTTAGAATTCCCCAATTCAAAGTTTACTAAACCCACAACCTTCAATAATATTAAAAAACAAGGTACACAGTATCTGGGGTCTCAAATAAAAGGGTTTTTATTAGGTATTTATTTTTGGGGAACCAAGAGCTCTAATAGCCACTCTATTCTGATTGGGTATTTATGTTGCTTTATTGATCTATCCCATCCATACAGTATATATGTTATGTATTCTCGTTCAATCTTTGTCTTTCACTGTATTTCTAGTGGTGAAAATTTACTTTATGAAAGGCATGTACAGTAGTTTCGCTGTCATTGTTCTCTTCAATGTTTCCTTATGATTCTTGTTATCTTGCAGAGGGTCAATATTAGTAGTAATTAGTCACCAGTATAAATAACTGTTTCTTTTGTGCCTCAGCGACTAGACAGCACCCTCTCAGCCGTGCAACGTCTATTTCCAATGAAACTGTCAGAAATCCGCTCAGACCAAGTACATGAATTTTGGGAGAGGATCCAAAGTTTGGACCGAATGGACTCTTTCAGTGATCAGCTCATGTTCATGGAGGAAAAAATGGGAGAGTGTAAGTGATCTTTCAGATATCTGAACCTTTATAGACATCTCTATATGTCTGCTCGCTATTTCTAACATACATCTGACATTTCAATTATTGAATCCTTGGTCCAGTCTTTCTTTAGATATTTTAGCCGCTAATTTCCTTTGTCTGTCAGCTCTAGGGTGTTATTTTTCAAGTAAGACCTTTTTCTGATCATTTTTTATTACTTTCTCCAGGTTCGTGTCGTAGTAATGAGATTGAAATGGCGGTCAACTTGAAGCGTTAAGCCTTAAATCATGTTCTTTTTATTTATAACCCCTGACAGCCCCTATTTATGACCCCTGTACTCACTATTTATGGCCCTTGTTTCTCTTTTATAACATAATGCACACAAATAAATATTATTTCTACAAAAATTGTTATCTGCCCTTCTTCTGTACAAATATGAAAAATGTTTCTTCTTTTTTGGAATTATGTATTTATATATATGGAACTGGAATGGTTTTATATATATATATATATATATATTATAATAATATATAATATATAAAAAAAATATTTTATTGTTGTATGCGAGACTAACGTTTCGGCCTCCTCCAAGGCCTTTCTCAAAGTGAGAAAGGCCTTGGAGGAGGCCGAACCGTTAGTCTCGCATACAACAATAAATTTTTTTTTTATATTTATATAAGACCTGTGAGTGCGGATCCTCTGTGCTAGTTATATATATATATATATATATATATATATATATATATATATATATATATATATATATATATATATATATATATATATATATATATATATATATATATATATATATATATATATACGTATATATATATATGTATATATATGTGTATATATATATATATATATATATATATATATATATATATATATAAAACCATTACAGTTGTTATAGCTTCACCTGTTAAATAACGAATTTAGTGACTCCATCTCTGTATATGCACAATAATTTTTGTTACGTGATGTTAATGAGATTATAGAGACAAGCATAAAGATGAGTCCCTTTATCAGTGTTTTCAATGAAAATCAGATAAATGGCTGTATCATAGTAATGGTTTAATAAACACAGTAGGTTGCCAGATTTGATATGTTGGTAAATTAAAGAAAGAACAAATGATATCAAATATGAAAAAAGGAGAGATTTAAAACAAAGAAATGTTTCTTCATTGTATTTTCTATATAGACACCCAAAGGGGAGGTGGCTCTGCTGCCTATTAAGAGAACTCCATTCCTTCCTGCTTTTCCTCTTTCCTATATGGAATCTTTGCTGAATTACATTTCTTTCTTACATTACTTCATTTGTTTCCCAGTATTATTACTTTTTTCGGTTGAATTCATATTTCTAATGCTATTTCCTATATTCTTGTTATTTGTTTAACCATCCTAAGCATTGTAAATAACCTTAGCCCAATAATTATTTTTATTGCGTACGTTTCTGTGCTGTTTTTTGTATTCAGCATCCCCATGCCATATAAGATAAAGTCCCTTTATCTTCCACCACTTACTACCCTACTATTCTTGTATTTCTTGAGTGTTGCCCAGGAGTAGTAGGTATTGGCACTCATGTGGAGGTGGAACAATTTCAGTTCAAGTCAGTTTCCCACATACTAGCAAAGCACATTTTGAATATATTGCCCCAATTTACTTTAGGGGGATTTCTTTAAAGCAACTTTTAGTTTACCGAGGAGAATTGTGGTTTCTAAATAAGTGCATAATGAATATAAATAATAATACATTATATTCATTAAAATAAAGTAAACGGACACCATATATTTATAGGGCTCAAAAATATGGGGCTTGTAGAGATACCCAAATGTAAATAGTCCATATAAATGATCATGGCTGACACCTTGGCCCCTACAAAAATTGCTCGTTGCCTTTAGTTTTTATGTAGCAAAAGCTACAAACATAAAGATAACCAACAAAACTATTATAAAACAGTCAAATTTGTCTTTATGGCAAATTTAACTTAAAACTGGTAGCTTAGAGAATCTTCTCTAGGATAGAAATACAAAGCATGATAAATATGAATGCCATAGATCTTATGAATAGTTTGACACCAAATATGCATATTGCCACATAATGGCAGATACAGCAAAACACACTGGGGCTCATTTATCAACACTGGGCAAATTTTCCCATGGGCAACCAATCAGTAATTAGATTTTTAATCAACATGGGCAAGTAGAACAATGAATGCAGCAATTTGATTGGATTGCCAATTTGCCATGGGTTATTTCCCATGGGCAAATTTGCCCTGTGTTGATAAATGACTCCCACTTTGTTTTATGTGGCATTAATGTCCCTAACAATGTCCCATCTGTCCAGTCCGACCCTGACCACCTACGTGGCTTCAAATGAAAGTTCTGGTTCTGTCTAAAGGGGTGGTCTCTGTTTCTTTGTTGTTGTCTATGGGGAAAAAAGATTCCTTCTGTCTATAATACCCTTTAATGTGCTTGTAAAGAGTAATCAAGTCCCCTCACAAATGTCTTTTCACCAGAGAGAACAACCCTACACCCTCATAGTTTAAATCCTCCATGCCCTTAACCAGTTTAGTTGCACTCCAGCTCCATATCCTTTTTAAGAACTGGAGCCCAAATCTGCACTGCATACTGCAGGTGAGGACCTATAAAGAGGCAAAATGAATTATATTTTCATCCCTTGAGTTTATGCCCTTTTTTGATGATGGTACTTTATTTACTTTAGTAGCCACTGAGTGACACTGCCTAGAATTGCCGTGTGTTATCAACAAAAATCCCCAAATCCTTTTCAATTTAGTATACCCCCAAAACACTACCACGGGGAGGCATATTTATCAAATTTCAAATTTGTGAATTTTTTCAATTCAACTAAACAAATAAATTGAATTTGTATTCTACTTGTCATTTCCAAAGAATCTACAAGCTCTCAATAAAATTAAAAAAAAATGCAAATGGACCTATTTACTAATTTTCATGGTTGGAATAAAATAACATGTGCAACCAAAAAAAGCAAATACATCTGTGCAACATTTTTCTCAAATGTTAGCTTAAATGCTAGTTTATTTAAGAAAAAACACAGCAGAATATGTCAGCGAGAATCCTATTCTTCAATTCATTTCCAATGAGGCTAAAATACTCAAACTGGAAATTAAAGTTGTTAGAGACAATTTCAGTTGAATTCAGTTGAACCTCACCAGCTTTTATTTGCTGAGTTTTAGGGGCAGATTTACATATGGTCGAATATCGAGGGTTAATTAACCCTCGATATTCGACTTCCGAATATAAATCCTTCGACTTCGAATATCGAAGTCGAAGGATTTACCGCAAATAGTTCGATCGAATGAAAAATCGTTCGATCGAACGATTAAATCCTTCAAATCGTTCGATTCAAAGGATTTTAATCCATCGATCGACCGATTTTCCTTTGACCAAAAAAACATAGGAAAGCCTATGGGGACCTTCCCCATAGGCTAACACTGCACCTCGGTAGGTTTTAGGTGGTGAAGTAGGGGGTCAAAGTTTTTCTAAAGAGACAGTACTTCGACTATCGAATGGTCGAATATTCAAAGTTTTTTAGTTCGAATCGTTCGATTCGAAGTCGAAGGTCGAAGTAGCCAAAAAAATCATTTGAAATTCAACGCTTTTTTTATTCTATTCCTTCACTCGAGCTAAGTAAATGGGCCCCTTAGTGTTTTCTTTTAATACTGACTATTCAAGGTTCCAAAAAATATTAGTATATTTGTGCTCACATTTCTTCCTCGAATGATGGAAAACATCAACATTTAATTTTGATAAATCCAACTGACTTCTGCACCTGAGCAAACTTTAATATATATTTGGTCCAGGTATGGGATCCGTTATCCGGAAACCCTTTAACCACGAAGTTCTGAATCTCCAATAGGCTCCATTTTATCCAAATAATCAAATTTTTTTTAAAAACGATTTCCTTTTTTGTTGTAATAATAAAACAGTTCCTTGTACTTGATCCCAACTAAGATATACTGTAACTCATGATTATTGGGGCAAAACCAGCCTGCTGGGTTTATTTAATATTTAAATGATTCTTTAGTAGACTTGAGGTATGACAATCCAAATTAAGGAAACATCTGTTATTTGGAAAACCCCAGGTCCCGAGCATTCCTGATAGCAGGTCCCATACCTGTACTGTATTTGGGGTATAGTATTGTTTCAAAATAAACTGTGTCTAATTCCCTCCCACGGACATCAAACTAATAGGTCTGTAGTTTTTTATTGCTTGTTTTATTTCTAGAACAAACACTGTCCTTACACTGTGCTAGATATGCCATAAAATTAATTAACATAACCACCATCACAGACTGTAGCGAAGCTTTAGAAAAACATTCTTGCATACACTGACACTAAAGATTTGTGTGTTTTTTTTATACAAACAGTTTTCCATTTTTATTCACACACGATTTCTTAGTAAGAAACTTCCTCATGTGCCAGTCCCAGATAAGATTTAGTTATGGGCTGGGCTGTTCTTCTAATTTCCTGTGGGATGGGAGGTAACAATGCAAGGATCTTACCCAAACGGTAGACACCCAACCCACACTTTATAACATTCAACATTAATTGTAGGAAAAAATGCCGATAGCTGTAAATTATATTTCGCCGGAAACCTCACATATTTCTTTAAACTGTATGCAGGTGCAAGGTTAGGGGAATCTGTATTAGAGTGCAGTTATTCATTGTGTCTATACTAGCTGCGCTTGACTGAAGTAATGTCTGAAGTAAAGCTTCAGCTATGGCTTTGTTTCCAAATAGCAGTGCAACTGACTGTAGCAACGATTAAAGGAACAGTTCAGTGTAAAAATAAAAACTGGGTAAATAGATAGACTATGCAAAATAAACATGTTTCTGATACAGTTGGTTAGCAAAAAAAATTATTTATTAAGTCTGGATGTGTAACATAACTTTTTCTTTTCATCTCTCTAACTCTGAATTAGGGGCCACATGGGACATCTGTTCAGCGAGTTTGCAATTGATCCATAGAATGCAGCTCAGATTCAAAAGCAAACCTTTATGACCCATGTGCCCCACGCCCCCTCAAATCATTGATTGGTTACTGCCTGGTAACCAATCAGTGGAAACCAAGAGAGCTGAAAAGCAGGAAGTAGTGTTCTGGCTATTATGTTACCCATCCAGTCACTCCAGCCTTTATACATTACATTTTTGCCTAACTAACTATATTAGAAACATTTTTTATTTTGCACAGCCTATCTATTTACCCAGTTTTCATTTTTACACTGAACTGTTCCTTTACGAGGCAGATTTATTATGTGGTGTAAAAAATGGCAGAATTATTTGCACATCACCAGGCTTTGTCGTGTAAACAATTAAGTTCAATGGCGTAATTTTTTGAAGCACTTTTAATTTGAGCAAGTTCTGCCAAAACTTACAATTGTGTTCAGAATAATAGAAGTCCAATGTCACTAACCTGATCAATCACTGTTTTTGGCAGAAATTATATTTATACATGGCAAATAATTTACTAGTAGGTGTGTGTGTGTGTGTGTGTCCAAGTTTGGGAATTTTACTTTGAAAGCAGCTAGTAAGTTGCAGGTAAAACTTAGTCCCTTTGTAAAATGTATAATGAAGCAATAGAATTCTTAATGAATCAGATGAAAATTGAGCATAGGACTGGCCAGATATGGGATGACTTTGAAGTAGTTGGCCAGCTTAAATATATTGCAATATATGGACAAACAATCCCTGTTTTGTTTAAAGGGTAAGGCATTTTTCAGTAGCAGTATGCGCAAAATGTCTCTGTCTTAAATATATTGATAATGGGTTGAGTGCAGAGGACTCTTGTATTTTAGGGTAAGTCCACACTGGGACTAATCGCTTCGTCTTTGCGGCGAGGAAACTTCAGACGACTTCAGAAAACGAATCGCATGTGATTAGCGCCTGCGTTTTTTTTTTATTTTAGCCGGCGCAGAGTCAGGGATGATTTGGGGAGCCGCAAAGACGAGGCAATTAGTCGCCAGGCGACCAAATCTCCCAAAATGCCCAGTGTGGACTAAACCTTAGGTGGCAGTATTTGTTTATAACTGGTCTGGGGGGAGTTTACCTAAGAGGTTATAAATTAGTTTTTTCGTTTTGTGTCTTGTTATCTTGATAAAGACCCCAGTGAGGGTCAAAACGTTGATACTAATAAAGATTTTTCATTTTATTTTAAAAAGACCCCAGTGTGCAACAGCATTTTTCTACATATTTATACATCATTCCAGTTAGCACTGGTGCATTATCTCTTTCAAGTGTGTGCAGCAGTCCCACTATTAGTGCACGACTATTTGTATAAGCAGTTACTAGTGGATCTCGATAGAGAGCAATGTAAAAAAAAAATGCTAAATAATAAAACTGCACTTAGAACAAATCGATACTGTAAATGAATACTGTTTATTATAACAGGCCCCAGAATAATGTCACTATTCACTTATTACTGGTCAGTCAAAATCTGTAAATTCTCTCCGATGCAAAAATATTTTCAGCCAGCCAAAGACAGTATGAATCACGGCAGTGGCAGATGCAATATTATGTCTCGTGGCATACCAGGGAGTTCAAATCAGAATTTTGCCAGTGGGATGGGCATTCCAGGGATTCCAATCAGAAAATATTTTTTGATCAGAAAGACAAAGAAAGGGGTTTGTGTTTGTGGGCCAATGATGAGAGTCTCAAAGGAGAAAGATTAGTCATGACTTCTAAAAGAGCCATAGAAAATGTTTGTAAGCCTTTGTAGTAATACTTCCATGGACTTCAGAAATTAGTTCTGAAATGACAGTCTGTCTAAACCAGGGTTGCTCTTATATTTATCAGTATAAGATGTTTTTTTAGTAAACTTGTGTAACACAAATATTTTTAGGCGCTTTCATGCCCCTCCATTTCATCGAATGTACACGTATACAGAAAGTCTGTTATAGCTAATGTACATGCCTAAATGTCCAGCAATTCATTAATCTGTTCATGAGGTTAGTAATGTGTTAAATCCATTTTTAAACTAACAAAGAATTTAAAAAAAAAATCCTTCAGTCAACAGTGCCCTCTTCTGGCAGGCGTAGAGTATATTTACTGGAATTCAGTTATCCTGTTTTATATTTCAGCAGTGGCTAAAAGTACATACTTCCTAGAAAGTAAGTCTGATTTGTATGTATACAAAAAAATATAATAAAATGCTTAATTTATTTGAGCCATTACAGCATTAAGGGAAATCTTTTTAGAGAGTAGCTGTAATTTATTATGACCAAATAAGTCTAATATTGTGCTGTACTAATTACTACTGCAACTGATCATTAACATAATGAGTAATGCTACAGTTATCTGGGTGACTATCATAGCACTGCATTTAGTTGGGTATGGTCCCCAAAATGATATCCAAGACATCGGTAATGTTGCCTGTTTATTTGCAGGAGATACATGTATCTGTACAGCTCTCTCTTCAACTGGTGCTGAATTGTAACTCTCAGTAACAGTGTTGGTATCACTAAAGTAAGAGGGAATATTGGGTAGTGCATAATTAACATAAAAATCACTAACCCCCCCCCCCCAAATGTATAAGAAATTAAATCTTGTGGATCATATTCAGCAATGAACAGAAATATTAAAGGAGAAGGAAAGCCCTAATCATTGCGGGTGCCAAATGAATAATCACTGAGGGGTGCCTAATACATTGGGCCAGTGCTCCTGTTATCAGAAAACTACACCAGCCCAGGGTATTTCTAGATGAGCACCACAAAGCAATTGTCTTTTGCATCTTCTTTCTTTGGGCTGGTGCACATGCATAGTAAGGTGAAAAGCCAAACTAAGAAAAAAAGCTAGTTATTTTAATCTACTGTGCAAGTGTCTGCCCCAGCAACAGAAAAAGAATAAGAGGATCACTCCATGGTGATCATACAGTAATACCACAGACCAGTGCCATTTTATATTTATAAGAGCACTAACCAGGGGTATCAGGTAAGTTGTTAAAATCAACGGGGGGCTAGGGGCACCCACCAGTGATTTTAACTTTACTTCTCCTTTTAGGGGATTCGAAAACATTATAGTAACAAGGATACACAAGAATGAAGAGTCCCAATGGAGATCCCAGAAGGGGGAACTGATATTTACTGGAAGAATCTATTCTTTGCATTGTGAAAGATAATGACGGAACAAGTTCTCAAAGAATTTGGTCAGGAAGAGCGGTTAAACTCTTCAGGTGACTGCTGTGTAAATAGGGTTTAAAGGGGGATAAAGGAGGGGTGGTGGACCATAAATTAGCATGGCAGTGCATTGGCTTAAGCATTACATTCATTCTGCCAATTAAGATTGGACTCTCTCTTAAATGATAAATAACACCATTCTCACCTTGCAGGATAAAAAGACAGCCAAATAAATGGAAGCATGCATACAATACAGAGAGCACCTTAAACTTATAGAAGCTATTTTCACAGCATCTGAACAACTTCAGTTGAGTTAATGGTTTAAAAAAAGTCAACACACAAATGACCCAGAAAAGTTTGTACAATGCTTATTTCACATTTACAGGACAAAATATTATGCCCCCTCCCACCCCACGTCATACCCACATGACCCTCTTTCCCCCCTATCAAGAGCTACAGATACATTGGCACATTTATTCTTCCACACCCTGTACTATCAGGGAGAGAGTGTGAAAGGAAGAGGCAAAAAGGACAAAAAGGAGTGGAGTGTAATAAAATGTATTATAGGCCACAAGACAGGGATTAGGGGTGAGGGTGAAAACTGCGGGTCGGTGGCAGTGGAGTGTTAGGAGCTTGAGGGCATAGGAAGGAATGGCGTCTTCACAGGGTCCGGGAGAAGAAGCCACTTTGGGCAGAGCAGTTTCATGCTTTTTGCCCAGAACATTCCCATTATCATTTCAAGTTCATATTTTATAAGGAGACAAAAGGGTGTTGAGTTCAGTTATTAAGGGTAATTAAGACTTTAAAATGCCCTGAATAACTGCCCCACTTTCCGTTCTAGTCACTTGTCTAAAGAAAGAGAACTGGAGCAAGAGATAAACAGGAGAGGAGGCTGACAATATGCCAATTATGAGAGAGATGGAGAGTATAATTAGCCTGTGTTTAACAAATACATCTTCACACTTCAATCTACATCTACATTCTTCAATCCAGCCCCTATTAATTATTGACAACATTCTGTGTTGCTTCAGAGAATAATGTTTTCATATGGAATGTCTCCTAAACATGATGGCCAACTTCTATCTTTTGCTGCACTCCCTTGACGTCATTTCTGTCTACGGTCCCCTTACTTAGGTGTCCCTATTACAAGTTGATGTTTAACATCCAGTTACTCCATAACATTTTTAAACGCCATTAGTATTAATAATTAACATTAATAAACTTACCAGCTAAGGATGCTTGTGACTGACTTTTAACATACGTTTTAGGACTAAAGGTTTTACACCAGAATTTGATTTAATTTTAGTTTGTACTTAATGGAATGTTTCCTACTATATTATTTTCTCCTCTTGGCTGTGTGAGTTCTTTTTCTCACTATGGGTATATGGAATGATCTTGATTCCAATTCTAGTCTCTTTACAAAGTAATAAATGTGAACACATTTCACATGTCTCAGCTCACTGGCAACCCCTATCTCTAATTCAGCCCAATTCATTTCTGAGGGTTTTTTTTGTTATTGCTCTCTTGTGGTGTAATGAACTTTAGTGCAATTCTCGCCTTATTCTTCAGCAATCCCTTCCTTTTCTGCTCAAATAAAACATGAAATGCCTCCCTGGTTTTGAAAAGGATTTGTTATTTATCTTCTGTTCAGGGTACCCATTGTTTGTTCTCCTTAACACTATAATGGGCTGCTTATAAGACCCCTCTATATTTTCTCCTTTTCTGCTCACTCTTTCCTTCATTAAGGAATTTTCCTCTCCCTTCATATCTCTTCTCCTGTGTAATTTTTCATTTTGTAGGATGAATAATCTTTGGAGTGCGCTTTTTGTCCTCTTTCTTTAAACAACCCATTGTTTTATTAAGTTGTATATAGTCAGTCTCCTTCCAGATGGAGTCCCCTCCTTTCCTCTTGCTAAGGGGATCCCCAGCCCATGATGGAAAGAAGTGAAGGTATGGAGGGGTCAATGCATCCCCCCAGGTCCTTTGCCTGGACGCTCAGATGATATTTGAGTGAAAGCCTCAAGCATCATCCCTCGTACATGGTCAGCAAGTTCAGGAACATCATCAGACGACAGGCCCTTTGTGTGAACTCCTGGAAGAATGCGAACTGTGCACTTTCCTGACAAAGACAAAAAACAGGTAGAAGATAAATATAGAGGACAAAGTGAAGAGAAGAACATTTGAGGAAAAATAATAATAAATAATAATAAAGGGCATGAGAGTCCCAAGTCCTAAAGTAAAACACACACACATCTGCAGCACATTATGGGAGCAAGGAATGAATGTCTCTCACCTGTAGTGAACTTTTTTTCTTTCTTGCAGTAGAAATCCTTATAGGAAGACATGACAACAGGTATAACTGGGACCTGGAGGGAAATACAACACAATAAAATTTAATATTAACTGCTTGGCAACTTCAAGCATGTTAGCCCATGTATGGGGTCCTGCCAAATATCTAGCTGAAAATCAGGATCAGCCGAATTTGGCCCTGTGCATGCATGCACAAACTGAGGAAAAACCTTGGCAACAAAGTGTATCTTAAAAGTATGGCAATCTTAGGACAAAAAAGGAGTGTGAGGAAGTGTGGGAGTGGTGTATAAATGGGAGTTTAGAATTGTTAAATTAGTATAAGAATAATAAGAAGGTTTTATGCTGGGAGAAAAACTTCTATGTAGGTAACTGACATTCTACACAAACTCATAGTGTTTATTTACTACTATTTATTATTCTAAAAACAAAATGGAGTCTGGATCCTGATTTAATAATGAAGTTGCAAAGTTGCTAGGAATATAATATTATACTATTATAAAATACTTAAAGTTACACAACCCGTTTTTTTAGTGCTAAACCTCCTTCACATTCAAGCAGCATATGTTTTTAGGTTTAAAAAAACATATCACTTTCCGCTATTCTAACTTCTTTAACTCAGTGTCACAAAGTTCTTACATCTAGAAGCAAGTTTTTATTATAACTTTCCCTTTAAAAAGTGATCAACAGGACAGACCTTAAGGGGCAGATTTTCACACAGAAAAACACATCCACTTTCTATTCCTGCCTATGGGATTTTTAGAAGTGTATTTATTAATGGGTGAAAGTTAGAGTTCACCATTTGATACATTTCTGAAAAGCCCATAGGATTGAATAGGAAGTTAGTGAATTTTTCTGTCGGAAACATGAATCTCACATTTTAATAAATCTGCCCCTAACTGTGCCCAAACACAGGCCAATTAAAGCTGCTGACAGACAGTGTTGGCGGCTTTTTGGCCCGTGTGGCCACCTAAACATATTCCCATTTAACTAATCCAGTTCCAGCTACCTGAGCTTTTACAGCCAGATGAAATGCTCCCCGTTTGAATGGCAATAAAGAGCCACTGTAATTTCTAGTGCCTTCTGGAAAAACCCAGACACGAACCTGCAAAAAAATAAAGAAATAAATACAATGGAACCTCAATTTTACATGCCCTGATTTTCGGTTTCCCCTCATTTTACATCATTGTTTTGTGGTCCCACCTATATATTATACATAATACATTTCCCTGATTTTACGTTTGCCTGGATTTTACAGCATTTTTTTCTGGTCCCCTGAAAAACGTAAAATGGGGTTCTACTGTAGATAAAAAAAAGGAAATTAGAATAAACATAAAAGGGGATATTCCAAAGCAAATATAATATATCTGTTGTGCAGTCATAACACCACCTGTTAATTTGCCATCAGCCTCCAAATGTTTTATATCTGCCCCATGAACTACATTTCTGCTTTCAAGCTGATGTCCCACTCCTGACCAGATGGTAGTCTCCATCTTATTTACCAGGCCCTTAATTTCTCATTGTTTTAGAATTATAACTGCCTCTAACTAGTATATTTTGCTTGGCTCTTCTATTTCTTCCATTCTGTTCTTATCCACATGCCTTTCCCATATCTCCCCTGTCCCAGTCACACTGTTACGTACATCCTGTTTCAGCATAGTGTCTGCTGCCTCTGTCATGACACTTATAGCATCATCTGTCTTCTTGCGATTTATAAAGATGACACCTGCCAGCCAGCAGGCCAGTCCAGCTGTGCCCGCATACATCAGTTCACGTTTAGCGATTGGCACACAACGACTAGGAAGGATCTCCATCATCCCTTAAGAGGAGAAAGACAGAAACACACTTTGAACTTCAAATACTTCTACTTTTAAATTTTTGTGCATAATGTTTTAATCACGGACTTTAATCGCATATACAGCGACATGTACATTCATTGTACAAACTATGACATTTCTGCCATCCAGACTGCTACTTCCTCTCTTGGTTTTTTTGTGCTATATGTCAAGGAGCAATTTACACATCAACAGAAGACTATAAATAGGAATGTTGAAAAGGCATCTATAGGTCATATTTAAAAGAAAACTTTTTAGTGGAATCCTGCACATTAATTATGGCCTCTTTAAAGGGATACTGTCATGGGAATTTTTTTTTTATTTTTTCAAACCGCATCAGTTAATAGTGCTGCTCCAGCAGAATTCTGCACTGAAATCCGTTTCTCAAAAGAGCAAACAGATTTTTTTATATTTAAATTTGAAATCTGACATGGGGCTAAACATATTGTCAGTTTCCCAGCTGCCCCCAGTCATATGACTTGTGCTCTGATAAACTTCAGTCAATCTTTACTGCTGCACTGCAAGTTGGAGTGATATCACCCCCTCCCTCCCCTCCCCCCAGCAGCCTAACAACAGAACAATGGAAAGGTAACCAGATAGCAGCTCCCTAACACAAGATAACAGCTGCCTGGTAGATCTAAGAACAGCACTCAATAGTAAAATCCAGGTTCCACTGCGACACATTCAGTTACATTGAGTAAGAGAAAAAACAGCCTGCCAGAAAGCCGTTTCATCCTAAAGTGCTAGTGCTCTGAAAGCACATGACCAGGCAAAATTACCTGAGATGGCTGCCTACACACCAATATTACAACTAAAAATAAAAAACACTTGTTGGTTCGGGAATGAAATTTTATATGGTAGAGTGAATTATTTGCAGTGTAAACAGTGTGATTCTGAGAAAAAAAATCATAAAAATCATGACAGAGCCTTTGTTTACCCACTCCTTTGAATAACTAAAGGAGTAGTGCAGACATGTAGACATAATTTTTCAACATGACCAAAATAAAGTGTATGCTTTTCTTTTTATTTCTAGCATTTATTTAAAAATTATAGAGCCCTTACATATCATTGTATTGTTTTTACACTAAGACATTTGAATAGAGATATGTGCTATGTTAAGACTTAGTAACTGGAGTTTAAACTGACAATTGGCTGCTTGGATCTGACTTCCCTAAAGATCTGGCAGTGATTTGAATGGGAGCTTGGTACATGAATAGAAGATGTGGTTCAGCAAGGGACCAACGAAATTCAATTACTTAATTATTTCCAAACATTCCAAACTTTGCTCCCATTTTCAAGTTTTAATAAGTATATGGCCCTTGATATACGCCTTAGTAGACATCTCTTGATCCAGTTTATTTATTTATTTTCCCCCCATGTTCCTGGAATCTTAGAAGAAACAGGCATCTTCTTTTTTTATACCTTTTGGAGACTCCTGTAGGACCCCCCTGTATCGATGAGTATTTGTATTTGATTTGTATATACCCTTCTACTGTACAGAACTTTGAAATATGTAAACACTTATAAATGCATGTATATATATATATATATATATATATATATATATATATATATATATATATATATATATATATAAATTACTTTCCATTTTCTGTGTTTCTCATTTTCCTCTTACCAAGTAGGTCCAATGAGCTTTGGTGATTTGACACAACCACGTAAGGTTCCTTTATGTTGAAATTTTCCCATCCCCGAACCTCAATCTTAATCCCATACAAATACTTGATGTGCAGAAGCATGAACTGGAGCACTCTAGAGGGGTATAAATGAAGAACAACTGAGGAAGATATGCAAAGAAGGAAGGAAGCACTGAAGACAGACTGCGATAAACCAATATCTTACATATGCAGGTGAGAGGTTGGGAAGTCCCTTTGTTATATACTAAGCCAATGCAGAGCATCCTGGTTGAAAGCAAACCTTTCTTAGATGCCAAAAGACAACCGATAGAAGTCGGGAGAAATCATAATGTTCATGAAATTGACTAATGTCTAAATAGTTATTATTAGTATCTGTTATTGTTACAGTACTGAAACATCTTCTCAGCACTTTACAGAGATAGTATATCATTCACATCAGTCTCTAACCCAGTGGAGATTACAGTCTCAGGTCCCTATCACATTCACACACAAAGGCAATTAAAAAGTATGCTCAACTTTGCCAATTATATCACATTGAGACCTGTTAGAATTATGTAATGAACATAAAACTAATGTGCTTTGACCTTGACAATAATGCTGTTTTTACTGCAAGAATAAAGGTTATGTAAATGTTGTCTCCCTTTCTCCTCTAGCATTTCTTATTCCCTATTAGGAATATTATCCCTTCAAAGAGCATTTAAGGTATGAGAGAGATTTCACCATTGATGTATTAACTGTACAAAGTTTGTGTTTAAAGTTTTTTTTATAGCTTGTGCACTGTCATATCTAAATTTCGGAATGCTGAAGATATCTTGACTTTTCCTTAATCTTTCACAAGTGCAAGACACGGGGCACAATAAATTTGTCATCTAAAATAAAGGTTCAGTTACTATTGGGCAGGTTTACCAAGGGTCGAATTAAAAATTTGAATTTCGAATTCACGAGGTTTTTTTATGGCCAAAACTGTCAAATTCTAATTCGATTTTCGAGATTTTTCATACTCTGGCCCTTTAAGAACTAGAATTTGACTATACGCCACCTGAAACCTGCCGAATTGTTGTTTTAGTCAATGGGAGACGTCCTGGGATCTACTTGGAGTTGTCTGCAGCCTTCCTGGTTTTCGGCTCAATCCTATTAACCCGAGTTTAGAAAATTCGATTTTTTTTTTTTTATAAATAAATTTAGATTTTAAAAAACTCCCATGAATTTGAAATTTGACCCTTGATTAATCTGCCCCTATGTGTGTAAAGTAGAAAATGTCCTATAAATCCTATAATTTTATATAAGATGTTCATTATTGCTAATAGCACTGACCCTGCATATAATAATGGAGCTTTATAGTTCACGATGATATAACATAGTGATGAATTAAAGCATGTGAGCGAACAAGAAAACAAAGCACCAAAATGAGAAAGAATGAGAAGGGAGCTAGCAGATACCCTTGGGTGGCATGGAAAGTTAAAGGCTATGGTCACACCTGGCTGTTTCTAGGCCTGTGTGCAAGAAATCAAGGTGGTTTTCTCTGCATTGGCCTGTGGTAGACACAAGGAGTGGATAATGGTGCAACAATGCCAACTCATGTGTGTCCGCAGGATAATATATGTTAAATTTTATTTGTGAATATAGATTGCAGTGTACATTTTTCAATGTACACAATGTACACAGTCAAAACAGTGCAGTAACCATGCTCAAAAACTATTTGAGGTTTCACATAAGAAAAGGTCAAAGCATACACTGGCCACAGTACTAAATTGTCAATGGAGATGACAGCTGGATATCAGTCCATGATACAAAATGCACATGTAGATAGCCAAAATCCACTGTCTTACTGAATGCCAATGAATGGTGCAGGGTTGGCCAACCCCGAGGTTTAGTTTTCGGTGATCAACTTTGGTACAATTGCACCAAGGATGGATCAGCCATATTCATTGTTCCTGGAGAAATTATATACAGATAACACTTTATCTGTATATAAGAGGTGCATACTGTACCTTTGAGAAGAAACAGAGTAGGAAAGGGATGCAGAACTAGTGTATATTTAGAAACACGCTACCAATCCCAAAACAAAAAAATGTAACAAGGGGGCATTTGTATTTGGAAGTAGATTAAAACTTTAAAAAAAAATACTCAGACTCACTTCATGTTTTCCACATTGCGGCCTCTCACTGCACATATAGGGATTGCTAGTATGGCTAGTGTCAGTATCCAGCCATTGTAAAATGCCACTTTACAAAAGTATTTAAAGGAGACATTCCATTCATAGAGTAGAGGAAAAGCCACAAGACAAACCACGAGAAGCCACTGAGCCACAGAAAGTTCCATTGCACCTAGAAGAAGAGAAACAACAGTATAATAGTTAATGGATGGTAAAGAAAAGAGGTACAAGCAGAACAAATAAACCTGGCTGGCGAGAAAGAGAGAGAGAGAGAGAGAGAGAGAGAGAGAGAGAGAGAGAGAGAGAGAGAGAGAGATAGAGAGAGAGAGAGAGAGAGCACTAGCAAGACCTTTTGGGTGCCCATATGTAAAGTGATATGCCAGTTAGTTAGGAGAGGGGCAGAGTTCAGTGGGATGTCTCTATGTAGGAGAGCTTGTAGACACTTATTTCTGTCACCTTTGTACTGAGTTCTAATTTCTCTCTTCTCTCCTATATACACAGTTTAGCATTCTCTATTACACAAACTTCCCCTCCTGCTCTCCCAAATCAACATCACATATTTAAGTTATTAGTCTTTAAGGGATTCCAAAGTGCAACTGCAATAGAGTAGATAGGACTTGCTTCAAAAAAAGTTGAACATTTTTCTAAGTCCCAAAAAAACGCTGTCGTATTTTACTTTTTTAAGGGTGATAGTCATAAAAATGTTTTGGGGTACCCTCCTCCCCCCTTACATTTCCTAACATATGGCACCTAAACTATAAAGTGGCAACAGAACAACTTTATTTTATTTTAGAAGGATTCCCAGGCTTGTGTAGTGTAATGTACTTTTTGCAGCATATACGTCCATTGTATTTGAACTTGGCGCCGTATGCAAATTAGCAATCGCTAGCGTAACTTCACTTTTCTTGACAAATTAACGATAGTGAGGCGAAGGCGTCGCTAGCGCATTTTCGGCGCTTAGAGAATTTGCCCCCTAGTTTCTCTCACCCATCTTTTATCATCAACTTCACAATAATATTTATTTGTCTTGGACTGTTTCTTTTCTTAGAGAAGACGTTACACCTTCTTAACTGAAGATAAGATATCATTACATTGGCACAAATGTTAAAATATCCTTTTTACTTGGCTTGATGCTGCCACTGAACACTCACCACGCCCTCATTCAGCAAATATTACCACTATTTGTGTTACTTATTTAACCATTATTCTGTACCTACTTCCCAGTAATCTCAGACATACTCTGATTTGTGCAGTAGCACTGACCAGAGGGGTTCATTTACTAACATAGGTGCTAAAGTCTACAAGTAGAGTTGCCAATACCAGCCAATTAGCTTTGCACAGTCTACTGCAATGAAGGAAATTAAACGAAAGATTGATCAGTTGCCAAAAGTTGCCGCACTGGTTTAGTCTGCTCCTATATTCATAAATCAAATCAGCCCCACGTGAACTGCCTGCCTCTGGCAAGGAAAACTGTCCCTGGCCTGTGTCCTATACTTCTTTTGTTCTACACACCTTTAGTCACTCCTGAAAAAAATATTTTATTCCTTTATTAATTTCATCATATGAGCCCAACCTCCTTGGATGCTGCTATCATGACTTATGAATTTAAATTTCCAATTGAATTTGATATTGGCCATAAATCATTACCTAAGATATAATTTGTGTAATAGTATGTTTATAAAGCTATTATCACCCCCAAAACAGTCAAATGGCAAATAAATCACTTACCTGTCACAGCGCTAGCCAAAGGAGAGGCAGCTTTGACGACATTTGAGGACATCCCAGCGTGAGACCTGTGAGCAACATCGATTTGTCTTGTATTTAGTGTGGGTATTATGTGTATTATTATCAAGTATTTTTAGAGTGCCAACATATTGCTAAACAGTTAACTGACCATATTTATTTACTGTACGATTTTCCAGTTATATCAGTAGTCACATGCTTAAGCTATCACATGATGTAAAGAAATCAACCAAAATCAGGAGATCAACAGACTGATCTCTCTTTTAATATACAGCAGTTGTGTCAGCAGATGTGACAATAAAAAGTGCCACCATATTCTATCAAAACAAAACACTATTTCCTCCTATTTCTAATAAAAGGGAGCTCTGAAATGACAAAATAGCTTTTGTTTGTGACATCTTGACAAATAACGTAATTTCATCACCAGTCATTATAAAATGAATCTGCACTGTCTGTGTCTTAATATTGGGTAATTAACAGATCCTTATAAATATTTTGATACCAAGAAGAAAAAATTATATTATAGAAGCCCAGTGCTGGCTCCGCCTGTAAATTTGTTATGAATTCAGTTTCTTTTGTATATTTCAAATATGTTGTCAATAGTCATGAAAGTTCTTACAATTATGTTACACAACCATTAAAGGGGTGGTTCACCTTTGAGATAACTTTTGGCATGATGTAGAGAGTGATAGTCTGAGACAATTTGCAATTGGTTTTGATTTTTTATTATTTGTGCTTTTTTAGTTATTAGCTTTTTATTCAGCAGCTCTTTAATTTGCATTTTAATCAACCTGGTTGCTAGGGTGCAAATTCACCTAGCAACCATGAGACTGGCATATGAATAGGAGAGGAGCGGAAAAGAAAGATCAGGAATATCAAGTAGCAATAGCAATACATTTGTAGCCTTACAGAGCATTTGCTTTTTAGAAGGGAGTCAGTGACGACAATATGAAAGCTGTAAAGAGTCAGAAGAAAAAGGCAAATAACTATAAAACTATATATAAAAAAAAAAAATAATGAAAACCAATTGAAAAGTTGCTTAGCGTTGGCCATTCTATAACATACTAAAAGTTACCTTGGTGAACCAACCCTTAAAACAACTAGTTGTTTTCAGATAGATCACCAGACTTTTTCCAGTGACTTTCTATTTTCTATGTGTGACCATTTTTCTAATATTGAAGTGTCATCTTCTGAAGCAGCCCTGGAAGGGGGGGTCGCCGACCCTGCAAACTGTTCTAAATTTCTTATCTTTGTCCCTGCAGTTTATAGTCTGCATTAGAATTACTGAGCTGTCAGACTCAAACACCAGAGACACGAACATTCAACTTTAAACTTAGATTTTGGAAAAACAGTAAAAAATAAATAATGGAAAGTAATTTATTTCTGGGGAACAATCTAAAAACAACTACATTGAAAAAAGTGTTTGGAAAGTGAACTACCCCTTTAGTGTCAGGCCACACTGGGTGTTTTGGGGAGATTTACTAATCTCCTCGTTTTTGCGGCGACCAATCTCCCCAAACGCCTTCCCTCACTCTGTGCCAGCTAAAATTAAAAAACGCTGGCGCTAATCACACGCAGCGTTTTCCGAAGTTGTTCACGAGGAAAGTTAGGGCGACTTCGGAAAACGAATCGCCGCGTGTGATTGGCGGTTTTTTCATTTTAGCCGGCACAGAGTGAGGGAAGGCGTTTGGGGAGATTGGTCGCCGCAAAAATGAGGCGATTAGTCGCCAGGCGACCAAATCTCCCCAAAACGCCTAGTGTGGCCTGACCCTTAAGGGCACATTTACTTCGCTCGAGTGAAGGAATAGAAGAAAAAATACTTCGAATTTCGAATGTTTTTATTGGCTACTTCGACTCGAACGATTCGAATTAAAAATAGTTCGACTATTCGACCATTCGATAGTCGAAGTACTGTCTCTAAAAAAAAAAAAACTTCGACCAACTACTTCGCCACCTAAAACCTACCGAACCAAAGGTCCCCATAGGCTTTCTAACAAATTTCTGATCGAAGGAAAATCATTCGATCGATGGATTAAAATCCTTCAAATCGTTTGATTCAAAGGATTTAATCGTTAAACGATTTTTCCTTCGATCGATCGATTGAAGGAAATGCGGTAAATCATTCGACTTCGATATTCGAAGTCGAAGGATTTTACTTCGAGGGTCGAATATCGAGGGTTAATTAACCCTCGATATTCGACCATTCGTAAATGTGCCCCTTAAAGTGCAGTTGAAATGATGATTTTTTTAAGACAATTGAATATTTCAAATAACCTTATTTGGGCAGTTGCTTGGAATAACATTATCTTTTATTATGCAAACACATTTTGAATTGCTATTGAAAGCAGTATTTGTTCATGTAACACTGAAACAATGTTGCAGCAGTCAAGACTCCAGTTCCCACAATGCCTTGCACGTTCATTTTCAATGGAGTCTCGGCTGGAGGGAAGATGAACACTGCAACATTGTGCAAAAAGCACAAACAGTCAGAACCAACAGTGCAGAAACTGGAAAAACAAAGACACAAACTGTTTTCCTGTTTAGCAATTACATTTATAAATAACTTTAACATTATTGCAATAAATGGATAAAGGAAAGTTGATTAGAATTTAGTTTGGTCTTCACTATGCAAACTTTTATATTTGGGTTTACATCCACTTTAAAGCTTCATCAGCATTTTTGTTTACAATTACCATACAATTTTCCAAAACATGTATAATATATATCAGGAATACAAACGATGGCAATAGCATCTAAATTGCTTCTTTGAACGCCAATGGGAAATCAATGGCTGGAACTGATCCACCTGCTGTTGCTAAGTGCAAGATATAGATTTGGGGCTACATATCCGTAAGGTTTAAAACACTGCATTTAACAGGTACACTGCTCACTCCATATAGCGCATATTTTGTATCAGCTTCCTACAAAATTAATTTCCTGTACAAAACATCCATGAATCCAAAATAAGCAGGTGCTTATTTTTGAAGTTTTGGTGGCATAAAAAACAGTTATACTGCAAAACAGCCTCTTGTAGGCGGCCAGTCCACAAAGGGGCTACCAAATGGCCAATGACAGCCCTTTTTGGCACCCTGCCCCTGGATCTATTTTCATGCTTGTGTTCCTCCCACCTCTTTTTACATTTTTTTTTATAACTTGTTTTTATTTGAAGATTCTTACATAATTATAATGCAGTCATGACAATAAAGTAGATTTCTGTTTTGTGCCATTAACATTATGCAATTACTTTCTTATGTCATTAGGATAACAATACAAACTTTCAGCTCAAATGACAAGTGGGACCCTATCAAGAATTCTGTGGGTAGGAGGCTAACAACCTGTTAAGTTAGATGACTCCCAAGGAGTGTGTGACCTGGTTGTCTTTGGTCCTGTAGTTGGTCTCTGAGGTACTGGGACGATTTCATGACCAAGGGTTGCTCTGTCAATAGTGCTGTATCATACCATGTTGTATATCTAAATGTGTGTACTGTGAGATGTCTGATTTGTTGTGGCAGAGATTCTATGTATGTTGACCATGTCTTAAAGAATTTGTTGGTATTTTGCTCCTTTTTAGTTGTGGCTAGGGATGTAGCGAACGTCGGAAAAAAAGTTCGCGAACATATTTGCGAACTTGCGCAAAAATGCGAGCGGTTCGCGAACGGTTCGCGAACCCCATAGACTTCAATGGGAAGGCGAACTTTAACATCTAAAAAAGACATTTCTGGCCAGAAAAATGATTTTAAAGTTGTTTAAAGGGTGCAACGACCTGGACAGTGGCATGCCAGAGGGGGATCAAGGGCAAAAATGTATCTGAAAAATCTGCCTGTGTGTGCTTGGAAGAGATAGTGTAGGGGGAGAGCTGTTAGTGATTTCAGGGACAGATGATAGTAAGTTTGCTGGCTAGTAATCTGCTTGATACTGCTCTGTATTGGAACAAAAAAATAAATAAAAGCAGTCCTTACAAGGACTACTGTTATTGCAGCAGTCAGCAGATGAGATCAGAAGCAGGACAGCTGCCCACTGCAGCTACATACAGAGCACTGCAGTAGAAGGTAGATTACTAGCCAGCAAAGCTACCTAAGCTTAAATGTCCCTCAAACCCCTGCAGACTTCTGTCCCTCCAATAACAGAGCAGTATCAAAACGATTACTAGCCAGCAAACTTTCAACTGTCCCTGAAATCACTAACAGGCAGCAGCTCTCTCCCTACACTATCTCTTCAGCACACACAGGCAGAGTGAAAAAAACGCTGCAGGGCTTCGGTTTTTATAGGGAAGGGGAGTGGTCCAGGGGAGAGCTTCCTGATTGGCTGCCATGTACCTGCTGGTCTGGGGTGAGAGGGCAAAAAAAAGCGCCAACAATGGCGAACCCAAAATGGCGAACGTCGCGCGACGTTCGCGAACTTCCTGCGAGCGCGAACACCCGATGTTCGCGCGAACAAGTTCGCCGGCGAACAGTTCGCGCCATCTCTAGTTGTGGCTTCCAGCCAGTCCATATGAAATAGATAATGCAATTTCTGTTTTACTATCGTTATGTTGGGTGGGTCTTTGTTTAGCCAATGTTGCAGTATTGTTTTCCGGGCAGCTGCTGCCAGTCTTCCAATCAGGTTCTTATCTGTTTTTGTTAACTGTGTAAAGGTCGTGTCGTCGCTAAACATTGCCCATTCTAATTGTAACTGGAGAGGTTTTCTGACCATCTGAGCACCATATTCTCCTATGTCCAGGCCTGGACTGGGAGTCAAAAAAGGCCCTGTCATTCCAAGTACTCAGAGGCCCAAACTGCCTCCTACCAGCCCAAACAGCCTCCTACCAGCCCACTATATGGTAACTTTTATGGAGCCGTACAGCAGCCCTTCTGGCATTTGCCAGAACCCACTGATTGCCAGTCCGGGCCTGCCTATGTCTGTCCAGAAATTTTGTAAGGATGGGCAAGACCATAGGTTATATATTAGATCTGCTTTTGGGGATTGGCATCTGAGGCAACTATCAGAGGGCAGATTTCCCATTTTGTATCTCCTAATTGGAGTTAAATATGAGTTATGGAGTATTTGTAAAGCCATTTCCAGATATCTACTGACTGGAAGTAGCTTCATTACATTCGTGTGATGTTTGAAAATTTCAAGAAGTGTCTTGTTTGGAATTACTGTAGTCCATGCAAAACCCGGCCTTTGTTCGTTGTCTATGTCAATCAATGTCCTAATTGTTTGATATATTTGCGAAGTTGTTTGTTTCGTGTGTATGTTTTTCCAGATTTGATTAAATAGGTTAGCTTTATCATTATCAGGAATTTTTTTAATTACATTTGTTGCGAAATGGAGAATTTGGAGAGTTAAAAATACATGTTGTGTCATAAATGGGAATTTTTCCATCAATTTTTCCCGAGGGTATACTGTATAGTTGTATATTATGTCATAAGTTTTGTAACCTGTTTTCCCTCCATTGCAAAAGAATGGGATTTCGTTTGCCTATTGGGAAGTCATCATTACCCAACCATGATAGATATAGAGTTGGTGATAGTTTTTGTTTCTTCCTAACTACGTGCCATGCTTTATATGTGTCTAGAAATATAGGATTGTTACGGAGCGGTGGTGGGATGTTGTTTATTGGTGTGTGTAATATGTAGTTAAGAGAGTAGTTCTCAGCTGTATATTGATCTAGAGAAATTGTTGTGTAGATATCTCTGTTGAGAATCCAGTCCCCAGCGTATCGAAGAAGCGCTGACTCATTATATTCTTTAATGTTAGGGAGATTGGTGCCTCCTAGGTGTTTAGGTTGCTGTAGTTTAAATAGGCTAATCCTCGGGGCTTTTTATTCCAAATGAAAGTTCTACATGCTTGGTTTAGTTTTTTTAGATCTGCTGATTTTATGTAATATGGCAACATCTGTAGTGGGTATAATAATTTGGGGAAGAAAATCATTTTAATAAAATGTATTTTGCCCAGGAATGTCAAATTGGTGTGTTTCCATTGATGCACCTCCTGTTGAATACTATCTATTATTTTTCGTATATTTAAGGCATACGTATCTTTATGGTGTGCTGGTAGTCTAATCCATAGATATTTAATACTGAGGTTGTTTTTTTTGAGGGGGAAATGTGAGAGCCAGTCTGTAGGGTCTGAATGATGTAACTTTAGCGCCTCTGATTTGAAATCCTGCTATTTTACCAAACCTTTGTATTAATTGAAGGATTATGGGTATTTCTGTTTTGGGTTGGCTGAGGAACAATAGGATGTCATCAGCAAATGCTGCCACCTTCAGTTTTGTTTGACCTATTTGGATACCTTGCAGTAAGTATGTGTCTTAACAGTGGATCAATCGCTACGTTGAATAGAAGGGGTGACAATGGGCATCCTTGGCGTGTACCTCTGTGAATTTGAAATCTGTCTGAGTTAGTGTTATTAATTGTTAGAAAGGTACTTGGTGCTAAATATAGGTTTTTAAAGAGGTTTAGCATATGTACGCCAAAGTGTTGGAATTTAATTAATCAACATAAATGTATGTGTGTTATTCTGTCAAAAGCCTTGTCAGCATCTAGATTTACTAACAATCTGTGTTTTCTTTTTTCTAGGTTGCTAATATTTATTGCAGTGAAAGCTTGTCGAAGGGCTCGGACTGGTTGGCGACATTTAAGAAACACAACCTGATTTTCGGTGAGTATTGAAGGTAGTATTTGTTGAAGTCCATCTGCCATTATTTTGTTTAGTATTTTTAAGTCCTGATTTAGAAGTGAAATTGGTCTATACGATTTCGGATCTGTTGGATCTCTGCCCTATTTAGGGATCAATATAATTCTGGCTACATTTGCCTCATGCCAGAGCGAATTTCCCAACAAGGTATCAGTATATAAAGTGTTTAGAAGTGGTGTTATATCTGCTATCAATAGTTTATAAAATTCTGCAGTAAGCCCGTCTAGTCCTGGTGTTTTTCCATTTTTTAAGTGCCGGATTGTATCTGATATTTCTTTTTCCATTATAGGTGCGTCAAGGATTTCATGGTGTGGAACTGATAGTTTTGTAAGGTCAGCTTCCTGTAGGAATTTCAGACCATGGTTTGGATCATCCGTCAGGGCTTCATAAAGTTTTTTAAAATGTTCAGTTATGATATGCCTAATTTGTTTTGGATCTTGTGTCCAGCCTTCAGCAGTTTTAAGTTTTTGTATATAAGTGGCTTGAGTTTGTTTTTTTGCTATGTACGCTTACAGTTTGCCAGATTTGTTACCGTACCTATAAAATTGGTTTGCTGTATGACTTAAGTGTGTTGTAAGCCTTTCCAGTCAATAAAGGATCAAAAAGTGTTTTAGACTCTTTGTAATTATTTTTGTCCTCTTCAGTGTTTGTTTTTTTGAAATTTTTGTATATATATATATATATATATATATATATATATATATATATATATATATATATAAATATATATATATATATATATATGTTTTTTTGCACAAATATATAACCTTAAATATATCAACACTGCTGCTGCCTACTCCTCCAAAAGTGCTGCTGCACATTAAAGCAGGCTACACTTGCTTATTGCTGCTGGATCCAAGCTGCAAAAGGTGTTTAACTTTAAAGTTCCTTTCTAAATAGTGTTTAAAATTTTGAATGCCGTTTTGCACTTGAGCTTCAACACATAAATGAGCCTGAATATCTCTTACCAAGCTACTGGTCATTAATTCCAATTCTTATCTTTCCATTCACATGCAGTATCTTTGAAACCTTATCTGAAAAGGTTTTATTATTACCTAATGTGTAAATATAAGGCGAAGAAAAGGAAATAGTGGAAACTGCAACCTTTGGCAATTCTACGGTCTGGGCCCGACAGTATTGCCAAGGGAAAGATAAAACTGACTGCTATACTCTTTTGATACCCTTAATGATAATATATCTGCAGGCTGGCACAACTACATATGTGGCACTGAAGCAAAAAACTTGATAAAATCAATGTAGAATACTAATAATAACTGCACATCGCTTCCCTCAGATTAAGCTGTAAGCCCTAAGGAGCAGTGATTTATTTTCCCAAGCGTGCATTTGTTCTTTGAGCAAAGTTCTGAAAGGATTTTTTGTAATATATTGCGATTAACCAACCAATAACAAGTATAAATGTAGCTGCCACATCTGACTACTACAGATACAGTTTGACTTCCCAAGTAAAACAATGATGGGAAAATTGGCCTAGGATATGCCAATATGAGGGTATCAAGCTGCAATCTGGTTGCCAATTCACTCATTTATATACAAAACCATTTGTTCTGTGTAATAAAATTACATGTTCTACAGCAGGGTAATGTGTACGGGGATTAAACCTAATGCAATGCCACTAAAAGTAGATCGCACACTTGAAAAGTTTGGGGGCACCCCTGTTAAACTAGGCAAATATTTTTTGTAAAATTTTTTCACTCTCTAGCATTCACACCACAGCATTTACTTGTCAAGAAGTGGTCTTGGATGGATACTATAGCACCTTGGGAATACTTATCCTTGCACACTCTCTGGCAACGTCTCAACTACAGGCAAGAGTGAGTTTTAAACATAACAGTCAATCACTATTGCAACAGATGTGGCATGTCCTTGCAACTCTTGTTGTGGACAAAATATGAAATACAAGTTGATCTTTAAAGGGGTCCTATCTACAACAGTTTTTGCATAGTGACAGAAAATAAAATTCTAAGTAAGTTTCCAAAATACATTCTTTATATTTTGTCAGTGGTTTGTTTTAAAGTTATTTGTAAATGTAATTGCTATTGAAAGCAGTATCTCGTCTGGCTGTTTATAATCTCTGTATTCTTGGGTGACTTTTGAAGCAATGTTGCAAATCGACTGATTACAGCTGATTAAAACTGGCCATAGACGTATAGATTTCATCCTTGTACTTACCAATATTTCGTCCTGCCATTAACTATTCAGATTAAATAAAGTAGTAAAAGAACCAATCAGACTATGTTCTGGCTGTGACAGCAATCATATGAAAGTCATGTCTGACAAATTCTAGTGACAGTCACCCATTGAGTATTGTCAGATAGGCAATACATGCAGAGAAATTATCATTAACAGACAGAAATCTTTAACCTGGTACGAAAAATGCTGGGATGATCCATACATGGCCCGAAATCGTACAAAACTTTGATTTGTACGACTATATCTTTGCATCTATGGCCAGCTTTAGAGACCTAGAAGAGATCTGACTCCTGTTACAATGTAAGAGTCAGAAATTTCTTTCCTTTCCAAAAAACTATAATTAATAAATAAATTATTCATTCATTTTCAAAATCAGACATGGTTATCACAATATTGGTTTAAGGTCAATGTTTCAGAGGACAAAAAAAAACTGACAACTGCTGCAGTCTGTAAGGCCTGTCCAAAGGGCCAAAGCGCTGGAATATAGCCCCCAGCTCAAAGGGCACATGTATCAAATTCCAAAAAAAACATTCCAAAGCATTCTATGAAAGTTAAAGAATTCGTTTTTATTTAACATCAAATATTAAAAAGTAGGCATACAGACCAATTGACGTCCCGCCTTATGCGTTTCTTACCCACCTGTACTTATTCATAGGCAATGCCTACTTTTTAACATTTGATGTTAAATAAAAACTAGTTTTTTAACTTTCATAGAATGCTTTGAAATATATTTTTGGAATTTAATGTTTCAGAGGAGTTTACAAAAATTAACTGTAAATGCATCACTCCAGGTGGGCCAGTAGGTCTTTGTCTGAGATGAAGTTTGCTGTCTATAAATTACCAAGCTCTATCTAACATCAAAGAGCTATTGTACAATCACATTAATTTCATTTACTGTGTAATTAGATGTTTCACTGGCACTGCAAGCATAAACCGGTTCTGTAAAATTGTGTCTCCAGGCATCTGAAAACGTGTGCGCCCTTGCACACACTATACACATACGGTATAACATAGCTAAATTTAGATACTAAGTCAAGGAAGGATGAGTACCTTCTGTTTAACAGGTTAAGCTGCCCTTTTTTTTATTTACTGGGTCTTCCAAGTTTAGGTGAATTTTATAAAGAGCACAAGAACTCTTGATTCTCTGGCCCAGCACTGACGACTGCACGCCTATCCAGCTTTACATGGGCTTGTGCTGATAATGTGGAGTTTAAGAGATCTCATTAAGCCACAACTGAATGAATATGTCATAATAATGTGGACTTTGGGAGCATCTCCAATATGAATGAAAAGTCCAGCACAGGAGGTGCTTGTCCTGATAACCAGCAGTATGATAAGTACTCCCAATATAACACATGAAACCAGGGCTAAACAAGCATGTTCTGATAACCTACAGTTACATATATCTCCCTAATACAAAGAATTGTAGAACAATGGAATAAACAGCTTTCAAACTGCAAATTTTCTTTTATTTTAGCAGTGTAGAATACACAACATTTTTCGGGTAAAGACCCTTTACCACACTTGATAAAGGGTCTTTACCCGAAACATGTAGTGTGTGTTCTACACTGCTAAAATAAAAGAAAAAATGCAGTTTTAAAGTACTGCCTTAAAGCTATTTATTCAATTCTTCGGATTAATTTATGGGTTGCACAGACTCCTGGAATGTTTACAGATATATGAACGGTTTAGCGGTTACATTAGAGCCAGAACCCTGCTTTCTCATATCTCCATAATACACACATAAAGGACAGCTTGAGTCCTAACTGAGTCCAATGTGGGCCTATGAAGAACAACATCAACAAAATCAATCAGGGAATAATGAATGTTTACATAAACAACACACAACTGTGTAGCAATTGTAGCAGCTGGCTGTATACTACTATATAGGCGATATATATATATATACATATATATATATATATATATATATACAAAGCTCCATGACTCACCTGCACAGAGTCAGTCAGTCTCCTGTCTTTCTGTAATATTTTAGCAGAGCCTAGGATGAAGGAAGAGAGAGAATTGGAAAGATGGAAGCAACTCCTGGCACATTGTATCCAGCACACGCCTCCTACAGAAGAATGGATGTGTGTGATTCTCTTGGCAGGGAATGAAAACCCTGTCACTGTGTGACAGACACACACACACACACACACTCTCCTCCTTCTGCACCTGGCTTCCCCTTCCTCTCCGTCCGCTCATTTCCTCATTCCCCCTCCTCTAGTGCACACAGTCCCCTCCTCTTTCACACTCTCACTTATTTGCCTTTACCTCCATTCCAATTTCCCACCATATGCCAGATTTCTTTCCTTTACTGACTGTTTTTTTACCATTTTAATTTTCCCTTTATCTCCTCACTTTCCTTAAGCTGGCCACAGACGCAAAGATCCGATCATACAAATCAACATATGATCGGACTTTCTCATCTTCCGACCTGCCCCTTACCATTCAGATCAAAGTCTTACCATGCAGATCAAATAAGTAGTTAAAAGAACAGATCAGCCGATGTTCTGCCCCTGACAGCAATCGTACGATAGTTATGTCCGACAAAAGCTGGTGACAGTCTCCCTCTGAAAATCGTACGATTGGCAATACACGCAGAGATATTATCGGCAGCCAACAGAAATTTTCTAACCTGTCCGATCGACCAAACGACCGATCTCCGCCGGACAAAAAATGTCGGGACCTTCCACAAACGGTCTGAAAATCGTACGAATCCTCAATTCGTACGATCGGATCTTTGCCAGCTTTAGAGAGGATTCAAACATATTTTGCCTCTCCTCATCATTGCTCCATGTACATTCCAGTTAAAACTTGGTCCTCTTCATCCAGGCATACTAGATGACTTCACAACAGAACAGATAAATTATCTCTTTTGTTTCCTGCATACCAAAGCTCTGAATTCCCCTAGATTCACTCCATCCGTTTTTTACTATGTATAATCTCTCATCCCTGTAGATTTCTGCCCTCCTCCTCTCCATCACATTCACTTCCTCTGTGGCGCTGATGTAACAACTAAACCCAAATCTAGATAATAATAATTACCACAGTGCCAAATGATTGGAGAAGGGATCTGCCAGTCAGACTTCACCCCCCCCCCCTCTTTCAGCCTAAATCCGATGGGATTCAGGTTCAACAGCAGATTTTGCAATAAGTAGAGAAGCCAGCTTGAAGAGGGATAGGAGGGTCAGACTGTAGAACAGCTAAAAGGGTGGCAAAAGTTTAAAGCAGGTTATATGAAAAATACAAACAACAAAGTATAAACGGAAATCAACAAGAAGAGGAAATTGAGGACAGCACTGATGAATGAGGAGAGCTTCAATAGATGAAAATAAGCACGATACAAGGAAAGACCTAGTATGGAATTTAGATAAAAACAAAGATGAAATAGGAAGAAATTCAGTGTGATGGATAAGGGAAAGTAGAGAAGTAGAATAGGGGAGGGTGTGGAGACAAATAAAAGAGAAAGGGGAGGGAAGAATAGGGGAAGGGATAACGTTTCAGAGAAGGGCTACAGGACCGGGTGGCAGTAAAGGAAGGGGAGGGGGGCACAAAAGCAAAAAAGGAAGAATGCAGTTTGTTGAAGGGGGGAGGGATAGAGGAAGCTGTAAGATGCTCACTTCAATCTGCAGATAGAGAGGGAGAAAAATAGGAAGGGAGGAGCAACAGCAATGCATGATGGGCTTTGTAGTTTTACATCCAGAACATGCAGTGCATTCTGGCTACTGTAGTCTATGGTTCTCATTTTTTTAGTCTAAACTAAATCTCTTCCATTACGTGCCCAATCCCCAATGAACAATGAAATACTCAATCTCTATTTTTAGATATTTCTGACTTTGCAGTGATTTCCATTTGTTGTACACTGCTACTCACTTTGCTTTATGGGTCTTTAGACAGTAAGCCTTTTAACTTTTGGTTATGGGAAGTGACAAGGGAAAATAAGCAAAATACTGTGGCTCATGGATTAGAACTGTCGCTGGCACTGTAAAAGTGGATGTCCTCCCACATTCCAAACACATACAGGCAGGTTATATGACACCTATAATTTACATTTAGGTGTAAAGCTGAATTTATTCTACTGTCACACACAGATAAAAGAAAAACACTTATTTGGTAGAGAAAACACCTATTTGGTCCCCTTATGCATCCTTCATGCAGAAAATGCACATTGGCATTTTTTACCACCTGCAGAAAAAAAAAGACACTGCATGTGACAGTAGCCTTAGAATGTAAGCTCCACTCAGTGACTGATGTGAGTGATAAAGAATATCTGAAAAGCTGGGTATAAAGATGCTGGCACACTATAAAGGCTAATAAAAGAAATTATCTGATTCCAGCAGGTTGATGGTCGCATAGCCTGAACTCTGTCCAACTCCATAGAGTTTTAACACCTTGATAAGGCCAATGGCTATTTCCATCTCAGAGTTTATTCCTCACCCAGAATTTGAAGCAGTTGCTCGGCAGCACAACCTGATACTTTTTGCCAAGTTTATTAGCTTATCTTAATTATCGAATTATATTATTAGTAACAAAACACTTTAAGGGTAATGGCATACATACTTGAGTGCTACATTTTAATTTGTGTGCCAGAGCTTGTCAAATTATCACTTGCTGCTGAGTGTTGCTTTTTCAGACAAAGACTGGCTGACAAGAGCACACCCAAGCCCTTGTCGGACAATTCCAGTCTGGTAGGGGTAGTTTCAAAGCATTATGATGCAGCATTTTTTGCTGCTTAAAAACAAGCTGCTCAGAGCCTGACCCGTTTAACGTTAAACTAAAAACAATAGCAGGTGTGATGCTTTTGTGCACTGCATTTACAAGCAAGCCATAACTGCAGCACAAGATATCCTATAGTCACCCAATATTTGCCTCACATTGTAATACTTGACGCATTCTTGCAGTCAGGAGACGAAGATCCCTGTGTGGGATCGAAGCGTTGAGTTATTTATTTATAAATAAATATTAAAAAAAAAATTTTGTTTGCATTAAGAAGAGTCCCGTGAGTGTCGCTATTCCCTGCATGTATACTGTTACACTATTACTGGCACCCGGGCGTTCACACACTATACCTCCCAACAGTCCCGCTTTTGACAGCTGAACCCGCTGTCACAAATTTGTACTGATAAGTCCTGGGTTTCTCTTTGATCTGCTGCACTGAACAGCCAGAAACAGATACAAAGTTTCTAACTTAAGCTGGCTATTGACGCAAACATCTCATTGTATGAATCGAGGATTCGTACGATTTTCGAAATATGTGTGGAGAGTGCCGACATTTTTCATCCGGCAGAGATCGGTCGTTTGGTCGATCAGACAGGTTAGAAAATTTCTGTCGGCTGGCAATAATATCTCTGCGTGTATTGCCGATCGTACGATTTTCAGTGGGAGACTGTCACTAGCTTTGTCTATCGTACGATGGCTGTCAGGGGCAGAACATCGGCTGATCTGTTCTTTAACTACTTTATTTGGTCGGAATGGTAAGAGTTTGATCCGAATGGTTAGTGGCAGGTCGGGAGATGGGAAAGTCCGATCGTACATTGATTCGTACGATCGGATCTTTGCGTCTGTGGCCAACTTATATTGCGTCTTGGCAGACAGCCCAGAATTGATACTTGACATACTTTGTGATGGTTTGATAAGAATTTAAGAGCTTAAAGGGCAATTCACCTTCATTTGCAAAACTGTAATAACATATAAAAACCACAGAAATGTTTTCAAACTTTCATAACCTGCCAAATTATGTAAAATTAACATGGTAATTAGGGGGTGTGGCCACAAAATTCATTCAAAAAAACTTTCTGTTTCCTAAATGTTGGGAGTTATGGTCGAGTGTACCTTTGGGACTTATTTCTGGAGAGAGAGAGAGAGGGGGGGAGAGAGAGAGAGAGAGAGAGAGAGAGAGAGAGAGAGAGAGAGATTAAAACATGAAGTCTACAGAATGACAGATGGAGCTGAATATATGGCAAATGTACTACTTACATTTAAAATATATGAAGCATGATTTCTAAACTTGTTCTGAACTGGCTTAGAATAAATAATAACATATTGATTTCAATCTGTACTATTTTTAATAGGAATAAATGTTACTGCACTAAAGGGAAAACCATGGACAGCAACTAGGGTTAGAGTCCTGCGCAGGTCCATTTTTTGGGACCCGTACCCGCAACCTTCAATCCACAACCCGGACCCGCATTCTTACCCGCTTGGACCCACAACCGGACCCGACCTGCAAGTACCTTATCCGCAACCTGGACCCGTGACCCGCTGACAACCAAGAATCAGGAAATGCTGTCATTGTAAACCGGAAATGACATCATCAGAAGTAGACATGACCAGAAAAAAAGGGTAAATATCGATATTGAGAAGACCTGCGGCCCAACCCGCAACCTGCGTCTATACCCACACCCAGAACTTCCATCAGCAACTCTAGCTAGGGTTGCCACCTGACCTGTATTTTACTGGCCTGGCCGGTAAAAATGATGTTTGATCATAATGTTATTAATAGGGAAAAACGAAAAGATAAATATATAGGAAGGCCGGTATTTTTTTCCAATAAAGGCGGCAACCCTAGCCCCCCCCCCCCCCCCAAAAAGAAAAGTCGTCAAATTTGTTTCCCAACTACAATCTGAACAATGCTAAATATCATCAGCAGAATCTGTAAACGCAATATATAGGGCTGGGTGAAACCAAGTAGATGCTGTATACGTTAATGGACTGGATAGACATCATTTGCTAATGGCAGGGCTGTGTCAAATCCACTTATGAAACCATCGCATTAAACTGTACACATTTTATCACAATACTGCACTCATTCCGTGCTTTATAAGATATGCATCGCTGCTGGAATCATTTTACCATAACATTCTTCGCCTTCGATTACAAACAAGGATTGTTCTTTACAATCTTCAAAGAGCAATCAATAAAGCTTTTTGACCTACATTTAAAAAAAAAAAAACCCCCAGTGGGAGCGGGCCATGCGTTCCACCCCCGCACGCACGAACGCAAGACACAGCGTCCCAACGTTTATTACAGAAATGAGGCGTGGAAAGTGCGTGACTGACGAGAGTTACAGCCAATCGATGCCACGTATTATCCTAGTAAAACCAATCAGCATTTTGGATGTTTGACAACTAACTGGATTCTCTTAGAAAGTGAATAGCCAATCAGGCTACAGAATTGTGATGGAGGACTCATCTACCCTATGACATACAAGATCTGTTTATGTTTGCGTCCAATACGCTCTGTAACCTTTCCCGTGACGCTTCGCTAGTTGCACTGCTAGGTTCCGGTCGATCGGTTGCCATGGCGGCGGCTGCTGGCAGCCCCGGTGCGGCTTATGAGTGTAATATCTGCCTGGAAACAGCGCGGGAACCTGTTGTCAGTGTGTGTGGGCACCTGTATTGGTGAGTGAAATGTCATGTGTCTTCCCTGTATGTTTAGCTTATTGATTTCGCTTCCGTGGATAATATATGTATGCAGTGTTTTCTTATAGGAATGCACTGTAAGGGGTCCGGCAGTCAGAGCGCTTTAGGTAAAATACTCACCAACTGAGACTGTTCCACAATGGGGCTCAAAGCAATGGATGAGGGGGAGACTGAGGCCCAGTCAGAGTGTTGATTGGAATGTGTTGAATGCTCTTGAAACGATATCACGTGACATGTAGTATGTTAAAGGGGAACTACCACGAACAATAACATAAGCTTCAGGGAAATTAGACTCTTTCTGAATATAATCGATTAAAGAGAGAATCCGCACAAAAACGAATACTGTAAGGAATGTTCCAAGTTACTTTCCTTAATCCATTCATTGCACATTGACAATGTAATTGCTGTTTCGCACTACTGGAAAAAATGGGGGCATATCCCACAGCTGTTTTATTGTTCTAAATCAGATTATGAAAACAAACAGGGTTAAATGAAATGAACCGAAAAAAAAAAAAAATGAAAACATTGCTTATAATTACTTATTTTATTATGCAAAAATATTGGTGGACCCCTTGAAAAAAATAAAGAACTGTTTCTGGAATCAGGTCTGAACGGAGTCAAAATAGGCCCTGGCATTTCAGACACAGAGAGGCCCAATCAGCCCCCACAGACAGAGGCCCAATCAGCCCCCACAGACAGAGGCCCAATCAGCCCCCACCAGCCCACTAAATAGTGACTTTCTATGGCAATTTATAGCAGCCGGAACCCACAGATTGCCAGTCCGGGCATGTCTGGAATAACAAACTATGATTCACAATCTCTATGTCAGCAATCTTTCTTTCTTAAAGGGCACCCATTGGCCAAAAATATTATCCCCTACCAAAGGTGCAGGCTAATAGAGCCCACATCTTTGGTTGGGAAAACCCTATCCTCGCTGCTACCCCGGGCAAAAGCCCCTAACTGCCCTTAACGCCTTACTTACACCTCCATGCAGATTCTGTCCAGTTCACGGGCGTCCTCTTCATCTCTTCGGTAATCTTCGGGATGAGACCGTCGAAGCGGCGCCTGCACAGTTGGAGCAATTTTATGTTTCGTGACAACTGCACATGCGCCGAAACTCATGAAAATTGCAGAAGCGCCAGTCTCATTCCGAAGATTACCCAAGAGAAGAAGATGCCCGTGAACTCCGCTAGACAGAATCTACATGGAGGGGTAAGTAAAGAGTTAGGGGCTTTTGCCCGGGTTAGCAGCGAGGCTGTGGGGGAGGAGGGTGCGGGGTCTATGTAGGGTAGGGGGGTAGGGTTTTTTTTTTTATTAAGGATTTGTTTCTCCTTTAAAGCAGGAATCAGTTAGATTGTGATTGACAGCTCTAATTCATACATCTTTAGGTGGGGCTTCTATTGCCTAGAAGATGTATTTGAGCTAACTCTTTCAGAATAACAGATGTCAGCACAAATCATTCCTGTAGAGAGACAGGATTTGTGTCAGAGTTGGTTATTTTGAAAGCGCAAGCTCTCACTGATATATTGGGCCTATTTGTCAATCAAATCTGACTCCTGAATGAAGAGAACTGATTGCTGATCTGGGGTTATAAGCAGTGGTGTAACTAGAGATTGCTGGGCCCCACAGCAAATTATTTTTCAGTTCCCAAAAATGTCTAGAGGTTGACTAGTTTTAGCAATATTTATACAAACTGTATTTGAATTATGGTTCTATATGGCCCCTTTACCTCCTTGGCCCACTGCAGCCGCAGGGTCTGCTTCCTCTATAGTTACACCCCTGGATATAAGAGCAACTTGAACATTAAAGAAACTGTACATTTGAACACATTTGACTGATTATATTTAGAAAGATAGAAAGTGTTGTCTGATACAGCATGGATCAAACTGAAACCTGTGAACTACTGACATTGCTGGTAATTCTGTGTCTGTACCTTGTAGATGCTTGACATTAAATGTGGCAATGCGCAGATCAATTGGTGTTTGTTTTAGAAAATTCTAAAAAGTTGAGCTACATTTGCACGCACAGCCACTTTTAGTCCAAATATTGTAACCAGAATCTGTAAGCACAGTTGGCACAAGCAATTTCTTTATCTGAAGAAGGTATGAATTTCACTTTTTGCTGATCTGGCTGACTACTGTTACTTTGTATCAGCAACCATCTGTCCAGCCTGCATCCTCCAAACCCCACAATTCCCTGCATATGTGATTACAATAAGGAAAGGAACATCACAGTGCATTGCATTGTGGGTTATGTAGTTCCTGCATGCTGTCTGTAAGCTGTGGAGAAGTTGTTACAATTTATAAGATCAGTGTTTAGTCCCTTCCCTGCCAGGATTTCAAATGATGTAGAAAGAGAAAAACTGTTAAAGAGCTGGATTTCATAGAAAATAGCATACTTTTTAAAGAAACCGGTAACTGTAATGGGTATCTTAGGGGTTTCTGTATTATGTGGACCTCTTTTTATCAAATTTTGGTTTGGAAGCTGGAGTTCCCCTTTAAGTTATGTTTGTGTGGAGTTGCCCTTTAAGTTATTTGTGTATTTATTGCTATTGAAAGCAGTGTTTATCCTGTCTCTTTCTATTCTCTGCCCTGATGGCTGAGACTGTTGATAGAATGTAAGACAAGGCTGCTGATTAACAGACCTGTATTTACTGGGTAATGAAGCCTTGCAACATTGTTTACAATGCAAGAACCAGGAGTTAAGCTGATGCTGCTTTCAATGGCAATTGTTTTTACAAATAACTTTAAAAGTACAGACAATTTTTAACAAATTTATATTGAAAAGTTGCTGAAAAGCATGATTTCTTTTATTAGGCAAATGTTTTTTTGAGTTTTACTTGCCCTTTAAAATGGAACCCTTATAAATGACAGCAAGACTGAACAGATAATGTGTGTGTATAGTATACACATTGATTTGTTAGTGTAAACAGACATTATTTATATGTAATGTATGGAAGAGAACCATTACATGCCATTGAATGTATTTTCTATATGCACTTTGTTTATATAACTACAACAATTGTGAAACTGTATTGGGCTTTGTATACTGATTTATGTTTTTTTTTTGTTTTTTTTGTGTTTTACAGCTGGCCTTGTCTGCATCAGGTATGTATTTGTTTATTAATAGTAGAACAAGTTAAATACAGTGGTGTGCAAAACTATTTGCCCCCTTCCTGATTTCTTATTTTTTTGCATGTTTGTCACACTTAAATGTTTCTGCTCATCAAAAACCGTTAACTATTAGTCAAAGATAACATAATTGAACACAAAATGCAGTTTTTAAATGAATGTTTACGTTATTAAGGGAGAAAAAAAACTCCAAATCTACATGGGCCTGTGTGAAAAAGTGATTGCCCCCCTTGTTAAAAAATAACTTAACTGTGGTTTATCACACCTGAGTTCAATTTCAAAGGTTATAAAGCCATTTCTAAAGCTTTGGGACTCCAGCGAACCACAGTGAGAGCCATTATCCACAAATGGCAAAAACATGGAACAGTGGTGAACCTTCCCAGGAGTGGCCGGCCGACCAAAATTACCCCAAGAGCGCAGAGACAACTCATCCGAGAGGCCACAAAAGACCCCAGGACAACATCTAAAGAACTGCAGGCCTCACTTGCCTCAATTAAGGTCAGTGTTCACGACTCCACCATAAGAAAGAGACTGGGCAAAAACGGCCTGCATGGCAGATTTCCAAGGCGCAAACCACTTTTAAGCAAAAAGAACATTAAGGCTCGTCTCAATTTTGCTAAAAAAACATCTCAATGATTGCCAAGACTTTTGGGAAAATACCTTGTGGACCGACGAGACAAAAGTTTAACTTTTTGGAAGGTGCGCGTCCCGTTACATCTGGCGTAAAAGTAACACAGCATTTCAGAAAAAGAACATCATACCAACAGTAAAATATGGTGGTGGTAGTGTGATGGTCTGGGGTTGTTTTGCTGCTTCAGGACCTGGAAGACTTGCTGTGATAGATGGAACCATGAATTCTACTGTCTACCAAAAAATCCTGAAGGAGAATGTCCGGCCATCTGTTCGTCAACTCAAGCTGAAGCGATCTTGGGTGCTGCAGCAGGACAATGACCCAAAACACACCAGCAAATCCACCTCTGAATGGCTGAAGAAAAACAAAATGAAGACTTTGGAGTGGCCTAGTCAAAGTCCTGACCTGAATCCTATTGAGATGTTGTGGCATGAACTTAAAAAGGTGGTTCATGCTAGAAAACCCTCAAATAAAGCTGAATTACAACAATTCTGCAAAGATGAGTGGGCCAAAATTCCTCCAGAGCGCTGTAAAAGACTCGTTGCAAGTTATCGCAAACGCTTGATTGCAGTTATTGCTGCTAAGGGTGGCCCAACCAGTTATTAGGTTCAGGGGGCAATTACTTTTTCACACATGAAAATGTAGATTTGGATTTCTTTTCTCCCTAAATAATAAAAACCCTCATTTAAAAACTGCATTTTGTGTTTACTTGTGTTATCTTTGACTAATAGTTAAATGTGTTTGATGATCAGAAACATTTTGTGTGACAAACATGCAAAAGAATAAGAAATCAGGAAGGGGCCAAATAGTTTTGCACACCACTGTACATCTTTATCTTTGTGGCAACAGCAGCGAGCAATTGAGATTCCTTCGGATTACAAGTGTTTCAGGAATATTACAGTGTGATGAAATAATAACATAAATAATTGTCTGCAGTATTGCATGAGGGGTATTTTATTTGTTAGTAGTAGTTTTATCTATTTGCATAATAACTGAAACATATTAAATGAAAACTATACCCCAAAAATTAATACTTAAGCACCAGATAGTTTATATCAAATTAAGTGGCATATTAAAGAATCTTACCAAACTGGTATATATATGTGAGTAAATATTGTCCTTTTAGGGCTAGTCCACACGGGGAGATAGCCACGCGTTTGCGGTCGCGGCGACCGGCGCAGGCGACAGTTTTGTATGGGCGCCTATGTAAAAACGCCTGTGCTAACCACACGAGGCGATGCGCTTTTCAACAGTCGCCTGAAAAAGCCTGGCGAGGCATTTTCAGGCGACTGTTGAAAAGCGCATCGCCTCGTGTGGTTAGCACAGGCGTTTTTACATAGGCGCCCATACAAAACTGTCGCCTGCGCCGGTCGCGGCGACTGTCGCGGCGCTTTGACACCGCAAACGCGTGGCTATCTCCCCATGTGGAATAGCCCTTACATCTCTTGCCTTGAGCCACCATTTTGTGATGGTCTGTGTGCTGCCTCAGAGATCACCTGACCAGAAATACTACAGCTCTAATTGTAACAGGAAGTGTGGATGCAAAAGACACAACTCTGTCTGTTAATTGGCTCAAGTGACCTAACATGTATAGCTTGTTTGGTTTGTTTGTGTGCACTGTGAATCGTACGATCCCAGTGGGCGGCCCTTATTTCTTAAATGTTTCCCCCTAGCATTCCCAAGCCAACATTTTGTAAACTGGGGCTGGGGGGAAGCAGGGAAGCACCTAGTAGAGAAACTATTATCAATGGCGTGATTCATAGTCCTAGTAATGCGTTCCTCTTAAAGGGGTGGTTCACCTTTAGGTGAACTTTTAGTATGTTTCTAAGAAACCTTTCTATTGGTCTTCATTATTTATTTTCTATAGTTTTTTTTTTTTTAAATTATATTCTTCTTCTGACTCTTTCCAGATGTCAAATGGGGTCACTGACCCCACCTAAAAAAACAAATATTCTGTAAGGCTACACATATATTGTTAGTGCTACTTTTTATCACTCATCTTTCTATTCAGACCCTTTCCTATTAATATTCCAGTCTCTTATTCAGATCAATGCATGGTTGCTAGGGTTATGTGGGCCCTAAGACTGGAAGGTGTTACTTTATATATTTAAAATGCCAACAACTAACATATAACAAAACCCAAAGAGAACAAAAGTGGTGATCAAACTAAATAAAAATGAAGTCAAATTTGACAAGGGAGTTATTCAATTTCAATTAGAGTTTTTTTTAAAAAAAAAATTTAATTCGATTTTTGAGATTTATCATACTCTGGCCCTTTAAGGACTCAAATTCAACGATTCGCCATCTAAAATCTGTCTAATTGCTGTTTAAGTCAATGGGAGATGTTTGCAGCCTTTCTGACTAGGGATGCACCGAATCCAGGATTCGGTTCGGGATTCGGCCTTTTTCAGCAAGATTTGGATTCGGCCGAATCCTTCTGCCTGGCCGAACCAAATCCGAATCCTAATTTGCATATGCAAATTAGGGGTGGAGAGGAAAATCACGTGACTTTTTGTCCGAAAACAAGGAAGTAAAAAATGTTTCCCCTTCCCACCCCTAATTTGCATATGCAAATTAGGGTTCGGATTCGGTTCGGTATTCGGCCGAATCTTTCACAAAGGATTCGGGGGTTCGGCCGAATCCAAAATAGTGGATTTGGTGCATCCCTATTTCTGACATTCAAGTTTTTTTGAGAAAAAAACTCTATTTGAGTTTAAGTTCAAATCTAATTCGATTGGAATTTTTGGATCGATTCTATTCAACCGCGGTTTAAAAATTTGATTTTATTAACAAATTTAGATTGGTCGAATTTCGAGTTCATGGGAGTTTTTTTTTTTCACATGAATTCGAAATTTGACCTTTGATAAATGTGCCTCTAAAAGTCCCTTTTTATATATATTTTAATGTGTTTATGAATGATCAAAAGTAATTGTAGCAAATAAAATGAATTTATTTAAGCTAGTGATTGCTATTAGTATCCATAAACATACATGGCATTCAGTTTTTGTTTATGTGCTGCATTATAAATATTGCCCCAAAACTGACACTTATTTTGTTTCTAGTGGTTGGAGACCCGACCAGAGCGACAGGAATGTCCTGTTTGTAAGGCTGGAGTAAGCAGAGAAAAGGTTATTCCTATATATGGCAGAGGCGAAAGTAACCAGAAGGACCCAAGGTAACAAATATGTTCAAAAACTATGGACTGTTCATTGACTGAAAACTGGCAAGTGCTTCCTATTTTTGTCATGGCAGTTGGGTTGATTAGGAATTCAGTCAATCTGTAGCCCTGTCAGCAGCTACTGTCATCTGCATTATGACCGACCTGAGTGATGTCTTTTCACTTGACAAAATATACAAATATTTACTATAACATTTCCATATTTTGCAGTTTTTAACACTGAGGGGCTTATTTAATAAAGATTTTTTCTTTTTTCTGGTTGGAGTTTTAAAGGATAAGTAAACCTTTAAAATAAGTGAATGTAAAATGAATGAGGGGGCTATTCTATGAAATTTTGCAATGTACATTCATTATTTGTTTTAATTTCAAGATATTAATGGTTACATGCAGTGTTAATATGAATGAATTTTGTTACAACCGTGCCACCTGCTGGTCAGTTTCCCACCAGTCTGACCACCAAGTAGTCAAGGAAGTTGTCAAGAGAAAGAGAGGCTGCTCTGATGTTCTTCTACTTAGGAAAGATTTGAGAGAGGTTTCTAATTTTTATTTCCTAAGCAGAACAACATCAGATAAGCCACTTTCTTTCTTTCTCCTGACAACTTCCTTGATTATTTGGTGGTCAGAATGGTCAGAAAATGACCAGCAGGTGGCGCTGTTGTAACAAAATTCATTCAAATTAACATGTATCCCTTAATATCTTGGAATAGAAACAAAATAAATAATGAATGTAAATGACAAAAGTGCTTAGAATAGCACTCTCATCAATTTTACATTCACTTATTTAAAGGTTATCTTTTAAAGGAGAAAATACAATTTTTTTGGATGGGAAAAAAAATAAAATTTTTCTTGATTTATTAAACCCCAATGCTGCTAAAAGTCAGAATAAAAGAGTACTCCATCTCAGTCATGTAGAGGTCAATGGTAGAAGTCTCCTTTACATTTGGAGGATATCATGATCTGCACTGACTTTCGCACAATAATCCAAAGAATTAGTGGTTTCAGGGTGATAATCTGAAAAATTCAGAGTTTTCGGGCATCCGATCCAAAAAAATTGTACAATTCTAAAAATTTTTTACTATTTATCCCACACAATATATTTTTTTTTTCAAGAAAATGTATTGATAAATATGGTAAACGTGCACAGGAGTTTGGTCTAAGTGGTTTTAAGGAAATCGTGACAAATTTTTGGCTTTTTGTAAATACCCCGTGGTATATATACAATTTAACCACAAGCCAATTGGAGTTGATAAAATGATTTTGCACAGCTGCATGTGTCCCAAGAATTGTATATGTTTTAGGGATGCAGCGAATCCAGGATTCCGTTCGGGATTTTCCCTTTTTCAGCAGGATTTGGATTCGCCCGAATCCTTCTGCCCGGGCCGAACCGAATCCTAATTTGCATATGCAAACAGGGAGGGAAATCATGTGACTTTTTGTCACAAAACAAGGAAGTAAAAGTTTTCCCCCTTCCCATCCCTAATTTGCATATGCAATTTAGGATTCAGATTCAGTTTGGTATTCAGCCGAATCTTTCGTGAGGGATTCGGGGGTTCGACCGAATCCAAAATAGTGGATTTGGTGCATCCCTAATATGTTTAGTCTGTTTCAGTGACATGTATATTTGAAATGTTTACATACATGTGTATGTATAATATAATATATGTAAGCCTGTTTTTATTCTTTTCATTTCTCACTTTTTTCCTTCCTGTCTCTGAAAGATTGAAGACTCCTCCCAGACCCCAGGGACAGAGGCCAGAGCCAGAGAACAGAGCAGGAGGCGTATGTTTCTTACATGATTATATATTTCAGCTATAAAACGTTTACAGGATTGTGACCTTGGCCACCATTTGGGAATTGCTAGTGGGTCTCACACTCTGAAATGATATCAAAAAAATAAAGTGTTTTATTTAAAGTAATGAAAATATAATGTACTGCTGCCCTGCAAGCTACTGTGTAGCAATGGTGTAAATTGAAAAAAGGTTAAATAGTGGATAACAGATAACACCATTATGTTCTACAGAGCTTATCTCTGTGTAACCTGAGCCTTTTCTCCTTTGAATGGCTGCCCCCATTGCTACACAGCAGTTTATTTATATAAACAATAGTAGTGTTTCTGAAGCAAACACAGCAGTTTTACCAGTGCAGGGCAACACTGCATTATATTTGTATTACTTTAAAACACTTTCATTAGTTTGACGTTACTGTTCGTTTAAGAGCTACATAGGGCACTTGCACATGGGTCTGCTTGACTTGTAGCAGCTATCAGAATTACGTGCCACAGACATGAAAGTCAAGTGCTTGTGGTCAATCTATGTGGTTATATTAAAATGTACAGTGCAACATTCTGCTTTGTTCCGTAGCAAGTACAAGCGAGCCTGACAAGCTTGTTTTAGAGATAACAATTATGCCTCTAAGCTGATTATCACACGCCTTGTTCAGTAGCTGAGTGCAGCTTACTTATAGAGTTATTTTTAAGTACATATCTTAACACTCCTTTGGAGTTGAATTTTTAGCTTTTCTTGTACACTTCACTTTTGTTGTTCACCTGTAGGGTAAGTCCACACGGCATTTTTTGGGGAGATTTGGTCGCCTGGCGACTAATCGCCTCGTTTTGCAGGTTTTCTGACCTTCCAAATGTCGACTTCCGGGTTGAGTTTTTATAGACGCACGACTCTCGCTTGGCCCTTTTGTGACGTCATCGTCGGTCGGCGCGGATCTATAAAAGAGACCCGGAAGTTGGGCTCGGGCAGGCGGTGGGAGGTCGGGTTGCGTGCAAGGCAGGAAAAGCCCGACCCGCACATCACTTTTAGCAACTATTGTATCAATTCTAACAGCTGCCTGTAATGAAACCCAGAGATTCTGCTCAGTTCGGACAAAGATAAGAAATGTATCAACTAAATGTATCAATTTAGAACAGTTTACAGGGTCAGTGACCCTGTAAACCCCCTCCCAGGGCTGCTTCAGAAAGTGAAAAAAGACACCTGACACATCAATATTAGAGAAACGGTCACACATAAAAAATAGAAAGTCATTGGAAAAAGTCATTATTTCTGGTGATCTATCTGAGAACAACTAGTTGTTTGAAGCTGAACCACCCTTTAAAGGACCAGCAACATAAAAAAAAAAATTGTTTCTACATAACGAAAAAAAGACACCAAGACGCATTTAACTTTAAATTCGCAAAGTCTTTATTAAGAAATCACTTTTTGCTTGCACTCCTCTTTAGAAACGGCGATGGTGATGATCCATCGTGCGGCGCTGGATTTCTCCTCCCTGGCTATCTCCTATAGAAGGCAAGGAGGAGAAATCGAGCGCCCCTCGATGTCGCCGTTTCTGAAGAGGAGCGCAAGCAGAGAATCTGTAAGTTATTTCTTAATAAAGACTTGGCGAATTTAACGTTAATTGTGTCTTGGTGTCTTTTTCGTTATGTAGAAACAAATTTTTTTATGTTACTGGTCCTTTAACTACATTTGTGTAGCTCTTACCTTTGCTGCTATTCATTTTATCCTCATCCTCTGTGATTGATTTTTAATTTTGCTTTGTGTCTTTATGTCCTGTTTTCATGTTTACTTTATTCAATCTCTGCCTTTTCTGCCAGGGAGTTCCAGGATTTACAGACACAGGATTCCACATGTCTTTTGGCATTGGAGCTTTCCCTTTTGGCTTTTTTACCACAGTCTTCAACACTAATGATCTTCACTCTGCTCCACGTGCAGGTAAAGTGGCCATAGACGCACCAATAATACAAAACGTATTCGGTGCGTCTATGGTGGGAGACGAGCAAACAGATATCGGCAGAAGACTTGTTAATTCAGCTGCCTGGAAAATTTTGATTGGGCGCCCGGATATCGGCCACTGTTAGGGCTGAATCGACAGATACTTGTAGAATTCTATTGTTTCTACCCATATATCTGACAATTCAGATCTAACAGTTAGGGGCAGATTTATCAAGGGTCGAATTTCGAATTCATGGGCGTTTTTTAAAACTCCCATAAACTTGAAATTCGACCAATCTAAATTCATTAAATTAAAAAAAAAAGAAATCGAATTTTCTAAACTCAGGTGAATAGGATGGACCAGAAACTCGAAAAAACTCGAATGTCAGGAAGGCTGCAAACAACTCCAATCTGGCAGGTTTTAGGTGGCGAATAGTCGCGTTCGAGTTCTTAAAGGGCCAAGAGTATGATAAATCTCGAAAATCTAATTAGAATTTTTTTAAAAAAAAAAAACTCGAGTTGAATTTGACAGTTGTAGCCATAAAAAAAAAAAAATCGAATTTTCACTTCGACCCTTGATAAATCTGCCCACAAATGTCTGTATTGAAAACAAATGATGAAAAATGATAAATGTTGCGTGTATGGCCACCTTTAGAATAACCGCTGGATTGATTGAAAATGTTTCCAGTGTCTTCTAACGTTTATCATCCCTCACACCTCCACCATTAACCCTTTAAGTGCAATATCCGATCCGGAGCCAGCATTGTGTAACCTGAAAATCTGCACGCTGCTACTTCCACGTAGTTGCTTTGGATTGTACGATCTACTGCACTCGACAAGTGCTGACCCATTCCAAGACAAATATATGCATTGATCTATACACTTGTACACCCAACTATCATTTCAATTGCAGATCTGTAGATTTCGGTTGTCCTTTTTTTTTTCTACTGTTTGCTTTCACGTTTTCATTCACTTGTTGTCTCCGCTTGTGGTTTTAGATACGGGGCTTCCACAGAGCAGATTTTTCGGATTTCCAGACTCGCTCTTCCTCATCATTGCCGCCTTCTTTTTTCTCTGGTTGATCAGTGTGTGAAGACTGGATGGTGTGCTTCTGCTAGCTCATCAGCTGGAGGGTTCGGAGCGCTTCTCCCTGAAATGCTTTTGTTCCCCCTTTCTGCATCCCCTACTTGGGATCGTTTTCACCACTAATAACACTCCAGGCCATATATGAAAGTAAATACTGCTTTACAAGTATACCCAGTTAAATAACTTTCACTAGGCACTTTAAATATGGCCGTTTAAGCTTATTATTTTGTTTTGTACATAAGAAAGGCCTACATAGTTCCCTTCCCTTTATATATCTTGAAAAATGATTGAATTATTGTCAACCAATTACTCCATGACAAATGTCTAGACTTTACTGGGCGCAGTTATAGCCACATTCTCCAAAGTTTTTTTTTTTTTTCATGTAACCTGTTGGATATAGCTCTCAACAATGGGGTGGTTTTGAGATCCGCACTGAACATTTTTCAAGAGTTTTAGGAGCTAGACTTCTAAATTGTTTAAATAAATGGGCTATGTCTCTGAAAAGGACTTCATACTGATTTAGAATTGGAGACCTGAGAAATAGTTGTGTAGGATTACTAAACATTCTTGGATTCAGAGGGTATATTTATCAAAGAGTGAAATTCCACCACTCTCCATTCATTTCTATGGGATTTTTAAAAAGTATTTATCAATGGGCCATAGAATTTCACTCTAGAGGACTGTGACGATCTCTAACATCACTCTTCGATATATATATATATATTCCAGAGACTGCAGATAATTCCAGTGGTGCTTACTCCCATGTAATATGCACATATGAACCATTGCCAGGTGTCTGGAATTCTGAATTTTTTGAAGGCTGGGGGAGCTTAAGGTCAAAGGACTCTGGCCTATGAAAAGGCTACAATGCTTATCGCTGTACTTAAAGATGTTTTATCAGTAAATGAATGAATCTTTACTTAAATTGTGTTTTTTGCTTTAAATGGGAAAGAGGGATTTGGATTGAATTGGTCCGAAAGTTTTAGATACCGAACAGTCCAGCATTTCATTATGAATCCAAGAGGATTAATATGAAGATGATCCTTTGCTGCAATTACAGCCGTAGAAAAAGATGGAAAATCAGGCCTGGCTTACAGTTGTCATTTCAATTCATCCTATAGGTGTGAGCCCTGACTGAGATTAAGGGGCAAATTCACTAAAGGGCGGAGTGACTAAAGCTTGGGGCCAGTGTGACATCATTTCGGTACTTCGCCAATTTACTAACGGGCACAGGCGTAAATTCACTAGCAAAGGAGATAGACTGTAGCACTACTTCGCACTCTAACGCCTGACAGATTTCCGCTCTGGCTAATGGACATAACTACGCGAATTCATTAAGATGTGGATTTTACTTGCACCAGACTTGACTTCGCCACCTCAGACCAGGCGGAGTGCAATAGAGTAGATCGGGCTTCCTCAAAAAAAAAAATTCGAAGTCCCAAAAAACCCTGGTAACTTTTCAGTTTTTCAGGGTGATAGGCTGAAAAAGAGTGTAAATTTTATTTTGGGGTTAACCGGCTTCCCCCAACATTTCCTTACATATGGCACATAAACTATACAGTGGGCACATGTGTAGGGCAATATAACAACTCTATTTTCTTTTATTAAGGTTCCCTGGGCTTGTGTAGTATAATGTTTTTGCTGCAACATATACGTCCATTGGAATTTAACTTCCCGCCGTATGCAAATTAGCCAACGCTAGTGTAACTTTGCTTTGCTTGCCGAATTAACACTAGCAAAAATTCACCATCAATCGGCGCCCTGGACGCAACCTCACATTTTAGTGAATTAGCGTTGTCCACGCAAATTAGGTTAGTGAATTAGTGGTTAGTGGAATTTACGGAGGTTAGTGAAGACCATTTCTTCCACTCGCATATCAGCAAACCAGATTTCAGTGGATGCTGCATTTTGCATAGGAACATTATGTTGCTGATACAGAGAAGAGCCTTCACCAAAGTGTTGCCATAATGCGCAAAGCATGTCGTTTCTTTCACTGGAACCAGGGCTGAAACTTAAAAAAAAAAGGCATCCTTAGGTAGAAATCAGCCTGCTGAAATCAGACTACTAGCCGAATGTTCTTGTCTGCTCGCGTCCGGAAGCCTTGTGTCGGCTCTGATGCGAGCATTTCGAGACCTCGAGTTGAGTTTTTTCCCGCACCAGATTTTTTCGGAGTTCATTTATTGATAAATAAGGTAAAAATGTGCACATTTGTTCGAAGTGGTTTTAATAAAATAATGAGAATTATTTGGGTTCTAGTAAATAATTCCATAGGTGTTTGGCTGCCAGTTCAAAAACTAGAAAAACATTACAGATTGCTAAAGTTGTAAGAACAGGAGATTATGTAACAAACTAAAGCATATTTGATTCAAGCGACAAAAACAAGGCTTTTTAAAATCCTTTTATCTTCAGGAGCAGTTCTACATCCATCATTCCTGCAGCATGGGAAAAATAGCAATAATAATGAATAATCCAATATAAATGTCTTGGGGGGGTGTTGAAATTATGGGTAGAATATTTGCCCTCCATATATTAAAGGGTTTGCTCTGTAAACATCTTCAACTTCTCTAAAAGAGCTTTAAATGTGAGTCTAAATTGGAACTGCCCACATTGTTCACACTCATACAAACGGCTGGAGGGGCACCAGCACTGTGTCACTGTATGTAGTACATATTAGAGTGGTCAATGTCTCCTGCTCTATTCTGCCTTCTCTATGCTCCCTGTGTGTGCCCTGCTCTGCCTGTGTGTGCCCTGCTCTGCCTGTGTGTGCCCTGCTCTGCCTGTGTGTGCCATACTCTGCCTGTGTGTGCCCTACTATACCTGTGTGTGCCCTGCTCTGCCTGTGTGTGCCATACTCTGCCTGTGTGTGCCATACTCTGCCTGTATGCCCTGCTCTGCCTGTGAAACATAAGCCTGATCTTTGTTCTTTGCAGGTTTGTTAGCATTTGAAAATTATTGTTAGGGGCCTCTATAGTGTTAAATCATGTGCTGGGGGAGCTGTGTTATCCACAGGGGACATTGGTGGAACTACAGGGGGAGGAGTGGGTGCAATCGTACCAGGGCCCGTCGGCAGTTCGCGCAAGCAAAAAAAAACGGGAGGGGGATGGGCGGGACGATCTACACCCAGGCCCGCCACCCTATATTCAATTTTTCACATTTGAGTGATAAGTGATAACCCTGCAGTGAGCACCAATCATTTGGTTTTCTGGTGTGTCCCCACAATTATTGTGACAAATAAGAGATATGGGGAGCACTACTTACACTGATGAAGGGAGGTGGAACCCCCCCCCCGAAACGTTGTTCTGTACTTGTAGTGGTAAAACTGGCTAAAATAAAGGATTATTTGCACAGCAAGGAGTGGTGAAGTGATTGCCTTTCCAGTGAAATGTTGCACAATGGATGTGGACATGGTCTTGTGGTAACATGGGTGTGGTTTAAAATAGGGATGCACTGAATCCAGGATTCGATTTGGTATTCGAATTTTCAGCTGCCCTGATTTCACAATTGTGTGGCCGATTTCCGAGTCGATAATTGCGTACGGAGGGGGCCCGACTGCACGTTCTGCACCGTCCCCCCTCTAGTTACGTTACTGGGCTTACTATGCCACGTTGTAACAATGTGGTAACCTATGGAGTAGGGAGGATGTGGGACTCTGCCCATTGCCCAGTTAGTAATAATAATATAATAAGTCTGTTTAATATCCAGGTGTCCCATATTCCAATGTATAGCTCCACCTTGTTATCCAAGTGGTATTTTAGTTCTTTTCTGTGTATTTTCTTTAATTTTACAACTCAAAAGTGTTTGTGTATTTCATGTGTGGCCTATTTTCCAATGTGGCCCAGAGAAGCCAAAAGGTTGGACACCCCTGCTTTATACCACCTTGTACTTGCAGTTTGTCGGAATGTGCAACCCCAATACTTGTAATATTGTGTATTCTGGCTTCTCTGTGGGGAGTATTTTTGGGTTACTTAAACCTCATTTAGCATTTTCTGTAATTTCAATTATTGGAGTGCCCTCCCTTGATTTGTAGTCTTGTTCACTAACCACCAGATGGCAGCCGTAAGCTTATCTGTACTGTAGTAATTCATACGTATTAATGGAGGAGGGGCATGAGTGCGTCTGACGTGGGATAGTGTGAATGTGCACGCTTCTTGTGTGTGTCTGTGTATATGTACCTACTTCACAGACATATGCCTCCAAGTATCTAAAGCAATGTTCATACATTCTATTCAACAAATAACAAGGTACATACAACAAACCACTGATATGTGCATTATTTCTTTATTATCCTTTATTTATATAGCACCAATGTATTTTATCTAATGTTTTACAAATATTGTTTGTCATTCACATCAGTCCCAGCTCCAGTGAAGCTGACATTATAAAGGCCATAAACCAACCACACAACTTGCTCACCGGTCATTTTTATCAGAAACCAGTTAATATCCCTTAATGGTTTTGGAGTGTGCACTAGTGAAGTGCAGGTCATGAAAAACTCAAACCGCACCTGACTTTAACCTGCAAAATAGGGTTGCCGTCTGTCTGGTTTTGACCCGTACAAGGCCGGTAATTTGAAGGGCTGGCCAGGGCAAAACTGTCTGCCCGGGTTTTCCAAATTAGGGCAGGATTCTCTAAGATTGATAAGGTGATTGGCCAATAGCCAATCACCTCATCAGCCCTGCCCTGATGTCACCGTCCGCCCCCTCCGCATCATAGCCCCATCCCTGCCCAGTCTCCACCAGGCTAAAAGGTGGCATCCCTACTGCAAAACCTTAACCTGCACCCAACTCTAACCCACAAAACCTAACCAGCACCCAACTCTAACCCACAAAACCTAACCAGAACTCAACTCTAACCCACAAAACCTAACCAGCACCCAACTCTAACCCACCAAATGTTGCCATTGTAGGACCAGCACTCAACTCGTACCCACATCTTCTCTCTCTGCACCTCATACTTCAGTTCAACACTCGCACCAGCCTGGAGCAGTTTATGGTGGGGAGGGTGGCCACCCTTTTTCCCAGAAATTCGCTGTACTTGGCGATTATGGAGAGAAATTGCAAATTATTAAATGGAAATGGCAACTTGTATTCAGCATTGTGTTGTTAGTGATGGTGGCTAGTGATTGGCGAATAAATTTGCCAGGCACAAACTCGTGGGGAACTTCCACGTTTCGCTGCCGGAGAATAAATTCTCGAAACTCGAGAATTCACCCGCAAAGAACTCGAAAATTCACCCGCAAAGTCAAAAAAATTTGGACGCACATTGGAAAAGTCACTCTCGTCAAACTCGTTTTAGTTTGAATCGTTCGATTCGAAGGTCGAAGTAGCCAAAAAAACAGTATTTTTTATTCTATTCCTTCACTCGAGCTAAGTAAATGGGCCCCTTAGTGTAGAGAAATTTCTTACGAATGTGCAACGACATGCGAAATACCAATGCCGTGATAAAAATAAAAAGGATTAAGACGGGATATAATGTGATTCTAGGCATCATCTATGCAGTCAATACATAATTTGCAAAGCTAAATTGGAACTTCAGGTTTCTCAAAAGTAAGACAGAGGTGACAAGGAATAGTAAACTCTCAGCCACTAGCCCTGTTCTAAGTGAAATAAATTGGATTCATTCAGGGACAGGTTATATTCTGCAATAGCAAGGGTAGAGCTACATGCGGCACTGTATTTATATATAGGCCCCCAAAGGGCCTGTGCCTAGGGCGGCATGGTTTTGGGGCGGTCCTCGGGGTGCCTAATTTTATCAGTTTTTTTCTTTTGATTTTTTAAATACCCTCCCCACCCTCCGCCACCGATTTCCATAGGAAATCCGGTGACAGAGCTGAGGGGGTAAGGGGTAGGCGGTCTGAGGAAGACTGTGGAAGTGACGGCACGTGCACATCGTGCTGACATCACTTCCCCTGAACGCACTGTATGACGTCAGCGCATACACGCAGGGCTGTATTGATATATAGGACACCGAGGGCCTGTGCCTAGGGCGGCAAGGTTTTAGGGGTGGCCCTCGGGGTGCCCTCCCCACCCTCCGCCATGGATTTCCATAGAAAATCTGGCAACAGAGCTGAGGGGCAGGGGGTCCAAGGAAGACTGTGGAAGTGATGTCAGCGGGTACGGCATGTGACGACGTAGGGGCGTGTTTAAGTCCGTTGCCTAGGGCAGCATCAGACCTAAATACAGCTCTGACTACACCAGCGTTTTTCATCAGATTTTGTAGGTCAGATTTTATCTGATCCTCCATGCAACACCGCACAACAGCACAAGCTTTTGTAAGATGCTCCAAAATCTGATGCCCCCAGGCTAGAATGTAAAGTCAGATCAGATAAGTCGGATGGAGCCTTTGGTTCATGCGTTTACATCCGACAGTCAATATATTTCAATGAGAAAAAAAGTCTTTCCAACACTGTCCGTTTTTATCTTGTCGGATGAGGACGCAGCATGCATTGTTCACATCTGACAGTTGTGTCATGTCGGATGGAAAATTTTACATGTAGTTTACACATCCGACTTTTGGATCAGTCCCATTATTTAACCCACACGACAACATCAGACTTGTAGGATGCGTTTTGTCGATCCGACACCATCCTACAAAAGCGCTTGTGTAGTTCAGGCACAAGAAAACAAATGCTGCCACAAACAGAACACTCACCAGGCAAAGGATCCTGGGCTTTAGGGTAGGACTCCACAAGCGGTTTTGTCGCGATCCGACACGCTGCGACAAAATGCATGGCAATTGTCGCATGCGACAAAAATAAGGTAAGAGATAGAATTGTTGCATGGTGTTGCAGTGTTGATCCGACGGGACACGACTGTGAGCGGCGTCTGCATCAGACAGTCGTGTCGCGTCGGATCAACGCTGCATGCATTTTGTCACAGCGTGTCGGATCGCAACAAAATCACTCTTGGAGTCTGACCCTTAATCAATACACGTCTAAGGGTAGGACTTCACGGACAATTTCCGCACGATCCGTCGCACTGTGCAAAAACCCAGGCGTCACGTCGGATGCAACAGAAATAAGGTAAGCGAATGCATTGTCGGATGGTGTCGCAGCGTTGATCCGATGCGTCACGACTGTCGGATGCAGACATTTCCATTACTTACCTTATTTCTGTCGCATCCGACGTGACACCTGCGTTTTTGTGCAGCGCGTCGGATCGTGCAGAAATCGTCCGTGAAGTCCTACCCTTATATGCATTAGGTATATTATCATGTTTAAAAAGCTCCAGCATATTCTGCAGCCGTATACAATAGAAGGTTGCATACATCAAACATACAGATAATACAAATAGTCTGCAAATACAAATAATGACCAGTAGAAGGCCCTGTCCAAAACCTGTGTAATGTGTCTTTGCTTTGTAAACATTTAATAAGTGAATTCTGAAAACAAGGCTGCTATAATATGAATGTTTAATTTCTCTTGGCTCTGTAATAGCCACCTATTGTTATGCTCTTATGCCAAGGCCTCCGAATAACCATCCCCCTGGGCATATGTACGAATATATAAGTGCATTAGCCATCTTTAATGTAGACTGTTAATATGAGCACATTGATGTGCAGTCAGTAATAACAACTGTGTTGTATGTAATGGGTGTAAAGCTATGTGATTTAGAGTTGATACTTTTACTGGGAATAATAGTGGCCTTGCTATCTATTTAGATTTCTTCCCTTTCATTAATATTGCCATTCAGCATCATTGTTACCACCTACTGTAGACGACAACTCTAATAGGGTCTATAACCCTGGAACCCTCATTAGAACCCAATTTAGAAAGCTCTAAGCTATGCCAACGCTTTAGACAATTACTCCTCTTCAACTCGTTTAGATTTAAAGGCGTGATGGCAATGCTGATTTAGACAATTATACTTTAAACAAAACAGGGATTGTTTGTCCATATATTGCAATATATTTAAGGGCCAACTAAGTCAAAGTCATCCCATATCTGGCCAGTCCTATGCTCAATTTTCATCTGATTCATTAAGAATTCTATTGCTTCATTATACATTTTACAAAAGGGACTAAGTTTTACCTGCAACTTACTTGCTGCTTTCAAAGTAAAACCCATTGCAACCAATAAGATGTTTGCTTTTTAACAGGTGACTAATAAATTCTACCTTCTATGGGTTACTGCACGTGGGCAAACTTAGTGGCATTTATTGCATAACCCCCTAAGTGTTATTAAGATCAAAAAAGGAACAGCGTACAGACAGGTTATTAAGGGCGGACTATTAAAAGAGAACCAAACCCTTTATATTAAAATCCCTAACCCCCCTACCCTACATAGACCCCCTCCTTGCTCCCCCCAGCCTAGATTTTTACTTCAGTAAATGCCCCTAACTCTCTTTATTTACCCCTTGTTGTAGATTCAGTGCATCGGAGTTCACGGGCGCCATCTTCTTCTCTTCGGTCTTCTTCTGGCACTTCAACAATTTCCGCCAGTTTCGGCACATGCGCAGTTGTCAAAAACCGTAAAACTGCTCCAATTGCGCATGCGCCGTTACTGTCCATAATTCACAGAGATTACCAAAGAGAAGAAGACGGCGCCTGCGAACTCCGATGCGCTAAATCTGCAACGAGGGGTAAGTAAAGAGTTAGGAGCTTTTACCAAGGGTAGCAACTAGGATGGGGGGGGGGCTATGTAGGGTAGGCGAGTAGGGGATTTTAATGTAAAGGGTGTGGTTCTCCTTTAAGGGCTCTTACTGACGAGCGGTTGTAGCTGCGCTCCCCTGCGTTCCGTTTTTCTGCGTTCAGCCGCAGGGGAGCGCAGGAATAGACACATTACATTTTTGGGGCTGTACTCACACAGGCGCGTGTAGGCGCCGAACGCAGGTTGAGACGCAACATGCTGCATTTTTCCTGCGTTCGGTGCCTACACGCGCCTGTGTGAGTACAGCCCCATTGGAGAAAATGTAATGTGTCTATTCCTGCGCTCCCCTGCGGCTGAACGCAGAAAAACGGAACGCAGGGGAGCGCAGCTAAAACCACTCGTCCGTAAGAGCCCTTAAGGAGACATATAGTGCCTGTGATCTTGTAGGCAATAATGAATTAAATATGATGTTGTTTTTACTCTGGGCTAAAAATTATTATGTTTAAAAATAGACCCAGCATTGGAACACTCTTTAGATCCTCTCTTCCGGTGTTTCGCTGCACGCTGCGTCTGCATCCGTTAGTCGTGTCGCGTCGGACGAACACTGCAACACCATCCGACTTTTGTACTACTTACCTTGTTTCCCGTCACATCCGACTTGATGCGGGGGTTTTGTCGACCCAGCATCGGATCCGACCGAAGAGTACGGAAATAGTCCGTGTAGTTCAACCCGAAATCACGTCTAAACGAAGGCCCAGAAGGAACTGAAGAGTTCATTGAATTTTTCCAAGGAAAATACCGAGAAATGCAGATTGAATCTCTAAGGGAAAATTTCAATGGGTGATCACATAAAAAGGAAAAATAAAACTTTTCAAAGGGGAGTGCAAATGTTTAGTTCATCAGAGAATCCTAAATATATGATCTATATAAGCATGCAGTGTGTATATCCCTTCCTGCTCCCAATTGGCAGTGTCAGTGTCAATGCTATTTGCCGCTAATTAGTCTAATTAACATGCCTAATTAAAATGCAATCAGAGGACCAGTGATGACGAGCTTACAGAATAATTAGTATTCATTAGAGAGCCATTATCTACACAGAGAAGCAGTCCCATATGTGCTATATACAGACAGAAGAGGTCCCCTCTGGGCTATACAGAGATACTGTAGAATTGATTGCCTGCACCCTTGGGTAAGCAGCGTCTCACCTTGGTTTCAGCTGAGAATTGTTTGGTTATTTGCCTTCTTTGTACAGTGTTGTTCTAAATTAATGAAATAGAACAGCCCCAATGCTACACGCATCCAAATTCCCTTCTAACTATAGATTTATTATATGAATATATATCTATGAATATAACATCATTACGCATTCCACATCGCTGTACAGTAAATGGATGAAGATTACAGATACATATACAGATTACACACGAAAGTATGATAACTAATATAAGGGGTAAAGAGAATTCAGCCCAAAAGAGCATCGTTTTTTAATTTTTTCCATCTTTATTCCAATTAATTTCCTAACTTTTAACGTGAACCAAATAGGCTGTTGGGGTCAGAACGTTAACTTTTAGTATGTCATTGAATGTTCTATTTTTGGCAATATTTTTTATTTGATTTGGTCTTCATTTATATGCCTTCCTTTTCTGCCACTTTCCAGCAGTCAAATGTGGGTCATCCCAGCTGCCAAAACTATTGCTCGGAGAAGCTACAATTTAATTGTTATTGTTTACTTTTACTTATCTTTTTCTTCTGGTCCTCTTCTATTTATATTCCAGTCTAAGGGCTTTAGCACATGGGCAGATTCGGGGAGATTTAGTCACCTGGCAACTAATTGCCTCTTCTTCGGGGAGACAATCTCCCTGAACTGCCTTCCCCCTGCTAAAATGAAAAATCACCTGCGTCAATGCACTTGCGGCGCTTAGATTTTCGAAGTCATCTGAAGTCACCCCACGAGTAGACTTCAGAAATCGAACCACTGCAAGTGCATTGCCACAGGCGAAGGCAGTTCAGAGATTGTCGCCCCAAAGAAGAGGCGATTAGTCGCCAGGCGACTAAATCTCCCCGAAGCTGCCCATATGCTAAAGCCCTTAAGGCCCCCATACACAGTGACATATGAGAGGACAAATTCCGAAAAAGATGAGACTAAATAAAAATACTCTTAAAGCTCCAGCCTTTCAGCTGAATAAAAAGTATCTCTCACCTAGTCAAAAGGCAGGAAAGAATAAATAAAAGCAGCTGTATACTTGCATTTATGAGACATGGCCTGCCCTTAAAGGGATTCTGGCGTGATTTTTGTGATCTTGTTTTTATTTCTAAAATACACTGTTTACATTGCAAATAATTCACTCTACAATATAAAAAATGTCATTCCTGAACCAGCAAATGTATTTTTTTTAGCAGCCATCTCAGATAATTTTGCCTGGTCATGTGCTTTCAGAAAGAGCCAGCACTTTAGGATGGAACTGCTTTCTGGCAGGCTGTTGTTTCTCCAACTCAATGTAATTGAAAGTGTCTCAGTGGGACGTGGATTTTACTATTGAGTGTTGTTCTTAGATCTACCAGGCAGCTGTTATCTTGTGTTAGGGAGCTGCTATTTGGTTACCTTCCCATTGTTCGACTGCTGGGGGGGAAGGAAGGGGGTTCAGCAGTAAAGAGTGACTGAAGTTTATCAGAGCACAAGTCACATGACTGGGGGCAGCTGGCAGCTGCCAATATGTCTAGTCCCATGTCAGATTTCAAAACTGAATATAAAAAAATCTGTTTGCGCTTTTGAAAAATGTATTTCAGTGCAGAATTCTGCTGGAGCAGCACTATTAACTGTTACGTTTTGGAAAAAACTTTTTTGCCCCATGATAGTATCCCTTTTTTTTTTTTTGTTACCTGGCACTCTTAGACATTCAATCTCCATATAGGGGTGGCCATGAAGTATCATAGCCCCCTTCTCATCTGCCAGGGTACACAATATGGGCACAGGCAATTCTCTCTGGCAAATTAACTTTTTTTTTTTTTTTTTTTAAACCACCCGGCCAAGAATGGTAAAGGTTGTGTGCACCCACACTGCACAAGATTGGGGTCCTGGAAATCACTGCAAGTAAGCATTTAAGGTGGCCATAGACGCACAGATCCTATCGTACGAATCGAGGATTCCTACGATTTGTGGATTGTCAAAGTCAGTATTATATAATATATGGTTACCCTGCACTGGTAAAAAGCTGTGTGTTTGCTTCAGGAAGACTACTATAGTTTATATAAATGGGCTGCTGTGTAGCCATGGGGGCAGCCATTCATGCTGGAAAAAGGGAGAAAGGCACAGGTTACACAGCAGAGAACAGATAAGCCCTTTAGAATACAATGGTGTTTTATTTGTTATGCAACATATGCCTTTTCTCCTTTTTCCAGCTTGAATGGCTGCCCCCATGGCTACACAGCAGCCCATTTATATAGACTATAGTAGTTTATATAAATGGGCTGCTGTGAAGCAAACAAAACAGTTTTACCTGTGCAGAGCTACATTATATAATAATTACAGTTCCAGTTTTTGGTGTTACTGTTCATTTAAAGAGGCAGCAATCACTGTACTATTAACAATTTCCCAGTCTAACAAATAACAGTGAAACAGGATAGAGCCACAATCTATAATGGGCAGTGTCTTGCAAAAGTATTCAGACCATTAATGATTTTTGTTTCATTTTACCTAACATGAGCTATACTAAAATGATGCTTTCTATAATATTTTAAAACTCAAAATATGTTTTACTGAGAATGTTGAAAAAAAAAAAAAAAAACAGTTGTAGATTCCATACACTATGGGACACATTTACTAAGGGTCGAAGTGAATTTGAAGCGAATATTCGAATTGAAAAACGTCGAATTTCGAAGTAATTTATGGGTACTTCGACCATCGAATAGGCCAAATTCAACTTTGATTCGCAGTGAAAATGCTTAGACTATTCGACCATTTGATAATCAAATACTGTCTCTTTAAAAAAACTTCGACTTTGACACTTCGGCACGTTAAACCTTCCGAATTTCTAGGTTAGCCTATGGGGAACTCTTAGAACAATATAGCCAACATTTGGCTACGTCATGGTGCAAATCAATCAAAACAATCTAGGGCAGTTCTGCTTCAAACAGGCCAAAATGCCTCCTAAAGCTGGTCCACACTACTGTATACACTACAGTATAGCCAATGCTACAAACAGAATAACAGTCTGTACAGGCATCAGATCCATTATCCGGAAACCCGTTACTGAGAAAGCTCATCTCCCATAGACTCCATTTTATCCAAATAATTTAACATTTTTAAAAATGTTTTCCTTTTTCTCTGTAATAATAACAGTAGCTTGTACTTGATCCCAACTAAGATATAAGTAATCCTTATTGGAACCAAAAGCAGCCTATTGGGTTAATTTAATGTTTATATAATTTTCTAGTAGACTTAGGTATGATGATCCAAATTACAGAAAGATCCATTATCCACAAAACCTCAGGCCCCGAGCATTCTGGATCCCATACCTGTACTACATTCCTGTAAAATCTAAACATTTTGCTCCGTCAAAAAGTGCCTACATGATCAATATATATATATATATATATATATATATATATATATATATATATATATATATATATATATATATATATATATATATATATATATATATATATGTACTCATGCATTGGACAGATTGCTATAAAGACAAGCATCTATAAAAAAAAAGTGCCATATACAAAGAGAAATCTGCATCTAGTACATATGACTACATTACAGAGCGATAAGAGGGTATTTTGTGGTTATATAGATAGCAAAGGTTTTATTATTGCTGTGTGAACACGTGGATATGAAAGGTCACATGCTAAACATAGGTCTGGAATTGCAAGGGTTAATATAGGGGGAGGGGGTGCCTTTTATACAAAGGAATCTAAAGACAGTGACAGTTTCTATGGAAACCAGAGAGGCAATTTCTAAAATCATTAGAGAAGATAGGGGGCGGAGAGCAGAATAAACGGAAGAACACAATGAGAGGAAAAGAATAGGAGAGGTGGGGAGGGGAGGCAGAAATGGAACATGCACTGAAAGACAATGGGAAGAGGAAAAGCAGGAATAAAACATTATGGACATGCTGTAAGTTAGGGTGAAATGTAAGAAAACTGAAGATATTTTTTTCTTTAAAAAAAAAGGAAGGAAGGATGGAAGATCTTTATAGGATTTGTACCAGAGATCTGTCTAAAAGACAATGGGAAGGTGAACAGGCGCACCCCCCTCGTCTCCCACAGACACAAAGAGCAACCCTGAAGGCAGTCTCCCAAAAAAACAAACAAAGCACAAGGGAAATGGTTTGTCAGTGATTCATTTTAATAATTGTGAAAGAAAAAAAAAACCATGATTCTAAGAACCCCAAAATAACAGTTCATAAACAGGTTTCCCTCAACTAAACGGGGCAGAGGAAAATAAACAAAACAAACAAAAAGTATAATTATTCACATATGAAAAGATCTTGCCTAATCTCACACACCTCAGTAAAGTTTAGCATTCAGGGTCAGGGCATTAGAATAGAAGAGGAAGGCTGTGTGCTCGAGTGTGCCTAAACCTTATACATTTATAAATATGCACATTCCATGTGGTTTTTTTTTTTGTGTTTTCTCTTATATTTTAGAAGGCCTCAGATGGGCACACAAATTGAAAATGTAGCCAAATGAATGTATCCGTGGTCAGTTTAGTGTTTTAGAACCAAATTGGCCTTTATATAAGGTGATTGAGATAAACAAATGGGTTACCGAGAGGATAGGGTAGCAAGCTGCTCTTCCATTAGCTGAATTCATTAGCCTACAAGATGAGCAGCCCAACAGATCTTCCAGAATATCTCTAGTGGTTTTGGGTGCACACACACACAAACGTTGGGTAAGCCTGGTTAAAAATGGACAGACAACCAGACAATAACATGTTGTGTGCTCACTATCTTTTAAAATTCTCTTGAGTTTAGAGAAACAAATAAGCACATGGTGCATCCCTATGAATAAAAGAAATGCACTGAATTCAGATAAAGCTAGATTCTGGGACCACCACTGATATTTAAGGATTCTGCCACCTATATGTAAACCTTGAGTTTTATGTATATTTTGGTGAATTTGACCCATGAGGTCAAGGAGTGGTGGCGGATACATTTTAATTATTTAGACAACTTGTAATATGTAAATGAGCTTTCATGCATAATTAATGTGTATGTCGGACAAAAAAATGATATAATAACTTTAAGACTTGGAACATGTCGGTGCATGTACATCGGTTGACGTTGTTGTGCTAAAGCACGCCTGCAGAATCACGTTTGCTCAAATCACCCTGTAAAAGACCAGTAAAGTGTGAAGATTTAAAGGGGACCCGTCACCCAAACAAAATTATCCAAATCCTATTTTATCATGTTAGTCAATCAAAATGAACTTTAATAACACTGTATAAATTTGAATATTGTTTACATCAGTCTGGGAACTCATAATTACAGCAACCAGGAAGGAGCCATTTTGTGGACACTGTTATTAAGACAAGCCTTGTATCATCTCAGAATCTTGTTTGTGCACCACGGTACAGGGACCCAATGTCCATCCCCATGCACTGGTTACACAATTAAATGGTTAAGAGAGCTGGGGGAATGTAGGGAGAGCGGTGACATCTAGGAAGTGCTGAATGGAAAGTGAAAGTAATTGCTTGCCCCGCCTCTATGCCTAGGCATAGAGGCGGGGTAGGCAATACTTGATTGACAGCTGATATTTTTTAAATGAGTTTACAACAGCTACGAATGCTTTAATAAAAAAAAGAAATTGGATTTCATATTTAATTTAAGAAGGACTTTTATTACACAAATTTTTAAGTCTGGGTGAGGGGTCCACTTTAATACATTTATACGTCAGCACATGTTACTGCCCCTGCATTAAGATACAAATGCCAAAGCATTTATTTGTTTTGGTTTGTATAAATGGACACGCATTATACAGTATATATACATAGATATGTACCTAAATAAGCATGGTGTATGTTGCAAATCTCTATGCACTTACAAATAATATTAAATTATATAAATCTATAAAATGTAAGGGATGCACCAAATGCTTAATGTGATTTGGTCAGACACGGACGTTACACACACACACAGCCTTGCTATTTCATTTCTGTAACTTCCTCTCCAAAAAACACACCAAACATAAAATAAGAATAAAAATGCCCCCTTAGAAGACTTCCCTAAACACTCTAAAAACCAACCCTATTCATAACCCAACTTCCCAAAAGAAAAAAGGGGAGTGAAGGGGGAAGCAAATCAAGTAGAGAAAAATTCCCCACACACTTTGCTGCGCCCCCCGTGCAGGAGTGAGAGAGTTTTTTTATATATATATTTATATATATTTTATTTTCCCTTCGGAGGTAGTCAAACTTGCGAACGCGTGAACAAAAAGAAAACTCCGTAAAAGAAAGGAAAAATGAAAAAGAAAAGAGAGTCTTCTCTATTGGTTATGTGAGCCGCTATGAGGTAATAACGCTGTTCTTTGATTGGCTGAGCCTCAAAGGATTTTGGATGGACTCTGGAGGGCAAGAGCGAAGAGGTTTAGTCTTTCATTGATTTTTACAGTCCCTCTTATTTGTTGCTCTTCATTTTTGGCTTTTACATTCTTTCCTTTTCTCTCCTCCTTTTACCTGGATCCCCATTTTCTTTAACCTTTCTCTCTTGCCTAGCTTGCTCTTTCTTTTAAAATGTGTCCTCTTCACACCTCTCAAAACACTCTCCTGTCTTCCTCCCTTGTTCTACAAACAGAAAGAGCGTTTTCAAAGCCACCCCCTAATGCGAAATAAGGTTTATTATTCCCTGTTAATTCGGTATTTTATATTTTTCCTCCTTCAAGCATATCCATATCACCACATATGATTCTTATTGTGCTAAAGGATAATCGCTCATGGGTAAGCCACTTTCTTTTTCTAGTGGGCAGAATGATTATCTTCTTCCTTGGTTTCATACAGAAAATACCACTTTAGGCATCCATCTTGAACTTTAAAAAAAATTTCATTTGGATTTTTTCTTGATGGTGGTCAATTCATATCCTTTGGTTAGGAGTATTTGGGCAATAGTCTCTGCCCTTAAAACAGGGATAGGGTGTTATGCCCTCAACCCCTTAAAAAAAAAGCAGACCTTTATTGTCCATTAGTCAGCCATTCCAAAAGATGGAAGAACCAAGGGCTTTTTAAAAGGAGCAATTGGAGGACAGAGAGGGGAAAAGAGAGGATGGGCTTCCACAATCCATCTCTCTAATAGTTCCAGATTATGGGAGTTAGTTGAGGAAGGGGTTTAGTCCATGTAAAGAGCCTGGTTTGGTAGAGAGGTGGAGCACAGTGAGGAGAGAGCTCAGTTCGAGGTGTCAGAGTGCACACTGCCAGGTCCTTCTGTGGGGGAGGTGACAGACGAAGGGGTGACAGCTTCTTGCCACCCTCCATTTGCCTATAAAGCAGAAAGCATCATTCATTTATGAAACGGTTGTCATTTCTTTGTTTTTTCTTCACATGTAGAACCAGTCAAAGACAAAGAAATGACTAATATTTTATGCATTCTAAGGTGAAAAAACATGAAAGTAATAATAGAAAGTTAGCAGTTAAATTGTTTGGAACAATAAATACGACCAGTGACTAAAAATAGGCAATGATGTTGCATCACTCATTGGGACAAACTCAATGACAAAATTATCATAATCTCTTATGACATAATCCTGCCATTATTTATGCTGTAGTATTTACAGAGAGCAGGTTAGTGCCAACCCCAGATTGTGTGTCTCAGACAGCACATTAGCCAGGGTAGAGGAACAGTAGAATGAAACATTAATTGTACAAATATATAATATGGGGATTAACAAAAAAACATACTAAAGACACAGACAGACATACACAAAGCTTTGTTTCATACCCGGATCTCCCGCGGGCTGTACATCTGATTTGCTGATAAACTATCACTGTAGCCAGGGCCCATCGTGTGGCGCAAGGACTCCACCTGAGAAACCAAGGAAAAAAGAAAAACAGACAAAGAAAAGAACCTTTTATAAACTGTAATACGATGAAGTAATATTTTGTAACAATAATAACATTGAACTACAAATTTCAAAATCCTTGAATATACACACACGCTATCAATGTAGTTACATATATTTTGGGTATAGTATTTCCTCTGGAAAGTTGGGTTAGATCTATAAATGTAAGAAAGTTCCTCACAAAATCTATCCTAGAGGCATAATAGACAATATAGATGATGGTTTTGATAGCGTCCGAATCAGCTGTCTGTGCTCCTAAGGAGATTCATCTTCTCAGTGTACACAATCACATCCATCTTCTGATGCAAGAGCTAGAACTAAAGCGTTCAGGATGTTTAACTGTTGTTGTTTTTTTACCAGCACTAACACAGCAGCTAGATAAGACAGGCAGTTGGTGTAAATGCAATTAAGACTTTTTACAAGCGAATTCCAGATATGACATTGGGTTTTTAGGATTGTCATACTTTTGCACAAACATCACATTCATCTCTGACGTTGGGACTTGCATGTATATCCTCAAAATCAGAACAATAATCCACAGCTTGCCACCTTAAAGCCAATGGCAAACAGAGCCTAATCTGGCACACTATTGTTTTTAGGCCAAGATAATCCTAGTTTCAGCACTAATGACAGGTAGAATCCATTAAAGTGAATGACTTGCCAAATGTCTATGACCGGGTGCTTTAGCAGTAGCAAAGTATATGCTCCATGTGCCATTGGTCTTAGTTTAAGTTTAGCTCGATCAACAAAAACAGAGGAAAGGGAAGTTGTAGAAAGTGTAAGAAGGATGGATGGAAGTGAAAAAATGTAATTGCATGCCAGAAGGATAAGAGCCGAGAAAGAGAGAGAACAGAAAGCATGCAGCACTAAGCCTGAAGAGCAATAATGTTGAAGAGTTGAAAAAAAGGAACAAAAATGCAACAGTATAGAGAATTGTGTGGAATAGGGGAAACTGACCTGTGAAGGGGGATAAGAATCCCCATTTAAGCCCTGCATCGCCATGAACATATCATTAGATCCAGAGAGGTTGAATGAACCACCAGAACCTGAGAGAGAGAAGTAAGAGAGAAAGATAGCCAAAGAGGATGGAGGAGATGGCGAAAAGAATATTGTTAAGGTGAGGTTAATAACAGTGAGATGAGGGCAGAGAAAATAAAGTAAAAAGGAGTGTGTGAGAGTTGGACAAGTGGATCAGCAATAAAAGGCAGAAAGAAAGTAGAGAGCAGGAAAAGAGTGAGAGAAAACAATACAAGGGTTAATGGGTTGGAGACAGTTTTAGAGAAAGTTGCATGGTTGTCAAATAGAGGGCACCAGGGGAAAACGGAGCGATAAATAAAGGTCCATTTAAAAAAAAAAAAAAAAAAATAAAGGTGTATTGCATGATAAGATATAGAATGGGTATGAAAAAGGAGTAATTACAGTGTATATAATTTGTTGGAAGAAGAATAACAGAGCATTATAATGAAAAGAGAAGAGTTTAGCAGTCAGTGGAAATCAAGACACAGGAGGATTTAGTGTTACAAGTAAGAGAGAAATAAAGAGATGGGAGGAGGAAAGGAAGAAAGACATTAGACAGGGTAGTTGCCCTTAGAGGAACATCAATTAATAATTCAGTAGGGTATGGAAGATATTAAATAAATATATGAAGGTAAGTTAGGGAGTGGGCTGGCAGCTGTGAATGAAGAGTCAGAAGAATAGTCAGTGCGTCGCTGTTTCAGTACCGAGTGTTATTTACCTGCTGAGGTAGGGGTTGTTGGTGAGTTGGCCCCACTGTGTCCTCCCTGTGACGCACTAACGGCTGTCTTCACAGCATAGATATTTGCTTCTTCTTGGAACTTTCCAATGTTCTTCTTGTACCGAATTCTCTTGTTTCCAAACCAGTTTGAAACCTAATGGAACAGATGTAATATATTTGGATGCACATATTGTTAAGGGTGGCTATGCACATACCTCACTTAAAGGAATTGTTCAGTATAAAGATAGCCACTGGATAAATAGATAGGCTGTGCAAAATAAAAAAATGTTTCTAATATAGTTAGTTAGGCAAAAATATAATGTATAAAGTCCGGAGTGACTTGATATGTAACATAACTAACACTACTTCATGATTTTCAGCTCACTTGGTTTCCACTGATTGGTTACGAAGAAGTAACCAATCCGTGACTTAAGGTGGGGCCACAAGGGTCGTTGCTTTTGAATCTGAGCTGAATGCTGAGGATCAATTGCAAACTCACAGAACAGTTATGTCCCATGTGGCCCCCCTTAAAGTCACTGACTGAGTTCGAGAGCTGAAAAGCAGGAAGTTGTGTTCTGGCTATTATATTCTAGGGATGCACCGAATCCACTTTTTTGGATTTGGCAGAACCCCCGAATCCTTCGTGAAAGATTCGGCCGAATACCGAACCGAATCCGAACCCTAATTTAGATATGCAAATTAGGGGCGGGAAGGGGAAAACATTTTTTACTTCCTTGTTTTCTGACAAAAAGTCACGCAATTTCCGAATCCTGCTGAAAAAGGCCGAATCCCGAACAGAATCCTGGATTCGGTGCATCCCTATTATATTCGACATCCACTCACTGCAGCCTTTATACATTACATTTTTGACTACCTATATTAGAAACATTTTTTATTTTGCACAGCCTATATATTTACCCAGTTTAAATTTTTACACTGAACAATTCCTTTAAGATCTATACATAGGAAGCTATTGAACAATTTAGTCATTCAGACAGAGCACCAATAAACCTTGCGCATATAGCCCCTGGCTTGTGGAAATTAAAGTCAGGGAACATACCCACCTCATATTTCAAAATTATTATTTCTAGTACTCATTTGTTCAATCGTTGCAACACCTGCAATTGTATGAACCAGAGTACAAATGCCTGAGAAATGTTTAAATAAGTTCTAGGTATGTAATAACAATGTTGCCGCATTTCTGTAAATAAACATTAATCTTGCAGGAAAGCAGGACAAACTAAAATAACACATTACCATAAGCATTAAAGTGGACCTGTCACCCAGACATAAAAAGCTGTATATTAAAAGTCCTTTTCAAATTAAACATGAAATCCAAATTCTTTTTTTTTTTATTAAAGAATTCATAGCTGTAAACGCGTTTCAAGTCTCAGCTATCAATCAAATATTGCCTGCCCCTCCTCTATGCCTTAGGCATAGAGGCGGAGCAAGCAATTACTTTCACTTTGCATTCAGTACTTCATAGATGTCACTGCTCTCCCCACATCCGCCCGGTTCTCTTAACCATTTAATTGTGTAACCAGTGCATGGGGATTGACAGCAGGTCCCCCATTCTGGTGCACAAACAAGATTCTGAGATGATGGAAGGCTTGCCTTAATAACATCGTCCACAAAATGGTTCCTGCCTGCTTGCTATAATAATGAATTCCCAGACTGGTGGAAACAAGATTCAAATAATTTATATAGTGTAATTAAAGTTCATTTTGAATGACTAACATGATAAAATAGGATTTGGATTATTTTTTTTTGGGTGACAGGTCCCCTTTAAATGCCTATAATGGATGAGGAATGTGTTACTCCTATATAGACTTCTAGTACACTTTGTAGTTTGGCACTAACTGTAAGAGATAGTTGTCCATGAAGCATGCCGTTACCTGTGACACGGTTATGCCACACTTCTTTGCCAGCTCCTCCTTTGCCTCTTCACTAGGGTATGGGTTACTCAGATGTGAGTAGAAATATTCATTCAAGACTTCAGTAGCTTGTTTGCTGAAATTTCTTCTCTTTCTCCTGCAATGTAAGCCGAAGGTATTAATATTCTGCATCAAGTACATTTCAATGGGATACAAGTTATGAAGAACACAAAAGGTTATTTTAGGACAATCTCTATATTTGGTTTGCCCCCAAACTGCCCAAAACACACACACACACTTGTATCTTGCACAGGACCACCACATACGTACTACATACCGTGCATCCAGAAATCTGGAGCGTAGGATCATGACAGCCTCACAGGTGCTCTGCTTGAGCTGCATCTGAATGGAGCTAAATTTTCGGTGGATGATGCCAACCATTCGCTCAATCTCCTTTGGCGATATAGGTCTGGTTCGGCTCTGTTCTCGCAGCAGGTTCATTACATGGGTTGTGAACTCATTACAGGCCTTTTTTTTTTTTTTTTTTTATAAGGTAGTGTAATGAGGAACAGAAAGAATGAATGAATGAGAGAAGAAGGTAAAATGGAAGTAAGGAGAAAGAAATATAAGGTTACTTTTCTTTTACATGCTTTTAACACTTTCTTTTTAACATATTCTCCAACATCTCACCTGCTCATACTTCTCCAGTTCAGAATGATAAATCTGTCGAATTTGGGACAGTTTGTTTCTGTAATCCGAGTGCTCAATGGAATTATCAGGAGAGACTCCACCTGAAGCCGCTGCTGCTGCTGCGGCTGCCGCTGAACCACCACCTTTCTCTGGTCCTGCTACCCCTTCTGCTAGTAGCATATTGTCTAAGCGCATGAGCTGAGGGTCAACAGGCTCTTCCTCTTGGGTGTTACGAATACTCAATCCTGAAAGAATTAAGAAGCAAATATGAAAAGGAAAGCAAGTTTAGACATGTTAAGGAGTGGTAGCAGAAACCAGAGGGCAACATGGAAAAAGCTTGGTGGAATGGAATTGAATGGTGTGGACAGGCTTAAAGGAAACCAAAAAATGTAAGTGTTTTAAAGTAATGTAAATATCATGTACTGTTGCCCTGCACAGTTTGCTTCAGAAAATCTACCACAGTTCATATAAACAAGCTGCCATTGTAGCAATGGCGGAAATTAAAAAACAGCTATGCGGCACAGGTTAAACAGTGGATAACGTATACCACCATTATGTTCTACAGAGCTTATCTGCTGTGTAACCTGAGCCTTTTCTCCTTTGAATGGCTGCCCCCATTGCTACACAGCAGCTTATTTATATAAACAATAGTAGTTTTACCAGTGTAGGGCAACACTGCATTATATTTTTATTACTTTAAAACACTTATTTTTAATGTTACTGTTGCTTTACGGTGGCCATAGACGTAACAATGAAGATCTTTCTTGGAAAAGATCTTTCCAAGAAAGATCGTTCGCTTCAATACACACGTGTAGAGCTGAATCGTCCGATATACAGATAGAAACAATAGAATTCTACCTGTATCTGATGATTCAGCACTAACAATGGCTAATGTTTAGGTGCCTTTGAAGGCACCCAATCAAAATTTTCCGGACAGCCCGATCGACGAGCCAACCGATAGCCAAGTCTTCTGACAATATTGGTTGTCTCGTTTCCCACCATACACGCACCGAATATCGTACGAAAATTCCTTTTGTACGATATTACCTGTGCTTCTATGGCCACCTTTAAAGGATGGGAATTCTGAATTGTGCAGTCTGGCTCTATGGGTAATTACTGGTAAACTTTCCAATTTTTTTGTTATAGTTACTGGTAAAACCATTTCTGAAGCTTCTGTGCAAAACATGTTTGAGGTAGAGAAGAAAAGTGTTTCAGGAAGCTTTTTTTTTTAGAAAGATGTACATACATATCAATGGTAAAGCAAAAAGGATTAGCAAAAACATGAGCATCTTAATATAAATTTCCATATTTCCCTCTTTACTCAGTCCCCCAGCAGCCCCTCCCCCTCTCCACCAATGGACAGCCTAAGACAAGCAGCAGCTCCCAGGCACTGTCGTCATGGAGACGACCTAGTGACGACCTTTTCTCCCGCCACATCAACAACAGAGGAAACATGGCTGCCATAGCAACGAGGGAGGGAGAGAAAATGAGAGAAATTGGGGGAGAAAGAGGGTGGATTTTAATGATCCAATGGAGAGGGGCAAAGCATGAGTGATTCAATACACATGGCGAGACATATACTGGATAATACCAGCAAAATTACACAGGATTTAATAGACAACTTCCAACTATCTAATATCAACGGACAAGAGCACACAAGTGCACATTTTGCATAATAAAGTGAGACTTGTGCTTCCTCAGCTGTAGAAGACTACAACTGGCAAGGGCTGCTGGGAAGTGTAGCTAATAAATAGACAACTGTGACTGAGCAGTTCCTGTCAAGGCAAACCAATAATATCACAATAATATACTTTACTAAAACACAGGTTGCTCAGCACGTGCATCAAGCTGGCCACAGACGTAAAGATCCAATCGTACGAATCAATGTACGATCGGACTTTCCCATCTCCCAACCTGCCACTAACCATTCAGATCAAAGTCTTACCATTCCGACCAGATAAAGTAGTAAAAGAACAGATCAGCCGATGTTCTGCCCCTGACAGCAATCGTACGATAGACAAAGCTAGTGACAGTCTCCCACTGAAAATCGGCAATACATGCAGAGATATTATCGGCAGCCGACAGAAATTTTCTAACCTGTCCGATCGAAAAAATGACCGATCTCCGCCGGACGAAAAATGTCAGGACTCTCCACACATTTTCCGAAAATCTTACGAATCCTCGATTCGTCTGAGGAGATCTTTGCATCTACGGCCAGCTTCAGAGTAGAACATTCCCTCATACCATCTTGCCAAATTCACCCCTACATATTATAGGTCACAAAATAAACACAACACAAAAGCCCAAATTGTTTGAGAAACAAACGAAAACTGCTGAGAGATAAAGCTGAACAGGTGGGGCCAATGCAGCACGGCCTTTGTCTATTTCAAGAAAGATAAACAGTACATGTTTTCTTTAAATAGCCTGAAAAGTCTGAAGGTATAGCTTTTTTGTGTACATTGTAATCTGATTAATAAGAAATGGAGCTGCCATACCACCACGGGCTTTGCTAAAGTCACAAAATTGCAGTTGACAAGACTAATTCTAGCCATCAATTAGCTTACTTCTATTCGGGATCTTGATCCCACTCTTCTTTAAGTTAAGTGAAGGTTACATGAGACACACAACAGACAGATATTAGTAATTGGGTCACACATATCATAAAGATGGCCAAAGTTACCCACTTATTGAAATGGTCCCCTGGCTGATCAGTTTGGATCGCTTTGAAGGAGCAAAGGCAAGGGCAGTTACTGATATTGTGATGATCGAATATAGGGAATGGGGGGCAGCCACACTTTAAGTTAATTAAAGTCAAAGTTAATATATCAACATATTTTTGATCAAATGGCTGTAATCATTCAGCTTGGTAATACAAAGCAGGCAAACATTTTGATATCCATTATCCGGAAACCAGCTATCCAGAACGCTCAAAATTACAGCAAGGCAGTCTCCAATAGACTCCATTTTATCCAAATAATCAAAATTTTAAAAAATTATTTCCTTTTTCACTGTCATAATATAGCAGTACCCGGTACTTTATCCAAACTAAAATATATTTAATCCTTATTGCAAGCAGAACCAGCCTATTGGGTTTATTTCATGTTTACATGATTTTCTAGTAGACGTAAGGTATGATTATCCAAATTATGGAAAGATCTGGAAAACCAAAGGTCCCGAGCATTCTGGATAACAGGCCCCATATCGGTATAAAAATATGTTGATATCTTTGAATTAAATTAAACTCCCTATCATAAATGCACAGCATAAAGTAGTAGTTACCACCTCTTCTAATTAATACAAAAGCAAGGATCTACAGGAAGCAAAGTTAAAGGGTTAACTGTGTCAACATACAATGAAATGTACTTTTATGTGAATATACTATTAAACGGATATTAGACATTCTTCATCAAGAGACTGCATTTTATAAATCCTCCAAATGGGGCCCGACATGTCACTGCCACCAATATTCCTTGGCCTTATAAGACCGTGACCCTCCAGTAAAGGTTTGGTTGCATTCAAGGGGCTGTCCTCTGCTTAATGAGCAGTGATTAACGAGCCTTGTTGTTTACACTCCTAGGTGAACCAGAATTATGAGCTAATTACATTGCCCCCCAGCCTACTCCCCTATGCCAAACACTATCACAACTATGTAATTAACACAGAGATATTAACGAGGAAGCTGGGCAGTGGTGTGACACACAGCTGTTTGAGCAAACAAATAAAACAAATAAAGCCATTCTAAAGATTCTATTACAGGCAAAACGGACTCGCCAGAAGCACATAAAAGCGGAGTGTAGTAGCTCGACAGTGTTCTCCCTAGAAAAAAAATTTTGGCTGGCAGGGAAATACTATACAAGATATGCACCTCAGGTCTCAGTAAGATCCAGTCAGGTCAGTAGCTTGATTTGCAGTTTTCATTGCCAAGTACACTGACAAATAGCAACAGGGAAAAGATACCACTAACTAAGGGATGTCTAGGAATAGTCACATTAAGACTGGTGGCACACGGTAAAATTCGGGGGAGATTAGTCGCCCGGTGACAAATCTCTTCTTCGGGCGACTAATCTCCCTGCAATGCCTTCCCACTGGCAAGAATACGATTCCCCGGTGGGATGGCAAATATAGCGCTTCAAAGAAAATTCTGTCAACTTCGGAAAACCAAAGTGATACGTATGCCATTCCGCCGGGGATTCATATTCTTGCCAGCGGGGAGGCATTGCAAGGAGATTAGTCACCCGAAGAAAAGGAGATTTGTCGCTGGGCGACTAATCTCCCCAAAATTCCTTCCCGCCAGCAAGAATGTGACTCGCCGGCGGGATGGCACTTGGATCTCTTCATTTTCCAAAGTCGACTCATTAGGAAACTTCGGGCAACTTCGGAAAGCCAAAGAATTCAGAGTGCCATCCCGCCGGCGGGAAGGTATTTCGGGGAGATTAGTCTCCCGAAGAAGAGATTTGTCACTGTTCAACTAATCTCCCCGGAATCTTGGCATATGTCACCACCCTTAAGCCTGGCATTTGTGCTGGGAAGAAGGTAGAAAGGGAGCTTGAACAGAACTATAAAGGGAAATTTTATTAAAAATAAAAGGAGGGGAGAAATCAGCAGAAAATAACATTCTATTCAAGAGAATGAAGGAAGAGCAAAATGGAATGCAGAATCCATGGTATGTGTGTGCAGTGTCAGACATTTGATCCGGCACTGCCCTCCCCCTTTCCATTAGCAGCGCGTGTGTGTATGTGTGTGTGTGTATGTGCACCAAGAAATGGAGGTGCAAACTCAAACAGATGGTAATCACTGGCAAAATATGCAAACAAATGAATGTGCACATATACCCCCCCCCCCCTCCCAAAGCTGTATACTTGATTTTGTGCATTTTAAAGTATTATTGTTTTTCCACTTGGTCTCCATGAAAATGAAAATAGTTTGATTGCATACAGACAAGGCAAGCATATTCCAACTAACACAGTCTAAAACAGAAAAACTAGTTTTCATACAGAAATAGTTCCAATGCCACAGCATTACTTGCTTGTATTTCTCAACAAAAACAAAAATAAGAGGTGTGAAGGTGAACAACACCTTTAATCCAAAAAAAATAAACAAAAAAAACCTACCTGTTTTCTCTTTAATTTCACAAAGAACGCTGAAAAGTGCAGGTTTCATCCTGTGGCAGTTTAAAGCATGTTTCCTATGAAGAAAGGAAAGAAAAATCATGTATTTAATAATTCACTGAGAACAGTACACCACATGTATATCACTGTTGAGCTGCAATTATTAATGTATGAATATTCTGCATCATTATAGATACTCATTATCCAGCCCAGCACATTTTTATCAGTGTTCGCTGTAGGACACCCCTCTGATTCCAGCAAAGTTGGTCTAATCTGCAATTATGAAAATTATGAGCAGTGATTAACACTTACTGTGATATGTATTAACACATTTATATGCCAGAGAGAGATATGGTGCCAAGCTCCCAGCATTTCTATGGGGCATAATTACCATTTCATACAAATATCAGCAAGCAATCCAACCATCACATGACAATTAAATGAGCCAAACTCTAGTGGCAGGGAAAAAGATAATTACAGGCACTGAACTGCCCATGCTAACTGTACAATGATCTCCAACATCTCTAACATTTTCAAAACAGGGATGTGGAGAGAAGGCAAGTAGGAGGGGACAAGAGGTAGGTATGTTGGGCACCAGTAGTCTTGGCCTGACCAAATGAAAACCTAACTTCTAGATAACTGAAGGTAACAATTTTGAGAGCACAGATTCAATATGCTCAGTTCAGTATTCTGACAAATCTTTGGTGCAGAATCATGCAACAATCAGGGGCAGATTTATCAAGGATCAAATAGTAAAATTCGAATTTCGAGTGTCAAAATGTACACATTAGAATTTTAATCCCCCCCTATTCCAGGAGTGCCCATACTTTATCAATGCGAGGTCTACTTTTAGTGATGTTGTCCCATTATGATCTACATCCATAATAGCATTGTTAGCATTTACATAACCTCACGAGGCAACTTCGAAAAACGAAGCGCCGCAAGTGCCATACCGCTGGCAATTTTTCATTATAGCCGGCGGGAAGTTAGGGGAAGGCAGTTCAGGGTAATCGTCGCCCCGAAGAAGAGGCGATTTGTCGCTGGGCGACTAAATCTCCCCGAATCTCCTTGTGTGCCCTTACCCTTAGACAAGCGGTTTGTGGACAGTGTCTTGAGATCTACTGATCACCAGCTGGTAGATCTGAATTTTTGGGTTGGAACCATTCAATCGAACATTAGCCATTCAAATTTTTTCTTAAATAACCTCCCAGGAGAATTGTGAGTATATTCGAATTTAAAAAAATTCTCATGAATTCGAAATTCAACCTTTGATTAATGGGATTGTGGTTCTGCTACACTGCCAAGTGCCAAAAATGCTTTCGGTTTTGGAGCAAGTAAGGACTGCAAAACCTAAGTGAGATTAATTGAGCATTATGATAACCTCAAACCATAGTATCAAATTTATCATTAATGTATGAAGAGGCAGGAACAGTGTCAGAACGGGGATGCCAGGGGCCCACTAACTCTTAAGGTGGCCATACACGGATAGATCCGCTCGTTTGGCGATGTCGCCAAACGAGCGGATCTCCCTCCGATATGCCCACCTTCAAGGTGGGCAATATCGGGCAGATCCGATCGTGGGCCCTAGGGCCCAACGATCGGATCCTAGCTCTCACAAACGGGCGGTCGGATCGCGGGACCGCATCAACGAACAGATGCGGCCGCGATCCGACTGGATTTTTAACCCCATCCGATCGAGATCTGGCCGACTTTCGGCCAGATCTCGATCGGGGAAGCCCGTCGGGGGCCCCCATACACGGGCCAATAAGCTGCCGACACGGTCTGTCGGCAGCTTTTATCGGCCCGTGTATGGCCACCTTTAGGCTGAGGACCCAATTTCCAAACTATTATACCTCCTCTACTCATTCTTTTCTCTACATACTATACTCTATTTTTCCATTGTTAAAGGGATACGGTCATGGAAAAACATGTTTTCTTCAAAACACATCAGTTAATAGTGCTGTTCCAGCTAGGGTTTCCACCTTTTCTGCAAAAAAATACTGGCCTTCCTATTTATTTATCTTTTTTCCCTATTAATAACATTGGGATCAACCATCATTTATACCGGCCAGGTGGCAACCCTAGTTCCTTTGTAATGTGACATGGGGCTGGACACATTGTCGGTTTCCCAGCTGCCCCCAGTCATGTGCCTTGTGCCTGCACAGGATGGAACTACTTTCTGGCAGGCTGTTATTTCTCCTACTTAATGTAACAATCAGTCTCAGTGGGACTTGGCTTTTACTATTGAGTGTTGTTCTTATTTCTACCAGGCAGCTGTTATCTTGTGTTAGGGAGCTGCTATCTGATTACCTTCCCCATGTTCTTTTGTTAGGCTGATGGGAGAGAAAGGGAGGGGTGTGATATAACTCCAACTTGCAATACAGCAGTAAAGAGTGACTGAAGACAGACAAGTCACATGACTGGGGGCAGCTGGGAAACTGTCAATATGTCTAGCCCCATGTCAGATTTCAAAACTGAATATAAAAAAAATCTGTTTGCTCTTTTGAAAAATGGATTTCAGTGCAGAATTCTGCTGGAGCAGCACTGCTAACTGATGTGTTTTGAAAAAAACAAGTTTTCCCATGGCAGTATCCCTTTAAGCCGCTTTGTTCCCATAAAGAAATAGGGAATAACCATGAAATAAGACAATTGGTTAGAAGCAAGAGGCCCACTGACACCTGGGCCCACCGGGAGTTTCCGTGGTATCCCGGTGGGCCAGTCCGACACTGGCCAGGAATGCTAATATCCAACTTGCTCCAACATGAAAGGACATGTTGTACTGTTCCCCCCAACATGATAGCACCTACATGTTTTACCTTTACAGCACAGGTAGGAAGCCTTCCTCGAGGAAAGAGGTGTTTGCACACTAAAGCTGGCCACAGACATGCAGATTTACCTTCATATCAGACAAACAGTCGTTCAGTGCCATCTCCAGACCTGCCACTAACCATTCAGATCAAATAAAGTAGTAAAAGAACAGACCAGACGATGTTCTGCCCCTACAGCAATCGGACAAAAGCGGTTGATAGATCGGCAATACATGAAGAGATATTATCGGTAGCCGACAAATCTTCTAACCGGTCAGACCGTCTGAACGTATGATCGCCATGGCACGAAAAATGCCCAGACACTCCACACACGGCCAAAAATCATTTGAAATGGAGTTTCATATGATCAAATCTTTGTGTCTATGGTCAGCTTTAGGACTATTTCAATTAACAGCATTTTACAGTAAGCAACTGAGGGAGGTAGTATAGGTCAAGTTATTTAAATCAATTACTCCATAACTTGCACTTGTTTGTTACTACACCAGCAAAATGTCATGTTGATGTCAAAACCTAAAATTCTATCGGGTTTTGTTTTATAAGCCCTAAGGCAAAGTGTTGCACAGGCTCCTTATGGAGAAACTCAAGCATTCCAGTTAAATGATCAGCAACAAGTATGAACTGACACCTTTATGCCTCTGGGCACGATTGCTCTATGCTAACAACAGCTAAAAAGTTGCAGAGCCAGAAAAAGAGGTAGAATTGTAGTGGCGTAACTTGATTTTTCTGGGCACCACAGCAAATTCAATTTAGGGCCCAAAAACATTAGTAAATTCACCTACTTTAACAACGATACATTGAAATTTCTCATTAATCAGGGCCTTACAGGGTCCGCTACACTTCTGTGCTGCAGGGACTGCTTGCTCCGTGGCTTTGACATAAACAGCATTTTGCATTATTTTTGTCATTATTATTGGGACACTTGCTTAATATACAATTTCATATAATGTGCGAATTACATTCATTCCTATTTTGTTCTTACTTGTTGATAATAGTGATCATAAAACTTACACCCAAGCCCATAAAGATAAACTGGGGCTCAATCTTGGCATAGCCAATGTCTGCCAGCCTAATCAACTTTTACGAGTACAATAATTCAGAATTCATTGTGTGTTTAGCATAGACATACAGCTGAAAGCACTTCCAAAATATGTATAAATTGTATGGATGCACCGAATCCACTATTTTGGATTCGGCCAAACCCCCGAATCCTTTGTGAACGATTCGGCTAAATACTGAACCGAATCTGAACCCTAATTTGCATATGCAAATTAGGAGTGGGAAGAGGAAAAATGTTTTATTTCCTTGTTTTCTGGCAAAAAGTCACGTGATTTCCCTTCAGCCGAATCCTTCTGCCAGGCTGGATTCGGTTCAGCCTGGCAGAAGGATTCGGCCGAATCCGAATCCTGCTGAAAGGCCGAATCCTGGCCGAATCCCGAACCGAATCCTGGATTCGGTGCATCCCCAATAAATTGTTTATACGTTAACCAATCCAGGATAAAGCCTTTTCACAAACATAGAACATAGGTTACAATAAGGGGCAGATTTATCAAAATTTGAGATTAGAACTCACCACAGAAAAACTCACCGGTGTTCTATTCATTCCTATGGGATTTTAAGCACAGTATTTACTATTCAAATGAGGAGTTCTAACTTTCACCCATTGATAAATACAATTCCAAAAATCCCATGAGAATGGGTGAGTTATTTATTGAACTCTAAACTTAATAAAGCAGCCCTACTATCTAAATAGGATTTAGTGGCTACAGAGTATAGGAAGGGAACGGGATGCTGCAACAAAAACCCAACAAAATTCCTTCCCAATGTAGACAGGGCTACCTGCAACGATTTGCACGATTCATTGAACTCATGTTAAAGGAACATTAACATGAAAAAATGAAAGTGTTTTAAGGAAATGACAATATAATGTGGGTTTGCTTCAGAAACTCTACTATAGTTTATAAAAACAAGCTGCTGTGTAGCCATGGGGGCAGCCATTCTAGCTGTAAAAGAGGAGAAAAGACACATGATACACAACAGATAAGTTCTGAGGAATCCTATTGTAAACTACAGAGCATCTTGAGCCTTTTCTTCTTTTCCAACTTTGAATGACTGCCCCCATGGCTACACAGCAGCTTGTTAATATAAACTATAGTAGAGTTTCTGAAGCAAACAGCAGTTTTACCAGTGCAGGGCAACAGTACATTATATTATCATTCCTTTGTAACACAATTTTTTGGTTTTACTGTTCCTCTAACCTAGGGTTTATACTGCCCCTTTAAGCCAGTCATACACACCAGAGACCTCTGGGATCCAAAGAAGAAAGCCAAATGAAAAAGCCGTGGCACATGTCACATGGGCCAGTATTTTATATGGTGACATCCATGATTCCACAATGCCCCAGTTGAATCACGGAGCCTTGCATTTCTCAAAACCACTGGTTCTGTACAAACGTTCCTATTTAAAGCAATAAATAGGAAATTGTGGGACATTTCTCCATGGAATGAAACATACAATTGAATACAAAGTACAGTAGCTCAAGTTACACACTGTGCTTCCGTGACAGGGGACTTTGAGAACCAATAGGACATATTGTATCCACCCTTATTCAACAACTTATAAACTAGAATAACATATACAGTACATTTGTAACAATCTTGCTAAACAGCATGATCTTTTGGCTGACTCAATGTAACCCAAAGAATAGCGGAAGGATGGGGCTGTGCACTTGATTTTTTCCCGGGGTTGTAAAAAAAAAAAAAAATAATAATAATAATAATAATAATAATAATATGAAGAAAAAAAAAATTATGTTTTCTTCAAAGGAATGGTAGCGACCATAATGATATCCTCAGTTGAGGCATTTAAACATAAATCATTACAGTTAATTTATGATTAAGCACCAAAGATGCTCTTTTACTGAAGTCTATAGGGAATGCACGAATAAAGGTTATTACACGCACTATAAACAATTAAAATAGAATAGATATTTTGTACACACATAATCAGCTAGGGGAACATGCATTTTTCTCTATTTCAAGGGAAAAATTCATAGAAACCATTCACAAAAAAAGGCCAGATTTAATCTATAATAAATATCAGCAGTGGTAAATGTGTGTGGGATGAATTATTTAAAAAGCTTGTTCTAACAATTTTTTCCCCATTTTCCTAGGAAATTAATTGGATTAGCACGACTGTACCATTAGGTAGCATGCACCTTCTCAAAATAAATATATATATCCAGGCGATTGTACATTTTAAAGGCTGACAGAGAGGCAAATACCAGAGTAGCAAGATGACTGCCTGAAGAAAAGCAAATTGTAGGTCCTTTGAACTTTTCTGTTTTCAGAGGTAGAATAGAATTGAAATTATACCCAGGAAGACTGCAGCATACAGTGCAATTAGAATCACAAAAGCCTTGAAAGCACATCACAGATTATAACAAAAGCCTATGTTTTCTCTAATCGTGTAATGTCAACAAGAGCGCCTAAAAGCCAGGCAATCTGTAGACTTAGCCTTTTTCAGTGCAAAGGGCTCAATTATTGGCTTGTATTATACTTATAAAGTAAAATTATACAGAGTAGCTTAATAGTAATAAATACAGCCGTGCTTATCAGTAATGTAAGTGCAAGGCCTAGTGAGCTGCATGGGATAAATGACATCATTCTGGTCATGTTATGAACTAATCAATGCTCTTATTGAGATGCGGTTTATAGGGTAGATCAAGTGCAGCGATTATGCTTAGCATTTATAAGTGATGCAGGGGGAATGTAGTAGTGCAGAAAGAAAGGCATTCTTATGATTTCTAGAAGCAGATGGAGGAGTTTATTTAACCAGTGCTGTACCAGGAAGGACCTAATGCTTTGCAGCTGCTGTAAAGTTAGCAGTCTGAGATCCAGCAGCTTGCAGAGACTATTCAAATGCACATGGAGAGAATATCAAATTCATGTTGAAAAGGCTACAGTCTATTTTAAAAATCTCTAAACTGAAATGGATTTTAGACTACAAGAGTTGGTGTGTGTGTGTAGTAATAAAAGCATAGCTACCACATAATTCTGAGTGTTGTAGTACATCAATAGCACATTACAATGAACTATAGGACAAAAGCATAAGTGGGCTGCATATGTTTAGCCCTAACTAACACAGCAAAACAGTACTCTTGTTCTTACAGGACCAGTAATTGTTTCTTTTTAACGAAAAAAAACACCAACACAGTTTAAACCTAATTTGCAAAGCTTTTATTAAGAAATTACTTACCGATTCTTCGTGCAGCTCTCGATTTCTCCTCCCTGGCTATCTCCTATAGAAGGCAGGGAGGAGAAATCGAGGGCCACACGATGGATCGTCGCCCCATCAGAAGAGGAGCGCATGCAGAGAATCGCTAAGTAATTTCTTAATAAAAAGCTTTGCAAATTAAAAGTTTAAACTGTGTTGGTGTTTTTTATTTTCGTTAAAAAGAAGAAATTTTTTTTTTCAAAATGGTATTTGGAGTCTTGAAGCTCAGTAATTTAGGTGCAGACTCTAAAATGTTACAATTTTGCAACATTTAGTTGATACATTTCTCAGCAGCATCTCTGGAGTATTAGCAATTATTGTATCAATTCTAACACCTGCCTGTAATGAAACCCAGGGATTCAGCTCAGCAGGGAGAGATAAGAAATGTATCAATTTAGAACAGTTTACAGGGTCGGCGACCCCCATCCTCCCAGGACTGCTTCAGAAGGTGAAAAAAAAAAAAAAAAGACACTTGACACTTCAATATTAGAAAAACGGTGACACATAGAAAATAGAAATTCATTGAAAAAAGTCAATTTCTGGTGCTCTATCTGAAAACAACTAGTTGTTTGAAGGTGAACCACCCCTTTAAAAACTGTTTAGGGTACAATAATGGGTCAACATGTGTGTACTCATGCTCACAATGAAAACCAGCAGCTGTGATTAAAAGATACTGAATTTGGTTCCGTCTACAAAAAGTTAAGAAACTTAACAAGGACTAAAAATTTAAATTAAAATACTTTTCACAATGACTATATTGGAATGACCAAGATATATATTCAAGTGTCATCTACAGTATTAATAGAGAACAGTGGTATACTTGAATATCAGACTGGAGCTTTATATTATATACAGTAGACAGTCAATGGACACAGAATGAAGAGGGTTAAAGGGCATTGTTCACAAGAGCTAACAGTCTAAAGAGAGGAGTATTGCTGCTAAAATAAGTGGATAAGTTAGGCGGCAGCCATACTTGTTTAACAGCCTAAAGGGGAGGAGCTTGTAAATAAACAGAGCTACACACATCTTTATCATAAATGCCAGGAGGAAGATTTTAATATCCCTGGTAAGGGAGCTCCTTAGATTAGTCAAACCCAAAGCTAAACCTATAGAGAATGTTTGGAATGAGGATTTTGGTTACGTTATAACAGGTAAGTTTAGTGCTAAGCAATGGCTAGGTCTGAATGATATAATGTGACTTGTGTTGTGCAGTTCTTTGGAAACAAACATGTGAATATCTCTGCTCAGGAACAGATGTTGCTTTGGCCTTATACTTTGTATCACAGAAGGGATTTAAAGGATTGCTAAACACTGAGTTCTAAAGAGAAATCTGCAGGAAGTGTGCATAAAGGTTACACTTATAATCTAATTTGTGCTGTCCATACATATTTAAGGGTCTGCCCACACTAGCATATTCGGGGAAATTAGTCGCCCCATCTCCCCGAACTGCCTTCCCCCTGCCCTCCGCTGGCTAAAATGAAAATAGCCTGGGGGAAGGCACGCGCAGCACTTCGCTTTCCTGAAGTCGCCTCAAGAGGAAACTTCGGGCTACTTCGGAAAACGAAGCGCCACGAGTGCCATGCTGAAGGCTATTTTCATTTTAGCCGGCCGAGGGCAGGGGGAAGGCAGTTTGGGGAGATAGTTGCCCCGAAGAAGGGATTTGTCGATGGGGCGACTAATCTCCCCGAATCTACTCGTGTGGCCAGACCCTACGGTAAGGTCACACCAGGAAATTCGGGGGGTTTAATCGCCCGGCGACTAATCGTCTCTTCTTTGGAGCGACTAATCTCCCCTTCTTTGGGGCGACTAATCTCCCCTTCTTTGGGGCGACTAAACGCTTCCCCCTACTAGAATTATAAAACGCCTGCGGCATGGCACTCGCGGCGCTTCGTTTACAGAAGATGCCTCACGATGAAACTTCGGAAAACGAAGCGCGGCGAGTGCCATGCTGCAGACGTTTTTTCATTCTAGCAGGTGGAAGACGGGGAAGCAGTTCAGGGGGAGATTAGTCGCCCCAAGGAAGAGGCGATTAGTAGCCCCTGAATCTCACAGTGTGACATTACTTTAAATGATCCACGTTATACAGAAACAAGCACCAGGTTTTATAGAAAACTCACTGAAAATAGTTCTAATCCAACCTACTGCCCCAGGTTAAACTATAACTCACAGCTGTCGTTGTACAATAAAACCAGGGGACATAGCATGGTGGTAGGTTTATATCTGTAGGTACCATAATCCCTAAACGTATCTGTATGCCGTGATTATTCAGATGGACTACATCTCCCAGCATCTCCAGTAACCATTCAAATGTTAAAGCGTAGGGGGCACTAAGTTTAGAAGATGTGCTGTGGGGGAGCTGCTGGCGCCGGGTAATGGGGTCTGCTGGGCAAAGGGCACAATACAGGCTCCTAGAGACACAAAGGCCTCTTCTCCAGCAGCACCTAACCTCACCCCCTCCCTCTTGTACTCACTTTGCCTGGGCTTCGTCAAGGCTTTGGTCAGTGATAGTCATGATCTGTTGCAATATGTCGCCGATATCCTGTTTCCGGGGCTCCCCATTGTCCGCTGGGGGGTCGTGCATAGAATGAGGAGTGAGAGTTTGGGGTCCCCCATGGATGGGGAGTCCTGGAATCCCCACCCCCCTGGCCTGCATCAGCCTGCCTTGTTCATCCATCTGAGCAGCAGCAGCGACTAATCGCTCGCCTCCTGTTTTTATGTCTTTCTCACTTGTCCCCTCAGCTCTGTCTCCTTATGCAACTCCCCCTGCCCTTCATAGAAGTCTCCTCCTGCCCCGCCGAGTCCCTTCCTGCTCTACTGGTCGCTCTTCCACCATGCGATCTGCTTGCGAGGAATTCGTCTGCTCTCCCAGCAGCGCCTATGGACGCGAGTATACAGATCGCTCCCCTCCTCCTCGCGCCCACACTTCCTTTCTCCTCCTCCTCGGCCAGATCACTCAGGGTTGCGCCGGCTAAATGGCTAAAAGCTCGGACACAATCGCGCAATCCCGCTTCGCGTTTTTTTTCTGGGATCCCTAAGAGCCCGTAGCGCTGTATTGAGGAGTGTAAAATGGTGAATAGTTCGGGAGGGGGAGGAGAGAGGGAGGAATGTTCTTGTCCTGCCTCTCCCCTTTCTTAGGGAATATCATAGCTCACTGCTGCCCCCTCTCAGCTACTCCCTCGTCTTTCACTGGCTTGATCGGTCTGTCCCCTCCTGCTGCACGCTGACCACCTCTGACCCTTTATAATGCTGGTGTACTACAACTCTGACAATGCCTTTCTGCACTAGCGTCAGTGTCCAGGCCTGGATTTGTGGAAAGGCCACCTAGGCCCAGGCTGCAGGATTTTAGAGGGCGGCATGCTGTCCCACCACACTCACACTTGGTTCACATAGGGTTGCCACCAGCCAGTATTTTACCAGGTAAAACACCCGCCAAGGCCGGGGCCGGTATTACAAATTTACCGGCAATGTAGCTGCCCAAAAACGGAACTAGAGGGGGGCGGGCCCTGGCGCAGGACGCGCAGCCGGGCCCCCGCCCCCCTCCGTAAACCCGGAAGTGGCCGCCGAACATGCGGCGGGCGGACTGCCGGGGGGCCCTGAGGGGGTGCGGGCCCTGGCCCACTCGCACCCCCTGCTCCCCCGGTAGTTCCGCCCCTGTAGCTGCCGGTAAATATATAATATCCCTAACTAAAGCCCTTGGCCCGCCCCAATCTGCTCAAAAGTTACCTTTTTTTCTGCCGCCTGGCCATTCGCACACCATGACCCTGCCCCCTTTGATATCATGCCACACCCCCTTTGATGTCACACCCCACCCTTTTTTTACCGCCCCCAGCACCGGCCTGGTGCAAATTTTATTGAGAATTGGCAACCCTACTGGCGATGCACAGGAGAAACCATCATTTTCTAAATTTCCCGTACACCAATCACCATTGCTCTGGTCCTGATGATGAAAATTTGCAAGAATAAAGGGGAGGGGACAGGGGCGACGAACAGCAGCAGGCCTAGGGTTGCCCGCTATTTAAATACGACCCTGTCAGTGTCGAACTTGGACACCAGGGGCCAGGCCCGGACTGGCAATATTTGGGTTCTGGCAAATGCTAGAGGGGCTGCTGTATGTTTCCGTAGAAATTTACCATATAGTGGGCTGGTAGGAGGCTGTTTGGGCCTCTGTGTACTTGGAATGGCAGGGCCTAGTTTGACTCCCAGTCCAGGCCTGCCAGGGGCCCACCCAAAAACCTATTCTCAGTACTATTATCTTCCTCTCCTCACACGGTCCGTTTACTAAAGCACGGTAAAGATATGCGCACACATTATAGACAAATTTGTTTTCGCCACTTTACTAACCTGCGGTAAATATAAATTTGCTAATTTTCTTGCGCAAGAATATGTTTTTCGCCGCAGTTGCTGAAAATAACGCTACGTACACATTAAGGGTAAGGACACACTGGACGATTTGTCACCAACGTTTTAAAAAAGTAAATCGCGGCGACAAGACGATCGTCTTTTTTGAACAGACGATTCACAGCGACTATTGGCACAGAGCGATTTGTATCCCATTACTCTGTGCGGTACGTGCTCCACCCAAACCGGAAACGGTTTATGCTTCCCGCTGTAACCTGGCGTTTTTGCGTTCTTGCGTCATTGCGTTCGCATTGTAATTTGAATACAATTGCTGCTACTTATCTGTATGTGTGTGCGTGTCTAGGAGATTTTAGTGCTTTTATAAAGTACATGCTATTTCTGATAAATCGCTCGGAAAAGGGTCTCGGTGCTTTTGGAGCTACAGGCGATTCACAAACGCGCTGTGGGCACAGGAGCTGGCGTCTTTCATTTGTTTTTGTTCAGAGACAAAACGAGCGATATGTCGCCGCGATTTGCTTTTTAAAAACGTTGGCGACAAATCGTCCAGTGTGTCCTTACCCTAATTCCTGGTTTACTATTACAGTTTTGCTAATGAAGGTGAATTGCCCTTTAAGCTGTGAGACTAACTCCCAAGGTAACTGTTATCTTATATTGTTACAATTACTTATTTGCTTATCTCGAAATTGTTACAAAAGTATCTTATCTGCTGCTGTGGCAGTTCTGGGCTCTCTGCCAAAAGCCAATTAATTTAGAAACTTAGAAAACTGAACTTTCCAGTACAAACGAGGGACTGCAGGTTGAGCTGTCAAAAGAGACTGTCCCTCTGAAAATGGAACAGTTGGGAGGTATGCCGCCTGACTGATAAAAATGATGGTTGATCCCAATGTTATTAATAGGGAAAAAAGGTAAATATATAGGAAGGCCGGTATTTTTTTCCAGTAAAAGTGGCAACCCTAGGGCCAACAGACACCTGGGCCAGGGGTGTAACTAAAGAGGAAGCAGACCCTGCGGCTCCAGGGGGCCCAGGAGGTATAAGGGGCCCCATCAGGCCGTAATTAATGAGCGGGGGAGGGGTTGTGGCAGGGTTGGCGGGGGTTGGCAGCAAATTTTGGCACCGTCGTCCAATTTTGGGGCGTCAGCGTCCAATTTGGCGCACCTCGTTTTTACGCACTAGGCTCGGTAGCCCAGTGCGGGAGTGTCCGTGACCCACTTTTGGGCCGCGGCCCGGCGGTTAGGGACCCCTGCTCTAGTCTCAACATCTCTGCATTTCTGCCTCTGGCCTCTTTTCTTCCTGTAGAGATCAGTGCATACTTGGTACCCACTGAAGTGCCATAGGTACAAACTGAGCACACTTAAGCTGGCCATAGACGCAAAGATCCGATCGTATGAATCAACGTACAATCGGACTTTCCCATCTCCCAACCCTCCACTAACCATAAAGATCAAAGTCTTACCACTCCGATCAAATAAAGTAGTAAAAGAACAGATCAGCCAATGTACTACCTCTGACAGCAATCGTACGATAGTTATGTCTGACAAAGCTGGTGACAGTCTCCCACTGAAAATCGTACGATCGGCAATACACGCAGAGATATTATCGGCAGCCGACAGACATTTTCTAAGCTGTCCGATCGACCAAACGACCGATCTCCGCCAGATGAAAAATGTCGGGACTCTCCACACACGGTCCGAAAATCATACGAATCCACGATTCGTACAATCGGATCGTTACGTCTATGGCCAGCTTTACATGCTAACAGTGTCAGAGGTAGAAGGTCAGCGACAGACATGAAAGGAGGCCTTACATTTAATTTCATGAGACTGTGGAGACTGCAGACATGTCCAGTAGCCCATAACTCACTCACAAACATGTACACTGCATACTCTATGGAACATGACAATATGTGGTTCTACAAGTATGAACAGCCTGATTTAATAACTAGCAGTGATGGGCAAATTAGTCCCATTTCGCAAAAAATCTGAAACGGTGAAAAAAACGGTGTCAATTTTGACACCGGCGTTAAAGTCAATGGGCGTCCGAATAATGTTGACACGCAACGGTTTTGACGCGCGTGACTTTTTCAACGCGCTTCCAAATTTTTTTGATGCTGGCGAATTTTCGCAGCAGTTTCCCAAATCTATCCGTCGGTGATGAAACGGGGAAATTCGCTGCTAATTTGCGCCTGCCGAATTTATTTGCTCATCAATAACAATTAGTACTAGATGAATAAGTCTAGCAAGACTAGTGACCCTCTTCAATAAGCACTGGGTTTATCTGATGAACAAAGAAACGTTATTGGCTGTCTCCTTAGCCCCTAAAACTATTTTGGGTTTTCCTAGGTTGTTCATGGTGGTTTGACAATTAGGTTAATGTGCAAGACACCACTGTGTTGCTATTATCCTGAGTTATATGAAATATTGTAATGAAACAAATTAAATAATTTGATCAGGATATTTTGGGAGTTGATGGGCAGAACCGTATTACTTATTCTGGCCTATTCCCTGCATTTGTCTTTGACCAGAAGCTCAGCATCCAAGGAAAGCCAAGTGTTCCATGGAGAATACAGTGTTCTGTTGACACTCACCTGCTTTTAGCGATATTATTGCATGGTCTCATCTCAATAAGAAGTCACCCACCTGACTTAAAATCAAAATGATATCTAAACCCAATCTCTTAGCAAACAGAAAACAAAATAATGCTATTTAAGTATATGGCAGCTGATTAAAAGAATTTATGAATAAAGGGAACATCTGGTAATTATGAAATACATTTAATGGGCCTGCTATTTGTTAACTAGTCACAGCAGCTATGTGTAGGCTTCCTTTATATATGACATACATTTTGTGCATCTATGTGCATAGATACATGTGATACATTCTGCTTTATGAGAACAAGATTATAAATATTATGCTGGTTGAAGTGTTTGAATGCTCACAAAGTACTGTATGACATGGCATCTAGGTGCACATACCCCTCGAATTTCAAGGGTTAAAAAACGACCCTTGAAGTAAAATCCTTTTAAGGATTTTAGCGCAAAAGCTTCGATCGAACGATCAAATAAAAATCGTTCGAGCGATTTTAAGTGATCGATCGAATGATTTTTATTCAACTAAAAAAAAAACGTAGAAAAGTGCTGGGGAAGTTCCCCATAGGCTAACATTGCACCTCGGTAGGTTTAAAGTGGCGAAGTATGGCAAAATATGAAGTCAAAGTATTTCTTAAAGACGAATGGTCGAACGATTTTTACTTTGAATCGTTTGAATCATTCAATTTGATCTAATTCAATCGAATTTGACCAATTCGATGGTCGAAGTACCCAAAAAAATCCTTCGAAATTTGAATATTTTTCCATTCGAAATATTCACTCGAGCTTAGTAAATCTGCCCCATAGACTCACATACAGACAGGTGTAGTTAAAAGTAGGTTAAATACATATTTGCAAGGTAAATTCAGTCTTACGCATTTCATGCTATATCAAAGCCTTTGTTTTAGGATGTTATTAAATGCAGGGTAGATCCCTACACAACTTTCTTGCCTTGCTTTATTGGGGCAGTCAATGAGAGAAACCATTGCATGCTGGATTTTATAGCAATCATTGCTCCTGTTTGGAGAGGTCCCCAAAGTGTTTGAGAGTGTCATATCATTGCCTTTGCGCAATATCCAAAGACTTTGTTACACAGCTACATATGTTTCAGCAAAAAGCATCTTTGGTCTACAAATGTAAACAGTTGAGCCTCTGGGGTATACTTCCCTGATGTGCTCCATCTGCCCAGTGGTCTATTGTAGCAAAGAGCAGGTGTTCACGCTGGAAATGTGATCATTTACCATGACCTCCGCCCACCTCACTTCATTTAAGGCAAAGGAATGAAAACAATTACCAGGACTGTGATACTTGAAGCTTTGTATTATATGACCATACCAATGCCTTTCTCTGATTCCTTCTTTTTTTTTTATTTTTCCTTGCTTACTATTCTTATATTTATATAAGATATACTGCATTACCAAACCTTTCAAGAAAATCCACAAATCCCGGTCATTTGCATATAATAGCTGTAAGACTCTTCTCTTGCCTCTTCTGCTAAGTTCCTGCGCAGGCGCCCACTTCCAGGTCTTGACGCTTGCGTCCAGCGTCATGATGTCATCAGCAGGCGCGTATTCGACTTTTGGCGCCAAGAAACCCCTAAAAGGCACAGTCTCCATTTTGGAATTTGCCCAAGCTGGTTCCAGTTTATCTGTTCCTGCCGAAGCGTTTTGATCCTGTTTGTGAATTCCTGGTTTTGACTTTTGCCCGACTTGTGACTACGATTCCTGCCGCCTGTCTTGAACTTCTTGCCTGACTCTGACTATGTCTTCTCTAAATCCTTGCTGGTACTTAATTTATGGACTTCTTACTCACTCCTTGACAGTTTCCGCAGCAGAAAGCCCGGGGTCCCAAAAGGGCATCGGTGAACACCGGAACCCACAGGGTAGCCCTGTGCGTCTGAAAGTACCACTGCTGAACAAGGTTCCTGATAACGTGCATCTTATTGTGAATTAAAAGGCTATCAGGAATTACGGATGACCATTCGAATACAGAAGGGCATAGACTACATTCCCTAATGTAGGTCATAGATATTCAAGGTAACTTCTAATATCCTTGACAATAACAAACAGCACTTTTTCCCACAGTACATAGTAACTTAAAAAATACCCAGTTGATCCATCTTGTCTGACTAGTAAAAAAGTGCTTCATTCTATTTGTGATGCCTTTCATATTCCTTTAATATAAATGCCATTTTTGACAAAAAGAAACAATATTAAATATATGAATTTGTACTTTAAGATAGGTAACCTGTTAGCCCCTGCTATATGTCTTGGAATTCCACTGTGTGCAACCCTATTGCTGTACAGCTTTTGGGAATTCCATTGTAATGAATTTATAACAGCTGGGACTTCACACTGAACATACCTGTTAAGGTGGCCATAGACGTTAACATTTTTAAAAGATTGTTTCCTTATCGTAGGGCCAAGCTTTTCTTGAAACAATCTTTTAAATGTACAATTTGTCCAAAAAGACAGTTTCAAGTGATAAAGTCTAGTTGGATCCAAGAAACTGTGGGTAGCTGCCTAGCCCTGCAAACAATTGGACAATGGATAAATTTCACTGTGACTGATGAAAAAATCTGCCCAATGGCTTTTCTGACCGATGTGTAAATCGTTAGATGCACAATCGTTCTGTGCCGACTAACCTCATGATAATTTGACCGATATATCAAATTGCACTAAAATCTGTTGATAAAAGAACAGTAACACCAAAAAATTAAAGTGTTTTAAAGTAGGGCTACACCGAATCCAGGATTCGGCTTGGGATTCGGCCAGGATTCAGCCTTTTTCAGCAGGATTCGGATTTGGCCGAATCCTTCTGCTTGGCCGTAATACAAATTTCAAATTCTGCAACGTATTCACTAGTTATTAGTCATTACAGTTTCCATAAATGCCAGCTTGTAACACTGCAATAAGAGTGGTATAAATAATACCGCCACATGAAGATTAGTGACATTGGTCACTGATGTTGGGGATCTGGTCTGCCTTACAGTTAGCATTCTAATTCCCACAGATGGTAAATTGGGTTGAGATCTGGATCTGTGCAGGCCAATCAAGTGCTTCCACTGACAAATACCCAGCCCTCAAGCCCCACCCCAGATTCCGCCCACACCACAGTTAAAAGACCACACAGACATCAGCGCTAAAAAATGGCAACCCCTCCCCCACACAAGTTATAAAAAGCCATTGATGGTCAGGGCCTCCTAAAAGTTTTTTTAAAAAAATTGGTGGTCAGTGCCAGGGCCCCCCATAAAAGTTTTTCAGGGCGCTCATAAGTTAAAAAAAATGTTGGTTCCAGGCCCCCCTTACAAGTTAAGAAAAACATTGGGGCCCGCGGAATATTTTTTTAAAAAAAAAACAGTGGTGGCAGGTGCCTATATACATTGTTGGCTATGGTTTTAAAAAAATAAAAAAAACACATTTGTGTTTAGTAGAACTGAACTCATGGCTTTAAGACTTCAAGTTTGGCTTCTTTCGTGACTTTGGGTGTTTTCGCTGTTTCAGGACTTCAAGTTCGGCTCTTTTCATGATTTCGGGTCTCTTCACAGCTTCGAGACTTCAACTTCGGCTCGTTTCGTGGCTTTGGGTCTTTTAGCGGCTTCTGGCAGTTCAGGTCTTCGGCTCCTCTGGACTTCATCGGTTCAGGACTTTGGAAGAGGCGGCGCGGCTTCAGCGCTGTCAAGAGGGGCTATTTTGAAAAGTGCAGCACTGCCAGGCCCCCTTTAGGCCCGGGCCCGGTACAGGAGTACCCCTTGTGCCCCCCTGAAGTTACACAAGAAAAAATGAGTAAAAACTTTACAACGTTTTCATGCTGTTTTTGACACATCGAAGCATGGCAATGTGTGGTGTATTAGTCTACTGTTTACACAGCATAATAAATATGCCCCTTAGGGTAAGGGTACACCTGGCTATTCAGGGAGATTTAGCCTGGCCTGGCAATTAATCTCCCCGAACGGCTTCCCCCTGTCTTCCACTGGCTATAATGAAAAAACGCCTGCGGCATGGCACGTGCGGTGCTTCGTATTTCAAAGTTGTGACTAAATCTCAGCGAATCGCCAGGTGTGCCCTTTCCTTACAGTTCTACACCTAATGCTAAGGATTACACATGGTGATGCTAAGCTTGTGTGATCCTAAAATATATACCATGATGTTGCCATATATACATTGCATCAGTGATAAAACATTTGTCATGTTAGTAGAGTTCACTATATCAGTAATTTCCTTGTTTGGTTCTTTACAGTCACATATATTGTTTCTGTTGTGTGTGACACCGTGTTTATTCTTTCTTTTGCTAATAGATAAAGGATTATGGTATAATGATAAGGTAATGATTGGCTATTGGCAGAATTAGTGCTGTTTGTTTGTTGGATTAGGACGGAGCATGATCTAACTGATTAGTCCCCCCCCTGTCGACCCAGTTATCTCCTCATTTATTTTTCTTAGGTTTTCAAGATGTTAGCTTAATCAGTTATGGTGTGAAGGGGGGAAGTGACCCTCACAACTGTTGATTTACACTTGAAATAAAACAGATCAAGGGGGAGGGCGAATGAAAACAAAAAGGCGGGAGAGAAAGCCACCTCCCTAGTATGTTCAGGGCTCCGTGTTAAAACATGGGGACACCAAACAGTCAGGGACAATAGAACAGAAACAGCAAGCTCAGTAGCAGCCGGGGACCAAGGAGGGGGTCCTTACTGTGTGCAATTTTAATAAGTGTGCAAAACTGTTTTGGGGATCCAACTCCCAATTACTCATTGTTCTGCTGCTGCACAGATGTGTAAGGGTGCAGAATGGAACAGCTAATGTGTAAGACAGGATCAGAGAGAAAATGGCCTCATGTAATGTGCATGATGTGCTCTAAACTCTGCCAGGAGAATATATTTATACACCACCTATTGTAATATATAAAAAAATTATAGGAGCCATTTTTTTGCACTTTTCTCCCTGCATCCTGTCGCAGGCCTCTGTACTCTGGTTTGGCCTGCATTAGGCTGAACAGGGGCCTGCCTTTCAACAGGGGCAGGCGGGGAAGGCACAAACAGTCAAACAGTCAATGGTGGAACTACCAGGGGATGCAATTGCACCCAGGTTCCACCCACTTGGGGCCCGTTGGATGCTCGCTTTGACGCAAATCCAGCATACAAAATTTGCTTTTAGGAGGAGGTGGGGGCTCAGATGCATGGCCTGCACCCGAGCCAAGGAATTCTGCCCCCCCCGTTGCGGGCACCGCCAAACCATAGACCGGTGACCTTGGTTACCAGTGGAAAAACTGGGAATGGGTTCTTTCCCACCTGGACACCATCAGCTCAGTTGCAATGCTGAAACAAGGTATGCTGTTGGTAAGGAGAAGGGGTACAGTGTTAGGAGTGTTTGGGTCCGTGAGACACAGGTCACACTACTGCTCTGTAAGTAAAGCATCAATGTAGTTTTTCCAGTGCTCCGTTTCATAAATGGGCACTGTGGGTTGAGTGTAATTCATCAGACGAGGCTATTGATGTGCAGGCTGATCCAAAACTCACTGGATCAGCAAGTCTTTTGGGTTTGAGTTGAAATCTGGATAACTGTTGTAGCCTTGGGTTGGTTGGGAGTCAGACTGGGGAAGTGCACTTCTCCTCTTCTCCTGAAGATTGCCAGTCTAGGAACCAGAAGCACATGCAGAAGTAGTGTATTGCGGATTAGGTTCGAGTGCACATTACGGTTGGTTGTGGGTTAAGTTTTTCCTGACCCACACGTCACTAGAGCAGGCTGACTGACAGAATGTTGCTGTGTGCAATTTGCAAGTATCGGGCATTTTGACTAAAACTAAAAGGGATAGTAAGGATTATGGCAAACTAGGCATTTTGGCGAAAGCACCTAGTGGCAGATTTCCAAATATTTAACATGTTTTCCCCACAGAACTTTAAAATAAAAATAGTGCTCTTCCAAATGTTTGAATATTGATGAAAAGTCCTGAACAACTATTGTTTTCTAAATGTGTTTTTCCTCTATTTAATACATTTCCTTGTTTGTTTGTTTTTTTGCTTAAAAGTGAGCAATGTCACTGAACATGTTTTAATAATGGCATAATAGATTATTATTATTATTATTATTATTATTATTATTATTAATAATAATAATAATAACAATACATATTTTCTTATAATGTATATTATATACAAGAATGTTTTGCTCTGCAGGAAACTTTCATTTTTTTTATACATTTCCTTGTTTTTTTTTTGCTTAAAAGTGAGCAATGTCACTAAACATTTTTAATAATGGCATAATAGATTATTATTATTATTATCATTATTATTAATAATAATAATCATAATACTAATCATAATAATAATAATAATCATAATAATACTAATAATAAACAATAATAATAATAATAATAATAACAATAATACATACATATTTTCTTATTTTCTTATAATGTATATTATATACAGGAATGTTTTACTCTGCAGGAAACTTCCTTTTTTCTAACCCATGTTAAAAACAGCGAAAAGGTTTGGGTTTTTTTTCCCAGTGTTAGAAAATCTGCCCCCTAGTGTGAAATTTCCCTAAATGCAAATTCTCTACAGTGAGAATTGAATAGTGGCATAGATTGTTTGTGCAAATTGATCTACAGCAGAAAAACAGTGTAAGGGCCCTTACGCACTTGCGTCCCCCTGCCTGTGTTCCACCACAGGGGAGCTCAGAAACAAACTGTGTTAAGGGCCCTTAAAGTGCTGTAAAAGAAATTGCATATTTATATACTTGCGTATTTCTCCCTACACATGATTTTACCCATCCATTATTTAAAAAATGTCAGCAGTATTTATAAACACCTGTATTTATTTGCTGTTATTTATATGATTCTTTTGCACCACCTCAGACCTCGGTTTACCTATTCAAGACAATGGGAAAAGAGCAGCAAAATATGTGCGACATAAGAAGCAGTATAAAAAAACAGCATTAAGAACAATATTGTGTTTTAACAATTTTCAAGCGGCCTCTCCTCTATGCCCTGAAATATGTAATTGTATAAAATCAAAATACAGCAATATGCTGCATTGTACTCTGTGTAGTCAATTGCCCCAAAATGTACTTGCACTGCAATAAGTGCATTCAGTGTCATGACTAGTTGCTGTCAGCTTTTATATACCTGTAAGGTTATGCCAGATGTGAACATGCTAGCCAATATCACAGCTGTTCCAGCAGAACTTCACTGCCTCTGTAACATTCTGGGTAACTGTCATCTCTGCTCATCAGGTTTTGCAACTAGTCTGCCAAATGTTTACTATTTATAATTGCTACGGAATTATTTTGAGTTTTTGAGAGTTTTATATACATATATATATATATATATATATATATATATATATATATCTATATATATATATATATAATATATATATATATATATATAGATAAACAGAGAAGCAGATTAAATTTAACTGTAAACAGATTATAGAGCAGAGCAGTTAGACAGGAGATAAAGGAAAATCCATCCCTGCATATAGGAAGCCAAGCCATAATGGATACAGCCCTATTTGTTTAATACTGGTCCCTTGCTGCATTACTAGGGTTGCCATCTGGCCTGGCCGGTAAAAACTATGGCTCATCCCAATGTTATTAATAGGGAAAAAAGATAAATATATATGAAGGCCGGTATTTTTTTCCAGAAAAGGTGGCAACCCTATGCATGGGGCTGATATATAAGCAAAGGTGTATACTGCAGAGTGCCCAGGTTTTAGCTGCGTATGCTGTGCCATGTTGACAAAAGAGCGAGTGAGCTGAGTTCCTACAGCTTTAGTTCCCAAAGAATAACAAAGCCAAAGGTTATATTTGCGTTACAGTGAAAATGTTTCCTCCTCATAGTTCCTCCTCCAAATACAGCTGTACAGTTGCCATTTGGCTGGTATTTTACCAAATGAAATGGTAAAAATGATGCTGGATGCAAATGATATTCATAGGGAAGAAAGATTAGATGCTTCATTTTTTTTCCAGAAAAGTTGGAATCCCCAGGTGACATACAAAATAGAATAATGTCCAAAAGATCATAGTTTACTAGTGAAATGGCTGATTTATTGTACCTGTATGTTACTTCTGTTTATCTTTGTTTTATTGGCTCCTCTCCTCTCTTATACATTTGTCAGGAACAAAACCAAAGTGAAAGACTTAGTTATGGTTCTGTGATTTGAAGCCAATCAAGTCATGGCATAACACATTAATATTCTGTCCTAAAGAATACCACTCCTTAGCATTAATAAGGTTCCAGGTCCAATCATCTTTAGGAATCATTGCTATTGTTGCTATACTCTTCAATCGATAGTTTACCCAACCCATACAAACATATGTGCAGTGTACGGGCAATGTGTAGGGATGTAGCGAACGTCGGAAAAAAAGTTCGCGAACATATTCGCGAACTTGCGCAAAATTGCGAGCGGTTCGCGAACGGTTCGCGAACCCCATAGACTTCAATGGGAAGGCGAACTTTAACATCTACAAAAGACATTTCTGGCCAGAAAAATGATTTTAAAGTTGTTTAAAGGGTGCAACGACCTGGACAGTGGCATGCCAGAGGGGGATCAAGGGCAAAAATGTATCTGAAAAATCTGCCTGTGTGTGCTTGGAAGAGATAGTGTAGGGGGAGAGCTGTTAGTGATTTCAGGGACAGATGATAGTAAGTTTGCTGGCTAGTAATCTGCGTGATACTGCTCTGTATTGGAGGGACAGAAGTCTGCAGGGATTTGAGGGACATTTTAGCTTAGGTAGCTTTGCTGGCTAGTAATCTACTGTTCTCTTTAAACAACTGCCATACGTTGACCTTGTAGGCATTGTTTGCCCAGTTTTTTTGGACGCAGCCACTGAAGCACAGTTGCCAGAAAAAATATGCCATATAAATGCTGAAAATAGTCATTTTTCGCCATACGTTATTCAACCAACTGCTATCTAGCTGTGTGCCCGTGTTCACATTCTGTCTAAATATCCATAATATTACCGTCTCCAGAAAAAACACCGGAGTGACTTTTTTTCAAGCAGCATTCTTATATTTTACGTAATCCGTATCCACCGCTGTGTATACGTTGACCTTGTAGGCATTATTTGCCCTGTAGGCATTTTTTGCCCAGTGTGTTATTCAACCAACTGCTATCTAGCTGTGTGCCCGTGTTCACATTCTGTCTAAATATCCATAATATTACCGTCTCCAGAAAAAACACCGGAGTGACTTTTTTTCAAGCAGCATTCTTATATTTTACGTAATCCGTATCCACCGCTGTGTATACGTTGACCTTGTAGGCATTATTTGCCCTGTAGGCATTTTTTGCCCAGTGTGTTATTCAACCAACTGCTATCTAGCTGTGTGCCCGTGTTCACATTCTGTCTAAATATCCATAATATTACCGTCTCCAGAAAAAACACCGGAGTGACTTTTTTTCAAGCAGCATTCTTATATTTTACGTAATCCGTATCCACCGCTGTGTATACGTTGACCTTGTAGGCATTATTTGCCCTGTAGGCATTTTTTGCCCAGTGTGTTATTCAACCAACTGCTATCTAGCTGTGTGCCCGTGTTCACATTCTGTCTAAATATCCATAATATTACCGTCTCCAGAAAAAACACCGGAGTGACTTTTTTTCAAGCAGCATTCTTATATTTTACGTAATCCGTATCCACCGCTGTGTATACGTTGACCTTGTAGGCATTATTTGCACAGTGTTTTCTTCAAACCGCCATCTAGCTGTGTGAGCTTGTTCACATTTTGTCTAAATATTGATAATATTATCGTCTCTAGAAAAACCACTTGAGTTACTTTTTTTCAAGCAGCATTCATATATTTTACGTAATCCGTATCCACCGCTGTAGTAGTGTATACGTTGATCTTGTAGGCATTATTTGCACACTGTTTTCTTCAAACTGCCATCTAGCTGTGTGTATTATCGTTTCCAGAAAAACCAACTGAGTTTTTGTTGTTGTTGTTTTTTTAAAAATAATGCCAGGCAAAGGCAGGCCGCCACGCAGAGGCCGTGCTAGGGGCCGTGCTGCTATGCAATCCTGTGGCCCTAGCAAATTGCCCAGTTTTAAAAAGCCAATGACCCTGAACTCCCAAAATGCTGAAGAGGTAGTTGACTGGCTTACACAGCACACCCCATCCTCTACCGTTTCTAACTTTACCACAACATCCTCCTCATCCTCCACTGCTATGGCCACCCCACGTAACACTTCCTCCACCACCGGTGCCCCATCTTCACTGGAGTCAGAGGAGTTATTTTCCCATGAGTTTCTTGAACTGAGTAATGCGCAACCATTATTGGCAGAAGAAGATGAAGGAGATGAGGACGTTACACCAGATTTAATTCTGGCAGAGAACACGACAGAGATGGACATAATGATGAGTGATGAGGAGGAGGAGGAGGTCCCCGCTGCTGCTTCCTTCTGTGATGTGTCAGAAGAAATTGATGCATCTGAGGAGAATGATGATGAGGAGATTGATGTTTTGTGGGTGCCTAGTAGAAGAGAGCAAGAGGAGGGTAGTTCAGATGGAGAGACGGAGAGTCAGAGAGGCAGTAGGAGAATAAGACTTAGAAGAAGCAGGGAGGCCAGCCCGCAGGGATCAGTAGGGCAACAACATGTATCGGCACCTGTGTTCAGCCGGCCAACGCACCCGCCATTGCCGCCAACTTCTACTGTTACCGCCAGATCGCAGACTTCCAAAAAGTCAGCAGTGTGGCATTTTTTTAATGTGTGTGCCTCTGACAAAAGCATTGTAATTTGCAATGAGTGCAGTCAGAAACTGAGCCTTGGTAAGCCCAACAGCCACATAGGTACAACTTCTATGCGAAGGCACATGAGCGGCAAGCACAAAGCACTTTGGGAGCAACACCTCAAAGGCAACAGGCAAACTAAAAGTCACACTCCTTCTGGTCCAGCATCTTACTGCTCTACCTCTGCTCTCCTTGACCCATCTGAACCACCCTCCACTCCGCCTTCCACCTTGACCACCTGTTCCCATTCCCAGTCATCTGCCACCAGCCAAGTTTCTGTGAAGGCCATGTTTGAGCGTAAGAAGCCAATGTCTGACTGTCACCCCCTTGCCCGGCGTCTGACAGCTGGCTTGTCTGCACTCTTAGCCCGCCAGCTTTTACCATACCAGCTGGTGGACTCTGAGGCCTTCCGCAAATTTGTAGCAATTGGGACACCGCAGTGGAAGGTACCCAGCCGCAATTTTTTTTCTAAAAAGGGAATACCACACCTGTACCAACATGTGCAGAGCCAAGTTACCGCATCTCTGTCACTTAGTGTTGGGCCAAAGGTCCATATGACTACTGACGCATGGTCCTCCAAGCATGGTCAGGGCAGGTATGTCACCTACACTGCCCACTGGGTGAACTTGGTAATGGCTGGGAATGGGAAGCAGGGAATGGGTAGCTCAACAACAACAACAACAGTGGAGTTGGTGTCACCGCCACGGATTGCACGCGGTTCTGCCACCACCTCTACTCCTCCATCGCTCTCTACCTCGTCTTCTTCCTCTTCTTCTTCTTACTCTGCTGCTGGGTCCTCCTTCTCCTCCTCCACACCTGTGCACCCCCAGCTCCCCCTAGGCTATTCGACGTGCCAGGTACGCCGTTGTCACGCTGTCTTGGGGATGACGTGCCTGGAAAGCAAAAACCATACCGGATCTGTACTCCTGTCATCTCTGCAGTCACAGGCCGATCGGTGGCTGACCCCACACCAACTGCAGATCGGAAAAGTGGTGTGTGACAATGGAAGCAATCTGTTGGCAGCGTTGAGACTGGGAAATTTAACACATGTGCCCTGCATGGCACATGTGTTAAATTTAATAGTCCAACGTTTTGTCTCCAAGTACCCAGGATTCCAGGACGTTCTCACCCAGTCCAGAAAGGTGTCGGCCCATTTCAGACGTTCCTACACAGCCATGGCACGCCTTGCTGACATTCAGCAGCGCTACAACATGCCAGTCAGGCGTTTGATTTCTGACAGCCAGACTCGCTGGAATTCAACGCTCCTTATGTTGGAACGTCTGCTGCAACAACAAAGGGCCGTCAACGAGTACCTTTTTGAACTGGGTGGTAGGACTGGATCTGCAGAGCTGGGGATTTTTTTCCCCCGTTACTGGGTGCTTATGCGCGATGCCTGCAGGCTCATGCGACCTTTTGAAGAGGTGACAAATATGGTCAGTCGCACCGAAGGCACCATCAGCGACCTAATACCCTTCGCTTTCTTCCTGGAGCGTGCCGTGCGACGAGTGACAGATGAGGCTGTAGACCAGCGTGACGAGGAGCTGGAAGCGCACGATTTATGGTCGCAAACACCAGAACGAACCCAGGCACCTGCTGCAACGCAGGGAGAGGTGCCAGAAGTGGAGTCAGAGGAGGAAGGTGGCTTTGTGGAGGAGGAGGAGGAGGAGGACCAACAGGAGCAGGCTTCCCAGGGGGCTAGTGGTGACCTTTTGGGGACCCCTGGTCTTGTACGTGGCTGGGGGGAGGAGACCGTGGATGATGCAGTCCTTGATAATGAGGAAGCGGAGATGGATAGCTCTGCATCCAACCTTGTGAGAATGGGGTCTTTCATGCTGGCATGCCTGTTGAAGGACCCCCGTATCAAGAGGCTTAAGGAGAAGGACCTGTACTGGGTCGCAACGCTACTAGACCCTCGGTACAAGCATAAAGTGTCAGAAATGTTACCAACATACCACAAGTCCGAAAAGATGCGGCATTTACAAACCAGCCTGCAAAACATGTTGTACAATGCTTTTAAGGGTGATGTCACTTCAGGAACTCATCAACATTCCAGGGGCAGAGGTGCCAGTAATCCTGCCACGAGCACACCTGCAAGGACAAAGCCCTTTGGCCGGTCTGTAACGTCAGACATGCAAATGTTTTTCTGTCCAAGGCAGCGCCACAACCCTTCTGGATCCACCCTCAAAGAACGCCTCGACCGGCAGGTAGCGGACTACCTGGCATTAACTGCAGATATCGACACTCTGAGGAGCGATGAACCCCTGGACTACTGGGTGCGCAGGCTTGATCTGTGGCCAGAGCTGTCACAATTTGCCATGAACCTCTTGTCTTGCCCAGCCTCAAGTGTGCTCTCAGAAAGGACCTTCAGTGCAGCAGGAGGGATTGTAACTGAGAAGAGAACTCGCCTAGGTCACAAAAGTGTCGATTACCTGACCTTTATTAAAATGAATGAGGGGTGGATCTCGGAGGGTTACTGCACGCCGGAAGACTTGTTCTGACTTCTATGCAGCTGTCCTTCTCTTCAAGCCTCATGACTCCACACACAGCTGTCCTTTAGCGTCCTCCTCCCTCCGCCACCGTTACAAACTAGGGTGCAAACCCTACTGGTTTAATTTTTTCTGGCCTCTGTGCTTCAGTGGCTGCAACCAAAAAAACTGGGCAAACAATGTCTACAAGGTCAACGTATGGCGAAAAATGACTATTTTCAGCATTTATATGGCATATTTTTTCTGGCAACTGTGCTTCAGTGGCTGCGTCCAAAAAAATGCATATTTTCTGCATTTATATGGCATAATTTTTCTGGCCTCTGTGCTTCAGTGGCTGCAACCAAAAAAATGCATATTTTCTGCATTTATATGGCATAATTTTTCTGGCCTCTGTGCTTCAGTGGCTGCAACCAAAAAAATGCATATTTTCTGCATTTATATGGCATAATTTTTCTGGCCTCTGTGCTTCAGTGGCTGCAACCAAAAAAAATTATTTTTTCAGCATTTATATGGCATATTTTTTCTGGCAACTGTGCTTCAGTGGCTGCGTCCAAAAAAACTGGGCAAACAATGTCTACAAGGTCAACGTATGGCGAAAAATGACTATTTTCAGCATTTATATGGCATAATTTTTCTGGCCTCTGTGCTTCAGTGGCTGCAACCAAAAAAATTTATATTTTCAGCATTTATATGGCATATTTTTTCTGGCAACTGTGCTTCAGTGGCTGCGTCCAAAAAAACTGGGCAAACAATGTCTACAAGGTCAACACACTGGGCAAAAAATGCCTACAGGGCAAATAATGCCTAAAAGGTCAACTTATACACTACTACAGCGATGGATACGGATTACGTAAAATTTATTATGGCTGCTTGAAAAAAGTCACTCCGGTGTTTTTTCTGGAGACGGTAATATTATGGATATTTAGACAGAATGTGAACACGGGCACACAGCTAGATAGCAGTTGGTTGAATAACACACTGGGCAAAAAATGCCTACAGGGCAAATAATGCCTAAAAGGTCAACTTATACACTACTACAGCGATGGATACGGATTACGTAAAATTTATTATGGCTGCTTGAAAAAAGTCACTCCGGTGTTTTTTCTGGAGACGGTAATATTATGGATATTTAGACAGAATGTGAACACGGGCACACAGCTAGATAGCAGTTGGTTGAATAACACACTGGGCAAAAAATGCCTACAGGGCAAATAATGCCTAAAAGGTCAACTTATACACTACTACAGCGGTAGTAAAATAAAAAAAAAGTTAAATAAAAAAAGAATGAATATTAAAAAAAAAAAATTAAAGTTGGTGCTGCTGAACTACTAGGAGCAGCAGATTAGCACACCAGTCCCACTCCCCAACACTGCTAGACTAATAGCACTGGGCTCTTATAGTAGTAGTAGTAGTAGTAGTAGTAGTAGTAGTAGTAGTAGTAGTAGTAAAACAACAAAAAAATAAATAAAAGCAGTCCTTACAAGGACTATTGCTATTGCAGCAGTCAGCAGATGAGATCAGAAGCAGGACAGCTGCCCACTGCAGCTACATACAGAGCACTGCAGTAGAAGGTAGATTACTAGCCAGCAAAGCTACCTAAGCTTAAATGTCCCTCAAACCCCTGCAGACTTCTGTCCCTCCAATAACAGAGCAGTATCAAAACGATTACTAGCCAGCAAACTTTCAACTGTCCCTGAAATCACTAACAGGCAGCAGCTCTCTCCCTACACTATCTCTTCAGCACACACAGGCAGAGTGAAAAAAAGCTGCAGGGCTTCGGTTTTTATAGGGAAGGGGAGTGGTCCAAGGGAGAGCTTCCTGATTGGCTGCCATGTACCTGCTGGTCTGGGGTGAGAGGGCAAAAAAAAGCGCCAACAATGGCGAACCCAAAATGGCGAACGTCGCGCGACGTTCGCGAACTTCCGGCGAGCGCGAACACCCGATGTTCGCGCGAACAAGTTCGCCGGCGAACAGTTCGCGACATCTCTAGCAATGTGCAGAAATGTACTGTTGTAAAGGCAAGCAGCTTTACATACTACTGTTGTACAGTCTTTGTATCTAGGAACCAGTGAAAAATCTTTCACGAAACGCGGCAAGCCATGCTTTCACCCTGCCTGTAATACATTCGTGTTTACACAATGTTTTTACTGCAACATTTTGAATTAAAATTGGAACTTTTAACTACTTTGGCCTATGGATCCTGTGTCTATGGCAGCCTGCTAAGGTGTCTTTTGATTTGTTGTTTGGTGTACCATGTGACCGGAGTGGAAAGGCTGCCTGCTAGTCGCATGAGGATCACTGCTCTCCTCTCCCAGGATTTTCCTTTCGGCGCTTCTGGTTTAAATATTATGTTCCATTTTTTAATAAATTATACTGCAACTTTAGCCAACTTTAGAGTTGTTGCAATTTATGAGAAATAGTTTGTAACTATAAACCTTTCAATTTAGTTTTCTAAATTTGTTTCTCTCACATTTCATTTACTTATTATAACTAATATCTGATTTACTTATGTTTTAGGTAGATTACATTTAACTAAGGCTAATTGTATTGCAATGGTTGACATATCTATGGATGCAGAATAGATAGGGCTTTGTGTGTGTGTCTGTATATATTCTGCTTGTGCCGGGATATATTTGCATATGTACATGTAGAACACACACACACACACACAATATGTCCTTTTCAAGACCCCTGGCCTTCAGTGTAGAGCCCCCTGAGGAGTGGGGGATGGAGTATTATACAAAGAGGTAATGAGAGGGAGGGGGAGGGGAGATGTAATATGTATTAGGAGATAGCAGCAGAACCTAACTGCATGGGGGATGCTGGCCTGACAAAGGCCCATATTAGAAAAAGGTGAAGAGGAGGAGGAGGGCAACAAGGGAGAATGGACAATGTTCATCAAAAAGTACATTTGAAAGATTGACCAATCTGTGAGAAGCTCAAAACCCCCATTCTGCTGAATATAGCCTCATTAACCCTCTCCCTGCCAAAAGCAAAACAATTTGCTTGAATTTTTATTGAATTACTATTCCCTCTTTCAGAATCCCCAGACAATATATCTAAATATCTCCCTAAATTCTCAGAAAACAGTCCTTCATTATCTCACCCCAGCCAGGAACACTCTGGAGAGCACTGCTTTTTAACCTCTCCACTGCCTGAAACATTGCGCAGAGCTTTCCTCCAGGTCTGCCAGAAATAGTTTTAAAACAAGGGTATGCATTAACTCTTCCATAAAACCTTTGTTGAGCATGATTTCATATTAAGGGGTTTCTTCCATAATACACTTGAAAGAAGCTTGCAGATACCAGTATTAACTGTTTAGTGAAGTGATATAGAGGGAAATCCTATTGTTCTGCAAGGAGAGATGGAATGGAGTCCAGCTCTTCAAGTCCAGGTGTGATATTTTGTGAGCAATTGCTGTTTTTAGGTCAGAGACACACGGTCAGATTCAGGGAGATTAGTCGCCGGCGACAAATCTCCCCTTTTTTGGGGCGACTAATCTCCTCAAACTGCCTTTCTGCCGGCTAGGAAACTTCGGGCAATTCCGGAAAACTAAGCGCTCCAATTGCCATCCCGCCGACGATTTTCATTCTAGCCGGTGGGAAGGCAGTTCGAGGAGATTAGTCGCCCAGAAGGAGAGGAGATTTGTCACCGGTTGACTAATCTCCCCAAATCTGACCATGTGTCTCTGCCCTTAGATTACAGGTGAGTAAATTAATTCTCCTTTCCAAATCTGTTTCTGGCAGTGGAGAGATAAAGCGGCAATGGTCTCCAGAGAAGCTCTAGCAGTAACTGGTTAACCCTTTCACTACACTGAAGACTTTTATTCCTGTACCACTGTTTGGAAGGATAACCAAAGTGAGCATTAACCCCCTCCCTGCATAATACTAGTTTTATATTGTTACTCTGGTAAGAACTTGGCAGAAAATTACAGTGTTAAACCCATCCCTTTTAAATACAATACAGATACAAAAGCTAAGTGTCACTATATTAGCCCTTTCCCTAAAGAGAGAAACCTTACAGAGCTTTGTCCCATTTATAAATGAGCTCAAAAAGATCCTGCAGAGCTTCGCTCCATTAACTCTTACTCCTCATCCCCCTTGGCACACTTCATTAGCCACCTTGCTGAAGCTGAGATATTAATTAGGAGGGAAGGAGAGGGCTCTTCATTTTTGCATGTCTAATTAAATGGAGCAGGCATTTAATTAGGCTCTAATTACCCAAAGATAAATGGGGAGATGATACCAACCTCTTTCTGCCTTGTGGTAATTTTTATTATGCTACATTTTATTTGCCTTTTTCTTTTCATGGACCTTTCTTGCAACTGTTTTTAAAATACTATTTTTTAAAGGGGATTCCCACCTCAACTATTTTTTTCCCCATAATAAAATGTAATTCTAAGCAAATTTCAGGTATACATGAATTGAGTATACATACTCATGATACTGCATTCAATTGTTGAGGAGCACAGGCCCAGACTCAATGAATTCTTATAAAGCGTGCTGTACTCACGATGACGAATGTAATCGCCAAACGCAGGTGTGTGTGTGTTAAAGAAAATAATCTGCTGTGAATTTCACCTTCTAACCATTCTTATAATGTGAGAGCTTCTCAAAGGTCTAATCTTAAAATATGGGACAAAGTAAAATCCAAAACTGATTTACAAGCTCTCTACAAGACAGTCACACCAGTAAGTGGGAGTTTTCAGGTGCCATCTTTCTCCTACAGCATTTTTGCAAGTGAGCATTTACAGTTGGAAATCTACCTTGGGTATGTAATGATGGATGGCATTGAAGTTAATGATATGAGCCACATCGGCGACTGTATCTTGCAGTGTTTGGTGTTTTCTGTTCTCATTGTAAAAATGGCAGCACCACATCTGGCATTAGCTTTAACAAAGAGGAAAGCCATCTTTAAGGGGAAGGAAAGTGTAAAATAGAATGAGGCTAGAAATGCTCTATTTTGTATATTAAACATAAACATGAACTTACTGCAACACAGGCCTAATCAAACAAATGATTTATGCTTTCAAAGTTGGCCACAGGGGGTCATCATCTTGTAACTTTGTTAAACATCTTTGCAAGACCAAGACTGTGCACATGCTCAGTGTGGTGTGGGCTGCTTATGGATCGTCATAAATTATCAAAACAGCACAAGTCAAATAAATCTGCCAGAAGCCGATACAGCAAGACTGATTAATAATCAGAATATGCAGACTGCACTGCACCCTGTGTTGTCATGTAATCAAATGTGGATTTTATCGTTTTTGTATTGTTTAATACAAACTTTCTCCCATTCTGCAAAACCAGTGGCTGCAGCAAAATAATCCTCCAAATAGAATCCCAGTTTTTTGTTTAAATCTGGCTCCATGAGCTTTGTCCCTGCAGCTGAAGTTGGAAACAGTAAAGGGGATGTAAAGGCAAAAATCTAATACAAATCTCTACACAGTCGCTGACTGCTCTACAGGGAAACAAACAAAGCTGCTTGAGTTCTGCATGGCTGGGAAGTAAGGCGGGGGCTCCCCCTGCTGTTCATAAGTATGATTGTTTCCCTGAAGAGCATTTAGGGACCGTCTGACAATTCCTATCCACAGCAGTAAATGAAGTGAGGGTTTCACTGCATACAGCCAGGTATCTTATAAAACAGTACATATTTTTTAATTAAAGTATATTTGAGATAGGTTTCTTTTTCATTAAAGAAAGTAAAAATGGGATTTTATTTTTTTGCCTTTACATGCCCTTTAAACAGTTTGTATACAATGCCCTCACACCAAAGCCAGCATGTCCTGGCTGTATAGAGTATCAGGGAGGGACAAATCGAGTGCAGTTTGATACAGTGACTGAATGTGCACCTGGGACAATCCATGGAGTTAAGCAATCTAGTAGCAAATAATCTCAGAAGATATCTTTAACTGTTTAGTCAGTTTTACTCATTCCTCATATACGGTGCTGAGCTATTGTTACAAAAAAAAAAAAAACAACAACATGGCAAAGGGCATCTAATTTTTTGGTAATTTTTCATTGCCCCTAGCCATTTCCAATGTTGTCCCCATATTCCTACTAAACTGGTTGCAAACAATAAAAGGTAAGGAAAAAGAAGAAATAGTTTTAAAACATCTGAGGACTGCAGGTTGTAAACCATGATTGAGTAAATTTTGGATGCATAAGCATAACTATAGGGGATGCAGACCCTGCTGCTGCAGGGGGGCCTAAGAGGTATAGGGGGCCCCATGAGGCCCAAACAATGCTCAATTTTTAACATCTATTAGTAAAACAGGACAACCTCTGGATATGTTGGGGGTCCTAAAATGAATTTGCTGTGGGGACCACTAACATCTACTTACGCTACTGTGATGTGTTTTATTGGGTGTGAAATAAGCTTTATTATTAGGATCAGATGTCTGAGTATCACTTTCGAACTGCTTTTTCAGGTCATGTGATGTGCAGTGGTTAGAGGAACTGGATATATATATATATATATATATATATATATATATATATATATATATATATATATATATATATATATATATTTTTTTTTTTTTTTTTTAAAAGTTCATTTTTTGAACTTCATCTTCTGCCAGTCACAGGGGACTCCCATTTACAGGGAATGCACAAGAGTGAAGTCTGGCTTGCTCAGACCAACACACTGGAGAGCAAAGAAAAATGAGAGCTGCAGGGAAGATGTGCCAAGTCTGTGGTGAGCTATGCAATTTTTTTACATCAAAAGATCAGCGTAGGGTTCATTTTTTTTGCAAGAACACCAACGCTGCGTTATTTTGGATGTGTTATTATTACGTTAACCTTTTAATGCAGCAGCTTTGTAATTGTGGTTTACCTGACTAGGTACAGACCACATTTGCAATAAACTGTCAGACCCTAGAACTGAAAATAAGATAGTCAAGCTTATGATTCTCTCCTTACTCTCTGGCGACTCTCTCTAGTGTACCAAAACAAGACCCTGTTCCAACGGCATGTGCTTTAAAGGGGAGCAAGAAAAAATGCTGAGCTGTCAGAATATTGTATAGAATTCTACAGTCAGGACATGATGTTGTTTTCAAAGTTTAAAAAAAACATGGTTGAAAAGGGAACCACACACAGTATTTTGCTCGTAATGTATGTGCTCAGCTGTAGGCAGGAAGTGGCAGATTCAGTGCTACCAACAAACCTGCAAAGACTTGTAGTGACAGGAACGAGTAGAGTGTGTGTGTGTCTGTGTGTTTGTGTGTGTGGTGGGTTTATATATAAAAAAACATCAGAAATAAATTAGAATGACGTGAGATGGAAATTCTAAGAAATGGGATTAATGGTGGAGCTGTAAACTCTAAGCAGAAAAAAGTAAAATTAAGGTAGAACTTGTAAAAAAATAAAGAATTAGGTAGAAAAATACACTGGGATGAAGGATCAATGTGATAGTTAGCAATATTCATATCAGAAGGAAGAGTTAGTGTCAGTGGGGGGAGACTGAATACTGAAAGAAAGTGGGGAGTTGGTTGGAGAGAAGAGTGTAGGTAAGAGGTAGTTACAGAAGTGGGGGTCAGTGGGAGTGACAGGGCACAGAAAGAGAAGCACAAAGAGAAAGAAAAGAGGAAGAGAATGAACGGAAGGAGAGGCGGTGAGGGGAAGTGACAGCTTACATACAGTTTAGAGAGTGAGAGAGGGACAGCTCCCAAACTGAACGACACATACAAAATATAAGGTGAGCAGACTTTTACATGTTTATCACTGGGGGAACCATGAAGCTGACAGTTAACCATTTATATCAAGTTTGGTTTCTTAGTACTGAACTGTCACTGCATTGCTGGAGCTTCTCACATAGTACTATCCTCTGTTAGTGTGTGATACACGGCTGTCACTGTATAGTACCAGTTATTCATAACGTAGTGGAACTCCTTCTCCTTCATACTGTACGTATGGAAGGCTTACAGCTAGTCGAAGGTGGGAAAGAACCCGTGCTTAACCCCTCTTAATAATGGGAGAAGATTTGCACTATATTAGTACAAGGCTCCATGAAAGGGAATATAAACATTTGCAGCAATACTATCAATTATTGTAGTTCCTGCTTTGGATTAGCACACAAGAAAATAATCACAACTGGAACACACGATTCAGTAAGGAAATGGATTTCATAATTTGAATTATGGGGAACTCCACACAAATACTGTATTTATGTTATGAAACAAATGTATACAGGAAAGCTACTTTTTAAAGCTACTTTAAATTTAAATGCGCTTCGATTTCCAAAGTCGCCCAAAGATTCCTTGTCCGGCGACTTCAGAAACTGAAGCGCTGCGAGTGCATTGGCGCAGGCTTTTTTTCATGAAAGCCGGCGGAAGAAACGGAGAAGCAGTTCGGGGAGATTAGTCGCCCCAAAGAAGAGTCGCCGGGCGACTAAATCTCCCCGAATCTCCAGGTGTGCCCTTACCCTTATAGCATCAGCTACCCCTCCTCCCAGAGCTGCTTTAGAAAGTAAAAAAAATAATTTTACACTTACAATATTTATATTACTTTAATCTAACTGTTGGTTTTACTGGACCTTGTTAAGCTTTAGTGGCATTATAGAAATTCACACACATGCTTCACCTGCCTTTTGTTATTCCTTTTATTTTCACAGGTTGAAAAACAAGGAACAGGAGAAGCCAAAACAAGGAACTAGAACAGGAAGCCAAAGTGAGAATATAATAGTGGGGCACAACTAAAGAGAGTATGCTGGTGAGAGAATACAGAGAGTAGAGAGAAAAAACGCACAAGAGTGAGATATAAGTCATATATACAAATATATATATATACAAATATATGTAGATGAAAAACAAGTAGTTGGGAGTTGGAACAGGATGAGCGATCAAGGTAAAAATACCAAGAGAGAGTCTGCAGAGGCTTTCCTTGTGCAAAGTGAGACATCGGAACATAAAGAGTCTACAGAAACATTCAACGTGCAGGATCAAAGCTTGCAGGATCAAAGCTTAGAACGACCTAATTCAGAAAAAGAGACTGCAGAAACATTTAATACACAAGATGAGACATCAGAACAGAGAGACACAGCAAAAGTGTCCATAGGGACATTCAGTTTGTCAGATGAGGCATCAGAACAAACAAACACAGAAAAAGTGACTGCAGAGACATTCATGGTGCGAGATGAGACATCAGACCAGACGGATACAGAAAAAGTCGAGGCATCTGAACCAGAGAACCAGGTAAGTTTAAAGGCTATGGCATGTACACAATAAAACAAGTTTTCATGACACAGAGGGACTGGACAGTGGGTAAAAGAGTGGCATTGTCCTCCTCAGTCAGTGTTTTCACCATTTCTTATTGACATTGATCTTTGTCTTCAGGAACGTCCTATGGCTGCTGGAGATGATGGTGTTTTTCAAGATGATGCAAAAGCACCTACAGATGGTTTAGAGGGGAAGCCCAGAACCTGGAGATCTGCTCCTCCTTCACCTATCAGTGAGAGACGAGGTTGTATATTGTACTTTCCATCTATACATATATATATATATATATATATATATATATATATATATATATATATATATATATATATATATATATATATATATATACACACTCTATATTATGTGGGTGTGTGTACACCATTTTCCTATGTCCCCAATTAAAACTTAATATAGATAAAGTCACTTTTGTGGTCTTGCCTTTAACCTTCCCTGAAATACACTATTTTAGTTTGAAATCTTTTTGCCATCTTGAGTTTTAAAGCATTCTATGACACCTTAGTTCAAATTTTGCCCAATATCTCTCTGAAGACACACTGATTAAAGGGGTTGTTCACCTTCCAAACACTTCTTCCAGTTGAGTTGTTTTCGGATTGTTCACCATAAACCAAGATTTCCATCTTTTATTTTTTATTGTTTTCCCAAAACTGAAGTTTAATGTTTAATGTCTCTGGTATTTCAGTCTGGCAGCTCAGTGATCAGAGCTGCTTTAGAAGGGGAAATATGAAACATTACCTCATTGCCTCATCAGGAAACTTCGGGCAACTTCAGAAAACGAAATGCTCCGAGTGCCATCCCGCAGGCGATTTACATTTTAGCTGGCGGGAAGGCAGGGGAGGCAGTTAGGGGAGATAAGTCGCCGGGCGACTAATCTCCCCAAATCTGCCTGTGTGCCCTGACCCATTTTAGGCATCTCCTAGTGATTACAATCACTTATCTGATACCCTGGACCAGTGCTTCATTTAGTAGAAAACTGAACCTGCCCGGGGGTACTTTTGAGCTAACACCAAAGAGTGATCCTTTTCTTCCATGTCTTCCTTCTTCAATGGCCCTCGTGCCTATGCATGCACAGTTGAGTGAAAAGGCTGGCATATAATACCAACTTGCTTTATGATCTCTCTCCAGGTTTATCTGACTCACTTCTGTCTCTTCACACTGAACAATTCCTTGACCTTCTCTCCACTGCTCAAACAAGACGCCTTGAAGAGCAGAGAGCAGAGTTGCCTCCATCACGTCCCCGGGCCAAGCGACACTTTTCTTTACCCACCTCACGCAACCTATCCCTTCCTTCAGATGAAAAAGGGCTGCTCATAGAGCTCCACCGCAGGAGGAGGGGATCATGGACTGGGAGGAGTCTCAAAAAGAAACCAGCACCTTTAAAAATACCAGCTCAAGAGGAGTTGTACAACACCATTATAGGGCATCAGGTAAGGGGAAATTGCTTTCACAAATCAGTGCTTTCCATATGTTTTCAAAGAGGAAAGTCTTGAAAAGTAAAAAGTGATATTTAAGAGATAAATCTGTGCTGTTCCAGCAACATTCTGAATTGAAATCCATACACAGTAGATAACAGATAAGTTCTGAAGAATCCCATTGTATACTACAGTGCTTATCTGTTATCTGCAGCTTGCTTATATAAACTATAACACACCAGTTGTACCAGTGCAGGGCAATAGTACATTATAGTTTCATTACTTTAAAACACTTCCATTATTTGATGTTACTGTTCCATTAATAGTAAAAATCCAAGTCACAATGCAACTCCTCCAAATACAAATAGGTATAAAAAACAATAGCTTATCTGAAAACAGTTCCATTGTGCAGTGCTGGCTCTTTCTGAACGCACTTGACCAGGCAAAATGACCTCAGGTGGCTGCCTACACACCAATATTAGGGACCGTGGTACTGACAAACACAGGTATGAAACTTCAGTAGATGAAACCCTCGTTCTTCTTCTCGTTATTCTTTTCTTCGTGATATTTTGATTTTTGCCTCTGATGAAGACCTATTATGGTCAAAACGCATCGGGTTTATGTTTCATTTATTTTGGTAGCTTTTGAATGAAATAAAATGATGTAAACTTTTCTTTTGCAACCTTCATCTGTTTTTGAATGTTCATTATGCGTTGGTCACTCTGTTGGGGAGTCTCGGTAGGATTGTTATTGGGAGTGCGCTAGTGATGGGCGAATTTGTCCCGTTTGTGAAATGTCAAAAAGTTTGCGTAATGCATTGAAGTCAATGGGCATCAAAATAATTTTGATGCACAGCAATTTTGACAACTGCAACAATATTAATACACACGTCAATTTTGTCCAAATGGCCGTCTAAATAATTTTGACACAGGACAATTTTTTTGCGAGTAACTATTCTGACACATGGCAAATTTTTTTGACGTGGTGGATTTTTTTGACTGTGAATTTTCGCCGCAGTTTCGTTCATTTATTCCCAACCCATGAAATGCAGAAATTTTTATGGCGAATTCACGCCTGGTGAATTTATTTGCCCATCACTAGAGTGCGCCTTTTAAACCTTTTTGCTATTTATGCACCAATTTTACAGCTAAAAAATACACTTGTTGTTTCAGGAATAATATTTTATATAGTAGAGTGAATTATTTGTAATGTAAGTGTATAATGTATAATTTAGAACTAAAAACAATACCATAAAAATCATGTCAGAATACGTTTAAGCTTAATGGGCTTGTGGAATGATACTTTCCTAATAGAATATTAATTCCCCCTCAATCATGTATTGTTTTAGGCTCAGCGGATGGAAGACCAGCGTTGTTCTCCTCCACTCCCACAGGGTGCTGCTGATCTATTTGAGATATTATTTCGTGTTCAAGGGAATCGTTTGGATGAACAAAGAGTGGAAATGCCTCCGCCACTTGGGGGTGCCTGTTGATCAGGAAAGATGAATGAAATTTATGTGTCCCCATTTTAATTGCTGGCAGCATTCCCTAGCCAGTCTGTAAGGTATCAGGTTGTTTTACACTGCTTTTCCTGGCATCCCATTTGGAGCACGAATAGGTAACAGAGAACCACATAAGTGGAGAAATTAATTTTTATTCTCTGCTCATTTTTTAAGGTCTGATTATTTCAAAACTTTTTTTCCATCAAAACATTGGAGGACGTGGTAGTTTGGATTCTTAAAACATGAAATTCTTGGAAAAGGCTCTGGAAGGAAATTAAATCATTATATACAGAATGGAGGGTACAAATAAGAAGGATGATCTACGGAAATGAATAACCTCTTTATAAAATTCCCCATTATGAATGAATTGTATAAGAAATCAAGAAAGTTACTCAGCCTATTAATTCATGATAATGTTGACTTTCTTGTCAGTAAAAGTGGTTTGGATTTAAGTTTAATTATGAACGGGAAGTGGGTGTGTAAGGCAGGAAACATTGCCTTGTTTTAAGTGGCATTGCCCCAAGAGGGACACAAGATTTGACACTTGATTACTGCTGCAAAATCTCTTTCCTCCAGTAGCACCTTCTGCTGCATTGTTTTCATTACCCTTGTTTTAATTAAAATATATTAAAATTCTTCATCAAAAACTCTACAACCTTAATATGTGCTTGTTAGCAATGTGATCAGATAATCAGTAACTAGATATACAGTTAGCTACATAAAGTGAATTTTGTATTTTGTATTGCAACATGCCCTTAGTTTGCTCATTGATTCCAGTGGAAACAATAATCCTGTACAATGCTGGTGTTTTTTTCCATAAGCACTATTCATATTTTACCAGAAAAAAACTGCAGCTTGATTTTTTATTGTTTCCATAAACAGGCCCGAATTTGTGGAAAGGCCACCTAGGCCCGGGCCTAGGGTGGCAGGATTTTAGGGGGGCGGCATGCTGCCCAACCACACCCACATTGATTCAAAAACACTGGGGATGCGCTGGAGATAAAATAATTGTTTTAATTTCCTGTGCACCAATCCCCATTGCTCCAGTCCAGATGATGAAAATTTGCACGTATAAAGGGGAGGGGACAGGGGCAAAGAACGGGAGGGGCCTAGGGGTGCCCACTATGTAAATCCGGCCCTGTCCATAAAACAGAGTGTGCTTTTATGCCATGATTGCCACAGTCGTCTCAGGCAGAATCACAGAGATCAAACTCACACTTTAAAGGAAAACTATACCCCCCAAACAATGTAGGTCTCTATTAAAAGATACTGAGTACAACAGCTCATGTGTAAAATCCTGCTTCATGTAAATGAACCATTATCATAATAATATAGTTTTCTAGTAGTATGTGCCATTGGGTAATCATAAATAGAAAATTGCCATTTTAAAAAATAAGGGCCGCCCCCTGAGATCGTAAGATTCACTGTGTACACATGTAAGATCACATGAGCCAATTAACAGACAGAGTTCTGCCTTTTGCTTCCTCACTTCTTCCTGTTACAGTTAGTGTTGTAGTATTTCTGGTCAGGTGATCTCTGAGGCAGCACAGATAGAGTCACAAAATGGTGGTTCAAGGCAAGAGATGTAAAAGGACAATATTTATGTAAATATATATTCCAGTTTGGTAAGATTCTTTAATATGTCATTCAATTTGATATAAACTATCCGTTGCTTAAGTATTCATTTTGGGGGTATAGTTTTCCTTTAAGGGGCTGTACAAACTTACAGTATATTCAATAAATAGTTTTTTTGTTGCAAAATGTATTTAGAATAATTGACAGAAAGTAGGTCTAATACTAGCTCTGTTTATGAATGTCATGTCAATCACAGGTGTATCTTGCCACTATAACCACAAATAGCCTATTCCTTTGTGCTAAACAGGTTACACTCATGGTAGACAATGATGAACATTGCACAAATACAATGAAGTTTATTCTTTTCCAAAGCAAGGTTCCAGTTTAGTACAGAATACAGCCTGTCATTAGCGGATAAGGAAACTCTAAACCTAATTTTTTCTTCATGTTCCAGAAACAAACTCGACCTAACCTCCGTCCACAAATTTAGCTTATTTACTAATATTTCAGGTTGAAAAAATCAGATTTAACATTTTTTTCCGAGTTTATAGAAAAAAACAAAAAAAATTTGAGTTTCAATTTGATTTGTACAACTTAATAGAATTCTCACTCAAACGACTCAAATTTATCGAGTTTTCAAGCAGAAACCAGCGTCAAACACCCCAAAATTCATGAAGGTTAAAAACATCTTCAAATGGTTAAAAGGATAGCTGCCATTGGCTTTTACATGAATTCATTAGGTTTTAGGTGGAGCATTTTCGGATTTAGACTTTTAGCAGCTTCGGGTCATAAATCGGGGGCATACATTTTTGAAAAGTTGAAAAAACTCAACTAGAAAAAATTGAGTTTTAATAACCCCAGTCTGGCAGCTCAGTGATCTAGTTGCATTGTGAGCTGTTACAATTTACTACATTTAGTTGATACATATAGTTGATAGATGTCTCAGCAGCATCTGTGGAATATCAGAAACTATTGTATCAATTCTAACAGCTGCCTTTAATGAAACTCAGGGATTCTGTTCAGCAGGGACAAAGATAACAAATGTATCAACTAATATATCAATTTAGAACAGTTGCAGAGTCAGATACCACCCCACCCCCCAGCTGGTTCAGAAAGAGATACGGAGGTGAAAAATTTATAAAAAAGTGTCGGAATGTCAACAGCCCTTTTAAAGGAGAACTAAAGTTTAACTAAAGAAGTAGGGTAGAAATGTTGTAAATTATGTTTTTTTTTTTAGTTCTGCACAGCCCAAGACAACCACAGTCCATTAGCAGTAAAGATCTGTGCCTCAAAGATGCCCCAGTAGCTCCCCATCTTCTTTTCTGCTGATTCACTGCACATGCTCTGTGCTGCTGTCACTTACTGAGCTTAGGGACCGATGCACGATATACTGAATATACACGGCAGCTCAGAAACAGAGGCGGGCCAAACAGGCCGGGCGCCCTAGGCAGCCCAGCCCGCCTGCTCGCCCCTTCCTCTCTCCCGTTCCCGGCGCACAAGCGCAATAACAGGTTCCCGGCGCGCATGCGCAGTAAAGGCAGCCCGGCGCGCATGCGCAGTAAAGGCATTCACGTTCGCTTTAGCGTGCGGCGCTTACTGCGAACAGATTTCCAGGTGGGTTCGGTCTAGGGGTAGGCAGAAGAGGTAGCTGCCCAGCGCCCCCCAATCATTGCGCCCTAGGCAGCTGCCTCTTCTGCCTACCCCTAGTTCCGGCCCTGCTCAGAAACCAGCACAATTAGCATCATCTTATATTACAGGCAATCCTCTTTTTCTATTGGATGATTTGCAATGACCAAAAACAGCATAGAACAGTAACACCAAAAAACAAAAGTGTATTAAAGTAATGATAAATGTACATATTGTGCTGCATGAGTACAGCTGGTGTGTTTGCTTCAGAAACTCTCCAATAGTTTATATAAACAAGCTGCTGTAGTCATGGGGGCAGCCATTGAAAGCTGAAAAAAGGAAATATAGGCAGAGGATACACAGCGGATAACTGATAAATACAATGGGATTCTTCAGAACGTATTGGTTATCTACTGTGTAGTCTGTGCTTGAATGGCTGCCCCCATGTCTACACAGCAACTTGTTCATATAAAGATATAAACTATAGTAGAGTTTCTGTATCAGTTTTACCAACAGGGCAACAGTACATTATATTTCCATTCCTTTAAAACACTTTCAAGTTTTACTGTTGCTTTAGGTTAAGGTTCTCAACAGCCGATCATGTGTGTGTCGCAGACATTCCTAACAAAATCCAAGATGAGAAACTCCTGTGAAAAATTTAAAGGCCTAGATTATTACTACAATAGAGATGAGGAATCTTTAGGCTGGATTACTAAATTCAATATATAAAATATGGCTAGCTATATTCATTTTAGGTTTAGTTTTCCTTTAAGATCTTCACTGTATGATGACCTGACTATTACAAGATCATGGTATAGGCACAGTCTCAGGACATACGGGGGGGGGGTTAAATTACATCAGCAGACTGAATATGGCGGCTGCAGTTTTCAAAAATAGAGTGATATTCTTTAGAGCTCTGCTAGTAAAAGTAAGCTGTGGAAAAATACATATAGCATTTGACAAGGGGCTAGTGTGGACAGTTGTTTGTGAAAGTTATGTTTTGGGGGTATCCTTGTCCTTTAAATGGATACTGTCACATAGGTCCCCAATTTATAAAAACACTGGTTATTGGCTGAGAGAAGCTTTAAAGAATTATATTAGCAGCTTAGATTTTATGAATTGATCAGTATAATGCATAGGTTTACTTAACTAAGCTGGCGATATACAGGTCACTAAAAGCTGCCAACAGACCGAGTCAGCAGTTTATTGGCCCGTGTGTGGCCCTACGATGGACTTCCCAGATTGATATCTGGCTGAAAGTCGGCCACTTTTAGGCTAATGACGACCAGGCTTAGGGGGAAAGCTGATTCGTTCAGTTTTTGTCAAGTTGAGTTTGAGGTGACGCTGGTTCATCCAGTTGGAGATTGCTAGGAGACAGTTAGAGATTTGAGCCTCGGTTTCAGCTGTGAATGAAGGAGTGAATAATAATAATAATACTATTATAATATTTGGGTATCATCAGCATACAGACGATAATTAAAGCCAAATGAGTGGATGAGATCTCCCAAAGAGTACAGTGTACAGGCCAAGTACAGAGCCTCGCGGCACCCCTACATTATGTGGAACTGGAGAGGAGGTTTCATTTGCATAAGAGACAGTGGAGCAAATTCACTAACAGGCAAAAATTTGCCAGCACTGGCTTTGTGCACATCACAACACTTCACCAGGCGTAAATTCACCTGGACAACGCTATTTCACGAAGATCCGAAGTTGCGCACAGGGTACCAAATGTTGGCGAAATTAGGCCAGCGAAATTACGCTCAGCAGTTCGAAGTTACGCTAGCGTTGGCTAATTAGCATACGGCGTGCAGTTAAAGTACAATGGCCGTATATGCTGCAGCAACTACATTACACTACACAAGGCCAGGGAACCTTAATTAAATTATATAAAGTTGTTATAATGCCCTACACATGTGCCCACAGTATAGTTTAGGTGCCATATGTTAGCAAATGTAGGGGGGAAGGAGGATATACCCCAAAAAATTACACTCTTTTTCAGCCTATCACCCTTGAATAGGAAAAAATGCCAGCGTTTTTTGGTACTTGGAAAAATGTTCAACTTTTTTTGAGGAACTCCTATCTACTCTATTGCACTTCGCCTGGTCTGAGGTGGCGAAGGCAAGTCTGGCGATAGAGGTAACGGTCAGTAAAATCAAAAAGTTAGTGAATTTGCATAGAAACGCTCTTTCGCCAGACCGAAAATTCGCCTGGCGTTAAGAGTACGAAGTTGCGCCAGAGTCTATATCCTTGGTGAAATTACACCAGCGAATTTACATTAGTAAATCGGCGAAGTGCCGAAATGACGTCACGCTGGTGAATTTTCGCCAGCGTTAGCCACTTCGCCCTTTAGTAAATTTCCCCCAGTGAATGAGCAGTTAGAGCAGTAAGAAGAGAGCCAAGATGCAGCCTGCCTGCGGAAAACCAAGGGAATACAGAATTTGCATCAGGAGAGAGTAGTCAACCGTATCGAATGCAGTTGATAGGTCAAGGAGGATAAAATTAGAGAAGTGAAAATCATTTGTAACACTGCACAAAGCAGTCTCAGCAGAGTGTGTAGAAAGTTAGTAATACACAAGAACACAATACTTCTATGAGCTTGGAGGCAACCAGTATATATATTAAATATATTTACCTTATTCTTACGGCTAAAAGTTGAGTGAGGTATATCTGCTATGGAAAATGAGAGTAATACACTTTCAATGCAGTCAACCAATTTTTATACACAGTTCATTCTGCACTATGGCATAACTATAGCCATTTCAAAGTACTGATGTATCTTCCTGATCAAGGTGGGCCCTCTTGTGGCTTCTGGCAGCAGTACATATGGTTCTTATGATCTGTGCTGATGTGCTGAAAATCAGTACATGTATGAACCCGTTATCCAGAATGCTCGGGACATGAGCGTTGGATCTTCATATCTTGTCTACTACTACTACTGCCAGGTACTGTTTTATTATTACAGAGAAAAATACACTTTTCTGAGAGTTAAAGTGATACTGACACTAAAAATTGACTTTTTAAAATATGAATGTACAGTAAAAGTTACCTATAGGTTAGGTACTTTGGTATACAATGATGCATTTTACCTTGTTTGATCCGTCAGAATATGTACTTTGCAAAAATATATGGCTTTTAAAAAAATATGGTTTTCTGCAGTTTGGGGGGTTTTACAGCTCATAATGTACAGTCGGTGGCTCTGTTTTCAGCAGCTGAGTTGCATACCTCCCAACTGTCCCTTTTTTGGAGGGACAGTCCCTCTTTTGACAGCTCAACCCGCAGTCCCTCATTTGTACTGGAAAGTCCCTCTTTTCTATGCACTGAACAGCCAGAAAAAGAAACAAAGTTTCTCACTTAATTGGCTTTTAGCAGAGAGCCCAGAACAGCTAACAGGTGCAAATAAGATACTTTGTAACAATTTTGAGACACAAAAACACAGTTTAGATAAGGAGAAATATTTTCAAACTATCATAACCTGCCAAATTTTGTAAAAAAAACATGGTAATTAGGGGGTGTGGCCACAGAAAGGGGTGTGGTCAAAAATTGCTGCGCTACATGCGGAAAAAAATTTTTTTGTCCCTCTTTTTACTTCCAAAATGTTGGGAGGTATGGAGTTGGTCAGTGTGAAAATTCATATGCACATTTTTCATTTGGGTTCCGTACATACCACATACTTTGGTAAATCTATGCATATTGGGCATTAAACCATTTAGTAGACCTCGGACATCCATATTTAGGGTGGTTTTTGTTGTACGTAAAATATTGTGAGATAAATGTGACAAATTGCAACATTTTTTAGGTGTTTTTCAGAAATCTCAAAAACATCTACCTTCAGAAAAGCTTTGCAGTTTGGTAGTTTGGTGTAGAAAGACGTCTTTATCATTGTTGGATTCATCAGAATGTGTACTTTACAAAAATATATGGTAGATATACTATAGATATATTTACCCATTTTTGAATTGCCAGAATCTGCTCTTTCTAATAATGGGTCGTTTTCTAGGGTAAACCTACTGTTAGTGGAATGTTTGGCCTTGAAATCAGAAGCATGTCGGGGAGTAATGTGGAAATTTGGTAGTGTACATAGAACTTTCCAAATCTGCTTTTATCTCGTACATAAAATAAATGATATATTTCTGATATATGTGATTGTACTATGTAAAACATGATTTTTTTTCATTTTATTAGACACTTATAAGCCTATATCTTTTTGACAGAAGTGGAATTACACCAAAATTCTAGCATATTTTCAAAGCTCAGGTTGTCCTGAAAAAAAAAAAAACAATAAATTGTTTTCCTGGGTGAACTAAAAGACCCCCCAGGGAAGGCCCTTGAAGTGACAAAAGTTCAAAATGTCTAAAAACTGCGTGGCAGTAGATGTTCACATTTAGGACAAATTGGCTGGCAGGAAAATTAAGGGCACACGCTAAGATTCCGGGAGATTTTTCTTCCTGAAAAGCCTTCCCGCTGGCTAGAATCTAAATCGCTGGCAGGATGGCACTCGGAGCGCTTCCTTTTCAAATGTCGCCAAAGTTGCCTCACAAGGAAACTTCAACAAATTCGGAAAACGAAGCGCTCCGAGTGCCAGCGATTTAGATTTTAGCCAGCGGGAAGGCTTTTTGGGGAGATTAGTCAATCGAAGAAGAGGCGATTTGTCGCCGGGTGACTAAATCTCCCCAGATATTAGCATGAGCCCTTACCCTTAGCTGTGAATCACATTTTTCCCAAGACACTTGCTTATCTTAAATAGTTACACCTGTATCTTAGTTTATCTTAAATTGTTACGAATGTATCGAAGTGCAGATTCTCAGTGTTCTGGGCTCTCTGCCAAAAAGCTTCTTATTTTTTATTTTATTTAACTTTGTATCTTTTTCTGGCATCATTGCAGCAGATCAAATAGAAACTCGGGACATTTCCGTAAGAAACCTTGTGATCTGTCAAAATCAGGGAATGTCCCACAGAAAAAGGTTGTGAGGTATGCCTTAGATTACACAAAAAAACTTACTCAACTTCAGATTATTGAAGTTGTTCTGACAAATAACTGTGATTCGAAAAATGTACCCCAGAGTTTCTAAAGTGGTTCATATAAACACAATTTCCAAATGCTAAAGTGTACAAACTGTAGCGAGGCTTTTATAAATATGGCTCTAATTTTACGCCATTAATGTTTCTTACTCCATTGTTATCACCCTCCCCAAACACGCACATCCAGTTTAGATTTTGGAATCTAAAAATCTAAAATCGGATCGCTACAAAAGTCGCTCGTGGAGCCCTACCCTTATGCTTTGGAAGCACATCCGTTTCATTTTCAAGATGACTGGTTGCAGCTGAGCAAATTGAGAGTTTCTTCAAAAGAAAAGGACACATCTAATTGGGCTATTTTAGTTTTAATATGTTTTGCAAATACATATATATATGACAATATTTATAGGACAGCATTAGATTAGATATCATGGAGATATATGCTATGTTTAAATTACAGGTAATAAAATAGGTAAAAACATTAACCAGGAAAGTCCGTGCATGCACTGTTGGTTCAGCAGCCCTCAGCATCCTCACTTCTGTGGGTTGGGCAACACGGTCTGAGCCTGAATTGCTGATCTGACAGTTGCAATGTATCATGGGTCCTTCTGGAATTTTCAGACATTTCCTTAACTTAAACCTACTGCTGCCTTAAATCGAATATGTCACATATTTTCCCTTTATACACACACATTCCTCTACCCTACCATAGGCTGAATCCTCACTCAGTATTCCATACACATACACTATCCTATAATCCATAACATTCACATTATCTTCACCTCTTATAATCATAGTAGTTCTGATCATAGCACTCTCATTGTTTCCCGTTATGATTTACCCAGTACAGTACAAGCGAGTTGCAAAAAATAACCAAACATACAGGCATTATGGCTAATTCTAATACAGGTATGGGATCTGTTATCCGGAAACCTGTTATGCAGAAAGTTTCGAATTACGGAAAGTAAAATTTTGATTTTGCTTTCAGTAGCAAGTACATTTATAAATAAATTTACAATCATTGAAAATATTGCGATAAAAAAATGGGAGAGTTGCTTAGAAAGAGAAAACCAGTGTCTCCGATATTAAAAAAAATCTTTGAAAAATAACTAGTAATGCTACATTAAAAACACTTTTTAAGTGCTAACCATCATATAAAAAAGGTGGCATGCTTATCTTCATCATATATGAATTGTCGGCAGACCTGTTATACAAGTGCCACCCTATCACTTTTCTATGAAGAGCATTCCAAATTAATGTCCATGCAGGTGCCACTTGGTTTATGGTGAAGACACGCCCCAGGGGTTCCTAGACTCTGGAGAGGGGGTTAAGAAGGGGTGGTGGTGCATGCAAGTTTGTGTCTGAGATGTTTCCTCTGGGCTAGCAGGGGAAGGAAAACCGTACTGTGAAGATGGTGGGGTTAAATAGATGCTGTTCCCAAATTGGTCAGTGGGTGTACAAGGCAGGTCTTTAGAGGCAGGCTGCTCCGAGGCTGGAGTTGGGCAATAGCCAGATGGTTGGGTCTGGCATTTTGGAGACTGGGGATGGTGTGATTCCGGAAGCCAGTGGGCATGAGGAGACATTGGCTGACCTCCTCCTGAGTAGGGTGCTTCAGACAATGAGCAGCCTGTTGGACAAAAATGAACTCTAAAGCCACGGTTACCCCACTGGCATCCTGGTACTGCAGATGAGAATGAGCCACTCCTGGGATATGGTGGGCAATTTCCTCCGTAGCTCATCAGTGAATGGTGGTGGGATTGACAACAGCTGCTGTCCGGTGGGGGTCCTTGCATATATGGTGGAGCAGAAAGAGGAGGAGCTTGGGGATAACAAGAGGCACTTAAATCTATGTGTGGTAATGGGGCAGGTTTTGCATGTTCCTTGGTCCTAGCTCGGTGGGTCTTCTTTGCTTGTACCCCAGCAGAAGTTGCTACAGAAGTATTCCTGGGAACAGCAGGGCAACGCTCTTCCAGAAGTCTCTGAATGTCTCTGTGACCTCGTTCTCGGGCTATATGTCTTGGCTGTCGTCCAGTGTGATCACAGAGGTCACGGTCTACTTGATGCTCAAGAAGGATTCGGGTAGCTTCAAGACTACCCTCTCGGGCAGCAAGGAAGAGTGGTGTTTCATCCTGGTTAACATAAGATATAAGGTTACTTATAGGGCAATCATGCAGCAATACAGAGGGGAAATTAAGAAAGTTACAATAAAATGTAAAATATTTGAATGCAAAAGATAGATGTGGAGATACTCAGTGAATGAATACAGGCATGGCTCAAGATCCAAACATGTTGCCTTGCTCTAACCCTCTTATCTTGAAGATCCTTATTTGCCCCACTGCAGAGAAGGGTTTTCACAGCTGCTGCATTATTCACAGCTACAGCCCAGTGTAGTGCAGACTTTCCTGCAAAACAATTGAATTGTAAAGGTATGAAAGGTATGATATTAACTAAAAACATCAAACATTATTTAGGGTTAAGGTTCATCAAGACAATAATCTACGTATGAAGTAGCAAAGATGATGGCACAACATTTAATCCTGAATAACAGGGTGCAACAGGTGAAATATAATAGAACATTATATTGCAGATTTTATTTTATTTCAAAGTGGCAAATCTGATGTGACTTTAGTTATAAGGGGAAGTAAAACAATGGATGAACAGACCTCGTGTATCTGCTGCTCCAAGGTCAGCCCCACAGGACACAAGTTCCTCCACCATGTTCTGTACAGGTAGCCGAGCAGCTAATATAAGCGGAGTCGATCCATCATTCATCCGAGCATCTATATCAGTTTGACGGCACCTCAATAAGGTCTTCAAAGACAGAAACAGTGACATTTTCATCATTTGATGTGAATAAAAATGAATTCATTGTTCACTTTTGAAGTGTAAAATACATTTTAACCTGATGAAGTGCGGGGGAAAAAACATCTAGCTGAATTTACTATTCCTCTTGCAAAAGCAGTTGCAAAGGATTGTTTTATGACTAATAATAAGCATGATTTACCCAGATTTCATCTTGCTTTAACTCATCATGTTGTACAGATATCATGCCTTTGTTCAGCCCACAATGTCATTCTCTGTGTCCAGCTTTGGCATCAAGGGAAAGAACCACCTAATGGTGGGTAAACTAACAGCCATCCATAAATCTATACTTAATTACTTCATAGCAAATAACAATACTATGAGTGTGTGCCAGCATGGTTTTATTAGTAATAGATCTTGCCAGACTAACTTAATTTCTTTTTATGAGAAGGTAAGCAGGGACCTCGTTTCTGAAATGGCAGTGGATGTGATTTACTTTGTGATTAGACTTTACTAAAGCATTTGATACAGTGCCACACAGAAGGTTACTGGTTAAATTAAGGAATGTTGGCCTTGAACATAGTATTGTATTGAAAGTAGGGATGCACCTAATCCACTATTTGGGATTAGGCCGAATACTTGGTGAAAGATTCGGCCGAATACCGAACCAAATCCAAATCCTAATTTGCATATGCAAATTAGGGGCAGGAAAGGAAAAAGTGGGAAAAAATCTTGTTTTGTGACAAAAAGTCACACGATTTCCCTACACAACCCTAATTTACATAGGCAAATGAGGAATCGGATTTGGTTCGACCAGGCACAAGGATTTGGCCGAATCAGAATCCTGCTGAAAAAGGCTGAATCCCAAACCGAATCCTGTATTCGGTGCATCCCTAATTGAAAGTACTGAAAGAACTATAGGTTCCATGCAGGATGCTGCCACTTTGCAGAGTGATTTGACTAAGTTGGGAAACTGGGCAGCAAACTGTAAAATGAGGTTCAATGTTGATAAATCCAAGGTTATGCACTTTGCCAAAAATAATATAAATACAAGTTATACACTAAATGGCAGTCTGTTGGGAGTTTCATTAAATGAGACGGATCTTGGGGTTTTTGTAGATAACAAGTTGTCTAATTCTGGGCAGTGTCATTCTGTGGCTACTAAAGCAAATAAAGTTCTGTCTTGCATAAAAAAGGGCATTAACTCAAGGGATGAAAACATAATTATGCCTCTTTATAGGTCCCTGGTAAGGCCTCATCTGGAGTATGCAGTGCAGTTTTGGACTCCAGTCCTTAAGAGGGATATAAATGAGCTGGAGAGAGTGCAGAGACCTGCAACTAAATTGGTTAGAGGGACGGAAGACTTAAATTATGCGGGGAGACTGTCAATTTGGGGTTGTTTTCTCTGGAAAAAAGGCGCTTGCGAGGGGACATGATTACACTTTACAAGTACATTAGAGGACATTGTAGACAAATAACAGGGGACCTTTTTACCCATAAAGTGGATCACCGTACCAGAGGCCACCCCTTTAGACTAGAAGAAAAGAACTTTCATTTGAAGCAACATAGGGGGTTCTTCACAGTCAGGATAGTGAGGCTGTGGAATGCACTGCCGGGTGATGTTGTGATGGCTGATTCAGTTAATGCCTTTAAGAATGGCTTGGATGATTTCTTGGACAGAGATAATATAAAAGGCTATTGTGATACTAAACTCTATAGTTAGTATAGATATGGGTATATATAATTTATGTGAATGTAGGGAGGGGTGTATGTATGGATGCTGGGTTTTCATTTGGAGGGGTTGAACTTGATGGACTTCGTCTTTTTTTAACCCGATTTAACTATGTAACTATGTAATTATAGGCTGGATCATCTTCATAAATAATGTATGTTATAACAAAACAGAAAATAAACTCCTACTGTCCTTCACAACATTAACAATTGCTATAAGGCTTCATGCAGATCATCGCTATGCTCCTCAGGGATTGGTGTGTCTTTTTTATCATTTTTGAAAGGAAAAATATTTTAGGCATACGCCTCAAATATTTTTTTAAATAGAAATACTGCCTCAATCAGTTCAGCTCTATATAGAGGTTATAAATCAATCCAAATCCTGCCAAAAATGTTGGCTACATTCCAAAATAACTGGATCCAGCATATCACATGAAATTTAAATCTGATTTCCACTGCAATTCCATAGAGAAGAACTGGGATTTGATTGATGAATCATTTTAAAAGCACATATGTGCTAAGCAATATGGAAACCAGCTGTGGTGAGTAGTGATGGGCGAATTTATTCGCCAGACGCGAATTTGCTGCGAATTTGCGCGATTCGCCGTCGGCAAATAAATTCGCGGAAAAAATTCGCCGGCGTCAAAAAAATTTTTTCCGAAAAAACGGACGCCGACGTCAAAAACGAGACGCCGGCGCCGTTTCGCGAATTTTTCGCCGTTTCGCAAATTTCGCGCGAAATTCGCGAATTTTTCGGCGAAGCGAAACTGCACAAATTCGCCCATCACTAGTGGTGAGTATGTTTATCCAATGTTATGCAGGCTCAGACTGGCAATTTGTGAGTTCTGGCAAATGGCAGAGGGACTGCTATAAGATGTCATAGACAGTTATTGTGGAGTGGGCTGGTGGGGGTCTGGTTGGGCCTCTGTGTACTTGAAATGCCAGGGCCTATTTTGACTCCCAGTTCAGACCTGATGTTATGTTCCATTTTTCCTACATCATGCAGAATATTTGATACAGTGGGCATATGGCAATTGCATTCATAGTACAAACTGTAATAGCTTTTGCACCAGATCATTTCCTGTATATAAAAAGAACAGTTTCCTTTCAATTCCCTGGCACTATTTGAACTCCAAACCCCTTGATTTTTCCACTATATTACCTGGAAGACACCAAGAGCATCAGCTGCAATAGCAGTGTGTAGCGGGGTCCTCCCCAGTTTATCCTGAACATTGGTATCCGCCCCTGCATCCAGCATACATTTGACTGCATCTTGCCTTGCAAAGCGAGCAGCTAAGTGAAGTGCCGTCTCTCCAGTAGAGTCTGTCTGAGCATTGAGACTGGCTCCCTGAGTAATGAGGTCTGATATGACTACTGCCGAACTCTCTACTTCTGGTGGATCTGTGCCACCTCCAGCTGGTTCAAGTCCACCTCCTGCACAGATTGCTGACATTAAAGGGGTGACCCCATCTGTAAGGGAAACATAAAAATCAAAGTATATCAGTCAAAACGTCTAAATAAACTATTTATAAGAGAAATGAATAAAGAAAAAAAAGTGTGAAAAATGATGGATGTCTTCTTTACTGCTGTAGCTTACAATCTAAGGTCCCTAAAGCATCCACACAACACACCAGTTAACCTGCCTGTAGTTTTTTGGAATGTGGGAAGAAATTGGAGTACCCAGAAGAAATTTGGGAGACTTGGGAGAACATGCAAGCTCCTTGCAGATTGTGACCAGATCAGATTTGAAATAAGGACCACAGAGCATACATTGTTATGTAATTGCATTTGGTGATTCTGAAAAGGATCCATTGTGTTAACCGTGTAAAGACCCTATCAAATTGATCCATAAGGGTAAATATTTGTGATTTTTGTAGCAAATGTATAATTAATAATACATTTTGACAACACTGTGTCTTTCTGGCAACTTTATGAAACAAAAAATGTAGGTCTGGTTTAGGAGAATGATAAAAACACATTAATAAGCAGGGTATTTTTGTATAGTCATCCAGGAGGAAAAAGTCAGAAGCACATAAGTACCTGGACCTCTCACATCAATGTCCTTGCAATCAGCTTCCTGCTGGGGAGGTGTCAGAGCAATGCATTGTGGGAAACGCACCCCGGCATCAATATGCTGCTGGCTCCATTGACGGTGGTCAAGGATGGAACATTCCTCCGGTACCTGCAGTAATGTAAATGTAATGGGTATGACAGAAGGCAGTGAAGAGGAAAGTGCGGCGAAGAAGAAGATAGTTGGGTAAGGTATGTACTTTTACTCTTTTGGCCTTTGGTTGTAGAACTTCTTCCTCAGCAGCTAAATCTACATCATACACCGAATCATGCTTTAGGGGCCTTCAATACAAAGCAAGAAAGAGAGAAACATTGAGAAGGACACAAAGGTAAACAGAAATAAAACCAGAATATGAACTATGGAACAATGCACTGCATTATTTGTGCGCCTCATTTTCGGGCAACTAATCTCTGACCTGCTTCCCCACCGTCTAGAATCTACCGTAAATCATCGGCGGGATGGCACTCGGAGAGCTTTGTTTTCCGAAGTTTCCTCGTGAAGTAACGTCGGAAAAAGAATCGTTCCGAGTGCCAACCCTGCCGGCGATTTGGATTCTAGCTGGCAGGGAGGCAGCTCGGGGAGATTAGTCGCCAGAAGAAGATCGATTTGTCGCCAGGTGACTAAATCTCCCTGAATCTTCTCGTCTGTCTCTGCCCTAAATGTGGTGGTAATTCCAGCATTTCCACAGTTAATAGACACAGTGGATTCGCACCTAAAAAAAAATCACACGCATACATCATTTTAAATATTTTTAAAAACGATGCAACCTCCATTTAAGAATTTGTGTCTGATTTGTAAAAACACACATTTGTTTTGCAATTGCATTCATTTTGGCTCAATTGTGGTGGCCGCAATTCTGACTAGTTTATGGGTAAAAATTGCCCAAAATTGCATTTTTTTTAACTGAATTTGCATTGATAAGTTACCCTTATGCTTATGATCCAACCTGTAATTTTCTTTTCATTGGGAGTCAGGGTATATAGTTCACACTTCATTAAAATATATAATTTTGTTAAATACTATGCACTATGCAATATACACACTTTTTATTGGTCTTAGGTTACATGCTGCTCCTTTAATATGTAGGTTGATCTATCTTAGATTTTTTAGTAGCACAAACAAATTAACAACTATTGAACTTACCTGAGTCTGGTGGCATCTTCTCCCACAGGTTCCCTTCTCCTGATACCGTCTCCCGATCGATGCCGACTGAATCCTGAAGGTAGCCATAGAACCCCATGTTGACGCTTTCTGCTGAGCTGGACGCCAATAAATCCTCCTAAAACCAGAGCCACACCAACAGCAACAGATGCCCCAACCAAAGGCCACGGCAACTGGGTGGCCACCAGAATGCCATTCTTGTCTGTGAGAAAGAGGAAGGAAATTAGGTATTTAAAATGGAAAATAAAACAAACGATACAAAGATAAAAATAAACAAAATAAAGGATAAGTTAAAACCAAGTAATAGAAAAAACAAAGAAAATAAGAACACAGCAGAAGTAGAATATAAAAAAGTCTGATTAGGTAAGCAATTAGGCTATGGTGAATATTACACTGAATTAAAAACAAAAATCATTGATAAAGCATGAAACGATCTTGGGAAGAAACAAACAGCAGTTTGTACCTGCATGTAGATATAAAGAATGGGGGAATGTTGTGGTTTGTACTTACCTGTATCTTTGTATGTCACTCCCAACAGAGAATATGGTAGATGGGGCTCAGTTTTCTCACTTAGAGCTGTCACAAAATCTGCAGCAATTTTTGATGTATGAAGACAAGGAGGTTGCACACACTCAGCTCCAAATACTTCCAGGAATAGGACACAACTGTAAAAAAAAGTATACATTGATATCTTTCTACCTAATTCATCTTCTGTCTTGGTTCAGACCATCGGAGTTCATCATGGATGTGCCATAAGAACTTATTCCTTAAAGGGGTTGTTCAACTTTGACTTAACGTTTCGTATGATGTAGAGATTGATATTCTGAGACAATTTGCAATTGGTTGTCATTTTTGTATTATTTGTAGTTTATGAGTTATTTAGCTTTTTATTCAACAGTTGAGTAATTAAAATGAGCAATTACAATAAACGTATAGCCTTACAGAGCATTTGTTTTTAGCTGGAGGAAGAAGAATGCAAATTAAAAAACTAAAACTAGAAGTATACGTAACTGGCAAATTCTCAGCAAATTTTCATTCTATAACATACTAAAAGTGAACGTACTGTAAAGGTGAACCACCCCTTCTTTTCTTTTATTCTTTTTTCCCCATATTATCAGCCACAATCCCAAATATTTATTTCTTCATCCTACTATAAGATCTTACCCAATAGTGTCCTCCTTTGGCATGCTCTCCTTCAGTAGATCTTTGATGTCAGGATTCTCCACCTCCTTATACTCCCATCTTTGTAGTCTATCAGAGGAGAGCTCATCAAGGTTGTCACTTTTACGATACCTAAACAACATATTTCCACTGTTGTCTTTCTTAAGTCTCACTCCTGCTCGGATTAACATGGACAGATTTCGTAGGACAGTGTTTATTTCTCGTTGGTAAAGCACAGGAGGAGCATAGTTCAAAACTAGGACCAGCGTGCCCTCATACATCTTTCTTTCTTCACTTGAACAATCTCCTCCATCCCAGCCACACTCAACATTGTTACATCCTCTTTCGCAGTGACCATTGGCAAAGTGATCCAGGCAATAATTGTTATACAGGGGGCTGTGGAAGAGAATAAATGTGGGAAACAGCATCAATAAAAAAATATAACAAAAAAAATGAGGCAAAAAGGCCAAACAACACCAAAAATGACAACGTTTACTCAACGCCACTCAAATTATGTTCCATTTCCAACTAAGTGGGACATTCACTAAGATTCGTAGTTGCGCCAGCGTCCGATTCGCCGCACTTCGCCAGGCGTATTTTCACCAGCGCTACGCAAAATTCACTAAAATCCGAAGTTGCGCTTAGGGGAAGCATAAGGTTGCAAAGTTGCGCTAGCGTTAATTCGCCAAACAAAGCAAAGTTACGCTAGCGATGCTTAATTTGCATACAGCGCCAAATTGAAGTTACAATGGAGGAATATGTAGCAGCACTACACAAGCTTGGGAAACCTTCAAAACAGCAAATAAAATTTTTATTTTGCCCTACACATGTGCCCACTGTATAGTTAAGGTGCCATGAGTTAGGAAATGTAGGGGGGAAGGAGGGGAGCCCCAAATTTTTTTTCGATCTTTTACAGCCTATCACTCATAAAAAAAGAAAAAACGCCAGCGTTTTTTGGGACTTAGAAACATTTTTCCTTCTTCTAGAAGGAAGTCTGCCGTAAAAGGTAGCGTTCAGAATAATTTGCGCGTCAGTGAATTTGCGTAGTTACGTCCATTGCGCAAGTTCGCCAGGCGTAAGGGTGCGAAGTAACACTAGCGAATTTACGCCAGCGTCCATTAGTGAATCGGCGAATTAACGAAAATGCGCTACGCTAGTGCATTCACGCCGGCGTTAGGCGCTTCGTCGTTTAGTGAATTTGCCCCTAAAGGTCTGATTTCAGCCATTGTTTGAAGCAACTGTGGGAAGGCCAGTATATAATTTTTTACTGATAGTAAAAGAGGTTCTATCCCATTTACAGTAGTATTGTGGTAGAGATGCACATGGAACCAGGAACAATTCGTTTTCCACATATTTTTTATAGTTTGTATGTTGGACGTTTTTTGCATTACAAATTGTCTCTGGGAATGCGCTTTGTGATTTGTTTATTATGCATCGTAGTGTTCACTGCTTACTGACATTTACTGTTTTACATTTACAGATTTGCTGAGCAGTGATAGATGTTCTTAGGGTAAAGGGATGTTTTGGAAAAGAATGTTCTCTAACCAAGAAACACCCGCTACACCAGTTACCAGCTGTCCAGTTAAGGAATTACGATTAAGAAAAAGCATTTAGAAGCAAAATCAGTCACACAAATGCAATTTTTGGCAGATATAACTTATTTTACAAGAGTGAAGCAGTTGCATAATTGTTATAACATCTCCATAATCTATTATTAAATATAGCCAGTTTTATAAATCTGCCATGGGGTTTATTCTTTTGCCTAGCTAAGCTTTTTTTTATTTCTGCTAATTAAATCTGGTTGTACCCGCTACTTTTCTTCAATTATGTCCCCCAACGGGACCATTTCTCATATCAACCCCTTTTATTTTTACCCCACCCACTTCCATGCAGAAAATTATTCTTTTACAATTTTTCCCTTGCACAAAAGTTGCAGTGGAAGAAAGATTGAAGCTGTTATGGGTATGGGATCTGTTATCTGGAAACCCGTTATCAAGAAAGCATTAAAGGAATGCCTTCTCCCATAGACACCAATATAAGCAAATAATGCAAATTTTTAATAATGATTTCCATTTCCTCTGTAATAATAAACACTACCTTGTACTGGATACCAACTAAGAAATAATTAATCGCTAGTGGAGGCAAAACAATCCTATTGGGTTTGATTTAATGTTTACATTATTTTTTTAGTAGGCTTACGGTATGGAGCTAACCTCTTATCCAGAAAACCCCTGATCCTGAACATTCTGGATAATAGATCCCATACCTACAGTTTGCACCAGTGTACAGTGTATGCTGAAAAGTGTCTTATGAAAAAGTCTTTATATTATATTTTTATAATTTACTGAGAATGCACATAAACTGTGTTCTCCATAAGGCTGCTCTGCCTTACTAAATATTATATATTGCTTTCTAGGACATATTAAGGTCTATCGATTAACTGGTCTAAATCTATCTTATATCCTTTAGATGCAGAAGCAGTTACGTTTGCCCCCTCCCAACCATTTTTGTAAAATGTAATTTCTATCTTGTTTTAGATTATGCTCCACTATAGGTCAGGATGTTTTTTGCAGATTGCAGACACACCACTGTTGAATAAAACAGCTTTTCATAATTCATGTTTGTTATAGAAAGAAACTGATCCCTGCATGGTTACACATACACAGTGTATGGGATATACAAACACGTAGCTGAACATACTTGCAAGCTTGTGTGGCATTGCAGTCAAAGCCGTCGTACAGACACTCTTCATTGTTGCAGTGATTGTCACAAACTCCATTTCTGAAGACTTTCTTACAGTCTATATGGGGGCATCTCTTCCAGGCTTCAGGTAAGACTGGTGGAGAAGTACTGTCCAAGGGAGTGTATGGCCTAATTATCTCCAGGCATTGGGAGCCACTGTATCCACTAGAACACTGGCAATAATGCTGTCCATTTGTGCCAGGAACACACTGCCCTCCATTATAACAAGTAAAAGGACTGCATGGTAAAATGGGGTCACTGCAGGTTGCTCCTGAAAATCCCTGTTTGGTTACGAAAAATAAGAGAAAAGCTGATAAATACAGAAAGTCAAAAATGCAATGAGCATGGTCATTTACACATACCCCTTTACACAGATTGTACTGAGTAAGGGTTTAATAAGGCACAAAGCAAGTACAACCTTTACACAAGGTCATCACAGAGAGAAACCAGTCATTGTTGCTGCTGTTGGCATTTCAGAACTTCTAGTTAATGGTTGCTACTGGTTTCTACTGTGGAGTACTATTTCTCAAGCTTTGGTGGAGGTATGTCTGGGACATAATCAATGCCCTAATTAATGTCTTTGGTTTCCGGTTACAGGGGACTTTGCAAGCAAATAATAATGCAAGGGTATTGTGTGTTAAGTGCAGTGAAGTGTAGAATAGTGATGAGCAAATTAATTTGACAGCCATGGATTTGCTGCAAATTTCTGAATTTCGCCATGTGCAAATTTTTTTCACGAAACTGCGGTGAAAATTCTCCATGGAAAAATTTGCCGCGAAAAAACACCCATTAGAAAAAACACCCTTTGACTTTAATGCATTTGGAGAAAAAAAGTCACCATAAGAAAAAACACCCATTGACTTTAATGCATTTGAAGAAAAAAAAAACGCTCATTGACTTTAATGCGTTTCTTTCGCTGTTTCGTGATTTTTTTCACAGTTTCACAAATTTTTTAGGATGCCATCGGCATTCTGAGACAGAATTATTTGTCTTTTTGGATGCAAAAGTTTTAAACTGCACAATAGACATTTACGGGGGAATGTAATAAAAGCAGTGGCGGAACTACCGGGGGAGCAGGGGGTGTGAGCGGGCCAGCACCCCCTCAGGGCTCCCGGCAGCTTGTGCGCCACTGAAATCCAGGCCGAAATCACGTACGGAGGGGGGCGGGGGGCCCGGCTGCGCGTCCCGCACCAGGGCCCGCCCCCCTCTAGTTACATTACTGAATAAAAGTCACATTTCAAAACAGTTTGCACAAATAAGAATAAAAATTATCATTTCGCAAGGTAATATTCTTCCTTAAGCTGTTATTGCATTGCAAATTTTCAGTGCGCATTGCCTACTTTTAAGAAGTGCTTGAAGGTGTCGTACGGGGGAATGTAATAAAAGTCGGTAACGGAAAAACTATTCGCAATGCGAAAAGTTATGCCTTTGCACCAACAAATTTTGCTTTGCATGAATTTAAAATAGCATTTGCAAACCCGGAAACTGTTTAGCAACCACTTCTGACAGTGGAAGACCGTTTGCGAATTTTATAGTTTGCGCCAATGCGCAGTCAATATAATGGAACTTCTTACTGAAAAAGTCGTTATGTTTGCTCCAAAAGATTACAACACCTTCAAGCACTTCTTAAGAGTGCGCAATTAAATTTCGCAATGCAGAATTATAATTCGCAATGCAATTACAGTTTAACTATACACTGGCACAAATTATAAAATTCACAAACCTTCTTCCACTGTTGGAAGTGGTCGCTAAACAGATTCTGGGTTCGCAAAAGCTATATTAAATTTTTCACATTGCGAATGTTTTTGTTACATTTCCTCATTAATTCCAAATTCAAGAAGAGAAGTAAAGCCTAGATCACTGCATTATACTCTAATGGTTTTCATTGTCATCTTGGCTTCTTCTTTTTGTTGGTGACCAGATTGGTAATTTGCAAATAATATAATTGAATTCCCAGTTCATCTGCCAATATACTGTATATTTGTGTAAATGTGTTCTACATTATAAAACTGATAGATATCTGCAAGCTACATTACATTAGACAGCTCCATAATCATAGTATAATCTTTGCATACTAACAACCAATTTGATGCAGCAACCTAGGTGACTACATCTGACCAGTATTTTTGAACCAGCTCGCAAAAATAATATTCTATGCCGAGGTTATTCAAAAATGACCTTTGGGCAGCTGCAGGTGAATCCAAGTGGTGTATTGGCCGTAACTGCACAGGAGCCTCCATTGAAACACGGGTTATTTGCACAGAAGTTTATTAGCTGCTCACATTTCTGACCTGAGGAGAGAATATTAAAACATTAGTAACAGGCCATAATGGATATAATGAATGAAAGAACAAATATTTTATGCATTTATAAAATCCTAATTATAAAACAGGCCTACAGTATATAGTACGGTGCTATTTTCTTTTACTGAAGATAAACACAAGTTCTTCAAGTTGTATAGGAAACACACAGATAGAAGCACAGAAGAAGAAATGGAGAACAGGAAAATTGCTGGCCATTCAGTTCTATCCTGTTCCTGCTTGTCAAAGGAAGTCATATGAACAATCATCTCCATGTTTCATTAATATACATTTCTACATACATTTAAATCACATTTGTTATCCCTGACAATATATATTGTCTTAATGCACAAAGAATTTTTTTTATTTTGAAGAGAGTATTATGTGGAGCAGTACGTTATTCACCTGTGTATAGGCGATGGCACTTGCACTTGTAAGCATTATTCAGTTGCATGCAGGTATCTGTTCCTATTGGATTACAGGGGTTGGACAGACACTCGTTCACATCTCCTTCACACCTCCTACCAACAAATCCTGGGGGGCACAAGCAGGAGAAGCCACCAATTTCATCCCTACATGTACCACCATGGAAGCACGTTGGTTCAGAGGATACAGTAGCACAGTCATCTGGATTTATCTCACAGTGGATTCCTGAAATAAACAGAGAAGACTTTACAATAAACCAAAATATTCAAAACACATTGCTAATAAAGAGTAGAGTAGCAGGGCTGCAAATGCTGGATGGACCTCGATTAACTGAATGGGGTGCGAATGTTGAGCAGAGAAGGAACGTAAGAAATGAGCAGAAGGGATTGAAGCAGAGTGGAGGGGAGTTCAAACAGGGCAAAAAGTGGAACAGAAGAAGAACAGGTAGAATAGAGGTGGATATGAGTAAAGGATATGTGGGAAAGAGGCAGGGAGTAGAGAAGTGAGTGGAGGTGTAAGGGAAGGATTGGATGTGCTGAACAGAGAGATTGTAGATGTGCTGGATAAAGAAGACAAAAGAACATTGTAGCTTGAAGAAACAAAAATCATCACCATGATCAATGTATACAGTACAAACAAGTTATACAATCCTCTATAATAAAGTAAATTAAATAAACTCATATCCAAACAGATTCTTCTAGTTCACCTGTCTCCTCCCCTCTTTGGTTATAATTTTATTATTTCAAGTTATTACTGTTTCTCATTCACTCCCCTCATTTCTGTTCCTGATTATTCTTTTCTCTCCACCCTTTCTGCTTTCAATATGATGTTACCTTGGGTTCCTGGGAGACATTCACATTTGTATCCCCCAACTTGTGCCACACACCTCCCATTGTAGAAACATGGCCTTGACAGGCATTGATCCCTCTCTGCGCAAGTCTGCCCAAGAAATCCAGGGAGGCACTGTGGAAAAAAGGAGAAATGAAGTTTTAACATTTAAAATAGTGTTCCTTTAACACTACATGGTACAGGGAATGGTTAGCAGTGTGTATCTTTATATTGCTCAAAACTAATAAAGTATTTCCATATTACAGTTAAGAATAGGAATCTGGGACATGGAAGTACTTGTGCATCTCAGACGCACCCATCTGATTAAAAAACGTTAAGTATCAGTTGTGCAGATAGTAACACATCTAATCACAACTGCAACTTTTTTTGCACACATCTAAGGCAGAAAAGCTACAAATTATCAGAATTCCAGACAATTTCTTATCTTGCTCTGCTGTAGTTTCCAGGTATTGTCATGTTTCCTTTTTCTCCTTTCCCTACAAATGCAACTAACAATTCCCCCTGCTCTGGGCCCCAGTTGTTCATTGTGTTCTATAGATGTGATGCTTTCCTTACTGTGAATTTGTCAGCTTTTCCACAATAATTCTTGCTTTTGGGGTAATAACTGAATTTGGTCCTAGTTTTTCGCTTCAGTGTTTCATCTTACACTGTTGCAGTTACATAGTTACATAGTTAAATTGGGTTGAAAAAAGACAAAGTCCATCAAGTTCAACTCCTCCAAATGAAAACCCAGCATCCATACACACACCCCTCCCTACTTTTAATTAAATTCTATATACCCATACCTATACTAACTATAGAGTTTAGTATCACAATAGCCTTTGATATTATGTCTGTCCAAGAAATCATCCAAGCCATTCTTATAGTCATTAACTGAATCAGCATCACAACATCACCCGGCAGTGCATTCCACAACCTCACTGTCCTGACTGTGAAGAACCCCCTACGTTGCTTCAAATGAAAGTTCTTTTCTTCTAGTCTAAAGGGGAGGCCTCTGGTACTGTGATCCACTTTATGGGTAAAAAGGTCCCCTGCCATTTGTCTATAATGTCCTCTAATGTACTTGTAAAGTGTAATCATGTCCCCTCGCAAGGACCTTTTTTCCAGAGAAAACAACCCCAACCTTGACAGTCTACCCTCATAATTTAAGTCTTCCGTCCCTCTAACCAATTTAGTTGCACTTAGTCTCTGCACTCTATCCAGCTCATTTATATCCCTCTTAAGGACTGGAGTCCAAAACTGCACTGCATACTCCAGATGAGGCCTTACCAGGGACCTATAAAGAGGCATAATTATGTTTTCATCCCTTGAGTTAATGCCCTTTTTTATGCAAGACAGAACTTTATTTGCTTTAGTAGCCACAGAATGACACTGCCCAGAATAAGACAACTTGTTATCTACAAAGACCCCTAGATCCTTCTCATTTAAGGAAACTCCCAACACACTGCCATTTAGTGTATAACTTGCATTTATATTATTTTTGCCAAAGTGCATAACCTTGCATTTATCAACATTGAACCTCATTTTCCAGTTTGCTGCCCAGTTTTCCACTTTAGACAAATCACTCTGCAAAGTGGCAGCATCCTGCATGGAACCTATAGTTCTGCACAATTTAGTATCATCTGCAAAAATAGAAACAGTACTTTCAATGCCCACCTCCAGGTCATTAATAAACAAGTTGAAAAGCAAGGGACCCTGCGGTACTCCACTAACAACACTGGTCCAATTAGAAAATGTTCCATTTACCACCACTCTTTGTAGTCTATCTTTTAGCCAGTTCTCTATCTAGGTACAAATACTATGTTCCAGGCCAACATTCCTTAATTTAACCAGTAACCTTTTGTGTGGCACTGTATCAAATGCTTTAGCAAAGTCTAAGTAAATCACATCCACTGCCATCCCAAAATCGAGGTCTCTACTTACATTCTCATAAAAAGAAATTAAGTTGGTCTGGCAAGATCTATTATGCATAAAACCATGCTGGCACAAACTCATAGTATTATGATTTGCTATGAAGTCCATTATCTTATCCTTTAGTAACCCTTTGAAAAGCTTTCCTACCATTGACGTCAGACTAACTGGCCTATAGTTTTGAGGCTGAGAACGGGATCCTTTTTTGAATAGAGGCACCACATTAGCAATTCGCCAGTCACTCGGCACTATGCCAGATCTCAATGAATCCTGAAAAATTAAGTAAAGAGGTTTGGCAATCACAGAGCTAAGCTCAACCCTGGGATGAATACCATCTGGCCCTGGACCTTTGTTAATCTTAACATGTTCTAGTCTCTTTTGAATTTCTTCATGTGTGAACCATGCATCATTAGTTGTATTACTAGAATTGGGACTGTTAAGAAGGAAACCTTCACTTACTGGTTCCTCGTTTTTGTAGACAGATGAAAAATATGAGTTCAGAATCTGCGCTTTTATTTTGTTTTCATCAACCAGCTGACTCTGTTCAACTAATGACTTACGCTGGCCATACACAGGCCTATAAAAGTTGCAGACAGACCGGCAGTTTATCGGCCCATGCGTGTGGCCCTTCGACGGGCTTCCCTGATCTATATCTGGCCGAAAGTCGGGCAGATGTCAATCGGGCAGGGTTAACAATCCCGTTGGATCACGGCCGCATCTGTTCATAGATGTGGTCCCGCTATCCGACCGCCCGTATTGAAAGCATTATGATTCAATCGTTGGGCCCTAGGATCAGTTTGATGTCACCCATCTCAGTGCGGGAATATCAGGTAGATAAACGAGCGGATCTCTATGTGTATGGCCACCTTAAGTCATTATGGCTACCAGATTTGTGCCACATGTCTTTGGTTTGGCTGGAAATAACATCTATTAGCATTTATGGCTCCCTAGATTGTGTTATGTTAAAATGAAACCATCATATCCTGATCACACACATCCTACTTGCGCTGCAAAATATGTTGGCCCTCTAAAAATGCATGTTAATAATAGCAATAATAAGAGGGAAGCAGTAGGTCGTCCTCCCGTGGGAAATGATGGGCTATCAGCAGTTTTTAACTGGAGAACAAATAACCGCAATCCTTTAGCCGGACAGGATGCCAGAGTTATTTATAATCAGGGTAAGGATAAAACGGTGTCAAAGTTGCATTGGAATGAAATATTTCTGTCACAGTTGAACTTTTGTTAAAATCTGAAAAAAACTGGCGATATTACCCCAACACAGATATTTTTTAAATAGAAAACTAATGTGTTTGTCCAATGTTACACTTATTACCATGGCCTCTCTAATTTAAAGTATTTGATTCATTTCATGTTCACATCACAAAAAACTTGGGTCTTTGTTCTTAGTTTTGCCTTGTCTCCTTACATACAGCTTTCTGCGTATCTAGTTATGATCCTATTCAAAGCTCAGAAATGCTCTTACCTTGCAGAGGAATGATCCATCTTGCTCTTGACAATGGGCACCATTTTGGCATGGGTTTGGCTGGCAGAAACCAGTCTTTACTTCACACAGAGAGCCAGTATACCCAGGAAAGCAATGACAGATGTAGGAATGACCAGAATCCACACAAGTTCCATGCCCATTACAGAGGGCTGTGGTATCAACTCCTAACAATAGGAATTTAAAGTGAGAGTATGGCTCAGAGAAGAAAGAGAGGCTATATTAGAGAGGTACATATATAGCAAACAGATGAAACACAGAGAGGATTAGCAGGTTGATGGCAGAACCTGGGCTAGAAATGGGGGTGGGGTGGGGAACTAAACATACTTTCTGCTTGCTGGCACTGGAAGAACACTTTTCCAAATATTCTCATTGGCAACTTTCTACTTTTCCATTAAAGGAATACTGTCATGGGAAAAAAATGTTTTCAAAATAAATCAGTTAATAGTGCTGCTCCAGCAGAATTCTCCACTGAAATCCATTTCTCAAAAGAGCAAACAGATTTTTTTATATTCAATTTTGAAATCTGACATGGGGCTAGACATATTGTCAATTTCCCAGCTGCCCCAAGTCATGTGACTTGTGCTCTGATAAACTTCAATCACTCTTTACTGCTGTACTGCAAGTTGGAGTGATATCACCCCTCTCCCTTTCCCCCCCCAGCAGCCAAACAAAAGAACAATGGGAAGGTAACCAGATAAAAGCTCCCTAATACAAGATAACAACTGCCTGGTAGATCTAAGAACAACACTCAATAGTAAAAACCCATGTCCCACTGAGACTCCTTCAGTTACATTGAGAAGGAAAAACAGCAGCCTGCCAGAAAACATTTCTCTCCTAAAGTGCAGGCACAAGTCACATGACCAGGGGCAGCAGGGAAATTGACAAAATATATAGCCCTATGTCAGATTTCAAAATTGAATATAACAAAATCTGTTTGCTCTTTTGAGAAATGGATTTCAGTGCAGTATTCTGCTGGAGTAGCACTATTAACTGATGTGTTTTGGAAAAAACATGTTTTCCGATGACAGGATCCCTTTAACCTTTCTTTTCTTAATGAACAGGGTATGAATGCTGTTTGTGCAGATCTTTTCGAGGCTCTATAATAATGTTCTCATTGAGACTTTTCCCTTGGCACTTAAGATCCCCCCAGTGTAAATTTTATTTTAACACTTTAGATTGTAAGACTTTGTGGGCTGGGTTCTCATTACCAGCTGCATAGGTGTCTGTATATCTATTGTTGTGTACAATACTGCTGAATATGTTCACATATAGGACAGCAGGAGGGGCAATTCCAAGCTTATGAAAAATATAATGGAACCAGTGATGAGCAAATTTTTTCGCCAGCTATGGATGCGCTGCGAAATTCCGCATTTTGCCATCTGCAATTTTTTTCACAAAACTGCTCCAAAAATTTGCAGCAGAAAATTTGCTGTGACAAAAAAGTCACGTCTATAAATAAAAACGCCCATTGACTTTAATGCATTTGACCAAAAAAGTTGCCTTAAAGGAGAACTAAACCCCCTTTCTAATAAAAACCCCTTCCCTCCATAGTACCCCCTCCCTGCTCCCCCGCAAAGGAGTTAACACAAGTAAATACCCCTAAGCCGGTAATTACCCCTTGTTGCAGAGTCAGTGCAGGAGGGCTCTTTATCCGCTTCAGGTAATCTCAGTAAGGAAGCACCTTATCGGCGCATGCGCAATTGGAGCATTTTCCCAGTTCGCTACAACTGCGCATGCGCCGAACGTGATGAAAATTACCGAAGTGCCAGAAGAAGACCCGAACATTACCAAAGTGGCTAAAGATGGCCCCTGTGAGCTCCGCTGCGCTGACTCTGCAACAAGGGGTATTTACCGGCTTATGGGTATTTACTTGTGTTAACTCCTGTGCGGAGTGGAGCAGGGAGGGGGGACTATGGAGACTTGAGAGTATGGGGTTTTTATTAGAAAGGGGGTTTAGTTCTCCTTTAAGGAATATCGCCCATTGACTTTAATGCATTTGGAGCGAAAATAATTGTTGCATGCGTTAAGAATTTGTCACATGTAAATTTTTTTGACGCCCATTGACTTGAAGTGCATTTCGCAAATTTTTCGCAGTTTCATTAATTTTTTTGCAGTTTTGCAAATTTTTTTGGCTAAACGGGACAAATTCGCCCATCACTAGATGGAACAAACTACTAGCTCTGTGTCTTCGATGTCTAAATTTGTTCTAATATATTTATAAATGTGCTCCAGATCATGGAAAGATCCCAACCTTAAAGGAGAACTATATCTAGAAAACCTTTGGGCATATTGGATGATATAACTTTTAGATGTACCTCCTAGAGGTAGGATTCCCTGTTTTTTTTAACTGTTTCTTTGCCTCAAAACATAAAGTGAGATAGAGAGAGAGCAAAAGAGGAGATTTTGAGATTTACCATCTTGAGAAGCTCTGGCCCTGCATCCAGCAAGTGGGGTTTCACAATGACTTCCGATCCACCCTGGAGCACAGTGGCACTTGTAACTAATCCCACTTTGAGAACATGACCCTCCATTTTGGCACGGATTAATAGAACAAAAGTCTACAGCGACCTGGATTTAAGTTAAGCGTACAGTTGAATTATTTTAAGGGCAGCAAATGATGATTTGTTGATCTGTTAAATAGTTCATTCACTCACTTGTTGCAGAAAATAACAATTCATTAATTCAATGTAATGCAAGTTTATTTGAAGAAACAGGATAGCTAAGGGTAATTTTCATGATTCTGCATGAATTACTGCATCTGCACGTGCCCCTGTCACTCAGCAGGTACACCCTATATCTGATATAAACATGGGTGGCAATCTATCTGGTATGGGAATGGGAGGCATTTTGCGAAAGAGGGAAGGTGGATTGAAGAGGACGTAATGAGGGGCATGGTGAGACAGGTGGAGGTGTGAGCTGGCACTTTACAGGCACAAAATATAAATCTGTCCTTTTGTGAATCGTCAGTGTAAGCTGAAGGCACAAATGACTTGCACCTAGTCCCCTGCTTAAGCAGTTTCTGGCACACTGAGCATTGCCAAACTGAGAAATCACACAATTCATGCACAGATAAATGCCAGCAAAATATGACGATATATGGCAGTTTGGCATCAGCATTGAAAAATGCTATTTTGTAGGCACTGCATTGCAGTATGGGGAAATAATGTGGTGTATTGCATTCAAGTTTTTAACTTGATTTGCTTGACTTTCACTGTGCATTATTGTAAGGGCAGATTATATTCAAGATTTGCTTCAATTGTGGCAAAAATTGAAATAACCAATTTTTTTGCAACAAAAAAAAACTTGATTGCAACAAAGAAATCCTGATCAATATTTGTACTGTGATTTAAGCAAATTGTGGCAAAATGCAATTGTGAAAATCTGCCCATTCTTTCATCACATGTATATGTTGTCTTTGAACCACACTTGTGCAGTGTTGCATTGATGCATGCACCTAAACTGCATTGATGCATTGATGTAGCACCATAAAATTGTCAATTCATAAGAAATATGTACAAAGTGCAGTTTACGGAAATTCTCACCTCACAGTTAGTGCCGGTGAAGCCAAATGGACAAGAACAAAAGTAGCCTCCAGGAAGATCTTGGCAAATTCCTCTGTTGCTGCAGGGGTTGGAGAGGCACCTGCTCAGCTCCTCTTGACAGTGTTCACCTGTAAATCTTTCTGGGCACAGGCACCTGAAGCTGGCAATGCCATCCACACAAATACCCCCATTTAGGCATGAGCTGTAAAAAGAAGCATTAATGAGTTTAATGAGTGCTGTCACCTGTACCATTAAACTTCCCATTCAGTTTTATTGTGTTTCCCTCTCTTAGGGGCTCATCGCTCATTTTCTTTTCATCTCTGTTTTTTTTTACATGATTAGTCCAACAAACAAGCAATGTGTAATTGATGGGATGAGTCTATCTAAACAGTATCTGTAAATAATACCAAGAGCCATTGAAAAGCATCAGGCTTTGGAACATGGCAAATAAATAGTTTATCTGGGGAGGAGTCTTAACAATTTGCAAGCTGAAGGGGAAGTAAAGCCTTCCAAGTAAGTTATTAGTGTGCCACTAATCCACAAACCCCCCAGACCTTCTCCAAGTCTACATCAACATCACTGCCACTGCACAACGTAGCTGTGCCCCTATAGCATTTCAAGCACAGTAGAGCTGCACAGCAGTATTCATGGCCTTCATCTTTGGCCTCAAGACAGCAGCTCCCAACATGGATCATAGTGATTGTTGCAGGCCCATGACCCTTGAGCAGAGTACATATTCCTGATCACTGAGACCCGTGAGTCAATCGGGGCCTGTGCACTAGTGGTAAAGTTCATCAGGAAGTGCCGAAGGTGTGGGAGCATTGGTTACAAAAAATGCTGAATTTAGTGTGTCAATGGGAAATGACTCAAGACAAATAATACAAAACATGGCCAACTGCATCAGTAAAGAGCAGAAGTTTGTCAAATATTCAGACAGTCCCTCCAATATGCAGGTAGACTCACCTATTAGAAACTGCATAGGCAGCCCTATTGAACCCCAGAATTTTTCGGCTTCTTTCTGATACAGTACAGTTATTTTAGTGACCTCCATAACTAATGGAAATCAAGTTCTGTTTGTAAGGAAGTGAATAAAATAGCATATTTCATGTGTAAATAGCTGGGAAATGTTGTTGTTTAGCCTATATAAGGAAGTGCAGGAGCCGTGTACTTCCTCTTTGGCCTAGAAACATCTAGAGGCAGGACTAAGACAAATGTGGCCAGACCATTTTTGGGAGACTGATTCCTTTGGACTAGCTAGTGGTAGAAGGTGGTGTGAGTTCATTCTAGTGGTCAAATTCACTAAAGGGTGAAATTTCGCCAGCAAAAGATTTGCAACACTTCGCGCCAGTTCGCCAGGCTCAAATTCGTTGCCAATACGCTAATTCACTAAAATGTGAAGTGATGGCGAACTGATAAGAAGAACCCTCTGTATGGCTAACGGCACTCTGTTTGTTCATCTCTTGCATGACAGAGGTGCTGGAGGCTTCATGAGAAACACCTTGAGTGTGTGAGAGAAGCAGATAAAGAGAGAAAATCTGCAGAACTATTGTGCATTGTGTTACTATATCCTTGAGTCAGCAACCAGTTCCCCGGTCTTAAATCTGCCTCCCTGCAAGAAGCAGTCAGTAAAGTGTGGCCTTTATTCATTGCAGCTTTGTGAATATGTATGACTGCTCCTATAGTAAAGGCCATTCATATACATCTTACAGTAATGGGTGCCCATTAGCCATGGACGGCCCCTTTGGATGGTAGTGCTCTGACATGTACCTACTACTCAGAGAATGGGATTTAACTGTGATTTGTGAAGCATCCTGCATATTTCATTTACCTCTAGAATGGACAGAATCATAAGCTGACCTATGCAATAAGACATAACAATTATAGCATCTCCCTGTGTATAATCTTCCTGGATGCCATTGAATAAACAATCTTGCAAAACATTTTTATATGTTCATGTCCTCAGCTATTTTTACATTTAATTACACAATAGACTACTCTGCGAGATTTTGTTTATCTATTACTCTTCCAGTATTCATCTTCCTTGTATATCTTACCTGATGGTACAATCCAAGGTATTTATCTCACATTTCTCCCCCTCATAGCCTTTATCACAGTTGCAGATGTAGGAGTTTTCCCTGTCAAGGCAGGAGGCACCATTCTGGCATGGGGAACTTGCACACTCATTAATGCCTTGCTCACAGTGCTCCCCGGTGTACCCCGCAGGGCAGAGACATGAGAAGGATTCACTCACACAGGTTCCACCATTCTGACATTTGACTGAGCAGCATATGACATGTAAACAGCAGAAAGAGAGAAAGATTAGAAAAATGTAATTGCCAGACTAATTTGCCAACATGATAAGGCAGTGTAGCTCTGTGCCTAATGGCTCCTAAATGTGTTGCTTTGTATACTTACCTATGTTTCACCCTAGAATAGCACCCCTGGAGATTGGCAGACAGACAATGTAATATTGTGCTGCCTTTCTATTTCCAGTGCTATGGTTTGGTTTGGTGTGGTCAAAACTCCAGCATGCCTCACCTGATAAGCAAGGATCTACAAGTTCTTCGCAGAGGGTCCCTGTGTAATCGGAAAGGCAAACACAGCGGTACGCCCCAGGAGTGTTTATACATCTTCCATTCTTACAGGGCTTTTTCTCACACTCATTCACGTCAACTTCACAGAAAGAACCTAAAAAAATTAAAATCAGTGAGAATTAAAGCTGGGCAATCAAAGAATGGAATGGAATATTTGGAAATTGTTGAGAAGTGATTAAATGACAGTAGAACATTAATACACAATACTATACTCGTCTTAATACATAAGGCAATTAAGCTTTAGTATTTTTATAAGCCATTGCCCCTGTTTATGTTTATCTACCATTAGAAAAAGACTTTCGTCTTTAAAGGGATTCTGTTATGATTTTTATGATGTAGTTTTTATTTCTAAATTACACTGTTTACGCTTCAAATAATTCACTCTAAAATATAAAATTAATTTCCTGAACCAGCAAGTGTATTTTTTTTAAGTTGTAATATTGGTGTGTAGGCGCCATCTCAGGTCATTTTGCCTGGTCTTGTGCTTTCAGAAAGAGCCAGCACTTTAGGATGGAACTGCTTTCTGACAGGCTGCTGTTTCTCCTACTCAATGTAACTGAATGTGTCTCACTGGGACCTTCATTTTACTATTGAGTGCTATTCTTAGATCTACCAGGCAGCTGTTATCCTGTGTTAGGGAGCTGTTATCTGGTTGCCTTCCCATTGTTCTGTTGTTAGGCTGTTGGGGGGGGAGGAAAGGGAGGGGGTGATATCACTCCAACTTGCAATACAGCAGTAAAGAGTGACTGAAGTTTATCAGAGCAAAGTCACATGACTTGGGGCAGCTGGGAAACTGACAATATGTCTAGCCCCATGTCATATTTCAAAATTAAGTATAAAAAAAACCTGTTTTCTCTTTTGAGAAACAGATGTCAGTGCAGTATTCTGCTGGAGCAACACTATTAACTGATGTGCTTTGAAAAAAAAAAGTTTTTCCCATGACAGGTTAACAAGCAGGTTAAGAGTTATGTATTATAAAATTATTTGGTTCTCTTAATCCTAGGTTAATCTCCTGACCTGAAATGTACTGTAGAAGGGGCTGCACTATCCACATGTAAGATCATATAAACCAGACTGTAACTAGTCCTCCTTTAGGCAGAGACACACAGTTAGATTCAGGGAGATTAGTCGCCCAGCGTCAAATCTCCTCTTCTTCGGGGTGACTAATCTCCCCGAACTGCCTTCCCGCCGGCTAAAATGTAAATCGCCAGCAGGATGGCACTCTGTGAGCTTTGTTTTTGACTTCGGAAAACAAAACCCTCAGAGCAGTGGAGTAACTACATATCACTGGGCCCCACAGCAAATAAATTTTTAGGCCCCCAAAATGTCCTGTTTTACCAATATTTATTGAAATTGTATATAAATGAAGGACTCATGGGGCCCCTATACATCTTGGGGCCCCCCTGCAGCTGCAGGGTCTGCTTCCTCTGTGGTTACGCCCCTGGCTCAGAGTGCCATCCCACAGGCGATTTCTTCCCAGCGGGAAGGCAGGGGAAGGCAGTTCGGGGAGATTAGTCACCCAGAAGAAGAGCTTTGTCGCAGGATTTGGAGACACAGTTGAAACTAATTGAAGGGGAGAAGTTGGAGGTGGTTACATTGCTGGTGTTTTGTTATTTATGATCACTTTTAATTGTACCACTCACACTTGAAAAATGGTTCTACACCCAAAACATGTTGTTTGAATAAAAAACACTTTGCAGTAAATTGCTGCTTGGGCTTGGTCCTTCCTTAAGAATGTTGTAGTTGCACTATCAATGTCTGGACGGGAAGGAAAAAGCCGAACGTAAAGGTATAGTTGCGTATGGACAAAGTTTTGCTTAATCTCCCTGAATCTGACCTTGTGTCTCTGGTCTTACAGGATTCTCATTCCCTGATCTGCCCAAGATCTGAATCCTCACAGTATGTCTCACTCGTAGCCTGTGTACATCTAAGGGTTGTGCCTGCCATCGGTGGGACCATCCTAGTGGTCCCTCTCTTCTACCCCATGGAAACACTATCATGAGAGAAACACTTCAATCCAAGACTTTCCATAGGAACTAACATAGTGCACACATACTATTATTGAGATGGATGGCTAGGATTCCTACAGAGTCATTACAGAAATCGCAACTGATTCCAACACAGAAACACACGATGAATACTTTACATCCGAGTGGTAAAACACAAACAAATATCCTGCTCATTTATCTAATGTTTCACTGGGTATGATATAAGCAGGATAGTGTTAGTGTAGACTCTCTCAGCTCATAGGCTTCCCACAGTACCTTGCCATCCTGCAGGGCAATCACATTGGAAGATGCTTTGATTGGGGTAGTGATGGCAGGTTCCACCATTGCTGCAAGGGTTTGAGTAACAAGGGGAAAGCCGTGTTTCACAGTGTGGCCCTGAGAGAAAGAAAGGAAAAACATGTACAGAGATACAATTATTATTAGCACATATTTATAACGTGCCAACATGTTTTTCAGTGTTTTACTATAATATAGTATCAGACATACAAATTAAATAAAAGCGCATTCCGAAACAGGGACCCGCACTTCACAGCTTACAAACGAAAAGACAATACAAACTATCTGTACTTTTTAAATACAACTATTATAGTTAGGAGATTGTTCTCAATTAATTATTAAGAAGATGTAGTACAAAAGTCTATATAGGATCGCAAAATACCAAAAATGGTATTAAAGGGGTGGTTAACTTTTAGTATGTTTGTTTTAGTAGGTTTTTTTTTGGTATGTTTTTAGTATGTTTAGTATGATTGGCCAAATCTAAGTAATTTTTCAATTGGCCTTCATTTTTTCTTTTTTGTAATATTTTAATTATTTGCATTCTTCTTCTGACTCTTTCCAGCTTTCAAATAGGGGTCACTGACCCCGTCTAAAAACAAATGCTCTGTAAGGCTAAAAATGTATTGTTATTGCTACGTTTTTATTACTCATCTTTCTATTCTGGCCTCTCCTATTCATATTCCAGTCTCTTATTCAAATCAGTGCATGGTTGTTAGTGTAATTTGGACCCTAGCAACCTGATTGCTAAAACTGCAAACTGGAGAGCTGCTAAATAACTCAAAAATCCACAAATAATAAAAAATGAAAACCAATTGCAAATTGTCTCAGAATATCACTCTCTACGTCATACTGGGAGTTATTTTTAAAGGTGAACAACCCCTTAAAATGATGCTTCTTGCTTTCACAACTACCTTGTATTTTACCACAATTATTTTAAAGAAAGGCAGGCCAAAAGTTCATACAGTTATAGTACCCCCAAGTAGTCTTATGTCTTTAATTTGTTTATTGGTCTGGGAGACCCCCTATACAAAGTTACAGTAAGTTACTGAATCAGCCTGTGAGACCAATACTTTTGCAAAGAAACATTTTCTCCAATATAAAGCAGCCAGGCAGCCTATGGAACATGTCCAGAGGTAGGCATAACTACCTTATAGAGTTTTGCAGTAGTTAAGCAGTTTTATCTGAATTTGCAAGAATGATTAGTAGAAGAACTTGGGGCCGAGTGAATTTTGTGGGACTTAAGGTTTTGAAATTGTAAGGAGTAACGACGTTACCGCTAAAAGATTTGTTTTTATATTTGGCCTATTAACTTTTCACCTGGCCTCACCTATTTTTCATAGTCAATACTAAGGCCTCATTATGTATAATAGTCCATTTGACACTGTGAGAAAGGCCTCAGAGCATTATGTTAGATGCGGTTTATTACACATTAATTCACCCTATGTGGTGGTTTTGTTTAAGTCAACAGATCAGCCAATATTCTCATTCAGCTTACACTGCTAACTATATTTAAAAGTATTTCCCTAACTAATTTTCTTCCAGCTCTTCTTTTGTTATCTTAGGGATTCCAAAAAAGCTATCAGCTTTTACTGCCATTGTTTATCTCTTTACGGGCAGAGACACGCACTCAGATTCGGGGAGATTAGTCGCCCGGAGACAAATCTCCTCTTCTTCGGGGTGACTAAACTGCCTCCTGCCGGCTAGAATAGATTAGTCGTCCCGACTCCCGAAGAAGAGGAGATTTGTCGCTGGGCAACTAATCTCCCCGAATCTGTGTGTGTGTCTGCCTTAAACAGTCTTTTAAAATATACTTCAGGGCAAATGCAGATAAATTATTATTTAGGGTAGTTTACTCTGCCCAAAAAGAGAACAACCACTATACTGTACATGTTTTATCCAACAACTGAACAAAGCAGGTGGGCTATTGGTTCTTTTCTGCCATCGTGTCTCTATAATATATATTTCATATGCCTATAATGTTTATACTACCCAACTGGAACAATTTAATTTATCTGTGTCTTTAACTCAGCAAAAATAGACATACCTGAGTATCCTGCAAGACATGTGCATATAAATCCTTCCTGGGAAGGCTGACATATTCCACCATTCTGACATGGATTTGTTATGCACGGTATATAAGTGTCACATACTGAATCTGTCCAACCAGCATCACAAATACACACTGTCCTGCAAGACATGACACAGACAAGGCTGAATGATGTAAAGAGATAGGTGGGAGGAAATCTTAATGAAGACATGTGGGTGAAGAATACATGCTACAGTTGGCTCTGAAGAAAACAATGCTGGATAATATGTTCTCAAAACCATATGGATTACTTATAATAATACTAACAAGGCACCACACCAAAGAGTGGAAGGAGGCTAAAATCACGTAGACCAGGCTATTTACCTTAATGTAGACCTGTCACCCAGACATAAAAAAATGTTTAATAAAAGTCCTTTTCAAATTAAACATGAAATCCAAATTTTATTTTCTGTTAAAGCATTCATAACTGTTGTAAACTCATTTCAAAATCTCAGCTGTCAATCAAATATTGCCTGCCCCTCCTCTATGCCTTAAGCATAGAGGTGGGCAGGAAGTTACTTTCACTTTCCATTCAGCACTTCCTAGATGTCACTGCTCTCCACATATTCCCCCTCTCTCTTTACCATTTAATTGTGGAACCAGGGCATGGGGATGCACATCAGGTCCCCAATTCTGGTGTGCAAACAAGATTCTGAGATGATGCAAAGCTTGCCTTAACGGAATTGTTTACACTGAACTGCTCCATTAATAACAGTGTCAACAAAATTGCTATAATTATGAATTCCCAGACTTAAGGAAACAAAATTCAAATAATTTATACAGTGCAATTAAAGCTTGACTAACGTGATAAAATAGGATTTGGAATATTTTTTTTGGGCGATGGGTCCCCTTTAATGTCAATGTACATCCTATACATGTATATAAAAGTTTTACTTTAATACAGGTATCCAGAAATCCAATAACCCGAAAACTATGAACTACGGGAAGGCCATCTCCCATGGAGTCCATTTAAGCAAATAATTCTAATTATTTCCCTTTTTTCAGAAATAGTTTTAAAAAAGTACTTTGTTTGTGATGGTAACTAAGCTACTAAGAGTCTACATTGGTGGCAAAACAATCCTATTGAGTTTATTTCATGTTTACATTTTTAGCAGACTTCAAAATTACAGAAAAAGAACCTTTATCTGCAAACCCCCCTTATCTCTGGATAACAGATTCCATCTTTGTACAGTTTTAATCCTGGATAGTGGATTTTGAAATACAATAGACCAAGGCTGAAGCGCAGGATTGTATTGTGCCCCCACCTGTTGTTCTGTTCCTGACAGCTGCCATGAACACAGGTTGCATTGGTACAGTTATTATCCTGCAGGGCGCAAAGTGGCTGGAGAGTCCCAGGGGGACAGTGACACTGGAACCCACCCAGTGTGTTGTTGCAGGACCCTCCATTGAGACAGGGATTGGAGAGACACTCATTAATGTCTTCATCACAGAGTTTGCCTTAGAAAGATTCAAAGAAAAGCATTGGCAGAATAAAGATATTGACAATTACAGCAGAAAATAAAAGGATAAGAAATGAGCAATAAGCATAACTATAAATCAAGAGCATGCTAGATAGGCTTACTGTACATGAAGAATGAATGAAAAATTTGTTAATTCATCACAGAGAAGGATAACATACAACTATATAAAAGAGGACATACAAAGGCAATCAACAAAGGAAGTAGAACAAGAATATAATGGCTTCTAACCAGCAGTGCCTGGCTGGCATATGCACTGAAACCCATTTTTAAGGGCTTGACATTGAGCACCAAGGTGACATGGCTGGCTGTCGCACTCATCGATCTTCTTCTCACAAAGCACTCCACTGTACCCAGGGTCACAATGGCATGTGAAGAATCCGGGGCTGTCCTTGCAGGAACCAAAGTGACAAGGAGAACTGGTACACTCATTTATGTCAGTCTCACACACTGAACCTTGGAAACCTTGTCGGGCAAAATGAAACATTAGTTAATACAAGTCAAAACTGAAATATGAATATTGAGATTTACAAATGGGGAAAACAAAAGTACACTCCTACAATTGTAGATAAAAATGTATAAAACAGGGAATTGCAATATCAAGACCAAAAAAACAAACTACAGGTATGGGAACTGTTATCCAGAGTGCTCGGGACCTGGGGTTGTCCAGATTATGGGTCATCCCGTAATTTGGATCTTTATACCAGAAAATCACGTATACATTAACTAAACCTAATAGGTTGGTTCTGCTTCCAATAAGGATTAATTAAATCCTAGTTTTGATCAAGTACAAGGTACTGTTTTATTATTACAGACAAAAAGGAATATTTTTAAAAAAGTGGATTATTTGATTATAATGGAGTCTATGGGAGACAGCCTTTCCATAATTCGGAGCTTTCTGGATAATGGGTTTCTGGATAATGGATCCCATACCTGTAGTATACACAAATACATTTTGGGCAGTGGATGATAGAAATGGAAAAATAAAGTTGCACTGCCCACCAGTACATAGTCTATATGGGATAGCCACCTCAGTCTGGGGAAATGTATTCAATTGTGCCTAGCTTTTTGTGTGCAATTCAGCACCAGCAAAATGTACCAAAAGAAAATACAGCTTCTTGAATGTGTGTTGAACTTAAGTCTACTAGAAAATCATGTAAATATTAAATAAAGCCAATAGGTTGATTTGCTGCTTTAAATAAGAATTCATTATATCTTAGTTGGGATCAAGCAAAAGGTAAAGTTTTATTACTGAGAAAAAGGAAATCGTTTTTAAAAATGTGGGTTATTTGCATAAAATGGAGTCTATGGGAGATGGACTTCCCGCAATTCAGAGCTTTCTGGATAATGGGATTCCAGATAATGTATCCCATACCTGTATAATGCATACTTTCTGATTGTTGCCCTTGTAAGATTTGTTATGTTATTTGCAACATTTTTAAAAACACTGTATTTTGCTACTAAGAAAAACTAAATGGATGTTCTCTTACCCCAAGGGCAGCTACAGTTGTAAGAACCTGGTTGATTGTGGCACTGTCCACCGTTTTTACAGGGGGAGCTGGTACATTCATCAACATCCTCCTCACACTGTGGTCCCTGAAATCCTGTTAAGAAGGAAATTTCGCCCACAATGTTAGCAAATGACACATTTGTATCTACTAATATGCAGAGCATAAAAACACTATTGAGGAATAAGAAAAATCCAAAGAAAATTAATTTCTGAGGACCAAAGGATGGCCCAAAAATGAAGTGTGACTGGCTAGGCACTTTCAAGCAAGTAATTATAACATAAAACACTGCTTATCGTGATTCTTGCCTTTACTAACAGGCTATAGGTACACTGTGGTCTAGGGGATATAATACTACATGTTTTACCAATTCACATGTAGTATTTTTAATTTTTACCAATTCTCTGAAACTATATATAGGGGTCATTTACCAAATTACAAAATTGTGCCTTGTGAATCTAGGGTGCAGGAAAGGAGACACCTATGTGCCATCACATGCCACGATCACGAATTAAACATTGCTAAATTCATTGCTGTATTAATTTCTACAGCTCAATTGCCTTTGTGAAGGGTGTGAAACAAAACAATCTTAAAATACCCCTATGGAGTCACGTTATGAATATTCAGTTTTACTTTATTCTTCCCAGTGGGATAATGAGGGGTTGGTCGATCTAATTTTCACGGCTTGCATCAAGATGAACTTTAAAATTAAATTACTAATTCAATTAGCCAATACTGGGTTTGATTTATAAAAGGGTGAAGAGACAGTTCACTACAATCATAAACGCTATAGTCTGTTCACCCTTGATAAATACAGTGTTTCCCATTGACTTGGTTGGGAGGAAGTACTAAAATACATTCCAGTGCATTTTAACACTGTCTACAATAATAATAATATTTAGAACATATATCCCTAATCTTGGGATTCATCTAAACATTGTTTCAAGTTGCTCCCTCATATAGTTTAAAAGCATAACCCTTTTCACAAAGAATAAAATAAATATATAGTTGGAGGCATATAGGCATACCTTGTGGGCAAGAACAGTTGTAGTCATTGAGCAGATCTGTGCAGCTTCCCCCATTCTGACATGGAGAGCTCTGACATTCATCTACTTCCAACTCGCATCTGTCCCCTTTGTATCCTAGATGTGCCAGACACAAGTGTTCCAGACAAAGAAGAAGGATCAAAGAAATTAGAAAACATATTTTGTTAGGTGATAACCAACAGAATGAAGCTGTAATACAGGTTTCCTCTTGTCCATGTTATGTTTTATTGTCTGGTCTTTCCTGCAATCATCTACTCACTCTTTATTCCTTTCTACTTAGTCCTTGATTCTGCTTTTAAGCTTCCCTATACTTTCCTGAATCAAGAGCCTACCTCATTCCTTTCAAGATGGGTATTTTCCCATTCCCCCTACACAAACACACACTTGCTCCCGCCCCTTTCTCAAGGTTCTTCAGGAGTAGTGTGGTGATATTTTTGCCTTACCAGGAACACACAAACACTCAAAATGTCCCAGCAGATCCAAGCAGGTTGCTTTGTTGTGACAAGGATTTGGCTGACATTCAGCTTGGACAGTTTCACACCTTGCACCAGTAAAACCCCGAGGGCAGCTGCAATAGAATGAACCCGGCGTGTTGACACACTCCCCACCATGTTCACAAGGGGAGGAACCTGATTGAAAAACATAGAAAGAAAAATAATTACAAAAAAAGACAGGATTAAGGAAGAGACAGCAAGAGAAATTGTATTGAAAGGACAAAAAGCAAGTGAATTAGCTGGAAACATGGTCAAAAGAGCAAATAAGCATATCCTAAAACATTTTCTTATGTAAATCCTTACCCAGCCCGCATTCATCTAGATCTTGGTGGCAAGTTTGGCCAGTATATCCAGGCTGGCACCGACATTCAGCAACTGATGTTAGCTGACTATCACAAGTGGCTTCTGGGTGGCAGGGGTTATTACTACAGCCATCTGGGGTTGTACACAGCAGACCTGGGTGAACAGGAGAACTTAAACTATAAACACTCATCAATGTTAGACACAAACGTCACTTAAATATCTTAATCCCAAAGAAACAGAATGCAGATTCACGTGATTGCTTGTCTTTTTGATCACATGCATCTTTTATTGTTTTGGTCTGCAATGTTCATTTCCCCCATTACTTTTAAATATCATTATCATTCTTAACCAAAAACTGTTTTTGTTTCCTTTACGCACACCACTTAATTCAATGATATACACTGAACTGAAAAAAAAAAGTTTTTATACCAAAAACAGTTCACTTGTAGCTCCTGCATGTCCCCAGCTTTCCCAGGACAGATACAGGTTGGAAAGTTTTCTTTTACCGTATACAATAGTTTGTTGCTAGTGATATTTTTTATGGACTTCAAGATGAGGGGAAATGTTATCCGGGAAAGTTAGGCTGCTTCCCACTGTAAACTTGAATTCCACAATCAAATTGCTTTATTCATTCTCAGAACGTCTGGCACTGAATTCTGGTTAATTGGGAGTGCTCTAAAGAAATACATTATAGTATCTTGGGAGTTGTGGAAAATGTTATAGTATAGACCCTACCTATACATTGCATCAGCTGTCCATTTGGTACTGAAGGAGGCTTCTAAAAATTTTGAGGATGGATGCAATTTTTTTTATACATAGCTCTTACTGAAGGAGTGATAGATATGTGAAAGTATGGATATATGAGCTACTGTACTATTTCAAGTACATTAGAGGATGTCAGGATGGAGACAGACAGCAGGAGATGCTTTATAGGACCAGTAACCACAAAAGTGTCTAAATATTCGGAAGGGTTTTTTCTTAGTGAGAGCTGTGAAGATGTGGAATTCTCTCCCTGAATCAGTGGTACAGGCTGATACATTAGATAGCTTTAAGAAGGGGTTGGATGGCTTTTTAGCAAATGAGGGAATACAGGGTTATGGAAGATAGCTCATAGTACAAGTTGATCTAGGGACTAGTCCGATTATCATTTTGGAGTCAGGAAGGATTTTTTCCCCCTCTGAGGCAAATTGGAGAGGCTTCAGATTGGGTTATTTGCCTTCCTCTGGATCAACAAGCAGCTAGGCAGGTTAAAAAAACAGTTAAAAGGTTGAACTTGATGGACATATGTCTTTTTTCAACCTAACTTACTATGTTACTATGTTTATGTGCATTGTGTATAATTTGCTCTTGCCCTGCACTGGTAAAAAATGTGTGTTTGCTTTAAAAACTCTACTATAGTTAGTTTAGCAGAGTGTAGTCATTCAAGTTAAAACAGGGCAAACAGGCACATTTTACAACAATGTAGTGGTTTACAGGGATATAAATCAAGGTCAAATGCTACATAACAAAGTAGGACATTTGTTACCAATACATAGTTTCTTTTGTAAGAAGTAATCTTCAAACAATACAAAGTTCAAGTCCCATTTTGAAGTCAATGGTCCTTTAAAGCTGTTCTTCACAGCTGCAATAGGATGCAGACGTTTATTGTATTAAAAACAAGTGTTCTTCCTTTGTAACAAGGCATGACCGTTTAGAAAATACAGTCAGGGTGGAAATTATAGAAAGACTTGGAAGATGGTCATGGAAGGCCCTTCCTTGCTGATGCTTAAGTGTTCTTTCCTCTACTTACAAGTTCTGGCTCTGTGCCAGCTATATTGTTTTGGGACTAAAGATGTCTCCCGAGTGAAATGTTAGGTGACCTGTATTGGCCTAGTTTAGCTATCTTTTCCATACTGTTTATACGCCTTTCGAATATATTTTGGTTTACAGCATCAGCTGCCTGACATTGAATCCGGAAGCCTAATCTACCATCAATTAAGATTTGATTTCTACGCCTTTATTGTCTAGATAAGGTAAGTATTTACCATTTAATTAATCTGTCTTGTTCTTACTTTCATGTGAATACATAGTGCATAATCCTAGAATACTCTGCAATTCATATAATTTGTTGAATTTATTGGTCAAAAATACCCCTGTCTTGTAGATTTGGCACCAAATGTATACATATCATGCTTGTTAGATCATCATTCTCACTGGACTCTATGGTTAGGCATACAGTATATGGATACATGACAGACAGTTTTGTAAGAATAACAATCCACTTACCAATCTTTCCAGGAGGACACAAACAGAAGTACATTCCCACTTGATCAATGCAGGTAGCCCCTTCTGCACAGGTTGCAGTTGCACAGTCATCAATGTTATGCTCACAGTTGTCGCCATCCCATCCATTGACACAGACACATTTGTACCCACCAGGACTATTCTGACATGTCCCCCCATTCTTACAGATGCCAGGAGTCTGGCATTCGTCAATGTCCTGTGAGCAGTACCAACCTGAAAAGGCAGATAGACATAGACTGATGAGAAAAAAACACTTCCAGCAGTGAAGAAAACCTGAAATGCTGCCTTCCCTCCTTCGGTTTGTGTGCGTCCACAGGTACAGGATCTGCCTTTTAGCACAAAGAGCCTATTTTGGCATAAAAAAGGAATACTTTAGCATTTGAGCACCACAATTGGCTCACTGTGTGTGTGTGGCAGATCCCATACTTGTCAGTTCACACAGTTAGAGTGTCTGGAAGGTAGTGTATCTAAGACAGTGGAGAAAATGACCCATCAGTGCCCCCCACCCGGTCCTGCATTACTATTCATATCTGTACCTGTGCCAGCAGCTATCATATTGCTTCCATTTGTACCTGTGCCAATGTCAGTCCCTCAGATTGCTCCCAAGCCCCCAATCTGTACCTGTGCCAGCATAAGCCAAAACATCCATCATATTGTTATCCCCATTCTGTACCTTTGCCAGCGGCAGCAAAAAAAAATCCATCATATTGCCCCAAACATCTGTGTACCTGTGCCATCAGCCACCATATTGCCCCATATACCTGAGCCAGCAGCAGCCAAAATATCCACAAAATTGCTTCCAAATGTGTACTTGTGCCAGCAGGAGCCAAAAATCCACCATATTGCCCCATATACCTGAGCCAGCAGCAGCTAAAATATCCACAAAATTGCTTCCAAATTTGTACTTGTGCCAGCAGGAGCCAAAAATCCATCATATTGTCCCCAAATATGCACTTGTGCCAGCATTGCTCAAAATCCATCATGTTGCCCCATATCATCTGTTTACCTGTGCAAGCAGCAGCCAAAATATTTCCCACTAATATGTACCTGTGTCAGCAGCTGCCAAGAGGGAGGTGGGGAGTGTTTCTGCCCGCAATACAAATCACGGGCAAGAACAGGCAGTTTATAAAATTGAAAAACTATTAAAGGTCAAGCAAACCAAAAAATTCCCCTTAAAAGTGCCCCCCCTGCCTACCACTAGTTCCGGCCCTGGCCTTAGTATTAGTAAAATATAGAAAAGGAGAAAACTGCTATCCATAACTTAAAAAAAAGGGGTTTGTTTAATCAATACATCATTTTACAAAAAAATTATGTTATGGTTGATAAAAAGAGATTGTAGCTTTAAGTCCATACTTCGTTAATAAAATATTGCTTTAGTTCAGTAGAAGAACAGCACCATTCCTGCTGTCAATACTGTTCTTACCTTTCCACCCCGATGTGCATTGGCAGGTAAATTTGCCAAGCCCATCCTTACAGGAGCCCCCATTCTCACATCTGTGGTTGATGCAATCATCAATATTCTCTTCACACTTTGAACCCGTATACCCTAAAAATGGCAATGGAAACATGCAACAGAATAAGCAAGCTTGCCACTGCATCTTGTGCATTATTCTAGCTTATCCCATGCCCTTAATATTGGCTCACCTGTTGGGCACACACATTGGTAATCATCAAAATTGATTTGTTGGCATTTTCCTTGATTTAGACAGCTGTCTGTTGCACAAACTCCTCTTCTGATTTCACAGCGGGTGCCATGATAGCTCTCTGGGCACTCACATTTGAAAGAACCCACCAGGTTTTTGCATGTTCCACCATTACGGCACGTATCGGCTGCTTGGCATTCATCCACATCCGTTTCACACGACTCACCTTCAAAGCCTAATGGGCATTGGCAGCGGAAGCTTGGTACCATATTTATGCATTTTCCATTGTTCTTGCAGCGATTCGGGGTGCAGAAATCAAGGTATTCACAGTGCTTGCCTGTTTCAAGAAGATTCCACATCTGTTATTTTTTCAAAGAAACTTTCTAAATAGAATGAATTAAACATTCTGAAATAATCAAGATGTATTCATTTCTACACAGTCTGTTTCCCAACATACAGGAGGCAGGTTTTGATTGACAGTTAGGTCAAATACATTGGTGTTGGCATCGTTTGCCATGATAATAAAGTTGGGTATTTGAAAAAAACAGTTAGCTCTAATACATGATATTGTCAAAGAGAGCACATACCATTGTATATTACCTAACCGTTAGACTCACATGTTTTACAACTACATTAGAAAAAAAGGGATAAGAAACCCTGAAATGAAGCGTAACAAATAAACCATGAACTGGAACTGATTTACCTGTCCATCCAGTTTCACACTGGCATCTATAGTCAGTAGCTGAGAAGCGATAGCAAGATCCCCCATTTTTGCATTGAATTGATAAACAAGGATCCCTGTTAGTGCAGTCTTCTCCATCAGGACACCTGCAGTCAATAATAAAACAGAATTGAAATGATAACATTGGAGGGATTAGAAATCTCATGGATCTGCTTATAAGAACATCATTTAAAAATGACATTCCGCTTGCTTATTGGAGAAAATGCTTAGTGCCAGAAAAGAATTACAAAAACACATAACATGTAAGGGAAAAAAATAAATACAGTTACCTGCATATCTGAGTTCCATTTTCTAACAAGCAAACACCTCCATTTCTGCAGGGGATTTGGCACTCCAAACCTTAAATATAGGGAAAATGTAAGTAATATAAAGAAAGAGCTTAGTTCCATGTCCATATATGCCTACTACAAGGCACAGTAAAGCAAAACTCAATGCCTTAAATCAGTGGTCCCCAACCTTTTTTGGCCTGGGGACCGATGTAGAGGCAAAATTTTTTGCAAGGACCGGGGTCAGGGGTCAGGATGGGGTCCGGAGCAGTTGGCGTCCAATTCTGGCATGCCGGCGTCCAATTCGGTGCGCTGCGTCCCCTAGGCTCGGCGGCCCAGTTCAAGACTGTCCGCCGGCCCGGCATTTGGGGACCCCTGCCTTAAATCATTAGCCATCATTAATTCTAACACACTTCATTGTATTTTTGTATTTAACCCAGTAGAGATAGTTCATGCCAAACAGATTACTCCTTTTACTCGTGTGGTCTCCTGTGTGTTGTACCAAATCACTAATGGCAATAAATCTAATCATAATTATAATAGTATAGTTGACTAATGAACATTCACGCACTTACAGTATTACAATATTTCACCTGTTTTTCAAATTTGATTTTCTGGTCTATAGATATGACTTTAAAATCAAACATTGTTCCATATGACTGAAACAGAGTTTTTCCTTGTTCTTCCCCCACTGATTTCCTTGAGGGAAGTATTATCAGGTAACATGAACAGTCAAGGCCCAGATCTTCAAGCACACAGCAGAGATCCACAGCGATACAGGAGAGAGAAAACTTAGATCCTGGGTTCACAATCCATATAGTGCCCTCTAATATATTAAAAGGGCACAGTGCATATGGTTTACCCCTTACAGGGACAATAAAAAATGTAAACAATAAATTAAAAAATAAAACATTTATATATATATATATATTATATATATATATATATATATATATATATATATATATATATATATATATACAGTATATATATATATATATATATATATATATATATATATATATATATATATATATATATATATATATATATACACACAGATGGGGTACTTTATTTATTATAATACACAAGTTTTCATGTCATGTGACAAAAATGACATCACTACTCACCGTTTATAACCAATGACATAATTGGAAAACAACTGAACTGAGAAAAAGTGCTTGGAAGGTGAACACCCCCTTTAAATAGAAAACATAGTAATTTTGTGTCTCCAAGTTTTAATGATAGCAATGATTATGTGCTTTACATTCTGCACCTAGGGGGTTATTTATTAAAGTCTGATTTTATCACAACATTTCCTGCTGCAAACTCAGATTAAAATTTGCTTGGGTTGTTTATTATTAAATTTTCCCGAAAATTCGCGGGGAACAATTTTTTAGGATTGCTCACCCAAAAACTCAGATTTGTTTCAGATTTTTCACCAGAAAACTCAGAATTCTTATGTTTTTTGCCTGATAACTCAGAAAACGTTGGGGTATTGCACGAAACCCAGCGCATATCAAAAAGTCATTGGGACTTCTCCCATTGACATTTATGCAAGCTCGACAGATCTGAGATTCCAGATTTTCTAATTCAGACTTTTCCGAAAAATTTGTGATTTAATAAAAGTCCGATTTTATAAAAAAAATCACACATTTTCGTGATTTTTGCATTTGGAGTTTAGTAAATAACCCCCCTAGTGTCTGAGGCACTACAAGTGAGCATTGCATTAGTACGAGCCCTACTATATCTTGTATAAATATGTAAGGGCAAAGACACAATTTGGGGAGACAAATCTCCTCTTCTTCAGGGGGGCCATAATCTCCCCAAACTGCCTCCTCTGACTTCTCGCCGGCTAGAAAGCAGGACCGGGAAGACCGGAAGAGACTGGAGGGATAGGGCCATGACCGGGTGAGGAAGGGGAAACCCGGAAGTCAGCGCAAGGGATTGTGGGGAATGTAGTTTCAGGGAGGCGCGGGTAATCTGGTGTAGGCAAAAGGCAGGAGCGGGAAAGGAGTCGGCGCCATTTTGAAGAAGCTGAACGACGAACAGGACGAGCGCGCTGAGCGGAGGAACAGAATGGCAGCGGAGGCGGTGATGGACGGGATCAAAGCAGCGCTCACCGGGCAAGATGCAGAGCGGTTCCGGAAGGAGCTGCAGGCGCTGCTGTCGGGTGCCGGAGGCGGCGCAAGGCAAACACAGGCAAGTGTGAAGGCGGTGAGGAGACCGACGAGGAGGACCAGGCCGCCAGAGCGCTTAAGCCCTGGGTCACCCGACGTCAGGAGAAGCCGGCGGAGCCCATCTGCGGGGAGACAGCGCAGCCCAGAGGTGAGGAGGCAGCAGGGGCAGGGACCGGCGCAGAGCAGGAGCGGGACGCAGAGGAGATCTGAGCCCAGGAACCGGGCGCCCAGGAGATCCAGGCAAGTAAGGGCTCTGGGTAGGAAGGACCAGGGAGCATGTAGCACAGCCACAACTGGGTCAGTGGAGGCCAGTCAAGGGGCTGCAGCGGGGGAAGGGCCACACGCTGGTCAGGAGGTGGCACAGGAACAGGGGCCTAGGATGGATCCCAGCAGGCCCATGTCAGTGAGCCCAGGTAGGGCTCTGGAAGCACGGGAGAGAGAGGGCCCGAGGCAGGGAGTGGGGAGGAGCCCATCGCGCGGAAGTCTTGGAGAGGGAAACAGGGACAGTCGGAGGGCAAGGAGGGCCTCAGGCGGCAGGCCAGATTGCAGGGCCCCAGAGAGGAGGAGGCAGTCACGGCCCAGTAGCACGGAGCGGTGGAACAGGCTATCTAGGAGCCGCACCAGAGAGGACAGCAGGGACAGAGGCAGGAGAGCATGGGAAAATGAGCGATATGGGGCAGCTCGGGAGCGGAGAGGGGGCCAGGATCAGCCACGGCCTCGACCAGGGACCGGAGGTGGGAATCGGGGGAGATGTGATGGTTGCTGCCGCTGTACTTCTCCACACAGGCAGAGGAGTCGGGAGCCGGAGAGAAGTCCCAACACGCATGGACGGAGGATTGAGGGCCAAGGAGGTCGGACGGATCGGAGGGACATCGGGACGGAGAGTTCAACGGTGCAGGAGGCGGTGGCCGGCGCAGCGGAAATGACAGTACCTCGAGGTGTCCAGGCAATCACATCCCCCACGGCCCAAGGAGGGCCAGGAGCAGGTACGGGGGTAAAGGCTGGGGGGACCCTTTTGGAAGGTCTAAGAAGTTTTCTAGCGGGTTGGGAGGACAAGAGTGGGGAACATCCAGGGATCGGCAGAGTGTGGGAAGGGAACAGAGACGAGGCCGGGTCGGCGGCGGTAGTACACGAAGTCGGGACAGTGGGGCAGCCGGTGGCCAGCGGAGCCACGGCCACGGTTGAGGTCACGGGAACAAGCACCGGGGAGGCAGCCGGCGGGTCGGAGACGGCCAGGGAAAAAGAAAAAGAGGCCATCATAGGGGGAGTGGCGGAGTCCGCAAGGCAGAACGCGTACGTGTCGTTCGCAGGCCCCGTGGGGGTGCATTTAAAGAAAGAAACTAGAGAGAAAATTTGGAAAGGGGAGTTCGTCGAAATATTTTCACTGCTCCCGTTAGAGGAAGTGGTAGAGGTGAAAGAGGATGAGAAATAGGAAGGGAAGAAAGAGGAGGAAGAAAGGGCCAAGAGATACAGGAAAATCCCAAAAACTTTTGGTAATTGGCTCAGAGCCTTTTGCATACTAGCAGGGGTCATCGGAGAAAAACAGCCTGATAAGTGTTCAGCTTTATTTTGCTATTTGGATGGGATATGGGAGGCTTTCCGGGTGTATGGGGGTTTGGCGTGGTGGCGCTACGACGAACAATTTAGGCAGCGGTTAGCGGCAAACCCAGGGATGAGATGGGATCAACTAGACATGACATTATGGATGAAGCTGATGTTGGCGCAGAAGGTCTCACCCTTTCCACGGCCCGCCGGTGGGGACCAGTCAGGATCATCATCGGCGGGCCACAAACTGGGTTTCTGTTGGCTGTACAATGAAGGGCAGTGCAAATGGGGCAGCTCGTGCAAATTTAAGCATGAATGCTCTGGGTGCGGCGCCAACCATCCCTACAACAGATGTTTTAAGAAAGGAAAAGGGGGGGCAAAGGGAGCCGATGCTGCAAAGGGGGAGGACGCCAGTGCGGCTAAGCGCGATGCTTCCTTGGTTAGGGTCGTACGTTAGGCGGGGAGACGCAGAATTTTTAAAGGAAGGTTTCCTGAATGGGTTTAGGATCCCCTTCAAGCCAAGGGAGGGGGGGGAGATACATGACAATTTGAAATCGGCAAAGCACAATCCCGGGGTAGTACGTCAAAAACTGGCCACTGAAGTAGACCTAGGGCGAATGGCGGGCCCGTTTTCGGACCCACCTTTAGCTAACCTGAGAATTTCTCCACTTGGGGTGGTACCTAAGAAGGAACCGGGAAAGTTCCGGTTGATACATCACCTATCGTTTCCAAAAGGGGGATCGGTGAACGATGACATCAACCCGGAACTTTGCTCCGTGTCGTATACATCATTCGACAGAGCAGTAGAGAAAGTACGGGAGGCGGGGAAGGGCGCACTGATGGCGAAGGTGGACATCGAGGCGGCATTCCGGCTGTTGCCTATACACCCGGAATGCCATCACTTGTTGGGCTGTGCATTCGAAGGAAAGATCTATGTGGACCTTTGCCTTCCGATGGGCTGCTCGATATCGTGCGCATATTTTGAGCGGTTCAGCAGCTTCATAGAGTGGGTGGTGCGACGGCAGATGGGGTCGAGTAAGATTGTACACTATCTGGACGATTTTTTATGCGTCGGTCCCGCCGCGTCGGAAGAGTGCTCATTTTTGCTGGAAATGCTGAGCGAAGTGGCAGGGGAGTTCGGGGTGCCGCTTGCCCCGGATAAGACGGTCGGCCCAACAACTCGGCTGAGTTTTTTAGGCCTGGAAATAGATTCAGAGGCAGGATTGACGCGGTTGCCGGAAGACAAATTAAGGGATTTGTCTCAGGTAATTGATCAGCTCAGGAGGCAACAGAAAGCTACGTTGAAGGAGTTGCAATCACTCTTGGGTAAACTCAACTTCGCTTGTCGGGTTATCTCAATGGGGAGAGTGTTTTGCCGTCGGCTCGGGTTGGCTATGTCGGGGGTGAAGGAACAACATCACCACATCAGAGTTCCTAAGGAGGTCAAAGGGGACTTGGAGATATGGTCACGGTTTTTGCGAGATTTTAACGGCAAGGTGGTGTTTCCAGGGACAGAAGTTTCGGGCGAGGAGATTCAGCTATTCACGGACGCGTCGGGAGGAGGAGGTTTTGGAGCCTATCTGGGTGGGAGATGGTGTGCGGACCGATGGCCGGAAGACTGGGTGCAGGCAGGGACAGTTAAAAACTTATGTTTTCTGGAACTGTTTCCCATACTGGTGGCGGTCTACTTGTGGGGTGCGGTTTTGGCGAACAGACGCGTGATTTTCCGATGTGACAATTTGGGGGTCGTGCAGGCAATCAATCGGCAGTCTGCTACCTCCCCGGAGGTGGTGAGATTATTGAGAGCTTTGGTACTGCGCTGTCTGCAGATTAATTTGGGTTTCAGGGCAGTACATGTCCCAGGAAAATTGAATGTCATTGCTGACGCTCTGTCCCGCTCCCAGTGGGAGCGTTTTTGGCAGGTGGCACCGGGAGCGGATCGGGTCGGGAGTCCCATGCTAGCTGGTCTGTGGCAACTCGGGACAGGAGACTTGGTGGGCTGGTGAGGACATCGGTGTCAGAGGCCACATGGGTGGCTTACCAAAGAGTTTGGGTGGAGTGGGACCGCCTAGCGGCCTGGTCAGGTGGGACGTTTTCACCGGATGACAGAAGGGAGGCATTGCTTTGGTGGGTTTTTTGGAAAGTGGAAACGGGTAAGTCGGTGGCTAGTTTGGAGAGGGGATTGGCAGCACTCGCATTTTTGTTTAAATTGCGGGGCTGGGAGGATTATACCAAAGTTTTTGAGGTGAGGCAGGTATTGAAAGGGGTCCGAAAAACGGCGGCGAAGGGGCAGGATACCAGGAGGCCGGTGTCGGTGGAAATGTTGGGTGGTATACAGGAAGGGGTAGAGGGAATAGGTAAGTCTCCATATGAGGTACGCTTGTTTCAAGCAGCTTTCTCACTGGCTTTTTTCGGGGCTTTCAGAATAGGTGAACTGGTTAGCCCGAGTAAGGCCAAGCCGGGGGGGTTGGCCATGGGCGATATATCCCTAGAGGAGCATGGAGTACGGATCTGGTTAAGACGGTCCAAAACGGACAAATGGGCCAAGGGCAAACAAATTATACTGGGGAGTTGGATGGGGGAGCAATTTGCCCGCGGGGATGCCTTCGGCGCTACTTGCAGGTACGCCCAGAGGGGAGTGGACCACTGCTAATGCATGAGGATGGGGTACCATTATCTAGGTATCAGTTCCTAACAGTTTTTAGGTGGGCCCTAGTGAAGTTAGGCAAGGTTCCAGAAGAGTATGGGACACATTCGTTCCGCATTGGGGCGGCTACGGAAGCGGCTAGGGCCAGACTGGGGGAGGAGACAATAAAGAAAATAGGACGTTGGGAGTCCAGGAGGTTTAAGAGCTACGTACGCCCCGCTTTGGTTTAAAAGTAACTGGGAGTATAATAGGTGGATGGAGGGTCGGGGGCTGTCGATGCCATGTTATACTAGTTGCTGGTTTGTTGTTTGTTTCGTTAAAAGGTAACAAGAAAGTGGTATGGCTGTTGGGGCACTCGTACATCCGCAGGGCCGGGGAGAGAGCCGCAGTTCGGAGAGGAGGAGCGCAACTGGGCTTTCCGGAAGATCGAGTGACCATCAGGTGGTTTGGATTTGGCGGGTTGTTGTGGCCGGGAGTGATGGACAAAGCATTTAGCTTATCAGCAGCAGAGGGACATCCGGACGTTTTGGTGCTTCATGCTGGGGGGAACGATATGGGGGTTATGTCTCAAAGAGATTTGGTGAGGGCGATGAAGCGAGACGTGGATAAGCTTAGGTCATTTTTTCAAGGGGTGACGATTGTCTGGTCAGAGATGGTCGGTCGGTTGGTCTGGAGGTGGGCACGGGACCGAGAGGCTATGGAGCGAAGTAGACAGAAGCTGAACAAACTGCTCAGTGCCTTCATAAGGCAATCCGGGGGAATAGTGGTTCGGCATAAGATTTTGGAATCCCGTATGCCGGGTTACTATTGTAAAGATGGGGTACACTTGTCGGTGGTGGGAGCAGACATTTTCAATCTCGGCCTAGCGGAGGGGATTGGAAGGGCCCTGCGCATGGGGGTGGGGGGCGCGCCAGGATGAGGCTTCATCTTGGACGCCCGTGGCGGAATTTTGGTTGGTCTGAGGCTAGGGGGTGTGGTCATTGGCCACGGTTAAGAGGGGAAGGTCAAAACAAGGGGCCTAGCCTCAGGATGTAGATAGGTCCAGTAGCAAGGGGATCTCCATAGGAGCAGCCTTCAGCGGCTAGGGGTGGGGATCCCACTGGACATTGGTTATAATGTTAAAGTTGGAAATGTTAAATATATGTGATTAACTTATGGATAAATAAAAGTGGCTGGGGCCTTTCCAATCCATTAAAGAAGTGTTCTGTGGTTTATTTAATAATAAGGGGGAAGTAGTTTGGGAAGAGGGTCCAAGACTTGACGATACTCAGGTCAAGCAGGACCGGGAAGACCGGAAGAGACTGGAGGGATAGGGCCATGACCGGGTGAGGAAGGGGAAACCCGGAAGTCAGCGCAAGGGATTGTGGGGAATGTAGTTTCAGGGAGGCGCGGGTAATCTGGTGTAGGCAAAAGGCAGGAGCGGGAAAGGAGTCGGCGCCATTTTGAAGAAGCTGCCCGCCCACCCGCCCCTTTTTTGGTTAGGGAGATGTGAGGGTTAAGGAGAACAAGTCGCAGCCGCTCAGGTGGGTAGGTGATGGAATGGGAGAAGGGAGTGTGGCGGAATTTTGGTTGGTCTGAGGCTAGGGGGTGTGGTCATTGGCCACGGTTAAGAGGGGAAGGTCAAAACAAGGGGCCTAGCCTCAGGATGTAGATAGGTCCAGTAGCAAGGGGATCTCCATAGGAGCAGCCTTCAGCGGCTAGGGGTGGGGATCCCACTGGACATTGGTTATAATGTTAAAGTTGGAAATGTTAAATATATGTGATTAACTTATGGATAAATAAAAGTGGCTGGGGCCTTTCCAATTCATTAAAGAAGTGTTCTGTGGTTTATTTAATAATAAGGGGGAAGTAGTTTGGGAAGAGGGTCCAAGACTTGACGATACTCAGGTCATGAAAATCACCGGCAGGAATGGCACTTTGAGTGATTCATTTTCCGAAGTCTCACGAAGTTGCCTCACAAGGAAACTTTGGACGACTTTTGAGAACGAAGCACTTTGAGTGTCATCCCGCTGGTGATTTTTATTCTAGCTGGCAGGAAGGCAGGGAAGGCAGTTCGGGGAGATAAGTCACCCTGAAGAAGAGGAGATTTGTCAACAGGCGACAGCTAAAACTACAGTAGTAGCCAGACACATAAGGTTAGTAGGTGTATTATGTGCATTGAACTATGCAAGAGTAATTGCAGGAATCTTTGGTGCAGGCCAACCAGTGTCGGACTGGCCCACACGGATACCAGGAAAACTCCCGATGGACCCAGGTGTCAGCGGGCCCTCATGCTGATAAACATTTGGCCTATTTTTATGAGAACATAGAGGCTAAATAGACAGCATAATAGATTATAGTATGTAAAGAAAAGAGACTATAAAAATAGAGGTTGAGTGAGAAGAATAATAATACTGTAGTACTTAGAGTGGGCCCCTGGTCTAAGGTTTTTTGGTGGGTCCCTGGGGTTCCAGTCAAATACTGAGGCCACCCTAGAGCAAGTACACCATGGAATGCAGAGTAGATACTCTGTGTAGAAGAAAAGCTGTCTGGGTGGGGGATATTGCAAAGGCGACATTGTAATTAGGAGGGATAGACGTATCGCTTCCTGTTATTTTTTCCTGTTTTATGTGGGAACTAAAATAAATAAATGCTTGTGAATATGATTCCTGCTGGCAAGGCTTCAAGCACAAACAATATAGACATGCTGATATTTACATGACAAAGCATTTCAGTGCAGACTCAGGTCAATGTTGCTCTTCTCATGTGCCATCATTTATTGCGCTATTTCAGCATTAATAACAGACAAACAGCTCTTTATATTAAGCCAGACCCAGAAATAAATCAGAGATTTTTATTATTCTCTCTCTATAATTATTTCTCTACTCCTATATTAGAGCCAAAGGGCACTGTATTGTGCTCTCATTGTCCCTTCTAAAACAGTGGTTCCAAAACTTTAGAACTGGCCCTAAAGTTTGGGGGCTCAGTCTGAAATCCAAACAAGAAGATTTGCATATTTGCTCTTCTAGACACACTTGATAGTCCATAGAGCCAATACCAAGAATGTGAGTTTCTACAAAAAAAGTGTTCAAGTTAATAACATTACATGCAAGTTTATATATAGTTTTGCAGTGCATCTAAAATATGTAAAGACATATACCCTGAGTACTTTCATTAAGTAAGAAATTGAAGAAACTTTTTCATGCTGCTCGTTTATTTCTATTTATTATTTTATATATATATTTTTTTTATTCTTTTTCTGTTATTGTTATATTAAGCATATAGACTATTATATCACTTTATTTGTATTCTTTTTGGTTCTTGTTAATTTGATCACTTTTGAGTTTTTTTGAGTGTTGTTTTTTCCTTGTAGTCTTTTTTCTTTCTTCCTTTTGTGTGAGTATACTGCAATGTATCAGCTGAAGCCTTTATTTAAACTAGCGATTTAATAGGCAATTTGTCTTTACTGACTGTGATTGGTTGATACATGTGTGCTGTTGAATGGCCACAACCCTTTTATGAGCATTGTTCAGGGGTGTGCCATTTATCCTATGTGTAAGTGCCACAACAGGCACGAAATGCGGCACGCCATGTCCTAATATGTTCCAATAAATTTTTGTATTTTTTTACTCGCTGCTTGAACACTTTTTTGAAGGAACTCACATTTTTGGTATTGGTTCTATGTATATGCACCCATGGACTGGGGTGAACTGTGAGCATGTCCTCCTAACTCATATTTTATTTTTGAAATTGAATTTACTCTAGTAGTGCTTACATAGGTTGGATGCACCATATTCCTTTTGACACTTGATAGTCCAGCTTGAAAACTCTCTAGACAATCTAGGATGAACACTAATTTCTGTCCTGAAGTTCTTCAAATCACAGCAGGATAATTGTCAATTAAGTTCTCTAGAGAATTTTTACCATGGAGAAATTCATTTGTGGGGAATTAGCATGGAGGAGGTGATGTACAGTTAATATTGATATAGAAACTTAGCAGTTCATCAGCCTGAACCTGCAGAAATTTCTCTTGGAGAAAATTAATTTCTATGCTGCTAGGAAATTGCTAAAGATTCACTAGAGAAATTTCACCTGGTGAAAAGGTGTGATTTTTTTCCATGGCTAAGAGAATTTTCATCAATGCAAAGTAAATTCACCAAAACGTCATACTCAATACTTGTCGTACTTGTATTTTAGTTTAAGTTGCCATGGTAAATTTTGGTGATTATATGGCAAATTCAACGCTTGCCTTTCAGTAAATATGCCCCAATGAGTGAAAATGTATTTAATATCCTCTATAATAAAGGATAAAGGACTGATAAACCAATGCAGCCTTGTTATCAGCAAAGGGTCCCTTCATCAAAGGTTATAATACCAAAGGATTGGTCTAAACCAGTGATCCCCAACCAGTGGCTCGTGAGCAACATGTTGTTCTCCAACCCCTTGGGTGTTGCTCCCAGTGGTCCCAAAGCAGGTGCTTATTTTTGAATTCCAGGCTCAGACATGAGATTTAGCTGTATAAAAACCAGGTGTACTGTCAAACAGAGCCTCCTGTAGGCTGCCAGTCCATATTGGGGCTAACAAATAGCAATTCACAGTCCTTATTTGGAACCTCCAGGAACTTTTTCCATGCTTGTGTTGCTCCCCAACTCCTTTTACATTTCTATGTGGCTCACCGGTAAAAAAAAGTTTGGGGACCCCTGGTCTACATCATAAATTCCCAAATGTGTATTAACACAATGACCTGTGTTAATCTCCTCAAAGAGTCTCCCCAATTGGAGACAATAATCCAATTTCTTCTTAGTATTTTTTTAGTTAAAAAAAAGTGCACAGGGTCATGCATTTCTCTCATGGGGAGAAAATGATTTTTGGTGACAACAAAGAAATCAGGTAGACATTCAGCATATTGGTAAATAGCCCTTGAAAGTGAAGCTTAGGGTATTTGCTGTCATTCCTAAAAGCATAAACTAAAAGGCAATTAAGAGTGAAATTTGAAAAGAACAAGAATTACTGTCCTAGATATTGTTCAAATCACAGCAGGATAATTTAGCATAAAGACATATAACAGAAAATAAACATTGTCAAATGAAAGTCTGTTCTCTATATAAATGGGCAGTTAATGTTTGCACCAACAAATATCATATAAAACCACATTTATTTGCACCAATAAAGCTGATTTACTGTAACTGTCACATGTCCAGAGATCTAAAAGAGGTTTGTAGGCTGTACTCCACTGATAAAAAAAACTTATCAGTCCTGGGGTGAATAGAGAGGTGTATATATATAAGCGTTTATATATGATTATAATGTTACATAATATAACTATATACACACACAAGGCTGGAGTTTGTATGTGGCTCATACTATATCTCTGTTTCACAAAAAAATAAACATACTCCATCTCAGACCCACAAGCTCCTTCTCAGACCCCCATCGCTCTGATACCAGCCCCCATCCACTAATTCTAATACATGCATGCCCCATTATCATACAGAACCCTGGCCCTCATCTCTAATGTTCATACATCAAGGGGCCAATGGTAGAAAATTGGTATTTTTTTTGTTCATGATGGATCTGTATTCATCTTTTCATTACACCAAACAGACAAACCTTTGATCAATCCAACACCCATAGCACATAAAAAGAACATAACTCACAAAAGGCTCATTGCATAACCTAGACATGTGTGCCTCCGTTAGCCCAAAAAACCCTGATTAAAGAGGAATAAAACTACAGTACTTAGTAGTACTCGTCCAAATGCATTAAACAGACCAGCCACTTCCAGTGCCCCCAGCAGAGGGCTTTTACTTGTCCAGTAGGGATGTAGCGAACGTCGGAAAAAAAGTTCGCGAACATATTCGCGAACTTGCGCAAAAATGCGAGCGGTTCGCGAACGGTTCGCGAACCCCATAGACTTCAATGGGAAGGCGAACTTTAACATCTAAAAAAGACATTTCTGGCCAGAAAAATGATTTTAAAGTTGTTTAAAGGGTGCAATGACCTGGACAGTGGCATGCCAGAGGGGGATCAAGGGCAAAAATGTATCTGAAAAATCTGCCTGTGTGTGCTTGGAAGAGATAGTGTAGGGGGAGAGCTGTTAGTGATTTCAGGGACAGATGATAGTAAGTTTGCTGGCTAGTAATCTGCTTGATACTGCTCTGTATTGGAACAAAAAAATAAATAAAAGCAGTCCTTACAAGGACTACTGTTATTGCAGCAGTCAGCAGATGAGATCAGAAGCAGGACAGCTGCCCACTGCAGCTACATACAGAGCACTGCAGTAGAAGGTAGATTACTAGCCAGCAAAGCTACCTAAGCTTAAATGTCCCTCAAACCCCTGCAGACTTCTGTCCCTCCAATAACAGAGCAGTATCAAAACGATTACTAGCCAGCAAACTTTCAACTGTCCCTGAAATCACTAACAGGCAGCAGCTCTCTCCCTACACTATCTCTTCAGCACACACAGGCAGAGTGAAAAAAAGCTGCAGGGCTTCGGTTTTTATAGGGAAGGGGAGTGGTCCAGGGGAGAGCTTCCTGATTGGCTGCCATGTACCTGCTGGTCTGGGGTGAGAGGGCAAAAAAAAGCGCCAACAATGGCGAACCCAAAATGGCGAACGTCGCGCGACGTTCGCGAACTTCCGGCGAGCGCGAACACCCGATGTTCGCGCGAACAAGTTCGCCGGCGAACAGTTCGCGACATCTCTATTGTCCAGCACAGCAACTTATACTGGACATATAGCACCCCACCCCATACTAAGTGCTCTCTCTCTTATGGGACAACACATATTACATGCTAGGCTCAATTAGAAAGTTTCACATAGTCACAACAGTGCTGAAGCACAGTGCCAGTTCTAGAGTTAGGAAGAAAGGGCATTTTTTCCTAGGAACCCCAGAAACACATGATATAACGGAAAATAAAACAAAGATACATAAGGGCCTGTTATATGGTTCATAGTGAGGCCATCTTTGACCTTTACATTTCACAATCTATGTTGGGTCCTGAGTGTTTCTGTATTACAGGGAGCCCCCTCTTTCATAACTAGGGAGCACAATCGGTGTAACTCATGTATCCATGGATGAATTCAGGCTTTTGATTGAAACCAAACTGCCAAAACAAATATGAACTTCTTCACAAATTGCAATTAAAAGAAAAAAAAGGTTTTGGTCAGTGACCCACTCTCCCCCTAAACACTAGTCATGCAGAAATCACCAGTGGCATAACTAGGTGTTACCTGACCTCACTGGATATCATTTAATTTGGGGCCCCAAAACATTGGTTAAGTTGACCTAGTCTACCTAGATATATTAAAATTAATTTATTAGGGCCTTACTTTACACTCCTAAGCACCCCTGCCTGCTATCTCTGTAGTTACGCCCATGTGGATGACTAGTGTAACAATACAGCACTAAGAAACACACAGTCCAGCACAAAATGAGTCGCCCATCTATTTTCACCGTCTACTTCAAGTTAAAAAAGGGAAAAGAAAATTCAAATGGTTGCTATAGAATCTGCACTTCTGCTATTTACAATGTTTGTTAATAAAATAGCCCCTATGATGTTGATCTCAGTTTATCTGGAATTGATGTAGAGGTATGGAACCTGTTATCCAGAATGCTTGGGACCTGGGACTTTCCAGATAACAGATCTTTCCGTAATTTGGATCTTCATACCTACTGTGAGTCTACTAGAAGTTCAAGTAAACCCCACAGGCTGGTTGTGCCTTCAATAAGGATTAAGTATATCTTAGTTGGGATCAAGTACAAGGTACTGTTTTATTGTTACAGAGAAAAAGGAAATTGTTTTTTAAAAATGTGGATTATTTCAATAAAATGGAGTCAATGGGAGGTGGCCATTCTGTAATTCGGAACTTTCTGGATAAGGGGTTTCTGGATATCGGATCCCATACCTGTACTAATATCTCATGCGTGATGCTATCGCTCATTCATCTGGTGGTAAGATTTATACAAAGTAGGCCTCCTTTAAATACAACAGGTGCAGAGGTGCTGCCTCTTCTTTGTCTTCCTTCACTGCCACTTTGTCGGACTGAGTTTGCCCAGCCATGCTGCTACCACTTTTATAACTTTCTTCTGAACTTTATCTCTCTATAATGTCTGCACAATCATTCAGTGTTAACTTCTAACCCTGACACCAGCCACATGTTAAGTCTTTTTCTGTTCCCACAATACACAACCCTCTGCACCTGCAATTCTATTGTATTATCGCTTACTGTACTGCACACACAGGTTACGCTGCTTTTAATGCTGTTACAGACTGACAGCCACCAACTGCCACTATACCATCAATTGTTGTTTTTATGTTTGATTACATTCCAATATACCCATTACTGTGCCCTCATCCAATTCTAGAACTAACAAACTGTTTTTCTCTGTTGCTCCCTTTTGTCCTGGATACTGAAACAATGTAGGTCACTTACCTTGACATAGTGGCAGAAAAAAAATGGGCACCAACATCCATATTGTGCCCATGTCAGCTGGCAAATTAACCCACTGGAGACAGGTTTCCAGTAGCCGTCGGGCATCTGGGCAGTTCTTTCCCCTGCCTGCACACCTCCACCCCAAACACACAATAAGAGAATAAGTGAGGTCAGAGGCAGGAAAAACACTTCCCCCATCCTATACCGTTATAGGACACACTGCACCCTGAACACTTCCTGAGCGGAGACAATAGGGAGAGCCTGAGAACAGAGCAGAAAGGCAAGAGGAGGGAGGGGGCACTTAGGAGGAATATTGGCACAAGTAATAGTTATGGGAAATTACTAACATTTTCTAAAAAATCTAAACAATGCCCGAAAATGGTCACATTAGTCATTATAGACTTTTCCTAAAAACTTATTTGATATAATCCATTGCTACACATAGTACAGGGCCTTGGCTAGCCTGCAACTTTGTGTGTTACCTATTTCTGTAGCACCCTAATGTATATAAGAACACCCCAAAATCATTAATACATCAGCCACAGCCAGGTGATTCTTTATTGTTAGCATTCAACGCAACTTGAGGCTTAGGGTGATTAGTGATATGTGGGGTGTGCCAATGTCCTCAATAATCTTTTAGGCACTGCAATACTATGGTAGTATTATGATACTACTGGCACCAGGTCTAGAAACATTTGGCAGTTGTTTAGATTTCAGAAAATAAAATGAGTGATTACCCTTAAAAAAAATCAAAATGTAATGTAGCCTTATGATCAATCTACTTTCTGGTCCCCGGGTCCATAGTATAATCCACCTATGTGGCAGTTGGGGATAAGCATCAACTTGTTATGCCACTGCTTGTAAATGAATGCTAAGCCTCCCTATATATTGGTTTGGTGGCTTAATTCATTTTTTATTGCCAACTAAGATATTTAGAGTCAGACACCACATAATAAGTGAATGCTTTGTTTATTTAATGTTATGTAACAAAATAAGGATTAGTCCAACTGGAGCTCCTCTACACGCTTCTCCAGATCCTCAACAGTTGTGCTTAGTAGAGCAGGATCCCTGTAGAACAGCACATATAGCTGCCTCTCTTGGTACAGGCGAGATGTCTGAATAGAAAGCTTCTTCCTTTCCAAATCTCGCAAACAGTCCAGACACCACTGGTTGAACTGGGAGACAGAAGAAGAAAGTGTCTCAAAGGAGACAGTTAGGATCTGTAAGAGAGAGTAAATATATTTACAGGATGGGTGTAACCTACCCTTTTGTGCTATAAAATCGGTAAGTATGTGCTTTCAGAGAGATGAATTAAAATTGAAGGTAGGATCAACACACATAGTAGTGGGTTTATAGGGTGCCCAGGAAGCAGTTAAAACTAAAATGTATAGCACCATTAGTCTTCAATAGGTAATGCAGTAGACCTGAGCAAATGCTTTTTATATTCTCTCCCACACATAAGTGGTCATCCAACCTGCACCTCAGCATGTGTGCGAGGCTGTTCTGAAGGTATGAAAGAAACAAACAAACAAAGAAGCTATAGCAGAAAGTGAATTCATAGACAATATAAATTAACAACTTTTACACGAGGTTCTCAGTGAAATAATACATTTTTATACTAGCCAAGACACCTGCCACCCTTTTCTTTCTACAGTATATCTGACCGGTTCTCTTAGTTGTAGGTTGGGTGTTCCTCGGCACAGACAGTGGTGAAGCTCATCACATTCTTGCTCAAGGCCTGCTGTTTGAGGTAGACATCCATGGAGCCTGTTATTTAGGGCCATCAACTCCTGTACAAGGGCTGCTCCCCTGCGCTGCAATGCCTCATATTTTGGAAATAACTCTTTTTGGTTATTTGGATCATCCAGCATCATTGAGAGCCTGTGTGAAAATAGAATTCATTAAAGACAAGAGAGGTGGTATGAATCAGCAAGCACCCACAGCTTTTAGCAGTCACTATTCTTAATTGGGGTGAATAACTATTTAAGAAAATGGAGCTATTCTGTTAGAATCCCCCCCAAAACAAAATATACGTTCATTTATTATATCCTATCATTAGATAACCCCTCTGGGGGCCCTGGCCACCCTAAAAGTGATGCTGCTAAAATGCAAGTGGTTGCTGGCTGGGGTTTTTTTGTGTTGTGCAGTGGTAGCTAATCAGAAACATGTACACATGGTGCCTAAGAGTAATATCACACAGGGGCCATGTTTTCCATTGAGGAGAGAAGACATCCATTGAGGAGAAGACAATGCAGCCAACAATCAGTTTCATTTTGGCAGCACTAGAACGGAGGTGGCCACAGCCACGAGAGGGAATTGTCTTGAAAGTTTAAAAAAAGAAGAAAAAAAAAAAGGTTGTTGGTTGATTATAGCAAAAGGTTAACATATCTAAAAAAATGAAACCTCAATCTTACATCCCCTAATTTTAAGTTTTCCGTCATTTTACACAGTTTTTATTTTTTTGGTCCTACCAATATAATGATTTTACATTTTACTGGTCCCCTGAAAAGCATAAAATTGGAGTTGTACGATATGCGCACAGGCATCTGACATATATATAATAATATAATTATATTATAATTATATAATAATTTTGACTCGCAACAATTTTGAACTGCGCTGAAAATTCGGCGGCAACAATTTTTTTTTATCGCAGTGGATTTTTCGCCAATGAATTTTCAACACAGTTTCGTGTGGCAGAATTGTTGCGTATCAAAATTATTTGGACTCTCTTTGAGTTTAATGCATTTGGACAAAATAGTTGCGTATAAAAATTGTTGCTCGCATCAAAATAATTTTGTCGGCCATTGACTTCAATGCGTTTTGACATATTTGCCCTTTACTAATAGTTACTTCTCATTGGTTCTCACTCCCTATACAGGCAGTCTCCAGGTTACATATGAGATCGGGTCTGTAGGCTAGTTCTTAAGTTGAATTTTATGCAAGCTGAAACATATACATTTACTTTTTAAATGCAATCTACAGAAGACAAGCTTGAGGGAAGTGGGTAGAAAAAATGAATTATAGAACAAATAAAGGAACCAATGGTAAAAATTAAAGGAAATGAATTATAGGAAAAAGAGGAAAATCTAATCTGCAATGAAGGTGGGTTATGAATTCACATCCAGATTTAGTAGCGACTATCACCTTACTGCTGTTTGATCCCTACTGTCGATACGCAGAGGGGTCAACCATTGTGAAGTAAGTCGCAGCTCCATTGGTCCCAGGATTCTCTTCCCAAGATCACTATTCCAAATTCCCATTTCATTGATCAAACCTCTCAAAAGACTTTCAGTCTGGCGATGCGCCTTCATCTCTGCCAGTAAGCCCAGCTCAACAAGCTGTAGGCGAGATAGTTGATGGATTAAAGCATCTGCAATTGGTGCCTGGGCCTGTTCTACCCATGTGAGCTGTTCCTGCTTCATGTGCAGCCATCCTTGGTGTACAGGGATACATAGTCCCAAAGATGCCCCACATACAGATGCAGGCAATCTCTGAGTCTGCAGAGTCTCCACCTCTGATTCTAGCGACTGGGCCTCTCGCTCCAAGGATGGAATTCTCAGTGGATCCCACTGAGGCATATCATGGCAACAAAGAAAGAAAAAACATTAACCAACATACTATAACGGAACAATAAACCATATACATTTAAGAGTTCACCTTAATAACTCACCTGTTCTGCTTCATTCCCATTTATCCAGCTCAGCACCTCCTCTTTTCCACTCAAAGTTCCTAGGGCTAAGCTTAGCTGCATTCTCTGAGATGCCCAAACTGTTCTCATCCTTTCAATCTCTTCTCCAATTTCTTGTTGTGCCTTTCTATCTTGCTCTACCTCTTCTTTTTTTACAGGCAACATCTTCATGGCACACTCTTCCAACTCCCTCCAGCATGTCTCCTCTAGTCTCATGTAACCTTCTAGATCCAATAATGAGACAAAGAGATCAGAAGCAGACTGAGCACAGTGCAACCCTCCAATTTCTGATGCCATATCTCGAAGCTTTGCAAGTGCTGCATTAGACCTTGTGTTCAGGCCTGCCAGCCCTTCCTTAGTGCGATTTAAAATTATGTCTTCCTCCTTTTCCCATTTTTCCAAAGACAGACGATTGTTCAGCAAAACAAATCCCAAGGACTCCAGCTTGTTTCTAGAATGCAGCCTATGCAATTTAAGGTTCCTTAGGCTTTGCACCTCTGCCTCCAATTCCTCTAAACTTTTCATATCTTCCATTTCCCAGTCTCCTTCATTTCCACCTCTGCCTACATATAGGCTATGTAGTTCTTCTGCTTCCAGAATTGGTTGCTCTGAAGCTATTAGAGCACTGTAGGCATCCAACTGTTCTGCATTCAGGGCATTATGCTGATCAACTGCCCCACAGAGCCAACCTAGAAAGACTTCTGCCTCCTCATTACTCTCACATAGCCAATCAAAATCTTCACCCTTCAAATCAGCAGCTCCCGGATAACCAATGAGTTGGAGCATCTCCACAAAGTCTGACCCATGTACACGGGGAGGGTCCAAAAGAAAGCAGGTGGATCTCTGACGAGCCAGCATTATTAGAATGGGTTATTTAAGACAGTCTAAAATAAAGGTAAAAAAATGATGTAGGAGAATAAAAAGGAATGATTAGGAGAATAGCTGGTAGATTGTGTTTGTTAACTCTAGGAAATTACCATTGTGATTCTTTATTCCAAGCTATGTTTCAGGGTGAAACCACAAAACCTACAAACATTATTTCTAAAGAGAATCTAAAGGAGAATCTAAACAAACTGTTGATGCAAACTTAGGGCTCTTACACAGAGGCAATTTTGGGGTGTTTGATACCTGCGTGAATTAAACGCATGATATTGATGAATAACATTTTCTCCTGTGTGGTTGTACCCACCAATATAAAAAATCAATGTTTTTTTTTAAGGCTTTAAATGGTCATTCAGCGTGTACCTGAGATGGATAATTCATGCATTCTACTACAGTGTTTCTCCAGGGGGAACGTAGGATGAAAGGCCCATGTCTAACAGCCCTTAAAACAGGAGTCCCCAACCTTTTTTACCCGTGAGCCACATTCAAATGTTAAAAGAGTTAGCGAGTAGTTATGGGCAAATCTTTTTGCAACAGTTTCGTGAATTTATTTGCTGGCGGTGAAACACGGCAATTAGCCGCAAATTCGTGCCCGCAGAATTTATTCACCCATCACTATTGGGGAGCAACACATGCATGAAAATGGTCCTTTGGGTACCAAATAAGGGCTGTGATTGACTGTTTAGTAGCCCCTGAGAATATGCAGCCTACAGGAGGCTGTTTGGCAGTACACCTGGTTTTTATGCAACAAAAACTTGCCTCCCAAGAAATAAGCACCTGCCTTAAGGCCACTGGAAGCAACATCCAAGGGGTTTGGTGAGCAACTGGTAGTGGATCACTGCCTTAAAGAGATACTGACAGCAGAAATTATGCCTTTTTACACTGATCATAATATTTGCTTTGCATGCTACTTATAATTTTGCCATAAAGAAGTATATCCCCAATGCTTTTAAATGACCTGTCCGACTCCCTGTATTAGACTATGAGAGGGCTGCCATATTTGTGCAGCAGGAGTTTGTTAGCATTAGAAATTTTAACTGACAGGTTGGCAAAACAGTCAGGTTTAGGAACTTTAACTAACAATTACTTACAAAAACAAAGCAGGACCTATATGTCGCTTTTAATGTACATTCATATTTTAAAAAGTAGTTTTTTTAGTGTCAGTATCACTTTAAAATTTACCATGCTGCATTTTCATGCATTCCACACAATAATAGAGATGCACGTTGAACTCACAAAATGCAGTTTATATGTTAAAGGGATACTGTCATCGGAAAACTTTTTTTTTTCAAAATGAATCAGTTAATAGTGCTGCTCCAGCAGAATCCTGCACTGAATCCATTTCTCAAAAGAGCAAACAGATTTTTTTATATTCAATTTTGAAATCTGACATGGGGCTAGACATTTTGTCAATTTCCCAACTGCCCCAAGTCATGTGACTTGTGCTCTGATAAACTTCAGTCACTCTTTACTGCAAGTTGGAGTGGTATTACCCCCCTCCCTTTCCCCCCCCCAGCAGCCAAACAAAAGAACAATGGGAAGGTAACCAGCAACTCCCTAACACAAGATAACAGCTGCCTGGTAGAGCTAAGAACAACACTCTATAGTAAAAACCCATGTCCCACTGAGACACATTCAGTTACATTGAGAAGGAAAAACAGCAGCCTGCCAGAAAGCATTTCTCTCCTAAAGTGCAGGCACAAGTTACATGACCTGGGGCAGCTGGGAAATTGACAAAATGTCTAACCCCATGTCAGATTTCAAAACTGAATATAAAAAAATCTGTTTGCTCTTTTGAGAAATGGATTTCAGTGCAGAATGCGTTTTGAAAAAAACATGTTTTCCGATGACAGGATCCCTTTAATGAGTATAACGAGTATAACCACATGCTATTCTCCACCTTTGGCTCATTTGCTCAGAACTGCTTTTATTAGCTCAACCCTAATTGACTTACACTCCTAAAATGTACTGGTACAGGACCTACACGTGCCAGTATCTAATGGCTCATTCACAAGGCCCTGTACCCAAACTTTAACTGTGCCCAGACCCAAAGCAGACATCCTAAGGTGGAAGGCAAAGAGGAAGTGCCACTCCTTTCCCAGCACTACATTAAAGTGAGACTGGAAGTGGTCACCCCACCTGCTAGACAAGAGCATCCATATAAAAATGAACTTACTTATATTTCCTTCTGCCCAGCAATTAAGGGAACTGAACCTGTAGGGATTCAAAGTCATAAGAACTATTAACCCTACGGGTCTCTACATCTGTTTTCTATATTCAATAGTCTTCTCCATCCCTCATCAACTGTATCTGTCAACAGTGGCATAACTAGACACCTAGGGGCCCCAGTGCAAACATTTGCAGCTGCCCCCCCACATATACCCCCAGAATACATACCAGGATGGCACAGTGGCAATTCCATGGATTAATAACACAGAGCTCATAGCAGGATGGCACAATTGCAACTCTGCACATTAAGGCAAGGAAAGGGTTAAACCAGGGGTGCCCAAACTTTTTGCAACGAGGGCCAGATTGGGTGAGGTGAAAATGTGTGGGGGCCGACCATTCAGCCCGACATTCTTTGAACCATTAAAATTAAATTCGAGGAATCAAGTAATTGTAGTAATATTTGGGCACATTAGTGAAATGATCTGCCACTTGGTCTATACTGCTGCCTGTGTGCTGAAGGTGTTAGTAATAGACACATACTGGAACGTAGTGATGCCATACTTTCTTTAGTTTACTGTACTGGCACGTCAGTACGTCTATTGACACCTTCAACCCTAAAGAAGTATGTGAAAACAGCACGTCTCTAGCTATTGCCAACACCTTCAGCACACAGGCAGCACTATAGACCAAGACTGCTATGGGATTCCAGATCGCACTGTGCTGGGGGGCCTCATTATTAAATAACATAATTTAATAACATAATTTCATGATGGAGGCTGAGGGCCAGTGTAAATTTGAAAAAGGGCCACAATTGGCCCCCGGGCCGCACTTTGGACATGCCTGGGTTAAACACAACACAACCAAAATAAATGTGATTTGTATCCTTACCAGGTCTGAGGTCCTGCATTCTTTCTACACTAATTTTCTGGGGGAGGGAAAGGGGGGCAATCTACAGCACAGAATATGGAATCCTTCCACAATCGTGCCTGTCAGCCTTGACGCATCAATTTACACTGGCATCATCAATTTACAACATCATTGGATATTGATGAGGTCACACAGGGCACGTAAGTGCTAAAAACGAATGTACGCACTTGCTCAATCCCTCTGTGGCACTTCCAGAAGAAAAGAAAAAAAACATCTCTTTTGCTGCTTGATTTGCCTCCCAGCACGGTCCCCATCGGGGGTGCAGGTAGGGTTCGCACCTTTTCTGGAAAAAAATACCGGCCTTCCTATATATTTATCTTTTTTTTTTCTATTAACAACATTGTGATCAACCATCATTTTTACCGGCCAGGCTGGTAAAATACTGGCCAGGTGGCAACCCTAGATGCAGGGGCCATATGCCCAGGTACAGTTGCACCTCCTGCACCCCTGGTAGTTACACCACTGGCAAAACCCCCATAACTTTCCTATCTAATTGTCTGCTCAGTGACCTGCTCTTCGGCACTGTAGAAACAACATTTTTGGGCTGCTTTAAAAGTGGTGCTTTGGATCACACTCCAGCAATGTTGTCGAAATTATGTTTTGGTTGTCACTTGTTCATGTTCCATATCACCTATATAATAAGGCTGAATTGCGCAGCAGTTTCCAAAATGTCCTGTATGACAGCTGTAAACACTACTTGTACGAAGACTCCTAACGCAAATACTCCTTACAGATGCATATCCAACAAGTCTTGAATCAATACATAAAACATATATTGTAATAAGTTTTCTATCAGTAAAACCCTGCTGATGATAGCTGCCCTGACTGACTTACATTGCGTTCTGAGATGCAAGTACCTGGCCCATTGTCGAGTACCACACTCCCTCCACATGAGCGCTGCCATGTTCAAAGACTAGAAATATTATGCAATTAATATGCGCTGAGATGCCAACCAATCAACAAGCTACCTTGAAGGATTCGCCCTGAAAGGCGATGCGATGACTTGCTGTAGAGGACATTGCATTATTATGGCAACATGTAATAGCTATTCGCGGCGGATTCGTAAGCCCGCAAACTGCCATGGGGGTGCCACAAGGCTCTGTACTTGGCCGTTGTTCTCCCTGTTCTCTCATTCATTTGAATTATCATCGGTATGCTGATGATTCCCAAATATATTTATTCACCCCTTCATTAACAGCTGAAAGCGAGGCTCAAATCTCTAACTGCCTCCTAGCAATGGCCAACTGGATGAACCAGTGCCACCTCAAACTCAAGTTACCAAAACTCCACTTACTAATCTCTATTGGTGGCATGCTCTTTAATCCTAACAATTTTGCACCCTGTCTGGGGGTAATCTTTGACTCCTCTCTCTGATCATGTTAACACCACTCTCAAGACTTGTCACTTTTTCTCACCCAATATTGCCAAAATTCATCCCTCTTTCATCTGCTAAGGCCAAGGCTCAGGCTCTTGCATGCTCTCATCCTATCCTGCCTAATTAACTGTAACCCTCTACTAAGTGGCCTCCCTGATTGTCATCTCTCCCCTCTACAGTCTGTATTAAATACTGTTGCCAAAATTCTCATTGAAAAAGGTACAGGCCCCTCCCCATATCATGGCTTCCCATAAAACAAAGAATAGTTTAAACATCCTCTTCACCTTAAAGTCCTTTGTTCCTCTACACCTTTTTTTCCACTCTATATGTTCCTAGTTGAATCCTCCGCTCCTCTCAGAGCAACCCCCACTGCTACTGATCCTTATATTTAGAATGCCATTCCTTCCATTTATACTGTCAGTTCTATGGGGCAGGGACCATCTTTTTGTATCCTTAACACTAAGCACTTAAATCTGTATTTTCTAGTGATCTAGTAACTCTAATTAATACACAAAACAACATATTAAAACATTAAAATATACTGGTTCTTAACTATGGATCCCTATTCTGCTAACCCTGGTGTGCTTTAACCCTTGATAATATTTTGGAGAATGCGGAGAGTTATAGTTCTGGAATATTTGGGCAAAGGTTATAAAATATGAATAGAGTGCTGTAATGAATATGTTTAGAATACGATTAGACATGAGCTGACCCAAAATAGATTTCATCTGAACCAAAAAAAAAAATCAGTTTTCATGAAACATCTCAAACAATACAGAGCAGGGTTCAAAATACAATGGTTCACTCTTTTACTAACCATGCTGGATTAAACCATTTGTATATATATTGTGACCACCTGCAGTCTGAAGCACTAAACGACACAGTACTTCACTACGAAAATTTAAAGGGCAAAAACACATTTAATTGGCTGTATAAAAAAAAAAGAATATAGAACAGATCATAAGTTTCAGCCTTGGGCCTCACCAGACATACACATTTCTGTCACAGCAGCATATTATTATTATATCACAGCAAAACATACTGTAAGTCACCATAAGTATCAGAATTACCCATTCATTCAATGATATGTCAGATATTACACTTTACACAAGTTTTTCTGCCCAGGTTAAACACATACTGTACAAAGACATGATATACAAATGCATATTTGCACATCTTTCAAATTAAGTACCTGCCGGTAAAATTACCTCTGCATCTTCTTGCCTATTATCTGTTTGAACTTTAAATTACTTTAGTAAAACATTCAGCTTTTACCTGGCCTAAACAAATCTAAAGTTCCCACCTGATTGGAATTTTACCTGTGCTCACTACTAATTTCTAAAAACATTAAGCGGGCGTGCAATGAGTTTGTGACCACATCCGATGTGACACGACTGTCGGATGCACACGATGCGTCTGACAGTCGTGTCGCATCAACGCTGCAACTTCATCCGACATTTCCATTACTTGCCTTATTTCTGTCGCATGCGATTTGATGCAGGTGTTTTGTTGCAGCGCGTCAGATCATGATGAAAACGTCCATTTAGTCCTACCCTAAGTCAGCATCAGAAAATGAATTGCATTATCAAGCCCACATGTATCTAACAGGGCTGCACATCAGGTTTTGCAGCACCTGCAAAGGTGGACTCTACCCTCCCTCTTTGCTGGGGGGTGCTGGAAGAGTACATCTGATAGTGGGCGTTGACAAGTTGGAAATGCATACAGGCTTTTACATTCCCCTATAAACCTTTAGGGCAGGACTTGACGACGCAATTGGAGCCGACACGTCGCAATGCTACTAAACGCATGCGACGTGTTGGATGAAGGAGAAATTGCAGGTAACAAGTACATTTATCCGACTGTCGGATGAAAACACAGCAATTACTTGCCAAAGTTCTTTGATCTTGCTGCACTTTGTGCTGCCACTAACCATTTGGCGGTGTTACTTTTATTATTTAATGGACTAGTGATAAAATCAAGTTGCAAACTTTAATCTGGTCCAGAGTGCTATCATCTGGAAATGTTGATGTGAACTGATACTATGGGGGCATGTATGTAGTACATTTTTTTTAAAAGCATTGATCTATACCAGCCGGTAAGTTCCTTCTAATTTTATCACTCAATGTATGCAGTACTTTTCGAAAAACATTGATTTATGCATTCTGTGATTTATTGATTGAACAAAAAACCTGGGGTATTGACACCTGTTCTTTAATGCTGCTAGGAGAGTTTGGATTAGGGTTGACACCTCACCCCATTAAAACCAAACCCATATGGAATACACAGCCTGCATGGCTAATTGGCAATTCATTTAGATGCAGACTGAACTGATCCAGGGCTGAACTACACGGTGCGCGTTCTTCAGATCTGACGCGATGAGAGGAAGCGCAATCGGCACGTCAGATACGCCGAATATAACGTAAGTAATACAAATGTCGTATCTACAAACTGTGTGCATCTGACACTACACGACTGTGGGATGCGAATGCTGCAAGTTGCGTTTTCATCCGACAGTCGTGTTGTGCCGGATGCACGCAGTTTGTAGATGTGACATTTGTATTTCTTAGAATATATTCGGCGCATCCGACGTGCCACCTGCACTTCCTCTCATCGCGTTGGATATGAAGAACGCGCATTGTCTAGTTCAGCCCTTATGTGCAGCCATGCATATAAATGAATTGCGAATTAGCCATGCAGGCTGTGTATTCCATATGTGTTTGGTTTCAAAGGGGTGAGGTGGCAACCCTAGTGTGGATCCTAACTGATATAATACAGATAGTTGCTACATCATGATATATCTAGTATAGGTCAATCTAAAAACAACTGGACTTGCTGAGTAATCAATGAATTGATTGATGAATTTCACTGATTACTCAGCAAGTCCAGTTGTTTTTAGATTGACCCATACTAGATATACCATGACCTGGATGAATGAAAATCTTCATAGTCATCATGCTACATCATGAGTTGAGCCATTGATGCTCTGAGTCTGTGATTTAAACACCTGGCTCTTTTGCTAAATCAATTTGAATAGTTGAGCTATGCTGTTTCTCTCTTTGAGTATTTCAGGCACTCCCAAAAATGTGCTTCTCCAGAAAAAAAGTATTGATTCGTTGCTATGAGTTACTACTCTGCAGTACCGTAACTATGGTAAAGCAGGCCAAGGTGCCGGATTTCCACCCAGTCCGCATACCCTCTGACCTAGCTCCCCCCCTACAGGCGCCTGCACTATAAAAAAAAATCTGTTTGCTCTTTTGAGAAATGGATTTCAGTGCAGAATTCTGCTGGAGTAGCACTATTAACTGATTAATTTTGAATTTTTTTTTTTTCCCATGACAGTATCCCTTTAAAGAGCATTTGTTTTTTGTAGATGGGGTTAGTGACCCCCATTTGAAAGCTGGAAACAAGAAGGCAAATAATTCAAAACACTATAAAATAATAAAGGCCAACTGAAAAGTTGCTTAGCCATTCTATAAACATGTTTAATTAGTAACTAAAACATGTTATCAGATGACAGGATGTATTGTTGTTGCTACTTTGTATTACTCATCTTTCTGTTCAGGCCCTCTCCTATTCCAATCTCTTTTTCAAATCAATGCATAGTTGCTAGGGTAATGTGGACCCTAGCAACCAGATTTCTTAATGTGTAATCCTGAAGAGCAGCTAAATTTAAAAAAAATGAAAAATAATTAAAACCAATTGCAAATTGAGCAACATCACTGGTAATGTTTTACTCCTTGTTTTACTTTTTACACCGCATGATAAATAGGCGCCATAGTGTAGTACAATATAGAATACTAATTTACTTATAAAGGCCAAATGTCACATCCTTTATGGAAAGCTAATTGGGTAGATTATTATAGTTGTTTTCCTTTATCTTTTGAACTCTTATCAAATCCAGTAACTTGCACTTAGGAGCGTAACTATAGAGGAAGCAGACCCTGTGGCTGCAGGGGCCCCATGAGGTCCTAATTCATATAATTTTAATAAATATTGTTAAAACTGGTAAACCTGGGGGCCTGAAAAATAATCTGCTGTGGGCCCAGTAATATATAGTTACACCACTGCCTGCACTATTTTTCTTTGTTCTTAAATCACTATGAAATACATTTTTGCAGTTTTGCTTCAATGGTAAAAGCTGTGCTACACAGTGATTGTGAGATATTTCTGTAATTAACTGTAATGTCTGATATGAGCACTAGGTGCCCTCATAATAACGAGATTTGTAGGAATAGTTTTGTAAGACAGGTTTAATGTTGATACTGTTTTTCCAAAACTGCTTCCAGTAGCCTTAAATGTACCTAGAAATGTCCACCCCAAGCACGTGGATTCCAGAGAGAGATTCTGAAGATAGAAACTTCATGTCACCCAGCGTAAAATGGGTATCTGTGCTGGCACTGAAAGTTTGACTTTCTGTACTTCTTACTGGGGCACCAGCAATACACTACCCTTTATGGTTTTGAGATTGAGAAACAAAAAGAAGAAATCACCTGTTACCAGATTAAAAGATAATTATTAGCAGGGGTACTTAATAAAAAAGAGGTATATGCCCACAAGGTGTGATCAAAGACCCATTTATTTTTTTATTTCTATACATATTAAAATCGCCCATGTGCGGCTGAAAAAAACCTGGTATAGAGAGCCCGGGTGTACGTGTGCCTGGATCTGTTCACATCCAGACCCATGGCCTTTGCCCATGGTTCAGCAGGGTAAGTGGCAATAACAGTCCTTCCCAAAAATAGAGGGTACAGGGTTTTACACTTTTTTTTTCGAGGACCAGGGGGGTGGGGTTCGACAGAAAATTTGGACGCACTGGCGTCCAATTCGGCGTGCCTCATTTTTGCACACTGGGCTTGGAGGCCCAGTGCGGGAGTGTTCACGGCCCATCTTTTGGGCAGCGGCCCGGCGGTTGGGGACCCCTGTTCTACAACATCGCTGCCAGGTAAAAAATATTCCCCTATTTCTGTGGGGAAGTTGCAGTTTGATTGGTACAAATTCCATTCTTAAAGGATAAGTAAACCTTATGGGTGCTATTATAAGCATTTTCTTTTAGACAGAGGAGAAACTGCACACAAACACCATGTTTCTCTTGCTTCAAGAAGACAAAACTTTATTAACACTTCTGCATTAGCAGACAAAGATCATGACACTGTCAGTATCAGATTACTATGGGATCTGTAGGAGAGCACAAATTAATACATATCTTAACAGCTGCTCTGATGTTATTCTGCTTAGGAAACAACATGGACAACATCAGACCAACCCCTTTTTCTTTATCCTCACAACTTCCTTGATTACTTGGTGGTCATACTGGTTGGAAACTGACCAGGAGGTGGTGCTGTTTTAACACAATCCATTCATGTTAAATTCTCGACCTGCACATCACTAAAGTACATGTAACCTTTAATATCTTGGAATTAAAAAAATAAATATGAATGTACATTGCAAAAGTGCTTAGAATTGCATTGTCATCAATTTTACATTCACTTGTTTTTACAGTTTACTTATCATTTAAAGGTTTTTGTCTGTCCAAAATAGAGTGGATTGTGAAAACTGAGTATGCACTTCAGTATGGAAAGGCACGAATAAGACTGCCAGGGAACACACTGTGGATTTTTGGCTGCAATTCACACACTTGTTGGAAGGAAACACTTAGGGGGTTATTTACTAAGATCTGCACATTTATCACTATTTTCTTAAAACCAATTTGACCAAACTGCTGTTCATATTTTTAGCACATTAATCAATAAATTAACTCGAAAAAATCTGGTGCGGGAAAAGACTCAAGTCATAAATCCAAATTGTATAGGTTTGTATGTTTTTGGATTTGAATCCTGAAAATTCCAATTTTTTTTTTTTTGAAAAAAACACAAATTGTTAGGCTTATTGTATGAAAGCCAGCACAGATCATGATATCTTCCGACTGTAATGGGACATCTGCCATTGACTTCTACATGACCTCAGCAGATTTTAGATGGAGTACTTTTTTTATTCTGACTTTTAACAGCATCGGGGGTTTAATAAATCAGGAAAAGTTTTTATTCTCCAAAAAAAAAATTTTTCCCCTTTATAAGTCTGACCAGAAAAAAATCAGGATTTAATAAATAACCCCCTGAGTGCTGCATTTGACTAGACAAAATCTGATGCCAGCCATCATAGAACTGAGGTAATCATTTGATATGCACATGTGTGAATCCCAGATTTGCATTGATATCCCTGGATATTACTGGGCAAATCAGTTTACTAAACACGGCAGTAGGGCAGCATGGTGGTGCAATGGCTTGCATTACTATACCAGTTTAGCCAGGTTAAAACTGACCATGGTGTATGTATGTGATATAGACTGATGTATAATCTCTGGAATGGGTTGGGGAATGAGCTAATGTTACATATATAAAGGCTAATTAAAAATAAGAACAACAAATCAGGCTATTAGACTTTTTCTTGCAGGAGATATAATGAAAATTTTCCCTTTAAATAAAATGGAGAAAAGACAAAAGAATTCATGGTGTATCTTAACTGACTGTTGTTAGAATAGTAAAAAATAAATGTGTTCATAATATATTGATGGCACACAGGTCTGGACTGAGAATCAAAATAGGCATTTCAGGTACACAGAGGCTCAATCAGCCCTCACCAGCCCACTAAATACTGACTTTCTATGGCACCTTATAGCCGCCCCTCTGGCATTTGCCAGAACCCACAGATTGCCAGTCCGGGCCTGTTTGGCACAAACTATAACATTTCTGAATGGGTTGTTTTAGGTCAGTCTCTGATGTACCCAAAACATCTATTATAAAAGGGAGCCCCCCTAAAAGATATGTTAGATCTGTCATTAAAAAGCTGATACCCGACTCCTGCATGAAGAGAGATGAAGAGAAACAGAGACAAGGACATTGAAGATAAATTAAATTATTATAGAAACGGTACAGAATTTTTAATTGATTGTATTTATAAAGTTTCCTATTAGAGGGGGTTATTTATTAAAGTCAGATTTTTTTTTTCTGGTAGGACTTTTAAAGGGGGAAAACAAAATTTTTTTCCTTTAAAAAAAAACGTACATTTTTCGAGATTTATTTAACTCCAATGGTATTAAAAGTCCGATGAAAAAAGTACTCCAACTCAGACCTGCCAAGGACATGTAAAAGTCAATGGCGGATGTCCCTTTAAAAATTGGAAGATTTTCTTAGTTCCCAATGAAATCATAACTTTCAGGCAATTTTACAAAAAAAAAACGCAGGTTTCGACAGCAAAATCCAAAACAAAAAATCATAGGATTTGCATTTTTTCATGATATTATAGTGACTTCTTACGCACAAGAAAAATTCATGAAAATTTATTGGTCAATAGGGGGGGGGCTAAGTCAGTGCGGATTTGGTCAAAGTAGTTTTCAGAAAATAAGAGAACTTTTTGGGATTTTGATAGATCCCTTAGTGTGATGAAGCTTATATTACATTTTCATTTTTCCCTTTACAGCAGTTGGAAAATTAAGATGGAACTTCTGGCACTTTGCCATGGTCAATGTTTCATGGGGAATAATCTCCCCATTGTCTGGAAGGATTTCTGATGCACCAATTTCTCTGCAGGCAGTTTCTGAAAAGTGCATACAAGTGAAGGAAGAGGAAGTGAAGCACAAGGAAGAGGCTATTCTTTGGTTTGTTTGTTCTATAGTGCTAAATATAAAGACAGGCACAACACTTACAGCTACATTGAGAAAGTTATAAAGACATCCACCTGCCAGTCGAATGGTCCGTTTATAGACTGCATACTAGAGATGGGCGAATTTGACCAGTTTCGTCAAAAATTTGCCACCGGCGAAATGTCGCCGATGCCCATTAAAGTCTATGGGCGTCAAAAAAAATTTTGACACACGACAAATTTTTTTTGTTGTGCAGCTTTTTTTTTATTGACGCACAAGTCTATGAGCGGCATTTCCGCGGCAAAACAAGGTGAAAAAATTCAACCCTAAACTTAAAAAACTCCTATCCCCCAACCCTACATGGACCCCCTCCCTCCATCCGCCCAGCCTAAGTGTTACCCCGGGCAATATGCCCCTAACGTTTTACTGACCCCTCGGTGCAGAGGCAAGCATCGTTGTTCACAGGCGCCTCTTCATCTGTTTTGGTAATCTTCGGAATGAGACCGGCGATTCAGCAATTTTCAACGCATCCGTGGTTTTCGTGAAACAGAAAATTGCTCCAACTGTGTATGCGCCGACATGCCGGTCTTGTTCCGAAGATTTCCGTAGAGAAGAAGATGTCGCCCGTGAACTCTGATGCCTGAATCTGCACTGAGGGGTAAGTAAAACGTTAGGGGCTTTTGCCCGGGGTAACACTTAGGCTGGGGAAAGGAGGGTCTTTGTAGTGTAGGGGGATAGGGGTTTTTTAAGTTTAGGATTGAATTCTTCTTTAAAAGAATAGGTTGTCCTCCGTAAAGACAGAAGCAACATCTGAATACAGTAATCCATTTTTATTCCTAATCATTTTGTGTGGAATGGATGATATTTGGTTTACAAAAAAAGCTGCATTTTTTCTTAATTTAGATATAATACAGAAGGAATTGTGCAGAAGGCTGGAAGTCAATTGAGACTTCGACTGCTTCCTCTGAGTCACATGTTCATATTTGAGAGGTAAGTTGCTCACATAGAACTGTCCAATCTTCACCCAGCCATCTTCTTCCATGTGGTATACTAAAAGAGAGAGAGACGAACACTAAAATAAAGATAAACATATATAGGCAATGACTAGGCATTTATTAAAGAAGAACTAAAGCTCAACTAAAGAAATTGTAGAAATGTACATTAAGGGGCAGATTTCTCAAGGGTCGAAGTGAAAATTCGAATTTTGAATTATAATTTTTGATTTTTTTTTTGGCCAAAACTGTAAAATTTGACTAGGAAATTGTTAAAATTTGATTCAAGTTTTTTTTAAAAATTCAAATTTGATTTTCGAGATTAATCATACACTGGCCCTTTAAGAACTTGAATTTGACTATTCGCCACCTTAAACCTGCCAAATTTCTGTTTTAGCCAAATGAAGACATCCTGGGATCAATCTGGAGTTGTTTGCAGCCTTCCTGACATTCAAGTTTTTTTCTCTGATTTAGTCACCCGGTGACAAATTGCCTCTTCTTTGGGTGACTAATCTCCCCTTCCTGCCGGCTAGAATGTAAATAGCCGGCGGGATGACACTCTGAGCGCTTCGTATTCTGAAGTCGCCTGCTTCGGGAGCGCTCACAGTGTCATCCCGCCAGCAGTTTAGATTCTAGCCGGCGGGAAGGCAGTTCGGGGAGATTAGTCGCCCAAAGAAGGGACAATTTGTCGCTGGGCGACTAAATCTCCCCGAATCTCCATGTGTGTCTCTGCCCTTAGTCTTACTCTTTCTTGGCTGTCTCTGCCTTACCCTCTCATAGAGAAAGTGAAAGTAACTTTGCTACATACACAATCCTCCCCCCCAATAGCCAACACTGATGTTTGCTTGATCCATAGTAGTAACCATCTCCACACTCACCGTGCCTGGGCCTAAAAAAAAACCAATTTGCGTGGCTCCTTTTGCACATGCGCGGCGTCGCAGTAGGGGGTCCGGAGGGAGGCCCTGGATAGGAGTCCCGGTGGTCCCTTGCCCCCCAGTAGGGATGGGCGAATTTGACCCATTTCGCTTCTCCAAAAATTAGCAGCTGGCAAAATGTCGCTGACACCTATTAAAGTCTATGGGCGTCAAAAAAATTGTTGCGCAGCAAAAAAATTTTTGACGTGCGTTTTTTTTTAGCACAACGCCATACAAGTCTATGGGCATCATTTCTGAGGCGAAACAAGGCAAAAAAATTCATCCAGCCCTGTCCACACTTCAACCTAACTGACTAAACTACTGCTTTTAACCCATTTAGTAGGGGGCAAAGTCCTACAGCTTAGTAAACTTTGGTACAGTGGAAATGAAGCTTCGATTTCCTACTTGGTCACTCACTGTGATGGTAAATGGGTTTAATGAAGGTTAGTTTAAAACTGCAGTGTCATTTCAGATACTATCCCCTTTTAGGCCCTGAATTAGGGGAGCACAGGCAGAAGAGGTATGTGCCAGCACCCCCACACTATTGCACCATAGGCTCATGCCTCTTCTGCCTATCCCTGATCCTTTGCACAACTGTACTGGGATACAAGGGGTGTTTTTGGACACAAGTACCTCAAAGGGAGGAACTACACTGACAGTTTCGGCGAGATCCGACGCGCTGCGTAAAAACGCAGGTGTCTCGTCGGATGCGATGGAAATAAGGTGGATGACAGTCGTGTCAACGATGCGATACCGTCCGACAATGCTATTACTTACCTTATTTCTGTCGCATCTGATGTGACGCATGCGCTTTACGCAGCGCGTCGGATCGCGCTAAAATCGTCTGTGTAGTTCTTCCTAATGAACTACATCTTCCACCAGGCAGTAGATACAGGTAAAAATATTTATTATGTCACGTGTATAGCCTTACGCGTTTCGTGTTACAAACACTTAGTCATAGGCTAACTGGAAACAGTTCAAAACACAGCATCTGAACATCAGTACAACAATTCCATAACACTTTGACTTTACCAATTAACAAATCAGTAACAAACAGTCAATTAAGAACATACATTTGTATTCGGGCTAGAACCACATCCCCATTATGTGGTCCTGGGTGCCATCTTGGTACACCTCAATCCTGAAGTCAGATCAAAACAAAACCAACTTTCTTAATAAAGCCTTATGATAGGAAAAAATGTATGATTTTGAACAGATTAGAAATAACAAGACCCATCATATTCATTATTTAATCCTTTGGGAAATCTAGTAGCTAATAGTGATGGGCGAATTTATTCGCCTGGCGCGAATTGCAGCAAACTTCCTCGTTAAATTCGCAAAGTTGCCAAGAAAATTTGCACGCATTCATTTTACAGCACGCCGATTGACTTTAATGCAATTGAATTAAATAGGCGCACGTCAAATTGCCGCTGGCGTCAGAGTTGTCACCGGCATCGATTCTGACACCCGCGAATTGACGCTGGCGTCAAAACTCGTGTTTCACAAATTTTTCGCCGTTTTGGAACAGGTTCGTCCTGTCACTAGTAGCTAACATAAAAATCCATTTTGTTTCTAAATGTAGCAGCATCTTAACCTTATCTCTGAGTCAAGTACCAGCCTTTGTATTCCTTGTATCAAAAAAAAAAAGTCTAAATTTCCTGACACGCAATCTGATGTTTGGCCACTGTAGTATCTTCATTTATAATATGTTCCTGTGCACGTTCTTTAAAGGTCCTGCTGGTCTGTCCTACATTTTGGATTTACCACATGTTATCAAAAACACCACATAGCGTGTATTGCCATTAATAAGTTGCTAAATGTTATGTTTTTTTAGTGGTATATGAGGAAAAAGTGTCCCCAGTTTTCATATATCTGCATGTTATACACCTCGGTCACAACCTTTGTGTTCCAGCCACGTAGGTTTGGTGTCATTCTTTATTCTACTAGGTGACAATACATTTCTTATTTAGATGCATGGCTGCACGTAAATCAGTTCAGTCTGCAGCATGCATCTAATTGAATTGCTAATTAGCCATGCAGGTTGTGGATTCCATGTGTTTTCCCGTTTTAAAGGGGTGAGGTGGCATCCTTAATCTAGTACACATGGGCAGAAAGAAAATTATCCCTCTGTTCACAATATTCAGGGGCGTTTCTGAGTTGTCTTTTCAAATGCCACCCCCACATTGCTAGAGCAGAGAGCAGGATTGCTAATCTAGTCAGAGCTGCGTTCCAAGAGCGAGGAGAATTTTTTCATTACAGAAGTGGAATTTCACATAATTGCAGGTTTCATGAAACAAACGTCGTTGATACTAAAGGGTTAAGGTTGGCAAAATAGGGATATTTATTCTCTATTAACAGGTTTGAAAATGAAACTGTACATACAGAGAGAGAGAGAATCTAAAAACTGATTTACATGATCTTTCGGCTAATGAAAATGTCATCAGAGAAAACAAGAACAGTAAAAACCCAGCTGCTTGCATTTACAAAGTATAGGTTCATTTTTAGACCAAAGAAAAAGCAGCCAATTATTTTTCAGAAACCAGGAGGCATCATCTGTTTCCAAGCAGAAATCTTCTCAGTAGGTTACAAAACGAGTCACTGGACGTATTAAATGGAATTTCCCTGGTCCGGCTGATATTCTGCGATTATTATGAAGAAAAGCCGTTACAGTACATTTGGGGGCAGATTTATCAAGGGTCGAAGTGAATTCGAGGGAATTTTCGAAGTAAAAAAATGCGAAATTCAAAGTAATTTTTTGGATACTTCGACCATCGAATAGGATACTTTGACTTCACATCGAAGTAGTAAAATTGTTCGAATATTCGACCATTCGATAATCGAAGTACTGTCTCTTTAAAAAAACTTCGACTTCAATACTTTGCCAAATTAAACCTGCCAAAGTGCTATGTTAGCCTATGGGGACCTTCTAGAGCATTTTTCTAAGTTTTTGGAAGTCGAAGTAAAATCATTAGATCGATCACTGAAATCCTTTGAATCCTTTCATCGTTCGAACAATTTTACTTCGACCGCAGGATACCCAAATTCGCTGAAAAAAACTTCGACAAGTCGATGTATTTCAATTTCGAAGTATTTTTAACTTTGAAATTCGACCCTTGATAAATCTGCCCCTTGTTTTTATATCAGTTATAATATCACTATGGCGCATATGCTACAGTATATATTAAAGTGGTCATTTAAGACCACAAGTGCAGTAGGTTAAAGGGCAAAATATTATCCCCCAACCAAAGGTGAGGGCTAATAGAGCCCCTACTCCAGTTGAAGGTAACAGTATTTTTTTTTCTTTTTTAAACTGCCCCCCGCCAACTACAGGCCACACGCGTCAGGAGGTTGCTTCCATTACTAGCAGCCATGTTGGGGCACATGCATAATGAGCGAGTGCCGCGACTTTCTCATGTGTCTAAATCAGAAGCGCATTTGCTCATGCGCTCTGAGTAGGGTTGTCACCCCTTTAAAACCGAACACATATGGAATTCACAGCCTGCATGGCTAATTAGCAAGTCATTTAGATGCATGGCTGCATATAAATCAGTTCAGTCTGCAGCATGCATCTAAATAAATTGCAGGCTGTGGATTCCATATGTGTTCAGTTTTAAAGGGGTAAAGTGGCAACCCTAGCTCTGACTGATATGACGGCTCACACTGGTACGAGACCACCAATATTATGGAAGGCTACTGCCATGTGTCCTGCTGAATTACACTTATTAGCGACTCCAGTAGAAGTATTTACAAATGGGGTAGGGCTTGCTGGCACAGAAATCACTCAGACAGTTTAACGCTGCACTTAGAAGCTTCCTCCCCCTCTCATTGTATAAAATATACTTTCACTTTTGCTTGCATGCAGAGAGAAACACAAAATGCCTGCTTCCAGGAACCCCTTTACGGCTCGTGAAGTCTCCACTGGGGTAAGAGTCATGAAAATTTATTACTAATTCTGTACATGGACTGAGTTCAGGTGGGGAGAGAAGAAGGGTGAATAAAAAAAGGAATGCAATTAAAATATGCTAAATTAGGGTGAACTCAATTGAAGACAATATCTGGTGGGATAGGAGTATACTAATGGACTGAAGGAAAGAAAAATACATTTGCAATGTGCATAGGTGATGACAGAGCACCACTGTGATACAAGTAATGCTATAGAAATGTAAAATCTAGAAAGTAACAGGAAAACACAAAGGGCTATATTGATAATATAATGCAACATGCTATATATAATATCTGTTTACTGCTTATTGAAATGACAAGACCCCATTAATAAATAGGATCAGGGGCGATCCTGGCCCCTCTGCTGTTGATTCTGCCCCCCCCCCTGGAAATTCGCTCTTAAAGTACCAGGAGCAGCATTTTTGCTGCCCCTGGTACCTAGTGGGGCGCTGCTGCCTGAGGCGACAGCCTCAACTTGCCTCATTGGCGAAGCACCCCTGAATAGGATGCAAAGTTGCAACCGATCGGCAATTCTTCTAATTGGTCTACAAGTTAGAAAGTCAAAACAAACACCAGACTACTTGCTATAGGTAATGCACTGTTTACAGATTAAACCCCTTGTGACTGATTCCAAACTGTGACCGTGTAGAGATCAACTAACCCCATGTTATCGGGGAGATAAAGATCAACTCTAGGCATTTAAGATGTTAAAGGGGACCCCTCACCCGAAAAAAAAATCCAAATCCCATTTTATCACGTTAGTCAAGCAAAATTAACTTTAATTACACTGTATAAATGATTTGAATCTTGTTTCCTTCATTCTGAGAATTCGTAATTACAGCAAGCAGGCAGGAGCCATTTTGTGGACACTGTTATAAAGGCAAGCCTTGCATTATCTTAGAATCTTGTTTGTTCACCAGAATGGGGGACCCCATGCCCTGGCTACACAATTAAATGGTGAAGAGAATAGAGGGAATGGTGGGAGTTCAGTGACATCTAGGATGGAAAGTAAAAGTAATTACCCGCCCCGCCTCTATGCCTAAGGCATAGAGAAGAGGCAGACAATATTTGATTGACAACTGAGATTTTTAAATGAGTTTACAACAGCTATGAATGTTATAATAAAAAATAGAAATTGGATTTCATGATTAATTGAAATACAGCTTTTTATGTCTGTAATAAAAACAAAACGGCTCTTCTTCAGACGACTAATCTCCCCGAACTGCCTCCCAGCTGGCATTTCGGGCCACTTCGGAAAATGAATCGCTCTGAGTGCCATCCCACCGGCGATTTAGATTGTAGCCTGCGGGGAGGCAGTTCAGGGAGATTAGTCGCCCGAAGAAGAGGCGATTTGTCGCTGGGCGACTAATCTCCCTGAATCTTCTCGTCTGTCTCTGCCCAAGGTTGCTTTTTAGGAATTCAAGAGGCAAAGGGTTCTCAAAGTCAGGTGCCTGCAGTCCCACATTCTAGCCAAATTGAACTTATTAACTTAAACCCTTTTGCTAGAGTCCTGCGCGGGTCCATTTTTTGGGACCCTTACCCGCAACCCGGATCTGCAACCCGCATTCTTACCCGCTTGGAACTGCTATCCGACCCTACCCGCAAGTACCTTATCTGCAATCCGAACCCGCGACCCGCTGACCATCAAGAATCAGGAAGTGCTGTCATTGTAAACCGGAAGTGACATTATCGGACGTAGACTTGATCAGAAAAAAAGGAGTAAAACAGGAAGTGCTGTCGTAAACCGGAATTGACCGACCCGCTGCAGGACACTACCTTCTGCTTCGGATGAGGAGGAAGAAAGTTAATTTTTTAAAATGAAGTATGTTCCACACATACTTTAGACATTGAAGAGCAGGACCAGACAAACACAGGTGTGTTTTTTGCCAGGAAGAGAAAACGTCACAAGGAGGTTCAAGATGTTCAGGAGGTGGCAAAAAATGTCTAGAAAGGTTCTAGTGGAGGCTAAAAAGAAGAAACTCTATTCCTTTCCTCCAGAGTCTCAGGAAATTTGGAGCAATCTCTACTGTGGATGCTCCAGTAGCTAGACTGTTCAGGAAGACTATACTACCAAAGACAATGTTTCCTCTCTGAAAAAGCCAATGGAGGGAAGGATGGAAATGGAATTAAAGTTGTATATGATAACAGGAGCCATGTGAAGACCAGCAGTATTATTAGTTTCAGTGGTCAAGGCCCTGTCGATGTGGATAGAGCATTTAGAGCAGAGGACCAGAGAAGGGGAGCCTCTTGAAAAGATCTTGGCAGCTCTGGGGGATCTGAGACTTGCAACAACCTTTTGCCTGGGGGCTGCCGGTGATTTAACCAGACTGTCTTTGAGATCTATGGCCTCATCAGTAGTGGCTCGTAGGGGTCCTTGGCTTTGGCTTGCAGACACTGCCTCAATGAATGCATTATGCAAATTTCCATTTGAGGGCAGGATGTTATTCGGCAAAGCTTTGGAGGAAATAATATAAAAATCAAATAAAAATCCTTTTCCTTTCACAGGCTCCCAGTAGATTTAAGGATCCCCTAAAACGTCAGACAGGTATTTTTCAAGGAAGATGGAAGACTTTAAGGCTTATAGGCCTTGTAGGGAGCCCTTCAGGTTGTCATGTTGAAGGCAGGGCAGACTAGCTTTTTTTTCGAGGTGGAAAGACTAAGACCCCAAGATCTCCCAAATCCCAACAGAAGTAGCAATGACAGGAGGTCTGTCCAGATGAGAAGATTAAGTTTGGCCAATACATTTTCAGGACTCCTGGGTACTGTCTATTGTGAAGAGGTTTTATTGGCTGGAGTTCAGCCAGAAGCTACTTCCTCACAATTTTGGCCGCTTGTTCTGGTGAGCAGGGAAATTATGAAGCAATACATTTCTGACTTACTGCTTAAGGGGACAGTTGTAGAAGTTCTGTCAGAAAACAGGGGGAAAGGAGGTTATTCCCCTCTGTTCCTGATAAACGAAGGCTTCAGGCGAGATGAGGCCCATTTTAGATTTAAGGAAGCTGAACAGAGGGCTGAAAGTCCAAAACTTGAAAATGGAGACAATCCAGACCATAAAGGCAGTCATAAGCCGAGGAGACTGGCTTTGTACCATTGATTTTTGGTAACATTGTGCAATAGGTTGGTTTGGTTGGTTTAGGTTAGTTGGTTTGGTTTCTTCGTGCAATAGGTTGTCATCATCTGCAGTTCGCCTGCCGTTTGGGTTCTCCATGTCTCCCAGGGCTTTTAGCAAAGTCTCTCTTTCCCACATTTCCATTAATATTCAGGGTCCTAAAGAAGATCTTTTTCACTAAGATGGAAGCAGTGATGGTACTTCCAGACTGGACACATTGTCTCTGGTATCCATTGTTGAGAAGTATACACACATACCAGACAGGGAGGATTTTCTGTATGAGGGATCTTTTTGGGCATCCGAATACTGCCAGGTTGAACCTGATGGCTTGGAAGCTGAAAGGGGAAGGCTAAAGCAGCAAGGCTGTTCTGAGGCTGTGATTGACATCTTATTGCGGTGAAGGAAGACAAATACATCTCTCCGATATTATGTGATCTAGGGAATATATAGAAATTTGTGGATTTGTGAAACCCGTCAGTGCCAAACATTCTTGGGTTCCTCCTATCAGGCCTAGAGAAGGGTCTGAGTAAAATTATTGGTATTATTCACTATTCTGGGAAGAAGATGGATAGCAGAACCCTTGGTTTCCAGATTCTTTCAGGCAGCAATCAGGATTGTTCCAGCACTTCAGCCACTGCCTCCTGTCTGGGGCTTGCCTTTAGTCCTGAATGCTATTGCGATTAGTCCCGTTGGACCTCTTGAACAGACCACACTATGGAATGCCACTCTGAAGACAGTCCTGTTAGTAGCTCTGACATCAATTAGAAGAGCATGTGAGCTACAAGCTTTATCATCCAAATTTCGTTATACTATTTTTAAACCAGATTTGGTGGTCCTTAGACCAATATTACAACTCCTGGCCAAGGTAGTCTCTTACCTACACATGAATGAGCCAATTGTTTTGCCAGCCTTCATCCTGGAAGTTGGGACACAAGAGGAATTGAGATGGAGATCTCTAGATGTGCATTGATGTATACAAATGTACCTACAAATAGCTGACCTCCCACTTTATTGCTAGGGTACTATTCCAAATTATTATGCTGCCAGGTGGGGATGGCCAGTGAAAAGAAAATCTCGGTATTCATTTTCTCTTATAACCTGCCTAACTGATGATCCAGAGGATGGCAAAATTCGCTTTTGAAGCCTCTCCAATTTGTTTATTATCTACAAGGACTCCAAGGTCCTTTTCAATTATAGATTTGCCTAGTGCAGTCCCATTATGTGGCTGGTATATTTTTACATCCTAGGTGCATGCATTTACATTTATCAAAAGTATTGTAGTTGTGGGGTTTTTTGTCTAATATTGAAAAATATTTGCTATTTACATCATGAATCACTCTATAAACATGTGTGTTTTATTTAGACTACAATTATTGCTGTGGAGTTTGATGGAGGAGTCGTGTTGGGCTCAGATTCTCGGGTATCTGCAGGGTAAGGTTAATATTTTTTAGTCAATATTCCTATTTAGTGGACAAGCATGTGTGATACAATATTTGTCACCCCAGGAATTTTTGCATGCTTATGTTGCTCCCCATCTCTTTTTACATCTGAATGTTGGTCATGGGTAAAAGAGGTTGGGGACCCCTGGTCTGGAGGCTACATGAAGTTTATGGGGAGAATGGTAGAGGTTGAGAGACTGAGATGCGGTAAAATAGGAGGGAAGAAAAAAATATTAATGGTGGAAAAGACCACTGGCATAAATAGAAACCTTACTACAATAAATACTAGGTGTACACAAATCACAGCAATTTTAATACAAAATCTAGTCAATAAAGTGAAACTATAAATCACACTCCCCTTGCCACTGCTTTAAGCCTACCCGGTATAGTTTGGGATCCTCAGACCTAAGGTATACCTTCTGGGTGCCAATAAAAAGGTTATTTGCATGAGTGGAGTCTTCATCCTAGTATACTCTTCAGTCTGTGACTTTCTCACTGTTTTGAATTACAATTCCCAGTGTTTCTGCTGCAGTCTAATGAATCCTGACCATTGTGGATATTTTCAGATAGATGCTTTTTCTCTCTCCTCTGTACAGCTGGTGTGTTGTGCAGCATTATAATATTCACTGACCTGTAACTGAGCAGAGGGCCTATACCTACATGTATGATTTTGAAGGGGGGTGCTGCAACTTGATCATGGTTTCTGGTTTTTAAAGGAAAAATATACCCCCAGAATGAATACTTAAGCAACTGATTTTATATCAAATTAAGTGGCATATTAAAGAATCTTACGAAACTGGTATGTATGTTTAAGTAAATATTGTCCTTTTACATCTCTTGCCTTGAACCACCATTTTGTGATGGTCTGTGTGCTGGAAGTGTGGAAGCAAAAGACAGAACTCTGTCTGTTAATTGGCTCATGTGACCTAACATGTATGGTTTGTTTGCTTTGTTTGTGTGCACCGTGAATCTTAGGATCCCGGGGGACGGCCCTCATTTTTTTAAAATGGCAATTTTCTATTTAGGATTTCCCAATTTCACATACTATTAAAGTATGTTATTATGAAAATGGTTTATTTACATGAAGCAGGGTTTTACAAATTAGCTGTTTTATACAATATCTTTTTATAGAGACCTACATTGTTCGGGGGGTATAGTTTTCCTTTAAGCAAAATAAAACCTTAAAAAGAGGGGGGCATCTTGCATCTTCATTTATCTGTTCCTGCTCATGTTTAGCTATTCTTATAACCGCTGTCTCTCTACACAGTGATGCTGTGGTAAATCGAGTGTTTAACAAACTTGCTCCAGTTCACCAGAGGATATACTGCGCCCTGTCAGGCTCCGCAGCAGATGCACAAGCTGTTGCTGACATGGCTCATTATCACATGGAGGTGCACAGGTGAGGAAAACTTATCACTGAACTGAATAACTGCCTGGGGCAGCAAACTTTCCTTGTTTGTATGCTAAGAAAAAAATCCATTCATTTTGCTTTGTACTGATTGTCTGGGCCAGTTAGGTTGAGATCAGTCTGGAAAGATCACTCTACACTGAATATTAAATGCCTGGGTGCTGATGAAACATCAATGATAGAAAATAAGAAAGCATTGCAGTTCGCACTCATTAGGTTTTTAATAAAGTGAATAAAATATTTAAAGTCCCACGTTTAGGTTCATTCATTATCTGTGATCTTTTCTGTAACACTTTTCTATTCGTATTCCCTTGAGAAAGGTCACAGATAGTCAGGGGTCGATTAAAGCATAAACCTAGGAGCTGCTGCATAATTCTTGCCTAAATTGTCTCCCAGCCAGCCAGAAAGAAAGTACTGACTGACGGGGCATGGGGAGCAGCACCGGGCCCAGCAGCAGCTGCGTGCTTGAATCCTGCAGGGCAGTGATTTTTTTGATTAAAAAAAAATTCAGCCAGTAAGCAGCAAGTAGCGGCCATGTATGAAAGGCAGCATCAGGCTCAGCAGCAGCTATGTGCCTACAGTGAAATTTTAAAAAATCCTGCAAGAAGCACCGGCACTGCAAGAAGCAAGAAGCGCTGGCCCTGCACAGGGCCAGCAGTATCTGCAGGCCTGCAGCAAAGTTAAATATTTTCTCTAAAGACAATATTAAAAAAAAAATCCAGCCAGCAAGCTAATAGCAAGTACCAGCCATGCACAGGGGGCAGCTAGTAGGGCACACGACTAGACCCAGCAGCAGCTGTAGCCAGCCTGCAACACAGTAAAATAATTCTCCCAGCCTCCAGCCAGTAAAATAATTCTGGCGAGCCTGCAGCCAATGAAATTATTCTTGATTATTGGTTGTTTTGCTGATGTGTTTTGACACTGCATCATATTTCAACTGACTTTTTAGAAATTTTACTTTTTTTTTACTAATTTGGACGTTAATTGTTGTATATTTCTAAACCTTGGCAGCGGGAGTAGCCTAGAAGGGGGGCCTATGGAAAGTGTAGCATTGAGGTCTCACATCTCATTAATCTGCCACTGCAGATACTAACAATCATTTTGGGCTTTTACATTTTTTTTAAAAAAAAAATTTCAAGACTGATGAGAGCTATGCTTCCATAAAATGTATATCCTAAAACTGGCTGAAATATAAAAATTAGAAGTGACAGCTTTCACAAGTCTTTAAAAAATACTGAGCTCTAAGACCATAACCTCAGGAAAAGCTGAATTGCCCATTAATAATCACTTCTAGCTGTCAAACATTCCCTGTGTTAAGCATTTACTCAATAAAAGTCACTGGAGTCATGTAATAAAAGGTGCTAAATTTGCCCAGGAGCAGTAATTCATAGCAACCAATCAGCAGGTAGAATATACCGGTCACCTGTTTAAAAGCAAAAATCTTATCGGTTGCTATGGGTTACTGCTCCTGGGCAAACGTAGTGCCTTTTATTACGTATGGGGGACTAAGTTTGTCCTGTAACCCAGTGCAACCAATAAAATGTTGGCTTGCAAACAGGTATTCAGTATATGCTGCCTGCTAATTACTAGGAAATTAATATACACTTATCTAGTAACCCATTGCAACCAATCAGCAGGTAGCATTTACTCAACAGCTCTTTGAAGACACACATTGGTTGCTATGGATTATTCGAAGTGGGTAAATCTTTGCCTACTAGAAAATCATTTAAAGGAGAAGGAAAGTCGTTAACTACTTGGGGGTGCCAAATGTCAGGCACCCCCAAGTGAATGTATTTACTTACCTGAAACCCCGGGCCAATGCTCCTATCAGCAGAAAACTGCACCGGCCCTGGGTGATACCAGCGAGCACCACTGAGCGATCCTCTTCCGGCTTCTTCTTTCTTCAAATTTTCCGGCCAGACGCATGTGCAGTAGAATGAAGAATCCAACATTTTAGTTCTAGCAGTAGCAAGAAGAAAGAAACAGCTGGAAGAGGAGCGCTCCGTGGAGCTCACTGGTATAACCCCGGGCCGGTGCATTTTTCTGCTGATAGGAGCACTGGCCCTAGGTTTCAGATAAGTCAATATATTCAAATGTAAGGCACCCCCAAGTGGTAAACGACGTTACTTCTCCTGTAAACATTAAAAAAAAACAATAGGCTGATTTACCTCCAATAAAGATGAATCATATCCAGGTACTGTTTACAGAGAAAAAGGAAATGAAATTTTAAAATATGGATTATTTGGATAAAATTAAGTCTATGGAAGATTACCTTTCCGTAATTCGAAGCTTTCTGGATAATGGGTTCCAGAAAAAGGGTCCTATACCTGTAATTGATTCTCTCTACTTTGCAGTGTGGTGTATGCACATATTGTCTGGAACACATATAGTCAAGTCCCAGAATCCATCAGATCACAATGCAAGTGGGGATGTTAGGGGGGAACATGTCCATTATATCACAGAGACAAACGTTACCAGTTTCCTTTTATTCTGTTATATTTATGCACCTTATCTACATAAACTCACCAGACAAAGTTGTCAAAATGTAGGTATGTTTTCTCTTTAAAGGGGTTGCTCACCTCTGAGTTAACTTTTAGTATGATGTAGAGAGTGAGACAATTTGTAATTGGATTTCATTTGTGGTTTTTGAGTTTGTTCAGCAGCTCTCCATTTTGCAATTTCATCAATCTGGTTGCTAGGGCCTTGATTACCCTAGCAACCATGTGTTGATTTGAATGGAATATGAATAGGAGAGTTGACCAAAAATGGAGAAAGAAGAAGATGCACTCATACATTTTGATGAGGTGTATCCAAAGTACCTCCAATCTTTTATTGGTGTGCAGTACAAAAATCAAACCTTTCAGAGGCCTCACGCCTCATTCATCAGTGATCAAGTGTCTTTCTCCCACAGTATAGAAATGGAGGCTCCTCCTTTAGTTCTGGCTGCTGCCAATCTCATTAAAGGAATAAGCTACAAGTACAAGGAGGAGATAATGGCACATCTCATTGTGGCAGGATGGGATAGTAAACATGGAGGCCAGGTGAGTAAGCTCAATGTTATAATGAAATGCTACAGGCAACTGAGCTTTATTAAGTTGTCATTTTATATATACCCGTATCTACACTAACAGTAGATTTTAGTATCACAATAGCGTTGGATATTATGTCTGTCCAAGAAATCATCCAAGCCCCTCTTAAAGGCATTAACTGAATCAGCATCACAACATCACCCGGCAGTGCATTCCACAACCTCACTGTCCTGACTGTGAAGAACCCCCTACGTTGCTTCAAATGAAAGTTCTTTTCTTCTAGTCTAAAGGGGAGGCCTCTGGTACTGTGATCCACTTTATGGGTAAAAAGGTCCCCTGCTATTTGTCTATAATGTCCTCTAATCTAAAGTGTAATCATGTCCCGCAGGGTCTTTTTTCCAGAGAAAACAACCCCAACCTTGACAGTCTACCCTCATAATTTAAGTCTTCCTTCCAAAAGTTATGTTTATATCTCTTGAGTTTATGACCCTTTTTATGCAAGACAGAACTTAATATTTGCTTTAGTGGCCACAGACTGACACTGCCCGGAATTGGACAACTTATCTACAAAAATCACATCCCTTAAAGGAATTATTCAGTATAAAAATAGTATAAAACACTGTTTGGTTGTATCGATCCGGACAACAGATTACCCCATCCACTTTCCTAATAATTGAATCCCCTACAAGCACAATCTGTTTAGGCCTGGCTCTGCTCTACTCCCCACCACTAATAGAGAAACTAGTCTCCTGGCTGTTAGAGAGATCAGTCCCATCTAGAATTACAAATCCAGAATTCACACTCCCATCTTCTTCACACAATCTGGTGAATCTGTTGTGATGCATAAACCCTGGAGCAGCCTCCCTTTTCCTTTTGCCCACACTAAATTTTCTCTTTCTGTCGCCCAGCTGACTGCCTCATCGTCCTTCTGCAAAACTATCTGATCCTAGTGCTAGGTACTGCTCAGTGCTCAGACTCCTCTCAAGATTGTCAACCTCATGTTGCAACTTGTTTCTCTAGGGTTCAAACACAAGCCTCTGAAGTGGCAATTTGCTCACAACTGCCACAGAGGTAAGCAGTTTGGAACTCTTGCTCAAAATCTGCTTACATATGGCAGACTGTGCACTGGGTCAAACCTTGTCATTAGGGGCATCTAACAACAACTTCCAAACGCTAACAAACCCTACTAGTCGGGCAAGCAGAGCATGGCACACACAAGGAACATGGGGCAGGCAGAGTATGGCACACCCAGGGAGCATAAAGCAGGCAGAGTATGGCACACACAGGGAGCATAATGAAGGCAGAGTATGGCACACACAGGGAGCATAGGGCAGGCAGAGTATGGCACACACAGGGAGCATAAAGCAGGCAGAGTATGGCACACACAGGGAGCATAGGGAAGGCAGAGTATGGCACACACAGGGAGCATAGGGCAGGCAGAATAGAGCAGGAGACATGAAACGTATCAGGACTCTAAAATGGACAGTTCACAATGTGCTACATACAATGTTGCAATGCTGGTGCCCCTCCAGTAGATTGTATGAGGTGTAAACAATGTGGGCAGTTTCAGTCTGAGGTGTGAAAAGTACACGGCTTTAGGGGTGTAAACAATGCAGAGGGGATTACAGGTGTGAACAAAGCAGGAGTTTGCGGTCTGAATTTGAGGTGTAAACAATGCAGGGGCCAGTTAATCTCAGTTCTTTAAAATAAAGTAAAATAAAGATTAGACAAAGTAAGGAATCACAGCGGGCAAGAGGGGGGCACACAAGGGGGGGTATGGGGGTTGCCAGTTGGACAGCTCTGCACTAGGGCAAGCTCCACTGGAGTCCCAAGGGTTCTATTTATACGGTCTGTTCTGTTGCACTAATAAAACCCCACCCACCTCAAACTGAAGGAAAACTAACTGCAGAGTAAAGCCGTTTCTGGCAAGCTTTTGTGTTGATTTGTTTGCTTCAGTTGCTTTTACCAGTCAGCAGCCCGTTAGTAAGTCTGTGATTGTTTATTTTGTTTCAATGGTACATCAAATACCAACTTTGAAATCATTGAAAGTTATCAGATCACATGGCAAACTGGGAGAAAATTTTGCTATAGGGGTTGTGCAGTTTAATTTAAGTGCATAAACAGTCCCGCCTGTAAGATCATTTGTCTCTCTGGTCAGGTTTATGGAACTCTTGGGGGAATGATAATACGACAGCCATTCACAATTGGTGGGTCCGGTAGTACATATATTTATGGTTTTGTGGACTCTAAATTCAAGCCTGGGATGTCTAGAGAAGAATGTGAAAGATTTGCCGTTCAAGGTGAGATTAAAATACAAATAATGCGCTGCTTTGTCATGTTTTCACCAACTGTGCTGGAAATAGAAATGTATGTGTTTAATCTAAACAGTGAATGAGTTCAGCAATAGTGGAGTAAGGAGAGATGACTTATTATTGCTGAATTAATTGGCTGATTTCAGGGCCATAACTAGGGGTAGGCAGAAGAGGCACGTGCCTTGGGTGCAAAGGTGAAGGGGTGCCAGGCACATATCTCTTCTGCCTCTTCCCCTAGCATCATCCACAACTACCAGCTTTTCCTCTTCAGTGCGGACCTGCACTCTTCCGTGCACGCACTCTTGTGCTCGGGCGATTGAGTCTCCATGAGCAGTAGCAACCCTCGCATCCTCTGGGTGCACACATCTGCGCATGCACACAAACGCTTGAGGAGGGGGCGACATTGCCTAGGGCGCCCATCTGGCTTGGCCCGGCACTGGTCGATTTAACAACATTAAACACAGTAACATATAGCAACCATTTGGGATTTTCATTTACTCATTATTTCTGCCTGTAGTATAAAGAGCAAAGCGATCTGATAATTAGTTTATATTGCAATGTTACCAGATTGTATGATAAATCAGGGACACAATAAATGTACTCAATACTACCCTTCTAGTTTGTTTTTTCTTAAAGAGTACCTGCTTTTTTCCATAGTCTGGTAACATTGTTCTTCTCTGCACTGTAATAATTAGTTCCATGTAAATGAACCCTGGTTATGGCTTCATCTTGCAGAGTGTAGGAGAGAGTGTGCTGTTACTTTCTGTGTTACTGTATTATCCAGGGACAGGGGGGAGAGTTGTAGTGGGCCCCGAGGGTAAGGGGGGCCCGGCCACGCCGCACTTTCTTGATTAGTCGGGCCTCCCTGCTTTCTGAGAGCTGCTGACTTTGGGAAGGCAGGGCAGGAGCACAAGGGGAGGTATCTTCTGTTCATTACTTCCCCTTATTGGTCACTGAGTTTAAGTCCTGGTTGAGCTGCTCAGGGATTGGATAGCTGAGGTTTGAACGTCTCCTCCAGCTCGTCCAATCACCATGCAGCTTTACCAGGACTTGAAATTCTGTGACCAATAAGGGAAGAAAATGCTGTCACTGGAAGAAGATGCAGCCCATGTGGGGTCCTAGCCACCAATATTTTTTAATGGGGGGTCCTGACCACAAATGTTTTTTTCAATGGGGGGGGGCCTGACCACTAATATTTTTTTATTAACATGTGGGAACCATAGCCACCAATGGTTTTTTTTAGTGTGTGGTGGGGCTTGTGGTGGGCGCAGCCCAGGGGGCCCAGGATTTTTTTTCGTATGGGGCCCTACGATTTCTTATTGCGGCCCAGTATCCAGTACAAGAGTAGAATAACCAGCCGGCCTGGGGTGGGGGGTTCCAGGCCCACTGTGGCTCCCACATCAGGGGCCCACATGCACCCGGCTTGGGCCCCTACCCCCCGCCAACTTCAAGGCCTTGCTTTTGTAGCCAGCTGCCCTCCACCTCACCCAGACAGCTTGTACCTTTGATTTTTCAGTAGGGGCAGGGAGAGATGGTCGGGCAGGCAGGTTGCAACAGTTCTGGGTCAGGCCCACCGGGTTTTTTCCCGGTGTCCCCCCAGTCCAACCCTGAGGATAACCATATTGCCCCTTCTGCCTATACCATATGGTAGATTCCTGCAATGGTAGTTCGAATACCTGCAAGGGCTCAGATTCGGTTTCAAAACTCCTTTCTCAAAACTTGAATGGCTGGTTCCCAGGTACATTGCAAGGGAAGTCAGGCAGGATGTTTTTGCTTTGGGGACAAAAATGTCTGTGAATCCATACCATAGGGAATGAGTTTAGATAGCCTCTGAAGGTCATGAGAAAAAAATATTCTTATCAGATATTTGTTCATGGTATGTTTGTTTTCTTACTTAATTTCAGCTCTGTCCCTGGCAATGGAAAGAGATGGCTCAAGTGGGGGAGTTATATACTTAGTAACCGTGACCAAGGAAGGAACCAAGGACAGCATCATATCTGGAGATAGCATCCCTCGTTTTTATAATCTGTAACATTGTGTGTAGGAATCAATTAATCACTGCTACTAATTCAATAAACATTTCTATCTACTTCCACCAGTCAAATGGACTGCTGTCTAACTATCACGGTGAACACTGAACGGTAATGGTCTGAATAGTATAAAGAAAAAGGTATATGACTATTAGGAATAACAAAGCCTCAAACGTGACTTTTGCATTACTACAAGAGTCTCATTTTTAAAGCCTCTGAGAATCATTAATTCAGACTAATTTCTATCCCAATCAATCAAGCTAGCAAGGTACCATGAATGCTGGCCTTATAACCATGGTCCATAAAGATTCCCCTATTCCTGGTTACAAATTTTCATTATTGTTCATAGAATGGACTTTGGCTCGGAACCCAAAACAGCAACTTTATATTCCACAAAATAAAACAGTTAAACCTCCTCAAATCTATCCTCACTAAGGGTCATGGCAGAGGAGGAGATCCCACAGATGAAAAATCTCCTGAAAATACCTCTCCCTTCACTTTTCATTTGGATGGCTGCATGTAAAACACTTTACATACAGCGATCCATCTTCTTGTGGCTAAATTTCGGGGGAAAAAAAATCCAATTTTTTTGCAGCATGTACTGTATGTATGCAAATAGCTTTTTAATTAGGGGAAGATTTATTAAGGTTCGAATGGTAAATTCAATTTTTCAAAAAAAAAATTTTTTAAAAGCATCAACTCAAATGTAAATTTGAATGTGAGATTCACGACTATGGAAACAGTTCTAATTTGAATATTCACCACCTAAAACCTGGCGACTTAATTTACAAGTCAATGGCAGTCCGTTGACCCATTTGAAGATGTTAATAGCCATTCCTGACATTCAGGGAGATTTAGTCACCCAGCAACAAATTGCCTCTACTTTGGATGACTAATCTCCCCAAAAAACCTTTACGCCGGCTAGAATCTAAATCGCCGGTGGGATGGTACTCAGATTGCTTCGTTTTCCAAAGTTACCTCACGAGGAAACTTCGGGCGACTTCGGAAATGAAGCACTCCAAGTGCCATCCCTCCGGTGATTTAGATTCTAGCCGGCGTAAAGGCTTTTTGGGGAGATTAGTCGCCCAAAGAAGAGACGATTTGTCGCTGGGCGACTAAATCTCCCCGAATCTTAGCATGTGTCACCACCCTTATAGGCCTACCACTGGATTCACCTGAAACAAACCACGTTTCTCACAAAACAAATTGTAACAGTAGAGGAAAGAAAAAATTGACCCCAATACTCTTACCATTAGCTGTATCATTAACACATTTGTTTATTCTCTATTTCCAAATTCTTTAAAGTGCAACTGTTTATCTGAAATAGAAAAAAATGGCAAATTTGTAGAGGGTTCACTACTTCAAGGACCATCACTTTAATGGGGCCAACCATAAAATCACAGTTAAAGTGGATGGTCCTAGAAGTAGTGAGCCCCCTACCATGAGGTGGTAATATGATGTTACAGTCACTACAAAGAGAGGCCTTCTGGATAAAAAACACATTATACCCAATAGGTATTAATGACAGTTGTAGTATAAAGGGTTTTCTCTAATAATGCATATATTATCGGTAAAAAACGGTCACTAATTTGCTTCTTTTTTACCTGCAACTACTTTCAAAGTAAAACTCCCAAACTTGGCTGCCCTTTTATTAGACACCAGTGGGATCACCTGACCATAACCTGGCATATAGCTGTAGAATAGCTGTTAAAGGAGAAATAAACCCTAAAAATTAATGTGACTAAAAAATGCCATATTTTATATACTGGAATTATTGCACCAGCCCAAAGTTTCAGTTTGTCAATAGCATGGATGCTCCAGGATTTCAAACTTGTCAAAGGGGGTCACCATTTTGGAAAGTGTCTGTGACACTCACATGCTCAGTGGGCTCTGAGCAGCTAAGCTTAGGGGTCGTCACTAATTATCAAGCAAAAAATGAGGTTGGTCTGTAATATAGGCTAAGCTCATTAAGTGACAGCAGCACAGAGCATGTTCAGTAAATGAGCAGAAAAGAAGATGAGGAGCTACTGGGGCATCTTTGGGGGCACAGATCTTCCCTAAAAGCCTGTGGTTGCCTTGGGCTGATACAGAAGCCCAAAACATAAATGAACAACATTTCTAGACTACTTCTTTAGTTAAGCTTTAGTTTTCTTTTACATACAATCTAAATGAACTAAAGTATTGTTCATAGAAATCGAATTGTTTCTGCCAGATCCTCCTTCATAGAAGCTTTTAAATGACATTTGATTATTTTCAGTGCTTGTATACTCCGGATTAAAACAACGTATGAATGTCAGGTTGCATAATAGATCAGATGGACTTCACACTAGTGGAGCAGCTTCACACTGGGGTTTATTCTTGCAGCAGATATGTAGTTTATTATGACTATTATCTGTGAAATAGGACATTGCATATTGTATTTTTTTTAATTGCAATTTTAAGTTTTTAGCAGCTAGAGTCTGTATATTTTTGTCTCTAGACTCTATTGGGGTTATGTGAAAAAAGGCACAAAGTTTGCCCAGGGGCAGTAACCAATAGCAGCCAATCAACATGTAGCATTTAATAGTCACCTGTTTAAATGCAGGCATCTTATTGGTTGTCATGGGTAACTGCTCTTAGGCAAACTTAGTACCTCATATCACATATGGGGGGTATATACCCAAAATTGCTTCCGACTCCACAGCTCTACTTTAATATAATGATTGGTCAGGGGTGGATTTTTCTTTTTCCCTTTGGCCTTCAGTTGCTGAACCAGCTGAATGTGTTCCAGGGAGCATGGAATCAACAAGGTCTAGTAAAGCTGTGCTTGTCGATGAGGGACCCCATCAACAAGGTGTTAGTCAGTGACAGGTTAATAACTGGAATGACATTTTCTAGGAAAGTAAGACAGAGAGTTAAGTTGAATGAGCCCGCTGTGCACCAACTATGATTTATAGCAGGGAATAGCTCTCCCATAGGCTCTGAAGGGACTGCAGATTGAAGAGGGATTCAGGCATAGTCTTTTCTCTGGTCCATTTTTATGTATGGGATCTGGACCAAAAGGGGCATTGACAACCAGGAGGTGTACCCTAAGCTTCCCTAGATGTCTCCACATGGTGTCCAATAATGCTGCTTCTGTTTGAATGTCCTAGCGTTTTCCATCTTGCAATAACTTGCCTCTGTGGATATGTGGGGGATTTAACCCTGTGGTTCATTGTCTTGGACAATAAACGTGTTCTGTTTGTTTGCTGCAAGAACTTTCTGGCAACCTCATTTTATTTTTAAGCACATTAAAAACAGTTCAGCTACATTACCCTTCACACCTTCCACATAGCAAAGGCCCTGCCTTATGTGTTAGAGGCAAGTGTAACGTGTATTTTACTGTAATTAACTGGACATAACCTATTATAGCCCAAAATAGTGTTACAGAAGGAATTGGTGGCTGTTTTCAGGGCCCAACCTGAAGATCAGTTAGGATCTGTATGGATGCCCTAGATCTGGGTGGGAGGGTTGGGCACAGCTCCGATCCTTGCCTTTATGCCGCCTGAGGCGGCTTTCGGTTGACGCCCCCCACCCCTCCTCACAGCGCTCACCTTTTCAGCACCGGAGGGGGTCAGGTGCTGCACGTCACTAGTGCAGAGAGCGCAATTGCACTCTCTGCACTAGAAGACCCGAATTTCCGGGTTGAAAACCGGAAATTCGGCTCTTAGTTACCAGAAGCGGCATTTTTGCCGCCCCTGGCAACCAGGGGGCGCTGCCGTCTGAGGCGAGTGGCTCAACTCGCCTCATTGGTGGAGCGCCCCTGGTTGGGCAATAAAGCAGCTGAAGAAGAAAGCACCTGCCTCCCCCTAGTTCCAGCTCTGCTGGCAACAGCTGTTTAAATATTAAGGATGCACCGAATCCAGGATTCGGTTTGGGATTCAGGCAGGATTTGGCCTTTTTCAGCAGGATTCGGCCGAATCCAAATCCTAATTTGCATGTGCAAATTAGCGGTGGGGAGGGAAATCCTGTGATTTTTTTGTCACAAAACAAGGAAGTAAAAAATGTTTTCCCTTCCCACCCCTAATTTGCATATGCAAATTTAATTTGGATTCAGCCCTATTTTGGATTCGGTCAAACCCCCGAATCCTTTGCGAAAGCTTCAGCAGAATACCGAACCCGAATCCTCATTTGCATATGCAAATTAGAATTTGGTTCGGTATTCTGCCGAATCATTCGTGAAGGATTCGGGGGTTCAACCAGATCCAAAATAGTGGATTCAGTGCAACCCTATTAAATATTACAGGTCTGTCCGTTCTCCATGGACAGGATTCTCTCAAGTAGGCCCATCTGCTTCTCCCCTTCCTGGTGCTACCTGTCTAATATACTTAAACTCTCTGGTGAGTCTCTATATGGAGGTGAAATGTGAATTTATTTCAGTCATTTTCAAGTCAGCCAGCAGGTGGCACCAACCCCTAAGGTTGGTCTGTAGGGGAATTCCCCAGCAAGAGCTTATGAAAGGGAGTCCACAACATGGCACATAAAATAAATAGTGAATTGTGGGTTTTTTTTTGGTGACAATTCACCAAAAATCACAATTCACAGTGAATTCGCCAATTTGAGTAAGACAATTTGCTAGTGGAAAAACCTCAGTGTTTAATATAGATGAATTTTTCTGCGTTTTCTTGAAAGTCTTGCACAATATAAAAGGTGATACACTGTAGATATATAACAAAGGGTTCAGAAATATTAACTAGTAAAGTGTGGGGGGAGGGAGTAGCTCTAACAAGTAATTTTTCAGAAATGTATTTATCAGGGACAATCAGTTCCAAGACCATTGTTCTTACTTGCCGCAGCTTATGATTTACTCTGTTCTGTATTCTACATAGGCTACACATAGATACATGCAACATATGGTGTCTGTTTGTGGTACTGAACCAATATGGCTGATTTATCAGAAATTAGAGCGGGAGGACTTTTAGCCATTGGTAACTAGAGATGGCGCGAACTGTTCGCCGGCGAACTTGTTCGCGCGAACATCGGGTGTTCGCGCTCGCCGGAAGTTCGCGAACGTCGCGCGACGTTCGCCATTTTGGGTTCGCCATTGTTGGCGCTTTTTTTTGCCCTCTCACCCCAGACCAGCAGGTACATGGCAGCCAATCAGGAAGCTCTCCCCTGGACCACTCCCCTTCCCTATAAAAACCGAAGCCCTGCAGCGTTTTTTTCACTCTGCCTGTGTGTGCTGAAGAGATAGTGTAGGGAGAGAGCTGCTGCCTGTTAGTGATTTCAGGGACAGTTGAAAGTTTGCTGGCTAGTAATCGTGTTGATACTGCTCTGTTATTGGAGGGACAGAAGTCTGCAGGGGTTTGAGGGACATTTAAGCTTAGGTAGCTTTGCTGGCTAGTAATCTACCTTCTACTGCAGTGCTCTGTATGTAGCTGCAGTGGGCAGCTGTCCTGCTTCTGATCTCATCTGCTGACTGCTGCAATAACAGTAGTCCTTGTAAGGACTGCTTTTATTTATTTTTTTGTTGTTTTACTACTACTACTACTACTACTACTACTACTACTACTACTACTATAAGAGCCCAGTGCTATTAGTCTAGCAGTGTTGGGGAGTGGGACTGGTGTGCTAATCTGCTGCTCCTAGTAGTTCAGCAGCACCAACTGTAATTTTTTTTTTTTAATATTCATTTTTTTTTTATTTTACTTTTTTTTATTTTACTATCGCTGTAGTAGTGTATAAGTTGACCTTTTAGGCATTATTTGCCCTGTAGGCATTTTTTGCCCAGTGTGTTATTCAACCAACAGCCATCTAGCTGTGTGACCTTGTTCACATTCTGTCTAAATATCCATAATATTACCGTCTCCAGAAAAAACACCGGAGTGACTTTTTTCAAGCAGCCATAATAAATTTTACGTAATCCGTATCCATCGCTGTAGTAGTGTATAAGTTGACCTTTTAGGCATTATTTGCCCTGTAGGCATTTTTTGCCCAGTGTGTTATTCAACCAACAGCCATCTAGCTGTGTGACCTTGTTCACATTCTGTCTAAATATCCATAATATTACCGTCTCCAGAAAAAACACCGGAGTGACTTTTTTCAAGCAGCCATAATAAATTTTACGTAATCCGTATCCATCGCTGTAGTAGTGTATAAGTTGACCTTTTAGGCATTATTTGCCCTGTAGGCATTTTTTGCCCAGTGTGTTATTCAACCAACAGCCATCTAGCTGTGTGACCTTGTTCACATTCTGTCTAAATATCCATAATATTACCGTCTCCAGAAAAAACACCGGAGTGACTTTTTTCAAGCAGCCATAATAAATTTTACGTAATCCGTATCCATCGCTGTAGTAGTGTATAAGTTGACCTTTTAGGCATTATTTGCCCTGTAGGCATTTTTTGCCCAGTGTGTTATTCAACCAACAGCCATCTAGCTGTGTGACCTTGTTCACATTCTGTCTAAATATCCATAATATTACCGTCTCCAGAAAAAACACCGGAGTGACTTTTTTCAAGCAGCCATAATATATTTTACGTAATCCGTATCCACCGCTGTAGTAGTGTATACGTTGACCTTGTGGGCATTATTTGCACAGTGTTTTCTTCAAACCGCCATCTAGCTGTGTGAGCTTGTTCACATTTTGTCTAAATATTGATAATATTATCGTCTCTAGAAAAAACACTTGAGTTACTTTTTTTCAAGCAGCATTCTTATATTTTACGTAATCCGTATCCACCGCTGTGTATACGTTGACCTTGTGGGCATTATTTGCACAGTGTTTTCTTCAAACCGCCATCTAGCTGTGTGAGCTTGTTCACATTTTGTCTAAATATTGATAATATTATCGTCTCTAGAAAAACCACTTGAGTTACTTTTTTTCAAGCAGCATTCTTATATTTTACGTAATCCGTATCCACCGCTGTGTATACGTTGACCTTGTGGGCATTATTTGCACAGTGTTTTCTTCAAACCGCCATCTAGCTGTGTGAGCTTGTTCACAATTTGTCTAAATATTGATAATATTATCGTCTCTAGAAAAACCACTTGAGTTACTTTTTTTCAAGCAGCATTCTGATATTTTACGTAATCCGTATCCACCGCTGTGTATACGTTGACCTTGTGGGCATTATTTGCACAGTGTTTTCTTCAAACCGCCATCTAGCTGTGTGAGCTTTTTCACATTTTGTCTAAATATTGATAATATTATCGTCTCTAGAAAAACCACTTGAGTTACTTTTTTTCAAGCAGCATTCTTATATTTTACGTAATCCGTATCCACCGCTGTGTATACGTTGACCTTGTGGGCATTATTTGCACAGTGTTTTCTTCAAACCGCCATCTAGCTGTGTGAGCTTGTTCACATTTTGTCTAAATATTGATAATATTATCGTCTCTAGAAAAACCACTTGAGTTACTGTTTTTTCAAGCAGCATTCTGATATTTTACGTAATCCGTATCCACCGCTGTGTATACGTTGACCTTGTGGGCATTATTTGCACAGTGTTTTCTTCAAACCGCCATCTAGCTGTGTGAGCTTGTTCACATTTTGTCTAAATATTGATAATATTATCGTCTCTAGAAAAACCACTTGAGTTACTGTTTTTTCAAGCAGCATTCTGATATTTTACGTAATCCGTATCCACCGCTGTGTATACGTTGACCTTGTAGGCATTATTTGCACAGTGTTTTCTTCAAACCGCCATCTAGCTGTGTGAGCTTGTTCACATTTTGTCTAAATATTGATAATATTATCGTCTCTAGAAAAACCACTTGAGTTACTTTTTTTCAAGCAGCATTCTGATATTTTACGTAATCCGTATCCACCGCTGTGTATACGTTGACCTTGTAGGCATTATTTGCACAGTGTTTTCTTCAAACCGCCATCTAGCTGTGTGTATTATCGTTTCCAGAAAAACCAACTGAGTTTTTGTTGTTGTTGTTTTTTTAAAAATAATGCCAGGCAAAGGCAGGCCGCCACGCAGAGGCCGTGCTAGGGGCCGTGCTGCTATGCAATCCTGTGGCCCTAGCAAATTGCCCAGTTTTAAAAAGCCAATGACCCTGAACTCCCAAAATGCTGAAGAGGTAGTTGACTGGCTTACACAGCACACCCCATCCTCTACCGTTTCTAACTTTACCACAACATCCTCCTCATCCTCCACTGCTATGGCCACCCCACGTAACACTTCCTCCACCACCGGTGCCCCTTCTTCACTGGAGTCAGAGGAGTTATTTTCCCATGAGTTTCTTGAACTGAGTAATGCGCAACCATTATTGGCAGAAGAAGATGAAGGAGATGAGGACGTTACACCAGATTTAATTCTGGCAGAGAACACGACAGAGATGGACATAATGATGAGTGATGAGGAGGAGGTCCCCGCTGCTGCTTCCTTCTGTGATGTGTCAGAAGAAATTGATGCATCTGAGGAGAATGATGATGAGGAGATTGATGTTTTGTGGGTGCCTAGTAGAAGAGAGCAAGAGGAGGGTAGTTCAGATGGAGAGACGGAGAGTCAGAGAGGCAGTAGGAGAATAAGACTTAGAAGAAGCAGGGAGGACAGCCCGCAGGGATCAGTAGGGCAACAACATGTATCGGCACCTGTGTTCAGCCGGCCAACGCACCCGCCATTGCCGCCAATGCCGCCAACTTCTACTGTTACCGCCAGATCGCACACTTCCAAAAAGTCAGCAGTGTGGGATTTTTTTAATGTGTGTGCCTCTGACAAAAGCATTGTAATTTGCAATGAGTGCAGTCAGAAACTGAGCCTTGGTAAGCCCAACAGCCACATAGGTACAACTTCTATGCGAAGGCACATGAGCGGCAAGCACAAAGCACTTTGGGAGCAACACCTCAAAGGCAACAGGCAAACTAAAAGCCACACTCCTTCTGGTCCAGCATCTTACTGCTCTACCTCTGCTCTCCTTGACCCATCTGAACCACCCTCCACTCCGCCTTCCACCTTGACCACCTGTTCCCATTCCCAGTCATCTGCCACCAGCCAAGTTTCTGTGAAGGCCATGTTTGAGCGTAAGAAGCCAATGTCTGACTGTCACCCCCTTGCCCGGCGTCTGACAGCTGGCTTGTCTGCACTCTTAGCCCGCCAGCTTTTACCATACCAGCTGGTGGACTCTGAGGCCTTCCGCAAATTTGTAGCAATTGGGACACCGCAGTGGAAGGTACCCAGCCGCAATTTTTTTTCTAAAAAGGGAATACCACACCTGTACCAACATGTGCAGAGCCAAGTTACCGCATCTCTGTCACTTAGTGTTGGGCCAAAGGTCCATATGACTACTGACGCATGGTCCTCCAAGCATGGTCAGGGCAGGTATGTCACCTACACTGCCCACTGGGTGAACTTGGTAATGGCTGGGAATGGGAAGCAGGGAATGGGTAGCTCAACAACAACAACAACAGTGGAGTTGGTGTCACCGCCACGGATTGCACGCGGTTCTGCCACCACCTCTACTCCTCCATCGCTCTCTACCTCGTCTTCTTCCTCTTCTTCTTCTTACTCTGCTGCTGGGTCCTCCTTCTCCTCCTCCACACCTGTGCACCCCCAGCTCCCCCTAGGCTATTCGACGTGCCAGGTACGCCGTTGTCACGCTGTCTTGGGGATGACGTGCCTGGAAAGCAAAAACCATACCGGATCTGTACTCCTGTCATCTCTGCAGTCACAGGCCGATCGGTGGCTGACCCCACACCAACTGCAGATCGGAAAAGTGGTGTGTGACAATGGAAGCAATCTGTTGGCAGCGTTGAGACTGGGAAATTTAACACATGTGCCCTGCATGGCACATGTGTTAAATTTAATAGTCCAACGTTTTGTCTCCAAGTACCCAGGATTCCAGGACGTTCTCACCCAGTCCAGAAAGGTGTCGGCCCATTTCAGACGTTCCTACACAGCCATGGCACGCCTTGCTGACATTCAGCAGCGCTACAACATGCCAGTCAGGCGTTTGATTTCTGACAGCCAGACTCGCTGGAATTCAACGCTCCTTATGTTGGAACGTCTGCTGCAACAACAAAGGGCCGTCAACGAGTACCTTTTTGAACTGGGTGGTAGGACTGGATCTGCAGAGCTGGGGATTTTTTTCCCCCGTTACTGGGTGCTTATGCGCGATGCCTGCAGGCTCATGCGACCTTTTGAAGAGGTGACAAATATGGTCAGTCGCACCGAAGGCACCATCAGCGACCTAATACCCTTCGCTTTCTTCCTGGAGCGTGCCGTGCGACGAGTGACAGATGAGGCTGTAGACCAGCGTGACGAGGAGCTGGAAGCGCACGATTTATGGTCGGAATCACCAGAACGAACCCAGGCACCTGCTGCAACGCAGGGAGAGGTGCCAGAAGTGGAGTCAGAGGAGGAAGGTGGCTTTGTGGAGGAGGAGGAGGAGGACCAACAGGAGCAGGCTTCCCAGGGGGCTAGTGGTGACCTTTTGGGGACCCCTGGTCTTGTACGTGGCTGGGGGGAGGAGACCGTGGATGATGCAGTCCTTGATAATGAGGAAGCGGAGATGGATAGCTCTGCATCCAACCTTGTGAGAATGGGGTCTTTCATGCTGTCATGCCTGTTGAAGGACCCCCGTATCAAGAGGCTTAAGGAGAAGGACCTGTACTGGGTCGCAACGCTACTAGACCCTCGGTACAAGCATAAAGTGGCAGAAATGTTACCAACATACCACAAGTCCGAAAAGATGCGGCATTTACAAACCAGCCTGCAAAACATGTTGTACAATGCTTTTAAGGGTGATGTCACTTCAGGAACTCATCAACATTCCAGGGGCAGAGGTGCCAGTAATCCTGCCACGAGCACACCTGCAAGGACAAAGCCCTTTGGCCGGTCTGTAACATCAGACATGCAAATGTTTTTCTGTCCAAGGCAGCGCCACAACCCTTCTGGATCCACCCTCAAAGAACGCCTCGACCGGCAGGTAGCGGACTACCTGGCATTAACTGCAGATATCGACACTCTGAGGAGCGATGAACCCCTGGACTACTGGGTGCGCAGGCTTGATCTGTGGCCAGAGCTGTCACAATTTGCCATGAACCTCTTGTCTTGCCCAGCCTCAAGTGTGCTCTCAGAAAGGACCTTCAGTGCAGCAGGAGGGATTGTAACTGAGAAGAGAACTCGCCTAGGTCACAAAAGTGTCGATTACCTGACCTTTATTAAAATGAATGAGGGGTGGATCTCGGAGGGTTACTGCACGCCGGAAGACTTGTTCTGACTTCTATGCAGCTGTCCTTCTCTTCAAGCCTCATGACTCCACACACAGCTGTCCTTTAGCGTCCTCCTCCCTCCGCCACCGTTACAAACTAGGGTGCAAACCCTACTGGTTTAATTTTTTCTGGCCTCTGTGCTTCAGTGGCTGCGTCCAAAAAAACGGGGCAAACAATGTCTACAAGGTCAACGTATGGCGAAAAATGACTATTTTCAGCATTTATATGGCATATTTTTTCTGGCAACTGTGCTTCAGTGGCTGCGTCCAAAAAAATGCATATTTTCTGCATTTATATGGCATAATTTTTCTGGCCTCTGTGCTTCAGTGGCTGCAACCAAAAAAATGCATATTTTCTGCATTTATATGGCATAATTTTTCTGGCCTCTGTGCTTCAGTGGCTGCAACCAAAAAAATGCATATTTTGTCCATTTATATGGCATAATTTTTCTAGCCTCTGTGCTTCAGTGGCTGCAACCAAAAAAATGCATATTTTCTGCATTTATATGGCATAATTGTTCTGGCCTCTGTGCTTCAGTGGCTGCAACCAAAAAAATGCATATTTTGTCCATTTATATGGCATAATTTTTCTAGCCTCTGTGCTTCAGTGGCTGCAACCAAAAAAATTCATATTTTCTCCATTTATATGGCATAATTTTTCTAGCCTCTGTGCTTCAGTGGCTGCAACCAAAAAAATGCATATTTTCTCCATTTATATGGCATAATTTTTCTGGCCTCTGTGCTTCAGTGGCTGCAACCAAAAAAATTTATATTTTCAGCATTTATATGGCATAATTTTTCTGGCAACTGTGCTTCAGTGGCTGCGACCAAAAAAATGACTATTTTCAGCATTTATATGGCATATTTTTTCTGGCCTCTGTGCTTCAGTGGCTGCGGCCAAAAAAACTGGGCAAACAATGCCTACAAGGTCAACGACGTTGACCTTGTAGGCATTGTTTGCCCAGTTTTTTTGGCCGCAGCCACTGAAGCACAGAGGCCAGAAAAAATATGCCACATAAATGCTGAAAATAGTCATTTTTTGCCATACGTTGACTCAACGTATATGGCAAAAAATGACTATTTTCAGCATTTATATGGCATATTTTTTCTGGCAACTGTGCTTCAGTGGCTGCGTCCAAAAAAACTGGGCAAACAATGTCTACAAGGTCAACGTATGGCGAAAAATGACTATTTTCAGCATTTATATGGCATATTTTTTCTGGCAACTGTGCTTCAGTGGCTGCGTCCAAAAAAAACTGGGCAAACAATGTCTACAAGGTCAACGTATGGCGAAAAATGACTATTTTCAGCATTTATATGGCATATTTTTTCTGGCAACTGTGCTTCAGTGGCTGCGTCCAAAAAAACTGGGCAAACAATGCCTACAAGGTCAACGTATGGCAGTTGTTTAAAGAGAACAGTAGATTACTAGCCAGCAAAGCTACCTAAGCTAAAATGTCCCTCAAATCCCTGCAGACTTCTGTCCCTCCAATACAGAGCAGTATCAAGCAGATTACTAGCCAGCAAACTTACTATCATCTGTCCCTGAAATCACTAACAGCTCTCCCCCTACACTATCTCTTCCAAGCACACACAGGCAGATTTTTCAGATACATTTTTGCCCTTGATCCCCCTCTGGCATGCCACTGTCCAGGTCGTTGCACCCTTTAAACAACTTTAAAATCATTTTTCTGGCCAGAAATGTCTTTTTTAGATGTTAAAGTTCGCCTTCCCATTGAAGTCTATGGGGTTCGCGAACCGTTCGCGAACCACTCGCATTTTTGCGCAAGTTCGCGAATATGTTCGCGAACTTTTTTTCCGACGTTCGCTACATCCCTATTGGTAACAACCATTCCTGTTAAATCCTCAGTGCTAGTGATGTGAGTATTGTTTATGTGAATTTAAGGAACAAAACAGCTTTATTTCTTTTCTGTATGCTTTCAGAATAAAGTTGCCATAGATCAGGTACATTCACATATAAGCATACCTCCCAACATATTAGAAATAAAAAGAGGGACAAAAATTTTGCCCCTAATTACCATGTTTATTTTACAAAATTTGGCAGGTTATGAAAGTCTGAACATATTTCTGTGTTTTTTTTTTCGTTATTACAGTTTTGCTAATGAAGTTGAATTACCCTTTAAGCTGTGAGTCTAACTTTTCTCAAGGGACCTCCTTATCTAAATTGTTACAATTACTTATTTGCTTAGCTCAAAATTGTTACAAAAGTATCTTATCTACAGCTGTGGCTGTTCTGGACTCTCTGCCAAAACCAATTAATTTAGAAACATTGTATCTTTTTTTAGCTGTTCAGTGCAGAGAAAATCGGGACTTTCCAGTACAAACCCGTGACTGCGGGTTGAGCTCTCAAAAGCGGGACTTTCCCGCTGAAAACGGGACAGTTGGGAGGTATGATATGAGCAGTGGTCTGTGAATCAGCAGAAGAACATTTCAAGATTAGAATTTCACTAGAAATCCCTTTGAGAGAGGAGTTCTGAAACGTCAGCTTTATTCATGTTTGCAAAGTTTGTACTTTGATACTGATATGTTTATGCTGTAATTGTGATTTGCACGCATTAGATAAAAAGACCAGATAAAATATTTTGCCAGGATCTACTTAAAGGGTGGTTCACCTTTAAGTTCCTTTTAGTATGTTATAGAATGGCCAATTCTAAGCAACATTTCAACTGGTTTTCATTTTTTTTTTTTTTTTATAGTTTTTGAATATTTTACCACCTTCTTCTACCTCTTTTCAGCTTTAAAATGGAGGGTCACTGACCCCATCTAATAAACAAACGTTCTGTAAGGCTACAAATGTATTGCTACTTTTTATTACTCATATTTCTATTCATATTCTGGCCTCTTATTCAAATGAATGCATGGTTGCTGGGGTAATTTGCACCCTAGCAACCAGATTGCAGAAACTGCAAACTGGAAAGCTGTTGAATAAAAAGCTAAATAACTCAAAAAACAGCAATAATAATGTACTAAAAACTAATTGCAAATTGTCACAGAATATCACTCTGTACTTCAGTGATCCCCAGTGATCCCCGACCAATAGCTTGCGAGCAACATGTTGCTCTCCGTCCCCTTGGAAGTTGCTTTCAGTGTCCTCAAAGCAGGTGCTTATTTTTTAATTCCAGGCATGAAAGCAAGTTTTATTTGCATAAAAACGTAGTATAGTGCCAAGTAGAGCCTCTTGTAGGCTGGTAGTCCACATAGGAGCTACCAAATAACCATTTATATGCCATATTTGGAACTCAGGGGACTTTTTCATGCTTGTGTTGCTCCCCAACTCTTTTTACATTTGAATGTGGCTCATGGTTAGAAAAAGGTTGGGGAACCCTGCTCTACATCATACTAATAGTTAATTTAAAGGTGCACAACCACTTTAAATTTACTCTGTGTATCGGGACTAAACATAGTTATGCACATACATACATATATATATATATATATATATATATATATATATATATATATATATATATATATATATATATATATATATATATATCAAAAATATTACTTACCAAGTATATCTGTTCCCTATGGTATAATGTGAGTAAAACCTTAGCACTGGGTGTTTGCAGGATCCATGCACTAAGCTTAATTAGCAATTGGTAAAAGCTGCAGCAGGTCACATGTAAACAAAATGTGTTTTTCTTATATGCTGATGATGTAGCTTTGCCTGTGTTTTTTTGTGAATAATAAGATTGTAAGCTCCTTTTATAGGGAGATAGAAAGCAAAATGTATATTTATATAAATGGTTTTTTTTTTTGCTAATCGTTTTAAATTTGTTGTAGCTGAATGTGCCTTTAAGAGCATGGGCTGCTGGGAAAAGCAGACTTACTTAAATGGGTTGTTCATCTTTTAACTTTTTATATGATACAGAGAGTGATATTATGAGACAATTTGCAATAGGTTTTCATTATTTATTATTTGTGGTTTTTGAGTTATTTAGCTTTTTATTCAGCAATTCTCCAGTTTGCCATTGCAGCAATCGGGTTGCTAGGATCCAAATTACCCTAGCAACCATGCATTGATTTGAACAAGAGACTGGAATATGAATAGGAAAGGACCTGGATAAAAAGATGAGTAATAAAAAGTAGTAAAAACAAAACATTTGTAGCCTTAAAGATCATTTATTTTCAGATGGGGTCAGTGACCCCCATTCGAAAGTTGGAAAGAGTCCGAAGAAGAAGGCAATTCATTCAAAAATGATAAGAAACAGAAAATGAAGGCCAATTGAAAAGTTAAACTAAAAGGTGAACCACCCCTTTAAATAACGAACTCCTGATCTCAGAGCAAGCAGTCTAAGGGGCACATTTACTAAGGGTCGAATATCGAGGGTTAATTAACCCTCGATATTCGACTGTCGAAGTAAAATACTTCGACTTTGAATATCGAAGACGAAAGATTTTGCGCAAATCCTTCGACTTCGAATAGAATCCTGCGATCAATCGATCGAAGGAAAAATCGATTAGAAGGATTTTAATTCATCGATCGAACGATTTTCCTTCGATCAAAACAAACGTAGAAAATTTATGGGGAAGGTCCCCATATGCATAATGCAATTCAGTAGGTTTTAGTTGGCGAAGTAGGTAGTCAAACTTTTTTTTTAAAGATACTTCGACTATCGAATAGTCGAATGATTTTTAGTTTGAATCGTTCATTTCGAAGTCGTAGTCGAACGTTGAAGTAGCCAATTCAATGGTCGAAGTAGCCAAAAAAAAACTTCGAAATTCGAAGTTTTTTTAATTCGAATACTTCACTCTAGCTTAGTAAATGTGCCCCTAAGTGTAGGGTGGCTGCCTGGAAGAAGGTAATTGCAAGGTACCCTGGTTATTTTTGTTATATGGAGCTGGAACAGTGCTTTCTGTCAAAAGTTAGCAAAAAGACATTTCTTCTGGTTTTTTTTTGTTTCTTTTTGCTCTGGAAATACATTTACCTTCCAACAACTGACAGCTCCCAGTGCCGGGCCAAGCCGATCCAGGCGCCCTAGGCGGCCCGGGCGGCCACCGCACTCCCCTCTATGCTCCCCTTCATGCTCTCCTCCGTGCGATCGTGCGTGCTCCTGAACCCATTGTGCGCAGAACGCCGGAGGGGAGGGTGTTAGAGCGCTGGAGGGGATGGACGCAGAGGAAAGCGACGGAGGGGAGAGGTGAAAGTCGGTGAAAGCGACTGAGGGGAGGGAGGTGGGGAAAGTGACTGAGGAGAGATGGGGTAAATCGCTTGAGGGGAGGGAGGCGGGGAGGAGTACCGGAGGAGTGGGAGGAGCAACAAACATGGACTTGGGGTAGGCAAAAGTCAGGTACCTGCCGAGCGCCCCCCTTTCGTTGCTCCCTAGGCAGGTGCCTTTTCTGCCTACCCCAAGTTCCGGCCTTGCCAGCTCCTTATCCTTGATGAATGCAGGAGGCACTTGCATCCCAACAGGGGTGAGTCTGGAGCGGATATTCCTCTACTCTAAACGGATGGTCTCTGATGAGTTGATCCTTTTTATGGTAAAAAAGATTCCCTGCTATTTGTCTTCTATCCCTCTAACAAGTTTATTTGCACTTAATCTCTGCACTCTCTCCAGCTCATTTATATCCCTCCTAATGACTGGAGTCCAAAACTGCACTGCATACTCCAGATGAGGCCTCACCAGGGACCTATAAAGAGGCATAATTATGTTTTCATCCCTTGAGTTTATGCCATTTTTTAAGCAAGACAGAACTTTATTTATTTAATTTAGTAGCCACAGAATGACACTGCCCAAAATTAGACAACTTGTTGTCTACAAAAAACCCTAGATCTTTCTCAACACACTGCCATTTAGTGTATAACTTGCATTTATATTATTTCTGCCAAAGTGTATAAACTTGCATTTATCAACATTGAACCTCATTTTGCATCTTGCTGCCCAGTTTTGCAATTTAGTCAAATTGCTCTGCAAAGTGGCAGCATCCTGAACCGAGAGGGATATAAAGGAGCTGGAGAGAGTGCAGAGACTAAGTGCAACTAAATTGGTTAGAGGGGTGGAAGACTTAAATTATGTGGGTAGACTGTCAAGGTTGGGGTTGTTTTCTCTGGAAAAAAAGCGCTTGTGAGGGGACATGATTACACTTTACAAGTACATTAGAGGACATTATAGACAAATAGCAGGGGACATTTTTACCCATAAAGTGGATCACCGTACCAGAGGCCTCCCCTATAGACTAGACTAGCCCTGTGGTACTCCACTAAGAACACTGGTCCAATTAGAAACTGGTCCATTTTCCAGCACACTTTGTAATCTATTCTTTAGCCAGGTCTCTGTACAAGTGCAAATACTATGTTCCAAGCCAATATTCCTTAAATTTTTTAAACTCTTTATTTATAGCATTTTATTATTAAAAAAAAAAAATGTCATATTGTGGAGTGGTATGTCCAGGGTCCGAATTTGTCTTTCCGGCACCCCTAGGCCGGCTGCGGTGTTTCTGCACTGCGCCCCCACACTTCCCCGTGCAGAAGCACGCGCATGCGCACTCTCTTCTCCCTGTCCCTATTTGCACCAAGGACTTGCGTGCACCAGGTAAGAGACTAGGAAATTTGCCATGCATGCAGTCCTCAGTGCTTCGGCAGATGGTGCAGTTGGGCGGCATGCCGCCCCTGAAATCTTGCCTCCCTAGGCCCAGGCAAATCCACAATCGCCACAAATACAGGGCCTATGTATGTCCCAGCGATAGTACTTAATAGATCATAATAAGAGAGCTCCACGCACAGGTGCTACTAGTATTTCATCATATAATTAGTAAACAACATAAAACAATTCTAAATAAAAAAATTGAAGGAAACAAAAGGCAAAAAAGAAAAAAACTGAAATAACATAATTTCTGATACTGACCTGGTCTGACTACCTGGCTCTACTGGCTCTTTCCCTGCTGTATGTTTGGCTCCCTTGCTTGCCCCTGTGCAGAATCCATTGACCCCCCCCTCCTGGGATTTGGGTTCACATACATGACACTTAGATTTCCATGTACAAAGGTTATTTTTACAGTCAGGGGCCAGTTCAATAACTTCGAGTGAAGGATTCGAAGTAAAAAAACGTCGAATTTCGAAGTGTTTTTTTGGCTACTTCGACCATCGAATGGGCTACTTCGACCTTCGAGTATGAATGATTCGAACTAAAAATCGTTCGACTATTCGATAGTCTAAGTACTGTCTCTTTAAGAAAAAACTTTGACCCCCTAGTTCGCCACCTAAAAGCTACCGAACCCAATGTTAGCCTATGGGGAAGGTCCCCATAGGCTTGGCTAAGTTTTTTTGGTCGAACGATTATTCCTTCGATCGTTCGATCGCAGTATTTGCGCAAAATCCTTCGACTTCGATTTTCGAAGTCGAAGGATTTTCATTCCCAGTTGAATATCGAGGGTTATTTAACCCTCGATATTCGACCCTTGATGAATTTGCCCCTCAGAGTTGAAATAAAAAGCTTTGGAATTCTCTCCCTGAATCAGTTGTGCTGGCAAATATATTAGACAGCTTCAGAAAAGTGTTGGGTGGGTTTCTAGATAACATGAGGTTACTAAAAAAAACCACTTTGTATAATATTGATGCAGTGACTGTTCCGATTGCCTTTTTGGCCTTTATCCACAGTCTGAAAATTCAGCCCTTGTGACAAAAGCCCAATCCTAGGGCGGCATAAATTAAGTGGCAGAATCAGAAACGTAACTGGAGGGGGGCGGGCCCTGGCGCAGGACGCGCAGCGGGCCCCCGCCCCCCTCCGTACACCCGGAAACTATCAAGTAATGTGCGCCGCGCAGCGGCGCGCGGACTGCCGGGGGGCCCTGAGGGGGTGCGGGCCCTGGCCCGCTCGCACCCCCTGCTCCCCCGGTAGTTCCGCCACTGGGCAGAATGGTGCCCAGCCCCACAGGTAGTTTGTTTGATTCTGTAGCACTAAGATCTAGACAGTTAGGGGTATATTTATCAAAGAGTTAAGTTAGAGATCACCACAGTCCACTTCTGTGAAATTCTGCCACTCTCCATTTTAGAAAAAAGAGTATTTATCAATGGGTGAAAGTGAAAGTTTACTCTTTTGATAAATATGCCTGTAAAAATCCTATAGAAATTAATGGAGAGCGGCAGAATTTCACTCTAGAGGACTGTGGTGATCTCTAACTATAAAATATACCCCTATGTGCTCCGGTACGTAGGATGCGCATGCCCACAATCCTGTAGTAGGGAGTGAGGCAGCAGAGTAGTCTGGCCTTCTGGCGCCCTCGGTGGAAAATCCGGCCCTGCTTAGAAGAAGATGTTGAAAGGGTTCAATGGGCATATTTTAGAAAAATACAGAGAACACCCAGTGATCTGAGGTCTGACACTCAGATGTTCAGTTTTGGCACTCAGTCTCTGTGGCTAAAAAGGTTGTCATTTATTGTTATTCATTAGTCCACATGTAACTGGTCCGGTTCAAGCAAAGGTGTTTTCACAGCTGAAAATTGTTTTCCAGTAGCCATTTCCTGGTAAGCCTAAACCATTGGGAGGCAGGTTAAGATATTCACATCTCTGTATGGGGCCTAATGTGATCAGACTTATCCAGCAGCAACAGATCATCAAAAAAAGTAATCCCTGGCCAATATGGTAATTAATTGTCTGAGACAGAACAGGTTGTGAGGTTCGTTAATGGCTGTTCTGTGCTGCTGGGCATTTAGCCATTGATTAAACAATCCAGGAGAATTTACTCATGTATGTTCTTGGCAAACATTTGATGAACTGATCATTTTGATTGCAAAAACTGTAGAATAGTGAAATTGTAACTAGGATATAGCCTGAAACACACTGTCCTGCCAGGCTTGTCACAATACAGGGAGTAACAGTATGGAGATCATATCCAAATTCTTTGTGCTATAAAAGTGTGTGTTTTTTGCTGAAAGAATACTCTGTTGTGTTAAAAAATACAGAGAATAATCCCTTGGTATAAGATTATTACTTTATGGGGCAGATTTACTAACCTCGAGTGATTGGTTCGAATTTCAAAAAGTTTGAATTTAGAAGTAAATTTTTGGGTACTTCGACCATCGAATAGGCTACATTCGACTTAGTTTCAAATGATTCGAAGTAAAAATTGTTTGACTATTCGACCATTCGATAATCGAAGTACTGTCTCTTTAAAAAAAACTTCAACTTCATACTTCGCCAAATTAAAGCTAGCGAAGTGCAATGTTAGCCTATGGGGACCTTCAACAGCACTTTTCTAAGTTTTTTTTTGGTCGAATAGAAATCCTTCGATCGATTGCTAAAAATCGTTTGATCGATCGAATACTGTAAAAATCCCTCGACTTCGATGTTCGAAGGCCAGGGATTTAAATTCGATGGTCGAATTTTTAGGGTTTTAACTCCTCTAAATTCGACGCTTGATAAATACCCCCCTTTATGTTTATAATTTTACATACATTAGCAAACAAATTAACAAGAAAGTCAAATACCCAGATATTTATACGGCTTTAATCTCCAGTGAATCACCTTCACAGCAACTAAATGAATTAAAATACTTAAAAATTTCCAATTGAAAAAATTTCAAAATTCTAATTCAAAAAGGCAAACTGAAATTAAGTCGAAGTTTTTTTTTGGTCGAACAGGTTCGTGATCGATCGAATAGCTCCATATTCGACCGAATTCCAATCGTACGAATCGTAGGAATAGTGAATTTGATCAAATTCGATTCAAAGTTTTTTCCAAAGTCCACCAATTGACTCCAAATAGGTTCTAGGAGGTCCCCCATAGGCTAAAACAGCAGGTTTTAGATGGCGAATGGTCAAAGTCAAGTTTTTAAAGATAATTAATTTCGATTTTGATTTTTCTAATTTTTTTCAAATTCAAATTGAATTTGGACTATTCCCTCGTCAAAATACACAAAAAATAGCTCGAAATTTTTTCATTTGAAAATTCACCTCGACCTTTGATAAATCTGCCCCTTAATCTACTTCTTAACCCAATGTGCCAGCTCAATTGCCTTCCATACAGTTTCAACTATGTTACAAGACATTGTGGACATGTCCAGAGAGGCACCAACAAACCCCAATACTAATTTGGTTAAGTGCAGGCCACTGAAAACTATGCTAATTTATCTCTAGTGATGTGGAGCAAGCCACACAGATGCTCTATACAATTAAAGTGAATGATCATCTATTGAAATTCTTTTCTTTCTTTGAGTCTAAGGATGAAACATGTAAATATATAAGAAACCTATATAAAATACAAAATAAAGAACAAAAAATGATTGTAGATGATTGTACTGATGGTACTGTTCAAACAGCTAATACAATAATGTTTATAAGTGCTTCAAAGTAACGGCAGTTAGGTCGTAGAATGCCCTGCTGGATGTTATTGTGATGGCTGATTCTGTTAATGATTTTAAGAGGGCTTGGATAATTTCTTGGACAGACATAATATTCAAGGGAATTGTGATACTAAACTCTATAGTTCGTATAGATATGGGTATATATAATTTATTTAAAGGTATAGAGGGGTGTGTGTATGGATGCTGGGTTTTCATTTGGAGGGGTTGAACTTGATGGATTTTGTCTTTTTCCAACCCAATTTAACTATGTAACTTTAACCTGCCTCCCATAGAAATGAATGGAGAGTGTCAGAATTTCACACTAGAGGACTGTGGTGATCTCTAACTTCATTCTTTGATAAATATACCTCTACGTGCTCTGGTACGTAGGATGAGCATGCCCATAATCCTGTAGAAGGGAGTGAGGCGCTAGAGTAGTCTGGCCTCCTGGCACCCTCGGGGGGAAAAGCCCTGCTTAGAAGAAGATGTTGAAAGGGTTCAATGGACAACATTTTGCAAAATCCATAGAACACCCAGTGATCTGAGGTTTTGGCAGATCAGTCTAAAACGGTTGTCATTTATTGTTATTGCAAAACTGAATTGCTTGATTCTCAAGCAACCAATTACAAAGCTTGCAAAACAGAGGGCACATTAATTTGTACACAAGCATCAGAAACAAAATGATTATTGTACACAGCTACAATACACCATTTAAATATTCAAATTAGAGAGAGCTTGGTCCACATGGAGGGGGGTGTGTATGGATGATGGGTTTCATTTGGAGGGTTTAAACTTGATGTACTTTGGTCTTTTTTCAACCCAATTTACAATAACTATGTAACGTTAATTATCACTTCCAACAAATACAATATGACATTATCTTAATGAGGCAGTTTTTGGCACATGAGACTGATGTTCATCTTCCTTGTACAGCCACAGAGCCAGTTAAAGCCCAACTCAAGTACAGTTTATTGTCCATCTGTGACCTGCAAGAATCATTGTAATATATTAGTTTCATAGTCAGCCATAAAAGCCACTTAAGCCTCACCTGCTGGGCCTTCTAAGCTCACCATAAGCTCAAATAGATACTTTAATGTATTAGTTTATTGCCATTCTTCCAATTAAATTAAAAGTACTTTCCATCCTTACTGGGTTTTGCTTTAGGGTTCTTGTTTAAAGAACTAAGCACCACATCTCGGATATGGGATTTAACTCCTCTGCACTCTATAGCTTCATTCATTCACCTGCAGAATATTCTTGACAAACGCTTCTACTTACATTTCTTCTTACCTGGCACAGCATTAGTTTCTTTCATTGTATCCTGGAATTGGGATGTAACCTAATGGTAGAAATAAACAGTTTTCTAAGCTTTTTCTGATCGAAGGAAAATCGTTCGATCGATGGATTAAAATCCTACGAATTGTTCGAAGGATTTAATCGTTCGATCAAACTATTTTTCCTTCGATCGTTCGATCAAAGTATTTGCGGAAGTCGAAGGATTTTACTTCGAGGGTCGAATATCGAGGGTTAATTAACCCTCGATATTCGACCCTTAGTAAATGTGCCCCGAAGTGTCGAGCTTTAAAGTCACATAAATTTGGGTTTAGACTCCATTACACAATGTCCTTGCTGCAATTTGTCTAAATCCTTAAACAAATACAGGATTTGACATAGTCCATGGATATTATGGGGCAGATTTACTCAAGGGCGAAAAGTCGCCAGCGACCACTTCGCACCCATCGCGAAAATTCACTCAGACAACACTAATTCACTAAAATGTGGAGTTTCGTCGTGGGCACCGAATGCTGGCGTTATTTCAGCAATGCGAGCAATTGAAATCAAAGGTGCGCTAGCTTCATTTCTGCCTATCGCAAATTTGCTAGAGGTCTTGCGCTCAGGTTAATTTGCATACGGCGGGAAATTTAAAGTTGAATGGACGTCTTTATGTTATATGTTGCAGCAAATACATTACATTTCCACTGTTAATTACACATGTCCAGGGAAACTTAATAAAGACAATAGAGTTGTTATAATGCCCTACACATGAGCCCACTGTATAGTTAATGTTCCATATGTTAGAAAATGTATGGGGGAAACCGCCAGCATTTTTTTAACTTTGATGCTTTTTCCACTCCAGAATATAATGTAAGTAACAGAAGATTGAGGAAGATCTATGCACTCCAGTGCACTTTGCCTGGTCTGAGCTGGCAAAAGAGGTAACGTTCAATAAAATCCGCATTTTATTGAATTTGCGGATTAACGTCCATTTACCAGAGCGAATTGTTGCCTGGCGATAGATATGAATGATCGCTAGTGTCTATTTCTTTCGCTAGCAATTGGTGCCTGCGCCAGTTAGTAACTTGGCAATGTCGCTGCGGGCGGTAACAATGGCGAATTGTCGCCAGCATTTGCCACTTTGCCCTTGAGTAAATCTGCCCCTATGAGACACTGAGCGTGCCATGACTATATAAGGCTGCAGTCCTCATGTAACTCCAAGGTGACTTCTAATATCCTCATATTTTACAAACCGGGATTCATTATCAACTATAATAAAGTGGGTCATGTGACAGAAGTGACATTGATAAGCATGATTATAACTGATGACCATTTTTTTAGGATATATTTTACAGGATATGTATGGCTCTTGTGTACTCTAATATGTATTATAAAATGATTACATTAAAAAATACAATAAAATGTGCTTTTCTTTCTTTAGGTCAGTGCTTTATGTAAGATTCAAATTCTGTTTGGTTTTTTCCTTTGTCCTCATAAAGTTTTAGCTCTGTAGATAGTAATTCATATACAGAATTGATTATCCACCTAAGTGCACTACACCTATTGAATTATTATTCTGTAGGGATTTAATTCTACCCTGTTCTTCCAGTGATGTTTCCACCACAAGTTGCTGATTTACTCAGAGCTGAAAAGCAGGAAGTAGTGTTCTGGCTATTATGTTACACATCCAGTCACTCCAGCCAGTAGCGTCACTAGAGGGGGGCAGGCCTTGGTTCGTGACGCGCAGCCGGGCCCCGCCCCCCTCTGTACAGCCACATTTGTCAGTGGTGCATAGGCTGCCGGGGGGGCCCTGAGGGGTGCGGGCCCTGGCCCGCTCGCACCCCCTGCTCCCCCGGTAGTTCCGCCACTGACTCCAGCCTTTATACATTCAATATTTGGCTAACTACCTACATTAGAACTTTTTTTTATTTTTCATTTCATAGCCTATCTATTTATCCAGTTTTTCTTTTTACACTGAACTGTTCCTTTACACTACATTATACATCATTAATACTATACCATTCCCATTATCAATGTAGAAAAAAGATCACATGATAGAATATCATCATATCTATTAGTGCTTCCTTACCACTCTTCTTTGCATTGCGCCAGAGCACAAATCCTGCTATGAGGGTAACAAGTCCTAATACGAAGACCACAGTAGCGATGCTTATCTTCTTGATTTGGTTGGAGGTCAAACCATAGCCTGGTGAAATATTGTAAAGTTAGGTGATGATTTAATGTCGGAGGGAAAATGGTGTTATTTCACGAGGTGGTAAATCAGAGAGTTTATGCAGCTGCACTGGCAAAGACCCCTCTAGATCTTTAGCCTGTAGCATTCTATCAAATCTCTTTCATAAACACATTTGTACTAAATGAGTAAAACAAAGTGTTAGTTACTAGAATAAAGCAAAGTATGGCTTATTTTATGATATCACCTTCCTATTCCGTATACCTTTATATGGAGGAAATTGTCCCATGTATTTATGTAGTTGTAAACTTTCCTGCTAAAATAAATAAGCAGTTTCTGTTACTGAGATCCTAGCTTTAATTTTATCAGAGAAGTTAACTTACAAAATTCCCATATCTTTGGTATGCAAGACTGAAACATTGTACTGTCTGTGGCACATTGTACTGACTATAGCAGTGCCGAAGCTTTATCAGGAGTCAGGACTGGTTTTGAAAAGGGGCTTTATTTCTTAATAGTGCCTTTTATACAGTTTTCCAATAATTTATGTATGTGTATATATATATATATATATATATATATATATATATATATATCTATCTAAAGATATATAGATAGATAGATAGATAGATAGATAGATAGATAGATAGATAGATAGATAGATAGATAGATAGATAGATAGATAGATAGATAGATAGATAGATATATCATATGTTTTTCTTCATAGTTTCTGCATGGTTTATCTGACCTATTAGCCCACATCATAATAGAGGTGTAATATTTAAGAAAGTTGTTCTGAGAACATAACTGCTGGGTGCTTGAATGCTATGTGATATAGTCATTAGTCAAGTTTAATGAGAGGGGTTGCAGACAGCTTTTCATTTAGTAAGTAAAGGACCCAGATGACTACGATGGCGCATGCTAGTATCCAGCACCCACTTCGGCAGGGGAGGAGGGTGATGCCTGAGGTATTCAAACTGTAAGTTATTAGGGGCTTATTCATGACCCCAGCAGGCAGAAATGCAAGAACACTAAGGGGCACATTTACTTAGCTTGAGTGAAGGAATAGAGAAAAAAAACTTCGAATTATTTTTTTGGCTACTTCGACCATCGAATGGGCTACATCGATCTTCGACTACGACTCGGACAATTCGAACTTAAAATCGTTTGACTATTCGACCATTCGATAGTCTAATTACTGTCTCTTTAAAAAAAAAACTTCGACCCCCTACTTTGGCAAGTAAAACCTACCGAGGCCAATGTTAGTCCTTGGGGAAGGTCCCCATTGGCTTCCTAACAATTTTCTGATCGAAGGAAAATACTTCGATCGATTGGATTAAAATCCTTCGAATCGTTAGATTTTTCCTTCGATCGTAAGATCGTAGGAAATGCGCTAAATCCTCCGACTTCAATATTCGAAGTCGAAGGATTTACATTCGGCAGTCGAATATTGAGGGTTCATTAACCCTCGATATTCGACCATAAGTAAATTTGCCCCTTTGTAAATGAGAACTAGCTAGTGTGATTAATAGATCCTATGCTCAAGTTAGTCTAGTTATGCCATTGGTAAGCTTTTCAGAAAGCTCTGCGCATTTGCGAGCACACTGCATTCGGGGGCAAGAGCACGTGGGTGCGAGCACTGAGGGGAGTGCAGTGGCCAGCGCCAGCTTGGCCCGGCACCGGGCTTGTGTGTAATTAAATACGGGTGGAGTTTTGTAGTGAGTTTTTGTAGATAGATCTGAGGTGTAACCCTCTGTTTGAGGAACGCTTTTTTCCCAATGGGCTCCAGGTGACTTGTAAGCTAATGACCTGAGTGCAAACTTCTAATAAATTAGACACAGATTTTTCCAAAGCAAGCTGAATGATTCAGTGTGTGTGCTGCCTATTGATTAGTTTGACTGATACTCTTGCTATCTCCATTTCATAAAAAGATCTGTGGTTAAAGGTGGACATGGTCAAATACCTTTTCTGCATATATACCAAACAATGTATGACCCCCACATAACTAGAAAAGTTGATAGAACTGTAATATAAGATAATTGGTTTGTCAAACATTTATACTCACTCCAATCCTCAGTCATGGGATCCTGCAGGCTAGAATGCTGCACAACACATGTGTATTTGTTTTCTGGCAGAGAACCTCTCATATCAAGGAGGGCCACTATTTGGTAAGTCCAGTCTCCCACTGGGACAGCATTAGTGTAGTTTTTGACCAGAATTGTGTCATTAAGTAGCCATAAAACCACAATGTCAGCAGGATAAAACCCCCACACATGGCAAACAAGATGAGGGATGGAGCCCTCATGAACTATATCTGGGAGGAAGACCTTCATGGAGGGCTGAACTATAATGAAACAGAAAGGGAAGAACCAATAAGCAAAAAATGTAGGTTAGGAAAAAAACTCTTAGAGAGTGTTAGGGGAAGCAGATTATTTTTATTTTTTAGGTTAGCTATACATATTTATATAATTTCTTTTATTACTTAGATTTCCTTTTTTTTTAGTAAGGATATTACCCTCTCCTTGTTCTTCTCTAGCTTACAGGAATTATGCCTCTGTTTTATTATGACTTCATTCTCAGTGTCAAAAAGCACTTAAGACACTTTATCGTCGTCAAAAAAATGGTATGAGCACATGTCAACTTTGAAACACTATCTATTGTGATCACGCTGGTGATTGGCTGCATCCTTAGGCTTAAACTGCCAATCATTGACTGTGTATTATAAATGGTAATTACTTTCTTGTGTATGTGCTTGTAATTTGCATGTGAAAACCCAATAAATGCTGTATTTTATTTAAAAAAGGGGTTCTACAGGATCAGATTCTCCATAAACAAAGCCAATTGATTGTGCAGAAAATCTGTAGCCTGAATTTTGTTTTAAAATAGTAAAACACCATCAATTCACAGTCTTTGGGGTTCTGTGAGTTATAGTAACAAGTTAAATGACAAAAATTGGGCAGTTGTATAGGCGAACTTTACTTGTAGCATAGGGCATATTTACTAGGCTTGAGTGAAGGATTCAAATGAAAAAAACTTCGAATTTCGAATGTTTTTTTTTGGCTACTTCGACCATCGAATTGGCTACTTCGACTACGACTTCGACTACGAATCGAACTAAAAATCGTTTGATTATTCGATTGTCGAAGTACTGTTTTTTTTAAAAAAAACTTTGACTACCTACTTCGCCAACTAAAACCCACCAAATTGCATTGGAGCCTATGTGGACCTTGCCCATAAATTTTCTACGTTTTTTTTAATCGAATAAAAATCGTTCGATTCGAAGGATTTAATCATTCGATCGAAGGATCGATAGCAGAAATGTGATCGAAGTATTTGCTGAAAATCCTCCGACTTCGATATTCAAAGTCGAAGGATTTTACTTTGACTATCGAATAACTAACCCTCGATATTCGACCTTTAGTAAATGTGCCCCTAAATGATTAAAGTCCGTCTGGAGAATCTCATAATTAGAGTGCAGTGAAAGACTGAGAATTAGTAAGTTTTCACTCACATGTAAAGATTTTTAAAAGATGCGATCGTCATCGTGAGACCACGATTATCTCGAAATGATCATACTATCGTATGAATTGTCTATCAACTAAAAAGACCATTTGCCAGGAAAACAAAGGGTAGCTGCCTGCTTGTCCCTGCAAACATAGATAGATTGCACTGGGGCCGATAAAGATTTTTTCCCACTAACCGCACGATAATTTTAAGGATTGGTTGATTTCCCCAATTACTTTCCAAAAATCACCAAAAAAAGTCTTTGCGTCTATGGGGAGCTTTAGTGAGCAGTGCTAGGCATAGGCTGACCTATGTCTGCCAATACTGTGCTCTGCGCCTTGATCCTGAATTTTTATATCTGGCGAAAAATTTTTGCAAACATTCACCACACAGTCAGTTTTGCACACAACAAAAAAGAAACTTGGTAGACAAAAAGGTTGTGCATCATATTATCCTGCCCTATCCTTCCACATTAACCAATAGGATTTGAGCGCACAGATATCTGTTGGTGGTTGGCTTTATTAGCTGTATCTTCGTTTGTTTGTAAGTTAGTAATACCTGTATATAAACTATAACCGGTACATAGTTACTAAGGGGGCGATTCATCAAGGGTCGAAAATCGAGGGTTAATTAACCCTCGATATTCGACTAGGAATTGAAATGGTAGCTTTTATCTGCCGAACTAGGGGGTCGAAGTTTTTTTTAAAGAGACAGTACTTCGACTATCGAATGGTCGAATGGTCGAATAGTCGAACGATTTTTAGTTCGAATCCTTCGATTCAAAGTCGTAGTCGAAGGTCGAAGTAGCGCATTCGATGGTCGAAGTTTTTTTTACTTCGAATCCTTCACTCGAGCTTGTTGAATCGGCCCCTAAGTGTAGTAGCAGATACTACTACTAGTGATGAGTGAATTTTTTTGCAGAGTTTCACTGCAAAAATTATGCCCATAGACTCCAATGAGTGAAAAAAATTGGAAAAGATTTGAGAAAGGTTTCTAATTTTTATTTCCTAACCAGAAGAACATCGCTGCTCTTTCTTTCTCCTGACAACTTCCTTGACTACTTGGTGGTCAGAATGGTCGGGAAACTGACCAGCAGGTGGCACTGTTGTAACAAAATTCATTCATATTAACAATACATGTATCCCTTTATATTTTGGAATTAAAACAAAATAAATAATGAATGTACATTACAAAAGTGCATCACCAGCCCCAGTCCCCCTGGCACCAGTTTTTGGTCACAGGCTGCTCAACTAGTGATTTCTTTTTTAAGTACAAATTTGCCCTGAAAATCCTGAGTAGAAGCTGCTAATACCACTAAGCAATCGATTACTCCTTAACTCCATTTCAGCTTCTCTGCTGTTTGTAGTCTTCTCTGATTCCTACATAATAAAATTGCATTCTTTCCCCTTTATTCTTTTAATCCCTCTTTTTTTAATCTGACTGTTTGGCTTCTTCACTTACCTCTCCTCTCCATTGTATTTTCCCAGAATTCCTTCACTTGTGCCTGGCATTTACTCTCTTCCTGTTGCATGCGGGTAACAATGCCAGGCTTGTTATTCAGTTTTTTGGCGATGCCTGCGGCTACCATGTAGATCTGCTTAATACACGGATATGGATCACAGTATGTAAATTTCTGCCTTGTAGCATCGTACGCCACTACAGTCATCCGGTTGAAAGTCAGACTATAATGAAATGTTGCCGTTTCATTATTTTCAAAGGAGCAGTCTATCATCTCCTGAACCACAAAACCTGCCAATAAACAAAAGCCATGCAAGTCCTTTACAATTCAAGGATAAACAAACAAACGAAAAAAAAATCTAAACATTGGCATAAATTTTTCTTCTATAAATAAAACAGTGTTGATTGACTGGTTCCTGCATACAAATTGCTCCAAGAAAAAAAATGATAGTCAAATCTACATCCCACAAAAACCTCCTAACATTGAAAAATACTTGTCCAAAAAAAGCTCCCCAATTACTTTCAATTGCACATTCAATTAAAAAAAAAAAACATGGTTAAGGAACGCACTCATTGTAAAGGGATATTTAAGGGGTTGTTCACCTTCAAACACTTTTTTTAGTTCAGCTGGTTTCAGCTAGTTTTTTAGACTTTTTCCAATTACTTTCTATTTGTGACTGTTTTTCTAATATTGAAGTATAAAGTTTAATTTTTCATCTTGAATAACAGGATATGAAGCACACCATCCTCAAGCTTTGCCTTTAAAACATTTTAACCACATGATGTGATTTTCCGCTGATTAAAATGTTTTAAAGGCAAAGCCTGAGGATGGCGTGCTTCATATCCTGTTATTCAAGATAAGGAATTGGCTGACTTGGAGGCAGCTTGGGAGTGGCTACACCCAGAAAGAAGTGGTGTGCTGAAGAAAAATTGTATTTGAAGTTACATTTTTCACCTTCGAAAGCAGCTCTAAGAGTGACTCTTTAACTGTTCTAAATTGATACATTTAGTTGATTCATTTGTTATCTTTGTCTGAGTTTCATTAAAGCAGCTGTTGATACAATAGTTGCTAATATTCACCAGATGCTGCTGAGAAATGTATCAACTAAAAGAAAGTAGTAAAATGTTCAGATTCTGCAACACTGATCTGCCAGACGGAAACACGACATCACTCTGTTCAGTCAATTTTGGGAAAACACTGTAAAAATAAAACATGGAAAGCAGTGGCGTAACTACCGGGGGAGCAGGCGGTGCAATTGGGCCAGGGCCTGCACCCCCTCAGGGCCCCCCCCCGACAGCTCGGGTGCCACTAATTTTGGCGGTTCCGGACGTACGGAGGGGGGTCCAACTGCGCGTCGGGCGCCAGGGCCCGCCCCCCTCTAGTTACGTTGCTGATGGAAAGCAATTGAAAAAAGTATTTGTTTATGATGAACAATCTGAAAACAACTCAACTGAATAAAAGTGTTTGGAAGGTGGACACCCCTTTTAAAGGGGAGTTTTTCTTTCACCCAAATACAATTGCAGTCATTTGCCATCTATATCATCATCATCATCATTTATATAACACCAACAAATTATGTGATGCTTTACTAGTGATGGGCTCGTTTTTGACTCCGGCGTCCATTTTTTTTGACACTGGCGAATTTTCGATGTCGCATTTTCGCAGTGGTTTCACAAATTTATTCGCCGGCGGCGAATCGTGGGAATTCGCCGCGAATTCGCGCCTGTCGAATAAATTCGCCCATCACTATGCTTTACCTGTATTTCTAAAATGAAATTTACTGATTAGAATGCCCAGGCAGCTTACTTAACGTAGGGCAAATTAGCAAACTAGTGTGTAATTAGAAACTATCTGTATTTAGGAGTGGGAGCAAGCTAAGTATTGTTTGCATATTAACAGCATGCTAATATCTGCCGCAAGACTTCAACTATATTTAAGGCTGAACATCTCTTGATTTTCAGTTTCTCACTATTCATAGCATGTACTACACAAATACATACCCTTGTCTTGTGGATTAGCTGGAGGACACTTAAAATACATGAGTGATGTTGGAATTTACAGAACTGGTTAACACTAAGAGCAGGGGTGTCCAAACTGCGGCCCGAGGGCCACATGCGGCCCAGGAGGCATATGAATACGGCCCAGCTTGGTTCTCGAGGAAACGTCATGTCGCAAAGGATATAGGAGGAGGAGGAGCTCTGCCCATTGCCCAGTTAGTAATAATAATATAATAATGTCTATTTAATATTGAGGTGTCCCATATTCCAGTGTATAGCTCCATCTGGTCATCCAATTGGCATTGTAGTTCTTTTCTGTGTATTTCCTGTACTTTTACAAATCAAGCGTGTTTGTGTATTTCATGTGTGGCCCCAGACAATTTTTCTTTTTCCAATATGGCCCGGCAAGCCAAAAGTTTGGACACCCCTGACTAAGAGGGTTATTAATCAACATCCAAAATTTCTCACTTTTTTCTGAAAACCACTATGAGCAAATCTGCATGGACTCCCCCCTATTTATCAATACATTTTGATGAAAATGTATTGTGTGAAAAAAGACTCGATAAAATCATGAAAAAATCTGAATCTATTTTTTTCTTCAGATTTGACACACAAAACTCTGTTTCACAGGCTGAAACATGTTGTGTGCAATAAACTCATTGTTTGAGCAGTTAGGGGGTTATTTACTAAACTCCAAATGCAAAAATACAGAAAATCTGGATTTTTTAGTATAAAATCAGACTTTTAAAAAATAATGAATTTTTCGGAATTTATTATACCCCAAGGATGGAAAAGTCTGAATCAAAAAATCCGGCATCTGAGACCTGTTGAGGTTACATATAAGTCAATGGGAGAAATCCCAATGATTTTTTGATGTGCGCTGTGTTTCGTGCAATACCCCGAAGTTTTCTTTGTTTTCGGGAAAATGCATACAAAAGTTTTCTGGCGGAAAATACAAAAAAATCGTGAAATTCAGATTTTTTCCCGCAGACCATATTTTCAGGAAAATCTAATAATAAATAAGCAGAAAAAAACCTGTGCAGAAGTAATCTGAGTTTTTGGCAGTACATGTTGAGATAAATTCGACTTTGATAAATAACCCCCTTAATCTCTGCTGTACCCTACAGCGAAGGTGTAAACAAGAATATTGCCAAGAAGAATCTGTCATACAAAGTTTTAGGATTGTCAGTTATATCTTCTTTGTCTGAATTCTACATGATCTCAGCAGGTTAGAGTTAGAGTACTTTTTTATTCAGACTTTTAACACCATCGGGATTTAATAAATCTCAAAAATTTTGTTTGTTTTTTTCTACGAAAAAATGGTGCTTTTACCTTTTAAAGGAAAAGGAAAGGTTAAAACTAAGTAAGCCTTATCAGAAAGGCCCATCTAAATATACCAGTAAACCCCCAAAGTAATGTTGCTCTGAGTCCCCTGTCAGAAGAAATACTGCATTTCTTTCCTTCTATTGTACTCATGGGCTTCTGTATCAGACTTCCTGCCTTCAGCTTAACCTCATTGCCCTGGGCAAGAGCATGCTCAGTTTGCTCCTCTCTCCCCACCCCTCCCTTCTCTACTGTAATCTGAGCCCAGAGCAGGGAGAGACTCAGGCAGGAAGTGATGTCACACCACATTAATACTGCAGCTCCTATTCTAAACAAACAGAGAGCTTTTTACTCAGGTATGGTAAAACATTCCACAGAATAAATATAGCATTCTAGCTTGCACTATTGCAGCTAATCTATTGGCAATAAAATGCCTCCGTAGCTTTCCTTCTCCTTTAAGGGGCAGATTTATCAAGGGTCGAATTTTGAGGGTTAAAAAACCCTCGAATTCGACCCTCGAAGTAAAATCCTTCAAATATCGAATTCAAAGGATTTTAGCGCAAAAGGTTTCATCGAACGATCTAATAAAAATTGTTCGATCGAACGATAAAATCGTTTAAACGATCGATCGAAGGATTTTTATTCAACCAAAAAAAACTTAGAAAAGTGCTGTGGAAGGTCCCCATAGGCTAACATTGGACTTCGGTAGCTTTAATTTGGCGAAATATGAAGTTGAAGGTTATTTTAAAGAGACAGTACTTCGATTATCGAATTGTCAAATGGTCGAACGATTTTTACTTTGAATCGTTCGAATCATTCGAATATTTTTTGATTCGAACTATTCACTCGAGCTTAGTAAATCTCCCCCCTAAATGTCCAACCAGAAAAAATCAGCTTTAATAAATAAGTCCCGCTATGGGACTGATTTATTAAAACTCAAAATTTTTAGGTCGAGTTTTAAAGGGGAAAAACTAGAATTTTTAGAGAAAAAAAGAACATACATGTTTTGAGATTATACCCTGAAACTAAAACCTGTCAAATCATGTAAAGTCAATGGCAGATAGTCCCTTTAACTTTTGGAACATGTTTTTTTGCCTTCATGGCTGTCAAGAGTTTCAGGCTGGTTCTCGTTTGATAATCAAAAAAAGTCGAGTTTTAGGGCATCAAATAAAAAAAGTTGCACTATTCAAATTGAAAAAGTCGCACACTTCCAATTGACACATGATTTTGTCATGACTTTTTTCCGCACCAATTTTTTCTTTACCCCTTTACCAATTCTCTTTACCAATATTATTGGTAAATTAAAGGGATTCTGTCATTATTTTTATGATGTAGTTTTTATTTCTAAATTACACTGTTTACACTGCAAATAATTCACTCTACAATATAAAATTTCATTCCTGAACCAACAAGTCTATTCTTTTTAGTTGAAATATTGGTGTGTAAGCAGCCATCTCAGGTGATTTTGTCTGGTCATGTGCTTTCAGAAAGAGCCAGCATGGATGGAAGCATGGGCCATCAAGGATGGAACTGCTTTCTGGCAGGCTGTTGTTTCTCCTACTCAATGTAACTAAATGTGTCGCAGTGGGACCTGGATTTTACTAGCAAATGCTGTTCTTAGATCTACCAGGGAGCTGCTATCTGGTTACATTGTTCTGTTGTTTGGCTGCAGGGGGGGGGAGGGAGGGGGTGATATCACTCCAACTTGCAGTATAGCAGTAAAGAGTGACTGAAGTTTATCAGAGTCACATGACTGGAAGCAGCTGGGAAACTGACAATATGTCTAGCCCCATGTCAGATTTCAGGGCACAAGTACTACTGTACTAGTGCGGTGAATGGATCCTGGCTGCATCTCTCTGTACTATCTTATATACTCGAGTATTAGCCGACCTGAGTATAAGCCGAGGTACCGCATTTTACCTATGAAAACTGGGAAAACTTATTGACTCGAGTATAAGCCTAGACACAACTACAGCCCTGTCTCCCAGCAGCGCACATTCCGACCCCCCAGCGATCAACCGGACTTCTTTGCAAAGTTGATGGTGACAGAGAATTGCCAAATGGATTACTGTGTGCATTGTCCCACTGTCCCACTACCATGTGCAGAGGGTGCTGTGTGATATTGCCATCACTGTTAATCTTTTGTATAACCAACAGAGGGCGCTGTGTGATATTGCCATCACTGTTAATCCTTCATATAACCAACAGAGGGCGCTGTGTGATATTGCCATCACTGTTAATCCTTCATATAACCAACAGATGGTGCTGTGTGATATTGCAGTCACTGTTATTCTTTCATATAACCAACAGATGGCGCTGTGTGATATTGCAGTCACTGTTATTCTTTTCATATAACCAACCAAGGGCGCACTGTTATTCTTTCATATAACCAACAGAGGGCGCTGTGTGATATTGCAGTCTCTCCCCAAGTGAACTGTTGGTATAGGAATGATTAAAAGTGACTGCAATCTCAGCTACTGCCCACTGACTCCAGTATAAGCCGAGGTAGACTTTTTCAACACATTTTGGATGCTGATACTCGAGTATATACGTTATGCTGCCTTCTCATTTCTTCTCTGCCAGTTATATCCACAGAAGATTTGGTCTGCCTGGCTCCTACTACAGTGCTGGTGAGTAAACGATCTAGGGCTAGGGGAGGCATGGAATTTGTGGGCTTTAATTACCCCATAACCCACATGGACTGTAACTGTAAAACCCTCCCTGCCCACTGACTTCTTTAATTTCCTTTTACATATAACCCCTATGGTCTCATAACTTCTCCATTAGGTTTAGTGCCTCTCTCTTTTTTATCTGACTGTTCATCTCCATGTTCCTTTCCAGTTGCTTCATCTCTTAATTCGTTAAATTAAAAATTGATTAAATAAATGAAATGCTCACTTCATTTTTATTTGCTAAATGAAGTGTAACATGAATTGAAAGTTGATTAAATGGAATGCAATTCAGAAATTCTGATGGAGTACTGGTGTGTATAAATTGTTTGCAGAAGCAGAAGTGCGTGGTGGGGTTTTTTTATACTGTCTACATTTTCACTTCCATTATCTTGAAGCAATTTTCTTCTCCCTTTCTCTAACAGTTATTAACTCTTTGGGGTAAATTTATCAAAGAGTAAAGTTCCGCCACTAGAGTGAAATTCCGCAGCTCTCAATTCATTTCTATGGGATTTTGAAAGGCGTATTTATCATTTTTTTACCTATAAAAATCCCATAGAAATGAATGGAGAGTGGCGGAATTTCACTCTAGTGGCGGAACTTCACTATTAACTTCACTCTTTGATAAACATACCCCTAGAGTCTTAACGCCTTGATTAGTCTTTTTGAATTTTAACAGCGGAGATATTATTCATAGAATTGCCTCTGTGCCATCCTACTGTGAATTTTGGGGAGATTTATACATGGAATCCGAATTGCCACTATTCCATCCTACTATGATTTCTGGGGGTATTACTGTATTTGCCTTTTTCTTCTGACCTGGCTTTCAAATTGGGGTCACAGAGTAGTCCACAGGCAGACCATAAACTATTGTGCTATGGGCTGTATAGTTAAGAGATTACATTTTGTTGTTATTGGTATTTATTACTAATCTTCTATTTAGGTATCTCCTACTCATACTCCAGTTTCTCATTGAACCACTACCTGGTTGGTAGGGTAATTTGGATTTGCAAACTGGAGAGTTGTTAAATAAAAAGCTAAATAATTAAATGCCGCAAATAATAAGGGTGGAACTACACGAGAGTCTTCAACACGATTCCGGCGGATGTGACGTGGTGCGCCAAAATGCAGGCGTCAAATTGGATGCGACGAAAAATAAGGTTAGAAATACAAATGTCGGATGTTGTTGCACCGTTCATCCGACACGACATGGCTGTCGGGTGAAGACGCTGCATCCCACAGTCGTGTCGGATGAATACTGTGACAACATCCAACATTGCTATTCCTTGCCTTATTTCAGTTGCATCTGACTTGACACCTGCGTTTTGCCGCACCGCGTCGGATCTGCCGGAACCGCGTTGAAGACACTCGTGTAGTCCTTCCCTAAAAGATGAAAAACAACTGCATATTGTCTCAGAATATCACACTCTACATCATACAAACAGTTATTTTAAAGGTGAACAAACCCTTTAATGAACAGGGAGCTCCACAGTTTCACTACAGATTTATGTTTTCTCAGAGTTGCTTCTCTCTTGGCTTTGCCTTACCGCACAATCTGCCACAATCACAGACAAGGACACAGAGACTTTCTGTTCATTGGCCATGTTTTAGTGATCTTACTTGCTTGTATGGGATCAATGGAGTACTCATTGGTCATTACTACAATGATTAAACTTTAAAAAAGCTAGGAATATGCTAATTATCCATTTTTTGGTCTAAATGTATTATACTGTCAGATCTGCGTTTAATATTCTGATTGTACATTTTATACTGGCATGACTGAATAGTGTTTTGTTAAATGAGTGTAGTATTTGGGGATGTGACCAAAAAGTGGGCGTGGCTTCACCAAAAAATGCTGCGTAATCCGCGTGCCATGGTTGTGGTCCCCACTGCTTCACTCTTTGCACAGAGCCCACCGAGACCTTAAATCGGCCCTGCTGACAAGCAGAAATGCAAGCTGAGAAAGCGGACCCTGTGCAGGAGGGGTTTGTGAATTGCACCTGTAGTTTTTAAATAAATAAAACTGAGAAATGAATGTTTTCCTTATGCAGACACAATCTGCGTTGCATAACTGCTAGTGTAATTCCTGCACATTATACTAAAATGTACATTTAAAAATAATTTAGTTTTGATTCTCTCAATCATGTATCCCCTGTAGCAGTTCAGCAAGCCTGATGGCTAATTACACATGAATTACTATTATTTCTTAGGAGCTGCTTTGTTCCTCGTGCTCCATACCAAATTCAATTTTAAAATGAACATTTTGGGGGAAAAAAACTAGGTAATAAAAGAATATAAAGTGAAAATAATCCATCTTTAAACATAATGCTTAGGGGCAGATTTACATATGGTCGAATATTCGACTGCCGAATGTAAATCCTTCGACTTCGATAGGATTTATCGGAAATAGTTTGATCGAATGAAAAATCGTTCGATCAAACGATTAAGTCCTTCAAATCGTTTGATTCGAAGGAATTTAATCCAACGATCGAACGATTTTTCTTCAACCAAAAAATTGTTAGAAAGCCTATGGGGACCTTCCCCATAGGCTAACATTGTACTTCGGTAGGTTTTAGGTGGCGAAGTAGGGGGTCGAAGTTTTTTTTAAAGAGACAGTACTTCGACTATCGAATGGTCGAATAGTCGAACGTTTTTTAGTTAGATTTGTTCGATTCAAAGTCGAAGTCGTAGTCGAAGGTCGAAGTAGCCAATTCGATGGTCGAAGTAGCCAAAAAAAACATTCGAAATTCAAATTTTTTTTTATTCTATTCCTTCACTCGAGCAAAGTAAATGTGCCCCTAAGTGTGAAGGAGGAAAGGCATGATGCTGGCAGAACATTAGGCAGAACCTTGACCGAATAGCGTTATATAGCTCTGAGAAGCTAGTAGGTTCAAGTCCCACTGTATAAATTGAATCCTCCTGGTTACATGTACTCTACCAGAGATATTTGCTCTCAATATAGAACAAAGCTCCCCTAATGCTGCTAGGAAACTGAAATGGCAGGGAGCATTTTAGCTTATATATAATATTAATGTTTGCCGACATTATCTTGTGATCCTGGGCATACTTCCCTTTCAGTAGAGGAGAGAGCTGTGCTCTGAAGCTTCCTACCAATGTTTCTGATCAAAAACAGCTCATCTTTAGCAACAATTAAAATTCATTGCATTATTGGTGGTGGGAAAATATTTGTAGGCGAGTAGTCACCTGTGGTAGAGGTGTGTGCCATCAGCCTAGGAGGTATGGTATTATACCTTCCAACATATGAAAAATTAGTTCAAAGGCAAACTACTCCCTAAAGTCCCTACCCTTTCTTGAAAAAATATCACAGTTCTGTTTCTTCCTTGGTGTTGCATTAATACTTCATATAAAATACCTGCCATGCAGCCAGGGTCGGACTGAGCCGGCGGGACAACGGGAAAAAAAACGTTGGGCCCCCGAGCTCTTGTGGGCCCCGCCGGCCCAGATCTGCATCTTAATGCCGCGGCCAGTGGCGTAAATAGATATTACTGGGCCCCACAGCAAATTATTTTTCAGGCCACCAAAAAGTTTTGAGGTTGACTAATTTTACCAATATTTATTTAAACAGTATATAAATTATGGCCTCATGGGGCCCCTATACCTCCTGGGCCCCCCTGCAGCCGCAGGGTCTGCTTCCTCTATAGTTACACCCCTGGCCGCAGCATCCCTTTGTCGGGAGGTTGCGGTAAAAAATACATTTCACGTGTGCGCACTATCGTGACACCACTCTCGTGCACACAAACCCGGCGGCATGCACAAACGCAGGGGGGGCCCTGGGGCATTAGCCTCGGTGGGCCCGAGCCCCCCAGTTCGACCCTGCATGTCATACTAATACTGCTAGTAAGTACTTTATCTGTATGCCCAATTCTCAAACTGTAGGATCAACTAAGCTTATGCCCAATGTCATATTTTTAACACCACATTTTTAAGATCTTGCTTTAACTACCTCTGTTGTGATGCACAGAATAGAACATTCATCAGTGTTTCTTCCCCTATTGTTTTCTTTGGGTAAGTGCGGCCAAATATTTGGTGTGAGGCACTTTACCCAGTACTAGGTTTTCAACTTGGCTTGAAGGGGTGGCTCCCCTTTAAATTACCTTTTAGTATTTTATAGAATGTCTAATTCTAAGCAACTTTTAAGTTAGTCTTTATTTTTATAGTGTTTGCATTATTTGCCGTCGTCCAGCTTTCAAAGAGAGGCCAGTGACCCCATCTAAAGCAAATTCTCTGTAAGGTTACAAATATTTAGTTACTTTGCTACTTTATATCACTCATTTTTCTATTCATGGCCTCTCCTATTCATATTCCAGTCTCTTATTCAAATAAATGCATGGTTGCTAGGATAATTTGGACCCTAGCAACCAGTTTGCAGAAATGACAAACTAGAGAGCTGCTGAAAAAAAGCTACATAACTCAAAAACCACAAAAAAAAAATGAAAACCAACTACAAACAGTCTCAAAATATTACTTTCTACATTTCTACATCTCTTCTACTCTCTACTATTGTGAAAATGGAAATGTGGTATAAGCTTCAGCATACTGAAACAAGAAACTTTGTAAATACAATCAATTAAAAATTCTGTATAGTTTCTGAAATAATCAAGTTTATCTTCATTATTCCTCTATCAGCATCTGTTTCTCTTCATTCTGTCTTCATTCAGCATTTTGGGTGTCAGTCATTGACAGTTAGATCCAATATATCTTATAGGGGGGGCTTCCTTTCCTAGCAGATGTATTAGATCTCACTCAAATAACTGATTTGTACAAACAAAATCTAACAAAATAACTGCCTTTTAAAGAAATCCTGTATGTAGAGAGACATGATGTCTGGTAATTTTAATAGTGAGCTCTGTTATATCTTCTAGGCAAAAGGAGCCCCCCGTTAAGATATATTGGACAGACAGAAGACAGAATGAAGAGAAACAGATGCAATATTGAAGATTAACTTAATAATTACAGAAACAGTACATCATTTTTAATTGATTGTATTTAGTAAGTTTCTTATTTCAGTATGCTGAAGGTTATATTAAATTTCCAGTTTTGCGATAGTTCCCCTTTAAAGTTAATTTAAAGGGGAACAAGCACAAGCTGCTGTCCTATCTAATGGGACACACAGAACCCCCTGATGTAATTAAAGAACCTTTTCAAAACACAAACATTAATAAGTGTACCAATAATTTAAGTATATACCAAACACAAAGTGAAAATAAAATTCTCATTTCCAAACTTTTTTAGGAAACAGTGTGTTTCTTGAATGAATTAATTTGAATATAAATCGGTATAATGTTCCTATATGTACCTGATCCAGTGTACCAGCACGAGCAGCATAGCAGCAGCCACAGCAAATTCCCACACTCCCTCATTTCTGCAGTGATCCCCCTCGTTCAGTATAACCATAATCTAAGGATAATCTGAGCTGCAGCCAATCAGAGAATAATACAAGCAGACATCAGTTGTTGCTGGGGAGAGTGATAAAAGGTTTACCAGGGACTTTTTTGTACTGTAAATAGGAAACAAGGAAGTACCATAGTTCCTCTGTTTCTGTACCATTGACTGTCTGCACTAGTATCACGTCACACAGCGTGTAATTTGTATTTTAATTACAGTACGTCAGTAATGGTACAAGAAGAAAGCTTCTTTACTGTGATGTTATTATAAAAAGAGCACATTGCTACGTTTTTACCCAAAAAGATCACTAAATGATTGGTCACCTTCTCAAAATTACTTTAAAGAAAGATATTCTCAGGCTCAATGATTGCACACTGGGTGGATTTATAGATTCTAGAACACTAAGGGGTGCAAAGCATTTATGTACAAGCCATTTCCCATAGTGTTATAACATTCCGTTTGGATTTGAACCTGAAACCCACTGCTTACAATGCAGTTTTGGTACTTCTCACCTAGTTGAGCAAACTGCTGGGGCAGGGTCTTGGTTCACTTCAATAATATCCTTAGTTTTCCAAGCAAGCATGATGGCTATAGGTGATCTCTATTTACCCACACTTGTTTTAAATCTCCAATTATCGAGCCTATAAATCTGTACCTCTCAATTCCTTCCATGCCCATTATAGGTCTATTTAGTATAGTTCCTGGGTGTGCATTCTGCATATCTGGCTCTGACCCCTGCTGGTTCCCTAACTTCAACTGAACTTTGCCTGCACCGCTCCCTTTGCCTGCTTGACGTCTCTTCTGGGTTCTGGTTTTGTATTCTGCTGCTGTTCTGGTTTTGGCCTGGTCTGCATAACTCTGATTCTTGTAGTTGCCTTAGTCCTCATCCTACGATCTGGTTCCCTTTCTTGCCCAGAACCATTTACCTGGTCCTCTGGAAGGGTGAGCTATGACTGGGACCTTGGAATTGTTCTGGGTTTGTGGGTTACTGGTAGTGATATTACTGTTTAACAGGCCATGGATGCCAATGAAGAAACTGTGCTTAACCTGAATTATGCTGCTACTAAACAAGCTCTTACCAGTTTGAGTCAGCATCTGAGTATCATGGCTCAGATAATAAGTACTTTGCATGCTAACGCAACACATTCAGGGATTATTTATATAACTCTTTTGCAAGGGAAAGCTCTTGCTTGGGCTTCACCCATTATTGAGTACAATAGCCCTTTACTTTCTGATTTTGAAAGGTTTCTGGTAGGGATGCACCGAATCCAGGATTCGGTTCGGGATTCGGCCTTTTTCAGCAGGATATGGATTCGGCCATATCCTTCTGCCAGGCTGAACCGAATCCGAACCCTAATTTGCATATGCAAATTAGGGGTGGGGAGGGAAATCACGTGACTTTTTGTCAGAAAACAAGGAAGTAAAAATGTTTCCCCTTCGGATTCGGTTTGGTATTTGGCCGAATCTTTCACGAAGGATTCGGGGGTTCGGCCGAATCCAAAATAGTGGATTCGGTGCATCCCTAGTTTCTGGCCACTATGGCTATGGTTTTTGGTGGTTGAGGCTGCCACGTCACATTTGTCGTGGTATTGGTCTGTAGCAGAGTATGCTATGAATTTCAAAATACTAGTGGCAGACAGTGAATGGAATTTGGCAACTCAGAGATTTTATTTTAAAGCGGGGCTTGCAGAAAATATTAAAGATGAATTTGCCTGAGTTGATAGCCCATTAATGTATAGGCATTGATTCACGTCTTAAGGAGAGACAGCAAGAGAAACTGAGAACCACTGTCTTTGCTAAACCTATGGCTGATCCTTTCCTTACTAATCCTGCCCCTAGAACCTATTATGTTACTAAAGAACCCATGCAATTAGGGTTTGTTTGGGGTTCTCTTTTTGCAATGGAAAAAAATTGCAGAAGACAAAATAATCTTTGTATGTACTGTGGGGGTAATGGCCACTATGTGTGTGCCTGCCCAGTAAATGAATAATATGTCACTAAATTTCTTAAAGCATTTTTCCATTAAATTCTGACCACTGTTCCCTCTAAGCTGTGCGCTCATGCACACAAATTTTTATATGTGGTTGTATAACTGAGCATGGACTGCCTTTTAGAGTAAAGAAAAATAAATGTGCATTTAGTAACATATTTACTTTTTATTTTGAAGTACAAGATAAAAAAAAAACATTTAAATGTACCCAGTTTGGTTTCAGGATCATGGAGGTAAAAAATTGGAGTCTGGCTTTTATTGGACATTTTACCAAATTGCAGTGAAAGTTTTTGTGAAAGGATAGAAAAGAATGTTTAAAGCAGCAGAATCAACAGCTATGAGTGCAATATGTTTAAAATACTTTTTAACCTTTGTTATTTTATAACCATCTCCCTGCAGTTAATTTAATTCAACACTGCTTATAGATGCTAATTTCCATGCATTAGAACATCTATGCCCACCCATGTTCTAAATATTAACATTCATCATAGCCTTAGTATTCATCTTCCGTTAAATACAGCTCAAAAATATCCCTGATCTGGGGCCATCCACTGCCTTTATTTTTATTATTAAATCAGACTGAACAGAAAAGCACAGCTGTAACCCATTCCAAAGCAACACAGTTTCTCTGTATTATGGATAAAAGGTTTTGAGGGATCTGTTTTGCTAAATATTTAGTATGATGTAGTGGACCAGAGGTATTTAATGTGTTTGAGGCACACAAGTTGTAACTAGTTTACAAAAATGTAAATTGAACCGACAAAAAAAGTGTTACATTTCTTGCTTTTCTCCAGAAACAATTACATGGATGTCACAGCATCTCCTTTCATGCTACATAATTTACTATTCTGTATTTAGTACTCTAATATATTGTATTTTCTCTATGGACATGTGTATCAGTTGATGTCAGGAGCATCTTGTAGTTGAGTGCCGCCCTTAAGTATGCTGCTTCCCTGGGACTTCGTTTTTCTGCGTCAGAGCAGGTAGAAGGGGGGCCTGCATCACTAATGCAGAGAGTACAATGGCTCCCTACATTATAGAATGCATTTCTCAATTCTCATCATTCCAGTCCAAGTTATTTAGGGGCCAATTCATTAACTTCGAGTGAAGTATTCGAAGTAAAAAAACTTCGAATTTCAAAGTGTTTTTTGGGCTACTTTGACCTTCGACTGCGACTTCGAATCGAAGGATTCGAACTAAAAATCGTTCGACTATTCGATAGTCTAAGTACTGTCTCTTTAAGAAAAAACTTCTACCCCCTAGTTCGCCAGCTAAAAGCTACCGAACTCAATGTTAGCCTATGGGGAAGGTCCCCATAGGCTTGGCTAATTTTTTTTGATCGAAGGATAATCCTTCGATTGTTGGATTAAAATCCTTCGAATCGCTCGATTCGAAGGATTTAATCGTTCGATCGAACGATTATTCCTTTGATCGTTCGATCGCAGTTTTTGCGCAAAATCCTTCGACTTCGATATTCGAAGTCGAAGGATTTTCATTCCCAGTCTAATATCGAGGGTTAATTAACCCTCAATATTCGACCCTTGATGCATTTGCCCCTTAATGTTACACATTAGGAAATGGGAGTATAATATATAACAATTCAGATGCTGAGGAACTACAACTTGTGTTTCTCTGTGGTAGCTTGTTGGTGATGTGGAAAATATATGCCTTTTTTTGCAAAAAATCTGTGTTAAATAATCCTAATATAATATTACAGTAGATTGGTACAGGATTTATTTAAAAAAAATATCCCAAGAATTTAAATTAAGGCGTCAGACAACAGCAAAGCACAATAATATGCAGGGAGCAGAAAAACATATGGCATCCTGTAGGTGTAGATGAACTCTGGAAAGTGTCATAGGTTCAATCTGTGGGGCAAAAAAACATAAATTAAATAAGGAAACAATAGCATAACATGTTTGTACTTTTTAAAAATGACTCCTTGGAAGACCAGCCCTGGCTGATAAAAATGTCACACAAACAGGAATTCATGTTTTAGCATGTATTTGTGCTCTGTGCACTTGCCCCCTCGCCCAAGTCCATGGGATGCTGTAGTGTTTACTGCATGGTACATGTATGGGACCTGTTATCCAGAATGTTAGAGACCTGGGGTTTTCATAACATATCTTTACGTTATTTGGATAGTCATACTTTGTCTACTAGAAAATCATGTAAACATTAAATAAACCCAACAGGCTGGTTTTGTTTCCAATAAGGATTAATTATATCTTAATTTGGATCAAGTACAAGCTACTGTTTTATTATTACAGAGAAAAAGGAAATCATTTTTAAATATATGATTTATTTTGATAAAATTGAGTATATGGCAGACGACTCATGTAATTCCGAACTTTCTGGATAACGGACCTCATACCTGTATTACAAAATAAATGCATAATGGTTTTAGGCGAAAACTCTCTTCCCAGGGGTGTTTCGGGGGCTCCTTGTAGCAATACCTAATGAACTTTCAAAGAGTTACATGATTGCACTAATTGTGCACAGGAAGTGGAATTATTTTAGTGGTGTATTATTGTTTGGTGTCAGAAGGTGATGCTGTAAAAATATCTAAAAGGTATTAGTTTGTATTAAATGCTACAATTAAGCTATAAATACTATTTGTTTGTTTTTTTTAATCCAAAATGCTTCTCTTTGCATTTTATATTTGTGTCCTTCTCTTGCTGCATAGTATAAAACTTCTAACACTAGCTTTCTGAGTTAGGAGACATTATGACACTACACTAATGTAATATTGTAATATATTAGCTGTTACAATTTGCTACATTTAGTTGATACACTTCAATTTAGAACAGTTAAATAGTTGGTGACATCCCTCCCACAGCTGCTTTAAACATCAAAAAGTTCAAGGTTATTTGCAATTGCTATTGAAAGCAGCGTTTGCTTGTTGACTCCTTTTACAGACACAGAAAAAATTAAAAAACAAACACTGCTTTCAACAGCAAATACATTGTCGCGTAATATAAACCATTAAGAATGTTTGATGGGAAGGTTTGTATGTTCTTTAATTATGTATTAAAGAAAAAAAAAAGGTTTTTGGGGGGGTCCTTTTAACATCAGTCCCTGCCCTTGGAGCTTACAGTCTAAGGTTTCCATTGCATTCATTCATACACACTATGGTCAGTTTTATTAGGATCCAATTGAAAAAAAAAATACAGCTGCAGCACCTCTTAGTTGCAAAAGTAAAAAAACTGAATTTATTAGGTCGGACAACCAGGCAACGTTTAGGGTTCACTCTCGCTCTTTCTCAAGGCTTGAGAAAGGCAGAAAGTGAACCCAGAACATTGCCTGGCTGTCTGACCTAATAAATTACATTTTTCACTTTTCCAACTAAGAGGTGCTGCAGCTGTATTTGTTTTCCTGTATGTCTATGTAACCGCTGGTCAGAGTTTCTGGACTGCTTTGCAACCACTTCACAAGTTTATACAAGATGCTTAAAGCACACACAACTTTTACTACTTCATTAGGAACCAATGAACCTGCACATGTTATATCCCATTATGCTGTAAGAGTTTGGCCACTTTAATAACTCCATGCAACCGATAATTGTAATGAAATATGTATATCATAATTCCACATGGTTCTGATTTAGGCGGGACACATTCTTTCTGGCTGTGTCTGGGGAAGACTGAGCCATGGCCTAATTATTCCAACCTTTTAATATTAAAATGTTGGGACAATATCATAAGCCAAAAATAAGAATGAATTTGGTCTTTTTTTTTCCTACTATTCTTCTGTGCATATAGGCTAATTATCTAACAATGAAATGATTCAGGTTCATAGTCCTGCCTACAAATTACATTGTTCTGCAAAAATAAGACAGCGCAGCTCATAACATTTCTGTAAGATTGCAACTGAAATCAGATGCCTCCTACTCATACATACCATTTCTATGTTGTTTCCAAGTCAAAAAGAGGAACAGAAGCCCCAGAAAGAGGAACACAATGCCAATAGCAATAGCCAAGTAACAGAGAACATTTTCCAGTATCTCAGAGGGGGTCGGGTATTCTGAAACTGAAAACATAACCATTGTCAGCGAGGATTTAAAAGCAGTTACTGGTAAATCAAACAGCTACAGGTTCCTTAGACAGACATGTGGAAAGTGAGATTAAATACCCCATGCTCATAATCTGGAATTTAAACAAAAATACACGAGACCAATTTACAGACAAGAACTACACATAGGGGAGGAATTGTCAAAATGTGAGATTAGAACTCACCACAGAAAAATACCCTCACTTTCTTTTTAGTTAGTGAAAGTTAATTATTTGATATATACAATTCTACCACTCTTTATTCATTTCTGAGTTATTTGTGGTTGATTCTTTTGACAGATTCGTTGAATTCTGTTGTCACAACTCACTGTGGGAACACTGGGGATTACCACCATTTTTGGGGTGGTGGCAGTGTCCTACTGGCCCACCGGGATACCAGAAAAAAGTCCCGGTGGGCCCAGGTGTCAGTGGTCCTTCATGCTGCTAGACATTTGGCCTATTGCATGGCCATTCCCTATTTCTATGAGAACAAAGAGGCTAAATAGATGGAATAACAGATTATAGTATGTAAAGAAAAGAGACTAAGAGAATAGGAGAGAAAGAATAATAGTACTAAGACTGGGCCCCTTGTCTAAAATTAATTGGTGGGCCCCTGGTCAAAGGTTTTTAGGCTGGTCCCTGGTGTCCCAGTCCAACACTGGGTGGTGGTAGCTTCAAGGCTCATCAGCATCAGGAGCAACTGCACACAATTTACTGAGAGAGACAGGAACATCCATACAGAAGTGCATGGAGCATGTTTGGCCGTTACTACCTATAACAAGTGGCATTAATAGATGCAATATTTGCACCTATTTTAGAATGAACACACTTGTCATTGTGTACAGAAATGATCCTAAGTATGTTGTTGTTAAGCAGGATAATTATAGCACTAAGACATTGTTTGATGTATTGTGCATACTGAAGAAAAGAAAATATTTGATAAATTTGTATCTAGGTTTGGATTAACATCAACTGTAACAGGAAGAAGTGTGGAAGCAAAAGACAGAACTCTGTCTTTTAATTGGCTCATGTGACCTAACAAGTATGGTTTGTTTGGTTTGTTTGTGTGCACAGTGAATCATAGGGTGGACCCCGTGTCAATTTTCTAATTAGGATTACCCAATGGCACATACTACAAAAAAGTATATTATTATGAAAATTGTTTATTTACATTAATCAGGGTTTTACATATGAGCTGTTTTATGCAATATACAGACCTAAATTGTTCGGGAGGTATAGTTTTCCTTTAATGATTTACTGTAATTAGACACAGTGGCCTCTCTTGCAACTCACTCGGCCCATAGATAGACCCCTTCTTTTTTCAGCATGATAAGATAAAGGTTCTTACCCCAGTATGCAACAGCTGTAGTGCTTCCCTCTTGAGCATTACATGTATAGCTGTCTGTATACGTCGGAGTGATATTGAGGTAGGAGAAGGTCTGGTACTCGATATTGCTCAAGGCAAAATAACCTGTATAGCTGATTCCTTCTGTCAACAAAATGCCATTCTTCCTCCAGGTGATGTTCAGGTCAGGAGGAATTATATTACTGATAAAACAAACCAGAGTGTTTGGCTTCCCTATGGTAAGTGGATGTAATGTAAAAACTTTTATATCCAATATCCCTAAAAGAAAAACATATGATAGTTGTAGCATGGTCCCAAGATTCAACTTAAAAAAAAGTTAGACATGCTAGAATGTTCATCAGTTATAAACCTTTTACTTGAGGTTACCTTGCTATATAATAACTTGCCAGGTATAGTGGGAAAAGACTTCTTTATGGACACTACAAGGCCCAAGAGGTAGATTTATTTTTACTTAGGCATCAAGTTCGGAGGACGTGGAGGAAAAAACAGAAGTGAGTTTTTTAACTCAGGTTTTTAGACATCCACATATATAACTTTTATTTTTTTTTTTGAACAAACAGGATCTTAGGAAAAATGCCCTTGTTAAAAAAAAAAAAGTGTAATTGATGCAAGTGAATTAAAGAACTTGCTTCCGTTTTTTCCCTGAGTGTCCTCTGAACCTGATGCTAGACTAGAAATACATTTTTTGGTATCAGTCTGGTTTATGCTTTGCACTGGGTAAAGAATATTTTCAAGTGCAGTTCTTAATTATGCAGGTTATTGGTGTGTGAGCTGACATTCTTGCACTCTTGCTGAGTACAACACAAAGTAAAGACCCATGTAATAATGCTGTAAAAATGTTAAAATTAGTGATGGGCGAATAAATAAAAAGCCACACTAGTTGAAATGCCAAATAGAAAATTCATGCTCCTTGTCACTTAACACAAAGTTTAAATTTTATGTGACCTATTAATATGAAGTGACTTATAGAAAAAGCAATGATGCTTAAATAGTTGGAAAACATGCTGCATTGTTGTGAAAAAATATGGGGAATTGCACCAGTTTTTTTTTGTTTGCACTCAGTACTTAGTAAATGAAGCCCACTATACTTATTTTTTTGCGAAGCAAAACACCACACTAGTTAAAATGGCAAATAGAAATTTCATGCTCCTTGTCACTTAACACAAAGTTTCAATTTTATGAGACCTATTAATGTGAAGTGACATATAAAAAAAGCAATGATGCTTCAATAGTTGGAAAACATGCTGCCTTGTTGTGAAAAAAATATGGGGAATTGGACCAGGTTGTTTGTTTTTTGCACTCAGTACTTTGCGATGAAAGAACTATAAACAGATGAATAAATGTAAAGGAAGGAGATTGGCATTGCTACATTGCAAAACGGAGGTGACTTCTAACTAGGGCACTTCCTGCAATTCATAGTTATGAATGCAAATTGTTATGTTTATTACCATACAATGCAGCATTTTAGTTAGCATCGACCTTGGTAAATTGCATGCAAATTGTGGCAGACATTATTTTCCCTAAACATGAGTTGGGATCACATCACTTCCGTTTAATGGTATGAAGCAACCCACTAAAGGAAACCTGGAATTACCTGTAGGTCCAGGGTAATGTTAATTCCAGGCTTTCCTTGCCTCAATGTGTACATGCTTAAATAATCAAAGCAGAGTGAAGAGATCACTAATTGCAATAGTGTATACTGAAAGGTAAAAATATTTATGAACTGTGGTGAGGCACACTGAATTTTGCATATTTTTCCATGTCTGTTTGGGTTTCCCCCAAAAAAACAATACAATAGTAGCTGTGATTGATATATGCATAGGTATATTCATGTACTGAGAGTTTAAAACATTCTCATGCTGACCTTTAGTCTCTGGTGTAATGTTCACAACAGCTTGGGTAAAGTTTTGCATGGCCTCTGTGCACAACTGTATATCAAACGCCAGGTCCGAAGAATTGGAGAAAACATCCTGGTTGGCCCATTTCTTTAAGTTTGGGATACGAGGTACAACGGATTTATCTGCAAAATTGTACTGGAACATCTGCTCTTCGTCAAACATTTTCAACAGTACTGGGGATGGGGACTGTGGCTGACAAAACAGGACCTGTTTCAGGGAATGGTCTGCAAAAAGAAAGTGTGACAACCAGCAAATATAACGTTTTCTGTAAACAGAGGGGAGAAAGAGAGGGCGAAGAAACCCAGCATCCATACACACACCTTCCATACCTGATGTTTCAGTCTTTTAACTCATTATTCCCGGTGCAGATTCTGAACTGTCACAATTTGCTACATTAGTTGATACATTTCTCAGCATCATCTGTGAAATATAAGCAACTATTGTATGTTTTTTTGTATCCTGAAAAACATGTCTGAGATAGCTCACCAGAAATAAAAACATTTTACAATTACTTTCTATTTCAGAACATTTTTCTTATATTGAAGCTTAAAGTTTACTTTTTCATCTGCTTATGTCTTTCTGACTTTCTGACTTATGGGGTTATGTAATAAAAGGCACTAAGTTTGCCCAGGAGCAGTAACCCATAGCAACCAATCAGCAGGCAGCATTTATTAGCCACCTGTTTAAATGCAAGAATCTTATAGGTTGTCATGGGTTACTGCTCCTGGGCAAACTTAGTGCCTTATATAACATATGGTCGAAAGTGACTTACTGACTCTGTAACTGTTCTAAATTGAAATGTAGTTGATACATTTCTTATCTTTGGCCCTGCTGAACAGAATCCCTGATTTTCATTAAAGGCAACTGTTAAAATTGATAAAATAGTTGCTGATATTCCATAGATGCTGCTGAAACACCGGAGACAACTTTAAACTTCAATTTTTCAATTATCATATTTAAAAAATTATATTTATTAAAAAATAAAAAATGGAAAGCAATTGAAAAAAAGTTTTTATATCTGTTGGACAATATGCAAATAACTGAACTGAAAGGAAGGAAAGTGAACAATCCCTTTTCAAAAATACAAAATAGAACGCAATTGAATACATCTTTATTTCTGATGCACTAACCATAAACAACTGAACAAAAAAGTGTTAGGTGCACATCCAATTGAAATATTGAAAAAAGGTTTTACTTAGTGTCCTTTAAAGGAGTACTAAAGCCTAACTAAAGGAGTTTAGAAATGCCCAACAAAACCATAGTCCCTTTAGCAGGGAAGATCTGTGATTCCAAAGATGCCCCATTAGCTCCCTTTCTTCTTTTCTTCTAATTCACTGCACATGCTCTGTGCTGTTGCCACTTACTGAGCTTAGGGACCAACTCACAATATACAGTACACATAGAATAGAAAAGTCACAATATAAGGCTGATTAGTAATTAATACTTATAATAATTACATGACAGCACAGAATCCAGTTCAAATAGCATCATAATTTAATAATCAGCCCTTTAGCATCAGCTTATATTACAGGTAAACATCTTTTTCTGATTGATAATTTGAGATGACCCCTAAGTTCAGCTTATCAACAGCTGCACAGAGCCCACTGAGCATGTGAGTGTCACAGACACTTTCCAAGATGGTGATCCTCTGTCCCAAGTTTGATGTCCTGGATCATTGCTGCTAATGAGAAGCTGAAACTTTAGGCTGGTGCAATAAGTTCAGTATATAAAATATGGCATTTTTAGCCATACTGATTTTCAGGGTTTAATTATCCTTTAAGTTATGATGATCTACTATTTACTGAGTAGCTAATACACCTGGAGGAGAAATACCTGTGGACTTGTTACAAGTGTCAGACCCAGAGACCAGAAAAACAAATGCTGTTTTCCATTTAAATTACATTTACAAATAACCTTAATACCATAAAATATATTGGTTTAAAGATATTGGAATGTTTCTTAGAATAATGTTTGCTTTAATTGTGCAAAAGACCACCGGCCCTCTCGACTGGATGCAGTCTTCCACAGATTTATTTAATTAATGCCATTTTAAAAAGTTGGAATGTTATAAGAACTACTGGTTTTTCTTTGTCACACATTCCTAGAGGTGTCACAATATAAACAATGTGCTGTTATATTGAGGTTATGTTTTATTTATATTACTTTCCAGAAAGCATTGACTTGCTATTTAACAGACTACAAAACAAGCCTCCATTATTTTCAATATTTACCCTGCTCATCCCCCCATGCTATCAATGGGAATGTCTTCAGCATCAGTATCCAAAAACTCCATTTGATCCAAACAGCCATGTGGGGAGGCCTTGTAATACACAGCGCAGGCCGTCACTGGAATCACAGAACATACTGTTAGAATGGTATAATCCACTTTTTGACACAATAGGATTCAGCATAGACTTACCTAAAATCAGCTCCAGGAGTACTGGGTTATTAACGTCTTAATTTATATTAATTCTTGCATTCAGAATATCAATTAATGGGAACTCCAGCAAGTCTATGTCCATAGCTTTCAGAATAATGCTGTAAGATCCAGGATCATGCTATAAATATATATATTCTGGGACTGTAGGCAGTTGTATGAAGAGATATATGTCCATCAGTCTCTGCATTCATTAGTAGTTAAATGCTCAGGGGCTTTCATAACCTCTTTGCTTTTGAGTTCCTATAAGTCAGGTGGTTTGCGGAGTCCTTCTATACAGTCATCTTTCAGTCTATGGTGGAGACACAAAGTTGAACATGAGTATAATTATAGTCCACATTAAATCACCTGAACTGTCTGTAAGAGGAATACGTATTCAATAGCAGCTCAGTTCCTTGTTTACTCCCTATAGCAAATCTCCGTCTAGATGACATCATTTGTTGCTAAGCAGAGTCTTTTCCTTTCAGCTAATAATAAAAAGCGTTTCCCAGAGCTGTAACTGGACTCTTTCTGAAACCAACAGTAACCCTTTTTACATCAATTCATGGGTTTTGAGAAACACACACTTTTTATGTTGCCAACTTTTGCTAATGCAGAAACCAGTTCTTAGAAAACCAAGGGTGTTTATAAACATCACATTTTGAGCGATGGTTTAATAGCACTAATCCAAGTTGTTTAAAGGAGAACCAAACCCTAAATTATAAAAACCCCTACCCCCCTAGACTACATAGACCCCCTCCCTGATCCCCCCCAACCTAGGTGTTACCCCAGTAAATGCCCCTTCCTCTTTACTTACCCTTCCGTGCTGATTCTGTGCAGCAGAGTTCAAGGGCGCCATCTTCTTTTCTTCGGTAATCTTCGGGTCTTCTTCCGGTGCTTTCAGCGCATGCGCAGTTTTTGCGAACCTGAACATTGCTCTAACTGCGCATGCGCCAATACGACGATCCCATACCTCCCAACTGTCCCTTTTTCGGAGGGACAGTCCCTCTTTTGACAGCTCAACCCGCAGTCCCTCATTTGTACTGGAAAGTCCCTCTTTTCTATGCACTGAATAGCCAGAAAAAGAAACAAAGTTTCGCACGGAAGTGAAAAATACATCTTCCAACTTACTGTTTTATACAAGAATTTTAAGCAAGTATTTATTCATAAAGCACCAATTTAGTGTGCAGTGTTTTAAAGAGATACTGCATACCACCCAACATTTTGGAAATAAAAAAAGGGACAAAAAAGTTGGTGCACGTAGCACCGCAAAATGTTTTTGATCACGCCCGTTTTTGTGGCCACACCCTCTAATTACATTACATTTTACAAAATTTGGCAGGTTATAAAAGTTTGAACATATTTCTGTGTTTTTTTTCAGGTACTACAGTTTTGCTAATTAAGGTGAATTGCCCTTTAGGGTAAGGCCAGACAAGGAGATTTTGTCGCCTAGCGTTTTTTCCCCATAGGCTACAGCGCAAAATCAGTGAGGCAACTTTGGGCGACTATTGTGTGCATTAGCGCAGGCGATTTTGCGCTGTAGTCTATGGGGAAAAAACGCTGAGGCAGTTCGGGGAGATAGTCGCGCAAAAGACGTGGCGATAAGTCGCTAGGCGACAAAACCTCCCTGAATCTCCTTGTCTGGCCTTACCCTAAATTAAGCTGTGAGTCTAACTTCTCCCCAGAGACCTGTTATCTTATATTGTTACAGTTACTTATTTGCTTATCTGGAAATTGTTACAAATGTATCTTATCTGAAGCTGTAGCTGTTCTGGGCTCTCTGCCAAAAGCCAATTAAGTTAAGCTGGCCATAGACGTGCAGATTTACCTTCATATCGGACGAACAATCGGATGTCCCAATCTCTTGACCTGCCACTAACCTTTCAGATCAAATAAAGTAGTAAAAGAACAGATCAGCCGATGTTATGCCCCTACAGCAATCGTACGAAAGTTTATGTCCGACAAAGCTGGTGACAGCGGTCAGTGGTCTCTCACTGAAAATAGTCAGATCGGCAATACATGCAGAGATATTATCGGCAGCTGACAGAAATCTTCTAACCTGTCCGATCGACTGAACGACCGACCGGCATGGCACGACAACTGTCGGGACACTCCACACACGGTCCAAAAATCGTACGAAATGAGGATTCGTACGATCGGATCTTTGTGTCTATGGCCAGCTTTAGAAACTTTGTTTCTTTTTCTGGCTGTTCAGTGCAGAGAAAAATGGGACTTTCCAGTACAAACGAGGAACTGCAGGTTGTGCTGTCAAAAGAGGGACTGTCCCTCTAAAAACGGGACAGTTGTCAGTATGATCGCTGACACCAGAAAATAATCTTTTTTTATATCTAACATAAAATTGTCTTTTACTATTTGTAATGTAGACATAAAAGTATTTGCCTGATGCTTTTACATTACCTTTCTTACCCCCATGTGCCTCTATGAGGGGGCTGCCATATTTGTGAAGCAGGAGACCGTTAGCATTAGAAACTCTAGGGGGCCCATTTACTTCGTTCAAGTGAAGGAATAGAATAAAAAAAACTTTGAATTTCGAATGTTTTTATTGGCTACTTCGACCATCGAATGGGATACTTCGACCTTCAACTACGACTTTGACTTCGAATCAAACTAAAAATCGTTCGACTATTCGACCCTCGATATTCGACCATAAGTAAATTTGCCCCTAAGTGACAGGTTAAGAAGGGACAGTCAGGTTGGCAAAACAGTCAGGTTAAGGAACTTCAAGTAACAATTACTTACAAAAGCAGAACTATCAGTAAAAAACGATCAACATGACCTATAGGTAACTTGATTTACTAAGGGTCGAAGTGAATTCGAGGTAATTTTAGAAGTAAAAAAATTCAAAATTCTAAGTAATTTTTTGGATACTTCGACCATCGAATAGGATACTACGACTTCGAATTTACTTTGACTTCGATTCGAAGTAAAAATCGTTCGACTATTCGACCATTCGATAATCGAAGTACTGCCTCTTTAAAAACGACCACGATCGGAATACAATCATACGATGAATAAAATCGGAATACGATCGTACGATTAATAAAATCCTTAATAAAAGTTGCTAGGGCCAAAATTAGCCTAGTAACCATGCATTGATTCAAATGAGCAACTGAATATGAATAGTAGAGGATTATATGGAAAGATAATAAAAAGTAGCAATAACCATAAGGGGCAGATTTATCAAGGGTCGAATTTCAAAGTGAAAAATACTTCGAAATTCGACCATCGAATTGAAATACTTTGAATATCGAAGACAAAGTATTTTTTACCGAATTTGTCCATCGAACTATCGAAGTAAAATCGTTTGAATGATTTTAGCGTACGATCAAACGATTTTACTTCGATGTGTGAAGACCTAGAAAAATGGTCTAGAAGGTCCCCATAGGCTAACATCGCACTTTGGCAGGTTTAATTTGGCAAAATATTGAACTCAAAGTTTTTTTAAAGAGACAGTACTTTGATTATCGAATATTCAAACTATTTTACTTCGAATCGAATTCAAAGTTGTAGTATCCTGTTCGATGGTCGAAGTATACAAAAAATTACTTTAAATTTCGAATTTTTTAACTTCAAAAATTCCCTCGAATTCACTTCGACCCTTGATAAATCTGCCCCTAGATGTGTAGCCTTACAGAGCGTTTAGATGGGGTCAATGACCCACATTTGAAATATGTATATATCAGAGTCAGAAGAAGGAGGCAAATAATTAAAAATGTATAAAAATGAAGGCCTATTAAAAAGTATTAGTGATTATATAACATACTAAAACATAATTTAAAGGTGAACCACCCCTTTAAAGGAGAAGGAAAGCTACGGAGGCATTTTATTGCCAATAGATAGGCTGCAATAGTGCAAGCTAGAATGCTATATTTATTCTGTAGAATGTTTTACCATACCTGAGTAAAAATCTCTAGAAACTCTCTGTTTGTTTAGGATAGTAGCTGCAGTATTAACATGGTGTGACATCACTTCCTGCCTGAGTCTCTCCCTGCTCTGGGCTCAGATTACAGTAGAGAAGGAAGGGGGTGGGGGGAGAGGAGCAAACTGAGCATGCTCTTGCCCAGGGCAATGAGGTTTAAGCTGAAGGCAGGAAGTCTGATACAGAAGCCCATGTGTACACAATAGAAGGAAAGAAATGCTGTGTTTCTTTTGACAGGGGACTCAGAGCAGCATTACTTTAGGGGTTTACTGGTATATTTAGATGGACCTTTCTGATAAGGCTTACTTAGTTTTAACCTTTCCTTCTCCTTTAAGCAACAAATGCCTAAGATAATATGTGGCTTTACTTGTGTGTACCTTTATTTTCTGAAATTCTTGCCCATGGGCACACTAAGAACGTGGAATAGGTATGTGACAAATGCATTCAGGTTTACATACATATTTATGTATTTATTTGTAGTCAACCATACAAGAATATAGATACAGTTGTGCATACAAGTTTGTGAACCATTTAAAATGTTCTATATTTTTATATGAATTTGACCTAAAACATCATCTGATTTTCAAACAAGTCCTAAAATTAGATGAAGAAAATCTAGTTAAACAAATGAAACAATAATTATTATATTTGGTCATGTATTTATTGAAAAAAATTGTCCAGTGACATATCTGTGTCAGTGCCGTAACTAGATATTACAGGCCCCACAGCAAATTATTTTTCAGGCCCCCAAAAGTTGACCTGTGTTACCAACATTTATTGAAATTGTATATGAATTAAGGCCTTGTGGGGCCCCTATACCATATGGGCCTCCCTGCAGTCACAGCGTCTGCTTCCTCTGTAAATTACATCCCTGATCTGGTATGTGGCAAAAGTAAGTAAATCCTTAGATTTATCATCCTAGTGTTTTTAGTCACTGGGATGACAGTCAGGTGTGAGTGAAAGACCCTGTTTTATTTAAAGAATGGGCATCCAGCAAAGCCTGATCACACGTACAGTACAACACATTTGTGGATGTGTATCATGGCTTGAGGCATCTTAGGAGGTCAGAAGACGAGTTATTGAAGCCCATAAAGCTGGAAAGGTTACAAGACTTTCTCTAAAGAGTTTGGACTCCAGTCTCCACCGATCAACAGTCAGACAAATTGTGTATAAATGGAGGGAATTCAAGACTGGTGTAAATTTATACAGAAGATAACTGCAATTGCAAGGCATCTAATAGTCCAAAAGTTACAAAGGAACTCAGGGTAAAGTCTCAGCAACTGAAGACCTGTCTCACATTGACAAATGTTGAACAATGAACAGCAATGGTGTGTATGGCAGAGTAGCAAAAAGAAAGCCACTGTTCCCCACCAAAAATATTGCTGACCATCTATCATGTGGACAAACCAGAAGGATACTGGAAGAATGTTTTGCGGATGCATGAAGTCAATATAGCATGTTTTGGCTTAAATGAGGAGTGTTAAGTTTGGAGAAGGAAAAATACTGCATTCCAGCATAAGAAAATTATCTGTGAAACTTGGTGGTAGGAGTGGTCTGGTTTGGGCCTGTTTTGTTGCATCTGGGCTTGAATGGCACGCCATCATTGATGGAATAGTGAACTCTAAACTATACCAGAGAATTCTAAAGGAAAATTTCAAGACATCTGTGTAACGTAAGGTATTCCTGAACCCAGAGGGGCAAATTTACTTAAGGTCGGTTAATTAACCCTCGATATTCGACTGCTGAATTGAAATCCTTCGAATATCGAAGTAAAAGGATTTACCGCAATTCGTTCAATTCGAAGGATTTTAATCCATTGATCGAACGATTTTTCTTCGACCAAAAAAAGATAGCAAAGCCTACGGGGACCTTCCCCATAGGCTAACATTGACTTCGGTAGGTTTTAGGTGGCGAACTAGGGGGTTGAAGTATTTTTTTAAAGAGACAGTACTTTGACTATCGAATGGTCGAATAGTCGAACGATTTTTAGTTTGAATCGTTCGTTTCGAAGTCGTAGTCGAAGGTCGAAGTAGCCCATTCTATGGTCGAAGTAGCCAAAAAAACCATTTGAAATTCAATGTTTTTTTTTCCTCTATTCCTTCACTCTAGCTAAGTAAATGGGCCCCCAAGATCCCAGTCACGGCTCAACCCAATAACAGCCGCCTTTCACTTCAGGAGCAGCCCTCCACTAGGTATTAAAGGGGACCCATCACCAAAAAGAATTATTCAAAATCCTATTTTATCACATCAGTCAAGCAAAATTAACTTTAATTACACTATATAAATTATTTGAATCTTGTTTACTTCAGTTTTGGAAATAATAATTACAGCAAGCAGGCAGGAGCCATTTTGTACACAGTGTTGTACACACTGTTATTAAGACAAGCCTTGCATCATCTCAGAATCTTGTTTGTGCACAAGAATGGGGGACCTGATGTCCATCCTCATGCCCTGGCTACACAATTAAATGGTGAAGAGAACGCGGGAATGTGTGGAGAGCAGTGACATCTAGGAAGTTCTTGTCTGTAATTGTCAATGAGGGGCAAGTTATTTTTCGTCTAACTATAGTCTGCCTAACTCCTAGTTGTTCCAGAGGAAGCCAAAAAAAAAAACATTTGAAGCCTCTCCGATTGCCTCAGAGGGGGAAGAAAATCCTTCCTTACTCCAAGATGGCAATCGGACTAGTCCCTGGATCAACTTGTACTTTAAACTATCTTCCATAACCCTGCATTCCCTCACTAAAAAGCCACACAACCCCTTCTTAAAGCTATCTAATGTATTAGCCTGTACGACTGATCCAGGGAGAGAATTCCACATCTTCACAGCTCTCACTGTAAAACACCCCTTCCAAATATTTAGACGGAACTTCCTTTCTTCCTTTGTTCTAATGGGTGACCTTGTGTCTGCTGGAAAGACCTACTGGTAAATAAAGAATTCAAGAGATTATTATATGATCCCCTTATATACAGTATTTATACATAGTTATTATAGCACTCCTTAAGTGCCTCTTCTACAGCATGAACAGCCCCAACTCAGCCAGTCATAAATTGTTTTTACATTTTCTATGGGGCCCCTGACCATCTATGGTTTATTTCATTGTAAGGGGGGGGCTGTCCACCAATTTTTTAAAAAAAATCTATGGGGTCCCTGACCACCAATGATTTTTTTTATCTGTAAGGGGGACCAGGCCACTAGTGTTCATGTTTTAGCGCCCCTGTTTATGTGGCTTTTTTAACTTGTAGGGTGGGGTGTCTGGCTACCAGTGAAGTTTTTTAAAACTTTTATGGGGATCCCTGACTAATTTTTTTTTTTACTTGTAGGGGGCCTAGGTTGTAGGGGGGTTGCTGGCCATCAGTAAAGATTTTTAAACTTTTATGGGGGCCCCTGACCACCAATTGTTTTTTTTAACTTGTAGGTGAGACCCCAGCCACCAATGGGTCTTTAGTGTTCATGTTGTAGCGCCCATGTGTGTGTGGCTCTTTTACTGTAGTATGGGGGTGTGTGGGGGGCTGGGGCCTGTTGGGGGTGATGGGGCCCAGAATTTATTTTTCATACAGTGCCCTGTGATTTCTGATGGCAGCCCTGCTGCCACACTGCATGTAAAAAACAGCATAGATAGATAAAATATATAGGTAATGTATTATCAATCGAAAGTATTTACAGTGAGTTACAGTCATCCAGATGGAAAGGTATTTTCCCCACCCCCTGCCATCAGTCTTATAAGAGGCAGTTAGTTGGCAAAGGAACATATTCAGTTAATGAGAATTGGCTGTGGTCAGACCGCAGCCACCCACAGCAAGAGTACTTCAGAAAGACCTCACGCTTAGGCATACTTCCCAACTGTCCTGTTTTTAGAGGGACAGTCCCTCTTTTGACAGCTCAAAGCACAGTCCCTCCTTTGTACTGGAAAGTACGTTTTTTCTCTGCACTGAACAGCCAGAAAAAGACACAAAGTTTGTAACTTAATTGGCTTTTGGCAGAGAGCCCAAAACAGCCACAGCAGCAGATAAGATACGTTTGTAACAATTTCGCGATAAGCAAATAAGTAACAATATAAGATAACAATATAAGATAGCAGGTCCCTTGGGAGAAGTTAGACTCACAGCTTAAAGGACAATTCACCTTCATTAGCAAAACTGTAATAACTGAAAAAAACGACAGAAATATATTTAAACTTTCATAACCTGCCAAATTTTGTAAAATTAACATGGTAATTAGGGGGTGTGACCACAGAAATGGGCCTGGTCCAAAAAATGCCGCACTACACTTGCCAACTTTTTTGTCCCTTTTTTTATTTCCAAAATGTTGAGAGATATGTATAGGACCTGTGTTTATAGGATGTTCACACTGTGGCTGCAATATAAATGCACTATGTTCTAAAAACTGACAATTGTTGCCATGTTATCAGAATGAGGAGGGGGAAGGCACCTGCAGATATGTGAGGTTGGAAGCCCTGCAAGTATGTTATTGGAGTGGGGAGGGCTGGCAGCACCAATGAGCATGTTACTGGAATGGGAGTCTGAAAGAGTACTAACCTGCAACATTTTACTCAAGTGGAGAAGAGAATTAAAGGGGAACTCCACAAAAACCATAACTTAAGTTTTTTAAAAAGTAAACATAATTTCAAGCAATTTTGCAATATACATCAATTAAAAAATATGCAGACTTTTTATGATTTTTAATGGTTTGGAACAGTTCCCTAAGCCTAGCCCTCTGCACTCCTGCTGATCTCTCTGACTACTTTGCTGAGCTGGCTGACTACTGATACTTTGTATCAACAACCAGCTATCCTTAGCCTGCATCCTCCAAACCCCACAATTCCCTGCACATGTGATTTCAAAAAGGAATGGAATATCACAGTGCAATGCATTGTGGTTTATGTAGTTCCTGCATGCTGTCTGTAAGCTGTGGATAAGTTGTTACAATTTGTAACATCAGTGTTTAGTCCCTCCTTCACTGCCATTATTTCAAATGATGCAGAAAGAGATGAACTGTTAAACAGCTGGATTTCAGCATAGAAAATGGCATTTATTCATACTTTTTGAAAAAACAGGTAACTGTGATGGGTATATTAGGGGATTCTGTGTTATGTGGGCCTCTTTATCAAATTATGGTTTGGAAGCCGAAGTTCTCCGTTAAATTGTGAGCTCCACTGGGGCAGTAAAGATGTGTAATTTCTATAGTCCAAATAAAGAATAAAGAAATATAGTAATGATATATAGTAATGATACCATAGCTACTTTTTGGAGCCAGGGTGCTGTGATACTGACATCTTGTGGCCGCTGTATATCAGTTTACACCAGTTTTTCCACTTGCACTGTTTATTTTCGCATTTCTCCACTCAGGCCTCACCTGGTGACTTCACAGTTAAGAAACACTTATGTATTGCATGTTATCTAATTTTCACCTATTTCTTCTATTTTGCCCGTGTACTGTTGGTTTGTATAAGCAAGTATGTTAATACACAGAGACATAAATATTTAATGCACTTTAACTGATTATGAAGCTTGCATGTGCTCGAAGGCATAAGTACAATGGGATAAAGGTATTGCTGTCAAGCCCACCTGGAACTGAGAGTGCCCCATGGGTGTAAAAAAGATATCTTTCCTTACAGCAGAAAAATAAAGCTGGAGTATGAATGGATCAACTACAGTGGCAGGCAGGGAAGCTTCGCCAATGAGGTGAGTTGAGGCTCTCGCCTCAGACGGCAGTGCCCCACTAGTTACCAAGGGCGGCAAAAATTCTGCCCCCCACAAGTTATAAAAGTCATTGATCAGGGCCCCCCTGCAAGTAAAAAAAAATTGATGGCCTGCCTCCCTCCCCCTGCAAGTTATAAAAAGCCATAGATCAGGACTAGCATTACAAATTTACCGTCAATGTATTAGCCGATAAATTTGAAATCCCTATTGTTCTGCCCCTGGCCCATCTCAGATCCGCCCCTCTCCCCACTCCCCTACTCACCAAAACCAAGTGCTGCAGTCCCCCCTGAAATGTCAAAATCTTGCCCCTGAAATGGCACAACTCCGCCCCACTCTGGCCCGCCCCCCACCTCTACATCACCGGCCAGTAGGGCCAGATTTAAAAGGTGGCAACCCTAATTAGGACCCCCCCTGCAAGTAAAAAAAAATTGATGGCCTGTGGCCCCCCCACAAGTTCTAAAAAACCATTGATCAGGGCCCCCCATGCAAGTAAAAAAAAATGATGACCGAGCCCCCCCCCCTGTCAGCTTGCTGCAAAGTTTAGAAGAGAAGACGGGAGCTCCGGAGCTAGAATTATGTTTCTCCTATTTGTACCCTAATTGGTCAATTAAGTTAAGTCCCGGTGACATTGGGGATTGGATAGGCTGGAGGGGAAGTTCGTACTTCACCCATCCAATCCCTGTACAGTTTTACCAGGACTTATACTTAAACAACCAATGTGGGTACACCGAAGCTCCCGTCTTCTAAACTTTGCAGCAGGCTGACAGTAGGGGGGCCCCCTAACACACAAAAATCAGTGGGCCTGAGACAACTGTCCACCCTGTGCCACCCTGATGACGGCCTTGATGGCCTGCGTTGCCCCCAATCTCGTCCCTTCCTGTCCCACAACTACAGAATAGGTACATGGGGGGCCGGAGGGGGGGTTGCGAACAGGGCCAGGCCAAGCGACCGGGTGCCCTAGGCAACCCGGCCGGCCGGCCCACTACCCCCTGACCATGACTGTGTGCATGCGCACAGGGCTGTATTTAGGTCCGATGCCACCCTAAGCATCGGACATGAACATGCCCCTACGAAAAAGATAGGCACCCCGTGCCACTTAGGCACAGGCCCTCGGGGGCCTACATATATATATATACGGCCCTGCATGGGCAGTAACAGAGGGGCGAGTGAAGTATGGGAGGGTAGGATGGGAGAGTGAAGGAGTGGAGGAAGGGGGAGGGAAGGTGAAGGAGGGGAGGGAGTTGAGAATGAAGGAAAGGGGAGGGGGTTGCTAGAGAGGGCTATATGTATAATATAGTTCAGAAGGACCAGCACTCCTTATACTGTGAAACAAACTTCTTTATTCAAACATACGTATCCAATGTTTCGGCCCACATTAGGGCCTTTATCAAGGACACACCCACATTGGTTCAGAAACACAGGAGATAAGATAGGTTTTTAAATTTCCTGTGCGCAAATCCCCATTGCTGCGGTCCCGATGATGACAAATTTTGCAAATAAAGGTGAAGGGACAGGGGCCGCAGCTGGCCTAGGGTGCCCGCTATGTAAATCCGATCCTGCTATCACAGCTCATAAAAATGGATGTATTGCATTTAAAGAAATATTATTGTTGCTATACCTATATTTTTAACTTCATGTGTCGGCCAAGTGGTATCTAAGCCATTGGTAGCAAGTACAGTGCTCTTTGCTTCCCCAAGCTCTCTGCGGGGTCACTACCTTGACTAAACCTTGACCTGCTGTTGTAAATAAGACTTAAGGAGTAACTGACAAGCAGGGGTAAACTACAACAAATTCTGTAAATAAACATGATTTCAGGGCACATTTATGACCCAAAGTCCAGTTGCATGAAAAAAACATCTTGTTCATTAAAGGAATATGCTTAAGAAATGGGTACAAATCATTCTCCCACCAAACGCCAAAAACAACACCAACTAGAAAAGACAGTGACTGCATCTGAAATTGAATTTTGCAAACTGCATTCATAAATTTCTCCTTTTGTCTACAATGCACTTTGGCCTCCACCTATACCTCTGTAACGGGCCCGAAGGCACAGTAATAGTGTAGACCAAAGAGGAGACCAGACCAAGTTCGAGGTACAAGAGGGTTTATCCAAAGAATCGTCAAAATACAGGCAAAAAGGTTAGACCAGGCAGAAGACAAGCAAAATCGAAGAACAGGCAGGAATCGGTACACAGGAATCAAGAATAGACAATAACACCCAGGAACTCTGTAACAGGAACCTATAGTTGGGCAAGGACTGGCAGGGGAAGTACGTTTAAATAGTCTCTGGGTTGGCGCCAAATTTTGACGCGCTTGCGTCAGACACAGACGCCAGCGTCCCCACGCTGACGTCTTGACGCCGGCGCCCGATTCTGACGCCGGCGTCCGTTCCGTCGCCGACGACCAATCCTGGAGTAGGAACGAGGTGAGGTCATAGACCTGTGCCCAGCAGGAGCCATGTGGTGAAGCAGGCGGTCGCCATCTTGGACGCCATCTTGAAGACCAGAGGTAGATTCCATTACAATCTCCTAGCAATGGGCGGTCGGATATGGATTGGGGAAGCCCATCGGAAGGCCCCATACACGGGCCAATAAGCTGTCTCTGTCGGCAGCTTTTATCAGCCCTTGTATGGCCACCTTTAAGCTCAGGCTCAAATCCAACCAATGTGTGTAGTGACAGCAGGGGTGCACCTGCCATGAGGCAAGGTCAGAACCTTGCCTCAGGCTACATTGGCCTGCAAGTTACTAGGGAAAAGCCACTCCTAGTAACTTTAAGAGACAAATTACTGGATTTTAAACCTGGACCCCCTACAGCACAATATAGATAAGAGCAGTGGGGAGGGAGGGCGGCAACACAGGAGTCACCTCAGGGCAGCTTAGAGGCCAGAATAGGTGCCCAAGTCAATACTACTTGGTCAACGCCCTGCTCTCCAATGCACCTCCACCACCATGTTCACTCACCCACTGCTGGTTTCCACCTTTTTCACTTCCCTGCTATTTCTGCGTCTCTTCTCCTACCCCTAGTTCTGACACTGATTAAAAACGGATTGCTTAACAGTACTGGTTCTCACTACTTTGAATTTGCTGTAGGTATACATTGCTTTATTGCCCCACTAAACACTTAGCGACCTATTTGCCATACTGTGTAAACGATTAATGCTAAAAAAAGCTGTGTAATAAATGACAAATTTATCAAGGTGTGTGTTTTGTTTTACGCCACCAGAACACTGGATCTGACGCCATTATATTACACCACTTTAGACCTTGCATAATTCATGGGGAAAATTAAAGCAGCAATTACTTCCATTTACAAAGTGGAAGGCATTTGCTAAAAATCAATACACAGCTTGATACATACATTGTTTTCCACAGAGTGATGCCTGGTGATGTGGTGTATTTTGTCACCTTTTTTTTTTACACAGCATGATAAATAGGTCCCTTTATACCCTGGTAAAGAAAGCCTTAGCTATTATGTTGAGAAGAATTTTACAACATTGTGGCATGCATAAAAGTTTACATCAATATGGGGACCACCAAATAACTAGATAATAAAGATAAGTTGTAATTTATAATTGCTTAGAAAGTGCAAAAAGAGACACAGGACTATGAGCTTCCTTTCAGAGCCCAATGGCCTGCAGCTGACCTGAAGAACATGCACTGACTGCATTAGCCAGCACTATAGTCATCAGTGGTGTGACTGGGAGATATGTAGTAGCCATCCCCCTCCCAGCCCCCTTACGGTCCACTAATTTGCATTCATTCAGATGTGCAAATTAGGGAATGCCCTTTAATCTACTGTACATGTGGAGACATGAATAAAAGGCTATGTGGACCTGGTTGGTCTCTTTACCCAGCTCCTTTAGTGCTAGCAAAGGAACAATGTATAGATAGAGCCCATATAGCACTAGGCAAGAATAAAACTGAAAGATGTGGTGCTTAATTTACATTTCTATGTCAGCAAAGAGAAGTGTCAGACTGGGTTTCCTGGGGCCCACCAGGAAACCTAATTTCAAGGGCCTGCCCCTCCCAGTACAAAATAGCACCCACAAATAAATGTTGAAATTAACATTTTTATTTAAAAAAAATCTAGAATGGCTGTAACAATATTAAATTAAAATATCTTGTTCAACTCTCCAGTTCGGAATATCAGCACAGATCTGGTTTCTAGGGTCTAAATTAGCCTAGCGACCAAGCAGTGGTTTGAGTCAGAAGAAGAAGGCAAATAATTTAAAAACTATACGAAATAAAAAATTAAGACCAATGAAAAAGTTGCTAAGAATTTGCCAACACTTTACTGAAGTTCAATGGAACCATTGTGCTTGGATGTCTGTGACTGTACTACCCTCACAGGTTTAAATGGCAGGGAATTCCTTACCACTCAGTTGAACTGAAGAAGCCACTAAAAGTCCAGTTGCCTTTGACTTAAAGGAGAACTAAACCCTAAAAATAAACATGGCCAAAAATGCCATATTTTATATACTAAACGTATTGCACCAGCCTAAAGTTTCATCTTCTTAATAGCAGCAATGATCCAGGACTTCAAACTTGTCACAGGGGGTCACCATCTTGGAAAGTGTCTGTGACACTCACATGCTCAGTGGGCTCTGAGCAGCTGTTAAGAAGCTAAGCTTAAGGGTCATCGCAAATTATCAGGTTGGCCTGTTATATAAGCTGATGCTACAAGGCTGATTGTTAAATGTTGATGCTAGTTGCAGTGGTTTCTGTGTTGCCATTTAGTAATTATCTGTATTAATTACTAATTTCCTGATATTGTGACATTTATATTATATCTATGTGTTCTGTACATTGTGAGTCAGTCCCTAAGCTCAGTAATTGACAGTAGCACAGAGCATGTGCAGTGAATCAGCAGAAAATAAGCCTTGGGCTGGTAAAGAAGCCGAATACATAATGTACAATATTTCTAGCCTACTTCTTTAGTTAAAGGACACGTAAAGCCTACATTCTCCTCCCATGTATATAAGTTGGGCATATCTAACCCACCCAAATGGCATTATTTGTACTGCATACATCCCCTCCGTTTGCCAGCGTAATTACATATCCCTAAAGCAAATAGGGATGTAGCGAACTGTTCGCCGGCGAACTAGTTCGCGCGAACTTCGACTGTTCGCGTCCGCCGAATGTTCGCGAACGTCGCGCGACGTTCGCCAATTGGTGTTCGCGTTCGATTCGAAGTAAAATTTCGTTCGACCATTCGACCGTTCGATCGCTAAAATCGAACGATTTCCATTCGTTCGAACGATTATAAGCATTCGATTGAATTAAAATCATTCGATCGAATAGCTTCGATCGTTCGATTCGAACGAAAATCCTTCGATCGTACGAATAAAATCCTTCGATCGTTCGATCGAACGATTTTATCGAGCGTTCGAAGTTCGCGAACTGTTCGCGAACTGTTCGCTTTTTTGCCGGTGTTCGCGAACGGCGTTCGCGAACACATAAACGGCAGTTCGCTACATCCCTAAAAGCAAATAGCAGCTTTCATCCAGGGGAAATTTCTCTGACACATCATCAGTGCATTTATATCTGCAAACAGCACACATGCAATGTAAAGTTCATGCAAATCATAAATGCAGGCTTACACTGTCAGTGTTTACTATAATGACAATTCCTGCTTGGATTGAGCACTGTAATGGTTACTCTGAGCTCATGATAAGGGGTAAGGATTTAAAAATAGAATCAGACAGCTAGAGCACAGTGTCTATGGGAACCAGCAATGCTATTGCTTCATTGGCTGTTAGACTGGAGGGTGTGTTTAGTAATCTGAGTTGAGAAGAACTGAGCATGCTCAATAACCAACCGCAAAAGCAAATTACAGAGGGAGGGGGCTGAGTGGGTTAGAAGAGCAGAAGGAATTCTAAGTGATTAAGCGATTTTCCATAATATAAGGATATCAGAAACACTTAATATCATATGCACATTAATACAAACTGATTTGTACAGCCCTATGTCTTCTGAATGTGCCAATATCAAATAAATATATATATATATAGAAATGCATATTTATCCATTAAAGGAGAACTAAACCCCCACAAGTAAAAAAAAAAAAACCTCCACCAGCATGCAGAGCTGCACAAAGGAATTCCCAGACACAGTCTTTTGTCCATTCAGATACTCTTCAGGTTTATTTGGCGACACGGACCCTGCAGGCTCATGTACAGTTGAAACAGATTCTTGACTAGCTCCAATTGTGCACGCGCTTGCACGGTCTATGTCAGTATTGAGACACTAAGGGGGTTATTTATCAAAATCCGAAATTTTCTCATTATTCTGCACTTTTCCCCACTATTCATCGATAAATTTTCACAACATTTCTTGTGCGGAAAAAGACTTGATAAAATCATGAAAAAAAAATCTGAATCTTACAAATTTTTTTGTATTTGTTACTGAAAACTGTTTTTAGGATTTGACGCCCGAAAGCTGCAACTCTTTCAGATTATCGCCGTAAAACTGTGAAATCGTATGGATTATAGAACAAAACCCATGGCAGATCAGGATATCTTCAAGATGTCAATCTTCAAGTTTAATAAATCATGGAAAATTCATTTTTTTTTTCTCAGAAAAAAATGGTGCCTTGTTTCTACATACATACATACATACATACTGTGTTACAATTCTTGTGAGTTTTCTGGCACTCCTACTATTCTTTAGCTGGGATTATCCTGTTCTCATCTCCAGGGCGCAGGCCCAGTGGGATGGGTAGGGGAGGCTATTACCGTGGTACCTGACAGTATATCCCAGAAAATCCTATATATTGAAAAAGTACACATTCTCGTAAATGCAAAATGGCATAAAAAATGGTCTTTTTATCCCAAACTACAAACCTACTCTAAACTTGTAGGTTCCTATTCAGTCGAATAATAGACATTCACGAAATTCGACCTTTGGTAAATCTGCCCCAAAGTATCTAGCAATCATCAATCTATTTCTGTAATAATAATCGGTTAGAGAGAACAGCAGAAGTGTCATACGCTGGAGTTAAAAAGGTGCCAGGAGACTATGGGTTAATTGGGGACATGCTGGTGGTCACAATGTAGGATGTGCTGCAGGTCACATATACCAGCCTGCTTGAACTATGGTAGGCAATACTAATGCCTCATCCTCAGTGAGTGAAGGGTATGACCATCAATTGAAACAATAGAATTTATGACAAGGGGTTGGGATCTGAAGCCCTTTCAAACTGCCCAAAGAGGACCTGGGTTAGTCAGTAGTTGTTGCAGAGTTATTGGACATAGTAGCTGCGATGCTACGTATTGGCTACCCGTCAAGGAAGGTATCTCCCACAAGCAGAACCATTGAGGATCTAGGTTCCCCGAGGAGTTGGTTACTGCTGGAATTGGGGAGCTGCTGTGCTTTTGGAGAAGGGTTGCTAAGTGCTTGTACCCTTTGGGAGAAGAAGACCCTTCTGGTCTGTGTAAGTGCCCGAGAGTGGGAGTTGGTTAGAGGATTTTCTCTTAGTTAACACTCATGCAGTTTGATTTATGAGGTTCCTATTGGATAACTTTGGGGGGCTGGTACTTTGGCTATGTTGGACTGAGGATTTACTTGGCATCCAACTGCAACCCCTCTGGCGTTTACCAGAACCCAGAAGATTGACAATCTGGGCCTGCCAGGGGCCCATTCTATGTGTGTCAACAATCCTCCAGGGGTTCCTTGTAATGATCCAGTATGAGTGCATGCCCAATAAAGTCATATTATTCTGCACATATGCTAGTATGGGGCAGCCAAAATTGATACACTGGAACAAGGAAGTGCTGGAGCAAAGCCCATGGAGCCCCTGGGAATTAGATTGACAATAAATCACACAGGATGTGGCCTAAAGTGACTGACACAGGAATCCTGCTTGTCTCCAGCTTCCTTTGTTATAACTGATTGAACCCAGGCTGTGTGTTTTTCAGTGAAAAGAAAGCAAGAGTATAATAATTTGCCTCCCCTGAAAATGTGAGTTTTCTTGCCCTTTAAATCATGTAAACCCCCATGACCCACTATGAGTAGGTTTGCCACCTTTTCTGGAAAATAAATACGGCACGGCTGGTAAAATACCGGCCAGGTGGCACACTGAGTGTGGGGCAGTGATTAAAACACCCTCAGCAGTGCCCTGAGGGGATACTGGGAGTCAGGGTTGCCAAGTTGGTGGTTTTCCAGCCAAATTGGCTACTAATTTAAAGCCCAGGCGGGTTACTAATTTGGGCTACTTTTTGGGCCTTTGGCTGGTTTGTACTGTGGAAACCAGCCAAAGTTTTTTCTTGCACTAATGTGCCAAACACATGCAATGGGACTAGGGTTGCCACCTTTTCTGAAAAAAAAAAATACTGGCCTTCCTATATATTTATCTTTTTTCCCCTATTAATAACATTGGGATCAACCGCCATTCCTACCGGCCAGGTGGCAACCCTAAATGGGGATTTGTTGGGGTCTCCACCTCAGTCTCCCGTCTCTCTTAAGCATTCCCGCATTTTCCGATGACTTTTCTCAATTTCAGGACAAAAATCTGCTGGCAATCAAAATATCTGAAATTGCATATGTATCATGGCCCTATATTGCCTCCTGGTAGGGTTGCCACCTGGCTGGTATTTTACCGACCTAGCCAGTAAAAACCAGGCTAAAACTAGGCAAATTTTCACTGTTTATCATAATTTTCCATAAAGCAAAATGGGACAGATTTGTGCTTCACCAAGGGTGGTAGGGTTGCCACTTGGCCAGTAAAAATGATGGCTGATCCCAATGTTATTAATAGGGAAAAAGGATAAATATATATAGGAAGGCCTGTATTTTTTTCCAAAAGAGGTGGCAACCCTACCTCCTGGGCCCCCCTCTGTAGTTACTCCTAGGGGCACATTTACTAAGCTCGAGTGAAGGATTCGAATGAAAAAAACTTCGAATTTCGAAGTATTTTTTTGGCTACTTCGACCATCGAATAGGCTACTACGACCTTCGACTCGAACCATTTGAAGTAAAAATCATTCGACCATTCGATAGTCGAAGTACTGTCTCTTTAAAATAAACTTCGACTACATACTTCGGCAGTTTAAACCTACCGAGGAACAATGTTAGCCTATGGGGACCTTCCCCATCACTTTTCGAAGCTTTTTTTGATCAAAGTAAAATCCTTTGAATCGTTCGATTCAAAGGATTTTATCGTTCGATCAAACAATCGTAGTATTTGCGCAAAATCCTTCGAATTCGATGGATTTTACTTTGAGGGTCGAATAAGAGGGTTATATTCGACCCTTAGTAAATGTAAAACCCACGATATTCGACCCTTAGTAAATGTGTCCCTTAGGGTTGCCACCTTTGCTGGAATAAAATACCGGCCTTCCTATATATTAGTCTTTTTTCCCTATTAATAACATTGGGATCAGCCATCAATTTTACCAGCCAGGTGGCAACCCTACCACCCTTTGTGACGTGCAAATTTATTCCATTTTGCTTCATGGAAAATTATGATAAACAGTGAAAATTTGCCTAGTTTTAGCCTGGTTTTGTAGCTGACTTTGGCTGTTTTTGAAAATTAGACCTGGCAACCCTGCTGGCCTTGGAGTTGTTGCAGTAAAACCAGCGCTGACAGAATAATCTGCTAATCACAGTGGCCACTGTATGTGCTGGGGAGTTGCCGCTCTTCAGGTGCCTCCTCTTTATCACAACAGCCTCATTCCAAGTCTTGTTTGTGTCATAATTTTAATGTACGGAAGAGATGTTAATCCAGACACGTTTGTGGTTTAGTCTAGTCGATATAAGAAGGTGAGACGCACACTACAAAAAACACGAGAAAATGGCGGGATTCCCGCCCATAACTACACCCGCTAAACCTCCTAACAAGAAAGCACGAGCTTCAAAGCTAATAATTCAGCACCAATGTTGGTGCCACAGCTATGGTTTCGACTGTGGAATGGCAATACAACGTGTGGGTAGTTTCCTTCAGAACAAAGAACACGTACACGACAAAGAAATCGCTTCCCAGCTGCCATTACGGAACTATAACTTGCGCAGTATAGAGGGAGGAGAGGCATCAAGAAAATCACCGCCAGTAGGGGGCGAAAACGCTGTTTGCATCCGGGGGCAGGGGCGTCCTCGGAGCTGTGGGAAAGAGGTCGTTGGGGGAAAAGGAGAACGAGAGGAGGAGGATGGAGAAGCATGACACAGCTCTACGCTCCTCGCGACAAAATGGCGGCGGGTCTATCCAGGCGGGGGCGGCGTCCTGTATTACCGACTTTGGTGCTACTTCCCTGCCAGGAAATTTACGGGGTTATACTCTTCTTCGCGAAAGAACCTTATTCTATCCAGCGGAATGCATTTTTAACAGAAAATGTAAAACCAAGGTTAATGCGCGGAGGGACGCGAAAGACCACAGGCGTCGCGATTATACGCGTTTAACGTGTTTGTTGCTAATGGAAGACTATTCTGAAGTAGAGCGGTTTCCTGGACACAAGATTTCTCTCTCACACGAGCGCGTGTTAATTTAGCAACCGTCTGTGAGTATTGATGGCTTTTAACGTATGTAAATCCCGGTATATTGGTGTTCATGTTCGAATGTAATAAGTACACGTCGCAGAAAGCGGTCATTTTATTTATTTTTGACTGATCGGGATGTAGTCACATTCGCAACAAAATGGCGCCGTCTCTTAGAACGTTGCTGAAGGAGAAACAACGTTTTCATCGCGTGACAGGCCAAATATGCCCAGTTTAAGCTCGCTCCCTGGTAACAGCCAATAGCAGTCTGATTCAACACTCCGCCTTGTAGACAGTCTACCAATCAGGGCGTACCCTTCATGTGATGACGTGGAACCAGCGCTGAGTCATTTGTCCTGGAGACTCGAGAAAGGAAGGGCGCTTTCTCTTCATCTTGTACAGGTGCAATTCTTTGCACGACCACTGGAGGCATACAATACAGCTGCTGAGTTTTCAACCAATAGGATGATCGTTTTACAAGAAGAGGCGGTTAGAATGAAGATGAATATGCATGCCGGCCAATCATACGTTAGTATTCGCCGTGGAGGAGGGACTTTTCCAGCCAATCATCTTCGGATCTTCTCTATAAATTACCGGCCGCCTGGTTTGCGGCGCCATTTCGTTGAAGCAGACAACTGGAGAGGAGAGTGGTAGTTTTTGAGGTTTGTAACGTAGGAAGCTAGCAACGCCCCCACTCGGAGTGCGGACGTCCATTCAATCCGTGTCCATCCGCATGGAGGCTGCCGTTAACCCGGCTGTTAAGAGGTACGTCCCCAGTGGCGACCTTGTACACTTGTTACCATTACAATATTTGTGGCATCGAAATATATGTAACAAATAGATTGGGTTGTGTAGTTTTCTCATTCGACTTTATATGGCAGACTATAAAATTAAACTTAAAATTCAAGTTGAACCAGACACACATTTATCTGGCGTATGTGTAGCGTGTTGTATTCCTTCTACCTCCGATCCCGATCCGATATTTCTTTGGCGGGTGTTATGTGCTCCCTCCCTACGCTGCGGCGCCGCCATTTTCTTCCGGCTGTTTTGACTTGTGTTTCCCTCGAGGTGGGGCTCTGCGTATCCTAGCAACGGGGGTCTGAGCAGATTTGGTTTATGCTGGATTTCACATTGTCTAGGGCAAATGTTAAATGATCAAATAGGTGGGTCATGTGGGGTCAGTATGTACCATTTTAATGTGTTATTTAATCAATTCTTAATTTTTAAATTTTACTCTTGGGAGAAATATATATATATATATATATATATATATATATATATATATATATATATATATATATATATATATATATATATATATATATATATTGTACTGTTGGTGCCTTGGGAACTGGATTTTTTTTGTAGGGGACAAAATAACGTCCTTGGTTATTTAGATTTCACTACAAATGGCATTTATCGTGTGTGCCAGACTGTATATGTGTAAATATTGCTTAGACTGTTTATAGTTTTCTGCTTTCATGCGTATGTGACGCGTAAAGTTTTATTTGAAGGGCAGATGTTTACTTATTTGGTTAAAAGGTGGTAGTATTAAGTCTTGCCAGTGCCCAATGCGAGGTCTACTTTTAGTGATGTTGTCCCATTATGATCTACATCCATAAAAGCATTGTTAGCATTCTGTTCCATGGAAAATATGATTTATATGCTGATTAATGGGATTTTTATTGCTATATTTAACAAACCCCTATTTCTTATGTAACCATAACATATTAAATATCTAAATTAAAAGCAGGAAAAAGGAGGGTAATTTAGAAAAGCTGTTTGTTTGACAGTGTCTTGAGATCTATTGATCACAAGCTAAAGGTTTACTGGTAGACCCCAATCTACCTTTTGGGCACCCCTGTATTAAGTGGTTAGTGTGAGATGCAACTCAAATAGCCATGACATACCTAGAAGGTCCCCTTATATGCCACGTTCAGTTTGGAGCTTCGTTTTGCTGTTGTGTGTGAAAACAATAGGGACTTGCTTGTTGTTTAATGTACCTAATCAGTACTGTTGGCTTCCTGCTTGTTGCTGTTATCGCACAGTGCAGCAGGCGTCTACTGCTTTGGTTTGTATGGGGTGGGGGAGGTCAGCTTGATGTAAAATAACCCACTCTTGCATAAGGATGTTTAACAAAGGGAATTTATAATCTGTTGCTTGTGAAGTTGTATGGGTTCTCTGCTGGTGTGAAATCATGTATTCTGGATAAAATAAAGCCTATGGGAGATGTCATTCGCAGTAATGGGTTTCCAGAAAACCTGTATTGCTAGTAGATTCATTTGCTGGCTATATTTACACATGCCTGCGTAGAATTACAGTAGAACCCTTACTTTACATTTTTCGGGTGACCAACATTTAAAATTATGGAATGTATTATGCATAATATATAGGTGGGACCACAAACAATGTAAAATGAGGGAACAGCTAGAATTGATGGAATGGTATAAAAATAAATATTTTATTTCCATTATGTAGTATGTAAAGACCATGAAACTGTTGTATGACATTTGTTGTTCTGCAATGCACAGTACTAGGAACACTTCTGTATTCGTCATGAATTCTAGCTGCGAGAGGGCCCACTACGTTATATAAACAATGAAGTACATCAAATACCTGTACTAGGTTTGCCAGATGACAGGGAAGTTTGCACAACTGCTCGGTTTTAATTCTTGCGTCTAAACCAACCTGCACAACAGTGTAGCATTTTTTTTTTTTTTTTTACTTGCCTTATCACCACATCTAGGCACCACTTCAATACTTACCTGTCTGCAAAGGCATATTTCGAACGGATAGTTCTCCATACAGTTATTTCATAAACAGTTTGTTTCCTCCCTTCTGTGGGGTTGCTTTGGTGTTTTCTAATGTTCCCTGTATCCCCCTAGATGTGGGAGATAAGGATGTGTGTGTACTTTCTGTTAAATCCTATTCTCTCCAGTCGTTGTGAGTTCTGTTCTGCAGTTACATTACTTGGTTTTTCTTTGTGGTTACAAACTGGCACCTTTAGAGGGTAAAGGGAGAATAGGAGGGTCTTCAGCTCTGATGTCATCAGTCCTTCCTCGTGATGGGAGGGGCCCTTTACCCCATGGTCCTTGTGTCTCCCTTAATGACTGAAGAGAAAAGGATTTAACAGTATGTAAATCTCGTGTGTGTGTATATATGTATGTATGTGTGTGTGTGTGTGTGTGTGTGTGTGTGTGTATATATATATATATATATATACATACATACATACATACATACGCACACCTTTTCTTTCTGTACTTATTGAAGCGTGATGAAAAAGTTAATTTAAAGGACACTTCCATTTTCTGCAGACCACCTTTGGATCTGAATCATGGCATGATGGGACAGTCTGTAGAAGGCACACCAGGGAAAAGAATCCGTAAGCCATCCCTCCTTTATGAGGACTTTGAAGGCCCCAACATGACATCAAGTGTGTTTCATCAGCTGCCTCAGACAAACCCACCAGCTCCTGAGTTTATCAATCCTAAGAAGCCAGGACGCTCTACTAACCAACTGCAGTACCTACACAAAGCAGTTGTGAAGTCACTGTGGAAGCATCAGTTTTCTTGGCCTTTCAGACAGCCTGTGGATGCAGTTAAACTGGGTTTACCGGTATGTATCATTCTGTTGCTATTAGTGCTGTAATGGTTGTTAACCACTGGGAAAGGTTTGTTTTAACTTGCTGAACTGAAACATTGTATTTTGCCTTCTGACTCAGTTTCATTATGTCTCTCAAGCGCATTGTGATTCTTTATGCCCGGCCTGATGACAGTTCTGGGTCTGTGACCGTTTTGAGGCATTTTGTGCTGAGTACTTTTTGGCAGCGTAAAGTGATCTTGTGGCCCTTTTTTTCGAGATTGTGTGAACACACTTTATTTCACAATTAACCTTTTTTAGTTGTGGACATAAACATTTAAGCTGAATTCTCATCTTGTGGAATAAGCCCTATAACTGTCAAATAGCAGATATCTCTGCATTAAAGTGATACTGACGCTATACAGCTTTTCAAAATATTAGTGTACACAAAAATAGGTCTGCTTTTGTAAGTATTTGTTACTTGAAGTTCTTAAGCCTGACTGTTTTGCCAACCTGACTGTCCCTTCTCAGCCTGTCAGAGTTTCTAATGCTAAAGGACTACTGTTGCACAAATATGGCAGCCCCTCATAGAGAAACATAAGGGATCAGATAGGTAATGTAAAATCATCAGTACATACTTTTATGGCAAAATTATAACTAGCAATCAGACAATGTTATGATAGATGTAAAAAAAAAAAGTTTAATTTCAGGTGTCACAATCTCTTTAACCTAAACGGCTACCTTACCATTCCAGTCCGCTACATTCCTCCCATTCATCCTTACAAATGTATGGATGTATTTAAGCATTATAGTTAATGCATTTCTACACACAAACTTTGTAGCCACAACCCTCAATATTGTTGCCTCTTACTTATTTTGTGAAATGCAAATTTCCAATTGATGCGTTTCAGATCTACACATCCATGAATTTGTAAAGGACCCCAAGTGTGAAAGTATTAAAGCAACACATACTGATGTCTTGGATTAGAAGTATGAAGGTACTTTAAACTGGTAGGTGTCCTATTGTTTAGTCGTTAGAATATAGTCCTAATTTGCCCCATCAATTGCCTCGTCATTCTTCTTCTGTTTTGGCAAGGGCTACCCTTTTGAAGCAGAGAGAAAGTAGCAATGTACCTATAGCATTATTTTACAGTCCACATGCTGCAGAGCAGGCAGGAACAGACTGCTCCTTGGCAATACAGAAAAGTGTCATATCTTTGGGTGGGGTGGAGCTCAAGCCCTTTTGTCTGCTTGTCATTGTTTAGTATTTCCCTGTTGAATAGCATTTAGAAGGTAAGGAATGCTTCATTGAATTCTATATTGCAATTACAAGGCAAACATACAGCCAATTGTGAATTGTTTTTTAAAATGAGAGCGTTCGATCAGTATAGAATATGGCTGTTACGTGACCAAATGTTTTATGCCAAAAGCCTAGTGTTACCCAGAGCTGTCATCAGGTTCCAAGGTCACCAAAAGCCACCTGAGCTTTTAATGGGTAAGCTGCAACAACAAAAAAAGCTTTGTATGTTTTAGGTGACATGCAGTCATTGTGTATTGTTGTGAAAATATATATGCATACATTTTTCATGCTTTTCCTTTTAGTTTATTTTGGATTTCTAATGCATCACCTTTTAGCTAGTGATACTTGCTTACAATAAGTTGCATGTTTGATTTAATTTTGTTCCCTCTTCGTTTTGCAAAATCGTCAAGTGAAAACTAATTTGTCTCCTGGATTTCATGTGTACCCTAAACAGGACTATCATAAGATTATCAAGCAGCCAATGGACATGGGAACTGTAAAGAAAAGGCTAGAAAACAACTATTACTGGAGTGCGTTAGAGTGTATGCAGGACTTCAACACCATGTTTACCAACTGTTACATCTACAACAAAGTAAGCTTATGTAATAATTCGGATAATTCGATTTGTAAAAGTTTGTATGTATGCGTGAAAAGATTTCAATCTGTTGCTTATTTGAATTTCTTTCTCTTATTTAAGCCAACTGATGATATTGTGCTGATGGCCCAAAGTCTGGAGAAGATGTTTCTGCAGAAAGTTGCTCAAATGCCCCAGGAGGAGCAAGAAATTCCTAATACTGCTTCCAAAATCAAGAGTGTAAAGAACAGTAAGACTTCTGGTGAGTATGCATGAGACTAAGTCCAGAGTGCACAGTTTTGATTTAAGATGACATTGTAGTTCTTGAGCACAGTGTTTCTAGAGGATTGCTGGCCCGGGGTAACAAGTAAACCATTTTATTCTCTGGGGACTGGGAGCATAACAAGTTTACATTTTTGTTTTAGAAAACTATAACTGTTTTATAGGTCAAACTGCTGTGTGTGGTGGAACTTAAACATCTACATGTATGGCCACAATAGCACTGTTTACTTTTGGGGGCTAAGGGCAATGATGCATATATTTGTTTTTCTGAAGTTTCCTCTTGAGGCAAACAGTGACAACTTTTTTTGTTTTTTATACTAATGGAAAAAATTACCTTCAGAAAGATTTGATGCTGGTGCCTAATTTCCTTTTGTGGCATTTCCTTAAAGGTGGTCTGAGCTGTAGTTCTTTTCATATCCGCTAACCCATCCATCAACCAAATGAAATGTTCTGTGACTGTAAACTGATTTTGATAGCGGCGTGGAATAGGCCAGTGTCAAAGTAAATTAATCCCGCTGTTTTCCAAATCTGGGAGTGTATGGCCAAATTACAGCTTGATCCTACAACACTGAAAACATTCCTTTTTTTATAAGAAGTTGTTCTATTTTTCAGGGCTTACTGGTGGAGTCACCACAGCACACCAAGTACCAGCTGTCTCATCTCAATCGTCTCTGTATCCAAGCTCTCCTGAAATGCCTACTACAATGCTCAGTCTGGCACATCCTTCTATTATTTCTAATCCTGTTCTTAAATCCTTGCCGCCTTCACAGACGGTGTCGTCTGTATTGCCAGGGGCTACACAACCTGTTGCAAAGGTATTTAGTCTGCAGTCATGTGACCTGAATTTTTGTTTGGATTTTTTTTCTCTCATGCTAACTTAAATGTATTTTCTGATAGAAAAAGGGGGTAAAGCGAAAGGCTGACACCACTACGCCAACCACCACAGATATCATTGCAACTGGCGGAGACTTCTCACCCATACAAGCTTCTGAGACAAAGCCTGCTAAAATACTTGCCCGGAGGGAGAGTGGTCGCCCGATAAAGCCACCAAAAAAAGATCTCCCAGACTCGCAGCAGCATCAAACATCAAAGAAGGGCAAATTGTCTGAGCAACTTAAGTACTGTAATGGAATCCTGAAAGAGCTTCTCTCAAAGAAGCATGCTGCTTATGCGTGGCCTTTTTACAAGCCTGTAGATGTATCTGCGCTGGGATTGCATGACTATTATGATATTATAAAGCATCCAATGGACATGAGCACCATCAAGGTTTGTGTGCGATTTCAGACTAAAGTGCTCACAGTTCTTTGATATTATATATTTAATGTGTATGATAGGTGAACAGTATTAGACCTTGTTTATAAGTTGTAAACTTGACCAAACCTGTTTGGGTCAGAACCTTCTTACATGTACACTCTGCACCTTAGCTGGCCTGCTTGTATATGTTTAGATCCACTCTGGACAACTTTGTTACCTTTAAATGATTCATGACAGAAGCGTTTTCAAATGGTCTTTCAAACTCAACAGTTCTTTACCTCCAGCCTATTCAAGAGTTTGTGGATTTATTCAAATTGCTAGATTAAAAATAAAGAAATTAACAATTTTATCTCATTTTTCTGCAGAAGAAAATGGACAGCAGAGAATTCAAGGATGCTCAAGAGTTTGCAGCTGCTATTCGCCTTATGTTTTCAAATTGTTACAAATACAATCCTCCAGATCATGATGTTGTGGCTATGGCACGGAAGTTGCAAGTAAGTCTTCACAAATCTGTTCTACTTTAGATAATCTCCCCTTTGGCAGGCTGTTTACATACTGTGTTTTTGTGTTTTAGGATGTGTTTGAGTTCAGTTATGCCAAGATGCCAGATGAACCCCTTGTTGTAAATCCACCATCTACGTCCTCTCAGCTGCCACCTTCTGATTCAAAATCGTCTTCAGAGTCCTCCAGTGAAAGCAGCAGTGAGAGTTCAGATGACAGCGAGAGCTCAGATGACTCTGAGGAAGAGAGAGCTAACAGACTGGCAGAGCTTCAGGAGCAGGTATAGTAGTGTAATCCCATAATCTTTTCCAAACTGATGCCATGAAAATAAACTAAAGTTTTATATAGTGTTTTTTTTCCAAAGAAAGAACTTGAAGTTTTTATTAGGTTATATTTTGCAATCCAAGAAATGGTACTCTTTAGTAGTTTGGCTAGACTAGCCCTGGTGAACAAGCTTCTAAGCTCCCCATATAAGATATATATTTAGGTCATTAAAAAAAAAACTTGTGTAAGCACCATCAATACATACATTTTATTTATTTTTTTGTTTTTTAAACCTTGGCTAGCCTATCCTTGCTAAGCACACATTCACACTCAAATACAGCTATGGGAACATCAAAGTTCTTTGGGACTTTTACTTTTTTTTTTTTGCTTGGTAATTGACTAAGATGTGCCATTTATGTGTTTCACTTAAGCTCCGTGCAGTACATGAGCAGCTGGCAGCACTTTCTCAAGGCCCCATTTCCAAACCAAAGAAGAAACGAGAAAAAAAAGAGAAAAAGAAAAAGAAGTCGGATAAAAAAAAGAGGAAAGAGGATGATGAATGGCGATCTAGCAAATCCAAACCATCCCAAGCCAAAAAATCTTCCAAGAAATCTGGGGGAGGAATTGCTACCAGCAGTACAATCAGTCCTGCAGTATCTAAGTGAGTTAGATATACTGTAATAAAAACCAATTGAGCAAAGATGCTTTGCATATAATTTGCATTGCTAAAGCTGGACACACATGTAAAGAATCTGCCTGCTTGTACTGCATTGTGGGCAGGTTGACTTCAGGGCTAGAAATATATCAACAAGGCCCTCTAACTTTTTAATACTAAATATTGCTGACATGCTAGCAGAAAGACTTGCTTTTATGAAGATTAGAATTGAGATTTTTTTTAAATACATAGTGTAAAATGCTAAAGTGATTACCGTTTGCAAAGGAATTGAGCTTACCTAGTTACCTGTGTTTCCTGTCTTTAATAGGAGCAACAAGAAAACGCTGAAGTCTTTACCTCCTCCCCCCTCTGTTTTGTATGATTCGGAAGAAGAGGAGGAAAGCAAACCAATGACTTATGATGAGAAGCGGCAGTTGAGCCTGGACATTAACAAACTACCAGGGGAGAAGCTTGGCCGTGTGGTTCATATCATTCAGTGTCGTGAGCCCTCTTTGCGAGACTCTAATCCTGAAGAGATTGAAATAGACTTTGAGACCCTTAAACCTTCTACTCTGCGAGAACTGGAGAGATACGTGATGTCTTGCCTGAGGAAAAAGCCTCGTAAGCCTTATAGTAAGTGTCCTGAATTCATATATGACACACTTGTATAACTTGTAGCATTGTCTAAAAGCTATTTAGGAATGCAAAATTAGATTTCTTTTGTAAAAGCAATTCCAAGCAATGTAGTGTGGATTAGCACACCCACTTTATAGATAAGCAAAGATATGCCTGGTGCACATGGGTGGAGGCTCGGCAACCCCCAAAGCAGTAGTGTAGAAAGAACCTCAAGCATGCTTGACAAAGGGGGCAACCCCGAAACGTTGCAGTGCACTCCGCTTCAATAAATCCCTGAAAACTTCATGCAGACCTGTGTGCCGTGAGGTTCTTTCTACACTTTTGTAAAAGCAAACCATGATCTGCCAGCACAATAAGATCACTTTCATTTCTAAAAATAAAAGATTAGCCAGAGTTAATACTTATTTGCCATTGGCAAAATCATTTGAAATATCTCTGGTTCTTTTAAACAAACAATGCACTAAATTAATGGGGATTTTTTTTGTGTGTGTGGTTTGTGTGTGTGGTGTATTTGTTCACATGAACATTCTTTTGGCTGATAAATGAGTCTTAATTCTGGATGCTGCTTGCTAGCTCGGCTCTATATCATAGCAGAAGTTCTTGTGCTGTCGCGCAGCAATTTCCACCTGCAATGTATACGTAGGGTGGCTTTGGTCTTAATCTTTGGACCCTTAGCCACAGATGAAGTGGGGGAGGGGCATTATGAACATAAATTATTGAAATACCTTCATAAAGGTTTAAGGCTGTAAACGCAAAATGTTTTAAGCTTTGTGCCATTTCTGATAGGATGCGGTTTGGTATCTAAACTAGTTGCTAGGCAACCAAGGAAACTTGTCACATGTGGAGAGATCGATGGAAAAGGGGGATTGCAGTTCCAAGCCATGAATGTTGTTCTGATATTACTTTTATGAATATACAGAGACAATAGTTTTCTAAACCGCCTCATACATAGCATTTCACAACTATGTGACCTGTAAGGACCCCAAACCTGTGGTCCACTCGCAGCTATGGACAAGTGGCACCCATTAGTAATGGATCTTGCAGTGCAGACGTCTGTCTGCCAGCCTCGCTGCAGTGGATTTGCCCCACAGCCTATTTTGGGGCAATTGGTCAGCCGGAACCCATAGGTTTTGTGATGACTCACATTTCTACTGACCTTGCGTTGTGTGAATGCAAGAACACGTGCATGGAACGCTTGTCTCTTAATTTCCTCACTGCGTAGGTGCATAACAGTTGCACAGAAGTGCTAAAACTGTCACTTCAAGACAGAAATGTTGCATGCTGTTTTTATACTCTTTTATGTGATCATTATTTAAACAATGAAAATGTTTGTTCTATTTACAAATGTATGATTTACACATCATGCCTTTTTATTTCATTAAACTTCATTGAGTTCAAACCCTCCAAATGCACATATTATATACACATAATTATACTGAGCTATCGACACTTGTATAAACTATATATACCAATATCTATATTAACGGTAGATCGTTCGATAACAATTGGATATTATGCTTGTTTTTGTATATCTGTGTGTGGTGTTCCGTGCAGATGTATAATTTATCTCCTAATTTATGCTCTCCTCAGCTCCCCCTAACTCTGTGCTCTCTCCAGCACTTAAGCCAGTGGGGAAAACAAAAGAGGAGATTGCTCTGGAGAAGAAGAGGGAGCTGGAAAAGAGATTGCAGGATGTGAGTGGGCAACTGAACTCTGCAAAGAAACCTCCCAAGAAACGTAAGCATCGTCTTTAAAACTTCATTTTGGATAATTGCTACCCCACCTTTGACATTTTCACTTTGTTTTTATGCATGTGATTTTAAATAACACACTCCTTTTCTTACAGCCCATGACAAGGCAGAGTCAGCCCATCAAGTATCAGTGACCCGCCTCAGTGCTTCCAGTTCCAGTTCAGATTCTGACAGCAGTAGCAGCTCCACCTCTAGCTCATCTGACACTAGTGACTCTGATTCTGGTTGAAAGAAATTGCCTCCTCCTTTGGGAGTAAGGGTTTGCTGATTTACAGTCAGAAGTGGTTCTGATTTGGATCTGCAGGAACGGAGCCCACATGAACCATACTGCTTTCTTTGGGGTGCTAGGGAGTCTGAGGCCTTAGACAATAGGAGGAGGTAATGATTCCTTACTACGAATCATACATTGGAGAATGTGGTTTAGTGCAGTAGGCATATCCAGGAGGGGAAAGATCATAGGGGGTACTTTTTTTTTTTTTTTTTTTTTTTTTTTTTTTTTTTTTTTTTTTTCCTTCCACCCCACTTTAACTTCTTATGGAATTCATAGGTGCTGGCGTGGATACATTTCTCTTAGCATTAACGCTTTTGTATCCACAATGGCTTTTCTGGTATAGCTCGAGGCTCTGTGTTATCTAATAACTGTTTTGTTTCTTCCCCCCCTTACCTGTTCACTTACCAACCAACAAAAGCTATGATCTGGGTGTGTACTATTACATCTTTTATTATTTACGGAGATTGTTCAAGTCCGAGATGAAGGCTGTGTTTAGTTTCCCGAGGAGTGATTTGTAACTAAGGTACTCTGAAGAACCTCTTTTTGGCAAAGTATTACTGTCTCTTCTTCAGCCCTCTCCTGCATGTAGCGTTTATTGTAAATAGGGCACTTCCTTTATGGACATGCCTTTCTTAAAGCAGTCCCAGCTGCAACTTCAAATGACCCTTTGTTTAGAGCCCCTCCCATAATTTTTTTTATGTATTTATTTTAGACATCCAAGGGAAAGCTTTTCCTTTTTGTTTTATATTGTAAAATAATTGCAAATGGATCCCTGTTGATGCAGGGGCCAGTGTAGATGTAAGAAGATTTTATAAAGATGTATGTAAATATATAATAAGTTGCACAGGCATGTTTCTTGATGTAAAGGGTGACTTTTTTTTTTTTTTTCCTTTTTTTTTTTTTTACATTATGGGAAAAAAGCTTTTCTTTCCTAATTGTCTTCTATATAGCCTAATCTTGCTTTGTCTTGTATTTTTTTTTTTCTTGTATTTGTTCAAACCCTTTAGTTTTGAGACATGTAAATAAAGAAAAAAAAAAAAACAGTCCATGCTTTGTGTCATTTATAATCTGTACGTAAAACCACAAATTGTGTGTTGCAATAAAAATGCAGTAAAGCAGACATTCCAAAATGCTGGCTATTCAGAAGGGACCTATATGCAGCGGAGAAGAAATATTCTTTCTGAATGAATAACCAATTGTTTCACAATCAGGTGGAGTTTTTTGTTGATTGTGATGCAGTACGTAATGTAGCATCTGTAGTGTATGTCATACTAAATCAATCTTTGCAGTTAGCTATGGAGTTGTCAACACCTTTGTATGGTGCTCAATATCGCTGCATTAAAGAGACTTGACAGTAAAGCTGGTTTTACTTCATGTTTTAGACAGGATTAAAAAAAACTAGACACCACCATTGCACTGCATGAAGGCCAAGCTAGAAAATAAGTAGTTTGTACCAATTACACAATAAATCACCTGTGCCACAGCTTCTGTCCCAACTATACAAGCAAGTGCCAATGCAAAGTCCTAAAATTGTCGATAATCAGTCTCAACAACCGCAGAAGCTGTGCTGCAAGGTTTATTTAACACATGTGAAGCTGTGGAATTCTCTCCCTGAACCAGTAGTACAGGCTGATACATTAGATAGCTTTAAGAAGGGGTTGGATGGCTTTTTAGCAAGTAAGGGAATACAGGGTTATCGAAGATAGCTCATAGTACAAGTTGATCCAGGGACTAGTCCCATTGCCATTTTGGAGTCAGGAGGGAATTTTTTCCCCGTCTGAGGCAAATTGGAGAGGCTTCAGATGGGTTTTTATTGCCTTCCTCTGGATCAACTGGCAGGCAGGTTAAAAAAGTTAAAAGGTTGAACTTTATGGACGTGTGTCTTTTTTCAACCTAACTTACTATGTTTCGAACAAAGTGGCTCTTTTTCAAGTGTTCGTGCACATTACACCTAGACTTTAAATCCATATAACTCCACCCCCCTGACGTGATCGGTTGCTAGTGATTGTCCAAATTGAGGTCACTGCAATGGGGATTTTTTAGCCTGACCTCTTGTTTCTTGGTGATCTGAGTAGGCACAGTAGTCCAAAGTGGTGATGAATCTAAATAGTCCACTTAAATCCAATAAGATGCACTTTACCCCTTGTACTGCAAAACTTCCTACAAAATCCAAATAGCTTACAAATTTTTTTTCCATGTACACGAACAAACGCATTACATGAGTAATACACTATGATGACATTATTACATGTCTTTATAGTGGTACTGCCCAATATATCTCACCACTTAGAAGTTCTGATATTGTAGGAAATCTTGTTTCTATTCTAATTTCAAACTATAGGGCGGCCGCATCAAATTCTCGCTGAAAAGAGAATCAGGTTAATCCAGTTGTAGCCAACACTGTGCAGTATCTAGTTATTCTAAGAAGCATGCTACACTCCATTGGTCGTTCATACCTGCTGGAGTCAGGCTGTTAAAGTGATACTGACACTAAAAAATGAATTTTAGCATATGAATGTACATTAAATGTTACCTATAGGTCATGTTGATCATTTTTTGCTGAGAGGTTTGTTTTTGTATATAATTGTTAGTTGAAGTTCCTAAGCCTGACACTCTGACTTTGCCAACCTGACTGTCCCATCTCAGCCTGTTAGTTACAGTTTCTAATGCTAACGGACTCCTGCTGCACAAATATGGCAGCCCCCTCATACAGGAACATGGGGGATCAGACAGGTAATGTAAAAGCATCATGCAAATACTTTATGGCAAAGTTAGAAGTAGCTTGCAAAGCCAATATTATAATAGATGTAAAAAAAGAGTTTAATTTCAGGTGTCAGTATCTCTTTAAGTTTCTTAATCCATAATGCTTCATTTTGTAACAATATTTTTCTGATGTCTCCACCACCACTTCCAACACTAACCATTTTACCTGGGACACATGATGCTTGTTCAGTGACGTGTCAGTTGTTCTATAAATGTCCCCCTTCTGTTCTTTTATCCTTTCTTTCACTTTTTTTGTGTATTACATATTAAAATATACACTTAAAGGACCAGTAACATCAAAACATTTTTTAAAAAATTTGTTGGTATAGAACGAAATAAAAACACCAAGACAAATTAAACTTTAAAAGAGCAAAGCGTTTGTTAAGAAATAACTTACAGAAACCCCACTTCCTGTCCTCTACAGAAAAGGCGACCGGACAACGTCAATTCATCGTACAGTGCTCGATTTTTTTCTCCCATATTCTACTGGCAGCTTGTGGAAGGCGATGTCGGCGCTGCTGGAGGAACAAGCACTTGGGTACAACAGCAGCTGGAAACCTCTGCGGCATACTTAATGACAAGGCTGGAAACTGGGAGCAGAATGGGCGGCATGGAGTTCAGGGACTGTATGCCGCTGAGGTTTCCAGCTGCTGTTGTACCCAAGTGCTTGTTCCTCCAGCAGCGCCGACATCGCCTTCCACAAGCTGCACGATGAATTGTCGTCGCCCTGTCGCCTTTTCTGTAGAGGACAGGAAGTGGAGTTTCTGTAAGTTATTTCTTAACAAAGGCTTTGCTATTTTAAAGTTTCATTTGTCTTGGTGTTTTTATTTCGTTATATGCAAAAACAATTTTGATGTTACTATTCCTTTAGATCCATATGCCTGGGGATGAGTAGCAGGTAGGTTGTGCGGGCGGGAGCTAAATCTGCGTAGAAGGGCGCTAAGACCGTGTGGCCTAGAAACACCTCGCCCGGTAAATCCAGCGCTGGAGAGAATTTCACATCAAGAGCCTGTAGCCAATTGAGAAATCAGCCCTGTTCTCCAACAACCCTTCTCCCTACACCAATCTCTCAGCTACGCATTAATCTTTTGGAATTTCACATCAAGAGCCTGTAGCCAATTGAGAAATCAGCCCTGTTCTCCAACAACCCTTCTCCCTACACCAATCTCTCAGCTACGCATTAATCTTCCTAAGCTCCCATTGTCTTCTTAAGGTTGCTCGTGGCTCAGGTAATATCTCTGAGAAAATTACCTTGGAAGTCCACCTTTCTAATAATTGACTCCCCTACAACTAGAACCTGCCTCTCCTTTCTTGCACTCCCCCCACCCGTATAAGAGCCACTGCCTCCCATGGTTCTCTGAGAGTCAGCCTGCTCCATACATGCCAATTCAGAGCTTTCCTCCCCAGCATCTTCAGTCAAAATTGAGATTCATGTATTTGGATTGTTGCAGCTTTATTTGTTGGGCTTTCCTTGTCCTTTATAAAAAAAAAAATGTTCATAATATTTTTATCACCTTCGTATATTCCTGTTTCAATATGACCACAAGGGCTCAGTATAAGACAGGCTATAAACTGTAGCAGATGAAAGCAATTGGTACCTAAACAGAAGGTCTATGAGGGCATGAAACATTGCTATTATGTGTGTGTTGGTCTGTGTCCAGGGTGTTACGGCGTTGCACCCAGGGCCACCATCAGAAATTACAGGGCCCCATAGGACAAAAATGTCTGGGCCCCCTGGCCCTCACCCACCACAGGCCCCGCCCTAGACCCCACACCTCAGTAAAAAAGCCACACAATCATTGGTGCAAAAAAACCATTAGTGGCCAACCCCTCCTTACAAGTTAAAAAACACATTGGTAGTCAAGAGCTCCATAGGACATTTAAAAAAAAGAAAAAAATTGGTGGTCAGGGACCCTAAACAATATTTTAAATAAACATTGGTGGCCAGGGGCCTATAAAGGATTAAAATAATAATTTTTGCCGCAAATGGCTAGCAATTTTGCCTGAAATTGTAGATGATGTATAGGAAGAAGCCAAACTCCATGAGCAATTTTGTCAGATGGTGTCAGATTACGGAAAGGCCGTCTCCCATAATCTCCATTATAATCAAACAATCCAAATGTTTAAAACTGATTTAATTTTCTTTGTAATAATAAAACAGAACCTTGTTCTTGAGCCAAACTAAGATATAATTAGTCTTTATTGGGAGCAAAATCAGATTTGGGGTTATTTAATGTTTACATGATTTTCTAGTAGACTTAAAATATGAAGATCCCAATTTTGGAAAGATCGGTTATCTGGAAAACTCCAGGTCTCGAGCATTCTGGATAACAGGTCCCATAACTGTATACGTGTGACATTGGTGACCAAGCTCCCCCTCCCACACAAGCTCAAAAGAAAACATTGATGGCACCGACCCACCCCCAGTAAAATGAGGGGGAAAAGGTGGTCAGGGCCTCCGATAAAAAAAAATATGTTGGTGACCAACCCCCCAGTTAAAAAACTATTGCCCCCTCCCTCCAAGTTAAAACAAACATTGGTGGCCAGTGGGGGAAAAAAATTGGTGGCCGGACCCCTAAGTAAAAAAAAAAATAATAATTTGGTGGCCAGGGTTCCCCATTAAAATTTAAAAAAAACATTGGTGGTCAGGGATTTCAAAGAAAAAAAAGATCATTGGTATTCAGTGGAAACTTATTTGGCAGTTACAGGCTCCAGAAGTGACACCTAGTGGTTAGTTTGAAGAGCTGCAGAGGAGCTGCAGTCACTTGAGAAATGTGACATCTAGTGGTGTTTGTCAGTAACAGCAGCCTCATTAATGAATATCTGCACAGTATCGGGGAAGCAGGCTGTGCAGAGAGGCTGTGAGGCCCATTTACATCACACAGACAGCGGCCCAACTGCCATTTGTCTGAATTCAGATGGCCAGTCCGTGCCTGGACACGCCTGTTGGATGGGAATGCAGCATATTGCTGTTGTATATACACTTGCATAGATATAAAACTGCTAGTGGAACAGGGGGCCAGGGAATGTGCATTGATAATTGTGACAATTTTGTTAGGCTGTGCATTAAAAATGATTCATGGTTGATGAAAAAGCAAAGGGAGAACTGGGGTACCAGTCCAGATGCCACCCCTCTCCCGCTTAAAAATCAGCGTCGGAGCAGGTCAAAGAGGGGCAGCTTCGCTAGTGCATTGACCGCAATTGCGCTAGCGGAGCGGAATTTCCAGGTTAAAACCAGGAATTCCGTCTCTTAAAGTTCAATTCAACAATTCGAAAAAAACCGGGGCATCCAGGCCACAGTAAAACTTGTTCTCATCTGTCCCACACCCTCTGGTGGCCAACACTAAGACTGGATGTTGTTATTATTGATTCTTGCCCAGTTTGTCAGTGTTTAAAACCTTTCAGGTCCTTGCCTCAGAGTCTGCTACAGTCACTTCATATTCCTGAAAAGGCCATGGACCCATATCTCTACAGATATCATTGTGGCATTACCTACCTCTAAAGGAAATACGGTTATTTGGATGGTAGTGAACCAATTTAGTAAGATGTTTAATTTTACTGCCCTCCAAACTCTCCACTCTGCTAAGTTTCTGGCTAAACGTTTCCTATACAATATATTTAAGTTTCACAGGGCTCCATTGACCATTGTATTTGATGGGGGGTTCAATTTGTTTGATGGTTCTGGAGCCTCAAACCTTTGGTTCACTTATGGGCACTGCTTTTCCTCTGTGTATCATCTCCAAACTAACAGCCAGATGGAAAGGACAAATAAAATCATTGGAACAATATCTCAGATGTTACGGCTCCAGTAATACAATCAAGATTTTCTTCCATGGGATGAGTTTGCATTCAGTAATGCTACTTACTCATCCATTAGAGAATCTCTACTGTTTTTGGCTATCATCCTAGAGGCTTTTCATTATCTGCTCAGCCCTCAGATGTTCCTGCTGTCAACTCATTGGTTGACCACTTTTCTAAGATTTGGCAAATAGTCCAAATCTCACTGTCTCAGCAGTAGCTGCCTAAAAAAAACTCTGGCATTGTAAAGTGTCACCCAAGTATCAGTTTGGTGATAGGGTCTGGCTATCTTCCAAGAATAGAGCAGGCAGCACTCTCCATAAAAGAAGGTGGTTTATTGCAACAGGTTACAGACCAATATCACCTGATGCGTTTCGGGAACAACTCCCTTAATCACAGGCTTACAATTTCTCTATGCTGCACACAGCGTCCTCTTCAGGAATTACATCAAAAATTGCATATTTATATTGATACAGTTAATGGGATATATATATATATATTCTTTCTCAAGCATCAGTAAATACAATGACATCATATCCTATTTAAAGGCATAGATCTTGCACACACCCACCTCATTAGTATACAAATTGGTTCCATCAAAATATAAAGTTGTTCAATCAAAGTACAAATTGGTTCACTTAGAATACAGCATATTGTTTGATCAATATCCATAAATTCTTTACTTAAACGGTATATATCCTAACTAACTATAAGGTTACACAAACCTAAGCATAACAAAAATAGCATATAAATGACCAAACATGTATAAGCGAAAACAGGAACATTTGATATAATCAGGGCAGTATAACAATATCAGACCCAACCACTCCCCCTCCATGCTCTTATCAAAGCATACTCAACCCATCCTACACAAAGGCATATAGATCATACTCTCTATTAAGTCCCTCTGGGTACATTGTCTGCAATTTGTGTATCCAAAACTTTTCCCTCATTTGGAGTTGCAAGAGTCGTGGGGGGCAACAGACTCTATCACAAGAAATCTAAGGGATGCAGCAGATTGTCGTGCTGATTTTAAATGTGCTGGAACCGGTATCAGTGCGTATAACACTTGAGCATTGGTTACATCTGCAACACGTGTACATACCGTTCTTTAAAGGTGCCAAAACTCCCTGTGGATTGCAACCGCTTAGTAAGTCTGTCCTCCTCCGTGCCTATGCCACAGTCATGGAGGAGGACAGACTTACTAAGCGGTTGCAATCCACAGGGAGTTTTGGCACCTTTAAAGAACGGTATGTACACTTGTGGCAGATGTAACCAATGCTCAAGTGTTATACGCACTGATACATTTACACTCCCATATTCAGGGAAAACGTTTGAGATACAGGGGCATTACACATGTGACTCAGAGTATGTGGTTTACATGCTCAAGTGCCCATGTGGCCTTGCATATATTGGAGAAACTATACAACCCATACGGGATAGAATTATTCAACACAAATAGACTGTAAGGAAGGAAGTAGTGCAACTGCCAGTTCCAGCACATTTTAAATCAGCACGACATTCTGCTGCATCCCTTCGATTTCTTGTGATAGAGTCTGTTGCCCCCCACAACGTTTTGGATACACAAGTTGCAGACAATGTACCAGAAGGGACTTAATAGAGAGTACGATCTATATGCCTTTGTGTAGGATGGGTTATTGAGTATGCTTTGATAAGAGCATGGAGGGGGATTGGTTGGGTCTGATATTGTTATACTGCCATGATGCACAACCCTGATTATATCAAATGTTCCTGTTTTCGCTTATACATGTTTGGTCATTTATATGCTATTTTTGTTATGCTTAGGTTTGTGTAACCTTATAGTGGATATATACCGTTTACGTAAAGAATTTATGGCTATTGATCGAAAAATATGCTGTATTCTAAGTGAACCAATTTGTACTTTGATTGAACCACTTTATATTTTGATTGAACCAATTTGTATACTAATGAGGTGGGTGTGTGCAAGACCTATGCCTTTAAATAGGACATGATGTCATTGTATTTATTGATGCTTGAGAAAGAAGCGGGAGCTTCGAAACGTTGCATTTTATTTACCGGTTGGTAAAAAACTTTTTATTTTCACACATAAAGTTGTCTGGACGTTTTTGTTTGTTATATAATTTGTCCACGACGTGGAGTAAGTCACGGACTGGGAATACCCTCCACTCGGATTTGTACGGATATATATATATATATTTGAGGGATATATGTTAGAAATCTATATACATTACATTGTTTATGTAATTCCTGCTGTTTTGTGGCCTATTTAAGAAGGTGACATTGGAGAACTTGTAAGTCTATGATTAAGGGAGTTGCTCCTGATGATGTTGGTCTATAACCTGTTCCAATAAACCACCTTCTTTTATCCGGAGTGCCGCCTGCTCTATCTTTTCAAGTACGTTATATTACAGTGGTAATGCTGGTGGGTGTTTTTGAGGAGCACACACGTGGGGTGAGTTTGGAGCAGTCTAATCCCTTTGACTTTGTATCCTCCAAGAATATTCCATTGAAAGTTCTTTCTGCCAAGCTAGGACCTAAATTCACTGGTCCATTTTCAGCACTGTCTACTTAGAGCTTCCTCCTGAACTGAGAATTTATTTTGATGTTTCTTTGTTAAAGCATGCCAGAGCTGTTCGACAGAATTCTCCTCCTCCTTCGATTTCTGTAGAAGATCAGCTGGAACATTTGGTACAGAGGTTAGTGGATTCCCGCCTTTCCAAAGGCAAACTGGTACACTGGAAAGGTCATAGTCCTCAGGAGAGATCTTGGGTTCCAGCCTCTGATGTTTATGCTGACTATCTCAAACAGTTTCATGCTAAATTCCCTGATAAACCTAGGCGTCCAGTGGTCCTCTCTAGAGGAGGGTAATGTAAGAGTACCTGGTGGTCTAGTGGGGCAGTAGGGATGCCCGCCTCTTAGTAGCTCTTCTTTGGACTATTTCATTAATATCTTTCTAAGGATTGTAGACTAATACTGTACTGCATATTCTAGATGGGGCCTTACCATTGATTTGTACACAGAGAGATTGACCCTTTACTCCCATGAATGTACACACCTTTTAATATAGAACAATACCTTACGGGCTCTCCCTGCTACTGATTGGCATTGTTAAGCTTAGCAGTTCACAGCAGCCATCTTCTGGGTCTTCGTGTCTTCTTCCGGAGCTTCGGGCAATTTCGATCCATTTGGGCGCATGTGCAGTTGCGCAAACCGGCAAAATGCTCCAGCAGCGCATGCGCCGCTTCGCCGGTCTCAGTCTCAGATTACCGAAGACCCAGAAGATGGCTGCCGTGAACTGTGATCCCTGAATCTGCACAGAGGGGTAAGTAAAAAGTTAGGGGCATTTCCTGGGGGGGCAGCTAGGCTGAGGGGAGGAGGGAGGGGGTCTACGTAAGGTGGGGGATATGGGTTTTTTTTAACAGTTGCATTCTCTTTTAAGGGGGCTACCTACTAAAACTTGACTTTTTCCCATTTTTTAATTAAAAAAACTCGACCTAACTCCCATCCACAAATTTGGCTAATTTACTAATACAGTATTTAAGATTGAAAAAATCAGATTGAAAAAGAACTCAAAATCAAGTTTGAATTCAAATCATACTACTTTATCGAATTGTCACCCAAAAAACTAACGTATCGAAAATTGGTTTCCCACACCCCAAAACTCCTAAAAATCATGAGGGTTAAAAACATCTTCAAATGGTTGACTTTTAGCAGCGTAGGGGCATAATAAAAAAAATGTTAGTTTTTTTCACTGAATGACTAAGCCTGAACAACTCAACCTTTAATAAATAGACCCCTAAGGCTATAAATACCACCTGGTCCTTCTTCATAAAAGATGTGTCTGATTTAATCCCACTTGGGGTATAAGTGGATTGCATATTTTTGTATCCTAAATGCATAACCTTAACTTTATCAGCATTGAATCTTATCTGCCACTTAGTTGTCCTGTCTGCCAGTTTGTCCAAATTTTCTTTTCAAGCCTGTCATATACTGGATAGAATTAACTGGGCTGCGTAGTATTGTGTCATCAGCAAACATAGATAAATTACTTCCATTGCTCCTAGCCATTAATTAATAAATTAAATAAAAGTTGGCCCAATACAAAACCCTATGGCACCCAACTTAGAACCCTTCCAAGTAGTGAATGTTCCTTTGACAACTGCTCTGTGTACACAAATACTTTCTATCCACTTACATACAGACCTAACAGCAACAACCCAAAGCATAAAAATTAAAATTAAAAAAATTAAAAGTCAGAGCTGCTACAATGCAAAGCAAATCTTTATATAAAAACAAGCTCCTCATCCATTCATCTTCCAGTTTCTTATTCAAACGACTGTCTGGTTGCTAGGGTAAATTAGACCCAAGCAACCAGAGCTGCTGAAATACTACACTGAAGAGGCACTAATCAAAAAGATAAATAAGTTAAAAAAAACAGAAATAGTTGAAAATGAAGACCAATTGCAAATTGTCTCAGAATGCCAATGTCTACATCATACTAAATAGTAATTTAAAGTAATACTATACCGTTAATGGGGCATAAGCCTCTGACTAGTACAGCTGTACGGGGCTGGGCTGTTGCTGCCAAACTTTGTAAAGCCTTTCTACAATGTACAAGGTGTATTATGGTGGGTAGTTATTTTACATGACTAGTTCAGCAAAATGGAAATCAAATACACGAAGCAAGTGGTTCTATTTAGATAAAATAACTGTAATATACCACCTGATTCAGATTTGTGGAGTTCTGCCCTTTGTCATCTCCATATGTAGGAGGTGATACTAAGGACAATGTATTACTCCAGAAAAAAAGATCAAAACAGTTACAGTTCCTTTTCAGCCAATCTTGTGATTAGGAACATCTCAATGTAAAAATACGTCTATTAAACTGCAGATATTTGAGAGATTAAAGCAGAAGTTTGTTTGCTGAAACCAACAAGGTGTGATGTGGTCATTTCTGTAGGCTTAAAGGAAACTATAACTTCAGAATGAATGTTTAACCAACCGGTCATTTTCTATTTAGGATTACCGAATGATACATACCACTGAAAAAAAGTATATTTTCAGGAAAATGGATTATTTAGATGAAGCTTATAAACTGTTTTATGTGATATAGTTTTATAGAGACACTGTTTGGGGGTGGTATAGTTTTCCTTTAACTAAAAATAGGATCCCTTATTTGTTTTTTTCATGCCTTCAGTTTAAAACAGAAAGTATCCAATTAGAAAATATATGAATTTTTATATTGGGAATGCAATTTATGTTATTAGCTGCTGGCAACTACTATATGTGGGATAAACCACTCAGAGGATTAAGGAGAGGGTGCGGGAAGACAAGTCTGCTGTTAAGTTGAACAAAATCAAGCAGGTTCTTGCCACTTTGCTTAAAAAGGCCATGGGGTTCAACAGTTGAAATTCCAGGTGGTTGACAGTGTGCCGAAGTTTGGCAGAGGAGGTGATCACGCAAAGGTGGTTTTTGAAAATGTAATGTGGATACGCCGCCTGGAAACTTTGGAACTCCATGGTCTTAATCGCGAGTACCATTTACAACCCATATTCAGATAAATTTGGTTTTAATAAATGTTTTTAGATAATGGGAGAATATTGACAAAATACACAGGACAAGTAAAAATGTTTAAATCCTATTTTCATTGGCTTTACCAATACTGTGTCAGGATATTAATGATTACAGCTGGATTGCTGCAACAAGAGAAAGGACATGGACATTCTGCTTATACCACATTCTATCTATTAATGTAGCTATGTCTGGCATTTTTGCTACATTTTTTTGTTAAAAACTATTTTTATTACATTTTTGCTACATTGTTTCATTTTTGATGGCCTGACATTGCAGGTTAGGTTTTAGTGCAGGTCAGACTGGGGGACCACACTCATAAATTGCACCCAAAGATCCCCTGTCTTCGAACTAGAGGGGTGGACAGACGTGTGTACAGAGTGAGAAGACACAGGTACAGGTTGGGCATGGGTCCTACAATGGGCTACGGTCGGGTGCAGGTTTAGGTTTGTGGGTTACGATCAGGTGTAGATTGAGTTTATCCTGACCCACACATCACTAATGTGATACCCTTTAAACACAATAGAATCATACTACTCAAACACAGCTCCCCACATCTCACTGAGGGAATTTTATGAACTAATGGAATGATCTGTAACAGAATTATCTAAAATAAATGTTCAATATACATTCCTTGCAATGTGAATGACTGCAAACATTCTTTTTCCTTACACACTAAGGACTCGCCCCTTACAAACTTCACACTACACCTTAAAATCATTTCAATAATTGTATGTTTTTCATTAAACACTATATAAGATAGAAAATAGTATCCCTAATGATTTTGGTAAATACAAACCTTAGCAAATGGAATAAAGAAAGTAGTGTAGCCTACAACTGTAATTATAGAAAATGGTGCAGGATGCCAAAATAGATTATATGAGCACTATCCAAATATAATAAGAAAGTAAAGAAAAAGTAAATGAAAAAATTCGAAGAGCTCACGATTCACCCCAGTCCAGGTGCACATGGGTATACGACAAAGCTCCGATGTGAGAATCTTCAAAAATGACATATGTTGAGTTAGTAAAAATAAAACAACAAATGGAGCACCAAAAGGAGCCAATTATTGGGCACTTCAGCAGCCTACAATATGTTCTGGGCATGCCTTTAACATTTTTAATGATTCTTCAATAAATCTCTATTTTTTAACGGACGAATAATTGGCTCCTTTGGTGCTCCATTTTTCTTGTGCTCTATATGGAACCTGGCTGTGTAGGTTTGCAGTGTTTGTGCAGCACGCTGGAGCTGAACTCTGACCAGTAAGTGCTCCCACTTTTATTGCTAACGCGTTTCATGCCTACTGGGGCACTTACTCATAGGCCTATAAATAAGTGCCCCATTGGACTCAAAAAGTGTTAGGCCTTGTCCTTTTGTCCTAATAAATGTTGTTTTACTTTTACTAACTCAACATATGTAATTTTTGAAGATTTTCACATCTGAGCTTTGTAGCCTAAAACTGGCCAGACACAGTTACAAGATTAATTTGTTTAGTGAGAACAGGTTGTTTGGACCACAACATTTAGATCAAAATAGGAGCCCGTTGAGACACTTTGGATGACCCAATGAATTACACCCTAGATAACATTTGTAAACTTGCCCAACAGCAGTCTGGCCAATCCCTGACCAAATAATGGTCAGACATACTGTCATTTGGCCCCATACAATGGGCTAATGACTATCAACATTAGGGATGCACCGAATCCAGGATTCCCCAATTCGGCCAGGATTCTGCCTTTTTCAGCAGGATTCGGCCGAATCCTTCTACCCGGCCGAACCGAATCCTAATTTGGCGGGGAGGGAAATTGCGTGACTTTTTATCAGAGAACAAGGAAGTAAAAAATGTTTTCCCCTTCCCGCCCCTAATTTGCATATGCAAATTAGGGTTCGGATTCGGTTCGGTATTCGGCCGAATCTTTCACGAAGGATTCGGGGGTTCGGCCGAATCCAAAAAAGTGGATTCGGTGCATCCCTAATCAACATGTTCTGTTTCTTGGATGGATTATGGATTTACAACACTGAACTTTTAGACTTGACTTCTTAATAAGTACAGGCACCCTGACATCTTATTCATCTGTGGGTTTTACCTGTTGTGCATCATTTATTTAAATAAAAAGGAAAAATTACAGACAGGCAGCAAGCTCAAAGTCAAGAAACAGAGGGGAGAGATCCTGAGCTGAAAACAGGAGTCGAGGTGGACAAGAAGTCGTCAGGCTAGACAGGAAGTACGGCATAAACATGCACCAAAATAAGAACAGAAAACAAGAGTAAAAATAAAAAAGCAGCAAAGTTATAGATTATATATTACAATACAAAAAATACTTACAAACATTACACAGTAATACTTTGAGCACATTTGAGGTTTTTATCATGTCACTGGTCCAATAATAAGATTTATCTCTAAGCACCAATCTGAAATTTTTTCACAGACTTTTTTTTTTTCCATCAGCTTCTCAACATATTTTCATAACATTTTTAGCCAGTTTTGCGTGTGTGCAAGGCAGAAGGGGAATTCATTACAAACTTTATTTTTTAAATAATATTTAAAACTTTCATTTATCCACAGAAGAAAAAAAATAAAGTTCAGTTTTAGGCATTTGATTTTTTTTTTGTTGTTGTTTAAATAAAGGTGAGAGGCAAATTTGGGGTACATTTCTACAGGAGAATCTCCATTTTTAAAAAGTGGCACAAAATGTCCTGAATGTGAATGTTTAAAAGTCATTGTTGCAGACGCCTATATGTTAACTCTTGGTTTTCTTTTTAATAAGGCCTCAAATTATTCTAGCTAAGAGTCTATGATGAAATCTTTCTTTGGTCATCAGAGGGTCCCCCTGGTCTGTAGCTTTCTGCTATGCTGACCGGTGCTTTTAGGTCTCTTGTTACAAGTCACCTGGAGGCATTCTTGTTTTGCTCCTTTCCAACTGAGACTTTGAAAATGATTGTACAGGAATAGAGAGAAGGGTTGGATCTCCATTTTTTTTGCAGAAGGGATTTGGAATTGGTTGAAGTTCATTTGTCGATTGCCTCAGCCAAGAAAACATACAGGTCCCACCTCAAAGCCAAATTTCTGGTTGGGCTCTCCAAAGTCCATGAACATGGCATCTGTCAAGGGAAGCTGCTCAACACGGGGGGTGTAGATTTCTAGCACAGTCTTCTCTGTCCCTTTCCTCATCTACAGAAACAAATACAAAAGCTTGTTTCTTTCACCACAGTAAACCTTTACATTGTGAATTGCTGGAACTGCATTGTTAGTTATACACAGAGGCAATAGATGCTTACATCCCAGTGACATGAGCTAGCTTCAATCAGTGCTTCATGTGGTAGCAATGTAACATAACTTGATCTTAATCTGTGAAAGGGGTTGTTCACCTTTAAACACTTTTTTTCAGTTTGATTCAGAAGACGTTTTCCAATTGCTTTCTATTTGTGATCATTTTTCTAATATTAGTGTAAAGTTTCATTTTTCACCTGCTCTGGGAGGTGGGGGTCGCCGACTCTTTAACCGTTCTAAATTGATACATTTAGTTGATACATTTATCTTTGTCCCTGCTGAGCAGAATCCCTGAGTTTCATTAAAGAAGAATTCAACCCCCCATACCCTACATAGTTCCATTTCCCTGCTCCAGCCCGCACTGGTGATAACTCCAGTAATTGGTCCATATAATTAACCCTCATTTCAGAATAAGCGCAGCAGAGCTCATGGGTGCCATCTGCTTCTCTTCGGTAATCTTCAGGTCTTCTTCCAGATCTTCAGCCATCTCCTTGACTTTTGGCTCATGCGCAGTTGTCCAGAACCGGAATATTGCTTCAACTGCGCATGCACTGATATGCCGCATACTTTCAGAAGATTACAGAAGAGAAGAAGATGGCGCCCATGAGCTCCGCTGCTCTTATTCTGCAATGGGGGTAATTACAGAATATGGGGCAATCACTGGAGTTATCACCTGTGCAGGCAGGAGCAGGGACTATGTAAGGTCGGGGGCAGTGGGTTTTATTATATGGGGGTTTAGTTCTCCTTAAAAGACAACTGTTAGAATCGATACAATAGTTGCTAATATTCCACAGATGCTGCTGAGAAATGTATCAACTAAATTTATCAACTAAATGTAGCAAATTGTAACAGTTCAGATCACTAAACTGCTGGACTGAAACACTAGAGACAGGAACATTAAACTTACATTTTGGGGAAATGGTAAAAAATTTAAGATGGAAAGCAATTGGAAAAAAAAGTCTTTATTTCTGGTGAACAATATGAAAATAACTGGACTGAAAAAAAGTGTTTGGAAGGTGAACAATCCCTTTAAGAGTCTCTTTAAAAAGCCTACAATTCATTTTTATTAATCATGTGGCTACTCACCGCACAGCCATCTCTCAAGGCCTTGATATAAGGTGTGGTATGGAAGGAAAGGTCCTCTTCATTGGAGCCCCGGAAGTGGAGAGCCTTTTGGTAGCTATCCGAAGAAGTAAGGTGCCAGGCAGCAGAACGATGGCAATGATATGTAAAGTTCTGGTGGACATAAGTACTTAGAAGGCGCAGGAAGGTAAGCTGCACTACACCAATATCATTGCCTTCGGAATCGATGTAAGAAAACTGTAAAAGGGGAGAAGAGAGGCAGGATACACATGAAGATGAGATGATGATCTGACAAGAGAACTTTTAATTTAATATATATAATATATTAAAATTTAATATAAGCTTCCCCATACTGAAGTAAGAAACTTTCTAAATACAATCAAGTAAAAATTCTGTATTGCTTCTAAAATAATCAAATTTATCTTCACTATCCCTCTCTCAGTATCTGTTTCTCTTCATTCTGTCTTCATTCAGGAGTTGGGTGTCAGATAGTCATTGGCAGTTAGATCCAATATATCTTATAGGGGGGCTCCTTTTGCCTAGAAGATGTATTTGAGCTCACGCTATTAAAATCACCAGACATCATGTCTCACTACATGCAGAATTTGTGCAAAAGGCAGTTATTTTGTTAGATTTTGTTTGTACTGGAATCAGTTATTTGAGTGAGCTCTAATACATCTGGTTAGGAAAGGGAACCCCCCTATAAGATATATTGGATCATTCTTCTGACACCCAACAGCTGCATGAACACAAAATGAAGAGAAACAGAATTTGAGAGAGGAATAGTGAATATAAACTTGATTATTTTAGAAACAATGCAGAATTCTTAATTGATTGTATTTAGAAAGTTTCTTACTTCAGTATGGGGAAGCTTGTTTTAAATTTTCATTTTTGTGATAGTTCCCCTTTAATCTTGTACAACCAATCTTATCTCTCCTGCTCCCTGCCTTTAGGTATGCTTACCTTACGACCACTCTTAAACTGGCTGTACCACGTCTCTTTCTTCTCGGAGCTCCATGAAGACATCTTTACCTGAGACAGAAGAATTATAGTAGTTGATAAATGGCTATATATTCTGGCAATTATAATATGTTTTACCAAACTGGGTGGCAAGTTTTGAACACTGTGCTATTTTTATGAATGGAGTTGGCTACTTATAACATTGATACATCTATGGTATATGGTCTCTACTTATAACATTGGTGTGTAGGCAGCCATCTCAGGTCATTTTGCCTGATCCTGATCTTTCAGAAAGAGCCAGCACTTCAGGATGGAACTGCTTTCAGGCAGGCTATTTCTCCTACTCAGTGTAACTGGAGGAGTTGCAGTGGGACTTGGATTTTTACTACTGAGTGCTATTCTCATATGTACAAAGGAACTGTTATTTTGTATCAAGTATCTGTTATCTGGTTAAAGGGATTCTGTCATGATTTTTATGATGCAATTTTTATTTCTAAATTACACTGTTTACACTGCAAATAATTCACTTAACAATATAAAATTTCTAATATTGGTGCGTAGGCAGCCATCTCAGGTCATTTTGCCTGGTCATGTGCTTTCAGAAAGAGCCAGCACTTTAGGATGGAACAGCTTTCTGGTAGGCTGTTGTTTCTCCTACTCAATGTAACTGAATGTGTCACAGTGGGACCTGGATTTTACTATTGAGTGCTGTTCTTAGATCTATTAGGCAGGGCCAGAACTGGGGTAGGCAGAAGAGGCAGCTGCATAGAGAGCAATAATGGGGGGTGCTGGGCAGCTACCTCTAAAACTGTCTTCTGCCTACCCCTAGTCCGCACCTCTCAGTCTTACTTTTTCCCTCTTGACACTCTCCCCTTCACTGCTGTCCTATCCCTCCATCACTCAATCCTCCCTCCCCGTCTGTCTCTTCACTGTCAATCACACATGAACACACAGGGCGCAGGGCTTGCTGGCCGGGTTGCCTAAGGCGCCCGGTCAGCCTGGCCCGGCCCTGCTACCAGGCTGCTGTTATCTTGTGTTGGGGAGCTGCTATCTGGTTACCTTCCCATTGTTCTGTTGTTAGGCTGCTGAGGGGGAAAGGGAGGGGTGATATCACTCCAACTTGCAGTACAGCAGTAAAGTGTGACTGAAGTTTATCAGAGCACAAGACACATAACTGGGGACAGCTGGGAAACTGACACTATGTCTATCCCCATGTCAGATTTCAAAATTAAATATAAAAAATGGTTTGTGCTCTTTTGAGAAACGTATTTCAGTGCAGAATTCTGCTTGAGCAGCACTATTAACTGATGCATTTGAAATAAACATTTTTTCCAATGACAGTATCCCTTTAAATTCCTATTGTTATATTGTTAGGCTGCTGGGGGAGAAAGGGAGGGGGTGATATCACTCCAACTTGCAGTACAGCAGTAAAGAGTGACTGAAGTTTATCAGAACACAAGTCACATGACTTGGGGCACCTGGGAAACTGTAAAAATGTCTAGCCCCATGTCAGATTTCAAAATAATTTATAAAAAAGTTTGCTCTTTTGAAAAACTGATTGCAGATTTCTGCTGTAGCAGCATTAAATGACACGTTTTAAAAAAAAAATGTTTTGTCTCAACAGAATCCCTTTAAGGTTTTTTCCTTTATAATTTTATTTCTGCACCATTCCTTTTACCTTCTCAGTGTCTTTGCTGGGGAAGATACAAGACTCTCCTCCTGCTGTAAAATTACAGAAGACTTTGAAAGAGTCCCTTGTGCAACCCTGGTTGGGATCAATCCAATATTCACCTGAAAGAGAGCATTTTTGTGAAAAATACATAACAGTAAAACAGTCTGGCAATATATATAAATAGGCATGGTTATCTCTCTGGGTAAAGGTGACTTTGTCTACTCATATAAGTAAATGTCTGTATTTCCAAGGCCCATAAAAAACATGATCCTTATCATACTATATAAAGTCCACTGTAATGTCCCTACATTTGATGGGCTAAGTGTGCCAATTGGTCAGTGAATATGTTTCCTATAAGCACACAGAGTAAGATACATAAAGGCATATGCCAACTCATCCCTAGAAAAAACATTTCCTTTCCAAAACCACTGCTAGAAAGCTTACCCAGACCCTCATGTTTCCCAGACTGGAAAAGTGCATTATTTTTGCTCACTACAATTCATCCTGCTACAACTATGAGCTCTGCGCTGCTTGGCTCCTCTAAACATATCTGCAATAACATCCCAAATAAACCCCCTCTTGCTCCTTATATTTAGCTCTATTGTCCATAACGTTAACACATAAAACATATTCACAACAGAATTGAAAAATCTTGTCTTAGAATTTATACAAGAAAAAAATCAGCTTATGTTTAAATTTCAGTATCAGTATGCATCTGCAGGGAGTGCAGATTGTTATATTATATGAATACCTATCATATTAACCGTAGTAAATGCTGTAACTCACCATCAGAAAGTTCGGGGTGGCAGAGCTTCAAGTCTTGGCATGTCCGGGCTGGGTGCTCCTTTGTGCCCATTGGTGTCCTCATCAGCTCAATATCTTTTTTGATAGCATCAAGTGAGCCATAGATTTCCTCCATGCCCTCAGTGTGTTCAGCAGCAGGCTCATCTGCCATGAATTGACTGGCATCTATTGAACGTTTACTCTTTTTGGGCATTTGGAAGGGTAGAGGCTGGATCACTTCACCAGGGGGACCCTAAGAAATGAAGTATGCAGAGTTTTTCATTCGCTGAATAAACATGATGTGTTTCTGACTTTGGGGGATAAAAAATTCACTTACTGGGGGTCCAGCAGGTCCTTGTACTCCTTTCTGTCCTTTGGGTCCAGCTTGTCCCTAAGTGCAAATTAATAAACCATTTAGAGCATGTGGATTAAAGAGCCACAATTCCTCTTTGGCTTAGTAGCTCAAAAGACATAAACTGAGAAACTGACAAGTTACGCAGTGCTTTACCTTAGATTATATGAACAGGAGATGAGAATGGGCCGAAGTGATGTGAGGAGAAGAAAGGTGAAGGTCAGAAGCAGAGTGAAGGTTGTGTGAAGGAGTGTATTTTGAGATCAGAGATGAAATACAGGGAGGGGCTTAGGTCCTTGAATGTAAGTATAAGTAGTTTGAATGTAATTGTAGAGGAGATTGGGAGCCAGTGAAGGGATATGCATAGGGGAGCAGCTGATGTTGAGTGGTGAGATAGATGAATGAGTCTCACAGCAGCATTTAGAACAGATTGGAGTTGTGAAAGGCGACTTGTTATAAGGCGGGAAATAATAAAAGACTTGATAAGTGTTTTGGTTATGTCTGAACTGAGATACGGTCGTATTTGGGCAATGTTGAGCAGCTGAATACGAAAAGATTGTGCAAGTGTTTGGATGTGTGGTGAAAAAGACAGATGCGAGTCTAGGATAACTCCTAGGCAGAGTGCCTGTGTGGTCGAATCAAAGGTGATGTTATTAACTGTGAGTGAGATCTGAGGGGCAGGGGAAGATCTTGGAGGAAATATAATGAGTTCTGTTTTAGAAAGATTCTGTTTCAGGTGGTGTTGAAACATCCAGGAGGAGACAGCAGAAGGGAAGTCTGTAACTTAGGAAAGGACAGAAGGAGAGAGGTCAAGAGCAGACAAGTAGAGTTGGGTGTCATCAGCATAAAGGTGATACTTAAGTCCAAATGACTGAATATGTTTTCCTAGTGAAGTAGTATAAAGTGAGAACAGCAGTTGGCCTAAGACAGAGCCTTGAGGAACTCCAACAAAGTGCAAGAGGTTAGGGAAACTACCAGTCCAAACCCTGTTGAAGGTCCACAGATTAGGAACCACCAGGTTCTTTTGACGTATGTGCACTGCGATGATTGATGCAGGCAAAATGAGAACCCTGGAGTTACGGCCTGGTTTGGTGGTGGCGGTAGATCCAGGGTTTTCCTGGAGCAACTGGATCAGTTACTTGGTACAATCACTTCTCTAAAGGAGTTACTGTGAATATCCACTAACAGGTGACATAGATAGCATACTTACTGAGGCTCCTTTAGCACCTTTAGGACCTTGTGGACCCTGAATTAAAAAAAATACAGATTAGAGTAAGGTACAGTACAATTGTAAGACATTGGGATAATGCAATAAAAGTTGCAAAAGGCACATGTTTGTGCCAAGTCTAGTAACATATGATTAAAAGATTTGGGTTACTAGAACTGATACAAGCTTTGCTACAAGCTTGTAAAGTTATTTTTTTTTTTGAGCTTGTCCAAAACTAAAGAATACAGGAAAACAGCAGTTCTGTTTTGAAAAACAGGTATGATATGATTTCCATGTAGAGATGGTACAATCAAGAAACAAAATATTAAGCTATGTAAGGTTAATATAATACACAAGAGACATAATTATCCAGTAATTTCATTATAAACAGTGCTTAGTGATGTCATCAATTATAACCATGCTTAGTGATGTAATCTCTGTCACATGACTCACTGAAACTTTTGTATTATAATTAATATTGTACCCTCACTGAAAAGTCTATTAGAGTATATTAGAAGTTACCTTGGAGTTCCACAACCTGTATAAAGGCATGGCTATGGAACTCCTTAGTGTCTTGTAATATTCTTATATTTCACACTAGGGGGTACATTATTCACTATATAACTTTTAACTGTTTCGGTAATTGTTAACTGTAAATATTGTTGTGATCAGTTTAAAATGAGAAAAGCTCCAATCTACTGACATACTTTACCAGATATGCATAGAATATATAATATAAGTAAAACGAAAAGGATTTATGCATAAAGAGGACTTACTGGGGAGCCTGCTGGACCACCTGGGCCAATGGGACCTGTGACACCTGCAATGCCCTACAGAACAGAAAAAGATATGATCAGACACTGAGCCAGACTTCTAATAAAAAATATTTAATTCCTTTATACATTTGTCTATATGTATACCAAGGAGGAGAAACTGTTGCTTCATACTGGAGCACATAACCCTACATAATCAGCATATTTTTTTTACATTTGAGTAAAGGTGGCCATACATGGCCAGATACACTCGTTTGGCAAAGTCAACAAACGATTCAATTGAGACTAATTTGGACACCTACATATTGGCCCAAAATAGTTGATACAGTCATTGATGGGATTTTAATACCTTCCTGCAAGATATGTTTCCAAATCTATCTGGCCAGTATGGTAGCTTTAACTATCGCATTGTGAAATAATGAAATGGTATGTATTCCTGTAATAATGCAGAGGTTTCCCCACAGATTCACGTATAAGAATGCCATCAAAATATTATTTTGCTAGGCTCTAATTGTTCAGAAAAGAAAGCAAAAACTTACCGTCTCTCCTTTCTGCCCCCCTGATCCGTGAGGTCCTGGCAAACCCCTATCTCCCTTTTCTCCTTGTTCTCCTGTTGGTCCAATGAGTCCAATAAGTCCAGGATGGCCCTGAACAAAAAAAAAAGGTTTGCTTTATATTCACCTTTGCCTCAGACACCCCAAGTATCAGTGCCTTCAAGATCTTGAAATACTACAGAAAACACTGAAACTAATGGATTCCATTGGTTGATCATGTCATGTTTCTATTTCCCTTGCAGCTAACAACAGAAGACATATCTTAATTCACAACAGAAATTCTAGATACATTCTTAGTTTTGGAGCATGATTCACGGGACAAGGCAGCAGTAAATGTAATTCAACTTTATCTGAATATTCAATCGTGCAATACTGCTTGAGATACTTTTTAAAACTTTAACAGTAATAGTAAAACAAAAAAGAAGGTTTAGCCAAGGTAAAGTCTGAAGGCATATGGCCCACTAATAGTTTTCAGTTCATGACTGTGGAAAAAAATTGGTATTGTAATAAAAGAGGTCACTTATGTAATAATATCAATAGATGCGTATAAAAAGAAACTCATAAACAATGTGACTAGGATCTTATAAACAATGTAAGGCTGTAACCTTTTCTGGAAAAATAAACACTCTCTTTTAAGCTTTGGGTCAACTGAATACAGGAAGGGAATAGACAGTTAGGAATGGATTGTTGAAACTCTGGCCTCTGGTGAGCTGAAGCCTGCCTAGCAGTATAAAGGTAGACAGCTACAAAAATAATTTCAATACAATTTATTTTGCAATAAGGAATGGATAAAATGTCAAGATATATCTACACTCTGTGTGTATTTGTTTACACTTGAAAAAAAGTATAAAATAAAAGGCAAATTATTTGTACAGGTGCAGAAGCCTATGGCAACCAATAAAATGTTTGCTTTTAAACCAATAGACGGTAGACAGATAGATGTAGACAGATGTACATTCCAGAGAATTGTAGTTTGCTCACCTTCTCTCCCTTTGCTCCATTGTCACCCTTTAAACCTGGCAGTCCAGTGGGTCCCTGTAAATCAGACAGATTTGTTAATTAAATTTAAGTGGTTTAGCTACCCAAATATAAAGTTTCTCTCCCCCCCACACACAAAAATGCCCCATACCACAGGTCCAGGTGGTCCTGCTTGTCCTGTTGCTCCAGGACGACCTTGTTCACCCTACAAAACATAGCAGAAAATGAGGAAAATGACTGTGTACTGTATATACATATTACCCACTTCTGTAATATATACATTTATAAGGTTTTGAAAGTCACCAAATGTTCTGTGACCATATAAAGATCGCTAAACACTGAGGTGGCTTCTTTTAACTTTAAAAGGTTTTATATGGGGTATATTATGCTTGATCAACTACCAAGGAAACACACCCTGCAGACGCGGGAGGCTGGGGGTACAGGGGTGTGCAGGGGAAGTAATAGTTAATGCACAACAGGAGCATAATCGGGGATGGCCTGCTCCTTATTTTGTGGGGGTCCAGAGCAGGCCTGGACTGGGAGTCAAAATAGGCCCTGCCATTCCAAGAACACAGAGGCCCAAACAGCCTCCTACCAGCCCATTATATGTAGTGATGGGCGAATTTGCGCCGTTTCGCTTCGCCGAAAAATTAGCGAATTTTGCGCGAAATTCGACGCCGGCGCCCGAATTTTTACCGCGAATTTTCGCGGGCATTTCGCGAAATTATTCGCTGGGCGCGAATCGCGCAAATTCGCCGCAAATTCGCGCCTGGCGAATAAATTCGCCCATCACTAATTATATGGTAACTTTCTATGGAACTATACTGCAGCCCCTCTAGCATTTGCCAGAACCCACAGATTGCCAGTCCGGGCCTGGTCCAGAGCCCCCAAAATTGTGCCCCTGGCAGCATTTATCAGCATTCTTATGGTTGCGCAGAGAAAGCATTATCAATTTGATAAAAACACAAGTGTCTGTACTTATATGTATATATATCACAGTTTGCACAATGTATATAGAGAGCTGGACATTTTTGCAGTAAAGTAATTGTACAAACAGGCAGGACAAACACTGAAATAAATATAAATATATAAAATAAACTCAATTACAAAGGTCCTTCTCCATAAAGTCTACAATTTAAGTAAATGTATATGTATAAGTGTGCATAGACCACCAAATCCATGTACTTTCTAATAATTTCCAAAGGAATATCACTAAACTAAATTATCATTCAGCAGCTCTACATTACTCACCACTGCTCCAGGAAGTCCCCTGAGACCTTCAGGTCCTTGTTTCCCTGCAGTCCCTTGTGGTCCCACAGCACCTGTCTTTCCTTGGGGACCCAAAGCACCAGGCTCACCCTGAGAACAAATGCAAAGCAAATCTGTCAACTGATGGTCTCCTAGAAAACTGTACATTTATAAAATGTATTTGTAAATTGATCAAGTTGATCTTACTTTTGACCCTTTCTCTCCTTGGCGCCCTTCGGGTCCAGATGGACCAGCAGGACCCTAAAAACATAAGAACCAAGATATTAGTAAATAATATGCAATACAGCCATGCTCAGGACTAGCCCTTCTACACATTCTAGTACAATTGTATGCCCATACTGCCTATAGTAAGTCTCAGTATTAATATTTATTTATTTGTTAAATTTTTGTATTGTTTTTGTAATTATACAAACAATGCCTGTAAATAAAGATTTGTGAAGAAAGAAAACCTTCTCTCTTGTGTACTGTCTCATTAGTCATGAAAGAGGTAAAATAGACAATGTAAGGATGGTAAAGCAAAGAAGTTATATAAAGGATGGTAGAGAATGGTAAAAAATGAGATATTATATAAAAGGAAGGTGTAGGTCTTAGTCAAGTATTTTCTATCATAAGGTGCATATAAATATATTAATACAGGACAACAAAACAAATAAATGGAGAGAAAATAACACTTGTGTATTAATCCTTAAAGCCTTTCTTACTATAGGCCAGGTTAAGTTTCCAGATAGTAATTGAAAAGAATTAAAAGATTTACCAGGTCTCTTATATAATTCAACCATTTATCTTCTCACCTTCATTAATAATCAGGAGGGGAGGTTGTAAACAACAACATCCTTTATGAAAACTTGGCCAAGATGTTAGTAAACAGGTACCCAACACAACATATTTCTGTTTATATTTTTTTTAGAGTAAAGGGCCTGGCCACAACACTGGTGGGACAGTGTATCAGATCTCTGGATCCCATATTTGCTTTAACATTGCTTGTTAAGTATGATACTTAATTCTTTTACTTAATAGTATAGTTTCATTTAAAAATGCTGTATAGCAAGGGGAGGAAAAAAACATGACTTTGCTATAGTTATTTTAACTGTGATAAATATGGTACATAGATCAGTCTGTTCTATATGTCCGAAAGGCTGGGTATGTTGCATCAGCCTGTGAGGGTCAGATATCTTTTCAGGTTTCCTCATCTAATTGAGGGAAGTCCTGGCCCATTTAAGACTGATGTGCTTTACAGAGTCATAATTGTCATGCAATAGAACAGCATAGAAACAACTAAGGGGTTTAGAGAGCTCTACTGAGATAGAGTTCAAGAGATTTCAGTAACATTGGGGGCTCCCCCAGGAGATTGGGCTTGAAACGCATGTCTTAGTTGAAGAAATTGAAACAGCATCGAGTTTTGCAGGCCACATTTGTCTACAAATAGTTTAAGGGCCCCAGGTTACACAATTCAGGTCTCTAATATAAGGCTTTCATCCACCTGATAAACTGGTCCCTCAGCCCATATCAAAATAAAAGTGCCCAGAGGTATGGCCACTCCACAGTGTCTAAGGCAGGGGTCCCCAACCTTTTTTACCCATGAGCCACATTCAAGTGCAAAATAATGTTGGAGAGCAACATAAGCAGGCAAAACGTTCATGGGGTTTCCAAATAAGGGCTGTGATTGGGTGTTGGTAGCTCCTATGTGGACTCAGCCTACATGGGGCTCTGTTTGGCAGTACACTTGTTTTTTTATGCAACTAAAACTTGCCTCCAAGCCAGGAATTCAAAAATAAGCAACTGCTTTGAGGCCACTGGGAGCAACATCCAAGGTCTAGAGAGCAACATGTTGCTCACGAGCCACTGTTTGGAGATCACTGGTCTAAGGTCTCTGTGTTCAGGGCTACAATCACTCTCTCCCCCATGACACTGTGTGTGGCCCATATGTTGATATTAATGTTGGTGTCCGTATAGGGCATAAACTCAATTAAGTCAGGGTGAATTAAATTCTCAATAACCTGTTTAAGCCTATTAGTTAGGACCTTAGCCAGTGCTATAATGTCTGAATTCAGAAGCGAGATTGGCCAATATGATTCTCACCTCTCTGGGGGTTTCCTGGGGGTGGTCTGGATGCCACTATATCTTTGTGAACTTTGCACCATTCAAAGGGAAGCATGTCCGGGCTGGGGGACTTTGCATTGGGGAACACGTCTATAGCATCAGTAACCTCATCAGGTGTGATCTATTGATTAAGAAATACTGACTCTTCTGAGTTAAGTCTGGAGATTGGAGTCTCATTCAAATACTGGGCCAGGGACTCAGGGCAGCGTTGCATTCTGGGACATTTCCAAATGTCCATTAATAGCTTGGATCCTGTCACCAAGAGCCCCATAATCCCCCCTAAGCAGGTGCAAAAGGGTAGGGTGTTTGTCCAGTTCTACTACTTTCCCAAGGATAGTGTGCAGTAGGCTTAGATCACTGGGAGGGGGTTGGTAGACATTAATAAAAAACAAAATATGCATAGCTATTGTGTCCTTCAGTATCAGGATTTAGCATGAAACGTGGGACCTAGCCATTGCCTGTTTAGGACCCACACTCTTTCACTCTTTGCCCCATGAGATGTGTCTCCTGATGGAATATTAGCTCGGCCCCAAGTTTTTTAGGTTAGGCCGCTGACATTCCAGGAGACCAATTTTAAGTTAGTTCTCGCCATAGTATGGGGCCGTGAGAAAATGGTGCATAATTGACAGAAAAAATAAATAAATAGAAAGAAAGGAAAGTAAAAGGGTAGAGGAAGTTGAAAAAATAGAACATTCCAAGATCCCCAACTGATCTCCCCACCTGGTATTCCCCAAAAACAACTGGAGATACATTAGTCCCGTATCATGTTTCATTGAGTAGGAGCCCACAACTGTGACCAGAAAATCAACCAATCAATAAAACAAACTCCAATGCTATTAAGGAGATTTTACATGCAATCAGTCACAAGGGACTGGCTAAGTAAGTAGACAAGCTTATCCTGATAATATGGGTTTGATCTGCTGTTCATGTGGAGAGGGGACATACAGACTCCTCATGTAACCAACTCCGCCACTCTTATATAGGAGCGCATCTGCCTGTTTTCCATCTCTTCCATGCTCTCTCTTGTTGATTTTAGCAGTTATGCAGTTGTGAAGTCTCTTTGGGCAGTGGAGCTGTAGTCTTCAAAGGCACTGACATGCTCCTCTAGTGCCCCTATTCTTTCACGAATGGCCAGGACGCAAAGACAATTTCACCTTTACCGCCTCTATTTTAATGGTCAGTGTGGCTTAAGTGTGGTTAAGGCGGACTGGCAGGTAGTGATCATTGTTAGGATATCCTGCATAGTTGGCATGGAGGCATTCAGAGGTTCCGGATCATGGTCGGGCTGCTGCTAAGGACAGAGAGCTGCAGGCCCATATTGATTTCAGGAGTACATGTACTGTTCCAACTTCATGGGCGGCCTCAGATTGCACTTGCTGTTTGCTTCCCCATTACTCAGTTCTGAAGGTTCTTGAGGTGTCAGGTAAGCAACCCAGTACCAAAGGAATTTATTTCATGGTTGATTATGGACTGATCCAGATGAATTCCAGCGGCGCTACCCAGACACGCTGCTTACTAGCTCAGTATGCGTCTCTGCCCCCCTTTCAGGGACACCAACTGTCAGTAATAAGAATGGCATTTTGAGAGAATATGTTTATACACTTACCCTTTTTCCTAGTGGACCAGTAGGACCATTCTCACCAGTAGGACCAGGAGAACCCTGCCAATGAAAGAATATTGTCTCTTTAATATTTCTAACCAATCCAGAACCAGAAGATGATACATTCATACAATCAATTTGTGATCACCTATACTTAGCTTGCACAATGAAAGCATTACAGATACATATTATAAGAAACCATTTAAATGAATATGTCCTTTCTCTTGCTTTGCCCTGGAAAACAAGGACTTGTGTTTAATTGGTCTAAACTCCAGTCTGAACTTCAGTCCTGAGAGAACAAACTAAATTCTAGGAAGAGGGCCGGAGGGCAATTAAGACCCGTACATGATTTAGAAGCCATATATAACAGTGAAAGTTATATCAATTAGACAAATAACAAATAATCAGTGGTACAATATTTAAAGACATAGGTAGAAATATATATATATATATATATATATATATATATATATATATATATATATATATATATACGTGCCTTTATTTTGAGTACCATTAGGTCAGGGCATTCATGAGAATTTTATATCCACTAAAATGTAATAGTTTGCTGAGACCAGGAGACATCTGCTACATATTTCATAAAAGGCAAGATATTCCAAGAGTTAGATTATCCTTCTAAATCAGGTACTTGAGCACTAGCATTTAAATGATTTGCCTTCTTCTTCTGCCTTTTTCCAGCTTTCAGATGGGGGTCACTGACTCCAACAGCCACAAACTTATTGATCTATAAGGCTACTATTTTATTGTTTTTGTAACAATTTTTACTTATCTTTCTAACCTAACTAAACACTGCTTAGTCACGCATAGCTCCTGATTTTCATCATGCCACATTATTTGCCATGTGCTGCTAAGGGTATGGGCATCCAGAAATGCTGACTTAACAGCCCAGCATACTGGGAGCTTAAAATCTGCAGGCACATTTTTGAAAGGACTGCTTTGAGCTCTGGATTATTTAAAACATTCACAATAATATCACTCACCGCTTCTCCTTGCTCTCCATCCTCTCCTCTATCTCCCTTTGCTCCATCTTGTCCCTAAACACAGGGAATAATAAAGAGTTAAGAAATCTGCAATTCATTTTTAAGAAAAATAAACATACATACTGTATACCCAATTTAGATTAATACATTTTAATATTTTGGCTACTGTATGCCTACATGGTACTGTGTATTTTCATTGGATTTGCTGCCTGAGCTTTTTCTCCAGCCCAGCATGATTATTAGTACAGATCCATGGTCTCACACATAAATAATGTCACACTATTTCTATCACTAGGTATTCTTATTGATAATGTCTGTTAGTTCACTTTGAAAAAGATTGGAGATCCAGCAGAAATGTTAAAACATTTCAATTAGCCCAGAGATGCAGAAACTCCCAATCCCCACTGTTCAGATGGATTATCCCTCCCCCCCTCACCAGCCATATCTATTACCCTCCTACAGTTGAGGCATAGGGCAGAGACATACACTCAGATTCGGGGAGAGTAAGTTGCTCCGGCCATAAATCACCTCTTCTTCGAGGCGACTAATCTCCTGAACTGCCTCCCGTTGGCTAGAATCGAAATCGCCGGGGGATGGCACGCAGATTGCTTTGTTTTCCAAGATTAAACATCCCAATCTCAAATTTGCAACAGGTTTATATATTGTTTCTGAATTGTTGAGATAAGAACAGGGGCATTTCTGAGGTGGCTCCTACAATACCACCCTTGCCTGCTTGCCTTTCCTGTGTGGGGGTCTAGGGAGGCGCATTAGTAGTGTAGAGAGTGCAATTGTGCTCACTTGCACTTTATTTCCGATTTTTTAACCGGAAATTTGGCTTTTCTATTGCTCTTAGGTACCAAGAGCTGCTTTTTCAACTCGCCTCATTGGTGCAGTGCCCCTGCATAAGTAGGTAAAGTAGGTCTCAACTCAGAAAGTTTGCGCCATGTCTACAAACCCATGGCAACCAATCAGAAGCATGCTTTCAAACAGATGACAGTAAATGCTACCTGCTGATGGGTTTCTATAGGTAAACAGATTTGGCGCAAAATTTACATTTTAAAGCAACGTAGGTGGTTCTTTACAGTGAGGACAGTGAGGTTGTGAAATGTCCTGCCGAGTGATGTTGTGATGGCTGATTCTAATTCCCTTAATAGAGGCTTGGATTATTTCTTGGACGAGCATAATAACAAAGGCTATTGTGATACTAAAATATACAGTGAGTATAGATATTGGTATATATAGTTTACAAATGTCCATGTACAGATAGGTCGATATTAGAATGTCTGTATATTTGTGCACTGGGTTTCATTTGGAGGGACTGAACTTGATGAACTGTTTTCAACCCAACTCAACCACATAATGTCTCCATTCGTATTTTATTTTTTTTAACAAAGCTATAAATATATAAAGCACAAAGTATAAACACAGTAAAACACACTAGCTGAGAAAAGATATGAATATCAGGCAGCAGGTAGGGATGATAAAGGAAAGGGCTACACTAAAAATGAAAGCCTGTAGTTCTATAGTTCCTTGTTACTCTATCATTACTATATGTTGTGTGTAGGTAGGGCCATGGCAGGATCAACCTAATTATGGAATTATGTATAAAATAAATACAAAACTGTGATAGTGCCAATCATTTTTTCCATGGCCTATTCAAAGGTATATAACTGATCAAGTAAAACAATAAAAGACCCCTTGTTTCCCATTTTCCATGAAGAAACTTATAAAAAAGAACTCTTCCTGCAAGACCCAAGGGATTCCAGTGCCTATCATTTATACTGTGAAATACATTGTACACCAACAAGCCACTTACTCTGGGTCCCATCTCTCCTGGGGGTCCGGGGTCTCCAGGGAATCCAACAGGACCCTGCAACACATTTCATCAATGATCAGAATGAAGAATACATACCATAGGCTACTGATAGTTAGTTATTTGTGAATCCGAGTTGATACTGGAATCATGCGATCAGAAACAATTAGCAATTATAATATGCAGTATATATATATGAATCACACAGAGAGGTGTATATTTAAATAATAATGAATCAATACATACAGTGCATGATTGTTCAAACTCTACAATACATGTTATTGTACTTCTAACATAAGATTTTTATATACAGGTATGGAACCTGTTATGCTTAGTACCTGGGGTTTTCTAGATAAGGGGTCTTTCCGTTATTTGGATCTTTATACTTTAAATCAACTAAAAATCATTTAAACAAAAAAAAAATCAATCGGATGGTTTTGCCTCCACTCGTATAGCTTAGTTAGGACTAAGTACAGGGTACTGTTTTATTTTTACAGGGAAAAGGGAAATAATGTTTCATTTTTTAATAATTTAAATTATTATTATTTATTCAATTAAAATGGAATTAAATGGAATCTAATTGAGATGGCCTTCTTGTAATTCTGAATTTTCTGAATTTAACGGGTTTCTGGATAACTGATTCCATACCTGTAAATATTAGGGAGGCACAGAATCCTAGATCCAATTCAGGAATTAGCCAAATCAATGTAAGATTTGGATTTAGCCAAGTCCAAAATTTAACAAAGAATACACACAACACATAGATACCAAACCAGCTACCCCCAAAATGCTATTCCTGTTCAGTTGAGCTATTCATATCACTGTATTTTGCACTTACGGGGTTTCCCTTAGGCCCATCATCTCCAGGAGGTCCTTTAACTCCTTGAGGTCCTGGATCTCCTGACTGACCAGACTCTCCCTTTTCACCTCGGTCCCCACGTGGCCCCTGGAGTAAATAAATTAAGGGAGTTAATAAATACAGGAGATTAGAAAAGAAATCCAGTTCAGTATTGTAGTGTATAACTTACCTTGGGCCCAACTTCTCCTTTAATACCTGGAACTCCTGACTCACCTGGTTCACCCTGCAAGCATGAGTTTAAAAAGAGAGTATTATGTTTGTGAATTCTGTATATATCTGGTTTAGAATTATATTTAATTCAATAAAACCCACCCTTCATTCTGTGGGTTGGGTTTGGAAATGAGTTTGTAAGGTATCTTGAGATGCTTATGACTTACAATATTTTGGTATTACTGTAAAATGGCAACATGACGCATAACAGTTTGAAGTAGCTGAGGTCTTTCTTCCATTTAGTGAAAAAATAAATTTGGGATATAGTATTAATCAACAAATCCCTAAATGAAAAATCATCCTTTGATTTAAATCATGTGACATCCTGCTTCCTGTGTCATTCTTTTTTTCCTACAAAATAATTTTTTCCTAAATCCAGTAATCACTTACCTTCTCTCCTAGAGGTCCCAAGTTTCCTATTCCACCAGGAGGACCTTGCGGGCCCTACAGAAAGTAAGATATTATTATTATGAGAACAGCATAAACAAAGAATAAAATAAAAAGTGGGGGCTTAGACAGAAAGTGTGGTTAAATGGGAGGCTGTATAAAGGAGTGGAAAAGTGTGGAAAAAAAGAAGAAATATGGAGAGTTATAGGGAGATCTAGTTCACTAAATTTGGCATAAGTCTATTACTTACATCAGCACCAGAAGGTCCTGCTGGTCCACGTGGTCCAGGTGGACCAGGAGGTCCCTATAAAAGAAACAAAAAGACTGTATGTAAATATGCCCAATATGCAATGAATTCATGTGGCCAACATTATTCATGCTTACCAGGGGGCCTCCATCTCCAGTCTCTCCCTTCTCACCATATGGTCCTGGCATTCCCTGAAAAAAAAGTTGCATAGTTGAATAATATTGTAAACATAACCAAAAGGTTAAACTGTACATTGACTTTCCATTTATGTTTTACTCCATGTATGTTTTACTGAATTCAACAATAAACTTTTACCAGAATACAACCAAATTTGCAACATTGGGATTTGCTAACTGAACCCTACACTTAGCCCAATTAGCTAGTGCCCATTTTCTTTAAAATACTGATTTTTTTTAGGATAATTCAGAAAAGTGGTGTTATTGAGACAAAGAGTAAGCGGAGATACACGTGTCAGCTTTACAGCCATGTTCACAAACCTTCACTTCTGTGAATTCTTTTAACAAATGTATTTCTGAATTTGCCTTTAGCTGCTCCCCAATCTACCAGCTTGTCATCAGGTCACTTTTAAACTGTACATGTGCCTTGTAAAATAATTCTGCCTTTCAGAAAGGAGATGTCTCTCTTTTAAAGGATGATATAGGAGAACACATGCTTTATTACCTAAAAATGTATGCTAAATTTTCATCTCTCAGTTTGTAAATGCAGTGCCACATTATTGGAGTTATAATAGTTTTAATCAAGTGCACAACTAATCATCCTCCCCAAAAACATCACTAAAACTTTCTCTAGCTCAAGTATGGCTGGAAAAGGAGTCAGAATGCAATGCTATATCACCATCTTTGGCAATGTAATGTCCATATCTGTCATGGATCTCATAAAGGAACATGTATAGTAGCCCAGTACACAGTTTGGCCTTCAGTGTATATACACTTCTTGCTGATCACCAAAATGGATATTGGGAACACAAGTGACACAGCAAAAGTTAGTGACCACCCAACATTACTGAGCGACTCTGTAGTTCAGTACATACTATGGAGGCCCAGATAAGTTGGGGTGTCAGAGATGCAACTGATGAGGGGGCTGGGGCCCATACATTATAAGATGTATATACATGCATTTATAAGATGAATTGCCTCATTCAAAAAACCAGCTAAATAAACTGTCTTTTTTATTTTGTCTCAATAGCCCCATTTTGTAAATGCCCGCATTGAGTTTGAATTTTGGAAGATTTCTGTTTGTGAATATGGAAAAAGTATATACACCAGTTTTAACACCACTTTTACTTCAAAAACATGCTTTCTCCACTTTTGTAAATTCTCTCTTTGTGTTTAGACTGTATAGTCACCTGCAGCCCAATGGGTCCTGGAGCTCCTGGGAATCCTCGTGTTCCTTCATCTCCTTTTGCCCCAAACACTCCTTGCTGTCCACGGGGTCCTGGCTCTCCATCAGCGCCCTGTATATATGTAAAACAAGAATTACATGAATTTGATAAAAAGGCAAATAAAAGGTACAATATAATAATATAATACAGGAGCTGTATTTATCTGAGGTGAGGTTTTCTTGCCTTAGGTACAACTAAAGAAGCTCTGTTCATAGGTTTCCTTACTACAACCTATCACTTAGGGGAATAATCATCAACAGAGAGATATACTATAAGGAATCTACTACCATCCTACTTTTTGGATGAGATACACAATTTCTTAGCAAACACTCCACTTGGGCTCCCCAAGGAACCAAATCCAGCAAAAACCTAGCAGCTGGAAAAAGGAGTAAGGAGGAATGCACCTCTCTAAAATAAGGAGTGGCAGCTCTTCTTCTACACTTCTATACTAGGCATTCTGAACCAAGAAAGCCTAAGGGCCTATGGCTCCATCTCCATATCTTTAAAGACATATACACTTCTTTTTAAAGTATCATGACGTGCAAACCACAGAGTTTGAACAGTATATGGAACAAGTCTTAAAATTACTGTATGGATTTCAAAAAGTGTTCAGTATAGCCCTTCACTAGCACAGCAGCACAGGGTACAAGTTATCACACAGTTGTAAAGTCACTTAAAAGACACAAATTGGTTGGAGACAGAGTTTTCTAAACATATAAACTACTTTATCTTCCTCACTTGAGAACCACCTTGGGTCAGCTCTTCACAAGAATACTGTGTACCAACAGAGAACATTCTAATTGTTTCACAGCTTAAAGTGGTAATAAATGAAGTAACAACTTTTTAATAGGTTTTAATTTTTTATTATTTTGTTAAATTTGTTTTTTGAATTAATTGCCACCTTCTTCTTTTTCCGTCTTGCAAATTGGAGTCAGTGACCCATCAGCCAAAAAAAAAAAACTGCTGCTCTGCGAGGCTCCAATTTTACTGTTATTGCTACTTTTTATTTATTATTTTTTTGTTCAAGCCCCCTCTAAGAGGGGGCTTGAACAAAAGCCCAACAATCGCATCATAATGCATCCGATACGGGCGGTCGGATCGCGGGACCGCATACACGCACAACGGGATCCAACGGGATTTTTTAACCTGCCCGATCGAGATGGCCAGATAATGATCGGGGAAGCCCGTCGGATGGCCCCACACACAGACCAATAAGCTGCCGACTTAGTCTGTCGCCAGCTTTTATCAGCCCGTGTATGGGGGCCTCTAATCATCTTCCTGACTCGCATTCACATCACTGGCTGCTAGACTAAATTGGACCCTAGCAACCAGATATTTTGTGAAATGTCAAACAGAAGAGCTTTAAAACAAAAAGCTAATTTTAAAAAAAGCAGATAAAAAATAAAGATGCTAATTATTTCAGAATTTCTACATCATACTAAATTTACTAAATACATAAAGTATGTATGATCTCAAAGTCATACTAAAAGTTAATTTTAAGACCTTTAATTGAATTTAATTTACAACTCCTTTAAGGCTAATGGCACATAGGTGGTATTTGCCAAGAGTAACAGGCATATGCCATGCATTCAGTGCACACAGTTATATGGGATTGAAGGCAGCAGACTGGCTTTTCTCTACATCATCTATACCAGCGCAGAAAACAACCTATATACCATTACCTAAAGCTCACATAACAAAGAGTCATTGTAGTTAACTTCAACTATGCATAGTTGAAACAATAGTTTGAATAGTATATGGAACAAAATGATGTTGTAAATTACTCACCGCAGTTCCTGGTTGTCCAACAGGACCAGTAGGACCAGATGGGCCAGGGGGTCCCTGAGAAAATAAATATTTTGAATGCATAACAAATATGAAACAGATCACTAACATATGGAAACAAACCTTTCATTAGTGAAAAGGAAATTATGTGATAATGCAGTTAATGTTTAAGTAGCAAGAGGAGTGGAATTATCTTTTATGTTTTATCTAGGTGTAATTTATTGCAGACAGTGAACCAAGATATAATCAGGGCGATTAATTTCTAAATCCCAATATTCTTCCAGGATATAATGTTTTCATACCTGTAAACTGCACTAGCTATTCCTTTTATTTGTGTTCATTTAGAATTATACAGCCGAGTGAAAAGATCCACTGACCTGCTATACATCTCTGCAAAAGAAATGCTTACCTTACAGTTTATATGAAAGGGAAAAGATTACTGCTGATGGTCTTTGATAGTTCAAGAACAATTTGAGTCCATCTGCCTTACACAACCAATTTTATTATTTTTTATTATTTTTCATATTTATTAATATAAAATATGAATTTACAAGTGAAAGGAAAACTGGGCAAACAAATGTGCATTGCTTTCAGTTAGAGGGGTAAAAACATAAATTACTTTCATCCTGATTCTTACTGGATATTTGTTATGTAGGGATTGTGATTACAGGTCAACAAAAAGCTGACTCGCGTCCAATCCTAACCTGCATTCACCCATCCCAGACTCAACCCGGTAAGCCATCGTTTTGTGTATACCTCTACTAACCCTTCCATCTCTGATATCACCAGACAGGGTGGGGTATATAAATAAGCAGATAGCAGAAGGACAGAATTGGAGGCATGCTAAACACGCCCTGAGAGTTTAATAATTTAAAACGGAATGCTACTATGTAACTATGTTTTTTAACTGAATATTTATGTTTTATGCCAAAAAAATATTAACTACATGGCATTTGTACCTCCTTTAGGTACCAGAGAGTGCTGCACGTGATCAAATAGGTGGGACAAAGTCATTCTCATATAGATTCAGCAGGCACAAGGCATGCCTAAGGCATCAGACGGCAGCGAGTTCATTATGGCACCGGAAAACTTCTGTTGTGCGATGTTCTAATATGCGGTTGGGGATACCTTGTGAGTGAAGGGGTTGGTTTGTTCCACGGATCCGCATATTAGAATACCGCACAACAGAAGGTTTCCGGTGCCATAATGAACTTGCTGCCGTCCGATGCCTGAGGCACATTTGTGTTACAAGGCAGAATATCACGGTTTCAGATACAGCTTTGGCCATACCACTGCAGGAAGTCACTCTATGTCGATGACGAGGCGTACATAATTCAAATCCTTCGCAAGTTGCGACCAAGCAACTCTATCCCTTTGAAATTTGAACGTAGTTCTAGCACACCCTCAGGGCATCCACCCACTGCCTCCTGTCAGTCCATCCCCCCTGTTCTCTACCTTTGTTTTAATAACAATTATGCGCTTTGGACATTGTGTTTTAATATAAATTAATAAAAGTTATATTTTATTTAATAATTTCTCATGGGTAGTGGAGGTGATGGATGGGATGGTGCAACTATAACTAAGTAATTTCTTTTCTTTTTTTTCCCTTCCTTTAAGGCTAAAATTGGGTAAGCTTTATCAGAAAGTCTATAAAAATACACCAGTAAACCCTCAAAGTAATGCTGCTCTAAGTCCTCTGTCAAAAGAAAAAACACATTTATTTCCTTCTATTGTGTACACATGGGCTTCTGTTTCAGACTTCCTGTTTCCGCTTAAACCTCCAGGGCTTGACCTTGAGCATGCTCAGTTTACTCCTCTCCCACTTCCTCCTCCCCTCCCTGCTGTAATCTGAGCCCAGAGCTATGAGGGAACAGGTAGAGAATCAGGCAGGAAGTGATGTCACACCAAGCCAATATGGCAGTTGCTAAACAAACACTTCAAGAGCTGTTTACTCAAGTATGGTAAAGCATTCTAGAGAATACATACAGGGCCGATCCTATCAAATGTGGGGCCCAATTGGGACCATGTTGGCGGGGCCCCTAGACCAAGTCTTGCTGGCTACTGACACAGCAAGTATTTAGGAAAATTGGAAAATTGGGCCCAATTGGTCCAATTGGCCTAAGGCCGGCCCTGAATACATATAGTGTTTTAGCTTGCACTATTATGGCTATCTATTGGCAATAAACTGCTTCAGTAGCTTTCCTTCTCATTTAAGCATTCCTTAGATATGGTGCCACTTAAAAAGTATAGTGTTTTCTATATGAATAACAGGTCCCCTTCTTGTTCTTGCTCATTATCCTTATCCAAGATGGCAAAATACTGATGTAAGGAAAGGCTGTATTCACTATTAATCATCTTCCTGGCTATTACATTAGATATTCCTGACTATATTATTTTTTGTTTGTTGAAGTTGCCTGGATGAACAGAAATAACAAGGTAAAAGCAAATTATTTCTATACATGACAGATGGGAGAGTATCTCTAAAATAAAACAAGTGCTCACATGTTCTCCTTTGTTCCCTTTTCCTCCTTTCTGTCCATGTTCTCCAACTTCACCCTAAAAAAAGGAAACATTTTTACACAATGTAGCTAAATATCAGTCCACCCTGTACTACGATGCTACACATTCATTGGTGCTATATTACAACTTACTGAACAGCTACTTATTTGGCCCATAAATGTAATCAGCAGCACTTTGTATGCTAGGCTCAATCAAACTCCATTGCTACTGAGATAATACACACATTTCTTATTCACACATACACAAAGTCTAATGAGAAATGGTGATATTTTCATACACACACGTCACCCAATAAACACACAACCAGTTACTAATATGGGCACAACACACATACTGCATGCAGTAACTAAAATGAATGTTTACCTTGTCCCCATCCTCTCCAGAAATTCCTGGAGGTCCTGCAGGACCAGGCAGCCCCACAGGTCCTTGAACACCATCTCTACCCCCAGGGCCAATTGGTCCTTTTTCCCCCTATGAAGATATTAAGATTGAGTTTAAAATGTTGGTGGTAATTTTAAAAATTGTGATTCAAAAATATAAACTTATTCAACACAATAATACATTTAGATGTTTGGGATAGTTCAGATTCATTACTCCAACTGTGATTATCAGATTGAGTAGCAAATCTCCTCGTCTTCCTGAACTACCTTCCGCCGCTAGAATGAAAATCGCTGGCGGGAAGGCACTCGGATCGATTAGTTTTCCGAAGTCGCCCGAAGTTGCCTCATGAGGAAACTTTAAACTACTTCAGAAAATGAAGCGCTCCAAGTGCCTTGTCACCAGGCGACTAACCCCCCCCCCCGAATTTGCCAGTGTGTCTCTGCCCTAATTGTGCTGGTTTCTAAACTGTGGTGCAGCTGTAATTGAAATTTTCATTCAGATCAGCCTTATATTTTGCTATTTATATTTTACGGTATATATTCAGTAACAGCATGTGTGTCTGTCCCTAAGCTCAGTAAGTGACAGCAGCACAGAGCATGTGCAGAGAATCAGCAGAAAAGAAGATGGGGAGCTACTGGGGCATCTTTGGAGGCACAGATCTTACTGCTAAAGGGCTGTGGTTGCCTTAGGCTGGTACAAAATCCCAAAATATAAGGGTTTATTTATTAACATTGGAGACAAACACCACCTGTGATGTTGCCCATAGTAACCAACCAGCAATTAGATTTGAAGAGTCCCCTGCAAAAATACAGATCTGATTGGTTGCTATAGGCAACATCACAAGTAATGTTTGTCTCCTCCAGTGTTAATAAATAAACTACATAATGTATAACGTTTCTGCCCTGTCTTTAGTTAAGCGTTAGTCCTTTAATGCCTCTGTCCACTATTTTGTGCAATAAAATAGTCTCAATTTGAATTGGCAAAGATCAATGTTAAGACTTTAACAAATTGTTGTTAATTGGCCAAGACTATTATTTTTTTGTGCTGAGATCATGATAGGATGGATCAGATTTAGTAGAATCACCTTGTGCTTCCATGAAAACATTGTGTAACAATATGCATTATCAGCCAACCCTGTGGACCTCTTGGAAACCTCCACTGTATTCTCTGATTTCTTTTATTTATTTTTTCATTTTGATTCTGGTTATTACCACGATTCTGCATAAGTTACCACAAATTTGCATAATATTAATTTGCATATGTTATAAGTGGTAAATCCATTTAATAGACATATACTTACTGGTACGCCTTTCTCGCCTGAAGCTCCAGATGGCCCCTGGGGACCAGGTCTTCCTGGGGGCCCAATAGGTCCTCCTTGCCCAGGTCCACCTCTCTCTCCTGGAGATCCCTGTTTGAGGCATGCAGAAGGTTAAGGCAAGGCAGTTTAAGCAAGGACACATACAATTCACTTTTCTATGTTTCATGTAATATATACTGTATTAACCAATGTATTAATATATATGTAACAACCCTAATTAAAGGAATAGTTCAGTGTTAAAATAAAAACTTTGTATATTGATAGGTTGTGCAAATTAAAAAATGTTTCTAATATAGTTAGTTAGCCAAAAATGTAATCTATAATGGCTGGAGTAAGTGGACATCTAACATAACAGAACAGAACACTACTTCCTGCTTTTCAGCTCTCTAATTCTGGGTTAGTCAGCGACTTGAAGGGGGCCCACATGGGACATAACTGTTCAGTGAGTTTGCAATTGATCCTCAGCATGCAGCTCAGATTCAAAAGAAACAGTTATGACCCATGTGCCTCCCTTCAAGTCACTGATTGGTTACTGCCTGGTAACCAATCAGTGGAAACCAAGAGCTGCAAAGCAGGAAGTAGTATTTTGGCTATTATGTTACATATCCATACCTCCCAACATTTTGGAAACAGAAAGACGGAAAAAAAGATTTGTCGCAATTTTTTGACCACACCTGTTTTGTGGCCACACCCCCCAATTACCATGTTCATTTTACAAAATTTAGTTATAAAAGGTTGAACACATTTCTGTGGTTTTTATGTGTTATTACAGTTCTGCTGATGAAGGTGAATTGCCCTTTGAGCTGCAGTTTTTGCTTATCTTACATTGTTACAAAAGTATCTAAGTATCTATTCTGGACTCTCTGCCAAAAGCCAATTAAGTTAGAAACTTTGTATCTTTTTCTGGCTGTTCAGTGCAGTAGATCAAAGAGAAAGTCGTGACATTTCAGTAACCTGGACTGCAGGTTGAGCTGTCAATATCTGGACTGTCCAGTGAAAAATGGCACAGTTGGGAGGTATGCACATCCAGTCGCTCCAGCCTTTATAGATTACATTTTTGGTTGAGAAAATGTTTTATTTTGCACAGCCTATCGAGGGTTGTAGGAGCACTTCAAGGCTATTTGTATTTGCACTTGCGTATATAATTATTTACTTATGAGACAGGGTACCAGGGAATGTGCATTGATCAATGACCAAATCAGTAACACTTCTATTTTTACTTAGCCTTGGAGTGCACCCACAACACTCCTCTTTTAATATTAGAAGTCATCTCTGAGTTCCATGACCTGTTATTTGATCATGGAACGCCCCAGTGACTTACAACATCCTTTTATTTTACAATAGGAGGCAATTTATTCACTGTATAATGTATATGATTTATATTAAAATATTGGCTAACACAGTGATTAATTGATATTGCTTACAATATATGGGAGGAGTAGTTAACAAGAACCAATGCAGAGCTATAGCAACTCTGGCACTCTAGAGTCATTATAACTAAATAAACTGCACCACTGAGGATACATTTTACTGATTTTAGTATATATACGTTTTTATTGCCTTGGCCACACTGACAATATACAGTATCTGCCCAGTGAAACAATATTAGAATTATCTTGTTTCTACATCATCAACTGTGAGCAGAAATTGGGTTTAATAGCAAGCATGTCAGTCTGGCTGCTGTTGCTGCTGCTTGGTCAAAGTTTAGTACAAGAATAGACAAGATGAGTTATCATGGTCTAATATATCACTTATTGGTTCCAGGGCCATGTTTATTGATAGGAACACAAGGGCCTGTGTCTAGGGTAGCTGCTTTTAAGAGCAGCCCTGGAGTGCCTATATCATTGAATTTGTTTAACAAAAATAAAAAATCGGACCTGCTGTGCCAAAAACAGGAAGTGACGTGTGCCAGAAGTGACATCACACGCAACCTGTACTTGTGATGTCATTTCCGTAAGTCGGGGGGCACCTGCTTAGGGTGGCACCGGATCTAAATACATAACTAATTGGTTCCATCAACAGCTGAGGGCTATTTCTACACTGGAGAAATAAATTATCTTGGTGTTAGAACAAGATATTTATTGTACTATAGTAAGTATAGATTCACACCTTTTTTAACATAACCCCAAACCACACTGTTTGTATTTAATACAAGGGAGTGGTAGCACAGACCCTCAACCCCCCACAACCACCACCACCACACCAGTTGTAAAACAATCTCAAAGTTTTTGGTTACAGCATAAAACATGCTGGGAATATATATCCTGCTGCAGTACAGCAAAATACCTGATTCAGCATTAGAAATAAAAGAGAAACTACCTACAGTTTTACAAACCTTTAGTAAACAGATGCCTATACTATAAGAAGCGTGTAGGTATTAAATCCTTCATGCTTAGTGATTAATTAAAAATGGCACCTGTTCAGTAATGTGTAGCAACCAATAAATAATTACATTTGATTGGCTGTTATGGCTTTATTGCCCAATGTTAATAAATGATCCCTGTACAGAGATTTAGCCACAATCACACAGTGGAGCAGGCTTGATTTTAATGCATTAGATATGGGAATATAACTTGGATCATATTGGATTAAACTGAATATAAACAAAACAAAGTAGTTCTCGCAGCAATCAGTATATATATATATATATATATATATATATATATATATATTACCATATATGTATGTGTATATATATATATATATATATATTACCGTATATGTATGTGTTTATATATATATATATATATATATATATATATATATATATATATATATATATATACTCTGTATATTTCTATGTGTAAAACACCTTTATAGAATATATTGCAACCGTATTTAACTTTGTACCTACAGAGATAAATTTACTATGTACAGCAACTAATTGTGACAATATAGTAGCATACTTACTGCGGGTCCTGGGGGGCCTGCAGGGCCTTCATTACCTTTAAGACCAGATCCACCCTATAAAGATAAAAATGATATAAAATGACTTTCAGCCATCAGATTTCAGTTTATATACAAATAATATCCCCTGAGATAGCCATTGCATAGAAATATATTAGGACCTAAAACAATTGGGATACTAATATATTAAAATGGGTCAAAAAAATATAAATGGATGAGATGGAACTATAAGCAGCAGTAAAAGTAAAATTAATCTGCATGCAGGGGCGTAACAATACAGGGTTCAAGAGGTATAGGGGCCCCATGAGGTTCTAATTCATATACAGTTTCAATAAATATTGGTAAAACAAGTCGACTGCTAAACATTTTGTGGGCCTGAAAAATAATTTGCTGTGGGGCTCAGTAATGTCTAGTTACGCCACTGTAAATTAGACCATAGTTGGTCAAAATATCTGAGACTCTGGCTTTGACCTTATGTTTAAGGTAAAATGATAGGCTGAAGATACAGAGGGGGAAGCAAGGACAGTTTAATATTTTCATCATATTATGGACCTAACCCACAGGCCCGGACTGGCAATCTGTGGGTTCTGGCAAATGCCAGTGGGGCTGCTATAAGGTCCCACAGAAAGTCAGTATTTAGTGGGCTGGTAGGGGCTGTGTTGAGCCTCTGTGAGGGCTGATTGGGCCTCTGTGTACCTGAAATGCCAGGGCCTATTTTAATTCTCAGTCCGGACCTGCTAACCCAACATATGAGCCTATAAGTAAGTGCCCTTTCTTGGTACGAAACATCTTAGGCTTATGCATGTCCTAATTTTTAATTATTTTGGCTACTCTTTCACTAATAGAGGATTTCTTCTCAATTTTTGCTGTTTATGTACCTAACCCAAAATACCCTGCATTTCAATTGAAGAGGATGAGAGGGGACAGATTATCTGAATGTCTAGTGGGGCCTGTTTAACGACGCCATCAATAGTAATACTGTTCTCGAGGTCACTGTACCAATTGGAAAATTGCAGATTTCCGAAAGCAACATGTTGAAATATAAAATACTGGTAATGTATGTCTGTACAAACTTGTATAAATTATTTATTCATTTCTGAGCTACAAACTCCAGGGACTTTGTTCTTCCTTTATTTTACATGCCTATATTGGAATACTCTTTTGAAGTAAACCATGCCCTTCCTTGTCACTGTTTAAACACACACACAGGATACATAATGAGAAATTGCAATGGTTCTTTTACATTTATTAACAATATATGGACTATGACATTTTGGTACCTTAACTTTTCCTTTTAGGGCTTTTTCCTTCTAATATTAATCACAATGTAACTCACCGGAGTACCAGGCAGGCCTCTCTCACCAGGAAATCCTCTCAATCCAGCAGGTCCATCCTTTCCACCAACTCCTGTTGGACCTGGATCACCCTGCATAGGAAGAAATGGTGAAGTGGGAAAAGAGGGAGGAAAATGCCATTCAAAATAAAAGTAATTATGAGTAGAAGAATACCAAATGGAAACTAATATTTAGCCACAAACTATATTTTATATACAATTGCACAATGTGACAAAATGTAGGAGAAGAAAAAAGATCAGATCACACATTTAATTGGCAGCCAAACTGAAATTTAAGTTATGGGGGGAACCCTATGGATATCTGAATCATATTCTGTAGTGGAGGACAAATACACGTATGCAACTGTAAGGGACACAATTCTCCCATTGCCAGAAAGTGGTCATTATTAAACAAATCTATAAAAACATTGAATAACACAAATGGAGGTATTGCCATTTCTATTTCTGAAGGAAGATATATTCATTCCCTGCTCATTTTTATGGGATACTAGGAACACTGTATCTGATCATGTAAAACATTGTGATGGAACTAAAAACAAGAAGTATAAAATAGAAGTAGTTGTTTTCACACACTCACCTTAGTACCTTCCTTTCCTGATGGACCTGACAACCCTTGCTCTCCTGGGGGTCCTGGTGGGCCAGGATGTCCTCTGTCTCCCATAGGCCCTGATTCACCTTGTGTTCCCTGTGCAGAAATCAGGGCCAGATAACTAAATATACAAGGTATATACTTTGAACAAAATTGTGTCCTAAATTCAGAATGACTGAGTCATTCATGAGTAGGAATGTGTTTCAAGTTTTGTATCTTTATTTAGGGCCAGATTTAAAGAATTTACAAAGCTAGGCCATCTAACGCCCAATAGCCCGCCCAGACCAGGTCTCCCCTGCTTGCTATCACATCTCCCCATACCCCTTGCACACCATCTCAATCTCCTACTCACCTGTGCCACCTGTGCTGCTTTTCCTTCAGTGTGATTGCCTCCACTGGGCTCTGGACAAGCGGAAGATTCAATTGACTGTCAAAATCTCCCACCCAGTCCAGTCCTCAGTGGAGATTACACAGATCTCAGATTATTGCCACCCTAGGCCTGAGTCTTTGTGGCTTGCCCACAAACCTGGGCCTGTCTTATCTACTGCCTAATGCACTAAAAAAATAACAGATACCCTGGACTTAATATTTGCTAGTACAACATTTGGAAATAACTGAAATGAAGAACCTCCTATAACCAGGAAAAAGTATTCTACATCTCTTTACTGACAGTTTGAACAATTTTTCATTTTCAAACTGCTCCACTTCTCACAGGGTTTAGATCTCTCCACAAATGTTCAATGGAGATTAGATCTGGATTTATTATTGTCCACTTGATAGTTCTGGTTTTAACCATGCTTTGTTCTAAAGTGTGATTTGGGTTATTATCCTGGTGGAAGACTAATCATCTACAACAGAGTCCCAGTTCTCTGATACTGGTTCAATATTTGTGCTTCAAATTCCTTGGTAATCTCCTGATATCATAATACCACACACAGACTCAAGACACCCAGTTCAAAGGGCAGGAAAGCAACCCCAAAACACCAGTGTATAAAAAGTAACTTATATCTTACCTGAGATCCAACAACACCTGGGGGCCCAGTAGTTCCCACCTTTCCTTGGAAACCCTAAAAAAACATGTGATATAGAAGTAATAAATATATAGCAACATTAACCACTTCTAACATATTTAATTTCTATGAATTCTGTTTATGTTGTGAAGAGTTGCATAACGACCTTAAAGGACAACTATACCTCCAGAATGAATACTTAACCAACAGATAATTTATATTATAACATGTCACCTATTAAAGAATCATACTAAATATGCAAATACATATCAGTATATACTGCCCTTTAACCCTGAGGCACCATTTTGTGATGCCCTGTGTGCTCCCTCAGAGATCACATGAAATACTGCAGCTGAAACTGTAACAGGAAGAAGTGTTGGAGTAAAAGATAGAGCTCTGCCCATTCATTGGCTGATAAACCATAACAAGTGTGTGTGCCCCTGGTTTGTTTGTGTGTGAATCATTGGAGCCAGGGGGCAGCCTTTAAAGAAACAGTAGTCCCAAAAAATGAAAGTATTTTAAAGGAATGACAATATAATGTGCTGTTGCCCTGCACAGGTAAAACTGGTGTGATTGCTTTGGAAATACTACAATAGTTTATACAAACAAGCTGCTGTGTAGCCATGGGGGCAGCCATTCAAGCACAGGATACACAGTAGATAACTGATACAGTTGTATATTACAGAGCTTATCTGTTATCTGCTGTATATCCGGTGCCTTTTCACCTTTTTCGGCTTCGAAAGGCTGCCCCCATGGCTACACAGCAGCTTGTTTAGATAAACTTGTAGAGTTTCTGAAGCAAACACACCAGTTGTACCAGCACAATATGTACATTATATTGGCATTCCTTTATAACACTTTCATTTTTTGGTGTTACTGTTCTTTTAATACTTCTGTGTAAAAAGTGGCAGGGGACCACCTACTGTGATGTGAGCAGTGGGCTAACAACTGGGCTCCCCCACGAGCGCCCTGCTAAATTAGTAGTATAGGGTACCATGAATGTTGATGACCCTGCATATATGAATTGTGACTTATGAGTTAGAGCAATGGTCTACAGTGTTTAAAAATGACAGCTATTAATTTGGTGATAGTCTAATGGCAGATATTGTTAGAAAAATAAATTTTTCATAAAATGGTTTTAAATATGAGTTGTTTTGTTTGATATGTTTTATGTATTTTTGGGGTATAGTTTTCCTTTACGCCTTAGTATTGTTTTTAAACTCAGTGTAAATTTACTCTGAAAACTTTAAAACTTTTTCTCCCCCACAAAATTATGGGAGAATGTTATTTTATACCCAAAAGTAAAGCTACTACAATAACGCCTGAAGGCAGACAGTAGTTTATGCAGATTTACTCACCACTTCGCCTCTCTGCCCGGGATGTCCTGGGATTCCATCCTTTCCTGGTGGTCCCTGCCAAGGAGGAGAGAGTTATGAGAAAGGATTTAAACAAACTATGATAATGAGTTGGGATGATATGCTTCATTAATTCAGAAGATTAATTTTAACAATCATAATTGTAGAGTTAACACCAAATGGACCTGTCAGACTATAGAAACACCTGCACCTGCAGTGCCTGGCAGTTTAGAAACAGCAAGAAGAACTACCAGTGGCCGGACTGTACATACAGTAGCTAATATAGGAAGCCACTGGGAAACTTTAGATTTATGGGGAGATAATTGATACAGTAGGGAAATCCTCTACACAACTCTTTCCTGAGCAGTAGAGAGAATGGGTGAATGTACTAAAAGTCAGTAACAGAAAAAATATTCGCAATGTGAAAAGTTATGCCTTTGCGCAAACAAACTTTCCTTTATGCAAATTTAATACAGGTCTTGCAAATGTCATAGTTTTGGCTAGTGCGCAATGAATGTAATCAAACTTCTTACTGAAAATTTTTGCTCCAAAAGATTATGACCTTAAAGCACTTCTTAAAATTTTGCAATTAAAATTCGTAATGCAATAACAGGTTAAGGAAGAATATTACATTGTGAAATGCTAATTCTTATTTTTATTTGTGCAAATTGTTTGCGACTTTTATTACATTCCCCATACGTCTTCTATCTTGCTCCCTTAAACATGGAGTAAGTTATCTTTTTTTCTTAGTCCCCAGCCCAGGGTAGGGGACTCAAAAATGGCTTCATATACATTTTGTATGAAATAGCTTTAATATCGTTTAGATCTTTAACATTTTGTATACCATAGGGACAGCCCAGTACATAATATGATTGTAAAAGGTAAAGAAGTTTGATGTTACTCACTGGTGGTCCCTTGGGACCTGGGAAGCCATTAGAGCCTTGTGGTCCAGGAAGACCCTGAAATAAAAGATAATTTTCAGTATGTGAAGAGATAAAAAGGTATGGATGACAGCAAAATAACTTGGGACTTAGACACATACATAAGAGAAGGAATAAAGAGAAATAAGCTTAGAATGATATCAATAAGACAAAGGCAAAGGATATACATATATGCATCACTAACAGCAACATATTGTAATGGTTTACATAATATGAGCATGAGGGGGACAGGAAATATTTGTGTTAAGTACAGAATAAATAAGAGTTCTGAAAAGTTGGAAATATGGCAACTTACCCTCTCTCCTAGTGGCCCTGATGGACCATCACCACCAGAAGTGCCCTGGATTTCAGAAAAATAAAATGAAATCAATATGACGTTTCATACTTTATAGTTCATCATTACACTTACACACCCCAAATTCTGCTCAATCTACACACAGTAAAAAGCTGACTGACCTTTGGTCCTGATTTTCCTGTTGCACCTCGGGGTCCTCTCTGACCTCTCGGTCCCTGTAGAAAGAAATATGGAATAAAGCATGAGCCAAATACAAGACATACACAGGAATTAGGTGTTGCCCTTCTGCTAGACAGGACACACACTTGAGAGAAACAACATTAGCAGAGTACAAGAGTACATCTGCCACTTCAGATTGTGGAATTCACTAGGCTGCTTTTAACTGATTCCACTGCAATATGTGTAACTGATATTGATGTATACATTGGTAATGTTTTGTGTGTTTGTTTAGGAGCTGATTGTTATTCAGCAGAAAGGTGTTTAGCATCAGGTGTCCCTCCAGATGTAGTTGAAGCACAACTCTCACTTTCCCCAAATATGTCACCACTAGAATATGCACATTTGGAGGGTCACAAGTTGAATTATTTTTAAGAGCAATGATGGGCGAATTTATTCTCCAGGCGTGAATTTGCGGCAAATTTTTGGGATTCGCCGCCGGCAAATAAATTCGCAAAACAGCAGCAAAAATTCGCTGGAGAAAATTCGCCAAACAACGGACGCCGGCGTAAAAAACTGCGTCGGCGTCAAAAAAACGGACGCCGGCATCAAAATGTGACCTGCCATAAACATTATTCATCGTTTAATTTTTGCGAAACGGCACAGTCTATGGGCATCAAATTTTTTTGTTGAATTCGAGTTTCGAATTAGAATTTTTGAGTTTTTTTTATGGCCAAAACAGTCATATTCAACTAGAGAATTGTTAAAATTCAATTACAGTTTTTTTAAAAATTCCAATTTGATTTTCAAGATTTATCATACACTGGCCCTTTAAGAACTCGAATTAGACTATTCGCCACCTAAAACCTGCCGAATTGCTGTTTTAGTCAATGGAAGATGTCCTGGGATCAAATTGTAGTTATTTGCAGCCTTCCTGACATTCAAGTTTTTTTAAAAAACTCCCATGAACTCGAAAGTAGACCTTTGATAAATGTGCCTTCCCATGTATCAATTTAGAACAGTTAAAGAGTCGGCGACCCCTACTCTCAGAGCTGCTTTAGAAGGTGAAATATTAAACTTTATCCTTCATTATGTGAAAAATTGTCACAAATATAAAAATAGAGAGTAATTAGAAAAACTCTTTATTTCTGGTGATCTATCTGAAACCAACTGAACAGAAAAAGGTGTTTGAAGGTGAACAACCTCTTTAACTTCCCAGCTAAATGATTCTGCAGAGGGGCCCTGTTATGCACTGAAGTAACAATATGACTTGAGTTGTAAGGGAAAGGGAGAGAGATAATAAGACAGCTCGATAATTAATAAACTTGTCACTCACCGATGGTCCCCTCTCTCCTCGAGGGCCAGATTTTCCTGAGAGACCCTTGAGAGAAAAAATTGAACAAATATGTTATATAAAGTAGAAACAATATATATGGAAAAACATTACCTCTTAAATGCCAAACAATTATAAACATTTGCAATGGAACATGGTGTGGCAAAATATAATAGTAGTACAACTCCCTTTTCTCAATTACATGGAAGTGACTGTGAGAGAAGAACCTGCACTCTCCCACAATAAGGGGCCGATTCACTAAATTCGAGTGAAGGATTCGAAGTAAAAAAACTTCGAATTTCGAAGTGTTTTTTGGGCTACTTCGGCCATCGAATGGGCTACTTCGACCTTCGACTACGACTACAACTTCTAATTGAAGGATTCAAACTAAAAATCGTTCGACTATTCGACCACTCGATAGTCGAAGTACTGTCTCTTTAAAAAAAACTTCGACCCCCTAGTTCGGCAGATAAAAGCTACCGAAGTCAATGTTAGCCTATGGGGAAGGTCCCCATAGGCTTGCCTAAGTTTTTTTGATCGAAGGATATTCCTTCGATCGTTGGATTAAAATCCTTCGAATCGTTCGATTCGAAGGATTTAATCATTCGATCGAAGGAATAATCCTTCTATCGTTCGATCGAATTTTCTGCGCTAAATCCTTCGATTTCGATATTCGAAGTCGAAGGATTTCAATTCCTAGTCGAATATCGAGGGTTAATTAACCCTCGATATTCGACCCTTGATACATCTGCCCCTAAGTGTATATCTAAAGTGAAACCTTGATGGAAAAGAATGGCCAAGAGGGGAGCCTGTACCGCTGCATATAGGAAAACTGCAAAATTAGGAATAAGGCTTGTACTACAGTTTAGTAGTTATAAAACCACAGCCTGGACTGAAGTTATAACATTATTTATTTGGCTTTTAAATGAATATCCAATCATAGAATGGGAAACAGTGTTTTCTTTGTTTAAGGAAAGAAAATGTCAGTTTAAGGAATTTTCAATTTTAAATGTAATTATATATTAAGTGATGTTATAGGTATTTGTAAATTTAATTTTATTGAAATAAATAATGACTGAATGAGACCGGCGCTTCGGCAATTTTTTTTTGGTGCATGCGCAGTGGCCGCGAAAGAGAAAATTGCTCCAACTGCGCATGCGCCGCCACGCCGGTCTCATTTCGAAGATATCAAAAGAAAATGAGGATGATGCCCGTGAACTCCGATGCCTGAATCTGCACCGAGGGATAAGTAAAACGTTAGGGGCATTTGCCCGGGGTAACACTTAGGCTAGGGGGCTGGAATTTTTTTTAACGTTAGGGTTGAATTCTCCTTTAAGTTCAGAATAGCAATGCCCCTTTTTGTGACATCAGAGAAGCATGTACCACTACAGAGGCAGTGATGATATCACAGATGGGAGGAGCTATGCAGGAAGTATGGACCACAATGCTCTCACAACCCATTCCTGGTGGTTGTATAGCAGCCTAAACCCATGGGTACTGTGAATTTTGATGTGGCCCAGTGTATTAGTAATCACTTACACACAGTTGTCCCTGACCACTCTTACCATTTTAACACTACTTTGTCAGTCAGGTATCAATGACATCAAAGAGGTTAGTTAGTATAATTATATTGGGGGAAGAGCTATGACATCACAGCGGGTGTGATGACATTATGGTGAATGACTATGGCATTGTTGGCGGTGTTATTGTGTCACATGGGTCTAATTAGGTTGACTGCTCAATAACATGTTCTCTGAATAAAATTTTCTGTAAATAACTTTTCTGTACACTGTAAACTTCTACTTTGGAATTTTACACTCTTTTGTGGAGGATTGTTTATTGAGTGCCTACTCTTACATAACCAGTTGAGAATAACAGAAGCATGGAAGGCATTGAGGGAACCAAAGTTTTGGCTGGAGGAGAGTTGATTTTTATACTGTGTAGGCAATACAAAGGACAGGGACTAATGTCTTCCAGTTGCAATTGGCATTTTGGCAATACATTAGAACCCCCATTTTACATCCCCTGATTTTAAGTTTTCCCTCATTTAACATTGTTGTTATGTGGCCCCACCTATATATTATGCATATTACATTTCCCTGATTTTACATTTTCCTGGATTTTACACCTTTTTTTCTGGTTCGCTGAAAAACGTAAAATGGGGTTCTACTGTAATAACTTTTCTTTAATTGTGCAGAATAATGATATTTGTATTGTTTGGGTGGCCAACCCCTTAAACCTTTCCTTTCCCTTATTAAAGTGTTATTTCATTGTCACTGTTCCTTTTTTAGCTTTTGTTTAGGGGCTAATACTTGTTACTTTTACACACATATTACAATAATGACATAGCTAATAATATTCATTGTCTAATATCTATGGTTATTTAGGACCCAAAAGAGCAGTTGCAGTCACACAAATTCCACTGTAGAAAGAATTCTGCACCAATATCCTTTAGATGCTGAGCCCCAGAAATTATTTAATCCCAACAACCAAGATTTTAAATGTAACTACAGACAATTTGCAACAAAGTGCAAAAGCTGCCCCTGTTGTAATACATCACCGGCATCTGCTCCTTGTGACTTTATTATATTTGTTACAATTATGGGTAAATCTCACTGCTTTGTATGAAATTGCACACTTTGCGCATTGAATTTGTGGTAGTAAATTCCCCTTTTTATGTCTGTGTATTTGGCTACAGTTTACCTCAGGCACATTAATGATATCTGCCACCAGGACATAAGCTATAAAAGAATGTAAGAATGTAATATATCAATCACACCATATGGAAAGGGTTTTCAATAAAAAAAAAAAAAGGTCACTGTAACATTTCACATACCCGTGCTCCCTTCTCTCCGTTAGCCCCAGGGAATCCAGGGAAGCCAAGTGATCCCTATAAGAAGACAAAACAAATGGTGACCACATGCCGTGCCGCATGATATTAACTAAAAGTAATACTTTGCTGCCTGTTTCCCTTACCTTTGCACCCTGCCGTCCAGGATACCCGGGCAGTCCTGGTACACCTAGTTTGCCCTAAAAAAAATGACAAATGTCAGTCAAAGGCCTTGTGCTATCATGTTTAAATGGACACACAGAGAGAACTACCACATCTCACCTTCTCACCCAACGTTCCAATGGGCCCAGGATCACCAGATGGGCCAGATCTTCCTTTTGGACCCTCAGGTCCATCTTCTCCACGGGAGCCAGGCACCCCACCTTCACCCTGAGGAATATACGCGCATAAGTAAAGTATATCTGGCCCTAAACTGTGCTGAGCAGTATAAAAAGTACAATTGCTAGTTTTAAGGAAAACATTAGCATATGCCAACTTGTATTTAAGGAACCTGCACTGTATAGGGTATGAAAATATAACTAATAATTTGTACAGGCACCAACAATATATGTGTGTGCCTCAGATTATGTAGCATTTGTAATCGAATACCCTTGGAAATAATATAAAGATGATTTCAATCATTTAAAGATTTGTTATGTATATTTGTCAGCAAAAATATATAAGGCAAAAAAAATCAAAGTAATATACAAGTATCACTTTATACCCTAGTATTTGTCATGTCTGAGGATTTAAACAATTGGCTTCTGCCTGAATGGATCACTAGCCAGGCAACAAATCTGAAGAAAAGGCTAAAACCCTAGTTGCCTTATGCTATTTTGTGATATTCTCCAGAACAATTACAGCAATAATTAAAAGAAGCAAAAATGCAGCTGATTGCTTTGTATTATCAACAAAGATTTTTCTCAATTGCTTTCCACAGGTAATTAACTAAAGTGTAAGATATGATGGCTTAAAACCAGTACCTGGCAGCAAGTACTAGATAGTACTAGTAAATAAAACAATCCATTTACTTTCATATTTTTGATTGTGTACGCAACACATTAATACCCCTCACACAGTTCAAGTGGAGAAATCAGTAGATCGTTATAAAACAAAGACTTTACCTTATCACCCTTAATGCCAATGTCTCCCTTGAATCCTGGGAATCCATCCTCACCCTATAATGAAGAAGCAAATGTTTAAGCAAAGCAGCTGGAAAGGAAAAGTTTCAGGTAAAGAATAAAAATGCAGGTATTGTAACATGATAACATGCAAGTCACATGTAAATCTCATTTGGCAGTTTCCCCTTCATCAAGTAGTAGTGCAACATAATCATCCCACATGGATCCAGACAAAGCAATCCAATATTTATAGATACTGTATCTTCATTTTCACATATTAAAGTACTGTACTAGACTGGAATGGACAAAACATGCAAAGATTTCCTGAAAGATGTTTCTCCCTTTCCATATAGGCTTAAGATCCAGATGAAACCAGTGGCATAATTACCATACAGCAAACCCTGTGACCACTGTAGAGGGGGGCCTGGACAATTGTGGGATCTGTTCTATGGTTTCTGCTCCTCAAACCACTTTACTGTTCTGCCAGCCAATGCATTCATCGAGTTGAATACAAATGTTGGGGGGGGGGGGCAATGTTGAGTTACAAACAGTTTTAAAGGGGGTCCTAAATATTTTATTAGGGCCTAGCTCCTTATAGATACTAATTTTGGGCTATGAAATAAATCAAAGCATCTATAAGATGTCTGAATGTTTTTGGACAGCACCACCTACCATTTAGCTACCTTGTAGCTGCCCCTGTGCATCGAAATCCAGTGTATATAAAATAGAACAGAAGACCAGCACCAGGGGTCTTGACTTGAAAAAAGTGATAACAATATTACATGGTATGTAAAACCCATTGGGACCTTTCGTTTGGTCCCCATTGGGACCTTTATCAAGGGACCGAAAAGTCGGTTTTACATACCATGTAACAATTAAGGATGCACCGAATCCACTATTTTGGATTCGGCGAACCCCTGAATCTTCCACAAAAGATTCGGCCGAATCCTTATTTGCATATGCATATGGAAATTAGAGGTGGGAAGGGGAAAACTATTTTTACTTCCTTGTTTTGTGACAAAAGGTCACGTTATTTCCCTCCCCACCCTAATTTGCATATGCCGAATCCCGAACTGAATCCTGGATTTGGTGGATCCCTAAACAATATATCACTTTTTTCAAGTCAAGACCCCTGGTGCTGGTCTTTTTTTTCTCCCATTTTTCTTTTTTTTCTCTCATTTTTCTCCCATTTCCTTATCTTTTTCTTATATATACATAAAAAAAGCCCTAGAGATTTTTTAAGGAGTAAATCTATTTAAAAGACAAAGATAATTCTCAAATTAAGAATAACTCCCTTATATAACATGATAAATACACTATATATGGTCTAATTTTCCATTTAGTTATAAATGAATAAAGCATGTGTATTCAGCTTTTTTCTTTGAAGAAACAATGGTTTTAATATAATACACATTTTAAGTAATGTTCTTAAATGTATCTAATAAACAGTGTATTTTATGGAAAGCCCAGTAGGGGCTGCTATAACCTTGTGTATAAAAGGACAACTGTGTCCAATTTGTTGCAAGCCTATGATTAAGGGAGTTGTTCCCGAAACGCGTTAGGTGTACAAAACAGCAGCTTGCTGCAATAATTTTTTTTACCAGTAGTGCCGTCTAGCACTCTGCCTGCCCTATGTTCCCTGTGTGCCATACTCTGCCTGCCCTATGCTTTCTGTGTGTGCTATACTCTGCCTGCCTGGGAGGTGCAGTACTATGGACAGGGGAGGAGGATATATATGGATTTAAGGGTATGTATTAATATGACTTAAATTCTTCACAAGAGTGGTGAGTTAAATCCCTGCAGTGAACACCAACCATCTGTTTTTTCTTGGTGTGTTACCACCATTACTGTGGACATGGTTTTAAAAGTTCTTGTGGTTTAAAGTGGTTGTAGTTTAAAAACAGGGAGTGGTCAACACTGGCTTCTATTATCGGCCCTCCACCACATAGTCCAGCAAAAGCCCGGCCCTTAGTACCACAGAAGTTGGACAGCACTGATCTATAACATGTAGGCAGAGAAGTTAGAGGCTGTGTGTAAAACAAAAAGTGAGGTATTTGGGGCAGTACTGAATATCTTTTGGGTACCTTTTCACCTTTATGTCCTTTCAAGCCCCGGATGCCATCGATTCCCTGTAAATGAAGTATCAAAGTGAAACACACAAAATTACAGACAGCAGGGCAGGTTTAAACACATTTTCAAGGATGCATGCGAGAAAAGAGAAGTAACAGCTTGGAAGGTGTTAAAACACCTTAAAGTTTTGGAGAGATAGAAAGAGGAAAAAGAAAAGTATATAAATCTGCTAAACAAGAACCAGAGAGACACAATAATGGATTCAATGATAAATGAATACACAATAAAGAAGTAAAAAAAGTCAGAGAGAAAAGGAAGCGCTAAGAAGAACAGAAGGAAAACAGAAGAAGGAAGACCAGTAACATAAAAAACAGAGATTTCTTTACTTTACCTTTCCACCACGTGGCCCAGGATAACCAAGAGTCCCCTGTGGACCAGTAGGACCCTTTAATGGAAATAAATGATAGAGATATTAAGAATGATACAGTAACTGATGTAAATAAAAAACATATCGTCCTAAACCCACTTTTTAGTAATTTAAGGGGTCATCTGTCAGTATTAATAATAAACATGGTAGAAGGAAGGTGGGACCATAAGGTCTTAAATCATGGTAAGTCATTTGTTGATAGGGTAGTCCAGTTACATGGAAGTCCAGGAAAATGCTAATCCTGATTGATCTCATCTGACTCTTTTTAAGGACAGGTCTTCAAGAGTATATCATTCTGAATAGTGATTGGTCTTCCCAGTGTGGGGCAGAATGGATTAATAACAGCGCATTTAGTTCAGGCAGAATAAGTTCATGTGTTTGCCAGGAGCCACTTACAAGGTTGCCTCTAGCCCCTGCTGGACCTTCTTTTCCTGGATGTCCCTAAAAGAAAGTGCACAAACATTATGTGATATCCCACATATTATCACTTATTATCACATATTATCATAGCATAATTCATTTCATATTCTCTCTTGTAGTAGTGCAAAATATCCACTCAAATATCCAATCCCACAATGCCCACTTCTATTGCATATTTTTTATGCAAAACACACCACACAAGGCAATTAGATTTAACAACATCAAAAAAATCAGGAGGATGCAGGAACAGGGTGTAAACAATCAAACACTGGGCCCTGTCTAATTTTCTTCATATTGTTACAAGAATTAATATATTAATGTTGGTTTGAGGACTGCTACGATGGATTCCCATAGGGTAAATCGACACTGGCATAGTGTCATGAAAACCTGTCAATATATAAGTAGTATCAAGTGTTATGTTTTGCTTGTAACATAGACAGTGGATTTGTTTTTATCAATGTCCCCCTCAGCCCTGCCTTATCAATTTCTCTCTAACAGAATAGAGTGAAAAGCAGAACTTATGATCAGGGAAAAAGGTTATGGGTGCTTGTGTCAGTTATGGATACTTTTTTTTGCCTCACCTCTGACTAATCTCTATTTCTGTGTTCGGGGTTTAAGCTATACCAGCAGCCCACATGTACTTGAAATATGCGATAATGTGCTATCCCCAGTTTAAGAACAGGAATAGAAGAATAATCAATGTTTTTTTCCTCCATATTCAATGAAAGAGTACTTGTTATCATAAATAGTTTATTCCTGTTAGCAGTCTATTTCGTATACATGTAAATATACCTGGTTAGTCTTGACAATTCATAGGGAAAAACACTATAAAAATAAAAAACTAAGAGTCTAAAAAAGAAGAGTAAAAATAATCAGATGGGTAACCATCCAAGTCTGCCTGCTTTTATATAGGTGATACAAGAGAACATGACTAATCAAAAAGTTCAAGTGACTTGCTGGTTTTACCCTGTGCAGTGTATATCTATATAACATAGAATTTATATTGTAATACTTACAGGAGGTCCATCAGACCCAGGAATACCAGGCAGGCCAGGTTTGCCCTGTGTCCCCTGTAAATAATGAAATAGCAGTCAGACACTGCATATATCTAAGGCAGCATAGTATCTCCACATAAATACGTACAATTCAATTAACGCCTTATATCTTACCTTATCTCCTGGTGGTCCCATAGCTCCCTGTGGCCCTGAAAGCCCCAGAGTTCCAGGAGTTCCTTGCTGTCCAGGGGGACCAGGCTCACCTTGTGGACCCTGAAAATAAAAAAAGAGAATATGTCCAAAATATCTGCACCCTATTACAAGTAAACATGTTTCTTGTGTATCTCACATTAAGGGCTTAAAGGTGAAGGAAAGGTGTTTTCACTTGGGGGTGCCAAAAGTTGGGCACCCCAAAGGGATTGTATTTACTTACCTGAAACCCCGGCAGGTGCTCCTATCTACAGAAAACTGCACAGGCCGGGGTTATACCAGTGAGCACCACGGAACAATCCTCTTCCAGCATCTTCTAATTTATGGGGGCAGACGCATGCGCAGTAGAACAAAATAGCCGACTTTTTAGTTTTGGCTTTTCGCTCTACTGTGCATACACAGCCAAGAGAAGAAAGAAGAAGCCAGAAGACGATCACTCCATGGTGCTCACTGTAAGAACCCCGGTGTGCAGTTTCTTCTGATAGGAGCACCAGCCTGGGATGGTAAATAAATAAAATCACTTGGGTGATTGGCCTAACTTTTGGCACCCCCAAAAGCCTTTCCTTCTCCTTTGAATGTTGGTTCAGTTTATGTAAAGACATACTAATCCTGAACATATGTTGCCAGTTAATTTACATATGCCTTATAACTGTATAGTCACATGACATGAGGGTAACATTCCAAAAGTTTAAAGTGCAAATCTTCTTACCAGGTTTCCCTTTTGTCCGACAGGTCCGTCCATACCTCTCACTCCCTGTGGAAATACAGAGAGGAATGTTATGTGGATGAGGTCTCCTGAAAGTTAAATAATATCATGGAGCACATGGATGGATACTCACTGGGGGCCCAGGAATGCCAGGGGGTCCTTTAGGTCCAAGTAATCCTCTGACTCCCTAAAAAAAATGGTACAGGTTAAAAAGAAATAGATCAAGGTGTATAATCTCAAATGACACTAAGCATTCATCTTCAGTGGTACCTTCAGAAGGAAGGTTTATTCATTTGATGACAAGATACTGATCAAAGAGTACCGAACCTTCAGATAAAGCTGACTGCTTGGTTCACCACAAAAGTTTGGTACAGAGGGTTCATTGATCTGGACATAACTCAGCTATGGTAGCCATATCCCAAAAAGTGAAAACATTGACTGAATTCCAAAGGCAAGAAATCTGAGTCTGTGTTAGTACATTGCTTAGTTTTAACCTAAGACTTGTTGGTTCCCTGTATCCCACTATGCTCTTTGGCAGTGCTGCCTGTTTTTTTAGCATTCTCTAGAAACTGTGTTCTTCCTGAATTTGCTCTAGTATAGCTTTATCTTGGGTGAGCCAATAATGTCTGAAGGCTTGAGCATTTGGGTACTAAAAAAAAAAACAACCCTTGCGTAGTATCTTCATTTGAATACTTCGGCTTCCTGTTGATCTGTTTATTTCGCTGAGCAAGTTTTCAAAAAAAAAAAATTTATGTCAGGGGAAAATAAAAACAATCAACAGGAAGCCGAAGTATTCAAATAAAGAAATCATGCAAAGTTTAGGAACTCTTGCATGTTTTTAGTACCCAAATGTTTGAACCTGAAGACTCAAGCATTCTTAATTCGGGCCCCCATTATTGACAGCAAGCTTAGAGGAGTGAGAGAGCTGCGGCCTACTGCTCTGTCAACTGTACTCCGATACATGCCCTTTGATTATGTCCAAGTAGAGGGTTATTAGCTGGCTTGTAATATTATCAGTGGCGTAACTACCGGGGTGCACCCCCTCTGGGCCCGTCGACGGTTTGCGGGCTTGCAAACAATCACAATCTGTCACAATCTCTGCTTCCGGAGGGGGGGGCCACGCTGGGTAGTTCTGTTACTGCATATTATTACATTTTCCACTACAATTGTCTTAAAATGCACTTTATACATCCAAAGGATAATTAACAGAACTGCAAGTTTACATGCAGTTTCTAAAATTATAATATTCAAACCACCCTTGAGATAGCTGCTTGAATAAAAAACGGAATAAGGCAGCATGTGGGGTAACCCAAACTATACTTGTACCATGTATTGTGTAACTAAATGATCAGTAAAATCAGAATATCTCCCATAACCCGGACATGGACTAAAAAGCACATTGAGCATGCAGCACAGCCATGGGTAGAGAACAAATTATTGGAAGAGTCATGCAACCATAAGTATCTCAAGAACAATTTGTCCTCAGCACCTTTGCAATAAAAAACTCAACCATTAACAAGTTCTGCTACTACCTTTAATTACTTTTTAAGTTTTCAACAGCTCAATACTAAAGAAATGTTGCAAGTTCAAGAGCACTAGTGGATATAAAATAGCATCCATTAGAGCATCATACATTAAGCACTAAATACATTTGGCGGTTGAAAATGAAGGCAAGATGCATAGTAGACAAAGGACATGGGCTCATATTGAACAAGGATATAAATTGGATCGGACAGGTTAGAAAATTTCTGTTGGCTGCCGATAATATCTCTGCGTGTATTGCCGATCGTACGATTTTCAGTGGGAGACTGTCACTAGCTTTGGTTGGACATAGATATCGTACAATTGCTGTCAGGGGCAGAACATTGCTGATCTGTTCTTTTACTAATCTGACTGGTAAGACTTTGATCTGAATGGTTAGTGGCGGGTCGGGAGATGGGAAAGTCCGATCGTACGATGATTCGTACGATCGGATCTTTGCATCTATGGCCAGCTTTAGACATACATATGACCTCTATCAACATGGGTACTACTAAGATTTAATGTATTTACTTACTGGTTCTCCAGGTAGACCGCGAGCTCCAACATCTCCATCTGCTCCCTTGAAAGAAAAAATAAAAGTAAAGGTGGCATAAAGCATGGGTCACATTTGGAGGTACTGCTTCATATATACAGTATATATTTAGGATCCATTCTTTAAAGTGATTACTTACCCTCTCTCCGTCTTCTCCTGGTCCTCCCAGGGGGCCTTGAACACCACCGTCACCCTACAAAAATAATAACACATATTTTGACAAACATTTCTATACTCAAGGCACATTTAAAAAAAAAAAGATGGCACAGATATGGGACCTGCTATCTAGAAGGCTTTTCTTGATAAACGGTCCTTCTCTAATTTGGATCACCATACCGATAAGACAAATGCTAACTTATTTAACATCAAGTTCTAGATACTGTTTTATTATTACAGAGGAATAATAATGAGGAAATCATAAAAAATAATTGTGTTTAAATAGGAAATATGAAAAATGCCATTTCCTTATTTTGGATCTTTCTATATAATGGTTTTCCAAATAATAAATCCCATATGTTAATTATGAGAATAGGGGGCAGATTTATCAAGGGTCGAATAGTAAATTCGAATTTTCGAGTGTCAAAAGTCACACATTAGAATTTTAATCCGCCTATTTGAATGTAAATTTGAATGTGAGATTTGTGTGAGAATTAGTTCTATTAATTCTATTAGAATAGAATTAGTGCAAGTCAGTTGCAGCTACTGACACATCCTGATACAGGAACCCTAGAATTACTGACAGGTCCAGGTTCCATTGCTCAGAACATGCACTTGTGAGTAATTCCTCAAAGTGGGCTGAAGGCACACACTGGCACTAACTACAAGTTGCCAAGGAGCGTGTATGGGACACATTGGGACCTGGATTTTACTATTGAGTGCTGTTATTATATCTACCAGACAGCTGTTATCTTGTGTTAGGGAGCTGCTAACACAAGATAACAGCTGTTACCTTCCCATTGGTCTGCTGCTGGGCTGCTGGGGGGGGGGATGTGATGTCACTCCAACTTGAAGTACAGCAGTAAAGAGTGACTGAAGTTTATCAGAGCACAAGTCACATGACTGGGGGCAGCTGGGAAACAGACAATATGTCTAGCCCTATGTCAGATTTCAAAGTTAAATATAAGAAAATCTGTTTGATCTTTTGAGAAAAGGATTTCAGTGCAGAATTCTGCTGAATCAGCCTTATTAACTGATGCGTTTTGGGGGAAAAAACATTTTCCCATGACAGTATCCCTTTAAGGTATTGGGAAAGATCTTTAAATGTATGGTTGCCTTTAGTTTGCTTTAAGCAGAAGACAGGTTAGTTAGAGGGTGTCATTTGGTCTGCAGCACCTTCAGAAAACATTTTCTCCTGAGCATAATTTAAGAAAGTAAGAAATAATCATATTAATTAAATAGGCTCAGCATTTAAAGTTAACAATGAAATAACTCACCCTGTTGCCCTTCTCTCCGGGCAGTCCAGGAAGTCCATCAAAGCCACGATCTCCCTGTAGCAGAAACAAAGTTTAATTATGTAGACCCAAGTATGTGCACAGTGTGATCTAGAGTCAATTCTTCTTACCTTCATTCCAAATTCACCAGGAAGACCACGTGCACCATCAGCACCAGAACGACCCTGAAAAAATGAACATTAAAGAAAAGATTAGGAAGAAAATAGGAAAATTGTTGGGAGATTTTTAAAGGAAGATGAACCCTGATGAATGATCTGAGGACATAGGCCTGGGGCCATGTGTAATAGAATAAATTATATATTTTAAATTTACATTTCTTGTTTAGTTTTGGTCCTTCCAGACCAAATCATCAACTTGTCGGCTTATGTACAGGGCTCTCAGACCACATACTAATTGGACAGGCTTAAAAATGCAGTCATGGTGAGGACCATGTGGGCTCATTGACGTTGTCCTCACTATTTATGACTTGAGCTGCAGATTCTGCTTTTCACTAAAATCCATTTTCTCCTTATCTCCTTCCAATACCTTGATGTGAGCAGTTTTCTCTACATGTGCCTGCAGCAGTAAGATTTTTAGACTGCAGAATTATCAGTCTGTATTTATACATAGGCTAAGAATCTGCCCTGTGTGGCAGTGCTCTAAAGCAATCAGTCATAGCAAAGTAGAAACAGGAATAAGACCCTTAGTTATTTCATAAAACCGAGATATAAAGCTGCATCTAAAATAGGTAAGAGGTGTTCCCTTGTACTTTGCACAAATGAAGGAGATGTTACAGAAAGTCTTTACAGAAAGATTCTTACTCTTCTCCCTGGTTTCCCTGAGGGGCCTGTCAATCCCTGAGGTCCTCTTTGTCCCTAAAAGAGAAGGTAAAAAGATGTCATCATAGAGATTCATTCAAGTATAATCGAATGCAACATGACAGCTTGCATGTACAATATGCGCAGATTTATTAAAAAAATCTAATTTTAAATCTCCAGTGTGATCTTACCGAAGCAAAAATGTGAAAATGAGAAATTCAATTGCTTGAAAATGGCATGCAGTGAAATAACATTTTACCCTTCATTTTCTATGAGCGCCAAATTTTAAATAAATCTCGAAACCTCAAATTGAAAATAGATTGAAATTTTAAACACTCCCTTAGAATTCAGCACGAACTCTCCAGCTTTTAAATGCTGAATATTTTTTTTTCAAGATTTTAAGGGGTTTTTTTCCATTTAATAAATCTCAAAAATATGAATTTTAAACTCAACTCAGATTCATGATTTTTTGTCACAAAAAAACACCATTTACTAAAAAAATTGGATTCAAATGCTGGTAAAAAAGGACAGATTATCAGTTTAGCCAACATAAGTGCCTTTAACCAAGAGTAGTTGTCCACTGTGTGCTTCTTGTATGATTACCATCTGACCCTGAGGGCCACATGGGCAAATCTCAAATTTTATATGTGTCCCTGGGCAACGCTACAGTTAACTGCTGCTGGGGATCCAGAGGCTTAAGCCAGGTGTCAGAACCAAACAGGCTCGTTTTAAAATAATTACAAGGCCCAGGATAAAAGTGGGCCTTGGTCAACTACCTACTTGGGCAGTTGGGCACCATTATTGGTCTCCTCCAACATGAGTACATGCTTCCTTATCCGCTGTGAAACATGTTGCATCTCAACATGTTTCAAAGTAGCCATATGGTTGTCATATAGGGAGGGGTGTATCTAAATGGACAGCATACTTTTTTAAATAAATGATGTCCCAACAACACCAGCCTGTGCCCCTCTAATCTAGGCCATTATGTATTAAGAATACGAAGGACTTGCTGATCTGGCTAATTGGGCCTAAATTTGGTGAACCCAACTAGCAGTGACCCCATATGACGCTGATTTGAGGAGAAGGGGCCAGACATTCCCTGTGAGAAGCCCTCTAAAGGGAAGAGCACGAGTGGTGGATGACACAAAGAAATCGGGTGAGGAGGTCTGACAACATCTTCAAAGTGAGTTAAGTGATCTGTTGGATAGTGGTTGCAATTAATTATGCACATACTGTATGTACTACTCAGGATAAGGTACTACACTAACACTTGGCACTACAATAACACTGCTATGTGTTCTAGGGTCACAAACTTAAGTTCAAGATTGGGTGAACCACCAGAACCTGAAATAATAATTACATTTTAAAGATCTGAAGGAGAGTGTGAGTGTGACCCATTACATTTTTTTCTTTATCAGCCCCTGGATTTCACGTTGAAAATCTGTTAACCAGTGGTATAAAGGGGGATGGTTGGGCTCATGCGATTTACTGCAGGTGGTTTAAAAATAAAATTTAGTCCAAGTTCCTGCAGTGCTACTGCTGGCAATCATGTCAGTCTGGGATATAAAATAGGCCATGTAATTTCAATTCATAAAGGCCCTAACAGCCCCCACCAGCCTAATAAATAGTGACTCTCTGTAGCATTACTTACTGCAGCCCTCTGGCATTTGCCAGAATCCAAAGATTGCCAGTCCAGGCCTGCTGGCGATCTTATTGGGGCATTCATGAGCCACTTTACATCCATTTGACTTTTGTATTTGTCTAATGCAAATAATATATCTGTACCGTGATCTTCTTCTTGATTTGTGGAACAATGAGCTCCACTTCCAGCACTTTTTCAGATGGCTCTCAGCTTAGCTCTCCAACTATGTTAAACAGGGGGCAGGCCCTGACATCACTGGAGTTTGGGAAGCAGAACTTGCTTTAAGTGAAATGGTACATAGCAGGGTCAACAAGTCTGTACATTGAGAGAGAGATCTTGGATCTATAGCACTAGAATGCCAATACCTAAGCAAAATGGCACAAGCCACCTAGTAACTCTATGTAAAATAGTTTCCACTGTGGTACTACTAAAGCTATTACTTAGGTAATTTTATTACCTGAGGACCAAGATCTCCAGATTCCCCCTTTGATCCTGGATTTCCAGGAGGTCCCTGAAATAGAAAGAGAACAATCACAGTGCACTGAAATTCTCTACACAAACCTTTGCATGTTAAATACTATCCTACATAATTCAACCTGACAATATATTTAAAGAATTTTGTGGAGCACACATACTGTGCATTGTATACATTTTAGCAATGTGTAGAGTGATGTTTAGAACAATTTTACACAGGGGACATCATTATGAGGCCTCCTCTAAAAGAGTGTAATATATACCATAGCACATAGAGACAGGGCAAAATAACTGCTGTACCGAGAGAAAGTGCAATATAACTGCTGTACAGAGACAGGGCAATATAACTGCTGTACAGAGAGACAGAACAATATAACTGCTGTACAGAGAGACAGGGCAAAATAACTGCTGTACAGAGAGACAGGGCAAAATAACTGCTGTACAGAGAGAAAGTGCAATATAACTGCTGTACAGAGAGACAAGGCAAAATAACTGCTATACAGAGAGACAGAACAATATAACTGCTGTACAGAGAGACAGGGCAAATATAACTGCTGTACAGAGAGACAGGGCAATATAACTGCTGTACAGAGAGACAGGGCAATATAACTGCTTTACAGAGAGACAGGGCAAATATAACTGCTGTACAGAGAGACAGGGCAAATATAACTGCTGTACAGAGAGACAGGGCAATATAACTGCTGTACAGAGAGACATGGCAATATAACTGCTGTACAGAGAGACAGGGCAATATAACTGCTGTACAGAGAGACATGGCAATATAACTGCTGTACAGAGAGACAGAACAATATAACTGCTGTACAGAGAGACAGGGCAATATAACTGCTGTACAGAGAGACAGGGCAATATAACTGTTGTACAGCAGTTCATAATGTTAGATTAATAAAGATATTTCAAATACTCTTTAACAACAACTAATTAATATATTACATTTGGTAGAGAATCTGTAAAAATAATCTGTAAATCAATGCAACAATTTTGCTAACTGCACACTCATTACATACCAATGGTCCAGATCGGCCAGTATATCCCATGGGTCCAGAAGGTCCACGCAGAGCCAGCTACAAGGAGATAGATGGGAGAGGTAAGTAGGAGTTGACTGTTAATAGGAAGGTATAGAAATAGAAATATCAATGGAACTCACCCTGGCCTGTTGCAGAATGGCTTGAGCCTGTGCCTCTTGTGCTGCCACTATAGGACCCTTAGCACCTGCACTATTTCCAAAGCGAAACTGTAATTATGGAACAGACAGTTGGTTAAAACTATGAGTTGTATAGCCTCTGTGCAGAAACCACATATCACAGCACAATTCATTTATCCATCTGAATGCATGTAATGGCTTTATCACATGACAGCCATTAGGATTAGTCCTATAGGTCAATTCCTCTTTATAATATTATAGGATCTCCTTCGACAACAAATCACAGTCCTTTTACATATACCAGTCCAAGAGACACTAGGAAACAACATGATAGCTCAATATAGAGTTTAATCTTGCCCCAAGTGTAATTTAGCTATTTTCCATGACCAAATAAAAGCATGAGGCCACAGGCCAGGTTTTTATTTTATAAAGGTCATGCAACTCCAAGGTGACTTGGTCTTTTACATTTTAATAGGAGGTAAATCTCCCCTTATAATCTAAAAGTTTTAATTATGACAAAATATTAAGTACACGACAAAGAAATAATAGGGGTAATTTACTAAAACACTTGCTCTGCACCTAGGGACCGTCTGAAAATCCTGTTCTAGGGGCAGAGTGCAATACCAGCAGGCGCAAAGCACAGGGCTGGTAGTAAGTACACGGCTCTGTTGAAGCCTGTTCCAGCAGGAGCTCCCTAACTTCTGCATGTGAATGTTGCACTAGTTATGGTCTGTGTTACCGGCAACCGGCAAGAAGGGTGGTGCCCACACCTCATAAATACAGCACTGCTGAACGCCAGCTCTATTTTGAGGTAAAGAAAGCTGTAGTAATTCAAAAAAGTGCAAGACTGTGTTTTTTTTGTACTTTGCACCTTACCCTGCAGTTAGTAAATGACCCCTCATTAGTCTCTTGCATAGGTCTTGGGGTAACAATATTTTTTTTAAAAATTCTCCACAAATGTAATTTTCAATTCTGTCTTCCTCCTTAGATGAGTGGTGGTGACTAGGTCCCCTCCAAGCAACTTCACAATTCTCAACCCCCTCACCCCCTTGTGACAGAAGGGAGGGAAGCTAGAAGAGACGCAAAACAGTTTTCTCCACTGCTTCCTAACTTGCATCTCGAAAAAGACATTTAAGTTAGGTGACAGATAATGGGGCAGTAGGTAGAACACCCTCCCATCCACTCCTCATGTAAACATCACCAATAAACACAGGAAGTGCTGTTTAATGGGGCAGCCATAAGTTTCTGTGCTCCAAAATGGAGGAGGATTGCAGTATGCCAAGTGCAGAGAATTGAGAATTTCTCCCTTTGTACACATTTGTAAATGACCCCTTAATAACTGAGCCTGACAATCTATTCCCTTTCTGACTGACTTGGGGCTGATAACAAAAACAAGAAATCATTTTATTTTTCATAATGAGAGAGCCAGAATAGAAAGGCCAATAATAAAAAAGTCAGAACCCATAACAAAATTAAGACCATCTGCAACATTACTTACATACTAAAAATACTAAAAGTAATTTAAAAGTAAACTCTCCTTGTTAGATACATCCATATTCTGCTACAACAAAGTTTATATCACACATGCTTTAGGTGCTCAAGACCCCATTGTGGAACACCAGGTAGATACTATATATATATATACCATTCAGAGACACTTACAGGAAGCATGACAGAGCTGCCGGGTTGTCCTGGCAATCCATTGGCTCCAGAAAGACCTGCTCTTCCTGGGGGACCCTGTTAAATAAGTAAATGAGAACATTGAAGAAATCAGGTAAAACAGAACTCTGTACAAAGGTTGCTGTTGCAATGGCTGTAATAGAATCCTCACTCTCTCTCCAGGATCTCCAACTGGTCCAGGATGTCCTTGTCTCCCAGGAGGTCCAGGCAGACCCTTTGAATGAAAAAAAAACCTGTTATAATTGTATACCTGTATAAAGTATTATTCCTTACTGTGTATTGGTGCCACAGGTATTGCAGTCCATTCCATATTCACCTGTACCTAGGGTTGCCACCTGGCCGGTATTTTATTATTAATTATAACTAATTATTATTATTATTATTATTATTAAAGTTATTAATAGGGAAAAAAGATAAATATATAGGAAGGCCAGCATTTTGTACACATGCATTACATATAGGAAGTAATGTACTTTATGCCTGCTCAATGGCAAAGGGCTCCTAAAGCAGCTGTCAAATTAGAACTGTTATGCTTCCAGTAGGAATTAAGGTATACTTCAAATATGAATATAATTCTTTTGTAAGCTATTCTTATTTAAGAGTATTAAAGGGGAACTATAGTCCAAAAACATTCAGCTTTGTACTACTTTGTACTATATCTTATCCCAGAGGTACAGCATTAACAATCCATGCCACTGAAGTTTTAGGTTTACTTTCAGCTCCCTAGCTATTTGGGCTAGGTTTAGGAACAAACGGCTTAACCATGCGGCAGATTTTCTGATACTAGTAAAATGGAAGGTATTTTTGAAAGTTGTAATATCCATATGCTGCACGGCAGACTGGTGATTAGTTTAGCTGCATAATATGTATGTATCCAAACTTTTTATTACAGTACAACCCCATTTTACTTTTTTTCTAGGGAGGAAAAAATTGTGTTAAATCTGGGAAAAGGTAAAGCCCCTGCCCGCCATGCCTGCATAAGTTCTTTTTCACTCTCTCATCATATCACTTCTAAACTACTGTAACTCTCTATTAATTTGCCTTCTTTTGCAGAGACTGTCACCTCTCCAGTCTATAATCAATACTGCCACCAGGCTTATACACCTCAGTAACCGCTCCTCCTTTGCCATGCATCTCTGCCAATCCCTACACTGGCTTCCACTACCTTGCAGAATAAAGTTCAAATTAATGACCCTGATATTCAAAGCAGTTCTTAACACTGCCCCTACCTACATCTCTGACCTCATCTCTATATACTCACTGCTTACTACGCTCCTCTACTGATCTGCTAATCAACTCTTCTTTCATTATCTCCTCACATGCTCACATTCAAGACTTTGCAAGGGCTGCACCCCTCCTCTGAAATGCTCTCCCACAGTCTGTCCAACTTTCTCCCAACCTTTCTGCTTTCAATAAATCTCTTAAAACCACTTATTTAGAGAAGCCTTCCCTCACTCTGCTTAACTACCAAATGTAATACCACATACAGTACTACATCTCTCACCCACTTAATTCTGATCTTGCCCACTCTCAGTCTGTGATACAACAAATAGACCGCATGGCTTGTCTGAAGAAAACAATGGTCCTATTGTGTCTACTGTAAGTACTTCATTGCAAGTCACTTATATGAAATAGGCCAGATGTAAAATTTATCTGATAGGCTAGATGAATTAGTAAATTGATGGGAGCAAATTTTATTAAACTTGCGGCCCATAGTAGTATTGCCTCAAACACGTGACACATATAAATTCACTTTCTATGTTTTGTCATACCTTACGCTCAGTAGATTGGCAGCATCAAGAGCAGAATGAGCATGCGGTGCCATTGCACATTAAATAGGATAGGGAGATAATGTGGTTATGCTCGTTTGCTGATTTGTCAAGGTTTGAATTTGAATTTCTGCCATGACGTTCAAAAACATACAAATTCAAATTATATTTTCCAAACCTCGAATGTCTCGTATTTATTAAGCAAAAAAACCTCAAAACTTGAAGATGTTTTTGGCCTTCACGATTTAGGGTGTTTTGCGGTGTTTGACACTGGTTTTCCCTCAAAAACTCAATAAATTCAAGGTTTTCAACGTTTTAAAGCCTATGAACTCAAAAAATTTGAGGTATTTAATTTATTTCGATTTTATTTATTTAATTTAGTTTTTTTTTTTAATCCAATTTTTAATTATTAGTAAATTTGAAAAGTTCATGGATGGGAGTTAGGTCAAGTTTGTTTCTGGTAAAATATGAGAAAAAAAATTAGTTTTATTAAATATCCTCCTTGCAAATTCATATTAACTGCGTATTAAATAGCGTATCGCTTTTCAGGATTACCCAGCACTCAAAGGAGCATAGGAGTATACGTTAAATATTTAAATTACCTATTTTAGCCACTAGAGGACCTTGTTGCACAACGTATTATTGCTATAATATATTGGAATATCCTGTAGTTGGTGTTTGATTATTTATACATTTCAAGCTGTGTTCATTAGGGATGCACAGAACCCAGGATTCGGTTCAGGATTCGGCCTTTTTCAGCAGGATTCGGCCGAATCCATCTGCCCGGCTGAACTGAATCTAAATCCTAATTTACATGTGCAAATCAGGGGCAGGAGGGAAATCTCGTGACTTTTTTGTCACAAAACAAGGAAGTAAATAACGTTGTCCCCTTCCCACCCCTAAATTGCATATGCAAATTTGGTTTGGCTGAAACTTTTAAAAAGGATTCCGGGTTTGGCCGAATCCAAATTAGTGGATTCGGAGCATCCCTAGTGTTCACTGTAGGGCTTTAGTTCTCCCTTTAAGTTTAAAACATTGTTAGGACATAGGGTTTATTTATTAAGCTGCCTTGTATAGGCTAATAGTCCATTGTTTAACAATGGAAATGAAAACAAAAACAGTTTCATTCACATCTATGGGAGCAGGGGTAAAGATGAAGGATTATACATACCGCAGGGCCTTCTGATCCAGGGGGTCCTTCAACCAACATGCCCTGGAAGAGATTAAAAGAAGGACATCAACCACTGTAGAGGCTTCTTCTATACTGGATGAAAAGCACCTGGATGAGCACTCTAAGCTTGTATTTATTATAAAACATAAATTCAGAAATCCATCACGAATATTAGTTTTTCTAAAACAATTCTGCTTTCAGCAGCTTACAAAAAGTAGATGATTAATGTGTAATAGTGCATATAGCAAATAAATGCATTCTTACAAAGTATAAATCCATCCGTAACAGCTAGATAATGCACCAATCATGTGACTACGGCCTAAATACTAATACTGATATCAGTTTCATATATCATATCAGTGCTACAAAGGTATAAAACCAATCCCCTGCAGGTTCTGCATCTTTTATTTTTACATTTAGCATTCATGTAGGTTGCACATTTTGCTCATCCCATTTCTGTAACTACTCAAACCTCTGGAGAACCGCAGCCACTTTCTAAAGGTTTGTTTAATTATGGGTTAAATGGTCACAAGCAGCACTCCTTGCTATTAGTTATAAAGTGTAATGATATAGTCGATACCATACTTGCTTCTGATGAAGTGGCTTAAGGTCATGAAACGCGTCAAGCGTGTGGTAATTCATCTACGTGTTTCTACACATACTCATTTTAATGGATGCTAATAAATTGTGATTTTATTAAGAAGAAGTCTCCTAGTGCTCTGTGAAGTGATTCATTTTCACCACTCCTTGGTAGCCTGGGTCATTGTCTTATACCAAGTAGATGATAATGAAAATTATGAACTAATCTATCTGGACACCAGCCTGTCCAACATCTCATTCCAACATTGAACTTCAAATAGAAGTTGGTCCTGTCTGCTCTTCTGGGAAGGCTTTGCACTGGATGTTAGAAAATCATTGTTGGGGTTTGTAAAATTTGCTTCCATTCAGCCACAAAAAAACAAGTCACATGATCTAAAGGGTCTTTTTGCAGTATCTTCAAAAAAATTGCAGATTTTCTTCAAAAAATGCAATTGTGCAAAAAAAAAAATGAGGGTGGAAAATGAATTGAAACCAATTATAAAAAATGCATTTGTAATAAAAAAAAACACAACCAAATTTTTTATTATCAATCAGGCCGGATTTGTGGAAAGGCCACCAAGGCCCAGGCCTAGGATGGCAGGATTTTAAGGGGTGGCATGCTGCCCAACTACACCCACATTGGTTCAAAAAAACTCGGGATGCGCAGGAGACACAATAATTTTTTAAATTTCCAGTGCGCCAATCCCCCTGGTCCCGACGATGAAAATTTGAATGAATAAAGGGGAGGGGTGACGAATGGCAGTGGGCCTAGGGTCACCCGCTATGTAAATCTGGCCCTGACATCAATAGACCCAATCACTTTATTTTAAAATGAATAAATCAGCCCCCAAGACTTATTATACAGCTACTGCAAAATCACTAATTTGGTTTCATTCAAATGGGAAAAGGTAAAGCTATTATTAGTGCTGGATATATACAACAACATTTGTCAATTTGATTTTTACTGAAAACAATTACTTACTGACTCCAAGAGAGCTGACTCTCCTTTATCTCCTTTGATCCCACGGGGTCCACTGAAAGCCTGAGGGTAGCACACATATAACCACAAATACGCAGTTATTTAGTATCACTGAGTTCCGCAGATTTTTGTTAACTCACTTTTATCATACAGCAAATTATAAAGTCATCACTGCTCTATATGGTTAGAACATTCTTTAAATTTCCTTCAGTACCTTTCTGCATTTATACTTGTGCGTAGGAGTCATACGTGACTCCAGTATGTAAACAGAGTCTCTTGTGCTGTAGATGAGTGTCTAAATACACTATTATAATACATAAAAGCCATGAATAACCTGCAAAATATATGTTAAATGATACTCTGTTACTCCTGTGAGTAGTGATATCATTTGTGTCCCATGATTTACTGAAACCTATGTACTCCTGTTGTAAAATATCATGATATGAAATCACTTCTGAGTTCCCTAAAAAAGCTTTTGGTCTGCAGCCTTGAGTCATGGAACTCTTTGGTGATTCTTAAGATGATATATGTTACACTACAGGCTATTTATTCTCTCCATTAGAGGAAAACTAAATGAGAGAAAAAGTACCATTATAATGTGTTTTTAGCGGCAGCAGGGATATGCTCAAGCAACAATATTATTGGATTACAGTCACATCATAAAATTCCCCATAGTGATTTCTATGATCACATATGCTGAAGTCAGAATGGATCATAAATAGTCATATAATAATCAGAGGAAATAGCTTCCTTGGCCTTGCAAGGTTCAGTTTGGATTGAACTTCTTTTGACATCACACATTAGAACATGATATCAAGGTGAAATCAACCACATTTGTGGATTAAAGGCAGCGAGTAAGGAATTAAGGCATGAAAGCAGTACAGAGAAGGTCGTGAGAAAACAAAGGTTTAGATTTAAACATTACGAGAAGAAAATGACATTAAAGAAGGGAGAGAACAAAATAATAGAAGACGATAGTAAGCAACACAAATGACGACAAAAAAGATCACACAAAAAAAAATAATAATGTGCAAAAAGAGATCACACCAGTAAATAAAATATGATGAGAAGGTGGCATTAGTGGAACAGGGAATGACACTGCCACAAAGGAAATGGCATCACACAGGAACACTGAAAATAGGGATGGTTGAATTTTAGGAAACGTGCAAGTTGTGTAAAGATGCTTCTCATTCTTGGTTAATTTACAAGGACTCTGAACCAATGAACTTACACCTCCACTTTCAGGGGTCTCTGCTGAGAGAACAGGACCCAGGTGTGTGGTCTCCGAGCCCTCTGTGTAATCCTTGTATACATATTCATAGTCCAGTCCTCCTGGCGGATTGTCCTCCTCCCCAGTCATATACTCCTCTGTGAAGGAATCACTGCCCTTGGCAACCACTGAAGGTTCCTGTTCTTTTGTCTTTCGTGATGGGAGGAGATGAGGAAAGAATAAAGATGGGTGCAGAGGGGAAGGATGAAGTGGGAAATACAATAAATCTCCAAAAGTAGAGGTGTAAACAGGAGGTGGCATAAAAAAACAATGTAATACCTATAAGACAATTGTGGTTCCATATGTACAGCAAATACGAGAAGGAGTTCCGAACAGGTTAAGTCTCTGAACTCCCAACTGGATTTTGCTGGAGAAGTTTTATTACTGGGCAATGCAACACTTAGGTGCCACTGATTTACTAGGCAGGAAAAATAATGTACTGATAGGCTTATATTCTTTTGGTATTAATATAGTAACCAATATTTAATGTGCTATCCAGGATAAAAATTTGTTTTATAATCATATTATTTTATGATTAAAAGGGTAAATAATCCTTTTTCAAAAAAACAAAGTGGAAGAATCGCCAGGAGAATTTTTGTATCATTGTATTATGAAACCTTGACCGAGGGAATTATGAGTACCTGGGGGGTGGGTGAGACATCCTGTGTGGCCTTTTCCTCCAAGCCCCCATACATTTCCTCCTCTTCCAAAGGAGGGGCAGTGTAATCAAGTTCCTTTTCTGACATGGTGGGCTCAGGGGTCTCAGTGAAATCAGGGGTAAGAGACGGGTCCTTGGGGATAGGGCGAGGCGTATTGTATAGTAGAAATAGTGAAGACATAGCATTGATGTATTAAAGGAAAGGAGAGAAGTGAAATTGAAAATAGGGTAAAGGATAAAATGTAGGGAAGAAGCAGAAAAATAAAAGACATGGAGAAAAAAACATTTCAAGCATTAGTGTGTTATAATATCATTTCTCTCCTCGTGCTGAAGGAGAAATTTATTTGCTCCATCATAAATTCACACAGAATGGTCATTATCACCCCAGTGAGGCACAGAAGAGAGGAGAGGGCTGATAATGAATCCTGACTGAATTGTCCCTATGATGATGGGATAGGCTTTTTCATTCACTTACTGTAAAATCGTTACACGGCAAAACAAGGGAAACATCTGAGGCAAGAAGACAAATATGTGACACCGAACCAAAAATAACTTTTAGTAATTTGTGGGGGGGACATGGTAAAATGATTTGACTTGCTTTTATCAAACCATGGATTTCTACTACTCTCTCTAGCAAGCAGAAATTGTTTGGTTGCAGCTTTATTTCTATAGTTTCTGTCAAAATAAAACGTATTAAGGCCAATTCTGTAGACAACTAGCAATAACAACATAGTAAAATTCAATTTTATGTGAATGTGAATTTAGCTATACTCAATGATCTTAAAAAGGGTTGAACCACTATTTAAGGGTGACACATATAGTTCAGTTTGCCTTCAGTGATCTCTTGTTTTTCAGGGACACAGGTGAATGAGCTCCAAGCAAGGAGCAGTAAAGCAGAATACCGCTAAGTATACACATTACAGGATTCATACAGATAATAAATCCTTTTTTGTTTGCTGTCTCCCCTCTTATAAAGGGAAGCCAAAAAAATATATTGAACAGTATGGGATTGGGGCAAGTCAGGTATGTCAGATCTCATTTATGGGATCTGCATACTTTTTTCTCTACCTGCTGGTAACCATTCCCCAAGTTCCTCCTCTTGGCGCCAGCGAAGTTTTTCTTGGGTTGGGCCTTGCCCACATTATTTTTCACTGGGGTGTTGCGTTTGGCAGGGGCCTTGCCCGCTGCTCCGTTTTTCACCTTGCTGACACTCTTGGCAGGAGGAGGCACCTTTGGCTTCGGCTTGGTTGGCTGCTTGTGGTTTTTAGCTTTGTTTTTCTGTCAGTGGCCAGAACAGTTTGGCAGAATGGGGAATATGGGGATTTTGGGGTAGTGAATATGAAGTACACGTACGAGGTGGCACACAGACAAACAATGAATTGGAGAGAGAAAGAAAGAAACACGCATGAATAAGACATGTGATGGACTTAGTAACCTTCGTAGATGCAGGAACAAAGTGATGCCCAACAAGGAAGGATGGGGATTTCTCATCAGCTCTTATATTCATCTCTAAAGTGATGGGAGCTTCCAAATCTCTTTTCTGAAATCTAAACTATTGAATACATATATATGAATATAAGCTCTGCATGGAAATATTAATCTTAAGAAACTGCTTGGTAACATACTTGGGTACATAGAAAAAATCAGATGTAGACTCTTGTAATGCCCTAAATGGGCCGTGTTACATGGTTATTACATCTGGACAAGTAACCGTTCCTTTGTTATGTACAGTTCTTTAAAACTTTGCTTTTGTGGATTGATAGTGAAGCTTCAGTATATCCAAGAGGAGAAGGAAAAAAGTAAGGCTAGAAGAGAGAACTATGCTATGACATCAGAAGGGGAAAAAAGAACATTAGCCCATGGAGAGTAATATTTACAAAAACAGCAGACAGTATTCACAAATAAGGAGAGAGATTGAGATAAATAATGTGTTTCTTTAACAATCTTCATCAATTTAACAGTTCAATTCTTCAGCCTCACCTCAACAACTTCACTGCAAACGTGATCATTACATTTCTCAGGAACTTTTTATATCTTTGCTATTATCTCTGATTTTTCTTTATTGGTTTACATTATAAGGGACAGATTTATCAATATTTTAAGTGATAAGTGATGAAATTCAATCACAAACATACTCATAAAAAAGTCAACGACTATTCTGGGGTTTTTTTCCCCTTTAACTCAAAAATGGATAAATCGTTTTCTAGGGGGCAAAACAATCAAAATTCAAGCTTGCCTTTTTTTTTTTACTAATCAATTGTTAAAAACATTGATTAGTCAATATTTATCAAAGAAAAAAATGAAAAATCATGTGAAAAACACTTGGCAAGTTTCTATATAGATCAATAGGAATTTCAGAAACAGCTTAAATAGGGAGATATTTAAAATAGGGAGAGAAACCTGCACCAGAATAACTAATCAAGTAAGAAGCAAATGACTTGGTCCCTATTGTATTATTTTAGGAATGTCTACTGGAGTTCCCTAATGTACCTAAAAAATTTAAAATATTTCATGCACAAGGAGTAGTAAGTACCCAGATAAGCAAAGTGCTAAAAAATGTAACATGAGGAGATAATAAGGTCACAAACTAATGCCACATGATGCGTCACTTTTGTTGTTCCAGGACTGGAAAGTTTAGTGTGTAGCTATAAAGAGGTGCTCTGATTTTCCCGTAAACCTCTTTCCTTGTTGGACAACACAATAGTTTACATTTACAGGCGCTGGATGGAATGAGATGGAGTGAGACACGACACCCAGGATGGATACAATGACACATCCACTGGTTACCTGCTCCTCTACACCCTCTTCAAGGGCTCTCACAGTGGGTGGGGCAGGCGTCCCTTCCTCTTTATTGTCATAATAGTATGGATATTCGTAATACTCCACCTCTTCCTCTGCATACTATAAGCGGCAGGAGAGCAGAGCAAAATAGGTACAGGGAGAGGAGAAATATGTTATTGAGAATTTTTAGGAGATTGTGGATTGCTAACAGGCGAAAAAAGACAGAAAGGCATGGGATGCTCATGTTCTCTGATACAATTTTGTTTTAGATATTTACCATAAAGAACCTCTGTTGGAAGAAATTTTACCCCACCAGATAAAACAGATCCGATATAAGCAGAAACAGGGATTCCCAACTTGTCAACTATAAGCCCCTTCCTGAGGACCCCAAGGCAACCTTTCGCTTTCCGCTTTCATCTGCAGGGCCTCAAGTTGATCACACGATTCCTGTTGCAATTTGTTGATCCAATGACATTCTTTTACAGATGTTAACTAATCTCAAATCATAGGAGTGATAATGATCCAGTTTGAGAATTTTTGAGACCTTACGCAACATTTACAAAGTGCAGATCAGGATGCAAACAGCCACGTGTTTTGCACATTTACACCTTCCCTGAATAATAGCTACATATCTTTGTACTCCAAAATGGAGCGCAAAAACCTGCGTCTGTCCCATGAATGTAGAACTGCCTGCATATAGCAGAACTGTATTTATAAGGTGCAGGTAAGGAGAGGCACTTTAGCATCCCCCCTGCCATACCGTAGACTGTGTATCATTCATGCAACATAGTAAAGTCATCTAGATGGATACTGCAGATGTTGTTGAATATTATGGGAGCGTAGGAGCAAGTGGCTTTGGGAATAGTGTTGTGAGCAAATAATTGCATCAATCGTGTCTTTTTTTATTTTCATTTTTGCACATGTGCATGCAATTTTGCCTATAATTTTCAGATACCATTAAGTGTGAAGAAGAATTACGTTTTTAAAAATCAAGGACTGGATCAGTATTCCTTATGACTTGAGGTTAGCTGAATCTGTGAATTTTCTTACAATTTACATATTTTTGCATGATGAAACAGTGATCTCATAGGGCAAGGAAGCAAGCAACATTTTGCCGCCGACCCCCCAAAATACATTTCCATTGCTGCTACAGTATATCGTGATTATGTCAATGTAATCCCTACCAAAGTATTTAATGCAACACTAACACTGTTTTGCCATCTGCAAGTAAATGGGGGTGACAAAACTCCCTGTGTGTCACTACCCTAAATGATTGACTAGAGATGATGGGTGTTTTCCATTCAATTTCAGTTCAGTTTCGATTGCAGAGGTTTTTTTGCATTTAAACTTCACGTTGAAGGCCAACAAATTGTTCATACACAAAATATTGTCATAACAATTGCCACAAATACAAATTTTTCTTCTGTTGCACAGGCAATATGCCAATCAGCAGGGAGCATTTAAACAAACAGCTGATTGGTTGTTAAGGTTACTATACTATATAGACACCACATGGGTAGTATGCGTTCATCTCTGTTCTATTTGCTATGCTTGGAGTTAGTATTAATAATCAACTACAAATTCTGGACTTTCGCTACTGCCTTTATGCCTTCCTCTACTTGATGCTTTATATACTATATATTTCAATTTGTAACAACACGTTTTTAAAGGCCAGGGAAATTCTATTACAAATAATGCTGAAGAAGCCCTTGCCTTCTAGTAACAAATTATATAGTATTATCCAAATAGTTGCAAACTCAAGTTATTACAAGCTATTGCAATTGAAATCCCCCAATATTTGTAATTCTGTTCTGGTAACTTGCTACAGGTCAATAACCCCTACATTCAACAACACGCTGGCACTCACATCCCTCAAGATCATCATAAATATCAGTCCCTCATATTGAGGGAAGTAATAAGCAGATTGGCCTATCTTTTTTTATGTTGTTCTATAGTATAAAGATCCAGCAGAATATTTCAAGATAACATGATACACCATCAGAAAACAAGAGCTCCCATTCCTTCACAATGTTTTTGAAAGATGGCTGCTGAGCAAATCGTTCTCAATCTCAATGGTAGTAGTAGTTGTAGCAAGTTGTAATGTGAAGATGAAGTTGGGAAGCCTTTGAAGGGTTAAAAATTAGCAGCAGCAGAGTGGCAATCATTACCAGGTTGGGTAATATTGGTTGCCTTTTATACAGTATATTCATCAACATCATACAATAAGTTGCTGAGTGGAAATGCTGACACTTGGGACACTATATTTCTATGATCTCCTTCCTTTATACAAATACAATTTATACAAAATAAAGTGGAGGTTGGGGGTAGTACGGCCTTCTAGTAATACAAAAGAATCAAATTCATGAAGTGTTTTAGGAAAAGGAAAGCTGAATTTTCATTTAGGTCCCCTCTTAATTCCCACATTTTAAGAAGCTTCCATAAACAAATATTATGTAATAAATCAAGTGTCATTGATACAGGTATGGGATCCGTTATCCAGAATGCGCCGAATTACTGAAAGCCCATGTCTCATAGACTCCATTTTATCCAAAAAATATTTAAAAATGATTGCCTTTTTCTCTGTAATAATAAAACAATACATTGTATTGATCCAAACTCAGATATAATTAATCCTTATTGGAAGCAAAATCAGCCTATCGGGTTTATTTAATGTTTACATGCTTTTCTAGTAGACTTATAGGAAAACTATACCCCTCAATCAATTTAGGTCTCTATAAAAAGATATTGCATAAAACAGCTCATGTGTAAAACCCTGCTTCATGTAAATAAACCATTTTCATAATAATATATTTTTTAAGTAGTATGTGCCATTGGGTAATCATAAATAGAAAACTGCCATTTTAAAAAATAAGGGCCACCCCCTGGGATTGTATGATTCACAGTGCACACAAATAAAACAAACCAAACCATACTTGTTAGGTCACATGAGCCATGAGTTGTAGTATTTCTGGTCAGGTGATCTCTGAGGCAGCACACAGACCATCACGAAACGGTGGTTTAAGGCAAGAGATGTAAAAGGGCAAGATTTACTTAAATATATATTCCAGTTTGGTAATAATAATAATAATTAATATGTCACTTAATTTGATATAAACTATCTGTTGCTTAAGTATTCATTTTGGGGGTATAGTTTTCCTATAAGGCATAAAGATCCAAATTATGGAAAGATCTCGTATCTGGAAAGCCCCTGGTCCCGAGCATTCTAAGTAACAGGTCCCATACGTGTAATATGAATCATCTCAAATCTAAAAGAATTGATGGCGCAGTTTTACCGTTTTCATTGGCGCCTTTCTATCATCTTGTATGGCCTTTATCATACAGATGCACATCACTAAGCATTAAACAGCTGGGTTTTTAAGTAATAATTTTGTGGGTTTAAACTGGAAAATAGAGAATGCAGTCAGCATGGGCAATAGATTTCCAGGTAGAAAAAAGAAGCTGGGCTGGGTGTTCCTACTACAAATATTTGGGCCTGTTGGGTTAATATTGGCTATAAAGCACAAAAGGATTTCTGCCGACCTCTCTATTTCCAATACTTACATCCACTTTTGCATTAGGATCTTGAGCTTGTGGTGCATTTGGGAGGGAATCACAGTCTGGGCTGTAATGTTCACAGTAATCATAGGCGGCCTGGGCATTTGATGCTATAAGAAGTTGTTGAATGTCACCCTGAAAAAGACATTCAAAATGTTACTTATATAACACTGCACTACTATCATTTGGTAATTTGACAAAATACACAGATATGATATACCATATATACTGTACATATACAGCACTGACAGTTCTATAATAGAGAAACTGTTATTCATACATTGTTGAAGTACAGAAGGCTCCGCACAAATTGTCAGTAGCTGACACATAAGATAGTACTGTATATAAACATTTAAGAAGAATGAATACGCACAAGAATCTGTGATAACTTGGAGAGCCTAGATCAGTTTCAGTCAGGTCATTATTTCATTATGATTTCTAATGTTCTAAAGGCCCCCATACAAGGGGTTGATAAAAGCTGCAGACGGACCGAGTCGGCTGCTTATTGGCCCGTGTGTGGGGCCATCCAACGGGCTTCCCAGATCGATATCTGGCCGATAATGACGGCCAGATCTCGATCGGGCAGGTTTAAAAATCCCATCGGATCGCAGCCGCATCCAGGGCAGGATTTACATAGTGGGCACCCCTAGGCCCACTGCCGTTCGTCGCCCCTCTCCCTTATTCGTGCAAATTTTCATCATCTGGACCAGAGCACTGGGGATTGGCTCATTGGAAATTTAAAAAACAATTGTATCTCCAGCGCAATCTCAGTGTTTTCAAATAATATGGATGTGTTTGGGCAGCATGCCACCCCCTAAAATCCTGCCACCCTAGGCCCAGGCCTAGGTGGCCTTTCCACAAATCCGGGCCTGGCGGCATCTGTGCTTGTATGCGGCTCCGCGATCCGACCACCTGTATCGGATGCTTTGTGATCTGATCGTTGGGCCCTAGGGCCCATGATCAGAACAGCCCGATAACACCCACTTCAATATCGGGCATATCGGGGAGAGATCCGCTCGTTTGGCGACATCGACAAACGAGCAGAACTCTACGTCTATGGCCACCTTTTGACAACCTCTTTTCTGGTGCAGTAACAAAGGACTGAAGAAAAGATAAAAGGAATTATTTAAAACCCGGGGGGGGGGGGGGTTTGCAGGGGCAGATATACAGATATAATACACAAAAGCCATGAATATCCTGTAAATTATATCCTTATAAACGGTGAGTTCTGATGTCATCAGTTATAAACGGTGAGTTCTGATGTCATTTCTGTCACATGACTCACTGAAATTTGTGTATTATAATAAATAAAGTACCCCCAGTTGCAAAATATGAGGATATTAGAAGTTACCTCGGAGTTCCATGACCTGTATAAAAACACTCGGCCTTCGGCCTCGTGTTTTTATATGGTCATGAAACTCCTCGGTAACTTATAATATCCTTATATTTTACAAGAGGGGGTACTTTATTCACTATATAATGTAGTGAGCAGAAAGTTGGATAGTGGAGATGCATTTAAGGGCTATTACACACTAACGGTATTACCTAGTATCATATTATAATTTAATTTTATACTGCTGCAAGTAAATCTGTAGTGATGCACCCCCTCCCAAAAAAAGGGGGGATTAAAGGGGCTTTCTCTTCGACAAAGGGAGGCAAAAACTGACTATAGAAGTGAATTGCTTTCTGGAGTAACATTGAAAGACAAGTATGTATTTATATTTATCGTTTTTGGTGAACAAAAGAGTGAGAGGAGAGAAAAAAAAGGTTCTGCTCTCGTTATTGAAATGTATCACCACCACTTGAGAGACGTATCATACCTCTGCAATCTAACTGTATGATTCTGACCTCTAGTGGTGATAAGTGGTAAGCATTGCAGACTTCTTACCTCAAAAGATTCCTCATCAAGGATGCGTGTTCCAAATACTGTGATCCCTTTAGTGTCAACAATGGGCTTGTTTCCACGTGGAAGCTTCTGGGTAATTTTCTTTTTGCAGTCCAATATTAAGGTCACCGATTTCTTTTGTACACTTAGAGCAATGCGATGCCACCTGGGAAGAAAGGGATACAAATACAGAGTTAGAAGGATATAAAATAAGAAATGTACACTGAATATAAAATAAAAGCATGAGAGAAATGAAAGAAGGTGGTATTAGGATTTGCAGGCACAGGAATGGAACACAAGGAACACAAAAGAGAAGAAGTGTGCACACACACAGAGCAGCAAAAGAATAAAAGGACAGTGTATACTGACTTTCCATCCGCCAAATTGATGCCCCTGAATATGGGGTAATCCTCAGGCGCTGGCTTTCCACTTTGGTCCTCGTAGAGGAATACTGGGGAGCTCCCCAGTTCTATCCCTAGTTGCTGGACTCCTTGTTCATTGTATATGGAAAGGAGGAATGATTGCAATCCATTCTTAGCCCGAACCAGCGCCATGATTGAAAAGTCCTCAGGGAATTTACCTACAAGGTGAAAATGTTCAGTCCTGTGCGCAAGTGCCCCTGCCCTGCTTCCTTTATCATCAAAAGAGTTTGATACAAACCTGGGAAGAGCTGCCTTGTGGGAGCACTGATCTGAGCCTGTTTGGATATCCTGAAGGCCACATCTGCACCAGTACCTGACCGACGGGCCGTGCACAGGCCAGTGGTCTTCTTCACACCTTCAGGGTGCAGGTGGAGCTGTAGTCCTTTCAGTACATCTATGGGATCAGCTGAGGAAGAGAATGAAATAAAATATTAAGAGAAGAAGAACAGTGATGCAAGTGGATTTACTGGGTAATGTAACAAAAGATGCAAAGTGTGCACCTGGAATAGTCAACCAAAATCAGAAGTTTGATTTCTGACAGGTGAGCAAATGCTACCTGCTGATTGGTTGCTATGGATTACTAGATGATGCAAACTATGTGACTGTTATTACATTTCTCCCAGCCCTACTTATGGGACTTCTCATAAATGATCTTGTAGAGACCTTACCCTCAGTTTTCAGTTTTTGTTGTAATAATTTGAGGCCTGCACCATTCTGCAGAACTATAATTCCTGTGTTCTGCTACAGGACACCATACCTGACATAATTATAATGGATGTTCCTCTGTCCGGTGCAGGGTACAAAGTAAGACCCAGAACACAGCTAGTACTACACTATGGATTGGTTTGAATACTTAATATTATAAGGTTCTCTAAGAGCCAGAACTGGTGGCAAGTAGGACCCAATAAACATTAAGAGCAGGGGGCCCAGTTAGAATTAGGGATTTTAAACAAATTAGGGGTTATGGAGGTTTAGAGAAGGTCCCAAAAAGCAATTCTTCCACTTCCATTCAGTTTATTAAGTTATTGTGTATTACTTATCAAAGGAGTTTAGTTTCAAGCCCAAATAATTAATTTAATAGCATCACAAATCCCATTTTAGTGGAAACCATAGCCAAACAAGACTGAGGAGCATTTTGAAGGGGCCTGTGCATCATGCTGTGCAAAACAGTTGTCCATAGCAGCCAATCAGATCTTTGCTTTTGTTTTTTAATTTTCTAACTGGTAGGTGACTATTGAAATCTAACTGCTGATTGGTTGCTATGGGCAACATCACCATTGATGTTTTTCTCTAATGGTTTACATGGCATGATAAATAGGGCCCCAAGTCTGAGAGCTGCACTACTGCTGAGCACAATTTTAGAGCTGAGCAGGGCTGTGCAGGTGTCTGGAAGCCAAAGTTCTGAGAAAATGGAAACTGGCAGCTTTAAATATTTCCCAGTTTAAATGCCAGCAACTTCTGCTATATTCATCTAGCAGCATTTAGCATACACCCGTCTGCCTACACAAATCTGCATAGTTATAAACTTATATGTCCTCAGAAATCTGACAATACCCCATATGACTTGAGAAGAAAGTCTAGATCTGCCCTGACCAGGCAGTAATACAACTATGATATGTATGCAGTATCCTGAATGGCACTGTATGGCTTATTGTTGCTTTACTTGTGTATTTTCAATATACTGCTACTTCTTACTCTAGCACGTCTATTTCTTCCGAGCGTTGCATTCCCTCTCTGCTTTCTTCTGTTTTGTTATGTTCTGCTTTATTTCTTACAATACTTTCTTTGTCAAGCTGCAGATAAACTTTAATTTCTGTTCTTTTGCTGAGCATTCTGTTATCTTTGCTAGTGATGGGTGAATTTGCGCCGAATTTCCAGCGACATGGTGAAAAATTTGCGAAACGGCATACATTTTTTTTTTGGACGGGCCGACTTTGTTTTTTTGACGCAGGCGAATTTTTACCAACGAATTTTCGCGCCCGTTTCGCTAATTTATTTAGCCGCATAATAAATTCGCCAATCACTAATCTTTGCCTCTGTTCTCCAACTGCCACTCTGAAAGTTACTCCTTAAAGCTACTGCATTCAGCCTTCTTCCTTCACCAAGATCCTATAAACATGGCTCGTGGAACTTTACCAGATTTCAGTGTCTAGCCTGTACAGAAAAACTGTAAAGCTGTACAGAAATCAGGCAGAAGCACCGTGCTTTCCATGAAGAGGACACCAAGATTCAGTTTATAATAAAAACAATGCTTAGATTGAAGCTAAAAAAACACAATTCAGTCTCTCAAATGCAGTAATCATATATATATATATATATATATATATATATATATATATATATATATTCAGGTAGAAAGCTGCAGCACACTGGGATATATAATTTTCTCTGATTAGCACCTGGGTCTTTGCTTCAGTAAGTGTGTGCCACTGCCCTTCTACATATATATATATATATATATATATATATATATATATATATATATATATATATATATATATATATATTATATGTAGTAAATCCATGCAGTAAGGCATTCTCCCAAAATTAGCCAGCCATCCAAACTGGGTCAGAAATAACCACCTGTGGGCTTGAGAACATTATTTGGCTCCAGTGAAATGTGTCTACTATATGCAGATAAACTGGGGAGGAGTAGAGATTATGATGAGTGCAGAGGCAGATGTTTTTTCTGAAGATTAACATCCCCAGGCTAAATTCAGGAGCACAGAGCATGCATGATAAGTGGTGGTCAGAGTTATCCACTTGACAGGCCCTTGTCTAGGGGAGCAATGTGGACACACCCCATTAAGCACTGCATGTACCTGAGGCGATTTTGGTTAATTTTTAAAGCTTTATCAATGTGCAAGGGTTAACAATAATTCATGCACAAGTTATGGTGAGCTGGAGACTTGGCAGTTACTGTAGGTAACTGGGGCTCACAATAAGGTAGTTAATGTGCATATGCAAATTAGGGGCGGGGAGGGAAATAGTGTGACTTTTTGTCCCAAAACAAGTAAAAAATGTTCTCCCATTCCCACCCCTAATTTGCATATGCAAATGAGGATTTGGTTCAGTATTCGGCTGAATCTTTCTCAAAGGATTCGGGGGTTAGACATGTCTGGAGTGTGGGAATAGAGTAAATTGGAGGAGAAAAAAAGAGGAGTTGATGGGGTAATGTAGCACCCAAGTACTAAATCCAAGCAAAGCACTTTTGGTGTACACTGAGTTGAGCATCTGTTTTGTACATTTAAAGGGGAACTATAGCAAAAAGTGAAAATTTTCTAAATACAATCAATTAAAAGCACAAAATGCCCCAGTACATTGTACATTCATATAGAGAATATCTTTCTTTTGTATACTTATTGGGGAGCTACTTGGGTTTATCTTCACATACTTAGAAAATAATACAGTCCATTGCTCTACTGTACACACAGAAAAGAGAGCAGAGAATGAGACTTTCTCTATCCTGATCATACTCCTGCATTATACCCAATTTGTATAAAATTAGATATAATTGCTAGCAGAGGGGAAAATGAAAAAACTGAGAAAATGGCACAAACAGACGGGAATACGTTACTGAGAGAGAGGAGAGTAAAGAATCAGAAGGGGGGAAAACTAATGAAAGGAGTTGATGTGAATCACAGACTTTTAGTAACTCGATTCGTAACAGTCTGCAGGACTTCCAACCAGGAGCCAAAGAGGAAAAACTCATTACCCTCCACATACCTCAATCCAGTAGGGATTAAGAAACAGAAAGAAAGAGGGAAATAAAAAGAAAGACTGAGGGAGGAAGACAGACACAACTCAGTGATATAGGGAGAGTAATAGAATGTCTATTTACAGAAAAGTGTAAAGAAATAATGAAGGATAAAATGGAGAGGAAACTGGAAAAGTGGTAAGTAGTGATGAGCAAAACTGAGTGATTTCACTTTGCTGCAAAATTTCCAAAACCACAAAAATAATTATGAAATAGCAACATTTTGATTCTTTGCAAAATGCACTGGAGTCAATGGGAAGGAAAAATTACATTGTGGTTAAGTCTTTGTATAGGCAGAAATAGCATACAGTATGCATTGCCCTATATTGTTAAAGCAAGCTTCATTCCACTATGCTACAGCTAGAAAAAAAAGGTTCTTATGTTGCCAATCTGAACACATCACCCGGACAACTCCTTAGGCAGAAGAGAAGAGGGCAGGAGAGGGCTCTAATCCAGTTGGTTGATGTGTAAGGCAAGGGGCACATAATAATGTTCAGGTTCTTTCTCAGTTCCCACTTTTACTGGGCCCCACATGCTAGCACACACATTTTGTTATTCCATGATCACTGGAAAGCTGACAGCAATAGTAACGTCCTTTATTTAGGCTACAGATGACACCACACAGACTGGCAATGTCACATGGGACTGTTTTGGGCTCTATAAGCCTCACACTCACATTACAGTTCATGTTTATGTTGCATCTATGCTTTAAATATGTCTTGTCATATAATTGATTCATATGTTTCGCTCTAAATGGGCAGGTAACACCGAACCAATGAAAGGGTTTTGTCTACAAATAAATATCATGTACTGATCCTCTTTACTTGTAGCAGATAAGCTCCATCATTTTAATATTTAGGTGGCGATAGATGGTTCTATGATCCACAAGAATTTTATTCCTAGATGCTGGATGTATATTTTGATATATTGATATATGGCAATGTTACAGTTCATAAAATTACTGGGTGTGGCAGCAATACCTTCTTGTACAGGCCCCTGCTGCTTGGGCATTTCCTTGCTACATCTCTAGTGTAAAATATTGCAGATCATTAACTAAATAGTCAAAATGACATGTATGGCCAATTCTTTAGGTTCAACCTCACAATGCCAATTGACCCAGGCTGTTTTTGACACCTTCAGAGGTGGAGGTAGCTCCAGGGTTCACCGGTGTCAGTCGGTGAGTGGAGGTGCAAGGAGCTATTTTGGACAAAATAAACTTTTAAAAATGTTCTTTCTTCAAGCAATGGTTGCAGCAAGTTAAGTAAACAGTTAGGAATGACTATTATCTTGTGTTTTGTTAAAATAATAACACTTGATTGTCATCTAGATCTCTTTAGTACTACAGAATCTATACTGATACTGTACTGTGTTCTAGCACCCACTCTTGGCAATACTCTCGCATTTCTCCCATTCTCCCTTTGCCTATTTCCTCTCTCTGGAGCAGTTGCCAGCAGCAGCTTTGCATGTCAGTGTGATGTTATGATAGCACAGTGGAGGTCAGGAGTCTGTCTGGGTTTGTAGGAGAGCTTGGAACTTTAGGGACGTGTTGTTGACAGTGAAAATACTTGCATTTGGTTCTCATTTTAAATGCGGGCAGGAAACCTGCAATATAATTTTGAATCCAGAATTTATAGCATCATAAACATAGAAATGAAAGTGTAGAAGAGTTGGAATAAAAAGTAAAAATGACACAGATCTGTGCAAAAGTGAGAGGCTAGGGAAAACAATAACAGCAATGTGAAGCTACTGCATAGGCACGCAGCTATATTTGCAGCTAACAATACCCTATTTACACTAAAATGCCAGCTCTGAATGTTTACACTATAATTTCGCCAAACTAGTGCGACAAATACACAGAAATTGTTATAAGGAAAAGAGAATTTAGAAAAGAGGCTTTGTTATGGCAGGGAATTACTGATTGTTCTGGGTATAACATTTTATATAAATGAATAATTCAAAAATACATTTTCTTAAAGTCTAGATTGTAGGGAAGGAATATAATAAAAGTTGTTAATGGTAAAAATGTATGCGCAAATATGCTTTTATGTGTGAATTCCTTAGCTTTTGGAAACCTGGAAGATATTTACTAGGGATGCACCAAATCCACTATTTTGGATTCGGCCGAACACCCGAATCTTTAACAAAGGAATTCCGAACCAAATCCGAATTTTCATTTCCAAATTAGGGGCGGGAAGGGAAAATCATTATTACTTCCTTGTTGTATGACAAAAAGTTACACAATCTCCCTCCCCAGCCCTAATTTGCATATGCAAATTAGGATTCGGATTCAGTTCGGCCGGGCAGAAGGATTCAGCCAAATCCAAATCCTACTGAAAAAGGCCGAATCCTGGATTCAGTGCATCCCTAATATTTACCCCTTATGCCAGTAAAAGAAATTGCACATTTTATAGCTGGACCCAGTGTGCAGTGTAATTTTACCTTTTGGTGAATACACCCAATAATGTAAAAATCATTTTTATAGGCAAGTTATTAATGATTGTAGGAAAAAATACATTTTCGAAAAATCATGGAGGGGAAGAAGTCCTGTTAGGGTGTACCAAACACCAAGATCAGCGTGACCCAGTAACATCAATGCACATGTGCTCAAGTCGGCTTTATCTCACAAGCACCACACTGTGATGTGAACTGTATCATTCAGAATAAAAGAACACCACGATGTAAGGGGTGGAGTAATTACTCAAACAGGGGAGGGCCATGACATTACTGTCAATCTGTGGTTTCTGGCAAATGCCAAAGGGACTGCTGTAAGATGCCATAGACAGTCAGTATTTTGTGGACTGGTGGTGGCTGTTTGGGCCTCTGTGTACTTGAAATGCCAGAGCCTATTTTAACACCCAGTTCAGACCTGGCTTAGGGGATTTGGGGGCAAACTGGGGGCTTACTGGGGATGGAGGACTAGTTATTACAAATTTACTGGCAAGTACATTGCTGGTAAGGTACCAGCCTTGGCTGGTATTTTATCAGTTAGGCCAGTGAAATACCGGCCAGGTGACAAACATACATGTAGTTATATTTACTGATGTTTATTTTAGTTTATTGAGTCCTGGTCTGGTTTCTAGCTATTCTGCTTGCTGCCTGCCCTGAACTGTGCTGCTTAATTCTGCTTAATTCTATGCACACCATAGAACCTGTTCCCTGTTTTTTTGATTCCGGGTCCAGATGGCCCCTCAGTCCTAGCACATATCCTAAACTTGTACAGTACAGAGTGTAAGACATTACTCACACAGCCATCTTTATCTTATTCAGTGCTACCAAATGCTGACCCCCTTTATGCACCAATCAAATTATATTGAATTACTGAAACAAAACAATACATTCTGTCTTACACCGAATATATATATCCAGGATTCGGTTCGGATTTGGCCAGGATTAGGCCTTTTTCAGCAGGATTCGGCTGAATCCTTCTGTCTGGCCGAACCAAATTTAAATCCTAATTTGCAAATTAGTGGAAGGGAGGGAAATCGCTGTGACTTTTTGTCACAAAATACAGAAGTACATTTTTTCCCCTTCCCACCCCTAATTTGCATATGCAAATGAAGATTCTGATTCGGTTCGTATTTGGCAGAATCCTTCACGAAGGATTCGGGGGTTCAGCCGAATCCAAAATAGTGGATTCGGTGCATACTAATATATATACTCTGTATATATATATATATATATATATATATATATATATATATATACACACACACATAGATGCCTGTACCAAGCTGCTATTCTTACAGGTACACCACAAGAATCATATATTTGGGGCTGTGTCCTTTTTAAATTCGTTGGTAAGGAAAGATTCTAAAATTTGGACGTTGAAAGTAAAAAAAAGACAAACAGAGATCTGAAGACAGAGGCTGCTCAAATTACAGCTTTAATATATAATGTACACACATCTGTAAGAGCTTTGTGCAACAAATTTACGGCCTCTGTACAAATAACTACTGCTGGAAAATCGATTTAATTCATCAGAATACCTGAAAAAAAATGGAAGAATTCCAGCTTGCACGTCACTGAAAAGAACTAACCCAATCAGTACTGGTGAGATGAAGCACATTCAGTATTCTCTGTGGCAGTGGACCATACGTCCTATGGTTCATATATATATATATATATGTGTGTGTGTGTGTGTGCATGCAGACGTGTGTGAATATATCCATTCTCAAAGGAAGCACAGAAACTATTCACAAGAAATCAGTAAACTGGCATCTATGTTCCATGAAAGGTTATTAAACAGTAGGGCCTTTCATTTCAGAAGCATCAATCTACTGACACTCATGCACACTATCCATCTTGCCAGATTCAATCCACTAGTCCTTTTATTGCAGAACTAACAGAGACTTACAGGAGGTTACATAAGCAAGACCCTTGTATTTTTCTCTGTACTAGACATTACATTAATTAACATTCCTGTAAATTCTATATCTTTAAGTGAAATACTATTCATTGGCCACTATTAGCTGCTTGAACCAAAATGACCATCAACAATTGTAATGTAACATACAAAAATGTTTAAAAATGCCGCATGATACAAAGCCTATGTTCACCAATGATGTATTCTAAAATATAATCAGAATATTGTATTTATGTCTGGAAACTGCTGCTACTACTAAATGTTGGCAGGGTAATGAATCTACACAGGACCGCCATCAGAAATCACAGGGCCCCATACGACAAAATTTCCTGGGCCCCCTTGGCTGCGCCCACCGCAAGCCCCACCTACAGGCCCGCCCTCCCCACCCCACAGGTCCGCCCCCCACCACACAGTAAAAAAACAAAAAAATATTGGTGGCTAGGGTTCCCACATGTTAATAAAAAAATAAAAAGATATTGGTGGTCAGGGACCCCCATAAAAAAAACATTTGTGGCCAGGGCCCCCGCAGTAAAAAATATTGGTGGCTAGGACCCCACATGAGAAAAAAAAATTGGTGGCCAAAATTGGTGGCCAGGGCCCCCCACCCCCACATTATAAGAAAATTGGTGACCAGGGCCCCTTAAACGTCCATACATTCCCGAAGTCAGCAGATGGGGGGCCCGGCTAATCAAGTAAGTGTGGCGTGGCAGGGCCCCCCTTACCCTCGGGCCCCCTACAACTCTCCCCCTTGTCCCCCCCCTGATGACTGCCCTGAATCTACAACATGGTCCTTGGACCCAAAGACTATCTCCTGCTGTTACACTGGGCTTCAGAAATAATGAAGACCTTTACTGTGAGGAAGAAACATTACAGGATTCCAGGGCTTTTTGCAATTACAGTGGTTGCTCTATTAAAGGGGTCATTCACCTTTTAAAAATTTTTTTCAATTCAGTTGTTTTTAAATATGCTCCCCAGAAATAAAGACTTTTTTCACAATTACTTAACATTATTTATTTTTTACTGTTACTGTTACAATTTTGCAACATTTAGTTGATACATTTCTCAGCAGCATTCCTTGAGTATTAGCAACTATTGTATCAATTCTAACAGCTGCCTGTAATGAAACCCAGGGATTCTGCTCAGCAGGGACAAAGATAAGAAATGTATCAACTAAATGTATCCATTTAGAACAGCTTACAGGGTCGGCGACTCCCAACCCCTTCCAGGGCTGCTTCAGAAAGTGAAAAATGACACTTTACACTTCAATATTAGAAAAACGGTCACACATAGAAAAGAAAAAGTCATTGGAAAAAGTTATTTTTGGTGATTGATCTGTTGTTCAAAGGTGAACAACCCCTTTAACAGCAGACTAATGCTAGGAGGCCGATTTATCAACTCTGCAATTTGCTTTGTCTCTAAATTTAAAAATAAATCAAGTTTAATCTGGCTTGCCAGCATAATTTTTTTTTAAAAAATTGAATTTTATATATTCCGTTATTTAAATAACCTCAATGATTGCAATTGAAAAATCATGAAAATTCAAGGTTGGGACTGTCTTTGGAACTGTTTTAGCTGAATCTCAGGAAAAAAAGCCTTCTCAAATTTTAATAAATAGGCTCCCAATGGTTCATCAGGCCATAATTCATTACAGGTGGTGATAGTATCATATAGCATGTAACAAGGGTTCTTTCAGTCTCAATCCTCTACACTCTCATATGCTGAATAGGGACACTCTCTGGCTTCCCCGCAGAGTACCTGATTATATTCTTAGTAGAGACCAAGACTGTGTAATCCAACCCTCGGTGCAGTAGCTAAAGGGGGTTCGACTGCACATTGGCTAGCCCCCCCCCTTGGGGTTCACTGGAAAAACCGCTGCACAAGAATGAAGGATGTTCAGATACAAGTTTGGGCATGGGAAAGAATCCAGAGGGGGGATGCAGGATCTCAGTTGGCATTATGTGCTAATAATAACGATACTAGCTTCATTCCAGCTAAGCAGCCCTAGAATTTAAATGATAGTGGCATACGAGGGATGCTTACAAGCTTGTTAGAAACAGGGACCACCACCCACTGACACTGATGACATGTATGGCAGGTCACACTGCATAGGCCATTACTGCCTGCCATTCAGGGGCGTAACTATAGAGGAAGCAGACCCTGCGCCTGCAGGGGGGCCCAGGAGGTATAGGGGCCCCACCAGGCCCTAATTCATATACAGTTTCAATAAATATTGGTAAAACAAGTCAACTGCTAAAAATTTTGGGGGCCTGAGAAATAATTTGCTGTGGGGCCCAGTAATATCTAGTTACGCCACTGCTGCCATTAAATTATTAGACAATAATCCCAGGCCCTAGGGAAATAACTTCTAAATGACTTGAAGCCCAACTCTAGATTCTGGTGAATATTTTGAAAAAGGCTTTCTGAGTTCTAGATATTGATTTAAAATAAAATTGGACAATGTAATTCACCACTGCATTCTTTTTTTTCTATCTTATAAAGTACAAAACACCAGTAAATAGTATACTGTATGCTGCATAATATTGAATGTTGCAAATCATTATCACATGCTGCAGTAGGAGAAGAAATGAGAAGAAGTCAGCATTCTTAAACTTCAGCAGTGATTTTAATCTAGAAACAGACACAGCAAGGAAAAAGACACACTGTTTGGTTGGCACATCTGTTGCTTGTTTACAAACCACTTAATGATCAATGATTGTAGAGGAAATTTTCTTTTAATTTTCTCTGAGCATATTGTATATAAAGGCTTTTATCAGCATTGTTTTTGTTTGTTGTTTAATAGATAATGCATTGCACATGTCTATTTAAGCAGTGATTGGTATTATAATACATAGGGTTGCACTGAATCCAGGATTCCGTTCAGGATTCAGGCAGGTTCCAGCCTTTTTCAGCAGGATTAAGATTCGGACAAAATTATGCAAATCATGGTCGGGGAGGGAAATCTCACAAAACAAGGAAGTAAAAAATGTTGTCCACTTCCCATCCCTAATTTGTATATGCAAATTAGGATTTGATTTGGTATTCAGCTTTTCGCGAAGGATTCGGGGGTTTGGCTGAATTCAAAATAGTGGATTCGGTGCATCCCTAATAATACATAATAGCCATGAATATGAGCAAATGATATCTTTATAAACTGTGTTAATGATGTTATCAGTTATAATCTGTTCTTAGTGATGTAATTTGTGACATATGACACTTGCAGCCTCATGCTTTTAAAGGTGATTTCTAATATCCTTATAATTTACAAAAGGAGGGTTCATTATTCCCTATATCAGGGGTGTCCAATAGGTAGATCGGGATCTAGCAGTAGATTTTTTAGCTGGTGATCAGTAGATCTCAAGACACTGTCAACAAACGGCTTGACTAAATTATATAACAGAGGATTCACTGTAAGAAAAGAAAAGAGAGTGTAGTTGTAGACATGCATCTTTAGGCTCCCAAATGCTGGTTTAAAGCTATAGTGTGCTAAAGAGGCTAAGTCACAGGCAGTGGTGCTTAATATTTATACCAGCAGAGCTAGACTGTAATAACTTAACATAGTAAGACAACTACAGGAGCTGGTGATGAAATACTGGTGATAACCATTAAAACTGAAGCTATTATTAAGCCCTGTGCTGAAAATGTCATAACTGTGGTTCTAGAGTTTTTATCCAGGGCTACTTTTAAGAGATAATAAGGTAGAATGCCCAGAATTTTAGTCTTGTAGAGAGATGGCAACCATGATGGTTCTAAGAGTTGGTGCAAGATTCAGATTGCAAATGTGCTTTGTACTTTTTCTTGCACATTGGTGCAGCTATAGCATGCACATGCACATGCACATACACATACACAAACCCATTTAGTAGCAGATATACTTTCTCATGTTTGGCCTTCATATTCCTGTCTGTATGCACATCACATGAATGTGTGATATTCATAATAGTACGACATTATGTGGTGGGTGCCAAAGAAGTAGCCAAAAAAAAAATTCTCCCTACTCAGAAAAGCAGGTACAACAGATGTGACTTTGTATTTTTTGGATTTCTGAATCCAATGCATTTTAATAAATAATTAGTAAATACTGCAAATGTATTGCCTTTAGTTAGGTTAGGTTAAGTAAAATGTTCTCTATTGGTTGTTTCTGGTGAAGGATTGAACCATTGGTCTCTTGATGACTTTGTTTTTGTGCACAAACAAAATATCTATTTGTATCAGCTTATATATACTTTGCTTAACCTGGATTGATTTCTTTAGCTCACAAAAGATAAAAAAAACAATATGGGCTTAATATGGACTTAATCACTCATTGGTGAAACAGTTCATCCATCCTTAACAACTGGGCTTCCATAATGTGAGCAAAATTAGACTCTTCAGTAGAAATATCCAAGTCATAAAATCAATAGCAGGTTTAGCTAGTCACATGTAATCTAGGCAGCTCTGGAATTTTACAGGACTTTCTAAATCAAATAATAATAAGCCCAGAATTTTGCTGCAACACAGATCAGCTGTCCATCTGGCCAAGGGATGCATCCATTCAGCAGCTAAACACACACTGTCAGAAATAAGCTCGGAAACAATCTCCCAGTTCCTGACACATACTTTCTAACCCTAAGTAAATATTTAAACCACCCACCCTTCCCTTCACAGTGGGCCCCCAGCTTCTCCAAAGTTGAAGCGGTAGCCTGTTCCATAAATGCACAGGGAGAATCAGGGTACTGTACGTGAATTCACACAATGGACCCTCTGTCAGATTCATTCCTTCAGTTTCAGACACAGGATGCTCTTAGCACACTGAATGCCCCTACAAGAAGTTCTCCGTCCTCTTTGTACAGTTAGATTTGCTTGTTATTGGATATTGAAAGGTTAAAACAGTTTAGCCTTAATTCTAATAAGTTATTATTCCTCACTGTAAATGTCTACAGAAGCACAGGCCTTTAAGGCTAAGCTGTTCTAAGAACATATCCTAAAAGACAGAAGGAATGCAGTATAGTTGCTACAGTATATGGAAACTTTGTGCCACATGCTTTAAATAGGCAAATTGCACCATATGGCACAGATCTTAAATCCAGATTGGTATGAATAACATATAAAATAGACATTTATAAGTATGTGAGCTAGTTTACTTGTTCCAAGAAAAATGTATCAATCAATTTTATGACTATGACTGAGGCACAATGGAATCACAATGAAATGACAGCTAGTTCAATGTAACCCCATTTCAAGTTGGGGATGGGCCTAACAGATACTTTTTAAGCAGGGTCTTTCTTCTCACAGCTGTAAAGTAGCCTTCCTCTTGCTATATGATAAACATGCCATTTTTATTGTCTGGCTGAATCTATAATATTTATAAAGGCCTAGGATGTCTTCTTCAGAAACCCCTTAGCCAGAAAGCTCCAAATTGCAAGAAGTTCATCTCCCATTGAGTCCATAGTAAGTAGATAGTTCCTATTTTAAGAAATGATTTCCTTTATTGCTGTAATAATAAAACAGTAACTTGTACATAAGAGTAACAAAGTTGCATGAATGTATATTGGTGGTAAAAACAACCTGTTTTCTTCAATGTTGAAATAATTTTTAACATACTAGGTATGCGTGACCCAAACTTCATAAATCTGACCTGGAACACCCACGTCCCCACACTAAACCACAACTAATTTCTGTTGTCACCCATTTCACTGTATGAATTGTTTCGTTGTATCAAGCATTTTTAAATCAGATATTGGAATTGAGAGTCAACTGCATCTTTCTTGTATTATTAATAGATATGGCTATGAACAACAATCAACTTGAAGGGATGTACTGAATCCCAGATTCAGTTTGGGTACCTGAATCCAAGCCTTTTTTCTGCAGGTTCAGGCTTTGGTCAAATCCTTAGCCCTGGCCAAACCAAATCTGAACCCAAATATAGAGTGACATTGGCCTACATAACAACTGAAGGTGACTGTTTTTCAGATGCTGCAATTTTTATTTTGCCCGGGATTTTGCTATTCTGTATTGGAATTTACATATGCATATTAGAAGCTGGAATCAGTGGACAGTTTAGGAGTGGATTAGGTACTTTACCAAATCCTAAAATTCTAGAATCAGTATATCCCTAATAATGTGTATTATTTCTCTTTGCAACCAGAACCCATTTAATTAAATAACCAACTCCCTTTAAAGGGGAAGTTCTCCATCAACTACACTTTTAGTATGTTATAGATGGATCTTTTGTTAGCAACTTTTCAATTAGTCAAACTGTTATAAAGCTTACGTTTTTTTTTGAATGATTAGCTTTCCTATTTTATTTCCTCCTGTTATATAATATATAGTTGCCTGAATCACTGACAAATGCAACCAAAAACAGACTGAATCTGAGCCTACAAGTTTATAGTTATTTTCATTTTTTTTGCTTATCTTTCTGATTAGGCTCTCTAATATCTTCTCTCCTGACTTCTATACTGCTGTCTCATTGCTGTAGTAATTAAGCTCTGTCAACCGGATAATTACCATTCCAAGCATGACAAATCATATGCAAATAATTCAAAATAGAATAAAAATCGAAATAAATAAATAATAAACAAAGACCAATTGTATATTTTTTAATTACCACATACTACTAGTTAATTTCAATATGTAATCAGTTGACACCACCTATCTCCCTTTAAGCCATCTTTCTTAATCTTTACATGCCCTTTAGTCTTTATAACCCTTTTTCCTTTCACTCCACATATTTCACTATATTACCCTCTTACCTAAACATCAGCTATTTCACTATATATCTTCATTTCCTTTAACTGCATAAATGTCACTGTATAACCCATTCTCTTAAACTCCACCTATTTCATTACCTAATCCTTTTTTTCTTTCAGTACAACCCTCAGCCCCACCTATTGCATTATATGAACTTTAACTCTACTCAATTCAAAAGTAGTGATTATATAACCACGTTCTTTTAATGACATATTTATACCTTTCTAATTTAATGTCACCTCTGCAGAAAAAAAATACCAGGCTTTTTTTATTTGCAGCAAATACATTTGTAGTAAATGAATTTGCCACCCCAAATAGGTTAAGCCATGCACTGGAGTACCGACTTAGACACTTAAGTTTAGAACTACATGGGCGATTTAGGTCCAATCCAACGCCAGACGACGAAACAATGGCGCCAAGTCGGATGCAATGAAGATAAGGTTAGTTGTAGGAATGTCGTATGTAGTCGCAGCGTGCATCCGACCTAACTGTCGGATGCATGCTGCGACTTCATCCTACATTTATATTTCTTACCTTATTTCCGGCGCATCCGACTTGATGCCAGCGTTTCGTCGCGTGACGTCGGATCGGACCTAAATCGCCCATGTAGTTCTACCCTAACTGTCTGTAACAAGCAGGGGAGATGTACAAGCACAGCCATAGTGTTCAAAGTGCAATTTGCCATGCATTTTACCAGTAGGGCAACCATTTTCCCCACAATTACTTTATAATTGCAGCCAAAAGTGAATTTGTGCCCACTACAATTGCATACAATGTGTTAAAATGTGTTAAAATCCACACAGTTGTGGTTACACGTTTTTATAGACACAATTGCAATCAAAGATTGTGTGGGGATAGGGACAGTTGGTTTGAGGGCCTACTGACCTCGATGCTTGCACAAATACCTCCTTTTTATAACATATAGTCTACTATATGACTGCAAGGTAGGTAAGCAACCACAATATGTCTTATTCAGAAAGTGTCCAAATAAAGTCATAGACACTAATAAGTAATGGTTTGTAGTAGAATTCTTAGTTCTCAAAGTAAAGACTCACCAATTTAGGGAATGGGTCCAGTTGCACCACCCTGAACCTTCAGCTGGGAGCGGATAACCGTATAGAAAAGATGAGCAGGCACTTCCAAAGACTAATCTTCCAGGCAGACTTGTCAGTTAAAAAGTATTTTTATTTCAGTGCACTAGGATACAGCCTTTATGTGTTTTAGGCGCTATGATTAAGTATTCTATTGATACGAAACGCGTAAGGCTGTATCCTAGTGCACTGAAATAGTAACATGGTTAAACATCTATAAAGCTGACAGTGTTATTTATCTATCAACTCCAGACGAGTAAGAATTATTGGTGTAATAATTGGTGTACAGAAAAGTATGTTAACACTAAATACTCTCATCTTTAACCTTAAATGCTCATCTCCAGGATGTTATAATTGTTTAATTATAAATTAATGATGCTGGCTACAATTCATATTGCAGACACAAGAGATTAGGAAATTGCCCATGATGCAATATATGTGCCCCCAGCTGGAGGCACATGCTATCCTCCTTGCTCAGTTACTTTCTATGTGTTTCATCCTGCAGTCCAGTGCACCTGGGGGTCCATGTACATATGCTTTCATTGATTTAAGTGTTGTAGACTAAGCAAAGTTAATTGCTGATTGGCTGGTTGGCTCGATGAGTTACTGCACTGTTGCAAAATGGAGCCATTGTTATTTTAAGTGCTGCAGAGATGTTCCATACAATTAGAGCAGAATTCCATTTCAAGAGGAAGCAAGAGATCATTGCTTGGGAGGTGCTTAATTCAAAAGTAAATGGTTTTGAATATAATTTAATAAGGCAGTACATCCTTTTTCAATATTATTTAAAACTCTGATTTAAGTAGTACAGTGTCTCATTTGCCCCTGATCTATTTGTCTCTCCTTTCTGCATCTCCCTGTCTCCTTTCCATGATTTTTTTTTCTCTGGAGCCACTATGTTCAAAAATCCTCTATTCCCTGCCTAGAATTAAAAAAAGCCTGAAATAAAAAGAGAGGAAATAAGGGAAGGCAGTATGATACAACTCTATTCATATATGTGTTCTTAAAGGGGTAGTTCACTTTTAAGTTAATTTTTAGTATGTTAGCAACTTTTCAAGTGGTGTTCATTATCTTTTTATAGTTTTTGAATTATTTACCTTCTTCTTCTGACTCTGTTCAGCTTTAGTAGTTACATAGTTAACCATGTCACTGACCCACCTACAAATGCTCTATGAGGCTTCAAATGTATTGTTATTGCTACTTTTGACTAATCATCTTTCTATTCAGGTCATGTCCTATCCATACCCCAGTCTCTTATTCAAACCAGTGCATGGTTGCTAGGGTAATTTGGACCCTAGCAACCATTTTGCTAAATATGCAAACTAGAGAGCAGCGGAATAAAACGCTAAATAACTCAAAAAACACAAATAATAAAAAATGACAACCAATTGCAAATTGTCTCAGAATATCACTCTTTACATCATACTAAAAGTTAATTTAAAGGCGAAGAACCCCTTTAAAGAAAGCTTCAGCGGGTGTAGATCCTACAATCACTGAACACAATTAGGTGTTTATCTTACAAATTCTTTACTAAAAATGCTGCCCAGACATCTAGAGCCTCTGCAGGGTTGTCATACTTAACCTATTTTCAAGATGACATCACAAGCATCACATGTGCTCAATAAAATCTCTCACTACTGATGAAGAGGCTGTCAGGCCACTGTCACCCAAAGAATAAGATTTCTTCTGGGAGATACTAATTTATTTCCAATTTTTTTTTCCAATTTATCCATTATATTCAAGTAGATTGCTGACTCAGTCTGGCAATGCTTCCAGTTTATATATAGTCTATATCTATAACCTTCCTTCCTTACTTTTAATCAAGGAACTGTACCAGTTATAAATAAAAAAAAGTACAAGAAGATCCTAGTGCTCTAAAGGTTTGCAGATGTTTTTACTGCAAAAGCTTTAGTTTTGCAGACATTTAATGCTGGCAGATTTTGGGGCCCAAAGCCCAGATTCCAGAGCACTCCCCCGGCAGCACCTTTTTATGGATGTATGTAGTTCTAATTCGCTGCTGCCTTCATGGAATTTTCTGATGCCCCATAAAAAGTCTTCTTGTTCCATCAGCCAGCTCTGAGCTCATTAAATGCAAGAGAAAATATCATAATCTAGCCATTTAAACAATAAAATAACTTCATTGTTCTCCAAGGAGACGAGGCATCAGGAAAAAATGCAGGCTGGCATTTATAGCAAAACATAGGAGAAATTCTCAAATACAATGTGAATTAACACATTGACATTGGTAGAAGATCAATAAAGGAACACTGACATTTCTTTAAAAACAACAGGGACAGATAAACGTTGCAGTTATTTAAGACAAATATTATATTTACATGAGAGAGACACTTAATCCTACCTAGAAGCAAATCAACAAAAAACACCATTTTGCTATCAGGAGTAAAAAAGATTTTTAAATACAGTGTGTTTTATTCATCCTCTTTAAAAAAAACTCATATTATTTAAACAGAAAAAATGTTGTTAACCCTTATTGGTCTGGTGGAGAAGGGTACTCCCAAGAGACATTTCCTAGAGGGAATGGCCTCACCCATCTCCTTACAAAGTAACATTGACTAAGCACCAGCAGCTCTTTGTGTCTTTGCATAATCTATGTGATTTCTGATCTACTGTATCCATTCACATATGCAGACAGTGATTCCAGCTGACGTCTACAAGACCCTCCTATGCCAGCACTAGTGGCTGTGGCGTATTAAGGGTTAAGTTCAGAGTGGTTAATGGACCATGGTGACATTTATATCAGTCTGTCTGTGCACTACCTGGGCTCCTTGTGTGCCTGCCTCCCCTGCACACCACATTCCCCATACACAGACACCACTGTACACATAGCCTGTGCTAGCCACACACTGATGAAGAGCTATAGACTCACAATGATGTATTTGTCCATATGTTCACAACTAACATTTGATACTTTATACAAAAAAAAATGAATTCTCGTTTCAGAAAAGGACAGCAGGAAGGAAATTCAATGTATTTTAACTTTCCAATAAACATTCTGCCCTATCCAGAAAATGATGAATATATCTCTTCAGATACCTGCATACTTTATACAACTGTATGTTACTGTATGGCTGCATTTAAATGGAAAGTGTGTGTCATTTCTTCAGTGGCCTTCTGTGCCCCGTGTGCTACCAGCAAAATGTCACATTGAGATGTCAACTTAATCCACCAGTCTAATTCTTTCTCTCTCTCTCACTCTCGCTGACATTCCAGCTTTCAGATTCCTAGCCACACAGCTGCACTGATGCCTCAGTCCTGGCATTTATATACATGGGAAGCCCAAACAAAGTTCACAATAACCACAATAATCCTGGCACCCCAGGTGCTTGATAATCTGCAGCTACTCAGCTTTTCTTTAAGATAAAATAATAAGCAACAAAAAACGTATATACATAAATATAAATATTGTGAAGGCTATAAACTCTACAAAGAGTAAAGGGAATCTGATCAAATCTAGAGACCTGACCCTGAAACTTGAAATGGAACATCTAAAACAGAATGATACTGGTGTGGTGTTAGAATGAAGTTTCAACCAAGATCCAAACTCTTGTAGTGCCTTATAATTATCCACAGCAAGTAAAAGAGTGTGGTCTCTAGGTGAAACACTGCAGCTTTCTCTTTCAAGGGTTTCACTACCCTCCCGCCCATGGCAAATCCCATCTATTCATACTGGCAGACATAACCCAGCGCTGTCACTACAAAATGTTTCCAGTATTGCCAAATGTTTTCCCATGAGATTTATTTATTAAGTGCTTTGCCACAGATTCATGGATAGGGACGTCCAACCTGTTCTCCAATCCTAGTTGGATAAGTGATCCCCAGGCTTGGAGTGTTAGAGAAAGTCCTTTGCACCTGTTCCTGCCACCTAATTCTAATTTACTTAGCATGTCAGCGCTGCGCAATATGTTGGCGCTATACAAATACATGTTAATAATAACGTCAGCTGTCATTTAATACAATACATAAACAAAAGTGTGAATGGCACCTCCATGTTGATTTAGAGTCAGAAGACACTTAATATCTACCACATATATGAAAAAAAATCCCATCAATGGGATTGAAAGTATTGGAATATGTTTAAAGAGAGTGGAAGCTTGGTGCCTTCAGGTGGCCATTAGGTTCTAACTGTCATGCAGGAGTTTTATCAGTCATTACAGTCAGGCAGCTGGAAGACGCTGGGTACCTGTTACCCATCACAGACTTGTTGGCAAGTTCTCCCCTGTAAAGTACTTACTTCTCTCTGAAAATCATTTTATATAGCCGGTACCCTGACACCAGTAGGTGCTCCCATTAAGTTCAAAGATGTCCATGTGACAGTTGCCGCTCATTATTAAGTGCCACTTATCGACTTACCTGCTACCTGAGTCTTCACCAGTTGTGTGATGAGCAGCAGTGCCAGCAGGCTGCAGAGAGGGGGCATTCCGGGGACCCTGAACATCCTGGGCTGCCGCTGAGAGCGGGGCATGGTGCCCAGGTACAGGGAAGGGAGGGGTGGAGGAGGCCGCAGGATCAGCAGGAACGAGGTGCGAGGGAGCAGCAGAGGAGAGGAGAGGACAGGCTGCTGCTACTGCTGAGCGCTCACTACTTACACCATGTGCAGGAGCCTGGGCAGGAGAGGGAGGGCTGCCCAGCACTGGGAGGGGAGGAGGAGACAGGGAGAGGGGCTGCTACTTGAGGTGAGACCCTGTCTGAGCTCCTGTTCATTAAACACGCCCACTTTCTCTCTTCATTAACGTGCCCTCCGTGGTCCGGTTCAGTCACATGTGTCCCATGGTTGTTTGGGCATTACAGTTACAGCATTCTCCATACTGTCATTAGTCTCTGCTCACCTACTTGCTCAATACATTTCCCTCTATGGTCTCTGTCTGCTTCTACACACACTGTGCAGTATTTCCCTCTATGATCTCTATACACACACACACTGTATATTTCTCTCTTTTTTAATTCTGTCACGTTCCCTTCTTTCTCCCTCTGATTAGAAAGTGCAGTGTGGGACTGGGATGCCAGGGGCCCACCACAAAACTTTAGACCAGTGATCAGGGTCGGACTGGGTCTACTACAGGCCCGGGCTGGCAATCTGTGGGTTCTGGAAAATGCCAGAGGGGCTGCTATGAGGTCCCATAGAAAGTCAGTATTTAGTGGGCTGGTAGGGGGTGTTTGGGCCTCTATGGGGGCTGATTGGGCCTCTGTGTACCTGAAATGCCAGGGCCTGTGCCCCGGCTTTCATGGGCCCCGCCGGCCCAGACCCCCCCTCTCCCGATCTGCCTGCCCCACACAAAAACTATTTGCTGCACCACACATTCATTTGTAGTCGTCGGCACATGCATGCCGTGCGGCACCAGGCCCGGATTTGTGAAAAGGCCACAAAGGCCCGGGCCTAGGACGGCAGGTTTTTAGAGGTGGCACGCCAACGAGCTAAGTCTTGTGAATGCGTACGCATACATGGGAGGCTGAAGGGAGAAATGGGAGCGACAAGAGGTCCCAGCCTAGGGGCACCCTATATATACTGTAAATCTGGACATGTGCGGCACCGCTCACATATAAGCATGGGGGGCCCGGGGGTTTGTAATCCAGTGTGCCCCCCAACTTCCAGTCCGACCCTGCCAGTGATCCCCAACCAGTGGCTCGCAAGCAACATGTCGCCCTCCAACCCTTTGGATGTTGCTCTCAGTGACTTCAAAGCAGCTGCTTATTTTTGAATTCCAGGCTGGGAGGCAGATTTTTGTTCACGTTTGAGATCATTTTTAGTATGATGAAGAGAGTGATATTCTGAGACAATTTGCAATTGGTTTTCAATTTGTATTATTTATTATTTTGTTATTTAGCATTTTATTCAGCAGCTTTTCAATTTGCATCTTAAACAATCTGGTAACTAGGGTCCAAATTACCCTAGTAACCATGCATTGATTTGAATAAGAGACTGGAATATGAATAGGAGAGTGACTGTATAGGAGGATCAGTAATAATAACAATAATAACAATAACAATACATTTGTAGCCTTTTACAGAGCATTTGTTTTTTAGAAGGGAGTCAGCGATGCCCATTTGAAAGCTGCAAAGAGTCAGAAGAAAAAGGCAAATAATTATAAAACTATAAAAAAAAAATAAAGAATGAAAACCAATTAAAAAGTTGCTTAGAATTGGCCGTTCTATAAAATAATAAAAGTTACCTTAAAGGTGAAACCTGTTTTATGGCCACACCCCTTAATTACATGTCCATTTTACAAAATTTGGCAGGTTATGAAATTTTGAACACATTTTTTACAGTTTTAGGGTAATTTTTTTTTGTGTTATAACAGTTTTGCTAAGGAAGGTGAAATTGCCCTTTAGGGTGGTGGCACTTGTGGCGTTCTGGACTAGAATGTGAATCGCAGGCGGGATGGCACTTGGATCGCTCGAATCCCACCGGCAATTCACATTCTTGCCGGCAGGACGGCATTTTTGGGGAGATTAGTCGCCCGAAGAAGAGGATATTTGTTGCTGGGCGACTAATCTCCCTGAATCGCCATGTGTGCCATCACCCTTAAGATGTGAGTCTCAGTTTCTGCCAAGAGGCCTGCTTATCTTAAATAGTTACAATCATATCTTTGCTTATCTTATATTGTAACAAATGTATTAAAGCACAGTGACTCAATGTTCTGGGCTCTCTGCCAAAAAAGTCTCATCTTAAGTTTCAGAAACTTTGTATCATTTTCTGGTGTCAGTGCAGGAGATCAAAAAGAAACTCGGGACATTTCAGTAGGAAACCCAGGACTGTGGGCTGATCTATCAAAATCAGGGACTGTCCCGCTGAAAACGGGACTGTTGGGAGGTATACACATTTACTGTGTATCATAACAATTTGCTCCAGGACAGTGATCCATATCAACCAATCACATATGTCCTTGTACCTGCACTTGATCAAAACATATTACAAGTATGGGATCTGTTATCCAGAAACCCATTATCCAAAAAGCTCTGAATTACAGAGAAGTCTCCCATAGACTAGATTTTATCCAAATAATACAGATTTGTATTAATAAAACAGTACCTTATATTTGATCCTAATGGAGATTTAATGGATCCTTGCAAAACCAGCATATTAGGTTTAGTTAGAGTCAACATGATTTTCTAGTAGACTTAAGGTATAAGGATCCGAATTAGGAAAAGATCCATTATCCAGAAAACCCCAGGTCCCAAGCATTCTGGTTAATAGGTTCCATACTTACACTTATTGGTTGCTATGGTTTACAGCTGCAAACAAAATCTGCACCATGGTAGTAACTGTATCTTATAGAATGTTACTGTGTTAAAGAATGATACTTTTAGAGATACATTACACTTAAAGGGGAACTAAAGTTTAAAATAGAATAATGCTGGAAATGCTGTATTTTGTATACTAAACATAACCATGAACTTATTGCACCAGAAGCCTACTTAAACAAATGATTTATGTTTTTAAAGTTGGCCGCAGGGGGTCATCATCTTGTAACTTTGTTAAACATCTTTGCAAGACCAATACCATGCACATGCTCAGTGTGGTCTGGGCTTCAGCTGGGAGGTTAAAGAGATATTGACAGTAAAAAAAAATTTTTAAAATATGAATGTACATTAAAAGTTACCTATAGGCCATGCTGATTGTTTTTTGCCAAGAGGTTTTTGTAAGTAATTGTTAGTTGAAGTTCCTAAACTTGACTATTTTGCCAACCTGACTGTCCCATCTCATCCTGTCAGTTAAAGTTTCTAATGCTAACAGACTCCTGCTGCACAAATATGGCAGTTTCCTCATAGACGAACACAGAGAGTCAGTTAGGTAATGAAAAAGCATTGGGCAAATACTTGGCAAAATTATTAGTAGCATGCAAAGTACATTTTTAAAAAAGGTTTAATTTCTATTGTCAGTATCTCTTTAAGCTTAGGGATCATCATAAATTATCAAAACAGCACATGTCAAATAATATCTGCCAAAGAAGCTGATACAGCAAGATTGATTAATAATCAAAAAATACAGACTGCACTTGGTCTACGGATACAAATCTCTACACAGTCGCCAGCTGCTTTACAGGGAAACAAACAAAGCTGCTCGAGTTCCGTATGATCAGTTTCCCTGCAGAGCAGTTAGGGACAGTCTGAAGTTTCCTATCCTCAGCTGCCAGAGGAAGTAAAACGAAGGGGGAATTTCACTGCATACAGTCAGGTTTCTTGTAAAAACGGTACACATTTTTTGATATATTGGAGATAAATTTCTTTTTCATTAAAGAAGGTAAAAATGGGGTTTACATCCCCTTTAAGGTTCTGAACACCATTATGGGCTAAGGCACTTAAGATGTAAATGAGAGATGTTTAGCTCCTTCCCTCCCTTACCCTGGACCTACCATGGGCACATTAGGTTGGAACCTCCCGTTTTGAAGGTCTTATGGCTGTAGAGTCTAGGATAAAGGGATCTCTTAAACCTTCTGTTGCAGGAGGTCTAAAGATGAAAGGGTCACCTTAAGCCTTGGGGTTGATTTTGACCAACTAGTTAGGCTCTTGCTTTTTTAGGTAAAGTCTGTTAGGCACCTCTTGCACTTTTTGTGCACTGGGTGTTTTGAATTGAAGCATGCTTGAGCTTCAATTAAAAAAAAATTGGAGCTTCATACTTATATCATATTTTATGCCCATCCTGACAAAATGTGGGTTTTCAGATCCCTATGTGCCTCAATGCACACACTACCAACAACAATCTTAGAAAAGCTCAAGTGTACTTAGAACTATTTCTAGCTTGGCAACAAAAAATGAAACCCAGTAATTCAGCATCACCAGGACAAAACATATTTTGTCTTTGGTCTTTAGATGCTTGAAATGATATAAATAGAAATAAGAGTGGATGTCAACTGACTGTATAATATCAAAGTGCTTTCCAGGGTTCCCTCTATGTGTTTTTTCTCTAAAAACAGGTGCACACGTTATTGGGGCTAAATCCAAGTATTAAATTGCACATCAGACTTGTTAAGAACAACTTACTGCACATTTATGTGTGCATGCATTATAATTTTAGATCAAGTTGATGTTTGTTGTGGTATCACAAAATGTGTAGCTGACTGAGTTGATTTTTAAACTTTTGAATTTGTTTTCCAGGAGAGAGAAAGGCCTTCCTTGCCTTGTAAAATACTTCAGATCAATGAAAATATCATCATAGCATAGAATACATAGTTTAATTAATAAATGCTCCCATTAAATCTCTCGCCTAACTGGCCTTCCGTTTGAGTTTTCAGGAGTATCTAGGAGTAAATAAGCATGAAACCATTTCTTATTCTGAATGACCTCCAGGCTGGGCCTCCATCCAATGTTTTGAGTCCCATTGGGGGGCATCCCCTAATGAGAATCCCCACAAGGAGACTGAGGGGGGTTTCTGTTGATATTAATGCAATCATTTAAAGACCAAGGGAAGGAATGTTTCTCCTGGTTGGAATCATTCAGGGTGTGATATGAAGCGGAACACCAACTCTTCATAGCCCCAGGTGCACACTCTACCCCACTGTTGGACTGGGCCGGCAAGAAAGAGGGAAAAAAACCCGGCAGGCCCCCGACCCTTGTGGGTTCAGACCCTCCCAGGAAAAAAGGTAAGCAAGGTGGGGCCTGATGTGTCTTTGCCACTGGGGCAGGGGGTGTGGAGGGTCCTGAAGCAGCAGCCTGGTGGGCCCGGGGATGAAAAAGGGAAAAGGCACAGGATTCACAGCATATAACAGATAAGCTCTGTAGTATATAATGGGATTCTTCAGAACTTTTGTAAACTACTGTGTATCCTGTGCTTGAATGGCTGCCCCCATGGCTACACAGCAGCTTGTTTATATAAACTATAGTAGTACTTATCTGTTATCTACGGTGTATCCTGTGCTTGAATGGCTGCCCCTATGGCTACACAGCAGCTTGTTTATATAAACTATAGTAGTACTTATCTGTTATCTACTGTGTATCCTGTGCTTCAATGGCTGCCCCCATGGCTACACAACATCTTGTTTATATAACCTATAGTAGTACTTATCTGTTATCTGCTATATATCCTTTGCTTGAATGGCTGCCCCTTGGATACACAGCAGCTTATTTATCTAAACTATAGCTGTGCTTCTGAAGCAAACACACCAGTTTTACTAGTGCAGGGCAATACTACATTATAATGTAATTCCTTTAAAACACTTTCAAGATCGGAGCTCAGCACCTTTTAACATCCCTAGGTATGTTTTGTCCTTTCCCACAATACACTGTTGAATAGTCCAGTACTATGGAATGGACAAAAGATTAAAACTCAACACAATGTGCTGCTGAACAGTACTACAATACTATAGAATAGCACAGTCCGATTGTTTAGGTGGCAGGTGTGGGATTTTGGTGTCATCAAATCAAAAGACCAGCACCTTGGAAAACCCCCTTGGTAGATAATTTGTTGTCCTTGGTAGTAACTTATGGAATGCCGAAATCTGATTGGTCAAATAGAATGATGGGCTGTTGTGGGTGGGGCCAAAGTTTTGTAAACAAATAGTAGTCATTGAACTTCTCTTAGGGTAGGACTACACGGGTGTTTTGTGTGTGATCCAACACGCTGTGAAAAAAACGCAAGCATCAAGTCGGATGCAACGGAAGTAAGGTAAGATATACAAATGTCTGATGGTGTCGCAGTGTTGATCCGACGCGACACGAATGTCAGATGCATACAGTTGTGTCGCATCAGATCAATGCTGCGACACCATCCGACATTTGTATATCTTACCTTACTTCTGCCGCATCCGATTTAATGCCTGCGTTTTTGCGCAGCGCGTCAGATCGCACACAAAAAATCAGGATTGATAAAGGGCTGGAAAAGCTTGAAACGTCGCTTAGCTTGAGGCACGAATAAAGCAACAATTTTTTCACCATAATCGGAGTGCTGCTGAAGTATTTTCTTGTACATGAATCAGACCTGGGCAGACAGAGTCACAGACGGCACCCGACGCTGCAAAGAGCGGTGAGAGTGTTTGTGTAGCACTACTTTGTGTTTGTTAGGAGATAACACAAGATACTTGCTCCAGAGATATCCAATTCCATTGCACATGGGGGCCTAGGGTTGCCACCTGGCCGGTATTTTACCAGCTTGGCCGGTAAAAATGATGGTTGATCCCAATGTTATTAATAGATAAATATATAGGAAGGCCGGTATTTTTTTCCAGAAAAGGTGGCAACCCTATGGGGGCCCCATGTATTTCAATAAAAAGTATCCGTTCACATCCTCAGGCTTCCCCACAAGTTGTTGTTTCATTAAAGGGGTTTTCAACTTCCAAGCACTTTTTTTCAGTTGAGTTGTTTTCAGATTGTTCACCAGAAATAAAAACTTTTTTTTCAATTACTTTCCATCTTTTATATTTTACCTTTTTTCCAAGATGTAAGTTTAAAGTGTAATGTTTGTGTCTCTATTGTTTCAGTCTGGCAGCCCAGTAATTCAGGAGCATTCTGGATCACTAGCAACTATTGTATCAATTCTAACAGCTGCCTTTAATGAAACACAGGGATTCTGCTCAGCAGGGACAAAGATAAGAAACATATCATTTTATGCATCGATTACAGTTTATAGTGTCATCGACCCCCCAACGCCTACCCCCAGCTGCTTTATAAAGACTTAAGGTGAACAATTTTAATTTGCACTTCAGTATTAGAAAAAGGGTCACAGATTAATTAGAAAAAGTATTTATTTCTTATTTCTTGGCTGTATTATAGTAAAGTAAAGTAATGGTGGCAATTGATCCCCTTGTCCTGATTCTCAGTAACAGTCAGAAGATAAACTGTACAGGTTTTGGTAAATATTTTGATTGTTGTAGCTTTCATGTTGACCTGTCCAAGAAAATTCTGAAGTTAATAGGTAGCTTTTTTTTATTTCATCTGTTTGACGTTAATGTAATGCCATATGCAAGGTTATGTACATGTGACAGAAATTACAATTGATAAAGCTTCTACTTTCCTCTTTATAACCCTTAAAACCTCATTTCTTTTAGGGCAGGGGCACACAGGAAGATTTGGGAGATCTAGTTCTCCCCAAACTGCCTTTTCCCTGCCTTTTGCCTACTATAATGAGAAAACGCCAGCGCAATGGCGCTCTTCCATTTCCAAAGTCTCCCGAAGTTGCCTCATGAGGAAACTTCGAGCGACTTTGGAATTCGAAGCCTGCGAGTTCATTGGCACAGACGATTTTTCATTGTAGCAGGTGGAAGGCAGTTCGGGGAGATTGTAGTCCTGCAGAAGAGGCGATTAATCACCAGGCAACTAAATCTCCACGAATCTCCACGAATCTGCCCATGTGCCCCTGTCCTTATCTTTCTCTCTTAGTTTTTTTTCGAGTATACATTCCCCAACCCCCTATCAATAATATAGAGACTTTACATAAACAGATTATTTTTTTAAATTATGTATTTTTCATTCACATCTCAAAGGTTTACATACTTGCATGTATAGGCATCATTTTTATGTTTAAAACCCATTAAAAATCTAAATTGAATAAAAATTTAAATCAAGATTAAGGTTAGGTTGTAAGGTTAGAATAATATATATATATATATATATATATATATATATATATATATATATATATACACACACACACACACAAATCAATGCAAGTCGGGTGCACAACGAAAAACATGAAAGCTTAATAATAACTTCCAAAAATAAACCACACTCACAGGACTTGATAGTGAATAAAATATTTTTTATTCACTATCAAGTCCTGTAAGTGCAGTTTATTTTTATTTTTCTATATATAATTCTCATTTTATAAGCAAATACAAATTTACTATATCTATCTCTACATATGTGTAACAAATATAAATGTGCAGATAGCCAAACTGTTTTTGAGCTGTTCCAACAATGAGAAATACTGTTTTACATTAATTGTAAAAGACTAATGCAAGGAAATATTTTTTGTAAATAATTTACTACAGGTAGGCTATAGAGTAACAAAACTACAGCTGGAGTAATGCTGATAACATTTTGGTGGCCTCTATGAGTTTTATATCGTCAATAATATTAAATAAAAACAAGGAAATGGTAGTGATGTTCAGGGCTGAAATATATATAGTACATCTGAGTATTTGTGAAGCTTTTTAATTGTTTTCACTACTTGCATTCAATTGAATGTTAACCAATTTTTCAGTTTTTTACCATTCTGAAATTGGCTTTTTCAGTAAAGTGGACACATTTCAGAAGGATAGAATGCGGTTAACATTCCCTGTAATTATGAAGTGAGCATTCTTTTGGAATTCTGGGGTTTGTGCTATTCCTGGTGTTTCAAATTACAGGACTCTAACCGGGCGTTGTCGGACAGAGACGGAAGTAATGCAACATTCATCTGTGGGGTTAGTGCACCTGCTGCCTCTGTGATCAAGGATATCCCATAAAACCTTGTTATACCAACTGTTTTGGCACACCAAGAAAGCTAGCAATGTAACCTGTATAAGGTTAAAGAGACATCATTTCACAAAAATTGAGAACAGAAGGACGCTGAAGCAGAATTACTGCTAATGTGCAAATTTATTGTCCACACGACATGTTTCGGGCAACATATGCCCTTTTTCAAGTGGGAATACAAGTGAAATACAAAGAAGTATATATAGCCACACAGGGGTATGTAACCACACCCCCTCCCACCTGATGAGTTAACAAGTAACCATTAAACAATTTCATATGAAAGTGAATACAATGTTTCAAAAGTTCATAGTGTAGCCATCAGTGCAAAATCAATAGAGGAAGTTCTCTTACAAAACCTGAAGGTTAAAAAGCAGTGTTAAATGTGCCATAAAAAGTTGATATGTCTCAAAACCACATATATAAATAGACAAGATAAAAACATTAGAAAAACTTGCTGGAAAGTGGAAGCACTGCCTCAATTAAGCCTACTTACACTTAGGGTGCATGTTGCACTACAAACTTATAAACACTATGCTGTCCCTGCTGAATTTTACATTACAGAAAAAAGATATATTCTTACCCTTAGAAGCGAATAATTAGGTTTTCAAAATCTGTAAAGATAAGAAAGAAATTTATCAAGAAAAAGATTATAAAAAGGGTGTTAAACTCCAATGGTTATTAAGACCCATTGGTAACATTGTATTAAATTTTTTAATCCATCTAGCTTCTTGTTGCAGGAGCAATTTCTGGATATTGCCCCCTCTTTTTGGTAACTTAACGTTCTCCAATACCAGCCACCTTAATTGCATTTGATTATGGCCATAGGAAGCAAAGTGCCTAGATACTGGAGTATCTGATTGCTTACCCGATTTATAATTTCTAATGTTGCCCCTGTGTTCTTTTATTCGTTCTTTTACTGCTCTACTTGTTTGTCCTATATAGGCTAGTCCACAGGGGCACTTCAACATATAGATTACATTTTTGGTCTCACAGGTTGAAAAATCTCTAAGTTGTATAGTATTGCCTTTAGTGGGATGGCTGACTGAATCACCTTTAATAATAGAAGAACAACATATGCAGTTTAAACAAATACTCCAGTTTAATCAGATACTCCAGTATCTAGGCACTTTGCTTCCTATGGCCATAATCAAATGCAATTAAGGTGGCTGGTATTGGAGAACGTTAAGTTACCAAAAAGAGGGGGCAATATCCAGAAATTTCTCCTGCAACAAGAAGCTAGATGGAGTAAAAAATTGAATACAATGTTACCAATGGGTCTTAATAACCATTGGAGTTTAACACCCTTTTTATAATCTTTTTCTTGATAAATTTCTTTCTTATCTTTACAGATTTTGAAAACCTAATTATTCGCTTCTAAGGGTAAGAATATATCTTTTTTCTGTAATGTAAAATTCAGCAGGGACAGCATAGTGTTTATAAGTTTGTAGTGCAACATGCACCCTAAGTGTAAGTAGGCTTAATTGAGGCAGTGCTTCCACTTTCCAGCAAGTTTTTCTAATGTTTTTATCTTGTCTATTTATATATGTGGTTTTGAGACATATCAACTTTTTATGGCACATTTAACACTGCTTTTTAACCTTCAGGTTTTGTAAGAGAACTTCCTCTATTGATTTTGCACTGATGGCTACACTATGAACTTTTGAAACATTGTATTCACTTTCATATGAAATTGTTTAATGGTTACTTGTTAACTCATCAGGTGGGATGCATACATGTGCATACAGGTGGGATGCATACCCCTGTGTGGCTATATATACTTCTTTGTATTTCACTTGTATTCACACTTGAAAAAGGGCATATGTTGCCCGAAACATGTCGTGTGGACAATAAATTTGCACATTAGCAGTAATTCTGCTTCAGTGTCCTTCTGTTCTCAATTTTTGTGAAATTATACTACTAAATTTTGGTGCTGGGACGGAGCACCAGTGAGACAGCTACAGGACCAGCTATACCCTCCACCGTGTATAAATCTACCACTTGTGAAGGTTAAAGAGACAGTAGTACTATAATAGAACAGTTATAATACAGTTTTCTGTGATATATATATATATATATATATATATATATATATATATAGGCCTGGAACTAGGGGAAGCAGTAGAGGGTGGGGTGCAATTCCAGATAATCCGTTTATTGCACTATCCACAAACTGTTTGGTAGGCTCATCATTAGACCAGCTTCTTGCCTCATCTCTTACACTTTGTCTGCCACTAACTTTTCCTAAAATGGGATAATGATTGGGTTGAAAACAGATTTAAACACCCAACTTGTAAATGGGACATTGTGGGTTATAAATTCAGTGTACATTGCTGAAACACTGCTTGGCCCCCATTGCACACCAAGCCCCTCACTAAACCTGCAGATGGTAAAGATAAGAAAAAGCACAGAACTGTTAAGCCAGGGCCGTATTTACCATATAAGCTTAGGCGTAGGATGATTTTTTATTTTGTTTTGGGTGGGTGGTGAGCTCTTACACTAGTGTTAATGTAAATTGCAGTTGGGAAAACATTTGTTTCTGTGCCTGTCTGTATGTTTTCCCAACATGGTAGAGCCGATTTATTGCAGCGACTAATCTCTTTGTGTGACATCAACCTTACAGGGGTTGTTCACCTTTGAGTTCAACCAACCGGCCATAAGGTTGCCACCTTTTCATAAAATTTTTACCGGCTGATGGTGGGGTCGAGAACAAAAGGGGCAGGCATGGCATAAAAGGGCGGGTTGTGAGATAAAGGGCGGGTCATGATGTAAAAGGGGGTGGAGCCACATTGCACAATGGCCAAAAGGTGGAGAAAAGTTATGTTTCAAGCAAATTAGGGCCGGTCCAAGGGTTTTTTGTAAGGGTATTGGAATTTTACCGGCAACTCGGGGGCCGATTCACCAATGGTCGAATATCGAGGGTTAATTAACCCTCGATATTCGACTAGGAATTGAAATCCTTCGAATTCGAATATCGAATTCGAAGGATTTAGCGCAGGAAATTCGATCGATCGATCGAAGGATTATTCATTCGATCGAACGATTCGAAGGATTTTAATCCAGCGATCGAAGGAATATCCTTCGATCAAAAAAACTTAGGCAAGCCTATGGGGACCTTCCCCATAAGCTAACATTGACTTCGGTAGCTTTTATCTGCCGAACTAGGGGGTCGAATTTTTTTTTAAAGAGACAGTACTTCGACTATCGAATGGTCAAATAGTCGAACGATTTTTAGTTCGAATCCTTCGATAGTCGTAGTCGAAGGTCGAAGTAGCCCATTCGATGGTCGAAGTAGCCCAAAAAACACTTCTAAATTCGAAGTTTCTTTAATTCGAATCATTCACTTGAATTCACTCGAATTTAGTGAATCGGCCCCCTAGTGTGGTCCTGTTGTCTATTTCAGGTGTCCCAATGAACAGGGAACATCATATGAACTATATGTGAACTATAGTGACTTGTGTACTATATGTGCAGTGTCGGACTGGCCCACTGGGATACCAGGAAAACTCCCGGTAAATCCAGGTGTCAGTGGGCCTCTTGCTTCTAAACATTTGGCCTATTTCATGGTCATTCCCTATTCCTTTGTGGGGGAAAAAGAGCCTTAATAATGTAAGAATAGAGTATATTAAGTAGATATAAAAGACTAGGATAATAAAGAGGTTGAGTGAGGAGAGGAAGAATAATAGTTTGGAAAGTTGGCCCACGGTCTAAGCTTTTCTGGTGGCCTCTGGCACCCCAGTCCGACACTGTATATGTGAGAGCCATTATGTGACCTGCTAAGTGTGTGCACTCCCTCTGAATTGTATTTTCCATATATACAGTCTATATAAACTCCAATGACATATGCAGCAAAGAGACTTTAGCATTCCACACTAAAGTCATAAACATTTGGGTGTAGGGCAGAGTATCAGGTATAGTTGAACTTTTGTCAAGATATGTTACCTGCACATTACTGGCTATTTAATGCTGAACAGGCAGAATAGTATAGCAGAGTCAGATACTGCTTCATACGTTTGATTAGCATCGTCCAAATCATCCAAACATATTGAACATACTGTTAACTAAAAAATCAATTGTCTATGCACATTGGTCAGGTCAGAACTCATTTAAATTCACTCTTTGGGGTATATAGTAAGTAGTCTTATATAGTAATAAATACAAAGGTAAGTTTACAAACATCATCGGTTTCAAACTACTGTTGCTAAAACTCAGCCTTCCAAATCCTACGTCAGACATCAGCACATTCAACATTCTCAAAGTGTGTGCATTTTGTTTTTATGTCATAGGTCACCCATATGTATCATCTAACCTGATAAAATCTAATAAACAGATTGTTGGGATAATTATTTGGAGCACACACTTTATCTGAAAATCACAAGAAACTTTGTTCCGTTCAATTACAGTAGGTCGGCAAGTGTTGGCTAGCTTAAAGGGGTTGTTCACCTTCCAAACACTTTTTTAAGTTAAGATGTTTTCAGATTGTTCCCCAGAAATAAAGACTTTTTTTCAATTACTTTCCATTATTTATTTTTTACTGTTTTTCCAAAATCTAAGTTTAAAGTGGAATGTTGGTGTCTCTGGTGTTTGAGTCTGGCAGCTCAGTAATTCAGGCACAGATTCTAAACTGTTATAATTTTGCAACATTTAGTTGATACTTTTCTCAGCAGCATCTCTGGAGTATTAGCAACTATTGTATCAATTCTAACAGCTGCCTGTAATGAAACTCAGGGATTCTGCTCAGCAGGGACAAATAAGAAATGTATTGACTAAATGTATCAATTTATAACAGTTTACAGGGTCAGCGGCACAATTACACACCGGGGCAGATTTTTCAAGGTTCGAGTTGAAAATTTTAATTTTCCCATTCGAATTTCGAATTCAAATTTTGGAGGGTTTTTTTATAGCCAAAACTGTGAAATTTGACTAGGGAATTTTTTAAAAAAATTCTAATTAGATTTTTGAGATTTATCACTCACTGGCCATTTAAGAACTCGAATTATATTCACCACCTTAAGGGCAGAGACACGTGCTGCAATTCAGGGAGATTAAGTCGCCAGGCAAAAAATCTCCTTTTCTTCTTGGCGACTAATCTCCACAAACTGCCTTCCCTGTCTTCCCACCGGCTAAAATGAAAATCGCCGGCTGGGTAATACTCGGATTGCTTCATTTTCTGAAGTCACCCGAAGTGAAAGTGAAGCCAGCGGCGATTTTCATTTTAGCCGGTGGGAAGGCAGGGAAGGCAGTTTGGGGAGATCAGACACCCCGAAGAAGAGATTTGTTGCCTGGCGACTAACTTCCCGAAATGTGTCTCTGCCCTAAACCTGCCAAATTGCTGTTTTAGCCTATGGAAGACATCCTGGGATCAATTTGGAGTTGTTTGCAGCCTTCCTGACATTTGAGTTTTTTGGAAATAAAACTCAAATTGAATTCGAATTGAACTCCGGTCGATCCTATTCATCCGTGTTTCAAAAATTAGATTTTTTTTTTTATTAAATTGCAATTGGTCGAATTTTGAGTTCATGTACTGACCCAGAGAAACCGTAAAAATGTGCAGTATATCTAACAACTGGTTTGGAGAACCGCAGTATGAAAGTGGTCTGAATGAATCTGGTTTCTCAGAGCTCAAATATGTTGTATTTTGTCAAAAGTCATTATTACTGTCATTAGTTTCCCATGAAAATGTACCTAACTGTCAGTAATAATGGGAAATGGCAGAGACTATCCCTATCAATGGATTGGAAAGATTAACGACAATATTAAAATAAAAAAAAAATCCATTTCAGATTGGAACTATGAAAAAGAACACAACCCTCCCATATTCAGCTTTTGGTAGAGTTGAATCCGATAAGGTTCTGTATTTGTTTGTCTGCTTTGTGAGAACAACTGCTTTACTCCGACTGGACATAAATGATGAGGAAGAGGTCGGGCCAAGTTACGTAAAGTAAAAGAGAAGGGATGGGAGCAAGACTCAAATACAGAGGACAAACAGGTGACAGGGGATAGTATAGGCAGGTTGGCTCCAGAGGCTGTAACATATTCAGGATTCATATTCAGATGCCTCTTATTTCAAATGGTAGCTACTCCTGCAGCAGCATGCAAACAGTTAATGCTTAACAGTTTATTTTAGATAAAAATATTATGCGATTTTTGTCTGAAGATTAACTTTACTTTTTACTTTACTCAAACATCAACTACAATATTCAAAGAAATACATTTGTGATATATATATATATAATTGATATTACATTGTAATATTGTCATTTAAAAATTGGGAAAAGACATTTTGGCAAACGTTTCATTAATTCAGATTAAGAATTGCTTTGCTTCCAAAAGGACAGTCAGTGGTTGCTTCTTAGCCAGGAAAAATAAGGTTTGTATATTGTATTAACACTTCACCCTAGGATCACCTCCACCAGAAAAGACTTGATTGTCTATTGCTTTTCCAACAAAAACTCTCTGAATGCAACATTTATGCTCCTCGGAGAGCCTGTTACAGTTTTCTTACAGATCAAGAATTAAAAAAAAAAAAAAGTGTTCACTGAACTGAAGGCAGCTTTGGAGGTTAATAGGAAAAAATATTCTTAGATGGGACTACATTTTATATATATATATATATATATATATATATTTATGATTAAAAATATATATTTTAATTTATATACAAACCATATTATTTCCCTATAGGAATGTACCTTTTTTTTTTTAATTGTAGACTGCAGGCAGATATTTGCCAAGTCATTAGGCCTCAGCCCAAAATGGCAAGGACTTGGGTTAGTCCCAGGAAAGGACAGGATCAAGGAAACATTGGGCTTCGGAATGAAAAGGTCTGGAAGGGGTGATGGGAGCAGAAGGTGAGGTTCTTGCTGTCTCTCGCTCGGCAGCACAAAGAACAAGGAGCCATTGACAGCACCAGGAAAAAAAAATGAAAATCCAGTTTTTTTGGGGGTCTGGTGTGATATAAAAAGCTCAAGGACAGAGGAGGGATTCAGAAGTAGCCCTGTGCCCTGCTGTAGCTGTTTAGCTAAAACTTCAGAGCTAAAATAACAGCCATCCGGCATGAACACATTTCTTTCATTTTTAAGTTGTTATTGAATCCCTCTCTCTCTCTCTTTTCAAATAACTGTATTAGTAAAGCGTTCAGAAAAGAGGGAGTGTTAAAATAAGGCATCCTAAGGAGCCGACGCAAGACCCTAGGGAAGAGGGAGCAGGAAGAGCAGGAATGAAAAATATGGAGGAATTGAGGAGAGAGGGAGAAGGGGGGCTCAGTGTAATGAGAGAGGGAGGGAAAAGGGAGGGGGAGAGAGGTAAGGGGAAAGAAAGAGTGATATTGTGTGTGTGACATAGAGAAACTTTTAGAGAAAGATTTTGAAAGAGAGATTGTGTCTTAGAGGTGGATTGTGTGTTGTGTTAAAGGAACAGAAACATCAAAAAATGAAAGTGTTTCAAAGTAATGAAAATATCATGTAGTGTTGCCCTGCACTGGTACAACAGATGTGTTTGCTTCAGAAACACTACTATAGTTCATATAAACAAGCTGCTGTGTAGAAATGGCGGAAATTGAAAAAAGTCTATATGGCACAGGTTAAATAGTGGATAACAGAGAACACCATTATGTTCTACAGAGCTTATCTGCTGTGTAACCCGAGTCTTTTCTCCTTTGAATGGATGCCGCCATGGCTACACAGCAGCTTATTTATATAAACAACAGTAGTGTTTCTGAAGCAAACACAGCAGTTTTACCAGTGCAGAGCAACGCTGTATTATAATTGTATTACTTTAAAACGCTTTCATTTTTTGATGTTACTGTTCCTTTAACAAGAGAAAAAGTTGAAGCCATGTATTGGCAAGAGAGAAAAGCTTTGTATGTGGGTGGGTGAGGGACACAGGCAGGTTTGTGCGACAGAAAGAAGAAACTGATTTGGGAAAGTCTTTGAAAAACAGCAATCTGACGAAGACTCATCTGAGCAGCAGGGATGTGGCTGACAGGTAGGAAGAAGTGGAAGAGACAGAACTTGTACAGAGAGAAAGGAAAGAGGGAAATGAGGAATAAATGTGACTTTTACATTTACTATAGGTCGAATATCGAGGGTTAATTAAGCCTCGATATTCGACCATCGAAGTAAAATCCTTTGACTTCGATATTCGAAGTCGAAGGATTTACCGCATTTCGTTCGATCGATCAAAGGAAAAATTGTTTGATCAAACGATTAAATCCTTTGAATCGAACGATTCTAAGGATTTTAATCCATCGATCGAACGATTTTCCTTCGATCAGAAATTACTTAGAAAGCCTATGGGGAAAGGTCCCCATGGGCTAACATTGGTGCTCAGTAGGTTTTAGCTGGCAAAGTAGCTGGTCGAAGTTTTTTTTAAAGAGACAGTACTTAGACTATCGAATGGTCGAATAGTCGAACGATTTTTAGTTCGAATCGTTCGATTCAAAGTCGTAGTCGAAGTAGCCAATTCGATGGTCGAAGTAGCCAAAAAAAAATACTTCGAAATTCGAAGTATTTTTCATTTTAATCCTTCACTCGAGCTTAGTAAATGTGCCCCTTAGAGAAGAATGCTACAATCAGACAGACATTAATAAAATATAAGTGATGGCACATCTGTAAGTACAGGAGATTTATATAAACACACACACAGTGGAGGTAATGTGCAGTATGTTTGCTGCTGCTGCCCCCTTGTGGGCTACAGATTCATCTGCCCAGTACTCCGATATACAAGACATTCAAAGTAGCCATTTTACTGCAAAATTATTTTGAAATACTTTATTTATACAGCTTCTACATGTTCTGCATCCCTTTAAATAGATTATACATCATTCACTGCCGCAGTGAAGATTACCATCTAAATTATCATAAATCATAGGTTTCCAATCAGTTCCTGATTCCTGATTGTTTTAGGATCTTTGTCCCTGGGAAACTGTTTTGTTGTACAGAGATCCCCCATTTGCAGCTTTTGGCTTGAGAATATTTCCCTTTTTTGGCCCATCCGCAGCAGAGTTCTCTGGAAACTGCTTTAAAGTGACAGCAGCAGCAATTTGAAAGCAGGTCTGACTGTAGAAACAAAGCATAACATGATAAAACATATAAACCAAAAAATATGTTATGAAATTAAACTTTGTGGCCATTATCTTGAGTTGGTGTCATAGTTTATGACGTCCACTTTGGTCAGTTTTAACTAGGGATGCACCGAATCCAGGATTCAGTCTTTTTCAGCAGGTTTCGGCCCGGCCGAATGAATCCTAATTTGCATATGCAAATTAGGGACAGGGAGGTGACTTTTTGCCACAAAACAAGGAAGTAAAACATGTTTTCCTCTTCCCACCCTAATTTGGATAAGCAAATTACGATTAGTTCAGTATTCGCCAAATCTTTCGCAAAGGATTCGGCCGAATCCAAAATAGTGGATTCGGGGCATCCCTAGTTTTAACAGTAGCCAGTTAACCTGCCCATCTGTTTACGGAGTAGAGAAGCAAACCAGAATACTGGGAGGAGACCCATGCAGGCATTAGGAAAACACACAAACTTTTTGCAGAGAGAAGCCTAAAATTGAACTAAGGGCCCCCAGCACTGCAACTAAGTAATGTTAACTCGGTATTCAAAAGCAAAATACTTTACTAACTGGTCTGTGTAAATTGTGTTACAGTAGACAAGTCCTGGTATGGGCTTTCCAGATAGCGGATCTTTCCGTATCCAGAATGCTCAGGACCCGGTGTTTTCCAAATAACGGATCTTTCCGTAATTTGGATTGTCTTAAGTTTACTAGAAAATCATGTAAAACGTTAAATAAACCTGGTTTTGCTTCCAGTAAGGATTAATTATATTTAAGATGGGATCAAGTACAAGGAACTGTTTTATTATTACAGAGAACAAGGAAACAATTGGATTATTTGGATAAAATTGAGTCTATGTGAGATGGCCTTTCCGTAATTCAGATCTTTTTGGATAACGGGTTTTCGGATAACCGATTCTATGGCATACAGTCAGCGTAGGACTGGGATGCCAGGGGCCCACCAGAAAACGTTAGTCCAGGGGCCCATTCTCCAAACTATTTCTCCTCTTCCTCACCTCACTCAACCTCTATTTTTTCAAATCTCTTTTCTTTCTATTCTATTATTTTTTGTATTTTTAGCCTCTCTTTTACCATACAGAAGTAGGTATTGACCATGAAATAGGCCAAATGGTTAGTAGCACGAGGGCCCACTGACACTTGGGCCCAACAGGAGTTTTCCTGGTATCCTGGTGGGCCAGTCCGACACTGCATACAGTATTTTATGCTTTGTAAATGCATAACAATTGTATGTATTAAAGCAGACATTCTGCATTTGACTCATCTCCTGGTATTACTGTATATCTCCCCTTCCTTTATAAAATCGTTTAAATTGTGCTTTACTTTAAAACAAATATATTTGAGCTGTAGAGAGATCCTCTCTGCCCAGTGTCCAGGCTGAAATGAGAGCTGGGTTTGTCCTTTCGTTCGCTCACAGGTAGTGGGTATAAGTGTTAGTGACAAGCAGAACCTGTTTCTCTGCTCCCAGCTTAGTAAACTCTGCTGGTTTTGTTCTTTCTCAAGGTGCTTAGTGGAGCTGTAGATTTTCCTCCAGATGTAAGTTTATCGCCAAAGTTTAACTGTCCCACTAGCAGTTTTTAGAGATCATTACAAGCATTTGCACATCATCTGCCGTGTACAAGTCTTGATTAAAGGAATAACTTTTTTACACTATGATGTGGCCCGGCTGCTTTCGGCAACAACTCTCTTCAATATTACACCAAACAAATTGTGATTTAATCAAATCCTGCTGATTTACTATTTGAACCAAGCTCCCCTTCTGCTTTGGTCACCTTTGTAGATCCACTTTTCTTTATTTAACAGCAAACATCAGCTCCACCAGTTGCTCCCATAACAGCACAGTACAAAACAAGAACTGCTTGCAACCATGCCTGGAAGCCGTTATCCAGAGACAGCTGGAGGGCCACATTTTGATATGTACTATTTGATAATGATAAAAAAAAGCATGTTGTAGGTACCCCAGTTGTACAGAAACAGCTTGAGGGTCGCCATCTATTGCATAATTACAGGTTTCTCCATGCCAATGGTGATTTATCAAGTTACCCTATCGAGGGATAAACATAGGAGTTGCCAGCAATGTTCCCTTCTAATTACTTCTTGGCTATGTGTTCAAAAAAAAAATAATGATTTTCAGTGCAGTCAGGCTAAATTATTACAAAATTTGTGCGCAACACAATTTGTCCTATGGCTTAGTATGGCTATGACTTGGGCACCACATAAAGTTACCCTGCGGGGTGAAATTATAAAGTTAGCTACACTGAAAAAGTAGGTTTATTTGGACACTGTTGAGACACTGAAGACAGAAATAGGTGATGTGGAAGCATTCCATCTACAACCCCCCCAATACAAATTTGCTTTCTTACTTAATGAAACACCGACATAATGCACAAGCGATTATGTTAAAGAAAGCCGATAAAGAGCTCAAATGGGCTAAGCAAAAAATGTTTTCCTTAAAAGACAAACCTGACCGCTTATTAGAAAACTTTGACAAGATACGGGGTACCACCCTGTTACAGCTATTCAATCAAAAATAGGTCATACACTTTCTAACCCTCTAGACATTATAGCAGAATTTAAAGACTTTTACTCTTCCCTGTACTTCTCACAGTTAATGTGTTCAGCACAGGCTAGAGACCAATTGTGGCATACAATCCTATACCCTGTATCTCAGCTTCCGATAAAGATTACTCAAGATAATACATTGCCTCCAACGTATTATAAAAAAATCTAGCTATATTATCCCTCACTTAGTAAAGATTCGTAGGGGGACTTGTCAGGGGTGCCCACTCTCTCCGTATTTGTGATTGAACCACTGGCTCATTTGATACAGAACTCTCCAGATGTATCGGGGTTTATCAAAGACACCCAAGAACATAAGATCACTTTGTAAGCATGTGATCTCTGCCTCACAATTACAAAACCCCTGACCAGCCTCCCTGATCTATTTCAGATACTAGACAAATTTCACAAAATTTCAGGTTTGAAAGTACAAAAACAGAGGCACTACCTATAAATTTACCAGGACCGCAGAATAGACTATTAGAGCTAAATTTTCCCTTTCATTGGAGGAAAGATACAGTTGACTGTAGTTGAGTCCTGCGTGGAACCAATTTGTTAAACCCCAACCCGACCCCCATACTTACCCGCTTGGACCCGCAAGTAACTTATCCGCAACCTGCTGACCATCAAGAAACAGGAAGTGCCGTCATTGTAAACCAGAAGTGATATCATTGGAAGTAGGCGTGATCAGAGAAAAACTTGCTATTGAGAAGACCTGTGACCCGCAAACCCAGAGAACCGCCGACCCGCGTATATACACGCTTCCGAAACTTCTATCTGCAACCCTCAGGGTTCTGCAAGTTTACCTTGACCCGCTGCAGGACTCTACAGTTGACTACTTGGGAATTTAACATACTAAACCATATTCAAATAATTTAAATAATTAAAAAAAAAGGAATTTTTAACAATTATTCCGCCTCCTAGCTGACTGGGACAAACTTACAATATCTTGGTTCGGCTGCACAGCAGCAGTCCGTTTGGTAGTTCTCCCTAAATGACATATAATTTATTTTGCATCTTACCCATAATGGTGCGAAAGCAAGATATAGATATTTTACAGCACAATGTTCTCAACTTTATCTAAATAAATAAGCTACATAGAGTCATTCAAGCTACTATATATTGCGCACTACATCAAGGCAGTCTTGTTAAGCACACGTATAGCCAGAAGAATTTCCTATACACTGGACTGAAATGACAATTAACAAGCCCACATTTTAGGGACAATACAGCTAGAATAGGTTGTGTTTAGTTACCAGTGCTGCACTTTTCTTTAGTAAAACATTAGTATATATTTTTTTACGCCTTTGAACCTTGCCTGTGTATTTTGAGGTTTAAGCATATCACTGGGATTGATTGGAAGTAGCCTAATCCCATGTCTGTATAGAAAAACAATATCCAGAGACAGAAAATGGCAGACTGCGTGCTCGTCTTTACTAAACAATAACTGCTGGAGACTTATGAGAGAGCAATGTGTAAAAGAAAACGGATCAGGACACACACAGATTAGTGCAGTCGGGGATTATCCCCTTTCATTCAGCCACCAAACAACGTTTCGTTTTGCCCCCCCCCCCCGAAACATTGATGTTTGGTGGCTGTATAAAAGGGGATAATCCCCGACTGCACTAATCGGTGTGTGCGGATCCGTTTTCTTTTATACATTGGTTGCTAAGGGACCCGGCCGGGTCAACGGAAGGAACGCACCACAGCTTGCAGGAGTGGTGAACTACAGGTGTGCGGTAGGAGAATTACATTGTAATCGACTTATGAGAGAGGCCTTGCGTACACAAAAATCCATGCACAAATACTGGCAGTGATCATTTTGATTGAAATATCTAGTAAATTAACATTCCCACTATAGTCATGAAAAATAATCTTATTAAAAATGATCAGACCAAAGCCAAAAGAATGAGCTTAAATTTTCTTTAATGTTCATTCCAAGCAGTGGAAATTAGGAAGGAGAGAGGGCACAGGGAATTTCAATATAGGACACCTGTACTGAGAATCTGCATCATGAGGAGCCATGTGTATATAGCTATGAACTGTACAGCAGGCATGTGCCGAGTCTGACATGGAAAACCATCATTAAAATGGCTGAGTCTATATGCATAGAATGGTATAGAGAGGGAATAAAGTACACAGAAATGAAAAAGTGCACTGGAAATAAATGTTAAATCTCTAGTAGTGATGGGCGAATAAATTCACCTGGCACGAATTTGCTGCAAATTCCTGCGGCAATTTCTGATTTTCACGATTTTTTTATGAAAACGTTCGAATTGCGCGTTTTTTTTCTGTGAAAAGGTCTGAATTGCTCGATTTTATAGTGAAAACGTTCGAATTGCTTGATTTTTCCATGAAAACGTTAGAATTTCACGATTTTTTCGTGAAAACGGTAGAATTTCACCATTTTTTTGTGAACTTTCCAATTTCACGATTTTTCTCTGTTGCGCGAATTTTGCAAGGAAATTCTCAAATTTTTCTGCGGAACGGGAGAGATTCGCCCATCACTAATCTCTAGCAGCAGACATTTAAAAAAAACAAAAAAAAAAACCAAACTCATTATGAAAGGACACCCAACAATTCAGTCTGCAGAAAGAACAATAAACCCAGACTCATTTAGCAAGAAATGTCATCCAACCCCTGCCACAGAAATTAAAAAAAAAAAAGCTGGCAGGGAAGAAGCTTTCTGCAAAACAAACCATACAGAGGTGTTTAGATTTTTTGCTGGGTTAAAGCCTGCAGTCCAACATTGTATGGTGGCTCCTTTAGCGCATAACAAGGATAGAGCTTCATGAAAATGTTGCATTAATAGCAATCTTGCTAGAGTTTCAGGGCACTGTTGGCCTGTACTGGTAAAACTGGTTTGCTTGTTTCAGAAAAACTCCTATAGTTTATATCAATAAACTGCAGTGTAGCTAGGGTTGCCACCTTTTCTGCAAAAAATACCGGCCTTCTTGTATTCTTGCTGTTTTTTCCTATTAATAATATTGGCATCAAACATCGATTTTATGGGCCAGGGCGGTAAAATACCAGCCAGGTGGCAAACCCTAAGTGTAGCCATGGGGGCAGCCATTCAAAGCTGAAAAAGGAGCAAAGGCACAGGATACACAGCTGATAACAGAATCTCTGTAGTGTACAATGTGATTCTACATAGCTTATCTGTTATCTACTATTTGTCTTGTGCTTGAATGGCTGCCCCCATGGCTACACAGCAGCTTGTTTATATAAACTATAACCATGTTTTTAAAGCAAACACACCAGTTTTACCCGTGCAGGGCAACACTACACTATTTATTTATTACTTATAACCACTTTTTTGATGTTACCGTTCCTTTAAACTCTGGGCCAGCCCCACATGTTGGGAAATATCTGCTCTGCATGTTAACTTGAATAAGTGATAAAATGGACAATTATTAAACAACACCTTAAAAGTCCTGTGCAATGTAATCATTCTTTCAAATAAAAGCAAACATAAAATGACAACTGGTTAAACCAACATGGTCAGCCATCCCAAAAACTATTGATCTCACCAAAGGATAAAATGTATGGGTAAAGAACCCCCCATGTTTCCCTTCAAGGCACCCCAAAAAGCAGAACATTCACTGTTGCGTAGAAATGTTAATGAGGGATCTCGAGAGATGATTACATAGAAATTCCACTTCCCCATTTGTTAACACCCAATCGCCTCCCCTTTATCCCAAGAAGTGCAGTTATGATTATAGAACACCACTAAATCAGGGACAAGGGCAAGTAAAGAAGCTATATTATACCGCATCAATAAACCCCACTGATTAAACGTGACCTTACATCCTGTTATGATAAAGATTGGTGCTCTGTCACTTGAAGTCTCTTTCCCATGCAAGTTAACTGATAGATGCAAAATGTTCTAGCTGTAGGATTTCTTTTACCCCCTTCATAGAGTAACTCTCTCAGGAGTGTCCAAAATCCTAAATTTGGCTAGGGCAATTGAGACTGGATACAGCATGCAATTCCTGTTAAGATAGGTCCTGCGGTGATTTTTCCATGGTGCTCTATTAAGCAGAAAAGGAAGGGCTTTGCATAGGAGAGTCTCTCAAAATGAAAGGTAAAATCTCTGGCACTCTTTCTGGAATCAGTGAGCATTTCTAAACGGAAGCCAAAATGTATTCTGCAAAGATCTCTGTGCAGTAGTCTGTCTCGAGAGAGAGGCTTGCTGTCTCAGTACCCCCGAATATGCACGTCTACCATCTTGTAAAGGAAGCAGTCTCTGGAGAAATTTTTATCAAGAAAAGTCAATCCAACATCGGCAAACAGTCTGGACAGCTGCGTTCTAGCATCTCCATATGGAGGCCGTCTTGTGGAGTGTGTTCCAGAAGAAGTCTATAGGGGTGTAGCAGCAGTCTGTTGCTGGTTCCATCAGTATCTCACGATAGCTGGTGAGGTGCCTCTAACATCTCCATCAGAAATGTGTCTATTGGAGTGTCTCCAATAAGTTTAAAAAAGAATAGATGTTCAAGACATTTCAGACCAATGGATCGCAGAGCTGGCAGACGCAGAAGTAACTTGGCAAACCTAAGAGAGAGTTAAAGAGAAATCTATAAAAGTAATGAAATGATAGAGAAAAAAAAACAAAAAACTTTGCAGCGGTGAGCACACAGCAACGAGCCATATGGCTTTTTATTAAGAAGAACAAAGGTATGCACAGACACAAGCCAGGATAAAGGATTTAACTGTCATAAATAAAAAAAAAATAAAAAAGTAATGAGAAAAAGTGCCCAGTGTTAATACATGGGCATGCTCTCATAGCCTTGTCTACTCTAAACTCTTATCTTCCATTTGCTTATCCCTTTTAATCTTTCTAGCAATGTCTTTAATCCCACCCATTCTCTCAGTGTCATAATAAAAATAGTCCTCTAACTCACTCCTCAAGCCTTTCATTTCAGACAACAACAACAACAACATGCTTCTTACAAGCTCTAATCATATTGGACATGTCCCCAGCAAATCCAGCACTCATGGAAAACAAATTGTGTTGATAAGAGGGGGTACAGCTGGTTTGGGGAAATTGAATTTAGGTTATTATATCAAAAAATTGTGCGTGGGGGTATATGCAATACTTTGGTGGTTTCTGGTGTTACAGATGCATACTTTCTATGCAGTCAATAACAAGGACACGCACATTCACTGGGAAACGCTAATATGTCTCGGAAAAAACGCATTGGCCTGGGGAACTTTCTATCACTGCAATTCCATCTTACCTGGCCTTCCTATCCTTCCCAAGAGCAAATTTAAACACCTGCCTGTGCAGCATAGTAAGATGTTCCAGTTTTAGTATATTGCACAGGGTCAGGTCTAAGTCTAAGTTAGGAATGGCTGGGAAAGCCATGTAAGATGGTAAAGCTGCAACAGAAAGCTTCCTCCCTAAAGTCTTCCTTCATAATTCCATCCAAAATTCTCACCTTCCTTGCTGATCTGGATATTTCTGTTTACAGTAGGATTCCAAAGAAGCATATACTTTCTCCCGCAAAACTTCCACATCCCCTGGGTTAGATAAACCCTTGGCATCTGAAACAAAAGGGTAATCAGATCACTATAACAACCAGAAAATGTATTACATTACATAAAACCTTAACACGCAGTGTGAAGAGATGAAGCACACCGCATTAATCTCTTAATCTTAATAAAAGTGCAAACCTAACGACAATTTTAAGCCATTGGATCAGTTGTGATCACAGACTTCAGATGCACAATAAATTGATATTTGCACCTGTATATAACATCACAACTTCTGCATCCGCAATATAGTTACCAACATAAAGACATCAAATCCCACAACATACCTGGGTTAAACAATATGATTGCTCTGAGGCAGCCCAGTTCTGTCTTGTCCATGCGCATGTCTCTCATCTTTGAAACCAACTCAGTTAGAACCCTGAAAAATAAATCAACATAACATTACACCATGCCACATGAGCAACTATGCAAACTGCCCAAACCTTTCGGTTTAATCATCTTTAAAAGAAGGGGAAAGGTAAAATTCACTTGGGGGTGGCAAATGTTAGGTTAGCCAAGAAAGGTGCTTATGTTAGTAGAAAACTGCACCGATCTTTGATCTGATTGGCTGAATCTTGCCAGCCAATGGAATTGAAGATATGCAAATGAAGCAGGAGAGCATGCATAGGCAGTGCAGATTCAATCGTGAAGTTCCTTATTTGGCAACCTGCATTTCTTACACAGAGCATGTCAGTGAACCCATTACAAAAGAGAACAGAGTTTTTGCAGAGATGATCCATAGCTTCTGTGGTATGTATCTCTGAAAGCAAACATTTTAGGTAATACATATAAATCACAAAAACCTTTTTTATGACATGGGCTATTAAATTAGCTCTATTGCCCAAAAGGTGAACAACCCCTTTAAGGAAAGTCTGATTTCTGTCTTCTGTGCCTGCACACCCAGGGCGTAAAAGAAAAAAACAGTAAAAAGATAGTTCTGTGGTACTCGCCAAGAAGTACACATGGTGCAGTTTTCTGCTAACAGGAGCATCAGCCTGGGGTATCAAGTGATTAGAATCATGGGGGGCTAACATTTGGTATTTCGTATTTGCTGCCAGCGCATCGTTATAATGCTACTCCGCTAACATAATGACTTGAGGACTCAGTGCGTATTTATATACGGTTACCGTATATAGCGACAGGGAGTGTCTGTACTGTAATCAAGTCATGTGACTTGTGCTCTGATAAACTTCAATCACTCTTTACTGCTGTACTGCAAGATGGATTGATATCACCCCCTCCCTTTTTCCCCCCAGCAGCCAAACAAAAGAACAATGGGAAGGTAACCAGATAACAGCTCCCTAACACAAGATAACAGCTGCCTGGTAGATCTAAGAACAACACTCAATAGTAAAAACCCATGTCTCACTGAGACACATTCAGTTACATTGAGAAGGAAAAACAGCAGCCTGCCAGAAAGCATTTCTCTCCTAAAGTGCAGGCACAAGTCACATGATCAAGGGCAGCTGGGAAAATGACAAAATGTCTAGCCCCAGGGCAGATTTCAAAATTGAATATAAAAAAATCTGTTTGCTCTTTTGAGAAATGGATTTCACTGCAGAATTCTGCCGGAGCAGCACTATTAACTGATGTGTTTTGAAAAAAATTTTTTTTCCCATGACAGTATCCCTTTAACTTAGCTTAACTCTACTACGCAGGTAAACCTCAGGCCAAGGTAGAGTGGAACAAAAACATGGAAGTGGATCACTGCATGATGCAAATACAGAAGTACCCAGTGCCAGTCAGTTAGTGAGTAGAAATACTGGTAACTAACTATAAGCATTTTAGGATTGCTTAACTTTGGCAACCCCAGGTGATTATATTTTTTCTACTCTCTTAAAATGTTCCAGATTGGGCATGTTACATCAGTTTACACTTCTCCTGTGCATGGTTGTTCTCAAAGCTATTTCACCTTGGTCATCATATATGTTGTTATACAAAATAAATGTGTGTTACAGGTTAGCCACCTCTGGGCTGCCTATCTATTCCTTTTTCTGGAAAACATTATATAGATCTTACATATCTAGTACCTGTCAAATATGGCCCCCACGCCTGCACTGTGTGCGCTATTCCTGTGAACATGGAGACCAGTGGCAAGTAAAATCCCATCTTTTACAGAGATCGAGCGATGAGAAAAAGAAGCTATAAGAAGCTCGTTCCATCCTGAGGCAAAAACAAAGAAATTAGGGATGAGGAGGAGAATACACAACATAAATAGGATATGTGATTGTTGTTTGTGCATTCTTACCAGCCCTTAGCAGAATGACCTGATCATCCAAAGGCAGCTCAGAGAAGTGAGGGATCCTCTTGGCCCATTCAACAAGAGTAAAGAGCTGTTTGTCAGCAGCCTGGCATATATTAGTGACTGGATCACTGGGCTGCAGAAAAAAAGTCAACAATGAACAACCTAACCTTCTGCTAATCAACTTTGTTACACTCTGGCATGAGAGCATGTCCTTTATGTATGCAATTACAATTTTGCCCTGCAACAGAATGCAAGGGGTAAGAACTGCCCCTTGGTGAGAATTCAGCTCTCGACAGCAAATGCTTGCAAGCTCATCAACTAGTCTTCACCAGATGGTGGTCTAGTTACTGCTGCTTCTCTGCTCAGTTCAGTTCTATCCCAGCTGTTACACATATGCAACAAGAGTCTGGTCTTTTAGCCAGATAACTGACTTGCAGCATTGTTTAAGCCGTCAGTGAGGAGTGCAGAAAATGTAAACAGCAGACAGATATCACTTTTAATAGAAAATACAATTAAAATTAGCATCTATATATTATTATATATTTATATACATTAATATTGGAAAGTTGCTCTGCTATGAGTTGTCTTTCAAAGTGCCAAATAATTAGGTTTTTTTTTTAGTTATAGGACCACTTTAATCTTATGGTGTTCCATGAGCCCTTGCCCAGACAAAACAGGAGAGGGCACTACCTTAACACATCCACATAATCAGCATAAATTAAAGTAAAACTGCTATAATCAAGAAATGTTAAAAAAAAAAATAAGAATAGACTTTTGTAGATCTGTATTTTTTTCATAGCTCTACAAAGCATTGAATTTTTTGCAGGGGGGCAAGGCGCACACTAGCCCCCAGAGTGATAAAGGTGGAACACAGGATTAAAAAGTGGAATGCAGTTTCTGATAAAGTGTGATCAAGATTGTAAAAAAAGATTATTTTGTATTGCTGGATTATATAGACAAATAGTAACAGGCAGATTTAACAAGGGTCAAATTGAAAATTAGAATTTCGAATTAGAATTTTCGAGTTTTTTTATGGCCAAAATTGTAAAATGCAACTAGGGAATTGTTTAAATTCAATTCTTTTTAAAAATTCAAATTAGAATTTGATTTCGAGATTTATCATACAATAGCCCTTTATGAACTCGAATTGGACTATTCGCCACCTAAAACCTACAAAAATGCTGTTTTTGTCAATGGGAGATGTCCTGGGATCAATTTGGAGTTTTTGCGGAATTTTAAAAAAATTTGCATGAATTTGAAATTCGACCCTTGATAGATTTGCCCTTAACTGTGCAGAATACTAATACAGAGTAAAAGGGACATAACCAAATGCGTCATAGTAATCCTCAAGATGGCAATCGGGCCCGGGCAGTTTGCGCACTGCTGATTTCAAGCTGATTTTGAGTAAAAATCTGGTACAGAGGGGGGTGAAGCCCCGTCGGCACGTCGCGCACCAGGGCCCGTCCCCCTCCAGTTACGTTACTGGACTCGGATGACGTCACTAATTTTAAAGGCAGCTTCCTCCTTGCTGCCCGAGGCAGCCTTGGGCTCAATTCTTGTTTAATGCGCATGTCTCAGAGGCGCAGCCTTTCTCCTTTTTTTTTTCCTCCTTTTTTCGCACATGCGCATTACTGTTGTAGAGGCAAATCCTTTAGTAAGATGGCCGCCGCGTTGTACAGAAGCAGCGCGGAACATCAACCATTATTTTATACTTTTGTATTTGCAATGGTGAGCAGAAAATACAGCGATAAAGGTCATCAATGTGAGTACTTCAGAAGGAGGTAGAGCATGAATTTTGCCTTTCCTTCTCCTTTAAAGCATACATTTCCTTATGCCTTTCTAAAACAGTTCTGGAGAGGGGTCACTTACTCTGTAAACTGTTCTTAATTGATACATTAGTTACATTTGTTATATAGCCCTGCAGAGCAGAATCCCTGAGTTTCATTACAGGCTGCTGTTTTTAATAAAACACGAACTGCTAATATTCCACAGATGATACTGAGAAATGTATCAACTAATGTAGCAACAGTTCACAATCTGCACCTGGATTACAGAGCTGAAAACAGACTGAAACACCAGGAACATTCAACTTTAAACTTCAATTTTGGAAGAACAGTAAAAAAAAAAAAAAAAAAAAAAAAAAAAAATTGAAAAATGGAGAAATTGAAAAAAGTCTATTTCTGGTGAACAATCTGACAACAACTGAGTTTGGAAGATAAACAAGCCCTTAGAGAATATTTACATTTTTTGTGGCATCTAGGGTACAATATGTTGGCATTCATTGCAAGAATTTGTCTTTGAAAATCAGGTTACTATTATCATTAGTGATTACTTACTGAACCGCCTCCCTCGAGGCTCTGGTCACTTTTCTGTTCTACTGCCAGTTCTGCTTCCAATATTTTCTCCACGGGCATCTCTTCATTTATTGCCCCACTTAATTCTGCTTCTCCATCACGTTCCCTTCCTCGCTGACGCTCCTCTTGTACCGCTGGGGAAATATTGCAGGTAAAAAAATTACTTAGAATTCAGTTTAAAACCAAAAAATAAAAGTGCTTTAAAATAATGAAAATATCATGTAACGTTGCCCTGAACTAGTGAAACTGATGTGTTTGCTTCAGAAACACTACAATAGTTCATATAAACAAGCTGCTGTGTAGCAATGGTGGAAATTGAAAAAAAGGCTATATGGCACAGGTTAAATAGTGGATAACAGATAACACCATTATGTTCTACAGAGCTTATCTGATATCTATATTTATACTTAAGCTAAAGTATATTTTTTCCAATAAGGCAATTCAAGAGGGGACTGGGAAGGGATTGTAATGGAGTCAAAAACAAAAGTGACGAGACCCTTTACATTTATTTTAACCATTTTCCCCATCAACAATGTAAGCACAGGGGGCAGTGACATGATGTATTACATACATTTCTGGGTTTAAGCAAAACACCTACAGCACCAACATAAACGGTCAAGTATACAACTATTCACAGAACTAAAACAAGTCTAATCATATCAATTTTGCTTAAAGGGATACTGTCATGGGAAAAAAAGCATCAGTTAAACGTGCTGCTCCAGCAGAATTCTGCACTGAAAAAGAGCAAACAGATTTTTCTACATTTAATTTTAAAATCTGACATGGGACTAGACATATGGTCAGTTTCCCAGCTGGCCCAAGTCATGTGACTTGTGCTCTGATAAACTTCAGTCACTCTTTACTGCAAGTTGGAGTGATATAACCCCCCCCCCCAGCACGCTTACAAAAGAACATTGGAAAGAAAACCAGATAGCAGCTCTCTAACACAAAAGAGAACAGCTGCCTGGTAGATCTAAGAACAGTACTCAATAGTATAATTCAGGTCCCACTGCAACACATTCAGTTACATTGAGTAGGAGAAACAACAGCCTGCCAGAAAGCAGTTCCATCCTAAAGTGCTGGCTCTTTCTGAAAGCACATGATAAAATGACCTGAGATGGCGCCTACACACCAATATTACAACTAAAAAAAAATACACTTACTGGTTGAGGAATGAAATGTTATATTGTAGAATGAATTATTTGCAGTGTAAACAGAGTAATTTAAAAATAAAAACTACACCATAAAAATCATGGCAGAATACCTTTAAACATGCAGAAGCATTTTAATGAAAATAAATATACAAACAAAAACCCAGAATAACCTTTGTGTAAGCCAATTAGTTGTTCTACCCAATTCTCCCTTGGTGCACCGTTTCATATTATCAGTGGGATCATTTGTGTGTGGATTAACACATTCATCCTTCTTTTCTGAAAACCACGTTTTAGGTTAAGTAACCTTTAAAAATAATTATGTAAAATGGCTACGGATGCTTTTCTATGCACATTTGCAATTTTCATTTTTTTTTGTTGTTGTTCCAGAGCTATTAAAGTAGTTAGCTGCAAATATAATGAAGTGCTGTGCTCCCAAAGGATATGGGAAAGGGCATCTGAGGCTCCTCATCGCTTTCCTGAGCAGCGTAACATTAGAACACTTCTGTTTTCCTTTACAACATCCCTTTCTCTGGCTGCAATTATACAGACAATTAATAAAAACTTAACTTATTATGAAATATATAAAAAAAAAAAACAAATTGCAAAATTAATTTAAAAGGCATGAAGCAATTTTATATTAAAAATTAAAATTGTTAAGGTTTACTTGCCCTTCCCTCTATTTTCCCTTAGCTGTATTTATGAGATTTCTATTCAATATTTCCAGAATCATTACACATGGCAAAGCCATGAGGAAATATTAAACATTCTATACAAAGAATTGCATGATTGTGGGGTGGTTTCACCGTGGGAACATTTAGGGGCCTATGTCTGAAGCCTTATTTTTTTCTGGTCCAGTTTTTTTACGGGGAAAACTGAAATTTTAGATGAAAAATAAAAATTCCAATTTTTAAAAATGTATTATTCTCCAAAACGGCTAAAAATGCGAATCTGAAAATACTCCAGCTTAAACCTGTTGAAGTCAAGTTTAAGTCAATAGCAGATGTCCCTATAACAATTTGAATATTTTTCTCTTTCCTTCATGATCTTCAAAGGTTTTGGGCTGGTTTTTTGTTTGATAATCTGAAAAAGTTTTTTTTTTTGTCAACTTTCTTTTTATTTCAACAATTTTTCACTTTTCCCATATGATTGTTTACAATAACATCATAATGCACAACACATGAATGCATGGTACAGTACATTGCTTTACATTGGAAAGATACAATAAAGGAAAGAAAAAAAAGAAGGGAAAAAAATAAGGAGAAAGAAAGTAATAAACAAAATCAATCCACTATGTGTATGAGGTACAGGTATGGGACCTGTTATCCAGAATGCTCGGGACCTGGAGTTTTCCGGATAATGGATCTTTCCGTAATTTGGGTCTTCATACCTTAAATCTAAAAAAATTAATTTAAACATTAAATAAACCCAATAGGCTGGTTTTGCTTCCAATGAGGATTAATTATATCTTAGTTGGGATCAAGTACAAGCTGCTGTTTTATTATTACAGAGAAAAAGGAAATCATTTTTAAAAACTTGGATTATTTGGATAAAATGGAGTCTATGGGAGACAGCCATTCCGTAATTTGGAGCTTTCTGGATATCGGGTTTCTGGATAAGGGATCCTATACCTGTATATCATTCAGTCAGTCACAACTGTTACCTTAACTGCAGACTATTGCCAAAGGCCCCAGATATCAGATCAACATACTCTCTAATAAAATTAACTCTGCCCATTGCCCTGTTCCAACTCATTGGAGTATAAAAGTCTCTCTATTAAGAATCCATGTGTCCCATATTGATAATCTGAAAAAGTTTTTATCCTGCGTTAAATAAAAAAAGTAGCTTTATTTGATGCAAAATTGTGTCACGACTTTTTTCACACTGACATTTTTCGTTCAAGTTTATTGGTAAATTAAGGGTATCCGTTCAGATTTATTAGGAAATTAAGGTCATTCGGGTTTGGGAGTTTGATCAAAAAAGTTTTTTTCCATACATAAGTGAGAAAAAGTCGAGTTTACGTAAAAACCCCTCAATGTGTGACAATATTATGTAATTTTAAAAAATAATTATCTTTGTCATTTTTCTCTTTGAAAATCCCCAAACTGTATTTTTATCCATCGGCATTAACCTATGCAAGAAGAATTCATGCATGGACCAAACTATGATGCCAAGGTTTTATGCAAACAATCATCTTAAATAGATCATAAACCGTAAAAAGGGATAATGTTTAAAATATCAGATAATATAAACTGCTAAGATATATAAGGATAATGTCACAAAGTTTCATGAACATAAAGAGGCCTGAGGCTTAAAGGGGAAGTTCACCTTCAGAACACAAGTCTAAATTTGAATAGTTCCAGACAGAAGAAACAGTTTTGCAATGTATCTTATTATTTTAAATGGATAGTTATGAAGCTAAAGACCATATAAGCTGTGGATTGCTGCTGCTTAAAGGCTTTCTCCTCTTCTTCTGCTAGGGATCGCCAACACGGATTTTAATTCTGCCCATACAGGAAGCTGACACTGAACTAGTTAGTGTGCATGCCTCCCCTCTCCAGCTTTATTTGCATTTCACTAACTATCACTAAATTGCACTATTATAATAGCAGGTATATTATATTTTATACAGTGCATGGAGTATGGGTGCAAATGTCTAAAGAACCAGGCAGAGAGATCTCCATGCTATAACAATATTTCAGCCAATCAATTGTGTGCATGTTGTCATATGGGTGGTGGAAGGTATTATGGACAAATAAAGAGCAAATTGTGAAGCCAAATTAAAGTCAGTTTAAACAAAAAACAATGAAAGTATGTCCGTTAGATGCCAGTTAGGCACATGCAGCAGAAATGTCTATATCAGTGGTTCTCAACTATTTCCAAAAAGTCATATAGAAAGCACAAAAAAAACTTTACAGTGTGGCCAAGAATATAGAACATAATGGAACATATTAAGCACCGCCTTCGCATGGGCTACTCCTAACCTACTGCACATTTGTAAACAGTCCTCGTAAACATATAGGGGCCCATTTACTTAGCTTGAGTGAAGGAATAGAATAAAAAAAACTTCGAATTTTGAATGTTTTTTTTGGCTACTCGGACCTTCAACTACGACTTTGAATCGAACGATTCAAACTAAAAATCATTTGACCATTCGATAGTCGAAGTACTGTCTCTTTAAAAAAAAAAAACTTCGACCCCCTCGTTCGCCACCTAAAACCTACCGAAGTCAATGTTAGCCTATGGAGAAGGTCCCCATACGCTTTGCTATCTTTTTTTTTGGTCAAAGAAAAATCGTTCGATCGATGGATTAAAATCCTTCGAACCGAGCGATTCGAAGGATTTAATCGTTCGATCGAAAGATTTTTTGACGAATTGCGGTAAATCCTTCGACTTTGATATTCGAAGTCGAAGGATTTAACTTCGACAGTCAAATATCGAGGGTTAATTAAACCTCGATAATCGACCATAAGTAAATTTGCCCCATAAAGTAACAGCAAAGTAGCATAGAAGTTTGTTTGTTTTGGTGCTCTTATTGTCTGGGAGTTTGGGTATAAATGATCATTTGCTGTTTTCACCTGAAAATGCACTTGAGGAAGGCTATTGCAGACAAAAATGCAGTGCAGCATTTGCTGTAAAAAAACAAAAAACAAAAAAAATAGAATAATACATTAGTCATTCTTCATTCTTGTTACTGACACATAAGCTTAACTCTATATAGCTGAACAGCAGCTACTGCCTCACCAGAACTGGGCCTCACCAGTAGGGATGTAGCGAACTGCCGTTTTGGTGTTCGCGAACGCCGGCAAAAATGCGAACAGTTCGCGAACTTCGAACACCCGCAAAATCGTTCGATTCGAACGATCGAAGGATTTTAATCGTTCGATCGAAGGATTTTCGTTCGAATCGAACGATCGAAGCCATTCGATCGAATGCTTTTCATTCGATCGAATGCTTACAATCGTTCAAACGAATGGAAATCGATTTTAGCGGTCGAAGGAATCAAATGGTCGAATGATTTTTATTCGAATCGAACGCAAACTCAAATTGGCGAACGTCGCGCGACGTTCACGAACATTCGGCGGACGCGAACAGTCGAAGTTCGCGCAAACTAGTTCGCCGGCGAACAGTTCGCTACATCCCTACTCACCAGAACTGCAAGCGTGCTTCACAAATGGCCTTATTTTAATAAACAAAGGCTTACATGGAGAGCTGTACCATAACATATGTTCTTATATTTGGCATGCTTGGAGATCAAAGATTGAGTAAAATAAGTATTTAAGATTGTATTTAAGACAAAAATTGTAATAAATGCGTACCTTCTCTCTTCATCCCAGTAGCAAGGCATTTCTGATATCTGCAATACTGACAGCGGTTCCTCTGCCTCTTATCTACAATACAATCTTTGCTGTCTCTACATGTGTAGGTCAGGTCCTTACGAATTGTACGTTTGAAGAATCCTTTACATCCCTCACAGCTGTGCACTCCATAGTGCTTGCCTACAATGAAGTGTAAAAGCATTAAAAATAAAAGCAAAGATTTTGAGCATATTACTTTTGGGCTTAATATTAATCCTCTCCTCAATAACCATCAACCCATAACAAAGCCTTTGCCCGTGGACCTCTCATATTAACCAATTTCGGTATCTAGTAAAATTAGGTAAAAGGCAACTAGTCATTTAGAGTTTTCTGGAACACCTTTCACCACTCAGTGGCTTCTTCAGTTCAAATTAAGTGGTAGGGAATTCCCTGGCATTTAAACCATTGAGGGCATTAGGACTGTGCTCCTCTGAATATAAAGTGTACAGTACTACTGCTGTCAGGGCCACAACATCGTCTGATTCTATTACTATTTATTTAATCTGAATGGTTATTGGCAGGTCGGAAGATTGGGACGTCCAATTGTTCGACCGATAAAAGGGTGAAATCTATGGCCAGCTTTAGTTTCAGAAGAGGATATATTAGTTTTGTAGAGCCCAGATAATGGGCAAACTTGGCATTTTTTTTCCCTAAAACTCTTTAAAACATAATGACACACGATACGAAAATTCACTCAGAACGTCCAACAGATAGCTAGTTATTTACATGATACAATTCAGTTCTTCCTTTATATTACCTGAAGAGCGGTCCCCACAGATTGCACACAGCCTCTTTCCACTGACTGTCCCTCCATTGGGGTGACTCTGCATACTCCTCATCCCAAGTGGAGGCTTCACATCCTCAGAGGAGCCAACATGATGTAGGCCAGACAGATTCACAGTGGAATTAATCTGGAATAATTGGTAGGATGTATCCATAGTGAGAAATAAATAATAGGGACCGTGGAAGTAATATATTATGTTATATATACATAATGCTGTAGATAAGGGTCATAAAGCGCAATAAATGCACATTTGGAAGGAATTATGTCCTGCAGTTGAACCTTTTGTATTACCTATATATTACCCTTACAGTGAGGGATCAATGAACTTCAACTACAAGGTTTGGTACAATTTGAAGTAATACATAAACATCTACATCTGTTGAGAATTAGATAAGGGATGGGAATGAGCTATATGATAAGTGATTTTGCTTATAAAGGCAATGGACACCCAAGGAAGATTTGTCACCAACATTATTCGCTACTAAGGGTGACAAAATCTCCCCCGAAAATTTCTTACCGTTCACTAATCTTGCTGCAAGTAAATTATATTACGCACAGCAATTCATCTTTATCATGGGAAAATGCAACAGCAGGCATTTTCCCACAATTAGGCCAAATCGTCACAAGTAATATAATTTACTTGAAATGCCAGGGCCTATTTTGAATTCCAGTCCAGGGCTGCTGACCCTTACTATTTCTTTATACTGCCAAATAAGAGGCCCCCATAGGATGCAGACAGTTCTGTAGCAGGCAGAACTCAGACCCAAAATGCTTAAACTCTGGGTGTCAGACAGAGTACTTTACATTCAATAGTATTAGGGGTGGTGACAGGCAGACAGGGACATCTTTTCCACCACAGATTTCTGCAAGATAGCAGCAAAGGACAAAATGCTCCATGTGCGACTGGCCTTCCAGAGTGAGAGATGCACAGCTCTGTGGATAAACAAAATTACCTGGGGACTGCTGACAGGTCCATAACCAATTGATGGAGTTCCAGGAATGCCAGGAGATCCAACAGAACAATTGATAACAGGAAAAGGAGAGCCAATGCTACCAAGTGGGGAGTTGACAGATGAGGTCATCGCAGATCCAACCATGGAAGGATGTAAAGGGGCAGAAGGAGGTGGAGGGGTGTCACTAAAGGAGTGTCCTAAGGGGGGGCTGAGAGATGATGTGTCCGGGCTTTGGCATACTGAGAAGAAACAGAGAGAGTACATGACTTTCTGCAAATATGTCCCAATTACGCAACAATCATGTCCTGCACATTGGTGTGAAAATTCAATTTTTAAACATTCACCCCATCTCTCAGACTAGCAGAAAAAAAAAACCATACAGCTTCCAATCTTCCAATTCAATAATTAAGTAACTTGGCCAGTCTGGTTGCTGTTTTTAAGTAAAAAAGAAGTAAAGTGGATCTTTATGCTGAAAACAAGACAACCTCAGGATCTGAATTACGACTTTGAAGTGTTGTGTTACTATGAATAATTCACTGTGATTGGAATTGAGTTTTGCAATATATTCTGTCACTATGAATGACTTATCAATGACTTGTTGTATAAACATAAGTATAAAATATTATATGAGTGTGTGTCTATGTGTGTGTATGTGTGTGTCTATGTGTGTGTGTGTGTGTGTGTGTGTGTGTGTGTGTGTGTGTGTGTGTGTGTGTGTGTGTGTGTGTGTGTGTGTGTATATATTACACAAAAGCCATGAATATCTTGTAAATGATATCCTTATAAACGGTGAGTTCTGATGTCATCAGTTATAAACAGTGAGTTCTGATGTCATTTCTGTCACATGAGTCACTAAAACTTGTGTATTACATAGTGAATAAAGTACCCTCAGTTGCAAAATATGAGGATATTAGAAGTTACCTCAGCGTTCCATGACCAGTATAAAAACACTGGGCCTTCGGCCTGGTATTTTTATTTGGTAATATCCTTATATTTTACAAGAGGGGGTACTTTATTCACTATATAATATGCAAAAGCCACAAATGTCTTGTAAATTATATCCTTATAAACGAAGAGTTCTGATGTCATCAGTTATAAACTGTGAGTAGCGATGTCATTTCTGTCACATGACTCACTGAAACTTGTGTATTATAATAAATAAAGTACCTCCTGTTGCAAAATATGAGGATATTAGAAGTTACCTCGGAGTTCCATGACTTGTATAAAAACACTCTGCCCTTCGGCCTTCTGTTTTTATATGGTCATGAAACTCCTCGGTAACTTATAATATCCTTATAATTTACAAGAGGGGGTACGGGGCTACTTTATTCAATAAAAAAAAAAAAAATATATATATATATATATATATATATATATATATATATATATATTTATATATATATATTTAAATACCCACACACACACTGTTTTATGCCCTTGAAAGTCTTTGTACATTGTTTTTAATGCCTCTCCCCTTTTCTACTCTATTGGTTAATTAATGTATTCTGGTGATTGCTGGGTCTGGGGTATATATCTGGTATACCTGTCTGCCTTTTGTTCAAGCCTATGATTAAGTGCATGACGGCACAAAACGCTATGTATTGATTTTTTGCTAAGTTTTCCTTTTTTTTTTTTTTTTTTTTACAAGCCTGTTTGTTTGTGGGATCTGTGAGTGGCTGCCGTTTGTTTTCCCTTTGGTTGGATATCTCCACCTTGAGCTGTAGGTCTGGGGCATGAGCACCCAGACCCCACGCATTACTGGTGAGATAATAAACGTATTGGTTTTACGCTGGGTTTTTTCTCTTTAAATGCAGTCTGATTGCTGTGACCTTAAAAACAACAATAATGTCTACCCGATTGAGCTGGAAAATCAAGCCCAGCTGCCCATGTATCCCAGAGGCACAATTGCAGTTTATGCTACTGATATTCAGCCACACAACTCGTCTATATCTTAAAATGGATCATAATCAGGAAGTGGACAGTAGTGCTAAGCAGATTTCAATGCAGTCAAAGTAAATCTATAGAAATCCAGTGATAAGACATTGGTATGTATATTAACTTTCTCACACGAATATATCTATATTCATTCACACGCGCACACACAATAGCAATTAGGGGAAACTGTACAGACTATACAGAATCATTGCAGACTCCATACAAGTACACACAAACTGAAGCGAAATGCTGCAATACACTGGCCCACTCACCCCGACTGTCTCCCATTCCGTTGAGGCCTCGGTTTGCCTTCCTCCTGTGTGTATTACAGTACAGACACTCCCTGTCGCTATATACGGTAAACGTATATATATACGCATATAGTCCTCAAGTCATTATGTTAGCGGAGTAGCATTATAACGATGCGCTGGCAGCAAATACGAAATTTCCGGGATATTTTACGGTCACCTCGCACCGGACCCAGCAGCTTCCAGCCCTCCCAATGGCCCCCGCGGCCCCAGTACCTTACTGAAACGGAAATACCATCATCTTGGTACACCCGGAAGTTGTCTTATTCCGTTCTAGAACAAGACGTCAAGTTATGGTTCTGCTTTAACAAGTTATAGCGAGAGACTTATGGAGACGGTGGTCGTGGTAGCTGGTAGCGAAACGAATTCTTGAGTGTTGCGGGGCAATGCAACTGTAATGGGTGTAGCAAGATGGAACGTGTATGTTTTGTGTGACCCTATTTCACCCTCCGATAAGTGTGTTACAAAATGGCGAACGTGGCTAGACGGCTGTGATATTTTGTACCGTGAGAGCACCATTATATTTGCGCTTCCGGTAGTTTTAGAAGGCTTGTACCGAGAAATTCAACGCTTGTGTTTTGCCCCCCGGGGCCAATAGAAACAAAACCTTGCGTTACTTCGACAATTATCCACATATTGCCTCTCTATTTAAATCCTAATTGCTTCCAGGCTTACTTTGGATCGTTTGCCCTAAGAAAATATATTTGTTACCGCGTGTCTTCTATGCTTTATCGCCTACTTGCCATTATAGGGAAGGGTCAGAGGTGAGGCAGTGCCTGGGAAAGCTCAGGGTCGGCAGCTGAGACAGTGTTAGTTCTTTTTCTAGTGGAAACTGGTATGATATTTACTATCCCTGCACAGCCACAGGTTCTGTGTTATTGATCGACTGTAGATTAGCTGGAGATTGGTAACTACTTCCAAGCGCCCACATGCAGTGGTGTAATTAGATGTTACTGGGCCCCACAGCAAATTCATTTTAGGGACCTCCCAACTGTCCCTTTTTCGGAGGGACAGTCCCTCTTTTGACAGCTCAACCCACAGTCCCTCTTTTTACTTCCAAAATGTTGGGAGGTATGCCCAAGATAATCAGAGGTTGTCGTGCTTTTACCAATATATGTAGAAATTGCTAATTATTTAGGGCCTCATGGAGCTAGGGTTGCCACCTTTTCTGGAAAAAAATACCGGCCTTCCTACATTGCAGTTTTTTCCTATTATAACATTGGCATCAAGCATCATTTTACCAGCCAGGTGCCAACCCTACATGGAGCCCCCCTATACCTCCTGAGCCCCCCTGCAGGCACAGGTCCGCTGCCTTTCTAGTTACCCCCCTTCCCACATGCCAGCCCAGCCATATCATGCAGGAGCCATAACAATAGTGACATAATTGTGATACATGTAAAGGCTTGTTATACTTATATTACAAAGCACATTTTTTAGGGTATGAGGTACATTTTTCAGACTGACATTTTACAAAATGAAGCTGCTAGTGGTATATATATATATATATATATATATATATATATATATATATATACCTATAATACACAAGAGCCATGAATATCCTGTAAATTATATAGTGAATAAAGTACCCCTTTTGTAAAACAAGGATATTATAAGTTACCGAGGAGTTTCATGACCATATAAAAACACAAGGCCGAGTGTTTTTATACAGGTCATGGAACTCCAAGGTAACTTCTAATAGCCTCATATTTTGCAACTGGGGGTACTTTATCCTATATAATAAAGTTGAAGTGTCTCTGCGTCCAGTCCCTGTGTCCGTGGGATTGCGCTACTGCGCATGTGCCCCACGGACCGTCTCTGGCGAATTCTTCCAGTCCCTGTGTCCGTGGGATTGCGCTACTGCGCATGTGTCCCACAACCGTCTGACTACATATGTTCTAGCGCCCGTTAATTTAACGGGCTTAATGTCTTGTTTATTATAATACACAAGTTTCGGTGAGTCATGTGACAGAAATTACAACAGAACTCAACGTTTATAAGGATATAATTTACAAGATATTCATGGCTTTTGTGTATTATATCCTTATAATACGCAAAATTATATATTATATAATATATATTATATAATACACAAAATATATATATATTATATATATCCTTATAAACGGTGCGTACTGATGTCATCAGTTATAAACAGTGATAACTTCAATATATTAGAATAGCAAATCAAGGAAAACAGCAAAAAGCAGATTACCTGCTATTCAATCTTTATTGTGCATTCCACACATGTGGAATGCACAATAAGGGCTCTTACAGACGAGCGTTTCTTCATGCGCTCCCCTGCGCTCCGTTTGGCTGCGTTCAGCCGCAGGGGAGCGCAGGTCTAGACGCTGCTAATATCTTTCTATGTGCCTGTACTGACACAGGCGCATGTAAGCGCTGAACGCAGGAAAAATGCAGCATGCTGCATTTTTCTGCGTTTTTCAATGATTCAGCGCTTACATGCGCCTGTGTGAGTACAGGCACATAGAAAGATATTAACAGCGTCTAGACCTGCGCTCCCCTGCGGCTGAACGCAGCCAAACGGAGCGCAGGGGAGCACATGAAGAAACGCTCGTCTGTAAGAGCCCTAAAGATTGAATAGCAGGTAATCAGCTTTTTGCTGTTTTCCTTGATTTGCTATTCTAATATATTGAAGTTAACCCTGTGGTTGCCTGTGACGGAGCACCAGTGCAAATCAGGAATATCTAACCAAATACTGGGTGCATGTGTGTTATCTTTGAATGTGAGTTATAAACAGTGAGTAGTGAAACTCCTCTGTAACTTATAATATCCTTATAATTTACAACAGGGGTACTTTATTCAGTAGATAAACGGTGCTTAGTGATGTCATGGGTTATAATCGGAGCTCAGTGATGTAATTTCTGTCACATGACTCACTGAAATCCTTATTAACGGGGAGTACTGATGTCATCTGTTATAAACGGTGAGTAGTGATGTCACCTTGGAGTTCCGTGACCTGTATAAAAACGCTCGGCCTTTTGACTATATATATATATAGGAGATTTCACATCTCCTCTGATGATAATTGATTTTTTACCTGTTACATGTTGATGCAAAGTGCTTCTCTGTATTACCCCAAAGGCAAAAGTGAGTTTCAATTTTGAACCACCACTAAACTGCCCGATTTCTATGCAGCTCACTTGTGCCAGTAACGGAGTGCTCAGTGTATAAGGTTAACAAATTTTATAATGTATGCTGGCTCCTGAAATAAGGACAGCAATTCCATAAAGAAGGTTTAACCTACATAAGCATCCTACATAAGGGGACCTTGTTGCCATGGCCGCCTGCGGAGATGAAGTCCAGTTTTATATGTGACAGTTGCTTCAGACACCTCCATCCTCTGTATGCCAACATCGCCTTCCTGTCAGTGAAATGGGGCACAACACTCAACAGCAGGAGTTTCTGTTTCCCTCATATCTGCATGGGTTTCCCATCACATCCCAAAACACTCATTGGCAGGCCAATTGACCTCTGATGTGACTTGTGCTTAACAATTGGGCACTGGTGTCACTTAACATTGAACAGTGGAAGTACCGCTGTGATTCTGGGGTAAAACTCAGCATTGTGACCATAGCGAATGGGATTGAATCTGCACTTTGCTCACTGCACTTCCGGATGTAAATGAGCTCTTATATATTTTTTTGGAAAGGATGCATTCTTCTGATTCCAAAAGGGGTGTATACTCTATATGTCTTTCTACTCCTAACTACCAAACCAAAAAGCATTTTCTAAAGTTATTAGTATTGATGAAATTTCCAAAAATGGCTCCAAAACTTCTCCCACATATCATTTGGTACCAACATAAAACAGCATAAATATAATGGGCAGGTTTATCAAGGGTTGAAATTAAAATTTGGATTCAGTCCTACATTGTCTTGCATTTCTCACTTCTGGGTATGTGAGGTCTACTTTTTTCTTTGTATCAAGATCTGTGGTCATTTTAAAAAATTTTAAATAGTTTCACTAGGCCAATGATGTTGTACAGACACACAGGCAACCAACAGCTATGCAGAACTGGAAATGCAATAGCTAGCTAGAATTGCAAGAAAATGGCTGAAAAATGCAGAGGATGTATGATGCTTACCCTGGGCAAGCAAGAAAGGAAGCAGGGTCCAGAATTTCATAGCACAGTTTTCTGTACTAGGGTTTTTCTCAAAACGAAGAAAAGGTTTTAGGGCTCTGGCTGGTCCCTCATTGTCTCAATCCAACATTGATTATAAATAGTGCTTACTAATATCACATGTTGCATGGCTCACTGTAACTCATGTAATATAAGTATAAAGTGCTTCAAATTTGACAAGTCACCTTGGAGTTAAATAACCTTTACAAAAATAGGTGGCCTAGGTTTGCTATTTTTTCTGGGATTTTTATTGTTTTTCACTAATAATAACATTGGCATTATTTTTACCGACCAGGCTGGAAAAATACAGACCAACTGGCAACCCTAATATGGCCTGCAATTTCATGCCTTTATAAAGTCAAGGAACTGCTTCATAACCTACAATATTATGTTAAGGTTATATTTTACAATAAAGGGATACATTATAGCTAGATAAATCACATAATTGTGCACAGTCTTAAACCAATGGTGAAATAGAAGTTATCCTTTTTGCAGTTATTTTGCATGAACAAGTAGTTTACATTAATGCTTGATTTTGACGAGTCCTGCTTTACAATTTCAAAGCGCAGGAATGTGCCCCTGTGCGCGTTTGCATGCATATGCGCACTCACTTATGTGCACGGTGGTGGGGGACAACATGGCCAGCTGGTCAGCCTGGCCCAGTCCTGATAGTGAGCAAAGGGGGCAGGGCTTACATAGAAGTAGGTGGGGCCTGGGTAGGTTATGGGCAATAATTTGGCATAATGAGCAGGCTGGATCAGGGGCATGGCCCTGCATGAATAGGGAAAATCATTTTTTTTACTGAGGCCCCATTCTAGCATAGGAAAAAGATCAAGCAGCACACTTAAATTGTGTGAAAAGTGATACTGTTTAAATAGCCCAAAATAATTCAGGAAAAATTTCAGGCCTACCTGGTTCCTCTTAAGCTAAAAAAGTATAAATCATTTTCTAAAGCAGTCCGGTAGTCCGACCTATAATAAGTGACATTACTGACACAAACTATGAACCTCTTCATAGTAGTCCAAATCAAATCCAAAGAAAGAAGGCCAATAAATAAAGTCCAAAGTCTCAGTCCAATGTGAACTCCACGTGTGATAAACCACGGGGCACATTTACTTAGCTCGAGTGAAGGATTCAAATGAAAAAACTTCGAATTTCAACTTTTTTTTGGCTACATCAACCATTGAATTGGCTACTTCGACTACGACTTCGAATCGAACGATTCGAACTAAAAATCGCTTGAATAGTCGACCAGTCAAAGTACTGTCTCTTTAAAAAAAACTTCGACCACCTACTTCGCCACCTAAAACCTACCGAGCATCAATGTTAGCCTATGGGGAAGGTCCCCATAGGCCTTATAGCCAATTTGGGATCAAAGGATCAAAGTATTAAAATCCTTCGAATCGAACGATTTAAACTTTCATTCGAACTTTACCCTCGATATTCGAACTTAACCCTCGATATTCGACCATTAGTAAATGTGCCCCACATGTCTGTAAGTACTTAGCTGTCAATTAGTGTTAAAAACATTGTAACATCAACAACGGATTGATCATACCTGAGACAATTCTGATTCTGGTTATAGCAAACTATACTCAGCACATTCTTGAGACATATACGGTAGTTGTATTTTCAACATGGTACCAGAACATATTTTTTTTGAATAAATAAGCTTCAGTGAAGGCTTTTAGGTGACTGAACATGGGGCAATAAAAGCTAATAACTTGGACACTCCAGACTGAGTTTGTAGTTTATTAACCCATGTATGGGATACTCCAGATGGCTTGCCCAACTTGTATCAGCCGAAAAACCCATCATGCAAGGATGGCATTAGTGTGTTGATGAGGTACTTGCCAGACAGGTCTCTGTAGCTAGTCAAAAGTCCACCAAAACCACCTACAGTCCAATGGTACTTTCCCAAGCAACATTCTAATGTGGCAAAAGGAACCTTTGCCATTGAGCTGGGGGTAGTGCTGTTTTCACTTGCAGTTAAACTATGGAAGGATCGTGCAGCTTCATCTGCTCTCGGTCCCCTTTGTGACATGTACCAATGTGCTGAGTGTGGCTTTGGGGGACTTTAGGCTATTCAGAAGTAAGTATCCTATTAAAGGCAGCTGTTGTCATTTTTACATTAGTCCCAAATGTCCAAAAGATGCTGCTGAGAAATATATCAACTAATTAAGCAAATTGTAATCTTTTAGAGTTTGCACCTGGATCACTGAGCTGCACCAGACTAAAACATGGTAGAGAGAGGAACAAACCAGTGTACTCTATGTAACAAATGGCCATAGGTACATGGCTAGCCTTACCCAAAGTGTTTGATGTGAGAATATATAAGAATAACAGCAGCAGATACTAACTTGTTAAGTACAGTGATATCATAATGGGGGGGTGTATTAATTTGTAAAACACCCCCAGTTGCTTACTTGAGCATTAAGCTTGTTCTTTCTAACATTCCCACCACATAGTAGCTCTACATTGAACTATGGCATACCTTCATGCTAGAGCTCCTACTGTTCTACTTTCTGCCCTTAGATTGACAAATGTACTGAATATCTATGCAGACATGTTCTGCATACCCAAAAAGTGGAGAGCTTGTTGTAAAACTCTCTGATGTATCCCTGGTATTAAAATACATTTTCTGCTATGAACCTACAAGAAAAATGAGTCCCTAATACTGTATGCATTAGTGCAAAGATTAAGGGAGTTATTTGATAACATCCGATTTTTCCTGGTTTGAGTTTTAAAGGGGAAAACAACATTATTTTATGGAAAAAAAACTTGATTTTATAATGATTTATTAAACCCAGAGGCTGCTAAGTCAGAAAAAAAATACTCCATCTCAAACCTGCTGAGGTCATGTAGAAGTCAATGGCAGATGTCCCTTTTACAAGAGAAAGATATAAGTGAGTAAGTAAAAGTTTATTTGTATAGTACTTTTCAAAGCATAGCTACAAAGTGCTTTACAGACAAAAATAAGTAAAATAAACATCCAATAAACAATAACACATCAATTCATCCCCATAAATCAACAACAGCGACACTAGATTTGACTCACACTACTTAAAAGCCAAAGTATGCTAATATGCAATGCCAAATTATTCCAAAGTCTCGGAGCATATGCGGCAAAAGCACAATCACCTTTCCCCCCTCAATCTTGTTTTAGGAGTGTTTAACAGCCAATGTACCAAGATCCACCTGCAAAGCATTGGAAAGCTTTTCAGGACTAATGATCAAAACCTCAGTTTTTTCTTCATTTAGGCTTAAAAAGTTGCAGGCCATGCAGGTTTTAATAGCGATTAAACACTCCGATAAATTATTTAAGGCGTTCTGATCATTTCGCTCAAAAGAAAAATTAAGATGTGTATCATCTGCATAAAAATGAAAAGCAATATTAAAACATTGAATTAAAAAACCAAGGGGAAGCATATATAAAGAAAATAAAAGTGGGCCGAGAATAGACCCCTGAGAATAGACCAATCAGGGGTGTAAGTTGGCATAACAATGTTTCATTTTAGCAAAGATAATACCATGGAAGGCATCCATGTATTTTTGCAGACTGTAGCTACTAAATGCTTTCGTGTATTTATTGTTGTTTCACATTTTGCAGTGTCACAAAGTGTTTATGGATCTGGATTAACCCAGCTGTATGCCAGTGTCAATGGTAAATTTGTCATTATTTTACAGTGTCATGGAACTCCGAGGTAACTTCTAATATCCTTATATTTTACAACTGGGGTACTTTATTATAATACACAGATTTCAGTGAGTCATGTGACAGAAATTACATCAGAACTCACCGTTTATAACTGATGACATCAGAAGTCACCGTTTATAAGGATATAATTTACAAGATATTCATGGCTTTTGTGTATTATATATATAGATAGATAGATAGATAGATAGATAGATAGATAGATAGATAGATAGATAGATGTATTTACCACTGTTAATCATTGACTGAGCTTTCAAAGTAGCAACTTCCTTTTAATATATGGAAACAGTAGTATTTCAGCAGTGACATAAAGTTTATTTGATTAACAGAAAATATTCATCATATCAAAATTAGACAGGTGCATAAATATGGGCACCCCAATAGAGATATTACATCAGTACTCAGTTGAGTCTCCTTTTGCAAACGTAACAGCCTCTAAACGCCTCCTATAGCCTTTGATGAGTGTCTGAATTCTGGATGGCGTTATTTTTGACCATTCGTCCATACAAAATCTCTCCAGTTTAGTTAGATTTGATGGCTGCCGAGCATGGACAGCCTGCTTCAAATCATCCCATAGATTTTCCATGATATTCAAGTCGGGAGACTGTGACGGCCATTCCAGAATATTGTACTTCTCCCTCTGCATAAATGCCTTTGTAGATGTTGAAGTGTGTTTAGGGTCATTGTCTTGTTGGAATATCCAACCCCTGCATAAATTCAACTTTGTGACTGATGCTTGAACATTATCCTGAATAATTTGTTGATATTGGGTTGAATTCATCCGACCCTCGACTTTAATAAGGGCCCCAGTCCCTGAACTAGCCACACAGGCCCACACCATGATGGAACCTCCACCTCCAATTTGACAGTAGGTAGCAGGTGTTTTTCTTGGAATGCGGTGTTCTTCTTCCATCATTCAAAGTGCTTTTTGTTATGACCACATAACTCAATTTTTGTCTCATCAGTCCAAGCACTTTGTTCCAAAATTACTGTGGCTTGTCTAAATGAGCTTTTGCATACAACAAGCAACTCTGTTTGTGGCATTAGTGCAGAAAGGGCTTCTTCTCTCTCATCACCCTGCCATACAGATATTCTTTGTGCAAATTGCGCTGAATTGTAGAAAGATGTACAGATACACCATCTGCAGCAAGATGTTCTTGCAGGTCTTTGGAGGTGATCTTTGGGTTGTCTGTAACCATTCTCACAATCCTCCACATATGCCCCTATTTTTCTTGGCCTGCCAGACCTGGGCTTTACAGCAACTGTGCCTGTGGCTTTCCATTTCCTGATTACATTCCTTGCAGTTGAAACTGACAGTTTAAACATCTGAGATAGCTTTTTGTTGCCTTCCCCTAAACCATGATACTGAACAATCTTTGTTTTCAGATCTTTTGATAGTTGCTTTGAGGATCCCATGCTGTCACTCTTCAGAGGAGAGTCAAATAGAAGCACAACTTTCAATTGGCCAACTTAAATACCTTTTCTCATGATTGGACACACCTGCCTACAGGGCTGCCATCAGGGGGGCACAGGGGGGACAGTTGTCCTGGGCCCCACAGGGCTTTGTGTCTAAGGGGGGCCCGGCCATGCTTTAATTACTTGATTAGTTGCGCCCCCTGCTTGGATAGGTGAAGTAGGAACTTCCCCTCCAGTCTATCCAATCCCAATGCAGCTTTACCAGGACTTATCCTTAAAGAACTAATGAGGGTACAGAGAATCATGTGTGCAGGAGCTGCTGTCCTATTTCCTGAAGTAAGTGAAGCATGGCCAGGCCCCCCTTAGACATAAAACCCTGGCAAGCAAATTTCTTTTACATTTTGGGGGGGCCTGGCCACCAATTTATTTTTATTTATTTATTTATTTATTTTATTAACAATTTTCAAGTTTTACAACAATTCCCATCAAGCAGGAGAGTTTATAAAGTAAGAAAGAGGAGAGGAGAAGAAGGAAGGAAAGGGGGGGGGGAAGAGTTTGGAGAACTGGCATGTTCAGCTGTAGTAGCAATACATAATAAGCAATGACTAACCCATAATAACAACATATATGCATATATGTATACATGAGCAGGCATGCGCACCAATTTATTTTTAACTTAAAGGAGGCCACCAATTAGAGTTACCACCTAGCCGGTATTTTACCGGCCTGGCCGGTAAAAATGATGGCTGATCCCAATGTTATTAATAGGGAATAAAGATAAATATATAGGAATGCCGGTATTTTTTTCCAGAAAAGGTGGCAAAAAATGGCTTTTTATAACTTGTGGGAGGGGGCCTAGACATCAATTATTTTTTACTCAGCAGGGGGGCAGTTCACTAATGGCCTTTTATAACTTGTTGGGGGGAGGCTGGCCAAGGGTTGGCTTAAGGGTGGGCGGGAACCAGAAAATGTTGCCGTACAGGACCCCGTGATTTCTGAAGGCGGCCCTGCCTGCCTATGAAGTTCAAGGCTTAACAAGCTAATGCGACCAATTTGGTGTTGCCAGTAATCAGTACTGAGCAGCTACATGCATTCAGATTATTTGCAATGCCAGTTTTTCACATTTGATGTAATTTCATATAACTGAATACTGCTACACTAAAAATCTTTGTTCAGAAAACACTCCAGTACTCAGATGTTCCTGGGAAATGAAAGACATAACCACTGTTATCTTTTTTGTTGAAAGTGGAGTAAATTATAATGCAGGCTGATATATATATATATATATATATATATATATATATATAGATAGATAGATAGATAGATAGATAGATAGATAGATAGATAGATAGATAGATAGATAGATATACAGTGTCTACATAATCTGCCCTTCATTGCCATGAATCTACATACCACGCTATTCAGATTATTTACCAGTTCAGAATATATATATGTTATAAATTATGAATTATGTTAAACCAGTGCCCTTCGTACAGAGATCTTGATATGAATGGAAATGTGCAGTTTATGCTGAGACACTAGTGTTTGGTTGAGCTGTCACAAAGGCAATCAGTGGACTGCGCCTTGTCACAAGCATAGGAGACATCTCAGGCCACACCCCCACCCTCTGTATTATCCCCCCTCCTTAATGGGAGGAGAGGAAATGATGATTTTGTAGGGCAGAGGAAGAGATTGTCTGAGGTCTGTATGAGCGAGAACAGAGTCTACAAGCAGCTGGGCACCGGTGTCTTGTAGTCTTTGAAGGAATTTAAACACTGATCATTTGGAATTGTGGGAGTAGCTGTTCTAAATAGGTAAATTATCTGTATGCTTCTATTATTTCTATCTTAATTTGTGCATGTTCAGTCTTGTTGTTCATTTTTTCCAACTAATTGCATTATTTTCATGGTAAAGCACGGTGCAAATGTTTTACATGATACATTTTATATATTGATGACGCGTGATAATAATAGATTCCCACTGCTAACACAAGAGGTGTCTGCAGACTGGCAATTTCATATAGAAAAATGATTGTTTGTGTCAGTATTTATGATGTAAATACTATGCCTCTTCCAATATCTCTGTTTATATATATATATATATATATATATATATATATATATATAGATAGATATATATATATTTATATATATATATATATATATACCTGAGTATAGTTAGAAAGCATATATGATTATTATTATGGGATACTAGTGAAAATGTATATATTTAAATGGGTATTTCACCTTCTAAGAACATTTTTTAGTTCCGTTGGTGTCAGATAGTACACAAGCAATAAATTAATAAATTCTCAATTGCTTTCTATTTTTTAATATTTTGCTAATATTAGCAGTTACATTTTATTTTATTTATTTTTTTTATTATTTTAATTCTTACCTTCTATAGTCTCCCTGGAGCAGCTCTGGGGGGGATTCACTGACTATTCTAATTTGATACATTAGTTGATTCTAGGGTTGCCACCCGGCTGGTGAAATACCTGCCAGGGCCGGTATTACAAATTTACCGGCAATGTAGCAACAAAAGCCCTTGGCCCTCCGGCAGAAACTTACCTCTCCTTAGTCTTCTGCCCCTCTCGTGATGGGGCACGCCCCCTTTTGCATCACGCCACATGCGGCCCCACCCCTTTTTACATCACAGTCCGCCCATTTACCCATGGCTCCGCCTCTTTTTACATCACGGCATTACCGCCCCATCACTGGTCGGTAAATTTTTTTAAAAAAGTGGCAACCCTAGTTGATCCATGTCTTATCTTTGACCCTACTGACCAAATCCCTTAGTTTCATAAAAGGCAACTGTTGGATTTAAGACAATAGTTGCTAATGTTTCACAGATGCTGCTGAGAAATGTATCATTAATGTAACAAATTGTAATAGTTTAGTGGCTGCACCTGGATTACTGAGTTTGCTGGCTGCACTGCAATTAAAACAGACGATTCCGTAGTAGAAATCACTACATGGGCTCAGGAATAATTCTGAAAACCTGTATGTATATAAGCAATTTAAAACTCTACCATGCAAAGAAAAAACCATGTATAAACATGATCCAGATACATTTAAGATGTACTGAGTTGAAGTGATCCAGATTTTAAATTCTCTTTGGATATCATGGATGCCGCGTCTCCAAGCTAAAAAGGAGAAGGCCCATATGGCTTGCTATCAGGGCACAGTTCAAAAGCAAGCATTTCAGACTATGGGTCAAATTCACTAAAAGGCGAATTTTCGCCAGTGACCACTTCGCCACACTCCGCATCACTTCGCCAGGTGGATATTCGTTACCACTACTCTAATTCACTAAAATGTGAAGTTGTGTCTCAGCAGCTGAACAATGGCGGATTTTCTCATAGTGAAACTTTGTGCTTAGGTTCATTTGAATAGGGCGGGTACTTAAAAGTAGTATGGACATCTTTATTGGTAATGTTGGTGCAAATGCATGAAGTGGCCACTTTAATGAGCCATAATAAAGACAGAAGATATCCTCTAATGCCCTAGACATGAGCCTGTATACACTGGCTCAGTAAATAAAGATCAACGATTTCTTCTTCTTACTTAAAAAAGTGTTAAACTGGACAAGCAAAGCTGGCCATAGTAACCAATCAGAATTAGTTTTGATTAGTATAAGTTAAAAAATGAACACAAACATCTGAGTGGCTGTAAGCTCCTATATTTGGAGTTCAGTGGGGAAAAGCTGACCTAATTGATGGAATAATGAATACTTTCATAAATCTTTCTTGAGAAAGACAGTCTTGTCACACAATCTTCATTAGTGTATTTAACATTTTAATAACAAGCATGTTAAATGTATGTATTATATAGCTATAGTATATATATTTTTTTTTTATAGATTAGGTTATTGTTTATAACGCTCAGCTTGGACACACATAGGATAGTATCAAGTCTATACTTTGGTCTGCTGCCACCCTAGGCACCAGACAGGACCAACCTACCCTTTGTCAAATTGTATGTGCACAGGCCAATCTGCATAATGCAGATGAGCAAATCTCCAGAGGAAGAGGAACCCCTCTCCTTCTCAGATCCGCTGCTGAAATTCCTATAAGTCACTGTAAGGGGGTTCTTACTGTTGGATGCTTCTTAAAAGCTGCTGCACTTGGCATGAGCACATGAATGGCTATATATAAATATGGCCCTGGACAGTGTTTGAGCAAAGACTCATCTAAAATAATTAACCTGCACACTGACCTACAGAATACAGCAGCAGGACTGAGATTGAAAAGTAGCCCACATATAAACATGGCTGAGTGGATTTCAGCTTGAAATGCAAAGTCTTGCGTTTCTTCACCTCAATTCACTGAGTCTGTTCATGATGAAGCCGACACAACGATTTCAGACACCAACAGACAAGAAGATTCGGCTAGCAGTCGCGGGCTCAAATCAGCCTGCAGATTTCAGCAGACTGATTTCTGCCCCATCTAGCATATCCTTATCCAGTTGGTACAATTACAACAATTAAAACACATATTTGCCTGGTTGCCATTGGTTAATTTTCCCCATTGTCCTAGTGGTTCTTGGCCCAAGCTAATGCCACATGGGGGCTGATCTTGGCTTTTGCTTTTCCTCAGGCAGAGATCAGCCCAGTATGGAATTAGCCTAAGGGCACTACAGAGACACAGCACTGTTCTTATATACAGACACACTAGTGATAACCCATGTTCTCTTAGTACTTACTTATAGTAGCTTGAGCTTCTTCAAAAAACATACTAGCCTTCTGTACTGTTTGATTAGCACCAAGCCGCCTCTATACCACTTCTTGGAAAAAGCTGTGTAACTACACATGCACTCACTCAAGAGCAATGGGTTCAATGGAAGCCTAGAAGGGCATGTCAGCACAAAGCTTAACAAACAGCACCATGGGCTGGTGCATACTTGGGGAAAAGGCACATTATTTTGGGGAAGCCAGGCAACTAGAGTTACTGTGGCATGAATAACAACTTGGCTCTGCCTTCAGTGATCACTTACCTGAAACCCTATGCTGGTGCTCCTGTTAGCAGAAAACTGCACTGGCCTGGGGTACCTCTGTAAGGACACCAACATCGCCTTCCTGCTTCTTCTTGGTTTTCTGCTAACAGGAGCACCAACCTGGGCAATCTAGTAAGTGATTACAATCAATGGGGGTGCCTAACATTTGGTACCCCTTTATGTTGAACACCTATAAAGTATGTATTACATTTCCTTAGTTTAGAGGTCCCCAAATAGGCAAACCAAAGTGTTTTCAAAACATATTCTGTTAGGATGGGCCAACCAATGTCAACATTGTCATTCTGGTTTTGAAGGCCTCAATATCTGTTATGTTTTTTGTAGGTAATGATGAGTACCCAAAAATCAGAAAGCAGCAGAAAAAGGAAAAGCACAAAACCGCAAAAATCAGATGAAGTCAAAAGAAGGCTTCCCTTAAATGAAATTGAGGTTATGGAATCCTTTCATAAGGTATGTCAATATGTGTACTTTTGTACTATTTAATCAATTCCTGGGGCCTATTTAATCTTCACCCTGCCTACCTACACCAAGCTAAGTGCCACACAAATACACTATTTATACTTATACACTATTTATACTTATACACTCTTACTATTACAACTAGCATGCTCACACTTTTTTGCCTACACACACAATACGTAATTTGACAAGTGTTTAAACACAAGCACTTCTTCACTCCTTCTTAACATGTCAAATTATTTCCCATTAAAAAGTGTTTTTTGGTTAAATGTTACTAGTGGGAATAAAAAAAACCCTTTCTTAATTACTTTTGATATAGTTGTGTTTTTACAAATTATATATTGCATTTAATGAGTGTATTTTTTTAGTTGCCAATTGCTGTTCCTGCACAACTAGCTAAACTGAGATTTTGATCACTGACTCAGCACTGACTGTGCTATAAATCGTTTTAATTGCTTTGAATGAATTATTTTATGATTTTTCATGAATTCAGTTTTTTTCTGCATTGATTATTAATAATCATATGCATACTGGGTTTCAAGCTCTTCAGATAAACCCAGACATTTATATTTATGTTGTTTTGGGAGTAAAGATTTTTAAAAGGGATAGTTTACCATCAAAATTTTTTTTCAGTTTAGTTGCTTTCTATTGTCTATTTTTAACCATTTTTCAAAACACTGAAGTCCAAAGATTGATGTTCATGTTTCTGGTGTTTACGCATCTCAGAACTCCAGCTGCAGCCTTAGAACTGTTACAATTTGCTACATTAGTTGATAGTTAGTTGATACATTTCTCAGCAGCATCTGTGGAATATTAGCAACTATTGCATCAATAGATGACTTTATTTATACTACTAATAAAGCTAGAATATTGATGGGCTAGAGCTCATATTCTGGGTAACACCAATAATTGACTTTATTTATACTACTCGTAAAGCTAGAATATTGATGGGCTGGAGCTCATATTCTGGGTAACACCAATAATTGGGGCCTAGTGGGTAGAGTAGAAACTGCTCATAGTGACTGGTGGCAGACTGAGCCTGAGTCTAAAACAAAAATTAGAAGCCAGGGCAGCAGAATCCAATATACTTCTAATAATGACATTAGAGCTTGTCCCAGTTTGCCAGAGTGAAATTCTGCTGCTCTCTCTTAATCTGTGTGATTTTTTACATCATATTTATCAATCATGATGCCAATTTCATTGCAGGAGGAATCACAGTCTGGTGAACAGAACACAGCAAAAAGAAAGAGAGGACGGCCTAAAGGGAACAAAAACAAATACCCATCTTGGTCTGCTCTGCAGGTAACAAGACTTCCAGGCTAATTTAACATAAAGCTGCATTTCCATTATTCATTTTAATGCACTTAACTAGCTATGCTTAGCTTTTACAGAAGACATATGCCAGCCTTAAATTATCTGCTTTAATAAAAACTTCTGAGTTGCAATTAAATAGTGTATGTTCTCCTTCAGTAGGAATATCTTGATTTGTTCTTGGATTAATTATTCTATTTCTTAGATCTCGTCATCCAGTGATGGAAAAAGTAACTTTCCTACCTCATCAGAATTTCCAAAAATACTGGATAATGATGGGGTCAGGTCCCCACAAAATGAATGTCCTAAAGAAGAAGAACATCAACAAAAAGAAAGAAATAGGTCCACAGGGAGCACAGCAAAGACACTGTGCAGTTCATCTGCCAAGGTTGGTGAGACTATTTTGTATTTTGTGCCTGTGCCTTTTGCACCTCTAAACAGACAAGGGAAACTGAACTCGCCTGGGTGCCAATATGTTAGACCCCACCCCCCATAGTACACATAACATTTTTTTGTATATGTTGGCCTCAACATTTTTGTGTACATGACTTGTAGCAGTCCTTTATACCACTCCAGGCTGGACACCCCTTGAGTGAAGTGTAACCCAGTAGAAACCCAGGGTAACATATAAAACTATTTCCTTTATGATAAGCAAAAATAAGTAAATGCTGTTGCAACCTTTAACTTCACTGCAGGAAGAATCAAAATCTGGTGAACAGAAGACAGCAAAAGGAAAGAGAGGAAGGCCTAAAGGAAGCAAAAACAAATACCCATCTTGGTTTGCTCTGCAGGTGAGACACGTACTTGGCTAATTTAACATTAAGTACCCTTTACATCATTCATTTTACAGCACTCAACCAATGCCACATAGTTAGCTTTTTCATCTGTTCCTAAATCATCAGCATATTACCTTACATTATGGCATTGTACACTGTATACATATTATACTTTTCTGACTAGTAAATGCCATTCTATCAATTCCCCCAGCAGCGAACACCTGGAGCTCCAAAAATGGGAAGAGGGAGACCCAGAAAACCAGTTGAAACTAATGGCACTTTGGTTCCCAAGAGGCCACGAGGGAGGCCTAAAGGAAGTTTGAACAAAATCCCTTCTGCAAAAAAGGTGTATGATGATTTCACTTATAGGCCATTTTACATTCTCGGCTGCTTCATATTGTGTTTTGCTGGCTGAGACACCCAGTCTATGCATGGTTAAGTTTGCAACACATAATTATGTTTTTATTAATTTGACAAAGAACCAAATGGCATTGTTTCAATTTAAAGATTTATATATTCCAATATTTAATTATGTTTTTTTTTAATATTTTTACAGCTTGCTGTCAGCATGGGAAGCTCTTGTGTACAGAAGAGAGGACGTCCAAGGAAGCATTTATTGCACCTTCCAACTTTAACTCCCAAAAGACCCAGAGGAAGGCCAAAGATTGTTAGAATATCACCAACTGGACCCATTGATGTGGTGAGAAGCATAGAGATTGATCAATGAAAACTATGCATGTGAAATGCTAACTGGCTTAAACACACAAATTATAAATATATAAATACCTTGCATCCATTAGAATTGCCTCATGTAATACACCCTACACGTACAATACTGGATAATTGCGGAAAAGTTTTTTACATGAGGCAATTCTGGATCTGTTTGGCAAGGTGTTTTCTGGCAATTTGTCTCCACGGGCAAAGTGGGCCATTGCCCTAAAGATATAATGAGTGCATGTGAAAGTAGGTATGGGGTATATGATATATGTGATACTAGTTTCAAAGCCCATCAACAACACTGGCCTTTCTTAAAAATGGCTTTGACTGGTGACACTGTGACTGGCATTCAGTATGGCAAGTTGATTAATGCTTAAATCATTAGTTTATCAACTGCTGCCTTCACAAATGATTTCTTTATTTTACATACAAATATGTAATTTTGACTTTGTACATTAGCCTTTTGGTCTAGCCTAAGGTTCCAGTACCTTCTTAAAAAGGCATGGTGGTCCCGATAGGTAGGGGCAGTTGCTTTCTACCTGGATGATCTATCCTTCTAGGGTATTTTTTTGCCCCAAGTGCAGTTTAATAACCTCTGTAACAATCAGACCTGGAAGATGTTGAAATTGTCAAGCAACTCAAGAAAATCCAACCCCACACCATATCAAAACATGCTTTTGGCCCTACTCAACCAGTTTATTTTCCACCACTGATGTAAAACCATATCCCATATTTCACATCTCGTTAAAGGAATATCCAGCAGTTTTATCATCACTGTGCCCACTGCCATTCCATATCTATATCTCTTACAACCAGTAAGTTTCTAAACGGGTGGAGCAAATCAACAAATGGAACAAAGCAAAACCACTCCTTCCTGTGAACATATTCAAGATCATGCCATTCATGCTTGACCTCATAACTTTTAAGTTTTGCCAACTAAGGCTCAGTTATACCACATTAGCTTATCTAACTCTCTTTACGTTTTGGAGAGGTTGCCAAACAAGTTGATCTTGTACCCATATGCCCACCTTTAGAAGGTGATATCAGACTGAGCAGATGATGAGCCGGTAGGAACGAAGACTGCATCAATGAACTGATGTGGTCCTCGATCTGACTGGAATTTTAAGCCTGTGTGATCATCATCTGGCCAATTTTTGGCAATATATTGATCGGGGGAAGACCGTCAGGGAGCCCCATAAACAATAAGCTGCCAACTTTGGCCTGTGTATGGCCACTTTAAAGAGTGGTTCAGCCCATTTCTAAAGTTGTAGAAATCTTATCAGAGTTTGTTAGTCAAAAGAAACTGTATCCAGGGGAGTGGGTCTCTCCCAGGTTGCTTGTCCTTTTTTTGTGCGACCCCTTTTCCCATGCTAACTTATCTTACACAAGATTCATCAAAAATGTATATAAGTAAACTACATGGCATCCCATGATCTGTAATAAGGAGGTAGTTCAAATGCATTCTACATCCAATGATTTCCTGGGTCCAACAGACCTACCTTTCCAAGGAAAGCACATGGTTATTTCATAATTCATTTAATTAGGGCCATCAGCATGGAGAGAAAAGGACATGGCTTTATTAGAGTTGCTATGCAAGGCTCATGATGCACACAATTAATATAATACCTTCTCTGGTAGGATGCCAGTTTTGGATGGAACTGGTTTTTCAGTAGGGTTAAGTTTTGGTAGTCTCAGTAGAATACGTATTAGAGCTCACACACATCAGGGATCAGCCCCAGCAAAAGTATTTTCGGGCTGATTCCTGAAATAATGGGACTGAACAGTGTATAATAATTTCAGAGACTTTTTTCAAATATATTTAAAGGGATTGTTTACCTTTGGGTTAATTTTAAGGGGTCTATTTATTAAGCTTCAAATTTTTCTGTTTGAGTTTTTAAGGGGAAAAATCCACATTTTTAATGGAAAAAAAATAACTTTTCGAGATTTTTTATGCTCCAAAGCTGCTAAAAATTTGAATCCAAAAATACTCCAGCTAAAACCTGTCGAAGTCAGTGGCAGATGTCCCTTTTAAGGTTGGAAGATGTTTCTTGCCTTCTTTATCTTTTCAAACATTTTGGGGCTGTAAAAAAAGAAAAAGCACTTTTCGATCAACAATTTGAAAAAGTAACACTTTTTGAAGGATAATTCTAAAAAAGTTGTGCTTTTAAGGCAATTAGTGGTTGGGAATTAGGTAGAATTTGTTTTTATTGAACAAAGTTTTAGTAAATAGGCCCCTGTAGTGTGACCAATGCAATTGGATTTCTTTTTTTTCTTTTTTTTATGATTTATGGTTTTTGAGTTATTTAGTCTTTTATTTAGCTGCTCTCCAGTTTGCAATTTCAGTTATCTGGTTGGTAGGGTCCAAATCAACATAGCAATAATGCATTTATTTGAATAAGAGACTGGATTAGGAATAGGAGATGGCCAGAATAAACGTAAAAAGTAAGTAATAAAAAATAGCAGTAACAATACATTTGTAGCCTTACAGTGCATTTGTCTTTTAGATGGGGTCAGTGACCCTCATTTGAAAGCTGAAAAGAGTCAGAAGAAAAAGGCAAATAATTAAAAAACTATAAAAAAAAGTAATGAAGACCAATTGAAAATTGCATAGAATTGGCTATTCTATAACATACTAACAGTTAACTCAAAGGCAAACCACACCTTTAAACTCAGAGAAAACCATGTTGGTGTCTGCAGGATTAAAGTCTATGGTAAAATATTTGACATAAGAATGTGTAGTCTGTTACTTTTGATCAATATGTATGGCTGTTAGGTAAAAAGGAAATTGTATAGATTTACAAGAAAGAAACTGTTATTTTGATAAAACAGGATCATACTTATTTACAGTTAACAGGTTGTAAAACATGAAGAAATTAAAATATATTGTCAGCAATCGCACCGTTCAATAACAATTTTTACTTTAAATTGTGCAGGTTAAAGGATCAAGTGTGCAAAAGAATGAGAAAACCAGTGGCACTGATGGACCTTGAATTGATTGAGCCTCTTCATACTCCTTATGGGTTAAGGAAGGAAAAGGAAATTCACAGAGATTTCCCCAGTAAGCATTAAATGCTTCAGGGAAATAGACTAGAAGCAGAAATGCAACAGTAAAAGGGTTGTCAGGATTTTTTTTTTATAGTAAGGAATTAGGTTGTGTGAAATTGTACATTTTTCTCAATGTTACTGTTTTAAACGTGTGCAACTATATTTGAGTAGCCTCACAGACACAGTAGTTGATTTCATAATGCTGCTGTTTCCTTATAACATACAGTATTTATAAATTGTTTTGTGTCGTAATAAAAATGTTTTTTTTTGTATTATGTCCTCTTTGACCACAATGATCTGTAATACCTTATAGTCACTGCATCTGCTCCAGTGTTATATCTTGCCAAAATGGACAGTTGCCAGGGAGAACATTTTTGCATTTCTAAAGAGAATCACCTGAACCCAAGTCCAGCTGTTTCAAGTCAGTACAGAGGCAATGCTGAGTGTTTTGTTGCTGAGCTGTAAATAGCATGGATGGTAAAAAGCTGGCATCTGCCATTTTTACTATGGTGCAATTTTGCTGAAGAAAACCTGAATTCACTATTAGAAACCAAAATGTTAAGCGCTGCCCAGTGAATTCAGTTTTTATGTTTGTTCCTTGTTTTTAGGAAAAAAATGCACTGGCCTGGGAATTTCTATTGCAGTGCCACTCAACCCTGTCATTTTACAGAAATAATGGTATATTTTAATTTTAACAGGAAACTTTCACTATGCACCCACGCCAATGGCAAGTCTAAACAAGGGACAATTGGGAAACTAAGGTAAAGGGATAGTGACGTTACAGGTTCAACAGGAATGTGTCATTATTCCTGTATAATACACAAAATTCATGAATAGCCTGTATAACGGCTCTTAGTAATGTCATTAGTTTAGTGATGTCATTTTTGTCACATGACTCACTAAAATGTGTGAATTATAATAAATAAAGTACCCCTTGTTAGAAAATACGAGGATTTTAGAAGTAACCTCAGAGTTCCATGACTTGTATAAAAGCGAAAGGCCTTTGGCCATGGTCATGGAACTCCTAGTTGACTTATCTTTATATTTTACAATACGGGGCACTTTATTCACTATATAAACCCTAATGCTGCTAATTTTCTCAAATGAACATGCCCCCTCTCAACTCAAGCTCTAACATAGCTTAAAGGAGAGGAGCTTTTTGAGTGACGTCACACTTGGAATGCAGCGCAATGTTATGAAAGGCTAGGGCACTGTTTACGGTTGTCCTCCAGCCTCAAAACATTGCCTCATTCCCAAGAGCAACATCAATTAGAATCCTGCTCTCCTTCAAGCCATGTTGAAAAGGGACACAGGCAGGGTTAAAAGTCAGAATAAAAAAGTACTCCATCTCATACCTGCCGAGGTCATGTAGAATTCAATGGCAGATGTCCCTTTTACAATTGGAAGATATTATGATCTGTTAGGGTTATAACCAGACGATAATCAGGTGTCAAATTGGAAATAATTATGTGATTTGGAATTTTTCACGGTATAGGCGAGTCTTTTCTGCTCCAGATTAATTTATTGATAAATAAGGTAAAAATGTAGATGGGGGTTTGGTCGAAGTGACTTTAATATAATAATGAGAAATATTCGGATTTTAGTAAATAATCCCCTCAAAAGTTTTGTTCTAAAATGAAATACTTACAGTATTTATAAAGCTGTTATTATGTATAAGGATGAGGTTCCCCCTTTTTCATTAATTCCAATATAAAGCTCTGTGTGCTATTTAGAAAAGTGCATACTCCAAATTTACAAAGCTCTACCCATCAAATAAACCCCGGGGGGCACATTTACTAAGGGTCGAATATCGAGGGTTAATAAACCCTCGAATTTGACTCTCGAAGTAAAATCCTACGAATTTGAATATCGAATTCGAAGGATTTACCGCAAATCCTACGATCGAAGGAAAAATCGTTTGGTTAAACGATCAAAAAAACCTTAGAAAAGTAATGGGGAAGGTCCCCATAGGCTAACATTATACCTCGGTAGGTTTAAACTGGCGTATGTAGTCAAAGTTTTTTTTAAAGAGACAGTACTTCGACTATCGAATGGTCGAATAGTCGAACAATTTTTAGTTCGAAACGTTCGAATCAAAGTCGTAGTCGAAGGTCGTAGTAGCGTATTCTATGGTCGAAGTACCCAAAAAAATACTTCGAAATTCAAAGTTTTTTTTACTTTGAATCCTTCACTCGAGCTTAGTAAATGTGTCCCTACATGTTCTTTTTTAACCAAGAGCTACACACATAGGGCCCCATGCCCAAATACATTGCTAACCTTACTTTCAAGTTCAAGGAACATCCCATACCAGCTCTCTAACTGCAGAGATGTGCAGCAAGGTTGATGGCTGCCATCTTTGTCTGTTTACATCTGTTGTCTGTCTCTCTTGCAGCTATCTCTGTCTAGGAGTATGCCCAGTGGATCCTGGGCCCATAATGACTTAAACTGCACATGCTTCTGCTAGGTGATGCCAGGGAACCAGAAACAGGTTGTTATATGGTACAAATCCACAGTCAGTGAACTGGTGTGGGGCTTTTACAGGCAGTCAGTGATGCAGATATGGAGGTGGCCCATAGGGTAAAAAAATAGAGAATGGAGGGTTCAATTCTTCTTTAAAGTGTATAGTTTTACTAGCAACATCAGCTTTTTTTAATTCTATCTCTGCTGCTTTTAACAATTGTATAGTATGTCATGTCAGATTAGTAAGATGATTTGGGTGTTGCAGTTCTTCGATCGTAGAATTACACCATACCATAACATGGATAAGCAATTTGATTAGTTAGACTGGGTAACTGAATTTAAAGTCCTCTTTCTATATTTTGCATGCATTTTAGTTTGTAGTCATTTCTTTACTCTGTTCTTTGTCAGTTTATTTTAAGTGTCTGTTATTTTAATGTAAAAAGCTGCCTAACTTGTTGGTGCTACATAATAAATATGATGAGGACCGCATGCACCTTATACTTCTGTCTATAAACACAGCTGCAGGCAATGTTTTTTCTGACATTGTTTATAAGACCTGGTTTAAAGGTTTCTAATGAATAATACAAATATACAACCAAGAGAAACAAATTGAACACATAAAGCGCGCATGGGTTTTTAGCAACCTGTTGGGCTACCTATGTAGGTGACTACTTGGACCATTGGGATAAACCCCAATTATTTTGAGCAGCAGCACAAGTGGTTATTAGGAGATACATAATATAATACCAATTCAAACAAAGAAAATCATACAATATCAACACCTTCAGAAAGAACTAACATCATTACAAACAATTTAATGGAGGCAAAAAGAAGATACACAGACACAAAATCATTATTTGACACTTTATTAACAGAGAAAGCCCATAAAATGATGTCATATAACAAAATGATGTTATTGACGGGGCAACAAATCTGGCCTCTTATTAGCCAATATAACCAAATCTCAAAAAACAAATACATACAGTCATATGAAAAAGTTTGGGAACCCTTCTCAGCCTGCATAATAATTTACTCCACTTTCAACAAAAAAGATAACAGTGGTATGTCTCATTTTCCAGGAACATCTAAATAGTGGGGTGTTTTCTGAACAAGGATTTCTAGTGAAGCAGTATTCAGTTGTATGAAGTCAAGTGTGAAAAACTAGCTGTGCAAAAAATTGGGTACCCTTGTAATTTTGCTAGTTTGAATGCATGTAACTGCTCAATACTGATTACTGGCAACACCATTTTCTTGGATTATCTCGTTAAGCCTTGAACTTTAAAGGTAGGTGTGTTCAATCATGAGAAAAGGTATTTAAGGTGGCCAATTGCAAGTTGTGCTTCTGTTTGACTCTCCTCCTCATACGGTGGTCCCTAACTTGTTTGCTACTATGCAGAGAGGTACAAGACTTTTGATACTATGACCGGAGCTTTACAAGTTAGGGAGAGTATGTGGTTTACCTTGACGTGGTATGGTGGCTTATCAACTTTATGATCATAACTTTGTAACTAAAAACCCCTGTTTTTGTAAAAACATGCACTTGCATATCTACTGAATTACTTATGAGACAGGGGACCAGGGAATGTACATTGATTAATTGGCCAAATCAGTAGCACTTCCATTATATTTTTATACAATTTAAATTAGCCTTAAGAGTGCACCCACAACCCCCCTTTTTTGTACTTTGAAAGCTCAGCCAATGATAAACAAAACTCCAAAGAATTAAGAGGAGTTCCCAATTTTTTTCATATGACTGTACAGTACAGTACAAATTTGGTAGTGGTGAGGGTGTGCTATTCTCCTATTAGCTCATAGGATTGCCACATTTTCTGAAAAAAACACCCTGCCTATATTTGTTTTCCCCATTAATAACATTGGCATAAAGCATCGATCAGGTGGCATCCCTAATAGCTCAGTGCATGAGCAATGCAGTTCCTATAGTATGCATGTGCCAATCTAGGCATGCATTATTTCTTATGTGCATGACTGCACCCATAAATGCAAAACTACAGGGGTGGATGTTATTATTATTATTTTATTATTAACATGTATTTAGCGCCAACATATTGCGTAGCACTGTAAAGTAAATGTGATTATACAACTACATCGCACGAATTACATATATAGAATATATGGAGTAACAAACATCACAATCAATACAGGTACAAAAGGTGAGGAAGGCCCTATGCATAGGCATACAGTCTAAAGGGAAGGGAGTAATACACAAGGTGTGAGTCAAAGTGACTTAGAGTCAAAGTGTGTGCAACAACTCATTAGAGCTGCTTCATCATCCTCTATAACATATGAAATAGTCAAAGAACATTCTAGCTGCAGTTTGCATGGCTCCACTGAAGCCATTGTAGTCATTGTTTTGGTGCTTACAGCTAATATTACAACCTCAGGGTAACTTCCACCTGCACCCCCTGTGATAGTAAATTTTCACTATTTGATTGAAACAGCAGCACTACCAGCAGGGGCCCCATAATTTTTTTTTAAATAAGTTAAAAAAAACATTGGTGGTCAGGGCCCCCATAGAATATTTTCAAAACAACATTGGTGGCCAGGGGTTTAATATAATTACGCTTCGGCTGCTTTCATGGCTTCATGGCAGCTCCATTCTCAGCTTTTGGGCTTTGCCTCTATTAGGGAATCAGTTCAGCAGCGCATCACTTAAAGGGGTGGTTCAGCTTTGAGAAAACTTTTAGTATTGTATAGAGCAGGGGTCAGCAACCTTTACTATCAAAAGAGCCATGTTGCCCCCTCTTCCACTAAAGAAAAATAGTCTGGAGCCGCAAAACATATTACAGCTTATAAACTTTTAACCTTTTTTTTAATTTTAACTGTTACAACAACAGAATACAACAAACAGAAGTGCCGTGGGTATGTGTAGGCCTACTTTGAAATAAATTAAACACTGAATAGCCCTATTAAATGCTAGTGGTCTCATCTGTTTAATGTGACTTCTGTTTCAGAAGCTTCATGCTGGTCTTCCCTCTATTGTCTTGATTGTGTGACCGCGGTAAGGACCATGATGAATCATCTTGCTGCGGCTCGGTCTTGCCTATCACTCCTGGGATGTCTATACAGCCCTCGCACCTGCTGGCAGCTTCCTGAGTGTGCTACCGCGGTAAGCTAACCGTTAGCGTACCGCAGTCACACACTCAAGAAGCCACCAGCAGGTGTGAGGGCTGTATAGACGACGTGACAGGCAAAGCCGCAAGACCGAGCCGCAGCAAGCAGGATGAAGAGCCGCATGAGGCTCCGGAGCCACGGGTTGCCTACCTATAGAGAGTGATATTCAATAACAATACACTTGTAGCCTTACAGAGCATTTGTTTTTTAGAAGGGATCAGCGACACCCATTTGAAAGCTGCAATGAGTCTGAAGAAAAAGTCAAATAACTATAAAACTATAAAAAAAATTATGAAAACCAATTGAAAAGTTGCTTAGAATTAGCAGTTCTATGACATAATAAAAGTTACCGTAAAGGTGAATTTAACCCCTTATAAAAAAGACCCTAACCCCCCCCCGGGAAATGCCCCTAACTCTTTACTTACCCCTCCGTGCAGATTCAGGGATCACAGTTCACGGCAGCCATCTTCCAGGTCTTCGGTAATTTGAAACTGAGACCGGTGAATCGGTGCATGCGCAGTTGGAGCAATCTCCTGGTTGGCGGCAAATGCACATGCGCCGAAATTGGCGGAAATTGCCAAAAGAAGACGTTCACCTCAGACGGCAACGCCGGAGAGGTTTCCAGGGGCAGCAAAAATCCGCTCCTGGTCAGTGGCGGGCCAAGCCAACCGGGTGCCCTAGGCGACCCGGGTGGCCACTGCGCTCCCCAACATGCTCCTCTCCACGATCTCCTCCGTGCTCCCCTCGGCGATCGCTCGTGCGGACGTGCGCGCTCCTGAAACCATTGTGCGCACACATGCGCACAACGCCGGAGGGGAGAGTGTCACATTGCTGGAGGCAGGGAGGCAGAGCAAAGCGTGGTGAGAGGTGGGGAAAATGACTGAGTGGAGGGAGGCGGGGAAAGTGACTGGGGAGATGGGGTAAAGTGCTTGAGGGGAGGGAGGCGGGGAGGAGCACTGGAGGAGTGGGAGGAGCAGCGAACATGGAGTAGGGGTAGGCAAAAGTCAGGTACCTGGCCAGTGCCCCCCTTTCGTTGCTCCCTAGGCAGGTGCCTCTTCTGCCTACCCCTAGTTCCGGCCCTGCTCCTGGTACCTTTAAGAGCCAAATTTCCGTTTTTTAAACTGGAAACTCGGCATTAGTGTTCCTGCCTCCCCTCCCGACAGGTAAGTCGGCAGGGGGAGCGACATTGCAGGAGCCGCCTCAGGCGGCCCTTAGGTAAGAATCGGCACTGGGTAGGGTTTTTTCTTAATAAGGGTTTGAATTCTCCTTTAAGGGGGCCGATTAATTTGAAAACTGCAGCACAGCTGGGACCCACTTCAGGCCCGGGCCCAGCACATTTGTACCCCCTGTGCCCTCCTGATGGCAATCATGGTGGCCATCACTACCAGACTTGCACTAAGGAGACAAACGTTTTCCATGAGAATTGAGGCACCTATACCACACCCATGTATTGTGACACGTTCTGTCCCAGGAGCATGCACGGCGTTTAAAGAGGTTGTTTAACTTTGAGTTAACTTTTAGTATGATGTAGAGAGTGATATTCTGAGACAAATTGCAATTGGTTTTAATTTTTTTTTATAATTTGTGGTTTTTGAATTATTTAGCATTTTATTCAGCGGCTCTCCAGTTTGCAATTTCAGCCATCTGGTTGCTAGGGTCCAAATTAGTCTAGCAACCATGTACTGATTTGAATAAGAGACTGGAATATGAATAGGATAGGGTCTGGATAGTAATGAGTAATAAAGAGTAGCAATAATAATTAATTTGCAGCCTTACAGAGCATTTGTTTTTAGATGGGGTCAGTGACCCCCTTTTGAAAGCTGGAACTAATCAGAAGGAAAAGGCAAATAATTTAAAAACTATAAAAAAAAAATAAGGAAGACCAATTTAAGAGTTGCTTAGAAACAGCCATTCTATAACACACTAAAACATAACTCCCAACTGTCCCCCATTTTCAGAGGGACAGTCCCTATTTTGACAGGTTAACCTCATTTGAACTGGAAAGTCCCGATTTTCTCTGCACTGAACAACCAGAAAAAGAAACGTTTGTCTGACCCCAGAACTGCCACAGCTAGGGTTGCAACCTTTTCTGGATATATTTAATACATATTTACCTTTTTTCTCTATTACTAACATTGGGATCAACCATCATTTTTACTGTCCAGGCCAGTAAAATACTGGCCAGGTGGCAACCCTAGCCACAGCTGCAGATACAATACTTTTGTAACAATTTTGAGATAAGCAAATAAGTAATTATAACACTATAAGATAACAGGTCCCTTGGGAGAAGTAAAGCTGGCCATAGATGTTGAGATTTTTAAAAGATCAGATCCTGATCGTGAGACCACGATCTTCTCAGAACGATCGTACGAATTTACCATCAACTAAAAAGACCAATTTACCAGGAATACAAAGGGGAGCTGCCTGCTTGGCCCTGCAAACATAGATAGATTGCACTGGGACCGACAAAGATTTTTAGACCTGGCCGATCAATTTCCCGACAGATGTCGGCCGAAAAATCGTAAGATGTACGATCGTTCGAATACCACTAACCGCACGATAATTTCGAAGGATTGGTCGGGCTTCCCTAAAATTGGTCGTTCGGCAAGAAGAATCGCCGCGTCTATGGGGAGCTTTAGACTCACAACTTAAAGGGCGATTCACTTTCATTAGCAAAACTGTAATAACTGGAAAAAAAACTGAGAAATATGTTCAAACTTTCATAACCTGCCAAATTTCGTAAAATGAACATGATAATTAGGGGTGTGGCCACAAAAAAATGGGCGTGTTCAAAAAATTCGCTAAAGTTAATTTAAAGGTGAACCACGTCCGCAGACAGAACGCACAACCTCAGAACGCACAACCTGCTCCAAGAGATTGTAAAAATATATGTTTAACCTCATCCCGCAAACTCGACCAATCCTATCGGAGCACACATTCCTGATTAGAAACCTCCGTTCCTGATTGACGGATGAATGCACGAATCAGAATGCCTTCAAATACGGCAATATCATAGCCGACTGGACATTGGAGGGCGTTTCCTACCGGGCACAGTAGGCTTTGGGCGCTAATAAAAGTGGGTGGGATCTACATCTTAAAGGAAAGATCCTTTTCATCGGTCGACTTTCTAAAGCACCAGGATTGGTCAGTGCGCCTGCGCTCCTTTAATGGATGGGCGGAGCTCGGGCAGGCCTGAGACACTGAGTATTAAAGAGGCAGCAAAAGACAATTCAGGGGTGAGACTGAGCGTTCTATATTATATGTCTATAGATATGCGGTGTGTGCTCACCTAACGGACTGCTGTGCGGCTGTTTGTGTAGATAATGTGTGTGGGAGGAGGGGTCGCTTGCTCAGTGCTTTGTGTGTGCGTGCAGTAAATGGGCACCGCAAATGAAATGGATACTGCTGTGTATTGTATTTATGGAAACACACTGTATACAACGAGCAGGCGTTTATATTCTAACACTTAACTCTCTGTGTAAGAGGGGCGAGTACTGCTGCTGCGGCGTCTGGACGTGCTGCTGAAAATATATATTTAATGTGTATAAATATCCATTGTGCGGCAGATACACACAAAGAGCAGTCTGTAGCCTCTTATTATATGTGTGTATAGCATGGGGGGAATATGCGCAACAATCTCTCTCTGTTGTATTGCTTCCTTCACTATGGACACATTCCATTTCATCTTATACACAGGTGAATATTCTATTCTGCACTGTTGTTTCTTTGACACCCATATGTTTTGTTTCACATTAGGGTTCACTCATACTAAGGGCCCCATTTACTAAGGGTCGAAGTGAATTCTCAAATTAAAAAATCGAATTTCGAAGTTGGTTTCGGCTACTTCGACCATCGAATAGGCCAAGATTTGAATTGAAAAAAACTTCACAAATTCAACCATTTGAAAATCGAAGTACTGTCTCTTTAAAAAAAACTTTGACACTGCGCCATCTAAAACCTGCAGAATTGCTGTTTAGACTATGGGGGAACCTCCTATAACCTATACGAGCCGTTGGCTAAGTTTTGGGAAGTTGATCGTTTTTTTGTAAAATCAAAGGATTTCATCGTGCGATCGAACCATTTTAAGGAAAAAACCTTCAACTTCGACTATTCGTACTACACCTATTCGATGGTCGAATTTCAAAGTTTATTCACTTCGAAATTCGACCCTTGATAAATCTATCCCATAATGTACAAGGTGGGACTCCCTCTTGTTTGCAAAGCTGCACTTTGCAATTTAACTTTAATACATGCATATGCCTACAGCATACTTTGGGGGAAATTTACTAAAGAGCAAAGTGGCTAATGCTGGCGAAAATTCACCAGCGTGACGTCATTTGGCACTTCACCGATTTACTAACAGTAGCTGTTGTAATTTCACCAAAGAGAGAGTCTGGCGCAACCTCGCACTCATGCCAGCTGAATTTTCGGTCTGGCGAAAGAGCGTTACTACCCAAATTCACTAAGTTTTTGATTTTACTGAACATTACCTCTATCGCCAGACTTGCCTTCGCCACCTAAGACCAGGCGAAGTGCAGTAGATAGGAGTTCCTCAAAAAAAGTTGAAAATTTTTCTAAGTCCCAAAAAACGCTGGCGTTTTTTCCTATTTAAAGGGTGATATACTGAAAAAGATTGTAATTTTTTTTGGGGGTACCCTCCTTCCCCCCTACATTTGCTAACATATGGCACCTAAACTATACAGTGGGCACATGTGTAGGGTATTATAACAACTGTATTTCATTTTAGGTTCCCTGGCCTTGTGTACTTTTGCTGCAGCATATACGGCCATTGTACTTTAACTGCATGCCGTATGCTAATTAGCCAACGCTAGCGTAACTTCAAACTGCTGAGCGTAATTTTGCCAGCGATCGGTACCCTGTGCGCAACTTCGGATCTTCGTGAATTAGCGTTGTCCAGGTGAATTTACGCCTGGTGAAGTGTTGCAATGTGTGCAAAACCATCACTGGCAAATTTTCGCCGGATAGTGAATTTGCCCCTTAGTTAGACGAGTAGAATAATTCCTAAATCCAATTTCTGCAAAAACACAATTTATCCAGAGCTGGTTCTAGACCACTTAAATTGATACTGTCATGGGGAAAAAAATGTTTTCAATATGCATCAGTTAATAGTGCTGCTCCAGCATAATTCTGCACACAAATCCTTTCTCAAAAGAGCAAACACATTTTTTTGTATATTTAATTTTAAAATCTGACATGGGGCTAGACATATTGACAGTTTCCCAGGTGCCCCCAGTCATGTGGCATGTGCTCTGATAAACTTCAGTCACTCTTTAATGCTGCACTGCAAGTTGGAGTGATATATCCCCCCTCCCTTTCGCCCACCCCCAGCAGCCTAAGGGTAGGGGCACATGGGAAGATTCGAGGAGATTATAGCACCTGGAAGGCAGTAATCGCCTCTTCTTTGGGGCGACAATCTCCCCGAACTGCCTTCCAGGTGCAATAATTCGGGCAACTTCAGAAAAAGAAGTGCTCCGAGTGCCTAAATCTATATCACTGGCGGGTGGCAGTTCAGGGAGATTAGTGTCCCCGAAGAAGAGGCAATGTATAGCGGGCGATTAAACCTCCCTGAATCTGAGCGTGTGTCTCTGTCCTAACACAAAATAACAGCTGTCTGGTAGATCTAAAAACAGTAGTAGAAAACTCCAGGTCTCACTGGGACACATTCAGTTACACATGAGTAGGAGAGACAGCAGCCTGCCAGAAAGTACTGGCTCTTTCTGAAAGCACATGACCAGATAAACTGACCTAAGATGGCTGCCTACACGCCAATACAAAAAAAAATACACTTGCTAGTTCAGGAATTAAATTTATATTTTAGAGGGAATTATATAAGACCTTTTCCCCAATATGCCACTAACAGCAGGGCTATATCAGGGGTAATTTGAACGTTCAGCCCTATGGCCGAACGATCGGATTACGACGAGCGTAATGGGCTCTGACGAGTGGGTCGGGAGAAAAATCAAACCTTCCCGATCGATATCGATCGGAAAGACCCGTCGGAAGCCTCCATACACAGGCAGATGAGCTGTCAAATTGGTCTAAACGACAGCTTTATTTGCCCGTGTATGGCCACCTGAAAATCACATTCTACTTCATGTTTGTACAAGCACTATTAAAACAAGTCAGTCCATTGAGAAGTTCTCTGTATAAGCAACCCCTTCCCACAACTCCAGCTTGTGAGCTAAGCAGCTTCTCATACAGAAAGCTTATCAGTGGACTGATTTGTTTCAGTTGTGCTTGTAGTATAATATGATTTTGCTTTCAGCGTCAGATTTTGTCCTGTTTAGTGCAGGGATTATAAAAAAACAAGCCTTTGTGTCTGTGTTTGTGTGTTTCAGCATTTCATTTCAACTGCTGCTAGCAACCACAGGGTCCCAAAGTGATCCCTGAAGTTCAGCTTAACTGTAATCGCAATACAGCTAATTACATGGCCCTGAAAAGCCCTAGTGTTTATACGATTTGCCAATATCATCTGTGGAAACAGCAAGTGTACCAAAGTTTGCTTTATTTTGGATTTATGTTTATTATGTTTAGTTAGGCAGGCTGCTCTCACATTCAGATTAGCACCCAAGGAATTCAAGACTGGATTATGTGTGTATTTTTACAATAATTTGTATGTTGCTGTATTTTTACAGAATTCTATATTTGTATTAATGCCATTTGTTGAGCAGAAACAACAATATTACTGGTGCAACATATTACAACATTTTCTCAGCATCCTTTTTAACAATGTATACTGTTAGCATTTTAATAAATGATTATAGTTATACTTTATATATACTTTATAGTGGTATTTTAGGACACTTGTTTCCTGGTTAGGAGGCAGAGTTGCCACCTGGCTAATACATTACTGGCCTGGCCAGTAAAAATGATGCTTGTACCAATGATATTAATAGGTAATACAAATATAGTTAATAGTTGGTTTGTTTTTGCAGAAAAGAAAACAAGACTCTTAGCTTTTTGTCTTGAAGTCAACAGTAGCAAGTAATACATATGTCATTTGACACATTGATTTCAGCTTTGTTGAGTTTACAATCTAATCTTACAGGCACAAACTATATACATATATATTTATTTGTTTATATTCATCACTAATTCTCACTTGCACTCCCACAGGTTTTCCCCATTCCTGCTTTTTAAACCATGGATGCTGCTGGGCCCCTCATCCATGTTGACTTTCCAGATGTAGCAAGTTCCCTTCTTGAGAGCCTAAATCAACAAAGGATGGAGGGAAAACTATGTGATGTGTCAATACATGCGCAAGGCCGTGTATTTCGTGCTCATCGTGCAGTGCTTGCTGCTTCCTCCCCATACTTCCATGACCAAGTATTGCTAAAAGGCATGAGTTCTGTTTCTTTGCCAGGAGTTGTGGATCCAGGAGCATTTGAAGCTGTATTGTGTGCTGCTTATACTGGACGTCTGACTATGTTAGCTGATGAAATTGTGAACTACTTGACTGTGGGTAGTGTTCTTCAGATGTGGCATGTCGTTGATAAATGTTCAGAGCTGCTGAAAGAATCTCGAGGAGGTAGCAGCTGTGGCATTGGGGAAGGAGCAGGTAGCATTACTGGTTTTACTCCTCAGCATCCTCACTCAGGCAGGGCAAGTGAGAATCAGTCACCAAGCAGTAGTAATTATTTCAGTCCTCGGGAGGCTCCTTCAGAACCCTGTGTAGAAAGGAGCCGAAGGAGGAGTGAAGTGGCTAGTGAAGGAGCAGAAGAAGCAGTTGGAGAACCAGAGCAAGGAGGCAGGGAGGCTTCAGTTGCAAGCTGTTCTAGTTACAGGCGACCCAGCATAGTGCCTCAACGACACTGGGTATATGTGAAAAAAGAGCGCCCGCACCAGGCTCTGCTATTGACTTGTGAGGGAGAAGAGGAAGAGGATGATGAGCTGGAGGAAGACCAACTGAGCATAAGTGATGTCCGCACTCTGAATGCGCCTGAGGAGCAAGTGAACTTTTGTGAACCATCAGATGGTATGCCATATGAGGAGTCGGGGCCTGGGTCAGGTTACCCTCAGGGTCCTCCTCTTCTTCCCTTGGATATGCAAGGAAACCAGCTGCATGTTTTGCCCTCAGGGCATGGGGCAGCAGGACAAGGTGGTGCTGGTACAAGCCCTGGAGGAGAGGGTGGTAAGATATTTCTTTGCCATTGTGGAAAGGCATTTTCTCATAAAAGCATGCGTGATCGCCATGTCAACATGCACCTCAATTTGCGCCCCTTCGACTGTCCTGTTTGTGGAAAGAAGTTCAAGATGAAGCACCACCTGACAGAACACATGAAGACGCACACAGGTGTAAAGCCATATGAGTGTGAAGTGTGCGCAAAGAAATTTATGTGGAGGGACAGCTTCATGAGGCATCGTGGCCACTGTGAAAGGAGGCACAGGGCCAGTGCAGGGGGAGGTATAGTCCAAACTCTAAAGGATGATCCTCCTGTGTGAGCTGGAAAGAGTGGAGCCATATGGAGAAATGGAGCAGAAAAGACTTCTGCCTGAGATCAAGCAGTGGGAGAGAGAAGCAGTAGCTTAGTTCAAGGGAAACAGCAGAAGGTCAAAAGACCAGCAAAAAAATATAAAGTTTGTGCAAGGGTTGGGGTAAGGAAAATCTAGTGATCAAAGGCAGAATTTACCATGGGGGAGAAACAGCTATGTGTCAATATTTACTTTTCATCTTTATTTTCATCCTTATTCCTTATTTTGACCTTTCATATACAAAATCAAATGATATAGGCATCTATATAAGAGGCCTGTCTTCCATGGAAGTTGTCCAATTACTGTAGATCCGTGATCCCCAACCAGTAGCTCATGAGCAACAAGTTGCTCCCCAACCCCTTGGATGTTGCTCTCTGTGGCCTCAAAGCAGATGATTCTTTTTGAATTCCTGACTTGGAGGCAAGTTTTGGTGCATACAAACTAGATGTACTGCCGAACTGAGCCTCCTGTATGCTTTTAGTTCACATAGGGTCTACTAATAGCCAATCACAACCCTTAATTGCCACCACCCAGAAACATTTTTCATGCTTGTTCACTGGTGAAAAAGGTTGGGGACCCCTGTTGTAGATGATGGAAAGTGAACACAAAACACAATTACTTAGCATTTCCACACACACAGGTAGGATGACTTCACTATATGGAGTGGTGAAAACATCTGTCCGTATATTACCTATGTTTTTAAATCATATGAAATAGGAGCCATGCAACTGGCAGCTATTAAATATAAAAAATCTTACATTTAAACTGGATTATAATATTACATTATATTTTTACAACTGTTGCATTTTATTTAAATAAGGGGACTATATGTCAAATATGCAAATACCATACATTTTAGCTCTTTAGTTCTCCCTTAGGGGAACTGGGTCCCAGATATTAGGATAAGTATTATTATACATAGTGCATTGCGTGAAATCTTTCTCCAAAACAATGCTTTTGTGCAGGTAACTTAGATGTTGGTCAGGGTATCGCCAGTCTCCTGCTGCCTTCCATACTCTCCTTCTGCTTTCTCATTCTGTGGTACTTTTCTCCAACAAGCAAAGATTGCTAAGCACCGTTTCCTCTATAGGCCTCAGAATTTCATCTCCACTTGGGCATGGAACCTCTCTCTCTCTCTGATTTTGACTCTAATACCTTGGAGTATTTTCCTCCCTAATGATGCATTCAAACCTATTTTAAAAACTGTTGTCCTCCAAAAGGCAGACCACACATTTCTGTCATTGTAAGTGTATTTAAAAAACATAAACTCCCTCCTGTTTAAGAAAGGGCAATAGGGTGCCTATGGAGGGTTGTGGGAATTGCACAACTGTTGTACAGCTTTTAGGTTTTAAACGGGAGTATAAGTGTGTGCACACTAAACCGATCCATACTTCATTGTGCTTCTCTGTCTTATGTACCTGTCTGCACTTGCATGTATAAAGGTCCCATCATTCTTCGCACATGTCTACTCACATATGTAGGATGTAGGCAATATGCTTACACACCGGCTGTATGGTTTCCGAAATGTATCTGCAATGCATACATTCTACTTTATTCAAAGGTTATAAAGATAATGCACTTGAATATATTTTTTGCGTGTATAGCTAGATACATATAGAAAAATAGTACAGATATATCCAGGGGAATTTTCATCTTAAGGAAATGTCCTTACAATGACAGAATGCTACTATATATGTTTAGTGAGAACTAAATAGTCAGATGCATAAATTGTAGTTTTGTAAAGATTAACATTGTATTCCCATAAAATGAATTGCTAGCAGTCTTAGTGGACAGAATTTATAAGTGTGGGAGAACTAACTCATTCATCCAGTCCATTATAAGTTGTAGCAAAATCATTGCAGACAGAATTATTATCAATATGCCGCTCTTTTAGTCATTGAGGTATAGTTGTGTTTAAAGTTAGAGAACCTCACAGATTACACTGCTGACTTGGTGTATGTCAGGCAGTTATTTGCTGCCAATAGCAGTGCAGAAAGAATGGAGGAAGTTGGACTCTACAGTCAACAATGAGCTAAACAGGGCCAGAGAGCAACATGTCATTAGTTGGCTCCTTGTGAATTGTGTGCTGCTTTTCACGAATATTTTGTGTGATGCTGCTTTTATCTGTCTGTAGCTTCATGTTTAAGGTAAAGAGACATCTGTCGTAATAATGTCTTTGTATGTTTTTTTTATAATTTGCCATAAAAGTATTTGCCCCATTTCTTTACATTACATAAAGTGATACTGACAGGTTCCTATTAAAATAGGAACCTGTCGGTATCAGTAAATAAAAGCTGCATGTGAAATATAATCAGCTAAAAGCTGCCCGCAGCCTGGTGAACCTTAGTAATTGGGACCCTCTGACACCATTAAATCATCTTGCTGAGTTGTTTCAGTCATGCTGGGCTGGGGGTGGCGTGATCCCTCGATAGGCTAATTACAAATGAAAATAGGACTCTAGCCTATGGAGGGGTCGTGCTGCCCCCAGCCGGGCTGGGAGCGCTTTGGGGATCTTTTAGCTGCTTATAGTTTGTGTGCAGCTTCTTTTCACTGATACCAACACGTTCCTATTTTTATAGGAATGTGTCAGTATCTCTTTAACTGATCCTGACGTTCCTCTATGAGGGGGCTGCCATATTTGTGCAGAAGTAGTGCATTAGCAATAGAGTCTCTGACTGACAGATTGAGAAGGGACAGTCAGGGTGAAAGGTTTAGGAAAATCAAGTAACAAAAACTTACAAAAGCAGCCCTATCAGTGAAAAGCAGTCAACATGACCTATAGGTAACTTTTAATGTACATCAATATTTTGAAGTGTAGTTTTTTAGTGTCATTATCACCTAAAAAGTCCCCAACTTGCATTTTATAATCTAAGTTAGCCAATAAAAGGTATCACCTGCCATGTATTTTCATCCCTTTTAATACCAGACAGCTATGAAATGCTTATGTCTTATAATAATTTATTTGCATAGCACACAAGGGACTAAAACAGGGGCCTAGGGTGTTAATACAAATTCTTCTTCACGCTATATGGTAATATGAAATAACACCTCAAAAATGCCCAGAGTAGATCATTGCATAACTGTATAGAGTTAGTTCACATCATCTAAGCCAACTGCTATCATGTATATTAAAAAGCAAAAATGTGACCAGACACAAAAATATGGCGACCTGGAAGGCTTTGTGTGAAAAAGCATCAGGCCTAAATGGGCCGTACACAAAAAAAGTTCAGTTCAAGAAAGTGAAATGTCAAAAATAGTGATGGGCAAATTTTTTTGCTTTGTTTCGCAGCAAAAATGACGCCCATACACTTGTATGGCGTCGTGGGTCAAAAAAAAAAGACGTGCGTCAAAAACATTTTGCAGCGCGACATTTTTTTGATGCCCATTTTTTTTTAACTTTAATGGGCGTCTGCGACATCTCGCCGTGTCTAATTTTTAACGAAACGGGTCAAATTCACCCATCCCTAGTCAAAAAGTTTGAGCAACATGGTTTCAACGATTTAGTTCATATTTTTCTGATTTCCATGTTACAAATATGATTAAACTGTATTACTAAAGCCAAACAAGTATACTTGTATTTAAAATTGTCATACGTTTTGACAGATTTCTCTGGAGTAATGTGGTGCTACCAATCATTATCTCTGGAAAACTCTATAAATGTGAGATTTATTAAGTGTACAAAACTGTGGCAAGTAAAAGCAGCCAATTTTCCATAAGAATCAATGGGAGCTGTGCCGATGCTATTGCACCATTTTTAAACCATTCAGACTTATAAAGGTCTTCCGAATATTTTCGCTACTAATTGTCAGAAAAACCTGAATTTTTAGAGGTATTTCTATTTTTTTCAGATCATTTTTTCATTTATGCTTTTTAAATTTGGCATTCATGGTTTTTGAAAAATAGAGTTTATTTGTGGTTTCAAAAACTTCTAAAGAAAAATGAGAATGTTGATAAATATCAAAATGTGAGATCACAACAGAAATATTCATTCACTTTCTATTCATCCCTATGAGATTCGATCCCCCACAGGAGACGAAGATGGAAACGTTGAGGCTTAATAATAAAACATTTTTTTTGTTTTTTCAAAAAACAAAACCCTGTGAGTGCCGCAATCCTTGTTCATTATATATATATATATATATATATATATATATATATATATATATATATATATATATATATATATATATACATACATACATACATACATACATACATACATACATACATACATATATATATATACATATATACATACATACATACATACATACATACACACACATATATATATATATATATATATATATATATATATATATATCTCAATTGAAATGTGAGCAATTGGAACTCTGCTAAGCAAACACACTACAGTAGACGTTAGGATTTCAACCAAGAAGAAAACACGCCTGAATGTAAAATATCTGATGTGTCTATGCAAATCCCATTTCATTCTTTTGTGTTACTGATCCTCTTAAAGGAGAACTAAAGCTTAACCAAAGAAGTAGGCTACAGATATTGTACATTATGTTTTGGATTTTTGTACCAACAAAAGGCAACCGCAGCCCTTTAGGCCAACCTTATTTTCTGCTTGATAATTAGCGACGACCCCTAAGCTTAGCTTCGCAACAGCTGCTCAGAGCCCACTGGGCATGTGAGTGTCGCAGACACTTTCCAAGATGGTGACCCCCTTGACAAGTTTGAAGTCCTGGATCATTGCTGCTATTGACAAGCTGAAACTTTAGGCTGGTGCAATAAGTTCAGTATATAGTATAAAATAAGGCATTTTTAGCCGTATTCAATTTTAGGGTTTAGTTCTCCTTTAAGGTTTATTAATCGAAATGCACTGAAATGAGTGCTGGCAAACTGTTTACTTTCCTTTTTTTCTGTTTTTTTTTTACAACCATATGGATATGCTTTCTCATTAAACAAGGGATTTTCTCTGTTTAGAAATAAACTCACAAGAGATGTTCTGTGTCTCCAGGATAAAAAGATATATAAATATGGACTATTGGTGAGACTGCAAGTTATAAACCAAATCATTAGGATCACATTTTACTGAAAGTCCCTGTAAACCCCTTTTATTAAAAGTAGATGAGTACTTGTTTGACAGTTACCGTATCTACTCTCCTTCAGAAGTCATAGATCCACTACTTGCACAGACAATTTGGAGGACAATATTGCTACTAAACCTTGATACTTTTGCACACACTAATGTATAAAACCACATATACATGTCTACGTGTTGTTTAAAGGCTCAAAACTGGGGAAACTTTACATACAGGCCTGAGTACAACCTCTGCCACTGTGTACAAATACCTATATCTTTATGTGCATATTATACACTTCATTCTTTCTTCTCTTTGTTTCTGTAATTTATTGTAGTTAAGAGGGCATGGTCCCTCACTAAGGTGACTAATTGTTGTTGGCTTGTTAGAATAAAGTATGGTTTAACCAATAATTTGTGTGTTTTATATTAACTTATACCAACAGATAATTTAAAGTCCAAGGTATAGCTGAGTAGTAAGGCATTTGAGTTTTAGCAGAGGTGATTCTCACTATCCCCGATGGCAAGGTATTCTCTAAAGTTTTGCAGCTGTGACAAACTGTGAGTGACAAAACACTTGCGTATACAAAGAGAAAAAAGTACACTGCATGGATGGCATTGTGCGCTGTTTATCAATTTATCAATATATTTCCTGGCCAGGAAAACCATGGCAACTAACTGAATTATTGCTTGTTGAAAATACTAATCACTGATTCTTTGCTATGGTATATTGCCTAGGTGCAAACTGTGTTGGGAAATTACATCTGGTAGTCTACAGCTGCATCTAGCTGTCAAAGGGTACCGAGAGAGATAATTCAGCTGGAGTGCCACGTGTTTAATATGACATTAAAAGAAACAAATGTCCTAAAATTAATTTTGCAACCTTGTTAATGAGACTTATATAACTGATTTTGCTTTAAGTATAAACATAAAATCTAAAATATATTATATATATATGCCCAAGTGCACCCAATAAGGAAGATGAGGAGCGGCATTTCTTGAGGCTTGTTTCCTTTTAAAAAACTTTATATTTTGGGGAGGTGGCTCTCTCCTTAAATGCTCGCTCTCCCAATCCCCGCCTAATGGTGTCTTTGGAAGAGATCATGCTAAATAAAGAGAAAAGCAGGTATGGTCTTTCTCCCCCCAAAGATAACACTTTATTTTTTCACTAAGGATAGGACTGACGCATGGACACTGCCTTGACGGGGCCGTCAGCTTATGCGTGCTTTGTACAAACTTTGTAACTAAAAATGTCTTTTTTGGCGAAAGTTACAGTTCAGTTGTGCAAGAGTGTTTTTTTCAGGGGGTTATATGTTGAGAGTGCTGGGGCTACCTTGTTTAGTATATACACACACACACACACACTGTTTACACTGCAAATAATTCACTCTACAATATAAAATTTCATTCCTGAACCAGCAAGTGTATTTTTTTTTTAATTTCTATTATTGGTGTGTAGGCAGTCATCTCAGGTCATGTTGCCTGGGCATGTGCTTTCAGAAAGAGCCAACACTAACAGTAACATACAAAAAAAATTAAAAACGTGTTTGTACTTGACGGAAAAAGCCACCAAGACACTTTTAACTTTAACAAAGTCTCTCCGATTGTGCTCCTCTTCAGAAATGGCAACAGGGTGCCGATCCTTCGTGCAACGCTCGATTTCTCCTCCCTGGCTATCTCCTATAGAAGGCAGGGAGGATAAATCGAGCACCACAGGATGGATTGTCGCCGTTTCCGAAGAGGAGTGCAAGCGGAGAATCTGTAAGTTATTTCTTAATAAAGACTTTACGAATTTAAAGTTAAAAGTGTCTTGGTGTTTTTTTTTCGTTAAGTACAAATGAATTTTTTTAACAAAAATTTTATGTTATTGGTCCTTTAAGGGTTAGGGCATATGCTCAGATTCAGGAAGATTAGTCATCTGGAGACAAATCTCCTCTTCTTCTGGGCGACTAATCTCCCTGAACTGCCTCCCTCCGGCTAGAATGTAAATCGCTGGCGGGATGGCACTCTGAGCGCTTTGTTTTCCGAAGTCGGACGACTTTGTGTGCCTTAGGATGGAACTGAATGTATCACAGTGGGACCTGGATTTTACTATTGAGTGTTCTTACATCTTCCAGGGAGCTGTTATCTTGTGTTAGGGAGCTGCTATCTGGTTACCTTCCCATTGTTGTGTTGTTAGGCTGCTCGGAGGGGGGTGATATCAGTAAAGAGTGACTGAAGTTTATCAGAGCACAAGTCACATGACTTGGGGCAGCTGGAAAACTGGCAATATGTCTAGCCCCATGTCAGATTTCAAAATTAAATATAATAAAATCTGTTTGCTCTTTTGAGAAACAGATTTCAGTTCAGAATTCTGCTGGAGCAGCACTATTAACTGATGTGTTTTTAAAAAAACATGTTTTCCCATGAAGTATCCCTTTAAAATACTATGAAAAGAAATGTAATTCTAAGCAACTTTCCAGTAGACATTAAATATTATCTGTGTTTTATAGTATTTTGTAATTTGGTAGTTGAATGCAGCTGTTTATATTCTCTAGATTACTGCATATTCTTTCTTCTCGCGGCTGCGCATGCAACTAAAAAGTCGGTTATTTCATTCTACTGCCCATGCGTCTGCCCAGGGCAATTTGAAGAACAAAGAAGTGAAGAAGAGATTGCTCCATCGTGCTCGCTGGCAGAAATCCGGGTCGGACCAGTTTTCTGCTGATATGAGAACAGGCCTGGGGTGTCATGTAAATAAATACATCCACTTGGGGGTACCTTCCCTAATTAAAAAAGACTTGCCTTATCCTTTAAGAACATTGTTGGTGAAATTTGCTTCCATACAGTCACAAGGGCCGTGGTGGGTTGTTTTCTATGAAACATCTCTTTTGTTTAATTTTTTGCTTGGTGTCAGCAGCTCGGCAGGTGGAATGAAGTAAGTACCAGAGTATATTTTTATATCTTGTTTTTTTTTAATTGTAAAAAGTTGGGGAGCAACAGAAGCATGTAAAAAGTTCCTGGGGTGCCATATAAGGGCTGTGATTGGCTATTTGTTAGCCCCTGTGTGGACTGGCAGCCTACAGAAGCCTTCCAAGGACCCTTACAGGTTTTAAGGCAAATGGTAAGGCTTGACAAGGTAATTCCTCTAATACCCAATGTAACAACTATAGAGGAAACAGTACCTGCCACTGCAGGCAGGGCTAAGAAATTTTTTACCAAAATATGTCTTATTCCAAAAGGGGGCGCTAATACGATTGAACCTAATAACCTAGTTAAGTCATTGCTCCCACCCCTCGCTCCTGATGTAGTGACACCAACATTATTATTCCAGACAACAATATGGGCTTTTAAAACAACCTTAATTTATTATCAGATACAACTGCTCCTTGCTCTGTCAGTTGGTAACATTAGGGAGGAATCACGAATGTCTGATAGTGTAACCATTGGAGGAAATCACTTGCACCTTCTACCCTCACATGAAAAAAGTACATGCAGAGAGCTTGCAAAGTATTCTGTTAGCAAAGAGTAGGGATGCACCGAATCCAGGATTCGGTTCGGGATTCGGCCTTTTTCAGCAGGATTTGGATTCGGCCGAGTCCTTCTACCCGGCCGAACCAAATATGCAAATGCATATGCAAATTAGGAGTGGGGAGGGAAATTGCGTGACTTTTTTTGTCAGAGAACAAGGAAGTAAAAAATGTTTTCCCCTTCCCGCCCCTAATTTATATATGCAAATTCGGGTTCGGTATTCGGCCGAATCTTTCAAGAAGGATTCGGGGGTTCGGCCGAATCCAAAAAAGTGGATTCGGTGCATCCCTAGCAAAGAGAGGCAATATATTGGCCATAATGCACAACCACTTTATGTTTCTAGAAGCTAAACTATTCACTATACTGCAAACATTTCAACAGTATTGTTATGTGGCATGGGGCACAAAAGTATACATATGTAGCTGTATACATCTTTTTAGAAGGCCTAAACAAATAAAGAAGGCTTCATACCATAATGTTTCCTCAGTGTCTCTGCACATGCTAGGACTTTGCTTACAGAGGTATGGATAACATTATGAAATGGTAGTTTAAAGCTTTCTTTGTTTATTTAAAGGTTTGGCTTTTTATCTTTTTTTACATTTTATGTGAGAGAGCAAATTGTGGGTTTTTGTGGCAAAAAATCGCCAAAATGACAATGCCTACTAATAGGCAAGTAATACACTTCGCCACCAATAAACCTCAGCGCTAGAGAACTTTTGCTCTGTTTTGCCAGGTGAATATTCCCCTTTTCATCAGTCTATTTCAACACGTTATGACTGGCGAATTAATAAGATGACGCTACATCCTCAACATCATAGTGACATCATATCCTGTATTCCAAAAAAGGTAATAAAAGTATGAAAACTCTGGCGGCTTTTCATATTTAGCCTTTTAGGTACCGCCAAACGTAGAATCTACCTGTTGATAAAAGTACCGAAGTGCCACCGAACGTAGATTCTACGTTCTGCTGCACTTCTGGGTCTGCGAGCAGAGGAGCTCGCGACCTGGTCATTTAGCATCTGTCTGGGAGGTGCTGGGCCCATCGAGGCTGCCGCATCAGGGCCCCCTTAGGCACGATCTCCCAGGGGCCCCTAGGCTGCAGCAGGCACTTGTTAACTGTGCCCGCTATGGCCTCTACTTCCTGGAGCGCCGCCCCCGACCTGAATCCTGCAGGATGGCACACTCCTCTGAATGGGTGATGTCTCCTCATCCTCCAGGTGAATTTCCAGCCTGCACACCCCAGGTTAGTGTCATGCACACACACAAACACACAATGACACACCTTTGACACTAATACATACTTGCATTTACACGTACACACACATTTTTGGGGGTTTCACATAGGGCCGCACACAACACACATGCACATACACTTATATGTTTTATGCAGTTAGGGCAGGACTCCACGGAATTCTATTGTCGGATGTAGGTGCTGCATCCGACAGACATGTCGTGTCACATCAACAATGTGGCACGTTCCGACAATAGCATTACTTACTTTATTTTCGTTGCATCTGACGTGACGCCTGCGTTTTTTGCGCAGCGCGTCGGATCACGGCGGAATCGTCCGTGGCGTCCTGACCTTATACTTACACAATTTTCTGCCTTGTTTTACTGCATTATGAGTTTTGTTTGCCTGAAAAAAATGTTTTATTGCCATTGCAAATTGCATATTCACTAATTGCACAATAATTTTTTTATGTTATTTCAGTGATTATATTAAAATTTCGGTGCATTTTTGAAAATTCATATGAACTATTTTCATTTGGGGGTCTCTGTGTGCCACATACTTTGGAAAGTCTATGCATATTGGGCATCAAAGTGTTCAGTAGACCCCTGGCATGTTTGTTTAGGATGTTTTGTGTTGGTACTAGGGATGCACCGAATCCACACTTAAAACGACATATGATATTATACAGGTACAGGTATTGTTAGAGCATATAATGGGGTTGTCAAGTCTGCACCTCTCCAGGTTTTTTTTTTAAAATATTTTGTTTTGCAGATAACATACATTAATGATTGGTCTGCGACCTACAAAGGGTTAACCACGAAACTAATTGATTTGAACTGCTTAGTAAGTATGCAATGTGAAATGTAACCAGTAGATGGCGCTTAATAGCCAAATCTTAGTTACAATTGTAACAATATGTATGTAACCTGTTGCTATTACTAATATGTAACCAGTAGGTGGCGAAAATTTTCCCTATATAAGGGGGTGTTTCAAAATGGTGATTATAGAGCTTGATAAAAGGCCTGGACGGCCTGAAACGTCGCGGACCAGGTTGTTTGCATGTGAATTTCCAATAAAGGCATTTTATATTATTGGTGCTGTACGAACAAACTTTTTGTCATCTTCTAATATTACATGATCAGCTGCATATAGAATTTTTAAGATAACTTGGCGTCATTATCATTTGTTATACAGTAAAATTCCTTAACCACTGGCACCCAATGGATTTATTCAATCTGAGAGAACAGCACAACTACACCTTCCCTCCACTAATACAGTGAGGGCCCATCCTACTGAGCGTAAGACTCACGTGTTCTTGTTCTGTGGCTTGTTCTTACTGGGATTAATGCCTCACCCAAATAGGCTGAGGGCAGATTAATATGGGAAATAGTGTTCTTGTCTGAGTCTGAGTACATTGCATTTACCAATAGGCTTACATTTGCATTAGCCACCAAAAATACTCGGTATTTAACAAGATCTCACTATACCACCCAACATTCAGGAAACAGAAATTTGGTGAGCGGAGCTCAGCGAACATTCCTTGACCATGCCCTTTTTGTGGCCACACCCCCTAATTATCATGCCCATTTTACAAAATTTGCAAGGTTATGAAAGTTTGAACACATTTCTGTAGTTTTTATGTTTTAGTACAGTTTTACTAATGAAGGTGAATTGCCCTTTAAGATGTCTAATTTCTCCCAAGGGACAAAACTGTTACAAATGTATCTTAAGTATCTATTAAGTTAGAAACATTGTATCTTTTTTGACTGTTCAGTGCAGAGAAATCGGGACTTTCCAGTACAAACACAGGACTGCAGGTTGAGCTTTCAAAACAGGGACTGTACCGCTCAAAACGGGACATTTGGCAGGTATGTCTCACCCTCATTTGCCTGTAGCACAATTTCATAATATCTTGCACTGATGAGATCTAACAAGATCAAAACAGACTGTCTGCAAGTTTGGATATATAGCTCTGAAGTATTAGGCTGTATCTGTGCTATCAACCAGCAGTTCTGGATGCATAGTTGGTCAGAGGGACATAAAGGACTGATTTGCATGTCTCTGCCCATGATGCCTTATGTGAGAGTTAAACTTTAATTTTTGGTATTAAGGTGGTGCTATGTATAGGGCATGAGACAATTACTGTAAATATGCAGGCACTGCTGTGAGCCGCTGATAGTGAAAGTGAAAGCTTATAGAGATTAAGGGAGGCAGTTGCAGGATCAGTGAAGCTGTGTGAGCACTTGGGAAGAACAGAAGGGCACCGGGAGAAGAGCTGCATTGCATTTATAGTAATATTTGCCTCTTACATTACACAGCTGCCGGGCAGAGGCTTACCGAGTCTCTTTCTGTGTTGCACACATTTGCCAGGATGAACCCATGTTTTTTTAACCTCCTCCCATCCCTTCTGCTGATTGGTAAGTGTCTTAAAAGGCTCTTAGTGGTCACTTTTACCTACTAACGGCTTACTACAACTTTTTTTTATCTTATGGTGTCACCCCAGGTCTATTCCCCAAACTGTCCCTGCTTTCATCCTTCTCAGTGCCCCCTCCCTTATGGACTGGCTTCTGTTATTCATTACAGTCACTGTTTAGGGCCTTTCCGAACATTTGCTTTCATTTTCTACTTAATATTGCTTATTGTATACCGTAGTCCAGCCAACTGTATCATACTAACAAGGCTCACCCTTTTGTTATCTGCAATCTTCATTATGTTATGTAGCCTGATAAAAGGTAAATGCATTGCATTTCTTTAGTTTGAGAGTTGTGTTTAGCGTATTCGTATGGAATCTAGTCATGGGAATCCTGGTTTCAGTTTGGGATCCCACTGAATCCCATAACATTCTGTAGGATCTGGTTTTGGGCAAACCCTAAGGACCCTAAGAGACTAATCGCTTCTTCTTTGGGGCGACTAATCTACCCGAACGGCTTCCCCCTGTCTTCCGCCTGCTATAATGCAAAAACACCTGCGGCATGGCACTCGCGGCACTCTGTTTTGTGAAGTCACTGACTTTGGAAATCGAAACTCCACAAGTGCATTGGCGCTAGCGTTTTGTCATTATAGCAGGCGGCAGGCACGGGGAAGGCAGTTTGGGAGATTGTTGCCCCACAGAAGAGGCGATTTGTCGTCAGGTGACTAAATCTCCCCGAATCTGCCCGTGTGCTAGCTCCCTAAGGGTTTTGATTAGCTATTTGGTAGCCCCTATGTGCACTGGCTGCCTACTGGATACTCTGTTTGGCAGTACAATTGTTTTCTTTGAAACCAAAACTTGCATCCAAACCAGGAATTGAGAAATAAGCACCTGCTTTGAGGCCACTGGGAGCAACAACCAAGGGGTTGGTGAGCAACATGTTGCTCATGAGCCACTGGTTGGGGATCACTAGTCTATAGTATCCATATTTACAAGAGCAATGCTGTTATAATGTAAATGTATTGTTTGATATTGCAGTATAGCTTTTATTCACATGCTCAGCTTCTTGATGCGTTTGACAGGGAGCAACTGATGCCTTATCCATGCTAAAGACTGGGCCCCATAAATCTATATTGAAACTACTTATCAGTCAGTGCCATACTGGGCAGCTTATAACTCCTGGGCCCAGCAGTTGTGGGGTGTGCTTAGTTACACCTCTACCTTGCTTATAATGTATTCATAGTCGTGTGCATGAGATCATCAGACAGTAAAGGAATAGTTCACTTTCCACATATTTTTAATAGTTACCAGAAGTAACTTTTTTCAATCAATTTTTATTTCAGTTTTCACCTTGCCATGTGTCCATGGAGCAGCTCTGTTTAGAGGAGCTCAGCTTTACTAGAAGCTGGTGAAACGGCTGATGCAATAGATATATTAGATAGCTTTAGGAAGTGGTTGGATGGTGTTTAGCAAGTGAGGCAATACAGGGTTATGGAAGATAGCTCATAGTACAAGTTGATCCAGGGACTGGTCCCACTGCCATCTTAGAATCAGGAAGGAGTTTTCCCCCTCCGAGGCAAATTGGAGAGGCTTTTTTGCCTTCCTCTGGATCAACTCCCTGCAATATGCATTCATTGAAAAAAAAACCCTTTAAAAACAACTGACCCTTAAATGCAGAGAAACAAATCGGAACTCCCGGTCACCATCCTCCGGCTGTTCATATTGTCTCTTCCTCAAAATGAGGCCTGTGGGAGCATGCAACATTGGACTAAGTCAGGAATCGGCTTCAACTGCGCATGACCAAATCAGACCAGAAGATGGCTTCACTGTGTTTCTCTGCATTTAAAAAATGATTGTATCTCCAGCATATCCCCACTGTTTTTGAACCAATGTGAGTGTGGTTGGACAGCATGCCGCCCTCTAAAATCCTTCCGCCCTAGGCCCGGGCCTAGGTGGCCTTTCCACAAATCTGGGCCTGAGTGTTTCTGTAAATGTGCTAGCAATTAAGGGGCAAATCATTGAGTGACTTTATTCACAAATGTGCTTTTGATGAAATTTGAAATCTGATAAATGAGCCTGTAAGTTTGCGCTAAGGACTCCTACAGAACTGTGCTGCATATTTTTCCCTAAGGAAATAGCTTTTAAGTTAGGATTCATTGGGGGCACCTGCCATATTGCCAGCCCCCTAGTGGATTGTGCTTATCTTCATTTAATGGAGACCATAATGTAACAAGCAGTTAGAAACCCTTCAGTCATTTCAGCTGGTGATCTTCACTCTTCTAAAATACTCTTCTATTTATGTAATCTACTGGGATACTTTCTGCTGACTGTTGCCCTGGGATTTTATTCTCGATAACCTAATTATAAGGCATATACTCTGTATAAAAAAGTATTATGTAGTCATGGAAAGCTAATTAAGTTTTGTAAATGATAATATCACTGTTTTACTTGCACAGGGAAGTTAGTCACATGGTCCCTCCTTTCTGTCACAAAGCAACAGTTCTTTAATGCTTTATGGTTAAAGTTCTAACAGTGATTCAGGATCCTATACACCTATTGTTTTCATCAACACTGCGGGGTTTGTAAACTGATTAAAAATCAGAATGATAACATAAGTTAGATGCATTAGTGGATGCATTTATCAATATCTTATTTTTTTGTCTTATTCTTTTGCAGGATTTGCGTTCCAAAGCTTTGGGGAAGCTTATGAAACTAAGCCTCTGGCCTGTGTATTGGTGGAAGAGATTGGGGGAGGAGGTAGTTCTATCCCTCGCACGATCCGTCAGACACCAGTTGAACTACATCTGATAGATCCTTTGAACCTAATTCCTGAAGCTCCTATAACTTCCAGTCCTGAAACTTTGCACTTACATGTGACTGGTGAGTGGCAGAATATATTATATGGATAATTCACAATGTAAAACGTTTATTAATCAATGTAAAATCATTATTATAAAGATGAATGGCAGTTGTGTTTTGCTAAACTGTCCGTTATTATTATTATTATTGATTATTATTATTATTATTAGAGAGAAAATAATAATTCATCCATTATATTAATACTCTGGTTTGGTGAAGGATATTAGAGTAGCCGAAATAACTGCACTTTGATTCTCAATGGTACCTCCTATTTTTATTAATATTAATCTTTATATAGTGCCAGAAGTGCTTACAGAGATTATATAGCATTCACTTTAGTCTCTGTCCCAGTGGAGCAATCTAAGGTCGCTATCATATTCACAGACATTATTAGACACCTAATTGAATATGTTCACTATTTCATTTGTAAGGTTTTAACACTTTTTATTTGCAGACACAAACTGCAATGTTTTAAAAATATGGAAAAGGGCACTATATACTTAAATATATATTCCAGTTTGGTAAGATTATGTAATATGCCACTAAATATGATGTAAACTATCTGTTGCTTAAGTATTCATTTTCAGGATATAGTCAATGAGCTCTGTCAATGTGGGAGTCAAAATTACAGATATATATTTGTTTCATATAAAACACTAGATTTGCTAGTAAACCAACTAAAGAGTTTTAGGGGTATATTTATCAAAGAGTGAAGTTAGAGATCATCACAGTCCGCTAGAGTGAAATTCCCGCCTCTCTCCATTCATTTCTATGGGATTTTTTTTTTTTGGCGTGTTTATTAAATGGTGAACTTTCACTTTCACCCTTTGATAAATACTACTTTAAAAATCCCATAGAAATTAATGGAGAGAGGCGGAATTTCACTCTAGTGGACTGTGGTGATCTCTAACTTCACTCTTTGATAAATGTTAAATATGTAGTCATATTTTTGCCCTGCTTGTGTCTCTTTTGCTTTTCAACTAGACCCTTCTGGAAAGTTACTCTCTCCAAGGCTCTCATCATGTGAAGTGACATATCTGTTGCCCCAGGAGGTTCCACTGGCTTGGGTATGCTCACTTACAGAGGAGAAACGTAGCCCACGGGCTCTTGGGCATCCTTGGTATAGCTTATCTGTGAAGGATGACGCAAGTGGAAACACTGTGAGTGCAGTGCTTGGTCCACAGGGGGAAGAAGATGACCAGCTGACAGGTATTGGCTCATGAGATTAAACTTAGGGTTTTACCTAAAGTCTTCTTGGTCATTGCATATAATATACTAAAGCCTTATCATAATGTGCTCCTTTTCTGACAACTTTACTTTTTCCAGGTCCATGACCTTATTTCCATTGCCATTTTAAGTCCCATTCCTTTCTGAAGGATCCCAGTGCAGTCAGTCTGCCTTTCCACATCTGGAATTGCTTGTTATAAGTGTCAAATGGATGGTTTATCAAAAACCTGGATCAGGGGTGATCCTGGGGCTGCTGGCATCTGAGGCTGCAGCCCCAATGCCGCTTGGCTCTTAAAACATCATTGTTGGAACGGGTCAAACGTGGGGCCGCATCGCTAGTGCACTAGAGCTCTCTGTGGAGCTGAATATGTTAAAATCCAGAAATTCAGCTCTTAAAATTAGAAGAGGTGGCATTTTGCTGCCCCTTGTAACTGGATGCTCTCTGCCGCTTGAGGCAAGGTTCTTGCATTGCCTCATGGCAGGAGCAGCCCTGACCAAGAGCACATAGGGGTGCAAGATACAGAGTACAGTGCTGGTGGAAGTATGGCAGGAAGCAAGTGCAGGGTTTTGTTGTAGCCTGTTACCACCAGTGGTCCCTTACTTGCACATCTGAATAATAGGCAACGGTCACCTATGTGCCAAAAGCAGGTAGTGCTTTATTCATAGGGCAATCACAGGTCTCTACACTCTATGAACCCCCCCCTCAGTGATATAATCACTTACCTGATACCCCAGGCCAGCGCTCCTGTACTTTTGCAAGATCTTATTGTCAACATATTTTTGGCTTCTTTCATCTTCTCTTTGTTACAGTCCAGATGTTCATGCACAAGAAAGTGAAAAGCAGAATTTAGAAGCAAATCACTGGCATGCACAATTGTCCAGGGCCAAAGAGAAGACCAAAAATGTGGAAGAAGATGTGCCTTTATAGAAATACATAGTTCCCTTATAGCAGGAGTGCCCATACTTTACTAATGCAGGGTCTACTTTTAGTTATGATGTTGTCCCATTATGATCCACATTTAAAAAAGCATTGTTAGCATTCTGTTTCATGGAGAATATTATTTCAATATTATATTGATTTTTGAGAAAATGTATATTGCTATATTTAACAAAAAAACATTTCTTATGTAAATTTAACATAATAAATATCTGAATGAAAAGCATGAAACAGGAGGGTGATTTAGACAACCAGTTTGTTGTTGACAGTGTTTTGAGATCTACTGATCACCAGCTAAAGTTCTTCTGGTAGATCCCGATCTACTTTTTGGGCACCCCTGCCCTATAGAAATACCTTGGGCCAGTTTTCAGCAAACAGTATTATAATTTTCCTTTAAATGTATTGCTAGCCAATACGATAAATGCTATGGTATTGGGTTAGGTAATAAGCTGGGACATTAGCAGTAGGGAAAGATCAACCTGTCCTGATTCATCTTGGATCGCTAGGTATCAGAGCACCTCACTGTGAACTGGATAAGTGTTCTCTGTTACTAGGAATAATGTTAAAAGATGTGTGTTTTTTAAAGAATTCCTATTACACAGGAAAAGCATAGGATAAACTATTTAAAAGTCAACCAACCCTTTAACCTTAACCTTGTGGTCTTCTCAAAGAGCAGAGTTATAGTTCATCTCTGCAAATTTGCTCCGCTTGCTACAGTCTAACACAGCTCCCTTCACTGCCATTGTAAATTTGTAATCTTCCTTGCTAATCTTTTTTTCAGTTTTTCTTGCTGTGTATTCCACATCAGCAACCCTGTATGCCCGTCTTGGTGACCCACTTTATGTGCCTTGTGGTTTCTGGCGAGGCCAACAATCTCGTTCTGCAATTGAGTGGCGGCATCGTGCTCTTGGAGATGGAAAAGTGCTGTATGCTTATGATGGCAGACTGGACCGAATTGAAGAAATATTCCCAGGCTATGAGATGAACTTCTCCACTTTGCAGTCTCAAGGGAATGCATCACTCTTAGTGGATAAAGTGGCTGTCTCAGACCATGGCACCTTCCTCTGCACAATATACTTGCCCTATATAAGGGCACAAAGGGATATGCAGCTGGAAGTCACAGGTAATGCGTGTAGGGGTAAGGAATGCCAAGAGCAGGACAGGAAACTATATTAGAGCAATACAGTAAATAAGTTGAAGATAAAAGAAGACATGTCCTATGCAGGGCCCATTCCCATTCCCAACTGGCTTACCTTGCCCATAGTGCTTGTGGCTAGCCTAACAGTGAGACGGTGTTTGCCTAGACAAGGCTTGAACTGCAAGCTGAGACTTTCATAGAAGCTTGGAAAAATACAGCAAATGGAAACAAACGCATACTCGTAGCTCTAAATATTACCGTAAAACAAATACTGATATTATATATTGTCATCTCAACTGATGTGCATGCTGTGAGACTCCCTTTGTTCTGAAATTAAAGAAATCTTTATCAAATAATTAGGAGAGAATGGCATATAACCAGCAAATGAGAGTAGCGAAGATGAGCTTCATGATGGTGGTGATATTAAGCAGCAGAGAGAGAATAACATTTATACTTAAAGGGAATGTTGACCCAAAAAATGTTTTGCAATAAAAGGAAACATAGTTCTAATCAATGTTGCAATATAAAATTTTACACATTTTCTATTAAGTTATATGTATATGTATTGTTCTTGAAAGCATTGTTTGTCCCTTTCTACTCTCTGCCCTGGTGGCTCAGACTGTTGTCACAATGTGCTGTGATTGGCCATTTGGTAGCCCCCTATGTGGACTGGCAGCCTACGGGAGCCTCTGTTAGGCAGTACATATGGTTATGCAACCAACACTTGTCTCCAAACCTGGTACTTAATTATAAATCAATGGCAACATCCAAGGGGTTGGAGAGCAACGTGTTGCTCACGAGCCACTGGTTGGGGAACACTGTGTTAAGGTATTGAAAACATTGGAAGCTGGGGAACTAAGCTTTTTTCAACATTGTTTAAAAAAGTAACAGCCAAGAGTTAAGTAAATGCTGCTTTCAATAACAATAACTTTTAAAACACTGAACATTTTTACTATTTTTTACTGGAAAGTTGCTTAGAATTATGTTTTTTTTTATTAGCCAATTTTTTATTTTGGGATTGACGGGGTAATTTATAAACATCGGGCAAATTTGCACCTGGGCAGTAACTCATGGCAATCAATAAGATGACTGTTTCCAGGGTTCAACCTGCAGCTGGCTGAAAAAAGTTAATCACTGATGATTGCTATGGATTACTGATCAGTGGCAAATTTAGCCTGTGTTTATATATGAGCCCAACAGTTTCCATTTTCTGCCTATCATTTGGTAATATTTTCCTTTCTTAACTCTCTCCAGCCCTGCCTACAGTCACTTTCCTGCCTGACCCTCTCTTTGCTCAACCTAATGGAGAAATTACTCTCTCCTGTGAGGCTTCTCATTTTCACCCACTGGAAATCTCAGTAGAACTCCTAGTACGTCTTCCGGGGGCTTCCCAGTTCTCTGTCCTTCCTGGCGTATCCCTGTCCACTCACACACTTAACAAGGATGGCACCTTCAGCCTTACAGCAAGCCTGAGCATCATCGCCAGCCCTGAACATCATGGAGCTCGTTACTTCTGCAGAGTCCGCCACATCAGTGTCCCAGAAGGAGTAACACGTTCAAATACCCTCCACGTTGCAGGTAAGAAACCTTAAGGGCTACAGCACATCTGGAGTTTTTCTACAACCTTATTTCAGCCAGAGAAAGAACATCCCCCAGATACCACTGTTACCTTCCATTCACTCAAATGGGGAACAAATCACAACATAAGTACTGGCAATTTCCCAGCCCAGAGATGCTTACTACAGAGTTTACAGACTGCCAGCACCATTTATGTAATTGTTTCAAAAGTGAAATGGAGGAGTCAAGTGCTGATTTGGCCACTTCTTCTTCATTGTCTCAAAATTACAAGAGGAGAATGTGACCCCTGTTCCATCAGCCTGAAGGGATTAAGGCCTTAGTGGGGCCTAAAACAATTTAAGGGATACTGTCATGTAATTTTTTCGCCAAAAATCATCAGTTAATAGTGCTGCTCCAGCAGAATACTGCATTGAAATCCATTTCTCAAAAGAGCAAACAGATTTTTTTATTTTTAATTTTGAAATCTGACATGGAGCTAGCCATATTTTCAGTTTCCCAGTTGTCCCCATTCATGTGCCTTGTGCTGTGATGAACTTCACTCATTCTTTACAGCTGTACTGCAAGTTGGAGTAATATCACCCACCTCCCTTTTCCCCCAGCAGCCTAACAACAGAACACTGGGAAGGTAACCAGATAGCAGCTCCCTAACACAAGGTAACAGCTGCCTGGTAGATCTAAGAACAACACTCAATAGTAAAATCCAGGTCCCACTGAGAAACATTCAGTTACATTTACTAGGAGAAACAACAGCCTGCCAGAAAGCAGTTCCATCCTAAAGTGCTGGCTCTTTCTGAAAGCACATGACCAGAGATGGTGCCTACACACCAATATTACAACTAAAAAATATACAATTGCTGGTTCAGGAATGAAATGTTATATTGTAGAGTGAATTATTTGCAGTGTAATTTAGAAATAAAAACGACATCATAAAAATCATGACAGAATCCCTTTAAGGAAATAGTGATTAGCATTAGGTTTTTGTTTTGTTTATCCCTGTTGGGGCATGAAATCTGTGCAAATAGTACTTACATTTTTAGTTTTTTTTTTTTTTTTTTTTTGCAATAACCAGAGTTATGGAGGCTTATTTATTAAAGGTAAAATGTTTGTGGTTTTAGAAGTTTTTGAAATCACAACTAAATTCACAAACTCTAAAACCACGATTGTCATTTAATTTATTAAAAGATCCAAAGTATGAACGACAAATAAATGCTGAGCAATGCACTAAGAATTACGAAAACCACAAAAACCTCTGAAAATTCATGTTTTTCAGGCAATTCGCAGGGGGAAAAAAACTAAAATTCTCTCTAAAAATCTCTCTAAAAAAAAAAAAACCTTTAAAAAAAAAAAATGGTCCGGTAGAATCAGTGCAGCTCCCATTGCAAAACTTTCACTTAACGAATTTTTGTATTAAAGGTTTTTGTGGTTATTTTTCACATGATGAATCTTGATGGTTCCTAATGTAATCAGCACTGGCTCCTTGGTAATGTATAAAGCTGCCACTGTAGCATTGTCAAGAGGAATTACAGTCTTTTTTGAACTACACGCAGGGTCGGACTGGGGGGCCCACCGGGACTGCTGTCCAGGGCCCCCCTGCCACCTCCTTCCCTGCTTCCCCGCAGCTACCTTTCTGTGAAAACTCACTCTACGCGCATGCGCGAATGCCGCTCCTCCACTGTGACGTGCGCTCGGCTCACCTGTGCGAATGTCACCCTGCGCATGCGCAAACCACCAACTGGCGCTCGGCACACAGCACCGAAAAATATATTTTTTTGTAGAACTTATCGTTGGGAGATGGGTTCTGGCCCAGCGGGGGCCCATGAGGGTCGGGGCCCACCGTTTTTTTACTGGTAGCCTGACGGGCCAGTCTGACACTGACTACACGTCTCTGATACACTGAACTGCAATATGTTTAAAGAAAGTAAAATTTGCCCTCCTTTCCAACTGAATGGTTATACAAGAATGGTAACCATGAATTCAAAGATATGAGAAAGAAACAAGGGAAGACTGTATAATGAGAAGGAAAAGTTATGATTCAGGGCAAAAGAGAGAGCGATAAAATACAATATATAAATAGACAATCTTTATACTTACCTTTCACACCAGGGTAGAACTTAAGGAGGCATTGTTTAGGTTTAGGTTTCATTTTTGATTTTGATTTTTACTTTGACCACGATGTTGATGATTCATTACTGGAAAAGTTGACAAACACACTGTAACAAATCACTATGTTACAATAAGTTATACAACGGTATAATTGGAAGTCGGACGCATGTAAAATACAGTCCCCAATACCCTCCTCCCTCCTTTCCCAATTCCCTTATCCCCCTTTCCCCTCCTTGCCCCTTTACCCTTATTGATGTAATTTACACATTAACATGTTATATCAGCATTTATATAAAACACTTTGTAATGTACACAACTTTTTTCAATAAAAAGTTTAAAAGCAAAAAAAAAGAAAAAAAAGAAACTAAAATTACAGCTCCATGATCTGCTCTGTAGAGAAAAAAACTCCCCTGGGTCATGCTCTGCTTTTTGACCAGACTGCCAAACAAGTGGATCTCTTTCTGATCTGGTCATCCACCCCATTGTTATACTAAGACCTGCCAGTCGTAGACAGCAACAGAACATTGATTTGCTCTTTGCCTGCTCCAAAGGTTGTTGGTGGCGCATTGTTGTTTATCAACTAATAAACTGAAATCGTTTTGTATTCTTAATGCAAATATCTAATTCTCTGCTGTTTTTTACTATACCTGAGTGAACTTTTTGTCTTTTATTACAAAGAGGAGTATAATAAAATGTGAATAAGGGTCTCCAATAGGTATAGTTGTTAGGGAAGTGGCCTAGGTGCACCGTCCTGAGCCCACAGCATAGGGAGTGGACAGACCGAGAAATACAATAGAGCAGGCACTCAGAAAAGGCAATATTCCACCAAGTTGTTGAAACAGTGTAAAAAAGATTTATTGTGTCCACCGTTTTTTTACACTGTTTCAACAACTTGGTGGAAGATTGCCTTTACGAAGTGACAGCTCCATTTTATTTCTCGGCTTTGTTATTACAAAGACCCATGCTTGTTCACTGATGCCTTGGGATGGTGATTGAAGGATTCTTGTATGTTAAGGGCTTGAGTTTTTTTATAATATATAATATTCCAAACATGAGGTTATTATCGTATGCATGTGGTTGTTCTCATCATACATTTCAAGCCCTGTGTATGTGTGATTGATTCTTTCTGTGTAGGTGTGGCAGGATTATCTCTTGAAGATGGGATGTACCTGTTTGCGGTGGCGTTAGCTCTATATGGATCCCTTACCTTTCTGCACAGGAAATGTGAGTATGCCAGATAAACAGGAAGGTGCTGAAACAAGAAATACCTGACGAATAAGGGAGTAAAATTGATGATGAAAATAACAAAGAAAATGAATACTGTATTGTGTGTACAGTGCTGTAAATGAAAAGGGTATACAATAGTTGTATTGTTACCCCACTAGTCCATTAGGATCTGTTGTTACTAATTTTCATGGGAAAGAAAAGGTAGGTCATATCTGACTGTGAAGCACCAAGAGAAATCATTGTTTTGCTGCACCCTGAGTCTCCTAATTCCAGGAACCAGTTGGTGCAAAACACTGCAGCCAAACGTGACACCATCTGTATTTTAATAATCCAAGCTTTGCACTTACTGCTTGCATGGCAATAGACATTATATTTGGTGAACTGTACTTCTGTTAGCCTTCTTGCCCATGACAGTGATTAGCCTAAAGAGTAAAAAGAATGTCATATGATATGATTCTGACACCATGTGAGTCCGTTTCTGTGCGCAGTGTTGCAGAAGGAGACTGCATAGTCGATCATGGTGTAAGATAAAGTGCCAGTTTACTGCCAACAAATTAACCACTTACTGGTTTTATTAACATAATCCATCATGAATAAATCAAAAAGGGCAACACCAATACCACCCAGTCTTATATGGTCCTTATTGTTTGATGCTGGGCAAATTTGTCCCAGCAGGGTATTCCAAAGGAACCAATTTTATTTTGTTACTCTACCTGTAGGAAACATATCAGAATATAGCATATCGGTTAACATGGATTATTATACCTGAACAGTGTTCGTATATTATCCCCACTGGTAAAATCACAGATATCACCATGCATGCACATGACTAACACATTCCCCTATATGTAATAAAAGCCACATAGTTTTTCCAGAGGGAGTACCCATGGCAACCAATTAGATGTTTGCTTTTAAGCAGGAGTCCAGTAAATGCTACCTGCTGATTGGTTGCTGTAGGTCAGTGGTCCCAGTAGCTCATGAGCAACATGTTGCTCTCCAATCCCTTGGATGTTGCTCTCAGTGGCCTCAAAGCAGGTGCTTATTTTTGAGTTCCAGGCTTGGAGGCCTGGAGGAGAAGTTTTGGTTGCATAAAAACCAGGTGTACTGTCAAACAGAACCTCAATATAGGTTGACAATCCACATAGGGGCTACCAAATGGCCAATGACAGCACTTATTTGGCAGCCCAAGAACATTTTCATGCTAGTGTTGCTCCCCAACTCCTTTTACTTCTGAATGTTGCTCACAGGTTCAAAAGGTTGGGGATCCCTGCTGTAGGTAATAAGACCTATTGAATACTTTGCACTTTACATAACAAAACCTCCAAGGTATAATTGGGCCACTTTCTGCAGAGATATACTAGTATTTTGTTCTATATAATCAATTTCTGTCTCATTCTCTTTTGTTTGTTACTTCATTTTCAGTTAAGCTGGTTATCGGTACCCACGAGAGTAAAAAGGTAAATGCCTTGCTTTCATTACGCTTATGTGTTGGTCCAGCTCTGGATTTTAAAATGTTACAAGGAGAAATAACCCCCTTTAATTGAAACCCCCCATCCCCTTCCCTCCATTGGCCCCCTTTCCTGCTTTTTCCCTCCATAGTACCTTAAAAAAAGTGTCCCTGGCATTAATGTTGGCATATTCATGCAGAGTAGTGCAGTGGAGCTCTTGGGCGCCATCTTCATTATATTCAGAGTCCTTGCGGAAGTGCCCCGGAGTTTATCTGATACTGAAGATAGCGCCAAAGAGCTTCGCTGCGCTACTCTGTAGGGGATTGGGAGACACTTTTTCAAGTAAGGTGCTATGGAGGGATAGAGCGGGGATGGCAATGGAGGAAATGGGATGGGGAGTTTTGATAAATGGGGGTTTAGTTCTCCTTTAAGGTGGTTAAATATTTTCTTTGTTCAAATGGAATATTGAGTATGTTAATGTATGAGAGAAGCAGGATCTAAGAATTAGAAACAAGAGAATGCCAATGAATGAGGGCTGCAGGGACACAACATCACAGATAAATAGACTTTGGATGCGTGCAGCATCTGTTAATCGATAAGGGACATATACTGTAAGGGAATGTTATATGTTTCACTAGTGCAAAAAACCTGTACAAAGCGAGCAGTGCTAAACATTCGCAAAGACATCATTTTAAATAACACTTGTGATTTTTAATTACATTCCCCCATAGTCTGCCAAGGGTCAGCTAACCTCCCAAGATACCAGGCAATGTCTTGTTAGACCCAATCATTTCCCATCATCTCTATTATTTTTACCACAGAGCAATGTCACACCAGTACCATTTAGTACATTGTGGGATAATAGTAATAAAGGTTGCAAAACGTTGTAACCCATATAACCTACTGGTCACCTGTTTAAAATCAACATGATTGGTTACTATGGGTCAGTAGACCCATTGCAAACTATTTGACTTGTGTATTACCCAATTTATATCTAAAGGTTCTTGTGCTGTGGATGTCTGTTCTCCAGTGGGCCCTGCCAAACACTAAATCTGCCACATTGTGATGAATAAATTCTGTCTGAATATGTGGGACACCGTATTACTAAGAGTATACAAAATGGAGGGATAGTTAGTTTAGATGAAGTTTGCTGGCAAATAAGAAATTGGTATTTAAGTATAACCAGGACACATTTCCATAAAGAATATTGGGTCTATTTCTGTTTAATTCATACTGAAATGTTTTCCACTTTTAATTTAGGATGAATAAATCACGCAACAGAAGACAAGAAGAGTGTGTGTGCAAGTGACCCCTAGCATTGTACATGTATGTGTAAGTGACCCATAGAGGGTTATTTACTAAACTCCAAATGCAAAAATCATGAAAAATTCGTGATTTTTTTAAAAAAAATCAAACATTTAAAATTTTACTACAAGCCCTATTTATTGGGGTCATGGACAGGTTTTTTTATTGCCTCTTTATGTTGCTTAATGCTAATCTTGCATATTGCCATGTGATTGTGCCTGTTGTACAAGTGCTTTTTCTTCTTGTTCTGTGTATGGTGAATTTATGGGCGCAGAAAATTTCTAAAAATGATCAGGGTAGCTATTTAAAGTATTTTACTGAAAATGGAAAGAATCATAGAAAGAATAGATCCATTCAAAGCCACAAGACCATTTTATCTAAGATGAAAATGTAGTGTTTGTATATGTAAGGCCAGGGCCACACTAGCTTATAATAGCTAAATGACTTAGAACTGCAAATAGGCTTTATTTTTTTTATGGGGAAGGTGATATGAAGTACAAATTCAATGTATTATGGGTTTCTTATCATCAGAGGTTGCCTGTTTCTATAGTACAGAATCTGCAGTATGATGCCTATTATAACTTTGTTTTCAGTTCAGGCACATGACCAAATGTTGGACCACAAAATTAAGGCTTAATAACTTTGACTTTTCCTGCCCTGATCTATGTTTCGTTGTCTCTCCATTGTGGTGCTGGCTGAGATTACCTATGGGGCCAAAAAGATATCCAACACGTCTGGTTGGATCTCAGATATTGATCAGGGTGGTTGCAAAATCCAATGTCTTGATGTTGCCCTCCTCCAAAGAGCCTGCACAGGTCCCCCTCTAATCTGACCAAATTATTGTGTTACCTTGATATTGTATCAACCCCAAGGCATATGAGATTAGTGAAAAACAGGTCAGGTAAAGTGTTGTGTACTGTGTTAGCCGGATGAAGTTGAAGGGTAAAACTTCTGATATGAAGCATAACAAAAGGAGTGAACAGGTGATACCTTTATTGGCTTTCAGAACATTTCAGTTCCTTCTTGAAAGCTGATTACAAAGAAGCTATGCTGGCTCTGACATATATATATATGCAGCATTTTGTACACATATGCATGATATGGATTGTACGCTGAGACAGACATATGGGGAGGTGGGTTATACAAAGGGGTCCAGATAAGGAACTAATTTGATCTAAGATGTGAAGTAGATTGCAGTTTAAAGTCGTAGTTAGTTCTCTCCACAGATATTTGTTTTTTTGGGATAGTTTCTAGTTAGCCATTAATCCATGCAGTAACGGAACTATGGGGAGGCGGGCCCGGGTGCAGACCGTGCAGCCGCCTGCCCACCCCGCTGGAAGCAGTTTTTTGTGCACGGAAGCAGTTTTTTCAGTGTTTTCACGCTCCGAGGACTGCCGGTGGGCTCGCAGGGGGTGCGGACCCTGGTGCAATTGCACCCCTGCTCCCCCGGTAGTTCCGCCACTGAATCCATGGCCTAAATTCCGTCTGGTCTCCAGACTTTTAAAAGTTTGCATAAGCTTGTGTTCCCACACTTTTTGTTCATTTTTATTTTTTTAAATTGCCTTTGACAACTGCAATTTTGAAGTCGTACAGATTGTGTTTGGGGCTGTTAAAATACTCACCTACTAGCCAGGTGGAAACCCTAGTGGTACCTGATTAGTCTCTCTTTTTTGTTTGTATTTTAGCAGTTGGTTCCTGGTGACCTTGGTGGCTCTCTGTATGTTGTGGTCTACAATTTACTGTATATCCTCTGTTAATAAAGTCTTTCCTTTGGGTTCGACGGTGTTTGTCCCTTTCTGAAGTGTCAGAGAAGATTTAGTTGTAGTGCAGGGCATGAAAAAACAGATATTTTTATATAAAAACAAATATTTTTATATAAAATTTTCCTTTTTCGCAATAGTTCCCCTTTAACATGAAGAACAAAAAGACATCACTTTATCTGTATGGGGTATATATATTTGGGGATTAATACTTACAAAATAGTCATAAACTCAGCTGTTAGGTGCTGCCCTGCAACTGTGACGGCCCCATAAGAAAGAATAAAACAGCAACATGTTAATATGTATCTTTTATCAACTAAAATTAGTCTTTGTGGTTCTAGCCTAATGTGGGAAATCTTTTTAATTTGTTTTGTGTTTCATTTAAAAAACAAAATCTTTAACCTTTAAGGGCAATGAAAGGGACACTTAAATGCGTATTTTGCTAATTTGTGAAGTTTTCAGATTTTTTTCAAATGTGAAAATGCTTAACATTTTACCAAACATGAATATTTGCTTATTTATTGAAAAGTCTTCAATCTCTCGTATCAACATGTATTTTCAGGTGTTTTCTTTCCTGCAGGAGAGATGATTTTTCCATGGCTGACAAAGTGTCCCATCTGTCATTGCCCTTATGCTATTTAAATGATTGTTTTGGATACACAGTGGTTGATTTAAAATGTTTTTTTAAAGGCTGTGTAATAAATAAAGTTTCAAAATGCTAGGGATGCACCGAATCCAGGATTCGGTTTGGGATTCGGCCAGTATTCGGCCTTTTTCTGCAGGATTCGGATTCGGCCGAATCCTTCTGCCCGGCCGAACCGAATCCGAATCCTAATTTGCATATGCAAATTAGGGGCGGGGAGGGAAATTGCATGACTTTTTGTCAGAAAACAAGGAAGTAAAAAATGTTTTCCCCTTCCCACCGCTAATTTGCATATGCAAATTAGGGTTCCGATTCGGTTCGGTATTCGGCCGAATCCAAAAAAGTGGATTCGGTGCATCCCTAGTTTGTACTTTAATCTGCTGCCCCATTCTTTCATTTACTGTTACAGTTTCTTTCTGTGCTATTACAATTTGTGCCAATCTAGAAAGAGAGAGAGAGAGAGATTCATAGGCAGAGCAGGATATTATTTACTGGTGCTGGTAATTGATAAGAAATTAGCCGATGCTGGACCCCCTCTAAGAGTGCAATCCCTATAAAAACATGCATAGTGAAATACTGGAACTTTAAATGAATCAGATGAAGAAAAGTTTGGTGTGACCATACCAGGGATGACCTTAACCTATTGCCAGATTAACTTTATTGTAACACATGAATATGCAATACCTGTTTTCTTGTCATATTGGAAAATCTACTTATTTTAATAAGGGCTAGGTACAAATACAGGAGTGCTAAGAGTCACAAAATTGCAGCCCATACACAGTACACTTTCAATTAGGTTTTCTATATCTGACACAAGACCCAGGTCACAGTGCTTACACACACAAGAGGTCTGTCAATAAGCAGGTAGTAACTGCACGGCTTCCTAGTGCTCTGGGTTGCACATTCTGAGTGATGAGCAAGCTAGGCTTGTATATCAGAGCAATATGATGTGCAAAGTACAAAAAAAGTGGTTTGTTTGTAAATGCGCATGACATCTTAGTATTCTTTGATATACTGCCATGGGTAAATATGGAATAAAAATAGATCTCAATGCTCATTGATAAGCACAACATTCCCCTGCTAATTTATACATAAGTAGTGCTCAGCTTGTTTATTTGTATGCAAAAGGTTTTTATTGTTTTCAAATTAAACAAACAGGAATTTAACAAAAGATCAAAGCTGTAGAATGAGGCACACCAATACAACTTGTTTCGACTGAATGCTGAAGACTGAATTATAAATCTGAATCTTAAATTGGTGATGCCACTTGCCACTGTTTAACACGGTAAAACAAATTCATTAAAACCAAATCAAACAACCTAGGTATCGAATAACACTCAGTGAATATATTATATTAATATATATTAAGGATGTTAAATGGTGCAATCCTACAACAAGGAATGAAAACTGAAATATGTTGGCATGCCAGATGAACCACTAAAGGAGAGATTACAACTGTAACAACCCCAAAGTAAGTGATTTGAAGCTAGAATCAATTTGATCCCAGAATAATGATCAAGTTTCAGTAAATATTTGTGATTCTGATGATTTAATCCTTATTGCTTCTTGCCAACAGAGTTTATTTAGCAGGGACATAATGTCTGCTAGTGAAGGAGTGAATTCAGACAGCCAGGCCTGGATTTGTGGAAAGGCCACCTAGGCCCCGGCCTAGGGCAGCAGGATTTTAAGGGGGTGGCATGCTGCCCAACCACACCCACATTGGTTCAAAAACGTGTTTTTGAACCAATGTGGGTGTGGTTGGGCAGCCACTGGAACAAGGACCTTTACCAAATTTTCAGCTGTATGCTACAGTCAGGCACAGCCTAGGGTGGTGGACTTCTCTACCACGAGTATGGCATGGCAGACTATGGAACCTTCCTGTACAGGACATCATAATGTCAGATGCAAACCTTTGGGAGGTGGGGGCCTCTTGGCCTCTTGGCCATCTCTGCCAAGGGAGATGGTCAGATCAAGAGTCCAGTCTGCATATCAATACATTAGAAATCAATGATCTCACACACTGGCAGCGCCTGCTGCGCAACAGACAAATAAGAATACAATCAGACAACGGCACAACCATGGCATATCACAATAGCCAGAGGGGCACAAGGAGTGCTTCTGCTCTAAATGAAGTAACCAGAATCATGACTTGGGCAGCAAGCAACAACAGTCACATATCCTCGATCTTCATCCCGGGGTTCAAAATTGGCAAGCAGACTACCTCAGCAGACATACACTAGATCCAGGGGAATGGTGTCTAAATCCAGACATCTCACACGCAATAATGGCTAAATAGGGAACTCCATTGATGGACATGATGGCGTCTCGCCTCAACACACAACTTCCCAGATTTTATGTGAAAGTCAAAGACCCAAAAGCGGAGCATGTGGTGCTCTATTGAGTCCATGGTACTGCCAGCTGGCCTACATCTTCCTGCCCATCCCTCTCATCCCCAGGGTAATTCAAAAGATCAGGTCAGAATAAATACCCACAATCATGATAGCACCATGGTGGCCCAGGAGTGCATGGTTTGCAGACCTTATACAACTATCACAAGAAGAACCAAGGATTCTACCAATGATTCCAGACTTATTAACTCAAGGCCCAACATTGGCAGAGAACATACACAAGCTAAAATGAACTGTGGGGCTCTTGAATCCCAGCTCTGGCGTGACAAGGGATTCTCATTAATGGTAATGGTGACCTTCTTACAACCCACATACCTACTACAGCCAGGTCATTCTATCGCACCTGGCAATGCTTTATATCTTGGTCAGGAGCCCAGCAATTACATTGGAAAGAATACCATTCACCGCTAATCTTACATTTTTTACTGCAAGGTTTAGACTTAGACTTAGCGTAGACTTAGTGTTACAGCGCTGAAGGTTCAGGTGTCAGCACTCTTGGTGCTCTTTCAAACGCAGTGGGCAATCCTACCAGAATTCAAGCAATACTTTCAAGCACTTCTTCATCTGTGCCCTCCTAACAAAGATCCAGTTCAGCCATGGGACCTCAACCTAGTTCTCAAGGCACATCAACAAGCACCTTTCGAACCGATGGATATGACAGATTTCAAGATTGTCTCATGGAAGGTGACTTTTCTGCTGACCATCTGTTCAGGTCATAGAGTCTCAGATCTCACAGCCCTATCCTATAAGCAACGGTAGCTGGTATTCCATGATAAAACAATGATGCGCACAGTCCCTTCTTACTTACGAAGGTTAATTCTGCATTTCACAGGAACATAATCATTCCATCTTTCTGTCCTATATCAACACCTGAACCTTCAGCACTCCACAAGCTGGACGCAGTCAGGGCTTTAAAATTCTACCTCAAAATATCATCTCCTTTCAGAAAATCAGATTCTCTACTCGTGCTCTTCGGCCAAACCAAAAGTGGGTGTCCGGCTTCCAGGGCTACATTAGCTAGATGGATAGTGTCCACTATTACATACTCGTATTCTAAACTAGATGAGCGACACTCAAACGTGAAAGCCCATTCTACCAGGAACGTTAGCACTTCCTAGGCATTGCAAAATTCGGCTTCGTCTGAAATGATTTGTGGAGCAGCAAACTGGAGCTCTATCCATACATTTTCCAAGTTTTACAAACTAGATGTATTTGCCCCTTCAGAAGGGGCATTCGGCAGAAAGGTGCTGCAAGCAGCAGTGGCACCTAGTTAGTCCTGCACCTAGTTTTTTTTTATCATAGTATATATCTGCAGTTCAGTTCTTAGTTAACTGTTATCAGTTTTTTATCCCAAACTCTTTTAGGACTGCTCTAGGGCATGCCCAGTCGTCCTGCACAGGTAGGGCCATACAGAGAAAATGAGATTTTCTTACCAGAAAAGTATTTTTCTCGTAGGCCTGTACTGTCAGTGCAGCATCCCTCCCATGGGTAGGGTGCCGGGTATTTTTGCTGCTTGTCTAATAGACAGATAGGTCAGTTAGGATAACAATCTCCACTGAAAGCTTGGTAACGAAAGGAGGAGGTGGAGACACCAGGAAGGGGGAGACTGAAAATAGTCAATTTGTTTGTGCTGCCTCCAGAGTTGAGCAACTTAACCCCAGTCATCCTGCACTGACAGTACGGGCCTACGAGAAAAAGACTTTTCCTGTAAGAAAATCTCCTTATTTTACACTTAAAGCCATTTGCCCACAAAATAACATTGTTAACCCATATTGTTTCTGACAGTCGAGTGATTATTTAATGTACAATTTCTTGTTGATGTTGTCAGTAGGGGTGTCTCACTAAAAATATCCAGCCTTGACTTCATCCATTCTGTAGACATCATCATTTTCAAACATTTCTGTTCCTCACACTGATATTTTCCTCTGCTGAATGTTTTTATCTCAAGTGTTCCCAGTTTTGACAAGGTACAAGCAGAGTATTTCATCTGTATACAAAAAGCAATAAATGACAGTATATATATATATATAGTAATGAGCATAAAGAAAAACCGCACCAACAGGTCTTTATACAAAAATAAAAAAACTTTTATTGATCAACGTTTCAGCTCGACTGCTGGAGCCGTCTTCAGGAACAGACTGCTCCAGCAGTCGAGCCGAAACGTTGATCAATAAAAGTTTTTTTATTTTTGTATAAAGACCTGTTGGTGCGGTTTTTCTTTATGCTCATTACTATTGATATTTATAACCAGAACACAGGCATTGCTTTTTGGTTATCCGTGTGCACTATGCCTAAATTTATATTTATATATATATATATGAGCACATTAGTCTTCATTCTCCTGTCCTTAGTTTCCAACCCTTTCTTTCTTTCATAGGTTAATAGTCAATAGGTGCACATCTTAAAGACGCTCTGCCTAATACTTACCAAAATATTTTTGTTCCATTTTTTTTATTGTTTGTCTTCTTTCATCTTCTCGGATCCTTTGAAATCAAGAGTCATTTATATCTGTACCCAATGTATGCCTTTGCCACAATATAACCTTCCACAGCCCACTGGATCACTTGATAATGCAAACCACCAGTGCTGCAGGGCACCCTGTATTTTATACTGTACTTTCTGCCCGTGTGTGGATGGGTAAATGGAAAAACTATCATTAAGGAATTGCATAAAAAGAAGAGTTCATAAAATAGACAATTCAGTGTCTAAATAATAGAGAACTCAAAGTATCTTCAGTTCCAAATTCACTCAAATAGGCATTAGCATATGCTGGGCCCACCCACGATCCCACTGCTGTTCCTGTGCACTGTATCATAAAAAATTTAAAATAAGTTCATAAAGTATTAAGAATTTGCCATTTAAAACCTGCTGAATTGGTGATTTGGCTTATGGGGGACCTCCTACAATCAATTTGGAGTCGTTATGTGGACTTTTGAAACTAGATTTTTTTTTCTGGTGAAAAAACTTGAATCGAATTCGATTTGAGTTTGCAGGTCGATCCTATTCACCCGAATTTAAAAAAATTAGAATCATTTAATAAAGCTCTGCAAGCTTGGACTCTCTTCTCCATCCAAGGACCAAGAGGAAAACATTTCTGCATAACCAATGAAAGTTGCTCATCAAATTTCAAATATTCACTTCTACAAACCACATGCACCATATCCAATTTCAGTGCCACCACTAGTACAACACGTGTCCAGTATTGGATCTGGAGACATTTACAAAATTCTTTTTAGTTGCGTCATGTAATACTGTTCTCTTTGGTGTGTAGTTATTAGGCTGAAAAGGAGTATTCCTTAAAAAAAGTACAACATATTTTTTTGAAGAATGAAAGAAGATGTATTTTAAGAAACTTTGATATACTTTATATATACTTAATTACAATTCTTCAAAGGTGTTCAGAAGAATGGTAGAAAGCAAATACATACTTGCTGCTGCTTTCAACAATGATATTTACAGATAACCATTGAATCGTTGGATTTTTTACATTAATGTACATTGCAATGCTGCTTAAAATTCCATTATTTTATTATACAAATAAAAAAACAAAACTGGGGTGGAGGATGGAAGAACCCTTTTAAGATACAGTGGGGCTCATTTATCAACACTGGGAATTTGCCCATGGGCAGTTACCCACAGCAACCAATCAGTGAATAGCTTTTTAAACCAGCTGCAAGTAGAAGAATAAATGCAGCAATTTGATTGGTTGTCATGGGTTACTGCCCATGGGCAAATTTGCCCAGTGTTGATAAATGACCCCCACTGTGTCACTGCTTACATATGTTTTATCAGAGTAGCCTGGGGGAGATTCGGGGAGATTAGGTGCCAGGCAACAAATCTCCTCTTCTTCGGGGCGACTAATCTCCCAGATCTGCCAGGGGCAGGCAATCAGAGAGCTTCATTTCCAAAGTCGCCCGAAGTTTCCTCGTGAGGCAACTTCGGAAAACGAAGTGCCGCAAGTGCCATCCCGCTGGCGATTTTTCATTATAGCCGTGAAGGCAGTTCTGGGAGATTGTCGCCCCAAAGAAGAGGTGGTTTGTCTCTGGGGCGACTAATCTTCCCGAATCTGCCCGTGTGTCCTTACCCTAAGAGTCTGTTATAACCACTGACCTCTCAGGAAAGGTGTGATAAGCCAACTCAGTTATCCAAGTCAAAGCATTTTTATTAACACACACAATTCAACACAAAGCATTTCCACAATGAAGCCTTTTTTTGTCCAATCAGGGCACCGGTGTGCATATAAGGCATGACCTATTCCAGGAAGTTAAATGGTTGATAAAGTTTGTGGTACACAGTCCTGGAGCATTGATGAAAGACCGAAACCATGATTAGGGTTATACATAGTTTTCAGGCCTTCACTGTACCCTTTCCTTGTGCTCTCTGATAATCTTGTTGAAGCTTGGTAAGGGACACTCTATGCTGCTCTGAACGCTGCTCCATATCCTTAAGTGTGGTCTCATATCTTTTTCTGAAAAACAAACAGATAAATATTATACAAACCAGGCAACAAATGTAATAACTGAGGAAAAATGTTATCTACTACTAATAAAAATACTATCTACTCACATTTCTCCATTAATGTACTGAAGCCTTTTATCCACCGTAGACTTTGCCTCTTCCAGATCCTGTTTCACCAGCACTGGACCAATTAGTTTATATACAGTGTTACTGTCATCCAGGAAAGCCAGCTCCTACACACATATACAGAAACTCAGACACATAAATATTTATTTATAAGTTTTAACAACAATTACAAATATTCTCCCTTGTAAAAGGGGATGAATTATCAAATGCTAAGCAAGAACATAAGTAGGAGAGCTGGGTGTTTGTACAGTTCAGTTTCCATTTTCCTCTATTCCGTTTCATCTTATTCCATAGCTGACATCCTATTCATGTAGGGTTGCCACCCAGCCGGTATATACCAGCCAAGGCCAGTATTACAAATTTACCGGCAATGTAGTTTCCAGTAAATTTGTAATACCCTTAAAAAAGGCCTTGGCCCACCCCCAACTTCGCTCAGATCTTACCTTGTTTTCGGCCTTCTGCCCCCTTTTGCGGCACAGTATGTGGCTCCGTCCCCTTTTGCTTCACAGATTGCCCCTTTTGTTGCCACCCCCCCCCTCACCGGCCAGTAAAACTTTTCAGAAAAGTTGGCAACCCTATATACATTCCAAAACATGATAACTATCAAATAAAGTTTTCTGTTCAAGTTTTTTTTATTTTAAATAAATATATTATAATTTCAGGACAATTATTGAAATGATCCCAATCTATTTGTCTAATTAAGAGGTAAATGAAAACCTCTTTACCTTTTCTTTCTGTAGCACAGTGCTGTCCATCTTATTTCATGTTGTGGGCAGGTTTTTTTCTCATACAGCATCTCCAAGGGCAGAGTTAAATTAAAATGATGATTTCATACCATACACTGAAGTGTATGGAGCCTTCGAGCAGACTGGGGGCTATAATAATCCTTTGAAGGGCCACATCTGGCTGTAGTTTATATAAAATGGATTATAGTCTCGTTCTTATTTTCGAAATTCAACCAATCGAAATTTATTATAAAAATCTAATTTTTTCAACTCGGGTGAATAGGATCGACCTAAAAACTTGAATCAAATTAGATTCGAATTTTAAAAACTCGATTCAAGTTTTTTTCTCTGAAAAAAACCTAGAATGTCAGGAGGGCTGCATACAACTCCAAATTGATCCCTGGACGTCTCCCGTTGAATTAAATAGCAATTTGGAAAGGCTTTAGGTGGCGAGTAGTCGAATACAAGTTCTTAAAGGGCCAAAGTATGATATCTCAAAAATCTAATTAGAATTTTTTTAAAAAACTCAAATTGAATTTGAATAACTCCGTAGTCGAATTTGACCATAAAAAAAAAACCTCAAATTCAAATTTCCAATTCGACCGTTGAAAAATCTGCCCACTAATGCATGATTCCAAGATGCATTGATGGTTGTTGTATTTAGTCTTCAGCTTTTTCTAGCTGCTGTCATGCACAGTGCAGACCCACTTCAGAAGCCATGTCAGACACAGCTCATAAACGTAATGGTTAGTTGATCAGGCAAAACTGCCTTAGAATTCATAACTTTCGAACTGGGCTGTACAGTCTTTTGTATTGAAGCCTTGCTTAGTAGTCAAAACCAAGTTAAAGTAAGAAGGAACTCAGATCATCCTTCCACTTTATACCCCCATTACGGTGACTGATATTGGTTGCGCAAGCCGGAATTCAGCCCCAAGACTGTCATTAGATTGCATCCATTTGCTAACAATGCCACTCCTGCTGTAAACTCACCTTTTTCACAATGTTGTTTTCAGTCAACTGAGCCTCAAGCTTTTGCCTAGCTGACATAGTAGTGCTGATCTCTAAAAAAAAAAGCATGAAACAATAATAATAATAATAATAATAATAATAATAATAACACAAACATGCACACCATTCCAAACAAGTCCTAAAAGTAGATGAAGAAAACCTAGTTTGACAAATGAAACTGCATTTGGTTATGTATTTATTGATAAAAAATAATGCAATAAAATATTTGCATGTCGCAAACGGAAGTGAATCCGGCTCTCAGTATTTGGTGTGACCCCTCTTGTGCAGCAAGAACTGCAAGGAAACATTTGAGGTAACTGTTGATCAGTCCTACACTTCAATTCTGAGGGATTTTAGCTCATTCCTCCATACAAAGCAGCTTCAGCTCTTGGGTGTTGGTGGGTTTCCTCACATGAACCTCTCACTGTAGGTCTTTCCACAAAGATCTTTCTACTTTCTACTCTGCCATACACACCATTGCTGTTCAGTGTTCAACATTCCTCATTGTAAGACAGGCCTTCAGTTGCTGAGACGTTACCCTGGGTTCCTTTGTAACCTCTGGGACTATTAGATGCCTTGCAATTGCAGTTATCTTCTGGGTAGAGTAACACCAGTCTTGAATATCCTTTATTTCACAATCTGTCTGATTGTCCAAACTCTTTAGAGATAGTTTGGAAACCTTTTCAAGCTTTATGGACATCAACAACTCTTTTTCGGAGCTCCTTAGCCACCCGTTCAAAGCATGAAACACATCCACAAGTGTGTTGTACGTGTGATCAGGCTTTGCTGGATCGCTGTTCTTTAAATAAAACAGGGTCTTATTCACATCGGATTGTCATCCCATTGACTGAAAACAGCAGACTTTGATTTCATCTTCAAATTATATGATAATTCTAAGCATTCACTTACTTTTGCCACACAAATATGTTATGGGGACTTTTTTTTCCATAAATACATGAAAAATAGTTTCATTTGTTTTAACTAGGTTTTCTTCATCCAATTTTAGGACTTTTTAAAGGATTCACAAACGTTCACACACAACTGTAAACCAACTACAGTAGTGATTCAGAAACAAACATTATTAACAGCACAGCAGTACATATATTTAAATGCATATAAAATATTAATAGCCCTTTAAAATAAATGTGTTTGGAACTATTCACAGGTTCTCCCTTAAAGGAACAGTAACGTCAGAAAATAAGTGTTTTAAAGTAATGAAAATATAATGTAGTGTTGCCCTGCACTGGTAAAACTGGTGTGTTTGCTTAAGAAACACAACTATTGTTTATATAAATAAGCTGCTGTGTAGCAATGGGGGCAGCCATTCAAAGGAGAAAAGGCTCAGGTTACACAGCAGATAACAAATAAGCTCTGTCTATCTAATGGTGTTATCTGTTATCCATTATTTAACCTGTGCCATATAGCCGTTTTTCAATTTCCGCCATCAGTTTTACCAGTGCAGGGCAACACTACATGATATTTTCATTACTTTAAAACACTTACATTTTTTGGTGTTACTGTTCCTTTAAAGTGATTTTCTGAGACAATTTGCAATTGTTTTCATTTTTTATTATTTACAGTTTTTGAGTTATTTAGCAGCTCTCCAGTTTGTAATTTCAGCAATCTGGTTACGAAGGTCCATACATTTATCTAACAGACTGGAATATAAATATAGAAGAGGATGTACATAGAAAGACGAGTTATAAAAAGTAGAAATAACAATACATTTGTAGCCCTACAGAGCAAGGGGTCAGTGACCCCCATTTGAAAACTTGAGAGAGTCAGAAAAAGGTAAATAACTCAAACTATAAAAAATAAATAATGACGACCAGTTGAAAAGTTGCTTAGAACTGGCTATTCTATAAAAAAGTTAACTTAAAGGTGAACCACCCCCTAAACTAATAGGTTATAGATATGTTAATATATTGCAGTAGTCTTTTAACCATAGTCCCAAGAATATCTAGCACATCCAGCTCCCTGGAGCATCAGTGATATCAAACTGACTCTCTCTCTCTAAATCTAAACCTAACTGGCCTCCAAGCAACCCAACCCTATACCTGCTCTGTGCCCATGTAGTGAAGCCAGACCAACAGTTTGGTAGCCATTGCTGCCCGAAGACAGAAACCGTGTATCTCAAATATATTCTTTTCCTTTTCTACAATGCATACACCAAATATAAGAATATGTACCTTTCTGGAGCTGCTGGTATTTGGCAATCTCTGCCTGTAACGTCTCTTGTAATTGTTCCGCCATCAGTTTACCTACAACATAGATTGTCAGCACACACAAATATGTAGAAACTGTTAAGCATGGAAACTGTTAAATGAACAGTAACACCAAAAAATTAAAGTGTTTTAAAAAATTAAAGTGTTTTAATGAATTGTTGCCCTGCACAGGTAAAACTGGTGTGTTTACTTCAGAAACACAACTATAGTTTATATAAACAAGCTGTTGTGTAGCCACGGGGGCAGCCATTAAAGCACAGGATACACAGTAGATAACAGATAAGTACTGCTATAGTTTATATAAACAAGCTGCTTTGTAGCCACGGGGGCAGCCATTCAAGCACAGGATACACAGTAGATAACAGATAAGTACTGCTATAGTTTATATAAACAAGCTGCTTTGTAGCCACGGGGGCAGCCATTCAAGCACAGGATACACAGTAGATTACAGGTAAATTCTGAAGAATCCCATTGTATACTATAGAGGTTATCCGTTATCTGCTGTGTAACCTATGCCTTTTCTCCTTTTTTTATCTTGAACGGCCAAACAGCACCTTGTTTATGTAAGGGATGCACTGAATCCAGGATTCGGTCTTTTTAAGCAGGATTCTGATTCGGCCAAATCCCTCTGCCTGGCCAAACCGAATCCGAATGTGCATATGCAAATTAGGGGCAGGGAGGGAAATCGCGTGACTTTTTGTCACAAAACAAGGAAGTAAAAAATGTTTTCCCCTTCCCACTCCTAATTTGCATATGCAAATTAGGATTGGGATTCAGACGAATCTTTCACTAAGGATTTGGGGGTTCGGCCGAATCCAAAATAGTGGATTCAGTGAATCCCTAGTTTATATAAACTATTGAATACCAGTCCAGGGAAACACTTGTGAACTCATAAAAGTCTTTGTGTTATATTAAAAAAAATGATAATAGCTGTAGAAGTAATCCAGTGTTCTGCATGAGTGTATATTGGAGATGCCCCACCCTACATCTCTGAACTCATCACTATATACTCACCCAACCGCTTACTACGCTCCTCTACTGACCTGCTACTCAACTCTTCTCTCATTACCTCCTCATACGCTCACATTCAAGACTTTGCTAGGGCTGCACCCCTACTCTGGAACTCTCTCTCTGCTTAACTACCAAATGCAACACCACATACAGTACTACATCTCTCACCCACTTAATTCAATCTTGCCCACTCCCACACCTTGTGTATTACTCCCTTCCCTTTAGAGTGTAAGCTCTTTTGCATAGAGCCTTCCTTACCTTTTGTACCGGTATTGATTGTGATGTATGTAACTCCATATGTTCTATGTATATAATTCATATGATTTAGTTGTATAATCACATTTACGTTACAGCGCTACGCAATATGTTGGCGCTATATAAATACATGTTAATAATAATAATAATGCCACGGTTCTCATATAAATCTGGGGATGCAGGACTCTATTCCACAGCACTGTACAGTAAATTGTTTGTATACAATAAATATACAGATTTCTATACAAAAAACAAGAGGCAAAAAGGAGCCTGACCAAGAAAGCTTAGACGTTGAAGACATAATAAAGAGAGAAGTGGTGGAACGCTAATAACCACACAGATCCTATATCATATATGAACTTCACTGTTAAACCTCACATCTGACACGTGCCATGATCTTGCGGCTCACTATGCGCTGTACAGTCTGGGAACCTCAATAGGTATCGTTACTTTAGCTCAGAACGAGACTGGAAGCGATTGCGCCCGCCACAGAGTAACATGCAGGGAATGCCGTGATACACATTAGTCAGCATCACTCAGTGTAACATCATTCCATAGCCTCTCCCTATGCGGATAAACACACTTACCGTCTCACTGTCAATAAGAGCGTGCAGACCAATCCAACTCTGACCCGGAAGCAATCCTAAAACACTTCCGCCTGGCGTCTTTCGGCTCTATCCAATAGGTTAGTAAGTCTGTTGCTATTGGAAGCATAAGGCGTTCCTGAGAGGGTTTTTTTTTTCCTGATTTGAATCTTGCCAACTTTATCCAGACACACTCATAAGAGACAGGTGTAGTGTTAGCTAGTTGACCTGCAAGTGCCTTTGTTGACTCCTGTGAATGGTCTTCCGGGTTTTTGTCTAGTTCCTAGTTGTTAGAAGGGCAGTGTACAGAGTTCAGCGTGTAGGCAATATACACAGCAGCAGCTGGATACCAGTGGGTCAGTCCTAGACTAAAAACTGGGCTACTAAGAAAAGCCAAGGAGCTAGTGGTAAAGTTTAGGATACAGCCAGTTCCTGGGGTTGTTCATTTTCAAACAACTAGTTGTTTTCAGATAGATCACCAGAAATAACATCTTTTTCCAATTACTTTCTATTTTCTATGTGCGACCGGCAGATTTATCAAAGGTGGAGGCGAATTGTCAATTGAAAAAAATTTGAATTAAGATTTTTTTTTTGTGTACTTTGACTAGGGAATAATTCAATTCGAATTTGAAAAAAATTCTAAGATTCATCATGTATTGTCTCTTTAAAAATTCGACTTCCACCATTTGCCATCTAAAACCTGCCGAATTGATGTTTTAGCCTATGGGGGACCTCCTAGAACCTACATGGAGTCAATTGGTGGACTTTTTGGGAAAAACTACGAATCGAATTTGCTATTCGTACAATTCGAATGCGGCCGAATACGGACCTATTCGATCAAAAACTGACCTATTCGACCAAAAAAACTTCAGCTTAATTTAGGTTGGTCTTTTTGAATTTGAATTTCAACATTTTTTGAATTCGAAATTCGACCCTTGATAAATATGCCCCGAAGTGTAAAGTGTCATTTTGCACTTTCTAAAGCTGCTAGGGTTGCCAACTTTTCTGGAAAAAAATAATGGCCTTCCAATATATTTATTTTTTCCCCTATTAATAATATTGGTATCAACATCATTTTTACCGTACCGACCAGGTGGCAACCCTAAAAGCAGCTATGGGAGGGAGGGTCACCGACCCAGTAAACTGTTCTAAATTAATACATTTAGTTGATGCATTTTTTATCTTTGTCCCTGCTGAGCAGAATCTCTGGGTTTCATTACAGGCAGCTGTTAGAATTGATACAATAGTTGCTAATACTCCAGAGATGCTGCTGAGAAATGGATCAAGTAAATGCAAATTTTTAACCGTTAAAAGTCTGCACCTGAATTACTGAGCTGCCAGAATCAAACACCAGACACTAAACTTTTAGGGGCTGATTCATTAAGGGTCGAATATCGAGGGTTAATTAACCCTCGATATTCGACTAGGAATTGAAATCCTTCGACTTCGAATATCGAAGTCGAAGGATTTAGCGCAAATACTGCGATCTTACGATCGAAGGATTATTCATTCGATCGAACGATTAAATCCTTCGAATCGAACGATTCGAAGGATTTTAATCCAACGATCGAAGGAATATCCTTCGATCAAAAAAACTTAGGAAAGCCTATGGGGACATTCCCCATAGGCTAACATTGACTTCGGTAGCTTTTAGCTGCCGAACTAGGGGGTCGAAGTTTTTTGTAAAGAGACAGTACTTCGACTATCGAATGGTCGAATAGTCGAACGATTTTTAGTTCGAATCCTTCGATTCAAAGTCGTAGTCGTAGTCGAAGGTCGAAGTAGCCCATTCGATGGTCGAAGTAGCCCAAAAAATACTTCGAAATTCGAAGTTTTTTTACTTCGAATCCTTCACTCGAATTTAGTGAATCAGCCCCTAAGCTTAGATTTTTGAAAAACAGTAAAAAAATGAATAATGGAAAGTAATTGAAAAAAAGTCTTTAGTTCTGGGGAACACTATGAAAACAATTGAACTGAAAAAAGTCCCGGCAATTAAAGAAAATAATGCTACATTTTAGCCTATTATCCTAGACCTAATGTACCAAAGCCATATGCAGTTTTTTTGATCAGTATTTATAGATTGTAGCCTAATCCGGGCCTTAGTCCTCTATGTGCTGTGTATTCATGGGGGCAGCCATTCAGTCTGAATGTGTAAGGGAGGAACTCCATGGACAAATTCGGCGCAATCGCAGGCGCTGCGAAAAAATGCAGGCATCAAGTCAGATGCAACGGAAATAAGGTTAGCAATAGGAACGTCGGATGGTGTCGCAGCATCCGACGGAATATGACTTTCAGATGCAGACTCTGCGCGCATCTGCATCCACTGCATCGTGTCACGGCGCATGAAAGTTGCGTCTTCATTCGACATTTCCATCTCTTAACTTATTTCCGTCGCATCCGACTTGACGCATGTATTTTTGCGCAGTGCGTCAGACCGTGCCGAAATTGCCCGTGGAGTTCCTCCCTAAAGGCACAGATTACGCTTAAGATCTATACAATACAAGAGGTTTAAGCTGGCCATAGACGCAAAGATCCAATCGTATGAATCGAGAATTTGTACAATTTTCGTACCGTGTGTGGCGAGTCCCGACATTTTTCGTCCTGCGGAGATCGTCATTTGGTTGATCGGACAGGTTAGAAAGATTTCTGTCAGCTGCCGATAATTTCTCAAATGTATCGTACGATTTTCAGTGGGAGACTTTCACCAGCTTTGTCGGACATAACTTTCGTATCCCTACTTTAACTTGAACTGCCCTGTGGCTAGTTATACCAGTGCAGGGTAAGGGCAGGACTCCACGGACGACACGGAATCGTCCGGGAATCCTGCCCTAACAGTATATTATATTTGCTTTAAACCACTGTTTGGTGTTCTTGTTTCCTTTAATGAGGCTTTTACATGGTAATATTGTTTTTAAACTGGCTTTAGGTATGCAAACATATCTATGTAAAGAAGGCCTAGTTATGCAAAAGTTGTAGGTAGTTTAGCAAAGCAAGACATTATGCTCATATTTCATTAGTGTCTACAATAAAATAAATAAATATTACTCTCCAACAATAAATGTTCTCAATGCTCGTTAGGGTCCTGCCCACTAAAAGGTCAATAAAGGAGGTATAGAATATCACTATTTCATCCATTACAAACTCACCTAATAAATATATCATATATATGTTCACAGCGATCACAGGGATAATGATCCCTTGACCCATCAATTCTATCTTTTACACTGATTATGATAAAGTCAGGCTTCATCAGGTATTGTCCATACAGTACATACTGGATGGATTATTCATTTATAAATAATAAAAAAATATATATATAAAAAATGATTGTACATAAAGTTATTTTTTCTGCTTTACCTACAAATCTGTTAAAATGTGGTGAACACGTTTCTATCTGGTGAAAATAATACATTAAATCCACTTATAGCCCCAAGTATATTACTAGTGTAGTGGATAACCTCTAAGGAGTTTTTTACTATCCAGAGCCAATAGATAAAAGCATGATATACAAATGTACCACAAAAAGTGATTTAAAGCAATATAAAAATCATAGGAAAGTGTTCATATCAAGGAGGTGCTGGACGCGGAATAGGTTTCTCTACAAAGCCACCCCCAGGCCCGCGAACCTTTGTTAAGCTGACCCTCCGACACTGCCAAAAGATCTTCTGTGCAGTTTCAGTGCCGCTGGGCTGGGGGCATGCAATCCTGCCATTGGCTAATTATGAATGAAAACAGGACTTCAGCCTATGGAAGGATCGCTCCGCCCCCAGCCCAGTGTCATTGAAGCAACACAGAAGGTCCGTTAGTAGTGTCAGCGGGTCGGCTGCACAGAGGTTTGCAGGGCTGGCGGCGGCTTTGAGGGGAACTATTCTTGATGCTGCACCTACTTGATACTGACGTTTCTATGATTTTTATAGGGACATGTTGGTATCACTTTAAAGTAGCAGACTAAAAAGATTTCTTCACTTGACATGGTTTTGCACAGTGCTTTCAATTTAAGTCTCCTTTCCCCTGCTAAAGCTTGTTCACCACCTCCCATGCTTCTTATCTTCCTCCAAAGGAAGAATAGGGCCTTTGCCTCCTGCAACGATCCATGGAGAAGACATCATCCAAGCAGCCTTTACTGACAGTTATCGCAATTTGACCATACAAACTTTGGTGGGACTATCATGGATGTCACAGAAGTGTCAGGGTCCTCAGTTCCTTCTGAAAACTGATGATGGTGTATTTGTAAATACATTTTACTTGGCAAGATACCTTTAGGGACAACATGGACCTCTCTTTTTAGGGAGGGTGCACTGGAAAGTCTATCCTGACCATAATCCTGACAGTCGTCAATACATTTCTACTGAGGTGTAGACAGAAAACAACTTCCCATCCTACTGCAGTGGTACAGGCTATATTTTGTCCCATGAAGGAGTTGAGTGGCTGTTGTAGCAGACAGGCAAAGGCCCCATTCTTCCTTTGGAGGATGTTTATGTGGCAACATTGGCATGGGCAGCTGGAATATCTCCCAAACATTCAGCGAGGATGTCAGGCTCCCTGCATATACCTCACAATGGCTGCTGTTACAGCACAGTGTTCACCTCCCATGGAGTGACACCCAAGGGCATAATAGAGGCTTGGAAAATTTTGAGTGAAGCAAGGAATGATTGGTGCCCATTTGCACTGCTGCCCTTCAAGATTCTCAGAAATTTGGCGGAAAATGGTGGATTTGGACAGATTTAATTGCCACTTCTAACAGTAGGCTGATACATGTACACTGGACCAAATACCGTATATACTCAAGTATAAGCCGAGGTACCTGATTTTACCTCCAAAAACTGGGAAAGCTTATTGACTCGAGTATAAGCCTAGGGTGAGAAATGCAGCAGCTTCTGGTAAGTTTCAATCAAAAAATTGAGGGTTTCTGCTCCCATTTGAGGTGCCGGCGTCTCGTTTTTGGATGCCGGAGAATATACTTGGCGACTATTCTTAGACCCCGGCGACCGTTTTTGCGCTGGACCCGAGTATAAGCCAAGGTAGAGTTTTTCAGCATATTTTGGGGGCTGAAAAACTTGGCTTATACTCGATTATATACGCTACATAAATGCATTTCATAATAACACAATTGGAATATTGCAAAGCTGGTCTGCACACTCCCATCATTTTAGCAACATGTGAATCACTTCTGTGAGTAAATTGTCTGCTTTAAACAATAAAATCCCTGTATTGCATGCTATATTATCGAAAAGGGACTGAGCAAAAATATAAACATTTAAAGGTTGTGAGCATTACGTGAAATATGTACAGTGCTATAGTGAGCATCAACCTCCAGTTTAACTTGTGTTCTTTAAAGGAGAAGGAAAGGTTAAAACTAAGTAAGCCTTATCAGAAAGGTCCAGCTAAATATACCAGTAAAGCCCCAAAGTAATGTTGCTCTGAGTCCCCTGTCAAAAGAAACACTGCATTTCTTTCCTTCTATTGTGTACACATGGGCTTCTGTATCAGACTTCCTGCCTTCAGCTTAAACCTCATTGCCCTGGGCAAGAGCATGCTCAGTTTGCTCCTCTTCCCCCGCCCCCTCCCTTCTCTACTGAAATCTGAGCCCATAGCAGGGAAAGACTCAGGCAGGAAGTGACACCATGTTAATACTGCAGCTCCTATCCCAAACAAACAGAGAGTTTCTAGAGCTTTTTACACAGGTATAGTAAAACATTCTACAGAATAAATATAGCATTCTAGCTTGCACTATTGCGGCTAATCTATTGGCAATAAAATGCTTCCGTAGCTTTCCTTCTCCTTTAACAAGGAACCTACAGAACTGAAGGGCCATACCTCTAAACATATACACAGAGTTCGCCATCTTTTTTTCTGCTTCAGAACAGCATAAGAACTGAAGTCAAGAGTTAATCATAGGAGGGTCAGGAAGAATCGCCTTTTTTTGGTGCAAGTTTTGTAAGCTTTTGGGGTGCTCAATCACATTCCTCACTGAGGCACAGCACCTGCTCAGTCAGTTCTGGGCAGCTAATATTATGCTGATCCTAGTAATATTCTCAGAGCATGCTAAAGAAAGTGAGGTTACATCTAAAAAAATAACATTTTATTCAATTTAGATTTGTTCCTTCGATGCAACCTATTCATAAAGAAGTAAAAACGTATGATGCTGTTGGACCCCATATAAAGGAAACACACTCCTCCTTGTCTGTAACAAAAAATGAATAAGGGGAGCACAGAACACTGCTTTATTCTAATACTAAACAACACATACGTGCATCATAATAAAGTCAGAAATCCTGACTCCAGAATTCTCAGTTGGGGGTTATTAGGGCTATTACAGATAGAACTGTTTGTTCTGTTGTGGCTATGAGTTAACACAGCCCATTATTTCCTATGATGGCTGTACAGTACTGAACACAAAACACTTAGATATAGAGTGTGTGTGTGTGTGTGTATTCTACATTCTGGCTGGCATCAATGTTGGCTTGACACACTTCCTAGGGCCCAGACTAGAAAACATGAATGTAAGGTGTTTCTAACATTCAAGGTGTCTAAGTAAAATGTCTCCCAAGCTGTTTCACCCATTCATTTAAATACAGTATGTGTGCCCTTGGTTTGTATGTGAGCACAGTGAATCATATGATTAAGGATTCAGCCCTTAGTAAATGAAATGACAGTTTTTCTTTTCATGATTGTCCAAAGGCACATACTAATAGATAAGTATATTTTTATGAAAATAGTTCATTTATTTGAAGCAATGTTTTACAAATGTGCTGTTGTATGCATAGAGACCTGCAATGTTCAGGGGTAGAGTTTCTATTTCAATACACATGGACTTTGCTTCTTTCTCCCCTTTCACATCCCCTCTTCTAGTTGCCTCCAGATTCTTTTTCTGTTTCCTTTCATCTTTTTTTGGCATTTTACTGTAACCTCCCACCAATTTTCCTTCCATATTCTTTCTTCTTTTTCATCTTTTCTAATTTCCTCTTTCTCCACTTATGGCATTCTTTTTTCAGGCTTTCCTATTTTTTATTTTCCTCTTCTATGTGTGTATGACTGTGCACCCTCTAGGTCAGATGATGGTTTATGTAATTTCAAGTACCCAATTTGTTCAAGACATGTAATTCATAAAGTTAAGGGATATACAATGTACATGCAGAACAGCAAATAAGTACTGTGTGACCAAAGGTATGTGAACAACCGGCCAGTCCAACATCTCATTGCAAGAACGAGAGTATAAACTCCTATCCCTTCAATAAAATTACTGTATGGACCTTTAAGCATTGGATCCATATTGCTGAAAGAAGAAAAGGACATTCTCTAAACTACTGCCACAAATTAGGAAGCACAGAATTATGAATGCATGTGTATTAAAAGAATATGACAACACTTCCCAGTGGTTGTTGGACATGTTGCTGTATTATTCATGTTCTTCCATTTTTTTTCTTTTACACCAGTGGCCACTCTGAGGCCCTCTATACTTGATGTACTGCAATTGTTTTTTTTTTTTTAAAAAAAAGTAAAACATGTGCATGCTGTAGTTGCATCTGTGTAGTCAAAAATTTGAAAAGGTGCTTGGATACTTTTGGCTAAATAGTATATTTGCTCCAAATCTTATTGAGCTGTGATGGCGAAGCTCGGCCCTTACGTGAGGGCCTACACCACAGTCAAGGAACATCTGCTGAGTGCAGAATATGCATGAATGCAGCAAGGCTTCTGGTGGAATGAAACCCCAGGTGACCCATAACACATAAAATCAAGGCGTGCATGTTTCCCAGTGGCCGTACGTTCAACTCCCTCTATAGTTACATTACTGGAATACAGGATGGCAGTATTTGAAGTCAGTAAGGTTGAACTAAACAAAAGAAAAACACAATAGCCATAATAATATTTGAAGACCTATTCCTACAGGACAGTAGAGAAGTGGCTGGCAGTAGAAAGGGGACACAAGTCACTTTACAACTTTTGATGTTTCCTCTTCTAGTGAATATGAGCTTTACATCACTGGTTGTTCCTGTGTCCCCCAAAATATAACTGATGGACATGCTATTATTAAACGTTCATTTATAATAATTACAACAGCAGTGTAAACAGAATGAAGATAAATGAAGTCACACTAATTAAACTGACCTTGTTATTTACTTGACAATTATATGCACAGTAAAAATGTCTTATTAAACATATGTACAGTATGTGTGCGTAGGGCTGAAAGAAAACAAGGCTATAAACATTGTTATTTGACAAAATGCCACTCAAGAGTGTTGTATAGTGGGTAAGGAAATACAAATGCCATGAGCACAATAACAAAAAAAATATATATATATATATGTATATGTAAAGATGGAACTTTCACTGTGCTGCTCATGGAAGTCTCTGCCAAGCCAGACGTGCTGCCGCTCACTTTTTGAATCTGTCTAAGGCCGACTGTTCAGCTCGGGATATTATCCCTTCACTGCTCTTCTCTTTCTGTTGTTTTTTTCTAACTTCAATACTTTTTTTAATATGTTCCTGCAAGGAAGAAATCAAAACAATTAGAGATCTAAAACAGGAAATGAGGTTAGTAAGCATGATAATTATAGAGAGACATAAAACCAAGTGTCTGCAGCATCAGTGGTATATGACAGTGACAACATGGATTTACCATGACAATTATCCGTGTTAAAACAAGTCATTAAAGGGATTTTTCACCTTCCAAACACTTTTTTCAGTTGTTGTTTTCAGGTTGTTCAGGGTATTTGTAGAAAATGAAATAAACAGCTTTAAGGCAGTGATTTCATACTGCAAGTTTTCATTTATTTTAGCAAACATTAACAAGTAAAACATTACTTGTTTCAGGTAAAAAAAAAAAAAAAAGTGTTTTACCCGAAACATGTAGGGGCAGATTTACATATGGTCGAATATCGAGGGTTAATTAACCCTCGATATTCGACTGCCGAATGTAAATCCTTCGACTTCGAATATCGAAGTCGAATGATTTACCGCAATTAGTTCAATCGAACGATTAAATCCTTTGAATCGAATGATTCGATGGATTTTAATCCATCGATCGAACGATTTTTCTACGACCAAAAAAACATTAGAAAGCCTATGGGGACCTTCCCCATAGGCTAACATTGCACCTCGGTAGGTTTTAGGTGGCGAAGTAGGGGGTCGAAGTATTTTTTTTAAAGAGACAGTACTTTGACTATCGAATGGTCGAATATTCGAATGATTTTTAGTTCCAAACGTTCGATTCGAAGTTGTAGTCGAAGAAGCCAATACGATGGTCGAAGTAGCCAAAAAATCCATTCAAAATTCTAAGTTTTTTTATTCTATGCCTTCACTCGAGCAAAGTAAATGTGCCCCCAAGTGTTTTACACTGCTAAAATAAATGAAAAATTGCAGTTTAAAATCACTGCCTTAAACGTTTATTCCATATTCTAAAAATTTCCTGATTACTTTAGGGGTTACACAGACTCCTGGAATTTTTACAGCTGCACAAACTTTCTATTGGTCATGTTTGAGCCAGCATCTTGTTTGTTTTTAGGTTGTTCCCAAGAAATAAAGACTTTTTTCAATTACTTTCCGTTATTTATTTTTTACTGTTTAACGTTAAATGTTGGTGTCTCTGGTGTTTGAGTCTGGCAGCTCAGTAATTCAGGTGCAGACTCTAAACTGTTACAATTTTGCAACATTTAGTTGACATTTCTCAGCAACATCTCTGGAATATTAGCAACTATTGTATCAATTTCAACAGCTGCTTTTAATGAAACTAGAGATTTTGCTCAGCAGGGACAAACACAAGAATTGTATCAACTTAGAACAGTTTACAGGGTCGGTGACCCCCCCCCCTCCCAGAGCTGCTTTAGAAGTAAAAAAATGACACTTTACACTTCAATATTAGAAAAATGGTGGCACATAGAAAATAATTGGAAAAAGTGGGGATCTATCTGAAAACAACAAGTTGTTTGAAGGTGAAAAAACCCTTTAAAGGCAGAGGTGGGGCAGATATAAGATTGACAACTCAGATTTTTAAACACCTTTATAACAGGTATCGATGTTTTAATGAAAAAAATAATTTGTTTCATGTTTAATTTGAAAAGGACTTTTTATGTGTAGGCGACAGGTCCACTTTAAGTTAAATGTGACCCTGTAAGAGTTTCAATGTACCAGTGGGTTTTATGAATGACAGCCCATCATCAACCATTTCTGCCCATATCACTTATTTCTACTTTGGAACTAACCCTTTGTTCTTCATGTGCAACCTTCTTTTTGCGTTTGAGCAAATTCCCTGAAGAACTCCGACCCTTTAACTTGTGGCGGGGGACAAAGGGGGTTTTTTCAAGAGGGTCAAATCCCTAAAACAGTATGGAAAAAAACAGATTAGCATATAATCCAAAGGGATCAATATAGAATAAGAATGTTGAAAGCACTGTAAAAAGAAGAGCTAATAATAAAAAGCAAAAAAATGTGGTGAAAATGGAGTATATGAAAATGACCAAAAGAATATAAAAGGAGGACGAAAAAATTCTCACCAATCTCTCCACTTTCTCTTTGTGCTTCTGTTCCATGGTGATGGCATCAACCTCTCCTAGCTGAGTTGGATCCAAAGTGATGAGTTCTGGTTGGATCTGAAAGGCAGAAATTTTATTATTTTTATGCTGTGTTTGGGAATGCACTTTTATTGCTGCAAAACATTCTCTCTGCCGTCTCAAGGGGGACACAGGGAATGATAGGGGTTAAGCTCCATCCTCCGGAGGCAGGACACTTGATTATTTAAATTGAGGGGGCGTGCCAGAGCAGGCTTAACCCCCCACACTGAACACAGTATTCAGTTTTGCAAGTGTCCTGCTCACAGGAGGATGGACACCCATCACACAGGATAGATTCTTTGGTCAGCCTTTGGCTGACACCTAAAACAGGGCTACCTGTTTTTACAAGGGTTAGCCCTCAACGAGGACTAGTCAAAATCCTAGCCTTCAGGCTATAACGGACCGCCCAGGTGAATACCTGCAATGGGCATACTAGTGAAGATGTTCTGGCCAGTGTGAGGGGTAAGTGGCTTATGTACCTACAGGTTCAATCCTACCCAAACATTCTCACCTTCTCCAGTAGAGCTTTGACTTCCCATTCTTGTCTTTGCTTTTTGGTTTCATAAGGATTACACTCCATAGCATCAAAATTTGCTTCTCCGGCACCTAGAGAAAAAAAATGATGTAAGAAGTAACATTATCAGCCAATTTACTAGCAAGTAAGGAAGCAGTTGCATGCAAAATGGATGAGTCAGAGATAAAAAGCAAAGCTAAAGAACAGTGAAACAAATATAGTGGAAGAAGAGTGTCAGAAAAAAGTTTCAAACACTAACCTGGTACAATCATACTTGTAAAGCCTCCTCCATGCCCAATGCCCAAAACATCTTCAAAGGGGCAGAACTGAAGCCCATGAATAGGGGATTTGACTTGTAGACACATATAAGGGGAGCAAGGACGAATGAGGTGAGTGTCCTTATAAACCTAAATGCAAAGAGAATTGGTTACGTATTAAATACTTCAGTGCACGCAAGTATATAGCTGGGGAACTTTGATTTTCTTCAGCAGTCATTGAAAACATCTATTTAATGGATGAGCCTGATCTATCCTTTGAGATATTCACAGTATTTTGTTTAACAAACAAACATTTTTTGTATACCAAAAGATCCATACTTCTGTTGATCTATCCCAAGATTATTGCAAAAATAGGAACTTTGCTCACTTGGATTACCAGACACTTTGCCTGCAGTGTGACCTGTGTTGCAGAAACATTTCAGTGGGACAAGCCATTCCTATCTAAACCTAAAACTTTTGTCATCTTCTTCCTAGCCAGGGTATACTGAATCTAAAGCTTATGTCACACAAACTGTTTTAACAGTAAGATTTTACCAGGGCAACTGCAGTTACTAAAACAACTTTACCTGCACAATGTCTCCGGTTCCTGCTGCTAACAGCCCCTTCTGGCTATGACACAGGGATCCTGCACCAAGTGGGAGAAGACAGGAAGTGAGTGGACGGTAAGTACGCAGGTCAAAAATGGTCAGCTTCCTGTCCAGACCAGAAGAGGCCATGTACCTGTGAAAGTGAACGGCAAGGGGTGTGGGAACGGCAATGAAAAGGAACTTTTGACCACATTAAGGGATATTCAATGGATATTTAAGTCATAAGACAAGTGGTTGAAATGCAATTCTGAACCTAAGGGCTAACAGAAGAATGATTTCTCAGAAGTAGACATGAACGGAGACTTACATTCCTGTTTTATCAACACTCAGGGCTCTCACTGCTCCACGGTGGCACAGCATTTTCACAAGTGGCTCTTTCATGGATGGACTCCAGAGTGACACTGTCCCTGTTAAGCATGAGTGACAGATCCTAAGAATCAGGACATGATATGATGAACATGGATAGTCGTCCTAAGCATAAACTTGAACCACCACTGTTGTCCTGTTCAAGAAACTGAAGTTAAAGGGCCAAAATTCCTTTATTTCTAATTATTCCTTTGTATTGATGAAATCTAAATATTAAAGTAAATGCATAATTATTTCCTTTTTGCCGTCTTTCCTGAGGCTGTGATGGCATCTCTGGCTACACCTGCAGCTTAGATTATACCATTTGTTCTCTACGGGCTGGTACCTTTCATAAAAATCCTTTGACTACGACTCCAACTTTGACTTGTGTTTTTAAAGGAACAGTAACACCAAAAACTGAAACTGCTCAAAGTAACTAAAATATAATGTACTGTTGTGCTCTGCACTGGTAAATCGGGTGGTTGCTTTAGAAAGATAACTATAGCTAATATAACAAAGCTGCTATGCAGCTATGGCACAGCCATTCAAGCTGGAAAAAAGGAATTTTTAACTCAGCTAAGCAGACCATCACCAATAAAATATGTCCCCCAAAACGCTGTTACCCAGCTGGTCCATACTGAAGAGAGCTGTGACAGTGTACTACGTACCATTGTGATGTCCCAGGTGTATAATTGCGTTGCTGGGATTTTGGCACATTACATTTAGTCTTCCAGACTTAACACATGTGGCTGCTATTTCTTTACCAACAGAGACATCCAAGTATTGGAGGAATCCAGTGGAACTCTGCAGATATAGCCAAAGAACATGAGAGAAAGAAGAGAGAAAGTGTGAGATATGAGAAAGGAAGAAAGTGAGACACGAGAAAGTTAAACAAATGCAAACAGGGGGAGACCATCATCATCATCATCATGTATGTGTATGAAGCACATTACCAGCAGTAAAAAAACCTAATTACCCACACTAACCAGAGAAGGCTCTGGTACTGCAGGTTCTGATTAGGCTTGGGTCAAACAAATTATCAGTGGATGCAACCTAAGGCAGTTCTTAAATATAAATATGCAATATAAGCACAGAGGCAGCTTCAGTAGTATAAAAAAAAAAAAAGGAAAAATATGGGAGAACAGGCATTAGCATATATGGAAAAGTGTGGAAGCTTATACTTACACATGTTGCTAGTAGGAAGTGATAAGGCAGAAATTCCATACGCAAAACATCATTAAACTTTTTTATACAGTGTAGCTCAACACCCTGCGAGTCGTAAATATAAAGCCAACGCCGCTGAGCCACTGCATACATGGTATGTGTGTGCAACCAACTTTAGGAAAAGAAAAAATGTGCGTCACTGACTTTGTATATACAGCAGTTATACATGAAGCAATGAGAACTGCCTTCTGACTGTGAGAAACCCTGGAGATACCACCACCCTGAATGTGGCAGTAATTCCCGGGTTCCCAAAGCAGTTGCATCTAGGGATGCACCAAATCCACTATTTTGGATTCGGCCGAACCACCGAATCCTTCGTGAAAGATTCGCCGAATACTGAACCGAATCTGGGGTGAGAAGGGGAAACCATTTTGTACTTCCTTGTTTTGTGACAAAAAGTCATGCAATTTTCCTCCCTGCCCTTAATTTGCATATGTAAATTAGGATTTGGCCGAACCCGAATCCTGCTGAAAAAGGCCAAATCCGGGCCGAATCCCGAACCGAATCCTGGATTCGGTGCATCCCTATTTGCATCAAAAGACGCAGCAGAAAAAATTCACAGCAATACTATTATATCATCGTGCACCAGAAGTGACACAACTATGAAAATGCTCTAAACTTGTATCAATTTATGATATAAATTCAAGAACAACTCCCGGATGGGTGAAATTCTGTGGAAAATGCTGTATTGTGCATAAAAAAAAGCTTTGCTTCCAAAAAATGCATTTTGCACGCTGCAGTGAGTTTGTAAATGATCCTTTGGAGTTATTACTACCAACTACAATGGTACACTCGTAATAACACTAAAAGTAGGGATGCACCGAATCCAGGATTCGGTTGAGTATTCAGCCATTTCCAGCAAGATTAGTATTTGGCTGAATCCTTGTGCCTGGCCGAACCAAATTCTTAAAATCGTGTGACTTTGCGTCACAAAACAAGGAAGTAAAAATGTTTTTACTCCGCACACTTAGCCTCTCTTTTTCCCTCCCCTTTGCTGATTTGCGTATGCAAATTAGGGTTCGGATTCGGTTCTGTATTCAGCCTAACCTTTCACAAAGGATTCGGGGTTCGGCCAAATCCAAAATAGTGTATTCAGTGCATCCCTAATTAAAAGCAAAACAGATCTTGAATAAATGCATGCTCCTTTTAAGGACACGAAATTGAAGCTCAAGCTTGAACAGAATTGGAGAGAAAAAAATGCCCAGCAAAAAATAAAATGCTTGAACCTCTTGGTACCCATTTTCCACATGTTGGACATGTTTATAGCCCATCTAGCTAAGAGAAACAGGGTCACCTACTAATAGAGTAATGTTGATTTTTTTTACATTGTCTGATCTAAAACAGGATTTTTTACTTACCGTTAAATCTGTTTCTCTGTAGTCGATAAGGGGGACACAGGGAACGATGGGGTTAAGCTCCATCCTCCGGAGGCAGGACACTTGAATTATTTAAATTGAATGGGCGTGCCCGAGCAGGCTTAACCCCTCCCACTGAACACAGTCTTCAGTTTGTTCCAAAGCCGCTAACGGGAACTATATACATAACAAAAAACTGGCAGAACAGATAACCAGGGGAGAAATTCAGTTTTGACTAAAGTCATGGTCGACGGCTCGCCGACGGGCGGGAAGCCCTGTGTCCCCCTTATCGACTACAGAGAAACAGATTTAACGGTAAGTAAAAAAATCCTGTTTTCTCTGCCGTCTCAAGGGGGACACAGGGAACGATGGGGACTTAACAAAGCAGTCCCAACACAACAGGGTGGGGTCGAGCCTAGACCAATAATGTAGAATTACTTAATCACTGAGTGTAACACCTGCCGTCCGAGAGAAGCCGCGGCGGAAGAAAAGGTGTCAACATGATAAAATTTGGCAAAGGTGTGCGTGGAAGACCAAGTGGCCGCCTTGCAAATCTGCTCTAGGGAGGCAGAGTTTCGCCACGCCCAGGAGGCCCCCACCGCTCTGGTGGAGTGGGCCCGGATACCGTCTGGTGGACTCTTCCCCTTTACTCGATAGGCATGTTTGATTGTCTCTTTAATCCAGCGAGAGATGGTCGTCTTAGATGCAGCCTGACCTTTGCGCGGGCCAGAAGGAAGAATGAACAACGACTGGGACTTCCTGAAGGGCTTGGACCGTTCAATGTACCAACGTAGGGCTCTGACCACATCAAGGCTGTGTAACCGACGTTCCTTGCTGTTCTTAGGTGCTGGACATAAGGACGGGACTACTATTTCCTGATTGACGTGGAAAGACGAGACGACCTTGGGCAGAAAAGTCGGGACAGTTCGAAGCACGGCTTTATCCTTATGAAAGATCAGAAAGGGTGGATTGCAGGAGAGAGCGCCAAGCTCCGAAACTCTTCGAGTGGAGGTAATTGCCATCAGGAACACAACCTTCCAGGTGACCCACGTATCGGAGATCGAGCTCATGGGTTCGAAGGGGGGATCGAGTAGAGCCTCCAAGACTAAGTTGAGATCCCACCCCGCTACGGGTGGTTGGAATGGAGGAGCAATGTGAGCAACGCCTTGAAGAAAGGTACGTATGGCATCTTCGTTAGCCAACCTATGCTGAAACAACACCGACAGGGCAGATACTTGGACCTTGAGGGAGCTAGTCTTCAGACCCATCTGTAACCCGTGTTGAAGGAAAGACAGGACTCTGGGAATGTTGAGGTGAGTGAAGGGGAGTTCGGCAGCCCTGCACCATGTAGAGTAGGCATTCCACACTCTATAGTATGACTTGGAAGATGAAGTTTTACGTGCCTTGAGCATGGTAGGAATGACGTCTTCTGCTACACCCCTGCTCCGCCAGATGGACGCCTCAACAGCCACCCCGTCAATGCGAAGAGACCCGGATTGTGATGCACTATTGGGCCTTGCTGTAGAAGGTCTGGTCGGCATTCCAGCCGAATGGGAGGTGCGAGTGACATTTCTTGGAGGTCTGAGAACCAGGTCCTCCGTGGCCAAAAGGGGGCCACAACTATCACCACTGCCTGGGACATGTTTATCTTCTTTAGAACTCGTGGCAGCATAGGCAGAGGAGGGAAGACATATGCGAGCTTGAAGTCCCAGAGCTGAGTCATGGCATCCACCCCCGCGGCTAGAGGATCTCGGCAGCGAGCGAAGAACCTTGGCACTTTTCGATTGAGTCTGGACGCCATTAGATCTATACTGGGGCGTCCCCAACTCCTGACGAGTAGGTCGAAGGCCTCGGGATGCAATTCCCATTCCCCGGAATGCAGCTGGTTCCGGCTGAGAAAATCCGCCTTCGTGTTGGTCACGCCTGGAATGTGTATCGCCGACAGCTTCACTGCATTGCATTCCGCCCAATGCAGAACTTGGCTGGCCTCCGTCAGTGCCAACTGACTCCGAGTTCCGCCTTGGCGGTTTATGTATGCCACTGTGGTGACATTGTCGCTCCGTATGCGAACAGATTGCCCTTGAAGTTGACTCGTCCACTGATGAAGTGCTAATTTTACTGCCCTCAATTCGAGAATGTTGATTGGGAGGCAGGCTTCTTGCTGGGACCAGAGTCCCTGTGCTGACTGATTGTCCCAATTCGCCCCCCAGCCCTGCAGGCTGGCATCTGTGGCTATCACCTTCCAATCCGGGGTTGCCCAGGACTGGCCCCTGGCAAGATTCTCGTGGAGCAGCCACCAGCGGAGCGCCTCTCGAGTGGCCTGTGTCAACCGAAGTGGTCGTGATAATGCTCCCCCCTTCCAGGTGGAAAGAATGTTGGCTTGCAGGGGACGCAGATGAATTTGTGCAAATGGCACCGCCTCTATGACGGAAACCATCGTCCCCAGGACCTGCATCGCCTTGCGAACTGTCGTGGTTCGGTTGGATAAGAGGTATTGTACTTGGCTCTTTACTTTGGTCTGTTTGTCTGGTGGTAGGCTGACAATCTGCATCTCTGTGTTGAAGTCTAGTCCCAAGAAGGTCATTTGGCGACTTGGGTAGGGGTTGGATTTCTTCCAATTGATGGTCCACCCGAAATCCTGGAGCAGGAGGACTGCCTTGTTGAGATCCATCTCCGCCTTCTGCAGCGATGCGGCTGTCAGAAGAAGATCGTCGAGGTAAGGTGTCACCGATAGACCCTGGAGCCTCAGGGTCGCTGCAGTGACCGACATAAGCTTGGTGAACACCCTGGGAGCTGACGACAGGCCAAAGGGAAGAGCTACAAATTGGTAGTGTCTGTTCTTGAACGCAAAACGAAGATAGCGGTGGTGAGGAGGCCAAATTGGGACATGCAAATAGGCGTCCTTGATATCCAGAGACATCATTAGTTGATTCAGTTCCATTCCCCGTATTACTGACCGAAGTGTCTCCATTTTGAACCGTACATGTCGAATGAATTTGTTGAGACCTTTGAGATCTAACACAGGTCTGACGGTGCCATCCTTCTTCGGAACTGTGAAGAGGTTTGAGTAAAAACCGGAGAATCTCTCCGGCGGAGGAACGGGTACAATGACTCCTGATTGCTCCATCTTCTCTATGCATTGCAAGAAGGTTCTTGCCTTGGCAGGATTCGACGGAACCCTGGACATAAAAAAGGTTCTGGGTGGAACAGATGTTAAATCGAGATGGTATCCCTCCGAAACGATTTCGTTCACCCAAGCGTCTGATGAGTGAGAGATCCAGACCTCCCGGAATCGTAGAAGCTTGCCCCCGATTTTTTCTAACGATTCCGGAGGGGGTGCCCCGTCATGATGACGCAGGCTTGTCAATTGATGGCTTGTTGTAGGCCTTGTTGTTCCATGATGGGCGACCTTTCTCGTTACCTTTGGAACGGAAGTTGGAGCGTTGAGGGGGGCTATGCCGCCGAGAGAAACGTCCGGTTTGGCCACGAAAAAATTTTCCTCGCCTATGAGCTGTGGACGTGCGCCCTCTGGTTTGGGGGAGAAAGGTACTTTTACCTCCAGTAGCTTGGGAGATAATTTTCTCGAGTTCTTCCCCAAACAGTCGTTGCCCTAGGAATGGAAGTGAAGTTAAGGCTTTCTTAGAGCTTATGTCAGCCGACCAGCTTTTGAGCCATAATGTTCTGCGAGCTGCTATGGAGAGTGCCGAGGTGCGCGCGGTGAGTTGCGCGGCATCTAAGGTGGCATCGCATAAGTAGCTTGATGCCTCTGCAATGGTCTGGGCGGAAGGTAAAAGTTCATCCCGAGGAACACCTTCCTGAATGTCTCTGACAAGGGACTCCGACCATGCCAGGATGGCCCTGGACACCCAGGCTGACGCTAGACAAGGCCGTAGTGTAGATCCAGCTGAGGAAAAAATGGCTCTCAGAAAACCCTCCGACCGTCTGTCTGAAGGATCCTTAAACGCTGCTGCGTCAGTGACAGGCAGTGTAGTGGATTTGGAAAGTCTGGAAACTGGTGCATCCACAGTCGGGGGATTAGACCACTTGTCGACCAATTCCTTAGGAAAAGGATAAGACTTGGTGAACTTCTTGGTAGCCTGGAATTTACGCTCAGGAGCATTCCATTCGCTTTGGATAATACTAGTTAGCTGTTCATGGTCAGGGAAACAGGTTGACGACTTGTGTTGTCTTTTGAAAAGTGAAGACGTTTCACCGTGCTTCTTAGGCTTTTGGGATAAGTTAAGTACCTCGAGTACACCCTTGATAATGTTATCTATGTCGTGTGGGGAATCCTTATCCCTGCCTTCTTCCCTGTCATCTTCCTCAAACTCAGAAGACTCATCTGAGGAGGGGAGTGCACCCTCTGACGACAATTGCTCCTCGGCTGAATCATCAGAATGGGATTGAGGATTAACTGCTTTAGGATCCTCGCAGCGTTTTCGCTTGGCACCTTTCTTAGGTTGAAGGTGTGCTAGGGCCTTCCCTAGTGTATCAGCAATAGCTGGTAAACCCTGCAATGATGCCAGGGATTGGGAAAGCTGGACCGCCCAAAGAGGAGGTGGTGGGTCAGCAGAGGGACCAGGTGCCGGGTCAGGAGACAAGTCTGGTGCTAAGTCTTCAGCCTGTGGTTCTGAGGGCCCCCCAGAAGCAGCAGCTGCCCCCTGCCCCCTAGTGCAGGATAAGCAAAGAGGCTCCTTATGGCTCCCAGGCAACTTAATTTGGCACTTGGTACAGGCCAGGTATCTCACCTGTGTTGTGGAGGGAGCCCTTCCCCCCGCCCTTGTGAATGGCCCCCCTGTCCTACCTTCTGCCATTATAGTGTCAGTGGGAGAGGTTGAGCAGTGTTCAGTCTCGCCTGCAGTGTGAGAAACGAACGGCGCGAAGTCTAAAATGGCCGCCGGAACGCATGCGTTACTGCGCATGCGCGAATGCGCGAGGGAGACAGCCGCGCCAAAAGGAAATGGCCGCTGGAACGCAGATGCGTTCCACACGGTGCGAACGGCTGCGAGCGGCGGAATGGAGCCGCTCTCCCCCAGGCTGACAAAGGAGCTGTAGAGGGAACAGACCAAGGACCTTCCCAGGCCACTAAGCTGCAGCAGGCAAGACAGGAGGGCATTATTAGAGCCAGGTAGCGGGCACAGGCGGGGGGGGCGGGGGTGGACTTGGTAAGGGCAAGTGGCAGCAATAGGGTGCCCCCCAAGGCCAGAACCCATAAGTAAATGAGCCACTTACCCCTCACACCGGCCAGACCGTCTGCAATGAGGAAAACAGAGCAGGAATTCATCTGGGTGGTCGGTTATAGCCTGAGGGCTAGGGAAGTGACCCCGGTGGGATAAGTCCTCGTAGGGGGTTAACCAATGTAACGCAGGGAACCCTGGTTACGGTATCACCCCGGGTGTCAGCCAAAAACTGACCGAAGAATTCCATGTCTGAATGTCCTTCCTCCCGGTAGCAGGACACTTGAAAAACTGAAGACTGTGTTCAGTGGGAGGGGTTAAGCCTGCTCGGGCACGCCCATTCAATTTAAATAATTCAAGTGTCCTGCCTCCGGAGGATGGAGCTTAACCCCATCGTTCCCTGTGTCCCCCTTGAGACGGCAGAGAAACATATTTTACAGTACTCTATATAGTTGACATTTTCTCATAACAAATAACTTTTTCTATCAGCTTGCTTACTTCACATCATTAATGGTTTCCATCACATTCATTTCACAGGTGAGCTTCTTTGACTGCCATTCCAGGGATGCAACATGACCACGCTGTCCTGCGAGCAGAAGTTGTCTAAAAAAAATAGATGTCACAAGGCACAACTGAGCTACTCAGATAAGTAGAACCATCTAGGAAGCCTGGGATGCAGCATAATGGGGAGAGATTGTGCAAATGCAAAATAACTAAAAAAGAGCAGGGACATTACATTGCAACAATGAATAACTGATAAAGAGCACGAGCATTAGAGCTCATTGTTTCACATGGACTTAGATACCTTCCATTGCGAATGTAGTTAATTCTGTATGGGCCAAATTGATTGAGGTTCAGGTTGAAATGCTGCAAAAGAGGTAAAAAACCTATAAGAGAAGGAGCACAGGGCTTGACCTGAATAAAAAACAGAAGGTGGAATACACATTAAAGTAGAGCAATAAAAGTCTCTGACCTTTGATCCACTGGTGATGTCAACTACCTCAGCAATGTCTTCTTGAGTTATAGTACATGTGTCCTGGTCCTCATCCCCCTCTAGAAATCTGAGGGGAAGAGCAGAAATCTTCATTTGCTATAACTTTATGGCAGGCGCAGGTTTACCTAGCAGATGCCTTTAGGCCCCTGTCATCGCTTGTATCTGATTTGTAATACAAATTGAAGAACAACTCCTGGACCGGTGAAATTCGGGCATGCACAAATTTCCCTCAATGGGTATGGAGCCCTGGAGATTGGCACAGAGGAAATTTAAAAAAAACATGATGGTGTTTCCTGCAATCAAGGAATATGAACTGTTCATTTGAACCCATAACTGCTGAAAGAGTTGTACTATATAGAAACAAATACACATCAATTTCACTGGCAGCAGAATGCAAATAAGAATAGTGGCTACAGGTTCAAACATTTTTCAGAAATTTAAATAAGAAGGCTTGTTATGTGTATACTGTATATAATTTCCTGTTTATGAGAAGTAAAAAAAATAGGGGGCACAAGTAAAGGGAATAATAATAAGCATCAGAAAAGACTGACAGAACTGGATACGGCATGAAAATACTGAACAGAAAAGGGCATCTCTATAAAATAAATGTATAGAAATTCAACATCAATTTTAAAAATTATAAAATCTTAAAGGAAAACCAAAACTCAAGAGAGAAATAAGATTTAAATGCTATGTTTTAGGCTTCTGTGACATCCCAATGCCATCACAACCCTTTAGTTGTAAAGATCTATCCCTGAAAATGTCCCCAGTAGCTCCCCATCTTTGGTAGATGTTTTCTGCTGAATCACACACAATCTGGTCTGTATTTCCTGAACAAAGGGGCCAACTCCCAACAAAATACATACAATATATAGCACCACTTCGATTAGAAATAGATTCTAATTCACATTACATGGCAGCACACAAACCAGTGCATTCAGCATCAGCATTGTAGCATTGGCTTATATGATACATGTAACCTCACTTTCTTTTAGTGTTTTGATGACACTTCAGCGTACTTTCTCAACAGCAGCCCAGAATATAATGAGCAGGACCAGCATCACTGACATTCAAAAAAATCCTAACCAAGTCAGTAGATGGAGAGCTGCTCTGGACAACTTTGAAGTACTGGATCATTACTTTAATAAAAATCAACATATATAATACAGTAATTTCTGGCCATATTCATTTTAAGATGTTATGTCTTCTTTAAAACCAAACTTGTATTGCAGCAGTCTAAGGTTTCCCACAAAAGGGGAAAAAATACATGGCATCTTTTCTGCTAAGTCAATGGCAAAATATTACAGGGGAAGCACAAACACCTTATTAATATATATGGCCTAAACAACAAATCATTCAAATCAACCAAAGAAATTGTTATCTGTAGCTGTAAGAGACTTCAGTAAGACCTGCATCTTCTGTACAGGTAGCATTTCTCTGTGCCAGTCTTACCCTTCCTCCTCTGGCAGAAGTACATCATGCCTGGCTGCTTGCCCCAGCGCTGTCTGCACATCATTCTCTTGGTTATTTAAGCGGTGCTGAACATATGGGGAATATTTCGTGCCCTGGAATGAATACAGGAAACTGACATAGTTTCAAACAACTCTTCTTTTAAATGTTTCTTTGCAGGTTCCACAAACATATCAAGGAAACCATGAGAAAAGGATATTTAGTTCACTAAAGTTTTTTTTTTAAATATAACAAAAAATGGACTTTGAGTACTATTACATAATTTATAAAATCACTGAACTGAAATGTTTATATTTAAGAACTGAACCCTAACCCCCCTCCGAGCTCCCTGCCCACAACATCTATTCCATTTAAAAGTCTGCCTGTCTGCCTTCTGACCTGCTATAAATCTGCAGAGTTATGCAGCAGAGTTCAAAGGCACCATCTTCTGTCTATCTCTAATCCTCTTCTGTTAGAGCAGTGACATGTTTCTTAGAGGAGCATGCACAGTTGATGTCCTGAATAAACTACTACTGTGCATGCTCTTTCAAGATCCATAACGGCATCAGAAGACAAACAGAAGATGGCCCCTTTGAACTCCGCTGCACAACTATGCACACAAGATACAGGGAGACTTTTAAAAGAAATAGATGCTGCGAGAAGGAAACTTGGAAAGGGGCAAAGGAGCGGCAGTGGAGGGGGATAGGGTTTACTTCTCTTTTAAGGCTGGAAGAAAATATTCCTATCACGTCAAACAGCCCATAATTATGTGGGGTGCCCATTTACTCACCACTTTTGATTTTCTTGCTCGCTCATACTTTAAAAGATGATTTGCAGGTACAGAAACTGAACCAGGAAAGGGATCTTTAGCCTATGACAAAAAAACAAAACAAATCACTGGTAGTATAAATATACACAAATACAAGAGGTCCTCTGCACTCAACCCATTATCAATATATTTAAGACATTGAGACATTTTGTTCATACAGCTAGAAAAAAGAACAACTTCCCCTTGTTTGTTATAATATATATATATATATATATATATATATATATATATATATATATATATATATATATAAAGTCTTTGTGTGTATGCACTCTTGCCAGATTTTTAGTTACTTCGGGTGCGTTGGTCAATTTTTGTTATATTAGATATAAGATAGAAGGACTCGCACTCCATTTTCCAGTGAATAAAAGTGTTATTTTATTCTTAGATGCATTTCCAACGTTTCAGCCCCCATTAGGGCCTTTATCAAGGATATCCTTGATAAAGGCCCTAATGGGGGCCGAAACGTTGGAAATGCATGTAAGAATAAAATAACACTGTTTTATTCACTGTGTTATATGTATATACACACACACGTGACGTATATCCATCACTGTATTCCAGCCTTCAGATAAACACTCCCCTTTGTGCAGCCTGTCATTTAGATGAAATCAAACCACCAGTCACCATTAGTGACTGTTTTCAGCCCCAAACCAGCTTTTTATGAGCTGAATATATCAGAAGAGACACATAATATGAACCAAAGGCCTAGGGGTCAGAAGAGACACTGCAGGAAACACAACACATTACAGCAGGAGTGCAAGCCGAGTTGGAGGTCTTACCCCTGAGATAAATTTACTCTTTGGCTTCGTTGGGTCTCTTTTTTCTCTATTTTGACCTAGTCTTTGTTCTGTTGGAAGATGTGGAACATTTTTAGGAGATTCTGTCTGGGTATCTGTTCCATCCACATTGTCTCCTGGGGTCTGATCTTCACCTTGTTCTTCATAGTACCTCTTTACCTTCTGGAAGAGACAGGGTGTTGCACATTGTTAGTTGGTAAATGCTACAGGATAACACTTTATAAAATTAAATATAACAAAAAGTAATATAACCATTGTTTATCATTTGTATGGTTTGAGACCATAAAATCCATCTTCCACAATTCAGCCTGCCGCAATAATAAATTCTTCCTTTCAAACCCAAGCCATGATTTTGACTGATGTGTTTCTAAATATTCCTTGATTGTTTGCAGGGATTTCTGATCAGAGCATTGTGGAATCTTCAGACTACTCACTTTGGGTGGCTGCACAATGGGTGAGTGAATTATCACTAGGACACTAGTTAGTACTATTGGCATGGGTGAACTGAAAACGGACTACAAGGATGGGAGTGGTTTGTGATCAGGCAAAAATCTGGTGAACTTCGACTAAAGTGTACATTTATATTGTTAAGCTGTATTCAATTGATAACACATGTATATACCGTATATACTCGAGTATAAGCCGTCCCGAGTATAAGCCGAGGTATCTAATTTTACCTCCAAAAACTGGGAAAGCTTATTGACTCGAGTATAAGCCTAGGGTGAGAAATGCAGCAGCTTCTGGTAAGTTTCAGTCAAAAAATTGAGGGTTTCTGCTCCCATTGGAGATGCCGGCGTCTCGTTTTTGGACGCTGACCACCATTCTTGGATGCCGGCGACTATTCTTGGAGACTATTCTTGGACGCCGGCAACTATTCTTGGATGCCGTCGACTATTCTTAGGCACCAGTGACCGCTTTTGCGATTGACCCGAGTAAAAGCGGAGGTAGAGTTTTTCAGCATATTTTGGGGGCTGAAAACCTCGGCTTATACTCGAGTATACGGTACATTTCTAGGATAGTTTAGGTCATAATATATTCACTGTGTTGAGCAGTGGGCATAGTTGTATACTTGAATACAGGTGCCATAGACTTTAAAGCAGACCTGTCAGCTAAACATAAAAAGCTGTATAACGAAAGTCCTTTGCAAATTAAAGAGGAACTATGGCAAAAATGAAAATGTAATATAAGCTTCAGCATACTGAAATAAGAAACTTTCTAATACAATCAAATAAATATTCTGCATTGTTTCTAAAATAAAAAAAAAACATTTATATTCACTATCCCTCTCTCAGCATCATTCTCTCTTCTTGCAGCAGTTGGGTGTTAGATATTCATTGACAGTTAGATCCAATATATCTTATGGGGGGTTCCTATCCTAGCAGATGTATTAGAGCTCACTCTATTAATTGATTCCAGTACAGATAAAATCTAACAAAATAACTGCCTTTTGCACAAATCCTGCATGTAGAGATACATGAAGTCTGGTGATTTTAATAGAGTTATATCTAATACATCTTCTAGCCAAACCACCCTTTAAGATATATTGGCTCTAACGGTCAGTGACTGTCATCTGACAACCCAACTGCTGCATGAAGAGAGAATGAAGAGAAAAAGATGCAGAGAAAGGGATAGTGAAGGTAAACTTATTTCAGAAATGACACCGAACACGTAATTGATTGTATTTAGAAAGTTTCTTATTTCAGTGTGATGAAGCCTATATTAAATTTTCATTTTCGCGATAGTTCCCCTTTAAACATGGAACACAAATTCTCGTTTTCATTAAAACATCCATAACTGTTATAACGATGGTTAAATATTTGACCTGTCAATCAAATATAATCTGCCCCGTGAAGTAATGTTTATTTTGTTCAACAAAAATGGTATAAAGAATGTGGAATTATTAAATAAAAAAATATATAATAAAGTAGCACACCATGTAACCATCATATATTTCCTAACAGAATATAAGCAAGGTTTCGTTTCACTTTATTTTTCTAAAAAAAAAAGTTCCTATAAACAAAATGGTTGGCGTGACTGCTCAAGGTGTTTTATTTATCTATATGGCAATTTAGACTGCCATATTGCTCTTCCACTGATCTGCCAGTTACAGATAATGTTATTCTGTGAAAACAGTCACTGAAGCACTATCATACTAACCTACAAGCCATAACATTTCAAAGCAGCAACTATGTTTCATGGCATTATCCTGCTGTTTTGATCAGCAAAAATAGATCAATAGACAGTCTGGCTCATTTAACACTGGTCTTATTTAAAGGGGTTGTTCACCTTTAAATTAACTTTTAGTATAATGTAGATAGTGATGTTCTGAGACAATTTGCAATTGGTTTTCATTTGTTATTACTTGTGGTTATTGAGTTATTTCGATTTGGATTCAGCAGCTCTCCAGTTTGTAATTTCAGCAATCTGGTTGCTAGGGTCCAAATGACCCTAGCAACCATGCACTAATTTGAATAAGAGACTGGAATATGAATATGAGAGGGTCTGAAAGATGAGCAATAAAAAGAAGCAATAAAAATAAATCTGTAGTCTTACATAGCATTTGTTTTTAGATGTAGTCAGTGACCCCCATTTAAAAGTTGGAAAGGATCAGAAAAAAAAGACAAATTACTCAAAAAGTATAACATATAAATAATGAAGACCAATTGCAAAGTAGCTAGGAATTGGACATTCTATAACATACTTAAAGTTACCTCAAAGGTGAACCACCCATTTTAAACACATGGAAATCAGAAACATGGATTCTGCATAACTAGACTCTGAGATCTAAGTAAGGTTGCCACCTTTTTTGGAATAAAATACCGGCCTTCCTATATATTTCTCTTTTTTCCCTATTAAAGGAGACATATAGGATAAATGAAAAAAAAAACCCTAATTTTGTAGGTAATTATAAGTAATATATGGTGTTGCTTTTACATGGTGCTAAAAATTAATATTATCCTTTATTGGAGCTCCCTATAGATGTTCACTGGTCCTTCATGTTTCAAATGAGGGGTGGTTGTGTCCCAACAGTCCCTGACAGAAGCAAGGTAGGAGGGGACAGCCAATCGCAGCCCTGCAAAGACAGGATTCAGTTCTCTATCAGGTCCTGCTAGCTGCTGATTGGTTCCTGTCCTACAGTGCAGTGAGCTGAGAGCCACCGGCTTCCCTGCACAGCCTGGGTATTCAGGGAGCAGAAAGTGGAAGAGAAGGGAGGGATTATTAGGGTTTTTGCAGAAATATTTAATAAATCAGTCTAAAACACTACTTTTTTTAAGCACAATTCTTTTATATCTAAATGAGTATAATGCACTGGTACATACCTCCCAACATTTTGGAAGTAAAAAGAGGGACAAAAAAAATTTTCCCGCACGCAGCGCAGCAATTTTTTTTGACCACACCCCTTTCTGTGGCCACACCCCCTAATTACCATGTTTGTTTTACAAAATTTGGCAGGTTATGAATGTTTGAAAATATTTCTCCTTATCTAAACTGTGTTTTTGTGTCTCAAAATTGTTACAAAGTATCTTATTTGCACCTGTTAGCTGTTCTGGGGTCTCTGCTAAAAGCCAATTAAGTGAGAAACTTTGTTTCTTTTTCTGGCTGTTCAGTGCAGAGAAAAGAGGGACTTTCCAGTACAAATGAGGGACTGCGGGTTGAGCTGTCAAAAGAGGGACTGTCCCTCCGACAAAGGGACAGTTGGGAGATATGCTGGTACACTTATTTTTTACACAATATGTCTCCTTTAATAACATTGCGATCAACCATTAAAATACCGGCCAGGTGGCTATCCTAGATCTATGACACATAATGGAAGACCATGTTCCCACAACATTCATAGGGTTGATTAAGAATGTTAATAAAGAATAACTGCAAGTCAGATTAGACTGGGACAGTAAGTTTGTAAAGTTGCATGCAGTTCCATGAATAAAGTATAAAAATGCCCCTCAAACTGAACTTTACATACTGTAAATCCATCAGATCTTCCTTTTTCAAACAAAAAAAAATATATAGAAATATCAGCAACCCTTTCAAATGATTGTAATCCATTACTTTACCCAGCCTTTATTCTTTATAACTGTACAAGCAATAGAATGGTTCTGGGACAAGAAAGCTTATAGAGTGTGAGTATAATTCAGGCAGTATAAAATAGAAATACACTGGTGCACGTAACAAGGCTCGATGCAGTTTTAGTAGAGCGACAGGGAAATCCTAACGTGTTACTAAAGGTAAATGATGTAGCATTAGGCAACCCACGTGTTACTTACCTTTTTAGCTGTCTTGACAGTCGCCATTTTGGATTTCCTCCTAATCCTGTTACCGGAACAATAAAGTTACATCCACGCTGATACGCAGGAAGTGCTGACAAACGATAAAGTTTGAGGCAACGCTAACCCTGACCGTCAAATGGTGAGTTGCATATGGTTTTAACCAATGTAAACCCCCTAACGGCTTTGAATGACAACGGAAGTATGGATTTATAAATAAATATGTTAATTATATAAAGTACTCTTGGAGGTTCTGAAGACAAATTGGGGTTTTAATTAAAGCGATAAATAATCAAAGCGATAAAATACGCGGTAAGCGTAGAAATGTTCACCTTATGGTGAGTATAGTGACACAGGATAAGCAGGGTCTACTGGCCCTATACTTATACCTATGGGCATGACTATCTCCTAGCAGATATCTTAGATACATCCTATGTCTCCCTCATTATGCAGACTATGTATTGTAGCCTGCTTAAGGCATCAGAATTGCTTTTTAATTAGCCACTTTAGATATTTAATATGTGGCTGGTAGTAAAAGGAAAAGATACCCCTCTTTTTTATATAAACCTATTTTGTTTTACACAGACACAGTTGTGTAACTACTGGGGGTGCAGGGGGTGCAATTGGACAGCCCCAGGCAGATCACACTCCGCTGTAGACAGCTGCAGCAGCAAAGAAAAACGGCACAGAGGGGCGTTACTGCACAGACATGTCTGATTCCACACATTTAAAGAAAATCTTGATAGTCTGTCTCTGCTCACAGGGAACTGTTCTCCGCCCCATTAGGCTCACAGTGTTATGCAACCCCTCCCTCTCCCCATTCAATTATGAAGTGATGGATTCTGGGGCAAGAAGTTCCTCTGCTGTCCATCACAGTGAACAAGGCAGTGCGGACAACGTTTTTGATTACTCTAAACCAGTGCTGTCCAACTTCTATGGTACAGAGGGCCGGAATTTTTCCAATCTACATGGTGGAGGGCTGATAACGGAAGCCAGTGTTAGCCACTCCCTGTTTTTAGACCACACCCACTTTAAACTACACCCATGTTACCGCAAGACCATGTCCACATTAATAGCACAACAAAAAACCCAATGGTTGGTGCTCACTGCAGGGATCAGGGCCGGAACTAGGGGTAGACAGAGTAGGCGGCTGTCTAGGACGCCATCAGTGAGGGGCGCACTTTTCAAGCGTTTATTTAATAATTTGTTTCAGTAATCATGGTCACCCAGTTGGGTGGAATCCATCTCCTTCCCCTTCTCCCTCTTGCCGGCAAGTAATAGCTCCTTCTGTGCGGTGCACCGTGATGTGCATATACACGTCAATGATGTCACTGATGTGTTGGCTGGCAGAGAGCTGGGGGGCTGCTTGGTGTGACTCTCGCTGCTCTCAGCCTTGCACAGTTGCACTGAACTGAAGACATTCTTTCTATTACTGTAAAGTGTGAAGCTTCCTGCTGGCAAAGCCAGGTACAGATTTGGGGCCCATATGTTTGCTGTTGCTGCTGGGCGCTGGCACAGGTATATAAATACTTGGGGGGCAATATGATGTGATCAGATTTATTTTTGGCTGCTGCTGACACAGGTAAAGATTGGGGGCAATATGATGGCTGCAGGAGGGCTGTATGATGGATGGCTGCTGAGCTTGCTTGCACAGGTACAGGGGGCAGTAATATAAATGAAAAAGTGTTGTACATTTTCTTGCTTTCTTTATTTAAAAACCATCATGGTAAGGAGGGAAATTTTAATGCAGGACAGGGGGCGCTGAGTGAAGCTCTTGCTTAGGGTGCCAAACTACCTTGTGTCTGCCCTGGCAATAATGTCACTCATATGTGAAAACAGTTAAGTCATATTAAAGGAATTGTTCAGTGTAAAAATAAAAACTGGGTAATTAAATAGGCTGTGCAAAATAAAAAATGTTTCTAATATAGTTAGTTAGCCAAAAATGTAATGTATAAAGGCTGGAATGATTTCATGTATAACAAGTCAGTCAGATCACTACTTCCTGCTTTTCAGCTCTCTTGGTTTACACTGACTGGTTACCCTGGCTACCAGGCAGTAACCAATCAGAGACTTGAGGGGGGGCCACATGGGTCATATCTGTTGCTTTTGAATCTGAGCTGAATGCTGAGGATCAATTACAAACTCACTGAACAGAAATGTCCCATGTGGCCCCCCTTCAAGTCACTGACTAACTCAGAGTTATAGAGCTGAAAAGCAGGAAGTTGGATTCTGGCTGTTTTATTAGACATCTGTTCACTCCAGCCTTTATATATTACATTTTTGGCTAACTAACTATATTAGAAATATTTTTTATTTTGCACAGCCTATTTATTTACACAGTTTTTATTTTCACACTGAACTATTCCTTTAAGACGTACCCTTAAATCCATATGCCTCCTCCCCTGTGTATAATACAGTACCCCAGCATATGATTAAACACCTTAGGGGCCACTAACAATAATTATCAAATGCTAACAAACCCCCAGAACAAATACCAAAGTATGACACACACAGGGAGCATAGGAAAGGCAGAACAGAGCAGGAGAGAGGAATCAGGACCAGTCTAATATGTACTACATACAGTGCTGGTACAATGGGCAGTTTCAGTCTGAGTCTCAGGTGTGAACAGTACAGGCTTTAGGGGAGTGAACAATAGAGGTGTCACAAGTGTGAACAATGCAAGGGGGGGTCACAGGTGTGAACAATGCAGGGGATTAGTCTGAATTTGAGGTTTAGACAATGCAGGGCCAGTTAATGTCTGTAGTGATACCTTTAAAATTTTACATATGGTAAACAGACACAGCAGGCAGTCTTTGATGTGGAGGGCCACGGGCCGCCAGTTGGACAGCCCTGCTCTAAACTATCATGGATTCATTTTAATCTGTGAAATCATATGTCTGCATAAAAATACAAAACTGTGATAATGAAATTTAAATTAAGATGGTTTTTTTTGGTCATATCACATAAAGGGGATATACTGTATTTTCTCCTTTAAGGGATGAGAAATACATAATGGTGCCCCTTATACCCGAATCGGCACTGCTGGCATGAGGCAAGTTGCAGCTCTCAGCACTAGTAGTGTGGCCCTCTGTCGAACCCCATCCAACACAAAAAGTAGGTGGTGGCACATCAGCTAGCTACTGAAATGCCACTTGCCATGCCATTGACCACCTCTGCTTCCTACCTTCTCCATTTTGCAAGTTATCAAACAGTTCCTTTTTTGTGCCCGCACTGCTTTCCTTTCTTCTTATCAGTTTTTCTTTCTTCATGTAACTCCTCTTTCTCCTCTGCATTTCACTGCTTCCCTACATCCCATTCTTGTCTGGTGTCCCTTCTTGCATAGTTTTTTTTTTTTCCCTCATAAGGGGAGGCCGATGCATTTATCTTGATTTCCTCTAAAAGGTGGGGGAAATTTATAGGCATATACTGTAGATTTCCAGAAGTGTATTGGAGGGACAACATTTTCCAAGGGAGTAGTATTTATTTTGTTTTATTTTATATCCAGCTATCTCTCATAAGTATCTTAAATTTCATGGAGAACTGAAACCCCCTTTCAGTTCTCCATCAAATTTAAGATACTTATGAGAGATAGCTGGATATAAGCAAAATAAACATGTCTCCCTTGGAAAATTGTCCTCCACACACTTCTGGAAAGGGGTCATCAGTCAAAAGCAACATCATTTGGGTGCTAGTTTAATATGCAAGACTTTTGCTATAACAGGATCATTATTTTTTTTTTAATCAAAGACAATATATCCCTTTGTTCAGCATGAATTCAATAAATAGGGCTTGTGTCGATCATTTGTTTGCCTATTTTAATCATGATTTATGGGTCTTGAGCTAAAGACTAGATTAAAGCTGCTATGTTTGAATCAAACAAGACTACCAGTGCACATTTCTCCTTAGTCCGCTTGGGGGACACAGGAACAATGGGTATAGCTTGCACCACTAGGAGGCAGGACACAATAAAAAAAAAAAACCAACAACCTAGTCTCTCCTCCTCCTGCTATACCCTAGCTCCCAGGTGGAGCCAGACAAGTTCATACCAAAGCACGGAACAGGAACACTGCGCATGGGCATTAGGACCCCCATACTTCTGCATATACAAGATTTTGGGGTGATACACAATTTGTCTTAATAAGTAGGGATGCACCAAATCCACTTTTTTGGATTCGGCCGAATACCGAACCCTAATTTGCATATGCAAGTTAGGGGTGGGAAGGGGAAAACATTTACTTCCTTGTTTTGACAAAAAGTCACGCAATTTCCCTCCCTACCCCTAATTTGCATATGCAAATTAGGATTCGGATTGGCCGGGCAGAAGGATTCGGCCGAATCCTGCTGAAAAAGGCCGAATCCTGGATTCGGTGCATCCCTATTAATAAGTGTCCACAAAATGGCTGCCTGCTTGCCAGAATTGTGTAAAAAAATATAAATATAGTGCAAGTAATGTTTATTTTGCTCAACCTGACAGAATAATTTGGAATTATTTCTTAAGGTGACAGGTCCTGTGCTTGAATGGCTGCACAGCAGCTTGTTTATATAAACTATAGTAGTACTTATGTTATATACGGTGTATCCTGTGCTTGAATGGCTGCCCCCATCGCTACACAGCAGCTTTTTTATATAAACTATAGTAGAGTTTCTGAAGCAAACACCAGTTTTATCACTTCAATGCATCAATACATTGTGTATTGTCACTCCTTTAAAAAACTCATTTCGGTGTTACGGTTTCTTTAATAGTCAGCCCTGTTGCATTAACTATTTTTGAAGGCCAACTTCATTCTACTTTATTTGCAACAACCCCTAATTGGAAAAGCTTCAGATGGATCAGCTAAAGTTTGGTAGGATCAAAAGTCCTTTGTCCCGGAGAATGGAACTAAGGCCCTGTGGCTACAAATGAAATGAAAAACTAATTGAGACCCCACCTTAAGGCAGACATGTTGCAGTTTGTGGAAAGGCAATTGCCTCCCCCTTGGGTGACAAAGCGTCCAAAAGTTCCTTTGAGAACACCTTACATGCAGCATTTCCCATTCTTTTAGATAAGAAACTTGATGCTTTAACACCCACAGGAGAGGCAATTTCCTTCAGGTAAGTTTTCCATGTTTCTGGCCAATAAAATATTTTGCACAGTGAAAGAAAATGTAATCATGAAACCCAATGATATACATTCAACACTTTGAATAATTTTGAAGTTATTTGTAAATGTAATTTCTATTAAAAGTCAGAGGTCTGGTCTCCTGGGTGCCCCCATGGCTACACAGCAGCTTGTTTATATAAACTATAGTAGAGTTTCTGAAGTAAACACTAATTCTACCATTGCACCGGTAACAGTACACGATATTCAAATCAATTTAAAGGAACGGTAACACCAAAAAATGAAAGTGTTTTAAAGTAAGAGTGTTGCTCTGCACTGGTAAAATGGATGCATTTGCTTCAGAAACAATACTAGTTCATATAAATAAGCTGCTGTGTAGCAATGGCAGAAACTGAAAAAAAGGCTATATGGCACAGGTTAAATAGATAACATATTTTCTACAGAGCTTATCTGCTTTGTAACTTGAGCTTTTTCCTGCTTTGAATGGCTAACCCAATTGCTACACAGAAGCTTATTTATATAAACAATAGTGTTTCTTAAGCAAACCGTAGTTTTACCAGTGCAGGGCAATAATGCATTATTTGTATTACTTTAAAACATTTTCCTTTTTTTCATGTTACTCTTCCTTTAAGACACAGATTTGTGGAGTTACTGTTCCTTGAACAGTGTTGCAAAACAGCTGATAAAAGACCTTGACTCCCGTTACATTGTGGAGAGCCAGGCCAAGTGGACAGAAAGGGGATATACAGATATTGCAATTACATTTCATATAACTTACAAAATACTATTTTGAATTGTGTATTGGAAAGTTGCTTAGAATTATATTCGGTTTAAAACCACTTTACCAGCCTTACAACTTTTAGCAATATTCCTACTAAATACCAAGTTAGTACGCCAACAGATATTACAGAAGTTACGGAAGACAATATTTTTCTATACAGAACTTTATTGGCAAAATGATTGCATCCAACAGGTTTACTTCTTCTTGGACACACCCACGGTGCGACCACGGCGGCCGGTGGTCTTTGTGTGCTGACCTCTGACACGCAAACTACAAGAAAAAAAAAATAAATTAGCCTTTAATGTCTGTAAGGCCAAAACACTGTGTATAGACATACGTGCCATACAAAATGGAATTTCGCTTGATAAACGCCAATACTTAAAACACTATAAAGGGGTTGTTCACCTTCAAACAACTCATTTTTCAATAGATCACCAGAAATAACTTTTTCCAATTACTTTCTATTTTATATTGAAGTGTAAAGTTCTTTTTTCACCTTCTAAAGCAGCTCTGGGAGGGGTGGGGTCACCGACCCTTTAAACTGTTCTAAATTGATACATTTCTTATCTTTGTCCCTGCTGAGCAGAATCTGAGTTTCATTACAGGCAGCTGTTAGAATTGATACAATAGTTGCGAATACTCCAGAGATGCCGCTAAGAAATGTATCAACTTAATGTTGCAAAATATTAACAATTCAAAATCTGCACCTGAATTGCTGAGCTGCCGGACTCAAACACCAGAGACACGAACATTCAACTTTAAACTTAGATTTTGGAAAAATAAATGGAAAGTAATTGAAAAAAATCTATTTTGGGGAACAATTTAAAAACTGAAAAAAAGTTTTTGGAAGGTGAACAGCCCCTTGAACACTTGAACACTAATATAAACTGCTATGTAGAAGATTCAGAAGCTTCTGGTGATTGCTGCCTCCTGGGTATTAAAATAGAAGTGGAGCACAACCCCAGAAATCTGCCAAATACCAGAACTTTATATTAGACTTTTTGACTATAATAAAAATACTGAAGCAAAAGCTCACAGGTTTAATAAAATGGTTCAGATATTGCAACTTCCCCTCAAAATTGTAATTATCACTCACTATTCTGCCACATCTAGGGTGGAAGATTCAGTAACAAAAAACATGGTTACAGGCACTTCTATGGATTGGTTTGCCAGGTGTAAAGGATATTGATCAGTTGATATAAAGATGCTTAGGAAGGCTTTCTTGTGGAGTAAAAACAAAAACAGCCATGTCACATAATTGGTGCAACAGCTATTTGTTTATAAAGGTGGCCATACACTGGCAGATCAAAGCTGCCATCAGTCCTTTAGACCAAAGCTGCCCGTGTGTGGGGGCTCCCGACGGGTGCTCCCGATAGATATTTTTTCCTGCAATCCAGGACAGCATCAGCTAGTTGATGCCGCAGCTTTGCAACCCGTCTGTGCCCATTCACAGCATTGTAATCAGATTGTTTGGGCCCAGGGCCAAACTTTGATTCACCAGATATCACCCAGCCGTTAGTAGGAATATCCGCTCATTTTTCAAGATCTAACAGTGTATGGCCACCTTAAAACAGTATCATTCAGTTTGGCCAGGGTCATTATTGGGTGTCAGAGCAACAGTACTGGTTCCTATCAGTTACAAGCAGACTGGATATTCAAACAGACTAAAGCCCATTATAACCAGGGAAAACATTGCCTTAGCCTTCACAAAAACAACAACATCTCCCTTTCACATAATTCAGAATCATTTATTTTATCAATTAGATCATCCACCCAATGTTCTAAAAATAATCTAACATTAAAAGGGGAATAAAATGCTACTTCAGCTTCATCCTCTGGAACCAAAACTTTATATTTAAAAATGCTGTACTGTTTTCTGAAATCATGTTACTCCTTAACAAACCCGACTGATCCTTGAATATGAAGAAAGATTACTGAAGGAGTTTATTTATTATGCAATATTCCCAGTGATCTTTATTCAACTGCGCCAAGCGTCTAAGTCAGTGCACAAAAGCTCCGCAACTAATTTACATTCTCTAGAAATTCTTCATTTCGCAGCAAACCGTACTTGAAAGTCTCACGTATGTTTGCAGTTACATTCTGCAGATTACTGAATATAATGTGTTGAATAAATGAATTGGCACACTATCAAAAAATGACACCACAGTTACACCAATACCCTTAAGTAGACCAAGGTTGTTTTGTTGATCCAAAAAAAATCTAATTTCTCTTGCACCATCTACTCTACATGTTTTATTCTGCTTGAAAAGCAGACCACAGTTGAGTGGACCACTTTATTACATGCCAATTTAAAGTGATTCTCCCTGGATAGCAACCTGAATTTTGGTGATGTTAACTATTAAACTAGCCGTCAATTCAGTCTTGTTAGCAGCAATTTTTTTGCAGAAAAGTTAAGCTTTTCTTTTGCAAAGCAGTAAGGTGAGCTGCAGAGCATTATCTGCCTGATGTTTTCAACTTTTGATTAAAAGGTAAAAAAAGAGCAGTGGGCCACTAAACACCTTGCACCACTGCATATTGTCACATCACTTTAAAGGTATACATACTGTCATGGGAAAACATGTTTTTCAAAACGCATCAGTTAATGCTGCTCCAGCAGAATTCTGCACGGAAATCCAAATTTTTTTTATAATTTCATTTTGAAATCTGACATGGGGCTAGACATATTGTCAGTTGTCCAGCTGCCCCCAGTCATGTGACTTGTGCCAGCACTTTCACTACTGGAAGGATGGAACTACTTTTTGGCAGGCGGTTTCTCCTACTTAATGTCTCAGTGGGACTTGGCTTTTTACTATTGAGTGTTGTTCTACCAGGCAGCTGTTCTCTTGTGTTAGGGAGCTGCTATCTGGTTACCTTCCCATTGTTCGTTTGTTAGGCTGCTGGGGGGGGGGGGTTGATATCTCTCCAACTTGCAGTTAGGCTAAGGCCACACTAGGCGATAGCGCCACGATTTGACTCGCGGCGACTTTTCGCCGCGACTTTTAAGCCGCAATCGCTGGGGAAACTTTTGCGCTGGCGTCTATGGGGAATCGTGAAAAATCGCCAGCGTAAAAACACACGCGGCGATCTTTTTTCTACTGTCGCTCGAAATCGCCTAGCAACAGTAGAAAAAAGATCGCCGCGTGTGTTTTTACGCTGGCGATTTTTCGCGATTCCCCATAGACGCCAGCGCAAAAGTTTCCCCAGCGATTGCGGCTTAAAAGTCGCGGCGAAAAGTCGCCGTGAGTCAAATCGCGGCGCTATCGCCTAGTGTGGCCTTAGCCTAAAGAGTGACTGAAGTTTACAAGTCTCATGACTGTAGGCAGCTGGGAAACTGACAATATGTCTAGTCCCATGTCAGATTTCAAAATTGAATATAGAAAAATCTGTTCACTCTTTCGAAAAATGGATTTCAGTGCAGAATTCTGCTGGAGCAGCACTAATAGCTGATGTGTTTTGGAAAAGAAAAAACAAAACATGTACAGTACACAGTATACCTTTAAGATAACTGGTAGTAAAAGAGAAAGCATTACATGCAGCATTTATGCATTTGAGCGCACCAAAACACATTAGGTATTATATGCAGCATGCCGTCTTTTCCTGTGCTTGACACCTTCTATAGAATAAAGGGTTGCATTTGGAACTGACACTTAGCTGCATTTAAAAATTCTTATAAAAGCAATGTTTTTTTCGGAGTTCACAAGTGATTGCCATAATATTCTAAAAAGTGGGAATCAGCTGGATCACTTACTTACCATGCTAAAAGCTTTCAAATCATAATATTGACAGTATGGTTATCACTCTGCTGGGAAACTAAAAAAGCTTTCACCGTCTGTTTCTTTAAGCACACCTCTTGTAAAAGAAACCTACTTCAGCAAACTAAAAACTGCCCTGCTTTTGCAAGAGGCAGGCAAGTACAATACAGTCCACTGATGCTTTTATAAATTAAAACCCACTTATTAATGTGAATTAAAACTAAAAAACTGGGGGCTGCTTCTGGAACAGGTAAAGAGCATAATCAAATTGCATATGTAAATGCAGGATATCGGTGTCAATAATTGTGGGCTCTAGAGAAAATTCAGATAACTCACCCCCAGAAGTGACGCAGTCCTCTGTGAGCCTTGATCTTTTTGAGTCGCTCTAAATCTTCACGGAGTTTATTGTCCAGACCGTTGGCAAGAACCTGAACAAAGAAAAATGACCAGACTTACCAAAACATTATGTTACATTTTAAATAACTCTAAATAACCATCAACAACGTACCTGACTGTATTTTCCATCCTTAATGTCCTTCTGTCTGTTCAAGAACCAGTCAGGAATTTTGTATTGCCTAGGATTTTGCATGATTGTGACCACACGTTCCACCTGTGATAAGGAATTCAGTTATGATTGTCTGTCACATAAATTTTTTCTAGTGGGTTACTTTGTAAAGTGTTCTGATCCTGACCAAACAGAGCAGTATACTTTTGGGCCAGGGTATGTCAGTGGGGTGTTAGAAGATACACTAACGTTTCATATGATCTAGTAGTTAAAAAGTACCTCATCCTCTGTCAGTTCACCGGCACGCTTGGACAGATCGATATCAGCTTTGCGTAGGACCACATGAGCGTAGCGTCTACCTACACCCTAGTCGGGGAATTTAAAAGTAAGTCAGGAATTGTATGTCAATACCACAGCAAATTAATTCTACAATTATGAGCAATAAATTGGTACAAGAACTAGGAAAGCTATGTTTGAAACATTACTCAAATGGAACTAAACAATTACTGTTTCCACCCCCCCACCTAGAAAGAGCTTGCGCTCAACATACTTTCGCCTGAATTAAAAGATTTGATATTTCTTGCATAAACATAAAGCTTAAACAAACCCCAACCTTCCCCCGCTACAGAGTTTTAGTAGTCCATTTTTTTAACCAGCTTGTAAGAACTGGGAAGTAAAATCACTCAATTTAAGTCTCATTTATAGTCTTGTTCCCTGCACAAAACACCATTTCATAGTTAAAGGGGTTGTTCACCTTCAAACAACTAGTTTTCAGATAGAAAGTAGTTGGGAAAGTCGTTATTTCTGGTGATCTATTTTCTATAAGTCACTGGTTTTCAAATATTGAAGTGTAAAGTGTCTTTCTTCACCTTCTAAAGCAGCTCTGGGAGGGGGTGGGGCATTGACCCTGTAAATTGTTCTAAATTGATACATCTAATAATGTGAAGATCACAAGAAAAAGTACTGCATATTAACTGCTGAAACTTGTGTTTATTGCCAACACATGTTTCGAGCCTTGTGTGAACAACAATTTAGCGATTATCATATTTAAGGTGCTATACAGGAAGTGACATAATAAAGTATTTACTGGATATTACAATTGAATCCACGGCTGAGGTGCTACACAAGTATATTGGCTGATAATCTAAACCGTGCTATTTGTTTGATGGTACTAAATACTTTAATACTATAAAGGTGGCCATACTCAGGCCAATAAAAGCTGCCGACAGACTGTGTCGGCAGCTTATTGGCCCATGTATGGGGCCCCCCAACGGGCTTCACTGATCGAGAGGCCAGATCTCGATCTGACAAAAAATCCCGTCGGATCGCGGGCGCATCTATTCGTTGACGCAGTCCCTTGGTCCGACCGCCCATTGCTATTCGTTAGGCTCTGATAGTTGGGCCCTAGGGCCCATGATCGGATCAGCCCGATATTGCCCACCTCTGGGAGAGATCTGCTCGTTTGATGACCAAACGAGCGGATCTCTCAGTGTACGGCCACCTTAACACTTTAAAGGGGTTGTTCACCTTCAAACAACTAGTTTTTCAATAGATCACCAGAAATATCTTTTCCCAATTACTTTTTATATTATATTGAAGTGTAAAGTTTTTTTTTCACATTCTAAAGCAGCTCTGGGAGGGGGGTCACCGACCCTGTCAACTGTTCTAAATTGATACATTTCTGATCTTTGTCCCAGCTGAGCAGAATCCTTGGGTTTCATTACAGGCAGCTGTTAGAATCGATACAATAGTTGCTAATACTCCAGAGATGCTGCTGAGAAATGTATCAACTAAATGTTGCAAAATTGTAACAATTTAGAGTCTGCGCCTGAATTACTGAGCTGCCAGACTCAAACACCAGAGACAGGAACATTCAACTTTAAACTTAAAATTTTGGAAAAAGTCAAAAATGAATGGAAAGTAATTGAAAAAAGTATTTCTGGGGAACAATCTGAAAACAACTGAACTGAAAAGTGTTTAGAAGGTGAACAACCTCTAAGTCACAAATTATGTTCAGCACTCTTTCCATTCATTATAAAAGATTGTGTATACTTCCCTTTTAATAGTTGTTATAAATAGTAAAGAAAAGCATTTCAAGGGGTGGTTCTCCTTAAAAAGTTAACTTAGAATGTTATAGAATGGCAAATTCTAAGCAACTTTTCATTTGGTATTTATTTTTTGTTTTTTTTTAACTATTTGCCTTTTCTTCTGACTCTTTCCTGCTTTCAAATGGGGGTCACTGACCCCTTCTAAAAACAAATGCTCTGTAAACGACAAATTTTTTGTAATTGGTACTTTTTATTGCTCATCTTTCTATTCAGGCCCTCTCCTATTCATATTCCAGTCTCTGTCAAATCCGTGTTAGGACCCTAGAAACCAGACAGCTACAATTGCAAACTGGAAAGCTACTGAATAAAAAGCTAAACAACTGCAAAACCCCAAATGATAAATTATAACCAATTGCAAATGGTCTCAGAATATCACTTTCAACGTCATACTAACAGTTAACTCAAAGGCGAACAACCCCTTTAATTGGGGGGTGCCCAAAGTTAGGCACCCCAAGTGATTATTCACTTTACATCCCAGGCTAGTACTCCTATCAGGAGAAAACTGCACCAGTGCAGGAGAAAAACAAACACCACGGATCTAGGTTTCCTTCTTCAAATTTACTGAGGCAGACACATGCACAGTAGAATGAAATAGCTAGAAAAAAAGTTTGACTTTTCTCTACTGTTGATGTGCAGCCGCAGGAAGAAAGAAGCCAATCACTCGGTGGTGCTCGCTGGAAGAACCCTGGGCCGGTGCACTTTTTTTAGGACCAGCCCGGGATGTCAAGTAAATAGAATCAGTAAAGAGTAACTTTCATTTTCTTTTGCTTCAGTTTTTACTTTTCTTTTGGGAAACCCACACATACCTTAGTTAAATCCCAACAACCATCCTAACCAAAAGGCTACAAAAGGAAAGCTTTGACAGAACACACCAATGCCACCTCCAGAGACAGGTTTGGAGCAGATGAAGCAGAAGGTACAAAGTAAAACTCTTCAGGTGAGAGCTGAGTGAGACCCTAAAAGCAATTGGTTGGGATTACCAAGAAGCCTTTCAGGCTTTGAAACCTTGCTCTAAAGCCAAGTCTGCAAAGAGGGGTCGCCCTACTAGAAAAGTGTAGGAATGGGCAGGTATTACCCGGGGAAATGGCATTTGAATTAAGCGGATAGGACGCTCACCTTAATAGCAGTGATGGCAAAAGCAATTTTCCTGCGTCCATCAATATTCGTGTTCAGAACACGCAAGATGTGCTGAAACTTCTCAGGAATCACCAGAGACTGTGGGGGGTAAGATGAAGAGACATTAGACATTCACTCACACTATTAGCAACCCTACAGTGAGCTAGCACACCAGTATAGGCTAACCAACCCTCCAGTGGAAACAACACATTGTACAGGCCTGTCATTGCAACAGTCCCTTAAATACAAGGCCCGAAAGACACCCTGGCTTCTCCGCAGACAGTTTATTACTCAAATACCACAACCGGAGCTCCGTAGCATTCGGATGGCACCGGATTAGCACACATCTAAATTTCCCAGTCGGCAAAATCATCTCACCATGGCGGCGGCTTCTGGGAAAGAAAGAGGAAACGGAAGTGACGCTCGCTCTACTTATACGCCTTCACGCCGGGCTTCCGTAACTTGTCAGTACCAAGCAGGTGCCGGCTGGGAAATGTAGTTTTCGGCAAGTGTTCGGCGCTGTCACTGCAAAATTTGTTTTGGTTGACTGAAATCCGGCGTTTCACTGAATGCATAGCCCTGCTTTTTGAAGGATTATGGTGTATATTATCTATTCGTTTACAACCCACATAAAATCTTACTAGTAACATCTGCCTATCAGCATTTCCCAAAACACAAGTGTTGGGTTTAGATGTCTGTTGGGCATCCCCTGTGGTTTGGATCATTGTTTCCTGTTCCTTAACACGGCAGTGGGCAACAACGGGTTAATCCCCTCCAGCCTCGCGATAGGACAGGAAATACTAAATAAAAACAGCTCCCGCCCCCTGGCCGCCATCTTTCTTTCTCCTGTCGTCACCCCCAATAGTCCAGACTGGGTACCTCTCCCCTTTCTGAAGTCCTGGGACCGGGGTTGGTTACCTCTTGTGTGTCTCCAGAGAAGCCTTGGCAGGCCTGGGCCATGTGTGCCAACAGCGCCGTAAGTCGCAAACGCCTCCCCAGGCAATGTGCGCGATAAGACGCTGACGTCAGCCTCCAAGATGGCGCTGGCGCTTTTGCGCATGCGCGAACACGCGAACCCGGAAGTAGACGCGGAAGACGCCTGAGGCTTGGCGCTCAAGTTTAAAAGAAGCGCTTTTTCTCCCCTATGGCTGCTGAACTGGTAAGGAGTGTCTAGTGCCAATTGTGCTGTCAGGAGGGTACTGTTGTAAGTATGCCTTTCCCCTGACCATTGCTTAAGCCCATAGGGATCCTTCTGGGACAAGAATTAAATAGTGAAATTTTACAGGTGCTACTGGAGGATCCTTATTTTTGCAATGAGCTGCCGAAGGTCTCACTCGGGCTCAAGGGGTGAGTGATGTTTGTTGAGAGGTGAACACAACAGTAATCGGGGGAGGGGCCCTCAAACACTATTTGGATCACAGTAAACATTACTGATATGTATTTTTATTTTATTCAGGAGTCCTCCTAGCAGAGAAGGGAGTAGAAGGAAGGTGGCCAGAACAGAGTGTGCATCCTGCTCAAGCAATGCCTTGCCGGATAAGAGATTGTGTGGAAAATGTCTAAGTGAAGCTTCTGGAGTTGACTCACCGCAAATGTCAGATATGATGGGTTGGATGAAAGAGACTATAAATCAATCTGTAGCTTCTATGATGACACAAGTCACTGAGAACGTACTGAAAGGTTTAGATCAAAGAGCAGCTTCCATTGCAGGCAGAAGCAGTTCAGGAGTAATTACCCCCTTGAACATAGGGGGGGTGGTTACTTCAGAGATATCTAGCGATACGGAAGGGGAAATTTCAGACAGAGATTCTGTACAGGAGGATGAGTCAGCCTTCAATACTGACATGGTTGAACCACTGATTAAAGCAGTAAGGAAAACCTTGGATCTGGAAGATCAGGAAAAATCTCCGGTAAAGCAAGATAAAATGTTTAAATCATCCTCAAAAAAGAACCACCTCTTCCCAGTGCACGAGGTAATTAAAACTTCCATCCAATCCGAATGGGATAACCCTGATAGGAAGCAAGTAGTTCCTAGAAGAATTAAGAAACTACTCCCCTTTGCAACAGATGTGGCTAAGGTGTGGGAGAACCCTCCTAAGGTGGATGCGGCAATCACCAGAGTGGCCAGGAGGACCACGCTACCAGTGGATGAGGGTGTTTCCCTTAGAGACACCATGGAGAGGCGACAGGATGGAGCCCTTAAGAGGGTTTACGTCGCCAATGGGGCAGCCTGTAAGTCGGCCATAGCAACAACTTCTGTAACAAGAGCTAACAAAATTTGGCTTCAAGAACTTGAAGACGCCATTAAAAGTGGTACAGATAGAGGAAAGTTGGTCGAGTTGCTACAAGATATAAAACTGACCAACGAGTTTGCGGCCGAAGCCTCTCTAGAATCCATAAAATTGGCAGCTAAATCCATGAGTCTGTCTGTGGTGGCCAGGAGAGGGCTATGGTTAAGACAGTGGCATGCGGATGCCCAATCAAAACATAATTTATGCAGCCTTCCCTTCAAGGGGAACTTGTTGTTTGGTCCAGAACTGGACCAGATCATTTCCAAGGCGTCTGCCGGAAAATCCTCTTTTCTCCCGCAGGATCGCAGGGAAAAAAGAAATCCAATTAGAAACATCAGAGGAAATTTCAAAGAAGTCAGACAATACAAGCCAGGCAAACCGTTCTCTAGGCCATGGAGACAAGGGCCTAACTATAGAAATCAGTCCTTTCAGTCCAAAGGGGCCAACACTAAGCCTGAGAAACCCAGAGCATGAAGGTGTGGGAGTCCCGTTGCATGTGGGAGGAAGATTAACATCATACAGTGCAATGTGGGCTCGAGTTTGTCCGAACAAGTGGATTATGGACGTGATAGCAGAAGGGTATGGAATAAATCCGCACGGGAATCTTCCCCATCAGTTTGTTTCTTCAGACAAACCAAGGTCGGCAAAGAAGTCCCTCACTTTAAAGTCCATCATCCAAAACTTACTGAAAGAAAAAGTGATATCAAAGGTGCCACAAGAGCAAAGATTTTCAGGAAATTACTCCCACCTTTTCCTCAGACAAAAGCAGAACGGAGAGTTCAGAGCAATCCTCAATCTCAAAACGCTGAATCAACGGTTGGATGTCCCATCCTTCAAGATGGAAACCCTGAGGTCTATCACCCAGTGTGTGGACCCAGACGACTGGCTGGTAAAGCTAGACATAAAGAATGCATATTGGCATATCCCAGTAAAAGAAGCTCACAGGAAATTCCTTCGTTTCAAAGTCTTAAACGATCATTTCCAATACAACGTAATTCCCTTTGGTTTGGCAACAGCCCCAAGGCTGTTTACAAAGATCATGGCACCCATCATAGCTCACCTAAGATTGCAAGGGATCCAGTTGTTTATTTACTTGGACGACATCCTCATCAAAGCAGCTTCGAAGGAGATTCTAGAGGACCATCGAACAAGGGTGTCCGATCTTCTCCAAAGTCTGGGATGGATATTGAACTGGGAGAAAAGCATCTCTTCCCCTGCCCAGCAGATGGAATTCTTGGGAGTAATAATAGACACAAGGAACTTCAATCTCTCCCTTCCAGTAAGGAGAATTCGGGACATCCAAGCATCCATAAGGACCTTCAGAGCCAGGCCAGTACATTCAGCAGTAAACTGCCAGAGATTACTGGGGAAGATCATTTCCACAGTGGACTGCGTGAAGTGGGCTCCCTATCATGTCAGAGTCCTACAAAACAACTTCCTATCCAGATGGGATCACAATCACCTTCGGCCCCATCAACAGATTCATTTATCATCATCCACGATCCAGTCATTAAAATGGTGGACAAGAACAACGAATCTAGAACACCCAGTATCTTTGAGCCAACCGACTTGGATAGTGTTAACCACAGATGCAAGCAAATGGGGATGGGGAGCCCACATGCAAGGAGTCGAAACTCAGGGCAAATGGGCTCCAGTGGAAGTTGCAAGGTCTTCCAATTGGAAGGAGCTCAAGGCAATATGGCTAGGACTACTAACGTTCAGAAAACATTGTCGAAACAAGTCAATACTGATAAAATCGGACAACATGACCTCGGTCAGATACTTGAACAAGCAAGGAGGGACAAGATCAAAAAGCTTATTAGACTTGACCATGATTATATTCACATGGGCAGAGAAGAACTTGAAGGATTTGAAGGCAGAGTACATTCCGGGGCTGCAGAATGTACAAGCAGACAGGTTGAGCAGAACAATGTCCACACCCGGAGAATGGGAACTGCACCAATCGGCCTTCAACATGATATCTGCAAGATGGGGCCCATTTTGTCTCGATCTGATGGCATCGAGTGTGAACACGAAACTTCCAAAATTTGTGTCATGGACAATGGAGCAGAATGCGTGGAAAGTGAACGCATTTTCGATGATATGGAGGTTTCGCAGAGCATACATCTTCCCTCCTCTCTCTCTGATCCCAAGGGTTCTGAGGAAGATAAAGGAGGATAATGCAGAAGTAGTCCTGGTGGCACCTTGGTGGCCAAAGAGATCTTGGTTCTCTCAAATCTGGATTCTATCCAAGGACTCCCCACTCAGTCTCCCTCCCTGGGAGGATCTAATGACACAGGGGGAAATAGTCCACCCACATCCAGACAGGTGGAACTTAACGGCTTGGCTCTTGAAAGGCTGAACCTCTTATCTACAGGGCTCTCTGAAGCCTCCATAACTACCTTGATAGCAGCCAGAAAACCCAACACCCTGCAAAAATACTTCTCCACCTGGGAAAAGTTCATTGATTGGTGCAAGAAAACAGGAATCAATCCTAGGGACATCTCGGAAGTGCAGGTGGTTGAATTTTTACAGAAGGGACTGGAATTGAAGCTCAGCCTTGCTACTCTCAGAGGCCAGGTCACTGCAATATCTCACTTTTCAAAAATCAACTGGTCTCAGCATACCCTGATTAAGAAATTCTTCCAGGGAGTAAAAAGACTGGTACCAGTCACTAGACCTCAAGTTCCTCCCTGGGATTTAAGTCTGGTTCTGAAGACACTTACCTCTGAGCCCTTCGAACCATTACAGAATATATCGCTAAAGTTGCTCAACTTAAAAATATGTTTTCTATTGGCAATCACCTCCGCTAGGAGGGTCGGAGAACTACAAGTCTTATCAATAAAGGAAGGAAAACTTACCTTTCTACAGGATAAGGTAGTACTAAAAACTGCAGATAAATTTATCCCCAAGGTGGTCTCTCCATTCCATACCTCCCAGGACATTGTACTACCTACCTTCTTTCCTAAACCTGAATCGGATGCGGAACAAACATGGCACAAGCTGGATGTGGTGAGATGCCTGAAGACCTACCTAGAAAGAGTACAGAATATAAGAACTTCAGACTCCCTCTTGGTGATCCCGCAGGGAAAAAAGGCAGGAGCTCAGCCTTCTAAATCCACGATAGCAGGATGGATCAAGGAGTGTATCCAGATGGCCTATACTTTAAACTCCAACTCAGTACCCTCTTCCATTAAGGCACATTCAACCAGAGGCATGGCGGCATCATGGGCCTTCCATGCAGGGACCACTTCAGAAGAAATCTGCAGAGCAGCCGTCTGGTCATCTTTCCAGACATTTGTTAATCACTATAAATTTGATGTGTTTGCAAAAAAATCTTCCTCTTTCGCAACTTCAGTACTGAATTCAGCATTAAATATTTAGAAATCGCCCTCCCTCTTTATTGTTGTGTATTCTTTGGTACATCCCGTTGTTGCCCACTGCCGTGTTAAGGAACAGGAATAGGGAAAATCATATCATACTTACCGAGATTTTCCTTTCCTGGACTGTAACACGGCAGTGGGCATGGCTTCCCACCCTCATGGGGGAGACTCCAGAATCAAAGATGGCGGCCAGGGGGCGGGAGCTGTTTTTATTTAGTATTTCCTGTCCCATCGCGAGGCTGGAGGGGATTAACCCGTTGTTGCCCACTGCCGTGTTACAGTCCAGGAAAGGAAAATCTCGGTAAGTATGATATGATTTTCCCTAGTCACAGCCCAGTGTTACTCCCCAGCACTATTACAGTCATACCTCCCAACATTCTGGAAATGGAAAGGGCGACTGAAAAATTTGCCGCGAGGTGACATTTTTTTACCACACCCCTTTTTGCGGTCATACACCCCAATTACCATTCCCATTTTACAATATTTGCCAGGTTATGAAAGTTTGAACACATTTCCTGTAGTTTTTATGTTTTATTACAGTTTAATTAATAAAGGTTAATTGCCCTTTAAAGGAAAATTCAACCCCTTCCTGCTAAAATCCCTCCTCTGTGTTGCCCCCCCTTCCCCAGACCTACCTCCCCCCCCCGGGCAAATGCCCCTAATTTGTTACTGAACCCCGTGCAGTTCCTCTCCTGAGTTCACGGTAGCCATGTTCGCCCGTGCGCTCTTCTTCCTGTATTTGCCGCCATTTTGTGGCGCATGTGCAGTAGGATTTACCAGCAAGGATCTACTGTGCATGCGCCGAAAGTCACAAAGTTTCCGAAAAAAGAAATCGGAAACTCCGTGACTTTCGGGGCGCAGGGGAGGTGGGAGGGATTTTAGCACCAAAGGGGTTGAATTCTCCTTTAAGCAGCGAGTCTAACTTCTCCCAAGGGACAAAACTGTTACAAATGTATCTCAAGTATCTATTCTGCCAATGGCAGGCAACTAGAAGAGGCATTGAGGGCATGTCCGGTGGAGGTGAGCTGTGGCATACCACATGATTGCAACCCACCAAAGCTTTATAGTTTGAGTTTGTAACTCTTGACCTCTGTTTATCTTCTTGTGTAAGAACTAAAACCATTGTATTCTACACAGCTCATCTAGTATCTACTACAGTGAAATGCAGGCTGGTGGAAACTTGCAGGACCTATGGGTTTATCAAGTGGGTTCAGGCATAATCAAACATCACTATAGTACATACTGTGTAAGTTGTGTAGAATACAATGGTTTTAGTTCTTACACATGAAGATAAACAGGGGATAAAGGGTTATTTTTACACATGAAGATAAACAGGTGATAAAGGGTTATTTAGTTTACAGAACTAAAAAATTAAAACCTTCTAACTCATAAAATAGAATATTTATTGCCAAGAAATGTTTAAAAAGCCTTGAATAGCCAAACGCTATAAATGGCAATACTGGTGTTTAAAGGGCATGTAAAGGGAAAAAAATAAAATCCAATTTTTACTTTTTTTTTTAAAGTAAAAGAAACCTATCTCCAATATACTTTAATTAAAAAATGTGTACCGTTTTTATAAGAAACCAGGCTGTGTGCAGTGAAAGTCTTTCTTCCTTTACTGCTGTAGATAGGAATTGTCAGATGATCCCTAACTGCTCTGCAGGGAAACATCATATTTATGAACAGCAGGGGAAGCCCCCATCTTACTTCCCAGCCATGCAGAACTCAAGCAGCTTTGTTTGTTTCCTTGTAGAGCAGTCAGCGATTGTGTAAAGATTTGTATTGTATTGTATTTTATTTCTGCCTTTACATCCCCTTTATGGTTTCCAACTCCAGCGACAAAGATCCTGGAGCCAGAATTAAACTGGGATTCTATTTTTAGGATTATTTTACTGCTGCCACTGGTTCTGCAGAGTTGGAGAAAGTCTGTATTAAACAATACAAAAACTATAAAATCCACATTAGATGACATGACAACACAGGACCCAGTGCAGTCTGTATATTCTGATTATTAATCAGTGTTTGCTGTATCGACTTCTGGCAGATATCATTGGACTTGTGCTGTTTTGATAATTTATGACGACTCCTAAGCAGCCCAGACCACACTGAGCATGTGCACAGTCTTGCTCTTGTAAAGATGTTTAACAAAGTTACAAGATGGTGAGCCCCTGTGGCCAACTTTGAAAGTATGAATCATTCGTTTGATTAGGCTTGTGGTGCAGTAAGTTCATGTTTATGTTTAGTATACAAAATACAGCATTTCTAGCCTTATTCTATTTTAGACTTTACTTCCCCTAAGGAAAGCTACCAAAGTAGTTTATTGCCAATAGATTAGCCACAATAGTGCAAGCACTGTATTTATTCGGTAGAATGCTTTACCATATCTGAGTAAACAGCTCTAGAAGCTCTCTATGTTTGTTTGCCATATTAGCTTGGTGTGACATCACTTCCTCCCCGAGTGTCTCCCTGGTCACTCATAGCTCTGGCCTCAGATTACAGCAGTGAGGGGAGGAGGGGAAATGGAGGGGAAGAGGAGCAAACTGAGCATGCTCAAGCCCAAGCCCTGGAGGTTTATGCTGAAAACAGGAAGTCTGATACAGAAGCCCATGAGTACACAATAGAAGGAAAGAAACATTGTGTTTCTTTTGACAGAGGACTCAGAGCAGCATTACTTTGAAGGTTTACTGGTGTATTTATAAGTAAGCTGATAAAGCTTACTTAAATTTAGCCTTTCCTTCTCTTTTAACTAAAAGCAATAAAAGATAAGTGTTCCAGAGGACTATAGCTACATGTTTATACCTGTCTATATTGACACACACATCTTTGTTTTAAATTATCCACACAGTTTAAGCAAGAATAGATACAAACCAGTTTGAAAAGCCACATTTACTAAAATGTTACAAAAGAAAAATATGCTCTGAGTAAAGAGCAGTTAACATACAATACAAAGATTTAGAGTTCCCTCCATCACTTTCCATTAACATTTAAGTGCAAGTAAGGCTTAAGAGAAACGACTGCGACCCCATTATTTAGCTGTTTGTGATGGTTCCAATAAGGAACTCTTCTTGCCAGTCCAATGTGTATGTCACAAGCAAAAGTCTTGCAGACTCCTTGAATACAGAAACTAAATGGTCTTTTACTACACTGGCATGTTCTCTAATACCCACTATGGTTACAAACTCAAGTCTAATTAGATCTCTTCCCCACTCTTTTATAACATTTGTTAAGAATAAGCCACCCCAACTGCTAGCTGTATGAATGCCCATACCTGATGTTATTATTTTAAAAGGGGTTATTAAAGGGGCAGTACTACCCTTTGTTCAACATGAATGCAAAGTATAGGGCTTATGTCTTTTGATTTTAATATGTTTTTTTTTTCCCTGTGCTATATGGAGAAACTGAAGCTACTCCATGTTTGGTCCCTGTAAAGTAGTTGATCAGATTTCCACTGTACAAACTCCGACTTGACTGTTGTGTTTATCTGTGCACTGGTAATCTAATGATATACCCCGAAAAAAACAAACATAGAGCAGCTTCAATTGTCCTATTAAGGTGAATGATAAGGACAACAAAAACCATAGATTTTTTTGAGAATAAAACAATAGGCAGATAGTATGCTTAGCACAAGCACTATTCTTTGGAATCATTTAAACAAAGGGGATGCTGCCTGTTAACGAAGGAGTGGGGAAGGAAAATGGTTGAGGAACGTTTAGTAAACACCCAGCAAGATTCATGGCCTACACCAATCCTTCATTTGCAAAATATTATTATAAATAGGGATGCACCAAATCCAGTATTTGGGAATCGGCCGAATCCCCGAATCCTTGGGTAAGGATTCAGCCGGATACCGAACCAAATCCTAATCTGCATAAAATTCTTTTTTGTGACAAAAACTTGCGTGATTTCCCTACCCGCCCCTAATTTAAATATGCAAATTAGGATTCCGATTAGATTCGGGCCAAGCACAAGGATTCGGCAGAATATGAAACCTGCTGAAAAAGTCCGAATACCGAATTTGATGCATCCCTAATATTGCCACCTAACAGAGGAATATTACAGTACTCCCAGACAGTAAAAGGGGAACTCTCGTGAAAATGAAAATTTAATATAAGCTTCATCATACTGAAATAAAAAACTTTCTAAATACAGTCAATTAAAAATTCTGCACAGTTTCTGAAATAATCAAGTTTATGTTCACTATCCTGCTCTCAGCGTCTGTTTCTCCTCATTCTGTCTTCTTGCAGGAGTTGGGTGTCAGATGAATGATCCAATCTTATAGGGGGCTTCTTTTCCCTAGAACAAAATAACTGCCTTTTGCTCAAATTCTGCATGTAGAGAGACAGGATTTCTGGTGATTTTAATAGAGTGAGCTGGAATACGCCTCTCTACATGCAGAATTTGAGCAAAAGGCAGTTATTTTGTTAGATTTTGTTTGTACTGGAATCAGTTATTTGAGTGAGCTCTAATTCATCTGCTAGGAAAAAGAGCCTCTTATAAGATATATTGGATCATTCATCTGACACCCAACTGCTGCATGAAGACAGAATGACGAGAAACAGATGCTGAGAGAGGAATAGTGAATATAAACTTGATTATTTCAGAAATAATGCATACTTTTTAATTGGTTGTATTTTGAGAGTATGAGGAAGCTTACTGTATATTAAATTTCATTCTTGCGATAGTTCTCCTTTAATTACATTGACCCCCCCCCTCAAAAATGTTTTTGTCACAATGTTTACATGTACTTGCAGATATCTGGGTGGTGTCCTTCTATAGGCATTTTCCGAGGCAGGTTCTTTTGTTTCCTTAGGAAGAACGACACATGCAGTTCCTTCCAGTGTGCTTAGAGAATGGGTTTATTTCGGGCCTCTCCAGTTCTGTATAGGAGTATGGTTCAGATGTGGGGCTATGCAATGCCTGGTGCTTTTCAGTGTTTTGGTCATTAGTCCCTGCTCAGTTCCAACAGCTTGGTTCTCAAGATATCAGTCAGCGCCCTCAATCCATCAAATAAAAAGGTGCTGGCTTAGGGACAGAAGTTCAATACAACTTCCCATCTTTACTCTGGTATACCTTTATTTGAGCCACAGCTGCTAAACTCTCTATTAGAAGTTGAGGGAAGAAAAGCAGCCTCACTTCTCCAGAAAAGGTCGATTCCCTGTGGAATGCTTGGCACAAGCATATAATGCTAAAGTCATACAGGCGGCAGCATCTTTAATGTGAGTCATTTCATCCATGAGGCTATTTCTGCTCTTTGGTTGGAGCATAATAAAGCTCGAGCGGTTTGCTTACCTTCCAATACTTTTCATTCACCAGCTCAAGTGTTAAGGAGCCATTCAGTGTCTGATTAAAAACAAAAATAGTGAAATACACATTAAATGTATACATAACTATCCATGATTTCCAATGTTTGTTTTCACAAAGTAAACCCAAGTAGTAAAATAACAGCTGTCATGATACTTGCATTAAGGGAGCTAGCACACAGGCAGATTCGGGGAGATTTAGTCGCCTGGCGACTAATCGGCTCTTCTGCGGGGCGACAATCTCCCCGAACTGCCTTACCCCTGCTTTAATGAGAAAATGCCAGTAACAATGCACTCGATTTCCGAAGACGCCCGAAGTTGCCTCACGAGGAAATGTGAGTGCATTGACGTTTTCTCATTATAGTAGGTGGAAGGCAGTTCCGGGAGATTGTCGCCGCCACAGAAGAGGCGATTAGTCGCCAGGCAACTAAATCTCCCAGAATCTGCCGTGTGCTAAAGCCCTTATAAGGGAAAACTACCTGAACCCACTGGAATAACTCACAGGTTTCTTTTCTCCTTACACTTTGTTTAAACGTTATATAGAAGCAGTCTGGTTTGTTTATGTTCCTTTTTAAAGTTTGGTCTGACAATCTGTGTTGCAGCCAGACACAGGCCAAACTTAGACATGACAGCTCAGTTAAAGGGTCAGATATTAAACAATGTAGCGCCACCTTCACACTGCACTCCAAATATAACAAAAATGGTGGACTTTTACACAACATGAAACAATTAGCCTTTTTCAGCAGGATTTGGATTAGGCTGAATCCAATGCCTGGCCGAAACAAATCCAAATTCCTAAAATCATGTGACAATTGGAAAGATGTCTCTGTCTGAAAGTGCTCACAATCTATTAGGGAAAGGAAACAAACAAAAAGGAGTGGGGTATAAGTCCATAGCTCAAGAGGGTGTTGCTGCATGGGGAGAAAAGTAGGGATGCACTGAATCCACTATTTTGAATTCGGCCAAACCCCCGAATCCTTTGCAAAAGATTGGGCCGAATACCAAACCCTAATTTGTATATGCAAAACATTTTCCCCTTGTTTTGTGACAAAAAGTCACAAGATTCCCCTCCCTGTCCTTAATTTGCATATGCAAATTAGGATTTGGATTCAGTTCGGCTGGGCAGAAAGATTTGGCCGATTCCAAATCCTGCTGAAAAAGGCCAAATCCTCGGTGAATCCTAAACCGAATCCTGGATTCAGTGTTCCCCTAGAGAAAAGCGAAGTGCTTAATCTAGAGTACAATGAAAAAAACCATTGCTCAATTCACTTAAAGGGGCAGTTCATCTTTACATTAACTTTTAGTATGTTATAGAATGGTCAATTATAAGCAACTTTTCAAAGGGTCTTCATTATTTTTATAGTTTTATAATTATTTGCCTATTTCTTCTGACTCTTTCCAGCTTTCAAATTCATATTCCCATCTCTAATTCAAATCATTACATGGTTGCTAGAGTAATTAGGACCCTAACAACCAGATATAAAAAGCTAAATAACTCAAAAACCAAATAATATAAAATGAAAACCAATTGCAAATATTCTCAGGGTATCACTCTCTACTTCATAATATGGTATTTATTTATATTTAAGAGTGAAGTTATAGATCGCCAGAGTCCTCTAGAGTGAAATTCCGCCACTCTCCATTCATTTTTTATGGGATTTTTTAAAGAGTATTTATCAATGGGTGAAGGTGAAAGTTCATCCTTTGATAAATACACCTTTCAAAATCCCATAGAAATGAATGGAGAGTGGCGGAATTTTATAATCATATGTGAAAGTCATGTAACCATGGGGAATGCCTGACATAATACAACAAAAAAATATATTTTTCATTTCTCCCTCGATGTTGGTTTAGACACAGGTTTGTTTTGTCTCAGTTGTTCCTATGTCCCTAAATAAAATCCCTTTTGATCTAGTTTTAGAGACAACAAACTCTATATAAAATGGATGTGCTGTCTCTCTGTATTTAAAGGGTTGCAGCATACTGTGTGCATTAAAGGGAATGTAAAGGCAAAAAAATTATGAAAAAGAAACCTACCTCCAATATACTTTAAATAAAAAATGTATACAGTTTTTATAAGAAACCTGACTGTATGCAGTGAAATTCTCCCTTCATTTACTGCTGTGGATAGGAATTGTCAGACAGTCCCTAACTGCTCTGCAGGGAAACAATCATACTTATGCACAGCAGGGGGAGCCCCACCTTACTTCTCAGCCATGCAGAACTCAAGCAGCTTTGTTTGTTACGCTGTAGAGCAGTCAGCGACTGTGTAGAGATTTGTATTGGATTTAATTTTGCCTTTACATCCCCTTTACTGTTTCCAATGTCAGCTACAGGGACAAAGATCATGGAGCCAGATTTAAACAGATCAACTGGGATTCTATTTGGAGGATTATTTTGCTGCAGCCACTGGTTCTGCAGAGTTGGAGAAAGTTTGTATTAAACAATACAAAAACTATAAAATCCACATTAGATTACATGACAACACAGGACCCAGTGCAGTCTGTATATTCTGATTATTCTCATGTATTGGCGTTTTGCAGATATTATTTGACTTGTGCTGTTTTGATAATTTATGACGATCCCTAAGCAGCCCAGACCACACTGAGCATGTGCACAGTCTTGGTCTTGCAAAGATTTTTTTTTTTTTTTTTTTAATATAAATGTCTTTATTTGCACCAAACATTACGGAATATCAAAATGAAACATGCCAATGCCCTCTGAAGTAGGGCAGGACACAAAGGTAGGGGGTGGTCTGCACACATTTTTTGACCACCCAAGCAAACAAGAACATACAGAATTTGCTCCCTTGCCCTTAACAATGAATAAAGTACAATACGAACCTTCCCCGGACCCCCTCCCCATCATTCCACCTCAGCCTGTCAGGGAAAAGGTTATCAGGGCCATCCCAAGTGTTTCCTTATAGTCGCAATGACCTTAAAGGGTCCCTCCCCGCTAGCTTTGCAAAGATGTTTAACAAAGTTACAAGATGGTGACTCCCTGTGGCCAACTTTGAATGGATAAATCATTTGTTTGATTATGCCTGTGGTGCAGTAAGTTCATGTTTATGTTAAGTATACAAAATACAGCATTTCTAGCCTTATTCTATTTTAGACTTTACTTCCCTTACAAGTATTGGTGCTGGGTTCATAAAGACAAACTGCTAAATACAATAAATACCCCATTATCCAGGGCTACAGCCTAAATAATGTATGACGGGATCTCCAATGAATATGTCTACAAAAAGTACATTCAGTGCCCTGTTCTTCAACTATATGATCATGGATGGATGCATTTATTATATTTTTTTCTGATATGTTGCATACTCGTTTCAATCTTGGAATAATGAGTTAGAACTTTAGCCAGGAAGAAGAGAATGTGGAGGCAAGCTTCTTGTGGCATGTACGATAGTCTGTGTTTGTGCATTTCTATTTTATATGCTAAGGTAAAGTAATGTTTAATACAACAGGGGTGGATTAACCACCAGTAGTGCTGTGCAGACCCCCCACTGCAGTTCCACCATTGACCCTTTTTTGGGAACTCTGGGCAACCTGATAACCTGCATGGCAATCAAATCCAAAATAAATAGGACAACTATTTAAAAACATATACGGTTAAATATGTAATAGCAACAGTAGTCAACATGTCAATCAGTTGGACATTTTATTTTTTCATACAAGGTGTCCTAAACAGTTACAAATGGATATAAATGCATGTTACATATACTCACAGTATACTGACCACCTGCAGCCCCTGTACAGATGTAGATGGTGTATTGCTTCTCGCTAACCTCTCCCAGTGTTACGCCTTCTGCTTCTCCACGGAGAACCTCCTCCTCCAGAGCAATGCGCAAAGCTAGATATTTTGATAGGTGATCAACTGTCGCATTTGCTGTAGTCTTTACATACCTGAGGAATATTAAGGTCATAAGAATTGGAGAATGATTTTAATGAATTTTTAATGTAACTGCACTGGCAGGAAAGCATAACAGAATTAATAATTCCTTTACTCATTAAAGGGGTGGGTCACCTTTAAGTTAACTTTTAGTATGTTATAGAATTGTTGGAATAGAATAAGCAAATTTTCAATTGGTCTTCATTATTTATTTTTTATAGTTTTTTTAATTATTTGCATTTGTCTTCTGACTCTTTCCAGCTGTCAAACAGGGGTCAGTGACCCCTTCTATAAAACAAATGCTCTATAAGGCTACACATTTATTGTTTACTTTTTTTTTATTAATCATCATTTTATTCAGGCCTCTCCTAATTATATTCCATTTTTATTCAAATCAATGCATGGTTGCTAGGGTATTTTGGTCCTGCAGCGGGCCGGGTAACCGTGGGTTACCCGCTAAAACCTGCGGTACCCTGTGGGTTGAAGTTCCGGGTGGGGGTATAGACGCGGGTCGGGCTGCGGGTCTTCCCAATAATGATTTTTACTCCTTTTTTTCACACCTACTTCCGATGATGTGGCTTCCGGTTTGCAATGACAGCACTTCCTGTTTTACTCCCTTTTTTCTGATCACACCTACTTCCGATGATGTCACTTAGTTTACAATGACAGCACTTCCTGAGCGGGTCGCAGGACTGGGTTGTGGATAAGGTCCAAGCGGGTCCAAGCGGGTAAGAATAAGGGTTGCGAATTGCAGGTGCAGGTTGCGGGTACAGGTTCCAAAAAATGGACCAGCGCAGGACTCTAGCTCAAAAACCACAAAAAGATTAAAACTAATAGTAAATTATTTCAGAATATAACTCTCTACATCATACTAAAAGTTAGCTCAAGGGTGCACAACCAGTTTAACCAATTGGTGTTCTCTTCTGGATTACCCAGCATTGTCCTAGCTTTTAACATTTTTTTTTAAGTCATTTGATTTAGATGCAGTCTTACCTAGTCTGACTATAACCATCTTTTTCCACTAGTAGGGGGTGTGCCCTGAAAACCAGTTCAATCTCACTACCGGTCTCTCCTCCACCTGGAGGATCAGGGCTCCTTACTCCACCTTCATGTGAAAGATCGGGTTCTGCTCCAGAATCTTCAGAGGCTCGAGATCGTTTGCGACTAGGCCCTGCTTCCTGATTGCTGTGCACTGATGGGTTGCTGACATGTGAGCGGCTGTCGCAGTTGTCTTCCCCACCACTAAATGTTGTGTTGTCTGATTCGTGCTGGTGTTTACGAACTCGTTGTGCTCTGGTAATAGGAAATGTTAAAAAGGAAAAGGAAATGTTAAAAAAAAAAAAAAAAAAAGAATAATCAAGTTATTCTGCAGATGCTTAAAGCAAATCAATAAGTTCATAAATCCTTAGCTGACAAGAGTTAAAGTGGACCTGTCACCCAGACATAAAAATCTGTATAATAAAAGTCCTTTTCAAATTAAACATAAAAAAAACAAATTCTTTTTTTTTTTTTTTAAAGCATTCATAGCTGTTGTATATGTGTTTAAAAATCTCAGCTGTCAATCAAATATTGCCTACCACTCCTCTATGCCTAGGCAGGGGGCAGACAATTACTTTCACTTTCCATTCAGCACTTCCTACATGTCACTGCTCTCCACACATTCCCCCAGTTCTCTTTACCATTTAATTGTGTAACCAGTACATGGGGATGGACATCAGGTCCCCCATTCTGGTGCACAAACAAGATTGTGAGATGATACAAGGTTTGTCTTAATAACAGTGTCCACAAAATGGATCCTGCCTGCTTGCTATAATTATGAATTCCCAGACTGGAGGAAACAAGATTCAAATACTTTATACGGTGTAATTAAAGTTTATTTTGCTTGACTAATGTGATAAAATAAGATTTGAATTTTTTTTTCGGGTGACAGGTCCCATTTAAAAATGATAGGTTAAATCTACTATTAAGAAATCATTATTCAGAAAGCTCTTAGATATGGCATTGCCATTCCCCTTAATGTTCTACTGAAACAAATCTTCATTTTAAACTCTTTTTGAGAATAAGTAATTACCTTAAAGGACAGGACTACAAAGGAAGCAGACCCTGCATCTGCTTGAAGACCGAAGAGGCATATATTTATGGAAAAGGTTTTACTCCCGTAGTTCAGGTGGGCCCAAAAATGATTCTGCTTTGAGTCCCAGTATCTCCTAGTTAGCCCCACTGATGACCTTGTACTTATTCTGCCATGGGAAGAATTTATGCTAGGTACAGCAAAATATTTCGGTTTGATTTATTAATGAGCAATATACACCTACTACACCTTTAACATGAGTACAAGACATTTCTTTAAAAAAATAATTATTGTTCTGCTACACTACACAACAGTACTATTGGCTTAATGTCTTTAAGGGGATACTGTCATGGGAAAAAATTATGGAAAAAGAATTATGAAGAACTTAGCAGACTGGTAAATTTGTTAAACTACATCTCCTATTCCCATAATTGTCTGCAAGAACTAAAGTAATTTAGACCATAAATGGATATTATTTGTATTTGACCTGTTTAGGGTAAGAAATAATGATAAAAATAGATACTTCTTAAAAAGATAGGCAGAAATAAGTCATCAGCAGTACTATGCATTTAGCTCATGTGGTAATAATCCAAACAGGTTTGTTTAGTCAGCACTCACCCAATTATTAACCTCTTTATGCTTCAGGCGGTGCACGTGTCCAGTGGCCACTGTCCAATCGAATATTGGAATATTTAGCTCATGTGGCTCAAATCCACACATCCAATACCCAGATCCACATTTATATGTAAAGGTCTTATATTTTCTGCCTTTTAACATATGAAGGTATAGCTTATTTTATACAGCACTACTCCTAAGCCCAGGCAAGTAATTTATCAGCTCCCACTACAGTACCTGTGCATAGCTTGCATTTTAAGTCCTTCTTCAATGCTGCTGCTTAGTGCCTGCTGGTTATGCAGACGGTTTAGCTTTGCCAGGACACGATCTTGGTGTGCCTCATACTCATCTCTGCTTGGGTAGATTTTGGAAATCAGTGCATCAAAATTTGGGTCAGGACGAAGAGAACGTTTTGAGACCAGCTTCTTCCGGCATGTAGGACATTCTTTGTTCCTAAAAGTGCAGAACCAAAATTCTAATATTAGGAAACAATTAAGAAATAGGAAGATTTTTGTACTTACCGTTAAATCCTTTTCTCTCATCCTACATTGGGGGACACAGGCACCATGGGGATGAAGATCCTGCAGCTTGGAGAGTGGACACTAAGAGTTAAAGTTGACTCCTCCTCCTCCTCTGGGCTTCATCCCCTGCCTCCTCCTACTTTCTCCAGTTTCTGACCGAAGAAGGAGTACCAAAATATCACCCAAAATACAGAGAAGGAGTCTCCCACCCTTAAAAATTAACCTATTAACCTTTTTGAAAAAAACTACTCCCAACGGGGAGAAAAAACTCCAGATGACCTACGGTCCATCTTTATCTAAACCAGGGAGGGAAGGCCTGTGTCCCCCAATGTAGGATGAGAGAAAAGGATTTAACGGTAAGTACAAAAATCTTCCTTTCTCTCACCTATATTGGGGGACACAGGCACCATGGGGATGTCCCAAAGCAACCCCTGAGGGCGGGACCTTACCCCTACAGTGCTCACATAAGAACTGTTTGTAACACCTTCCTCCCAAAGCTGGCTTCAGCTGAAGCTTGGGTGTGCAGCCTGTAGAAGCGCGTGAAGGTGTGTGGAGAAGACCAAGTGGCGGCCCGGCAGACCTGTTTAGCCGATGCTTGGTGTCGAACAGCCCAGGAAGTGCTGACTGAACGTGTAGAGTGTGCCTTGATCTTGAATGGGGTTGGTTTACCCCTTACTGCATAAGCTCTGATGATTGTGGAGCGAATCCATTTCGCTATAGTCGACTTGGCGACCCTCATTCCTCTCTTTCGACCTTCTGTAAGGATGAAGAGAGAGTCTGTCTTTCTAATTTTCTTTGTGGCCTCAATATATGCCTTGAGGGCTCTAACAACATCCAACTTGTTTAGGCGTCTCTCATGAACATTCTTTGGTTCGGGGCAGAGCGAAGGAACAACTATGTCCTGATTCAAATGAAATTCCGAAACGACCTTAGGCAAAAATTCTGGGGTCTCAGGACCACCTTGTCACAATGGAATATCATGAACGGAGACCTGCACGATAGTGCCGCTAGTTCGGATACTCTTCGAGCCGATGTAATAGCCAAAAGGAAAATGACCTTTTCCGTAAGGGTGAGTAATGGAATTGCATCCAGTGGTTCAAAGGGCTCCTCTTGAAGAACTGATAGTACTAAATTTAGGTCCCAAGGAGGAACAGGGTACTTATAGGGGGGAACTAGTCTAGTGGCCCCTTGTAAAAACGTTCTGATGTTGTCTCCCGATGCTATCTTTCTTTGAAAAAGTATAGAAAGTGCTGAGATTTGAACCTTCAGGGAACTTAAGGCTAATCCCTTGGAGAGACCCTCCTGGAGGAAGGATAGAATGTCCCTGTCCTCCGCCTTCCTTGGATCTTTCTTTCTCAACTCACACCAAGTAATGAAAGTTTTCCACACTCTGTGATATATTCTAGCCGAAACTTGTTTTCTAGCTCGCAACATTGTGGGTATAGCCTCTCTAGGAGCTCCAGAAGCCTCCAGCACTAAGGCTTCAAGAGCCACGCCGTTAAAGCCCATTGATGTGAATTCGGGTGGGCAATCGGCCCTTGTGTAAGTAGATCTTCTCTTAGAGGAAGATGCAGTGGCATGTCTCCTGCCATGACTACTATCTCCGCAAACCACGGCCTTCGGGGCCAATAGGGGGCCACCAGAATCGTATGAACCTTCTCCCTCCTGATTTTCTTCAGTATTCTTGGTATGAGAGCTAAAGGAGGGAATACATAGGCTAGCGAGAAAGTCCACTGGATCACTAGGGCGTCGACCGCCCAAGCCTGTGGGTCTCTGCTTCTGGCCACGAATTTTGGTACTTTGTGGTTGTACCGAGACGCCATCAGGTCGACTTCTGGTAGGCCCCACCTGTTCTCTATTAGTTGGAAACTTTCTGGGTGCAGACTCCACTCGCCCTGATCTATCGTTTCTCTGCTTAGATAATCCGCCTTCCAGTTGTCTATCCCTGGTAGATAGACTGCCGATATTGCCGGAACATGATGCTCTGCCCATGTCAGAATACTTTTTGCCTCTGCTAAGGCCGCCAGACTTCTTGTGCCTCCCTGATGATTTATGTAGGCCACTGCTGTCACATTGTCTGACTGTACTCTTACTGCTCTTCCTCGCAGAAGGTCTGTCCAGTGTTGTAGGGAATATCGTATTGCTCGGAGCTCCAGTAGATTGATGGGAAGAAGCTTCTCCGATTGGCTCCAGAGTCCTTGCACTGTTTCTTGGCCTAGGACTCCTCCCCATCCCCGTAAGCTGGCATCTGTTGTTAGTATCGTCCAACAGTGGGAGGGGAAGGGTTTTCCCTGTGTCAGCCGGTGAGGTTGCAGCCACCAGTCCAGGGAAAGGTTGACCTGTTCCGGAATCGTAACCTGTCTGTCTAAGTGTTGTCGATTTTTCCTCTGGTGCCTTAGTATGAGTTGCTGTAACAGTCTGGTGTGGAATTGAGCATAAGGTACTACGGGGAACGAAGCCACCATTGTGCCCAACACCTGCATTGCTGTGCGGAGTGAGATCTTGTCGGAAGTTTTGAGGTACCCGATCCTCCTCTGAAGGGTCCTGATCTTCTCCATTGGCAGAAAAGCCCTTTCTACTCTGGAGTCGAGAACTACACCTAGGTATTCCATTCTCTGTGTTGGAAGAAGTGTGGATTTCTTGTAATTGATTATCCAACCCAGCTGAGACAGAACCTGTATGACCTGAGTTGTGTGATTGGTCGCCACTGTCAGGGAGGGGGCCTTCACTAGAAGATCGTCCAAATAGGGGATCACCTTGATTCCCTTGAGTCTGAATCCTGAGAGTGCTGCTGCCATGATCTTCGTGAAGACCCGTGGAGCCGAAGATAGACCAAAGGGGAGCGCCACAAACTGCCAGTGCTTCCCTGCTGCGTAGAATCTCAGAAATCTGTGATGGGCTGGGTGGATGGGGATATGGAGGTATGCGTCCTTTATGTCTATTACGGACATGAATTCGTCCTTTTCCATGGACAAGAGGACGGATTGTATTGATTCCATCTTGAAATGGTATGCCTTGACAAACTTGTTGAGAGTCTTTAGGTCTAGCACCGGTCTGTAAGATCCATCCTTCTTGGGTACGATGAATAGGTTTGAATAAAAACCCTTTCCCCTGTCCGAATGTGGGACCGGTTGAATGACTCCCGAGTCTGCAAGATCGAGTATGACCCTCAGGAAGGCCTCTCTTTTGTGACTTCCTAGAGGAACACGGGATATGAAAAATCTGGTTGGAGGATGTAGATTTAAGTCTATAAGATATCCTTCTGATACTATTTGGAGGACCCATTGGTCCCTGACTAGACTTCTCCACACCTCCCGGAAGGTCCCTAGGCGTCCGCCTAGAAGAGGCCCTCCAGGGGTGGGCACATCTTCAGGCAGAGGTAGACTTGTCCTGGGAAGGCTTGGTAGCTCCTTTAGTAGAGGACCAGGTGGACTCCCGCATCCCGTATCTCTGGCGAAAATTCGCGTTTGACTTCTCAGGCTGAGGTTTCGCTCTTTGTCCCTGCCGAAAGGGCCGAAAAAAAGGTTGCCTCCTAAAAGTAGGTCTCTTAGGTTTACTCTGTGGAAGGATAGTGCTTTTACCTCCTGTAGCCTGAGAAATTATCTTGTCAAGCTCAGTACCAAATAGTTGTTTCCCCTGAAAAGGTAGACTCACTAAGGACTTCTTTGAAGTAAAGTCTGCCGACCAAGTCTTGAGCCACAAAAACCGGCGAGCCGCAATGGATTGTGCTGAGGTCTTGGCAACTAGTTTGGCCGCATCTAGTGCTGCGTCCCCCAAGTAGGCAGTGGCGTCTGCGATCTGCGAAAGCAGAAGATCAGTAGTTGGATCCTCAGAGCCTAATAGCTGTGCTACCTGTTCCACCCAGACCTCCATCGCCTTTGCCACCCATGCTATGGCGAACATAGGCCTGAGGGCTGTTCCGGCCGTAGTGAAGATTGACTTACAAAAACCTTCTAGTCTCTTGTCAATCGGATCCTTAAAGGATGCTGCATCCGCAACAGGGATGGTGGTGGTCTTGGAAAGCCTGGATACTGGAGGATCGACTGCAGGAGGGGAGGACCACAAATCCATGCATTCCTGAGGAAAAGGATAAGACTGGGTAAAGCGTTTTGATATTTGAACCCTATGATCTGGAGCTTTCCACTGAGATTTGACTATCTCATCTAACTGCTCATATGCTGGAAAGACATAGGAGGTCTTGCGTTGTCTCTTGAAAATATTTTTACCAGCCTCTGCTGTAGTAGAAGCCGTGTCATCGATATTAAGGGTCTTTAGAACAGCTTGTATTAACCCTTCTACCTCCACCTGGGTTCTGGGAGTCTCCGGGTCTGGCTCAATATCTTGTTCAGAGTCATAGTCTGTTAGAACCTGTCCTTCCTCATCGGAGGAGGTAAGTAGGCCACCCCTAGTTCCCGAGGGAGAGTCAGGTGGCCGCTTTGAAGCAGTTGGTCGCCTATCGTGGGCCTGAGGAGGGTTAGATAGGTGTTGCAGGACTTTGTCCAGTGTCTCTGGAATGCGGGCCAAGTTGCTAAGGCCGGCCAAGGACATTGTAAGAGCACGCATCAGGTCTGATTCGGAGCCCTGAGGTGTTGTATTGTCTGAGTGTGTGAGTGGAGGAGGGTCAGAGAGAGAGCTATGAGAGGCAATGGTGGGTCTACATGCTGCACACACCGCCTCAGTTGAAGCAGATAAAAATTTTTCCTTGCATGCTGCACAAGCTAAATAGGAAACCCTGGGTGTCCTGCGTGCAGGTGCTGATTGTTTTACTATGACAGCCTCCTCTGTGGTGATAGACATGTCTGCCCTAAGTAAGTGGAGGCAGGGGAAAAAACTGTGGGCCCGCAGTAGCAGAAGACGTCTGCAACAAAGGATAAACATTTATTATTTATTTGCCTTGTCTGCCCACTATGTATATACTCAGGGTGCTTCCCCAACTAACCTGAGTCGCGAGTAGCACACCGCTGAGGAGAATCTCTTGCGCAGACAAGATGGCGGCGAAGGGAAGAGTGGGCGTGAGCCGAGGACGTCGGAAGCGCCGGCGCCTGAGAATAAGGCGTTCCAAGATGGCGCCGACGTAAACAGGACGTATGCGTCCCAATATGGCGCAGGATTGTTGAACGCCGCAACAACCCACGCGCCTAACAGGACGGAGTCCCAACATGGCGCCGACGTCAAACAGGACGCCAGCGTCCCAAGGCGCCGAAGGAGTACCAACATGGCGCCCTGACTGCCGCAGCCTAAGATGGCGCCGGAAGTACCGAAATAGCGATGAAGGAGCTAACGGCGCCCTCTGTTCCCTCTGCTGAGCGCATAAGCGTCTAAACACTAACTGGGGAACCCGTGAGAGGAGATATATATACACCTATATATATATAGGATATATACACCTATCCTCTAGTACTACCCTGTGGGTGAAAGATTTCTTTTTTTTTTTTTTAAAAAAACAACAAGGGTGGGAAGCAGGTAGCTCTCCTACCTGTACAGCCAGGAATGTGTGCTCAAACCAACGCCTCCCCTGTCGATAAGACTGGCGCAGACCTCCGTGGAGCGGTAACCACAGCCTCAGGGGGAAAATGGAGCTTTGCCTGCAGCCTCCGTAGAGCGGTAAGGCAGTTTGGCACAATTGAAGCCGTCTGGCTGAGGGGCACTGGATACAAGTAAGCGCTGTCCCCCTGTGGCATGACCCGCACCGAAGTAAGATCATTTGCTCCAGCCACCGTGATGTCCATGTTCTCCTCTGAGGACACTAAAAGAAACTGGAGAAAGTAGGAGGAGGCAGGGGATGAAGCCCAGAGGAGGAGGAGGAGTCAACTTTAACTCTTAGTGTCCACTCTCCAAGCTGCCGGATCTTCATCCCCATGGTGCCTGTGTCCCCCAATATAGGTGAGAGAAACATGTGTATAAATGTATTTAGCAAAAGGCAGAAAACAAAATTTAAAAATATGAAAGTATGGAGTTGCAGCTACTTTTCATTTTATCAGCTGCCAATGCACTAGGCAACATGGCCATGGGCTAATGAAAGTTTCAAACCTGCCTGATTGTCAAACTGCCTGATAACCATAGTAAGTAAATATGAGAGAGAGAGAGAGAGAGAGAGAGAGAGAGAGTATGTGCGTGTGTGTGTCTGCCAGCTCAGTAGCTAAAAAATAATGCTATGGATTTGGATCACCATAAGGTAAAAGAAAACCAAACCCAAGAATGATGAATCCACCCACAGATATTTATAATAAGTGGCCTATTAAAGAATCTTACCAAACTGGAGTATATCAGTAAATATTGCCCTTTTACATCTTTTACCTTGAGCCACCATCATGTGATGGTCTGTACTCTTTTTTAGAGGTCATTTTTTTTTTTAGAAATAATGCAGCTCTAAATGTAATAGGAAGAAGTGTGGGAGTAAAAGACAGAACTTTGTCAATTAATTGGCTGATGGGACCTAGTTTGTATGTGTGTTTGTGTGTGTGTCCTTGGTTTGTATGTATGCATGGTTTCCCAGGGGGTGGCCCTTAGGGGAACTATCGTGAAAATGAAAATTTAATATAAGCTTCATCATACTGAAGTAAGAAACATTCTAATTACAATCAATTAAAAATCTGCATCATTTCTGAAATAATCAAGTTTATATTCACTATTCCTCTCTCAGCATCTGTTTCTCTTCATTCTGTCTTCATGCAACAGTTGAATGTCAGATGAATGATCCAATATATGTTATAGGGGGCTTCCTTTCCTAGCAGATGTATTAGAGCTCACTGAAATAACTATTTCCAGTACAAACAAAATCTAAAAAACTATAACTGCCTTTTGCACAAATTCTGCATGTAGAGAGACAGGATTTCTGGTGGTTTTAATAGAGTGAGCTCTAATACATCTTCTAGGCAAAACGACTCCCCCTATAAGATATATTGGATCATTCATCTGACACCCAACTGCTGCATGAAGACAGAATGAAGAGAAACAGATGCTGAGAGAGGAATAGTGAATATAAACTTGATTATTTCAGAAACCATACAGATTTCTTAATTGATTTTAGTATGCTGAAACTAATATGAAATTTTTATTTTCACGATAGTTCCCCTTTATAGTATAATTTTTCAATTTAGGATTACCTTTGGCAGCAATTCTAATCATTACAATGCCCAGACAAACACTGACCCACTTCGTAGAGCTGTGACAATGCAGTCTGAGCAGAATCTGTGGAGACATTCCTTGGTGGTCATTGTGTTCTTTAACATGTCAAGGCAGATGGGACACATGAGCTCGCTGTGAAGACTGCGTGGAGACACTGCAATCTCAGTTCCATCCATAATCGCCTCCTAAAAAGAAATCCATATTGGTAAGAACAGCACTCAGTAGTAAAATTCAGGTCTCACTGCGACAGATACATTAAAGGGATACTGTCATGGGAAAAACATTTTTTTTCAAAATGAATCAGTTAATAGTGCTGCTCCAGCAGAATTCTGCAGTGAATCCATTTCTCAAAAGAGCAAACAGATTTTTTTATATTCAATTTTGAAATCTGACATGGGGCTAGACATTTTGTCAATTTCCCAGCTGCCCCAAGTCATGTGACTTGTGCCTGCACTTTAGGAGAGAAATGCTTTCTGGCAGGCTGCTGTTTTTCCTTCACAATGTAACTGAAGGAGTCTCAGTGGGACATGGGTTTTTACTATTGAGTGTTGTTCTTAGATCTGACAGGCAGCTGTTATCTTGTGTTAGGGAGCTGCTATCTGGTTACCTTCCCATTGTTCTTTTGTTTGGCTGCTGGGGGGGGAAAGGGAGGGGGTGATATCACTCCAACTTGCAGTACAGCAGTAAAGAGTGATTGAAGTTTATCAGAGCACAAGTCACATGACTGAGGACAGCTGGGAAATGGACAATATGTCTAGCCCCATGTCAGATTTCAAAACTGAATATAAAAAAAATCTGTTTTCTCGTTTGAGAAATGGATTCAGTGCAGAATTCTGCTGAAGCAGCACTATTAACTGATTCATTTTGAAAAAATGTTTTTTTTCCCATGACAGTATCCCTTTAAGTGCTGGCTCTTTCTGAAAGCACATGACCTGCCTACACACCAATATTACAACTAAGAAAAATACACTTGCTGGTTCAGAAATTAAATTTTAAATTGTAGAGTGAATTATTTGCAGTGTAAACAGTGTTGTTTCTAAATAAAAACGACATCATAACAATCATGTCAGAATCCCTTTAATACCTGCGGGGTGCGATGCAGCTCATATAGACTCAGCTCCCAGGTCTTATTAGAACACTGTGCATTCACTGGAGTCGCCATTGTCTTTAAACTCTAAGAAAAGAAAGACATTTTGAATAGCCTTGAGATTTTTCTAAAGCTGGGGTAAAGAAACAGCTAAACTAAATGTTTTCCACCCAAACCCTGTATTTTGCACTGTAAAATAAATTGTTATACTAAGCAACTTTTCAATGTACATGCATTCGAAACTGTCAATACTTAAAGGGGTGGTTCACCTTTCAGTTAATTTGTCATATGTTATACAATGACCAATTATAAGTAACTTTCCAATTGGCCTTCAGTATTTATTTTTTATAGTTTTTAAATGATTTGCCCTTTTCTTCTGATTCTTTGCACCTTTAAATGGGGGTCACTGACTCCATCAAAAAACAAATGCTCTATAAAGCTACAAATGTAGTTATAGGAGATGATCTCCTATTCCTGTCTCTTATTCAAATCAATGGTTGCTAAGGTTATTTGGATCCTAGCAACCAGACTGAGGGAATTGCAAACCGGAGAGCTGTTGAATAAAAAGCTAAATAACTCACAAACCACAAATAATAAAAAATGAAAACCAATTGCAAACTGTCTCAAAATATCACTATCTACATTATACGAATAGTTCATTTAAAGGTGAACAACCCCTTTAAACAGTGATCCCCAACCAGTAGCTCGTGAGCAAAATGTCGCTCTCCAACCCCTTGTATGTTGCTCTCAGGGTCCTCAAAGCAGGTGCTTATTTTTGAATTTGGAGGCAATTTTGGTTGCATAAAAAAAAGGTGCACTGCCAAACAGAGCTTTAATGTCTATTGACAATCCATACAGGGGCTACTAAATGGCCAATCACAGCCCTTATTTGGCACCCCAGGAACAGTTTTCATGCTTGTGTTGCTCCCCAACTCCTTTTACTTCTGAATGTTGCTCACAGGTTCTAAAGGTTGGGGATCCCTGGTTTAAAAGTTATTTGTAAAAGGAATTGATATGGAAAGCAGTCTTTGTTAACATTCTCTACACTCCTGTAACAACATTGTAAGCCAGTTAACAAAAGTAGCATATCTCCAAACATTTCGGAAGTAAAAAGAGGGACAAAAAATGTTTTCACACGTAGAACAGCAAATTTTTTGGACCACGTCCCTTTCTGTGGCCACACCCCCTAATTACCATGTTCATGTTACAAAATTTGGCAGGTTTGTGTGTCTCAAAATTGTTACAAAGTATCTTATTTGCACCTGTTAGATGTTCTGTGCTCTCTGCTAAAAGTCAAATTAAGTTAGAAATTTTGTTTCTTTTTCTGGCTGTTCAGTGCAGAGAAAATAGGGACTTTTCAGTACAAATGAGGGACTGCAGGTTGAGCTGTCAAAAGAGGGACTGTCCTTTTGAAATAGGGGCAGTTGGGAGGTATGAAGTAGATAAACAGACCTGAAAGATCCCGGACTCCTATTCAATTGCTTTAAAAGTCAGAACCACGGAACAGAAAGCATATTTTCTAATGAAAGACGGCGTATATAGGTGTATACTGCAGTGTTAATATTTATACATATTATTTGTAAAAGGAATGGATATGGAAAGCAGTCTTTGTTTACATTCTCTGCACTACTGGGTCTGACTCCTGAAACAACATTGTAAGCCAGTTAAAGGAGACATATAGGAAAAGAAAACCTAATTTTGTAGGCAATTATAAGTAATAGGTGGCATTGCTTTTACATGGTGCTAAAATGTAATATTAGCTTTCATAATAGCCCCTTTATTGGAGCTCTCTATAGATGTTCACTGGTCCCTGTCTGTGTTTCAGATGAAAGGTGGGCGTGTCAAAATGGTCCCTGCCAGAAGCACAGTAGCAGGGGGACAGCCAATCACAGCCCTGCAGTCACACAAGCACAGTCAGGCTTCAGTTCCCTATCAGGTCCTGCTAGCTGCTGATTGGTTCCTGTCCTACAGTGCAGTGAGCCGGATACCCTGCACAGCCTGGGAATTCAGGAAGCAAGATGTGCAAGGGAGGATATTATTATTCAATAAATCAGCCTAAAATCTATATATCACAACACAAATCACGTCATTATATCTACATGTTACTCCCGTGTGCATTTACTCCTGAAACCCAACTCTAGCTAAGTTTATAATTTCAAGCGACATCATCTCCCTCAAATCATATTTACACGCAGGGCCGCCATGGGGGGCAGTAAGCGAGGGGCAGGCGCTGTGCTGCACTTACTTGGATTACCGCGCCCCCTGCCGTCAGAGAGCTGCACAATTCGGGAGGGAGGGCCGTTACTAAGGTGCCTGTATGTTCTCTCATCTACACAGTTTACATACTACCCGACAGCTCCACTTGTCCTACCGGATCGCAACTCACAACTGTTTACAGGCACCTAACCTAATGTCTTGAAGAAAATCCCGACGCCGCAAGTCTCATCACGCGAGACTGACGTCAAGACTACACGTAAGCGCAGTGACGCGCCACGTAGCCGCCTTACGCGAGTCACATGCAAGCGTCTTGTTCTTCCAGTTGTTGTCAGTCCACTGTATCTCCCTTCAAAATCTCTTTCCCTGTTCTTACCTATTTTTTTAAAAAAAAAAATAAACTTTTTCTATCCTAGCCATGCCTTCACCACCTCAGCCCCCAGCATTTATATATTTTACTTATATTTGTGCCAGGGAACTAAAAAAAGACATTGGCAACAGTAAGAGTTACTTTTCTACCAATTTCATTCAAAAAAAGAGGTTTTGTGAAAACTCGGGCCAAGTGATATTCTCATTATTTTACTTGTTTATTCCACGTTTAGTGAACTTTATAACAGTTCGGGGCAGATTTATCAAAGGTTGAGGTGAAAAACGTCGAATTTCTAGCTATTTTTTGTGTACGTCGACTAGGGAATAGTCATACTTCGATTCGAATTTGAAAAAACTTCAAAATTTTTTGAAGTACTGTCTCTTTAAAACTTCGACTTCGACCATTTGCCAGCTAAAAGCTGCCGAAGTGCTGTTTTAGCCTATGGGGGACCTTCTACAACCTGTATGGAGACAATTGGGGGAGTTTGGGAGATCGAAGTTAAAAAAAACTTTGAATCGAAGTTCGATCATATCATTCCCAGTAGGCCGAATTCGGCACACTTCGACCGCCAAAAAAACTTCGACCTCCATTCGATTGGTCTTTTTGAATTCGAAGTTTTTTTAACTTCGACCTTCGATAAATATGCCCCTTACAGTAACATTCTCACACACAGCTATGAGATAATATACCTCCAAACATTTTGGAAATAAAAAGAGGGACAAAAAAAAAGTTGCCGACAAACAATTTGGCAGGTTAAGAAGGTTTGAACATATTTCTGTGTTTTTTTTCCAGTTATTACAGTTTTGCTAATGAAGGTGAATTGCCCTTTAAGCTTTGAGTAACTTTTCCTAAGGGACCTGTTATCTTATATTGTTTCAATTACTTATTTGCTCATCTTGTAATAGTTACAAAAGTATCTTATAGGCAGCTGTGGCTGTTCTGGGCTCTCTGCCAAAAGCCAATTAAGTTAGAAACTGTTGTTTTTCTTGCTGTTCAGTGAAGAGAAAAACTGGACTTTAAAGTACAAACAAGGGACTGCGGGTTGAGCTGTCAAAAGAGGGACTGTTCCTCTGAAAACGGAACAGTTGGGAGGTATGAAATAAGACTTAAGAAACTGTAAAACCCTTTATTTATGCTTATATAATACCTTAATCACAGGCAACAAACAATTAGGGTTGCCACCTTTTCTGGCCTGCCTATTATATTTATCTTTTTTCCCTATTAATAACATTGGGATCAACCATCATTTTTACCGGCCGGTAAAATAACAGCCAGATGGCAACCCTAACATAAGTTTATCAGTGACACACATATTAAAGGAGAATTAAACCCTAACGTTAAAAAAAACCCTATCCCCACCCTACATAGAGCCCCCTCCCTCCTCTCCCAGCCTAAGTGTTACCCCGGGCAAACGCCCCTAACATTTTACTTACCCCTCGGTGCAGATTCAGGCATCGGAGTTCACGGGCGCCATCTTCAGCAATCTTCATAATGAGACTGGCGCTTGAGATTCAGGTGCCCGTGAACTCCGATGCCTGAATCTGCACTGAGGGGTAGGGGAAACTTTAGAGGCATTTGCCTGAGGTAACACTTAGGATTAGAGATGCACCGAATCCAGGATTCAGCCTTTTTCAGCAGGATTCGGATTCGGCCGAATTCTTCTGGCCAGCCAATCCGAATCCTAATTTGCATATGCAAAGTAAGGGCGTATAGGGAAATCGCGTGACTTTTTGTCACAAAATCTTTCAGCCCAATCTTTCGCGAAGGATTCGGGGGTTCGGCCGAATCCAAAATAGTGGAGGGAGGGGGGTCTATGTAGGGTAGGGGGGTAGGGTTTTTTTAACGTTAGGGTTGAATTCTCCTTTAATACTTTGGGTAACTGAAAAGAAGTTAAACAAAAGAAAATAACAGAAGCAGTTCACAAACTATTCATAACAAAATATTTAGAAAGGCTTGTATACTGTATACTCCTTCTAATGCAGCACACACAAATAAGCATGTATAATCATGAACATAGTACAGGTATGAGATCCATTATCAAGAATGTTCTGAATTATGGAAAGCCTATAGACTCCATTTTATCCAAATAATCCAAATTTTTAAAAATGATTTCCTTTTTCTCTGTAATAATAAAACAGTAGCTTGTACTTGATCCCAACTAAGATATAATTAATCCTTATTGGAAGCAAAACCAGCCTGTTGGGTTTATTTCATGTTTACATGATTTTCTAATAGACTTAATGGACGGAGATCCAAATTACAGAAAAACCCTTGTCCGGAAAACCACAGGTCACAAGCATTCTGGATAACAGGTCCCATACTTGTATATATGCACGGTTGCTTTGTTTAGCATCATATTTAGAGGGCAGCACTGATATGCTTCTCACAGTGACATAATGCAACACATGAACAATGCATACCAGTGCTACTGTAGTTCCACACAAACTCTGTTACCTGTATAACTGCAGATTGGGAATAATTATTACACCCCAGCCAGAGCAGAGCATATATTAGTTGGATATATGTAATAATATAGTTCAGTTCTTATACCCCTTCCCCACCAGTTAGAATGGAGAAACAGCAAGCTCGTCCTTTTCCTGTCAATGCCACTTCCAATTTCCCATACAATGACCGAGGCGCTAGATATCAAAGCGGCACAAGAGCAAGTGCAGCCATTCAACAAAAGGACTTTCTGCATCAAGTACATGACCAATGACGCATTAAGCACATGATCAATGACAAATAAGCAACCAGCTACTAATACTTTCTCGAGAAACCTCGTGCCAATCATCTTTAAAGAGCCAATAACTAGGGATGCACCGAATCCAGGATTCGGCCCTTTTCAGCAGGATTCGGATTCGGCCGAATCCTTCTGCCTGGCTGAACCAAATACGAATCCTAATTTGCATATATAAATTAGGGGCGGGTAGGGAAATCATGTGACTTTTCTTCACAAAAGAAGATTTTTTCCCCACTTTTTCCTTTCCTGACCCTAATTTGCATATGCAAATTAGGATTCCGACTGGTATTCGGCAAAATCTTTCACCAATGACAGTGCGTAACTACCGGGGGAGCAGGGGGTGCCATTGGGCCAGGGCCCCCCTGGCAGCTCGCGCGCCACTGTCTCCTTAGGGAAATGCGACCGTTTCAGGCCGTACGGAGGGGGGGCGGGGCCCGGCTGCACGTCCCGCGCCAGGGCACGCCCCCCTCTAGTTACATCTCTGACCAGGGATTCGTCCGAATCCCAAATAGTGGATTCGGTGCATCCCTACCAATAGCCTTTAGTGATTGGGAACAAGCAGGGAATGTATGAAATGTATCCGATACAGTGTCAGCGTCCAGCTTTATTGAGAAACAATTATAAGATATTCATTGCAAAATTACATTATTTGTATTTTATATATACATACACACACACACAATATATATATATATATATATATATATATATATATATATATATATATTTTTTTTTTTTTTTTTTTTTTTTTAAATTGGCCGATTAATGATTCACTTTATTGTAGCTTTCATATTACTTATTTTGTTGTGAACATTAATACATTCAGTCTGGAAAGCACTAGTCATCAAAGAAAAATAGCCTGGAACAGCATTAAAGAAACAGTCCTCCTATAAGAGAAAGAGAATAATTAGTTAGGCTGGCAACAAGTGGCAGACAATATTTGATTGACAGCTAAGATTTTTAAATGAGCTTACAACAGCTAAGAATGCTTTAATAAAAAATAAAAATTGGATTCAATGTTTAATTTGAAAAGGACTTTTATTATACAGTTTTTTTGTCTAGGTGACAGGTCCACGTTAACAATTTGAAGACGTTTTTCTTGCCTTCAGGATCTATGAGGATTTCGGGCTGGGTTTCATTCGATGATCTGAAAAAGTTGCGGTGTTCCGACATTAAAATGGGAGAAGTCGCCATTTCGGGCGTCAAATCAAATAAGTCACATGATTTTGACATCATTTTTTCCCTCGTGTGTGTTTTCCGTTCGGATTTATTAGTAAATTAAGGGGCTTTGGGTATGGGAGTTTGGTCTTTTTTTTTATAAATATATATATAGTGAGAAAAAGTCGAGTTTTAGTAAATACCCCCTCTAATGTGATATAAACAAATAAGAATTCATTTTGGGGGTATAGTTTTCCTTTAATGAGGTTATCTACCTGTTTCTTTTATATGGCCAATCAGAGGTCAGTCAACCAATCATCATTTTCAGAGGTCACATGGACACAGATCTGTAGTATGTATTGTTGGAAACTGATCAAATTATCCAATGTTAACTATGCACTTGTGGCCAGCAAATTAATATTTTGAATTGAATTGAACTTCTTTAAGGGGGTTATTTATCAAAAGTTCTCACTATTTTCTGAAAACTGCTCCGGCCAAATCCGCACAAACTTTTCCCCCCTACTTATTAATACATTTGTCCTAAAATTATCTTGTGCGGTAGTGATGCGCGGGCTGTCCCGATACCCGCGGGACCTGCGGGTTCAGGCTGACTCCTGCACAAAATGTTCGGGTCATGGGCGCGTCCGGGTCAAGCTGTTCTCCTACTCTCCCTGCCGAATTTGTCGCCGAAAACCAAGAAATCTTCAGATTATTGAACGAAACCCAGCACAGATCAGGATATCAATAGGACATCTGCCATTGACTTCTACTCAATTTGGCATATCTGAGTTGGAGTACTTTTTTTATTCAGACTTTTAACACCATCGGGGTTTAATAAATCACACAAAAATTTGAGGTTTGTTTTTCTAGGAAAAAAATGGTGGTTTCCCCCTTTAAAAGTCTGACCAGAAAAAGAAAATCAGACTCTGATCAATAACCTCCTAAATGTTGTCGATATCATTATGCCTTTAGATGAGTTTTCTTGAACAGGTACCTCTTCTATCAATTGACACTTGTACTGTATGTAATCTGTTTGTTTGATGCATACAACATACTGTTATACAGTGCTGTGAAATGTTAGTGCTTTATCAATTTGCAGTCAGCTTATGGATTGTCATTTATAGCCAATACATGTGTTGGTTCCCTAATAGATATAAAACTGACCCAGTGTTCTGATACAGGTATGGGATCTGAAATATGGAAAGGTCATTCCCCATAGACTCCATTTTATCCAAATAATCCAATTTTATTTTTTAAATGATTTCCTTTTTCCTTGTAATAAGATAAGATGTAAAGATATAATTAATACTTATTGGAGGCAAAACCAGCCTTTTGGGTTTATTTCATGATTTCCTAGTAGACTTAAGGTATGGAGATCCAAATTATGGAAAGATCCATTATCTGGAAAACCCCAGGTCCTGAGCATTCTGGATAACAGGTCCCATACCTGTATGTATTAAAACATGCTTAAATACTTTGGTTTATTTTAAACCATACGGGCATTCATTTTTCTATACCTCCAGCAACCATATGGGCATGTGTTATTCTATACAACCTTATTAATGTATAAACTTGTATTGATATAAATGGTAGCTGCCTGAAATTGTGCCATCTGATTTGTAAAGATAGTTCATAATTACCAGTGACTTCAATGCTGGCTCCTGTGATGTACTTGCTGTCATCCGATGCTAAAAATGCACAAACATCTGCAATATCTGAAAGAGAAAAGCATGGTGAGATGACAGAAAAGCTGCAGGGATATGATGGGAATTGTGATTCAACAAGATATGAAAAGCCATATCAGTATAACATCCATTAGAGATTATAAATCCCATGGTTTACCCATGTGCAGTTGTCTCAATATTATATACTGAAGGGTGTAAACAGTAATTTTTTTTGTTTGTTTTTGGGGTTTTTTGGTTCAACATGTAGATAACAAACTTGCTGAACATGAAAAGAGGTGGAATGGGAAAAGAAAAAAAGAACGTAGATATGAGATGGACTTGAGCAGAACCTGCTTACCTTCAGGATCACCAAGTCTGCCTAGTGGAATCATTCCTGCAAACTGCAAAGAGAAGAAAATTGCAGTAACAATTTAAATGCCATGAATGAATGACATGAAGATAGCAAAATCTAGCAAGCAGAGGAAATGCATCAGAGAGATTACTTGCAACAGAACACTTTATGATAGGCTTTTACTGCCACTATAAAATATAACGTACAACAACTCAGTGCTATACAAGATCACTGTGCAAAATTTCATTTATAATGAAAGCCACTAAATAACAAAAACATATATACAGATATTATAATGCAGAAGGGGAAGTAAATGAGTATTTATCTGTTTACATTCTCTGCACTCCTGGCTCGGACTCCTTAACAGTCCAGGAGCAGAAAGTAGTAAGTAAATATTGCTTTAAAGTGCAAGTATATTTACCAGTGAAAGCAGTAAAAAATATTTTATTTCATTGGTTGAAGGACCCCTTAAAGTGTAAAATGGGGGGGGGGTAACAGAGAAGAAAAATCCTTGTCACCTTGTCTAAAACCTTCTGTGGAACCTTGTCTGTCATGGGTGTGGAGATAAATCCTGGTAGCACAGTATTACAGCGAATTCCAAACCTGCGGGAGAAAAAATAGTTTGACATACAAAGGTAGAAATTTTTTCTACTCACCATAATTTCTATTTCCAAGTCACTTTCATGGCAGCATTCACCAACATGGGTTATCCCCTCCCCTTTTGGTCATTGGACAGGAACAGAAAACCTCCTCTACAAAGCCTCCTCCCTCCCCCTCACCACTGTCTTCGTAACCAGCGTCTGAAGGGTGGGCAGTTGGAGAATGCTGCCATGAAAGTGACTTGGAAATAGAAATTACGGTGAGTAGAAAAAATTTCTACCTTTCCCAAGTCACCATGGCAGCAATTCACCAACATGGGATCTACCAAGCAAAAAAGAAGGGAGGGACACATTGTCTGCTGCATAATTCCACTTTTTTAATTGATTAATGAACAACAGAATGAAGCATTTTCCTCCCAAATCTAGCTTCTTGGGACTGTAACACGTCCAACTTATAATGCCGAACAAAGGTTGAGGCTGATGTCCATCTAGCCGCTTTACAGATCACCTCTGGCGGGGCCCTGGCTTCCGCCGCCCAGGATGTAGCGACAGCCCTGGTTGAGTGAGCTTTCAGGTCTCTGGGAACCTCCCTGCTAGTCAACTGGTAAGCTGTCACGATGCAATTAATTATCCATCGACTAATCGTAGATTTAGACGGAGCCTGACCCTTCCTTGGGCCTCTTGGAATCAAAAAGAGTCTGTCTGACTTGCGCCAATTCTTTGTTCGCTCCAAATAGTGAGAGATTGCTCGCACTAAATCTAGTGTATGCCATTGTTCTTCACGTTCTGTCTTTGGCTTGGGACAAAATGAGGGTAGGACCACCTCCAGATCCATGTGGAATTGAGAGATTACTTTCGGAAGAAACCCAAATGAAGGTCTCATCACCACTTTGTCTTGAAAGATTACTGTGTCCGGCTCCTTTGCTGAAAGGGCATGGATCTCCTTTACCCTACATGCTGAGGTGACTGCCACCAGGAACAGTACTTTTAAGGTTGCATGCCAATCTGAAGCTTTCTCTATTGGCTCGAATGGTGAACCCATCAAAACCTTCAGCACCACTGGCAACTCCTAAGGAGGGACACGTGGCTTAACATATGGACGAATACTCTTCAATGCTGCAAAAAACCTTACAACCAAAAAGAGTCTTCAGCCCAGGTTTTACCATTCAAAGCTGACAAGGCTGAAATCTGGCCTCTTAACGTACTATTATTAAAGCCTTTCTCATATCCAGAGAAAAGGAAATCCACGATGTGGCAGGACTCTGGATCTTTAGGCTCAAACCGTTTGGACTGAGCAAACTGCATGAATCGATCCCAAACTCGATAATATTGTGATGAGGTAGAAGTCTTTCTGGACTTTAAAAGAAGGGTCACTAGGTCTCCTCTGACCCCCTTCTCATACAACCTCTGCCTCTCAATTTCCACACCGTCAAGGACAGGTGTGCCACCTCTTCACAGAACACAGGACCCTGTGACAACAGGTCCCGTCTGACTGGCAGTCTCCATGGTTTCTCTATCGCCAACTGTCGCAACAACGGGAACCAAGGCCTTCTGGGCCAATGAGGGATTACCACTATCACTACGGCCCCCCTGATCTATCTTTTTCAGAACTCTCCAGATCATAGGAAATGGAGGAAAGACATAGGAGAACATCTTGCTCCAATCCTGCAACAGGGCATCCACCACTGCGGCTGACGGGCAGGTTCACATTTGTCCCCATCAAATCGACCTCTGGTATTCCAAATCTCTGAGTTATTTGGTGAAAAACCGCAGAGTTGAGACTCCACTACCCAGGACATTGCGGCTTAGATAATCTGCCTGCAAATTCTTAACCCCAGGCACATGAAAGGCTACTAGTCCTGCTAGATTTTGTTCTGCCCAGAACATTATTGGAGTCAACTCTTTTATTGAGCTGGGACTTCTGGTTCCCCCTTGCTTGTGAATGTAAGCCACTGCTGTGGCATTGTTGGAACGTATCTTCACCCACTTGTGAGATATTTCTTCCGATAAGGCTCTTAGAGCTTGACCTATGTCTCTCAACTCCAGAATATTGGAAGAGACGGCACGCAGATCCCAGCTTCCCTGCACTGATCTGCCAGGCATGACTGCTCCCCAACCTGACTCCGATGCGTCTGTTGTAATTATAACCCACTGGGGTTCGGACAGAGGCATGCCCCTGGTAAGATTCTGTCTTTCCATCCACCATCTTAAACTTGCTCGAACTTCCTCTGGCAAGTAAAGATCTCTCTTTAGATTTAGAGGGTTCAGCGAACCTGACTTGATCAGAAACTGTTGCAAAGGCCTGAGATGCCATCTCGCCCACTTCACCATCTGAATGGTTGATGTCATCACTCCTAGAAGTGACATACAGTCCTTCACTGTGACCTTTGTTTGTGCCGCAAATAAAGACATCCTCTCTTGAATCTGTTCTACCTTTTCCTGAGGAAGACTTACTCGGTCTCTGCCGGTCTCTATTTGAGCCCCCAAGACTACCAAGTCCTGAGTTGGCACAAGACGACTTTTCTGCCAATTTATGACCCATCCAAAAGCTTGCAATGCCTGTATCGCATTATCTTGCGGCCTCTTTCTCTGACTCGGCCACCAACAGAATGTCATCTAGATAATGGTATGCCGAAATTCCGACCTCTCTTAAGGCTGCTATATTGGTTATTAGCACCTTCGAAAACGTTCTTGGCGACGTTGACAGCCCAAAGGGAAGACAGGTGAACTGAACATGTTGGCCTCCCGTCATAAATCGAAGGAACTTCCTGTGCAGCTTGTAAATTGGTATATGGAAATAGGTGTCTTTTAGGTATAACTTTATCAACCAAGACCCTGGACGAATCATCATAATGATTGAGGCTAATGACTCCATCTTGAACTTTCGACATGAAATGAACCGATTGAGGGGCCTCAGATCCAGAACTGGCCTGAAGGCCCACGATGCTTTCCTCACCAAGAACAGCTTTGAATAGAATCCCAAGCGCTGCTGGGAGACCGGCACCATCTCCACCGTGCCAGACATCTTGAGCTGTTGAATCTTGAAAAATAGCTTCCGCCCCTAAAACTTTCGGGGCCGTTGAACAACAAAAAATATTGTCTCGGCATCTTGGAAAACTCCAGTCGATACCCCTCCTGGATTATCTTCAAGACCCAGACATCTTGGATTTTTGAGACCCAGATCTGTTGAAAAAGGGCTAACCTCGCCCCCACCGCCACAGCCTGGGGCCGCCATATCTCATTGTGACTTACTGGAACCTGCGAGGAAGGTCGAAGTCTTCTTATTGGACTGCCGTCCATCTCCGTGAGAGTTTCTCCAATTCTGCTGTTTGCCATAGCTTCTACCTGGTCTGGAATATCTTTGGTCACGAAAAGTATTCCCAGTTGGTGACGATTGTCTAGACCTCTGCCGCTTAAACCTTCTTTCCTGGGGAAGAAATACCCTCTTCCCTCCAGATGCCTTTTTAATAATTGAATCCAATTTTTCACCAAACAACATCTCTCCTCCGAAGGCCAACTGACACAGATTTGATTTACGTAGATGCTGAATCTGCCAACCATGGCTTCAGCCATAAGGCATGCCTTGAAGCCACCGACAGTGCCATGGACCTCACCGAAAGTTTTACCAAATCCAAAGAGGCATCTGCCATAAATTCCACAGCGAGCCTTAACTCCGAGAGCATTTCTTTCAAATTCGCCCTTCTCACATTAAGGTGGCCATACACTGAGAGATCCGCTCGTTTGGCGATGTCGCCAAACGAACGGATCTCTCCCCGATATGCCCACCTTGAGATGGGCAATATCTGGCTGATCCGATCGTGGGCCCTAGGGCCCAACGATCGGATCCTAACGCATGGGAAAAGGGGTCGGATCGCGGGGCCGCATTAAAGAACAGATGCGGCTGCGATCCAACGGGATTTTTCGTCCCATCCGATCGAGATCTGGCCGACTTTCGGCCAGATCTCAATCGGTGAAGCCCGTCGGGGGGCCCCATACACAGGCCAATAAGCTGCCGGTCTGTCGGCAGCTTTTATCGGCCCGTGTATGGCCACCTTTAATGTAGTCTTCTTTGCCAACCTAACCACTGCTGCATCAACCTTGGGTGGATTATCCCACAGCTTCGAGAAAGCATTTTCAATTGGATATCTCTTCGAGAATCTCCCCTGTATAACAACTTTCTTCTCCGTATTCTTCCACTCTGAGTGAATTAAATCTTTAATCGACTCATGTACCGGAAATGTCGGTGCTTTCTTCTTGAGAGATGGAAAGAATCTATCTGCTGAGGAACCTTTCGGAGCCTCTTCTGTTAATGTCAGCGCTTTTCTTACAGCCTTAATCAAACTGTCAAAAGCTGCGACATCTAGAGTCGTTTCTTCCTCTGAAACAAATTCTCCTTCCTCAGTTAAACTTTCCTCTGGATCATACAATTCCTGTTCTGAAACAGGTCATAGAGCGATTCCCTGACTCTCCTAGACCTCCTGCCAGCTACAGGTACAGACGTCGATGCTGAGGCTTCCTGCACTCCCTGTACCACAGCCTGCTTGATTAGCGATACTAAAGCATCCAGCTGAGGCATCACTGCAGCTTGTTGTTGTTGTCCCGCAGGAGATTGTCCCTCTGTTGACTTCTTGGATCCAGAAGCATCTTTCTGAGTGTCACTGGAGGCAGGGAGACTAAAAGGCAAGATATAAATCATCAGCCATATACTCCATATATCTCTCTTTTTTTTTTTTTCAATCTTTGTTTCGCTTACCCAGAGCCTTTAGATTGCGCTCCTTTCCCAGAGCTCACCATTTCCATCTTGAAACACGTTTCCAGCGATGGTGACCATCGCAGGCGAAAACACGCCGGCGTTCCCTTAAAGGCGTCTGAAAGTGACGCAATTACGCTCGCATAAACACACCCGCGTAAACACGCCGTGCGTTCTGCGTCCAAACGTGCTTCTGGATGTGTGTGTCATTCCGGTCCTTGGAACGCACAGGCGCCATTTTGGACTGCACATGCTCCGGAAAGTATGCTAGGCCCATTTCCCTGCATATTATACTGTTAGCTTCCAGCACCCACCCTGCTTCAAAGGGTAGACTCTTGGACCCACATCGTCCTCTGGAAGCTCCTCTCCCATGACGACCTCCGCAGAGAGCACAAGGGAGGCATCGAAGAGGGGGGAAAAGAGAGAGAAAAGCCCCCTCTTACGGAATACATCCTGGGTAAGCACTCCAACAATCCATATGACCGAAGGACAGGAAAAAAAGACAGTGGTGAGGGGGAGGGAGCTTTGTAGAGGAGGTTTTCTGTTCCTGTCCAATGACCAAAAGGGGAGGGGATAACCCATGTTGGTGAATTGCTGCCATGGTGACTTGGGAAAATAATGCATGTGTTGAGAAAATGTACAGAAAGAGTTTTCACTTACTTGGCCAATTCTTTTGCTGCACTCTTGGTCAGACCCTCTACTCCAGCTTTAGATGCAGCATAATTAGACTGCCCGAGATTTCCCACCTGTAAATAGTATCTATTAAGATGTTCATCTGATTATATTTAGCATTTTCCTCCCCCTTCCTATTTATTTTGGCAATATTGTCCAGCCCTACCCATTTAATTTTATATCTACACAATTTTAACTTTTTTATAATGGCTGTCCTGCAGCAAATTTAGTCTGAATAAAGTTGCTGATACTTGTAGATACAATGTTAAAGGATTTGCATTAGGGATGCACGGAATCCACTATTTTGGATTCGGCCGAACCCCCGAATCCTTTGTGAAAGATTTGGCCGAATACCGAACCGAATCCGAAACCTAATTTGCATATGCAAATTAGGGGTGGGAAGGGGATAAAAAATGTGACGAAAAGTCACGTGATTTCCCTCCCCATCCCTAATTTGCATATGCAAATTAGGATTCCGATTCGGTTCGGCCGGGCAGAAGGATTCGGCCAAATCCGAATCCTGCTGAAAAAGGCCGAATCTTGGCAGAATCCCGAACCGAATCCTGGATTCGGTGCATCCCTAATTTGCATTGTTCAAATGTTTTTAACAAATTGGGCTCTCCTCTTAAAATTAACAATAATCTCCCCTACCATATGAAGTCTTTTCAACTTTTGCAATATGCATATGAGATTGCTGACTTTGAAATGTATTCTTATGCTCAAGTACGGCACTTTATACAAGGCTTAATTCAAAATATCTAAAGAGTACACTTTGTTTGAAACTATCTGCAAAAATTTTAAAGGATATCAACACTTTACACCCAGATGCTTTCAAATACTTTACAAACTACTCTAGCATATTGTACAGCATGGGAACAAGATTTACCAACAATACTCCCTGGAGATGGATGGAATAGAATTTGGACAGCAACCAAGAAAGTATCTGAGAATATAGCAACAAAGGAGCTTCCATATAAACTTTTGACTAGCTGGTCGACACCTAAAAAGAAAACATCGGATCTCGCAACTGGTCTCACCATTATGTTTTCGAGGGTGCGACAATATAGGAACCCTAGTCTATATATGGTGGGGTTGTCCTACAGCACAATGTCATTGGAACAGAATACATGGAGATCTGCTCAGTAACATTTCCTCTAAATCCATAGGAATTATTACATAATATTCCAATAACGCAGCTAAATAAGCAAGCCACACATCTGGTTAAACATATACTTTCAGCAGCAAAATGGAGCTTAACTATAAAGTGGTTGTCCCCAGATATACCCTGGCAACAGACTTTAAATTAAATTAATAATATACAATGAAACAGCTATCAGCACGTGTACAGGACAATATGGACAAGTTTGGACCCCATGACAGAACTATGTGGTAGAGAGATGACTTAATGTACACTAATATTGATGGAAAAAATTGATGGGCACTAAATAAAAATGTTTGCTGAACATATATTATGTTGAGTGGGGGTTCCATTCCTTCTATTCTTTCCTGTTTCTGAATTTCCTCTCCTTATTCTAAATGTCTTTTATTCTCCTTTTTTTTCTTTTTATCTGGTTCCTTAATGAAGCATATGAAAACGTTATGACACATTGTGTATCTCTGCATACAAAAAAATGGAAGCAAACAGTATAATTTGTACAATGTAAGATTGTTTATTGTATGGAACCAGAAACAAAATAAAAATATTTTGAGTGAAAAAAAATTAACCATAATCTCAAGGCTGCCATACCTACCTTCCCCACAATGCTTCCAATGTTAATAATTGAACCTCCATTTTGTCCGCTAGCTACTATTGCCCGAGCCACAGCTTGAGTAATAAGGAAAGGACCCTGAAAGAGAGAGGAACAATACACAACACACTCCATACACAACAAATATATTGTCTGCTATATTTATGTTTATTCCAAGCAAATATAAAGAGTATATAAAAACAATATATGAAAAAATCTAACCCTCCCCTACCCGCCCACAGAGGTAGATAAACCACTTATAAGGAATAACAGCTTCCCAATGGATTACTATGATGAAGTTGATACAATTCTGTTATTCAACTGTTGTTTACAGTATCATTTTTATTTAATGTAATGCATATTTGGCAACAGCAATTAGGTATCCATTATGCAATGAATGCAGCTGGACTCTACACCCATAAACTGTGGTCAGTAAATGTCACCTTACCTTTAAGTTGACATTCAGCACTGAGTCAAATGATTCCTCTGACAGGCGGAGAAGAAACTCATCTTTTGTGATTCCAGCACTGCTGATAGCAATGCGTGGAGGTAGGGAGTACTGGCCCTTTAGATGGACAAAAGCAGATATATAACAAATAGTATCTCTCTGTTTGATATTTGAAAATCATTAACATGGCAAAATACAAAAATACGCACATTACCACTTCAAAATATCTTTCACTATTTGTGAATAGCAAGAGTATTCAAACCCTTGACAAATTCTCTTATTCTGCAGAATAACAATCCTGAGCTGAAATTTTGCAGTCACTGATATGCAATATTAGGGGAAAATTACCTGAAATATGCTATTTGCATATAAATCCTCACACATTATAATAGTGCAGCAATAGCAGGTTTTACTTTTCTGGAGTAAATGCATACCAGCTTTGCACAGTGCTGGGAAGTCATTTTTCTTTTCTCAGGTTGGTAAATGACACATTTTTTTAATTGTATCACAGATTCATATTTGAATTGAGATCAGCACTTTGACTGGACCATTGCAGTACTTTCCGTTCCCTTCTGATGAAGAGCAGCCTCGTACCAGGACACTGTTTTTTTGTTTTGTTTTTTTTATCTTGGACAGCGCTCCAAGGGGATGTAAAGGCAAAAATCAAATCCAATACGAATCTCTACACAGTCACCGACTGCTCTACAGGGAAGCAAACAAAGCTGCTTGAGTTCTGCACAGCTGGAAAGTAAGGTGGGGGGTTGCCCCCTGCTGTTTGAAAGTATGATAGTTTCCCTGCAGAGCAGTTAGGGAACGTCTGAAGTTTCCCATCTGCAGCAGTTCGAGCAAGTAAAAAGAAGGGGGAATTCACTGCATACAGTCAGGTTTCTTATAAAAATAAAAAAAAAAAAAGCACACATTTTTTAAAGTATATTGGAGATAGAGAGATTTTTTGTACTCACCGTTAAATCTTTTTCTCTTGTCCTATATTGGGGGACACAGGCACCATGGGGGATGAAGATCCCGCAGCTGGAGAATGGACACTAAACTGTTAAAACTGTGACTCTTCCTCCTGCTCTGGGCTTCATCCCCTGCCTCCTCCTGTTACTTCCAGTTTCTACCGAAGAAGGAGTATAGCAACCCAAAACCGAAGAGGAACACAAGATACCCCTCAATATGATAATAAAGATGATACAAGCTCAGTTGAAAAACCATATACAGAATATAATCAGTGTCAAAACAGGGAGGGAATGCCTGTGTCCCCCAATATAGGACAAGAGAAAAAGATTTAACGGTGAGTACAAAAAATCTCTCTTTCTCTTGCCTAATTGGGGAACACAGGCACCATGGGGATGTCCCAAAGCAATCCCAGAGGGCGGGACACTGAAACCCACTCCTAGTGCTCAGGAATAACAGTCTGTAACACCTTCCTCCCAAAGCAAGCTTCGGCCGAAGCCTGTGTGTGTAACCTGTAAAATCGTGTGAAGGTATGATGGGACGCCCAAGTGGCCGCTCTGCAGATCTGTTCAGCCGATGCTCGATGACGAACAGCCCATGAGGTGCTGACGGATCGAGTAGAATGAGCTGTGACTCTCAGTGGAGGCTTCCAACCCCTTACTGCATAAGCTCTGATGATCGTGGAACGGATCCACTTGGCAATGGTAGGCTTGGAAGCCTTCGTTCCTCCTCGTGGACCATTGGGAACGATAAAGAGAGCATTAACTCTTCTTATATCCTTGGTACAGTCCAAATAAATCTTGAGTGCTCGTAACACATCCAGGGTGTGTAACTTACTCTCAAAGGGATTCTTAGGCTCAGGACAGAGAGAAGGGACAACCAAATCCTGATTCAGATGAAACTCAGAAACGACCTTGGGTAGGAAGTCCGGAGTAGGGCATAAAACCACCTTGTCCTTGTGAAAGATGGTAAACGGAGACTTACAAGACAATGCAGCTAATTCAGAGACTTTGCGGGTCGAAGTGACGGCCAACAGAAAAACCACCTTTTCTGTGAGTGAAGGCAAGGGAATCTGGTCTAACGGCTCATATGGGTCTCCCTGAAGCACAGACAGAACTAAATTGAGATCCCAAGGGGGGACTGGAGATCTGTAAGGAGGAACGATTCTCATGGCGCACTGTAGGAACGTTCTAACGTTGGTCTTCAGAGCCAACCGATTCTGATAGAGGATGGAGAGGGCCGAAAACTGAACCTTCAGAGAGCTCAGGGCCAAACCCTTCGACAGGCCCTCCTGCAAAAAGGATAGAATCTCCATCTCATCCGCCCTCTGCGGGTCAGTACCTCTAGCCTCACACCAACCGATGAAAGTCTTCCAGATTCTGTGGTAGATCCTAGCAGAAACCGGCTTACGAGCCCGTAGCATTGTTGGTATAGCAACCGTAGGAGCACCTCTTCCTTTTAGCACTAGGGTCTCAAGAGCCAAGCCGTTAAAGCCCACAGATGTGAATTCGGGTGGACAATTGGACCCTGAGTGAGAAGATCTTCTCGCCTTGGAAGGGGAAGCGGATCCTCCCTTGCCATCTCGACCACTCCCGCAAACCGCGCTCTTCGTGGCCAATATGGAGCCACTAGAATAGTCAAAATTCTCTCTCTCTTTATCTTCTTGATTACCTTGGGAAGTAAGGCCAATGGAGGAAATATGTAAACCTTGTCGAAAATTCATGGAATGACCAAGGCGTCCACGCCGAGTGCTAGTGGATCTAGACTTCTGGACACAAACTGTAGAACCTTGCGATTGTTCCGAGACGCCTCTGGTAGCCCCCACCGTTCTACAATTAGTTGGAAGACGTCTGGATGCAGGCTCCACTCTCCCTGGTCTAAGGTCTCTCTGCTTAAGTAGTCGGCTATCCAGTTGTCTACCCCTGGGATGTGAACGGCGGAGATTTCCGGAACGTGATTCTCTGCCCACTGTAGAATGGAGCTTGCTTCCTTCAGGGCAGCAGGGCTTCTGGTGCCCCCTTGGTGATTTACATACGCCACTACGGTGACATTGTCCGACTGAATTCAAACTGCTTGGTCCCGGAGGTACGGGGTGAGCTGTTCTAGAGAGTATCTGATCGCTCTTAGCTCGAGGAGATTGATTGACAGCGAGGAGTCTTCTGAGTTCCAGAGGCCCTGAACAGTTCTTTGGCCCAGTACGCGTCCCCACCCTGAAAGGCTGGCGTCCGTCGTGAGGACCGTCCAATGATGACTTGGGAAGGGTTTCCCCCGTGAAGTGCGGTGCGGATGAAGCCACCAAACCAGAGAGTGTTTGACATGTTCTGGTAGAACTATGAGACGCTCCAAATTCACTCGATCCTGTCTCTGGTGACGAAGTATGGCTTGTTGCAAGGGTCTTGTATGGAACTGGGCGTATGGGATGGCTGGGAAGGCTGCCACCATAGTCCCTAAGGTTTGCATGGCCCTCCGTAGCGGGATGCTGGGTGGAGACTGTAGGGATAGAATCCTATCCTGTACGGTGGAGCGTTTCTCTTTCGGGCGGAAGGCTCTCCCTTTCCTGGTGTCGAGGATGAGACCGAGATATTCCACCGTCTGCGAAGGCACCAGATGGGGCTTGTTCAGCCAGCCGAAGTCCGTTAGGGTCTTGAGAATAAGGGCTGTGTGATTGTGGGCGATTTCTGCCGAAGGGCCTTTGATAAGTAGATCGTCCAAATAGGGGATGACCACAATCCCTGTGATGCGTAGAATTTCCAATGTTGCAGCCATCACCTTGGTGAAGGTGCGAGGAGCTGATGATAGGCCAAAGGGTAGAGCGACAAACTGCCAATGGTGTCCGTCTACAAAAAATCTGAGGAACTGGTGATGGGAGGGATGGATGGGGATGTGGAGGTATGCATCCTTGACGTCTATTACTGTCATGAATTCGTTCTGCTCCATGGAGTTGAGAACTGAATGAATGGACTCCATCTTGGCAGTGTCTGACGAACGGGTTGAGGGACTTGAGGTCCAGTACTGGTCTGAGGGAGCCGTCCTTCTTGGGAACGGTGAAGAGATTGGAATAGTAGCCCTTCCCCCTGTAGGCCACTGGAACTGATTGGATTGTTCCTGCAGCTGCGAGATCTTGAATGACAGACAGGAATTTTGCCCTTTTGGACGGGAGTACAGGAAGACGGGATTAGAAAAATCTGCGGGGTGGAGGTTGGGTGAATTCTATGAGGAGGCCTTGTGAAATGACCTGTAAAACCCACCAGTCCCTGATCTTGTCCGTCCACACCTCCTGAAAGGAAACTCTTCGGGGGTGGGCACCCCTTCATGACGTGCTGGGCTTGTCTTGGGAGGGCTTGGATGAACCTCGTGAGGACATGCCGCTGGGTCGTTGTTTGTGTTGAAAACGGGAGCGGAAATTGGAGTTGGTCTTCTCTGTTTGGTTCTTGTTCCTTTGGCCCTGGCGAAAGGGACGAAAGAAGGGCCTTCTCTTAAACTGGGTTCTCCTGCTTTTGGTCTGAGGAAGCAGGGTACTTTTGCCGCCTGTCGTCTGAGAAATAATCTTGTCCAATTCCGCTCCGAAGAGGAGTTTTCCCTGGAAGTGGAGGCTGACTAAAGATCTTTTAGAAGTCAGGTCCGCCGACCAAGTCTTCAGCCAGAGGAACCGACGGGTGGCAATTGATTGAGCTGAGGCCTGAGCCACCATCTTGGCTGCATCTAGGGCTGCATCACAGATGTAGGATGTGGCGTCCGCAATCTGGGAGAAAAGATTGTCTGTAACAGGTTCTTCTGATCCGATCGACTGAGCCACTTGTTCAACCCAAACTTCCATAGCCTTAGCTACCCAAGCAATGGCGAAAATTGGTCGAAACGCTGTTCCCGCCGCTGTAAAAGTAGACTTGCAGAAACCCTCAAGACGTTTATCAATGGGATCCTTAAATGCTGCAGCATCAGCTACAGGAATGGTGGTATTCCTAGACAGTCTGGAAACTGGGGGGTCCACCAACGGAGGCGATGCCCATAGTTCTGTACATTCCTGCGGAAAAGGGTAGGTTTGAGAAAAACGACGGGAAATCTGAACCCTGTGGTCAGGAGTCTTCCATTGTGACTTGATTATCTCTTCCAGTTGCTCATAGGCTGGAAACACGGACGAGCTCTTTTTTTGTCTCTTAAAGATATTCTTGGCGGGTTCAACAGCAGAAACGGTATCTTCAATGTTAAGGGTAGAAAGAACCGCCTGTATGAGGCCCTCCACCTCCTTTTGTGTTCTGGGAATATCTTGTTCAGGATCCATTTCCTGATCAGAGTCTTCCTCTTACTGTAGTTGTCCTTCCTCATCAGAAGGAGGCATAAGATCCCTAGGGAGTCAGGAGGTGAGGTATTAGGTCGTTTGGAGCCTGAGGGTGTACAATCAGTCACAATAGGCTGAGATAGGCGTTCGAGGACCCTATCTAAAGTCTCTGGAATGCGGGCCAAATTTTGAATGCCAGCGAGTGAGAAGGACAAGGCCTTAACTAATTCTGATTCGGTAGTGCCAGAAGAGGGTGGGTTCTTGTGGCTACAGTCCACACACACAGACTCAGCCGAAGCGGAGTGAAATTTGGCCTTACACACCATACATGCCAAATAAGAGACCTGTTTGGTCCTCCGTGTTTGAGCTGAGGATTTGGGTATCCTGGGCTCTTCAGTTTTGTCTGCCATAATGCTTCCAAAATAAATCTTTTTTTTTTTTTTAATGTACTATCTCTTTAAGAGAAGGGGGAGGCAGGGGATAGCCTTGAAAGGGCTGACAGGCAGATCTTTGTCTTGCTTAAGATGTGCTCTGTGAGAGAAAGAAAAGAGGGGACGGGGGGGGAAGAAATGGGAACAACATGTATTCCCCCTTTCTGATCATGTACCCCCACAAATTCCCACAAACACCAGGGTAGCAGTCATAAGAAATATATACATGTATATATAAATGACTTGCTTGTGTCCTCAGTACAAGTGCAGGTCGCACAGGCTGAACTGACTTGCTTAAGATGTCTGAGAAGTCTAGTGCGCAGGGTGGATGCTGCTTGTCTGATAGCTCTATGGAGAATGAGAGCGGGGAAATGCGCCAACACGATCGTACACACGATCTCACATGCAAGAGTGGTTTCGGTCCTGCAGAATGGCGCCAGTGAACTCCCCCTGGATAGCGCGCGTGTAGATGAGAGAGCCATCCTTCGGAAACCAGAAGTGACACGGAAGAGAGTGGCGCCTAGCAGGGCGGAAGAAGAATGGCGCAGAGAAAATATGCGGGAACAGGCAGAGTTTCTCATAGAGCGCCAAGCGAAAAGGCACGATCTACCAGGGGGCCAAGTAACCTAGATAAGCAGGCTATGGCGCACTTAGGATTCACGATCCCCCAGAGCTAGAAACTAAAATATCTCTTGCTATCAGACAAGTTAACCCTGCGCACACAACAAAGAATAAGCTATGCCCTGAGGGAATTCCCCCTTAGCAGGGATATTGTTTTCCATCTGAGGGGTATTAGGATGAGGGTCTACTCACCTAATGAAGCCAGCTGACAACATGCCCTCCTGGTGTGTATTGCCACCCTGAAAGAAGAATATGTGTCTATAATATATTTTCACATACATAGTATATAAAGCTATATATAAAGACATATATGTATAGCACCATAATATGGTGTATACCACTGGTGCAGCGTCCGTAGAGCGGGAATCCAGTGCAGGGGGATATAGGAGCAAGCCTGCAGACCTCCGTAGAGCGGGAAGGCTGTTGGGCGGATAAGAATCAGTCAGCTGGAGGGGCTCTTGAATGGATCAGTGGCCCCTAATGTGGCATGATCTAACCGGAGTCCTTGATCACCTGCTCCAGCCACAATTTTTCTGTGTCTTCTCCTTCTGAGGACACTAACGAAACTGGAAGTAACAGGAGGAGGCAGGGGATGAAGCCCAGAGCAGGAGGAGGAGTCACAGTTTTAACAGTTTAGTGTCCATTCTCCAGCTGCAGGATCTTCATCCCCCATGGTGCCTGTGTCCCCCAATTAGGCATGAGAAATGTTTCTTTTTCATTAAAGAAAGTAAAAATGGGATTTTATTTTTTTGCCTGTACATCCCACTTTAAAGGAGAAGTAAAGTAATTTCACACCTGGGGGTGCCAAATATTAGGCACCCCCAAGTGAATGTATTTACTTACCTGAAACCCCGGGCCGGTCCTATCTGCAGAAAACTGTGCCGGCCCAGATTATTCCAGCGAGCATCAAGGAGCAATCCTCTCCCGGCTTCTTCTTTCTTCAAATTTCCCGGGGCATGCGCAGTAGAAAGAAATAGCCGGCTTTTTAGTTAAAGTTCTGCTTTTCACTCTAATGCACATGCGCAGACGCGAGAAGCAAGAAGTCGGAAGATGATTGCTCCATGGTGCTCACTGGAATAACCCTGGGCCGGTGCAGTTTTCTGCTGATAGGAGCACCGGCCCAGGGTTTTAGGTAAGTAAATACATTCACTTGGGGGTGCCTAACATTTGGCACCCCCAAGTGTGAAACGACTTTCCTTCTCCTTTAAGTCTTCATTTTCACAGCAGTCACAGACTCACAACCTGAATAACTGTGTGTGTTTGAAAAATATTGCAATATGGTAAATTTCAAATACACTCACGATACGTTATAAACTTTCCAACTTGCGGAAGTGCTTTCCTCCGATCACGTGACCCAACGTGATATACCAATAGTGACGAAGAAGAAGTTGAGGAAGCGATACTTTGCATGCGGTGTACATACGGTACCTCCAAACTTTTTATTGTGCGGAGAAGAGACCGAACGTTTCAGGAGCCTCTAGCTCCCTTCCTCAGTGGTATAGTGCACAAGTTTGAATTAAAAAAAAAGTGACATACGAATAGCCGTTAGGTGTTTCCACCCCCCTCACGAGTCCATATCGCCCAATTGACGTGCAAAGAATCTACGTGTGATTTTCGTCGGCGGAAATGGTATGCAGTCGTCCCACTGTTTGTCGGGAGTGACCTAACACCAACGAGGATCTAAGTGCCTTCATCCTCAATGGGATATGCCATCTTGCCAACCAATCAATATTCCACTCTAGTGGCTTCTACAAAGCTGCTTACATAATATTTAAATTAATCACTTGTCCGTTATGTTGAACAGTGGCAGCTTCGTAGAAGCCACTGCAGCGGAATATTCATTTGTTGGCAAGAAGGTGTCTCCCGTTCAAACATGTCATGAGAGCAAAAGTTCTGCGTAGGATTTATTATTTAGTGGAATGTGAGAATATTTAAAGGATCTGAATACATTTGCCAGCCACTGTATGTCTGTACTGAACAAAGGCATTCTGCCAGTTGTGCCTCAAGTCATGTTACCTGTATTTTTTTCATAAGAGAGTTGACATGGTTTGCTTGTGAAACATCTGTTGCAAATGCTGCATGCTCTTGTCCTGAAAGGTTACGTGAAAGGGATTGAAGTGTAGCATTAGCTGCAGCTTTATCCAGGTCAACAATAACCACTGAAGCACCCTCCACAGAAAGTCTCTGACAGATGGCCCGTCCTATTCCACTTCCTCCTCCTGAAAAGTAAACAAACAGATATTCAAAAGTGTTGCAATTAAGGCTTGATTAGATAAATTTGCATATGGCGGGAAGTTAAAGGTCCCTGAATGTATATGTTGCAGCAAATACATTACTTAACACAAACCCAGGAAACCTTAATAAAAGAAAATGGAGTTGTTATATTGCCCTACACATAAGCCCAGTGCATAGTTTATGTGCCATATGTTAGGAAATGTAGGGGTTATCCCAAAAAAAATTTACGCTCTTTTGCAGCCTATCACCCTGAAAAAATTAAAAGTCGTCAGCGTTTTTAGGGACTTTTCAAATCAATTCTCAACTATTTTTTGAGGAACTCCTATCTACTCTATTGCACTTCGCCTGGTCTGAAGTGGCGAAAGCAAGTCTGGCGCAAGAGGTAACGTTCAGTAAAATTTGCAAATTCGCCTGGCGTTAAGGAGCGAAGTACCACTAGAGTCTATCTCCTTTGCTAGTGAAGTTACGCCAGCGACCATTAGTAAATCAGCGAAGTTCCGAAATGACGTCATGCTTGCAAATTTTCTACAGCGTTAGTCACTTCACCCTTTTGTTAATTTGCTCCTTATAATAAGTGTGCAGACAATTTTTGTACCATGCCGATCGGTTGTGTAGTCAATTGGACAAGTTAGAAATCTTTTGTCTGGTATTGGTAATAACTTTGCATGCATTGTCTATCTGACGATATCCATGGATGACTGTCACTAATATTTCCAGGAAAATAACTTTCATATGATCGCTGTCTGTCAATTAATGGCCAAAACATTGTCTGACTTGTTATTTTTCCTACTTTAATCCTACAATTTAAATCTGAATGGTAAGTTTTAAATCTTTGCATTAAAAAGAAAGATCGTCATCTGAATGTTTATCGTACAAGGAATAATATCTTAATGTCTATGGCCAGCTTTATGTTTGAACTCTTCTGACAATTTCTCTTACAACCGGGTTAACAGATCATTTGAAAAGTCAGGCACACATCTAATAATTGCATGTTGCTTTTACATTCAGTTTCAATTGGTGCACCTTTTCTAGCTGGATTTCTACATGTCTCTGAATTTTCAAGTGTGCTGATAACCCCATGTTACAAATTTCAAGAGATACTGTGATGTATATTTTTCCAAAGATATGGACTGTTAATATGAATGACTTGTTACAACAGCGCCACCTGCTGGTCAGTTTCTGACCAGTCTGACCACGTATAAGTCAAGGAAATTGTCAGGAGAAAGAAAGAAAGAGACTGCTCTGATGTTCTTCTGCTTAGGAAAGACATGAGAAAGATTTATAATTGTTTTCCTAAATAGAAGAACATCAGAGCAGCCTTTTTCTTTCTCTGACAACTTCCTTGACTACTTGGTGGTCAGAAACTGATCTTCAGGTGGCACTGTTATACAAAACAAATTCATTCATACTAACAGCACATGTATCCCTTAATATCTTGGGAAAAAAGAAAATAAATAATGAATGTGCATTGCAAAAGTGCTTAGAATAGTACCCTCATCAATTTTACATTCACTTATTTAAAGGTTTACTAATCCTTTAAGGGATACATATACTCTTAATATGAATTAATTTTGTTACAACAGCGCCACCTGCTCGTCATTTTCCAACCAGTCTGACCACCAAGTAGTCAAGGAAGTTGTCAGGAGAAAGAAAGAGAAAATCTGCATCTTAGTGAATTTGCATAGTTACGTCCATTCGCCAGAGCGCAAATTCGAAATGACATCACGATTTTCTACAGCCTTAGTCACTTCGCCCTTTTGTAAATTTGCCCCTTAGAATAAGCGTGCAGACAATTTTGATACCACGCGGATCGGTTGTTTAGTCGATTGGACAGGTTAGAAATCTTTTGTCTGGTATTGGTAATAACTTTGCATGCATTGTCTATCTGTTTTTACTACATTGTCTATATACATTTTTGACCATATTATTGTTCCATTTTTTTACAAAAAAAACCCTGCATATTGTAAAGTTGATATGAACAGAAACTAGTAGGGATGGGCGAATTTGACCCGTTTCGTTTCGCCAAAAATTCGCCGCGGGTGAAATGTCGCAGACGCCCATTAAAGTCTATGGGCGTCAAAAAAATAGTTTTGACGCGCGTCTTTTTTTTTTGACGCACGCCACCATACAAGTCTATGGGCGTCATTTTTTCTGCGAAACTAGGCGAAAAAATTCGCCCATCCCTAGAAACTAGTATCAATTCCCATTTTTCTCTCATAATTGATGGGGCTATGTGTATATAACAGAAAGGAATTGTCATGATAAAAGTCCTCTAGATTTGCATGTATTGACGCAATAGTACATTAAGGGGCATATTTATCAATGGTCAAATTTAGAGTTCATGAGAGTTTGTAAACTCCCATGAACTCAAAATTTGAATAAAAAATAACCAATCGAAAATTCTAATTTTTTAAACTCGGGTGAATGGGATCAAGCCTCAAACTCAAATCTAATTTTATTCTAAAAAAAACCCCCAAAAAACCTTGATTTTCAGGAAGGCTGCAAACAACTCCAAATTAATCCCAAAACATCCCCCATAGGCTAAAACAGCTATTGGGCAGGTTAATGGTGGCAAATAGTCGAATTTGAATTCTTAAAGGGCCAGTATTTCGAAAATCTAATTAGAATTTTTTTAAAAACTCGAATGGAATTTTAACTATTCCCTAGTCGAATTTAAAAAAAAAAAAAAAAAAAAACGTGAAAATTCGAACAAATTTTCACTTCGACCCTTGATAAATCTGCCCCTAAGAGTCATTACAAAAAGTGAAACATCAAAGTAAGGGGCGGATTTATCAAGGGCCGAATTTGGGGTTAATGGGAGTTTGTAAAAACTCTCATAAACTTGAATTTGGAAAAAAAAACCACCAAACAAAATTTTTCAAAAAAAATAAATAAAATTTTTAAAATTCAGATGAATGGGATCGACCCGCAAACTCGAATCGAATTAGATTAGAGGTTTTTTCACCAAAAAAAAAAAATCTATTTTCAGGATGTCTCCTAATTCAGGGGTCCCCAACTGCTAAACCCCTGAATTAGGAGACATCCTCAAAATAGATTTTTATATTTTTTTTGGTGAAAAAAACTCTCAAAAAAACCACCAAACAAAATTTTTCAAAAAAAAAAAATCAAATGTTTCAAATTCAGGTGAATGGGATCGACCCACAAACTCGAATTAGATTATTTTCACCAAAAAAAAAATTTGATTTTCAGGATGTCTCCTAATTCAGGGGTCCCTAGCTGCTGGGACGTGACCCAGAACTGGGCCACGGACACTCCTGCACTGGGCCGCCCATCGCACAAAAATGAGGTGCGCTGAATTGGAGGCCGGTGCGCCCAAACTTGCCGCCGACCCCATCCCTGACCCCAGCCCTTGGAAAAAAAAAAAAAAAACTTTTTGCACAAAAAATGTTGGGGACCCCCATCCTAATTGATTCTAAGAAGTCCCCCACAGGCAAAAACAGCAATTCGACAGGTTTAAGGTGGCGAATAGCTGAATTCGAATTCTTAAAGGGCCAGTACATGATACATTCCGAAATTTCAAATCAATTTTAAACTATTCCCTAGTAAAATTTCACTAGAATAAACATGAAAATTCGAATTATCACTTCGACCCTTGATAAATCTGCCCCGGAATGTTTAGTAAGGTAAAGCAGGTTACATGCACATATTTATTTCATCAACCTTAACACAACTGGATTAGCTGAACAGTAACTAAGGGTCGAATGAGGAGGGTTAATTAACCCTCGATATTCGACCATCAAAGTAAAATCCTTTGACTTCGAATATCGAAGTCGAAGGATTTACCGCAAATACTCTGAACGATGATCGAAGGAAAAATCGTTTGATCGATCAAAAAAAGCCTAGAAAGCTTATGGGCAAGGTCCCCATAGGCTAACATTGATGATCGGTAGGTTTAAAGTGCCGAAGTAGGTAGTGGAAGTTTTTTTTTTTTTTTTAAAGAGACAGTACTTCAACTATCGAATGGTTGAATCGTCAACGATTTTTAGTTTGAATCTTTGATTCGAAGGTCGAAGTAGCCTATTCGATGGTCGAAGTACCCAAAAAAAAAACTTTGAAATTCGAAGTTTTTTTACTTCGAATCCTTCACTCGAGCTAAGTAAATGTGCCCGTATATGTAACTAAATAATTAGAAAGTAAATATACCAAAGGGGACGTGTATCAGATTAACAGCTACTCATAAAGGCACTACACTCCCACTGACAAAACCCAAGAAAATGCCTGGCTGTGAAGTATTTTGCCCATATATGCGCGTCCCATTGGATAACAGTCGCGTTTCCTGTCACGTTTATGAAGAAAAACAGCAGTGAATTGAATAAAGCGAAGACTGTAACAAAGCGGAGCGCTAAATGTTAACTAATGCGGTGTTTTAATTGACCTGTCACCAGAGCCAGCATAGACTTTAGCCTGCAGGGAGCCGCCATGACACCGGTTGTTCACGTACCACAGAGGTCGGGATAGAAAGTCTTTTACCATAGAGTATGTAGGAGACGGGGCATGTACGTACACAGGAAACAAAGGCGTGTTCGGGGCGACTTTTTGCTTTAGAGCAAAGTTTTACTATCTACAGTCCTTCATCCATATAGAATTTGAACTAAAGCCACGCCTTTTACTGTCAAAGTTCTATTCAGAACCGTGACGGGTTGCGTATTTCCGGTCTGTCTTTTCACGCGATATTTGAACCTGGCTATTGTGTGCCACGTAGAAGTGGATACTGGTTTGAAACAGAGGCAGTGCAGGTAATAGTAGAATTGGAACATGGTACTTAATAAGCAGAGTGGCACGGAAGTAGGTCTGTAATAAAGGGCGCACAGACTAATGACATTGTGAAAGCAGTGAGATTAGACAACAGATAGACTGGTGAACTACTTGTTATTATTGTAACCTCTCCAATTTAACCATAGGGAAGGACTGACAGATCTGACTAATCCTGGGTGGAGAAGCCATGGATATGTCTTATATAGGAATAAAGAGGTCATTGACTAGCAGCAAGCATAGTTATCATGTAATATTGTATTTTTAATTGATTTCAGTTAGTTTGTGTACAGTTGTTACAACCAAAAACACCCTGCATATAGTTCTAGACTTGTGTGGGATAAAGCGTTTTCTGCTGCTATTGTTAACGATGCTCGGGTGTCTAAACCGTTAATTTTTTTTCTCTCTTTTAGGAAAAATGGGGCAATGGATGAAATATGGCTGTGCCTTATTGGTAGCAACCTTGATGGTGTGTTGTTTGGTGCACACAGCCGTGTCACAGGAGGATTTTCATCATGGCCACAGCCATGCACATCACGGGCACAGTCATGGTCACCATGGACATGGCCACAGTCATCATGGGCATGATTGCCATGGACACGGTCATTCCCATCATGGACATAGTCATGAGGATGTTCACCATGGTCATAGCCATCAGGATCACCATGGTCACAGCCACGAGGAAACCCAGCATGAACATAGTCACAGTGATAAAGAGCAGAGCCATGTAGTAGGAGAAGAGCGCACCAAAAGAGAGGCAGCAACTGGAGATAATTTAATACACAATCATGGGTCTAGAGAGAAAATGGAACCTGTGCAACTTTGGACATATGTAAGTGTGCATTGTTTTCATTTACTTGTATTTTCTTGCACTGCTGCTTTATGACTTTGAGGACATATTCATAGTATCAGTCACACTTTTTTTTTTAATCCACTGGTTCATATTAGATTGAAATAAATATTAAATCCAAAAGTGTTTTTTTTTTAAAGGTTAAACCAAATATAAGACACCTGCCCATTATTCATTGTCGATGATACTCACACTAAAGTTTTTTCTTGCTGTTTTTTTGTTGTTTCTTACTTTCTGCTGTTTTAGTTACGCACTGTGTTCATAGTCTTTTTTTAAAGACTTTATATTTCCATTATTTATCATATGTGTAGGGATTTAGTGCCTTTCTGCACACTTAATGCTGTTTTTTTCATTCCTTTATGTTCTTTTCAGACTACTCACACTTAGGGGCAGATTTATCAAGTGTCGATTTTCGAAATTGAACTTGAAATTCAACCAATTAAAATGTATTTGAAAAATCAAATTTTCTAATCTCTGGTGAACAAGATCGACCCGAAAACTTGAATCAAATTCAATTTGAGTTTTAAAAATGTCAGGAAGGCAGCAAACAACTCCAAATTGATCCCAGGACGTCTCCCATTAACTAAAACGGCAATTTGGCAGGTTTTAAGTGGTGCATAGTCAAATTCGAGTTCTTAATGTGCCAGAGTATGATAAACCTCGAAAATGGAATTCGAATTTTTAAAAAAACTTGAATCAAATTTTAACATTTCCCTAGTCGAATTTGAGTCTTTGCCATAAAATACTTGAAAATTCGAATTTTTCAATTTGACCCTTGATAAATCTTCCCCTTACTATACGGCTGATTCAGTGGCAGGCGTTTGCATCCTAATGCATTTAGCTGTACAGTTCACCACTCCAGATATACTCTAAAACACATTTTCTTTCTTAGGCTATATGTGCCACACTCCTGATATCAGCTGCTCCCTTCTTCATTCTCTTCCTGATACCTGTACAGTCTAATAGTAGCCAGCACCAGTCCCTGCTCAAACTACTCCTGAGCTTTGCCTCAGGGGGGCTTCTCGGAGATGCCTTTTTGCACCTCATTCCTCATGCACTAGGTATGTTATGTCTTCAGTTACATATGCCTTTAACCCCCTTTTCTATCCAACTCAATTGATGGCTTTTCAGTGTAGGTTTATATATTCACATTTACATATGTCTCTACAGAGCCACATTCTGCACATGAAGCAGTTGCAGAGCCCGAAGAATCACATGGCCACGGACACTCTCATGGTAAGCATACATGTAATTGCTGTAGAGGCCAAACAGGCCCTGATCTGGGCCAAGAGGTAATAATGGAAATACAATATTATATCCCCAAATAAAGGTGTGAGTGCATCAAACATTGAAGCACTTTATTAATGGGGTTGTTCAGTTTTGAGATAACTTTTAGTATGGTCTAGAGCTGATAAGGTTTTTGAGTTATTTCGTTTTTTATTCAGCAGCTCTTCAATTTGCATTATAAGCAATCTGGTAGTAACGGTCCAAATTAGCATAGCAACCATGCATTGATTTGAATAAGAGACTGGAATATGAATAAGAGAGAAAAAAAAATGAAAAAAAGTGTTTGGAAGGTGAACAACCCCGTTAACATTTTATTTTGCTAATTTATTTTCACCAAATGAAGCAGCTCAGGGTAACCCAAGTTATAAATACAAACCAGAAGGACTTATTCCTCTTGAATGATATATTTTGCCTGCTTGCATTCTGATTGTGAACTATTTCTAGTGATTTGACTCTTTACTTTTCTGCTAGCATTTTCCTTGTAAACCACATTTTCTCTCAATTTGCGGCACTTTTTTTTTTTTTTTTTACTAAGTCTTTCTTTCTTGATATTTTATCACCATGCTTACAGGGTATAACCACTCCCACATGATGTTAGTTGGCCTTTGGGTCCTTGCTGGAATTATTGCCTTCCTTGTTGTTGAGAAGTTTGTGAGGCATTTAAAAGGAGAACATGGTCATGGACATAGTCATGGTATGTCAAATATGAGTAATAGTAGTAAATGTGCTTATATAAATATTTTATGTGGCATTATTTATGGTAAATACTGCTAGATTTTTTTTTTTTTTTTGGTTTCTGCTTCCCTGTGTGCAGTTGCCATTGATAAGTATGCCACACTTTGCAAGAAAGGCATTATCATAAACTGTTTCACAAAGGAGGAAGGGTCTCAGATGTCACCTGTCTGCTTTCTCACAGCCGCAAAGGAAAGCCTAGCGGATGATGCAACAGAGGAGGAAAAAGACCCAGGGAAGGATGGCGTGAGGCACAGAAAGAAAGGAAATAGCACTGCGCAGAAAGGCAAAAACAGCAAAAAGGAAGCAGTACAATCAGGTTATATTAACATATGCCTCTGCATTTTCCTTTGCTTTTACCCTCAATAGTTTCTTACATCCCTTTTGTTCCTTCTACAATTCTCTATCCTGCCACTGTAGAAATGACTGTTTCTGGCTATTTAAATCTTGCTGCTGATTTCACCCACAACTTCACTGATGGACTAGCAATTGGAGCCTCATTCCTGGTCAGCAGCAGTGTTGGAATTGTCACCACAATCACAATTCTCCTACATGAAGTGCCTCATGAAATTGGGGACTTTGCTATCCTGGTACAAAGTGGATGCACAAAGAGGAAGGTGTGTTTCCTAGTAATTACTCTTAGTGAAGATGTTATGCATTTTTTTTTAAATTATTTATTTCTCACCAGCTAAAAGTAGTTGGCTGAAGTGTGGAAACATTATAGGTATTAAGTTTAACTGTTTCTTTTGTGTTCTGGTTAAAAAATTGCCATGACTACATGCCAATAGCCAGATCCCATCAAAATCATTATATTAAAAAGAGATAATTGTTCTCTTGGGAAACACCATAAAAATTCTAATTTTGGGCAACATCCAGCACCCAGGCCTCCATCTAGACCTATACAGGTATGGAATCCGGAAACCCGTTATCCAGAAAGCTCCAAATTTGGAATGCCGGTCTCCCATAGACTCCATTTTATCCAAATGATCCAGCTTTTTTAAATGATGTCCTTTTTCTCTGTAATTATAAAACAGTATCTTGTACTTGATCCAAACTAAGATATAATTAATCCTTATTGGAAGCAAAACCAGCCTATTGAGTTTATTTAATGTTTACATGATTTTCTAGTAGACTTAGGGCATGAAGATCCAAATTACAGAAATTCAGAAACCCGCAGGTCCCGAGCATTCTGGATAACTGGTCCCATACCTGTACTTCAATTTTTCTAGGTGGCAACAGTTCTAACCAATGGAATAGATAAACAATGTTGCATTTACACTTCAGCCTTTGGACTTTAGGTTCAGAACTCCTTTGCTGTCAAACATTTAGTAGGGGTGCCCTCTTTAGTTCCAAAGATATCCAAGACAATAAATTCAGAATGACGTGTGTCCCCCTAAGGAAATTTCTCTTTTATTTTTTTTTTCCAGATTTTATTTTTCAACCATAACTTTAAATGTGTATCACTCGATTCTATATTTACTCACTACCTAGATCAGGGGTCCCCAACCTTTTTCAGCCATGAGCAACATTCAGATATAAAAAGAGTTGGGGAGCAACACAAGCATAAGCACTGCCAAATAAGAGCTGTGATTGGCTATTAGTAGCCCCTATGTGGACTGGCAGCTTACATGACTCTATGTTTGGCAGTACATCTGGTTATTATGCAACCAAAACTTGCCTCCAAGCCTGGAATTCAAAAATAAGCTCCTGCTTTGAGGCCACTGGGAGAAACATCCAAGGGGTTGGGGAGCAACATGTTGCTCACGAGCTACTGGTTGGGGATCACTGACCAAGATTGACCAAGATCATATAATGTAAACCATTTATTCTGTGTTTTTGAACTAAGAAATTGTAATTCTGCGAGCAATTGATTATCTCACAATGGTAAATGTGATTCTTCTGATATGTTTAAATGGAATACTTCGTTCTATTTGGAGCCTCAGCATCCTGCAATATAGACTAAGCAAAATTCAAATTTACATTATGTTCTCGCATACAATGTGCAACAGTGGTGGTTGCCATAGAGTGTGTTGATCATTGGTGGCTTAAAGGAACAATAACAACAACAATTTTTTTTATAAATTCGAAAACGAAACACCAAGACAAATTTAACTTTAAAATAGCAAAGCCTTTATTAAGAAATAACTTACAGAAACTCCAATTCCTGTCCTCTTCAGAAAAGGCGACACGGCGACCATCCATTCTGCAGCGCTCAATTTCTCCTCCCTGGCTTCCCTCTCCCTCACTCCTCCTGCTCATGCCGTTCTCAGACGTGGCCACACTGACACTGCGGATCCAGGACTGAGCCAACAGTCTCTCCTCCTGGGCTGGCTGAACCTGTCCCTGCCCAGCTCCTCCACCACAAACTCCTTTTAGAAAGAGTCTCCGAACTAATCCAACCCGGGCCGGCTCTGCCTGCTGCTGCCCCTCACCCTGGGTCTTGAGCCAGTAGATAAGTCCGTAGATCTCTTACTGCTGCCTCTAGGGAGAAGAAGCGCCCACAGCCCGGTACTGTGCGCACAGTCCTCCTCACACAGTCCTTCTCTTTCCCCTGTCACGGGAGGGGGTGGGTCGGAGCGGTTTATGCTGTGGTCGCCTCTCCGACTGCTCACCTGGCGACCCGACTACCTGCGGCGGCAGATGGATGCCTTGGGCAGCCTGCGGGCCAATCTGAGCGCAGAGGAGGACTGTTGGCTCAGTCCAGGATCCGCAGTGTCAGTGTGGCCACGTCTGAGAACTGCATGAGCTGGAGGAGCGAGAGAGAGGGAAGTCAGGGAGGAGAAATCAAGCGCCGCAGAATGGATGTTCGCCGTGTTGCCTTTTCTGAAAAGGGCAGGAAGTGGAGTTTCTGTAAGTTATTTATAAAGGCTTTCTAGGTCCATACTGAAGTCAAAATTATTACACATTTTCAAGAAAAGAAACATTAAGGGGCAGATTTATCAAGGGTCGAATTGAAAATTCGAATTTTTGAGTTTTTTTTTATAATCAAAACTGTCAAATTTGACTAGAGAGTTATTCAAATTCGATTTGATTTTTTTAAAAAAAAATTCTTATTCAGTTTGTTGAGATTTATCATACCCTGGCCCTTTAAGAACTCGATTTTGACTATTCGCCACCTGATGAATTACTGTTTAAATCAATGGGAGACTTCCTGACATTTGAGGTTTTTTTCGGAGAATTCGATTCGAGTTTTTGGGTCGATCCTATTCATGCGCGTTCACAAAATTCGATTTTTACAATAAATTGGTCGATTTTCAAGTTCATGGGAGTTTTACAAAACATGAATTCGAATTTCGACCCTTGATAAATGTGCCTCTAACTGATTGATTGGAGTAATGAAAAAAAGACATAATCATACAGTGATTTACTAACACTTGATGGCAAAAAGTATAATTACTTTTTTTGGACATATTTTGTCTGTTGCAGGCAATGATGCTACAGCTCAGTACAGCTTTGGGAGCACTTGCAGGCACCGCTTGCTCTCTATTGGCAGAAGGAATTGGGGAAGCTGCAACCTTATGGATTCTGCCATTCACAGCAGGGGGATTTATTTATATTGCAACAGTTTCAGTAATCCCAGAACTCCTGAAGGACTCGCGCCCTTGTCAATCCATCTTTGAGACCTTTGGAATCCTCCTTGGGGTCGCTATGATGGTTCTAATTGCACAGTTTGAGTAGAGCCACTCGCTGTAAGGATGAGATCATGTGTCTTTCAGGGATGTACCATTCCAACCTATTTTTGCTAAAGGTTATGTCAGAGTTAGGGATGGGCGAATTTAACCAGTTTTGCTTCGCCAACAATTTGCAGCCTGCGAAAATTTGCCGAAATGCATTCAAGTCTATGGGCGACAAATTTATTTTGACGTGCAATTTTTTTTTTCGTCCATTGAAGTCTATGGGCGTCATATCTGCGGCGAAACGCGGCATCCCTAGTTGTAGTTAGATATTTTTGATATAACCTATTGTTACTGCCATTAACTAGGCAGCCTTAATACTGTAATACTTTAATGTCCTTGGGCAACCATAAACCACAGCGGAATACTGCAAAGCTTTTAAAGGGGAAGTTAATGTTAAAAATACATTTTAGTATGATATAGACTGTGACCGTCTACATCTCGCAATCAGAAAGACAGGCTGAAAGATTAATAAAATGAGGCATGAATAAAAAAGATAAGTAATATAAAATTAACAGTAAAAAAATATAGTCTCCTAATGAATCCTCTCTGTGATTGCTAGGGACACAGACCTATGGTTGCTAGGGACACAGAACTGAACAGCTAATGGTCTCAAAGGGGAAAACAACACGCCGGCACACAACATAGATTAACTGCACATGTCGTTGAAGTTAATGTTCTGAAACTCTTAAGTTTGTAATGACAAGATAGTTTTCACCCAATCATGACCTTCCATTTCTTTTAGTAGATTATTTGTGATAATTCCATAAATCTGCCTTGCTGATATTAGTGAGAAAATGTGGGTTTTTTTTTTTTAAATTCTGTAAATTAGATTTATTTTTATAATAAGATTTGAGGGTTAAGAGAAAGTAATTGTTGGAACTTTTATGAGATGAGTGAATTTCATTAGCCTCTCACAGTGGGATCAGAGCAGAGGTGCTGATTGCTGAGCAAAAAATGTAGATTGCAGAACAAGTATGTAATGGGAAATCGGAAATAAATAAGGAGACTTTATTGCTGTTTTGCTGTAACCAAACTGTGGCTTTGCGTGAAAGGGTTTAGCTGTATTTGGGATGACAGGTGTGTGACTATATGGTTTATAGATGATAGTGCTGACTGGCAGGTCCATTATGTGTTACCTTTATGCATTCCTAAACTTGTGGAGTCATTGTTACAGATTATCCTAATGTTTACTTTCTTACAAATCACTCTCAATGATTCTACCAACTCTGTTTTGTTTTTTACAACAGGTTTTTTTTTTTTAGGGTATGGGGAGATTTTGACCATTCTCATGCCCTATATCTATTTAGTTGTCTAAACACATAGGGCCAAAATGCCTAAAATCACCCTAATGCTGGCTTTTATGAATCACCCTTAAAGGGATACTGTCAGGGGAAAAAAAATTCAAAATGGATCAGGTAATAGAGCTGCTCCAGCAGAATTCTGCACTGAAATCCGTTTCTCAAAAGAAAAAACATTTTTTTATATTAATTTTGAAATCTGACACGAGGCTAGACATATTGTCAGTTTTCCAGGTGCCCCCAGTCATGTGACTTGAGCTCTGATAAACTTCAGTCACTCTTTACTGCTATACTGTAAGTTGAAGTGATATCACCCCTCCCTTCTTCCCCCAGCAGCCTAACAACAGAACAATGGGAAGGTAACCAGATAGCAGCTCCCTAACACAAGATAACAGCTGCCTGGTAGATCTAAGACCAGCACTCAATAGTAAAATCCAGGTTGCACTGCAACACATTCAGTTACATTGAGAAGAAGAAACAACAGCCTGACAGAAAGCAGTTCCATCCTAAAGTGCTGGCTCTTTCTGAAAGTACATGACCAGGCAAAATGACCTGAGATGGCACCTACACGCCAATATTACAACTAAAAAAATACACTTGTTGGTTCAGGAATTACATATTATATTGTAGAGTGAATTATTTGCAGTGTAAACAGTGTAATTTATAAATAAAAACGACATCATAAAAATCATGACAGAATCCCTTTAAAGTAAAGTAAAGCACCAGCACTTGTCACACAGTAGGCACCTAAAAATGTCTAGTAATGAATTTCTAGGTAAGAGTAACAGTAGAGGATGGTTTTGGATGTTTTGGCCTTGCATTTTGGGGCTACTAAAAAAACCAGAAGGCTAAATACCCTAATTCTTATTGTGTGCCTTTGCCCTAAAATAACTTTTTCAATTGATTGTAAGAAAATACAGATAATAAAGGTTAAAATAAAAATGAAATCTTCTTGTAATGACTGTTTAATAAGCAAAATGTGAATTTGTCCCTTTTAAGGGGATGTGTAGTCAAAAACGTGTGCAGTTTATTCCTTTATTAAGCCAAATGTGGCTTAATAAAGGAACAATTGCACCGCAAGAAGTGGTGAAGTGCTACAACTTTTCTAAGAGTATTCTGCGAAAGGCAGAAGGTAGCAGATGTGGTTATAACTCTTGTAGTACCCTTCTGGAGCAATTGAAGGGACCATCCTTAGAGCCTTAAAGGAAAACTATACCCCCAAAATGAACACTTAAGCAACAGATGGTATATATCATATTAAGTGACATATTAAAGAATCTTACCAAACTGGAATATATATTTAAGTAAATATTGTCCTTTTACATCTCTTGCCTTGAACCCCCATTTGGTGATGGTCTATGTGGTGCCTCAGAGATCACCTGACCAGAAATACTGCAGCTCTAACTGTAACAGGAAGTGTTAAAGCAAAAGACAGAACTCTTGTCTGTTAATTGGCTCATTTGACCTAAGAAGTATGGTTTGTCTGTGTGCACGGTGAAGCGTACAATCTTAGGGGGCTGCCCTTATTTTTTAAAATGACAATTTTCTATTTATGATTACCTAATGGCACATACTACTAGAAAAGTATATTATTATGAAAATGGTTTATTTACATGCAGCAGGGTTTTACATGAGCTGTTTTATGCAATATCTTTTTATAGAAACCTACATTGTTCGATACATTTGGTATCGTTTTCCTTTAAACAAAACTGTTTTTGCAATTAAAAAAAAAAACTGCTGATAACTATTACTGTCCCCTTGGAAAGCCACCATATTTGTATTAATACAAGGGCAACGTTCTCTATTTCTAAAGATTTATAACAAATACCATGGTTGCACTTTCCTCTCCTACTAACTGTAACCATTGTACATCAAAACATACTTGTAAGCATTTCAAGCTAATATACGCACATATGCATATATGCACATTGTAAACACAAGCCAGGGAATTAATAAAAGTCAAATAATACAGAACACAAAGGAATCATCTAAGGTGGCATTGCATCTGTATATCCCCAGTGTTGTGTTTATAGTCACAGATAAGCTCCTTTGCAATACAAGTCTCTGGTAGCACAGAGCTTTCAGATCATTGGGTCCCATTGTGGGAGTATGTAGCCTCTTTTCCTCTTAGTTTGTGCCACTTCTGCTGTTGTGCTGCCTTTTGAACAGGAGCCTGTATGAAGGGACATATAATCTACAGTCTGGTCCTTTCCCTATGGGACCAGACTGTAAATTATATCCTTATAAACGGCGCGTTTCTTTGAGTCAGCACTTCCGTCTCCCTTGGCTTAACATGAAGCAGAACTCCTGTTCTTAGTTTGTTACTGAATAGGTTTGGAATCTAGAAACCCGTTATTCAGGAAAAGAGGAAAGAGAACAGTAACACAGGTGGATATTGTTTGAACAAAGTTCTTTACACCGTCTGATCACAGGACTGTGGGATGATTTATTGAAACTGATCCCCCAACCTGGCAAGCATGACTAGATGGTCAGCAGTTTATTTGAATCGAACTGCTTGCCCAAATCTGGTCATATGTATATGACTAACATTAAGGAGCAGATTTATCAAGGGCCGAATTGAAAATTCTAATTCGAAATTCAAATTTTTTAGTTTTTTTTTATGGTCAAAATTGTCAAATTCATCTAGGGAGTTATTTGAAAAAATTGAATTTAATTTTCAAGATTTATCATACTCTGGCCTTTTAAGAACTTGAATTTGACTATTGGCTACCTAAAACCTGCTGAATTGATGTTTAAGTCAATGGGAGATGTCCAGGGATCAATTTGGAGTTGTTTGCAGCCTTCCTGACATTTGAGTTTTTGAAATTCTAATCAAAGTTAATTTGTGTTTTCAGGTCAATTCTATTTGCCAGACTTTGAAAAAATCAATTTTATTGATAAATTTTGATTGGTCGAATGAGTTTGCGGGAGTATTAAAAAACTCACATGAATTCGAAATTCGACCCTTGATAAATGTGCCTTTAATTGTAAGGATTGTCTGGAAGGCCCTATATAACCAGTGTACAACATGACATTGTTAGTAATAGTCCAGAGGAATAAACTAAATAAAAAGAGGAATAAACAAAATTAAAAAAAAGAGGAATGGCGTCTGTTATGTGCAAATATGGTATCCAAAATGTCCAATGTCACTGCTATTGGAGTCCATCAGAAATGGAAGCAGATAACCAGAAGCTTGGAAGAAAGAGTTTAAAAAAAAGGGAATATGAAAGACAAAGAAGTTCTAAGAAGAGACAATAGTGTACTAGGAGGACAGCAATTGAAGAGAGCAATGGAAAAGATTTTCTCTATATGAGATTTGCATGTTAAAGTTAAAAAGCAATGAGATGCTGAAGTTGTAGCAAAGCTAAGATAATGACAAGAGATAGGTATAAGTAATAGGTTTCAGATGCTGAGGCAAGACATTTACTAATCTATGAGCAAAACACAGTCAGCAGGACGGGGATTAGAAATTAGCACCTGTGTCACTGCCTCAGCTGCCTACTACTATAGGTATATATATATATATATATATATATATATATATATATATATATATATATATATATATATATATAACCAGAGGTGTTATCAGTGGTCACATAATGTAGTCTATGCCTCCTTTTCCTTAAATACTTTACCTATATTTTCAAAAGGAAGCCTTCTATACTCCACTCATCAGAAACTGTGGCCACATATCTAATGTGTCTTAGGGTAGGACTATACGGACGTTTTTAGCGCGATCCGACGCGCTGCTACAAATCGCATGCAACGAAATAAGGTAAGAGATAGAAATGTCGGATGAAGCCGCAGCATTTATCCGACGCGGCACGACTGTTGGATGCAAAGCGTGCATGCTGCATGCATCCGACACTACTGTCGGATGCGAACGCTGCACGCTGCGTTTTCCTCCGACAGTCGTGTCAGATGCACGCAGCTTGTAGGTCCGACGTTTCTATTACTTAAATTATATTCGGCACATCCGCTTCCTCTCATCGCGTCGGATCTGAAGAAGGCGCACCGTGTGTTTAAGCCCTTACTGTTAAAAGTAGTAATATGGAAAAGTAAAAAAATTATTGCCTGGCATGTTTATTAATTAGCATATAATTATGAGCTGAGGGAATTTTTAAACACAGTGTAAAAAAAAAAGCTACATTTTAAAGGAGAAGAAAACCCCTGCTTATAAAACCCCCCAGGGCATCACGGGAGCCATCTTCTTCTCTTTGGTAAGCTTCAGGAATAGAGCGGCATATTCGCACATGCGAGTTGGAGCAATCTTCTGTTTCGCGAGAACTGCGCATGCGCCGAAAGTCACGGAAATTGCCGAATCGCCGGAAGAACCGAAGATTACCGAACAGCCGGAAGATGGTGCTCGTGAACTCCAATGCCCTGAATCTGCACAGAGGGGTAAGAAAAGAGTTAGGGGCATTTACCAAAGGTATCACCTAGGCTGGGGGGGGTCTATGTAGGGTAGGGGTTTTTATTAGCAAGGGGTTGCTTCTTCTTTAAAGGGACAAAGGCACCACAGGGTCAGCAAAGGGTATTAAAGACTATTTAGACTTCTTGAAGTGTTTTATTAATGATTCCTCAAACCCTCTGCCTTTTATAAACCTGTCTCACAAATTATACCAGAGTGGCCAACAGAAGCACCCCCTAAATCAATGGCTTATTATATAATACATTATGCCACACGCCGTAACTAGATGTTACTGGGCTCCAGTTCCCTAGGCAACCCAGCCGACTATGTTGCCCCCCTCCACATTCGTGCTCACGAACAATAGACTGCTCATGTGCAGACCAGCATGCGCACGCATGGAGGAGCGCGAGCAGCTGGAATATACGTACGTGAGTGCACGCACACGCATGGAGGACCGCTAGAGGCTGGAATTGCTGCTGCAGGTGGGGGCACAAGGGTTTGAACTAGGGGGTATCTGGCAGAAGAGGTACCGTGCCTGGTGCCCCTCCAACTTTGCACCCTAGGCACGTGCCTCTTCTGCCTACCATGGGGTGCTCCACCAATGTGGCGAGCTGAGACGCTCGCCTCAGGCGGCAGCGCCAGAGAGGTTTCCAGGGGCAGCAAAAAGCCGCTCCTGTACCTTTAAGAGCCGAATTTCTGTTTTTTAAACTAGAAATTCAGCTGTACTATTGCGAGAGAGCGCAATTGCTCTCTCTGCTATTGTGTTCCTGCCTCCCCTCTAGAGTTGCCACCTTTTCTGGAAAAACATACCAGCCTTCCTATATATTTAACTTTTTTCCCTATTAATAACATTGGGATCAGCCATCGTTTTTACCGGCCAGGTGGCAACCCTACTCCCCTCCCGACATGTAAGCCGGCAATGGGGTGGCATTGCAGGAGGGGCTCCTATGACAGAATCGGCGCTTTGCCTACCCCTGGTTCCGGCCCTGCTGGGCTCCACAGCAAATTAATTTTAGGGCCCCAAACATATTCAGAGGATGTCCTGTTCTACCAACACACATTGAAATTGCTTATTATTTGGGCCTAATGGGGCCCCTATACCTCCTGGGCCCTCAGGGTCTGCTTCCTTTGTAGTTACGCCCCTGCGGAAACCACCCCTACACACAGACCTCTAGACACCCAGCATGAGTGGCCATAATTCATCAATGAACCTGAATCATAGACAAAACAGCTCCACCACTTCTAAAAATGCTACAGCGCCCGACCTTCTCATGGCATCAGAAGCCACAGTTTACGCATGCGCGCAGTGGCACGTCCGTCCATATAAAAAGCATCAAAACCCTTGGGTCAGACGCCACAAGCCCCCACGGCTTTCCCCCCTGGGCACCGCCCGGTTCCACCCGCCCTCAAGAAACTGCACTGGCATTTCGAGCCAAGCAAGTGGACGTCACGCGTGGGATGGGCTTGGAGCATCAAAAATGGCGGCCGCATCTAGCGGTTGATAAGGTACGCAGTTACTGAAAAGAGACATAAAATGTGGATTTAATATGCATGCGTCTTAAGGGGGCGATTTTATACATGCGGGCGTTAGAAATATTTGACTGACATTTAGTTGTATCAACGTTAACTGCTGTGACCTGCTGTTCTGGGTAGTCTAGTGCAATGTCTGGTGCTTGTTAGCTGCAGGCTGAATACAGGCCACCATTTCTATTCGTCTCTGTGTCAAAAGCTTCAGTCAGACCTCATTCACTTGTCATGAGAGCCTGGGGCACTGATTCTCCTCCGGAAAGAGTCGTGACACTGAGCATTCTGGAACCTGCTGCAGAAACTTTATGGGCTATTGGGACCTGCTTGTATTTATCATTACAACAAGTCATAGAAGAACTGCAGTATTCATTGGAGCTGTGAAAGTTTCTCATCTAAATCCTCCAGTATTGATGCCTGAAGTTCAAAGCTTTTTAACTAATAATATTGTCCTTCATGCTTATTTCTACTTTCATTGCCTGCACATTTTCAAAACATTTAGGGGCAGATTTATCAAGGATCGAATTCCAATTTCCCGTTTATTTCAGTGTAATGCGACTAGGGAGTAGACCAAATTCGATTCAAGTTTAAAAAAAGAAAAATCGAAATTCGAATGTCGAAATTTATCATGTACTGTCCCTTTAAGAATCCGAATTCGACTATTCGCCATCTAAATCCTGCCGAATTGGTGTTTTAGCCTATGGGGGACATCTTACAATCAATTTGGAGTCGTTTGGTGGAATTTGAAAATCAAATTTTTTTTTCTGAAAAAAACTCAAATCGAATGTTTGCAGGTCGATTCTTCATCCGAATTAAAAAAAAAATCAAATTTTTTAATACGTTTCAATTGGTCATTTTTTTCCCTGAAGTTCGAGTTTATGGGAGTTTCTAGAAACTCGACCCTTGATAAATCTGCCCCTTATAGGTATACTGTGATGGTAAAAAAACATTTTTCAAAATGACTCAGTTAATAGTGCTGCTCCAGCAGAATTCTGCACTGAAATCCATTTCTCAAAAGAGCAAACAGATTTTTTTATATTCAATTTTGAAATCTAACATGGGGCTAAACATATTGTCCATTTCCCAGCTGCCCCAGTCATGTGACTTCTGCTCTGATAAACTTCAATCACTTTTTACTGCTGTACTGCAAGTTGGAGTGATATCACCCCCTCCCTTTCCCCCCCAGCAGACAAACAAAAGAACAATGGGAAGGTAACCAGATAGCAGCTCCCTAACACAAGATAACAGCTGCCTGGTAGATCTAAGAACAACACTCAATAGTAAAAACCCATGTCTCACTGAGACACATTCAGTTACATTGAGAAGGAAAAACAGCAGCCTGCCAGAAAGCATTTCTCTCAGGCACAAGTCACATGACCAGGGGCAGCTGGGAAAATTGACAAAATGTCTAGCCCCATGTCAGATTTCAAAACTGAATATAAAAAAATCTGTTTGCTCTTTTGAGAAATGGATTTCAGTGCAGAATTCTGCTGGAGCAGCACTATTAACTGATGCGTTTTGAAAAAAACATGTTTTCCGATGACAAGACTTTTAAATATCTGAATGAAAAGAACTAAACAGAAGGGTTATCTAGACAAGCTGTTTGTTGACAGTGTCATGAGCTGATCACCAGCTAAAGGTCTACTGGTAGATCCCGATCTACATTTTGGGCACCCCTGCTTTACGGAGTAGTTCACCAAGGTAAATTTTAGTATGTTATAGAGTTTCTTATTTCATATGTTATTACTTTGTATTAGTTTAATATTAATTTATATTATACTTTATATTCAGGCCCTCTCTTATTCATCTTCCAATGTCTTAAAACCACTGCTTGGTTGCCAAACTAGACCCCCAGCAAGCAAATAGCTACTGAATTTCGGAACTGGAGATTTGCTGAAGAAAAAGTTAGATAATTAAAAAAACAAGAAAATAAAAGAAAAAAAGACTAATTGAAAATTCTCTTAGAATACAACATCCTACCACTTGAGGATGCAGAGATTGGACAGAACACGTTATTGGAGCTTTTGCTCCCCTGTTAAATATAGTATGGCTGATTTTTAGCTCTGTGTATTACATGTTAATGTGTATATTAATCATGCTGTAAAAGATCTTTCATTTATTCTTATAGAATCTTTGTAAAATGTGATGGAGGGACAGGAGTCCTCAACTCGACCCAGTCGTACCACACCTGCCAGCCCTAGAGTGACTCCTGCTGTAGTGAAACGGCCACGGTTCCAAACACTGGCTCGTTTTTGGGAAGGTCAGGATGTCTTGGCACGGTGGACAGATGGACTACTTTATTTGGGAATAGTTAAGAAGGTGCGGCTTATGTATTCCTTTTATACATTTTTCCTTTTAATTTAAAGGGGAACTCCAGATTTATAATAAAAATCTTCAATAGAGTGTAACATAATATTAAGCATCCAAAAATCCCCACCGTTTAATCTTTGAATATGATTTCACCTCTTATCGTCTGCAGAAAACTAGCAGCATTAATCTGTTTATTTTCAAAAGGTTTCCAATGTAGGCATGTTAAATGTGCTTCTGACATCACCACTGCTTTTTCAATTTACATGAACAAAAACTACATCACCCATAATTAGGGATGCACCAAATCCAGGATTCGGCCTTTTTCAACAAGATTCAGATTCGGACGAATCCTTCTGCCCGGCCGAACCGAATCCTAATTTGCATATGCAAATTAGGAGGTGAGAGGGAAATCATGCAACTTTTTATCACAAAACAAGGAAGTAAAAAATGTTTTGCCCTTCTCACCCCTAATTTGCATATGCAAATTAGGGTTCAGTATTCGCCGAATCCTTTACGAAGGATTCGGGGGACCGGCCGAATCCAAAATATTGGATTCGGTGCATCCCTACCCATAATGCTTCTCCTTATGTCTAAGTCTTATTAGTGTCCAGGACAGTGATTTGGCTCTTCTTACCACAGCGTTTTCTTTGTAGCCTGCTTCTTCTCCCCCCCCCCCCCCCCAGTTCCTGCACACTCTATTGGAGCTCCTCAGCAGCAATAAAAATTAAAGAGGAAAAAGTTAAAACACCCTTGCCCCTTACCTTAATCAATCTCACTGCCCAAAGATCTCTGAACGCATGCTGAGGGGCTGGATGAAAAGGAGGTTATCAGGGGTTAAGGTTCTGCTTTCTCCTGAGTGTGATGACTTGTGATGTGATTTGTAATGCCGACTTTACACTTCAGAGGTCTATAACAGAAGTCAGATGATGGAGGGAATAAGGGTTAAGTAACCGTTAGGAAGGAATTTGGAACAAAATTGACTAAAAAAGGTACAAAAAAAATAATGCATAAAGGTTGTTTTAATATAAATAGGAGTTTGGGAGATTTTTCCCATAGTTTCCATTTAAGCTCTGAACCCAGGAAACCAGCTATTTTTTGCAATGACACATTAATGCAGATCTGAAATAGGTAAACAAGCCTTTCTACTACAAGCAAAACAAAATCTACTCTGAATTAAGTGTTGCAAACTATATGCCATTTTTCTCAGAGCTTGCACATTTATGAATACCATGGTTCTTTTGTACAGTTTGATCCTCAATATATATATACTATTACTTACACATGTAGACCAAAAAAATGAAGCATCACAGCTGACACTCTTTGTTTTATGAGGCGGAAACCCTAAAAGTAAGTTTGCCCCCAGAAAACCATATATTATGAAAATTGCACATGCTTACAAATCCAAATTGGGTAAATGTCTTTCTTAACTCCAACTTGCCAAATTTGAAAGCTTTACTAATAAAAATTATGAAACTCCACAGAAAGCTTTTACAGCATTTTATGTCTACATGTATTCTTACTTACAAACATAAAACAGTGCTATGGGGCAGATTTACCACAGAAAAAAACTCACTTTCTATTCATTCCTATTCATACCTATTTTTAGAATGATATTTACCAATGGAGTTCACCATTTGATAAATAAACTTTTAAAAATCCCATAGGAATGAATAGAAAGTGAGTGAGTTCTAATCTCACATTTTGATAAATCTGCCCCACGTGTCTTTTTTACAGTTTACTACTAGTGATGTGCGGGCCGGCTGGATAACACTCTATTATTATTCATTTATATAGTGAATAAAGTACTCCCTCTTGTAAAATATATAGTGAATAAAGTACCCCCTCTTGTAAAATATAAGGATATTATAAGATACCGAGGAGTTTCATGACCATATAAAAACACGAGGCCGAAGGCCGAGTGTTTTTATACAGGTCATGGAACTCCGAGGTAACTTCTGATATCCTCATATTTTGCAACTGGGGGTACTTTATTTATTATAATACACACGTTTCAGTGAGTCATGTGACAGAAATGACATTAGAACTCACCGTTTATAACTGATGACATCAGAACTCACCGTTTATAAGGATATAATTTACAAGATATTCATGGCTTTTGTGTATTATAAGGATATTATAAGTTACCAAGGAATTTCATGACCATATAAAAACACGAGGTTGAGGGCCGAGTGTTTTTATACACGTCATGGAACTCCGAGGTAACGTCTAATATCCTCATATTTTGCAACTGGGGGTACTTTATTTATTATAATACACAAATTTCAGTGAGTCATGTGACAGAAATGACACCAGAACTCACCGTTTATAAGGATATAATTTACAAGATATTCATGGCTTTTGTGTATTATATAAATATATACAATCACACACTTCCTATAGGCTTACTGTACATTTAGTAACTTAAATTTCTTTTTTCATGTCTCACAGTATAAAATATACCTCGTCCCTAACTTGATAGACACTGGTTCTGCTGCTGAGAAATGACAACAACTAATGTTTCAGGCTTTAACAATTTAGAATTTTGATTTTAAGGATTTCTGGGATGTTACAAGACGGTGGAAACTGAACCTAATTCAGTATAAACGTACATTTTAGAAAGCTAATAAAAATATTTGGTTTTATAGTTACACCTACACCTCTAATAGCTCTCTTTCTTCTTTCTTGGTTAATAACACCTTATCTTGTATTTATCTTGTCGTCCTCTTGATCATATTCCTTTTCTTAGCATCCTCCACTGCCAACATCTGTTTCCGCTTCATTCGCAAAACTGTTATAACACATAAAACATGGCCCTAAAACTCCCAGAAATTTGTTCACACTTTCATAACCTGCCAGATTTTGTAAAATAAACATGGTAATTAGGGGGTGTGGTCATAAAATGGGCGTGGTCAAATGGGCTGATGGGTTTTGTCTTTCTTTCCACTTTTCAAATGTTGGGAGGTATGTATTTACATGTATTATTCTTGTCAACTTTTTGTCCCTCTTCTGCAGGTAGACAGTGCTCAGGAGACTTGTCTTGTGCGCTTTGAAGATAATTCACAGTTTTCAGTACTTTGGAAGGACATTTTCCCTCGTAAGTATGAAGCTACATAGAATTCACTGAAAGTTTAAATAATATGAAGGAATGTGCACACACAGGAACAACCACAAGAAGCCCTCATGCTCTAATAGCTTTATAGACCTAAAAATATTTAATTTTTTTCTGCTACCTACCATTTGGTTTGCTTTATACTGCTGGGCAAAATTCCCTCAAATTATTTTTACATTCTGTGCATAAATTTGGTGAACCAGGCAGACGGGTGGTTCCAAAGCAACAGTGACTTATTTGTTTGCATATAGAATTATTTTTCACACCTTCATTTCTTATATACACTGGAGTTATAATGCATAAGTACTGAGTAGTGGTTGAGCTAAGCAGCTAACCACCAAGCTATTGAAATGTTTTCTGGTCTTCTACTGTATTGTGTATATTTTAGAATGTTCTTGGCGGTCCCAATGGGTATAATTAATTTTTTAATTAATTAATTTCATTAATTAATTGTTTTTTTTTTTCAGAATTGATGCAGATCACTTGTTTTAAGGTTTTTAGTTTTGTTAATAACTGCATTTATTGGTTCCATAATATTTTGCAGTTTCTTTTAAAATGTACAGTAGTGAGATTATTCATACATTAATGTTTCTATACATTTCTCATTCTGTTCAACCAGTGATAGAACACTGTGCAGAAGGTTAAGCGTGACTGTAGGTTGTCCTGATATGTCTTAAGAGGAGGGGTAAGACAACCTATAGCCATAAGGGAATGGCCCTGTTACTCTGATACCCCTGGGATTGAGGTCTGTAGCCTTTAAACAGTCTCGCCATACCAAGTTATATTTTTGAGGAGATTCTCTTGCGGCACAAGTAAGCTGGATCAGGGGAGGATTTGTTTGAATTAGATTCAACCAATCATTGATTGTAGGGGATGGGGGGACATTCAGTTTAATAGTATACACTTCCTGGCATAGAACAGTAGGGTATGGTAAATAATTCTCATGGCTGACCTTGGGGTAAACTCATATTCTATGCCTAGGAGGCATACCTTGGGGATAGAAGATTGGGTAGTGATGTTTTGTCCTGAATATAGATAGTAGATAGATATAGACAGCCCTGTCAATCGCCTCCTCCCAATTGTCCTCCCTCTCACTATACCAGGTTGTGCAGGCTGTGTCAAATGGGGGTTTAATAGGATAAAAGGAGACGCGAGCATAGGGTGGTGTAGTGGTTCTGAGAGTAGTTGTGAAATATATTGTGGTCCAATGGAATTGTGTTCAGACAGCCTGTCTTGGTTGAAGGTAGAAAAACGAGGGAGAGTTTCCTGAGTTCAAGTGTGTCTTTTCTTATTTTTGGGAAGGATAGTCCCATCCTTTAGGTTATGTAACCTTAATAATGATAAATATCTGAATGAAACAAATGAAACAAAAGGGTGATTTAGACAAGCTGTTTGTTGACAGTGTCTACTGATGATCAGGTAAATGTCTACTGGTAGATCCCAATCTACCTTTTGGGCACCCCTGCTTTAGTATATCCCCTAATGTGCATAAGCCCCATTGTGGTCAAATTATGTATGTGGTTATTTTCTTGAGGTGTGGGAGAAAAGAGTTTAACCAAAGGGGTAAGTGAGGTGTTAGGAGAGGTGGCATTAGTTGGCACACTTTGAGTATTGCCATCCATGCCTTCTAAGGTGCCACTATAACTGGTTGATCAGTGTGGAGATCTGACTGTTTGCAAAAGGGAATGTATTTAAGGGATTCCACAGAGCTTACTATCATGGCCTGTAGTGGGAAATTAGGGTTAAAGGGGCCTGGACTGAGACACCAGTGAATATAATATATTTGACCTGCTAACACATAAAGAAATGTAGGGAGGAATATAATTTTTAGCAAGTTGATCTTGCCCCAGATAAAGTTAGGCAGGTTAGCCCCATACTTTGAGTTTCTTTTTCATGGTGCACTGCAGAGGATCGGCTCAGATAATCACTTCAATAGTCTTTATTTTTTAATATTCCTAAAACATTGCTAAATGTTGACTTCAATGGTTTATCATTAGTAAGTATGCAGTTGTGAAGCGTAAGAAAACGTATGGGTCATTAAACTCTTTTTTTCTTTATTTTAAAATCATTTTAGGGCTTAGGGTTTTTTTCTCCTTTAAGGTAATAGCATATGTGGCAATTTTATCCCCGGCATATTGCAGTTCAGTGGGATGGGGAAAGATGATTCAAATTGCTCTTCCATTAACTTTGAATTGAAAGCACCCCATGTTGTGTCTGTCACATCTATTGTTACTTGGAACCAGAGTGTCACATAATCCGAATGTAAGTAATCAGTTGCACAAAAGTGCACTTGATTCTTTTAGTTCAGAGGGGTGATGGGGAACATTTTGTTCCCTGCCAACAGATCTACAAAATGTGACTGAATGCTCCAAAATGCCTAGCATGCTATTAAGGTGAGTTCAACTACTCCACTGGAAATCTATGACAGCCCCCTCACTTAATTTTTGGAAAATTGTAATCCATGATTCCCTACCTAAACAGAAATTGACATATGTAGCCAGAGGCTGCCCGGAGGATGCAGTGTGGGGTACCTGGGTAACAGTGCAAACATAAAAAGGTGGTGTATAGATACTCAAGTATATAGATGAGTAAGCCACTAGACCCCACCTCTCAAGGCCCTTGAGAATCTATCTCTTTCCTTAATCTTTCTTTCCTTCTCCTCTCTACGTTTGTATAACTTGTAATGTTGTTTGTGTTTATTATGAAACAAAAAAATAAAATCTTTTAAAAAAAAAAAAAAGGTTGTTCAACTGTGACATTTTACCTTGTACAGTTCAGCGTTATGTAAAGTAGTTTTTTTTTTTACCAGACATAGTTCCTAGATTAAACATCTATTGCTTGAATTGGATGCTGTCTGAAGCCACAAGTCACTGATAAATAATGGATAACACTCGAAACCAGAAATTGTTGACTTAAATGTGTAGTTCACTTTTAAATTAAATAATATGATGTAGAAAGGGATCAGTTTCCTCAGCCATTCCCTCTTTGATCGCTGCAGCTGCTGTGCCTGGGAAAGAACAGCTGTGCTGTGTGTGCAACTCGCAGACGTGTACCCCAGACAACAAACTGGTTCACTGTGGGAAATGCAAACACGGTGAGGCTTGAATCTAGTTTACCATTGTTTGTTTTCATTATAGTGTGATGAGTATTTTAAATTGATTGTTTCATTGTATGTACTTACAGCATATCATCAAGAATGCCATGTTCCTAGTGTCCCATGCGACGCAGACTGTCCTGGAAGCTCCTGGATGTGTCGGCAGTGTGTCTTTGCTGTGGCTACCAAGGTATATTTTCCTTTTGTGTGTCTGTATCTCCCTCTCTTGAATACATTTCTGCCTCTGTCAAATACATTCTGTCCTTCTTGTGCTTTTTTTTTTTTTTTTTTTTACAGAGAGGTGGCGCACTCAAGAAAGGTCCCTATGCACGCGCTATGCTGCATATGAAGCTGTCTTTACCCTACCAGCTGAAGTCTTTAGAGTGGGACCAACTACACCTAACAAATAAACAACAATGTTACTGCTACTGCGGGGGGCCTGGAGAGTAAGTATGGTGTAAGTAACAAGTGTACAGAGGGTGGTGTTGGAAAGTATGGTTTAAGGAACCGGATAGCAATAAGAGTGGTGGGAGGGTGTAATTGTGGTGGATGTGAATTTTTTTGTTTGAATCTGTACATACATATAGACAAATATGTGTGTCCTCTTAGATGGAACATGAAGATGTTACAGTGCTGTCGCTGTCTCCAGTGGTTTCATGAGTCTTGTACGCAATGTCTGAGTAAACCTTTGCTCTACGGAGACAGGTGCGTTCCTCTCTATTATAACTGAAATTCTTGTGTTTCAATACCACTATAAAGTGTTTATTATTCTATGTTTTTTTTTCTTTTACTGATTTACCAGTTCTGCTGTCCTTCAGCTTATATGTCTTGAATGGCTGTAGTACCTAGCCACAATGGAGTTAAGGCCAAGTTTCAAACCATGACTATATGTTATAATTATATATTATAATGACTGCAAAACATGTTTCTGTGTTGTCCATCCTTTCAGTACAATAACATGTTTAGTTCACCACTACCAGCGTTTCACTCTCCCATTGCAATTGCCTTTTTTCTTATGTTTCCTCTGTTTTATTGATCATTTAGGTTTTATGTTTTTGAGTGTTCAGTCTGTACAAGAGGTCCAGAAAACACTTGGAGACTTCCTCTTGCATGGTGAGTGTATATTGTGTACTGTTCAGTCTCTTCCACATACTCCTTTTGCAACATTTGGTAGATGTTGAACTTTCATTAATTGTGGTGCTGTAGTAATATTGGGAGTTGCAGTTTACTACTTAATGTTTTACATAATGAAATTAAAGGTAATTGTTTGCAGTTTTCCAATGCACATTAGAGTTTTTAATAGTTAATTTGTAAATTAAAGGAAAACTACACCCCCGAACATTGTAGGTCTCTATAAAAAATATATTGCATAAAACGGCTCATGTAAAACCCTGCTTCATGTAAAAAAACCATTTTCATAATAATATATTTTTTATTTTTAGGTGCCATTAGGTAATCATAAATAGAAAATTGACTCACGGTGCACAAAAACAAACCAAACATTTTAGGTCACATGAGCAAATTAACAGCAAAAGCAAAAGAGTTCTTTTTTTTGCTTCCACACTTTTTCCTGTTACAGTTAGCGTTGTAGTATTTCTGGTCAGGTGATCTCTGAGGCAGCACAGTGACCATCATAAAATGGGGGTTCAAGGTAAAAGGTATAAAAGAGCAATGATTACTTAAATATATATTCTAGTTTGGTAAGATTCTTTAATATGCGACTTCATCAACAGATCGTTTACATAATATTAAGTATTCATTTTAGGGTTATAGTTTTCCTTTAACATTTGTTATTGCTGTACTGCAAGCAATATTTGTCTGTCTCTTTCTGTAAGTCTTGGAACTACTGAAGGAGAATTCAGCTCTGCTCAAGCCTAGATTTCAAATACAGAGATTAGTATGTGACACATACAAAAAATGAAAGACAATTCAAAAATGTATAATGGATATATATATTGAAAAGTTGCTTAGAATTTTTCTTTTAATAGGCTACATTTTGGGGGGTTACAAACTTAAATCTTTTCACTCTGTTACTCTTACTTGAGTTTTCTTATATTATGCACACTGTTTATGTTGGCCAACTGTTTCTATTCACATCCCACAAAGTCGAGTTATTGCACACACAAGTGAGTTATTCAACTTTTAAGATTCATCATTATCAAACAATTCTTGTTTAATGTCTAACACCACTAACACATACTACCATGAATTGTCGTCTCTCGTCTGCTTTATAAATTACATTAAATTAATTCTGTCTCCTATTTCACACTGTGGTTTCATCATATTGTTTATTTTCTTTGTATATATATAGGGTTGATGTATCACATCTTGTCTTATATCACCTCAGTATTTGTTGTAAGAAGAAATATTTTGACTTTGAGCGTGAAATCCTTTCCTTCGTTAATGAAAACTGGGATAGTTTACTTCTAGGAGAGGTAAGTAGAAGTGGCAAAAATGAGTTAACAATTGCCTTGTGAGAATGGTGGCAGATTGTGTACTTAGTGTGTACAATATTTTTTAAAGAAACTATTGTGTAATACTATACTGTGGTAGTATTACCTAATGCACTTTATTCAATTTAAGGTTACAACTACAAATATTTTAGTATTTGTTACTTAGTTGATATATAGAACAAAATGCCTCAAAAATGTTTTTTTTCTGGATACTGTGTTAATTTGCTCCTGATAATTGATGTGTGTTGGGGACCATAAATTATAAACTCTACTGAGGCAGAGATGTCTTATTAGCTCCAATGTGCTGGTGCATAGCTGCAGCCAAGGGTTTGTTAGTATCTTACAAAGATAATTTGAATTATGGAAATACTGTGTCAAAATCTATTTTCCCTTGGACCTTAGCACAGATGTTCAAAAAAAATTAAGGGGTTTTGACACTTTAAAGTAACCAAAGAGTGAAATTTTAGATATTTTTCATCCACAGAAAGGGTCCAGGTAATAATTGACTTAATTATCATAAAGCAGGAGAGTGGCAATATGACCGACTACAGCCACTTGAGTGTAATGCCTGACATAGCATCTGCCTTTAACATTGCACACAAGGTGGAGAAAACAGCACATCTGGCCTAGCGTTAAGGGTAAATCCAGCTTCACAAGGTTTAGTATTTCAATGAATTTGACAACAAAATGATTTCACCTCTTACTCTCCTATAATCACTGGAAAGAAATATATTTCTGCAGACGAGGACTCTGGGATAATATATTGATAAAGTGCTGAGTTTCTTATGATACTTATTTCTTTCCTTATGTTTGATGTAGCTGACAGACACTCCTCGTTCTGAACGATATTCTCACCTTCTTCATGCCCTTACCGCTCAGAAGGATAGGTAAGGAGCCTGTTCTTTGATTGAAGTGAGATCATTCATTTAGTTTTGTTCGTTCATTTGTCTGTTCATATCACTGATACTACCTCTTTGAATGCAAATCTCAGTGATTTATAAATACCTTGTTAGATATTAAATACTGAATTTGATAATATAGGGATAAATATGTGATTTCTATAGTTTTCAGACTGTACTTTTACTTCAGGTTCATTTCTGGTAAGGAAATAAAGAAAAAGAAGTGTCTGTTTGGCCTACAGACCCGTGTACCACCTCCTGCCCCACAAAGCACAGAATCTCCGTTAAGACTGCAAGAATCTAAGGACAGAACCTCCAGTCCATGTGTTAGGTGAGGAACCTTATTTGTGCACCCTCAAATTATTGATGCGTTTCAAAACCCACTTTATAAATCATACCGCGTTGCCTGTCTTCCTTCCCCTCCCCAGCGAGCGGATATAAAGATCTCTTGCAGTTCCCTTGTAGGGAGGATGGGACTCATGAGACGCCCCACACACCGGAAGAGGACCCAGAGCATAAAGAAGCAGACAGGAAGAGACAGGCAGAAGCTGTGCAAAGATGTTACCCAGGTAATAGGATTTTTATATTAGAATGTACTCATATTTCATGAAAGATAAGGAAACTTGAAATCACCTGGGGGTTGCTAAGTTGTTTATCGCCCAATCATTCTAGTTGCTTACTTGTTGCTTTCAGAGTGACACAACACTATTGTCCTCCCCTTTGGCAACTCTGTAGTGCACATGCGCAGTATTTATATAATGCAGTCTATATTCCCTTGCACTGCCCATACTGAATGGGATGCCCATAGAAGCAGAAGAAGATTTGTGGTTTGGTGCTTAGCAACAATACACCAGACTGATGCATGTTTAAAGAAGAGGAACAACAGTCTGGGGTCACAGGTAAGCACTAAGCGCTTGAAGCTCACTGTGCCCTCATTGTGAATGATGTAACCTGCACTGAAGGGGGAAAGGGGGAGAACTGTGGAGTGGTGTCGGCGATCCCTACTGACTGTGACAGCATGAAGAGATTTTAATATGATTCAGTTGCATTTTGCAGGTCAGTTTTCTGTGCAATGGTTGATTTTATGTAATGGATGTAAATTTGTAAAATGGTTATGTGCCCAAAAATGACTACATATTTCATTTTGAAAGTGAACCACCTCTTAACATATCTGGGGGGGAAAGACCCATCCCTTTGTGCCCACAGTTTTATGTTCCTGTTTTCTGAAAAATCAGTGATGCTCATCCAGGTGTCCAGGGAACTGAGGCATCATTAAAGGGGTTCTGTTATGATTTTTAGTTTTTATTTCTAAAAACTGCAAATAATTCTCTCTACCATATAAAATGTCATCCCTGAACCAGCAAGTGTATTTTTTTTAGTTGTAATATTGGTGTGTAGGTGCCATCTCAGGTCACACTGCCTGTTCATGTGCTTTCAGACAGAGCCAGCACTTTAGGATGGAACTGCTTTCTGGCAGGCTGCTGTTTCTCCTACTCAATGTAACTGAATGTGTCCCAGTGGGACCTGGATTTTACTACCGAGTGCTGTTCTTAGATCTACCAGGCAGCTGTTATCTTGTCTTAGGGAGCTGCTATCTGGTTACCTTCCTATTGTTCTGTTGTTGGCTGCTGGGGGGAGAAAGGGAGGGGGTGATATCACTCCAAATAGCAGTACAACAGTAAAGAGTGACTGAAGTTTATCAGAGCACAAGTCACATAACTGGGGGCAACTGGGAAACTGACAATATGTCTAGACCCATGTCAGATTTCAAAATTAAATATAAAATAATCAGTTTTCTCTTTTGAGAAAGATTTCAGTGCAGAATGCTGCTGGAGCAGCACTATTACCTGATCAATTTTAAAAATGTTTTGTTCCCATGACAGTATCCCTTTAAGGGTGATTCATAAAAACCAGCATTAGGGTGGTTTTAGGCATTTTGGCCCTATGTGTTTATAGAACTAAATAGATATAGGGCATGAGAATGGTCAAAATCTCCCCATGCCCTAAAAAAAACCACCTGTTGTAAAAAAAAAAAAAAAAACAGCACTATTAACTGATGCATTTTAAAAAAAAATATTTTTTCCCATGACAGAATCCCTTTAAAGCACAAAGCAAGAGACCTGTGGCACAACTGATGCAGTTGATTAGGTGATCAGCATTTATTCAGCTCACAAACAAAACAGAATAAATGCTGATCACCTAATCAACTGCATCAGTTGTGCCGCAGGTCTCTTACTTAGTGATATACAGTTTTGGGCTTTGGCAGCATTGGGCCCGATACCTGAAGGCACCTGACATCAATCCGGTGGTTCAGACCTGGATTAGCACTCCATTGTTGGTATTCAAGAATCCCTTTAAAGAATACAAGGAAGGGTTGTGGATGAGTTATACACAATTTACTCCACTATAAATCACTCAGGAAGCACCACCCATCTGTTAGCAGTATCAGGCTTTTTGAATTGAAACAGGAGAAAACATTACATTACAGGAACTAGTAGAAAAATAATTAACAAAAATAATCTCTAAAGCTTCATTATTTAAAAAAAAATAGTGGTGGGGATGTAGTACAGATGATGGCAACCATTTGTGGATATAATTGTATGTTATGTATAAAATGTTATCTTCTGTGGTGTAATTTTCTTTTTAATGTCGTTTTAAAGGATGTTGTGCAGAATCCATTTAGCTCTAACCAGGAGTACCAGGGATACCGTGGGAGCCCATACAACTTTAGGCGAACTGGAGCACGCTGTTTGCAGAAGTAAGGATATGAGACAATATGTGGTTTTTAAAGAGCATAATATCTGTATGTGAAAGTGACACTGCAAAAAAAAAAACCTATTAATAGAGAGACAGATTGGTGTAATATGCATAGATAATGTGAAATCATAGGTGCCCCTCTATACCAACTGCTTATTGTGGCTATTGCAGGGATTTATATGCTCTTTTCCTCCATCCTCAAAGATTGAATTACTATTATTGCATTGATCCCATGTCCTAAAGGCTGCATGTGGAAAGAAATATACTAATCTCCTCTCTAGCTACCATCCCTCCAATCATTGTAGAAAATGAAACTCACAAATGATCATACACCCAACTAGTGTTTGATTTCTGAATGCAGGGGTGTTACAACTACCAGCCCCCCAGGTGTTGCCGAAATGCAAACCTACAAATTCTCACATGCACAACTCACAGTGTTTTGACTGATGACTATAGGGGCCGTTTAAATCTTCTTTAAAATAATTGCAAACTAATAACACATAGTAATGGTACAGGTATCTGCTAATGGCAACACTTTGGATATGCGATTATCCACATATGTTTTTTTTTTTATAAAGGTACACACACTGAAACTTTAATACATATCTGTTTGCCATAAATGTACCTAGTATCATTTCGAAAGGAACCAGACAAAAGGAAAGAACCCAATTGTTGGAAAATCTAAAAGTAGTACAGATGATCTCCGTCAGAAGACATGGCTGATAGAAGGCAGAGATCTGGGGGTCATTGGGATCTGTCATTATTTTAGGAAGCATTCTGCAAGATTGGCAAATTGCAAGATTCAGCATCTTAGTAAATGTGACCAAGCTGCACGTGCTGCTTTTTTTTTTTGGACAGGAAAATCTTTTGTGCAACCTGAGTGCACATAACCCAATATAAATCTTATCAACACTACTTCACTGGGTTACTTTCTTCAGCCGATACAATTGGTTTCTTTTAAATGGGTGGTTCACTTTTCAGTTAACTTTTGGTATGTTATTGAAAAGCCATATATATATATATATATATATATATATATATATATATACACCAGTGTTCAACTTGAGATTCTGATATAAGGGTTCTCAATTATTCAGTTGCTGAACTTGCAAACACTTTAATAATTATTGGTCTGTGCTCCCTTTTCTGCTTCTCTGTGAAGTATAATCTTCATGAAAAGGCATTATTTGTATGAAACAGTGTTCAACATACAGGCTATTTTATGTGATTTTCTTTTATAGAGACCAGCAATGTTTAGGGAATTCGTTTTACTCAAAGGGGAAAATGCGAAAATGAAAGCTTCAGCATACTGAAATAAGAACCTTTCTAAATGCAATCAATTAAAATTCTGCATTGTTTCTGAAATAATCAAGTTTATGTTTACTATTCCTCTCTCAGCATCTGTTTCTCTTCATTCTGTCTTCATGCAGCAATTGGGTGTCAGATATTTATTGACAGTTACATCCAATATATCTTAGTGGACCTCCTTTTGCCTAGAAGATGTATTAGAGCTCATTCTGATAGGAAAGGAACCCCCCCCCAACTGTAAATCTGACACCCAACTGCTGCATGAAGACAGTATGAAGAGAAACAGATGCTGAGAGAGGGATAGTGAAAATAAACTTGATTATTTCAGAAACGGTACAGAATATTTAGTTGATTGTATTTACAAAGTTTCTTATTTCAGTATGCTGAAGCTAAAATTAAATTTTAATTTTCGCTATAGTTCCCCTTTAAAAAAACAAACCAGTGTTTTAGAGTGGAACAAAACACTTTTGCCATTAAAATGTTTAATCTGTAATCTTATGGCTTCCAGACCACAGTAGAGGTGTACTAACATGTGCTGATATCCTAAGGCAGTGATCCCCAACCAATAGCTCATGAGCAACATGTTGTTCTCCAACCCCTTGTATGTTGCTCCCAGTGGCCTCAAAGCAGGGCCTTATTTTGAATTCCAGTATAGGAGGCAAGTTTTGGTTGCATAAAAACCAGGTGTACTGCCAAACAGAGCCTCCATGTAGGTTGACAATCCACATAAGGGCTACTAAATGGCCAATCACAGCCCTTATTGGCACCCCAAGAACATTTTTCATGCTGGTGTTGCTCCCCAACCCTTTTACTTCTGAATGTTTCTCATGGGTTCAAAAGGTTGGGGATCTCTGTCCTAAGGTAATAAAAAGTAACAAAAAAAGCATGCCTTTGTATCAAAAAGCATTATGCCAAACTAAGTAGCTTTCGCCCGCTGCATTTTTCTAGCAACCTAAGGTGACGATGTCAAAAAGCCCATTTGCAGAATTTCCATTATTCTGCTTGCCCCAACTGTTCTCTTGAAAGGGAAGTGCTAGCAGGTTGCCACCAATAGTGCTCAAATACATTATGTGCGTCTGCTTATTTCCATGGCACTTTTTATTGCACTGTCTAAGGGGATAAACCGCAATGTAACATCAGTTTCAGTCAAGTATTACACATTTATTTAAAGGACACCTATCACAGCCAAAATCAAACACATATAATAAATCTGACCAGTACAACCTAAACATGTAATCAAACTACATATATAGTTTTTTGTAAAAAAGCTCCCTTACTTTGTCAAATGGGTTCTTTCACTGAGGGAGTCCATGCATTGACTATAACATGCAAAGTTCACAAGCATGCTCAGATTGTAGCACTGCCCTGAGTGTTTTACCCAGAATGCCTTGTTTTAGTAAACTCCTCCACTAGCAGTCTCATGAGATTTCCCTATCTTGTCCCCTGCTGGTGATGTCATTATGCAAATGAAGGGCACACACTAACTTCCAGAAGGAGGCAGCACTATTAAACAGCTGTTAACACAGAAGTTTGGCTGATTTGTAGGGATGCACCGAATCCACTATTTTGGATTCGGTCAGACCCCCGAATCCTTTGCGAAAGATTTGGCCGAATACCAAACCGTATCCGAACCCTAATTTGCATAAGGGGAAAACATTTTTTACTTCCTTGTTTTTTGACGAAAAGTCACACGATTTCCCTTCCCGCCCCAAATTAGGATTCAGATTCTGTTCGGCCAGGCAGAAGGATTCGGCCGAATCCTGCTGAAAAAGGCCGAATCCTGGATTCAGTGCATTCCTACTGATTTGAAAATAGCTTAGAAAGGTTTCTAAGCAACAAAGGAATTTCAACTGAGCATGTGCGAGATTTCAGAGCTGTGAGGATATAGGTAGGAGGAGCCAGTGAAATCCAAGATGCCTGCCTCAGCTAGAACTGCAGTGGAGATATTGCAGAAGGTATAGTGAGCTGATGATTTACATTATACAAACAATTCTAACTATCTTAAAAATCTGATTTCTTGAACTTTCACATAGTGAAATGGTTTTAGTTATGATTGGTGCCCTTTAAAGCTTATTTGGCAATAAATTCTACTGTGCTCCAGTTCTATAGGCTACAGCAAGAGTCATTTATTTGTGAAAAAAACTGAACTGGACAAAGCTAAACTCTTAAATGAATGGTTGTTGCACCTTACTAAACTGAAAGACACTTGCATGATATAAGTAAACGAGTCTTTGTATTTTTGGTTGTAGTGTAGTTTCCCTTGCCTACACTTGATTGCACTCTTCTAATTGTGTTCTTTGTTTTCTAGCCCTCCAATTAGGATGTTCGCCTCTTTCCACCCATCTGCAAACACCTCAGGGTCTGTGGCTGCTTCGCTGCAGTCCAGGTAAGAGAGTAAAAATGCAGAAACGTTGATTAGTAATCGATTTCACATGTTAATTTTTAAAGGGAAGTGAACAAACCAATACGACTTGAGGAGAACTTGAGTTCAGAGACTCTTTCCAGATATTTTATATCTGTTATATTTAGGGATGCACCGAATCCACTTTTTTGGATTCAGCCGAACCCCCGAATCCTTCGTGAAAGATTCGGCCGAATACCGAACCGAATCCGAACCCTAATTTGCATATGCAAATTAGGGGAGGGAAGGGGAAAACATTTTTACTTCCTTGTTCTCTGACAAAAAGTCACGCAATTTCCCTCCCCGCTCCTAATTTGCATATGCAAATTAGGATTCGGTTCGGCCGGGTAGAAGGATTCGGCCGAATCCGACTCCTGCTGAAAAAGGCCGAATCCCGAACCGAATCCTGGATTCGGTGCATCCCTAGTTATATTATTCATCCTTCCTCAAATATGTAATAATGCAGGAAAAACAAGTTTTGAATGAATTTTACCTCTTAAAAACGTCATTATATCAGAGCTACAGAGAAATCCTTTTACTTCAGAAACTAGACTGAAATGAGGGGTGGGAATGTTTCTGCTCCCACAGGAAATGGTCATAGTACTGACAGGCTGAACAGGCAGTAGCAGGAAAACCCCTCCCACCTTCTTCCTGTCTTCCTGTCTGTGTTGTTGTTCTCTCTGTAAGCTACTGGCACATTGGGGATTTGCTTCCCCACAATTAATGCCGTTTGTTATAGGGACAGAAAGTTCCTTCTCTTAAAAACAACAATGTTTAAAAACATATTACCCTGAGTCTAATACGCGTATCAGCAGGTGAGTGGTGACTGACATTAAAGGAGAACTAAACCCCCCTACCAAAAGCCCCCCAATCTCACAGGCATTGCCCCCTCTCTCACCCCGTGATGTGCTTTCAAGAACCCTTTTAAAGGACAAGGAAAGTTAAACTAAAGAAGTAGGCTAGAAATGTTGTACATTATGTTTTGTGCTTCTGTACCAGCTCCAGACAACCAAAGCCCTTTAGCAGTAAAGATCTGTGTCTCCAAAGATGCCCCAGTAGCTCCCCATCTTCTTTTTCTGATGATTCACTTCACATTCTCTGTGCTGCTGTCCGTTACTAAGCTTAGCAACTGACTCAAAATATACAGTACACATAGAATAGAAATGTCACAATATAAGGCTGAGTAGTAATTAATACAGATAATTACTACATGGCAGCAAAGAAACCAGTGCAATTAGCATCAGAATTTAATAATCAGCCCTGTAGAATCATCTTATATTACAGACCAACCTCATTTTCTGCTTGATAATTTGCAACAATCCCTGAATTTAGCTTCTCAACAGCTGCTCAGAGCCCACTGAGCATGTGAGTGTCACAGACACTTTCCAAGATGGTGACCCCCAGTGACACGTTTGAAGTCCTGGATCGTTGCTGCTATTGACAAGCTGAAACTTTAGGTTGGTGCAATAAGCTCAGTATATAAAACAATGCATTTTAGCCCTATTGATTTTTAGGGTTTAGTTCTCCTTTAAAAATTCTGAGCCTTAAATGCAGAGAAGTGCAGCCGAGCTCCCGGTCGCGTGTAGTCCTCTGGTCTCAACAAGGATTTGCGCATGCACAGTTGAATGCCAATACCTGACTTGACCCCAACAACCACACCTCGGAGAGGGTCGGGGGCAATGCCTGCAAGATTGGGGGGGGAGTTCAAAGTTTAATGTTCCTGTCTCTGGGGTCTCAGTCTGGCAGCTCAGTGAACCAGGTGCAGTCTGAACTGTTACAATTTGCTACATTAGTTGATACATTTCTCAGCAGCATCTGTGGAATATTAGCAACTATTGTATCAATTTGAACAACTGCCTGTAATGAAACTGAGGGATTTTGCTCAACAGGGACAAAGATAACAAATGTATCAACTAAATGTAACAATTTAAAATAGTTAAGAATCGGTGACCCCCCCCTCCCAGAGATGCTTTAGAAGGTGAAAAAAAACCTTTACACTTCAATATTATAAAAACGGTCACAAATAGAAAGTAGTTGGAAAAAGTCTTTATATCTGGTGAACAATCTGAAACCAACTGATCTGATAAAAGTGTTTGAAGGTGAAGAACCCCTTTAAAGCTGATGGTCAGAAGTACTATGTCATAGGATGCTGGGACTTACAGAATACAAACAGCACTGCAACTGTTTGTGATTAGAGAACATGAAACTGATGTTCAGAAACACTTTATCATAAGATACAGGGAGTTACAGAACCGCAGCTGTTGTTTTGGGATTGGGGAACTTAATACTGATATGCAGTATATCATAGGATGCAGGCAGTTACAGAAAAAACTGAGAAAAAATAAAAAACATTGACCCTAAAGGTAGTAAAATGGTTTAATGGTTTGTAAATATTTGTGGTATATATAATGGAGACCATTATACGCAGAATAAGATGGGGGAGGGGCTTGGGCTGCTGTTGCACAGTTCTGCTCGTCACTCACTGACATCACCAGGGTATGCTAATTAGGAAATGCCGACAACTTCCTCTGAATCTGCGTGAGATTCAGGAAAAGAAGTGAAGGAAAGAGAAGGTGCTATATCTGTGACTAACAATTCTCCATGAGTGGCTTACATCTTAAAAAAGGTGACTTGAAGGTACCAGAGAATTCTAAAAAGTCTAAAATGTAACAGTTGGAGGTACCTGAAGTATAAAGCTAAACATATATAAAGATGATTCTACCATGGCAAAATTGATGAGTTTGGATGACCTTCTAATCATTGCGACTAGATAGCCCAGCGGGATCCTACTTGATGTAGCTTGTGTCAGTGGCGAGCTAGATACTTTTTTGTAGAGCAGACTGGAAATAAAGCTTAAATGCTGGATATTATTAATTGCACAAGTTACAGTTAGCACTGGGCAATTATTTTTTTAATTACTTATTCATTTCCCTCTCCTTTTTGCATTTTGTAGTGGAATCTCTTCTGAAGTTCAGGAGCCTCCACTCCTTGGTGAAATGATGGAAACTGCTGTTCCAGCCCCTGCCTCCTGTGACAGCCCCCAGGTCACCCCTTCTTTGCCTTCCTCATCTGTATCTTCAGAGGACTGTGCATGGCTTGGATCTACAGAGCAAGGCATGCGTGTGTTGGCACGCAGGGTCACTGCTCAGGGAGCAGTGCAGTACCTCGTTGAACAGGGAGCAGGAGACGTCTTTTAAAAGCTCCAATAAGCTTATGAGGAACTTGACCATGGATGACTCCATGATTTCTGCTTTGTCTTGCATTCACTTCCTGTGAAGATCCCATGTCCTCCATATTGCTGCTCTCCACGGTTTACTCCGAACTCTCCCTTTAAAAGCATGTATATAGCAGTGCCTGTGCTTTTTGTTATGTCGTGTGTGTTATTTACAGTGTTCGCTCCCAAAAGACTGCATTATGATAGGAGAGGCTGTTGCAAGAGCAAAATCTCAATATTATGCCAGTTCTGTTTTATCATTTCAGGACATTGTCTTAGAAAGAACATTTTTAACTCCAGTTCTATAGATTCCAAAGACTGGAGTTAGTTAAAGGGGTGGTTCACTTTTAAGTTAACATTTACTGTGCTACAGAGCTGCCAATTCTAAGCAACTTTTCAATTGGTCTTCATAGTTTTTGAATTATATGCCTTCTTCTGATTCTTTCCAGCTTTCAAATGGGGGTCACTGATCCTATCTAAAAACAAGTGATCTGTAAGGCAACACATTTATAGTTATTGACACATATTACTTATCTTTCTGTTGAGTCCCTCTCCTATTCATATTCCGGTTTCTTATTCAAATTATTGCATGGTTTTTTGGGGAATTAGGACCCTAGCAACCGGATATCTTAAATTGCAAACTAGAGAGTTACTTAATAAAACACTAACTCAAAAACCATAAAAAATGAAAACCAATTGCAAATTGTCTCAGAATATCCCACTCTACATTATACTAAAAGTTAATTTAAAGGTGAACAACCCATTTGTGGGCATATTTAAGCACACTAGGGTGTCATTGGACGGAAGCATAGTAATCGAACAGTCTGACCGAATCCACTCTATTTGCCTGGTAAACGTTAATGCCTTGTCCCAATAGGCATCTACATTCAATCAAGTCCTAAGTACAATGTTTTGTTCCAGCCTATAGCAATAGACAGATGTAGAACTGATTGTTGAACTTACTGATTGGTATATTCTATAGCCTCACAATATGGGTGTTCGTAGAGCACTTACAGTTCAATTGTAGGATATGATTTAAGTTCTAGACTAAGGATTTATTCATATGACAGCTTGGAAACGTTGCACCCACAATATTAGAAAATCTCTTATTCTGTTTTAAAGGGATTCACATACGATATGTATATGTCACAACTTTTTCACTTAAAATACCACATTATAGAACATCTACTTTAGTTCCAGTAAATAAGTGCTATGGAGGTTTTACCAAACTTAGTAGGCACAAGAGGAATAATGTTCTGTCTATATGGCAGTGATATAAAAACATGCTTTTATCTGTTGTTTTTTTTTTTTTTAATCCTACGGCATTTGCTTCTAGCAAGGATGGCCTAGATATTAAAGTAAAATTGAAACCTGTTTGTTACCCTATGATAGTTATCCAGCATTATAATCGTTCCTTCACCTCGTGTGCCATTTTTTTCTGAATGTACAGAAAATACTTGTTAGACATATATAGGAATAGGGAGCCACGTTATTATTCTATATGATTGTGCTACAGCATAGGAACAGTTGTTTAAATTATTGAAAAGGCACCTCTAAATCTGATGATGGCTGCCTGTGATGTCTAGTGAAGTTTCAGCAAAATATTTGTTCTCTGCATTTTATTACCATGGCTGTTTTGTATCTTTCCTTTTTTTTAATTCATAATCTCTGGCATAAAGGAGTGTTTTCTGGTTCTTCTCTCTAGAGTCATTTTTTTTCCTTAATGAATTATAACGTTGCCACACTCCTTTACTAGCTTTAAAAGGGACCTATCAGGAAAATAAAAATGTAATCTATGCTTCAGCATGCTGAAATAAGAAGTATTCTAAATATAATCAATTAAAAATTCTGTACTGTTCCTGAAATAATCAAGTTTATCTTCACTATCCCTCTCTCATCATCTGTTTCTCATTCATTCTCTTTTCTTGCAGGGGTTGGGTGTCAGATATTCATTGACAGTTACATCCAATATATCTTATGGGGGGGCTCCTTTTGCCTAGAAGATGTATTAGAGGTCACTATTAAAATCACCAGACATCATGTCTCTCTACATGCAGAATTTGTGCAAAATTATTTTGTTAGATTTTGTTTGTACTGGAATCAGATATTTGAGTGAGCTCTAATTCATCTGCTAGGAAAGGGAGCCTCCCTATAAGACATAATGGATCTGACCATCAATGACTATCTGACACTCAATTGCTGCAAGAAGAAAGAATGAAGAGAAACAGATGCTGAGAGATAAACTTGATTATTTCAGAAACAATGCAGAATCTTTAATAATATTAAAAATCAAGTTTCTTATTTTAGTGTGATGAAGCTTATATTACATTTTCATTTTTGCAATAGTTCTCTTTAAAAGAGATGTAAACTTTCCAATTGCTTAATACCTAAAACATCATGCAGTTACAATATATACAGGATGCATACCTAAGATTTAGTGTATTTTTAGCTTGCTTAATATCTCTCCAGAGTTTCTCTTCCACCACTGTTTACCTGACAGAGCTGCCATGATTTAGTCTCTCTACTTGGTATCTGTATACCCCTCCCCATGTGTGACATCACCAGGCAGGCTTGAGCTTGCAAAATTAAAAAAATAAAATGCTGCACATGCTCAGTAGGACCTTATCTGCCAGTAGGGCTTTTAAGTCATGCTCAGTAAAGACAGTCAAATAAGGGGACTGCCTCAGAAAACAAAAAAGAATAGGAGCTTCATGCTGGTAGAGGAAGTGGATGATCTGTGCTGCAGATTTGTGCTTGTATGCTATGAAAGAGGTTAGACTGAATGCTGAGTGTGAAGTATGTATGATTTGGGGGAATGGAGTAAATGTTTAAAGGATTTACTTATACTTTAAAAAAACAATTCATTTAACATTTTTAAAGTTAAAAATAATACTGCTTCTGGTAGGAAATAAAAATCCACCATTTTGAACTGTGCTGCATGTGACTTCAGGGGGTCACTAATTCAGTCTTTCACCCACCTTGCACACAGGTTAGACTAGCACAACAGCACCCCAAACGCCAACCAACACCCAGAAAATAAATTAGCTGCCATCATCTATCATTAAAGGTGAAGTAAACCCCTTATTAAAAAAAACCCTATCCTACACAGACCCCCATCCCTCCTCCCCCTCAGCCTAGCTGCTACCCCGGGCAACTGCCCCTAACTTTTTACTTGGTGCAGATTCACGGCATTGGAGTTCACAGGCAACATCTACTTCGGTCTTCATCGGGTCTTCATGTGGCGCTTCGGCAATTTTCATGATTTTCGGCGCATGTGCAGTTGACAAAAACCCAAAGATTGCTCCAATTGTGCATGCGCCGATAAAGAACTTACCATAGACCGAAGAGAAGAAGATGGCTGCTGTGAACTCCGCTGGACAGAATCTGCACTGAGGAGTAAGTAAAAAGTTAGGGGCATTTGCCCGGGGTTGCAGCTAGGCTGGGGGGGGAGGGAGGCTGACCTATGTAGGGTAGGGAGGTAGGGTTTTTTTTAATAACGGTTTTACTTCTCCTTTAACAGGTGATAATGTGACTATTTCCCCACTCTCTCTAAAAGGTAATAACTCACAATACAACAAGGCATCAAACACTCTCTCTAGCTATAGTTAGGGTTAGTTCCTACTGATTCAACAAGTATGCCAACAGCCGAAGGGTTAATCCGCATACACACAGACTAGCATTTCCATTCAGCATGCACAGGGTTAAGCTTCACAATTACTCATTTTTGGGCTAGGTTCGTTTAGCATGAAAGACAAACTTATTACATTTTATATTTAATATTATAAAAGGTACAGTGCACGTTTTCAAAACGATGTTACAAAAGAAACCTACATTAAGGGGCAGATTTATCAAAATGTCAGTTTAGATTTTAATAAATAAAAACTCACCCATGTTACATTCGTTCCTATGGGAATTTTCAAAAAATGCACCCGCACACTCTACCTGAGTTTATGGACGGGACCAAGAATATAATGACCATAACTACTTATATGGTCACTGCTGTGTGACCTGAGTGCCTGAACCCATCATGTTTAGACTGGGAACTTTAAATTAAACCCATACCCAGCTTCTGATATCTCTGGTACTGTATAACAGGTAAGGATTTTAGGATAAATGTATTTGAGGTTATGTTATAGAGTGACCCCTACATGGGCTTTCCCTAAATTTGGATCATCATGTCTTTACTGCACTTGTTTACGCATCGTAATATACTGTGCACCATAACCCTAAAGAACACATTTGTTCCAGAATTAGTTGTAACCTTATTGATCACAAGTATGCACGTTCACTTTATGCAACAAAAATACTTACAACATTTTAAAAGTGAAAGGAAGACCACTGCAAAACAATTTATTTTTTCCCCGCAAAATAAGGCACAGAACATATTATTTTGGAACAATATCCCCAACCCATTTCAGGTATGGAGGGTTCCCCTGCTCTATTGGGAGGCTGATGACCTCACAGACTTCATAAGAATGCACAGGCAAAAGAAGAGATGGTTCGTAAAACAGAAACTACAGCAGTCCTCAGATATTTTACTTTGTTGTGTCAAAAATGTGCATGAGCAGATGGTAAGCACTTCTATCATCAGGCACTCGGGTAGATTTCACCACAGTGATGGCTGCATAGCCTGTCAATTAACACATTTATCCTCACCTAACATATTCTGTCAATGCAGAAACTTTGGAAGATCTGGTCTTAATCATCTACAAAGAAAACGGAAAATCAACAAAACAAATGTAGCACAATATTTTTTAAAGAAAAACATTTTTTATGACAATGAATGGTAATGAAAACCTGTTAACAATGAACTCTTTGGGCAGTATTGCTCCACTGATCATGAACTGCACAGAGCGGGCAAGACATTCTGATAAACACACTTAGGGCTGAACTCCACGGGCGTTTTTTCGACGGATCGGTGAAACACAGACGGCAAGTCAGATGCAATCACAGAATATAATTGGACTCAACCTGCGACTTTTCATTGAGTCCAATTATATTTTGACGCCTGCGTTTGCATCCGACTTGCCACCTGCGTTTTGTAGCCGCGTGCCAATCCAACGAAAAACGACTAGTAATGTAATATAGGATAACTATGAAGAAAAAGTATACAATTGTATATATAAAATACAAACAGAAAAAATCTTTAATGCATGTAAAACATTTTGCCTTCAGAACACTTTAATAATTGTATTCAAATAATACAGCTCTCCAGTTGCAGTACAATACCCATTAGAGTTGAGTAGCAATCATGCTGAGTATATAGTCCACAAAAGTAAAGGGCTTTAAATCCTCAGTTATGAGCAGTGGCTTTAAGGAGAACTAAAACCTAACTAAAGACGTAGGCTAGAAATGTACATTATGTTGGCTACCAGCCCAAGCCAACCACAGCTCTTTAGTTGTAAGGATCTGTCCCTCCAAAGATGCCCCAGTAGCTCCCCAACTTCTTTTCTGCTGATTCACTGCACATGCTCTGTGCTGCTGTCACTTACTGGGCTTAGGGACCCACTCACAAAATAATGTTTATACAGAATTTAAATGTCACAAAATAAGGCTGATTAGTACTTAGTACAGATAATTACTAAACCTGCTCAGAAACCAGTGCAAATAGCATTAGAATTTAATAATCAGCCCTGTAGCATCAGCTTATATTACAGTCCAACCTCATTCTCTGCTTAATAATTTGCAACGACCCCTAATCTTATCAGCTTCTCAGAGCCCACTGAGCATGGGAGTGTCGCAAACAGTTTCCAAAATGGTGACCCCCTATGACAGAATTTAAGTCCTGGATCATTGCTGCTATTGAGAAGCTGAAACTTTAGGCTGGTGCAATAAATCCACTATATAAAATATGGCATTTTTGACCATATTCATGTTTAGGGTTTATTTCTCCTTTAGCTACAGCACATGGCCCAGCTGCGCTAAGGCTTGTACCACAGGAGATGCCATAGCAACATATTGCAGATACAATAACCAAGGTTAGGTCCCCACGGGATGGTGGGCCTGGGTGCAGCCATTCTCTGCCCTGGTAACTATGTCACTGTATGAGAGCAGCCTTTGTAAAATCCAAACAACAAATGCACTTTGGGTCGCCATTAAGAATCACAAGTCCTATACTACTAAGTAAGCAGGGTCCTACCCCCCAGGAAGCCCCAGTTATTAATCCATTAGTCATATGGTCCCATGGCCTGAAGGATCCTGATGAGTAGAACGGGGCCCAAATCCACTCCCCACAAGCACTGCCCCTTCAAACCACAGAAATCAGACTTTGGGGGCTCCTATTGCCACAGGGCCCTTGACTGCAGTAGCATCTGTAACAATGGTGGCCCTGACTGACTGCTGAAAATTGAGTCAGATGCAGAAATAAAATCACACAACTAACCTAAAACAAGAAGTCGCCATTATATGTTGAATAATGCACCTCCTATCATAAAATATTATAAGTCACCAAAGAGGCCAAAGGCTGAGACATGGAATCCAAGGAGACTTCTAATATCCTAATATTTTACAACAAGTGGTACACTTATATGGCTCTTGTGTATTTATATATATATATATATATATATATATATATATATATATATATGTGTGTGTGTGTGTATATATATATATATATATATATATATATATAGATCCGCACTGGTGCACTCCACAGTAAGGTAGGTACTTGCCTTGGTGCTGGCAACAAAATTGCATATAATAAAGGAAAAAAGACCGCACTCACAGGACTTTCGCAAGAAAACAAGCTCCCATGGGCTGTGACGTTTATTCCTCAACATTTCGGCTAGCACACTCTCACCTCCTGAGGACGGCTAGAGCGTGCTAGCCGAAACGCTGAGGAATAAACGTCACAGCCCATGTGGGCTTGTTTTCTTGAGAAAGTCCTGTGAGTGCGGTCTTTTTTCATTTATTATATATATATATATATATATATATATATACAGTATATACATATTGTATACATATTGTCTAATATGTGCCTTATCTTCCCATTTGTGTTCAAAAAATTTTTTGTTTAAAAATAATATATAAATGAATGGTTTTATGTACGAAGGTTGCATAAAATTGATTGGAACTATAGTCAATAAATTGACAAAATTATACTCATGTTCATTCATGTTCAAGATTTTATAGCAGTTATTTTATTATATAGTAACCAGTCTGATACATACCGGGCAATGTCTTCGGCCACTGTGTCATTAGGACAGGTAACATAGGCTGCAGAAAGAGAACCTGATACATAACTGTCAGATGCCATGGAAAAAGCACAATCCTCAGCAGAAGAGGGAAAAGAAATGCCTACAGTGACCAGAGAATAACAAAAAATTGTAGCATCAAAAATCATATGATGCTTGTGTTTTTATCCCTATATCTCTGCTTCAGAATGTTCTCAGCAAAATAGTAAAAGAATTAGAGAAGATGCCTATTACCTCTGCTTATATATTCTAATTAAAGGAGAACTAAAGCTCAACAAAAATTGGCTAGACACATTACACCTTGGAGTTCTGTACCAGCCGAAGGCAAACACAGCACTCTAGTAGTCATGATCTGTGCCTCTGAATATACCCCCAGTAGCTCCCCATCTTCTTTTCTGCTGATTCACTGCACATACTCTGTGCCACTGTCAGTTACCTGAGCTTAGACACCAATGCACAACACACAATATAACATTTACTAAAAAAGACTGTAAAAGTAATTATGTTTAAGTGTAACCTCAATTTTTGATAATGTTTATCATAATGATGATTTCCGATCCATAAGCTTAGCTCCTCAAGAGTTGCCCGGAGCACACTGAGCATGTGCAGTGTCACTGGCACTCAAATGAAGGCCTAACAAGATTCAGCATGGTAAGCTCCTGATGATCATTACTGTTATATGGCTGCTGAACCTCTTTAATGGAATACTTAATTCCTAAAGAAAAATTATAACTTTAGACTTTTATGGGCTTCAATTCTCCTTTATGTTTGTTAGAACTTGGAATGTGTTTTTACCATACTCGACACGACTGTCAGATGAAGACGCAGTGTGCAGCGCTCACATCCGACAGTCGTGTCAGATACAAGTAGTTATACCTGCGTTTTTTCTATCACTCCCAATATATTTGGCTCCTGCAACTTGTCGCCTGCGTTTTGTTGCAATGCAACGGTCCGACAAGAATCATTCGTGGAGTTCAGCCCTTATGTATCCCAATGCATGGGACCACATTAATTAACAGAGCCCGCTCATTTTACTGTGCCTGAACCCAAGGCACAATGCTGAACCGCAAAACTCAGGTGAGGCCATTTCATCTGCTATAACATGACTGAAGTATCCTCCCACAATGCAGAGCCTTCATTTCAAGGCACTGATAAAGCACTACAACAAAACAACATGTATAAATTCATTATAACTGAATACATGTTTTCCTTTTTATTTTGTCTTACTATTTTGTAATTACAGTTTATCCACATGTCTGTGCACCTGAACTCCAGCTCTATTCAGACCATTTCTTTATTGCCGGCCTAATTATATTCTATATAATCTGCTTCAGGGTAGTACTATCACAAATTTATTGGGCTAGCTGCAGAAAGCCCACCATCTTTCCTCTATGCCAACTGGCACCTTAAAATGGCCCTGCACTAGTGCACATCTTAGAAGAAACACTGGTTTTCGTAGGATGTAGACAACATGTGTGCTCTAGCAAAGCTACATTCCTCACAGGTCTTAATTTGGGATATGTTGTTTTAAAATATGTTTATGCTTTTGTTACATGTATGAACTCTTCCTCTAAACTCTTTGTTCTTTGTGCAGATGCATCTATGCCAAGGAAAGTTCCAATGCACATTAGTGGTCTTAAAGATAACTGTAAATAGGACTGCTGTCTGCCACTTTCAATTCTCTTCCCCGGTGATCCTGACTCTTGCAACAATGTAGCAAAAGGAAGCTAATTAACAAATCTGTCCAAAAGAATACAAGGCTATCTTCTGCAACACTGCTCCAAGAGAAAGCACCTGTAATGCAGAAAGGGGCAGACTTAGGGTAGAGCTACATGGGAGTTTTGACTTCCGATACCTTCTGTTCTGACGCGACGAGAGGAAGCTCAGGCATCACATCGGATGTGCCGAATCTAAGGTTAGTAATAGGAATGTTGAACATTGTAGGAGCGTGCATCCGACACGAATGTCGGATGTGAACGCTGCATGTTGTGTCTTCATCGGACAGTCTTGTCGGATACAGGCTGTGACAACGTCCAACATTCCTATTACTTACCTTGGATTCGGCCAGGCCCGGACTGGCAATCTGTGGTTCTGATAAATGCCAGAGTGCCTGCTGTAAGATGCCATAGATAGTGACTATTAAGTGGGCTGGTGGGAGCTGTTTGGGCGTCTGTTTACTAGGAATGCCAGGGCCGATTTTGAATCCTAGTCCAGTCCTGGATTTGGTGCACCCGTCGTGACGCCTTTGCTTCCTCGCGTCGGAACGGAAGGTATCGGATGTCAAAACGCCCGTATATTTCTACCCTAATACTGCTTTTAATTACATTTACGAATAGCTTTTAACTAACTTGTGGACAGTTGCTTAGAATTACAATTTTAGTATGCAAAAAATTATTTTGAGGTTTTCCTCCCCTCTAACACTTATAAAAGCGATATCAAATCACTGCAATTCTGGTCCAAATGAGCAGGATTTACATCAGTCTCACTGAAATAGTGAAGATAAGAAATGTCCTTGCAGCAGGAACAACATTAAGGGGCAGATTTACATAGAGTCGAATATCGACGGTTAATTAACCCTCGATATTCGACTGCCGAATGTAAATCCTTCGACTTCGAATATCGAAGTCAAAGGATTTACCGCAATTCCTACGATTGAACGTTCGAAGGAAAAATCTTTTGATCGAACGATTCGAAGGATTTTAATCCATCGATCAAAGGATTTTCCTTCGATCAGAAAATTGTTAGGAAGCCGAAGTAGGGGGGTCAAAGTATTTTTTAAAGAGACAGTACTTCGACTATCGAATGGTCGAATAGTCTAACGATTTTAAGTTCGAATTGAAGTCGAAGGTCGAAGTAGCCATATTCGACCATTTGAAATTCAAAGTATTTTTTCTTCTATTCCTTCACTCGAGCTAGGTAAATGGGACCCTAAATGAAACAGAATCAATAGTTGTAGGACTCTATTAAAAGTAATAAATCTAGGCCAGCAATGTGCAGGCGATAAAGATGCATTTACAATTGTGCATAAGCAGTCATGCAGTGTTGGATTGGCCCACCAGGCTACCAGGAAAACTCCCGGTGGGCCCAGGTGTCAGTGGGCCCTCCTGCTTCTAAACATTTGGCATATTTCATGGTCATTCCCTATTTCCATGAGAATAAAGAGGTTAAATAGATGGAATTATAGATTATAGTATGTAAAGAAAAGAGAATAGGAGAATAGAGGTTGAGTCAGGAAAGGAAACCATAATACTTAGAGTGGGCCCCTGGTCTAAAGGTTTTTGGGTGGGCCCCTGGTCTAAAGGTTTTTGGCCCCTGGTGTCTCAGTCTGACACACTGCAGCCATGCCATGTAAACAGTACAAACGTAACATGTACGATAATTTAGCATAATTATGAGTAATATTACTCTATTATTAAGAGCTACACAATGACCGTCTCCAAACCTCAAAGTTACACTCCCTTATAAAAAGGGCATTTACGTCCCCACTTCCGGCGCATAAGTTCTACGGAATCGCATTTAGGGGTAACTGAGGTCGCTTTATTTCCGCCCCAGCCATCATGGGGGCCGCGGCGTTCCCATGGAGACGCGAAGTATGTTAATTTTTCCTCCCAACTTTATTGATTTCACGGAGACACGAGGCTGAAAGGCAGAATCAGCGGTGCACCATGGGAGTTGTATCCCGGGGTGATATTTCATGTGTGTATTCCTCTAGTCTGCCATGAGACAAATATATACATTTATATATCTGAATGTGTGTAGCCTGTGTGACTGTAAATAACTGCTAAGTGAAGGTGTGGGTTTACATTCAGACTGTGCTGCATTACGCATTTCATTCACATCATTCATCAGTCTGGTATATTGTTATATTATTTACTGTCATGCCCAGTGAATACCAATGCTGCAAGTAATCAATATTATTGTTTGTATCAATTCTAAATATGTTCCAGCATACATATAATTTGCTGGCATCAGATGAATAGTTTTTGTGTGGTTTCTTCATGTCTGCTGCATCTTTTTATGTTTTAGTCATCATGAGCCAATATATACATTATACAACAGGTTTAAGATGGTCTTAAACCTCAGTCCAAATTACTGATGCACTAACTAACAAATCTACACTCCAACACACTTGCGTGGGAATATAGGACGTGTCAATGTTATTCTTAGATGTTCTTGCTCATAAATATTGTTCTGTTCATAATAAATTGAAGATAGGTCTGCTGGTAATCTTAATATAATTATTTCATCAGAGTAGCAAAACAAAGGGGGTATAATGCATCCTTTCTCCCATTTACTTCTTTATAGCTTACTACAGGTTGTTGATACTATCCAAATTTCTTCCTGTCCTCTCCTCCTCTACCTCTCTCTTCTCTCCCGCTCTCCTCCTCCTCTATCTGATGCAGCATCTCATTCTGAGCATCCTCCTCCTCCACCTCCTCCGCTCTCTCTCTCTCTTGCTCTCTCCATCTCTCCCGTTTCCCTCCTCCTCCTCCTCCCCCCTTTAGATTTCCAGCTGCAAAACCTGACGGCCTGTTTTTTTTGTTTTTGTTTTTTTTAAAGATAATTTCTCCTCTTCACCCCATTTGCCCCTTTCTGTCACCCCATTTGTGGCTCCCTTCACTTTCATTATTTTTTTCTTTTTTTCCTTCGAGTGTTTTCCTCTTATAATTTCTACTTCATTGCTGCTTGTATTTGTGTGCATCTTCATTGTACTCTCTTGCTCCTTGACACACTCATCCCTCTTATCTCCATCTCAGGCATTTTCATAATTGCAACCTGTCTTTTCCATGCAAATACACTGTAGATATAGTTATAAATGCACTAAATTAATATAAATACCACTCATTACACCCAATACCATTTTTGCATCTCTGTCTCCCTCAGTCCATTCTTTTCTCTGTCATCTCCCACTCTCACTCTCACCCCTGCAGTGCAATCTTCCTTTTCCTCAATGTGATTAGATTCTATTCCTTCTCCTGGTGTTTTTTCTCCGGGGGATTTTCGATGTTCAGATTCACGTCTTAGCAGTGGAATGATGTTCTATGCTCCCTTCAGAGGTAAATATTACCAGATACATCTTGCACCCCTAAATCTTCTCTTATTTTGCACCCCTCAATTTGTGCTGTTTAATAGCTATGATTTTTGTTTTCAAACTATAGTTCTTTCAAACTGCCAATTATTTCTTCAGCTGAATGTTTCTCTATTTATGTTTTATTTCTTTTTTAAATGCTTACTCCTGTATGTCTGAAACTCGGGTTTTAACTTTTCTTTCTCTGGTACTTTGCACTTTTCGCTCCAACTCTTGCTAACAGTGCAAAGCTTTCATCAATAGCAGCATGAATCTAAATATTTCCTGCATTGATTCATGTATTCAAACTTTCCTTGACTTTCTATTTTATATCCTGTCTGTGTTCTATTAACACATATTGTATATATGTTATCACTTGGGGTTACAGTTGTCTACATGTGGGGAGCTAAATATACTGTTGTTTCACAGCTTATGTGTTAATAGTTGCAAGATCAATGGCTGACAAGTTGATAACTGCAAAACAGTTCTCACAATAGTAACCCTCTGTCTCTCTGGCCACTGTGAGTCTCATTCTGTTTAAATTGTACTTCTAATGCTGCATTTCATTATTTGCCTCTTACTGAGTTTTTCTAAATAGTTTTGTTTTTTACTTTAAATGTAGCTCTCATTCATTTCATTGGTTTGTGCTTCTGTGTAACTTGTATCTAATGATTTTCGATCAAACCAATTGCCACTTTCTGTCTCTTTTTCTGATCATTTTTCTAATCATATCTATATAAGTGGTTTTCTAAGTTTGTCTGCATACCATGACTACTTTATGGTAACAACATGACTGTTCTACCTGTGATTATGTATGATTTTGGCAAATCCTTCAGTAGTTGAGCTACATGATGGTGACTCCTGTACTTGTTGATGGCTGATTTCCTCACACAATAATAATGTTATCAGCCAACAGTATATTCTGTCTGGAGCAAGTGTCACTATTCATGTTAGTTTGCTGTCTACATATTGGGAGTTTTTGTTGTGATTGAATACATCTGAAACCTAAACTTCCATTTGTTTTATCATCCCAAGCATTGATGATTATTACTGGAAACTGGCAAGCAGCTTGTTTCCAAATGTTTTTCTGGGTTACTTATGTACCTGGGTGCTTCGCGACATTTTGGATATACAGTATGTCCTACAGCAGGATCATAGAAAGCACACTTCTAGAAGAATGCTGGATGCAAGAGGTAATGAGAGGAATTTGATAGAGTTTAAGAAGTGAATAAAGCTGGCCATAGACACAAAGATAAAGTTGTGAGAATCAAAGGTTTGTAAGATTTTCAGACCGTGTGTGGATCGTACCAACATTTTTCATACCATGGTCATTTAGAAAATCCTACAGGTTAGAAGATTTCTGTCGGCTAATGATAATATATATGCATGTATTGATGATGTTTGTCAGACATAACGTTTGTACAATTGCTGTCGCGGCCAAAACATTGTATAATTCGTTTTTTTACTACTTTATTTAATCTGATTGGTCAGTTGTAGGTCGGAAGATTGCGACGTACGATCGTTCATTGGATACAAGGCTAAAATATGCATGTCTATGGCCATCTTAAGGGATTACTTAGATATTAGGCAACAAATATAATGTGGGCCAGAGGTTGTACAGTTTTGAAAGTCAATCACAGTTCTTTTTATTTTTTAGGAATTTTAAGCATTCCATGACCATTTACATTTTGGGCATTTGTAGAAATTAATAATATGTCATACAGTTTTGCATATCTGTTGTATAATTACATACTTGAATTGTCTATAACAAATATTCTCATTAAGAATAACTTTAACCATCCACATCCTAGCCATCTGAATTGCATAATCACAAAAAAATGCAGAATGAAGCATTCCAACACCATTGTGCTATTCCACTTTTTAAAGGAGAAGGGAAGTTTTCTTGCACTTGGGGGTGCAAAATGTTAGGCACCCCAAGTGATTGTATTAACTTACCTGAAACCCCAAGATCGGTGCTCCTCTCAGCAGAAACTGCACCGGCCCGGGGTTATACCAGTGAGCACCACGGAGCGATCCTCTTCCGACTACCTCTTTCTTAGCGTGGCTGCACATGCGCAGTAGAACGAAAGGCTATTTAGTTCAACTGCGCATGCATTTGCCCCGGTAAATTTGAAGAAAGAATAAGCCGGAAGAGGATCGCTCCATGGTGCTCACTGGTATAACTCCGGTCCTTGCAGTTTTTTGCTGATAGGAGCACTGGCCCGGGGTTTCAGGTAAGTAAATACAATCACTTAGGGGTGCCTAACATTTGGCACCACAAGTGCACAATGAATTTCCTTCTCCTTTATGATACTGCAATTGTAATGGTAATCTTTACAATGGTATTTTTGGTCATTTTGTCACCTATGGGGTGCATGAGATTTGTGGATAACCATTGGAGATGCAAACTAATTAAAATTCATTAATTACAGACATACCCAGGACAAGATGAGAATCCGGCTGGTATTTGATAAAACTATATTTTTTAAGGAATTGTTCAATGTAATAATAAAATTGGTTAAATAGATAGGCTGTGCAAAAAAAATGCCAATAAAATGTTTTCAGTATGGTTAGTTAGCCAAGTCACTTATTGGTTATTGACTGGCAACCAATAAGAGAGCTGCAAAGCAGGAAGTTGTATTCTAGACATCCATTAACTCCAGCCTTTATAGATTAATTTTTTGCTAACTAACTAAATTAGAAACATTTTTTATTTAACCCAGTTTATTATTTTTACTCTGAACTGTTCCTTTAAGAAAATCAGGAATAGTGCCCACTGAAATTGGCAGGACAGGAAAAAAGTATAACATGCAGAAATGTAAAATTGTTGGGACCCATCTAATTTCTCCGAATCTCAAAAAATTGTAGCTTTCCTATATTTCTTAAAAGCTCTAAAAAAAATTAAGTTTTATTAAGGGGCAGATTTACTAAGGTTTGAGTGAATTTTTGAAGTACAAAAAGTTCGAATTTCGAAGTAATTTTTTGAATACTTTGACCATCGAATAGGATACTACGAATCCGAATTTACTTCGACTTCAATTCGAAGTAAAAATCGTTTGACTATTCGACCATTCGATAATCGCAGTACCTCCCTTTAAAAAAACTTTGACTTCAATACTTCACCAACTTAAACCTGCCGAAGTGCTATGTTAGCCTATGGGGACCTTCCAGAGCAATTTTCTACGTTTTTTATATTCAAAGGAAAATCGTACGATAAAATCGTTCGAATCGTACGATTCGAAGTACGATCGGAGTACAATCATACTATGATCGTATGATCAATAAAATCCTCCGATTTCGAATTTGAATGTTGGAGGATTCTATTCGATGGTCGAATTTCAAAGTATTTTCCACTTCGAAATTTGACCCTTGATAAATCTGCTCCTAAGTGTAAAATCCACAAAAACCTTTAATGCAAAAATTTGCCAAGTAAAAGAGCATTGTTAAGAGCTTTTTTTGTTTGTTTGTACTTTTAATATTCAAAATCTTTCATGAAATTCGTGGTTTCAAAAACCACTAAAATCCGACCCTAAATAGGCCTCCACATGTATTTGTTTAGTTGCTGAAAATTGTTTTTCTATTTTTTGACCATTTCTATCAAGCTCCTCAAAAAAGGCTTCTCTCATATTGTTTCATATATTATATCCCAAGATATTTGCTATCATATATTATACATGGTCACTGATGTTGTACTCGATTGACTTTGTTTTCAAAACTATTTGATGTATATATTGGAACTTTCAATGTGCTTGTTGACCCAAAACCCAAGGTGATCTGCAGGTTGACTACCAGTTGTGAAGGTTTGGGTTTAATTTGACCAACCATTGTGAGTTAGGCTTGTGTGTGGTCATATAGGAGGAGTACATTCATCCACTGCTCCTTAAGAGTCTTGGAACCATTGGTGCACAAAAAGTAGCTCACAGATACAATAAATGATAGTGATAATACTACATTCAAGCAGGTAATCTAGACTATAACAAGGCAGTCAATAATCAAAAAGTTTGTGTTTACCAGAGTAGAAGTGTGGTCCGCTGCACAGCCTTGGACCAACAGCCATGGGAGTGGAAAAACCAACTACAAAATGGGAAAACAAAATAAAAATCAGTCTTTTATTTAAAAAGAAATGCATATACATATACATGTTGTGTTGTAGAACTCTGTCAGTGGCTTGAAATGTGGTGTCTGCCAGTTTAGTTAAAGTAAGTTCTGTATTAACCTTTGTCTTGCAGGGGAGGTTCATCTCTAATCAGGAATTTCCAGGGGCACCAAGGGTTTAGATTTGGCCCCCAAAGCCTGTGTTCAGTACAATTCTATTTTTTTTTTGTTTCACCAAATGTATTATTTAATTTGCAGATCAGCATCATGTCTGCCTTGTTGGCTTTGTATTGTACCATCTTAAATGTTTATTTGTTTAAGAGTTAAAGTAAGTTCTGTATTCTTTCTCTTAAATGGGTAGTTCATCTCTAATGTATTGTTTCTCCGATTAAAGACATCTTATTCTTAGGGGCATATTTATTATGCTGTGTAAAACGAAATTCCATGAAAATCGGTGTAAAAAGCTGTGTAAAATTAATGTTGATGGTGCGTGTAATTTTACACCATTCAGACACCAGATTTGACAACATTATTTTACATTGCTTCCAGCGAAAGTCACATAAGAAAAAACATGTAAATATTGTACGCCTTTTTTACACAGCGAAGCGTGCTATATAAACCTGCCGTTTTGTACTCAGTATAATAAATATGCCCCAAGTAACATTTCAATTGGTCTTCATTTTTTATAGTTTTTTTTATTATTATTTGCCCTCCTCTTCTGCCTCTTTCCAGTTTTCAGATGTGGGTCACTGACCCCAGCCTAACTTGATATTTGAGGCTGCACTTTCACTGTTATTGTTAATTTGAATAACTTTGTTTCTATTCAGGTGAACTTTTATACATATTGGTTGCTTGGATAAACGTATTAGATAGGATCATGCCTTTTAAAAACAACCAATCAATCTCTCATGGACCCCCCCATTAAAATCCACCCACACTATGCTTATACCTACATCATTCTTTGGTATGGAGATAAAACCTTGAAATCCCAGGTTAAACACTGTGGGGGTTATTTATTAAAGTCAGAATTGATTATAAAATCTGAATTTTTAGTAAAATAATTATACCCTGAGGATAGACAAAGTCCGAATCCGAAAAATCTGGCATCTCAGACCTGCCAAGGGTGTATATAAGTCAATGGAAGAAGTCCCAAAGATATCCTGATCTGCGCTGGGTTTCGTGCAATAATTCGAAGATTTCGTGGTTTTTGGGCAAAAATATAGTTTTAATGTATTGCACTGCACGATCACAGACAATTCTTTGTACCTAAACTGTATCATCTAATATTAAACAATTCAAAACATAAGCTACTTGCAAACCTTGCATATAAAACATCTACTTCCTAAGGTACATCCCTTCATTTATAGTTTGAAAAGTATCTTTTGGTGGGGACCTTTCCGTTATTAGGGAGAATCGTTTTGTTTGATAGTTGTTGATATTACGGATGCACGAATCCACTATTTATGATTCGGCTGAACCCCTGAATCCTTTGCAAAAGTATGGCCAAATTCCTAATCCTAATTTGCATATGCAAATTAGGGGTGGGAAGGGGAAAAATTTACTTCCTTGTTTTGTGACAAAAATTCACGCGGGGTGTAATTCACGCGGGGTGTAACCAACGGGGTTGCAGGGGCCCGTCGGACACTCGCACCTGCGCAAAGCCGCTAGAAAAAATGAATCTGGAGGGAGGTGGGGGGCCCGGATGCATGGCCTGCACCTGGGCCCAGGAACTACTTGTTCCGTTACTGACCAATTGCTCTTCCTCTAGACTTTTGATCAAATGCTGCTTATTGTTATTTAAAAAAAATATTAGCTGAGAATCTGAAATCCCCCCATAAGTTTACTTTATTTAATAGTAGAATGAAAATAGCAGGTCTCATTTTTCTGTGTCATTGATTGGTGACTAAAACTTGCAAAAACTTGATAAAAATATGCTTTTATACTGTAGTGAAGCTGTTGATGTGTAGTAAAAATATTTTTGGCTCGTGGTCCTAAACTGTTCTGCATTTTATCAATGTACAGACTTTTCCATGGGATATCTGATAACATTTATGAGAGCAACCCTGGTATTTTAGTATGTAAATCTTTAACAACATATATTAGCCTCCTATGTGAATATTGTTTTTTCACACCTGTTTTTTTATTAGTAAGGGTACAATCATGCTCATTTACTCCACTAACTATTTAATAACGTTAATATGTAACATGGTATCAATACATTGATTTATGTGCAGTTTATTAAAGGAAAACTATACCCCCAAATGAATACTTAAGCAACAGATAGTTTATATCAAATTGAATGACATATTAAAGAATCTTACCACACTGGAATATATATTTACATAAATATTGCCCTTTTACATCTCTTGCCTTGAACCACCATATCGTGACTCTATCTGTGCTGCCTCAGAGATCACCTGACCAGAAATACTTCAACACTAACTGTAACAGGAAGAAGTGAGGAAGCAAAAGGCAGAACTCTGTCTGTTAATTGGCTCATGTGACCTTACATGTGGTTTGTATGTGTGCACAGTGAATCTTACGATCTCAGGGGGCGGCCCTTATTTTTTAAAATGGCAATTTTCTATTTATGATTACCCAATGGCACATACTACTAGAAAAGTATATTATTATGATAATGATTCATTTACATGAAGCAGGGTTTTACACATGAGCTGTTTTACTCAGTATCTTTTAATAGAGACCTACATTGTTTGGGGGGTATAGTTTTCCTTTAAGAGTGTAGGGGTCAAGTGAAGATTTTTTTTACAATTATTATGATATGCTTTAGTATACAGTCACACACTCTATGGACAGTTTTATTAGGAAACAATTAACCTGCCTGTATGTTTTTGTAGTACAGGTATAGGAACCCATTATTCAGAAAGCTCCGAATTACAGAAGGCCGTCTCCCATAGACTCCATTTTATTCAACTAATACAATTTTTTTTTAAAATTATTTTATTTCTCTCTTTAGTAATAAAACAGTAGCTTGTACGTGATCTAAACTAAGATATAATTAATTCTTATTGGAAGCAAAACCAGCCTATTGGGTTTATTTAACGTTTACATGATTTTCTAGTAGACTTAAGGTATGAAGATCCAGATCACAAAAAGATCGTTATCCGGAAACCTCAGGTCCCAAGCATTATGGATAACAGATCCCATACCTGTATAGGAGGAAGCCCACAAGGGCTCGGAGAAGACATGCAAAGTCTTTGCAGTGCCTTGGCTGAAATAGTTCTAACCCTTGCCCCAACATGCTGCACTGAAAATACTAATAAGTCTGACATTGACTGCTATATTAAGTGACATTAGACATTTCATGCTGCATACTATTTTATCAAATCACAATAATATCATAAAAGCATGCTATGTAGGATCCCAAAGCGCTGCAAAAAAACAGAGGAGGAGGTCTTTGGAACTTTATACATGGATTCAAGTTTTTTACAAAAAAACTTGAAAGAAAGTTCAGGCAAGTTAACGCTCTAAAAGAAATCAACTGTACTTGCTATATTTTTTCTCTTGAAGATGTTTCGTTAGTCATCTGACTAGCTTTCTCAATTGAGAAAGAATTTAAATCTTAATTGAGAAAGTCAGTCAGATGACTAGCTAAACACCTTCAAGAGAAAAAATACAGCAAGTCCAGTTGATTTGACTTATTACTATAGATGTACTTGCTTCATTATTCTTCTAAGGTTTGGGTTAAAATGTTATGGTTGAAGACAAATAGTTAGAGCAGTTAATCTGCTTCTGATATATATCTTGGTTTTTGTTATTTTGGTTTGTGTTCTTAGTGTTGAAATGTCATTTTTAGGGATGCACCGAATCCAGGATTCGGTTCGGGATTCGGCCAGGATTCTGCCTTTTTCAGCAGGAGTCGGATTCAGCCTTTTGCCTGGCCGAATCCAATCCTAATTTGCAAATGCACTTGAGTTACTTGAGTCACAAAACAAGGAAGTAAAAAGTGCTTTCCCCTTCCCACCCCTAATTTTCATATGCAAATTCGCATTCGGTTCGGTATTCAGCCGAATCTTTCACATAGGATTCGGGGGTTCGGCCAAATCCAAAAAAGTGGATTCGGTGCATACCTAGGGGCAAATTTACTTAAGGTCGAATATCAAGGGTTAATTAACCTTCGATATTCGACTGTCGAAGTTAAATCCTTCGACTTCGAATATCGAAGTCGAAGGATTTAGCGCTATTAGTTTGATTCGAAGGATTTTAATCCATCGATCAAACGATTTTTGTTCGACCAAAAAAAAGCTAGCAAAGCCTATGGGGACCTTCCCCATAGGCTAACATTGACTTCGGTATCTTTTAGGTGGCGAACTAGGGGGGTCGAAGTTTTTTCTTAAAGAGAAAGTACTTCGACTATCGAATAGTAGAACGATTTTTAGTTCGATTCAAAGGTCAAAGTAGCCCATTCGATGGTGGAAGTAGCCAGAAAAACCATTCGAAATTCGAAGTTTTTTTCCTCTATTCCTTCACTCAAGCTAAATAAATGGGCCCCCTAGTCTTTTTGTCATTTTGTATATGTAGTTACATAAGAATAATATTATTTTGTAATACAAAGCAAGCTGGGGCAATATAATTGCTGAAACTGGACCAACGGCCTCCATGTGGACTGTTTTGACTTGTGTTAATGCAATGAGCACCTTTTTTTTAAACAGTGACTGAACTACAAAATACTTTCTCCTGCCCATCATTGGGTGGTTGTTGGTGTTGAAGATGAGCAGCTGGAATTGGAGACTCAGATACATATTGGGTGATTGTTTGCTTGGACAATATTTTTGTCTTCTCTAAAGACTTTGCTAATCACAAAACTGAAGTACCTTCAATTGAAGTAGCTTGTCTTAGAAATAATTTTCTTTATGCCAAGCTCAAGAAGTGTGTCAACGTTTGGCCTCTGCAAACTTTGGAATGCTTTAAATCTTTAAAGGTACTTTTGCCTCAGCATTCTGACCCTCATCCGCTTTTATGGAAGACACATTGGATATTTATGCAGGGGCTATTCCATCCCAGAGATAAGAACCTGATGCAAAGTTACATCCATGTATCTTCTTCTTAGAAGTGTTGTGCTCCTGCACAGAACTATGATATAGGAAATATAGAATTGCTCAATTGAGCCTTAGAAACGTGACAACATCGGAAAAGGGACAGCCCATCTTCTTGCACAGAACACCTATGGTGATAGGAAACATAAATCTTCTCCTCTGTACTCTGTGTTGGGGATAAGGTTTGGCTGTTTACTAAAAAGATTCATCTCAGATGATGGTTCCCAAATTTATTGAAAAAAATTGTGACGGCAAGTTCCATCCTTCCATTACTCAAAATCAAATTAGCTTTTCTTCTGGAAGGGACATTCCATCCTATGACCATTTTTACACACAGATTGGCCTATATTGAAATGCTCAAAAGACCTAGGCAGGCGTGGTGGGCACTATTCTTTGCATGATTCAATTACATTATCACTCTTTTGATATGCCCACCAGTCTGGCTGGTGCAGTATCCATGATGATGTGCCTGTCGGTCCAACTACTCTACAGTTGGGTGCAAAATTCAAAATGAAATGCTGAGGACCTGGGTCCAGTGCTGAGTACAGGTATTCCATTGTATGTTCCTGGGTGCATTGTTTGTTACTTTCCTTGATCTTTCCTGGCTCATGAATTTAAAAATGTATTAAATCCCAGTTGCGTAAAAACTTGTTCACATTACTTGTTTTGGTGTAGGCCTACCAGATACTCTAGCTGGCATATGCCCAGGATTACTGTGTGCATCTCTGGAGAGATAGGAGGGGTTCTCAAGACATTTTATTTTTAATGTTGATGATCTTGGGTAGAGCTGAGTTAATAAACCTTTTTTGGGCCTTACTTTAATTGAAACCTTAAAATGAAACCTTAAAGAGACCCAGAATTTATTGCTGTTCCTAGGACCGCCTCCAGGGCCCCATATACAGTTCTGACCCATAGGCTGCACATCCTTGATCTATAGATTAAAAATTATTTATGCAGCACATGTTGCTGCTACAGGTCACTACATCAAAACGGTACAAATTCCGACCCCTGCTAGTGGTTTCAATCTTAGGCAATGGTAAATTACACTAGAGTATTTACGCTGCAGTTAGCTTTTTAAATACTAGGGATGTACCGAATCCAGGATTCGGTTCAGGATTCGGCCTTTTTCAGCAGGATACGGATTCAGCCGAATCCTTCTGCCTGGCCGAACTGAATCCGAATCCTAATTTGCATATGGGGACATATCGCGTGACTTTTTGTCACAAAACAAGGACGTAAAATTTTTTACCCTTCCAATCCCTAATTTGCATATGCAAATTAGGGTTAGGTTCGGTATTCGGCCGAATCTTTCACAAAGGATTCGGGGGTTTGGCCAAATCCAAAATAGTGGATTCGGTGCATCCCTATTAAATACGGCACCACGAAAACTGAAATGCTTACATGTAACGAATAGTAAAAGGAACAAACATTGTGTTTACAACAGCTGTGTTCACTGGATATATGTTTGTTTCAATAAAAGGATTGTTAAAAAAAAAAAATACGGCACCACGAACCGCGGCGAAAATCCGCGTGTGTCCATAACCTAAGAAGGTGAAACATGAAATTTTACAGTTCAATATTATAAAAATCGCCACAAAAACAAAGCGATTAATCGCCAGGCGACCAAACGAAATAAGGAGGGGAACCCTATAGGGTCATAAATCGAAGAACAAATGCGTCGTCTATTGAAGGTATGAGCAATGTGTTGAATCTAACCTCTCTGGGGCATGTACTATGGTGGTGGCTGGAGTGCAAAGAGTTGAGAACCTGGCCCAAACTTGTATTTCCCCAAACCTTACCACCCCCACCTCTGAGCAAATTTTTGAAAGACCTTTGATAAAGCTTGTAGAGATCGAGAGAAACGCACGTCAGGTGTATACCTTGCTAGATTAAATAGGCAGGGCGACGGAACTCTCGTCTAGTGGGTCTTTAAACAATTCGCTATCTGGGGAAATACGAGTTTGGACCAGACTCTCAACTCCTTGCACTCCAGTGGTTGAAATGCATTCATTGCTAATTATGTAACTTTTAAAAATAATACACTCTTCCACTTTTTTTGCAATCCGATTTATTTTTATACTGTGGATTTGAAGGTGCACACAACGTTAGGGAGTGTTAAAGGAAAACTGTACCCCCCAAACAATGTAGGTCTCTATTAAAAGATACTGAGTAAAACAGCTCATATGTAAAACCCTGCTTCATGTAAATAAACCATTATCATAATAATATACTTTTTTAGTAGTATGTGCCATTGGGTAATCATTAATAGAAAATTGCCATTTTAAAAACTAAGGGCCGGGGGCATGGCCAGATTGAGTTAGAGGAAAGACGTACTTTTCTGCTGCTCCCACTATTATCCTGAAATTACCCTGCAATATTGTGCCCTTTTGGACTATAACTACATCTGACCTGCTGCCTGTACTACTCTGGTCATCGAGGGTGAGCTATGAGGCGAAGCGCTGCGATTAAGGCGTCTACAAGCACCTCCAAAGCGAAAGAGCTCAAAGACGCTACGCGTCTCCAAAATGGCGCCGACTCTATCAAGGAGACCCCGCAGTCTGCTGGTAAGGTGAGCGGCACTAAATCTACGCTTAGTGTTTCAGCGGCCAAGAAACTGGAGGCCTTCGCACATGACCCTGCTGTGGGTAAAGCAGACTGTCTGCCTACAGACCCGAGTGCGGCAGCTAGTCCCTCCTCTATGGCTTCCCCGCAAACGCCATCTGTACCCTGTGACGCAGAGCCGTCACTATCGGAGCTGATGCAATTTATGAGGCAAAACCATGAGGCTCTGGTGGATAAGATGGATGGACTCATATCTGACTTTGTGATTGTTAAACAAGACCTCTCTAAGTTGCGTGACCGCACCTCGAAAGCGGAACGTAGAATTGGGGAATTGGAGGATGCCACTGGCCCTTTGCAAACAACCATGGCGGGCGCAACAAAGCACATACAATTGTTGGAGGCCAAGACCGATGGTCTTGAAAATCGCCTGAGACTAAATAATATTCGTTTGGTGGGAGTACCTGAGGGAGCCGAGGGGACTACCCCAGAGACATTTGTTGAGCAATTCCTTCTCTCGCAATTTGGCGATAAAGTATTTTCGACTATGCTGTTGGTTGAACGAGCTCATAGGATACCGGCCAGACCATTGCCACCAGGAGCTGGGCATAGGCCGCTGATAGCACGCTTGCTGAATTACAGGGATCGAGACGCCGCACTGAGGGAGGCACGAACCAAGGAGCTACGTTTCCAAAATGCCACCATCTCCCTGTACCCGGATTTCTCAACGGAGGTGAGAAAACAGAGGGCCTAGTTTACCGATGTAAAGAGGAGACTACAGAAGATGAATCTCAGGTATGCCATGCTCTTTCCGGCTAAGCTGCGTGTTGTTCATATGGGAAAAGTGTCCTTCTTTGTGACCCCGCAACAAGTGTCAGAATGGCTTGATTCGATTCCTGATCTTCGCAGACACACTGGAGCTACATCTGGTCAGAGTGACTAGGAGCGACTTCTATCATTTTTCGCAATGTTGCGGATATTTTCCCTTTAGTGGTTTGTTGGACATATCACCACAGTATTTCCGTTTACAGGTTCGGACTTACTTTGGGGAGCGTCAAGGGCTCCACAACTATGGCACATGCTTCTGGGAGCGGTATGTTTAAAAGTATTGAACTGTTCATTTGACTTTACCTTTGCACTTCACTGCTGTTCACGTTTGAGCTATAGGCTCGGTCCTGGAATTTCCCCAGGCTATATAGAGTTTGATTAGTTAGGGATCCAGTTAAGCTGAACCCAAGTAGGGGATATGGGTTTAAAGCAGGGAGGGCAGAAGGGTAGCTTAGTTAGGTGGTATTGTTTTATGACACCTGTAAACGGTCCGAATGTGGGTTGACCAATTTTTTTCACAATATGCCAGATCTGACATGACAGGATTACTTGATCTCCTGAAATATTCGGTACTTGAATATCACTATGGCGAATAAGTTGCAATTTCTTAGCTGGAATGTGAGGGGATGGTGTCCAGGTGACTGATACTCAGGAAATTAATGACACATTTCGAACTTATTTCTCGGATGCCTATGCGTCCAAGGTAACATATTTGGAATCAGAACTCCACACTTATTTGGATGGGGTGTGCTTCCCCACTTTGTCGACTACAGATAGAGACCTTCTTGACAGTGCAATAACTGAACAGGAAATTGAAGATGCGATAGGTACATTCCCTTCTGGTAAGGCACCGGGTACTGATGGGATCCCCATAGAGGTATATAAGCAATATAAAGGAACTATGATTGCTAGACTGAAAGGTTGTTATGATCATGCTTTTTCTACCACCTCCTTGCCTCAATCCATGACGGAGGCCCTTATAGCACCAATTCCTAATAAAGGGAAGGACCCCACACAATGTGAATCTTATCGTCCGATATCTCTGTTAAACTGTGATATAAAAATATTGGCAAAAATGCTGGCCCTCAGACTTAATAAGGTTATTCTTACATTAGTACATGGGGACCAGACAGGGTTCATGCTGGGCAGGGCAACCACTATAAATATCTGAAGACTTTACACAAATTTACAAATGCCTCACGTGAATGCTGGAAAAAGAGTTGTCCTGTCTTTGGATGCTGCAAAGGCATTCGATTGGATTGAATGGGAATGTCTGTGGGAGACTGTTAATAGATTTGGCAGTTTATATCCTGGGTGCAATTGCTCTATAACAGCCCAAAAGCTAGGGTATGCACGAATAACCGAGTTTCAGAACCCTTCCTGCTTGAAAGGGGCACGAGGCAGGGCTGTCCGATGTCCCCGGGTCTGTTTGCCCTAGCTATAGAGGTGTTGGCTATTATAATTAGGACGGACGCGAACATTGTGGGCTGCAAGTATAATGGCACAGAAGAGAAAATTGCACTCTATGCTGATGATATGTTATTGTTTTTAGCCGACCCAGCAGATCACTGGTGCAGTTGTTGCATGTCATCAACACCTATGGCACTTTTTCTGGTTTGATGATTAATTGGGGTAAGTCCCACATATTTCCATTGGATGCATCAGCCCCTCATCACCAAATGCCCAATCAACCCTTGCAATGGGTAGACAGCTTTCAGTATTTAGGCATTCGCTTTGCGAAAAAACAAACCCACTACTTAAAAGATAACCTAGAACCGGTGCTTTGCAGAATTGGTAGTCAAATGAAGGCATGGAGATCCCTTCCTCACCGGGCAGGATAGCCATTTGTAAAATGATTTTCCTTCCCCAACTTTTGTACATATTCGCGAACTCCCCAATTTATATACCCAAAAAGATCTTTGACCGCCTGGATTCTGAGACTAAAGCTTTTATTTGGGCAGGCAAGCGTAGTAGGCTGGCATACACTGTACTACAACTCCCCACTATGGAGGGAGGCCTAGCTCTACCTGAGTGGTGGTCCTACTATCTGGCCTCGCAATTACAACATTTTTTGCCTTGGATCAGGGGGGATCTGACGGATGCTTCCTATAAAATATTACGCACTTGCTGGGGTAACGAGGCAGTACTTCTACTGATTTTTCTAGAAGCAGCAAACAATTTTGCCCTCCTGCTCCCAATCATTAAAACGCTCCTCAAAATATGGCAGGTGTCACATACACTTATACAGTACCAGGGGATTTCACCAAATACCTCTCTGTGGGAAAATGAGCGGCTTCCCCATCTGAACACTACCACATTACAGGAATACTGGCACTCGCAAGGTCTCCAAATAATAGATGATTTGTTTATTGAGGGAGTATTCAAATCCTTTCCGCAAATGCAGGCTGATTATGGGGTTACATCTAAGGCATGGTTGCAGTACTACCAGCTTAACCATGCGATCAAGGTGCAATGACCAGTCTTACCTGTTAAAATTGTTAAATCACCGGTTGAAAATATATTGGACTACCTGGTCACTATATGTAGAACTCATCCTTTGGCATGGATTTATTCCGTTCTACTTAAGAATAAGAAGCACACGCCCAGTAATGCTAGGACTAAATGGGAAAGTACTGTTCCTGATTTGGAGGATGAGGATTGGGAGGAGGCACTGGAAGCCCCTAGCTTAGTGTCATTTAATGTTAGGAGTAGATTCTCACAAATACTTATCTTACATCAGGCATACATGACCCCTACTCGTCTGTATAAAGCAAAATTAAGACCAGATGATTGCTGTCCGAAATGTCAATTGCCTGGTGCAAATTTTTTCATTTGCTGTGGACTTGTCCTACTGTAGCACTATTCTGGGTTCGTGTTTGTGAAATTCTCACCGAAATCACTGAGCTGCAGGTTACTGCCACACCTCGATTATGCTTGCTGGGAATAGTATCACATCTTACTAAGTCACATTCTATGCTTATTCTTTTACGGGAAACACTGTTTCTTGCCCGAAAATGTATTGCTCTAAAATGGCTTGCAGGGAAACCCCCTTATAGCAATGTGGAAAAATTTGGTACAGGAACATCTGACATTGGCTCAACTCGTGTACATGCAGAGGGAAAACCCAGGCAAATTTGGACTTGTATGGCAACCCTGGTTGGACTCTCCAATGTATAAGAATTGTAACCACTGAACCGGCTAAACTGTAACTTGTCCTTTGCAACCTTCTACTGCTTGAATTTGTAGTGTTGTGATTTCTGTGCTTGTCAGACTGTTGGGAGGCATTCTAATGCTTATTGATATTACCCACGACTGCTTGATATGTATTTTTTTGTTTTGCTTTTTTTTTTTTATTGCTTTTTATTTCTGTATTTGACATGTTTGTTGAAAACAAAAAAAATGATTTACAAAAAAAAAATAAAATAAGGGCCGCCCCCTGGGATCGTAAGATTCACTGTGCACACATACAAACCACATGTAAGGTCACATGAGCCAATTAACAGACAGAGTTCTGCCTTTTGCTTCCACACTTCTTCCTGTTACAGTTAGTGTTGTAGTATTTCTGGTCAGGTGATCTCTGAGGCAACACAGATAGAGTCACGAAATGGTGGTTCAAGGCAAGAGATGTAAAAGGGCAATATTTATGTAAATATATATTCCAGTTTGGTAAGAGTCTTTAATATGTCATTGATATAAACTATCTGTTGCTTAAAGGGATACTGTCATGGGAAAAAACATTTTTTTCAAAATTAATCAGTTAATAGTGCTGCTCCAGCAGAATTCTGCACTGAAAACCATTTCTCAAAAGAGCAAACAGATTTTTTTATATTCAATTTTGAAATCTGACATGGGGCTAGACATTTTGTCAATTTCCCAGCTGCCCCAAGTCATGTGACTTGTGCTCTGATAAACTTCAATCACTCTTTACTGCTGTACTGCAAGTTGGAGTGATATCAACCCCTCCCTTTCCCCCCTCCAGCAGCCAAACAAAAGAACAATGGGAAGATAACCAGATAGCAGCTCCCTAACACAAGATAACAGCTACCTGGTAGATCTGAGAACAGCGCTTAATAGTAAAAACCCATGTCCCACTGAGACACATTCAGTTACATTGAGAAGGAAAAACAGCAGCCTGCCAGAAAGCATTTCTCTCCTAAAGTGCAGGCACAAGTCACATGACATGGGGCAGCTGGGAAATTGACAAAATGTCTAGCCCCATGTCAGATTTCAAAATTGAATATAAAAAAATTTGTTTGCGCTTTTGAGAAATGGATTTCAGTGCAGAATTCTGCTGGAGCAGCACTATTAACTGATTTACTTTGAAAAAAATGTTTTTTCCCATGACAGTATCCCTTTAAGTATTCATTTTGGGGGTATAGTTTTCCTTTAAGGCAACAAGCAGGACTGTATTTAGGTCCAGTGCTGCCCTAGGCATTGGACCTAAATACAGTCCTGCTTGTTGCCTTAACGCTTCACTATTCAGGCAGATTAGAGGTATAGGCTTACCCTGTTCTGATGATCCTGTGGTTAGCCCTGCTGTTGTGGGATCTGATGTGCATCCCCATGCCCAGGCTACACAATTAAACAGTTAAAATAACGGGGTAATGTGTGGAGAGCAAAGACATCTAGAAAGTGCAGAATGGAAAGTAATTGTCTGCCCGCTTCTATGCATAAGGCATAGAGGAGGGGCAGACAATATTTGATTGACAGCTGAGATGTTTAAATGAGCTTACAACAGCTATGAATCCTTTGATAAAACATAGAAATTGGATTTCATGTTTAATTTGAAAAGGACTTTTATTATACAGATTTTTGTGTCTGGGTGACAGGTCCACTTTAAATAAAGGAATAATTGCACAGCAAGAAGTTGGGAAGTGCTTGCCTTTCCCGTGAATATTTTGCTTAAGTGTTGACGTGGCCGTACGTCTAAAGAACAGCACCACTGTATACAACAACACCTGAAGAGTGTAAGTAGTGCTCCCCATATATATCCCTTATCTGCTTCTACAGACCCCATCATTGTGATTACCTTTATCCATTCATTACAATGAGGCTGTAAAATCATGACCTAAACCTAAAAACATCATCTTGCTTGAATGCTGCATATACAGCCTATTTGACTGCTAAAGAATCTTGTATCTTGGTTTTAGGTGAAGTATTTGCAACTTATTTCATGTGAAAACTTCTAACTTGAATATATTTGTGCTGCATGTACAGTATTGTAAGGAGTTTGCAAGATTTGTGTTGTGTATAAGAAAAGGATCCCATTTTTTCCTCCCGGGATGCCCTGCATTTCATAGTGGATTTACTGCAAATATATTCCCAAATACATTTATTAATTTGTAAAAACTTGGTATAGCCTTTTCTCACCAGGGTAAGAGAGACTATCCTCCAGGACTATGGGGAATTTGTATACCTCATCCTGATTTGAGAAGAGCATTATACAATAGCCACTGAGTGGCTGGCAAAAGGAATCTTGTTTTAGTACTGCAGTGGGGTGTAATTCTCCCAGACATAGCTGATCAAATCAGATCCAATAGCTAGGGGGACAAGTTGTGTCACGTTTTCTATTTTTTGTTAAAGCATAAATGGGTCAAAGGATTTTGTAGCTGTTTCAATTACTTAGTCCTGCTTGTAAGTACTTAGAGGGGTGTACAAGCTCTTAATTTAATCAGCAACCTTCTGTGTGGTACTGTATCAAAGAGGTTAATGTTTTTTAATACCTTTAGATGAATACGAATCGGTCCTGGACCTTTCTTTACCTATAGTGTCTTTTGAATTTTCCCCTGTGTCACCCATGCATCAACAATTATATTCTTAGAATTGGGTCTATTAAAAAGCCTTTTTACTGTCAAAGTCTGCACATATAAAGTCCCTCATAGAGTTGCCCCTGACCAGGTTATGATCACTGTTGCCTAAATGCCCACCCACGATAATGTCAGTGCAGTGCACCAGATGGCAGGTGATAATAAAACATAGGGGCAAATTCACCCCCGGAAATTCACCAGTGACGGCTTCGCTCACATTCGCCAGGACAACGCTGATTCACTAAAATGCAAAGTTGCGTCCAGGGCGCGGAAAGATGGCGAAGTTTCGCTAACGTTAATTCGGCATGCAAAGCAAAGTTGAGCTAGCGTTGGCTAATTTGCATACGGCTGGAAGTTAAATTCTAATGGACGTATATGTTGCAGCAAATACATTACACTACACAAGTCCTGGAAACCTTAATAAAAGACAATAGAGTTGTTATATTGCCCTACACATGTGCCCACTGTATAGTTTATGTGCCATATCTAAGGAAATGTAGGGGGGAAGCCGGGTACCCTAAAAAAAAAAATGATGATCTTTTGCAGCCTATCACCCTGAAATGAAAAGTTGCCAGTGTTTTTTGGTACTAAATTTTTTTTTGAGGAACTCCTATCTACTCTATTGCACTTCGCCTGGTCTGAGGTGTCAGAGGCAAGTCTGGCGCAAGAGGTAACGTTCATTAAAATCCGCATCTTAGTGAATTTGCGTAGTTACATCCATTAGCAAGAGTGAAAATTCACCTGGCGTTAGAGTGCAAAGTAGCACTACAGTCTCTCCTTCACTAGCGAATTTACACCAGCACCCGTTAGCAAATCGGCGAAGTCCCGAAATGACGTCACGAATTTGCGCCAGTGTTAGTCACTTTGCCCTTTAGTACATTTGTCCCATAGGTGGAGAACAATGAGCATAAGCCTTCAAAAACCCAACTGCTTAATTTTTATATATAATTAAAAAAAAATTCTGAGATCATCATCATAATCTGGCAGTTACCAGCTGTGATTTTGATGGGACTTGGTGACATCATACAATGAGCCCTCACATCATAATTATAATTGCCACTATATCATAGATGAAATCATATTACACCCACAAACTTATAGGCTTCACCCCTTTCTGGTTTCTTGTAACAGGTTCATAACAAAAAAAAGAGTATTATGAGTTGAACTTAGGTTCAGCCACCCATAGAGATAACACCTTCTTAGGCATAAGTAACAGCACAGTTTCTCTATTGCCTATGGCAGACAAAATGCTTGTGCAATCTGCTGCTGATCCATGTGTGCAGTAACTTACATTAAAGGAGAAGGAAAGGTTAAAACTAAGTAAGGCTTATCAGAAAGGTCTGTACGAATACACTAGTAAACCCTTGGAACACCACATTTCTTTCCTTCTATTGTGTATAGATGGACTTCTGTATCAGACTTCCTGTTTTCATCTTAAACCTCCAGGGCTAGGGCTTGAGGATGCTCAGTTTGCTCCTCTCCCTCCTCCCTGTTGTAATCTGAGCTCAGAGCTATGAGCGAGCAGGGAGAGACTCATGCAGGAAGTGATGTCACAACAAGCTAATATGGCAGCTGCTATCCTAAACAAACTGAGACAGTGTCTAGAGCTGGTTACTCAGATATGGTAAAGCATTCTACAGAATAAATATAGTGTTCTAGCTTGCACTGTTGCAGCTAATCTATTGGCAATAAACTGCCTTGGTAGCTTTCTTTTTCCTTTAATGGCAGTGAGAGACTGATGACCAGAAAAAAACACAACCTGATACCACCCTATGGGGTAAATGTAATTAAATTTGCGAAGAGCAAAACTTTGCGAATTAAAAATTCACCAATGTAATATTCTTTGTTAGGCTTTTATTGCATTGTGGATCTTAATTGCACATTACGAAAAGCAATTTGGTCAGAAACTTTGAGAGGAAGTCGTTGAGGTCTTTAATCAGTCAAAAATGACGCAAACATTAACGCTAGCGGCAAAGGTGTTTGCGAATGCTTTTTGTGAAACGTATTACATTTCCCCATAAATGTGCATTAAATGTGCACAGTGACGGTTGTTATTGGACTGTATCAGCACTTTCTTCACTGGCGCCAGTTGAGAAAAAGCTTTGTGTTCCATTAGCCTTAGTCATGCCTAAACTGCCATTGTGCCTATGGGTGATAGAACACACGCTTGCTTCTCATCTCCCACAGGGCTCGCTTTTGGTATAATCCCATTAGCCTAAAACTGCAAGATAACAATGTCTTTATAGCTGGAAGGGGAAAGTGGGAAAACTATAAATAATAAATTCTTAATATTTCCATTAGAAATATCCATAGGAAAAATAAAATTGAAAGTTTAGCAGTAAAGGGACAGACACTCAATTGTGTGAAATTGGATATCACTTGTTGCATGGATTTCGATTTAAAAACAGTTGCACTCAGCAACTCTTTCCAATACTTTTTTGTCAGATCTCATGATGTTGTTGTCTGTGCAAACCCCTGCCAGACAAAATAACATCAGTTAGAAGTCACTATAATACCCCACTGTCCATGAGGCCTTATATACAGTTATCTTCAGAATAATAGCAGTACAACATAACTAACCTGATCAAGTCACTGTTTTTGGTAGAAATTTTAGTTCAATGGTGGGGGGGAGCACTCGTGAGCCGCTGGCCAAGATTGCACATCTTGATGTAGCTGCCGTCTTCAGAGCTACTAATCCCTTCATAGCACTGAGCAGAAGCACTCTACAATGGCACTATTGGGGTAAAACTGCAGTGGTTACCTACCTGCACTCTACATGGCACATATTCTGCAAGAGGGAGAAAAAAGAACTGCAATTAGACCAGCAAAGGACCACAAGGCGTGTCTTGTGCTTTCTTACTAGGCCGCAAACAACGTCATCGCCTCTAATTGAATCATAGGATTCTTGGCTTGGACCCGATTCCCAACTGAACCCAACAGCTACTCTGCAATGCACCTTGGGAGATGATGCAGCATTCCTCATTAATTCAAAACGCTGCTTCAACATAAACTGGCAACCACCACAGAGTATATATATATATATATATATATATATATATAAACCAAAATGCAATAAGGTCCGCACTCTCAGGACTTCTTAAAAGGAAAAAATTATTTATTGTAGAAGTTACAGACTGACGTTTCTGCCTGGTCCCAGGCCTTTCTCAAAGAGGCAAAAACGTCAGTCTGTAACTTCAACAATAAATCATTTTTTCCTTTTAAGAAGTCCTGAGAGTGCGGACCTTATTGCATTTTGGTTTGGATAAATACGTGGGACCAGTGGCGTAACTAGATATTACTGGGCCCCACAGCAAATTATTTTTCAGGCCCCCAAAATGTTTAGAGGTTGACTTGTTTCTCCAATATTTATTGAAATTGTATATGAATTAGGGCCTCATGGGGCCCCTATACCTCCTGGGCCCCCCTGCAGCCACAGGGTCTGCTTCCTCTATAGTTACGCCCCTGCGTGGGACCCAGGCATGTAAACCTTTTTGTTGAGAGTACTGACATGACACACATGCACAGGGTGTTTTAGATCTCCAATCGCAACCACAGGATACGCTGGACAAAATTGAAGATTCTGGAGCAATAACTTGGGTATACGCAGTATACCCTAAACGGTACCAGATCTACAAGAAATTTCACCCGGCGAAAAACATAAGTGTGACAGAATACACTGAGCCCTTTACGTACATCACAATACAAGGATCAGCTGGAGCATGATGGCCATTACGCAGTTTACCCTAAACGGTAAAAGATCTACAGGCTACAGTACAAGATATTTCACCCAGCTGAAAAACTTAAGTGTGACAGAAAACACAGAGCCCTTTACGTGCATTGCAATAGAAGGATTAGCTGGAGCATGATGGCCATTGATTCTAGATCTACACCGATTTAGCACTGATTACTCTACAAAAGCGCTAATCCCTAGCACCACTTACAAAGATACATTACAGCACCATCGAATAAGGTACAGATGGCTTTTCCCAGTGAAACTTGACTTTACGAATAACAGACAACAACATCAGCTGAACTTGCTACAAGCAGGCACAGAACTGTAAACTCACTTAGGCCGGACTGATAAATCATTGTTAGAGGCAGCACGATCATTGCAATCCTCCCCAAGGAGACAGGTTTCTCCCATTGGGGAGAAAGTTAAGGCCCCCCCGAGCAGAAAATCAACTACCTGAACTTGACCCTGACCGGTATGATCCATACTATAAAACATTCATGGGCACAGAACTGTAAACTCGCTTAGGCCTGACGGATAAAGCATCATAGAGCCAGCATGATCATTGCAATCTTCCCCAGGAGACAGGTTTCTCCCTTTTGCGTGAGAGTTAAGGCCTCCCCAAGCAAAAAATCAACTACCTGAACTTGACCCTGACAGGTATCCATACTATAAAACATTTACGAACCAGAGTAATAGGCCAGATTCTGGCCTCTAGGGTCTACTTACCATTTGTTAATGACTTCTGTATGTACAAACTATGTTTTTAACATTTACGAAGAGATGTTTGTATTAGGAGGCTTGTTCAATGTTTTATATACAATGCTACTCATTACTGCATTTTATATTTCCTTTCTCTGCCCCCCCCCCATGTGTGAGACCTTGATCTACCCTACAGTCATATGAAAAAGTTTGGGAAAAGTAGCAACTTTCTTTTAATATATAACATGCCTTATGGAAACAGTAGTATTTCAGCAGTGACAAAAAGCTTATTGGATTAACAAAAAATATGCATCATAACAAAATTAGACAGGTGCATAAATTTGGGCACCCCAACAGAGATATTATATCAATACTTAGTTGAGCCTCCTTTTGCAAATGCAACAGCCACTAGACACCTCCTATAGCCTTTGATGAGTGTCTGGATTCTGGATGGTGGTATTTTTGACCATTCGTCAATACAAAATCACTCCAGTTAAATTTGATGACTGCTGAGCATGGACAGCCTGCTTCAAATCATTCCATAGATTTTCTATGATATTCAAGTTGGGGGACTGTGACGGCCATTCCAGAATATCGTACTTCTCCCTCTGCGTAAATGCCTTTGTAGATTTCGAAGTGTGTTTAGGGTCATTGCCTTGTTGGAATATCCAACCCCTGCGTAACTTTGTGACTGATGCTTGAACATTATCCTGAAGAATCTGATAATATTGGGTTGAATTCATCCGACCCTCTACTTTAACAAGGGCCCCTGTCCCTGAAATAGCCACACAGCCGCACAGCATGATGGAACCTCCACCAAATTTGACAGTAGGTAGCAGGTGTTTTTCTTGGAATGCTGTGTTTTTCTTCCGCCAAGTGCTTTTTGTTATGACCAAATAACTACATTTTTGTCTCATCAGTCTAAAGCACTTTATTCCGAAATGCACCATCTGCAGCAAGGTTTTCTTGCAGATCTTTGGAGGTGATCTTTGGGTTGTCTGTAACCATTCTCACAATCCTCCTGTATTTCTCTTGGCCTGCCAGACCTGGGTTTTACAGCAGCTGTGCCTGTGGCCTTCTATTTCCTGATTACATTCCTTACAGTTGAAACTGACAGTTTAAACCTCTGAAATTGCTTTTTGTAGCCTTCCCCTAAAACATGATGCTGAACAATCTTTGTTTTTAGATATTTTGAGAGTTGCTTTGAGAATCCCATGCTGTCACTCTTCAGAGGAGAGTCAAGCAGAAGCACAACTTGCAATTGGCCACCTTAAATACCCTTTCTCACGATTGAAAACACCTCCCTATGAAGTTCAAGGCTCAACGAGCTAATCCAAACAATTTGGTGTTGCCAGTAATCAGTATTGAGCAGTTGCATGCATTCAAATTAACAAAATCAAAAGGTTACCCAAATTATTGCACAGCCAGTTTTTCCCATTTGATATAACTTCATACCACTGAATACTGCTTCACTAAAAATCTTTGTTCAGAAAACACCCCAGTACTCAGATGTTCCTTGGAAATAAAACTTTTCAGTATAGCGGATGCGAAGACACGAGGAGGCAGTTCGGGGACATTGTCGTCCAGAAGAAGAGGTGATAAGTCGCCAGGCGACGAAATCTCCCCAAATTTCCTCGTGTGAACTAACCCTAAAGGACAAGGAAGTGAAACTAAAGAACTAGGCTAGAAATGCTGTACATTATGTTGTGGGCTTCTGTACCAGCCCCAGGCAACCAAAAGCCCTTTAGCAGTAAAGATCTGTGTCTCTAAAATGCCCCAGTAGCTTCCCATCTTATTTTCTGCTGATTCACTGCACATGCTCTGTGCTGCTGTCACTTACTGAGCTTAGGGACCCACTCAAAATATAAAGTACACATAACTGTCACAGTATAAGGCTGATTAGTAATTAATATGAATAATTACTACATGGCAGCACAGAAACAAGTGCAACTAGCATCAGAATTTAATAATCAGGCCAACCTCATTTTGTGCTTGATAATTTACGACGACCCCTAAGCGTAGCTTCTCAACAGCTGCTCAGAGCCCACTGAGCATGTGAGTATCGCAGACACTTTCCAAGATGGTGACCCCATGTGACAAGTTTGAAGTCCTGGATCATTGCTGCTATTGAGAAGCTGAAACTTTAGGCTGATGCAATAAGTTAAGTATATAAAACATGGCGTTTTAAGTCCTATTCATTTTTAGGGTTTAGTTCTCCTTTAAAACACACTCACTTTAAACCAAAAACATGTTATCACAAGAACTTTAAAGACCACATCCATATTAATGATAGTAACACACCAAAAAACCAAATGGTTGGTCATAATAACACATGCCCTTAAATCCATATGCTGGATAATTGTAAAAGAACAAACTTACACTCGCACACCCTGGCCGTCAAGGAACAAACGAATCCCACGTGCTCGATGATAGAGGAATGCTTGAGAAAGGGGTCACGCCCCGAAACGTTGCATCCACAATAAACGAGCAAGGTTATACCTGCTAGTAATACCCATGCTGTGCCGGTGTGTTCTGTGTCTTGAATCCATATGCCTCATATTTCATGAACATATTTCTGTGGTTTTGGTTGTTATTTCAGTTTTGCTAATAAAGGTGAATTGCCCTTTAAGCTGTAAGTCTAACCTTTCCCAAGGGACCTCCTTATCTAAATTGTTAAATTTACTTACATCTCAAAATTGTTACAAAGTATCTTACTTGCACTTGGTGGCTGTTCTGGGCTTTTTGCAAAAGGCCAATTAAGTTAGAAACTTTGTTTCTTTTTCTAGCTGTTCAGAGCAGAGAAAGTCAGTACTTTCCAGTACAAACGCGAGACTGCGGATTGAGCTGTAAAAAGCTGGACTATCCTGCTAAATACAGGACAGTTGGGAGGTATGATACATGGAAAATCCATCACAAAATTAAACACTATAGGGACCCTATAATAACTATTTCCAAATGCTATTAAATCCCCAGAGCAACTCTCCACCAGGATTACCTCCCACAGTATGGCCCACGCAGGATGCATGGGCAGGCAGAGTGTGGCAGGCAGAGTAGGACACACACAGGCAGAATAGGGAAGACACAGGAAGTGTATGGCACACACAGGAAGAGTATGACACACAGGTAGAGTAGAAAGGCAGAGTATGACACACAGGCTGCGTAGGGCAGTCAGAGAAGGGCACACACAGTCAGAGTAGGTCACACACAGACAGAGTAGGGCACACACAGGCAGAGTATGGCACACAGGCAGAGTAGGGCACACATAGGCAGAGTAGGTAGGCAGAGTAGGGCAAACACAGGCTGAGTAGGTAGGCAGAGTAGGGCACACACATGCAGAGTAGGGCACATAGGCTGCGTAGGGCAGTCAGAGAAGGGCACACACACACAGTCAGAGTAGGGCACACACAGACAGAGTAGGGCACACACAGGCAGAGTAGGGAGGTAGAGTATGGCACACAGGCAGAGTAGGGTACACATAGGCAGAGTAGGGCACACATAGGCAGAGTAGGGCAAACACAGGCTGAGTAGGTAGGCAGAGTAGGGCACACACATGCAGAGTAGGGCACACACAGGCTGAGTAGGGCACACACAGGCTGAGTAGGGCAGTCAGAGTAGGGCACACATAGGCAGAGAAGAGAGGCAGAGTAGGGCACACAAGCAACATAGGGCAAGACAAGAAGAGAGGTGTGAACAGATGAACAATGCAGACACTCACATTGAGAGTCTTAAAGGTGTGAACAATTCAGGAGGATTACAGGTGTGAATAATGCAGGGTTTTACAACCTGAATCTGGGGTGCAAACAATGCAGGGGCCAGTTACACTAGTAGATATATTTTAATGTTTACACAGTAACCAGACTTTGATGTGGGGGGCCACACAATGGGCAGTCTCGATTTGGCCCGCTGGCTGCCAGTTGGACAGCACTTCCTTAAATCTACTAGAAAAACATTTAAACATTAAATAAACCCTGAAGGTTAGATTTGCTTTGGATTAAGTACAAGGTACTGTTTTATAATTTGAGAGAAAGGGAAATAATTTTAAAAATTTGGATCAAATGGATTCTATGGGAGACAAACGTTTTGTAATTTGGAGCTTTCTGGATAACGGGTTTCTGGATAACGGATCCCAAACCTGTATTGTGATTTTTAATGTTTTTAAGTATATTATCACTTATTACCCTGTTTCAAAAGCTTTCCTACTACTAATGTCAAACTAGCAAGCCTATCGTTTTCAGAGTGTGAACAGGATCTTTTATTGAATAGAGGCCCCTACACCAATACATCAATATCACCTAGATAATAATAAGAACACTAAGGGGCCGATTCATTAAATTCGGGTGAAGGGTTAGAATAAAAAAAACTTCGAATTTCGAAGTTTTTTTGGGCTACTTCGACCATCGAATGGGCTACTTCGACCTTCGAATTCGACCTTCGACTTCGAATCGAACGATTCGAACTAAAAATCGCTCGACTATTCGACCATTCGATAGTCGAAGTACTTTCCCTTTAAAAGAAACTTCGACCCCCTACTTCGGCAGATAAAACCTACCGAAGTCAATGTTAGCCTATGGGGAAGGTCCCCATAGGCTTGCTAAGCTTTTTTTGATCGAAGGATTTTCCTTCGATCGTTGGATTAAAATCCTTCGAATCGTTCGATTCGAAGGATTTAATCGTTCGATCGAACGAAAAATCCTTCGATCAGTCGATCGAACGTTTAGCGCTAAATCCTTCGACTTCGATATTCGAAGTCGAAGGATTTCAATTCGAGGGTCGAATTTCGAAGTATTTTTAACTTCGAAATTCGACCCTTAGTGAATCTGCCCCTAAAAGCTATGTTTTTTGGTTCTCTAGAGCCCTGTGTCTTAACCTTGTATGACCAGATATTTTTGCACTACAACTTCCAGCACTATTCAACCTCAAATATAACTGCAAATTATACTGAATTAGTCCAAAACCACTTGGGGACCCAGGCACTAGATGGAAGTTCAGAATTGGGTGAACTCCACCCCTCATCTCCTGTTTATGAATTCAAAAGTATCTTCCAAACCGATATCCTAGGCAGATCCTGTCATTGTAGTCTTTATAGTTGATTACAAGGAATTTTTGCAAAGGCTAATACAGTCATATGAAAAAGTTTGGGAACTCCTCTTAATTCTTTGGAGTTTTGTTTATCATTGGCTATGCTTTCAAAGTAGCAACTTTCATTTAATATATAACATGCCTTATGGAAGCAGTGACATAAAGTTTATTGGATTAACAGAAAATATGCATCATAACAAAATTAGACAGGTGCATAAATATGGGCACCCCAACAGAGATATTACATCAATACTTAGTTGAGCCTCCTTTTGCAAATGTAACAGCCTCTAGACACCTCCCATAGCCTTTGATGACTGTCTGGATTCTGGTTGGCGATACAAAATCTCTCCAGTTCATTTAAATTTGATGACTGCCAAGCATGGACAGCCTGCTTCAAATCATCCCAAAGATTCTTTCTCATCACCCTGCCATACAGATGTTGTTTGTGCTCTTTATGCTGAATTGTACAACGATGTACAGCAAGATGTTCTTGCAGGTCTTTGGAGGTGATCTTTGGGTTGTCTGTAACCATTCTAACAATCTTCCATATATTCCACTCCTGTATTTTTCTTGGCCTGCCAGACCTGAGTTTTACAGCAACTGTGCCTGTGGCATTATATTTCCAGATTACATTCCTTACAGTTGAAACTGACAGTTTAAACCTCTGAGTTAGCTTTTGTAGCCTATGATACTGAACAATCTTAGTTTTTAGATCTTTTGAGAGTTGCTTTAAGGATCCCAAGCTGTCACTCTTCAGAGGAGAGTCAAGCAGAAGCACAACTTGCAATTGGCCACCTTAAATACCTTTTATCGTGATTGGACACACCTGCCTATGAAGTTCAAGGCTTAACAAGCTAATCCAACCAATTTGGTGTTGCCAAATGCATTTAAATTAACAAAATAACTAGGGTACCCATAGTTTTGCACAGCCAGTTTTTCCTATTTGATTTAATTTCATACAACTGGACACTAAAAATCTTTGTTCAGAAAACACCCCAGTACCTCAGATGTTCCTGGGAAATGATAGACATACCAGTGTTATCTTTTTGTTGAAAGTGGAGTAAATTATTATGCAGGCTGAGAGGGGTTCCCAGACTTTTTCATATGATTGTATATCTGCAAGCTAGGACCAAAATATATTCTGTTTTTATTTTCAGAGCTGTTAATCCAGTTACAGATTTTCTACATTTGCCCATTAACATGCACAACACAGGTATGTTTCATATCTCTCTACTGAACCTGCTGTCTTTCAAGTGTTTTTCTGCATTTTAGTCTCCTTACTATCTTCTTTTTCTTACAGTCAAGAGACTAAAGAGCTCAAACTTGTCTATGACTCCCCCAAGTACATTTCACATTCATTGGAATACATACCTTATGTTTCTTGTCTTAGCTTACCATTTAGCATTGTATTTATATTTTATTTAACGGCCCTTACTGGAAGTCTACAAGCTAACGTTAATTAGAATATATTGACAACATACAGGGACCTCAAGTTTGGGACAATGCATTCGGTTCACTAGGGACCTAATTAATTATTACGTTTGTGAAGCCTTTAAAATGTTCTATATTTTTATATGAATGTGACTTAAAACATCTGATTTTCACAAGTCTTAAATGTACATAAAAAACCTAGTTAAACAAACAAAACAAAAATTGCTCATGTGAGAAAATTTTAAAAGGTTCACAAACTTTTAAGCACCACTGTATATATTAACCTTCTGTTGAAGCTGATATGGAGTTGTGAGTTTGGATAATTTTGTATTCAGCTCCCAGACAGGGTTGATGTAAGGGAACTTAAAGGGAATCTGTCATGATTTGTATGATGTAGTTTTTATTTCTAAATTACACTGTTTACACTGCAAATTATTCACTCTACAATATAACATTTCATTCCTGAACCAGCAATTTTTTTTAGTTGCAATTTTGGTGTGAAGGCAGCTATCTTAGGTAATTTTACCTGGTCATGTGCTTTATGAAAGAACTTTAGGATGGAACTGCTTTCTGGCAGGCTGCTGTTTCTCCTACTCAATGTAACTGAATGTGTGGCAGTGGGACCTGGATTTTTCTATTGAGGGCTGTTCTTAAATCTACCAAGCAGCTGTTATCTTGTGTTAGGGAGCTGTTATCTGGTTACCTTCCCATTGTTCTTCTGTTAGGCTGCTGGAGGGGGGGGGAGGGAGTAAAGAGTGACTGAAGTTTATAAGAGCACAAGTCACATGACTGGGGGCAGCTGGGAAACTGACAATATGTCTAGCCCCATGGCAGATTTCAAAATTAAATATAAAAAAATATCTTTGCTGTTTTGAAAAAAGGATTTCAGTGCAGAATTCTGCTGGAGCAGCACTATTAACTGATGCATTTTTTCATCCATTTAAAGGAAAACTATACCCCCAAACAATGTAGGTCTCTATTAAAAGATACTGAGTAAAACAGCTCATGTGTAAAACCCTGCTTCATGTAAATGAACCATTATCATAATAATATACTTTTTTAGTAGTATGTGCCATTGGGTAATCATAAATAGAAAATTGCCATTTTAAAAAATAAGGGCCGCCCCCTGAGATCGTAAGATTCACTGTGCACACATACAAACCACATGTAAGGTCACATGAGCCAATTAACAGACAGAGTTCTGCCTTTTGCTTCCTCACTTCTTCCTGTTACAGTTAGTGTTGTAGTATTTCTGGTCAGGTGATCTCTGAGGCAACACAGATACAGTCACGAAATGGTGGTTCAAGGCAAGAGATGTAAAAGGGCAATATTTATGTAAATATATATTCCAGTTTGGTAAGATTCTTTAATATGTCATTCAATTTGATATAAACTATCTGTTGCTTAAGTATTCATTTTGGGGGTATAGTTTTCCTTTAAGGGAAGCACAGAATGTTTACAGCACCTATCAAAAGCATATTTTAAAAAATATCTTAGATCCTACAAACTGAAGTAGTGCTTTAAAAAGGGACAGAGCAAAGCAATGAATTGCACATATTTTTACCACTGAAATAATTAATTTCATAATCTAAAGAAGGGGTGGGGGTTGTAAGGGCAGTTTTAAGTTGTGGTCTTGATGCTTCTAATTATGCCATAGATGGAATAGTATCTGAACCACTTCTGTCTCTATATTTACCTTGCTTATATTTGCTGTTTGATCAATTACTATGCCTGTGCTCATACACCCTTGGTCAGACTAATAAGGTGCTGCTAACTTCCCTTGTTTCATGTGCATCTGTATATGTTATTTATATAGTGCTGTTTGTATCCACATCATAAATTTCATGCAACTGACAGGGAAACAACAATGCATTAAATAAATCCTATATAAAAGAAAGAAATCTATGATTCTTGAAAGATGAGGGGGCACATTTACTAAGGGTCGAATATCGAGGGTTAATTAACCCTCGAAGTAAAATTCTTCGACTCCGAATATCGAAGTTGAAGGATTTACCGCAAATACTTTGATCGAACGATCGAAGGAAAAATCGTTCGATCAAACGATAAAATCCTTCGAATCGAACGGATCGAAAGGATTTTCCTTCGATCAGAAAAAGCTTAGAAAACTTATGGAGAAGGTCCCCATAGGCTAACATTGTAGCTCGGTAGGTTTAAAGTGGCGAAGTAGGTAGTCAAATTTTTTTTTAAAGAGACAGTACTTCGACTATCGAATAGTCAACGATTTTTACTTTGAATCTGTCGTAGTCGAAGGTCGAAGTAGCCTATTCAATGGTCGAAAAAAAAAAACATTGAAATTCAAAGTTTTTTTACTTCGAATCCTTCACTCGAGCTTAATAAATGTGCCCGTAAGTGTTAAGTGACACATGAGGCCTCTGCTCCAAAGAGCTTGCAATCTAAGAATGGTGCAATTGGAGTTCTTGACAGCGAGTGCAACATTGTTCCAGAAGTCATGCTCACTATGTAAATTAAGCTGCAGTGATTTCGTAGTAAGGGTTTCCAAGTATTTTGTGTATATGTCAGGCATTGTAGAGCTATTTGTCTTTTATTTTTCATTTTTTTCATCGGTCTCCCTGCTCTTATGTCACTTACTATGCACTTAATAAGAAGTAGTGCTATATGTACACTAAACATTGTGTAGGTATGCTTTGTACAGGTATGGGATCTGTTACCTGGAAACTCGTTATTCAGAAAGTTCTGAATTATTGAAAGGCTATCTCCTGTTGACTCCATTATAATCAAATAGTCCAAATTTTAGAAAATTCCTTTGGTTTTCTCTGTAATATTAAAACAGTACCTTGTACTTGATCCAGTTAAGATATACTGTAGCAAAATGAGTTTATTTAATGTTTACATGATTTTCTAGTAGACTTCAGGTATGAAGATCCAAGTAACGGAAAGATCCGATATTTGGAAAACCGCAGGGCCAGAGAACTCTAGATAACAGCCTATATACTTATAACTTGTTAATTTTGTCATGTGTCAGTTACCATTTATATAATTATGTGCGGTGTATTGCACAGTATCTTGGTATGTCCATTATTTTTTGCAACATTTTTCATTTACAATGTGCCTCTATCTGTGCATAGTTATGTATATGTATATATGCATTATTTAGAGCTGTTTCCTACTGTATGCTTTGTGTTCATTGTTTTACTGTGTATATTGTGCATTATTCTGAGTGTCAGTCTCATGTACTGTTTACTATATGTTAATATGCGATGCAATATTCTTGCCAATGTTTAATTGCTAAGGCCACTGTAGGATTCACATCTCAGTATGTGTTTATTAATCTGTGTGTGACTCTACTTCCCTCTCTATAACATGCACTTGTGTCATTGTATCATGTACTGTTTTGTGTCATTCTTTCATGAACTGTGTGTGTGTGTATGTGTATGCTGCAGGAAGCATCAGGCCCATACATGGCAGTAAGTGTGTGTGTGTCATTGTGTGTCTGTGTGTGGTTGGTTGTGTGTCAGCACTGCTGGTTGCTAGGTAACTGTCGCTGCTTTAATTCCTATATTTAGGGGTTTTCAGAATAAGGTTGAAGTTTTTATCACACGGCGGTCTCTTACAATGCAGAATGAGAGCTCTCTCAGGGTGACAAGGGTGAGACGCCCCTGTATGTCTCTGCTGTCTCTGTAACTCCTAGTATGTCTCAAAATTCCGTACTGTCTATCTATCAAATATAGATGTCTTGATTTGAAACCCACTCACCTTCACTTGTATTTCACCCAATTCTTGCATCCCCCTTTTTTTCCTCCCCTTCTATAACTCGTTATCTCTCTCTCTCTCTCTCTCTCTCTCTCTCTCTCTCTCTCTCTGTCTCTCATCTTTCTCGCTCTCTCTCTCTGCCTCTCCCATCCATCCTCCTTCCTTTAGGTTTTTGCTTGCTCTTATTTCAAGATTACCCTCTCCTTTACCTTTTCTACTAATACCTCCTCCTTTCTCCCTTCCTCTCCTGTTTGCTTTTCTCTCTCTCTCTCGCTCTCGTACTGTTCCTATCCTATCTATTTCTCCTGTCTTCCCTAACTTACAAATTGCCCCCTTCCTACCCCCTGTCTTATTCTGTCATTCCTGCCTCTTACCAATTTTTTTCCCTTTTCTCTGCTGAGTCCTCCTCATGCCTTTTTACACTCCATATAGGCAGGCAAATAAACATGTACACAATTATTATATGTAATTCTTTCTTTAAAATATGCAGTGGTTCCGTGTATGTAGGATTACATACATATACATGTGTCTATGTTCATATTATATTGATTTTTATAAATATTGATGATTAATAGCTATTGATATTGTACAGTTTCTTACCCATGTAGTAAGTAGAATAACAAATATTAAGAATAAAAACAGATTCATATATACCATTTGTATTTTATGTAATTTTTTCAGTAGTGCAGATACCATTTTGTATGCATGCTTATGTTTGTGTGTGTTAATATATGTGTGTCTTTATATAATGTATTGTGATATATTTCCATACACACAGGTTTATCAAACTATACCTATATTACATATTTTGCAATCTGTGATGAGGTTATGTGAGCATACATTAGGTTTTAGTGTAGTGTATTTTAGTGTTGCTTATTTAAGTAGTATAAAAATAAAATAGGATTAAAGCGCCATGTGCCCATGTAATTTTCTTTCTCACATATAACCACTACAATAATAGAGAACAACAATCTGTGGTCAGTGCGCTATTTTGATTTTTTTCACTGCTAATTAAAAAAGGATTGGAGACTGTCGCTTCTTTCTACATTTTGCTTCTTCTGCTGTTTTTAATGCTATTCTATAATATCTACACTTTATCAGATTTCTGTTGTATCATTATGTGCCCCTGCACACTTATTTATTCATTTACATTTATTATCAAGCTGCTTAGAATTATATCATCTTGTGTTTCTGAATCTTCTTTTGTGCTACAAAATTGTATGCTGCTTCTTTATAACCATACTGTTGCCATTGATATTTAATGTTACTAGCTGCTGATAAGCCATTGCAAGTCTCTCATTAGCTGCAGCAAGTGGCAGTTTGTGCCGCCACCCCCTCAATTTATTGTGTAACCCTAATGGTATGAGAACTGGCCAGCCAATACCATGGTAATAGGGCTACAAACAAATGGTTGTGCAATACTAATAGTGTTATGTAGTATGTCAGAAGTGTGTGGTCTTACTGTAGCTCTGAAAATGCATTGGCCGATAATTATTTCAATTCATTACTTCACAGCTTTGGAGACATATTTACTTACTAAAGGAGTGCTTTTGCTCTTACTAATGCATAACTATCTATTGCACATACTCCCAAGTGGGAAAATGTTAAAGGAGAACTATTGCGAAAATGAAAATTTAATATAAGCTTCAGCATACTGAAATAATAAACTTTGTAAATACAATTAATTAAAAATTCTGTACCATTTCTCAAATAATCAAGTTTATGTTCACTATTCCTCTCAGTATCTGTTTCTCTTCATTCTGTCTTCATGCGGGAGTTGGGTGTCAGATACTCATTGACAGTTACATCCAACATATCTCATAGGGGGGCTCCAGGGCCAGAACTAGGGGTAGGCAGAGTAGGCACGTGCATAGGGAGCAAAGCTGGGGGGGTGCCAGGCACGTACCTGCTCTGACGCCTACCCCATTGTCCGGTCCCATCTCTCCCCATATTTTTTGGTAATACTGCGCTTCTGCGCATGTGCGCTCGAGCGCACTTTGGCGCATGCGCGCTCGAGCACACACTCAGCCGGCGCCGTGCCCAGCCAGGTTGCCTAGGGTGCCTGGCTGGGTTGGCCCGGCTCTGGGGGGCTCCATTTCCTAGCAGATGAATTGGAGCTCACTCAAAGAACTGATTCCAGTACAAACAAAATCTAACAAAATAACTGCCTTTTGCACAAATTCTGCATGTAGAGAGACATGATGTCTGGTTGTTTTTATAGAGTGAGCTCTAATACATCTTCTATGCAAAATGAGCCCCCCTTTAAGATATATTGAATCTAACTGTCAATGAAGATCTGTCACCCAACTCCTGAATGAAGACAGAATGAAGAGAAACAGATAATGAGAGAGGGATAGCGAGAATAAACTTGATTAATTCAGAAATTATGCAGAATATTGATTGTTATTTCAGTATTATTTTCATTTTCGCGATAGTTCCCCTTTAAGTGCCTTTAGGTATGACACACAAATGATGCTCTATATTATATCAGGGCAGATGCTAACTACTGCACTCCCTTGTGCCCAAGCAAGCTACATCTTGCAACTAGTGTAACCAGGAAATTGGTGCTGGATAGATGAACATAAGTAGGCACAGGTGCTCTATGTAGCTAGCATTGTGTCCACATTCTTAAATGAACCCTAAAAATATTATTATTATGTTCTTTTCATGTTTGATTAAATGGCTGTCAGAGTAATTTTGTACTTTTAGCTGATCAGGTTTTGCTAATTAATACATACAAAATACATTCATTTTATCTTAATTATAATAATATTTAATTATTTCCTTAATCACAATAAATGTAGGGTCATTCCATGTGTTGTTAATGTTAGCTAATTATCTCTTGTACAGATCTAATACAACGCCTATACTGTATATATAGAAGTCTCAAGTTTAATACACACCTGATGTTGCCTCTGATGTCCACTGGGTGTCACTATCTAGCTTGCGTGTCTCTAATATACGCCTGACCTGTACAATATACTACAGAATCACACACACTAGATTGAGGTATACCAATCAGTTATTAACATGATATGGCATACATTATTTTGTTCAAATGCAGGTCTGATCAACTGTGGAGTTGATCCAGACTGCTTTGAAATTATTTATCTATCACCTTATTTCATGCAGATTATTTGACATCTCAAATTTTCATGGAAATCCATAATATCAGGGGTTAACACAGAAAAGCTTCATACAGAAGTTTTGTCTCTGTTTTGGCTGAATTTTATACATGTTTAACACTATTTTTGTTACTCAGTTATTGCTTTCCCCATCCCTATTTGTCACTGGTCTGCCCCAGATATCATTATTCCACCCTCATGTCCAGTTTTTGCCGAGGTAAAATATATATATTTATATATAAACATATTTATTTATGTATGTATTATAAATATGTTAATTTCTGGAAAATTAAGATGCTTAGTTTATATGTAATGTAGCCTGTATAATATATAGTCATTCAGTCATTATGTCCCTGTTGGACTGGCGGTAGCTGTGGAAGCTTTATAGTAAGTAATTACATACGTTTAAAGATGAAAGTGTTTTTAAGTAATGAATAAATAATGTAGTGTTGCCCTGCACTGGTAAAACTGGGATGTTTGCTACAGAAAGACTATTATAGTTTATATAAACAAACTGCTGTGTAGTCATGGGGGCAGCCATTGAAGCACAATAAAAATAGTAGATAACAGATAAGCAATGTAGAATTGCATTACTACAGAACGTATCTGTTATGAGTTTTGTAACCTGTGCCTATTCTCCCTTTTTAGCTTTGAATGGCTGCTCCCACAGCTACTGAGCAACTTGTTTGTATATACTTTAGTAGAGCTGCTGAAGCAAACAAACCAGTTTTACCAGTGCAGGCCAACAGTGCATTATATTTAATTTAATTTAATACACTTTAATTTGTTGGTGTTACTGTTCCTTTAAGCATGTGTAAGGATTTACAGTATGGTAACTTGCAGGATTTGCCTAGCACAATTCAGCTAATTCTAAAAGATGTTGATGGCTGTGTAATGTATAATCTAAACTGAAATGAAATTTGCAGTAGCATGCAGCTATTTTATTACTACATACAGTTTACAGTGCATTCTAGTGGCTAATTGTAGTTTATGGGTAGAAGTATGTTTAATACTTATGGTAAATATGGTAAACAGTATAAACATTGCTTAAGAATTTATTTTATAATGAGAATTTTTGAGCATTACCATGTTGCCATAGAACATCTTGTTACCAGCTAGGATTATAAAATTCATAAAAGAGTTCCCCTGATGCTGCTGAGGATAATCTCTAAATGTTGATGGTGATGGTTTGTCAACAATTCACATGCAGTTTTAGTGATTGTAATCATGGCCGTTTGATAATGATTATGGCAAATGCACAATAATAATGATGGATATAACGGTTTAAACATTTTAAAACTGTAGATCACATGATAATGTAGCAATCAAGGTTCAATGATGGTGCTCAGAAACCATAATTATGTGGTTAGTAAAGCTTCCTCGTCTGCCTACTTAATAATTTCACAAGAGTAAGTGGTAATGGCTGAAGAATGCAGTGCAATGTAATAATATTTATACGTATATATATATATATCTATATATCTATACATACATTTTTTTTTAAATGGCGGGAGGTCACACCCGTGAAGCTGGACATTAGAAGGGACAGAGCTAAACATGGCTTGGCTTATTTTGGCTGGCAGATACAGGGAGTATAACATATTTTGTGCTGGGGTGAATTTTTATTTTTATGTAGTAGCCTTGGGCATTTTCTATGAATAACTTTTGCTATTAAAATAATACTGTATAATTATATAAAGATCTAGAAGATCTAGTGGTTTTAAATATATATATCAAAGTTAATTTAAACTGTGGGCAAAGATCTTTTCAACAATAGTGATTGTCTGTCCTGGTACTGTACAGATGTTAAAACTTGCCATTTAAAATAAAAATACTGTTTATTGTGCAATTACTTTGATAAGTGTGAATTTTAAACTAATCCAGTGATCAAGAAAATATAGATAAACTGCAATTTCATTATCAGCGTGCAGATATTTTAGCCATGTGTGGATACGGTAAAATGAAGGACGATGGTGCTTTTGGATACCTTTAAGATAGTTTACCATGCAATAGAAGGTACAGCATTTGCCCTGGTGTAGTAGCTCATAGCAACCAATCTGCTGATTGTTTTTAAAGCAGTAAAGCCTACCAACTAATTGGTTGCTATAGATGCAAAGACCTAAAACAAATTTTGCACATTTGACTGCCATCTGTACAGGGCTGGAGCTTTCCAGTGGCAAAACTATAGAGGGGACAGACCTGTGGGAACAGGGGCCTGTGTGGGGGGACACAGGTGTCCTGAGAATTGCAGGTTGGTAACAGACAGATGATGGTTGTAAAACCAAACTTCAGAATAATAGTAGTCTGACAACCTGATCAATAACTGTTTTTGGTAGAAATTATATTTCTAAACGGCAAATAATTTACTAGTAGGTGTAGTAGAGTAAAATAAAGCAACAGTCATGTCATGTATGCTGCTGGTTCTGTGTAAGTGAATCATTTATTGAGACTTGTTCCTAATAATAGCAGTGGAGTTCAATTAGTGAGGTTATTCCTTATGTGAAAAAAACAGGTGTCAAGTACGGCCCGAATTTAATGTAGAAAGGCAGCAAATGTTGTGCATGTTGGTTATAGTGCATTTCTCTCTGAAAATCAGAAAAGTAAAATAGGTAATTGCAGACATTGTTCAGAACAGTGTACTTTGATTAAAAAAATGATCGGGGAGGGGAAAACATAAAAAGAAATGCAGAAAATTATAGGCTGACCAGCTAAAATGATCTTAAATGTTTTAAAATGAACATATCTGTATACAGGAGGTTACATATAGTAATAACATACAGTTATGTAATAACATATAGTTATGTTATAATAATGTTTGTATTATTATAAAGCTTAAGAAATAATAGATTGCTTTATTAGGTAGATAACTATGAAACTTTACAGTTACAGCTATAATTATGATGTAATGGACAATTGTATTTAAATGCCTGTGTTGCTTATTTAATTACTGATTCAGACCTGTTGTGTTTTGTCACAGCAGAAAAAAGTTGCCCTTGAATATAAGACTGGGTATGGTTGGCCAACAAGCACTAAATTAAATGGTGTTAAGGGTAGGTTATTTGAGTATTACCTAAGGGATTGGAATTAGGAATATTAACATGATTTCTTCAAAGTCCTGGGCTGTCTACGCAAGCTGTTTGGTAAGATGAGATTTGGATTTTACCATGCAAAAACTTACTGAAAAACAGCATTGCTTTTCTTGAAATCTGAGGCTGCTCTTTCAAGAGCTCTTTACTTACCCCTCGTTGCAGATTCAGCACATCGGAGTTCACAGGCGCCATCTTCTTTTCTTCAGTAATCTTCGGGTCTTCTTCCGGTGCTTCTGCAATTTCCGTCTCTTCCGTCGCAAGTGCAGTTGTCAAAAACCGGAAGACTGCTCCAACTATGCATGCGCTGATACAGCACTTACTTCACGAAGATTACCGAAGAGAAGAAGATGGAGCCTGTGAACTCCGATGCGCTGAATCTACAACGATGGGTAAGTTAAGCGTTAGGGGCATTTACCAAGGGTAACACCTAGGCTGGGGGGGGGGGGGAGCAGGGAGGGGGGTCTATGTAGGGTAGGGGGGTAGGGAATTTTAATATAAAAGGTTTGGTTCTCCTTTAAGGAAATTGGCTGACGGCCCAATATAACTGTTGCCAAGCTACAACCACTGAGAGAATCAGCAGAAACACATGCTTTTCAACATAGCAGGTAGAGCTTCCTAAAGCTAAGCTAGCACTTGACAATGCTGAAGTAGTCATTATCTATTCCAGCAATAGAATTAAAGTGCAGTGGTGCAATTTATTGTATTACGTCTCGGAAACATATTATTGATAGGGATGCACCGAATCCAGGATTTGGTTCGGGATTCGTCCAAGATTCGGCCTTTTTCAGCAGGATTCGGATTCGGCCGAATCCTTCTGCCCGGCCGAACCGAATCCGAATCCTAATTTGCATATGCACATTAGGGATGGGGAGGGAAATCACGTGACTTTTCATCACAAAACAAGGAAGTACATTTTTCCCCCTTCCCACCCCTAATTTGCATAAAAGGATTCGGGGGTTTGGCCGAATCCAAAATAGTGGATTTGGTGCATCACTAATTATTGATGATGTCCAGAGAACTCACTCTCCACCACCACTCCTCTCCCCCCCTCTTCCAGCTATCCTCATTCTCATAAATTTTGGCAAGTTTTTGGGATCTTTAATACCCACAAAAAAGTTAGTTTAGTTATTTTACTGCATCTTTTACATTTGGAAAGGGTGCATAAATACAACAGCTAACTGCATCTTTTTACACAGGGAAAGCTTTCATACAAATGGTGTATGCTTCTGGGCACCTACAAAAGGTTTAATGTTTTTTTGTAGTGGATATTTATACTTTTCACCATAAAATTACACTAGTGTAAATTTTAAATTGATTTCAGTTTTTCCTGTAAGTATGTACACACGGGAGGAGGCATCAAAGCTGAATACAGTAAAAATTTGACTTGATGTCATTTTTTTCTGTGATTAGGCCTTATGATAGGACAAATTAAAAATTCTATTGCAAGTCAAAACACATATTAAGAAGTATTCAAAAAGTTCAATGGAAGAGTCACTAGTATGTCTGTAGAAATAAGTCAAATCAACTGGACTTGCTGTGTTTTTTCCTTTAAGTAGTTTCACCAGTCATCCAACTGGCTTTCTCAATTCAGAATAACTGTTAATAAGATTTTTCGGGAATATATACTCTGGAATGTTGCTCCAGTCAGCATAATCTGTTTATCGAAATCAGCAAGGATGCCATGAAGTTAGGTGTTGATTGTATTAGCATGATTGGACCTTTGAGGTGTTATTAACCTGAGATCCTTGCTGATTATGATATTTAGAATTTTTATTTTGATTTATGAATATCACAAAAATGAAAATTTAACATAAGCTTCGTCATTCTGAAATAAGTGTGTAAATACAATCAATTAAATATTCTGTATCATTTCTGAAATAATCAAGTTTATTTTCACTATCCCTCTCAGCATCTGTTTCTCTTCATCTTGTCTTCATGCAGCAGTTGGGTGTCAGATATGCATTAACAGTTGGATCCAATGTATCTTATAGGGGGTCTCCCTTTCCTAGCAGATGAATTAGAGCTCACTCAAATAACTGATTCCAGTACAAACAAAATCTAACAAAATAACTGCCTTTTGCACAAATTCTGCATGTATAGAGACAAGATGTCTGCTGATTTTAATAGAGTGAGCTCTAATACATCTTCTAGGCAAAAGGAGCCCCCCTATAAGATATATTGGATATAACTGTCAATGATTATCTAACACCCAACTGCTACATGAAGACAGAATGAAGAGAAACAGATGCTGAGAGCGATAGTGAAGATGAACTTGATTATTTCAGAAACAGTACAGAATTTTTAGAGTTTTCAGTATGCTGAAATTTGTATTAAATTTTTATTTTTGAGATAGTTCCCCTTTAAATAACCTCCCAATCGAATTTCGAGTATATTCAAATTTATGAGAGTAAAAATGTTTTTTACATGAATTCAAAATTCGACCTTAGATAAATGGGCCTCTGAATCATATGTTATACGAATTGCCAAAAGAAGAGTCCACAAAAATAAATTACATTATTTTACATGGTTCAATTGGAAATGTCAGTGAATAAAGGAACCCACGTTGGAGAATTTTTTTGACACGTGCGTGTAAAGACTTCTTTAAACTAATGATTATCAGGTAAGGTTTCTTTAAATTCTTAATGAATGAAGCACAGATCATCAGCTTATTGGGGATGATTTGTGATTCATTACACCGTGTGGGCTTTCACTGGAAATAACTCTAAAAAAGATGGATTACAAAATACAGGCTATTTAAAATCATTGTTTTTATTTGTATAGCGCTCCTTGAGGGCAAAGCACTGTACAACAAAACAATAAATTAGAAGTAAAAAACAAGGGGCAGCGACAGGCCAAGCTCCCCCTCGACTGACTGCATGTGCATGCGCAAAGCGCTGGAGGGGAGGGAGCACCGGAAGTGAGAGAGAGCAGTATGGGAGGGGAAAGAGCGTTGGGAATTGAGGGGAGAGAGCGTCGGAAGGGAAGGGAGGAAGAGAGCACCGAAGGGGAAGGGAGAAAGAGCAGGAGGGGAGGGAGGCAGGGGAAAACAGCGAACATGGACTAGAGGTAAGCAGAAGCCAGGTACCTTCCCAGCACCCTCCTTTCATTGCGCCCTAGGCAACTGCCTCTTCTGCCTACCCCTAGTTCCTTCCCTGACAAGGGGTCACTGCATTAATAAGTAACAATAAGTGCATTATTAGAAATACAATTCCTATACATGCTTGGATTTAAGTAAAAAGAAGACATGGCATTATTCTAGTGCAAAGTAGTTTCTGCATATTTATAAACAAATCATCATATTTATTACAGTGGCATTTCATACTTTTATTCAAATGGTGCAGTCACAAAGATATTTACTCCTACACTATTTTCATATATTTTTCATATGTCACCTAGCTATTAATGTCAGACTCTCAAATCACATATCTTCTCAAATCAGCATATACATGTCAGTAAATATTTCCTTTTAACATAAGCCACCATTTTGTGATGTTCTGTGTGTGCTCACTCACTGAACATCTGACAGATTCCAACTGTAACAGGAATAGTTGCGGGAATTTAAAACAGATCTTTCCATTCATTGGCTGATAACCTAGCATATATGTGTGCCTTGGTTTGTGTGTGGGCAAAGTGCCTTATAGGAGCCAGAGGAACTTAAAAAGACAATGTTTCAGTGTGGGCATATCCAGTGGTACATACCAATGAATATACAGTTGTGTTCAGAATAATAGCAGCTTGAAAATCTTGATTACTTTTCAGTTTATACAGTGAATGTTTGAGAAGAATGCAGATTCTTCTATTTTTTTAAGAACAGCCTAATATTCCCTTTTCTTCACTTTCTGTAAAGGAATAACACAAATTTGATAAATGTTTCTTCATGTTTTGATTTGGAATAGAATGTGCAGTGTTCCCAATGCATTAGCGTGTATGGTCTTTTTGTTTTTCAGTTGTCATAATTGCTGAAAATTTAATCATGAAGGGAACATATTGCATTTAATATTCATATCCAGGCAATGTACACATTTTTCAGTTTAAAGGAAAACTATACCCCCCAAACAATGTAGGTCTCTATTAAAAGATACTGAGTAAAACAGTTCATGTGTAAAACCCTGCTTCACGTAAATGAACCATTATCATAATAATATACTTTTTTAGTAGTATGTGCCATTGAGTAATCATAAATAGAAAATTGCCATTTTAAAAAATAAGGACCACCCCCTGGGATCATAAGATTCACTGTGTACACATACAAACCACATGTTAGGTCACATGAGCCAATTAACAGACAGAGTTCTGCCTTTTGCTTCCTCACTTCTTCCTGTTACAGTTAGTGTTGTAGTATTTCTGGTCAGGTGATCTCTGAGGCAGCACAGATAGAGTCCCGAAATGGTGGTTCAAGGCAAGAGATGTAAAAGGGCAATATTTATGTAAATATATATTCCAGTTTGGTAAGATTCTTTAATATGTCATTCAATTTGATATAAACTATCTGTTGCTTAAGTATTCATTTTGGGGGTATAGTTTTCCTTTAAAGCTGGCCAGAGATGCAAAGATAGAAAGTCGTACGAATTGAAGTTTCATACGATTTTCAGACACTATGTGCATTGCCAACATTTTTCATTCCGACTTGTTCAGTCAGTCGGACAGGTTAGAAGACTTCTGTCAGCTTACAATCCTTTCTCTGCATATATTGCCTATGTGACGATATCAATGGGGGACTGTGACTGCTGTCACAGGTAGAACATTTGTTCTTTTACTACTTCAACTAATCTGAATGGTTAGTAGCAGGTCGGAAGATCACAACGTCCGTTCATTCGTTGGATACAAGGCAAATCTGCATGTCTATGGCCAGCTTTAGGTTTATAGAATGAGGCTATACAAGTTTAAAAACAGCATATAGTGGTCTGTTGTGTGATGCACACAGACATTGATTTTTGTGTTTCATTTGACCATATTTTATTGCACTGGGGACTACAGAGGTATATACAGTATATATATATATTATAATAAGAATTTCATTAAGAGGTCAGGCACATTTTGCAGAACATATAGTTACATAGTAGATGAGTTTTAAATATATTCTTTTCAATCAAAACTACTCAACTTCTACTTAATCCAGAGAAAGGTCAAAAAATCTGAAGCAGTGTCTGATTTGTCTTAAAGGGAGGGAAAAAATCTGACTCCAAAAGGACAATTGCTATAAATTATTTAAATACATTTTCAGGATTCAAGTCAAAGTTAGTTGTTGTCATGGTATTATGTTCGCAGCACTTGGCTTTCTTTCTTGCATAGTTTAAAAGTTTTTCTTAAAGGGAGGGAGAAAATCTGACTCCAAAAGGACAATTACTATAAATTATTTCAATAACTTTTCAGGATTCAGGTCAAAGTTAGTTGTTGTCATGGTATTATGTTCGCAGCAGTTGGCTTTCTTTCTTGTATAGTATAAAAGTTGTGTAGCCCTATATGCTTCCTGTAGGGGTGAGTTATATTTCTGCATAAATTGTGCTGAGGTTAGTGGTTTGCCTCCTTGGGTTAATGAATACAATGTGGTTACTTAGCCACCAGGCGAACGCCCGTTTGGAATCTTAGCGGTTCCAGTTGAGATGGAAATGACGCTAAATGATTCTTCTTCCTGTGGGTTTGCCAGAGATGTAGCATAGTAGTTGCTACTGTGGAGGAGTCAACAAAGTCCTTGAATGGGATCTTAGGCAGCCAAAGAGCTTGGCTAATTGAATACAGGTAGAGGAGGTTGTCCTCTATTTGTACCCATAGAGGGGTTTGCTGTCTTGCATGTGCTGGAGCCCACCAGGCCCCCATCTTCTTTATGTAGCGACATGGTATGTTTTGAGGTTTTTCTGCGTTTACTCCCCCAAATAATGTCAATAGTAGCTGATTGTAATCTGTTCAAATTCAAATTTTTTAAAAAAAACTCTAATCGAGTTTGGCTAATTCACTAGTTGAATTCCCAGTTTTGGCCATAAAAAAAATTGAAAATTCTAATTCAGACTTTCATTTCGACCCTTAATAAATCTGCCCCGTTGTGTTATTAAACACTGAAAGGTTTGCAGCATAGACCTACGTAATTTTCATTTATTTTGTAATTTCAGTATCATTGTACTTTCCCACTAAAAAGAGCTCAAAAGGGGAGGATGAGGGGGGCACTTCCCTCCTCTAGAATTCCCCCTCAGACATGGGAAGAACAAGTGCAGGTCTGATTGCTGGTTCTGCTTCTGCTTTGTCAGTCCTGCTCTCTCAAATAGCCCAAATAGTTGCCTTTTTCACCTTTAAGTTATTTGCAGCTTGGATAGCCACATATAAATTATTTTGGTTAACTGTTTTTAAAATAGATTTATGTTAGAAAAGGTACCGCTGTATTATACATTATTTTGCTTCTTGCTAAGGAGACTTATTGAGTGTTGGAATTGAAAAGTAGCTTTAGGAGGAAGTTGGGTGGGTTCCTATGTACCCAACTATTGTGTTGAGTGTAGTGCAAAATATTTTGGTTATATCCACAGGCTCCTCCTTCCAGGCTACTGCTGGGTCTGGATACAGGCAGATCCAGGCACTTATGCACCCAAGCTCTCTATGCCAGATCAAGTTCAGCATGTCTCAATGGCGTCACTGGATCTATAAGCATCCTGATGCACGCACACAAACACGCTCCTTGCCTGTCTTCTTCTCCCTGCAGGTACATCTAACTGGACACAACGCGCAATTAAAAACATTAAGGGGCAGATTTATCATAGGTCGAATTTTGATTTCAACTCCCATGAACTCGAAATTCGACCAATCGAAATGTATTAATTAAAAAAAATTGCATTTTCAAAATTCGGGTGAGTAGGATAGACATGAAAACTTGATTTGCTTTTTAAAAAAGGAAGGAAGACTGCAAACAACTATAAATTGATCCCAGGACATCTTCCATTGACTAAAACTCGGCAGGTACTCAAATTCAGGTTCTTCAAGGGCCAATGTATGATAAATCTCGAAAATCGAATTTGAATATAAAAAAACCTCAAATCGAATTTTAATAACTCCCTAGTCAAATTTGTAAGTTTGGCCATAATAAAACTCGAAAATTGGAATTTGAAATTCGAAATTCTAATTTTCACTTCAACCCTTGATAAATCTGCCCATAAAAGAAAAAAAGTAGAAATGGTAATTAAAAAAAAAGCTAGATGGGCACATGATCACACTAGACCCCTATTGTCTATCCTTACTACATAATGTTGAATATAATCTCTTGGCAAACCTTGTAATAACTTTCCTACTAAAATGTCAAAGTTCAGATTGTAAGCCTTTTTTTAATACTGGCATTTCCTCAGATTTTCCCTAATCCACTGGTAGCATAGCAGAGGAAATTAAGTTGCTAAAATTAAACTTAAACTAAACTGGCATATCTTGACAAATTGTTTGAGCTAAGCCTTCTGTACAGGTATAGGATTGATTATCTGGAAACCCATTATTCAGAAAGCTCTGAATTATGGTTGTCTCCCATAGTCTCAATTTTATCAAAATAATCTAGATTATAATAAGTGGCATTTTAAAGAATCCTACCGAACTGGAATATATATATATATTTCACATCTTTTATCTTGAGCCACTATTTTGTGATATTGTCTGTGGTGCCTCAGTGATCACCTGACCAGAAATACTACAGCTCTGACAGTAACATGAAGAAGTATGGAAATAAAAGACACAACTTTGTCAGTTAATTGGTTCATGTGACTTAACATATATGTGTGCCCTTGGTTTGCTTGTGGCACCGTAAATCGAAGGATCCCTGGGGGCAGCCCTTGGTTCTTAAAATGGCAATTTTTTTAGGGTAGAGTCACACGCTCAGATTTAGTCTCCCGGTGATAAATCGCCTCTTCTTCGGGGCAACTAATCTCCCCGAACTGCAACGATTGCCATCCCAGTGATAACTTACATTCTAGCTGGCGGGGGCAATTTGGGAGATTAGTTGCCCCGAAGAAAAGGAGATTTGTTGCTGGGCGACAAATATCCCTGAATCTGAGCATGTGTCTCTGCCCTTTTTAGGATTACCGAAAAAGTAAAAAGCATACACTGTATTATCACGAAATGTTTATTTACATGAGGAAGGGTTTTACATATGAACTGTTGTAGGCAATATATTTTTATAGAGACCTACATTGTTCAGGTCTTGTTTTCTTGCATCGTTTGCTTTCTTCCCTCAAGGGATATTTTTTTTTCCACAAAAAAATGCTTGCCAGTTTCTGGTACCTGACTTGTACATCGATTCACTTGAACATGGATCTTGAGTATAATAAATTAGCCCCATAGTTTTAGAAAACAGTAAAAAAAAAAGAAGGAAAAAAAACCCCATAGAAAATGAAAAAGCAGCTGGAAATGTGATTATTTGTGTCTTCATTCAGATTATTTACAGTAATAAGGTTTATTCTATATTAAATACTGCTTAAATGGGCCATACTGAAATTTACTGTACAGTGTTCATACCATGTTGATGATAAATTGTATGAGAATATAATGATAAACATTTAGGGCCATATTTATCAAGGGTCGAATTTCAGAAAGGCTAACCGAAATTCAGTCGAAGGTTTTTTTTGGCCGAATAGGTTCGTTTTCGCTCGAATAGGTCCGTATTCGGCTGAATTAAAATCATACGAATCGAGTTAATAGCGCATTCGATCGAATTCGATTCAAAGTTTTTCCCAAAAAAAACTTTGATTTCTCAAAGTCCACCAATTGAATCCAAATAGGTTATAGGAGGTTCCTCATAGGCTAAAACAGCAATTCAGCAGGTTTTAGATGACAAATGGTCGAAGTCGAATATTTAAAGAGACAGTACATGATAAATTTTGATATTTGAATTTACGACTTTTTTATTTCCTAGTCGAAGTACACAAAAATAGCTTGAAATCCTCGACCTTTGATAAATCTGCTTCTTAGTGTTAATCATATGGAAGTGGTGTTACACTAGCAGACAGTGTATGAAAGTCTTTAGGTTTCAATAAAAGGTTTCTATATTTTATCCTTTAGATGCTCGAGGACCTCCCATGCATCGTATGCCCTATGTCACCTCTCCATACGACCGTCCAGCCTGGAACCCAAGATACTGTGTCCTCTCTGGAAATCAGCTTCTTATGCTTGATGAGGAGGAAGTAAGCTGTTATTTTACATTGACACTAAGGGGCCTATTTATCAAGCTTCATATTTTTCTGGTTTTATAGGGCAAAAAAATCCTATGTTTTTTTTAGAGTGGAAAAAAACCTAGAATTTTTCAAGATTTAATGTGTTCCTAAGGTGCTAAAAATCTTAATCCGTAAATACTCCAGCTAAAGTCTATCAAAATGATGTAGAAGTCAATGGCAGATGGTCCCTTTAACAATTGGAACATATTTTTTGCCGTCAGGAGTCTTGATAGTTCTGAGCTGTTTGCGCTGGTTTACGTTGGATAATCTAATAAATGTAAGTTTTTCAGTTGACAACTCGATAAATTCTAGTTTTAGGAGCAACAATTCGAAAAAGTAACTGTGATGCTGGATTTTGTCTCAACTTTTACCCCGCACTAATTTTATCGAGAATGATTATTGGTGAATTAAGGGGATTCAGGTTTGGGAGTTTGACCGAATTGGGAGTTAGACCGGTGAGTTGAGTTTTAGTAAATATGCCCTTAATAACGTTCTTTTTTTTCCGATCATAACGTGTGTATGTAGCTGAATAAAAAAATAACAACGATAGTTTCAACAATAACCCTAATACTATTTAGATGAATGTCTGGCCTTTCGATGTTTAACCTGTGCAGTCATTAGGAAGGGGGATGCCAGAGTATTATTTTGCTTTATAAAAACTTGAAATGTAAAATTATGGTAAACTTAGTTGAATATCAGAACACTTTATTAGATCATTAATTTTGATTGTTGTGTTAATAGTCAAATTTGAGTTCTTAAAGAGCCAGAGTATGTTAAATATCGAAAATCAAATTGGAATTTTAAAAAAAAACCCCGAACTTTAACAATTCCCTAGTCGAATTTGACAGTTTTGTCCTTAAGAAAATTTTGAAAAAAAATTTGAAATTCGAATTTTCAATTTGATCCTTGATAAATCTGCCCATAAATGTTACTGCTATGCGATTCAAAGACCATGCATTTGTACTGAGTGCTGACCACTGATCACACATTTGTACTGTGATTATTGTCACAATAATAATAATACACCCTTTATCCAGAAAGTTTCAAATGAAAGGAAGGCCATTTCCCAGCAATGAAATCTCTAGACAAAACAATCCTATTGGGTTTATGTAATACTTAAATAATTTTTTGCTGACTTATGGTGATCCAAATTACTGAATGACCCATTTTTTCGGAAAACCCCAGGTCCCAAGCATTCTAGATAATATATCTTATACCTGAACATATTAAGGGCTGGTTTTCATTACCATACACAAATTTAGGTAGTGTGATTCCTTGCCTCAAAGAGGTTACAATGCAGATTTAATGCTTAATACTCTGGAAAGCAGGTTTCCTATAATCAGAATCCAGTAACTGGACTGTGTTAGTGATCCCAAACCTCATTGACAAATCTTGCTCATAGCTTGTCACGTTTCACCAACAATATTTATGCCATAGTCCTCCAACTCTCTCTAAATTGCAAATCCCAATATATTCAACCAGATAGGGGGTGAAGAATCTCAGAAACTGTCAGGCATATAGAACTGATATAATTTTAAGACTTCACATAGTCTTGGCCCCAAGTTAGGTATAAATACGAAATTAAACTTCTGCAGCAATCAGTTAAATTATTTTTCGAGAAATATTTCATAATAATCAGTGATCAATAATCCCATTTCTGTCACCATGGGATTTTATTTAAAAGATGATATTATAACTATGTAATGTTCTGTTACTATGCAATTCTAGCATTGCTGGAAGAAAACCCACCATGCACTGATTGTGAACCTCAATGAACTAGTCTGTGTACTGAAGGAGCAATCAATTGCAGTTTATACATCAAATGAAACATTGTCTGAAATAAACGTTTTAAATGAATGATATGAGGTTATCCTTTGGAATAAAACATGTGCTTCTCTATGGCTTCCTCCTTTCCTGGTGCTAGGAGAGGATCTGCAGCTTTTAAGGATTGTCCCTTGTCCATGGTATATACAGAGCAAGATAGGGCAGGGCTGGCCAGAAGCCACTGATGTAAAATTACTTTGTAAAGGGCTATGTGAGTGAGGCTATGTCAGTATATACTGTATATGGAAAATGCTCTAAAATATCTTTGTTTTCATTAATTAATATGGTACATTCTGTATACCGTGGGGCCTATCTTTTTTTTTCTGGTTGAGTTTTTTAGGGGGAAAACTTGAATTTTTAGAGAAAAAAAACCCTCAAATTGTTCGAATTTTATTATGCTTAGTTGCTAAAAATCCAAATCCAAAAATACTCCAGCTAAAGCCTGTCAAAACAACTTGAAGATGTTTCTTGCCTTCATGATCTTCGAGGGTTTCCGGCTGGTTTTCATTTGATCATCCAAAAAAAAGTCAAATATTTTGGGCATTGAAACGAAAAAGTTGTATGATTCAATTTGATACATGATATTTTCACAGGATTTTGGGCTTTTTTTCTTAAGATTTATTGGTAAATTAAGGAGTGAATACAGCAAGCATGTCCAAACTCCGGCCCTTTTTCAATTTCAGACTGGTCCGTAGCCTTAAACAAGGATTCGCCCATTCAAGGGCAGGCGCGGATAGAGCCATCAATCTTCTTGTCGCGCCGGCTACACGCAGTGGCGGAATCGCACATTAGCATGTGCGCGTGACATCATGACGTCACTGGATTAGGCGCTAGTTCTCGGTGGAGGCTGCCACAGAGCTGTGCGCAAGCTGTTCATCCAGTTTTGCTGCAGGACTCCCACCATGACAGACTGCTGGCAGTTTACTACTTTGGGTGGCTAGTCTCAACATTTGAAGAGCCCAGAATGTACAACATGCCCACTCTATTTACAATGGTGCAAAGTTTGACTGAACTTTTTGGCGCCAGATGCATCACTGGTGATGAAAATGTATCATCTTTATTTAAAGTTTATGTTATGTCACCTATTTGCTTTTATCAGCGCCATTGTCTCCTATGACTAAATATGTCTAAAATTTCATTTTAGAGAAAGGATCAGAATATATTGCCTTCACACCTACTCCCTCTAGGACTCACTGAATTGGCCTCTTTGCTGCCATCTCATGATGGATATCCATGGTCAGTTGTTTCATTCCAATGCTAGTGGGTAAAGAACACCTGAAGGGGATCCATCCCACTGGAAACTTGGAAAGCCTTGAATAGTTTCCTATACGGGAGCTTGGGGCTGTCCTAGATATATTAACAAGTGGCAAAATGCTTCCAGGGGTTAGTCACAAAACAACTCAGTAATGGTTCAAAGAATGTCAGGCTGAATGGTCAGCCCCCCACACCTTTTCACCTCACTAAATCTGGCCCTCGTTGCAAAAAGTTTGGACACCCCTGGAATGCAGGGTTATGGAAGATAGAACATAATACAAGTTGATCCAGGGACTAGTCCGATTGTCATTTTGGAGTCAGGAAATAATTTTTTCCCCTTCTGAGGCAAATTGGAGAGGCTTCAAATGTTTTGTTTTTCCTTCCTCTGGATCAACTAGCACTTAGGCAGGTTATATTTAGACTTTAAAGGGGACCCGTCACCCAAACAAAATTATCCAAATCCTATTTTATCATGTTAGTCAAGCAAAATGAACTTTAATTACACTGTATAAATTATTTGAATCTTGTTTCCATCAGTCTGGGAACTCATAATTATAGCAAGCAGGAAGGAACCATTTTGTGGACACTGTTATTAAGGCAAGCCTTGTATCATCTCAAAATTTTGTTTGTGCACCAGGGGACAGGGACCCAATGTCCATCCCCATGCACTGGTTACACAATTAAATCGTTAAGAGAGCTGAGGGAATGTAGGGAGAGCGGTGACATCTAGGAAGTGCTGAATGGAAAGTGAAAGTAATTGCTTGCCCCGCCTCTATGCCTAGGCATAGAGGCGGGGTAGGAAATACTTGATTGACAGCTGATATTTTTAAATGAGTTTACAACAGCTATGAATGCTTTAATAAAAAAAAAGAAATTGGATTTCATATTTAATTTAAGAAGGACTTTTATTATACAGATTTTTATGTCTGGGTGACGGGTCCACTTTAAAGGTTGAACTTGATGGACTTGATGGTGTCTTTTTTCAACCTAATTTACAATGTTACTATGTAAGGGCATTTGTATTTGTGAGTTTGGTCAAATTCATTTTTATATAATTAGAAAAAGTCAAATTTTAGTAAATACCCCCACAATGTAGTAAAAGGCCAGGTTCTACTTCATTGTTCCATTCAATGTCCTCCTATAAGTCCTCTATTTGCTTTATGTGCATTAATTATACTGCACTCTGGGGTTATGTTTAAGTAAATTCATTATACATTTCATTTTCAGCAATGATATTTCAAACATGTCCTGAGCCTGCGTACATTTTAGGGTTGTTTTCTAAAATTCAAAAATGTCTCACTGTTTTGTTAAAACCACTTTGACCAAACTCCCGTACACATTTTTACCATATTTATCAATAAATTTACTCAAAAATCTGGTGCGGGAAAAAATCCGTATAGTGTGATTATTTTTTTAGATTTGATGCCAGAAAACTCCCTTTTTTGGATTATCTTCCACATGGGACATCTGCCATTGATTTGTACATGACCTCAGCAGGTTTGAGATGGAGTACTTTTTTTATTCAGACTTTTAACAGCATCAGGGTTTAATAAATCATGAAAAAATAAAATTTTCCTTTTAATACAAAAAATTGTTTTTCCCTTTAAAACTCCAACCACAGAAAATAAATAACTCCCTTTATGTTTACATAAAAATGTGTGTTCAAGAAGGCCCAGGAGTAATAGAGATTATTCTGTATGACCCCCCCAGAAGAAGAGATAATAATTTTGCTGCTGTATTTATGTTTGTGTATATGCCTTCCCGTAATATCTCCTGTTACTACTTTTAGGCAGCCTTAAAGTTTGCAAACTCAACAGTATGTATATTCCTGTACACCTAATTATTTTGCAACATATCAATGCAGTTCTTTCAATTATATTTTCATGCATTTGGTTAATTAAATTTTTTAACTCAAAGAACGTGTATTTTTCAGAAGCTTTGTCACCCATAGGGAACAGGATTTCATGAAGCTGCCCATATTCTATCACCCTAATAAGGAGCCCTGTTCTGGTATGCCCCCTCCTTTAGCCATATCTTCAAGTGACATGTTTTCAGTTAGATAAGTCAAATAAGGATTTACCATAGTTCTCGTTATTATTCCATATACTTCTGCAACTTGTAGCATTATTTTTTTAGTTTGGCTGAAGGACAGAATTACAAAAACTCTTTTTATAGTTTTTATAGGATGCTAGGAGGGTGGTATTTGATTTAGGTTACTAATGTGTATCTGTTTAGGGTCAGGCAGTAAGAGGGGACCTGAGGTTAGAAAGAGCAGAATCATTCTCCGTGTTCCATGCTCTCCCCTCGCCAGGCAGGATCTGAATGGAGCAGCTGATGGATGGGGGGTATGTGGGAGGAATTCAAGCTGCTCTCCCAGATCCTGTCCTGTCATTGTTACTGCTAGTAACTATGAGCATGAGAGGGAAAGAGTGGGAGAGAGACAGAGACAGAGAGAAGGAAGCTAAGAAGAAAAAGCAGAGAAGGGGAGGAGGGAAGATATATAGGATTTATTGGAGAGAATGAAAGATTATTCAATAAAAAGGATCAAATGAAAGCAGATTTTTAAAGGAAATAGATCAGAGAAAAGCAAAATGTAGGTTGCAGTTTGATGAGAAAATAAAGGGGTTAAATAAAATAAGGAAATAATAAGGGCCAGCAATAAAAAGAGAAGGATGCAAATAAGTAATAAAAAGGGAGAAAGAAAGATGGCAAAAAACAAGCAGATACGGGTGGGAGAAAGAGTAGGTAAGGCAAAGAGTGTGGGTGAGGGACAGAAATGGAAGAACGGGAACAGGAGAATAGAGCCGTGTGGGTCTATATTCACATTTGCTGCTTTTTCTTGTACAATATAATTATTGTAATTAACCCGTCAGCCGGAGTCCTGATCTATTCCACCAATGAGAGGCAGTGAATAAAGCCAGTGGAATTAACTGTTTCTTTGCCAGCCTACCATCACCACCTATGGGGACATGCAGAGATAGCAAGGGGATTTAAGGGATTGTAAAAAGGGGTAAGCAGGAGAGGTGAAAATGCTGAATTGGATGAAAAGGCAGAATTATAAGAAGAATAAGAAAAAGGTAAGCTGAAGCAGAGGTTGAAGCAAGAGGTGAAGCAAAAGGTTGTGCGGCAATCAGAGAAGTGAGGCGAATCAGTAACGGTTCATGGAACTAAGAATAATTTCATTGATGTTTGTAAGGTCAGTTAGGAGGGGATTGTGGAAAATAGGAGATCATGGTTAGTGGGTTGCACAAAAAATGTTGAAAATAAATGTAAAATACAGAACAAAGTATTTTACTAGGGATTATAACCAGGGATAGAAGATTACAGGCTTTCCACATTCATAATTGTTAGGGATTCCTGTCCAGTATGTCCCAGGTATAATAATACATTTAGAAAAAGTCATATTTTTTTCATTCCAGGTTAACCCGCTGTTGATACGTGAGAGGAGAACTGATCCAACCAGAACAAAGTTCCTAAGGCGCACAGTCAGTGTCCCCGTGGAGGGGAAGCAGCCTGACGAACAAGGTACATATAGCTTTTGACATAGCTAGAGGTTATCTTAAAGTGATACTGACACTAAAAATTTTCTTTTCAAAATATTAATCTACATTAAAAGTCATTATAGGTCATGTTGATAGTTTTTCATCAAAGTTCTGCTTTTGTAAGTAAATGTTAAAGTTCCCAAACCTGACTGTTTTGCCAACCTGACTGTCCCTTCTTAAGCTGTCAGTTAGAGTTTCTAATGCTAACGGACTCCTGCTACACAAATATGGCAGCTCCCTTATAGAGGAACAGGGTAGTAAGAAAGGTAATGTAAAAGCATCAGACAAATACTTTAATGGCACAATTATAAATAGCATTCATAGACAAGGTTATGATAGATAATAAAAAAGGTTATTTTCTGATGTCAGTATCTCTTTAAGTTTAGTGTATATACAGTATTAATGCTGGCTATGTCTTTCACTCACAAAATAGTTTACCCACTGATTCATATGCCAAGTATAACTGGTCCACAGCATGCATAAGGAAATGGTGGCAGAAATATCTGACTTAAAACTACAGGAGAACCAACTTATACAAGGATATGCGGGGGGGGGGGGGCGTTATCAAGGGGCGTGGGTCCAACTAAATCACATCATGTCACAAAGTCAATTAGGAAACACCACAAAAATTGTGGGAACTTTTCATTGCTTCTTTGTGCATTTGAATTACATGAATGAGCAGTGACAAGCTGATCATCACACAACCACAGGTACACTGTGACATGGTTATATTTAGCACCAGGCTTGCAACCACCTCTGCACAGCTTCAACCAGCATTACTGCTGATCACTCCCAACACACCGCTCCCCCACTGGCTGATCAATCATGTGCTAACTCAGCTAATGGCTAGCATACTACCTTCTCCAAGTACCCCCCATCCAGTTGCGCCATTTACTTTTTTTACCTCTAGTTCTGGCCCTGGTTACTGGTATGTTTTGGGTAACCGAGGATGAGTAGAGTATAACAGTGCTTTATTAGCAGGCTCATGCAGCCATTACACAACAGTAAGCAACTCTAACACCACAAGTTTTATAGAAAGTATGCACAGTATAAGTCTTGCGCACAGTGACATCTACAGGTCATTTGAATAAACACCACAGTTATCAAGGTTTAAAAGCATTCACAGCCTAAAGTTTAGAACCATGACTATTTTAAAGTTTTATAGTTGCCTACTAAAATTAAATTATATTTATCAATATTTGAAAACCAATTCTTATTCCAAATGAAGTGCAAGGGATATTTAGAACAGCAATGTAGATGTAACCACATTGCATTGGGGTCAGAAGACCTCCGCCTTTACATGCCTTTGTATTTACTGGGGGAGTGAGTGGAGCAGCATTTAATTTACTGTCTCAGTAATGGACAGTTTGATCCAGTCCACTATAACATCCAATCAGCAGGTGGCATCTAAGGGTCACCTGTCACCTTTGCTTGGGTTACTGCAGCTGGGCATTTTTTTTACTTTTATTACACAAAGGTTTTTGAGTGAGCATTAGGGTTGCCACATGGCAAATTTTGAACCGAACCAACTAACTTCAGTGGGATGGCCATCTTAAAAGAGGCGACAATATTAATCTACCATGTGGCATGTGACAAAATATCACAAACTCTAAATGCACGTTACCAGTTATGTCCCCTGATGTCCACCCCCCAATTTAACCAGCCTGACCCCCATAGTCATTGCCCCACCCCCTTTGTCCAACTTTTGCAGCAGGCTAACGTGGCAACCCTAGTGAGTATGTATGGAATATCATCGTTTGTAAAGTTCCCCACTGGAAAAGCTACCAGGGAGCTTATATCTAAAATGCCCCTTTATATTTCTTTTTTAATGGACTTCATGAAGATTGCAAATTAAAGGAGAACTGTTCTGTGTGTTCCAAATGAAGACTTTAATAATTTATATTCTATCTAAGTATCAAATTGGTACAGACATCACTACAATTTTTCACATCTTTTACCTTGAACCACCATTTGCTGATGTAAAAGACACACCTTTGTCCGTTGATTGGTTGGAAAAGATGCAATCTACTGTAAACACATAATAAGACACACTATATATTAAAACACATTTTAACAACAATTCAGATCTACTACTACTTACATTTAAGGGCATGAAAAGGCAAATTTCCATTTTTACTTACTTTAATAAAAAAGAAACCTATCTCCAATATACTTTAATTAAAAAAATGTATACCATTTTTGTAAGAAACCTGACCGTATGTAGTGAAATTCTACCTGCATTTACTACTGTGGATAGGAATTGTCAGACGGTCGCTAAATGCTCTGCAGGGAAACAATCATACTTATGAACAGCAGGGGGAGCCCCCGCCTTACTTCCCACCATGCAGAACTCAAGCAACTATTTTTGTTTCCCTGTAGAGCAGTCGGAGATTTGTATTCAATTTTATTTTTGCCTTTACATCCCTTTACTGTTTCCAACTACAGCTGCAGGGACAAAGATCATGGAGCCAGATTTAAACAGATAAACTGGGATTCTATTTGGAGGATTATTTTGCTGCAGCCACTGGTTCTGCAGAGTTGAATAAAGTTTGTATTAAACAATACAAAAACTATAAAAACCACATTAGATTACATGACAACACATGACCCAGTGCAGTCTGTATATTCTGATTATTAATCAGCCTTGCTGTATTGTCTTTTGGCAGATATTATTTGACTAGTACTGTTTTGATAATTTATGACAATCCCAAAGCAGCCCAGACCACACTGAGCATGTGCACAGTCCTGGTCTTGCAAAGGTGTTTAACAAAGTTACAAGATGGTGAGTCCCTGTGGTCAACTTTGAAAGCATAAATCATTTGTTTGATTAGGCTTGGGGTGCAGAAAGTTCATGTTTATGATTAGTATACAAAATACAGCATTTCTAGCCTTATTCTATTGTAGACTTTACTTACCCTTTAAGTAGATGTTTTGCAAAGTCCTACCAAAGTGATAGCCTATTCTCAATGTTTTTTTTTTTATATAAAATAGAAATATATTGTTTTTGTGTTATTAATAATCAATAGCAGGGCTTACCCAAAGTGCGTACTGTATGTAGTGATTGGCAGTGGGTATGATCCTCCTGAATGAAGAGAGCACCATTCTTTATTACTGCACATGCTCAGACCACATTCACTTCTACAAGGATTGTCTTATTGGTTGCCAGGAAGTGAATGCTGCTGATCCCTGCATTTATGGTGAAGGATGGGGTCGGTGACACCCTTCTCAATAGGGAGATGATAAGTACTTTGCTTGTTAATTTAACAACATATGATTACTGCTAAATAAAGTTATTTATAAAAGTATTTCCTTTGCAAAGTATTTACACTCTGGTAGGTCTGGTAGGGGAACATCTCTTTTAACACCCTATATGCCTCAATATTCTTCTATATAATAGATTACACCTTTTGTAATAAACCGTCAGTATATTTTGCATTGTACGTTTTAGGTTTTCTTATTAAGTATGTACTGTGAATTGTTTTTGAATATTTACTTTATGAGGGAAGCAGCAACCACTAGATGGTGCATCCTGCTCTTTTCACATGTATAGTGCTATTTGTCTTATAATGTCAAAATATGACTACTGAAAATACTGCAGATTAATTCATTAGTCACATAAGACTGATATATGACTACTGAAAATACTGGAGATGAATTCATTAGTCACATAAGTCATAGGGCATTCCCTATACATGAAACAACTCTTTGCTTTCCTTCCAACATTTCAAATAAATCAAAACAAATATGTGGTTGGTTGCCACTGACATGTGCAGTAGTGCAGTTTACCACTTAACCATTTTTCTTGCATCACCTGCTTTTTCTAAACTACAATTGGGGAGCTCAGCATTGATGCATTCAGTGCAATGGGTGCTTCAGTTTTGTTTGAATGTACATCTTTAGATCACTCCACTTAAAACTAAAGGTTTGTTAGGAATTCTCAGATTGCTTTATCATTAAAGTGTATACAATGCAAGAAAAGTTTTCTTGGGCCAGTGTCGGACTGAGACACCAGGGGCCCACCAAAATACCTTAGACCAGGGGCCCACCAAAATACCATAGACCAGGGGCCCACCCTCAGTACTATTTTCTTCTTCTCCTCACTCAACCTCTATTCTCCTAATCTCTTTTCTTTACATACTAATCTATTATTCCACCTATTTAGCCACTTTGTTCTCATAGAAATAGGAAATGGCCATGAAATAGGCCAAAAGTTTAGCAGCATGAGGGCCCACTGACACCTTGGCCCACCGGGAGTTTTCCCTGGTATCCCAATGGGCCAGTCCGACACTGTCTTGGGCACTTGAACAAGTTAATTCTAATTCAAGTTACTAATTGTAAATATCCAAGGTTGCCACCTTTCCCAGCAGGTAATTCTGGGCAGGTCAAAGACGCATTGGTGGTGTGTCTATGACATTGGGGGCGGGGCTATGGCATGGTTATCTGAGATTGGCTGATCAAAGTCATGAGGAAACCTCGGGCGATCCCAGTGCCATCCCACCTGCGATTTACATTCTAGCCAGCAGGAAGGCATTTAGGGGAGATTAGTCGTCTGAAGAAGATGCGATTTGACTAATCTCCCCCAGTAGCCATGTGTGCCACCACCCTAAAAAAGCTGCTGTGTAGCCATAAGGGCAGCCATTCAAGCACAGGGCACATAGTAGATAACAGATAAGAACTGCATAATCCCATTGTATACTACAGAGATTATCTGTTATCTGCTGTGTATCTTGTGCCTTTTCTCCTTTTTCTCCTAGCAGCTTGTTTATATGAACGAAAGTAGAGTTTCTGAAGCAAACACAAAAGTTGTACTATAAAACAGTTTCTTTGGTAATACTGTTTCTTTAAAGCAGGTGTTGATTACAGGGTTCCTTTGTGGAAAATATTTTGTGTGGTTCCTCTATCTTGATGATTAGTGTTTTTATCTGTGTCCATTTTTAAAGGGATACTGTGGCACTGTTACATATTATTTATAAATATTTTTCATCTTTCAAATTGGGGTCACTGACCCCATCATAAAAACAAATTTCTTGTTATTGCTACTTTTTTCTTTCTCGTCTTTCTATTCAGTCCCTCTCCTATTCATATTTCAGTCTCTAATTTATATCAATGCATGGTTGCTAGGCCAATTTGGGCCCTAGCAACCAGATTGCTAAAATTGCACGTCGAGAGCTGCTGAGTAAAAATCTAAGTAACTCAACAAAGACAAATAATAAAAAATGAAAAACCAACTGCTAACTGTCCTAGAATATCACTCTCTACATCATACTAAAAGTTAACAGCCTCATTAAAACTATTACAGCTTGGATAATTATTTAGTAATATGCCACCATATAAAAAGATGATCAGGTCAACCTGTTTTATTACTATTTGTTTCTGTTTGTGGTAGAACCCTAAATTCAGACATAGTATGCCTGAGCCTTTTGGATGTATTCATGTATTCATATTATTTATACAGGTATATGGACACATATCAAATATATTGATTTAATCGCTCCTTTAACTTAAGGTTGTACTCACTGCAAAATTGGTCCAAGTATAGATCATTGCATTAAGGTGCAATTACTATAGCAATGCATTCTTAAGTTACTGCTGGTATAATCCTACTCTTGTGTTTGGCCTTAATAAGTTACAACACTGTTGTATGGGGAGGAGGAGGGAGTTGCTTAGTAGTCATATGTAGATATGTAGAAAAGCCTCACACAAATCTATATGGTGCTGCTTACTAATTTTTTTATAAGGCTCTAGTTCAGTTTTAATATATGACTGATATGATGTTATTGCACTGTAAATAAAATTATTTCAGTTGCATACATACATCGAACCATAGATCTGCTACCATTTGTTTCAACATTTAATCATGTTGCATATATTTGTCAATCCTGAATTCTTTCTTTCTATGGCTGCAATTTAATGGCCAATTTTTCAATTATATTTAGAGACAGATATGATCCAGTTGTCTTATCTTGTATACTGATTTAGTTTACAACCTAATAAATTAATTACACATTAATTGAAGTCTTAATAATGATTAATGGAGACATCTGTCTTTTCCAGTGCTGGTGAATTCCCTCCTACAGGCTTTTCTTTGTATTTACAACCCTTAAAGCTGTGTTTTAAACATCCTACATAGCATAAATGCTAAACCAGTCTCTAAGAAAGACTGCCTTTCTTTTACCAAATTAAAGGAGAACAAAAGCTTATACCCCCTAGTCCAGGGATCCCTAACCTTTTGAACATGTGAGCAACATTCAGAAGTAAAAGGAGTAGCAACACAAGCATGGAAAATGTTCTTGGGGTGCCAAATAAGTTCTGTAATTGGCCATTTGGTAGACCCTATGTGGATTGTCAACTTACATTGAGGATCTGTTTGGCAGTACACCTGTTTTTTTACAACCATCTTGCCTCCAAGCCTGGAATTCAAAAATAAGCACCTGCTTTGAGTCCACTGGGAGCAACATCCAATGGTTTGGAGTGCAACATCTACTGGTTGGGGATCACTGCCCTAGTTTCTTCTTGATTAATACAGAGTTGCTCAGTGGGATTTGCAGGCACCATCTTGCGTCATTGGTGTGGCACGTTATGTCACAGCCCTGCCCCCAATGGCACAACCTACTCCCAAACATCACTGGCCCACCTACAAATGTCACCAGCCAGCCCTTGATATCACCACCCACCCAATAACGTTACAGAGCTGCTCCTTTTGACCAGATTTGGATTAGGTGGGAGTGAGAGACTACACTAAGAGAGACTCTTGTCAGACATGAAAGGGCGCATTTCGCATTGCCATCTGTCAATTTTTTAAGCAGACAAGCCAGTTTTTGAAGGGGCTGTCCAGTCCAAACCCTCCTGTCAGGTTTCAAAAAATGGGCAAAGCCCTGCCCCCAATGGCACAACCCTACCACAAATATTACCGGCCCACTCACAAATGTTTGCAGCCAGCCCTTGATGTCACTCACCCACCCATTGACATCACAGACCTGCCCCCTTTGTCCAGATTTGGATTTGGATTGGACCCTGGGGTGGGAAGGAAGCTTTCATCCTACTTAAATTACTTATTTCATTGCGTAGATATATCATATTCCTATGTCTTTATGATTAATTTAGACTTTTGGTTTCTTGCCCTATATTTCAAGATTTAACTGTTCTAAACAATGTTCCATTTGGTCTTATGGGTCATGGGATGAATACTCTTCCTACTCTTTCTTTTTTTGGCCTGAAATCTGCTGTCATGTTGCTAGTGTAATTAGTGCATGGCAACAACATATCTGTCAAAATCCCATGCCTGACAACCTCACAACTAAAAACGTAAATAAAAATCAATGCCCAAAAAAGTATCATTACACCTACATCATACTAAAAGTCTAAACTAGAACATCTATGCAATGCCACCAACTGGCTGACCCTTGCACCTGTACCTCTGTGTGTATATCTGGCATCCTGAATGTGAGCCACTGTTTCATGCTACGGTCAGGAAGTGGTTAAAGAGATACTGACACGAGAAAATAATCTTTTTTTTTTATACCCTTCATAACAGACTATTTATTATTTTGCCATATTGCCTGATGCTTTTCCATTACCTTTCATACCCCCATGTTCCTCTGTGTGGGGGCTGCCATATTTGTGCTGCAGTAGTTGGTTAACTTTAGAAACTGACAAGCTGAGAAGGGACAGTCAGGTTGGCAAAACAGTCAGGTTTAGGAACTTCAAGTGACAATTACTTACAAAAGCAGAACTATCAGCAAAAAATGATTAACGTGACCTATAGGTAACTTTTAATGAATATTAGTATTTTGAAAACAAAATTTTTAGTGTCAGTATCATTTTAAGTACATACTTGTGGAGATAGCAGTGCCTGAGGAGGCAAAGAAGCCAGGTTGACTCTTGCTTGCTTACAGAGAGGGGGTAAAATTCTATGTATAGCACTGCATAAATCCAGAAATGTTATATAAAATGCACAGAATGCACGTAAGCATGTATCTTACAGATGGCATGAAAAATGATGTGGCACTAGAATGCTAAGGCGGAAGGGAAGCAAATGGTCTTCTTATTTTTTTTTATACTTTTCCTTACTCACTCTGTCCAGTGCCCCCCACACACCTCTCCTTCATCAGCAGGGAGTGGGCACGGGGCAGAAGTAGATATCCTAGTGTGTCACCTAGGGGAGGGAAACCCCCTTCCCTTACATATTACTCGTTACAGCCCATCTCTTTCTACTCTCATTCACACAATCTCTCATTTTTTCTTGTTTCAGTCGCTATTTTTAATCTCACCCACACATGAACACTCCCCATTCTTCTGTCTTGGCTTATTTACCCGCTATTTTCTCTTCCTCCAATTTATTCTTTCTCTGTACTCCCTCTTTATCCCTTGTCTCTATTACAAATCATTGTCATTGTTCTTTTCTCAGCATAACCTTTTTGTTGCATTTGCCCGTTATATTTTATTTCTTTTTCTGTTTTACTTTTCCTTATTCTGCATTTAACTATTTCTATCACTTTTCTTTTGTTTGCTTTTGTATTTATTTTTCTCCTGATTTATTTCTTTTATCTCTCCTCCCAAATATGTATATATTTGTGTCCTCGCTCAGTGTTTGTTCCCTAGCACTTTAGTAGCACCTTTCATTCTTTATTTCTTTATCTCCTCATTTCTATCTGGACCTTTTTCCTTTTATTGTCATTTCTTCTCTGGAGGGCAGGTTTCATTCCTGAATATAACTGTAGTAGACATGCTTTTCAGCTTCATTTCTGGTTATTTACAACTCAAGGTCTATCCGTGTAATTTAAAATTTTTCATGAGATTATATCTTGTTTGTGAGAGTTCCTGTTAAAAAATGTTACCATGGAAACATGGAGCAAGGCATGACAAACTGAAGGAAATGAATGTTAGCACTGTGTTCTTCTTTGGTATCCTAATGTATCCCCCACCCTATTACATTCTGTGTGTCTTAAAGGAAAACTATACCCCCAAAATGAACACTTAAGCAACAGATAGTTCATATCATATTAAGTGGCATATTAAAGAATCTTACCAAACTGGAATATATATTTAAGTAAATATTGCCCTTTTACATCTCTTGCCTTGAGCCACCATTTCATGATGGTCTGTGTGCTGCCTCAGAGATCACCTGACCAGAAATACTTCAACTTTAACTGTAACAGGAAGAATTGTGGAAGCAAAAGACACAACTCTGTCTGTTAATTGGCTTATGTGACCTAACATACAGTACAGTGAATCCTAGGATCCCAGGGGACAGCCCTTATTTTTTAAAATGCAATTTTCTATTTATGATTACCCAATGGCACATACTACTAGAAAAGTATATTATTATGAAAATGGTTTATTTACATGAATCAGGGTTTTACACATGAGCTGTTTTATGCAATATCTTTTTATAGAGACTTACATTGTTTGGGGGGTATAGTTTTCCTTTAAGGTGGCCATGCATGGGCTGATAAAACTTGTTGGCCTGTGCATGGGGCATAAGCCTACTGAACTGATAACTGATAACCGGATGGCAATCAACCATGTTTGAAAATGGTGGCTTATCAACTTTATGATCATAACTTTGTAACTAAAAACCCCTGTTTTTATAAACACATGCACTTCCATATATACTGAATTACTTAGACAGGGGACCAAGGAATGTGCATTGATTAATTGACCAAATCAGTAAGCACTTCAATTGTACTTTTACACATTTTAACTTTGCCTAGGAGTGCACATACAACACCCATTTTTGTATTTTTTTTGTTTGAAAATCTGCCAGGTCTGTTTCCCTGTCATTGTGATCTGATCCTTTGGTCCTAAGATCAAAAAATCAGCTCAGCTTGATATTGCTAACCTCACAGTGGGCATATTGGGGAAATAACTGCTTGTTTGGATCTATCTGTGTATGGCCACCTTTAGTGTGAGTTGTACTTGAGTTGGTAACCTGTAATCAGTATCCCTACTTAAGAGAATAAACATACAAAACAGCATAAACATAAAAAGTGTGTTCAGGAATGACAGAAGTTGGCATTATTAACCTAATATGGAGGAACAGATGCAAAACTACAGATTTTCTTCATCAGTTTTATGTTCCTTGTCTTTTTTTTGTGCATCACTGCTAATATCATAATCCTTAAAAAGGGACAGAGCTTCAACCTCCAGACCTCTAGAGCATGAGATTAGTTGAGATTGATGATATATATATGTATGTTGTGGCACAGTGACTGAAAATACCCTGGAGGGATGGTATATATATGTCCCAGAATGCTCTATGACAGGTGCCAGCTGGGGAAGCTTTGAGTGAGCTCAAAGCAGGAAGTGGCTATTGCTTATGCATCGGTTTTTGGTGAACACTGAGTATATGTCTAAATTTTTATGGTGTAAAAATTGCCCTAATACACTGCCCACTGACAATTAACGGTTGATGGCTATGCACTGTCAATCCAAGCACCACACTGCCTGCCATATTGGGACTCACTTTGTTTTCTCCAGTGGGCCAGTCCAACCCTGCTGAAGCCCCATCAAAGAGCAATTTCTCTATAGGCAGACTGCCAGTGAATCAGTCTGTTTTTGTTAAAAAGGACAAACTGTTGTTTATTACATAGTTGTGTACAATCTAAACTGCTGTGAATAAAACACAAATTCATGTTTAATTTTAAAGAGAAAAATTGGCTTTAAAAATAATTATTACAAAAAATGAGGTGTTAGTACCACACTTTGGTACCAACACCTCATTTTTTTGTAATAATTTGTTTTTAAAGGCAAACTGTGCGCTGGCAAATTTTCTCTTGGTACAAGGGTGTTTCTAGCAGCTGGTCAATGGCGATTTCTTCCTGTGTTTCATGTTTTCAGTTACACTGGGTGTCCTTGTCTTGTAACTTGGAAAATATATTACCAATTATGCTATTTGAGTACATTTTCACAATATCTACTGTATATCTATCTATATATCATCTCTCTCTCTCTCTCTCTCTCTCTTTTATTTATATATATATATATATATATATATATATATATATATATATATATATATATATATATATATATATTTTCATTTCCCACAATCACAGCACTCACGTTTAAAGATTTCTTGTTGGCCTGGGTGCGTGTTTTCACTGTAGTCTGTATTCATTCCAAGTAGAGACCGCACTCACAGGATTTACGAAAATACAAAATATTTTATTGTGAAAAACTAACGTTTCGGCTGCAACTCAGCCTTTGTCAAAGGCTGAGTTGCAGCCGAAACGTTAGTTTTTCACAATAAAATATTTTGTATTTTCGTAAGCCCTGTGAGTGTGGTCTCTACTTGGAATGTATATATATATATATATATATATATATATATATATATATATATCTATATCTATATATAGTCAAATACAAGAGTCCTCTGCACTCAACCCATTAGACCCCCGCCTAATGGTACCCCCGCCTAATGGTTTTAAAAAATAGTGGTGAGCACAACTTTCCCTTGTTTGTTATATCTATATATATATATATATATAAATATATTTTAAAAAAAGCACTGTGGGATAACAAGACATTGTATATATGTATATATGTATATATGTATGTATATATATATATATATATATAAAAATATATATATATATATATACAATGTCTTGTTATCCCACAGTGCTTTTTTTATAGAGTAACATTACAGGTAGCAATATTACGCAGGCTACAACAGCAAGCTACCCAGTGCCCTGGGGATTAGATAATCTGGTGAATTTAACTCATTCAGGATCCATATTTGTGTGGAGTTTGGGAGCAGACTTTCCCATTACTAATTTTTACAAAAATAGGCAGACGTGGCTATTGCTTTCTGCCAGCAACTGTCAAAAGAAAATGGTTTCTAGCCCCTGATGGATTGTCCCCTGAGGCTTCCGCACACACCCGCACACACCCAGACTTCTGCAACCCCCCACATGGGGGGACAACGTGATCTAAACACAAGTTTTGCCTGGGGGTCAAGCAATTTCTAATTATGGCTGAGCCATTACATCTCTCCATGTCTCTGCTTAACAGTTTTCATTTCACTGTCCCTCCTTTGATATTTTGTATAGATGCTGCATCTTTAATATACAATGTTTGCAATAAATGCATTTATTTTGGTGCCCCAGCCTCTTTAATTTTTTGTCATTTTGGTGTATTGATATAAACCATGTTCTACATCTCTCTCCCTCTGTTTCTATTTTTAGAAAGAGATAGAGAGAGAGAGAATAAGATTTAGTCCCACAATTAAATATGACAACAACTAGTGAGTGTGGGTCGAGGGGAAGAAGACTGTAGGAAAAAGAGGGAGGAAGAGGGAATGCACAGTTAATGAAAGGAGAGAGAGTCAAGGGATTTCAGGTAGGAGGAGAGAGGCTGTGACACATTTTCTCAGCTGACGGGGAGAACTCTCTGCACTGATATTAATTAAAATATTTTTAGCCTTCCAACCGCCTGTCTCTGAGAACATCCCCTCTGAATGTCAGGACACCCCCTTGTGTATATGCGTGTGTGTTTGTATATAGATAATTTATCACGCACACAGTTAACAGGATTCCTACATCAGTGGAAAATCTCTACATTATATTCAGGGCATTATTTCCAGGTTATTGTCCCTGTGTATTATAAAGTCGGGCTCGTGTTTGGTTATAAGTGACAAAAAGTGATATACGTTATATACTGGTGAAAATATGGTTTTGGTGATATCCATGCAAAGGCACACATTTACTTACTTAGGTACAATTCTACCTACTGCTCCATAATATAGATGATTTGGAATGGAAGAGTTGAACATAATCCATGAGAAACATGTCAGCGATATCCATGTTAATAAAACAGATAAAGACCAATTGACCCTACTAGTCTGACTTTTCATCAGGACCCCATTGGGCTTTCTACAGACCTTGGTGTGCTTATTGCAGGGCCAAGCCGACTGGACATCCTAGGCAACCCAGCCCCCGGACTGGGCAGAAGACACTTTAACAGGTACCTGGCCAGTGCCCTAGTCAGTTGCCTCTTCTGCCTACCCCTAATTCTGCCTCCTAGAAAGTTAAACAACATGTCTTTGACACGTTTTTCAAAATGAATAAAATTGTTACTTTATTTGTTGACATACAATAAAGGTTTGTCAGCTTGTGTTCAAACTCTTTGGAGTTACTGATTGAGAACAGTACTCAGATGCTTTATTGTGTAGAAACAGCAAAGGGCCTTTGTCAGACTGTTACCACATATTCTCTTAATGTTTGCTTCTATTGCAGCCTGGGGCACTAGCCCTAACTTTGAAATACAGCCCCAGACCAAACTTTCAGTTAGCATTACATACAGTGGGGTAACTAGATATTACTGGGCCCCACAGCAAATTAATTTTAGGGCCCCCAACATATCCAGAGGTTGTCCTTTTTTACAAATATATTTTGAAATCGCTCACTAATTAGGGTATCATGGAGCCCCCTGTGCCTCCTGGCACCCCTGCAGCCGCAGGGTCTGTTTCTCCTGTAGTTAAACCCCTGATTACATATTCAGACAGGTTTATTTTTTCCTGGTGTCATCCAAATTCAAATCAGACTGGTCAGTAAGATGGTGAAGTGATTCCATTGCCCCAGAGTTCTGTGTATACTCCTCCATTAATCCTTCCCACAAACCATATAGTTGCTGTTGTGGTTTAACACAGCCAACCTTCTCCTGAGATCAAGAACTTAGCCTGGTCTATCAGGCTGCAAGAATCCCTAAACTAGACATCTTTCAAGCACTCTGACCCGGATTCTCACGTATACCAGAACACATACCCATGCATTCACATTTGCATAGGTAATCATTCATATACAGTTTTTGGGCAACCCCTTGACAAATGACATGTTAAACTAACTTTGCAAGTGGAAAGTAGTAAACTACTTCAAACCCTTCAAAATCCTGTAATATGTGTCCATTAAGAACAAGCCCATCCATCATTTGCAGGGATTTCCAGTGTGACACTATTAAGCACCTTGTTACACAGTGGATTACTTTATGTTTTTTCCTTCCTAATATTTAAATTCAATGGGTTGTATCATATTTCTTTAGACCATAGGTAAGTACTGGGGTTTAATGGTACAGGTATGGGATCTGTTTTCCGAAATGCCCCTGTGTCCATTCATATTTTAAATGTTCTAAAAATCTTACTTCTTCTAATAATCTTCAGAGAAGTGTCACATTTCATTTGACTGTAATTGGAACTTTGGCATCAAAACCCTATTTGCACTTGGAGCACATTTCAAGACCTCCCAAATCACATGCACTTGCTGCCATTCCATCTATCCCCCAGGCCCCACTGCTACAAACAGAAAGGGAGCAGTGGCGAACTACTGTGTCATGACATTAACAAAAGATTTACAAGCAATTGTGTTGATTTCAGTGTAGCTGTAGATCTTGAATATAGGGTGGAAAATGGGAACTGTCAGTCCACATCAGATTCACTGGCATTCACAACTCCCCTGCCAAGCAGCCATAGCTGATACAATCCCATACTGTGGGTCTACAACTTTGCTGGAAACTGCTCCCCCAACTGAATCTGAGGCACGTGCCTACCCTATCTACCAGTAGTTCTGGCCTTGATCCAGATTGACTGAATATCTTTTTCAGCATCTATACTTAATGCCAGTTTTGCTTCTCCTTTCATATTCAGTCTTTCTATAAGGATGACAGCCTGTCTGGATTTATTTCATGCTTGGGAAGAATGTTTTTAATCTGGTAGTGAGGATTTTAGTGAATATTTTGATATCTGAATTTAACAGTATCATTGGCCTACAGATTGTACATAAGGGATACTCTAAGCCTTTTCAGGAATAATTGTAATATATTAATGTAATGTTTCTCTTTGACTCAGATTACCATAAGATAACATAAATGAGCTCTATTACAACGACAGGGAGAAAAAGTACAAGAGCAAGGGATGGAAGAACTAGCACATCTTCCCTCGATCTGGCTGTGGTCTGCACCTTGCCCTAGATTTAAAAAAATGCAATTCTTCTTAAATAAGGGTGGGTACGCTGCATTTTTCAAGAAGAAATGCATTGCATTACCCTTTCACCTATATTTGGGAGAATACATGCTGTATTATATTAACGTCTAATTTTAAAACAATAGTCTAACAAATATTTTTTCAAACTGACACAAGATTTCCCTTTGTCTGTATTATATTGGGGCTGTTTTGCAACATCTTAGCCTTTAAACTTTTCTCCAGATGTACATAATTCCTATAAAGCAATGTACATTGATGCAATGACATTGATAGCGATGGGGTAAGACCAGGCTGCCTGTATAAATATCTCCTAAGGAAGCGGACAGATAATTCCATGAGTATTTGTCAGCGGGGGTTATGGGGATCAAGAAACATCACGTGAAAAATTAAAACATTGAATTGAATAATTTGTATTAATCTGCTGAGGTCAGAAGTAATTGTCGTGTCTGTCCTGTGAAAGCAGAATCCATTGGTTTTGGTATGCTGCTAAATTGTCCTCCTGGGTGTTGGGTAGGGTTTTGTTTTATTCATGTCAGGATCACTCTTATGCCACAGGAAAGCTGAAATTCAGGTAAATGGATCAGTGCCAAAAATGGTTTGATTTGGTTTCCATTCTAGATGTATTGTCTGCAATTTTTAGTGGTGATAAGTATGTATCCTCATTTGTGAACTACTGCTACCACAAGTGAGGTGGCAGAATGAATCCAGTTTTATGATGACGTTTATTTAAAGTTTGAAATATATTCCTTTCAGTGAAGAATTCAAACTAAACTTTTCTGCAGATCTCTGTGGTGGAACAAAAACGAGATCCTTTAAATTGCTATAAAAGTAAGATGATTGCTCTGGCCAAGGGTAGCTGGTCTATATATTTAGTTCTGATTGCACCCCTGGATCTAACAGAATTAATCTAATGAGCTTTAGGTCAAACAAGTGTATTTAACTTTTATTCTACTGCCTTCATACTGATGATGCCCATTATGGGAAAAGTGTAGATGCCATTCAAAATTGCCAGAAGCATTAAGTTCTCATTTGCAGCCACAGAACTTCAGTCTGATGTTCATGTATGTGCACTCTGAAGTGCTCAGGCATATTTGAGCATGTGTTTGTGTAGTGGTTGGCATGTGGTTACATTTTCACTAGTGTTAATAACTGAAGGAAAGGACAGCTTTACTAGCTTTTAGCACTACTAGCTTTTTCACTAGTGTTAATAACTGAAGGAAAGGACAGTTTTTACTAGCTTTTAGCATACAGGTGGCTGTTCTTAATTTTCCCTGTAAGACAGGTGTTTGTGCACATAGATTTGAGACCCCCAATGCAAACAACAAATTGTGGAGTGCATGCCAATGTTTGATGTGGACACAATTCATACTGTGCACATAGCCACCCTCCACCCTATGTACACAGTGATTGTGCCCCCTATGAAGTAGCTAAAATGAACATTTTTTGCATACTTTACTTATAAGAACTTTGGTTACTGTGGAAGTATTGAAAAAAATTAAAGTCTTTTAAAGTAACGAAAATATCTCATATTGTTGCCTCCACTGGTAAAACTGATCTGTTTCTGCTTCAGAAACACTACTATAATTTATATATACAAGCTGCTGTGTAGCAATGGTGAAAATTTAAAAAAGTAAATATGGCACAGGTTAAATAGTGGATAACAGATAACATTATGTTCTACAGAGCTTATCTGCTGTGTAACCTGAGCATTTGAATCTTTGAATGGCTGCCCCCATTGCTACACAGCAGATTATTTATATAACCAATAGTAGTGTTTCTGAAGCAAACACATCAGTTTTAACAGTGCAGGGCAACATGCATTATATTTTTATTACTTTAAAATACTTTCGTTTTATGATGTTACTGTTCCTTTAATGGCTGCTGTCAGCATACTACAAACCAGTTTAAGTCAGGGGTTTCCCTTTTTAGCTGGTGATCGGTAGATCTGAAGACACTGTCAATAAACAGCTATCCTATTTCATGCTTTTAATTCAGATATTTATTAAGCTAAGTAAGTAGTTGTTTAAATATACATTTTCTCATAAATTAATATATAAGTAATATTTTCCATGGAACAGACTGCTAACAATGTTTAATGGATGTAGATCATAATGCATTCCCTCATTTGTACTGAAAAGTCCCGTTTTTCTCTGCACCGAACAACCAGAAAAATAACCAATGTTTCTAACTTAAAGGAAAACTATACCCCCAAAATGAATACTTAAGCAACAGATTATATCAAATTGAATGACATATTAAAGAATCTTACCAAACTGGAATAAATATTTACATAAATATTGCCCTTTTACATCTCTTGCCTTGAACCACCATTTCGTGACTCTATCTGTGCTGCCTCAGAGATCACCTGACCAGAAATACTACAACACTAACTGTAACAGGAAGAAGTGAGGAAGCAAAAGGCAGAACTCTGTCTGTTAATTGGCTCATGTGACCTTACATGTGGTTTGTATGTGTGCACAGTGAATCTTACGATCTCAGGGGGCGGCCCTTATTTTTTAAAATGTCAATTTTCTATTTATGATTACCCAATGGCACATACTACTAAAAAAGTATATTATTATGATAATGATTCATTTACATGAAGCAGGGTTTTACACATGAGCTGTTTTACTCTTATCTTTTAATAGAGACCTACATTGTTTGGGGGGGTATAGTTTTCCTTTAACTGGCTTTTGGCAGAGAGCCCAGAATAGCCACAGCAGCAGATAAGATACTTTTGTAACAATTTCAAGCTAAGCAAATAAGTAATTATAACAATATAAGATAACAGGTCCATTGGGAAATGTTAAACTCACAGTTTAAAGGGCAATTCACCTTCATTAGCAAAACTGTAATAACTGAAAAAAATATGTTCAAACCTTCATAACCTGCCAAATTTTGTAAAAGGAACATGGTAATTAGGCCACAAAAATGGGCGTGGTCAAGATAATTTGCCGCACTACGCGTGCCAACTTTTTTGTCCCTCTTTCTATTTCCAAAATGTTGGAAGGTATGATAGTGAGACAACATCACTAAACTAGACCTCATATTAGTAAAGTTTAAGTTATAAAAGGAATAAGAGGTGAGGGGTATTTAACTTAGATACTATCATTATATTACAGACAGCTTGATGTTCTGTATGCCTGCTGACTTGCAAATACACTTATTAGGATATGTTCTCTTTTTTTTAATCAGGTATTTTTGCAACCATTCTTCACATTAAGGGGGCTATTTATTAAAACTTGAATTTTCCCCATTATTTTAATAATACTAAATTTGGCCAAACTCCGGAATTTACTAACTATTCAGACAGAAAACTGTCCATGTGGGAAAATTTGAATTGTGTGACTTTTTCTAATTGTTGCCTGAAAAACATGAATTATTCCGATTGTCGAGCTAAAAACTCAAATTTAGCAGATTATCGAACGAAAACCAGCGTCAAACATCCCAAAACTTGTGACAGTCATGAAGGTAAAAATCATGTTCCAATTGTTAAAGGGACCATCTGCCATTGACTTTTAAAAAGGACTTTGGCAGGTTTTAGCTGTAATATTTTCGGATTCAAATTTTTAGCAGTTTTGGAATATAATAAATTCAAAAAAAGTTTTTTTCCCTCTAAAAATGTCGATTTTTCTCTACCAGAAACAGTTGAAGCTATATAAATAAGCTCTAAATCTCATAGTACCTGATCTGATTCCTTAGTAGGAGCATGTAGTATATCTGGCAGCATGAGCAATCTTCCAAAATGTTATCATAAAGCAGATTCACAAAGTGCCACGTTGATTTACCGTAATTGTGTGCACCAATACTGCTTCTGGTGTCAAGGAGCCTTATCCATTTATGATATTAACCAGAGCTAACAGGGCTGCACAAAAAGATTTGTAACACAGTGACATACTGCTCCCTTGCTGATAGCAAAATCCACTCTAACAGTGTTAATTCTAATGCCATGTCAAAGAAGAAGGTAAGCATGGGCCAATAGCCTGTACTGTGCATTCACAGCCATCAACCCTGTCACAATAAATCTGAGTGAACACTTGGGCATATAACACACATGAAACTTGCGTAATTTAATTTGATATCTGTATTGTCTTTTTATATTACCACACCACCTAAATAATGCAAATGTAAAGTTCATTTGCAAAAACAGAGAGAACAGATAGACAGTATTAGTAACAAACCATGCTAGTTATTGGTGTAATGCAAAGTCTGACGTGTATATGATCTCTGCATTGGTACCACTTTTTTGCCATAAATCAGATTTGCATCTGATGTGCCTAAAAAATATCATTGTTTTCGTACAGGCTAAAAAAAATCTGAGCGTCAATGTCAGCATCTATGAGCATCAAGTGTTGATGTTTAAGAAAGTTGTGCGTAGCACAGGTATACTGTTTAGAAATAGCTAGTTACAGCCTAGCAAGATGCAGGGAAGAGCCTTATGTCCCCATATAATCTGAGATTATATTTGATTTATTGATAAATTGTATATTCTGCTGACCTGCTTAGTTGTGTAATATCATTTACAGTGAATTTCTGTGGGTATTTATGGCACCTGATGCATGGAAAACCCATAGGTAGCAGCAGCACCTTAAACAAATTAAAAATGTAAATGTAAAATATTTATAATTCTGTTGATTCTCATTCATGACACGGTGAAAAAAAGGGATGCGGTATATACAGACAGAAACATAGCACCTCATGGTGGGACATATCCAGTAGCCTTATCTATTCACTATTTGCTTTTATAGGCCTTTTAGAATTTTTTGAATAGAAATTTAGAATTTTGATAAATGTTTCGATACATGTTGATTGATATAGCTTATTTTATATAACATTTGATAAGTTAGTATGCATGCCCACACATCACTAATGCAGGTTCTAGTTTGGTACAGTTTGTTTAGCCTATTAAAAATTATCAATAAACGTTGTATACAAATCACTTATCATATAGAAGTTGTAGGTATTAGGGCAAAAATTCCCATTTTGGAGCCCACAATTGTAGCAGAATCGTATGTTCTGAGAACTGTACCTAAACCACAGCTGAAGTATGCAGGCTAGAGAGTCCTAACATCCAACATTGTCTCCCCTTAAAGGGATACTGTCATGGGAAAAAAAAAAATTCAAAATGAATCAGTTAATAGCGCTACTCCAGCAGAATTCTGCACTGCAATCCATTTCTCAAAAGAGCAAATAGATTTTTTTAAAAAAAATTTACAATTTAAAAAAGATTTTTTGAAATCTGACATGGGGCAAGACATATTGTCAATTTCCCAGCTGCCCCAAGTCATGTGACGTTGAAATTGCATTAGACTAAATGCAGGGAGAAAGGTTATTCCGGGGGCTGTTTAGAGTCTTTTTGGGTAATTTTAAAATGAAAGACTTACTTATCCCTTTATAAAGTGTGTGTAAGGTGTCACATAGATAAATCTAGTTCAGAACAGATGATCGGCACGGCACATGGGACCATACTATCAGTGGTTGGTACACAGTTTATTTTTTTCCCCTGCTGATTGACCTTTTGAATTGCACCCAGAGTCTATATGCAGCAGTTCAACAATAAACTGGTGATATGGGGATGGTATTGACTAATTGGTGATGATTGGGGCACGATTGATGCCCCTTGTTTGACAAATGCTTCGTCAACATTCTGTGCCCAAAATATTACAGTGTTAAATGCAAGGGGGCCCTGGGCTCATATTCTTGGCTTTTGGTGTTTATACAAAATTGTATATAGGACATCTCTAGAGGGAACCCAACTCAACAGAAGTGTGACATAAAACGTAATTTCATTAATTATTTTTCCTTTTTGATCTAATTATTAATATACGGTTCAACGCATATTTGGTAGTTATAAGTGCTGCTGTCGTTTGCGGTTGTTGTCTAATCATGGATAAGTTAACCATTAAAAAGAGGTTTTTTTATAGAATGTGTGATAACAAATGATGGTGTTAATTTTGTTATCTAGTTTTCACTAACAGATACAGCCAGTGATTTAGTGTACATCATGTGATATGTGTATATTAATCAGAGACAGTTGATACTCAGAATAAGAGTGATACTAAGGGTTGATTTAATTTTCAGTGTAATTTTTGCTGTTTCTGGATCTCACAAGTGTGTCATAATCAGAGCTGGAGTGTGTTTGATATGATTTCATTTGTCTACACGGCATAATGTACTTTTGATTGTACAAGTCAGTGATTTATATCAGCGTGTTCATGTGTGAACAGCTATATAATGTTGATTGCTTAATGTTTAATCTATTTTTCAGATTCGGTGCAGTTCAATGTACTACTTGGTGTGTTGTGTCAGTATGTTACTTATCAGTAGCATAATAATTTGTGCTCCCAGATTTTATAATAAAAAAAAGGAGATGTCATGGGAAAGGGAAGCATTTTTATAGCAAATCATATATTAATTTTGTGAGTTTGTTGTTTAAATGTGTTTGGTGTGTATGTAATTGGTGGTGAGGTTACTTCTAATATCATCATATTTTCCAGTAAGGACTACTTTATTATAATACACACGTTTTAGTGAGAAATGTGCCGAAAATGACATTACTAGTCACCGTTTATAACCGATGACATCACTAGTCACCGTTTATAAGGATATCATTTATATGGCTTTTGTGTATTATATAATCTATAGTTTGGTAATTTCTCTTTTGCCATTGACTATAATATCCTGTCTGGATTTACTAATCTGGACAGGCAGTTTTCACCTGGACTACTCTTCCAAAATCCAGGCTGTCCAGGTGAAAACTGGACAGGTGGCAACCCTACTTGGTGATGTCATCTGTGATAATTGGTGCTTAGTGATGTAGTTCCTGTCATATGGTTCACTGTGGCTTGTGTTTTTTTAATACCTAATGTACCCCCTGTTGTAAAATATAAGAATATTAGAAGTCACACATAGGAGTTCCATGACCTATAAATGATTATGGAACTCCTCAGTTACTAATAATATTGTTATATTTTACAATATTAACAATAGTATTAACACAAATATAAATAGAGTACTGATACTGAAAGAACTTTGGATGTTCCATTTAGTCAGGTTATGGACTTTTTAGCAGACAGCCCCAGTTAGTTATGGACTGGGCCTTCTAGGGCCTGCGAGAGAATCTGCTATCTATGGAGCATTCGAAAAAGATTATATTTAGTTACTGATAAATATTATAGGTGTTATATAGGCCTTTGGTGAAAATAGGAAAAGGTTGGTGCCAACTGTATGGGACTATTAAAGTCTGGGTCCACCAAGAGATCCTATGGACTATATCCTAAAGCCAATCCACCTCTGGCCATAATAAAAGTTGGGTTAGGGGATTAAGGACACCTATTTGTTGGGACTTGGAGACTGCTTGGGCCTACTAATGCAATCTTTACCTTAAAGCGGCCCTGGATTGTATGAGATCAAAATAATATATATTTCTCAAGGACTAGCATGCTGATATATTCACAGATCATGGCACTTTATTAATGCAAATTACTTTGATTGGGACACAAAAATGACTTGATATGGTTGAGCATGTTCTGTGATGCCATGTACATGAATTGTTCTTATTTAACGTTTACTGACGTACATCCTTGTTTAAAATAAAAGCAACTTTATAGCATGTATGGCAAAACTAAGGGATACTCACTGTAAGATGCTAGATACAATTGGTCCCAGTGACTAGAAATGTAATATGCTTATCACCAAACCTGCTTTATACTGTATGACTGTAAGTGATCACTGCTGTTGTGTGCTATATGTGCTTTACTGTCTGTGACAGTTTAACCAAAGTACATGTAATTTTAGATTGTGTTTGATGTTAGCAATTATGCTGTGTGCTTGATTCCTTGTGATAAAAATCAGATGCACACGTGTGATATAATTGTGGTGCTCTTGATTTTATATTGTGTGGTTAGTAATGTAGATTGTATATTTTTATTTTGTGTGATATATTCAGTAATGTTACCTGCTTAATTTAACTTTTTACATTATGGACTGGTATAGCCTGTGTAATGTGATTGTGTGTGATACAGAGTGCTTGATTTTAAGCTGTATAATAAAAATTTCTCTTATTCTTTTTTTATTTTGTTCCCTAAGCAATTACTCTCCTGGGTTTCTTTTTATTTGCCTATATCTTATTATTTCTCAACTCAACCTCCATCACTCTTTCCTTATAATCTATTTTTATTTCTTATATACACCCTATTGGCTGCTTCCCAAGTTTTCTATGTTTCATTTATTTGTCCCACCCCCTAAATTTTCCAGTATGTATTTATTATTCCCACTCGTTTTTTCCTCTGTCCCAAAGTCCTTTTATTTTTCACATCCCTTTTGGTTTCTTACATATGTTGTTTCCTTCCAATATATTTTTTTACACCCCAACTACTTTGCTACTTTGCTACGTTTAACTTGCTGTTCTTCTAGCTTTCTCTTTCTGTATATATAACATACTGTCCCTTGGTCTTTAGGTAGTTTTCTAAGATGTTCTTTTGCCTATCACTTTCTTCCTCCTTAGTGGGGAACTATTGCAAAAATTTAAATTTAATATCGACTTCATCAAACTAAAATAAGAAACTTTCTAAATATAATCAATTAAAAATTCTGTACAGTTTCTTAAATAATCAAGTTGCTCTTCACTATTCCTCTCTCAGAATCTGTTTCTCCTCATTCTGTCTTCATCCAGGTGTCAGATGCATGATCCAATATATCTTATAGTGGAGCTCCTTTTGCCTAGAAGATGTATTAGAGCTTGCTCTATTAAAATCACCAGAAATCCTGTCTCTCTACATGCAGAATTTGTGCAAAAGGCAGTTATTTTGTTAGGTTTAGTTTTTTACTGTTATTTGAGTGAGTTCTAATACATCTGCTAGGAAAGAGAGCCCCCCTATAAGATATATTGGATTATTCATCCGACACCCAACTGCTGCACGAAGACAGAATGAAGAGAAACAGATGCTGAGAGAAGAGTAGTGAATAAACTTGATTATTTCAGAAACAATGCAGGATTTTTAATTGATTGTATTTATAAAGTTTCTTATTTCAGTATGAGGAATATATTACATTTTCATTTTCGTGATAGTTCCCCTTTAAACCAGTATACTTCCCACTCTGTATTTTTACTACTGTTTTTCATTCCCATTTTTCTTCCTTTTTTCTGCCCAACTTTCTTTACCCTTTTTCTTTCTCTTCTATAGGTTTTCCTCTGTTTTCTCTTTCTCTCTCTGTCTTGGAAGGAGTTAAGAGGTTTTCCTGAGCTTCTCTCTGTGATAGGACAGGGTACGCGCACAGTTGCTTAGCAACAGAGAGGTTCCTTGCACAGCTCAACTCTCTCTCTCTCCAAATCTCTGCTTTTTTCGTTCTTTATTTTTTTCTCCCTCTATCCATGCTGTCCATCCCTCCTCTTTCCTTCCATTTTCTCTCAATTTTCGCCTTTCTATCTTTTGAACCCTTTTATATTCCCATTGGATATTCTTAATTTATTGTATGCCTCCTTTTTCTTATTCTACCTATATACGTTTTTTTCCCTGTTCTTTTTTTTTTTGGTAACTGCAGGATCCTTCATGTTTTTTTCTAACATCCTCTGCATCCTTGCCTCCACCCATTTATATATCTCTAATTCTCCTTGTCCGTGAAGTAGTTAAGTGGTCCCCCCGTGCGTGTCCCTGTGATAAGAGGGGGCGTGCGCACAGTTGCCAGGTTACCACGCTCACAGTGACATCCCTGTGAATACGGAAGGATGGAACGCGCGCTGGTGCTGGGAGATGGGTAATGTGGAGGCCTCTTCACCTGCAAGCCTTACTCTGCACACCCTGTACTTCACACTCTGTTACATCTTATAGCTTGCACTTACTATGCTAGAACTCTTCCACTACTCTGTCATTCTGCATTCTACACTGGCCTTACCCTGCAGACCATTCACATATTGTAAGCCCTTCAGAATGTACAGTACTGTACATTCTGAACCTTGCACCCTACATTATATGTATTGATCACATTCTACATACTGTACACTTTTTCTTACTTCAACCCTCACCATTCCCTGCCTGCATAACACCCCTACATTTAGACTTACCACACAAATCCTCACAACTTTTTCCTGGGTTAAACCCTTAACAGCTTGGGGCCAACTCAAGGTTTTGAGCATGAAGCCTGACGGAAACTGAAAGTTTTGAGGTGAGAGGGAAGAGAATATAACCCTGTCTGCAAGCCAATGTGTGTGAACAACTGAAAATGTATGCATGTGTAGCTTTATATATCTAACTGTATTTGCCTTTGCATATGTAAATAGATACATTTGTCATCCAGTGCATCTCCTTTTTTTAAAAAAACATATCCATTGTAAAAGTGAAGCCTAGGACTGATATATTGCGTTGCACAGGGATATGGCTATACCTATGTATGCATGTTCCTGTAAATATGTCATTTATAGGCTGTGCCAGGGCCTTTGATTTGTCATGTAAGATTTGGTATATACAAATATACACATTTTAGTATATATATATGTGTTTATACACTATATATATATATATATAGAGAGAGAGAGAGAGAGAGAGAGAGAGAGAGAGAGAGAGATGTTCAGGCACAAACACAAATATATGAATTTGTATATGTTAATAGGCATATAAAACCTTTCTTAAGTATATTCCTTACAAAATTCCACTGACTTACAGCAATGACTGTAGCATCTGTATGGTAATTAAAACAGCCCGCTAGTTATTAAAAGATCCTTGTTTTACGACAAATGTATTTGATGAGATGGCTGTTTACTGAAAACATCTGTTTGCCTAGGCATTTGTGTCAAATAAATATATATTTCATATATGTATGACTATGTCAATAGCTATATGTTCTCTGTGGAATGAAGCGTGAAGCTATCTGTTCATAAGTTTGTGTGTTATGAGCTGGAAGCTGCACAGCTGGATGCTTATCACTATGTGCCTGGACATATACACCTATGGAATTCTAAAACATGTTAACTATGTAAATGTGCATTGGGTTTTCAGTACAGTTAGGGTGATTGTGTGCCTGCTGCGTATATGCACCTAGGTTTGGCATTTTCTGCATGTATCCTTCTATGACCCTGTCAGTATATGCTCTGCACAGTGTAGCTGCATTTGAGAATTGTTAGGCTAGGTTTCTCATGGCGTATAGCTATGTGTAGATGCTATACCTGTGTGTGTGCTGTGAGCTGCACGGCTGTGTGTGGGTGGATTATATACTTGTATAGAATGATTTCACTGCTGTGAGCCGTCGCATTTCAATGTGTCTGTGTGGGCGTCTGTACAGAGCTCTGTGTGTGTTATATACTGCTCTGTGTGTGTTATATACTGCTCTGTACATTGGCATTTTATTTTGTGTTATTCTGTTCATGTACAACACAATATTTGCTTATGTGTGAGTTCAGGTTTACATTTTGTGTGATCTGGGCTATACAAACTTGGGTGTATAACACTAGACTCTGTATACTGACAGACACATGCCAAATGCAGTATTTGTGTATCTCAGCTTATGTATGTCAGTATGCATTATTGTGTAAGAGACTACTTGTGCATAGCGAATACCTTAATGCACACAAACCTAGTTAATCAGTTGAGAAGAACCATATGCTTAATGCCTGATCTACATGAATTGCAGTGAAGAGTTGTGTAAATGCACATGGCTTTCATTTGTGTCAGTGTTTTGACATGTAGGCAACATACTGGGCAATATCACAATGTAAGGATACAGTTACAAGGCTGAACATTTTATTGTGTATAATGTAAGAGTATGATGCAGTGTTACATTGAAATCCCTTCTATACAAACCTAGAATGAATGATGTGGACTAAGGAGGGGTACCGGAGCAAGAGCTGAGGCAAAATCCTGTAGCTAAAAATGACCAAAACGGCACAGATGAAAAGTCATCCAAAATCGGTGGTTTATCATTTCAGGTTGGCATGGTAAACTGGCCTACACTTTCAGGGATTTGGGGCAGTCAGCAAATATTACTTTTTCCTACAGTTCTCTGTATTGCCGTAGGTGGCGTACCAAAAAAAGGCAGCCAGAATTAAGCATTTCTTTTTTTAGCTGAAAGTATTCCGTATTTCATCTGTGGATTCTGCATATTAAGATTGGGTGTTTATAGTAGGTCAATGTGCAGGGGATAAATATGCCTTGCCTTGGAATTTATAATAAATATTCCCACAAGCCTCTGTCATTGAATAGGAGCTGTATTTCAGCATTGGGAGGTCTGCAATTTGGACATCCTGAGTAATGGCATATTTTTGTGTGTGCAGTTTCATTCATGTTAATGCTAGGTTTTATACCGGAAAACTAGTATTAACTAGTAAATCTCCAGTGGCGGAACTACCGGGGGAGCAGGGGGTGCGAGCGGGCCCGCAGGGCCCCCCCGGCAGCCCGTGCGCCACTGAAAATGCGGCTATACGGAGGGGGGTGGTGCCCAGCTGCGCATCACGCACCAGGGCCTGCCCCCTCTAGTGACGCTACTGTAAAATCTCGCATTCTTGCTGAACAGCAATGCCTTCTGGGTCATTTACGACCAAAAGTGCAGTACAGAAAATGCAATTTCCTTTTTTTCCCATAATGCGGCATTTTTACCCACCATTACAGCATCATTATGGATGAATGGCTTTACAGTTAGGTCCATAAATCTTTGGACAGAGACTTTTTTCTCATTTTGGTTCTGTACATTACCACAATGAATTTTAAATCTCTGTGCTTATTGTGCAGTTCCTCTGAAATATGTGTTTTGTTCGGTCTCTTGAGATGCTTTATTTGCTTAAAGTGCTGCTATTCTGGCTGAACTCAAAGTACATTGACACTTTTTTAATGAGAACAAAATTGTTAATAGGCCACACCCTATTATGTTCTGACTTATTGTGGGAAATGGACTGAGTAGTACCGATATAGATTGTGCTTTTATATTATAAATACTATGTTAAAAATGTACAGTATCTACCACAATTGCACCCGATTTATCAAAACAGACACAATTGCATTCGCGTTTTTATGAAAATCATTTGTAAGTTGCATCTAGTATTTCCAGAGGTTTTGCTTCTAAAACACATTTTCAAAATAGCATTTGTATCCATTTTGCTGGGTTTAACTCTGAGTTGCCTATTATTGCTTTGGGAATCTTGGAGCTATTGCCAGGTCCACTGTGGTGGCACCAAGGTTCTCCAGTGTCAGTAGGCACACCTTTGCACCATTCATGAGTAGAGTCAAGATGGATGCAATTTGCACCCCTATGTGAGCGCAGCGTTTTTGTGTTTGTACTATACTGAATTGCACCAACATCTGCTATAAATTGTATTTTAATTGACTCCTCTACTCCAGTCACTTTTATGCTGAGTGTTTAATAGAGGGGGGGGTGTCGTTTGATGATGCCAACTTCAGCTACAAAGGGAGACCCATTGGTCAGTATCTTAAATTTATGAATGCACCAAATCCAGGATTGGGTTAGGGATTTGGCTTTTTTTTCAGCAGGATTTGGATTCACCTTGGCCAAACCAATACAAATCCTTAAAGGGGTGGTTCACCTTTAAGTTATCTTTTAGAAAAGCCAATTCTAAGCAACATTTCAGTTAATCTGCATTATTATTTTGTTATCGTTTTTTAATTACTGTATATGCCTTCTTCTTCTGACTCTTTCCAACTTTCAGACAGAGGGCACTGTCTGTAAAGCTACACATTTTTTGTTACTGCTACTTGATTACTCAACTTTCTTTTCAGGTCCTCTCTTATTGATATTCCAGTCTCTCATTTAAATATATGCATGATTGCTAGGGTCATTTGGACCCCAGCAACCAGATTTCTGAAATTGCAAACTGGAGAGCTGCTGAATAAAAAGCTAAATAACCAAAATCCACAAATAATAATAAATAAGTGCACAATTATCTTGCTATAGCATGCTAAAAGTTAATTCAAAGGTTAAAATCATGTGACTTTTCATCACACAAACTAGGAAGTGTGAAGAAAAGCGCAGCAAATAACTCATTCTTTCTTTGGATCTGCCATACATGTGTTCTGTATAGTAAATGCCATTAATGACCTGCTTCTGAAGCCAATGGCACATAAGGTGTTTGTCTACCATTGCCATCTAGTGGAAAACAGTAGCAGTCAGCAGCACTCAAAACCCGCCTGTCCACCTGCTTGTAAAGTTATTTATGAAAAAGTACTGATGCACATGTAATGGTGATAGAGGGACCTTCATGCACAAAATGCTCAAGCTTGCATTGAGGGCTACCTGGAACCACTCTTTATGTGTCTGCTAGTTCACATCCCATTTAATAACACTACTAGCAGTAACTGGCAGATGTGGTCAAAAATCTATTTGTGTCATAGGAATAAGGCTAATGTCATTCAGGTGTTATAACCACTACTGCAATCGGCAGCTACATTTTGGCCATTTTTATTTTTTCAGGGCTACTGGCCCTTTATATTGCCCTATCGGTTCTTTTGCATGTTATGTAATTTAGGCTTTTCTATTCACTTTGTGTTTTGCTCTCTCTTTATCCCATATCACAGATTATCACCTTGCACGTTCCCGGAGGAAAAGCGTCCCAGGGGGGAAACAGCCCAGTATGGACGCCCCTCCCACCGCACCCTTTCGACCGTCGGTAAGAAACATAAAGTTTACTTAACTAAACTCATATTTTGTAACCAGATTATAATTCTTCCAGTACTAATTGCTAATAAAAAAGTAGGTTACCTATTAACGTTATAAACCAGCTGTAGCAAATTGGTAGTTATCTTTTACTTGTCATGGAGATAGGGTTGCCACCTTTTGTGGTGCTCAACTGTGGGTGGGGGGAGGCGGGGGCTGATAATGTATAGGTGCTGGGGGCAGTGACGTGTCGGGGGCAGGGTGGTGATGTCGGGCAGAGCTATGACATGGTGATTTACCGATCACTGCATCACTGGTTTTCCTAATTTGTAAAACTGGGCAGGCAGTTTTGACCCAAACAGCCCTTGCACTTTCGAAAGCTGTGCACTTACTTTGGAAGCAATAATACAATATAGTTTAAAAAGTAATGTGGTGTTGGCTGCTGCCATTTAAGCACAAAGCTCTAATAGGTTTGCAGGGATCATATTATTATAACAGATACAGTAACATAACTAGAGGGGGGCGGGCCCTGGTGCGTGACGCGCAGCCGGGCCCCTGCCCCCCTCCGTACGCAATTTCTCAACCCGCATTTTAGTGGCGCACGGGCTGCCCTGAGGGGGTGTGGACCCTGGCCCGCTTGCACCCCCTGCTCCCCCGGTAGTTCCGCCACTGAACAGATACTATTCAAATACAATGGTTTTTTACAATGTTTTTGAACTAACACGGAATTAAATAAGGGTAAAATGCCCTTCATTTTGCTTTTTACACATATAGGATGAAAACCTTTATATTCAAAATAGGACTGTAAAATGTTACATACACAAATGCAGGGCTCACAGACTTTCAGTTCCGTCCACGGTTGATTTTCTTTACTAATTTGGATCCCACCATATATTCTATACATTTATCTATAAATATTTAACTACTATTTTCTGATGTTACTTTTAATATTCCGGGTTCCAAATTCTGGTTCTGTTTCTTTCCATCTTTTGCTCTCAAACATGGTTTTCCCTTCTGACTATTACATTTCTTGACATCTCTTTTAATTTTAAGCTGTTTATTTTAAGGTCTTTCTTGATATGCATAGTTATTTAGAGAATGAATCATCTTAGTTGCCCTTCTCTGGACGGTTTCTATGTTATTAATAGCTTTCTTTAGACATGGCCTTTGATGTGGCAATAACCTTGTTATTTGTACGAATACATTTATATGTAACCTAGTATTTTATTTCATTTCTACACTACTGTATCACATTGCTTGTGTTTTTCCAAATTCAGTTTACTGTTAGTTAGTTTTGTGAGCATGTCTCTTTTTTCTGTATGCATTAATTTACATTTTGTTTTGTTAAGTTTGAGTCTCCAACTCCTTGTCCATTTCTCCCATTTCCATAAATCAATTTGCACTTGGCTGTGTCAGCTCTTCTGCAGATCCTCGTGTCATCTGCAGAAAAGATGCACCTTTTGGATACAAGTGATGAATATATAAACAGAATATAACCAAGCATCAATCCCAGAGCAATACCACTAATTGCCTATCTTTCCTCTGTGACTACACCAGTAACCACAGATTTCTTCTACTCATAATGTGAAAATTGTATATGCACAAACATCTCATTCTGTAACCAAGAGAAGTAGACTAGTGATGCATGAAACCTTCAGGACCTGAGTGTTTACCTGTGGGTCAGGTGGGTTAGGGATAAATATGGGCCATAACATTGGGTGTGGGTCAGGTTGCGAAGGGGCGATTTGGGTAGACGTGGCTCTGAAAATGTTTGACCCTCGTATCACTAAAGTAATCTTTTTATGCTAAAGGGCCTACTGTATACAGATCAAAGCCCTGCTCATGCTAACACATGAGCAGTACTGTGTAAGAAACTAAACTGAGCTTTGACTTAAATTCTACTTGAAGACCAACCAGAGGACATCAAAAAATGCTTGAAAAAATATGATTGTGCACAGAAAACCCATAGCAGCAAAAATGGGTAACTACATGCTAATTATTACTCTTGCACAGTTAAAACATTCTCTACTATAGTGATCCCCACTACAACATGTTGCTCGACCAACCCCTTGGATGTTGCTCCCAGTGGCCTTAAAGCAGGTGCTTAATTTTGAATTCCAGGTTTGGAGGCAAGTTTTAATTTCTTAAAAAAACAGATGTACTGCCAAGTAGTCTCCTGTAGGCTGTCAGTCCACATAGGGGCTACCAAATAGCCAATCACAGACCCTAACAGGAACTTGTTCATGTGTGTGTGTTACTCACCAACTATTTGTACATTTGAATGAGGCTCACTGGTAAAAAAAAGGCTGGGGACCCTGCTCTACTACATGTCCCTCAAAACAATTGGCTAGTTGTACAGGGTCAGTGTAGTTTTTAATGGGCATGTCAAAAAGCGAGTTTTAACTTAAATTTGTGCAAGAGTAATAATTAGCAAGGATTGACTGAACCCCACAATAATGCACATTCCCAGTCATGAACTTTGATTTATTCTAGCTCAGTTAGGATCAAGAACAATACATTGTCATATTATTATTCAAAACACAAGAATGAACTGATTGTTGGAATTTCCCCCAAACAATTATTTTTCAAAATGAAAGAAAATGTGATTTTAGTATTATACAATATACATTAGTACTAATGTATATTATACAATATACATTAGTACTAACAAAATGTTTCAGTGTTTTTAAGGTTATTTGTAAATGTAATTGCTAATGAAAGCTTATTGTTCTTATTCTCTGCACCTCTGGTTCTGATTCCTGAAGCCAGCTGATATGGAGGAGAACTGACATCTGCAATACTGTTCTAAGAGTCAGAGCCAGAGAACACAAAGTGCTGCTTTCAACAGGAGTTCAATTTACAAAAATATTTTAAAAACACCGAACATTTGTAATGAAAGCATATTTAAAAATTTTTAGAATTGCATTTTTTTCAAGAGGTTTTTCAGTGCAAGTTGCATTTAAATAGAAGACTTTTGAAAATTAAATTGCTGTTTATGGATAAAATTGTTTCAGAATATAGATTCCATAACTTTAGAACATATTCAACAAAAAATTAATCTTCCCTTGACTGATATATAATTCATGTCTTTTTTTTCCCTCCACACATTTTTTTATGAGTGTAATCTATTTGTTTTCATACCTTGCTCTTTATATATGTCTGACTCTCTTCTTATTGGTTCACTTCTGTCTATCATTGCATATATAGCAGGGATTCCTGAGCCGTCGTTTGAAGAGCTCTATAAAGAGGACAAAGAGTCAGCCCAAATTAGACAGGACCAGCAGCTTTCGGCAAATCTTGCCCAGGTTTCGAAGCGCTGATCATGATAGGTAAGACCTATCACTTGAACTAAATAATTTTTTGTCTTTTTGTGTGATGTTAACTAGAATGTCCAGACTGTTAACTGTGCCTCAAGTAGGGATGCACTGAGAATTCAGTATTTGAAAACATCAAAAATGTATTTATTTGGTACATTCTTACAGTATCCATCACATTATAGTGTCCTATAGCAATGAGCCTGATTTTTATTGCATGGTGTGTGACCAATGCATTCATCTGTCATTTACTGCATGATATGCTTTCTAAACATCTCCTGTACTGTATTGAATTATCCCCCCCCACACACACACACACATTGTGTTAGGCTTCACAAAGGTGAATAGCACTTTGCATGGTATAATGTTTATATATATATATATATATATATATATATATATATATATATATATATATATATATATATAAAACATATAATGATGTGACCATTCTTCAAGTTATTTGAGTTGATTGCATTATAAATATTTCTGCATCAGCACAAATTACTTACCATTTAACATTGATGAAAAAGTTGTAGCCTTTTTTTGAACCACATATTCTTAGTTTTTCTTCAGTCTTTACAATATCAGGGACCTGTTACCCAGAATACTCAGGACCTGGGGTTTTCAGGATAACTGATCTTTTTGTAATCTGAATCTTGATACCTTAAGTCTACTAGAAAATCATGTAAACATTAAATAAACCATGAGGCTGGTTTTAATGATATCTTAGTTTGGGTCAAGTACAATGTACTGTTTTATTATTACAGAGAAAAAGGAAATCATTTTAAAAAATGTGGATTATTTAGATAAAATGGAGTCTACAGTATCTTTAATTTCCATTCACTTTTCTATATGTTTAACTTAAATATTTATGTCTCAATCTAGCCAAGTAGATTCTGCATCAAAGCTTTAAAATCCCCTGTTAGTTTTGTCATTCCACTTGTGACTCTTTAACTTGATGATGTTTCTTTCAGTCCCTCACACTCATTTAACCTTGTCTACCTCCTATGCTGACCCACACATCTTTGCAGGCATTGTTAAGCCCTCATGACATAAGATATTCATGCTTTTATTCTTCATCCTCAATCATGAAAGATCTTCTTATGTTCTATATATTTTTCTCATCAGTCTGCCTAACTTTCCACTGTTAGGTCTACATTTATCACTTAAGCAATGTTGCTGTGTTTTTTCCACATACTGTACGTTGTGATTTTCATCATTTATGCTTTATTGTAGACCTTACATGTCTAGGTTTACCCTTGACCCCCTTACACTTTGTAAATTAAATTAAATTTTAAATCTCAATGCTCTCAGTTTCAATTTGAGTCAATACTCTCTCATCCTGTTCATTTAATCCTCATCTATCAATGAGATCTCTCATATATTAGCATCCCACAGTTATTGCCCGTATTTCGTATACATGTCTTCTCTAATACATAAAAATGTGGCCATACCCGGGCCGATAGAGAAAGCTTATTGGCCAATGTATAAGGCCTCCTGATCAGTCCAATATAGTCCACTCAAGGTGGGTATATCTGTGCAAGATCTGCCAATTTGGCAACCTCTCCTACCCATGTATGGCCACCTTAATCCTTATTTACATACAGTCTTCGTACCTACCCATTCTCCTGTCTGTCCAAATGCATTTAACAGTTGAATTCCTTTCAGTATTCGCCCTTATCTGTCCCTCTCAGGGCACGTCTCATGCAGGCCTTTAAGGAGTCACACTCTCACGAGTCCTTGCTTAGTCCTAGCAGTGCTGCAGAGGCTTTGGATCTGAATTTGGATGAGGATTCTGTGGTGAAGCCTGTACACAGCAGCATCTTGGGACAGGAGTTCTGCTTTGAGGTATGGTGGCACTGAATTATAACAGGATGTCCTCTGTAAGGCTAAATGTAGACCCTTATAGAGGGTCAGAATGAGTCACCATTTTCCAATTACTTTGTAGTACTATGATAAAGCTAAAATAATGGGCAAGCTTAGTAATGGTGTAAAATAGTCTGTTTGTAACATGCACTGGCACAGTATCTCCCTGACATGGATTGACGGTAGGTATAATTCTCTCCCTCTGGGCAGAAATGATCTTTTAGGGTACTCAGTCTCATTCTTGCTACCATATCAATCAATCTATTTTTCTAGGTGACCACATCATCAGGTACCAAATGTTTTGCCTGTCGTTCTGCCGCTGAAAGAGACAAATGGATTGAGAATCTTCAAAGAGCTGTAAAGCCTAATAAGGTACAGGAAATACTTTTGGTTATTAATGAACCTCTGAGCTATGTGCTGCTTTACAAAGCATTCCATGCAAAGATTGGTTATACTGATTATATAAAAAAATGGCTTCTTCCCTTGTATTCTTGTTGTGCTGTGTATCTTTCTGCTCAATGTCTACTGCTGCATTAGTTACAGTGCACAGAGTTGTGTCAGTTTGAGTAGTACAACATAGTTTTGTTTATTTGTGTGTTGTGCTTTAAAAAGCTCAGTTACCGCTCAGAAATATGTTCCACTCTACATCTAGATCTCTTGTGTTACAGTAACCTATTTTAAAACGAGTGCAAGCTTGCTATACCATATAAAGAGTTTCTGTAAACGTAGAATTAGAATAATGTAGCATTATTTGCAATTATATTCTATGTGTGTAGAAATACAGTCATAATTCTATTTTATGCACCCCTTTTTATGTATTGTTGATTTTTTTTTTACAGGCCTTCATGTATTACTTGCATTTCCCAGATTTTAAGTATGTTTTCACATATTTTACCGTATACTGTAATTTTGCCTAAGTGTCCTTAAAAACTTCTGTTTTCCCTTGTGAATGTGACTTTTCCCACATTTAAATTTTTTCTACAGAATAACCCTGATTTTACATACCCCCATTTTATATTTTCCTGAATGTTACCTTTTTTTACTGTCCCCCGAAAAACATATACTGTATAAGGGGGGGTTTGTCTGTATATGGTTTAGCATTAGTGATGTGCAGGCCGGCCAAATACCCACATGTCCTCTTCGCGGGTGGTGGTGCTCTTCTCCTGCTGTCTCTGCCTGCCACCTCCAAATGCCGGCTTCCGACTTTCGACTTTATAGCTGCGCGCCTGTGCGCTCTGTCCCTTTTGTGATGTCATCGGCGAGGGTCTATAAAAGGAACCCGGAAGTTGGATGTGGGCGGGCTGAGGGAGGGCGGGTTAGGGTCGTGTGCGGGAAAAACCCGACCCGCACATCACTATTTAGCATATCACATAGGAAAATTCTCACAGACAGGCCAGGATATGTGAAAAGGCCACAAAAGCCCAGGCCCAGGGTGGCAAGATTTTAGGGGCATAACGCCACCCTGCCACATCTAAATTGGGTTAAAAGCACTGGGGAATGCAGGGTATTTTATTTGTTTTTTAAATCTCCCGTGCTCCAATCCCCAGTGATTCGTAGCCTATGAAGTAATTTTGCATGCACGCAAAGGGCAGGGGTGGGGGGTGGTCAAAACAAGATGGTGACAAGGGCCTAGGGGCGCCTGTTGGTTAAATCTGGGCCTGCTAACAGAATGTGGTAGACAGAAGGCACTTAGCTTCAAAATGTATATCGTATGTATATTGTGGATTTCTACTCACACTTATTAACTGTAATTTGTGAAGCCAGTATTTTTTGATCATTGCCATAGTTGTCATCCTTGGGGTTGCTGAAGTAGTTTATAGCTGCCAAATAATACTTTGGCCTTTGTAAAGAGAGTTTTGCTTTTTCAAAAAACTATATCATTAAATCAGGCAGGTGTATTGTTGATAGTCTGCTACATGCTTGTAAAGGGGAACTATTGTGAAAATGAACATTTAACATTAACTTCCTCATTTTGAACTAAGAAACTTTATAAATACCATCAATTAATTATTCTGCATGGTTTCTGAAATAATCAAGTTTATATTCACTATTCCTCTCTCAGCAGCGCTTTCTCTTCATTCTGTCTTCATGCAGGAGTTGGGTGTCAGATCCAATATATCTTATAGGGGGGCTCCTTTTGCCTAGAAGATGTATTAGAGCTCACTATATTAAAATCACCAAAATCCTGTCTCTCTACATGCAGAATTTGTGCAAAAGGCAGTCATTTTGTTAGGTTTTGTTTGTACTGGAATTGAGTAATACATGTTCTAGGCAAAAGGAGCCCCCCTATAAGATATATTAGATCATTCATCTGACACCCCTGATCTCCTGAATGAAGACAGTATTTGTAGAAACAGAAATTGATTGTATTTAGAATGTTTCTTATTTCAGTATGCTGAAGCTAATATTAAATTTTCGTTTTTGAGATTGTCCCCCTTTAAGCTGTGATATTGCATCCTGTGCATGTAACAAGAACTGTGTCATAGGGGCAGATTTATCAAAGGTCGAAGTAAAAATTCGAATTAAAAAAATTCAAATTTCAAGCTAATTATTGTGTACTTTGACTAGGGAATAGTCCACATTAGATTCGAATTTGTAATATATGTGTACCTTGCTAAACGTTCAGGTCTGAATCATTGGTATAATGCCTTAAGTATGCAAAGAAGGTATTGACTTGAATGACTGTTCTTTGCTTTTAAACTAAACTAAACTTTTGAAATAGATCTTGAATGAAAAAATAGATGAAAAAAAACAAATTATTACAAATCTGGATACAAATATACCCCTGAACTGGTAAGTGTTACTTAATTGGGAATCATCTAATAAGTTCCCTTGGATGCCTTTGAATTCTGTCCTCTTATTTGCATATTGTTTTAATGCCCTTCCCCTGTTATACTCTATTGGTTAATTAATGTATTTTGGTGATTGGTGGGTTTAGGCAGGGTCAGACTGGACATTGGGGGGCCTACCCAGTTTCAAATCTCTGAGGGCTCCATGCGCCAACTGTGGGCCCCCGTACACAGGCGCGAACAGCGGCATTCATGTGCAAACTCTGGAGCAGCGCACATGCGTAATAGCTGGCACGTCATGCAGATGCCGGTGCGCATTAGCCACTGTTTGTTTTTTTTGGGGGCCCAGCAGATTGGGGGAGGGGGTCTGGGCTGACGGGGGCCCATGAAGGCCGGGGCCCACCGGATTTTTCCCGGTGTCCTGTCTGCCCAGTCAGGCCCTGGGTTTAGGGTATATATCCGGTATGTGTTCTTGTACAGTCTATGATTAAGTGCCCACTGGCACAAAACTAATAAGGCTATGTATTTATCTATCTTGTGGCCTAAATAAAGTTCTCAGTTCTTTTACAAGCCTGTTTGTGGGATCTATGACTGACTGCCTGCCGTTTTTCTTCGTAAGGTTTTGTCATGGCTTAAACTATAATCCATTTGTCTAATTATTTAACTTCTGTAAGTGCTGTTGTAAATGTGTAAATATGTTAAAAAAAATATATTAGTCATAGTTTCTATACTATGAGCAGTCTGGTTTAATGTTTGTAGTTCAATTCTGAAGTGCTAGAGCTGTTTCTTTCCTTTTTTCTGAAGCAAAATATGTCATCTGTTATGTATATAGGGATGTTACACTTTGATTTTGACTAAAAGCTTGTATTTTAATGTTACTGCTCCATAGATTGTCGCTGTGTTGTTTTTTGCAGATTTGTACAGATCTGAAGCATCACAGGTAAATCTGGCTTTCCTGTTGGACAGCCCTTGGCACATCAGACTTTGCCAATTGTTAAACTGGTCCTAAAGGCATGAAATATTTATAAATGTCAGGGTTTGTCTGTACAAAGTAGGCAATAAGGCAGTTTCATTACAGTTTATATATAAAGGAAATACAAATAAAAAATTAACAATTTGCACATTCTCCCAATACATTTTAATATGCACTGCCTGCATCTGAGGAGTGACTGATAGATCCGGCATATTTATATTCATAAACCAGACTATCCAGCATCATTTATCTGCCATAGAATATTTTCACATTCATTTATAGTAAACTCTGGATTTCTGTTTTATTTTTGACAGTAATACATTTTTTCTTCTTTGAATCATGTCATATTTGGAGAAGCAGGAATATTTTTACACATTCTAATTCTTGCAATTTTATTGATACAATGTTCATTTATTAAATTCTCATTATGAAATGATCTGCATATATGGCATAATAGTTTGCTTTGAAACCCTCCTGGGTTATATAGTCTCGTTTTTAATATACAATATATCCTTTGTGTTTCAGTGTTGTTAATAGTAAAACTCCTTTGTCTCTATGGTTAACCAGAGCAGGTTTTTAAGAGGTGTACCATGTAAGCTATTGAAGATATTGGAACATATATGATTAATTACTAAAACTAGTCTTTTACTCACTGTTTGACAAAAAAAAATTAGACCAAACTCCCAAACCTGATTCCCCTTTATTTACTAATAGAAGTTCTTTAAAAATTTGCTTAGAAAAAATATTGCGTCAAAATCAAGCATCAAATCGTAGAACTGTTTTTAAATCGACGCTCCGAAAACCCAACAACTCAAATTGGCACCCAAAAAACTAAAATCTAAATCTCTAATGGTTGTTCTGAGCCCTGTGCTTGGGCACCCACATTCCACCTCTTCTGTGGAGCTAAAGCACTCAGAACCAATAGAACCGTAGAGAGGATTTCACACGTAAATAAAAACATACAGGGCACATTTATCAAAATCCTAAAAGTTCTCACAATTTTCTGAAAACGACTCTGACCAAATCCACACAGATTTCCCGCCCCCCTATCAATAATTTTTCTAAAATTTCTTGTGTGGGAAAAAACTTGATAAAATAGTGAAAATTCTAAATACCACGACTTTTGGGTTTGATGCCCGAATACCGCAACTTTTTCGGAAATACAGCGCAAATCAAGTTATCTTCTGGACATCTGCCATTGACTCCTACATGAATTGGCAGGTCTGAATTGAAATACTTTTTTATTCGGAATTTTAACACCATCTGAGTTTATTAAATCACGAAAAATTCAAGGTTTTTTTTTCCAAGAAAAAAGGGTGTTTTCCTCTTTAAAAGAACAATCAGAAATCATACTTTAATAAATTACCCGCACCATGTCTGTAAAACAATAAGGAAAACATTGTCACTTCCAGGTACATCACAGGGCCACCAGCCCACCTACATTACAACATTAAACATTTCCTCATTAACATATTACAGGATTTATAAAACTGGAAGGAAAAGAAGCATAGCTGAAATATATGACACATTACCATATAACAATCTCAGCACACAATAAGTACAATAAGCAGATCACAACAATCAGGTGGCAGTGCGAGGATTAAATCACACAGCTTTTTTCCACAGCAGACATTTTAGATACATATGCTCTGCCTGTCTGCCTCCATTACAATTCTCCATTACAAACTGTCAGTGCACACTATAAAAACTGCTAAAAGCATGAAGTTGCTATAGCTGAAGGTAAACGGGTCACTTCAGCAAAGAAATCATGTAAACATGAAATAAACCCAATAAACGGGTGTTGCTTCCAATAAGGATTAAATATATCTTAGTTGGGATCAAGTAAAAGCTACTGTTTTCTTATTACAGAGAAAAAGAATATAATTTTAAAAAATTTGGATTATTTGATTATAATGGAGTTTATAGGAGATGGCCTTTCTGTAATTTGGAGCTTTCTGGGTAATGGGTTTCCAGTAGGGATGCACCGAATCCACTTTTTTGGATTCGGCCGAACCCCCGAATCCTTCATGAAGGATTCGGCCGAATACCGAACCGAATCCGAACCCTAATTTGCATATGCAAATTAGGGGTGGGAAGGGGAAAACATTTTTTACTTCCTTGTTTTTTGACAAAAAGTCACGCAATTTCCCTCCCTGTCCCTAATTTGCATATGCAAATTAGGATTCGGATTCGGTTCGGCCAGGCAGAAGGATTCGGCCGAATCCGAATCCTGCTGAAAAAGGCCGAATCCTGGCCGAATCCCGAACCGAATCCTGGATTCGGTGCATCCCTAGTTTCCAGATAACGGCTCTCAGACCTGTATATTGGTACATTCCAAATGATTTTTCCTATCAGGAGTTTAACCTCTGGCAGATAAGAGATATTTGGCAAATATTCATATATTTAAGTTAACTGTGTTATACTGAGGGACATACCATCTAGCGGTTACAGCTCATACTTGCACATGAAGATTTTATCCCTATTAAATCCACTGAGACGTATATGAAATATTTCCATTCATTTATATTCCCTCACTTTTCTGCCCCACAATAATTGAAAGTATTAGTACAGTGATGCTGGGGTTGTTACTGCTATGTTTGGCACTTCTGAAATGTTTCCTCAATGGACGTTCTGTTTTGCTATTGTTAACAATGAATCTGTGCCTTCTTATTCTGTTTCTAAGGGGAAGATTTGCCTTTCTTTGTATTTGAGTATAAGACCAGGGGGCAGATTTCCTAAAGGGCGAAGTGGCTAACGCTAGCGTCAATTCAGTAGCGTTACCGCCCACAGGGACTTGGCTGATTTCCTAACGGGCGCAGGCGTTATTTCACTAGCGAAGGGGATAGACACTAGATTGCTTCGCACTCTTAACGCCAGGCGTATTTTCGCTCTGGCTAATGGACCTTACTCCGCAAATTCACTAAGATGCGCATTTTACTGAACATTACCTCATTCGCCAGACTTGCCTTCGCCAGCTCAGACCAGACGAAGTGCAATAGAGTGCATAGATCTTCCTCAATTTATAGTAGGGATGCACTGAATCCACTTTTTTGGATTCGGCCGAACCCCCGAATCCGTTGTAAAAGATTCGGCCGAATACCGAACCGAATCCTAATTTGCATATGCAAATTAGGGATGGGGAAGGGGAAAACATTTTTTACTTCCTTGTTTTGTGACAAAAAGTCACGCAATTTCCCTCCCACCCCTAATTTGCATATGCAAATTAGGATTCGGTTCGGCCGGGCAGAAGGATTCGGCCGAATCCGAATCCTGCTGAAAAAGGCCGAATCCTGGCCCGAATCCCGAACCGAATCCTGGATTCGGTGCATCCCTAATTTATAGTGCAAATTTTTTCTAAGTCCCAAAAAACACTGGTGTCTTTTCAGTTTTTCTGAGTGATAGCCTGCAAAGGTACACAAAAATCTTTTTGGGTAACCGGTTTCCCCCCCTACATTTTCTAACATATGGAACATAAACTATACACTGGGCTCATGTGCAGGGAAATATAACAACTCTATTTTATTTATTACGGTTCCCTGGACTTGTGTAGTGTAATGTATTTGCTGTAACATTTATGTCCATGTAACTTTATCATTTCCCGCCGTATGCAAATTAGGCAAGGCTAGCGCATCTTTGCTTTGATTGCCTAAGTAATGCTAGCGAAAATTTGCCACGCAACTTCGAACTGTAGTGAATTAGCGTTGTCCTAGCGAATTTACGCCTGGCAAAGTGTTGCAATGGCTGTGAAGTCGTCGCTGGCGAATTTTTGCCGTTTAGGGAATTTGCCCCCAGCACGGGGAGTCCCATTTATCAAAGTCCAAATTTATCTCATTATTTTCTGAAAACTACTCTGACGAAATTCGCACAGGTTTTGTCCCCTTATTTATCAATTTTCACGAAAATTTCCTGTGTGGGAAAAGACCTGAAAAATTCGGATCATACAAATTTTTCAGATTTTCCACACAAAACCCAGCGCAGATAAAGATATCTTTGGGACTTCTCCCATTGACTTATATGTAACCTTGGCAGGTCTGAGATGCCGGATTTTCAGATTTGGACTTTTTCTATCCTCTGGCTATAATTAATCCTGAAAAAATTGAGGTTTTTTTTCCACTAAAAACTCTTTTATTGTAAAAAAAAATCTGGCATTTGAACTTTAATAAATAACCCCCTAGTTGTGCCTAAAAGGGAATGTACCATCATCTTTTGGGGAACTTGAGCTGTTAAATAGGGGTAAATTTATCAAAGAGTGAAGTTCCGCCACTAGAGTGAAATTCCGCAGCTCTCCATTCATTTCTATGGGATTTTGAAAGGCGTATTTATCAATGGGTGAAAGTGAAATTTCACCCTTTGATAAATACGCCTTTAAAAACCCCATAGAAATGAATGGGAAGTGGCGGAATTTCACTCTAGTGGAGGAACTTCACTATTAACTTCACTCTTTGATAAATATACCCCTATATGTATAAGACTGGTCCAGGATTATATTTTGGAGTTACAGTCACAGTTAATCAGTGCAAATTTGTGTTTGCACTTCAGCACTTAATTTTAAATGGCAATTAATACAATCAAGAATTGGTGCCTGTACACAAGTGTATGATTTACACATTAATCACTGTTTAAAACAAAGTGGAGTTTGTATCTGTATATGGGTCACACCTGTATTTCATACCACTTTCCAGTACTGCCTATGACAACTCAGCATTATTCTCCTTGGTGGTAAATGTGGCTTACACAGATATCTAGTCCAGTATTTATATTCGTGCCATTCAAAACAGGTTGATCCACTGTACAGAATCCCACATGTAATAGAATAGAGGCAAGCACGCTGGCATTTCAATGGGGAATTACAGCCTTTCCATTAAAATATTTTATTGTAAGTTATACTGTGCAAACAATGTGTTGCATTATTCAGTGTGCCCCAGCCCATAGGGACACTGATAGTGCCTGTGTATGTGAAGATTGAGTTACTGTTTTGTGCAAAGCGTTCTCTGGTATCTGTAGTATTATAGCGGTTCTGGGACTCTGCTTAGTGCAGCAATTAGAGATGGACCATAACTCAGTTTTGAGTTCTTATTACACTTATTATTCCCATCAGTTTTAACAGTAGGTAGTAGCATTTACACTAGTCATTTTGATTTCATAAGATAAAGCAGTAACCAAACACATTCATAGGCGGTGCATTATTCTATATAATTTGGGATAGGACAGGGCAGAATGCAGGGCCGGCCTTAGGCCAATTGGACCAATTGGGCCCAATAGGGCCCCGCACCACAGGGCAGCACGGATAATATTTCCCTCAGCACATGATGCTGCCTGGCCTGCCCCCAACTTTGAGAGTCCAGCCCATCCCCAAATCCATAGGTCCAGCCCACCCCCAACTCTGATAAGCCAGTCTATCCCCCAACTCCATAGGTCTAGCCTGCCCCCAACTCTCATAGGCCCAGCTTTCCTCCAACCTTGATAGGCCCTGCCTGCCCCCAATGCTCCCAAGCTGAATCGGCCCAGCCTGCCCCAAACTAATTGGCCCAGTCCACTCTCCTATTTCCTCCCTCTCTCTTACCCTGTGTGCCCCTATTATGTGCCCCTATTTCATCCCTCTCACTCCCTTACCTTGTCTGCCCATTTCCTTTCTATTTTGTGCCTGTATGCCCTTATTTTCCTAAATACTTGGTGTGTCAGTAGTCAGCAACACTTTGTCTAGGGGCCCGCCAACATGGTCCCAGTTGGGCCCCACATTTGATAGGATCAGCACTGGCAGAATGGTTTGCAACACAGTGTCAACCAACCATTCTACATATACAGCAGTAACACTTTCTGCATATATGGCACCAGGGTTACACCATCCTGCTGAAAGTGTGCCAATTCTACAAGAGTTCAGGTGCGGATTTCTCCTCACGGTGCCCTGAGGCCAGCGCCCTCCTGCACCCCCTCCTTCCCGCAAGATTGTGCACATGCGCATTTTTTGACACTGGAGCACTAAAGGGCAAATTTACTAAAGGGCGAAGTGACTAATGCTGGGGAAAATTCACCAGTGTGACGTCATTTCAGGACTTCGCCGATTTACTAACGGGCGCTGGCGTAAATTCGCTAGCGAAGGAAATAGACTGTTTCGCTACTTTGCACTCTAATGCCTTGCAAATTTTCGCTCTGGCGAATGGACATAACTATGCAAATTCACTAAGATGCAGATTTTAATGAACATTACCTCTTGCGCCAGACTTGCCTTCACCACCTCAGACCAGGCGAAGTGCAATAGTGTAGATAGGACTTCCTCAAAAAAAATGCTGGCGACTTTTCATTTTTCAGGGTGATATGCTGCAAAAGAGCATAAATTTGTTTTAGGGTACCTGGCTTCCACCCTACATTTCCTTACATATGGCACATAAACTATACACTGGGCTCATGTGTAGGGCAATATAACAACTCTATTTTCTTTTTTTTCTATTTCTTCCCTGGGCTGGTGTAGTGTAATGTATTTGCTGCAACATATACATCCATTGAAATTTAACTTCCCGCCGTGTGCAAATTAGCCAACGCTAGTGCAACTTCGTTTTGCTTGCCAAATTAACTCTAGCGAAACTTCGTTATCATTAGGAGCCCTGGACTCAACTTTGCATTTTAGTGAATTAGCGTTGTCCTGACGAATTTTCACCTGGCGAAGAAGTGTGGTCGAGCGGAGCCGTCGCTGGTGAATTTCCGGAGGTTAGTGAATTTGCCCCTAATCGTCTATAGGGCATAGTGCTCCAGAACAGAGCAAACTACCAATGTGGCTAGGCGGCATGCCGCCCCTTAATTAATGTTTTGCCGCAAATCCGGGCCTAGAAGTGTTGACTGTTGAGCCTGTCAGATTTCATGGAACTTACGAGTGAAATAAATCAGCTATCCCTAGTCAGTGGCTCGCAAGCATTTCTCAAGCCAGTTTTTGAAATTTACTGGACTGTGTATATTGGGTATTACAACACAAAGGCCTTCCTGTATTTTATAATTACTACAAAGTAAAGTATATTGTTTAATTCAGTTCTGTAAGTGCAAGTAAGCAGTGGCTAATTATCTGAGCCATCTTTGGTAGAAGTCCTGCAAAGTTAGTAGTCTGATAACTGGTACCAGCCCCATGCTAGCTATCGGTTATAGATGAACTCTTTTAAAAAGTCTTTTGGAGCCTAATGCTAAAGTTATTGATAGTTGGACAACATCTGCTAGTAATGTAAAGTATTGAATTTGATTTGAGGAGTATTTATTAAAGGTCAGATCTTTTTTGGTTTCAGAGGTTCTGGAAACCACAACCAAACACACAAATGCTAAAACTGCCTACAGCTTCTTAATCTCGATAAGAGACAGACTGATACAATACAAGGTTCTTCATCAAGTTTACATAACCCCTCTTAAACTAAAAAAAAATTGGGAAAAGCCAAGATGATCTGTGCCCCTGATGTAAATCTCCAGGTGCCGATTTTATCCATATGTGTCAGGGCCCGAAGGCTCTGTTGTAGTGAGGACCAAGGAGGAGACACAACACCAAGTTCGCAGTACAAAGGGTTTATCAGAAGAATGGTCGTAATCAGGCAAATGGTCAATACAGGCGGCAAGAATCAGAATCGATGAAACAGGCAAGGAGTCGGTACACGGAATATAAGAATAATCAGGAAAATCACACCCAGGAACTATGCGAGATAGACCTACAATTGGGCAAGGAGAGAAAGGGAACATGGGAATAAATAGTCCACAGTTGGCGCCAAAACTTGACGCTGTGACGTCATGACGCTGACGCCAGCGTCCTCACGTTGATGTCCTGACGCCGACGCACGTTTTGACGCCGGCGTCCATTTCGTCGCCGGCGACCAATCCTGGGGCGACACGTTTCCGTCGCAGGCATATCAGAACCAGGAAGGGCCGCATGGTGGAGCAGGAAGTCGCCATCTTGGACATCTTGAGAGGTGAGTACTTCGTTTTCCATTACAGTACCCCCCTCCTTAGGGGGGGCCTCAGGACCACCAAGGCTAGGAGAAGAGGGGAAAAGTCTGTGGAACTTACGAACCAGGATGGGTGCGTGAACGTCCGAGCTTTTCACCCAGGAACACTCTTCAGGACCGAACCCCTTCCATTCGATAAGATATTGAAGAGAGCCCCGGGAAATGCGAGAGTCTAAAATCCTTTTGACTTCAAATTCCTTGTGGTCGTCAACCAAAACAGGAGCTGGAGAGGAAGAAGAAGAAGACATTAGGTATCCGCATCTCGGGAGGAAGTTGAAGGCGAACAGCCACAGGGTTGATGATTTCGATGATGGGGAAGGGACCGATGAATTTAGGACCAAGCTTGGGTGTAGGAATCTTGAGACGGATGTTGCGTGTAGAAAGAAAAACTTTATCACCAGGACTGTAAGGAGGAGAAGAAATTCTTCTTTTATCGGCAAACCTTTTCTGTACCAGGGAACTCTTTTCCAAGTTTGCGGCAGTAGCATGCCAAATAGCTAACATGTGAGCAGCTTGGTCGTTGGCCGCCGGTACATTGGTAAGAAGAAAGTCTTGGGAGAAGGCCAAGGGATTGAGACCATAAACGCAGAAAAAAGGAGACTTTTGGGAAGAGGAATGCAGGGCGTTGTTGTGGGCAAATTCCGCCCAGGGGAGAAGATCCGACCAGTCATCCTGACACAGGGACACGTGGCAACGAAGAAACTGCTCCAAAGCCTGATTGACCCGTTCCGCGGCTCCATTGGACTGTGGGTGATAGGCTGAAGAAAATTGAAGGGTGATGTTAAGGGCTTTGCAAAGAGATCTCCAGAACTTTGAAATAAACTGAGAACCCCGATCAGACACAATCTCAGCAGGAAACCCATGAAGACGAAATATGTGTTTGATAAAAAGTTCAGAGAGTTCGGGAGCAGAAGGCAATTTTCGTAGCGGTGTGAAGTGAGCCATCTTGCTAAATCTGTCGATCACCACCCAGATGACAGTGTGACCAGACGAAGCAGGGAGATCGACAATGAAGTCCATCGCCAAGTGAGTCCAAGGTCGGGATGGAATGGGGAGTGGCAGAAGTAAACCCTTAGGGGGAGAATGTCCGGACTTGGAAACAGCACAGGTGGAACAGGTTAAGACGAAATCTTTGACATCTTTCCTAAGAGTCGGCCACCAGACCAAACGAGATAAGAGTTCAGTTGTTTTCTTAATCCCAGGATGACCAGCCTGTTTGGAACTGTGGGATTGGGATAAGATAGCATGCCGAAATTCCGGAGGGACAAAAGCAACACCAAGAGGAGTCTCTTCAGGAGCCAAGGACTGAGCCGAAAGTAACTGGGAGGCACAAGACGGAAACAAGGCAGCAATAATCTTGGTAGAGGGCACGATGGGTACAGGAACTTCAGGGCAGGTGTCTTCAGGAGCGAAACTTCTAGAAAGGGCATCAGCTTTTCTGTTTCTGGAACCAGGACGAAAGGTGATTATAAAATTAAAACGAGAAAAGAAGAGTGCCCACCTGGCTTGCCGGGGATTGAGGCGTTTGAGGGATTGGATGAATTCAAGGTTCTTGTGGTCGGTGGAGATTGTCACAGGAGTAGAGGAACCTTCAAGCAAATGTCTCCATTCTTCCAAGGCCAGTTTAACAGCAAGTAGTTCTCGATTGCCTACATCATAGTTCTGTTCTGGGGAAGAAAATTTTTTAGAGAAAAAAGCACAAGGGTGGAGTTTACCATCGGAAGAAGATCTTTGAGAAAGAACTGCACCAGCTCCTACATCAGAGGCATCAACTTCGATGAAGAAAGGTTGGAGGGGTTCAGGATGTCGAAGAATTGGAGCAGAAGAAAAGGCTTCCTTGAGGGTCTTGAATGCTTCGAGAGCTTGTGGAGGCCAGTGCTGGGGTTTGTTCCCTTTACGGATCAGGGCAAGGATTGGATGGATCTTGGATGAAAAGTTTTTGATAAACTGTCTATAATAGTTGGCGAAGTCGATGAATCTTTGAACTGCCTTGACACTGGTAGGAAGGGGCCAATCCAAAATTGCAGAGACTTTGGCGGGATCCATCTTGAAGCCTTGAGGAGAAATGATATAACCAAGAAAAGGAATGGAAGAAACTTCGAAGGTGCATTTTTCTAATTTGGCAAAAAGATTGTTTTTCCTCAACCTGGAAAGAACTTCACGTACTTGGCCACGGTGAACAGAAAGGTCTTTGGAAAAGATAAGGATGTCATCCAAATATACGACCACACATTGTCCCAGAAGATCACGAAAAATATCATTGACCAACTCTTGGAAGACTGCAGGTGCATTGCAAAGACCGAAAGGCATGACGAGGTACTCGTAATGGCCATCACGTGTGTTAAAAGCGGTCTTCCATTCATCCCCCTCACGGATACGAATAAGATTATATGCCCCTCGTAGATCCAGTTTGGTAAAGAAACAAGCCCCCTTGAGTTGATCAAAAAGTTCAGAGATGAGGGGAAGAGGGTATCTGTTCTTTATAGTGATTTTATTTAACCCCCTGTAGTCAATGCAGGGTCGGAGGCTACCGTCTTTTTTCTCAACAAAGAAGAATCCTGCTCCAGCAGGGGAGGTGGAAGGACGAATAAAACCTATTTGAAGATTCTCCTGGATATAGGACTTCATAGCAGAAGTTTCTGCGGGGGAAAGCGGGTAAGTGCGACCACGGGGTGGAATGGAGCCAGGTAAAAGTTCAATAGGACAATCATAAGGACGATGAGGTGGAAGGGTCTCAGCGGACTTCTTATCAAAGACATCGGAAAAGGCTTGGTACATTGGAGGAAGAGAAGAATTTGAAGACACTGACGAAATTTTGACAACAGGAACAGCCGGCAGGCAATTGTGTGTACAAAACGGGCTCCAGCGGGAGATTTGAGAAAAGGACCAGTCAATAACCGGATTATGCACACACAACCAGGGCAGACCCAGAACAACGGGAGTTGAAGGGCAGTTGATAAGAAGAAAAGATAGTCTTTCCAAATGCATGGTGCCCACCTTGAAGGAAAGTTCCTGAGTAGACTGTGAGATGATGGCAGAAGAAAGGGGGCGATCATCAATCGCCAGGACTCGAAGAGGGGTTGCCAGGGGCTGAAGCGGAATAGAATGTTTTACAGCAAAGGCACGGTCCATGAAGTTGCCTGCGGCACCAGAATCGAGGAAGGCCTGAGAACAAATCTTCTTGGAGCCGAACTGGATTTGGATAGGAAGAAGAAAACGTTGATCAGAGGAATGGGGAGAAGAACAAATTCCACCCAGGTAAGTCTCCCCAAGCTTACCTAGGTTCTGGAGTTTCCCGGCTTCACTGGGCATTCTTGGGCGAAATGGGCTCTTCCGCCACAATAGAGGCATAACCCAGCGGATCTTCTCCGAAGCTTCTCTTGTTCGGATAGGCGTGCCCGTCCGATCTGCATTGGTTCTTCAGGAGGTAGTGAAGAAGTAGCAGGAGACACAGGAGGAGAAGAAAGAGGGTTGGAGGCCGGATTGGGAAGTAAGGGTCTTTGGAAGCGTGGAGCCAGGGTGGGTTGGAACCTGGAAAACTTCCTAGTACGTTCCCTGTCCAGTTCGACTTGGAACTCCCTCTGTCGGGTGTCGACTTTCACCGCCAATGCAACAAGGTCCTCCCAACGAGGAGGAATCTCACGAGAGACAAGATCGTTCTTAATGCGCATCGCCAAGCCGTTGTAAAAGGCAGCATGGTATCAGTCATTATTCCACGACGTCTCTGCTACGAGAGTCCGGAACTCGATAGCGTATTCCGGAACAGAGCGAGTACCTTGTTGCAGCTGGAATAAGCGAGCTGAGGCGGATGTAGCCCGACCAGGGGCATCGAATACAGTGCGGAGATCCCGGATGAAGGCCCGGGCATCGTCGATTACCGGATCCTGCTTCTCCCAGAGAGGAGAAGCCCACTCCAGAGCTTTCCCTTGCAGGCGGGTGATGATGTAGCCCACCTTTGCTCGTTCCGAGACAAACTGACCAGGAAGCAGGGTGAATTGGATTTCACACTGGTTGATGAAACCACGGCATGAATCCGGATCACCACTGTACAGAGGAGGTGCAGGAATACGAGGCTCGGAAACCTGGAGTGGAGCAACCGGAACTGGCATAGGGACTGGATCCGCAGGAGACAGGGCAGACAACTTCTCCAGAATTGCTTCAAGGGCCTGGCCGAAGTGGGTTTGCTGGGCTTCATAGGAATGCATACGGGAAGCCAATCCACGAACGGCTCTGCCGACGTCAGAAGGGACTTGGGGCTCCTCAGAAGGGTCCATGGCCCAATTGTACTGTCAGGGCCCGAAGGCTCTGTTGTAGTGAGGACCAAGGAGGAGACACAACACCAAGTTCGCAGTACAAAGGGTTTATCAGAAGAATGGTCGTAATCAGGCAAATGGTCAATACAGGCGGCAAGAATCAGAATCGATGAAACAGGCAAGGAGTCGGTACACGGAATATAAGAATAATCAGGAAAATCACACCCAGGAACTATGCGAGATAGACCTACAATTGGGCAAGGAGAGAAAGGGAACATGGGAATAAATAGTCCACAGTTGGCGCCAAAACTTGACGCTGTGACGTCCTGACGCCGACGCACGTTTTGACGCCGGCGTCCATTTTGTCGCCGGCGACCAATCCTGGGACGACACGTTTCCGTCGCAGGAATATCAGAACCAGGAAGGGCCGCATGGTGGAGCAGGAAGTCACCATCTTGGACATCTTGAGAGGTGAGTACTTCGTTTTCCATTACAATATGATCTGGTCCTGCCCTACAGTAAAGTTATCTTGGACCAAGGTAATGGAGACCCTAGCCGCTGAACTGGGCACCCCACAGATAGTCCACCCGGTGGTATGCTTACTGGGAGTGATTGATGAGTTAATACCAACCAACACGGCTAGAACTCGGTTGCGCTTCCTCATGTTTTACGCAAAAAAAACAGTGATTATGCACTGGATGGGAAATACCCCTTCCACCATACCCTTCTCTCCCACTAGTTAAAGGGATACTGTCATGGGAAAACATGTTTTTTTCAAAACGTATCAGTTAATAGTGCTACTCCAGCAGTCTTCTGCACGGAAATCCAATTCTCAAAAGAGCAAACAGATTTTTCTATATTCAATTTTGAAATCTGACATGGGGCTAGACATATTGTCAGTTTCCCTGCTGCCCCAGTCATGTGACTTGTGCCTTCACTTTGGGATGGAACTACTTTCTGGCAGGCTGTTATATCTCCTACTTAATGTAACTGAATCAGTCTCAGTGGGACTTTGCTTTTACTATTGAGTATTGTTTTTAGATCTACCAGGGAGTTGTTATCTTGTGTTAGGGAGCTGCTATTTGGTTACCTTCCCATTGTTCTAGTGTTAGGCTGTGGGGGACGGGGGATGGAGGGGGTTGATATCACTCCAACTTGCAGTAAAGAGTGACTGAAGTTTATCAGAGCACAAGTCACATGACTGGGGCAGCTGGGAAACGTACAATATGTCTAGCCCCATGTCAGATTTCAAAACTGAATATATCTAGTATAGGTCAATCTAAAAAAAAAAAACTATACTATGACCTGGATGAATGAAAATCTTCATAGTCAAAACTGAATATAAAAAAAAATCTGTTTGCTCTTTTGAAAAATGGATTTCAGTGCAGAATTCTGCTGGAGGAGCACTATTAACTGATTCATTTTGAAAAAAACATGTTTTCCCATGACAGTATCCCTTTAAGCTGACACAAGAGCTGAAGCTGAAACAAGAGGGGCAACAGACAAATTCAACAAGTGTGGGGGGCCTGGTGTGACCTAGACTCACTGGAACACATATGACCTACATTTATCTGCTTTGTATCTCTCATCTCCATATAGGCACTAACAGCTGTCAGGGACAATAACTTGTTGTAGGCAGATTTATCTAAAGTCGAAGTGAAAATTTGAATGAAAAAAAAAATCAAATTTCAAACTAATTGTGTTCTTTGACTAGGGAGTATTCCAAATTTGATTTGAATTTTAAAAAAATCCAAAATTCGAATATTGAAATTTATCATGGACTGTCTCTTTAAAATTCAACGTTGAATTAGATCAAATGCACTATTACTTTGATTCATACGATTTCTAATTCAATTGAATACAGACTATTCACCCAAATTAAAAAACTTTGACTTTTTACATTTCGGTTGGTCTTTTTTTATTCGAATTTCGAAGTTATGGAAGTTCAAAACAAACTCCCATCACTTCGAAATGTGACCCTTGATAAATATGCCCCAAAGTGTAACTATTGTAATCAATCACAACTGAAAAATGTCTATTATTTTCTGTTTTGGAGTTTTTTTTGTGTTGTAAAAACAATAAAATTTATCTTTAAAAAAGATGGTTTAATATGATCAGCAAACCTCCCATTGACGTCTACAGCACCTAGACAACTTTTACTTTGTGAAGTTTGGCATGAAAGGCTTTAGTGTTTTTTTATTTATTAAGGGTTGAAGATCAAAACTGTCACATTCGACTAGGGAGTTATCCAAACTCGATTCAAGTTTTTTAAAAAAAAATTCTAATTCTAATTTTGAGATTTATCATACTCTGGCTCTTTAAGAATTTGAATTCCACTATTTGCCACCTAAAACCTGCTGAATTACTGTTCAAGTCAATGGGAGAGCTCCAGGGATCAATTTGCAGCCTTCCTGACACTAGAGTTTTTTCTGAAAAACTCAAATCGAGTTTGATCGAATTTGATTAGAGTTTTTGGGTCGTTTAAATTAGTCTGAGTTTTGCAAATTCGATTTTATTGATATTCATTAGAATTTTAGAGAGTTTAAAAAAACTCACATGAATTTGAAATTCGACCCTTGATAAATGTGCTTCTTAATAAATGTTGAATATTTAGAACTTTTCAGAAATATAGGTAAGCCACACATTGTTTGTGATTTCTGGTAATAGCAATTTGATTGTTAGTAAATGGGCCCCCTAAGCTTGCCATATAACTGAATGCAAAAATGCTACTTCACATTCAGATTAAGGGGCACATTTATCAAAGGTCCAGTTGAAATTCAAAGGAACCCCTCTTGTAAATTATAAGGATATTATAAGTTACCGAGGAGTTTCATGACCATATAAAAACACAAGGCTGAATTTCAAGTGTTTTTATACAGGTCATTTAACTCCGAGGTAACTTCTAATAGCCTCATATTTTGCAACAGGGGGTACCTTATTTATTATAATACAAAAAATTCAGTGAGTCATGTGACAGACATGACATCACTACTCACCGTTTGTAACTCATGACATCAATACTCACCATTTATAAGGATATAATTTACAAGATATTCATGTCTTTTGTGTATTATATAGTGAATAAAGTACCCCCTTTTGTAAAATATAAGGATATCATGAGTTACCGAGGAGTTTCATGACCATATAAAAGTATGAGGCCGAAGGCCGAGTGTTTTTATACAGGTCATGGAACTCCGAGGTAACTTCAAATATCCTCATATTTTACAACTGGGGGTACTTTATTTATTATAATACACAAATTTCAATGAGTCATGTGACAGAAATGACATCAGAACTCACCGTTTATAACTGATGACATCAGAACTCACCGTTTATAAGGATATCATTTACAGGATATTCATGGCTTTTGTGTATTATATAACAATATAGATAGAAAGATAAAAAATTTCATGTATACTCCATTTTTTGGAGAGTAAAGCCAACATGTCTTTTATGTCATGCCTGTTATTTACAAATAATGCAAATTCTCAGTAATCTTATCTTAATACTGAGTTTATTAAACATACTCAGAATAGCCCAAGGCAAACGTCTCATTCAGATCCAACACTGATTTCTCAGTGGTACGAACACCTACCAGGGGCTTCTGTTGCAGTTGTGGCAAGTTTATATTGTCACGTCTAGCAGGCAAGTCACAGATTGGATTTTGGAGCACATGGGAATACAGTGATGGGCATGTATACTAAATGGCATAGATAGAAAATGCTGCCTGGCAGCTGGCATACCGATCATAACATTTACTCCTAATTTGTCAGTGGTTGTCTGGTCATAAAAACTTATTCTAAGCCTTACAATAAACAATATTACAATATTTTGTCTCATGCATAGTTGTTTACTAGTGATGGGCGAATAAATTCGGCAGGCGTGAATTCAAAGTGAATTTTCGCGTTTCACCCTCAGCAAATAAATTCGCTAAACTGCTGTGAAAATGTGCGGGCGTCAAAGAATTTTGGATGTGCGAAGGAAAAGTTGCTCGCAACAAAACCATTGTTCAACAAAGATATTCGGACGCCCATTGACTTTAACGCCGTTGTCAAAATTGACACGAATGTTACGCGGGCGTCAAAATTCGTATTTTGTGAATTTTTCGCGAATTTCACAGGAAATTCACAATTTTTTTGGTGAAACGGGATAAATTCACCCATCACTATTGTTTACCTTTTTTTTTAATATAATTCTGGGCAATAAATTAGCTGACCTTTTGCATTTAATCTGTGTTTTGTCAATGCAAGATTTACTAAATGCAGTGCCATTTAACACTCTCTTTAATACTGTGAAGACCAAAGCATCTACGTTTAAAAAACTGACAGTGGAAAGAATGTTTCTACAGTATATAGCAAGTAGTTAGAAAATTTTCACCCATTAATTCAGATACTAGCAGAATCAAAAGTATAATATGGAAAGGATTGCCATAGACGTGTGGGGTGGTGTTGGGACAGTTTAGTTTAAGTTTAGTAGGAATTGTAACACATATTAAGTGAAGTCATTTGTGTCTTCCATGAGCACCTGCAGAGATGCAAATTGGCTATTAGTTGTTATAGTTAGGGATGGGCGAATAAATTCGGCAGGCGCAAATTCGCGTCAAACTTCCGCGTTCCGCCGTCAATTCACGAAACTCCTGCAAAAATTCACCAGCAAAAATTTGCCACCATCAAAAAAATTTGGACACTTGCCAAAAAAGTCGATTGCATAAAAACTGCCGTGCATCAACACTACGCCTGTTGACTACGTCAACACTATGCCGGCATCAGAATTGACGTGGGCGTCAAAATTTGCCTTTCGTGGGAGAAATTCGCCCATCACTAGTTATAGTTAATTTTCCTATTTCAGTAACTTATCGAGGAATATTATACCCATGGGCGATTTACAGTGCTTTTATAACCCAGGAATGGGTCGTTCCTTCATCACCATCTCTGCATTAGGTGTTCTAGAATTGGGTACAGGGCAGGCTACTGTTTGCCAGTAGAATTAGAATTTTAATCTTTGACATGTTTCTGGGAAGTGCCAGGTACCAAAATGTAATTCTAAACTGTGAGCTTTTTATGCAAACACATAATTTAGGGGCTGATTCACTAACTTCGAATGAAGGATTTGAAGTAAAAAAACTTCGAATTTTTGTGCTCCTCGACTATCGAATTGGCTTAATTCGCCTGAGTAGAATGATTCGAATAGATCGAGCGCAAAAACGCTGCGACTATTCGCCAATTCGATAGTCGAAGTACTGTCTCTTTTAAAAATACTTCGACTGCCTACTTCGCCACCTAAAACCTACCGAATTGCTTTAAAAGCCTATGGGAAAGTCCCATAGGCTTGTTTTCCAAGTTTTTGATCGAATAAAAAGGCATTCGATTGAATGAAAATCCTTTGAGCGAATATTCGATTGAGCGCCTATTCGCCTGGCGAATATACGCCAAATCGACTTTTCGCCAGCGCGTAAATTCGCCTGAATTGCCTATTCGATTCTATTCGATTCTATTCCCCAGTCGAATTTCAAGGGATTTAACCCCTCGACATTCGACCCTTGATGAATTTGCCCCTAAATACTTATTTTGGGCCAACCACTTTATTCAAACTGCACAAATAATGCACATTTTGCATACACAGTTCTCAAAATGTACAATTTGTGGAAATGACAAAACAGAAATTACAGGGGAGTTCATTGTCTATAATGCAAAATAATTTATTTTAGCCTTATTTGCCAGGTTTTAAAGACAAGTGTAAAGAAAATTTCTATTTCATCAAATTTTTGTGGAAACTTTTTTTTTTGCTCCATGAATATCGCCAAACTCGTTTTTCTGACTTTGCCTGGTCCTTCTATATGTGAATTTAAACATATGCATGGACTGATTCCATATAAAAGCTGCTCCATAAATTCCATTTTAATTCTGTACCCCCCCACCCATATACCTTTGATTATACATGTTGTCAGTCAGGGTGCAAAGTGCCTAAAAAAGATATAAAAATACTGAATTGTGAATATTGGTTGCTATAATCCCTTTCCAAATCAGACACAGCTGCTGAGCTAGACCTGATATTATGAGGCTGTTGTGACTTATGTCTCCAGGTGTATATTTTTCCCCAAGGTAAAATATTGCTGATAATTGATTTTTTTTCCTGTTTTGTCCAAGCTGCAAAGATGCTCTTCTTATTATATAAAAAACTTGTGAAAAAGTCGACTCCTTTTCAGATAATATTACTTTCTAGTAATCATTACTTTATCAAGCATAAACTATAGCAGAGATATAGAACCTGAAACAGGTATGGTAATTTATATCCAAATAGTTGACCTATAATATGATCCCATCAAAATGCCATATACATATCAGTAAACATTTCTTACATCTTTTACCTTGAGGCAATACTTTGTGATGTGTGCTCCCTCTCTGATCACCTTAATAAATATGGGTTCTAATAATAAGATGCATGGGAGTAAAATACCTTACTCTGTTCAATTCAGTGGCTGGATACTGGGTTTCCGATATTTTAACCTGTTACAATTTGTACTTATTTGACATCATCAGAAAAGTAGCTGAAACTATTGTATCAATAGATATGCCTAGAAGAAGAATATTTTAAGGTGAGCTATCCCTTCTAAACTTTCTTTTTATAATTGCTGCTTCTTTTCCTCTCTTAGGATAACAGTCGGCGGGTAGATAATGTCTTAAAGTTGTGGATTATTGAAGGCCGTGATCTTCCCCCCAAGAAGCGTTATTATTGTGAGCTCTGTTTGGATGATATTTTGTATGCCCGTACCACCAGTAAGCCTCGGGGTGAGACTGTCTTTTGGGGGGAACACTTTGAATTTAACAACCTTCCAGCTGTTCGGAACCTGCGCTTGCACCTCTACAAAGACACAGACAAGAAAAGGCGCAAGGAAAAGAGTAACTATGTGGGCATGGTGAACGTGCCTATTGCCAGCATCAGTGGGCGCCACTTTGTGGAACAGTGGTACCCGGTTTCTCAGCCCACATCCTACAAAGGGAAGAGCAGCTGTCCCTCCATTCGCCTAAAATCCCGATACCAAACCATGAGCATCCTCCCCATGGAGCTGTACAAGGAGTTTGCAGAGTATGTCACCAACAACTACCGAATGCTGTGCGCTGTACTGGAGCCTGTGCTAAGTGTGAAGAGCAAAGAGGAGGTTGCATGTGCTTTAGTGCATATACTGCAAAGCACAGGCAAGGCTAAGGTACATGGGTAATTGTGTGTCTAAGAAGCAACATGTACTCTGCTTTATAATGCAACTTGAGTATGTATAAATCAGCTGTAGACTTATGTACTATATAGCAAATTATTGAGATAGTACACGGATAGGAATATTCACAGAGTGTGACTAGTGATTTAGAGTATTCACTGAGTTATTAATTACCAATTCACTATGCCTTCAGGGCAGGCCTGAGAGAATTTGTGCTTGGAATGGTTGATCAGCTACAGATGTGATGAATCACAAGGTATTGTTGTGTGACTGATAATCTACGGGTGTTTTCTGGGACTTTGATAGATGTATGTTTTTGATTAATCTTGAACAGGTGTTTTTCCAGTGACAAAAAGTATACATTATATTTTAAGGCAAGATATCTGCTGAGGCTATAACTTTTTTAATGTGGACATACATTGATCAATACCATGTAGTATCCAACTGATCTGCCCACAGGCCAAATGAATGGATACTGTACAATGGGTCATACATGGTATAGGCACCTTTCTAGTTCTGTTTCTGTTTTGCCCAAGAGCGTGAATAATTGGAACAGCAGTCAGTGAAGCACAGCAGTGGCTCCTATTTAGAATACTGATCATCATTTATTATTAAATTATGTAGATGCAGCACCATAAGTTTCTGATGAACTTGATTCTCAAACTTTATAGGCATATTTATTTTATATTCATACAGTTCACTATATGAACATTTTTAAATTTACATTTACTAGCTATAATTTTGCATACATTTAAGCAGTCTAGATATGGAGAATGATGGCAAAAGATAGGGTTTGGTATATTAGTTTTTGGTTATAATCTTATACCACACGTATGGGGTTGTACATTCTTAACTGCCAAAAAAAAATATTTCTGACTGCATGTTTGTCTAGTGGTGTTGGTGGCCAATATAAAGATCTCCCATGGATAAAGCAAGCAGACAGAGATACAGTATATAAAAAAAATAATAAAACAGACAATAAGTTTATGAACTCCCTTTTGTTTAATGTACCCAGCCTGCCAGTGACTGCTAAGGCTAAAACTGCAGACTTTGGGAAATAAAGCAAATGTCTAATGTATCCATTAGACAAACTCATTATGGAGATAAAAAATCAGCATGGACCGAATTCAGGGTTCGTTCGGGATTCGGCCAGTATTCGGATTAGGCCGAATCCTTCTGCCAGACCAAACCAAATCCGAATCCTAATTTGCATATGCAAATTAGGGGCGGGGAGGGAGATCACATTACTTTTAGTCACAAAACAAGGAAGTAAAAACTGTTTTCCCCTTCCCATCCCTAATTTGCACATGCAAATTAGGATTTGGATTTCACGAAGGATTCAGGGGTTCTGCTAAATCCAAAATAGTGGATTCGGTGCAATGGGTGGCTCACCTTTAAGTTATATTGTATTATGTTATAAAATGGCCAATTCTAAGCAACTTTTCAATTGGTCTTCATTATTCTTTTATAGTTTTTTATTTATTTGCCTTTTTCTTCTGACCCTTTCCAGCTTTTAAATGGGGGTCACTGATCCCATCTAAAAACACATGTTCTGTAAGACTACAAATGTATTGTTATTGCTACTCATTTCATATTTTTATTTTGGCCCTCTTCTATTCATATTCCAGCCTCTCATTCAAATCAGTGTATGATTGTTAGGGTAATTTGGACCCTAGCAAAATAATTGCTGAAATTGTGCAAATTTTCATCATCTGGACTGGGGCAATGGGGATTTGGAGCACAGGAAATTAAAAAAATTATTATACTTCCAACGCATCCCCAGTGTTTTTGAACCATTGTGGGTGTGGTTGGGTAGCATGCCGCCCCCCTAAAACCCTGCCGCCCTAGGCCTGCGCCTAGGTGGCCTTTCCACAAATCGGGGCCTGAATAAAAACCTAACTCAAAAACCACAAATAATCAAAAATGAAAACCAACTGTAAATTGTCTCAGAATATCTCCCTCTACATCATAGTAAAAGTTAACTCAAAGGTGAACAACCCATTTAAGATGCCTGGAGTCTATGGAAGTAAGAAGTCCCAAAGCGGTGTTCCTTTTGTAGAGTGGATTTATAAGAATGCTGAGATGCTGCTAATTTCATTGTTGTCTGGAGCCAGGGTTAAACTGTCCATCCAAAGTACCAGAGGATGTCCCAGAGAGCTCTGGCCCTAGTACGTCAATTATAGGAATAATGAAACAAATAATAAAAACAGTGTTCCTTTAGTACCAGAAAATGAACAACAAATGGAAATAGCCTAGTTGGTTATATCCTGGCAAAATCTGTTTAATAAAGATCACTATGGTTATGGCTCTGAACCTGTAACTAAAGGATTGTTTAATATGTGTTTTAATGTTCTCTCTAAGGGATCATCTGATTTAAGATGCAGAGAGTTTGTGTTCAAATAGTTGTTAAGCTTTTCCTGTTTACATAAACCTGGGTTTCAGAAGCGACATTGTTTTGAAGGGCTAGAGTGAGCCAACTCCCTCTTGTTCTTTTGGTTGTGGGAGTCAACTTTACCTTTAGAATGTTTCCTGATAAAAGGGAGCTGCACAGTGAGAGAAGTCAAGTCAAGGAGTCTGATCTGTCAGTGTAAGAGCACCCATGGGTGACAGGGAGCTGTCTTGGAAGCAGGTTTTATGATGTATGTTTCAAACACTACAGTGAACATCTATTTAAATAAAATATCTTTCAGTGAAGAGTTTGGGCTGGAATCATGCACATGCAACATATCATTATATATTTATAATGCACCAATACATTCTGTAGCATTGTGCAACAATAACCTTTAGAGGCCCAATAAATCAAGGCATATATTGCATAAACAGGCATACAGCCAAGCATACATCTTCATATGATTTTCATTTATATGAGCACAGGTTGTAGACATCTGAACAACTTGACATGAGTGTCATAACATGTTTTTGTCCTACATTAATACAAAGCATGAAAATCAGAAATGAGTTATTTTAAAAAAGTTCTGCAGAGGTAGAATGTACTGTGTGGTGCATGGCATTTCTATTTGTTCATTAACCTGACATGAATTCACACATGTATTCTGTCATCGCCCTTTCCAGCAGGTTATTCTTTAACATGTGCATGTATTTTGTTAAGTGGAGCTCCTTACTGTAGAAGCTGCTTTGTAGTTCTATTTTGTTCCCATTTCCTCAGGTCTGTGATTTACATGCAAATGATATTGGTTAGTAAGTAGTAGTAGTAGTGCTGAATTAGTTAAGTAGCTAACCTCTCTACTGGGAGAGATGGAGTCAAAGACTCTCTCTCATTCTTTCTACTTCAATTTTTCTCTTTTATCAGAACTTCATCTTCCACGTGGCTGTCTCTCTCTCTTTCTCCCCTTCCCATTTTCTATTTACCCATTTCCCCCTCTTTTCTTTCACCTTCATGACCTCCTATTTCTCTGTTTTTGATACTCTATCTCCTTCTCTATCAATCTCTCATTTTCTCTATCACTATTTCTCTCTGCCTCCTTTCTTCTCTCCTTCTCTCTCCCAGGACTTCCTTTCAGACATGGCTATGACAGAGGTTGATCGGTTCCTTGACAGAGAGCACCTTATTCTCCGTGAGAACACACTTGCAACTAAAGCCATAGAGGAGTATCTGAAACTGATAGGACAGAGATACCTCAAGGATTCCATTGGTAAAGATGTGATTATGTGTGTGTTGTTGCTTTCCTGTATATGTTTTCCAACTTTCTCTCTTGTTTTGTGTGTATGATTTAATCTGTGTCCTTTCCCTTATCATTAAATGTTTATTTCACCCAATTCTGCTGGTTATCTTTTTTAAAATGCATTGCTTCTTTCTCAGGTGAGTTTATCCGGGCACTGTATGAGTCTGAGGAGGACTGTGAGGTTGATCCCATGCGTTGTCCACCCTCTGCATTGCCCGATCACCAGGCCAATCTCAGGATGTGCTGTGAACTCGCCCTTTGCAAAGTCTTTAACTCTCATAGGTCCGTATAAGGTCATGTCATATTATCTATTACACAGACATAATACATTCTCGAATTTCGGAGTCATTAAAGGGAAACTATTGCGAAAATGAAAATTTAATATGAGTTTCAGCATACTGAAATAATAAATTTTCTAAATACAATCAATTAAAAATTCTGTACTGTTTCTGAAATAATCAAGTTTAGCATCACTATTCCTCTCTCAGCATCTTCATCCAGGAGTTGGGTGCCAGATGAATGATCCAATATATCTTATAGGGGGGGGACTCCTTTTGCCTATAAGATGTATTAGAGCTCACTCTATTAAATCGCCAGAAATCCCGTCTCTCTACATGCAGAATTTGTGCAAAAGGCAGTTATTTTGTTAGGTTTTGTTTGTACTGGAATCAGTTATTTTAGTGAGCTCTAATACATCTGCTAGGAAAGGGAGCCCCCCCTATAAGATATATTGGATCATTTATCTGACACCCAACTGCTGCATGAAGACATAATAAAGAGAAACAGATGCTGAGAGAGGAATAGTGAAGATAAACTTGATTATTTCTGAAACAATACAGAATTTTTATTTGATTGTATTTAGAAAGTTTCTTACTTCAGTATGTGGAAGCTTATATTACATTTTCATTTTCGTGATAGTTCTCCTTTAAAGATAGAGTACAAATGGTTCTATCCTGCAACAAGGTGGGAGAGACTGTGACCATAATTATATTACATAGAAAAAAATTAAAGCAGACAGGAAAAAAAGATCATAGAGATGGGGGTGGGGTGTCTCTGGGCACTTATAAAAATCATTGTTCAATTATATTTTAAATTTAATTTCTTTAGTATAAAGAATATTTCTGTTCTGTAGTATAAATGAATGCAACCCCCTTCTGTCAAAAAAAAATATAACTTTAATTTCTCCACACTATTCTGTTTACTTTGGTTATATCTCTTTGTATGCCACTTTCTATGTTTAACATCATATCTGTTTGTCATTTTTTCATAGTGTGTTTCCTAGGGAGTTGAAGGAAGTCTTTGCCTCTTGGAGGATGCGCTGTGCAGAGCGCGGCCGGGAAGATATAGCAGATCGACTCATCAGTGCCTCTCTTTTCCTCCGATTCATGTGTCCTGCAATTATGTCCCCTAGTCTCTTCAGCCTAATGCAGGAGTACCCCGATGATCAAACATCTAGGACCCTCACTCTCATCGCTAAAGTCATCCAGAACCTAGCCAACTTTAACTACAAGTGAGAGTAGTGACATCAGGGGGAGTGTGGGTGGCATTGAATGGTCAAAGCCAAAGAGATTCACCCCTGCTCCCAATGTGGTATAAAGATGGTTTTATTAATAAATGTATGCTAAAGACAGTTAATTACATTTTAATATATTCCCACTTGTATTTGTTGTCCTTGTGTTACTATAATGTTCAAAGCATCTTTTATATCTGCTTATAAAATATAAAATAGATTGTATTGCACTTTGCTCCATGTAGGCTTAAGCCCAGTAACATATGCTTAATTTTTTTGTTAAAATGCATTGCACTCTTTTTCCACTTCCCAAGGGACAATGGTCTCTTATATATTAAGATATGCCACTACCCCCCCCCCCTCCAATATTACTTAGATTAGTTTGGCCTAAAGGTGGTCATAGACGCACAGATAATATCTTACAAAACAAATTTTTGTGTGGTATTTAGTGCATGTATTGTGGGAAACGAGCCGACCGATATTGGTAGAAGACTTGGATATTGGTCGGCTTGTCGATCACACTGGACGGAAAATTATTGTCGGGTGCCATTGTTAGTGTTGGATTGTCAGTTACAGGTAGATGTTTTCCAAGAAAGATCGTAATTGTTACATCTATGGCCAGCTTGTCCCCAAGTTATCCCCTAGAACCACTAGTTATGTTGACCAGGCAAGTCGGCATCTAATGATTAATTGCCAGATATATGCTGTTTTATCATTTTTGACATAGTACTAGAAAAACTGAGATTTAAGACATGAGGGAGCTATGAACACTGGGCATACTTGCACCTGGGCAGCAACCTCTGCATGCTATAGGTTACTGTCTAGGTGCATATTTACCCAGTGTTGATAAAGATGCCCAACATCTACATATAAAATAATCCTTGTTTTAGATGATAGTGAGATCAGTATTATTGATGTACATCAGTACTGAGATACTGCTCTCAGCAGGTTCAGCAGTAAAGAAGAATATATGACCTTTATGAATGAGTTCCTAGAGACGGAGTTGGCGACTATGCAGAATTTCCTGTATGAGATCTCAAACCTGGATTCGCTCACCAACAGCGGTAACTTTGAAGGCTACATTGACCTTGGGCGGGAGCTGAGCACACTTCATGCCCTGCTTTGGGAGGTGATCCCCCAGCTTAGTAAGGTGAGCAATGGCTTAGTAGCCAACAATTACTACACACTCAAGAGCTACAGAATGTAATGAAATCTAGTGCTGAAATTACAGATGTTTGTATTAATAACTTAAGTATTAAGTCTCTGAAAGGGTTTCCATATTCTCCTGTCTACTGGAGTATTTTTACTGTTGATGCCACGTTTTGCCTCATTTTTGTTATTAGGATGCACTTATAAAGTTGGGACCCCTTCCACGCCTCCTTAATGACATCAGCCTAGCTCTCAGGAACCCCCATATCCAGCGACAACCAAGCCACCAAGAACGACTGCCACCCCCAAAACCTGTCATTCTGAGGGGTCCTTCAGCTGAGCTGCAGAGCTACTTGGTGCGAGACCTCAACAGGTATATTTATACTTTCTACAAAGTCTCTCATTTAAGAGAATGTATAACTTATTTTAACCTTTAGATTTAGGATTTTATATGCCAGCAGCTATTGATCAAAAGGAGCATAAATTTAACAGGCTTTACCATTGTTTTTTCTACTAATTGTTCATAAATACATTGGCATACAGTTGGTCATTCTGCAAAGACAGCTGCCTAAGTTTCTAAATATTTTTGTGTCATTTTTAAGATTAGTCACTCAGGCCTGGATTTGTGGAAAGGCCACCAAGGCCCGGGCCTAGGGCGGCAGAATTTTAGGGGGTGACATGCTGCCCAACCACACCTGCATTGTTTCAGAAACACAGGGGATGCACAGGAGATACAATATTTTTTTAAATTTCCTGTGCGCCAATCCCCATTGCTTCAGTCCCGATGATGAAAACTAGTGCGAATAAAAGGAAGGGGACGGGGGGCGACGAACGACAGCAGGCCTAGGGGTGCCCGCTATGTAAATCTGGCCCTGTAGACACACATATATGAAATGTTTGATTTCATACAGATTTCTAATAAAAATGTATCCCTCCTGACCAGATAGTAATAAAAATACTGGAATGCTTTTCTTGCTTTAGAAAGGAATAACATCTGACGAAGCATCTCTTGTAATTGGAAAAGCCAATTTTCACACAATATGTTGTTAAAGATATATGCAGTGTTAAAGGGTATAGTTTCTGTGTATAAAACTACATGTGGCAGTAAAGAATTACATTTATTAGAAATAGTGTTAGGCATGATTGCTTAACATATAAGGAGGTTATTTATTAAAGTTCAAATGCCAAAAGCCTGAAAAATTTGTGTTTTTTTACTTTCTGATAAAGCTTAATTAATTTTAGCCTTTCCTTCTTCTTTAAACATACTTGAACATAAATATGTTTTATAAAATGGGTATGTATGTGATTAAATGTTTAAAATATTATGATAGTAATATCCATTTAATATTTTTACAAATAAAGAATTTTAAGTTTATTATCTGTATAATTGTAATTAAATGAATCATTGAGTATACCGGTACTTTTTTTTTCTCTGAAAGTAACTTTATCAATATGGAAATTAAAAGTAAATTTTCATATAACACTGTGGAAATAAATATATTCATAATCATCAGTATCAATAACCATCTCTACCTTTATTTCAGCTCTATTGACATGACTCGCCTACCCTCACCAACTAAGGATAAACCATCAAAAGATATGTTTTTTGTATCACGTCGCCCTCTTACTCGCTCCTCGCCAGCCTACTGCACCAGCAGCTCAGACATCACAGAACCAGATCAGAAGATGCTGAGCGTGAACAAGAGTGTGTCCATGATGGACTTGCAGGATAGCCGAATGAATAGCGTAACCAACTTGCAGGCTGTAGGTGACCTGCTGAACTCCAGCCAGGCCTCCATATCAGGGGGCTTACGTCCGGGGGGCCGGCTCTCCCAGGGCAGTGGATCCAGCATTGCAGCGGGTCTGAGGCTCAGTCAAATGGGGGTCACCACTGATGGGCTCTCGGCTCAACAGCTACGCATTCCGTTGTCCTTCCAGAACCCACTCTTCCACATGGCTCCTGATGGGCCTGGTGGGCCCCCATCTCATCCTGCTCCTCACCGACCAGACCCTGGAGCTGATGCCTTTGCTCCTTTCCATGGGTATAGCAAGAGTGAGGACTTGAGCTCCGGGAAGCACATGCTTCACAGTCACAGCTACAGCGACGAATTCAACCGGCAGGGGTCAGAGTTAAGGTACCCGCCCCGCTAGGGGGCAACCAAAGAGATGCACAACAGAGAGTAGAGAGGAACATATATGTATGTGTGTGTTTGAAAACCCAGTACTTGCTCAAATTTATATTCTCAAGGGAAATCTAAAAAAAATGGGAATTGTCCCATGTGAGATTTACCTCTTTACATCAGTCTTCAGTGTTGGTTAATTAAAATGAACTGACAGTGACTACTTACAATTCTATGTTTGTATCATTTACATATACTCGCATGAGGTCCTAGATTTACAGTTAAATGGGACCTCCTTTTTGCTAGGTTTTCCCAGATCTATGACCCAATCACAGTATATCTGTGCACTAAGGCCACCATTGATTGATAATTGTGTATTATTTTTTTATCCTCAAGTTTTGTAAGTCTGAATAGAGTTTAATGGCATTAGATCTAGTTGTTTATTAGAGTATAAGACTAGCTATCACACATTGCAGTATTTTATCTGTGACATTGTTAACATGATAGCATAAACAAAATATTCATATATTTGTGATGTGATAATAAGTGAGTTGCTGAGACCTGCCCTTTCTTTATACTTACAGTAAAAGGCAGTTATCCCTCCAGGACAATCTTCAGCAGATGCTGTCACCCCCTCAAATAACCATTGGGCCTGGAGTGCCACGAAGGCAAGACTCACAGCCTCCACCTTTGCAGAGGGGAAAATCCCAACAACTGACAGTGCAGGCAGCCCATAAACCTCGGCCAAGCAGTGGCAACCTCCTACAGAGTCCAGAACCAATGTATGGGGCAGCAAGAACTAGGCAGCAGTCAGTTGAAAAGGATGCAGGTGGCTTGAAACCCTCAATAACAAAGCAGGTATAACCAAAAGATGTATATAATGCTACTTTCCATTACATCTCACTTTAGCCTATCGTTCTCACTCTCTCCCCTTTCAGCTCTTGCTGTTTAACTCCCCCATCTTTTCATTTAGCCTGATAGTTCTCATTTCTTTTGTATATTGATATTTTATTTTTCATGTATTCTTAGCACTCCCATGCACAGGCCACTTTGAACCCTGTCACCCCAGCCTCAGAACGCACAGTTGCCTGGGTATCCAACATGCCCCACCTTTCAGCTGATATTGAGAGCGCACACATAGAACGGGAGGAGTATAAGTTGAAGGAATACTCTAAATCAATGGACGAGAGCCGTCTTGAAAGGGTAAGAACTTCTGTAAATGAGGGATATTTAGTATTTTGGTGGGATTTTATTAATTTCTCTTCTTACATTTTACTTCTTACTACGTTCTTTCTTAATTTTGCATGTGTTCTCTCTCCTTCCCCACATATTTTGTATTTTTCCTACAATCCAAAGGTAAAAGAGTATGAGGAAGAGATTTACTCTTTGAAAGAGAGGCTGTTGATGTCAAACCGGAAACTGGAGGAATATGAGAGGCGTCTTCTTACACAGGAAGAACAAACTAATAAGGTGCTGCATCAATATCAGTCACGTCTGGAACAGAGTGAAAAACGTTTGCGACAGCAGCAGGTTGAGAAGGACTCGCAGATAAAGAGCATCTTAAACAGGTTAGAAATGGTAAATACTCTATTCTTTACTTCTGGGGATTGGGGGGGTGGAGGGAATGGGGATCCTGAGAGCCTAGGATCCCTAAACACCACTAAAATGTTGCATAGCATTGATATATTCTAGCTCATTAACTTCATCAATTTGTTTGTTACATTGCATTAATATTCTGAAATCAATAGTTTAAAACACCAATAAACTGTTGGGAGCATGTGTGAAGATCTTTATCTGTCTGGATATGTATAGACTCCTACCAACAGGTGGTACTATTACTTGCTGACTGCAAGAGCATATGCCAATACCTAGGGTGGGAAATCCTACGAATATCTTTGTCACCGAGAAAGTACAACATTTATGTCAACAGGAAATTACAATTTTAGTAGTGTACATCAGAATATACAGTATTTGAATCTAACTTATATTTTTATTTATACATATTATAACACTAAACACATTGCCATTAATCCATTCAATAGTAACTGATTACTATGACTTATGACAGGGTATTCATATAAAATTGTGGCCACGCAGTTTAGCACCTTTGCACTTTTTTTTGTATTCACCTGTGTATTTATTTTGTTCTCAGTGGAAAAATGACCAAATCTTATCTTATTCTACACAGAAATCCTAAAAATGGACTGGGAAAAAATAGTGGCACCTTTTAGAAGTTGTAAGCAATATTTGCATTTCACGCAGGTGATTCTCCTTTAATTTGTAGGTAAACTGATGCATTGCAGGTGCCTGCAATTTAAGAAGTGCACATTCAACCAGTATGAATTGTCTATGTGCACCACACAGAACATGGAGAAAAGGAAGAAAAGCAGAGAACTGTCTGAAGGGGTGAGGCAGAAAGCACAGACAATCTAAAGGCTACACATCTATTTTCTGTGACCATCAAAAGCAATGTTATCAAGAATTAGAAGGCCCATGGCACTGTAACGAATATCCCTTAATTTGAAAACAAGAGCCACATTGATCATAGATTGCAGAGAAGGATTGCTCTTATTGTGGCGAGAGAACTTCCATCAACTGCCTGACATCCAAACTGATCTTTAGACACAAGGTAACACAGTGTAAATTTGCTCCACCCTTCACCTACTCAGTGAAACGGGATTCTATGGGAAAAGACACACGGCGACCCCACTGCTGACAAAAAAACATAAGAAAAGCCAGCTAGAGTGTACCAAAACATACTTGAACAAGGCAGAATCCATTAGGGATTATGTCTTGTGAACAGATTAAACCAAATGATAGTTTTTTGTTGAAGCACAACTTCTCTGTTTTCATGAAAAATTAAGACTTTATCTCTACACTAAACATAGAGGAGGTTTGCTGTGGGTTGCTTTGCTGTCCCTGAAACAAGTCACCTTGAATTTGTGCAAGACATCTCAGATCATGGGTCTTCCAGCAGGACAATGACCCTAAGCACACTTCAAAAAGAACTCAGGAATGTTAAAGACAAGGCTTTAAACTGTTCATAAGTGGTCAGCAAGTCCAGATTCTTATGCCATTGTGTATTTGTAGCAAGATCTGAAAACTACATTTGGTAGAAGGCATCCTTTACATCTCTGAGAATGGGAGCAGTTTGCAACAAAATAGTGGTCCAAACTGACAGTAGAAAGATATCGAAATAGGAATGACTGATTTCAGTTATACTTTCCAAACTGTTTGCTACCAAATAGTAAGCCTGGGTGTCAATAATTTAGTCAACATGTTTTTTTCAGTTCTGACAGAATATGTTAAATTATAAATAGAATAGCAAGGTTCTGTAAAGATATATATATTAAACTTGTATTTTCGCAATAGTTGAAAACGTAGGTGAAAACCTGTTTTTGTCAACTTCAGACTTAATTTGCAGTAGATCAATTTATTTGTAAGTTATTTGCAAAAAAAAAGTGCAAAGGTGCCAATAATTTGGCTACAACTGGCTACAGTATTACAATGTGTCTTAGTTTGTTAGTAGTCTCCTGTATGAACAATAATCTGCATTTCCTTGAGAAAACAGGTGGCAATTACATTAAGTAAAATGGATTGTTCCAGACATTGTTTAGAAGAACAGAGTACTTTGATTAAACAGTTGATTGGTGAGGGGAAAATATATTAAGAAGTGCAGAAAATCATAGGCTGCTCAGCTAAAATGATCTCAAATCTTTAAAATGGCAACCACAACCTGAAAGACGTGGAAGAAAATGGAACACCACCATTTGAATGGATAGCCAAAATGGCAGACTCGCCAATAATCTGTTCCAGGATGATCCAGGATGATCAAAGAAGGTGTAAAGTTACCTGTGAGTACTGTTACAATTAGAAGATGCCTATGTGAAGCCAAGCTATTGGCAGTCGCATTGTTGAAAAAAAAGACATGCTGAAGAGCTTACAATTTGCCAAAGAACACATTGACTGGCCTAAAGAGAAATGGCACAACATTTTGTAGACTGATGAAAACAAGATTGTTCTTTTTGGGTCTAGGGGCCACAGACAGTTTGTCAGACAGACCCAAACACTGAATTCACTGTCATAGTACAGAGTGAAGATATTTCTCATACTCTGGTGTTGGGCCTATTTATCTCATACCAGGGAACATGGATCAGTTGCAATTTATCTAAATAATTGAAGAGGTCATGTTGCCTTATACCAAAGAGTAATGCCCTTGAAATGGGGGTTTCAACAAGACAACGACCCCAAACACAACAGTAGACGAGCAACATCTTGGTTCCAGACCAACAAGATTGACATTATGGAGTGGCCAGCCCAATCACCAGATCTTTCCAATAGAAAACTTGTGGCGTGATATAAAAATGCTGTTTCTGAGGCAAAACCAAGAAATGCAGAAGAATTGTGGAATGTAACAGGTGCCAGAAGTTTGTCGACACAGATGTGCAGCAGTTCTCAGAAACACTGATTATACAACTAAATATTAGTTCAGTGATTCAAAGGAAAGCGAAATCTTGAAACATTTTTTCAGTTTATTCAGTGAATGTTTGAGTTTGTAAAGAAGAATGCAGACACTGCTAATTTTTGGAACTGCCTAATAGTGATGGGCGAATTTATTCGTCTGGCGCGAATTCGTGGCAAATTTGTGCTATTCGTTGCCAGCGAATAAATTCGCGATACGCCGGCGCCGTTTCACTAATTTTTGCGCCATTTTGCGAATTTCGCACGAGATTTGCGAATTTTACGGTGAAACGGCACAAATTTCGCCCATCACTACTGCCTAATATTCCCTTTTCTTCACTTTCTGTAAAGGCATAACAAAAAATGTATACATTTTTCTTTGTTTTAATTTGGAATTGAATGTGCAGGGTTCCCAATTGATTTGCATGTATGGAAATAAAAGCTATTATAAGGATTTGTGTATGTGTGTGTGTGAGACAACACAGCAGGTTAAGAATTGTATGTATCAGTATATTGCAAAATACTCCGTAAAAGAGAACCAAGCAAACTAAGCAGTACTTAAAGGAACAGTAATACCAAAAATGAAAGAAGTTTCAAGTAATTGATATATAATGTACTTTTGTCCTATGCAGATTGAATGGCTGCCATCATGGCTACACAGTGGCTTGTTTTTATAAATGTTCTCTTTGAAACAAACACATGAGTTTTAACAGTGTATGGTAACAGTACATTATATTTTAACTAATATAAAACACTTATTTTTTGTAATTGTTCCTTTTAACATTATTTAGAGGTTGGCCATTTGTTTTCCCAATTGGATTTTTTATGATTGAACAAATTTATAAATAGCGTGATTTTTTTTGCCTTTTTCTTTAGATGTGTGAGATATTGTGTCTGTCAGGTCTCAATAATGGCTATAATTTATATCTTTATTGATAGCATGAGAAAACAGGAATACTGTTTTGTTTTAGGCAGGTTAAAAGTGTTGAAGATGAATGTATTCCCCTAAATCTCTCTCTCTCTCTCTCTCTCTCTCTCTCTCTGGGGCAAATTCACTAACATTCGTAGTTTCGCCAGGCGCAATTTCGCCGTGCTTCACCGCACTTCGCCAGGCGTAGTTTCGCCAGTGCTCCGCAAATTCACTAAAATCCGAAGTTGCGCACAGGGGTAGCGTAAGATTGCGAAGTTGCGCTAGCGTTGATTCACTAAGTGAAGCGAAGTTACGCTAGCGAAGGCTAATTTGCATTCGGCGCCAAATTCGAATTTCAATGGAGGAATACGTATCAGCACTACAAATGGCTAGAAAACCTTCAAAACATCAAATAAAATTTTTATTTTGCCCTACACATGTGCCCACTGTCTATGTAAGTTGCCATGAGTCAGGAAATGTAGGGGGGAAGGAGGGGAGCCCCAAAAAAATGTTCGATCTTTTTCAGCCTATCACCCATAATGTAGAAAACACGCCAGCGTTTTTTGGGACTTAGAAAATTTTTTGACTTTTTTTGAAGCAATCCCTATCTACTCTATTGCGCTTCGCCTGGTCTGAGGTGGCGAAGGAAGTCTAGCGTAAAAGGTAGCGTTCAGTACACTGCGCGCGTTAGTGAATTTGCGTAGTTACGTCGCTAGCGAAACTTCGCCAGGCGTAAGGGTGCGAAGTAACACTAGCGAAACTACGCCAGCATTCGTTAGTGAATTTGCGCAGTAACGATAAATGCCAAACGCTAGCGAATTAACGCTAGCGTTCGGCGCTTCGCCGCTTAGTGAATTTGCGCCTCTCTCTCTCTCTATATATATATAAATATGTGACAGTCTATGTGCCTGTACCAATTTAATCATGTGGCTGTTCCAGAGTTTGCGCATTGCCTTTAAGATGTAATTAGTGAATGACGGGCTTGAGTAAGGGGTTGGTATATTCTGAAACAGTCCATTACAGTATTTGCATGTTGTACATTTTTTCATACAAATTCATATATAAAGATATAAATGTCTTATCACACTGCCCTATGGCAGACAGTAAGGACACTTGCACTTGCTGGCACTGAGCTGTGCATCTAGTCCAGAGAAAAGCCAGACCCTGCATGTGAAATGGCCATTGCCAGGATGGTGTCCAAGGGGGCAAGCAGAGTAGAACAGGGTGGGACCTGATCAGAGACAGGGCTGGAGCAGATCAGGGGCAGGGTTGGAGCAGATCAGGAGCAGGGTTGGAGCAGATCAGTGGCAGAAGGATTTTGGGAAGGCCACTGCTCAGGGATGTCACTGAAGTTAATCTATCCCTGTGCCAGAATGTAATTCTAGACCAGACACCAAGCACCACAAGTCGGATGGCAAAGATGTACTGAATGTTTGAACTTTTTTGAAGTGTTACTAACCATAAATGTTTTTGCAATAAAGTCAAAATAGCTTTATTAAGCTAAAAGCCCATTATGAGACACAACATAATTCTAGGTATTATTTAAAACAAAGTCTTATGGGTTTATACAAATGGGGTTGTGGAAGCATTCCCCATTTGCGTCCTAAAAAAATATATTTAACATAAATACAAAAAAGAGGGGAGTGATCAATGCACAGTCACTGGTTCAGTGTTTTATTAGTAACTCATTCTGTGCAAGTGGAGACATCTAAGAAACAAGGGTTTAGTTACAAGGATATGGTCATAACATTTCCAAGCGGCATACCATGTCAAGGCAGACCCCATGTGGGGGTTTTAATAATTTGAATGTGATTATTTTACTCAGTTTAAGTAGTCATTTTGCATTAATGCATTTTAAGTAAAGAAATCGATTTCATTTATGAAATTTAAGGCGTCCATTCAAATTCCATGTAAATGACTATGCCAATTTATATTTACAAATATAAATATCTTTGTTTTCCAATATGTTGGCAGTCTTGCTTCACTGCACACCAACAGACAGTAGTCAAACTGTCCTGCCCTCTGTAAACTCAGAATTCTGTCCTCAATAGATTTATCATCTATTCTCCATCCTCAGCAGCTTTGCATTATTGCAACTTTCTTGAACTATACTAACAGAGCATCTGCTTGCAACTCTCAGAAGCAATGAAATATGCAACATCTCAGCAACATTAGTATCACTGCAAACACACTCATCAAATCCTCATACACTGATGGAAATCTTCTGCTCTGAGTCTTTAGAATTAAGCCTTATATCTATAGGATGTGTGCATGCACTTATATATGATGCCTCCATGTAAAATGCAAGTGTCTTTTTGCTTGCTGTCATCATCTTAGATATCAGAAAAGGTACCACTTATACAGTTCATATTCTTGGTGGCGCGTTCAGCGGCTATTTTTGTTTGGTCTACAGGTTGATGGTGGTGGAGGAGGAGATCAGGAAGGATCACTCGCAAGAACCCATCGATATGAAGAGGAGACTTATCGAGGCTCAGGTGGAAATTACAATGTCATTGTGCGTTTGTGTGTGACATCTTCATCACACCCTGTCCCTGTCTTTCATCTCAAGAGGGAGAAAAGAAAAAAGACTTTGGGGAGAACAAGGATACAAAGAAATCTAGGGCTTAATGAAGAAATAGGGGGGTAAGAGACACTACAATATACCGTAAGAATGGAAAACACTGGAGCTAAAATATGCAGAACATGGCAGGAGAAAGATGCATTGGAAATAAGAGGAGATAAAAATAAAGATTAAAAATTATATCATGTCACGGCTACAGTTGGCAGTTAGTTACCTTTCTCATGATTTGATTTGAATTTGCCCTTAATTGTAATCATGAGCATTTAATATTGAATCATCATTAAAAGTTTCCCTGTCATATCTGCATTATTACTGATGCCATGTACAACCCCAATGAAAGGGCAAGAAGGGGATATACATGTATACAATAAGATATGACTATACTGTACATTAAAAGACTCGTTAGCCATCATTGCTCCATTCAAAATACTTATAAATTATTTCCAAATGCATTTCCAAATACCACCTGTGATTTATATCTAATGAATTACCTATCCAATATTTGAAAGAGGTGCAGTGATGGACTGAGCCACATGGAACATTAGAAAGGTGTATTTTGTGCTTGTGAAAGCAGCTTAATGTACTGGGCAGCCATCTTGAGTGAAACTGTACGAGGCTCAGAAGTCCAGTTATCTTTAATATGGCACCCAAAACTATTACCCTAATATAGGGCCCTAGAGCAAATAGTGGGCTTCTAATGTTCTTGGAACACCAACGGTAAGTGATGAATGAAAAGGAGAAAGTCAGTTTCATTCCTTCATCCATGTCCTGTCTTCCTCATATTCATATTCTTCTGCTGTGACAACAGAACAGCATGTCTGCAAGAGCCATTCTGAAGTATAACAACTGGGCCAAACATATTTTATTTGGGATTCATCCTGAGGGTCCAGTTAGTTTGCCACAGAAATGCTCTTTAAATCTGTTTCAGTGTTTTTTTCAGCAGAGAGTACGTAATGGAACAGTCACCCCAAAAAGTGAAAGTTTTTTTTAAAGTAATTCATTTATAATGTACTGTTGCCTTGCACTAGTACAAACTATAGTTTATATAAACAAACTGCTGTGTAGCCATGGGGGCAGCCATTCAAAGCTGAAAAAGCTCAGGTTTACATAGCAGATAACAGATAAGCCCTGTAGAATACAATGGGAATTTTTCTGTTATCTACTATGTTACTTATTCCTTTTTCCAAACTGAATGGCTGCCCAGATGGCTACACAGCAGCTTGTTTATATAAACTATAGTAGTACTTATCTGTTATCTACTGTGTATGCTGTGCTTGAATGGCTGCCCCCATGGGTACACGGCAGCTTGTTTATATAAACTAAAGTAGTACTCATCTGTTATATATTATGTATCCTGTACTTGAATGGCTGCCCCCATGGGTACACAACATCTTGTTTATATAAACTATAGTAGTACTTATCTGTTATCCACTGTGTATCCTGTGCTTAAATGACTGCCCCCATGGCTACACAGCAGCTTGTTTATATAAACTATAGTAGTACTTATCTGTTATCTACTGTGTATCCTGTGCTTGAATGGCTGCCCCCATGGCTACACAGCAGCTTGTTTATATAAACTATAGTAGTACTTATTTGTTATCTACTGTGTATCCTGTGCTTGAATGGTTGCCCCCATGGCTACACAGCAGCTTGTTTATATAAACTATAGTAGTACTTATCTGTTATCTGCTGTGCATCCTGTGCTTGAATGGTTGTCCCCATGGCTACACAACATCCTGTTTATATAAACTATAGTAGTACTTATCTGTTATCTACTGTTTATCCTGTGCTTGAATGACTGCCCCCATGGCTACACAGCAGCTTGTTTACTGTATATAAGCTATAGTAGAGTTTCTGAAGCAAACACACCAGTTTTTACCAGTGCAGGACAACAGTGCATCATATTTTAATTAATTTAAAAAATTTCATTTGTTGGTGTTACCGGTCCTTTAACTACTGGTTGCTTGCTTTATCATAGTTTATGAGCCTTAAGTCAGTACCTAGTATATTTACATTTTGTTGCATTTTTCAGCAGTGTTTACTTTTTCCCATTAGAAAACAGACTACAGTCGCTTAGTTGCCAGCCTGCAACAGCAAACCTCTTTCTTAGCTATATCACAGCCAGTACACAATGAACTTTATAAAGATCAAAAGCAAAAATATATAACCTTCTGCACTCCTCAATATGCTGAAAGTCTTACCCCCATATATAATAAAATTCACTAAGTTCGCCCAGGAGCAGTAACCGTTAGCAACCAATAAAATGCTTGCTTTTCAACAGGTGACCAGTAAATTCTACCTGCTGGGTTACTGCCCCTGGCAAATGTAGTGCCTTTTATTACATAACCCCTGTAGGGGCTCATTTATAATTAACTGAGGGTCTGGACTGAGTAAGGTTCTTCATCTCACTTGCATTTTTTTCTGCAATATGAGTGAGATAGGAGAAGGTAAGAACTCGTGTTTTTAACCTTATTTTACCCAATCTGACTCTTGATTAGTACTTAATCAGTCCCATATAGTCCATTTATATTAAGAGGTGGGAATCTTCAGCGTGTCACTCTACTGATGTTCCCAAATTACAGATTCCAGCAACTCTGCGCACTTTAAGCTTTGAAGGTGTGCGGGAAATTCTTATTTGGCCATTGGATTGTACTGTCTATAGCAGGGGTGTCCAAACTTTTTGCTTCGCCGGGCCACATTGGAAAAAGAAAAATTGTATGGGGCCACACATGAAATACACAATCACGTTTGATTTGTAAAAGTAAAGGAAATACACAGAACTACAATGCCAGTTGGATAACCAGATGGAGCTATACACTGGAATATGGGACACCTGGATATTAAATAGACATTATTATATTATTATTAATAACTGGGCAATGAGCAGAGTCCAACCTTCTCCTATATCCTTTGCAACATGATGTTTCCTCGGGAACCAAGCGTTTCAAGCTGGGCCGCATTCAAATGCATCCTGGGCCGCATGTGGCCCTTGGTAGTTTGGACACCCCTGGTCTATAGGTATAATTTCCTTCACAATGAATCATTCATTTAATAACTTATGTATATGCACTTGGTAATTACATTTTTTATGATTTGCTATTCTTAGGTTTTAAAAAGAGATACAGTGCAGTGTACAATGTCAGATCTGGAACTTTTACCTCATTGCACTATGGCTGAACATTATTATTCTGGTGGATGTGTGAATGCCCTTGACAGAGTCATACTTTATATATTATTAATAACTGGGTGAAACATTTCTTCTAAAATTGACTTTAGTACACACAGAAATTGTAATGCCCTATTGTAGGGCTGTTCAAGTGGGGGTCTGTGGACCAATATGTCCTCAGGTCCCCACATTTTACTGTCCCCCATTCTTGCTCAAAGTTCTATAAACCCTTTTGAATGACAATAATCTAAAGGTAGAACTGCTTATGAATCAATTAATATCATTAGGCCCCCAAAAATATGTTGTATATTAGGTAATTGGCACACAACAGTAAAAACAACTTTATAGACAATCAGTACAGGAAACAGTAGGCTAGTGTGATGGTAACCTTACATTTAATTAGAAATATAACTTTTTTGGTATCTGTTTCTTTTCCCTTACTTGTTGTGTAGATTGACATGCTAGTATACAGCTGATGTTAATGTTTTCAACCCAAAAATGCTCAAATTCACATTATTGGGCCAGAAACCACCTGTTATGTGCAGTGACAGGCAGTTTTCATTCATGTCTGCAATTAGCAATGTCCTTCCAGAGAAACGCTACGGGTGCAATTAGCCTCACAGTCTCTTTTGTCCTTTTTATTTGTGCTTCTGATTAATAATTTGCAGTCATTTATTCCATGTAATAGGACTTCTCTTAATCCTAGTCAGTGTAGCCAGCGGTATCACATTACTGACTGCTAACGAGTACATTTTTGACACCCATTTTCATGGATACTAGCCGATTATTACAGGGTATTTTAAAAGAAATGCCAAATCCATTGAATGTACAAGGAACTGCAGCAGAGACCTTAAGGTCTTAAATAATAGACACCTCAGTAGCCCAGCACCATAATAACCTTTCTTCTCTTCCTGGAAACAAAATATCAAAAATCACATTATTCTTTGCCATTCTGTGAGAGGTTGTTTCCAGATGCAGCATGTACTGAACACTGCATGTCTACCCTTGCCAAAGTGAATCCTCGCTGTGAATACCTAGTAAATCAATTCACTACGTTTTTCCTGTGGCTGGTGCTCCTTTTAGGAATATACTGTCTTGGGAGAAAAAAAACAAATACATCTAACTGCCATCTAATTTAGCTTTTCCATTGCACATGCACAGTAGAGTAAAATCTGAAAAACTGTGCATGCACAAATCTAAGTCTGTATATACTGGCTTGACAATTTTTTAGACATAGTGAAAATATCTGCCAGCATTGATGTTTACCACCTGTTCAGTTTTGACCCAAACAGTTTGGTTTTCTTAGGCCTGTTTGGGTCTCAACTGTGTGTTTGGGTTTCAGCCAAAAATAATTTGACCAACAAATGAAAAATATCTACTTCTTATGATACCCACCATGATTTTTTTCTTTCAATTAGTGAAAAATGAGGAATTGCCATTGCTGTTTTTCAGATCTTTTTGGCTAACTGGCTTCTGTATAATAGATCTGATACTTTTTTAAAGCATTGGGCTTCCTCATCAGCCAGAATACAGACAGAGGTAGGGTTGCTACCTGTCAAGTTTTGAACTAGACGGACCAGAAATTCAGCTAATTGCATCATAATCCCAGCCAACATCATTGTACCTGTCAATGGCATCATCGTGCCCTCCCCCAACATCACTGCCCCACCCCAATGCCATCAGTCCCACCCCCGTTTTTTTGGGTTTAGCCAACAGTAAAAGGTAGCAAGAATAAATAAAAATATCTTGTAGGGTCTTGCTACATGCCCAATGACTTTATTTTCACCTATTGCTTATTACACAATTGAGTTGATGCAACAGAACTGTTCAAATATATCAGCACTGGAAAGATCAAGAAGGGAGCAGTTCTGAGTTCAGGTTATAGGGAAAAAACTAAAAGGTGAATCAAAGGAAAACTATACCCCAATCAATATAGGTCTCTATAAATATATGGCATAAAACAGCTCATATGCATAACCCTACTTCATGTAAAAAGAAATTTCATAATAATATACTTTTTTTTAGTAGTAGGTGTCACTGGGTAATTCTAAAAAGTAAATTGCCATTTTTAGAAATAATAATTGCAAAATTTGTTTGGTAATACCTGGCTTAGGAAAGCTTTACATTTGGGGGCACATTTACTTAGCTCGAGTGAAGGATTAGAATAAAAAATACTTCGAATTTCGAAGTATTTTATTGTCTACTTCCACCATCGAATTGGCTTTCGACCTTCGACTACAACTTCGAATCGAACTAAAAATCGTTCCACTATTTCACCATTCGATAGTCGAAGTACTGTCTCTTTAAAAAAAACTTTGACCACCTACTTCGCCACCTAAAACCTACCGAATAGGTTGAATATCAAGGGTTATTTAAGTAAATTAAATTGAGTAAATGTGCCCCATAGTCTCCCGTTGTGCTTTGCACCGACTGGTGTTCCTGCACAAATGCCAACAATGACATAGCTTGTGCAATTAACACTCATTGGCAGGTTCAATACTATGGACTTTCAGAATTCAGTGCAAATATTTGTGTGGCAGTGGAGGGAACACATATGGGGAAACAATATTTATGGCCCCATTTTTTAGTAAAACAACATGGCCCCATTTTTATATTACAACACTAATTGCAGGAGATGATTAAGGGCTGAACTCCTGCAGTTTAACAACATTGCAGCTACAAACTACATACATCCGTCAGGACACGACTGTCAAATGCGAATGCCGCACGCTGTGTCTTCATCCGACAGTCCGATGCATATTGTTTGTAGCTGCGATGCTTCTATAACTAACATTATATTCGGTGCCTCCAAATGGTTGTCTGCGTTTCCTCGCATCCCTACCCAGTGCTCCACATCGCTTCTGCCCTTAATGCAGCTAATGAAGCTTGTTTATTCAAGCAGGATGATGACAAATAGAATAATCTGTAACAGAATTCCCTCTTAGACTTCCATCACCTCACAACTAGGTGTTAATTACATTAACCTCTACAGAGAACCCAAGCTAAGGAACATTGATCGATATCTCTATGGTTAGGATTTCACACCTACTCATCAGATAATGATGACATTTTTTTACTCAGTGCTAGTCGTTTCTGTGTATACCATGCCTGAAGCAGGGACCTAAGTAGTCTGAAAGCTTGCGTTTGTTATCTACTCGTCCAATAAAAGGTATCACCTACTCTATATTTTCTGGTTCTTGATCTATGGCTAACATGGTACAACAATCTACTACTATAGTTCCCTCAAGACAACTAATTAGTTATTTTTTTATGGAAATCTATCAGATAAATCCAGTTTGGAAATTATCCTTTATTTATAGGTTTACAGAATGCATCAGTTACATACCTGAGGAATACCTGAGACTGCACTGTATTTTGTAGATTGACTGCAAATTGAGGTAAAGAATATTATTGGGGTAATGTAATTAAACTTACAAAGTCAGCTCTAGGTCTAGTAATCAAGAGACACTGATCAGCAGGGCCGGAACTAGGGGTAGGCATATGAGGCACCTGCCTAGGGTGCTATGATTGGAGGGTGAAAAGCCTTCTGCCTACCCCTAGTTCGGGATTTCTTTCTGCCATTGGCTCTCCTCAATGCCGCTCACTCCTACATTGACGTCACTATGTGTGTGCGAGCATGTTTGCGTGAGCATGCACAATGGCTTAAGATGGTCAGCTGGGTTGTCTAGGACATCTGGTCGGCTTGGTCCTCTGCTGCTGATCAGATATATGTTTTTAAACAGGAGGTTAATAAATATGTATTAATTAAATACAAGATCCTATTATTGGTGCGGTCCATTATATCCATTATATTATTCATTAGATCTGCTCTTCACACCTTCCTATCTAATAAAAAAGAGATGATCTTTATGTGGACACACAATGTAAAACAGAAGTATAACACCACACACTAACGATTATTTGAAAAGTTTAAAAATGTAATTGAAAACAGAGGGATGCTGATAAAATAGTTGTCAATAGTTATCAAAGCAGCAATGGAAATTCAGTCAAAACAGCATTATTTCAGTAGCCTTTCAACAAGTTCCATAAAAAAAACAGTGCTCAAAAATGTTGACACCCTTCACTAAATTGTATTTTTCCAGGTCTGAACTCTTGAAAAATCAGCGAAGTTTTGGTTGAGGAAGATGTCTTTATAAACAAAAAAAAATAAAATGGTCAAAGTGGAAGCTGTATTCAAATAAATCACTTTCCTTGAAGATGACTATTTCTTCAACTTCACTGCTTAATGGAAAGACTCTATGGTTCTATATACACTGTATGACTAAAATGATCTGAAACTCCTTTTTATTACTTGAATTGTATACTTGAGCCATAACTATTGTTTACAATTTAACACACAGCCGTGTAATCTCCAGCAACAAACACAGTTAGTAGAACGGGTCATGCTGAAGAGCTCAGTCACTTATAAAATACCACCTTTCCAGCATCAGTGTCTGTCCTGCTAGAGATGCCCTGGTCAAATAAAAGTGAAGTGATAGTGAAATGAAAATGTCTAGGACCAACAGTTTACAGTCGTAAAGTGGTAGCCGCACAAATTTACAGGAATGGTCTACCAAGTGGCGAAGCATGTAGTGCAGAACAATTGCATGTGTTCAACTTGAAACCCTCATAACCGAAGTCCAAACAGCTGCCTTCAAGCCTAACGTCACCTTGTGCAATGACAAGCATTGAATGGCGTAAAGTTTGCTGCCTTGGACTCTTGCAGTGATGAAGCACGTTCGGCAGTCTGATGGACAATTCTGCATATGATTGAAAACTACCTGAGTGAAAGCATAACTGTAAAATTTGGTGGATACGTGTAAAGTTTTGGTGAAGGAGAGATAATGGTCTAGGAATTTTTATATAGTTTAGTCTAGGGATCCTATATCCACATTATGAAAGCCGTTTGGGGAAGGCCCTTTTTTGGCATAGAAATGCCCCCTGAAAAAAGCAATTGGTCTTCTAAGATGTGAATGGAAGAACATCACTAGCCTGCACAGAGCCCTGACCGATACCATAGCTATGGTGTTTTCTTAAGATTTGGGCAGTGTTAGATATGTGCCACAAGTATTACGTATTTGACCAAAAAGCTTTGCCTTGGTTTTTTTTATCTGACTAAAAAAAAACGTTCTCTTTGGTGAAATTCAGATATACTTTTATGTGGTTCATTTAAGAAGTGCCTTCTTTTGTGCCTCTCTTCCATCCAACCCAGTGCTATAGAGAACTTTTGATATGGTTCCCATTCCTACAGTGAAGTATGGTGGAAGTAGAATCATGATGTGAGGTGTTTTTCATCAGCAAATACTTGGCATCTTGACAAGAAAGAAGAAAGAACTGATTACAAATTACAGAAATATTGCCAGAGGACTTGCTTCAGTCTGCTAAAAATACCTAAATCATGGGCTGACTGTCACCTTCAACAAGACAAGCATATGTCCAAACGCTAATAGTTGAGTGACTAAAAATAATATATAAACACAATAATACAATAAAGAGTTGAATGTCCTACAGTGATCAAGACCTGATTTCAATCTGTTTACACTTTGCGTTTCACACGCATCATCTGACTGACGTGAAAATCCTAGAGGAATTCTTCCTGGAAGAATGGACCAAAAACCCACCATGAAATGTGTGAAAATCTAGTTTATACTTTTTCCAAAGACTGAAATTGCTGCAAACCACTAGTTTATACAATATTATGGTATGAGGATTGAATATTTATTCAAACAGGTTAAATCTGTTTTTAGACATGTTTCTGCAGATGTGTTCTAACACAAAACAATGTTTATTTAAAAATTGAAATTGAGGTTTAGTGATTTTAAATAAAAATATTACAGAGAACAGCATTTCAGTGTTGGATTGGTTATTTAGTGAATACAAAAAATGATGGGCAAATTTCTCCAGTTTCGATTCAGAAATTCATGGAACTCGAAAATTTACTCCAATTTTGGACGTGTTCCGAAAAAGTCGCCTGCATCAATTTTGAGGTCCGTGTTAAAGTCAATGGGCGTCCAACATTTTTTGTTGTTTTGCAAATGTATTCACCGGCGGTGAAACTAGTTCCCAGCTATACGTCCCACCTGCCATATTTGCCAATGACTGCACAGAGCTTTGCTCAATGTAAAATGATAACCTCTACACCATTCAACAAGAGTCCACTTCAATTCCAGTTGCAACCACACAGATGCTTCAGGAAGTGGCAGTGAAACTAAATGAGCAGATACTAAATAACTAGAGTAAAAATAAAGGGAGAAAAATAGAAGAGTAAAAGAACAAACTTACACTCACACACCCTGGCCGTCCAGAAACAAACGAATCCCAGGTGCTCGATGATAGAGGAATTGGGCAACCTATAAAGCAGCGTAGACACAGAACACACCGGCACAGCATGGGTTTACCCATGCTGTGCCGGTGTGTTCTGTGTCTAGAAAAATAGAAGAGGGCATAGAGTAGAAATAAACAGCAGAAAGTGAGGGTTAATGCATAAGGAAAGATGAGGTCAATGAGGTGAGTGGGTCCCTAAGCTCAGTAAGTGACAGCAGCACAGAGCATGTGCAGTGAATCAGCAGAAAAGAAGTTGGGGAGCTACTGGGGCATCTTTGGAGACACAGATCTTTACTGCTAAAGGGATATGGTTGCCTTGGGCTGGTACAGAAGCCCAAAACATAATGTACAACAATTCTAGCTACTTCTTTAGTTAGGATTTAGTTCTCCCAATGGAGGCGAGTAGAGAAGATGGGTGATAAACATAAGGGGTGTGGGGAAGAAAGAATGAAGAGAGTCAGGGGAAATTCAAGTGTGGAAGAGAAGTAGGTTGAGTATTGAAGATGTGAAGTATGGATAGAATGCAGTGGTATCCACTTGAACAAAAAAATATAAAGAAAAAAAGAAGAATAAATAAAGCCCACATATATATATATATATATATATATATATATATATATATATATATATATATATATATATATATATATATATATATATATATCAAAAAAATACTGCACTCAACATATATATATATATATATGTTTCGGACAGACATGTCCTTCATCAGGTGCATGTCTGTCCGAAACATGTTGTGTCTGAATAAAATACATTGAATTGAATTTGGCTCTCCAGAGTGAACTTTGCTTGTACCTAGTAATGAGAAAATCAGGCCAAAGATAGGCCAAAGCAATATGCTTTCTTCAGCTATGGCAGCTTGAGCACTTTAGTTATGGTCTAGTAGGAGCTTTACACAGAGGCTCATGGTTCACTAAAAGGACATGACTTAGTGTGGTAAATTTAAATTTTGTGTCGGGACTTTACTTTCTGTTCACCAAATTTTATCGGAAAATTACAGTATTGTTAATTGTTTTCCTCCACCCAATCAAATCTTACGATAAAACCATACATTTGAGTAAACGTTACATATGTACAATAGAGGCACCTTTTTTCTCCTAGAATTGTTTTATATATACAGAGATAAACTGTCTTGATGTGTTCCATATACTTGGTTGTTCCAAAACAACAAACAAAACAGTTCTCTCCAACCATAGCCCATCCAGATACAGAAACATTGAAAAGACAGCTAATCACCTTTTTCTGCAATTAAGTGGTCTGTATTTTGTTCCCAAGAGACCAGTTTATGTGTTTGTATACATTGGTCTAGCGGAGAAACAGTTTCCATATGGCGGCTGTGCAATGAGGTCCCTTATGAGGCTGTTGAGGCTTTTTTTTTCCTTTAATATTCTTGATTTAGTTTCTGTCTATTTCTGTTGCTCAGCTTAGGTTTGTCATTGTTGTTTTCCTACAGAATGTGTTTTTCCAAATTAGTTTGATGCCATTATTACTTTGGCCAATGTTACTCTTTGAAAGGTGAGGTCTCCAAGGTTCCTGTAGCTACTGTTTGGATACCAGCTGCTTGTTCTGTGCTGTTTAGATTGTTCATGATACTTAAAAATGCACATATGAGTGTACTCAGCCTCATACATGTTTAATGTGTTTTCCATTAGAACGGGTATAGACATCCATTGCACAATCACATTGTAATAGCATCATAATTTGAGTTGAGAGCTGAAATTATAACATTAATATTGCAGTTTGGGTATAGGAAATGCTAGTGCAGGCATGGGATCCGTTATCCGGAAACCTGTTATCCAGAAATGTCTGGATTACGGAAAGGCTGTCTCCCAAAGACTCCATTTTATCCAAATAATCCCAATTTTAAAAAATGATTTCCTTTTTCTCCGTAGTAATAAAACAGTGCCTTATACTTGATCCAAACTAAGGTATAATCAATCCGTATTGAAAGCTGAACCAATGTATTGGGTTTAATTAATGTGTAAGTGCTTTTCTAGTAGATTTAAGGTATGGAGATCCAAATTACAGAAAGATCCATTATCAAGAAAATCCCAGGTCCCAAGCATTCTGGATAACAGGTCTCATACCTGTACTACTGATGTAGAAAGAAAAGGAAGGCTTGTCTGGTTGGGAACATGAAATGTGTCCTGTATTGAATCATATTTACATTAGCAGCACATATTACTAATACTAATAATAGTTTTTTTATTTTGGTACGTAACATTATTTGTACAGAAACACATCCGTATGTATACTGTATATCTACATTTATTCAGTTAAATACATATATGTGTTGTTGTGTATTTGCAGGGCACATTAAGATTTCTGTGTGAGTCTCTGTTGTTTATATGAGTCCACCTCTATAACATTAGTAAGTAAGCTCTATCTCTACCTTTCCCTCTACAGGAGAAGAAGTTTCCCTCCGTGGGTACAGCAGACCTGCGTCTGAGGCTGGCGACTCCATGGAATGGGGCCCTCCCGCCTCTGCCTCCTCGACTCCAAATCACAGAAAATGGAGACTTTCTAAACTCAAGTGACCATCACTAACTGGAGCTGAGGGGTCCATCCAGGAGCCTGTGAGTGGGAGAAGGGAAGACTGGCATTCCCCCACTGAGGCGTCTGTCCAAGAGCCTGAGGGGGAGGGGGCTGGGAACCCCTTCCCCCTGACTCTGACCCCCTCCCTCTGTGCCGTCCAGACCTGCGGCCGACAATCTGTGTGACCCCAAACACGTAGGGGAGACACCCGCACCTGGGAACTGGAGAGAGAGAAGGGAGAACCGCACTGAACTTACCCTGCTACTCTTTTATCCTGCACCTTAATACCCTTTCTATAACCACATCATTTCCTTTATTTATCCTCCTCTCTCTTCTATCTCCCCATCTCCCCTTCAAGCTTTCTGTCTCAGGTCTGAGGCCCTGAGATTCGCACTGACAGATCTGCACTGTAGGGGACTCTATCATCTACACTCCTGCCCCTTTTACTCATCTGTCTTTCCCTCCTTATTATACTTTCTCCCCAATCTAAAGATCCCCTGTATTGCCCTTTAGTTATAACTTTACCCTTCATAAATATATATATATATATATTTCCCTCTTTTAACTTCTCCCCTATATCTCCTCCACCTTCTTATTTTTATCCTGTGCTAAATGAGCACATTTTCATGGAATCAGCTGAGGCGACTCCTGTCACAAAAGAAGTAGGAGAGGAAACTAGGGCTAGAACGAGGAAGAGCAAAAATACACAAGGATACATGGAAGGAAAGGTTGAAAGTGATGTAAAGAAAAAGGAAACTGAGGGGAAAAGAATGAGTGTGGTGCATTTTTAAAAGTCCTACTTTGGGTTAATGTTATTACTGCAGCAGATAAATATGAGGGTTTAGGAGAATAAGAATAAGAATCTGTTGCCGGAGCAAGGAGTGAAAACTTTCAGTTGGGCATACAGGTTCATTTGTACATTTTACCTCCTTAAATGGGCAGCTGATATGGGAGACTACCAGTCATCACTCATTCTTATTACTATTATTGAAGGTTTATTTATTTCTTGAAATCTGTCAGTTCGCTTGGAGCCGAATGAGTGATATGAGTCTCTCACCCAAAGATTTTACAATCTAACTCCACTTCCTGTGACACGGGGAGATTATAAATAACTTGGCCTCAAAGGTCGCATGGAATTTGCGGTTGGATGGGGAGGGAGGCAGGGAGGGGAAAATTCCATCCATACTAGTGGTTGGTGCCATAACCTGCAGGGCCCCTCTTCACCGTGGTGACAGGAGCTGCCGGCCCTGAAAATGAATGTGCCAGTAAAGATATTCTGATTGTATTTGGTTCTTTTTGACGTTCTGTGTAAATATAAAACATTTAAAGAAAAGAGAATTCAGAGTGTTCTTCCGGAAGATATATATATATATATAAAAAAAGACAGTGTTTATAGCTCTTTATTGAAACAAATTATAAACTGGTCCTTAAAAAGGTTTCAGAAATTCTGCTCAGATTCTTTTATTGCAGAATATATAAAGCATTTTATACTATACATAGATATATATAGAAACAGAGACAGTGTTCATGACAGGGCCCTTAAGAGCTACAAATTACATTTACTTAGAGAAATGTGGCTTTGGCTTTCACTGAGGCTCTGTTCTTGATCTTTGCAGAAGAACAAATAATGTTTTCTTTAAAAAAACAAACAAAAAAAACTTGCTAGTATTATCCCCAACCAAAGGTGCGGGCTAATAGAGCCCACAATCCGGTTGGTGGTAACAAAAGCTTTTTTTTAAAAAAAATGTCCCACCCCAGCACTAGGACCTTGTACCGGGAGCTCCCTCCCATGTCGGCCATGTTGAGCATAAAGTGCTTCTGATGTCACGTGCATGCGTATAATGAGTAGGCTGCAGCATTTGCTCACTATGCGCATGTGTATGCCAACATGGCCGCTCAAACAGGGAGCTCCCTCCCAGTGTGGTAGGCCTAGCGCTGGCGGGGAGCAATTAAAAAAAAACAAAAAACTACTGTTGCCCCCAACCGGAGCACGGGCTCTATTAGCCTTCACTTTTGGTTGTGTATAAAATATTTTGGCAACAGGTGCCCTTTAAAGTGGACCTGTCACCCAGACACAAAAAGCTGTATAATAAAAGTCCTTTTCAAATTAAACATGAAATCCAAATTCTTTTTTTTTTTAAATTAAAACATTCATAGCCGTTGTAAGGTCATTTAAAAATCTCAGCTGTCAATCAAATATTGTCTGCCCCTCCTCTATGCCTTAGGCATAGAGGCGGGTCAGACAATTACTTTCAATTTCCATTCAGCACTTCCTAGATGTCACTGCTCTCCCCACATTCCCCCGTTCTCTTTACCATTTAATTGTGTAGCCAGGGCATGGGGATGGACATTGGGTCCCCCATTCTGGTGCACAAACAAGGTTCTGAGATGATTCAAGGTTTGTCTTAATGACAGTGTCCACAAAATGGCTCCTGCCTGCTTGCTATAATTATGAGTTCCCAGACTGAATGAAACAAGATTCAAATAATTTATATAGTGTAATTAAAGTTAATTTTGCTTGACTAATGTGATAAAACAGGATTTTGAATATTTTATTTGGGTGAAGGGTCCCCTTCAAGTCCTGCCACTTCAGCATTAAAACATTAATATATATTAGCGGTTACAAATCCTCAATCCTTTTTTATTGGTTAGAAAGGCAAATCTCATCAGATGAAACACTGCTGCGTTCTTATACAGCTTCAGCTGTGAGATACATTAAATACCTTCTCCCTCAGTGTTTGCTAAAGGTTGGAATGGAGGGCAGAGGGGGTACAGGCTGAAGTGATAGCGTACGCGGGAATATAGGAACAATCATCTGCTTTATGGTGCTACAAAACAGGAAAGGATGGGAACCCCTGCCCTGAGAACATGTAAAAAAAATATATAAAATGTTGTATAACACTTTCTACTGTACAAAAAAAATCTAGCAATCATGTTGTAAAAAAAAAAAAGTAAAAAAATCAATGCTCACAAAAATGGATTGGTTGAGTTAATAGGAGTGAAGGGGCTGTATCGTGTTGGATGATACAATAGGTCACAGGAGTGTTGTGCTGCTTGCTCTTAGTGCTTGAGTTTGTAGGTTGGAGTGACTGTCTTTTCTTGCTGTGACGTGAATGGCAAATACTAGAAGGATTAGTAGAGTTGTCAGACACAAGATAGACCAGACTTCATTGTATGGACAAGGAGACTCAAGGCAAGGCAATAAGGGGGAAGTCATACAATGAAACAAACTAGCGATAACAAGGACAATATAGATACAGATGTGTTTTGATGATCTGACAGGAAACTGGATTTTAAGGATAAAGCTCAGGCGATCAAATAACCACCAAGTAAAGCACTGGTATCTACTGTTTTTTTTTTTTTTTTTTTTTAACTTTGCTTATGCTAATTCTTCAGCAGTGAATGGACACATTACATTTCTGTTATAAAATAAACTGCGGGTGGAACAACTTATATATTTTGGTTTATTCTGCATTTCATCATCTCTCTTCTTCTCCTGTAACATGAATATATTTTTTTTATTTTGTAACTTAGTCCAAATATAGTTCACACAGACTTATATTTCATTATGGGTTGTATGTGAAATGAGGTTTATGCAGTCTGGCTCATACTGTATACTCCTTTAAACTGAAATCATAAAACTGACATTAATGGGGCAGATTTATCAAGGGTCGAATAGTAAATTTGAATTAATAGCAAATTCGATATTTTAATTTTCGAGTGTCGAAATCCACACATTCAAATGTTAATTCACCTATTCAAAGTCAAATTCGAATGTGAGATTTATCATGCCTCGACCATGGAAACAGAATATTTGCCACCTAAAACCTGATGAGTTCATGTACAAGTCAATGGCAGAGATCCGTTGAGCCATTTGAAGATGTTAATAGTCAAGGTTTTTTTTTCAGGAGAAAAACACGATTCGAATTTTCAGTTCAGAACCATTTGATCAAATATTAGCCATTTGAATTTTTTTCTTAAAGGAGAATTCAACCCTAAAGATAAAAACACCTACCCCCCTACCCTACATTGACCCCCTTCTCCTAAGTGTTACCCTGGGCAAATGCCCCTAACGGTTTACTTACCCCTCGGTGCAGATTCAGGATTCGGAGTTCACGGGCGCCATCTCCAGCCGCTTTGGTAATCTTCGGAATGAGTCCGGCGCTTCTGCAATTTTCATGAGTTTTGGCGCATGCACAGTTGTTTGTGAATTGTGAAAATTGCTCCAACTGCACATGCGCCGCCATGCCAGTCTCATTCTGAAGAGAAGAAGATGGCGCATGTGAACTCTAAAACCTGAATCTGCACCGAGGGGTAAGTAAAACGTTAGGGGCATTTGCCGGGGTAACACTGGGGGGAGGAGGGAGGGGGTCTTATGTAGGGTAGGGGTAGGGTTTTTTTTTGCAATAGCCAGTAACTCCGATAAGTGTGTTGCAGTTAGAATATAAAGCTGAATTGTATTACACAGCACAAAGACTAGCTTTATTGCCTCTAACCATACATCAGCAAGGTTGCTATTATATTATCATAATGCATATATGCTTATCTATTTTTTCCTGTCCGGACTGTATTTAGAGGCATTGGGGATTAATAGAACTGATATGTCTCAGATGGGAAATAAACCAAAAAAGCCAAATGTGTCATTCTGCATGTCACCTTAAAGGTGAAAAATAAACCACAACTTGAACGGGATTGGCACAGCAATAAATCCAATGATCTCTGTGTTGCTTAAAAAATATTCAGACATTTCTGAGAACTATGGTGATTAGGCCTGGATGTGTGGAAAGGCCTAGGGCGGCAGGATTTTAGGGGGCGGCATGCTGTCCAACCACACCCACATTGGTTCAAAAACACTGGGGATGCACAGGAGATAAAATAGTTTTTTAAGTTTCCCATGTGCAAATACCCATTGCTCCAGTCTCGATGATTTTTAACAAATAAAAGAGAGGGCCTGGGGCGACAAACATCAGTGGGCCTAGGGATGCCTGCTATGTAAATCCGGCCCTGATGGTGATATGTATTTTCCCGCACCCTCATTTCTTCTAATGTGTGTCCCCCCCTCTGAAAACAAGTCTATAAACTTCCCAAGCATTTGTTATACAAATTCCTCATGTCCAAATTATTATTTACAAAATTGCAACAAACTAGAGTACCATTTATATTACACACACTTCCTCATTTTGTTGCTAGCTGACCAGTTCAGATAGTGATTGCAACAATGTTTATAAAACTTAACTTTTACTGCTTGTTACATTAAAACATGCTGCCCAATCACATACAAACACACTGCTTTATAAATAAAAAGCAGTGCAGGACAGTGTCCTTAAAAATACATGGTGGAACAGTGGAGTCCATTGTAATCAGTATTTTATACTTACTAAATTGCCAAAATTCAATTGCTCAATGCAATAAAGTAATTAAAGTGCAGTATCCAGACCCTCCCTTCCAGTATTCCCACATGTGCAAACCTGCCTGTCTTCATGGGGAGCAAGTGGGAGCTACATTCTCCACCATCCACCTATGCCACCCTAAATTCCTCATGTCCCTTTTAAGCAACAAACCCATCTTGTTCTGCATCTTAAAAGGGCATGTAAAGGCAAAAAAAATAAAATCCAATTTTTACATTCTTTAATGAAAAAGAAACCTATCTCCAATGTACTTTAATTAAAAAATGTGTACCGTTTTTATAAGAAACCTGACTGTATGCAGTGCAATTCTCCCTTCATTTACTGCTATGGATAGGAATTGTCAGACGGTCCCTAACTTCTGGGCAGGGAAACAATCATACTTATGAACAGCAGGGGGAGCCCCTGCCTTACTTCCCAGCCATGCAGAACTCAAGCAGCTTTGTTTGTTTCCCTGTAGAGCAGTCGGTGACTGTGTAGAGATTTGTATTGGATTTTATTTTTGCCTTTACATCTCCTTTAATGTTTCCAACTCCAGCTGCAGGGACAAAGATCATGGAGCCAGATTTAAACTGATAAACTGGGATTCTATTTGGAGGATTATTTTGCTGCAGCCACTGGTTCTGCAGAGTTGGAGAAAGTTTGTATTAAACAATACAAAAACTATAAAATCCACATTAGATTACATCACAACACAGGACCCAGTGCAGTCTGTATATTCTGATTATTAATCAGTCTTGTTGTATCGGCTTCTGGCAGATATTATTTGACTTGTGCTGTTATAATTTATGACGGTCCCTAAGCAGTCTTGCATAGATGTTTAACATAGTTACAAGATGATGACCCCTTGTGGCCAACTTTGAAAGCATAAATCATTTGTTTGATTAGGCTTGTGGTGCAGTAAGTTCATGTTTATATTCAGTATACAAAATACAGCATTTCCAGCATTATTCTATTTTAGACTTTAGTTTCCTTTTAATACTTGCTACTTTACTAATGTATGTCATTTGTTGCTTGTTCCCATAAATGCCGTAAATTGCAGGATTAGTGATTCTAATAATTATTATGAAGCTTCTCACAGCCTAGAACCCCAGACAATTTGTCAGCTTTGTAGTCTTATTTATTAATGAGGCAGCACTAAGTAAACAAGTTGCTAAATCCAATGATCCTGGAACAGAGTAGTGAGATCCATTTATTCATCAGACAGGCCAACGTTTCCTTACAGAAGCATTAGATGTCCAAGCTGAGAACTGCACTGTTACAGCCACAAAGTTATACGTCTTCACTAATAGAGGACTTCTGTACATGGAACTTATGGAACAGAAGAAGCACATTTCATAAAGAGTTTCCTATGGTAAGTCCTACTGACTGATAGCAAGATGTCAACTTTAGAAAGCTCCTTGATCTGGACCAAAAGTCTCTCAATATAGACAAAAAATAGGTTTGTATCTCAAAATGGTTCCTAAAAAAATATATGAGGCTGTATTGGGGTCAAGTGTTTGACTAGTCACTCTGATCTCTTGAAGGAAAGTAGTACTTAATGGTGGAAGATGCAAGAAAAATGGTGCATCTCATAATCCTCTGCTGTCAATTATTATTTAAAATTGTTATTTTAGGCGCAGGGATTAGGGATGTAGCGAACGTCGGAAAAAAAGTTCGCGAACATATTCGCGAACTTGCGCAAAAATGCGAGCGGTTCGCGAACGGTTCGCGAACCCCATAGACTTCAATGGGAAGGCGAACTTTAACATCTAAAAAAGACATTTCTGGCCAGAAAAATGATTTTAAAGTTGTTTAAAGGGTGCAACGACCTGGACAGTGGCATGCCAGAGGGGGATCAAGGGCAAAAATGTATCTGAAAAATCTGCCTGTGTGTGCTTGGAAGAGATAATGTAGGGGGAGAGCTGTTAGTGATTTCAGGGACAGATGATAGTAAGTTTGCTGGCTAGTAATCTGCTTGATACTGCTCTGTATTGGAACAAAAAAATAAATAAAAGCAGTCCTTACAAGGACTACTGTTATTGCAGCAGTCAGCAGATGAGATCAGAAGCAGGACAGCTGCCCACTGCAGCTACATACAGAGCACTGCAGTAGAAGGTAGATTACTAGCCAGCAAAGCTACCTAAGCTTAAATGTCCCTCAAACCCCTGCAGACTTCTGTCCCTCCAATAACAGAGCAGTATCAACACGATTACTAGCCAGCAAACTTTCAACTGTCCCTGAAATCACTAACAGGCAGCAGCTCTCTCCCTACACTATCTCTTCAGCACACACAGGCAGAGTGAAAAAACGCTGCAGGGCTTCGGTTTTTATAGGGAAGGGGAGTGGTCCAGGGGAGAGCTTCCTGATTGGCTGCCATGTACCTGCTGGTCTGGGGTGAGAGGGCAAAAAAAAGCGCCAACAATGGCGAACCCAAAATGGCGAACGTCGCACGACGTTCGCGAACTTCCGGCGAGCGCGAACACCCGATGTTCGCGCGAACAAGTTCGCCGGCGAACAGTTCGCGCCATCTCTAGCAGGGATGATAAAGTCTTTAAAATGAAACAACCTGTTCAAACAGAAATCCATTCTGAATGTACATAAAAAGCTTTCTCTGACAAACATTCTCTCAGATAATGATATGGAAAGTCAAAGCTTATATACCGGGGCCAGTAGCAATGTGCAGATGGGAGAAATGCAGCAACTGCTTTTCATATTTAATTTTTCCTTTTGCCTCTTTTTTGAAGTCAAACCTAAAATGCTTGAAGAGGATTTAACTTCCATATATGTATATATATATATATATATATATATATATATATATATATATATACATTTTAATATAATATTAATAATTTAAAAGCACAATCTATATCTGTACTACTCAGTCCATTTCCCACAATAAGTCAGAACATAATGGAGCGTGGCCTAATAAACAATTTTGTACCCATAAAAAAAGTGTCAGTGTACTTTGAGTTCAGCCAGAATAGCAGCACTTCAAGCAAATAAAGCGTCTCAAGAGACTGGACAAAACACATATTTCAGCAGTACGGCACAATAAGCACAGAGATAATATAAAGAAAATGTTTCACTTGTCATTTTCCCTATTGGTTTGTTCTAGGTAAAGGAAAATTGCTTGTGCCTTGAAGGAAGTAGAGATGATTTTTCATTTTTGACAATCCTTCTGAGATTTTGTAGAACACTCTAGGGCACATTTACTTAGTTCGAGTGAAGGAATAGAATAAAATATGTTTGAATGAATTTTTTTGGCTACTTCGACCATCGAATTAGCTACTTCGACCTTCAACTACGACTTCAACTTTGAATCGAACGATTCAAACTAAAAATTGTTTGACTATTCGACCATTCGATAATCGAAGTACTGTCTCTTTAAAAAAAACTTCGAACCCCTACTTCGGCAAGTAAAACCTACAGCGGTGCAATGTTAGCCTATGGGGAAGGTCCTCATAGGCTTTGTAACAATTTCCTGTTTGAAGAAAATCCTTTGATTTTTCGTTCGATCATTCGATCAAACTAATTGCGGTAAATCCTTTGACTTCGTGTAATGGAATCTACCTCATGTTTTCAAGATGGCGTCCAAGATGGCGACCGCCTGCCTCACCACATGGCTCCTGCTGGGCACAGGTCTATGACCTCACCTTTTTCCCACTCCAGGATTGGTCGTCGGCGACGGAACGGACGGCGGCGTCAGAATCGGGCGCGGGCGTCGAGACGCCAGCGTGAGGACGCTGGTGTCTGCGTCTGACGCAAGCGCGTCAAAATTGGCGCCAACCCAGGGACTACTTAAACGCACTTTCCCTTCCAGTCCTTGCCCAACTATAGGTTCCTGCTACAGAGTTCCTGGGTGTTATCTTCTATATTGATTCTTGTGTACCGATTTCTGCCTGTTTTTCGATTCTGCTTGTCTTCTGCCTGGTCTGACCTATTTGCCTGTATTTTGACGATTCTTTGGATAAACCCTCTTGTACCTCGAACCTGGTCTGGTCTCCTCTTTGGTCTACACTATTACTGTGCCTTCGGGCCCGTTACAGTATAGTTGGGCCATGGACCCTTCGGAGGAGACCCCAGCTCCACCTGATGTCGGTGGCGCTATCCGCGGTTTGGCTTCCCGCATGCAGTCATACGAAGCCCAGCAGTCTCACTTCGGTCAGGCTCTAGAAGCTATTCTGGACAAGTTGTCGGCATTGTCACCTGTGGCCCCGGTCCCTGTGGCCGTTCCTGCAAGCCCACTTCAGCCTTCAGAACCTCGCATTCCTGCGCCTCCATTCTACAGCGGCGATCCTGATGCATGCAGAGGTTTCATCAACCAGTGCGAGATCCAGTTCGCCCTGCTGCCAGGTCAGTTTGTATCCGAACGAGCTAAAGTGGGGTACATGATTACTCGCCTGCAGGGGAAGGCTTTGGAGTGGGCATCACCTCTGTGGGAGAAGGGGGACCCTTTGATTGACAACGCCAGAGCCTTCATCCGTGAACTTCGGGTCGTCTTTGATGCCCCTGGTCGAGCTATGGCATCCTCAGCTCGCCTGTTCCAGATCCAGCAAGGCACTCGCTCTGTTCCAGAGTACGCTATTGAGTTCCGCACCCTAGTGGCGGAGACCACCTGGAACAATGATGGGTACCATGCCGCCTTCTACAACGGCCTAGCCATGCGTATTAAAAACGACTTGGTCTCCCGGGAAATTCCTTCTCGGTGGGAGGATCTGGTGGCGCTGGCTATAAAGGTTGACACCCGACAGAGGGAATTTCAACTCGAGCTCGACAGAGAGCGTTCGAAGAAGTATCCCCGGTTCCAATCCACCCTGGCTCCTCGCTTCCAGAGACCCCTACTCTTCAATCCGGCTACTACTTTCCCCTCTCCTACTCCTGCGGCTTCTGCTTCCCCTGCTCCATCTACTGAGGAACCCATGCAGATCGGACGGGCTCGTCTTTCCGAACAGGATAAGCTACGGAGAAGGGCTGCCGGCCTATGCCTGTATTGTGGGGGCAAATCGCACTTCGCCCATGAGTGTCCTGGGAAGCCGGGAAACGCCAGCACCTAGGTAGGTTTGGGGAGACCTATCTGGGTGGTGTTTGTTATTCTCCCCAACCCTCTACTCAACGCTTCCTTCTTCCAGCACAGATCCAATTCGGTTCCCAGAAAATCCCAGTGCAAGCTTTCCTGGACTCTGGTGCTGCCGGAAATTTCATGGACAGAGTTTTTGCTGCTCGTCATGCGGTTCCCCTACAAACCTTGGCCTCTCCTCTGCGAGTGTTGGCTATTGATGACCGCCCTCTGTCTTCGGCCATTATTTCTCAAACCACCGTTGAACTTTCTCTTAGAGTGGGCACCATGCATCTGGAGAGATTGGCCTTTCTACTCATCGACTGCCCTTCAACTCCACTCGTTTTGGGGCTCCCCTGGTTGTGCACCCATAATCCAGTCATTGACTGGTCCTCCACTCAAGTCTCCCGCTGGAGCCCCTATTGCCAACAGAACTGTTTGCCTGCCGTACCCCTTATCAAGGTTTCTTCCAAGTTGTTCCTTCCATCCGTCTATCAAGATTTTGCTGATGTCTTCAATAAGGGCTCTGCAGAGACCCTTCCTCCTCATCGACCCTATGACTGTCCGGTCGAACTTCTTCCTGGTTCCATGCCTCCCCGGGGTCGCACCTATCCTCTTTCCCCCTCTGAGACGGCTGCCATGAAGACCTACATTCAGGAGAATATCCAAAGAGGCTTCATCCGCCCTTCTTCCTCCCCTGCTGGTGCTGGATTTTTCTTTGTTGAAAAGAAGGACGGAGGTCTGCGACCATGCATCGACTATAGGGGGATAAACAAAATCACCATTAAAAACCGTTACCCTCTCCCCCTAATCTCCGAACTCTTCGATCAGTTAAGAGGGGCCAAGATCTTCACTAAGCTGGATCTTCGGGGTGCCTATAACCTCATTAGAGTTCGTGAAGGGGACGAATGGAAGACCGCCTTCAATACCCGAGACGGGCATTATGAATATCTAGTCATGCCATTTGGACTCTGTAATGCCCCCGCGGTCTTCCAGGAGTTCGTAAATGATATATTCAGAGACTTGTTGGGGCAAAGTGTTGTCGTCTATCTGGATGACATTCTTGTCTTTTCCAAAAATCTCCACGAGCATCGCTCCCAAGTGAAGGAAGTTCTTCTTCGCCTAAGAAAGAATAATCTCTTCGCTAAATTGGAAAAGTGTTCGTTTGAAGTGTCCTCCATCCCTTTTCTTGGGTACATCATCTCCCAGCAGGGTTTCAAGATGGATCCAGCCAAGGTTTCAGCAATTCTTGATTGGCCCCTCCCCACAAGTGTCAAGGCTATCCAGAGATTTATTGGCTTTGCCAACTATTACAGACAATTTATTAAAGGTTTCTCTTCCAAGATCTCTCCTATCCTGGCCCTTATCCGCAAAGGGGGTAAACCACAGCACTGGCCTCCTCTAGCCTTGGAAGCCTTTGAATCCTTGAAAACTGCCTTTTCTTCTGCACCTATTCTCAGACACCCCGAACTTCTTCTTCCCTTCTTCCTCGAAGTCGACGCCTCAGATGTGGGAGCTGGAGCTGTCTTGTCACAGAGATCATCCTCGGATGGAAAGTTACATCCCTGTGCATTCTTCTCTAAGAAATTTTCCTCCTCCGAGCAGAACTACGATGTGGGGAATCGTGAGTTATTGGCAGTGAAACTCGCCCTGGAGGAGTGGAGACATTTACTGGAAGGATCCTCCATCCCCGTGACCATCTTTACAGACCATAAGAACCTTGAATTTGTCCAGTCCCTCAAACATTTGAATCCCCGACAAGCCAGGTGGTCACTGTTCTTTTCCCGTTTTAACTTCATCATCACCTTTCGTCCTGGCTCTAGAAATAGAAAGGCTGATGCTTTGTCAAGAAGTTTTGTTCCTGAAGTTCCCTGCTCCGAAGATCCTGAACCCATTGTGCCTCCCTCCAAGATTGTCGCTGCCCTATTTCCCTCCTTGGCTTCAAAAATCCTTTCCGCTCAAGCTTCTGCTCCTGACAATATTCCTCTAGGGGTTGCCTTTGTTCCACCTGATTGTCGCCAGTCTATTTTATCCCAGGCTCACAGTTCTAAACAGGCCGGCCATCCCGGAGTGGAGAAGACTACCGAACTCCTTTCTCGCCTGGTGTGGTGGCCATCCATGAAGAAGGACGTCAAAGACTTTGTTTCTTCTTGTACCATCTGTGCCATTTCCAAGTCTGGACATTCTCCCCCCAAAGGACTCCTTCTTCCATTACCCATTCCATCTCGTCCTTGGACTCATCTTGCCATGGATTTTATTGTGGATCTGCCTGTCTCCTCCGGTCACACTGTCATCTGGGTTGTCATTGACAGGTTCAGCAAGATGGCTCATTTCATTCCCCTCCGCAAACTTCCCTCTGCTCCTGAACTTTCCAAACTTTTCATCCAACATATTTATCGTCTCCATGGGTTTCCTGCCGAGATCGTCTCTGACCGTGGCTCACAATTCGTGTCTAGATTCTGGAGATCCTTGTGCAAAGCTCTCAACATTTCTTTGCAATTTTCTTCTGCCTATCACCCACAGTCCAATGGAGCTGCTGAGAGAGTGAACCAGGCATTGGAACAGTTTCTTCGCTGCCATGTTTCCCTGTGCCAAGACGATTGGTCGGATCTCCTTCCCTGGGCTGAGTTCGCCCATAACAACGCTTTGCATTCTTCCTCGCATCAGTCCCCTTTCTTCTGTGTCTACGGTCAGAATCCATTGGCGTTCCCTCAGGATCTTCTCCTCACCAATGTTCCTGCCGCCAACGATCAGGCTGCCCACATGATGGCTATTTGGGCTACTGTTGCCTCTAATCTGCAGAAGAGCTCCCTGGTCCAGAAGAGGTTTGCCGACAAGAAGAGGATTTCCGCTCCACCCTATGCTCCTGGTGACAAAGTTTGTCTTTCCACCCGTAACATCCGCCTGAAGATTCCTACCCCAAAGCTTGGTCCCAGATTCATCGGTCCCTTTCCTGTCATTGAAATCATCAATCCGGTGGCGGTTCGTCTTCAACTCCCTCCAGAGATGCGGATCCCGAATGCCTTCCATGTCTCCTCTCCTTAAGCCTGCTGTGTCTTTTTCTTCTTCTTCTCCCCCAGCTCCAGTCCTGGTTGACGATCACCAGGAATTCGAGGTGAAGAGGATCTTGGACTCTCGTCTTTCCAGGGGCACTCTCCAATATCTCATCGAGTGGAAGGGGTTCGGTCCCGAGGAGTGCTCCTGGGTCAGGAGCTCAGATGTCCATGCGCCCATCTTGGTTCGTAGATTCCATAAACTATTCCCTCTCTCCCCTAGACTCGGTGGTCCTGAGGCCCCCCCTAAGGAGGGGGGTACTGTAATGGAATCTACCTCATGTTTTCAAGATGGCGTCCAAGATGGCGACCGCCTGCCTCACCACATGGCTCCTGCTGGGCACAGGTCTATGACCTCACCTTTTTCCCACTCCAGGATTGGTCGTCGGCGACGGAACGGACGGCGGCGTCAGAATCGGGCGCCGGCGTCGAGACGCCAGCGTGAGGAGGCTGGCGTCTGACGCAAGCGCGTCAAAATTGGCGCCAACCCAGGGACTACTTAAACGCACTTTCCCTTCCAGTCCTTGCCCAACTATAGGTTCCTGCTACAGAGTTCCTGGGTGTTATCTTCTATATTGATTCTTGTGTACCGATTTCTGCCTGTTTTTCGATTCTGCTTGTCTTCTGCCTGGTCTGACCTATTTGCCTGTATTTTGACGATTCTTTGGATAAACCCTCTTGTACCTCGAACCTGGTCTGGTCTCCTCTTTGGTCTACACTATTACTGTGCCTTCGGGCCCGTTACACTTCGATATTCGAAGTCGAAGGATTTACCTTCGACAGTCGAATATCGAGGGTTAATTAACCCTCGATATTCAACCCAATGTAAATCTGCCCCTCTGAGATATTGCAAGATGTTTTTGAAGGAGGGAAACTGACACTGCTCTAAAGGAGTAACAAGAAAGACACGTGCACAAACCCTGGGAAGAAGGGACTTCCAAACTAGATACAAGAAAGGAATTAGGTACCAGCACTCAAGGCGATTCAAACAGGGGACAAGCCCTTTGTTTGTTTATTGCATCACAACGTTTTGGGGGAACGCCCCCGAAACGTTGTGACACAATAAACACGCAAGGGGCTTGTCCCCTGTTTGAATCGCCTTGATTGCTGGTACCTAATTCCTTTCCTACTGCTCTGAGGAGTCAATCATTCAAATAGGGTGTGATGTGTATTCCCTCCTGATGATGAACAGCTATGACCGAGGCAACTGCCTAAGTGAATACCCTTGAGGCAGAAGTGATACCAAAGGGTAACATGTGCAGTGAATCAGCAGAGCCACTAGGGGGATCTTTGGGGGTGGGGCTAATATCTTCACTGCCTTAAGACCTTCCATGATATTCTGAAGTGACATATTTGGTACAAGCATTATAAAAAAAAAAAGAAAATATCCTCCTATATGCTAGAAAAAAAATCCTTTGTCTAGGAGACCTCACACAGCTTATCTGTAGCCTTGTTTAAATGTTGTCTGTAGCCTTGTTTGATGTTATGAAAAGTCCACTATTGGAGGGGTTCCACCATGACCAGCCTGTGTATAGTTCACAGTGGATAGTGTTACTGTTTCTGTAGTTGGGTGTAAGAAGATTCTCAGCATAGAATAATGTGACATACAGTATTTGATGCCACGTCATGACATCATAGTGCCAGAATCCGTTTTAAAGCCCAGTTTGACTGATTGACCCTTTGCCAGTAGTAGTTCTTATTTCTTGGAGTTCCTCTGTGTCCTAATTCTGTCTCTCTGGTATTATTAACTCTTGGTTTGTTCAGATTATGCCCTGACCTTATCCAGTTTGGGAGGTCTAAGATTGCTTTATGTTCATTTTTTAAAATTGTATTTAAGTAGAGCCTCACAACATCATTCATTTTTAGTTGTGGTCAAACAAATCTTGAGAGAAAGTGGTTAAACCAATCACTAGGAATTACACTATGAGAATTGGCGACAATAACAGTTAGACTCAGCTCAGGCCCTATCTGCCTGGAGCTATCCCAGGTGCTTAGGGGTCCCAGGTGCTCAGGGGTAAGGTGGCAGGGTGATAACCATAAAAGGGGCTACATCTGCCTTTTTGTCTAGTTTTTCCACTATAGGCCAGAAAAGTAAGGCATATACCCCTAGGGGTAGGGATTTTGTTTTAAAATCCCCACCCCAACAGACAGGGTATCAGGGAGTTGAGTACTGGTGTATGGATAGTATTAGATAGGGCTGAGGGTAATAGGAAAACTCATTGTTCTGTGTCTTTGCAAATTCTCTTACAGATTGCATTCCAGGTTGATGCTTCACATAGAGTGACAAAATCATTGTTTCTCCTGGGCATTACAGAGCCATTGTATGTATCACTGTACCATTGTATACTGGGTCCCTGTCTAGTGGGGTACCTTGTTTCCTTCAGGCCCCACTCCTGGCAAAAAATTTTCTTAGGGCCTGGCATGGACACTGGAGCCAAAAAAACCCTCCCCCTTTTGCCCACCTAGCCACTCGTATGCTGCGCACCACAAAAAAACTGGCAAAAAATAAAGAGGGGTCTGGTGAATCTTCAGGTAGACAAGGATTTCTATACAGTGGACCCATGGCTGGATTTGCTGATGTTGGAAATTTGCTTGGCATAACGCCAATAAATGTTTAGAAACATAATAGGGCAAATTTATGATGTGATGTATAAAATGCATCGCTGTGTAAAAAATGGGGCCAGTTTTTTACACTCCCTGTCTGGCATTCACATGGTGTAAAATAAAAAACACACTGATGAATTCACCATTTACAGTATTTTACACAGATTTTTATACAATTGTTTCTGATACTTTTTTTTTTTAACACATAGGGTTGCCATTTAGATGGTATTTTACTTAACCAGTAAAACACCCACCAAGGTCTGGGCCGGTGTTACAAATGTACCTGCAATATAACTGCTAGTTACATAGTTAGTTACATAGTTAAATTGGGTTGAAAAAAGACAAAGTCCATCAAGTTCAACCCCTCCAAATGAAAACCCAGCATCCATACACACACCCCTCCCTACTTTTAATTAAATTCTATATACCCATAACTATACTAACTATAGAGCTTAGTATCACAATAGCCTTTGATATTATGTCTGTCCAAGAAATCATCCAAGTCCCTCTTATAGTCATTAACTGAATCAGCATCACAACATCACCCGGCAGTGCATTCCACAACCTCACTGTCCTGACTGTGAAGAACCCCCTACGTTGCTTCAAATGAAAGTTCTTTTCTTCTAGTCTAAAGGGGTGGCCTCTGGTACGGTGATCCACTTTATGGGTAAAAAGGTCATAAGTAAATTTGTAATACCCTTAAGAATAGTCCTTGACCTAGCCTCAGGTCGGGATTTGGAGCGTGGGTGCCCCTAGGCTGCGCAGTCCTATCGCCCAACTGCTGGCGGTCCTAACGCCCGCCACCCGCAACCCCCCTACAAGCATACCCGCCTATGGTTGCCACCGGTAAAATACCTGCCAAGGCCGGGGCCGGTATTACAAATTTACCTGCAATGTAGCTGCCGGTAAATTTGTAATACGATTAAAAGGAGCCCTCGGCCTGCCCCCAATCCCCTGGAACATCCCCTGGAACTTACCTTTTCTCTTATTTCTTCTAGCGTCTGTGGTGTCCGTGCCGTGGCCCCGCCCCTTTTGACATCACAACCTGCCCCTTTTGACATCACAGTCCGCCCCTTTGTGTCCCCGCCCCCCAGCAGCTGGTAAAAGATTTTTAAAAAGGTGGCAACCCTAGCCCCATCGTGTAATGATCTCATGTACCTGGTATGAAATCAGGCCTGGATTGGCAATCTGTGAGTTCTGCCAAATGCCAGAGGGGCTGCTATAAGGTCCCATAGAAAGTCAGTATTTAGTGGGCTGGTGGGGGCTGTTTGGGCCTCTATGTACCTGAAATGCCAGTGCCTATTTTAATTCTCAGTATGGACCTGGTATGAAATGATATGAATGCATTGCTTTCCCTTTAAGATCTAACAAAGATTACATATGTGTACTAATTAGAACTGGAGCTAATAATTAGCGGACCATTGGCGGGAAGACTGAGAGGACCACTTCAACATAAAGTTGCCTGATTTATGGTATTTGGTATCATTTTACTTCTTTTACTTTGACTTCTTTGTGTTCATTTAGATTTTGACCCCTATGGTAAATTACTCCCTCTCTCTCCAAATTTTGTTCTTTTGCAAAATAAAGTTATGAAATAAAAGGCACTTAATTTGCCCAGGAGCAGTAACCCATAGCAACCAATCAGAAGGTAGAATTTACTGCTCATCTGTTCAAAAGCAAATATCCTATTGGTTGCTATGGGTTACTGCTGCTGGGCACACTTAGTGCCTTTAATTGCATGTAGTGAATTCTGATTTTGGGAGATATTTGTATAGAACAGTTGCGACATCTGGGGGCGGTGGTTTATTACAGTACATTCATCCTGATTATCAGTGTATCGTTATTAGGCATTCAGGGAATAATCTGTTTTGCAATGGTTGCTTCCAAAGAGCGAATATACGTCCCTGGCGGTATTCAGGGGCAATTACATGTGTGAGCGGCGCATGGAGTCCCAGGGTAAGGTAATGTTCGTCCATGTGACTGCAGGCCCGGATGTTACAGCGCTCGTTTTCCCAGGGATAGCGCCTACTTGCCCCTCTACTCTCTCATTGATGTGACTGTGGCGTCCCAGGGTTGTTCATGTTTGTCCCTGACCGCATTTCGCATGGCTCAATTAGATGGTTTCCCTGGGTAACGCACGTTCGTCCCGCTTGTGGCTTCCAAGGGTCTGGCTATGTTTGTCCTGCCGCTGGTGCAGTGACGGGCTGCTGCTGTAATTAGGGAGCTTCAGGGGAGCAGGAAATACAACGGTATGTTTCAGGGGTGCGGGGGGAACAGTGCACTCATCAGAGAACCTTTATTCACACTGTGGCCTTTTAGCTGTGTTACGACTACAGTTCCCATCATCCCCTGACAGCTGAGCTGACTCTAGTGCCATAAAGTGGAGTCTTGGGTAGGCTTGGCCAGTAGTCGCGCTGTGTACTATAAAGCCATAGGAAGAATTGAATGGTGGGTGTCTGGGCCTGGGGAAGGGAACAAGTCAGCCCTGTCCCACAACATGATGGTCATGGCATTGGCTTGCCAGTTGTTCATACTCTCTATATGTTGTACTTAGGGTTGCCATCTTTTCTGGAAAACAATACCGGTCTTCCTATATATTTATCTTTTTTCCCTATTAATAACATTGGGATCAATCATCATTTTTACCAGCCAGGGCAGTAGAATACCGGCCAGGCCAGTAAATAGGCCAGTAAAATACCGGCCAGTCCACTAGAATACCGGCCAGACCAGTAGAATACCAGGCAGTAAAATACCGGCCAGGTCAGTAGAATAACAGGTAGTAAAATACCGGCCAGGCCAGTAGAATAACAGGTAGTAAAATACCGGCCAGGCCAGTAAAATACCGGCCAGTCCACTAGAATACCGGCCAGACCAGTAGAATACCAGGCAGTAAAATACCAACCAGGTCAGTAGAATATCAGGCAGTAAAATACCGGCCAGGTCAGTAGAATAACAGGTAGTAAAATACCGGCCAGGCCAGTAGAATACCGGCCAGACCAGTAAAATACCGGCCAGGCCAGTAGAATACCGGCCAGACCAGTAAAATACCGGCCAGGCCAGTAGAATACCGGCTTTCAATAGCAATACATATACAGCTGGCTTAAAAACTACAGAAAATGTGTAACGAATGTATATTGCAAAGTTCCTTAATATTATGTTATCTTTTGTTGGGGAAAAAAGTATTTTTTGGGTTGACATTCACTTTAAACACACTAAGGTTTGTACATTCTATGTAATATGTACACCGGGACTGTGAGAGGACTCCAGACTGCTCCTACATGCCTGTCAGTGCCACATGGGATGGATTTTGCATGAAACTGCTTGTGTGCACAATGACATGCAAATGCCTTTCTTGAGAGGCTAGGAACCGTCTTGTGTGACTGCTGTTTAGTTCTGGGATTTTAGCAGCAGGTCATGAATATGTGTTATCTAAGGGGGTGGTACATGGGGTGCATGTTATCTGGAAACATTCATCACCATTCACCCCAGTCCCTGCCCTATGGAGCTTACAACATAAGGTGCATAAAGCATTTACACACATTATGATCAGTTTTATCAGATTATTCTGCCGTGTGGGAGGAAACACAAGCATAGGTAGCACATTCAAACACTTAGTGTCCTCATTGGAATCAAACCTAGGACCCAGCGCTACAAGGCAGCAGCGCTAACAATTGCACGACTGGTCCTTCATCAAATGTATACATTTTTTTCCACCGTGCACCCCTTTATACAATGCAACCAGAATGCAGATGCTTTGTGCATATTATAATGTGTGTGTGTATACGCTATTTGACTTGAAAGCACAATAGCTACACTTGGAGGGGCATGTTTACTAACATTGGAGATAAATATCTTGAGAGCTTTCTGGAGATGTTGCCCGTAGCAACCAATCAGATCTTTGCTTTTGTTTTCGAACTTATAGATGGTTTATATGATTGTTTGCTTTGAGCAACAGAAATCTCATGAGATATTTATCTCCAACGTTAGTAAGCATGCCCCTTAATATCTTAAATTTGAATGGCAAAATGTGCAAATATCCTATTAATTGCTATATATACAATAAGGAGCAGAATCCGATGCATGTGGGTTGCCCTAAAACCCACATGTGATTGATTCCACCCAAATATGAGTCATCGAACAGGAGTTTGGATGGGTGTGATAAAGTAGAAGAGAACTTTGGATTAGGTGCAGATTGGCAAGTAGCAGGTAAGTGTCTGGTTGACGTTTAAAATGCCTGACCAGCTCATCACTAAACAAAACTATGTAATGTATTTTGTATGACTCCTGATAACACAGTTCACCATTCTATTCCATAAATATAATTTCCCCCACTCTGGAAGGAGATCAGATTTCATGTACTGAACACCTTTTAGCCATTATGAAGTAGATGAGCTTGTAATTTTTGCTGTCTTCATTGAATTTTCTCTGTCTCACTAGGTAGCCACGATGCCTGGAAGTGAGAGCATCCAGCTAGATTTTCCCCATTACAGTTCTATACTACTGGACACCTTGAACAAGCAGCGTTTGGAAGGAAAATTCTGTGACTTGACGGTTCAGGTTCAAAGTCAAGTCTTTCGAGCTCATAAAACAGTTTTGGCAGCTTCATCTCCATATTTTCATGACAAGCTACTCTTAAATGACACCAGTTGTTTGGTGCTTCCAAGTGTCATCCAGCCTGATGCTTTTGAAAATCTTTTGCAGCTCATTTACTCTGGACGGCTTTGCTTGGACATGGAGGCTTTGCCTTCCCATCTTCTGGTGGCCAGTGGCTTGCAAATGTGGCAAGTTGTAGATCGATGCTCTGAGCTGCTAAAAGAGAGAGAGATGCATCATCCCCGGGCTTGGTCTAGCCGTGCAAGTGAAAGTCAGTCACCCAGTAGCAGTTTCCAGCCCCCGCGTGATGATCCCCCGCCTCCATCAGTCTCTTTACCGGTATCTCTCGGCTGCTCTGATGATGAAGAAGTGATAAAGGTTCGTGTTTCAGAAGAGGAGGAGGAGGAGGAAGAAGACGACACTCAGAATGCAAATCTTTTGGAAGAGTCTAGTTCAGCTAACTGCTCTTATGCTCTTCCTTCCTCCTCATCCCCAGCAAGTCCAAAGGTATATTACATTAAACAAGAGAGGCCAGAGCAAGATAGTGGTTACATACAGACATTTAGCATGACCGAGATGCAGGCTGATTATTCATCAGAACTAAGCTTTGTTCTTCCTCCTACGTCGTCCTCTTCTGATGTTTCTCTCTGCTTGCCTCGTAAAATACATGGTGTGTCAGATTCCCAGTCCTTTACTCTGTCAAAACCTGTGGACCTTCATGGTAATGAGATCATTTCCCATGCCCTTCAGACCCAAACTGTCCATGCGCCACTTAAACTTGTCGCAGCCCCTGATGGGAAAAAATTTGGCTGCTTGTGTGGCAAACGCTTTGCAGTGAAGCCCAAGCGGGACAGGCACATCATGCTGACCTTCAGCCTTAGACCATTTGGTTGTTCTGTTTGCAATAAGAAATTCAAACTCAAGCACCATCTTACCGAGCACATGAAGACTCACGGAGGAAACCTGTATTCATGTGAAGACTGTGGGCGTAAATTTAGGGTGCAGAGCTGTTTCCAGAAACACAAGGAGGTGTGCAAAGGACAGAGATGGGCAGGGGCATGTTGGACCTATAAATAAAATTGATTTTTCTAATTACCCTTATGAATTGTAGTCTGAGTCCTCTAAAGCAGACAATATGCTGGATTTCACTGCATTGAAATGTATATCCAGGAGCATGCACTAGCTAGTCATCTGGCCACCGAAACCTATAAACGTTTTCAACCTTACAACAACTGACTCAACAACTTTTCTCCTTTTGCAACATTTTGAGCTGCTTCTTAAAACCCAATGGCCGTTGCATGAGAAGTGCTTCATAGTCCGAGCAATTCAGATTCTGGATGATAATAACAGTTTGAATTGGGTGATACATTCACCATCACCACTATAAGATAGAAAAGTTACTGTTATGTATTAAAAAAGGAATTTGGGTAAACCGTGTCTGAAGCTGCATTTCAGACACTGTTAATCATCAGACGTAGGTTAAACCTCAACTGACTTTGACTCCCTGTTGCATTGTTGTCTATGACTGGACTTCTTTAAATCTAACCTGCAACATTCTCCATAGGTTTTAAAGTATATGGACAATGTTAGCAAGGTTATTGCAGTAGCTGCAGGCATAGATTGGTTACAGTTTAAGTGACATTTGCACGATACATGTAAGCAGGAAAGCATGACCAGCTGAGGTTAGTATGTAAATAACTTTTACATATCTACAATCATGTATGTTGGTGAGTATATATCTGTACGTGTGTAAAGGCCTGTCATACGAAACATAGCTGAATGCCTGCAACACTACAAAATTATTGTTTCTGTCACTGTGGGGAGTAGTCGTTGTTTGATGTAGGTACGGGAAGAGGCTTCTTGTTAATAGAGAGGTAGACCAATAACTGTGATGAGCAGTGTCTTTATGGGGGATTAACTAAATCCTAATATTTAAGCAATATGAATTACTTTCATAAGCATAGTTTGTGTCAGAAACTCCTTCAGCCTTTTTCTCTGTAGTGAAGCACCGGAATGGAATTTTAATAATTCGGCACAGCCATAATTTGTGATATTGTATTATACAGATACTTGTAGCACTGCAAATACCAGTGTAGATCTGCATGCAGGTTGCTGAGAATGCATCGCAGGGAAATCAGTGCAGTATGCCAGTATGTTAGTGCCTTCCAACTTGGTATAATGGGGTGCTTTTTATTTTGCCATAAACACTGCATGTGCCCTCTTTTATTTAAAGGAGAACTAGACCCCCCCCCCCCAAAGAGAGTCCCCATCCACTACCCTCCATTTGCCCCTTCCCTGCTTCCTCCCTGCATAGTCCATTATTATAAAAGTGCCCCTGAATGTCACACGACCTATGCAGAGTAGCATAGAAGAACTTATGGCGCTATCTTCTGTATCTACAGTTTCCTTCACTATCTGACCAAAGATTAAGTCTTCAGTATTTAAAAACGTATTCCTTTGCAGTTATCCAATTGAAATATTAATATATGAATGTACTTTTCTATTGTAGGGCTTCCTTAGCATGCATAGAAGTGTTAATGACACTATTGATTGAATACTGACTGATACAAAAAAAAAAAATACATAACATTAATTTCTATGCTTTATTTATAAAAAGGGTTGTTTTTAACCAGAAGGCCTGCTTTCTATTTAGTTGTCTGCTATTGGCTTTACTGTGTTCAGCCATCTTTTATCTATTATGTTAAAAAGGTCCCACTCCCAAATCATTGCAGTAGGAAACAAAACATATTTGGAAATAAAGTAAGTGCTTCTTTAAATAATGCAGACTTTTACAGACTAAATGGTAATGTACATGTATCTACATGCATTTATGGCATTTTAATGGTAGCATTGTAAGCTTCTTTTAACTAAATAGGTAAACATTATATCACATTCAATATGTGAACAGCCATGATCAACAATCTTGGCTGATCGCAATCTGTGGAGATTTGGCCAGAAAGGAAAGCAAGTTTATGAGGTCTATGGGCTCATCCACTTGTGTGTCCAGAGTTTAAATGAACAGTAACACCAAAAAATGTTAGTGTTTCAAAGTAATGAAACTATAATGTACTACTTTACTGCACTAGTGTATTGCTTCAGAAATTCTACTATAGTTTATATGAACAAGCTCCCAAGGAGGCAGCCATTCAAGCACAGGATACTCCGTAGATACCAGATAAGTACTACTATAGTTTATATAAACAAGCTGCTCTATAGCCATGGGGGCAGCCATTCAAAGCTGAAAAGTAGAAAAGGCACAGGATGCACAGCAGATAACAGATACACTCTGTAGTATACAGTGGGGTTCTTCTGCGCTTTTCTGTGATCTACTGTGTATCCTGTGCTTAAATGGCCCCCATCGCTACACAGCTTGTTTATACAGTATAAACTATAGTTGTGTTTATGAAGCAAACACTACATTATATTGCAATTCCTTTATAACAATTACATTTTTGTTCTTACTGTTCCTTTAAGGCAATGATCCCCAACCTGTGGCTTGTGAGTAACATGCTGTTCACCAACCCCTTGGATTTAGGTTCCAGTGGCCTCGCGGCAGGTGCTTATTTTGTAATTAGTAGCTTGGAGGCAAGTTTTGGTTGCAAAAAAAAACAGAGGTGCTGCCAAACAGAGCCTCATATACTGTATACTGCCAGTCTCCATAGGGGCTACCAAATAGCCAATCACAGCACTTGTTTGGCACCCCAGGAACTTTTTTCTTACTTGTGTTGTTCCCCAACTCTTTTTACATGTGAATGTGGTTCACTGGTATAAAAGATTTGTGACTCCTGCTTTAAGACACGTTTGGTCCCCTGCATGATTGGTTGGATTTCACATAAACTGACCAGTTATGGCCATCCCTTATACAACAAAATAACCGTTTTTGATTCCTTCTACACAATGTTTGTCATAGTCCTTAGTTTCTTATTGGAGCATCTGACATCATCTGTCAATCCTGTAACACTCAAGGCAGAAACTGATGAGAAACATACAGTTGTGTTCAGAATAATAGCAGTGTGTTTACAAAAGTGACTAAAGCTCAAAATCCTTATAATAGTTTTTATTTCCATACATGTGAATTGGGAACACTGCACATTCTATTCCAAATCAAAGCATGAAGAAAAATTTATCAAATTTGTGTTATTCCTTTACAGAAAGTGAAGAAAAGGGAGTATTAGTCTGTTCCAAAAAATAGCAGTGTCTGCATTCTTCTTTAAAAAATCATTCACTTTATAAACTGGAAAATTCTTCACGATTTTGCTTTCCTTTGAATCACTGAACTAATATTTAGTTGTATAATCAGTGTTTCTGAGAACTGCTGCACATCTGTGTTACATGCAGTCGACCAACTTCTGTTACATTCCACAATTCTTCTGCATTTCTTGGTTTTGCCTCTGAAGCAGCATTTTTGATGTCACCCTACAAGTTTTCTAATGGACTTATGGTCCGAGGATTGGGCTGGTCACTCCATAACATCAATCTTGTTGGTCTGGAACCAAGATGTTGCTTGTTTACTGGTGTGCTTGGGGTCGTTGTCTTTTTGATACTTCCATTTCAAGGTCATTTCCTCTTCGGCATAAGGCAACATGACCTCTTCAAGTATTTTGATGTATTGAAACTGATCCATGATCCCTGGTATGTGATAAATAGGCCCAACACCAGAGTATGAGAAATATCCCCATATCATGATGCTTGTGCCACCATGTTTCACTGTCTTCACTCTGTACTATGGCTTGAATTCAGTGTTTGGGGTCTGTCTGATAAACTGTCCCAGACCCAAAAAGAACAATCTTGCTTTTATCAGTCCACATACTGTTGCGCCATTTCTCGCATTATTAGCCAAATTGTAAGCTCTTCGGCATGTCTTTTTTTCAACAATGGGACTTTGCGGGGGCTTCTTGCCGATAGCTTGACTTCACATAGTCGTCTTCTAATTGTAACAGTATCACACGTTACTTTAGACCTTCTTTGATCTTCCTGGAGCTGATCTCTTGCTGAGTCTTTGCCATTTTGGTTATTCTTCTATTCATTCCAATGGTAGTTTTGCTTTTTCTTCCACATCTTTCAGGTTTTGGTTGCCATTTTAAAGCATTTTGAGATCATTTTAGCTGAGCAGCCTATCGTTTTCTGCACCTCTTTTTATGTATTCCCCTATCGAATCAACTATATAATCGAAGTATGCTGTTCTTTTGAACATTGTCTGGAACGACCCATTTTACTCAGATTTTCAGAGAGAAATGCACTATAACCAGCATGCACAACATTTTCTGCCTTCCTTCCTAAAATAAGGGCTGTAATTGACACCTGTTTTTTCACAGAGTGAATGACCTCACTAATTGAGCTCTACACTGCTATTATTTGGAACAAGCTATTATTATTTGGCACAAGCCTCAATGATTCAATTACACAGAATCAGCAGCATGCATGTCAGGACTGTTGAGTCTGTGTTTTTCTATTACTCTACTACACCTACTAGTAATTACTTGCCATGTTGAAATATAATTTCTACCAAAAACAGTGATTGATCTATTCTGAACACAACAGTAGATGTTATTTTGCACAAATGTTGCACTGACAAGTGGTAGAGTGAGTCAATTTAAGGTAGCCATACACGGGCCGATAAAAGCTGCCGACAGGCCGAGTCGGCATCTTATTGGCCGTGTATGGGGCCCCCCAATGGGCTTCACCGATCGAGATCTGGCCGAAAGTGACTTTCGGCCAGATCTCTATCAGATGGGACGAAAAATCCCATTGGATCGCGGCCGCATCTATTCGTTGATGCGGTCCCGCGATCCGACCGCCCATTGCTATTTGTTAGGATCCAATCGTTGTGCCCTAGGGCCCACGATCGGATCAGCCCGATATTGCCTACCTCAAGGTCGCCAAACGAGCGGATCTCTGTGTATGGCCACCTTAACACAGCAACATCTATGACACATTTTACTGGTGATGTGCAGCTACTGTAATGAATATATAAATTGTGATGTGTTGGGAAAGTCTACTTTTATCACCATGTGGGATTAGTGTATGGGGCTGTATATTTTCTCAGTGCAGCACTTTATACCCAGCTTCCATGGCTATATGTAGAAGGCACTATCTATGGCATACTGCAAACCATAATCCAGCCGGGAATCCAGTTAAATTAAAAAAAAACACTAGGCAAATAAATAATACATAGAGGTATATTTATCAAAGAGTGAAGTTAGATCGTCACAGTCCACTAGAGTGAAATCCCACCACTCTATTCATTTCCATGGGATTTTGAAAGGCTTATTTATCAAAGTATGAACTTTCACCCATTGATAAATACTCTTTTAAAAATCCCACAGAAATGAATGGAGAGTGGCGGAATTTCACTCTAGAGGACTGTGACGATCTCTAACTTCTTTAATAAATATACCCCATAGATATTATTGCTGGAAGATAGAAGAAAAAAGCTTTATGCATTCAGATCCTTAGGGCAATCATAAATTTGGGTTTTGCGAAACTTGTCCTTGTTTTACTTTCCCTTTCATTTCTGTTGCAAGGCCATCCATCTGAATTCCCATTGGCTGGATGTTCTTGTAAGAGAGAATCACTGGTACATTGGGTAATGCTCAGTAATCACTGGTGTACAATGATGATAAATGATTGTCCACATCTGTCAAATATCCTCCTGATTCGTTGATAACGGTGTCAGTCAAAATGATGTTGTCTTCTTTCTAAGTCTGGTTGTGAGACATACATCTTCTAAAACTCCTTCTGGAATAAAAAATCAGAAACTACTAAGCAGTGTTGGCAATGTTTTCTCCACAAGTGTGCAAGCTCTGTATTAGAATGGGCAGCGAGAGCTTAAATTAAATAGATTTGTGTGGGGGGTTTGAGTCAGGTCTGAATGTTGAATGGCAATGAAACTGGCTAGCTGGTGTTTCATTGCATAAATGTATCTTATTTGGGGAAAGTATAACTATACCTGAAATTGGGATTCGCTTTTTCTTCCTGCAAATGAGCGACTGGTGAAATGTTCAACTATGTTTGATGTAATGTGAGGAGACTAGAGCTCCAAGTTTAGGATGGAAATTTGTGCTTATAAAAAGTCCAAATCAACCACAGGGGTTGATGTACAACATGGGTGCTAACATTCCAGGGCCGGGCCAAGGTAGTTTGGCACCCTAGGCAAGGGCTTCAATCAGTGCCCCCCCCCATCCTGCGTTACCATTTCAGCCAAAATATTGCCCCCCAAATCTGTACCTGCGCAAGCCAGCAGCCAAAATATTGTCCCATATCAGTGCCTGTATGAGTCAACAGCCAAAATATTGCCCCCAAATTAGCACCTCTGTTAGCCAGCAGCCAAAATATTGCCCCATATCTGTGTCTGTGCCAGCCAAAATATTGCCCCCAAATTAGTGCCTGTGCCAGACAGCAACCAAATAATGCCCAATATCTGTGCCATCAAAATATTGCCCCCCAAATATGTGCTAGTCCAGAAGCCAGCAGCAGCTAGAATATTGCCCCTGATTATCTGTACCTGTGTGTGCCAGCAGGACGCAGAAAACAATCCCAGCAGCAGTCACCAGGACTGACTTTCAGTGTGCACAAGTCATCAGGGGGCTCAACAGTGAATTGAGAAGAAGCGCAGGAGACTCCACAGCGAGTAAGAGGGAGGAGGGGGCTGGAGCGCAGCTGGAGTCAGGTGATCGCCGATGCGCTACAGATTAGTTAAAGAGATCACACACGGCCACAAAATTAGATGCAATTAAATAAGGATTTATTTTAAATTATTTCCCTCTAAACATGCGCCCCCCTATGATTGCACCCTAGGTAACCGCCTGCTTTGCCTACCCCTTGTTTCGGCCCTGTAACATTCACATAATCAGTCGCCTCTTTTTTCCTCCTGACAACCTCCTTGACTACTTGGTGGTCGGACTGGTGGAAAAATGACCAGCAGGTGGCGCTGTTGTAATAAAATTCATTCATATTAACAGCACATGTCTCCCTTAATAAAAAAGAGAATAAATAATGAATGTAAATTACAAAAGTGCTTAGAATAGCATTCTTATCAATTTTACATTCATTGATTTGAAAGGTTGACATCCTTTTTTTCCCTCTCCTATCACTATGCCTTTGTGTATTTGAGAACAGCCACTAGTGGTCACAATACTTGTGTCTGTCCATATGTTACAGTATATTCTAGCTTAAAAAAAGAAGGCTACACAAAGCCTAAAATGTTCCTGCCTCAGTGTTCTAATACAACTTTCTATGGATGGCATTTATAATGTTTTAGAACTCAAGGGCTTAAATCTACCAGGTTTTCCTGAAGGACAAGGGTATTGTTTATTATATACGTTTAGAGTCACGGTGTCTCTTTTTTCTTTTCAAATTCTTTTTATTAAGTTTCAATAAGTTTCAATAAAACATTGAATCATGTATGTATACAATCATGAAGTCTTTCACATTAAAAGAAGAACAGTTCAGAATATTAACATGAAAATTTTATCATGTGAACAAAAAAAAAAATACCAAGCCAACATAAAAAAAGAAAACAAATTGACCTGTAATTTACCAAAATTCAGTATGTAGTCAGGTAACATAGATGAATTTGCTTAAATTTTAGATAATAAATAAATAAATAATAATAATGGCACATTTATATACATGTAAATAGAAAAGAATATTAATTCTACCCAATTCATTCATTCCCAACATCTTGTCCCATCAGCTTAAGAATAAATTCTCTTTTAGCATTATCTAAAGATGAGATATATATGGACCATCTGTATTTTACTTTATTCCTCTGAGATAAATCATCCATCCGGAATCTGATTACCTCCTGCAAACATAAATTATGTAAGTAAGAAAGCACATCATTCACAGACGGAGGAGTATCCCTGATCCAGCACAAAAAAATAGCTTTCCGAGTAGCTGCCATAACTAGCCAACAGAAGGATGAAATCTCATCAGAAACATTCGTAGAAGAACCATAACTAGACACCAAAAGAGAATCTCTGACATCTAATAGTGCAAACTGAGGATTCAATACTATATCCAATTTAACCACATCCTTAATATGACGTTCAATTGAATCCCAAAGAGTTTTAATAAATGGACATTTCCAAATATAATGAAAAAAATCAATATTTTGTTCTTTGCACTTCGGGCAATAGGAAACCCTCCGAGAATCTTTGTTACTTTGGAATAATTGTCCGTATCCTAAGTGGATAAATCTGAATTGTTGTTCTCTCCAACTCTCAGACAGTATATTATTCCTAAAATTTTTAAAAGAATTTAGAAGATCCCTAGAAGATACACCAACGCCCAAAAACAAAGACCATTTTTTACTAGCATTTTCAAGTGGATCTAAATTACAAGGCCTCAAGTTTAAAAGATGTGCTGAAATCCATGAAATATTATTTAGTTTAAGATCTTCAACTAATTGTGATAATGAATCATAAAACGGATGATGTCTTAATTGCGATTTTGTTTTGTTATCAATTATTTGGAAACCATATCTGATCTGCATATAACTTAGCCTTTCCTTCTCCGATAGATCATAAAGTCCTTTGATAACTTCCCAAGAAAAAGGATCTCCAGAACTTGGATCAATAATATGACTAATTTGAAAGACACCATATCTTCTCCATCTACAAGATATTTGATTTCTATTCTTCTTAGGAAAACCTCCCAAAAAGAATGGAGATAAGAAAGGCGAAACATTAAAGTTTAAATTATTATTTTTACATAGAATTTTCCAAGTGCTAGTTGTATCCCTATAAATCGGGTTTCTCCTTACATCTATATGCTGCTCAGACCATCTACTATGAATAGAAGAGATAATATGTTCTTTTGAATCTAAAAATTGCTCTAAATCTAGGTTAGTAAATTTCTCTTTACCCGATAACCATTCCACAATATATCTAGTATTGGCAGCTACATTGAACTTTCTAAAATCTGGAACATTAAGTCCCCCTAAACATTTAGGGTTTCTAAGCTTGGATAGAGAAATTTTAGGTTTTTTATTATGCCATATAAAGTTATTCAAAATTCGGTCCAAATTCTGCACATCTGAATGTTTTATCAATAACAGAAGATTTAAAATAGGAAATGCAATTTTTGGAAAGATCAACATTTTAAACAATGCAATCCTTCCCATTAAATTCAATGGACTATCAATCCATTTTTTACAACAAGTACTCATTACTTGAATTAATGGGGTAAAATTCAAAGTATACAATCTAGATAGATCAGAAGAAACCAATATCCCTAGATACTTCAATTTGCCAGATGGGGGCTTAATTTTAAGATCAGCAAGTACTTGATTAGGAATAGTACAGCAAATATTCAATAAGTCTGTTTTACTAGAATTTATACTGTATCCCGAGAAAGTTTTATAGTAATCAAAAAAATCAAAAATGTTTTTAATTGAATGTGAAGGATTACTAACAAATAAGAGAAGGTCGTCAGCATATGCTAATGATTTAATATGTTTGCCATTAAACCTCATTCCTTGAAATAAATTTGAAGAGTCTATATATCTAATTAGTGGCTCCATAGAGATATTAAATAAAAGTGGAGATAAAGGACAACCTTGACGAGTTCCTCTATATAGCCCAAATGTTTCAGAAAGTTCACCCACTACTGCAATTCTAGCCTTAGGCTTTGAATAAATAGATTCAAGTAATGAAATGAATTCCCCTTTCAGACCAAATCATAGAGAAAGATATTTCCACGAGACATTGTCAAAAGCCTTTTCGGCATCTAGACTCAAAATTGAGCATGGGATCCTGGACTTCTTAGCATTATAAATGACATTCAATAAAGTACGAATGTTTTTAACCCCAGTCCTATTTTTCACAAAACCATTTTGTTGAGAGGAAATAATACCAGGGGGCATGTTTACTAACATTGGAGATAAATATCTGGAGAGATTTCTGGAGATGTTGCCCATGGCAACCAATCAGCAATTAGATTTAAACAGCCAGCAAAGATCTGATTGGTTGCTATGGGCAACATCTCCAGAAATCTCTCCAGATATTTATCTCCAATGTTAGTAAACTTGCCCCTAGGTAACAAAAAGGATAGTCTATCAGCTATTATTTTCGTTAATATCTTAAAATCAATATTTATTAACGAAATAGGTCTAAAAGAAGCAGGCTGGGAAAGGTCTTTACCTTCTTTTGGAATTAATTTTATATGAGCGACCATGCTTGAATCAAGAATTTTCCCATGACAATATATTTCATTATAAAGATTAGTCAAAAAGGGGGCAAATTCCATTTTGATATTTTTATAAAAGGGGGAAGTCAAACCGTCAGGTCCTCCAGCTTTAAAATCTTTAAGTAAATTTATGGTAGACATAACTTCCTGAATAGCAATCGGTTGATTCAGTGAAACTAATTGTTCCTCTGATAACTTCGGAAAGTTAACTTTTGAGAGAAAATTTAAACTTTCCTTATCGTTTGTTTGTGAAGAAGAATAAATAGACTCAAAATAACATTTAAAGATATGGACTATATCTTTAGGAAGGTTGGTTAACTGACCCAAATGATTTCTGATCAACATTGGTTTGTGAAAAGTCTTACTATTCTTAAACATATTAGCTAAAAACCTACTTGCCTTATTATGCAAATTACCAAATTTAGCCTTATAATAGGCCATATAGGACTGATCTCTCAAACTAGTCCAATGTTTAAGTTTATCTAAAGATTCCTTATATTTCTCACTATGTTGTTTAGTAGGATGCATAACAATATTCAAGTAGGCCTTTTTCTGAGCTTTGGAGTGAAGAATGAATTCCTTATTAATCTTTCTCATAAAATGGATTTTATAGGAAGTAATCTCACCTCGAATTACTGCTTTCCACGTATCCCACAGTAATGGCAAATTAGATTTTTCATTTAGTGTTGTCATATTTTCTTTAAGAAATAATTTCCAACTCTCTTTTAGTTTAACATTAAATTCTGGTTTATCTTTTAGGAAGATGGGATATGACCAAGGAATATAAGATTTAGGTAAGAAACCTAGTTCTATCTCAATCAAAACTGGGGCATGGTCTGAAAAAGTGATATTACCAATATTCGCCGCCCTAGTTTTATTAAGGACATCAATCGATGAAAATAGATAATCAATCCGAGTCCCCACCCCATGAGGATGAGAAAAAAAAGTGAAATCTCTTTCTGTTGGGTTCAACATTCTCCAAAGATCCACCAACCCAGTTTGACTCTCAAACTTTGACAATAACTTAGATTTCCTATAAGACTCCTTTTAAGCTGGACCACTCTTATCTAGAGGCCAAATATAAGATTCGTTAAAATCTCCGCCAATTATACATTTATTCTGTGGATAGGAACTTATTTTCTGAACAATTTGAGAGTAAAACTCTTCCTTACCCGAGTTAGGAGCGTATAAAGAGCCCAAATGCCAATTCATATTCTGTAAAAGTACCTCAGCCATTACAAATCTACCATTGACGTCACTATCAGAATTTAATACTTGTATGTTTATAGATTTATGAAATAAAATTGCCACGCCTCCTTTTTTCCTAACTGCAGGAGAATATACCACATGGCCAACCCATCCCCTTTTTAATTTTTGAGATTCCTCACCCGACAGATGAGTCTCCTGAAGCATGACCACATCAGCTTTCAGTTTTTTAAGCTCCAATAGGATTCTCTTCCTCTTAATGAATGAATTGAGCCCATTTACATTCCAAGTAATTATGTTAAGCATTGAAACATATCAAAAGAAGTGAAATAATGATTTAAAAATATCCAAAATAAATTATAGAATGTGCCAGGACAGAAAATATTCATACAGATCAAATTACTGAAATTAAGGTAACAAAAAAAAATTCAAAAAACATCTTACTAAATAATCTTGTAACTCGCACATAACCTGCGCAAGATGAACATCTCAATATGTAACACTTATTAACAAGGTATATACCTTGAATACCAACAAATCTTGAAGCAAAAAAAAAACTTCTAGAACTCAGTGCTTTTGCACCAAAATTCACCACCCAACCTAGAATAATAGAGTAAAGCACCAAAAATATAAACATTAAGTTCAGTGACTTCACTTTTTTCCTAAAGAGAGAGGAAGTATAAACTCTCTTCTCAAGAAAAGTGACAGGAGGAAAGACTACATCACTTCTCACTTATGAAAACAAACATCTCCAAAATATAATGTTTTTTCTAAAAAAAAAAACTAAATTAGGTCATTGTATTCTCTAAATCATGCATATCCTGTGAAATAGGAGATCTGGAACCAGAACTTAAATTAGTATTTACAATCTTGTCTTGAAGTTTCAAAGAGTGTCTTGAGGAAACTTTCATTTCTTGTCTCTTTTCCTTGGCCTGGAAACCCGAAATAACATCTTCCTGTGAGATAGGGGATCTGGATCTAGATCTTAAGATAGTATTTGCAATCTTATCTTGAGATTTCAAAGAATAGCGCGAGGGACCTTTCAACTCTTGTCTCTTTTCCTTAGCCTGTAGACCAGAATAAGCACCTTCCCTTGGGATAGGAGAACTGGATCTGGAACTTGAGTTAGTAGCTGTAATCTTATCCTGAGATGCCTGTAAATCAGAATTTGCGCCTTTCGGTGCATCTTTAAGAGAATGTTGTCTTTCAAGCTGAAATATAAAGTTTGAAGCGTCTTTAGGATTCTCAAATGTGCGAATTCCTGAGACCAAAAAGATTTTTAGAAAAGCCGGGTATGTAAGTGCAAATTTAATGTTCATCTTAAATAATGACTGACAAATTGCACTAAACTCTTTCCTTTTTTGAGAAAGTACAACTGAATAATCTTGGAATATGAGAATTCGGAAACCATCAAACTCCAGTATGTGGTTCTTTTTGTAAGCCTGAAGTAATAAAGCTTTTTCAGAGTAGTCCAAAAACTTTGCAATGACTGCCCTTGGTCTGAGAGGCACTTGTTCCCTCAAAGGGCCAATACGATGAACTCTTTCCAATTTCACATTTTGTAGCAATTGATCAACCCCTAGTTTTTTTGGGATTATTTTAGTAATAAATGAGATGATGTCACTTATTTTATAGGATTCCGGAATTCCTATAAATCTTAAATTATTCCTTCTTGTTCTATTTTCCAGATCATCTATTTTTTGTTGCATTTCTCTTGTCTTTTTTTCCAGGTCATCCAATCTCGATGAAGTAGAAGTCGTATTATCCTGAATATCAGAAACCACATCTTGTAGCTCCTGTATCTGACGACTTTGAGAGGTAAGATTCTCAGACAAATTGGTAATAGTATCCTGTAAAAGTTCAAGTGCCTTACCAATAGCTGATTGAATTGTAGACTCAATCATTGGATTAAGTAATTTAGCAACCTCCATTGCTAGAGTAGAATGTTCAGTAGATTTTTGCTGAGCATTTTTATTAGATCCATTTTCACTTTCAGAGTGTTTAGCAAATTTGACTTTATTCCGTTCATAGGTTTTCCCATTATTTTTTGCTGGGAATAATGAGACCGCTGGTGAAGTATCCATATCTTTCTGAAGAAGCTGTAGCAGGAGGAGACTCAGAACCAAATAGAATCTAGAACACTCAGCAGGAGACTCAGAACCAAGTAGTTATCGGTAAGGAGAGAAAAAAAAAAATATATATATAGATTAGTTGAAATATCCCTCCGAATGTGTTGATGGGTAGTCTATTTTTCAGAGAAATCCTGTTTCCATTCCACATCAACACTCCAGAAGCAGTTTGTACTTTGTTTTAGCTTTTATTACACACACAATAACCAAACATGTGAAAATGCAAAAAATCCTGAGGTAGATACAGTTATGAATATTCCGTCAGCCTTCTTGTTTGGACCAACAACTTTGTCGCAGTCCTTTTAGGTAAATCAGAAACGTGTTGCAGTATCCACTCTAAACAGTAAACTCACTTTGAATTAAGTCTTTTCCAACATCCAGTATTCTTCCAATATAACTTTAGAATTCTTTAAGAATATCCACCGCTAACTTTTGACATAACAGATTAATGTCGCAACATTCCTCCAGCAGTGAAAGTCCCATAACAAAAGCCGTCGTTTCCAGCAAATATTATTTAGTTAACGTTGTTAAGAACAAAGTCATCTATCATCTTGTATATCAAGCACAGCTCATCACTTAAATCAGTCCAGGCTTATCCAGCAAAAGATTATCGTGAGGTAATTACTCACTTTGAAGAGCCATCCGCCATTTTGTATCATCTATAACAACGCTAATATTTCCAACCTTTCAGTAAGATTTTAAAAAATAGTGAAAGAGGTTTATATTTACGTCCATCTTTGACAGAATCCCTTTTTTATCTGCTTTGTAGGTTAACCAGCATAACTCCTCACTTAAATCATCCCAGGCTTATCCAACATAAGATTATCGTGAGGTAATTACTCACTTTGAAGAGCCGTCCGCCATTTTGTCTCACATATAGCAACTCCAATACTTCCAGCCTTTCAGCAAAGTTGTAGAATAATAGTTAAAAGAGATTTATATTTACGTCAGTCCCAGACAGAATCTCCTCTTTGTTTGCTTTGTAGTTCAAACATTCACCGGCATCAACTCCCCGTCACAGACTCCAGCCGACACACAGCCAGGCTCCAAGACTCCTTCCCGACTAATGCAAACCACCGCAAACAACTGGAAAAGCTCACCAAGGAATCCGGACACAGACTGACCCATCACAATAAGTAATTGAAGATCGTAGCTGATTTTAATTAGCAGATATAAGTGAAAATGTGCGGAGCCTCACTCCCGCCCTCCCACTCTCTCAGGCGCCATCACCGGAAGTCACGGTGTCTCTTAACAGCTAAGGTGCTAGCTGCACTAACTGATACTGTCTTAGGGTTAGTTCAAACGAGGAGATTCGGGGAGATTTTGTCCCCTGGCGACTAATCGCCTCGTCTTCTGAGCGACAATCTCTCCAAACTGCCTCAGCGTGTTTTCCCATAGGATATAATGAAAAGTCATCTGCGCTAATGTACACGCGGCAATGCGTTTTCCATAGTCGCCCGAAGTTGCCTCGGAGGCATTGCCGCGTGTGCATTCGCGCAGAATCTCCCCGTGTGGCCTAACCCTTGAAGACTCCCTGTGTGGCCTAACCCTTGAATGATGATAAGCCCTGTGACCCATGTTTGCACATTCCTTGAAGCAGCTTTTAGAATGAATGTCTTACCTGTGTTAGCTTTGCCATCTTGTGCCAATATTATACACTGCGCTGGATTGATAGCGTATATTTATTAAAAGAGTATGAAATGACCGTCTGTTCAAACGTTTAAGTAATGGAGCCACTAAATTTTTCACATATGCCCCATTTACATATTTCATGAAGAATTGTTACGTAAGAAATCTGCAAAATAGCTTAAATTTGCTTTAAGTTGAAGTTGCTTTAAGTTTTATACAATGATTTATGCCAGGTGCCAAAGCAGTGTCGGACTGGCCCGGCAGGACACCGGGAAAAAACCCGGTGGGCCCGACCCTCATAGGCCCCTGGCTGTGCGCAGTCCCGGCTTGTGCGTCTTTGCGTCACAGTAGGGGAGCAGGGGCCTGGACAGCAGTCCCGGTGGGCCCTGGGCCCCCCAGTCCGACCCTGTGCCAAAGTATTGATTTGAATAAGGTGTGTGTGTTGCTAGACCATGTTTATCTGTATGTTCCATAATGAAGATTGTGGTGAAAGGGGATCTAATGAAAAAGTCAGCATGCTTATCTCTGCTGCACTGCACTGTTCAACCACACTTTACTCAGTTGTTGCTGGACTACAAATCCCAGCATACTTTAACATATTATGAAGGTTAAGGCATGCAGGGAATAGTAGCCTAGCAACATCAGGGTTGTATTTTTAAAGCAATATTACACAAAAAAAAAAGTTTACTCAACTCTCCAGGACCCATGGCTGCATTAAGATGCAAAATAACCTTCCAATGAGAATCCCAGCTGATCTGTGTAAATCTGGCTCCATGTTCCTGCATTTGGAGTTGGAAACATGAAGCACAGTTTCTTGGAGCTGAACAGGTCTGTCCTTCCTTCCCATGTATGATTACAATGTAATATATTGACCCCAAAATTGCACAATAATCTCGGTATGTAAGGCAAGCATGATTGCTGAAATAGTGCTGGAATCATTGGTTGGTTCTCTTGCATCTGTAATTAAGTTTTTGGTCAGTTAAATTTTTATTGGTGAACTGGTTTCCGTGTGAAATAGGTTTTTCTCTATAGAATTAGCACAGTGGGACAGCTTTATAATTAAAATTAAAATGTAATGTATAAAGACTGGAGTGACTGGATGTCTAATATAATAGTCAGAACACTACTTCCTGCTTTTCAGCTCTCTTGGTTTACACTGGCTGGTTACCAGACAGTAACCAATCAGAGACTTGAGGGGAGGCCACATGGGTCATATATGTTGCTTTTGAATCTGAGCTGAATGCTGAGGATCAATTACAAACTCACTGAACAGAAATGTACCATGTGGCCCCCCTTCAAGTTGCTGACTAACTCAGAAAAGCAGGAGGTAGTTTTCTGGCTATTATGTTAGACATCCAGTCACTCCAGCCTTTATACATTACATTTTTGGCTAACTAACTATATTAGAAACATTTTTTATTTTGCACAGCCTATCTGTTCCTTTAAAAATAACCTACAATGGTGCTTAAAAAATTTGTGAACCCTTTTGAACTTTCAATATACCTGCACAAATATTGCCTAAAACATGATGTGTTTTCATGCAAGTCCTAAAACTAGATAATGAGCAACAATTAAACACGAGTCAAAAAATTATAATTGTTTATTAATTAATTGAAGGAAATGTTCTAAAGTAAGTGAAACTCTAGGATTCTCATTTTATTTGAAGGCGAAAGTAGAGTCATGTGTTTCAGTCAATGGGATGAGAATCAGTTGTGAGGGAGGCCCCATGTTTAATGAATAGACATCTTCATTATGCAAATTTGATCCTAATAACACAGGATTGTGGAAGTGTACTGGAGCAATGGAGATTGAGAACCTCAAAAAATACTCACAGGCTGAAAAGATTCCAAAACTGTCTTTAAAGAGTTTGAACTTATCTAGTTCACTCATAGGCAGATTGTGCACAAATAGAGGCAAGTGGTCAACCAACAAAAAAACAAACCAAGTGCAAGTACTACTCCAAGAGATCACAAAGAAGCCCTACCTAACGCCTAAGCAAGTAATAGTCTCTCTTGCATTGGCAAATGTCAAAGTTTGAGTCCAAAACATGATGTGCATGGCAGGGTTGCAAGGAGGAAGCTTCTATCCAAAAATAATATTGCTGCCTATCTACATTTTGCTAAAGACCATGTGGCTAAGTCACAGTTCTATTGGAAAAACATTCTATGGACAGATGAGACTTTTTGGTTGGAATGAAAAGTGTAATGTTTGGCAAAAGGCAAACACTCCAGCAGAAGAACTTTATTCCATCTGTGAAACAGGGTGGTGGTAGTATCATGGTTTGGGCTTGCTTTCTGCCTCTGGAACAATATTATTATGTTTTCGACTTATTTCTTTAATTAGGTCCTCGTTATCTAGAGTTAGAACCTAAGATCATATGTTGGTTCACAAACTTTTCAAGCACCTCTGTTTTTGCAGCACAGCTCCAACATGCACAGTTCTGAGGGCACGTGATATACAGTTGTCAAACTTGCTAGAAAAGCACTTCTCTAGCATATCTGTATATGTGTGCGCATTTTTTAATTTTAATAATACAAAAATAATTTCAGGAATTCACTATATATGTGTCTCCCGTAAAAATATTTTTCTCTTGAAGGTCTAGGACAACTGAATAGAGATGTTCCCAGTCTGACCAAGACTAAATAATTAAAGGTATTAAATACTTTGTATGATGTATTATCACACTAACTTGAGAGCTTTAGGACAATCAACCAATACATTGTTGGACAGTTCAATTTTAATCATTTTACTGAACATATGTCTAGGCTTTTTCCAAACTAGCTTTCTGACAACAGTTTTTAAAGCCTTATTTCTTAGGCCATAAATGAAAGCGTTTAACATTGGGGTTAGCAGAGTGTGGCCTATAGTTGCCTATAGCTCCAATGCGGCTTCTTGAATAACTGTGCCACACTTCCGATATTCGGCACGGTCGATTGTGATGTCAATTGCACTTTTTGTAAATTGCCCAACGTAAAGGTCTTTTCTTAGTTCCTGAGTGCTATTTTGTGTATTCCTGATCTGGTATTGACCCTGCCTGTTTCTGATATTGCCTTGTCTGCTGCCTGTCCTGACCTTAGCCTGTATTTTGACTTCTCTCTTGGATTCTGCTCTGTATTACGTATTTGGTGTTTTGACTCGGCCTGTGACCTCGACTATCCTAACGTCTCCGGAATCTGTATTGCCTGTTTCCCGTTTGGTAATCGACCCGTCGTGTCCCTCACCATGCTTCTTGTTCTCAGTCCCTACAACTCGAGCGGTTCCCTTGCCTACTCAGAACTCTCTCCTGGTCCTCTCACGATAAGACCTGGCAGCATCCGAGTAGCGGAGGGCTCCTCCCAAAGTGAAAGGTGGCTGTTAAAGGTCGAAGATTGAGCCGCGACCGGGACCTTGGAGTTTGTTTTGGGTTTGGGATACCAATGATAACAATATGTGTCTGAATCAGAGACTGGGATATTTCACAGAAAAAGTGATTTACCTCCTTTACCCCATTGTATTTCAGAGTGGCTAGTATGAGGGTGTGCAGAAAGGAGTGTAAGCAGGCTGCCACCCATGAAACGAATACCAGTTCTATCAAAAACATAACTAGAGGGGGGCGGGCCCTGGCGCAGGACGCGCAGCCGGGCCCCCCGCCCCCCTCCATACACCCGGAAAGATAATCAAAATTAGGTATGTGTGTAGGTGTGGGAAATCAGAATCCCAACAGTGAGAATTGGAGATAAGAGGTGTCTGTGAGAAATATCATGGAGACATAGACACTGAAAGAAGTAAGAGAGATTGTGGATAAGCTAGAAAGTAACTCATTTATCTTTTCTTCCACGCTTTTTTTCTTGTGAAGAATTTCCCCATCCCAGCTAATACAAGAACCAATAACCATGCCTTTTTCCATTTTTAGAGAGGGTAAATAAAGTCCCAGAACTAGTTCACATAAACTCACCAGGCACAGCCCTCTGAGCCTTCAGCTCGGGGAACGGATCCAACAGTATTGATGTAGAGCAGGCACTCAAAGAGCAGTTTCCCAAACATGATAAATGGGCATATAAAATTAAAATGTTGTTTATTAAGGCACACATACAGGTAGCCTTACATGTTTAGTTTCAACCAACAATCATAGGCTCGTGTTTAAAACTCAGGAGAGCCAATGATTAAGGGCCAAATTTACCTAGGGTCGAATAAAGAAGGTTAATTAACCCTCGATAGTTGACTGCCGAATTGAAATCCTTCGAAGGATTTAGCGCTATTCCTACGATCGAAGGACTAATCGTTCGATCCAACGATTAAATCCTTCGAATCAAACGATTCGAAGGATTTTAATCCATCGTTCGAAGGATTATCCTTCGATCAGAAAATTGTTAGGAAGCCTATGGGGACCTTCCCCATAGGCTAACATTGGCCTCGGTAGGTTTTAGGTGGCGAACTAGGGGGTCGAAGTATTTTCTAAAGAGACAGTACTTAGACTATCGAATAGTCGAACGATTTTTAGTTCGAATCGTTTGAATCGAAGTTGAAGGTCAAAGTAGCCCATTCGATGGTCAAAGTAGCCATAAAAAACATTCAAAATTCGAAGTTTTTTTCCTCTATTCCTTCAGTCGAGCTAAGTAAATGGGCCCCTTGGTGTTTGTTGAACACAAAATGTGTAAGGCTACCTCTACTTATATACCTCATTTCAGCTGGTAGGGTTGTTGAGCATACACAAACTAAGAAGAAAAATTAACAAAGCCAAAGTGATACAACACAGGCTGAATATATTCTCTTTTTATCTGTAGCTTTTGAAAACAAACAGACCCTAAATTCAGATGCTTAACATAGATCAAGGTCATTCATTTTTGCATGATGTCCCAACACCTTTACAGTACAGGGATATCATTGGATCTCATCCAACAAAGCCCTTCTAAAAAGAGTGCGTAGCTGCTTACATTACTCACAGCCACAGCAGCTGAATGTCAGTTTATCATAGACTCAGCGTTGGTCTGATATGCTGCCTTTACTATGTAATAAGATCATTTTTCTTTTAATACAATTATAGTTTAAAATCTAATCATTAACACCATGTAACAGTATAAATTGCACTTAAGGCTAATTCTAAGCAACTTTTCAATTTGTCTTCATTATTATTTTTTTTATAGCGTTTTAATTATTTCAAAAAGGGGTCACTGCCCCCATCTTTAAAACAAATGCTCTGTGAGGTTATTGTTATTGCTACTTTTTATTACTGATCTTTCTATTCAGGGCTCTATTCATGTTCCAGCCTCTTATTCAAATCAATGTGTGGTTGCTAGGGTAATTTGGACCCTAGCAACCAGATGGCTGAAATTGCAAACTGAAGAGCTGTTGAATAGTGATGGGCGAATCTGTTCCGTTTCGCTTTGGCAAAAATGTCTCCGAAATTCGCGTTCAGAAAATGTCTTGGAGCAGTCTGAATAAGAATATGTATAGATAATGCTGTCCCTTGAGAAACGTTATGCCTTTAGAATAACATGAGCTGATGAACAGGAAAAGTTGTCTTATAACCACTGGTTTATAGTTCATATTCTCATGTGTTTGTTCCAAATACTGAAAACTATAGAACTACTAATTATACTGTACACAACAATGTGCAAAAATACATCAGACAAGTTAAATTCCAGCTTTATAAACGTTACAAACTAAATTGTAAATGGCATTTAGAATGTTCAAAGAACAAAAGAGCTGGTAGAGGGATTGTTCAGTGAAGAAAGCTTAAAAAATAAAATAATATTTTTTTTTTAGTGGTCAACATTTCTACAGGAACAAGAAAGCAAATGCAAAAAAAAGTTCCATTGTCATGTTTTATATTGAAAGCTCACAGTGGCTGACCTGCTTTGTAGCTAGTACATTGTACATATCTATGTTGCAGTTACTTTCACTGTAAAGGCCACCTAGATTTATTGCCAAGAAATGTTGCCATTTCTAGAAAGGAGGATATTTTTCCCAGGTCCTATGGAATCGTTCTCTGATATTGGGAGCGGTGAACAGAGCCAACTGCATACAGTAATATAAGTTTCATTCGTATTAGTGGAAGCTAAGAGCTAATGAAGTGGGAACTTGATTTTATTGGAAATTATCAGTAGGGGTGGTTGGTCTTTCCCCTGGATTTGACTGAAAGTAACTACTTTACCCAGTAAAATGTCAACTGACATGTGAGTTACCTTTAGAACTAAACCCTAAAAATGAATATGGCTAGAAATGCCATGTTTTACTGTATATACAGGTATGGGACCTGTTTCCAGAATCTTCGGGACCTGTTTCCAGAATGTTCAGGACCAGGGGTTTTCTGGATAACTGATCTTTCTGTAATCTGGATCTTCATACCTTAAGTCTACTACAAAATAGGGATGCACCGAATCCAGGATTCGGCCAAATCCTTCTGCCCGGCCAAACCGAATCATAATTTCCATATGCAAATTAGGGGCAGGGGGAAATTGCATGACTTTGTCACAAAACAAGGAAGTAAAAAATGTTTTCCCCTTCCCACCTCTAATTTACATATGCAAATTAGGATTCTGATTCGACTGAATCTTTCGCGAATGATTCGGTGATTCAGCCGAATCCAAAATAGTGGATTCGGTGCATTCCTACTACAAAATCATGTAAACATTAAATAAACCCAATAGGCTGGTTTTGCTTCCAGTAAGAATTAATTATATCGTCATTTGGATCAAATACAATGAACTATTTAATTATTATAGAGAGAAACAAAAAAAAATTGTAATTTAAATTTGGATTGTTTGGCTAAAATGGAGTTTATGGGAGACAGCCTTTATATAATTTGGCGCTTTCTGCATAACAGGTATCCAGATAATGGATCCCATACCTGTTGAGAAGCTAAGCTTAGGGGTTGTCTCAAATTATGAAGCAGAAAATGAGGTAGTAATGTAGAGGTTGACATATTGCAATATATCGATCCAGCACCATAATAGCTATTAGGAAGCTTAGTTTCACAGTCAGCACCCTTCACCTCCAAATTGCTTTAACTTGATGCATGTCCAACGGTTTCCACCTCCAATCCGTTCAATCAAACCACATTAGTTATTGACGGCACCAGTTAGTGGTTTCTTTTCTTAAAATGCCTTTATTAGGACATGGGCTCTGACCCCAAACATTTGGCAACTTTTTCAAGCAGGAGAATGGTCTGAAACATTGCCAAATGTTTGGGGTCAGAGCCCATGTCCTAATAAAGGCATTTTAAGGCTATGTTGCCTACTGCATGAAATAGAAAGAGCTCCAGAAAGCAACCACTAAATGATATGGAGGTATTTTCCAGAGTGTAGGCCAAACATAGCCCTAGGGATTGGGACTGAGGCCAAGCAAACATCAACCATTGATAGATTTCCTAACAGAATATACACTGGGGTGTGAAGCTGAGGCTTTGTTAAAATAAGCAATGAAATCAGACAGGTTCCAGCTATACAAAGACTGTAGGAGCAGAGAAAGAATGAAAAGAGAGGAAGGATTCTCAGAAAGCCCCAGAAATGTAAAGCTTAATATGTCCAGTTACTTAATTACATATTTCCTAGGATTAACTAAGGGTGAAAAAAAAATTGATAAAATATACCTGGTCTGGCAAAATACATGTTGTTTATTTATTAATTGTTTTATTAAGTCCCTGATGTCCCTGATTAAAAGTCCATTGGTGGAAAGGAGAAAAGTAGAGTCTTTATAACGTTTTCACACAATCCAGACGTGAACCTCTTGATTATGCAATTAGCTAAGGAGAAGGTTCAGATTTGAAGCAATTTTCAGGCAGTTACTGCAACAACCCTCATTTTTTTTTAAGTTTAATTGGTTGTTAAAAGGGAAAGCAGCATGTTAGAACATTACCTTAAGTACTTTCATTACAATTTTGATTTCAGTACAGTAAACAATTCTGTAAATGCACCGTCAGAGAAAGCTATCTGACTTATTTAGCAATAAAAGAGAAAACATAAAATACAGAACATTTACTTGATAATATGTTGCCTAGTTCATCAGTTAGCATCAAAACAACAGATTTTTAAAATTGATTACCTTTTCTCTGTAATAATAAAACAGTACCTTGGGTTTATTTAATGTACACATTTCTAGTGGAGTTAAGATATGAAGATCCAAATTACGGAAAGATCCGTTATTCGGAAAAAACCCCAGGTCCCGAACTTTCTGGATAACAGGTCCCATACCTGTATTTATATGCTGTCTGTTTGTCCCAGGCCCACACTGGAATTCAAAATAGGCCCTGGTATTTCAAGTAATACAGAGGCCAAATATAAGAAAAGTATCAACTTATGTATCAAATTAAAACAGTGACTCACTTCCCAGGGCTGCTCCAGGAAGACTATGAAAAAATAGAAAATGAAAGTTTATATTTCAATATAACAAAAACCTTAAAATAAAAAATGGACATCAACTGAAAAAGTCTTTATTTCTGAAATGCCTTCTAAAACCAACTGAGCGGAAAATAGTGTTCCAATATCTGTGTATCAAAATAACCTCATCCACACCTGGAATGGAACTATTATTATTATTATTATTATCATCATTATTATCATGTATTTATATAGCACCAACATATTGCGTAGCGCTGTAACGTAAATGTGATTATACAACTAAATCATATGAATTATATACATAGAACATATGGAGTTACATACATCACAATCAATACCGGTACAAAAGGTGAGGAAGGCCCTATGCAGAAAGAGCTTACACTCTAAAGGGAAGGGAGTAATACACACGGTGTGGGAGTGGGCAATATCGAATTAAGTGGGTGAGAAATATGGTACTGTATGTGGTGTTGCGCTTGGTAGTTAAGCAGAGTGAGGGTAGGCTTCTCGATAGAAGTGCATTTTAAGAGATTTCTTGAAAGCAGAAAGGTTGGGAGAAAGTCGGACAGACCGTGGGAGAGAGTTCCAGAGGAGGGGTGCAGCCCTTGCAAAGTCTTGAATGCGAGCATGTGAGGAGGTAATGAGAGAAGAGTTGAGTAGCAGGTCAGTAGAGGAGCATAATAAGTGGTTGGGTGAGTATATAGAGATGAGTTCAGAGATGTAGGATGGGGCAGAGTTATGAAGTGCTTTGAATGTCAGGGTCATTAATTTGAATTTAATTCTGAGTAGGTAGTGGAAGCCAGTGTAGGGATTGACAGAATGGCATGGCAGAGGAGGAGCGGTTGCTGAGGTGTATGAGCCTCGCAGCAGTGTTCATTATGGACTGGAGAGGTGACAGTCTCTGGAGGGGAGGCCAATTAAAAGAGAATTACAGTAGTCTAGACGTGATATGATGAGAGAGTGAATAAGAATTTTGGCAGCATCTTGTGTGATAAATGATTTTATTTTGGATATGTTCCTTAGGTGGAAATGACATGATTTAATAAGTGACTGGATATGAGGAGTGAATGACAGGGCAGAATCTAGGATAACCCCAAGGCACCGGGCCTGGGGAGAGGGGTGATAGTGGAATTGTTAGCTATGATGGATATTTCCGGGATGTTACTGGTGTTAGTTGGAGGAAAGAGAACCATTTCAGTTTTAGAGAGGTTTAATTTAAAGGGCACCAATCATGACCAAAATCATTTACTAAGTAAATACACTATGTGAAAGTTCAAGAAATCCGATTTTTAAAACAGTTAGAATTGTATGTATAATGTAAATGATCAGCTCACTATTCCTTCTGCAAGATCTCCCCTATCTCCACTGCAGTTCTAGCTGAGGCAGGCATCTTGGATTTCACTGGCTCCTCCTACCTATATCTTCCCAGCCAACTGTAGCTCTGAAATCTCGCACATGCTCAGTTCAAATTCCTTGTTTGCTTATCAACCCTTGTAAGCTATTTTCAAATCAGCCAAACCTGTGTGTTAGCTGCTGTACAGTAGTGCTGCCACCTGCTGGAAGTTAGCAGGTGGCAGCACTTCTAGTGGATACTTCTAGTGGAGGAGTTTACTAAAACAAGGCATTCTGGGTAGAATACTCAAAGCAGTGTTACAATCTGAGCATGCTCCTGAAATTTGCATATTAGAGTCTCTGTTAGAGTCTCAATATGGCTTCCCTCAGTGAAAGAACCCATTTGACAAAGTAAGGGATTTTTTTAAAACCTGCAGTTTTTTCAAAAAAATATATATGTAGTTTGATTAAACGTGTTTAGCTTGTACTGGTCAGATTGTTAATATGTGTTTGATTTTGGCTGTGATAGGTGCCCTTTAAGGTAGCGTTGTGACATCCAGGTACAGATAGCGGACAGGCAGGAGGAGACGCGAGTTAGGAGTTCTGGGTTGAGATCAGGAGATGAGAGAAAGATCTGAGTATCGTCAGCATAGAGGTGGTAGTGGAAAACATACAAGCTGATTAATTTGCAGAGGGAGGAAGTATAGAGGGAGAATAATAAAGGTCCCAGGCCAGAGCCTTGAGGAACCCCAACAAAAAAAGGTAGGGTAAAAGAGGCTACTCTGTTGTAGGAGACACTGAAGGAACAATTGGTGATGTAAGAAGAGAACCAGGACAGCGCTGTGTCACGAAGGCCAAGCGAATGGAGGGACTGGAGGAGGAGAGGGTGATCTACAGTGTCAAATGAGGCTGAGAGATCAAGCAGTATTAGTAGTGAGAAATGATTGTTGGCTTTAGCAGTTAAAAGGTCATTAGTTAGACAGGTCAGGGCAGTTTCAGTGGAGTGTTGTGGCTTAAACCCAGATTTTAGGGGGCCCAGCAGGTTATTGTCAGAGAGGAATGAGGTTAGTCTTTTGTAGACTAGGCGCTCAAGTAGTTTAGAGATGAAAGGTAGCAGAGAGATAGGTCGGAGGTTGTCATGATTGGAGGGATCAAGAGAGGATTTTTTCAGAATGGGGGTGACAAGAGCATGTTTTAGTTGAGAAGGAAACAATCCAGTTGAGTGCGAGAGATTAAATAGGTGAGGCTTTGATTAGACAAGGATTCGTATAGCGGAGAAGTTTTGAGGGAATTGTATCAAGCGGAAAGGTGGTAAGGTGGTAAGGTGAGAAGAGGCCAAAAGCTTTGGAGAGGTATGCTCACAATGATAAAGGAAGGGAATATGACATTTATTTTATGGTTTAGCAGACTGAATGCTATCAGAATGGTCCCTCCTTTTTTTCACCTCTTACCAGCCATAACCCCCATGTAATGTTACCTGGGATGCAGCAGGGATACCAGCCACTTTGCCTGCAGGGAACCTGCCACCTCACCTCTCCCAAAATGGTTGATTTTTATAACTTCTCTTTATTTGAAGCATTCAGTGAAAAACAGAATAAAGTATTGTTCACACACTGTACCTTTTATACAAAAAAAAAAATCAAGGTCACCATAGTAGATATACTCATTATTCTATAAATCTGTTTCAGTAAGCAGGTCAGTAAGAAGAGACACCCGCTAGTACAAATAACATAGTCATACATTTAGGGACCACTCCTCCATGGTTTTTCTATACATAAAAGTACTATGACCTTTGGAGCAAGGAGGTTGCTGCGTAAGGAGTAAAGTTTATTAAACGCCATGTCATTGTAAGGGCTTACCCTGGTGTTCTAGTGGGGACTAGGACTGGGTGGGGACGCCCGCATCGCTAGTCCTCCTCGTTCAGCGCCGGTCTCTCCTATGGTGCGCATTTCCATGTTTTACGTGTCGTGCAAGTGACGTATTGGGCTTGTAATAGTTGCCCGTTGTTAGGTCTAATCTGATTAGTATCTGGGTGCGATTTCTGTCTATGTATATTCTGGTTTTGATCCCTGCCTGTCTGACTCTTCTGAATTCTGCCAAATCCTGACCTTTTGCCTGCCTGACTATTCTGAACTCTGCCTGTACCGACTCAGGCCTGCCTGACAATGCTAATCGGCTACTCCATAAGCTGTTGTTGCCTAAACCTTGGTACCGAACATGCCCCTTTGCTCATTCAGAACACTTGCTTTGCTCCTCTCAAGTTAGGACTTGGCGGCATCTGAGTAGCTGAGGGCTCCTCCCGAGGCCAAAGGCGGCTGCTACAGGCGGAAGATTGAGCGGTTACCAGGAGCTCAGCACTTGTTCTGAATGTAAGGAGCCGTAACTGCCAGTCATTTTTCTACCAAGAAGTCCTGACACATCATAAAAAGTCATATCCTAATATTTCCAACAAAATTATCAGCGACATTTAACTGGACTGTTCAACTTTAGATAAAAGTTTTAGTATGATGTAGAGCAGTGATCCCCAACCAGTAGCTCATGAGTAACAAGTTGCTCTCTAACCCCTTGGTTGTTGCTCTCAGTGGCCTCAAAGCAGATGCTTATTTTTGAATTCCTGGTTTAGAGGCAAGTTTTGGTTGCATAAAAACCAGGTGTACTGCCAAACATAGCCTCCTGTAGGCTACCAGTCCATGTAGGGGCTACCAAACAGCCCTTATTTGACATCCCCATAGACTTTTTCATGCTTGTGTTGCTCCCCAACTCTTTTTTACATTTAAATTACTTACGAGTAAAAAGTAAACGAGTAAAAAAGCTTGGGGACCCCTGATGTAGAGAGTGATATTCTGAGGTAATTTACAATTTGTTTTCATTTTTATTATTTACAGTTTTTGACTTATTTAGCTTTTTATTTAGCAGCTCTCCAGTTTGCAATGTCAGCCATCTGTATTACAAGAAAAAAGGGAATAATTAAAATGGAGTCTATGGAGATGGCCTTCATATAATTCTGGATAACGATTTCTGGATAACGAATCCCATACAATTACATTAACATCCTTTATAGCAAAATCAGAAATAATCTTCTAAATCAGAAATACAGTAATCTATTTCTACAAGAAATACCCCTCTGCTAGTTTGGAAGCCTCCGGGTAATTAATTAGTGGTATGAAAGGGATACATTTCACAGCATTAATTGCAGCCCAATTAATCACACTGGTGGAGGACTAATTAATGAGTTGTTTACTGCAAACATACTCCTGTTTTCAACGTTTCTATTTCTCACGTAGCAAAATGCTGCTAATTATTCACGCCCTAAATTAAATCTCAACAGCTCTTGATTCCCAATTATGTTACTTGAAATTACACTGCCCATTTATGATATACATTCTTATAGTTTACCAGAAAATCCAGAAAAAAGATCTGTGAAAGTATTGCATTATACTGATACAACAAAATAACCAAATATATCCAGTAGTGCAAGCATCTTCCATTTTGGGCTAGCACCTCTACAGATAAAATCAGACATAAAGATTTTAAAAGCTTAATGCAGTGTTTAGAGTAAAGTCACATGCATTGTTTCTCCTCTCTTACATTAGCCTTAGGCAAAACCTGATGGTATTTTTACCCTTTATTCAATTTCAATGTTACTGCTTTATCCTGGTCTGGCATAATACATGAAAAGGACCAATGCGCTTTCGGGCAGGGGCCTCATCCAAACTGTGTATTGAAACACATATGCACTTTAGCATGATTTATTTATTTAGTCACCGTCTAATGTAATGATAACTATAACCCTATTTGTGTTTATGCCATATAAAAGCAATGAGTACATTTGTGGCCCTATATAAAAATAATACAAACAAGGTACTCCTTACCTATGGCCCACAGCTCATCCAGAACTACTGAGCCATACCACAATCTTTGTATATATAACTTCTATTCCCAGCATGGAGGTCAACTAGGAACACGTGCAGTAGCCCGAGATCACAATTTGGCTTCTAGTGTGAATGCACTGCTTGGTGATCACCAAAATGGATGTTGGGATAAGAAATGTCACAGCTAAAATTGTTGTTCTTGGTCAACACTGCTGAGCGGCGCTCTCGTTCTGAATATGCTATGGGGCAGAGATAAGTTAGGACAAGTGTTGATAATGCGATTGGGGAGGAGGCTGGAGGTTTGTGAATTAGTGATAAAACTGAATATTCAAGACGGAGGCTTTACTTCCCCTTTAAATACATTTTTATAAGATATGTTAACTCAGAACCATAATATTGCCTTATTTGTTATATAAACATCAAAATATTGCAAGGAGGTGTTAAAAAACGTTTTTATCTATTTAATGCGGCAATCTACATTTTATGTATAAAATGTAACAAAATGGACTTAACTGAACTTGATTTTTGTAATGGGAAGTTAGTAAGGCAGGCACCAAAGTCAATTATGCAAGCAAGATATGAGGGCATGTGGCAGACAAATACAAAGGGGGGTTGTGGGAGCACCCGCATTGCTAAGTAAAAACATATAGAAGTATAAGAGAAGTGCTACTGGCATATCCGAATGGGTCAGTGCACATTCCCTGGGCCCCTGTCTAAGTAATTCAGTAGATATGCAAATGCATGTGTTAACAAAGACAGGGGTTTTTAGTTACAAAGTTATGATCATAAAGTTGAAAAGCCACCATACCACGTCAAGGTAAACCCCATATGGCGGTCCCTAACTTGTTTACCTACCAGTCATAGTATTGAGGATCCTGTGTCTCTCTGTATAATAGCATTAGTATAGTAAAAAGTAAAAGTCTGCTGAACCTTGGTTTTTGTCTGAGGGCTAAATCTTCCCCCGCTGCTGAAATGCAGCTTTTAAGAGAGAGTGATTGCCCACACCAACGCCCATTTTTAAAGAAATGTATAAATATGGTGCAGTTAAAAGCATAGGGCCACTATTAATTAATAGGGGTGGGTATGGGGGTGCTACAAGCCACAAGAAGCTTAGCCAAAGCTCCAGGCTGTAAGAGCAAATACAAAGGGGGTTGTGGGAGCACCCGCATTGCTAAGTAAAAATATATAGAAGTATAAGGGAAGTGCTACTGGCATATCCAAATGGGTCAGTGCATATTCCCTGGGCCCCTGTCTAAGTAATTCAGTAGATATGCAAATGCATGTGGCAGACAATGCAAAGTCTGATAGTCAGGCAAATGGTCAGGGAATGTGGCAAACAATGGCAAGTCTGTTAAGAAGGCAACAGATCATAACATGCTGCATACTGTAGCAATTCAGCTAGGCAGATAACAGGTCTGGGCATATGGTGGACAATGAAAAGTCAGTTCAGCAGGCAAGGTAAGGGCATGTGGCTGACCATGGAAAGTAGACAGGCAAAAGGTGAGGGCAGGCATCAAACAAAAGCAAATCAGTTAGGCAAGAAAAAAAGGTAAGGGGAGGTGGCAAACAATAGCGAGTAAGTTAAGTAGACATGTATTAAGGAAATGAGGCAGACAATGAAAATTCAATTAAGCAGGCAAGAGTTAAGGGCATGTGGCAGACAATGAAACGTCTATTAGACAGGCAAGAGGTCAGGGCATGTGGCAGGGAATAAAAGTCTGTTAGACAGGGAAGAGGTCAGGACACGTGTCAGACAATGGCGAGTATGTTAGGCAACAGGTCATGGTAGTGGCAGACAATAGCAAGGCCAGGGGTAAAAACTAAGAAATTAGCAGAAACTACAGAAAATTAGCAGAAAATGACAGCAGGCATTATTAAGTAGCATATAGAAGTGACAGGTCCTCAAAAAGGTGCAACAGTTTCATTTTTTACCAGTGAGATGGGCCTTTATGACAGGATACTCATGAACACCACAGATAGAAAAACATATGAATGCCTAATTGAAGTTCACCTTCAAAGTTCACCCAAAATGCTTCTGGAAAATTTCCTGTGGACAAAGGAGAAAAAGTTTCCAGTTTCAGCAGCTATCAGGTTACTAGGGTCCAATTTATCCAGTAACCAGGAAGTGGTTTGAATGTGTGATTCGTATACGCATAGGAGAGGGTTTTAACAGCAATGTTAAAATCTAATTAAATAATTATTTCAATGCAAGTTTAGCATCCAACTTGTTTGTCTGTTTTTGTCTGTGTGCTTAAAGGAACAGTTCAGTGTAAAAATAAAAACTGACTAAATAGAAAGGCTGTGCAAAATAAAAAAATGTTTATAATATAGTTAGTTAGCCAAAAATGTAATGTACAGTATACAGGTTGGTGTGAGCAGATGTCTAACAGAACAGAACACTACTTTTCAGCTCTCTAACTCTGGGTTAGTCAATGACTATAAGGGGGGCAACATGGGACATATCTGTTCAGTGAGTTTGCAATTGATCCTCAGCATTCCGCTCAGATTCAAAAGGAACAGTAATGACCCATGTGTCCCCCCTCAAGTCACTGATTGGTTACTGCCTGGTAACCAATCAGTGGAAACCAAGAGAGCTGAAAAGCAGGAAGTGGTGTTCTAGCTATTATGTTAGACATCCAGTCACTCCAGCCTTTATACATTACATTTTTGGCTAACTAACTATATTAGGAATATTTTTTATTTTGCACAGCCTATCTATTTACTCAACCCACTTTAAAATGATAAAGTGGGCAGGGCTAGAACAAATCTGTAGCCAATCAGAACATTAGTATATTTTCTATTCAAATTTCAACTGGCAAGTGAGAGAAACCCCCCTCTATATAAATTAAGCTGATAACTTCAATCGCTTTTAAAGCACTAATTGGTCATGAAAACAGGCCATGGAGTGTTGTATGCTTGGTAATGGATAAGGGTCCCAAGTCTGGCCATACACGGGCAGATAAAGCTGCTGATATCGGTCCTTTAGACTTTTTTAGACTTTCCTCTAGACCTTTAGATTTGGCAAAATTATCTGCCCGTGTATGGGGGCTTCTGATGGGTCTTCCCAATCGATATCTGGCCACGATTTCGACCGGAAAGGTTTAATTTTTATGCCGACCGACCCATCGGAGCCCATTGCTCCTTGTTGTAATCGGAATGTTCGGCCCTTGGGCCGAATTTTCAGATTACCATGATATAGCCCTGCCATTGGTGGGCATATCGGTGAAAGATCCTCTTGTTTGGTGATGTCCCCAGATGAGCGGATCTCTTCATGTATGGCCAGCTTAAGTCTAAAGGAACTTCTATCCAGGGAGATGCATAATTATTATTCTCAAAACCAATACAAGATGTACTAGATGGGAAAACTCAGGAAATCCAGTTTATCTCATATGTGTTTAATTGAAATCAGTAAAGGTATTAGTGTTGTCAGCCCACACATCATCACTATGTTTATTCAATTTTTATAAAACCATTACATTAACAGAATTTTTACTTTTGGTTCTTGCCTACATATAATTGACACATGCTTCAACAGTTCATTGCTTTGAGTGAGTTATTTGAAACTGCCGTGGAATTATGGCGTAAAGGGGTTGCTGGGAGTTTATGTTTCGTTAGAGATCCCCCTCTATAAAATATGCAGAGAGTGTAATATGCAGAGTGACAGAATGGCACACACAAAGGGTTAGTGTCACAGCAAGGTGCTACCATAGCAACTGTATCCTGAGAGACACATACACAGTCAGGCAGGAGGGGAGAAAGATCCTGACTTGGTAAGATTGTTTTCTTCCAATATTTTGCCCTTTTATCTCTCCTGCAGGTGAGCATTTTCAGGAGGATTTAGTGGGATTCAAAGTGGGTTCATTTCTATTTAGTGCTAGGCATCTCAATATATTTTTACTATAAGAGAGCTGCAAGGAGCTGTCTCTTGGGAGAGGTGGGTGCAAGGAAAAGCAGCATTTGCAAATCACTTGTACTCTAGGTATTGTTTTCTAGGATTATGCTGTAGGATTATGCTGTAATCTATAGGGCTCATTACTGAAATTGCACCAGATGCACACCCTCTCTCAGCACCAATTACTGTAGAATTATGGGGGCAAACGCTGCATTCAGCAAAAAAACAAACAAACCTGAATAGCTGAATAGTGCCAGAGATGATTTAAATCGGGTTGGCAGAATTTGCAACATCCAGTTATTGAACTAAATCTTTTAACATTATATGTGCGTGTTATAAATATGTTTGCTGCACAGGGTATTTTGCCCTGAGCCCAAAGTGCAGTTTCAAACGTAGTTGCCAGGTTATTTCCACACAATGCATCGGGTTTCCCCAGAATTTATGTGTCATTGAGGGCATACCAACCAACATTTTGGAAATAAAAAGAGGGACACAAAACCCCCTAATTTCCATGTTCATTTTACAAAATTTGGTAGGTTATGAAAGTTTGAACATATTTCTGTGTTTTTTCAGCTATTACAGTTTTGCTAATGAAGGTGAATTTCCCTTTAAGCTGTGAGTCTAACTTCTCCCAAGGGACCCGTTATCTTATATTGTCACAATTATTTATATGCTTAGCTCAAAATTGTTACAAAAGTATCTTATCCGCAGCTGTGGCTGTTCTGGGCTCTCTGCCAAAAGCCAATTAAGTTAGAAACATTGTCTCTTTTTCGGGCTGTACAGTGCAGAGAAAATCGGGACTTTCCAGTACAAACGAGGGACTGCGGGTTGAGCTGTCAAAAGAGGGAAAAACGGGACAGTTGGGAGGTATGTTGAGGGCACTGAATTAGACAGGGCTGTGTCACATGGCCAGGCACGGGCCAAGCCAGCTGGGTGCCCAAGGCAACCCGGCTGGCCGATTCGCCCCCTTGCCGGCACAGCTCTGAATGCGCATCCACAATATAATGTATATACAGAATAAAAATATTACAATATAAGGCTGATTATTAATATTAATTAATATACAATTATATATTCATATTAATTAATATACAAATGTGTAACCAGCATATGCAGTATTTTATGCAGCAAACATCAAGAGAGGCTGGCACAAGCCTGGACCCACAAAGCAGTAAAACCGGAGTCAGATTGTAAAAGGTTAAAATTTGACATTTTATTCTTCATAATAAAGAACCAAGGCCTGGCGCGTTTCATAGGCTGATGACTAAGTGTCCCTGGTAAACATAATACTTCTACATAAAATAATTTTTTGCATAATAAAATTGTAATTCTAAGAAACTTTCTTTATTAAACATTGTCTGTAGTGTTATTTATTCATATTTTTTTTTTCCTGCAATTTCTCGTCACTTTTATTCTCTGCATTTCTGATTGCTGAAAGAATGTAGCAAGAGACAGCTGATTAACAGACCTGGAGGAGCTGACTGCTGCTACTTTGTTTCAAGTGTCAGAACCAAAGAACAGAAAAGGATAAACATGTATATATAAATAACTTTTCAGGGCCCGACTCGACTGCAGGAGTAGATCTCTAGGAGGACCACAACCATAGTGGGGACCACTTAATTAAAATTGCCATCAGCTATTTCTTAATTGTAGCATAAGCCTACATACCCCCTGTATCATGTTACACTTTTTACATCTAATTGTTGTGAAAGTATGTGCTGGCTGTCAGGTTCCCAGTGGGCCCTATGAGCTCTAGTCCAACACTGTAACTCTGGTTTTTAAATATATCAGTCATGAGCCTTTACAGGGAGATGAGGGCTGTAACCATGGATCATGCACAGGCAAAATTATATTGTGCCCATCTGGAGGCATTTAAAGCTTACTAGAAGCATTTGCTTGCACTATCATTCTTTAATAAAACTCTTGCAGCATGTGCAAACTACATTGCCTTCTTATATCTATACAAATGACATGTACAGTATACTGCTCATCCCTGGTAAAACAAACATTCAGAAAAAGTGCACTTAATCCTGCTTCCAAGGTGGCCATACACGGGCCGATAAAAGCTGCCGACAGACCGAGTCACGTGTATGGCACGTGTATGGGGCTCCCCGAGGGGCTTCCCCGATCGAGATCTGGCCAGATCTCGATTGAATGGGACTAAAAATCCCATCGGATCGCGGCCGCATCTGTTCGTTGATGCGGTCCCATGAACCGACCGCCCATTCCCATTCGTTAGGATCCGATTGTTGGGCCCTAGGGCCCACAATCGGATCAGCCCGATATTGCCCACCTCAAGGTGACATCGCCAAACGAGCGGAACTCTCCGTATATGGCCAGCTTTACGTATTTTGTAAGGAATCATTTGATGTTATCTACCTTTTTTTAATTTTTGTTTTACAGAGCTTCCCCATGGCAATTCCTAGGGTTGGCTCTGCCACCTGGCAGGATGCCTCATATCGCACAATAAACTGGGCACATCAGCTCAGACAACGGCCTTTAACTGCTGCCTGTTTAACAACAAATGGTCAAAAGTATAAGCAGGAAGAGCCGTTAAAGAGAGAATATGTACAAACGCCTCCCCCTTTCCATCGTGATCTTGTCGCTGAGACAAGCAATGTTCTTGCACGTGGATATATGAGAGACACAAAACACTTAATGGTGCATCTAAGGCAAGTCTTGGGTGAGATTGGTCGTAATATCCAGAGACTGCAGAGAATGAGACACAGGCTAGAACATACTCATGCTAACATCAGAAGAGATATCCTCACAAACAGAGAAACTATCCAGTTACGGACAATTAGACCTAAAAAGGAGATGGTAAGAGATTGCCCCTGTTATACTTCTATTAATACTATTTTCTGTTGTAATGATGGAATTGTTTGTTGTATCTGAGTGTATACAGCCTTGCAATGGATGGGAGTTAGATCCAAATTATCAGACTAATAGATTATGCACATGGTAAACTAACCTCCAGTCAATTAGAGATATAGAACATTAGCAATTCAGATAAAGTTACAACTATAGGAAACAACATTGTATATGTCTAAAATGTGCCTATCTATAAATGTTTATATGGTTCAGTATGGTGTTGTTATAGTTACATTAAATATTGTATTCATTTTCAAGATGTGCAAATACCTGTGTGTCACATGTAACCTCATAAAGTGAGTATATTTCATCATACGTGGCTTGTATTTAGATATATATATAAATATGGAATATATGTACTCCTGTTGTAAAATATAGGGAAATCCTAAGTCACGGAGGAGTTCCACAACCATATAAAGGCACTAGGCCAAGCACTTTTATAAAAGACTTGGCGCTCCTAGGTGACTCCTAATATCCTTATATTTTACCTTTTTTTATTATAATGCACAAATTTCAGTGGATCATGTAAAAGAAATTATATCACTAACACACACTGAAGACATCACTAAGCACCATTTAAAGAATATAATTTACAAGATATTCGTGGCCTTTTTGTATTGTATATATAAATATCCTACTATTTCAAGTCAAAAAAGATAATGTTTCTGAAACATTTGGCCTTTTCTGGCTTTTATCCACAAATTTGTAATATATATATATATTAATTAAACAATTTCAGTGGTTTTATAGTTATTTGGAAACAGAGCCGGATTGGCCTGCCATAGCACCAAATGATCTTTTAGTGGACCCCAGCCAATAACAATTGCAATTTGCAGTTTCTTATTTCCAGCATAGGACCAAATAAGAACTATAATATTAGCCATCCTTTAATTGTTGTGAAGAGTTGGCCCTTGGTGTCAGATTCTCTGATCGGCCCCTAGAAGCCACACTCTGACACTATTTGTCAATGTAATTCCTATTGAAAGCGGTATATGTCTGTTTACATTTTCTACACTATCGTCTTTAGCTCCTGAGACAATGTAGCTACACAATTTTAAGAGACAGAACTACAAAACTGAAAGCATGGTCGGACTGGAGCCTTGAGGGCCCACTGTGACTGTAAACGAAGGGCCCTCCTGGCAGTCCCTGGGGGCCCCCTCCGACCTCCAATTCCTTGGCACTTTGCCTGTATATATAGCGATGCACGCATACCAGAACACATTGTGGCTCGCTCCTGCGGGGGCCCAAGAGGGCCTGGGCCCACCAGGTTTTTTCCCCGGTGTCCCGCCGGCCCATTCTGACACTGACAGAAAGGGAAAACCATGTACCATTACTGTAAAGAGTATTGACATGAATTAGACCAAATTCAACAGAATAAACCAAACACGGAATCCATATAGTTAAATTCCCTTTGCTTTCTACCAGCAACCTGACAAGGTTGACACACTTCTAAAGGAAGAAAAAACTGGTCTGATGGATGTGAAACAGGGTTCAGAGCAGCAGCTGCAGGAAATCTCAAGACAACTACAGGTCAGAAAATGTTTATTTAAATTGATGTGCTAAAACAGGACTGAATTGAAAATCCACAAATCCCATTTGTAATGTTCTGCCTTGATTATAATGATACATATAATAATGTCCTTGGGCATTTGTTTTTTTAAGTAGCCCAAACATCCAGTTCCAAAGTGACTGAACACACTTATTTGCATAGGAACTGCCTACTTGACTGGCAATCACAAGTTATTAGCATGTAAGTTAGTGGGAGCTATTTAGGGCACTTTGGCTCTGAAAGTTTGAGTTACTTGTAAAAACAGAGCTTAAACACTAAAGAGTGCCCTGTATGCCCTTACCTATGTCATTAGTTACAGGCTTTTCGTGTCATTCAGATGCCCCAGTCACACTTTTCACTTGTATTGTTTGCAGCTCTGGACATTGTTGTGCGCAATTTTGTTGCATCCTGAGTGCATTGCACTTTTTACCATTCTCTGTGATCTTGCAGGTTCTATACCATCACCGCCAGATACTCTCAGAATTTTGCAAGGAAAAGAGCCAAGTATTAGAAATTGTAAATGAGACTGTCAGTCCCTGTGCCTTAGGACAAGAGACCACTGGATTCAACAAGCTTCTAAGCCAACGGAATGCAGGTACATGCATTTTATAAACAAAGTTCAGAATAATGTGAATTTCCATACCCAGTTTTTTCATATTGTTGCCTTTCCTTTTTTTTTTGCTGTCTAGATTGCCTCATTGAAATTAACAATGCCATTGTGACATGCGAAATGCTTCAGAAAACACTACCTCAAAAATGGAATAAAGTCATGGAAATCCAGGGTCTAAAAGAAAGAGTGACTAGAGGACTTCACATAAAGGCAGATGAAAGCCTCAAGATAAGGGTAAGGCACTGGATTTTTAAAAAGATTTGAAGTGAATACTCAACATTTAGGCAACACCACAAGGCTAATATCTGGCAATATCCTAGGTCAGAATGAATAATTCCACCGGCACACAGGTCTTAGTTACAAGCAGGCATAAAGGGTTATCCCTGCTTGTAACTAAGACCTGTGTGCCAGTGGAATTATTCATTCTTAAGTTTGGGGGTTTCCGAAGCCTTCTTGGCCGGGCACCGGGCAATATACGATTTGGAGAACCAGGGTGTGCAAGCTGGTAACTATACCTGTTTTAATATCCTAGGTCAGCCTCTGATCTGCTCCGGTTTTATTACTCCCGGATCTTCAACAATTTGTGATGACTTTTTATACCTATAATTTTTCCATGATGACATGAGTAAATCAGGATATCTTGACTGCGTATCTTGACAGCGCTATATAAATAAATGATGATGATGATCTTTAAAAAATCTAGTCTGTAAAAACAAAACTTGTAAATTTTTATACATCAATGCCATGACAGACACAACACAGCTGAAGATCAATACAGTTTCCTGTTCACAATGACATGTATATTACATTAAATTTATATTATGTTTTTTTTCTATCATTAGGAAGATGTAATATTGGCATTGGGAAAAACCAGAAATTATATACAAAAACAGCAGAAACTTCAAAATGAGATAAAGACAAGCTACATTTCACAACTGGTCTGTACCCTTAATATATTTTGCCGATAGAATATTTTTTTTGGACATGTACATATAAGGGTGTCTCTCCTCTTTGGACTGTATATATTATAGAAGACAACAGACTCTTTTCAAGTTACACAGTTAGAAGTTAATTTCTACCATGATCATTACAGTGCAGAAATAAAAGAACAAACATGAAAAATAGCTACAATGTATTAGAAGAAACATAATTTCTCCAGAACTATACTGTTATATAATACTGCACACACCATTTTGAGGCACAAGAAATTATGTTTGAAAAATTAAAAAGTTCAAGATAAATATACTTATAAATATATCTTCGGAATGAGACCGGTGCTTTGTCAATTTCCGTGAGTTTCACCACATGCACAGTTGTAGCGGAACTGAATATTTCTCCAACTGAGCATTCGCTGATTCGCCGGTCTTATTCCGAAGATTACTGAAGAGAAGAACATGGCTGCCGAGAAGTTCGTTGGACAGAATCTGCACGGAGGGGTAAGTAAAGAGTTAGGGGCATTTGCCCGGAGTAGCAGCTAGGCTGGGGGGAGGACGAGGGAGGGGGGTCTATGTAGGGTAGGGGGGTAGGCGTTTTTTTTTATTAAAGGATTTGTAAATTTGACATCTTGCTAAGGGTTTAAAATGTTGTCTTAGTTAATGGCACTATGAGCAGTAATCAGCATGGCTTTATGAAGGTCATGTCAAATAAACCATTAATGCTTTTTATGATGAGTTAAGTAAGATGCTGGACAGCTGGGGGCAGTAGATGTGATCTATTTGGATTTTGCCAAAGCCCCCACAAACAACCACTTTCTAAATTAAGGGCTGTTGGGCTTAATAAGGATATTTGCACATGGATAGGAAACTGGCTACAGGATCGGTGGATGTTAAGGATACATTCTCTACTTGGAATAAGGTTCTTAGTGGGGTCCCTCAGGGCTCGGTATTGTGTCCACTTTTATTTAACATGTTCATTAATCACTTGAAATTTTTTTTATCTGGTCCTGGCGCCTTGTTCACATTAATTTTTTTAATTAGGGGAGGGAATTGTAAGTAATATATCAGAGGACACCAAACTATCCAGCCCAATTAATTCCATCCAGGATGCAGCATTCTTGCAGCAGGATCTTGGGTAGCAATCTGGGCAGCTAAGTGGCAAATGAGAGTCACTGTTGATGAATGTAAAGTCATGCACCTGGGATAAAAAATATGCAAGCCACTTATATCCTTAATTGTATTTCACTAGGCAAATCCATAATGGAAAAGCACCTTGGAGTCTTTGTAGATAATAAACTTGCAATGTCAGTCAGCAGCTGTCAGGGCAAATGAGGCCTCAACTTTATTAAAAGCGGCATAGATTTGTGGGAGGAGGATGTTATTCTTCCACTGTACACAGCACTGGTAGCCCCATCTGGAATATGCTATACAGTTTTGGTCTCCAGCGCTCAAACAGGACATTATTGAGTTAGAGAGGGTATAGAGTAGGGCAACTAATCTGATAGGGGTGATATGGTAACTATATATAAATATTTAAGGTGATCATATAATAATCTCTCTAATGCTTTATTTACCAGTAGGTCCTTCCAGCTGATACTTGGGCACCCATTCCAATTAGGAAAAAAGGAGGTTCCATCTAAATATTCGAAAGCATTCCCCTATAGGCTTGAATGAGATACAGCAATTACTGAAACCACTGTTGCTACTGTATTTGCACACGTATGTCCTACAATATATTATTCTGTTTTATGTCCAAGGGCCCAGTGTCTACACTGGATCTTTCAGTACGAGAGCGCCTAGATCGCCCACTGATAAAAGTTCTACAAAGACATCCAGGAACCCAGGTCCCTGAGAGCACCCTCATCTTAAAGGTATAACTCAAAAAAGAATATTGGTCCGCAACAATCAAAATTGAAAATGGAGAGTAGCTTGATTATTTTAGAAATGGTACAGAATTTTTCATTCTTTAATTCTGTGGTATTACCAGGGAAATTTCTCTGTGATCATTACCCTTGTTTACCCTTTTCCTCATTTTCTTTCCACTATTAGGGAACTGCTGTCCTGGAGCAGGCTGTTGAAAAATCTTGCAGAAAAATTGATTTCCAGGAACTTGCCCGCTCAAAACTAGAGGAAGATGCTAAGAGCAAGCTGTGGGGAGAACGAATTGACAAAACGGCTGTAAGAATGCGCAAGCGAACCACCAGTGGCGGAAGAGAAAGACTGTGCTTCTGAGTTAAAATGTAGGGAGCAAGTGCTATTAATAAATAGAGAATGAGTGAAGTGTACTTTTTTTTATTTGAGTTCAGAATATTTTTATGCTGCATTCAATTAGTGCCTAAAATTGCCCAAATCTCAAGAAAGATCATTAAAACATCAGCCCCTTGTGTAGAAAAATAAAATATTCTCTGATTTTATTAGCTTAGAAATCTTCTTAAAGATAAACTATACACTGGAACATTGTGGTCTTTATCTATTGCATAAAACAGCCCATATGTAAAACACTACTTAAAGGGGACCTGTCACCCTAAGAAATAATTCCAAATTCTTTTCTATCTTGTTAGTTGAGCAAAATAAGCTTTACTTACACTTTATTTATTATTTCAATTTTGTTTCCTTCAGTCTTGGAATTCACATTCACAGCAAGCAGGCAAGAGCCATTTTGTTGACACTGTTATTTAGACAAATTGTGTATCACCCCAAAATATCTCGAATGAACCAGAATGGGGGACCTAATGCCCATGTGCAGTGCCCTACATAATTATATAGCCTGAGGAGTGATTGGGGAATATGAGGAGAGCAGTGACATGTAGGAATTGCTGAATGGAAAGTGACTGCCCCACCTCTATGACTCAGGCATAGAGGCAGGGCAGATAATATTTGATTGACAGCTCAGATATTGTTACACGTTTATAAGCGTTATGGATGTTTTAATGAAAACAAAAATTTGTGTTCCATGTTTAATTTGCAATGGACTTTCATTATACAGCTTTTTATGTGTAGGTGACAGGTCTGCTTTAATTCAAATAAACTGTCTTCATAAAAATATACTATGATAAACTATAATAAGAATTGTTATTTTAAATACTAAAGGCAACCCCCTTGCTGCTAAGATTCAATGTGTATACACAAACCAAGGGCACACATACATGCTACGTTAGAACACCCAAAGATTGACCAGAGTTTTACACTTCTTCCTGCTACAGTTAGAGCTGCTTTATTTCCTCATATTTTCCTCGTTGAGTAGAAGAAGTCATGGGGGTGCTGAAATCACAGGAATCAGGGGTGAATCTAGGGGGCAGTAAGTGGTGGGTGTGTGGACTGGGGTCCAGGATTGACTTTCTCTTTGCTATCCTCAACTGAACAGCCAGAAAAAGATACAGTGTTTCTAAACTTTAATTAGCTTTTGGCAGAAAGCACAGGTTATGTGCCAAGTGCACTTATAGATACTTTTGTAACAATTTAAAGGGATCCTGTCATCTGAAAACACATTTTTTTCAAAATGCATCAGTTAATAGTGCTGCTCCAGCAGACTTCTGCACTGAAATCTATTTCTCAAAAGAGCAAACAGATTTTTTCTATTCAACTTTGAAATCTGACATGGGGCTAGACATTTTGTCAATTTCCCAGCTGCCCCAGTCATGTGACTTGTGCCTGCACTTTACGAGAGAAATGCTTTCTGGCAGGCTGCTGTTTTTCCTTCTCAATGTAACTGAATGTGTCTCAGTGGGACATGGGTTTTTACTATTGAGTGTTGTTCTTAGATCTACCAGGCAGCTGTGTTAGGGAGCTGCTATCTGGTTGCCTTCCCATTGTTCTTTTGTTTGGCTGCTGGGGGGAAAAGGGAGGGGGTGATATCACTCTAAATTGCAGTGTTAGGGAGCTGCTATCTGGTTGCCTTCCCATTGTTCTTTTGTTTGGCTGCTGGGGGGAAAAGGGAGGGGGTGATATCACTCTAAATTGCAGTACAGCAGTAAAGAGTGATTGAAGTTTATCAGAGTACAAGTCACATGACTTGGGGCAGCTGGGAAATTGAAAATATGTCTAGCCCCATGTCAGATTTCAAAATTGAATATAAAAAAATCAGTTTGCTCTTTCGAGAAATGGATTTCAGTGCAGAATTCTGCTGGAGCAGCACTATTAAATGATTCATTTTTATTTTTCCCATGACAGTATCCCTTTAAGGTAAGTAAAAAGACTATTGTCATGTTTCATAAAAAAAATATTCCCAAAGCATTTATGGCGCCATAGGGGGAATGTCTGATTTTTTTATAATATGGAATTTCTATTCTATGTGTACTGTATATTGTGAGTGGATCCCTAAGCTCAGTAAGTGACAGCAGCACAGAGCATGTGCAGTGAATCAGCAGAAAAGAAGATGGGGAGCTACTGGGGCATTTTTGGAGACACAGATCTTTACTGCTAAAGGCCTGTGGTTGCCTTGGGCTGGTACAGAAGCCCAAAACAAAATGTACAACATTTCTAACCTACTTCTTTAGTTTTACTTTCCTTGTCCTTTAAGGGCAGAGACAAGTTCAGATTCGGGGAAATTAGACAAATCTCTTCTTCAGGGCAACTAATGTCCCCGAATTGCCTCCTGCCGGCTAGAATCGAAATCACCGGTAAGATGGCAATCGGTGGGCTTCGTTTTTTGAAGTTGTCACGAGGAAACTTTGGGCGACTTCGGAAAACGAATCGCTCCAAGTGCCATCTTACCGGTGATTGTAGTCGGCTGGAGGCAGTTCGTAGCCCCGAAGAAGAGGTGATTTATCGCAAAATCTCCCTGAATCTGAGCGTGTCTCTGTCCTAAAGGGCAATTCATCTTCATTAGCAAAACTGTAATAACACATAAAAAATACAGAAATTTGTTCAAACTTTCGTAACCTGCCAAATTTTGTAAAATGGACATTGTAATGAGGGGGTGTGGTCACAAAAACGGCCGTGTTCAAAACATTTTCCCTATGGCCTATAACACAACACAAGCCAAAGCACACAGCACCCACAAAATGTAAACCTTACAAACAGTATCATTATTAGTTATTCTCCTTTATGATTTACTTCTACCAAAAGGTTATTCCACCAACCCATCGATTCGCTACTAATATACAGCGGCATGTTGTATTGATGACCTTTCTAAAAGCAAACACCAGAAACAGACTGTATAAAGAGGTGCAGAATGCAACATTTTATACACAAAGAACGGCAGATTTCTTTATACAGTTTCTACTGATTAAGTGGTTGTCCTAGAATGGCTGCACGCCACTTTGCCAGGAACCAAAATGACAACCAACTTTTTCCAGTGAGAGTGTTGCCCTCTTTCGCAATGGCTTCACGGACGTGACGCTCCCAGTGTGCCATTGATAAAAATGGCGCTCTTCACATCAGTTCTATTATGATTAGTTACAATTAAGTAAGGGCAGATGTTGGACGCTAAGGGCTAAGAGGAAGTATGGGCCCTTGTATAGTTGAGTAGGAGACCCCACCCCGGCCTCTTTCCGCTCTGAGCTCCGACCGGTTAAGACACAGCCGAGGAGACACGTGAGTGGAAAACACTTATTTCTATAACATTTTGGAGTAAATTGATAGGGCATCGATAACAACACGCTCCGTACAACCTATATAGACGTAGGGGATTGGAGGTCTGACAGGATTGTTAATGTACAGCGCATGGGTTATGCTTAATACGTAGACGTGAACGTTTTACCACCACACACTCAAATGAATGGGAATTTATAATAACACAGTGTTTTCGGGCTTTATTACCTGCAGCTTAATTCTGAATCCCGGGTGTCTGACGTGAGGTTCTGAGCCATTACTGAGGTGACTCGTGTGTTGTACATGAGCGCACTTCTCGTGCAGTTTCACTGAAAGCGTGTGTGAGTGAATAGAGCAAACAGCTGATCCTTTGCTCGTTCCTCTCTGGCTCTGAAGCGTCAGTGTCGGCCTCTGGACTTGCTTTAGCTCTTGGCAATTTCACCTAAAAGGTACAGCCATTGTAGTTCTGATGGCAATGAAAGGGTATAGCCACAGGGTTTTAGATTCAAACTAAAATCTAGAGAATAGCCTTTTGTATATTGTGGGTAGGTTTTCCTAGAAGGAACACGTTTTCTAGATTAATAGAGAAGTTCCAGCCGCAGAAGCTTTTTATTTCCCCAGCAAAGGTGGCAGATATGCGATAAACAGCGAAGTCGATACAGGAATTGGACCTAGTATCCGGAATGCTCGGGACCTGGAGTTTTCTAGATAATGGATCTTTCCATGATTTGGATCTTCATACCTTTTAAGGAGAACTAAACACCCTTTCTAATAAAAACCGCTATCTTCCATAGTCCGACCCTCCCTGCTCCTACCGCACAGGAGTTAACACAAGTAACTACCCCCAAGCCGGTAATTACCCCATGTTGCAAAGTCAGCTGCGCTCAAGGGGGCCATCTTTAGCGGCTTCGGGTCTTCTGGCGCTTCGGTCATTTTCGTCACTTGTAGCGAACCGGGAAAATGTGCTGATATGGAATCGGAGATTACCGAAGTGGCTAAAGATGGCCCTGTGAGCTCCGCTGCGCTGACTGCAACAAGGGGTAATTACCGGCTTTGGGGTATTTACTTGTGTTAACTCCTGTGCAGGAGGAGGGACTATGGAGGGGTAGGAATTTTATTAGAAAGGGGGTTTAGTTCTCCAAGTCTACTAGAAAATCATTTAAACACGAAATAAACCCAATAGGCTAATTTTGCTTCCAATAAGGATTCTTTATATCTTATTTTGGATCAAGTATAAGGTTCTGTTTTATTATTTCAGAGAAAAAGGAAATCATTTTTGAATTCTTGTATAAAATGGAGTCTGTGGGAGACGGCCTTCCCGTAATTCAGAGCTTTATGGATAACTGGTTTCCGGATAACTGATCCCATAGGTGTATAGCCATATCTTCTAGGTCAGGAAATGGTCACCACAGCTCCTCCATATGCTGTAGAAAGGGTCAGTGGGGATCTGTGAATTTTAATTTAAAAGTTGCTAAGACTAGAACATCCAGTAATATATTAAATTAGTTTAAAGGAGAAGGAAAGTCATCTTGCACTTGGGGGTGATAAATGTTAGGCACCCTCAAGTGATTGTACTGACTTGCCTGAATCCCCCGGGGCAAATGCTCCTATCAGCAGAAAACTGCACCGGCCCAGGGTTATTCCAGCGAGCACCACGGAGCGATCTTCTTCATTCGTTGCGCGGCTGCGCATGCACAGTAGAGTGAAAGGCCAAACTTTAACTAAAAAGTCAGCTATTTCGTTCAACCGTGCATGCGTTTGCCCAGGGAAATTTGAAGAAAGAAGAAGCCGGAAGATCGCTCCGTGGTGCTCACTGGTATATCCCTGGTCCGGTGCTGTTTTCTGCTGATAGGAGCACTAGCCTGGGGTTTCAGGTAAGTCAATACAATCACTTAGGGTGCCTAACATTTGGCTCCCCAAGTGCAAGAAGACTTTCCTTCTCCTTTAAAGTAAATGATTCTGTTATAGCTCTCTGCTTCTTTTTTGGTGGTAAATGTTAGGCTGGCTCTTCCCTGGTGTGAGGAGTTATGTTGGCAAACTGATCCATTATTTTCTTATGAGGTCTTAAAACAAATAGTAGATCCTGCTGTTGGCAAAAGAAATTCTGTTATGAAGCTTTGGGCCATGGAAGCAGGGCAGCAGAAGCTACAAATAATTTGTACTTTCACATCTGCCTCCCATTATTTGGAAAGGGAAATGCACAGTCTATTGCAATTTAAGGCACTGTCAGGTTTGCTTAAAAAATGGTCACTTTGGCTTCACTAAACTTTTCAGAGTTCTTCATGAAAGCAGCAGGCAAAACTCCAGAGTGCCATTGGCCACTGAGTTGTTTTCAATGTTCTCTTAAAGGGATTTTGTCATGATTTTTATGTAGTTTTTATTTCTAAATTACGCTGCAAATAATCCACTCTACAATATAAAATGTCATTCTTGAACCAGCAAGTGTATTTTTTTTTTTTAGTTGAAATATTTTTGTGTAGGCAGCCATCTCAGGTCATTCTGCCTGGTCATGTGCTTTCAGAAAGAGCCAGCACTTTAGGATGGCAGGCTGTTGTTTCTCCTACTCAATGTAACTGAATGTGTCGCAGTGGAAACTGGATTTGACTATTGAGTGCTGTTCTTGCATCTACCAGGCAGCTGTTATCTTGTGTTATGCTGACCATAGACGCAAAGATTTGATCGTACAAATCGAGAATTCATACGATTTTCGGACCGCGTGTGTAGAGTCCGACATTTTTCGTCCGATGGAGATTGGTCGTTTGGTTGATCGGACAGGTTAAAGGATTTCTGTCGGCTGCCGATAATATCTCTGCATGTATTGCCGATCGTACGATTTTCAGAGGGAGACTGTCGCCAGCTTTTGTCGGATATAACTTTCGTACGATTGCTGTCAGAGGCAGAACATCGGCTGATCTGTTCTTTTGTATTTTATTTGATTAGTGGCAGGTCTGCAGATGGCGAAGTCCGATCGGATCTTTGCATCTATGGCCAGCTTTAGGGAGCTGCTATCTGGTTACCTTCCCGTTGTTCTGTTGTTAGGCTGCTAGGGGGAAGAGAGGGGGTGATATCATTCCAACTTGCAGCGCAGTAGTAAACAGTGACTGAAGTTTATCAGAGTACAAGTCACATGACTGGGGGCAGCTGGTAAACTGTCAATATGTCTAGCCCGATGTCAGATTTCAAAATGAAACATAAAAAAATGTTTATTTTTTTTTGAAAACTGGTTTCCCCATGATAAGTATCCCTTTAAGGCTCTTCTTGTCAGGCACCCCATGATCTGCCCTTCACCTTGAATGTTGAAGCCAGAGGGTCTGCGCAGCCGCACACCGTACTATTGTCTTTTGTAAAAACACCTCTGTTAAGGTGGTGGAGGCACTTATTTTATTCCCATCAGCTCAATTTTTTCCCTATCCCATAACTGTTTCTGAGGAGAACTGTGATTACTTGATTTGAACCATGCCCTGCTGCCTTCATGTAGCAGAAAAGTGAGGCAGTAGGGGAGGGCTATAAGAACTGATGGAAGGTTGTGGTCAGCCTAAACCAGGGGACCCAAGAAAGGCTATACTGTATGTACAAGCTGAGCCAGTTAGCAATTAGAATAACCGTAAAGTATATTAAATGTGCTCCTTTACATTAGATTCCAATAATATGCCAAGGCTATAATTGTATGACTTCCATTAACACTGGACACTTATTTACTGGTTTTCTTGCAGGATGTCAGATTGGGAGACTGTTCCTGTTGGGTCTGAGACCCCTGAAATTAAACTGTTTGGCAAATGGAGCACAGATGATGTACAAATAAATGACATTTCTCTACAGGTGAGCAGATTTGTACATGCACAGTGTTTACTTTCGTTTTAAAATACGCCAACTCATATGCTTCCGGTTTTCATTTATTAACTTATTTTTCAAATTCCACCTGCAAAGCTTCTCTTCCCTGTTTGTAATTCCCTAAGCTTCCTTTTAAATGAACAGTAACACCAAAAAATGAAAGTGTTTTAAAGCAATGAAAATATCAGGTACCATTGCCCTGCATTGGTAAAACTGTAGATCTGTTTGCTTCAGAAACACTACTATAGTTCATAAAAATAAGCTGCTGTGTAGCAATGGCGGAAATTGAAAGAAGGCTATATGGCACAGGTTAAATAGTGGATAACAGATAACACCATTATGTTCTACAGAGTTTATCTGCTTTGTAACCTGAGCCTTTCCTCCTCCTCTGAATGGCTGCTCCAATCGATACACAGCAGCTTATTTATATAAACCGTAGTAGTGTTTCTGAAGCAAACACAGTAGTTTTTCCAGTGCAATGTAACCCTTCACTATATTTTTATTACTTTAAAACACTTTTTTTTTATACTACTGTTCCTTTAAATCTTTAAATTAGGATTGCACCGAATCCCTGAATCCTTCGCGAAAGATTCAAGCGAATGCCGAATCCTAATTAGTATTTGCAAATTAGGGGTGGGAAAACGTTGTTACTTACTTGTTTCGTGACAAAAAGTCACGCAATTCCCCTCCCTGCCTCTAACTTGCATATTCGGATTGGTTCAGCCGGGCAGAAGGATTCGGCTGCATCCGAATCCTGGATTCGGTGCATCCCTACTTTAAATGCTTCTAAAAACTATTAACACACCGTTAATTCCCAAAAGTGAATAGTACAGATATGGGACCAGAATGCTCGGGACCTGGAGTTTTCTGGATAAGATATCTTTCTGTAATTTGGATCTTCATACCGAAAGTTACTAGAAAACCATGTAGACATTAAATAAACCCAATAGACTGGTTTTGCCTCCAATAAGGATTAATTATATCTTAGTTTGGATCAAGTACAAGCTACTGATTTATTACTGCAGAGAAAAGGGTAATCCTTTTTAAAAATTTTGATAAAATGGAGCCTACGGCAGATGGGCATTACGTAATATGAAGCTTTCTGGATAATGGATCCCATACCTGTATAATAAATGGAGATGGGTTCATTTAAACATGCTCATATCTCAGCTATTTCCTAATTTCTAGACTGAAATTCTTTTTAACGAGACCCTATAATCTGTATGTTATAATAATAATGTATCATGTAAATTCCTTCTTGTAGGATTACATTGCAGTGAAGGAAAAGTATGCGAAGTTCCTGCCACACAGCGGAGGACGTTATGCTGCTAAACGCTTCCGTAAAGCTCAGTGCCCCATAGTGGAACGTCTCACCAACTCCCTTATGATGCATGGCAGGAACAATGGCAAAAAACTCATGACAGTCAGAATCGTAAAGCATGCCTTTGAAATCATCCACCTGCTAACTGGAGAGGTAATTAGTAATGTGTTGTCTGTGTGTAAAATCGCTGCATTTGAATATTCCTACTGATTCTTGTAGTTGTTTCATTGAGACATCTACAGGCTGCAGGTTGTTTCCTATTGTAGGGCCATCATTCTGGTGTCGAGCCCACTAAAGTAAGATTATCAGACCAACCTAATTTGATGACACTTTTAAATAAATGCGCTTAAAATAAAATACCCAGAGCAGCCCTGTTTGCAGCTGCCGAGTTTCTAGAAAGGTCCTTGGTTTGTTTTTAATAATAAGTTTACCTTAAAAGTGTATCTGGAAACATTGGAAATCGGTTTTTCATTTTCAGTGTTTGGGCTTCTAATGGCAATGTTTGACAGCTGTATGTTGTGGTTATAATCCTGGTTATACCATATATCCTGGTTCAAGAATTAAAGGAAAACTATACCCCCTGAACAATGTTGGTCTCTATAAAAAGATATTGCATAAAACCGCTCATATGTAAAACCCTGCTTCATGTAAATAAACCATTTTCATAATAATATACTTTTTTAGTACTATGTGCAATCATAAATAAAAAATTCCCATTTTAAAAAATAAGGGCCACACCCTGGGATTATACAATGCAAACAATTAAAAAAACAAAAAAACATACGTTAGATCACATGAGCCAATTAACAGACAGAGTTCAGTGTTTTGCTTCCTCACTTCTTCCTGTTACAGTTAGAGTTCTAGTATTTCTGGTCAGGTGATCTCTGAGGCAGCACACAGACCATCACAAAATGGTGGTTCAAGGCAAGAGATGTAAAAGAGCAATATTTACTTAAAATATATATAGCAGTTTGGTAAGATTCTTTAAAGGAGAATTCAGCCTGTAATAAAAAAAACCCTTCCCCCCCCCCTACCCTGGGTAGACCCCCCCCGGGCAAATGCCCCTTCTTTTTTACAACCCCCTCCGTGCAGATTATGGCCTCGGAGTTCACAGCAGCCATCTTCTTCTTATCCGGTAAACTTTGTGTCTTGACTGCATTTTTGGCGCATGTGCAGTTGGAGTAAATTTCCAGGCTCGAACAACTGGGCATGCGCCGAAATTTTCGTGACTTTCGGCGCATGCGCAGTGGTTCAGAACCGGGAATTAACTCCAACTGCACATGCGCCGAAACTTCCAAAAAAGACCGAAGACGGTGCCCGTGAACTTTGAGTCCAGAATCTGCACGGAGGGGTCAGTAAAAAATTAGGGGCATTTGCCCAGGGGGCAGGTCGGTTGACGGGAGGGGGGGGGTCTACCCAGGTTAGGAGGAAGGATTTTTTTTATTACAGGTTGAATTCTCCTTTAATATGTCATATAATATTCATTTTGGGGTAAAGTTTTCCTTTAATAATCAGTTTCTCATTTATGTTGATTGTAATCCACGTGGATTTTAAACATAACACTTTGGCACTTAAAAGTTCCTTGGTTAGGCAGATGTCCGTTCTCTGATGCTTATGGTTGTAAATTTGACATTAAAGTTTTGGTGCCCAAGTTTATTTGTATGCTTTTAAAACCATTTTTTAGGCACAAACTTGGTTGGACTAAACTGGAAAAAGAATAGTAGTAGAGTTTTAATCCAGTATATCCAGTATGTATTGGACTTTGCGTTCGTTATGGTGCTGGGTGAATGGGATAATTTTGTTCCTTAAAAACTTTAACTCTTTTCTAGAATCCTTTACAAGTCTTGGTAAATGCCATCATCAACAGTGGTCCCAGGGAAGACTCTACACGTATTGGTAGAGCTGGAACTGTAAGGAGACAAGCTGTTGATGTTTCACCTCTCAGGAGAGTAAACCAGGTAAGGGCATAGATCAATGGCAGGTGTAACCGTAGTGATGGAGTAAGGAAGCTAGCATGAGGTAAATATGGTTATTTTATGAAATTGAAGTACAACTATGGTTAACTTAATATTTTTTTGATCTCCCTTTTAAAGGCTATATGGCTGCTTTGCACTGGGGCTCGTGAAGCTGCTTTTAGGAACATAAAGACAATTGCAGAGTGCGTTGCTGACGAACTTATTAATGCAGCCAAGGTAAGGACAAACAGCTGCCTACTCTGTTCTTAGCTGTAGCCAAATGGGCCATGGTGATATGTGTAACCCATTCTCATATTCAAAAATGTGTTTTTTTCTTCAGGGTTCCTCTAACTCATATGCCATCAAGAAAAAGGATGAACTGGAGAGAGTAGCCAAATCCAACCGTTAAAGCATCAGCGGTTTAATGAGAGTATCAGTTCTCCTAATAAAGAAATCTGTTCTGTACTTGAGTATCACTTGAAGTGTCTATGTACATGTTTCTTAAGGTTGTTGGCTCTGAGTTTGTGAGTGCGTCAGTTCTAGAGAATGAAAGTACCTTTGTCTGGTTTACAGTAGAATTTGAAAGCTTTTGTGTGATTCTGGGTGCATTAATGTAAAAATTTATGCTTTCATAACCCAGGGAGGGGGTCATAACCAAGAGCGGGAAACAATCCCAAAGTGGGTTGGTGGAAATGTAAAAAAAAAATGGCACTAGTGCTGAATCTAACTAAACTTACAAATCAACATGCTCCTCTACATTTTCAGTTTGCCTTCTAAAGTGGCTGACAATGGCAAGTTGGTAGAGTGATATCTTGGCACTTTCAGCACTTGTAACTGGTTGTAATTATAAACTCCAGATACAATGTATAAATATTACACTAAGGTAGAAAAGGGCAGAACAGAAAGGAAAGAACAGGAGAGAAGTGATAACAGGAAACAATAGAGAAATGGGAGCTCAAGAAATGTGATAGTGTTGAGCACACTGAATTGAATATTGTATTTTGTGTCAACTCCTAATACATTTGTTTTTAAAATGAACAGTTGTCTGGTTGCTATAGGTGTAATCAAAATATTGCCCTCGGTCTGAATTTTTCCTATTCCTTTGCATGGCAGTGGACACCGATGGTTTAATCCCGTCACATGACCTAAATTAGCAAAGCACTCCATACTTTTGGCTCCCCATGCACCTATCTCATTTCATGTCATACAAGCGTACCCGAATTGCCAACACGGTCTCTGGTAGTGATGTGCGGGTCGATAATTTCTTGACCTGCACCCGACCCTAAGCCAGCCCTCTTTTTATAGACCCGCCCTGCAGTGATGTCACAAAAGGGGCGGAGCAGGCGGAAGTCTATAAATTCTGGCGATGGAAGCAGGCAGTAGTAGGTCCTGCGGGTTTCAGGCTGGCCAGCACATCACTAGTCTCTGGGCTCTACTTAATGAAGGTCCAGATCATGTACTTTAGCCTGTATGAGGGTCAGGACCATGGCCTCTCATCACTGTGCACTCTGCAGCATAGCGTTTGGCTGAGAGGTTTCGGAGATCTTAACATTTAAAGAAACAGTACAGGTACATGGACCTGTTATCCAGAATGCTCAGGACCTGGGGGTTTCTGGATAACATCTTTCTGTAATTACTATCTTCATACTGTATGTAATAGAAAATCATGTAAACATTCAATAAACCCAATAGGCTGGTTTTGCTTCCAATAAGTTTGGATCAAGTACAAGGTTTTATTTTATTATTACAGAGAAAAGGGAAATCATTAAATGTTTTGGATTAGTTAGATAAAATGGAGTCAGTTGCCCCTGGTCACATGACCAGGGGCAACTGGGAAATTGATAAAATGTCTAGCCCCATGTCAGATTTCAAAATTGAATATAAAAATATTTGTTTGCTCTTTTGAGAAATGGATTTCAGTGCAGAATTCTGCTGGAGTAGCACTATTAACAGATGCGTTTAAAAAAAACAAAAAAACATGTTTTCCCATGACAGGATCCCTTTACAATGTTACTCTCATCTTTAAAGGAGAACTCAACCCAAAAGTAAAAAAAAAAATCTTCCCCCCCCACCCTACATAGTCCCCCCCCTCCCTCCTCGCCAGTCTAGCTGCTATCCCGGGCAAATGCTCCTAACTTTTTACTTACCCCTCGTTGCAGATTCAAGCATCGGAGTTCATGGCTGCCATATTCTGGGTCTTTGGTAATCGTTGTCTTGTTCCGGTGCTTCATCAATTTCGGCGCATGCACAGTTGTCGCAAACCGAGAAAGACCTGGAATATGGCTGCCGTGAACTCCTATCCCTGAATCTGCACCAAGGGTTAAGTAAAAAGTTAGGGGCATTTGCCTGGGGTAGCAACTAGGCTGGGGCGGGGGTCTATGTAGGGTAGGGAGTAGGTTTTTTTTTACTTTTGGGTTGAGTTCTCCTTTAGCCCTTGAGGAGACTACAACATTGTTATGGTCCCTAGATTAGCCATAGAAACATTAGTTTGCGTAGAGAATAACACGTCCTATTGTTAAAGCACTCAGATGTGCAGAAGATGGATCGAATTTTAAGTAATTTTATCTGGCATAACAAAAAAGCAAAAATTTCTTTATCTAAACTTAGGAAACCTAAATGCTTAGGGGGACTTAATGTTCCAGATTTTAGAAAGTTTAATGTTGCTGCAAATACTAGATATATTGTTGAATGGTTGTCTGGTAGAGAGAAATTCACAAATCTAGATTTGGAACAATTTTTAGACTCAAAAGAGCATATTATTTCTTCTCTACATAGAGGTTGGTCAGAGCAAAATATTGATATTAAAAGAAACCCAATATATAGAGATACATTCAGCACTTGGAAAATTTTGTGTAAACAGAATAATTTAAATTTTAATGTCTCACCTTTCTTATCTCCTTTTTTTCTGGGAGGTTTTCCTAAAAAGGGAAGAAATATTGTCTCTCATAGGTGGAGAAGATTTGGTATCTTTCAAATTAGTCATATTATTGATCCGGTTTCTGGAGATCCTCTTTCTTGGAACAAAATGAAAGAACAATATGGTCTTTCTGAGAAAGAGAGGTTAAGTTATTTGCAAATTAGACAAGGTTTTCAACTAATTGATCACAAAACAAAGTCACAACTAAATCATCATCAGTTTTATGATTCCGTAGTGCAATTAACTGAAGATCTCAAACTAAATAATATTTCATGGATCTCATCACATCTTCTAAACCCTATTTCTAACGATTTTGATCCACTTGATAATTCCAGTAAAAAATGGTCCGCGTTTTTAGGGATAAACATTTCTTCCAAAGACCTTTTGAGATCGTTTCAAAATTTTAGAAAGAGTGTACTTTCTGAGAGCTGGAGAGATCAGCAATTTAGATTCATTCATCTGGGTTATGGACTATTGTTTCAAGAAAATAAAGATTCTCAGAAGGTTTCTTATTGTCCGAAATGCAAAGAGCAAAATGTTGATTTTTTTCATTATATGTGGGTATGTCCACTTATCACAACTCTATGGGAGAAAATTTCACGTTACATTAAAGAAGTGGTCACGTTAGATATATTGTTGAAACCCCAATATGCACTATTAGACCTTAAAGATTCGTTTCAGTTATCACAGAGTGATTCTTCTGGGAAGATTACAGATGAAATACTGTCTTTTTGTTGGCTGGTTATGGCTGCTTCTCGAAAGTCTATTTTTCTGTTTTGGATTAAAGATAAACCCCCTTCTTTGAAAGACATAATTTCATATTTGCATCAGCTATGTATGCAAGAAGCGGTTAGATTTAGGATGGATGATTCTATTCAAAGAAATAAAGTTAAGAACAGATGGTCCCTGTATATTTCATCTTTAGATGTTTCTAAAAAAGATTTTATCCTTAAACTGATGGGACAAGATGATCACTAATGAATGAATTTGGTAATAGTGTGTTAAAACTATTTGTACCGATTTCCCATGTCTTATCTTTTTATTTATTTATTTATTTTTTTTTTAAAAAAAAAGTACGGGTCTTTTTGTTTTTGTTTTTATTTTGATTTGTTTCTGGTTATTTCATGGTTCAGATACATGAAAACATCTCTTGAATTTTACTCATATGAATTGTTCTTTTATTCCATAATATGATTGTTCATATATTTAATTCATTGTATTTTCATGAAAATTCAATAAAAAGAATTTTTAAAGAAAAGAAAGAGAATAACACGTCACTAGGTATACAAAACTATAGATCTCAACAAGTAGGGATGCACCGAATCCAGGATTTGGTTCGGGATTCGGCCGAATCCTTCTGCTGAACTGAACCCTAATTTGCATATGCAAATTAGGGGCGGGGAGGGAAATCGCGTGACTTTTTGTTCAGAAAACAAGGAAGTAAAAACTGGTTTCCCTTCCCACCCTGGATTCGGTTCGGCCGAATCTTTAGCGAAGGATTCGGGGGTTCGGCCGAATCCAAAAAAGTGGATTAGGTGCATCCCTATCAACAAGTGTAATACTTGATGTGTTTTTTTAAAGGGGTTGTTCACCTTCCAACACTTTTTCAGTTCCTTTCAGATAGTTCACCAGAAACCCCCGAGTTTCATTAAAAGCAGCTGTTAGAATTGATAAAATAGTTGCTAATATTCCAGAGACACTGCTGAGACACCTTACTGAGCATTTTAAATGTTAAATATACACCATTTCTCAGCCTGAGCCAAATAGACTTAATTGTATTAAAAAATGTGCTCTGCCTACTCATTAAATTTAGAAAAATCATTTTATAATCAAAACCTTTTTTTTGGCTCTAATTCCCCTCTACACTTACGTGAAGAACCCTATAAACACTGCATTTCATTTCTTTGAATTGCTGTCTGTGTCTCAGATTTACAGATAAAGAGGAGTTCATTGGATGCTGATTTAATGGCTCATTATGAAGTGATGTATATTGTCCCTTTAAGGCTGCAGTGAGACATTTTGGCAGAACAGGAACTGACGTTTAAACAAACACAAAAAATAAGTTGAATAAACAGACACCCACAACTGTACAATCTCATCCCTGTCAAAATGCAAAATACCCCCAAAAACAAACAAAAAAGAATGATGGGGTGTTTCCCACAAGAGCAAAACTACATTGTTCAACTCAAACGACTGAGGGGAAAAAAAACAATTCTCCAAATTAAATAAAGATCACTTAAAACTTACACAAAAATAACCTTTTGGCACAAGCAGCAGTATTAAATAAAGTCTTGCATTAATTAGATTTCTATTTAGATTCAATTTTCCAGTAACACAACCAGGCTATAAACGTAGCAATCCTCCCTCCTGCATAACTATACCTAAAGCAAATGGCATTTTGAACAGGAAAGTTCTTGTATTTTGGGCTGGAAAACCAGAGCTGAAAACCAAAACAGGTCCAGAAAGTTCATTTGTCTGGATAGAAGGGAGGGGCTGTGCAATGTGGCTCTCTGAGGCCGACTAGGGAGATCCTAATCCATTTTTATATCCTTCTAGGCATTCTGCTTTGTTACTGAACAGAACATCCATTTGAAAATGGAGCCCCTCTCAGAACATGTAAAGGCTGGTGTATGTCACTAATCCAGGCCTCAAAAAACAACCGTTTATCTTCAGCTTTATCATGGAGAAACCATTACTTGTACTGTGCCTCGTGTTTCCATACATAAATACTGATTGGGTGCCATAGCTCCCTATTACATTGGGTGGGTCTTCCTTCTGTATATAGATTATTCATTCCTCCAGCTTTTCAAGCCACATGCCCAAGGATGTCTAATATATCCAGCACCCAGCTGATGAACTACAACTGCCAGCATGCACCGACAGTCAGGCATGAAGGTTGAGAGCTGCATCCCAAAACCCGGAGGGCAGATATCCTGTCTCCCACCACATCTTTAGCCCCTAGGGTAGATTTGGAGGCCGCTATCTTGCAGGTGATATGGCTCATGGCTTTCTGCTTTAACTGGAACACTTGTTCCCTCTGGAGGTGGAGGCCAAGTCCGAGTTTTGTGACTTGAGCTCCTTCACCTTCTCCAGCCTGGTGATATGCTCCAGCTTTGTCTTGCGGCGTTGGGAGTGGTGATTCAATTTCTCAGTCGCTTACTCCACTTTGATCTGCTCCTGTTTCCAGATTGATGGGGGAGAGTGTAGGAGGGGAACCTGAGTCCCCGGTACCTAGAGCTGCCACCTGGCCGGTAAAAATGATGGTTGATCCCAATGTTATTAATACGGAAAAAAGATAAATATATAGAAAAGCCGGTATTATTTTCTGGAAAAGGTGGCAAACCTACCAGTACCCCTGTGGATCCTCCAGACTGAGAGACTCTGTGACACATCTGGGGTGGGCTCAGCTGCACGCTCGCCGGGTTAAGGGTGGTGGCACAAGCTGCTACTTGGGGAGATTAGTCGTCCAGCGACAAATCGCCTCTTCTTTGGGCGACTAATCCCCCCGAAATGCCTTCCCGCCGGCTAGAATGTGAATCACTGGCGGGATGGCACTCGGATCACTTTGGCTTTCTGCAGTTTCCTCGTGAGGCAACTTTGGAAAAACAAAGAGATCCGAGTCCCATCCCGTCGCGATTTACCTTCTAGCGCCTCTCTCATTACCTCCTCACATGCTCGCATTTAAGACTCTGCTAGGGCTGCACCCCTCCTCTGGAACTCTCTCCCACAGTCTGTCAAACTTTCTCCCAACCTTTCTTTCAAGAAATTTCTTAAAACGCACTTCTTTTGAGAAGCCTACCCTCACTCTGCTTAGCTACCAAATGCAACACCACATACAGTACCACATTTCTCACCCACTTAGTTTGATCTTGCCCACTCCCACACCTTGTGTATTACCCCCTTCCCTTTAGAGTGTAAGCTCTTTTGCATAGGGCCTTCCTCACCTTTTGTGCCGGTATTGATTGTGACGTATTTAACTCAATATGTTCTTTGTATATAATTCATGTGATTTAGTTGTATAATCACATTTACTTTACAGTGCTACGCAATATGAGGGCGCTATATAAATACATGTTAATAATAAATTAATAGCTGGTGGGAAGGCATTTCGGATTAGTCGCCCGAAGAAGAATCGATTTGTCACTCAGTGACTAATCTCCCCAAGTAGCAATGTGTGCCACCACTGTGAAGCTGCTGAGGTTGGTCAACTGGTACTTTCTTATTGTTATTTCCCTCAGTTCTTTCTTTTCCAACTTAAAATGAACTTCTGTATATGCCATTGCGCTAGGGTATAGAGATGAGTACATTTTTATGGCTATATTAAAGGGGTGGTTCACCTTTAAGTTAACTTTTAGTATGGTATTACATGGCCAATTCTAAGCAACTTTTCAATCGGTCTTAATTATTTATTTTTTATTGTTCTTTTTTTAATTATTTGCCTTCTTCTTCTGACTATGTAAGGCTACAGACATCGTCGTTGCTAATTTTTATTGGTCATCTTTCTATCCAGGGCCTCTTGTATTCAAATTCTAGTCTCTTTTTCAAGTCAACTCATTGTTACTAGGGCAATTAGGACCCTAGTGCTGAAATTGCAAAATGGAGAGTTGCTGCATAAAAAGTGAATTAACTCAAAAACCACAAATTATAAAAAATAAAAACTGATTTCTTATTGTCTCAGAATATCAGTCTCTACATCATACTAAAAATTAAATCAAAGGTGAACAACCCATTTAAGGGGTTATGTAATAAAAGGCACTACGTTTGCCCAGGAGAAGTATCTCATAGCAACCAATCAGCAGGTAGAATTTACTGGTTACATCTTATTGGTCGCTATGGGTTACTTCTACATATGGGTGTTAAAGTTTTGTTTCACACAAAAATTCCATTCTTTTTCACCAGTAAAAACAATAGCATTAAAGGGGTTGTTCATCTTATAGTCAATTTGCAATTGGTTTTCATTTTTTATTGTTTGTGGTTTTTGAGTTTTATTCAGCAGCTCTCCAGTTTGCAATTCCAGCGATCTGATTGCTAAGGTCCAAATTACCCTAGCAACCATGCACTGATTTGAATAAGAGACTGGAATATGAATGGGAGAGGACCTAAATAGAAATATGAGTAATGAAAAAAATAATTTGCAGACTTACAGAGGCATTTGTTTTTGTTTTTTGGGGTCAGTAACCCTCATTTGAAAGCTGGAAAGAGTCAGAAGAAGAAGGCAAAAAATTCAAAAAAAAGCAATTGACGTTATTTTTTTTAACTGGCACCGGCCTTGAGACTCGTTTTTCCAGCTAGGCTGGTTAAATACCGGCTGGGTGGCAACCCTATCAACACTGGGCAAATTTGCCCATGGGCAGTAACCCATAGCAACCAATCAGTGCTTGGCTTTTTTTCCTGCAGCTGCAGGTAGAACAATGAATGCAACAATCTGATTGGCTGCTACGGGTAACTGTCCATGGGCAAATTTGCCAGCGTTGATAAATAACTCCCAATTGTGAGGAAGATGGAAAGAGACCCGAGTGCAAATGGAACGTTGTGGTAAAAGTTAGTAAGGCAGTGATTTTACAACGACGCCTGCTACTTGAACAAATGCATTCATATAAATGGTGGGGATACTGATATGAGAACATGTTTAGCCGCTTATTTATGGGGATTGCGCACACACCAGTTGTTTCTGAATAAAGGTAATCACCCAACATAACCTGCAGTCACACCACAGTGCACCGCCATGTTGTTGTACGGAAAAACACCAGGTCACGTCCTCGACTTTTCACCTCTGAGCGACTTCCGGATCCGGTGGCGCCGGGCGCTGCCTAGTCCCAGGCAACGGGGCTCAAACCAAAACAAGGTGGTATCCTGGGCTTTCTACATGGTATGAGTTAATGTCCTGTGACGTCATGTCTCATCTACACAAATGACGCGATAGCTCTGGTATGGTTTTGCGATTGTTTTTGACGAGAATGTTGCTCAGCCCATGACTATCTGACTCCTCCTAGCCCTCGGTCTTTATAATGGATGCACCAAATCCAAACACAGAATTGAAGCTGAGCCGAAGTGAATTGTTGCTCAACTGGCGCAGTGTTTTATACAATTTGGATTCAGTTAAGGGCTGAATGAAACGGCATGAAATTCACGGAGTGGTACATTCCCATTTGATGTAGCAAAAGGCACAACGTTTGCCCAGGTGTAGTAACCAGCAGTAAAACAGATGGCTTTAAAGGGCTGTTTCACCTTTGAGATAAATTTTACTATAGAGAGAGATATTCTGAGACAATTTGCAATTGGTTTTCATTTTTTATTATTTGTGTTTTTTAGTTATTTCACTTTTTATTCGGCAGCTCTTAAATTTGCATTTTAAAGGAGAACTAAACCCCTTTGGCACTAAAACCCCTCCCCCTCCCCTGTGTTGCCCCCCTCCCTCCTCCCCCCCCTGGCCTACATCCCCCTGGGCAAATGCCCCTAAGTTGCTACTTACCCCGTGGCGCAGGTCCTGTCCACGGAGATCACAGGCGCCATCTTCTCCCGTGCGGTCTTCTTCCTGCATGCGCAGTAGGAGAATTTGCCGGTTCAGCTCTACTGCGCATGCGCCGAAAGTCATGAAGTTTTCAGATTTATTTTTTTGGAAACTTTCGGTGTACTGTCTCTTTAAAAATTCGTCTTTGACCATTCGCCATCAAAAACCTGCCAGATTGCAGTTTTAGCCTATGGGGGACCTCCTAGAGCCTATTTGGAGTCAATTGGTGGACTTTGAAAAATCAAAGTTTTTTTTTTTTTGGGAAAAACTTTGATTCCAATTAGATCTAATGCACTATTACTTCTATTCGTACGATTTGAATTAAAAAATTGACCTATTTGGCTAAAAAAAAGTTTTTCAAATTCGACCCTTGATAAATATGCCCCTATAAGTTACCTTAAAGTGATACTGACACTAAAAGACTACTTTTTAAAATATAAATGTCCATTTAAAGTTACCTATAGGTCATGTTGGTTGTTTCTTGCTTAGAGGTTTGTCTTTGTAAGTAATTGTTAGTTGAAGTTCCTAAACCTGACTGTTTTCCCAATATGACTGTCTCATCTCAGTTTGTCAGTTAGAGTTTCTAATGCTAACGGAAGGCCAATTTTAAAGTGATACTGACACTAAAAAAAATATTTTTAAAATATTAATCTACATTAAAAGTTACCCATAGGTCATACTGATCATTTTTCACTGATCGTTCTGCTTTTGTAATCGTTACTTGAAGTTCCTAAACCTGACTGTTTTGCCAACCTGACTATCCCATCTCAGTCTGTCAGTTAGAGTTTCTAATGCTAACGGACTCCTGCTGCACAAATATGGCAGCCCCCTCATAGAGGAACATGGGGGTAAGAAAGGTAATGTAAAAGCAAAAGGTAAATACTTTTATGGCAAAATTATAAATAGCATTCAAAGGCAATATTATATATATAAAAAAGATTATTTTTTGGTGTCAGTATCTCTTTAAGATAGATGTAAAACTAAGGTATACATTCTGTTGTCAGTATCTCTTTAAAGGTAAACCACCAGGTGACCAATAAATGCTACATTCTGATTGGCTGCTGTAGGCGACTAGGCCTGTCCTAATTTAGTGTTTTATGCACATTCAGTGAAAACAATACTCCATTCCTGTAAAGTTGTTTGGCGATGGGATCGGTACATAAAGAGATTTTCTGTTTAGTGGGAAGGGAACAAAAAAATAGATACCTCCCCTTGTTCATTGCTTCCATTTTCGATAAGGTTTTTCACAGTGATCCCCTTCATTTGGAATGGGTAGAAATATGTGTTTTTGTATGTGTTTTTCCACGCATGCAGTTACCCTTGGAGTTTGTATTTCTGGGAATCATCAGCTTAAAAAGGCATAGGCATAAGTTTCACAAAGATGTGCTTTTTATTGTTATCATTTTGTGCCATACAAATGAGATTGTGTCATATAAACTAGATGAACTCGCAGCCCTTAAAATTGCCGATATTAATAGCAGAGAAACACTTATTTATTTAACTCTTACATATATGTATATATTACAGCCATCTAAATACTATGCCCATCTGAGCTTTGTTGTTGGAGGGGAGCTATGGAGAGGAAAGAGGGTCCCCCTTGTGAGGTGAGATTACCAACTCCTGGTGCAGAGAGAGAAGGACCCATCCACTCAGAACTAGGAGCTTTTGGGGAGACTGCTTCAGGTACAATAAAACAAGGTGAAAGCAGCAATGATGCAAAAAAGGAGGAGATTGATGAAGAATTAGATCCCAGAATACAGGTATGAATTCCTGCCTGTCCTTGCTCAGACTTTGTAGTTGGTTTATTGATTTTGGACAAGCTCATAAAATATAATTACTTTTTACTCTCTGATTTTTGTAGACCCCTAAATTATTTTACAATTATCACCCCTATCTATTTTCTCAGCTCTTTTCCTGCCTGACTTTCAACTCTGCATTTTTAAATTCCTCTTTCTGTGAAGACTTCTTGTGATCATTTCCCACCAGGTTTAACACCTGGTTTTATTTGCTACAGAAAGTGCAACAGTGGAATCCACCACCAAAGTTCCTGCATTGTGCGTGCGGGACTCCATCACATCACTGGACTCTGTATTTGTGACCTATTGCCATCTTCACATTTCACACTTCTCTTCCTTAGACTATAGCCTTTATTTTATTCTAAACCCAATTATGCCTTTTTGACTTCGTCTCCTTTGCTTTCTACTTTTTCTGTTTTCATCCTTTTCTCAGCCTCAGTTTCTCTTGTTGCTTTCTATACTTCCCTTCTATTCAGTTTAGTATTACCACTTTTCTCAGTTTGAAATTGTTTTGCCTATACTCACTTTACTTCTTTTATCCCCTTTGATATTTTTTTTCTTTTTCTCTAGGCAGCACAGTATCTAGTGGAATAGGAGTTATAAATTAAAGGCATGCACAGTGTCTTACTTAAAACATTTATTAGTGCAATTAAACCATAATACCATTCACATTAGTGAAGCCTTAAATGGCATTTTAACATCACACACCACAATGCAGTGTCTCCACCCAGTCTGCCTACCTTATGTTCAGCCACTCCCTCATGACGCGTTTCGCGCTATTGAGCGCTTCATCAGAGGAGGTGTGGCTAGTGCTGGTCATATCCCTTAAATACCTATTTGTTTTATTTTATACATACTCCAGGGCTAATCATTTGGCCATTTATATTGGGACCCCTTCTAGTGGAATATGAGCCCTTCAAGGGCCCATTAGTTAATAAGTCCTATTTCCTATGCTTGTTCACTTGATTTATGGCTCAGATTTGTTCACTGTCAGTCATTACCTAAATCTGTTGTGGTACTCTTTCCCTGTTACCTAAACTAGCATAGTTTTTGATAGACTATGGGCTTTATGCTTTGGTGTCTCTCGTGTGGAATCTATCCTTGGCTGCTTTTCGTCAGTTTCTGCCCTGTCTCAATCTTGGATGTGGTGTTTAACTCTCTGGGGGAATGTGCCTTACTGCATCTTTCTCCCTGTAATCTATGAAGTTAATTCAGTAGCATAACTAGACATTACTGAGAAATATCTGTTTAAACCTCTTATTCACTTTTTTTTTTATAAATTAAGTATCTTTCATGTTCCTCTACTGAGAAATGTACCTTCTCTGCCCATTCCCACCCAAAACTCGCTGGGTTTTCGGTTTGCAAAAGACAAATCTTTATTAAACCTTTGAAAGTAAATATTTAAGATTTTAAGCCAATACTCTGCAGAGTGTATTTAAAGGAACCAAAAGCTATACTTTTACATTGGATCCAATAGATAAGATGCTTTCTTAAATCCAACTGATATATTTAACTTGGAGTGCTCCTGGGATATTGCATAAAGTTTCATAAACTAGACCAACATGTTTTTCCACCCTCTGACTTTCTTTGAAATAGTGAATTGCTCTATGTCCCTGTGGCCAGTTTTGCCACAAATATGGATCTGTGCAGCTTTGTTAGGCGCAAGTACAAGCTGCTGTTTTACTATTACAGAGGAAAAGGAAGTAATACAAACAGATTAAACTTATTTGCTTGAAAGAATTGTTCAGTGTAAAAAGAAAAAATGGGTAAATAGACTGTACAAAATAAAAAATATTTCCAATATAGTTAGTTAGCCAAAAGTGTAATCTATAAAGGCTGGAGTCAGATGTCTAATATAATAACCAGAACCCAACTTCCTGCTTTGCAGCTCTCCGATTGGTTACCAGTCAGTAACCAATCAATGACTTTATGGGGAGCCATATGGGTCATAACCATTTGCTTCTGAATGTGAGCTGCATGCTAAGGATCAAAAGAAAACTCATTGAACAGTTATGTCCAATGTGGCACCAGTTTTTATTGTGGTGAATTTTGATTTATTTATATTTTAATTTATATTGACATTTTATTAACCAGGAAGAGTTAGAACGCTTGAACCAGGCAAGTGAAGAGATCAACCTACTGGAATTACATCTTAATGTAAGTTCTAGTCACAATTTGTCTGTATCCTAGTCCTCCCAAAGCTTCCCACTATTAATTGTATATCATTTCTCCTCATATAGGAAGCTAGAACTGCATACCGCCGTATACTCTCAGAGTCTGCAAGACGCCTAAATGGACTTGCAACTCAACTGGGGGCTTGCATAGATAAGGCTAGGCCATATTATGAAGCAAGAAGACTGGCAAAAGAGGTACAAAATGCATTTTTTTATCTTGCAGTTAGTTTACATGTTTTTTCAAAGTGGTTGATATAATGTTGTGTGTACAGGCACAGCAGGATACACACAGCGCAGCACTGCGGTACGAGCGGGCAGTCAGTATGCATGCAGCAGCCCGAGAAATGGTGTTTGTTGCTGAGCAGGGAGTTACAGCAGATAAGAACCGACTAGATCCAACATGGCAGGAGATGTTGAACCATGCTACATGCAAAGTAAGAAATGGGCATGGGAATGATGGGAATCAACTAGCAAAACATGATCTTCAGTAGTTGGATATTGAACCCTAAGTAGAAAAAAAAGTGTAAATATTATATTAACCATCCCCAATTCAAATATTTTGCTTTCAGATTTTAAGTCCATATTTCTGTGAGTTGTAATGGACTTTTACTTTGCTGTACCGTCCACTCGCTCTTTATCATTTTGCCTTGCCAGGTGAATGAAGCAGAAGAGGAGCGTCTGCGCAGTGAGTTTGAGCATCAGCGTGTGACGCGTCAGTGCCATGAAGCTGAAGCCAAAGTGCAAACCTTGCAGAAAAGCCTGAAACGATTTATAATTAAAAGCCGCAATTATTTTGAACTAAAGGCTCAACTGAACACCATTTTAGAGGTAATTGCCTCAGTGTCTCACTGTTAGTAGTGGGAACTAGTTATGTTAGTATCACATACAATATCATAGCTTCAATAAAGAAATGCAAGTTATATCCATAAATACCTGTTAAGTGTTAAAGGGGTGGTTCACCTGTACATTTATTTTTAGTATTTTAAAGAATGGCCAATTCTAGGCACTTTTATTTGGTCTTCATTATTTATTTTTTCTTGTTTAATTGTTTGCCTTCTTCTTCTTACTCTTTCCAGCTTTTAGATAGGAGTCACTGACCCCATCCAAAATACAAATGCTATGTAAGGCTACAAATGTATTTTTATTGCTACTCTTTATTACTCATCTTTCTATTCAGGCCTCTCCTGTTCATATTCTAGTATCTTATTCAAATGAATGCATGGTTGCTAGGGTAAGTAGAACCCTAGTAACCAGATTTCAGAAATTGTGATCTTGGAGAGCTGCTGAATAAAAAGCTAAATAACTCAACCTACAAATAATAAACGAAAACCAATTGCAAATTGTCTCAGAATATCTCTGTCTACATTATACTAAAAGTTAATTTAAAGGTTTTTCCATGTACACTGTAGTACAAATATTTATTTTAGCTCTTTCCTAACTGTCAGTATTGAAACAAGAGTACATGTCCAAAATATTGTTTTACTTAGTTACTTAATCATACTATATACAGGTATGGGAACCATTATCTGTATACCCGTTATCCAGAAAGCTCCAAAGGAAACCCTCTTGCAAAAAACCCTGTACCCCCAACCCCAGGTAGACCCCCCCCTCCCTACTGATTATGTGCTTTGAGAAGGAGCCAGCACTTTAGGATGGAACTGCTTTGACACAACTATTGTTCCTCCCCTTCTCATTGTATTAACCACAACCTAGGTTGTGGTAAATACAATTGTTTTTTCCTGCTTGGGTGCTATTCTCATTTCACTGGGAAATGCAATGCTATCAAATCGTTCTGTAGAGGTGTCAGGTAGCTGCTATCTAGTAAGCTATCCATTGTTCTCTTGATAGGCTGCTGATAGGTTGCAGGGGAGGGAAAGAGGGGGGGGGGTAACTGGTAAAACACCAGCCAAGGCCGGGGCTGGTATTACAAATTTACCGGCAATGTAGCTGCCGTTAAATTTGTAATACACCTAAAAAAAGCCTGTGGCCTGCCCCCAGCCTGCTCAAAACTCACCTTTTTTCCTGGCCTTCTTGCCAAATGCACGTGTTTGGCCCCGCCCCCTTTGACGTCACGACCCAGCCAGCCAATAGCGCACCACGGCCCTGCCCCTTTAGCGTCACAACCCTCCCTTTTAACCCCGCCTCCTCCACCTGCCAGTGAAGATTTTTTTAAAAGGTGGCAACCCTAAGCAGCACTAATAACTGATGTGTTTTGAAAAAATATGTATCAGTTTTCTTTCTTTAGTACTGAGGAAAATTATGGTGAAAGATTTAATTGACTAGTTTGGATTTGTTTAACTAACATCCTACTTCTTCTTGCTGTAGGAGCACAAGTCCCGTGTGACTTCATTGGAGAACTCTGTGGCTCAGGCAAAGCTTCGATATTCTGGAACACTTCGAAATCTGGAACAGATCAGCGAAGAGATTCATTCTCGTAGAACTCAAAGTTCTGTGTTATCCCAACGAGCCCCTCCTCTTGGGGCTGAAGCCCCTCCTCCTGTAAAGGATGGAGAAACTGGGCCCCCTGCAGACACCGTATCCCTCCTCAGTTTGCAGACCATTGCTTCTGACCTGCAAAAGAGTGATTCTGTGGAACACTTAAGAGATTTAACTGATGTAACCAGTTTAGATGGGAGAGAAACTGGAACTGTTGAGTCTGGGGGTAGTAGAGAGAGAGGGGGAGATAGAGAGACAGAAGGAGCATTTCGGCACCATAGGAGTGTAAGCCTATGAGTGGAAGGAAGGTGGGTAACTTTTAGGCATCCTATGTCTTTATTATGGAATAGTGCAATTTCATTTGTCAGATGGGCAGGCTTTTGCTTTAAGCACCTTTAAAACCCTAGCTACATGTTTTGTTGCATTTGGACAGTATGGAAAGCAGATTGGTCAAATAAATTGGTGAGCACTTTTATGCAGAGGGCCAATGCTTCATTAACAAAAATGAGTTGCTGGTCTCCTCCTGAGAGAGGATGATCCCTGTAATGCGTTTTTGCATTTTGAGTGCAAATGAATAATATGTGGCAATACAAAATAATAAGGCAGTGGTGGCAGAGACCCCAATATTGTATTACAAAAAAGTATTTGTAACGTCCTTGTGAATAAGAGGGTGGTCCCTGGGAAGTTTGGCTGCATTCAGTCACACCAAACAAATATGTTTATGCATAACGTAATACAAATACTGTATAAATAGTATGACCGCCTTTCTAAAGACCTTTTTAACCTCTTGAATCTTTTGGGAGCCACTTGTATTTATATCTGCAATGGGGGTAGGGCAGTGTGCATGACTGGAGGGTTACAAGGCATGGCAGGGTGCAATGAGATGTGCTATGACAAAAAAATCATTGCAATTTGCTCTTTAAGGAAGTATATTCTGTTCTTCCCCTGCTTGATGTAGTGGAGGTAAGTACTGGGGGTGTAGGCAACAAACCTAGAGCGACCACTCCAAAACTCACCCTAATTGGTCTGGCACTGACAAATTCAGGCTGTTGGGATAGTAAGTTGCGACATCCATTGGTGCCCTTGCACATCTGCCCTGAGTCTTAACTAACGATCCCCAGTTTGTGTTAAATAAAACTAATAACATAAAGTAGATTTCTATTATGTTTTAAAATGGTTTTAAAAAAGATAAAGGTTTGCATCATTTTATTATTCTATCAAATACAATAGCAATAAAAAGTCTTCATGAAACTAAATGGCAAATTTAGATTGTGTTCTGTACCAATTACAGCTGTAAATGCCTTTACTGGCACGAAAGTCATTCAACCCATTTTTAAAATCCAACAATGAATCACTCTTTAACTCTTTGACTGCCATGCCTTTTGTTACCAGTAAATATGCAATGCATAAGATCAAAAGAGAACAGTGATATGTATAATCCATAGTGCTGACATATTTGTAGTTTAATGTTGCTGCCAAACATTCTGTTTGTTGTCAGTGAAAGGGTCATAGCATTGCTTAGGGCAATAGCAGGCATTGTGAGTCTGGAGGTTTTATTGCCAGAGTGTTTATTAATTCCTGTGGCAGGTGACAAAATTGCCATTCATTGTAATGGTAAATGCAGGTAAAGCCAATATTGGTCAACAATGCCTAACCTGTGAGGGACCCAGGTTATTGATTTTCAAAGGAACTGAACCAAATCATTTCAAATGCCTCTGCTGGGAAATCTTCTTTTCTTCCTGAAGAACATAGGGACAGAAAGGCTATAAAAGGCCCATGATCTACGTTCAAAGAGGCAAAACAATACAAATCAGGCAGACACTCTACTGATGTGCCCCATGTAACTATCATTGACCAATCACTATACTTACCTGTTCCTTCCTTCAGCTGCTGCCTAATTTTTAATTACCCCTTATCAAGAATAGTTGTGCTGTTAACATTAACCCTTACCAACTAGCTCCCCCACTTCTGTCCCATGATAACTACTGGCCTAATTTAGGCCCTCCATCTACATGGGCAGCTGAGGAACAGGTTTCTATGGACCAGATCTGTGCAGTAGCATCCTGGTCATCTTGGAGAATGTTCATAAGACATTAAAAACTAGATGTAAAATCAGCGGTGGAAGCTTTGTTTGGTGACTCTATGTTGAGAACATCTATTGCAAGATTCTTTTTACTAAAGTTTTTTCAAGCAAAGATATGTGTTGGTGTTTGGTTATTATTATCCCTCCCTGAGCTATTGCTAGGATAAATACCATATGTGTGCAGCCATGGGGATAGCTTACCGTAATTTTCTTTACCCGGCTATCAACCATGGCAGCATAGAACTCCCACCCTTGAAGTTGGGTCAGCAATATGGCTAGATACAAGACAGTGAGTGAGGGGAGCTGGAGTCCTTAAAGGAGAACTAACCCCCCCCATTGTGATAAGTCCCTGCTGGCCCCCTCCGCTGGTCCCTCACCCTGCCTACCCCTGAATTCTGTCCCCTCTGGAAATAGCAACCACACATGTAGCTTGTGAGCTTCCCTTCAGCAATTTCCATCTCTTTCGGCGCATGTGCAGTTGTCGTGAACCGGAAAATTGCTCCAACTGCGAATACGCCACTCACTTCACGAAGATGAGAGATTTATGTCTCAATGTGGCAGATGAAAGATTCTCTCTTGTAATATCTTCCTGCCAAATCCATTCATTGTAAAGCCACAGGGAATAAACCCCATGCAGACTTAGAAAAATGAACCTGCACTGCTAGGTGGATAACAAATAAAGCATTACAATTGCTATGGTAAGCCTTTGCAGTAGCAGAAAAGCATAAGCTTTCCTCTAGAACACGAAAACCCATAATTTCCTATGCAGTCATAGCACTTTTAAATCATTAAATGTTAATGTACTTATCATATAGATCTAAAAATAGTTTCAGTCAAAGAAAATAATGGACAACCATGTCTTGCAAGTCATTAGTGTTCTGGTTGTTTTGATTTACTGTAATACCTCTGTGCCACATGAACAGTAATCAAACAAGGCAAATGGATCAGTTAATGACCCTGAGTCAAAAATAAATGGGGACAGATTTATTAGATACCAAACTGGGGATCGAAGGGACTTATCCAGATGGCATGTCAACCCAAATAATCTTTTTTTTTTTTTTGCGTAATAAAAGAAACACACATTTATAAGCAACTTTCCTATATGAATTTATTAAAAATTGTTAGTGCTTCAAAAGTTATTTGTAAATGTAATTGTTATTGAATGCAGCAACTCCTGGTTGTTACTCTTTAAACAATGTTGAAAAGCCAGTCTCCTCCAGCAAGACAGGTCTGTCAATTTGTTGGTTTGCGCAGTTTCGCTCTCTGCATTAGAAGAGCCGATTTTCCGGTTTAAAAAATAGAAATTCGGCTCATAGTTAACAGGAGCAGCATTTTTGCCACCCCTTGCAACCAGGGGGGCGCTGCAGCCAGAGGCGAGTGTCTCAACTCGCCTCATTGGTGGAGTGCCCCTGGCTATGGACACACAGGCTATTGTCAGCCTGTGTATTTTTTCAGGCTGAGAGAAGCAGATCTGCTCAGTTCCCCTGCGCCATTGATTTGAATAAGATCAGCCTGTGTGCAGTCACACATAGCAGAGCCGAAGCTGAGATCAGTGTGTGACTGAACACAGACTGTATGTATATAGCCTTACTAGGGATGCACCGAATCCGGGATTCGGCCAGGATTCGGCCTTTTTCAGCAGGATTCGGCCGAACCAAATCCTAATTTGCATATGCAAATTAGGGGCGGGAGGGAAATTGTGTGACTTTTTGACAAAACAAGGAAGTAAAAAATGTTTTCCCTTCCCACCCCTAATTTGCATATGCAAATTAGGGTTCGGATTCGGTTCGGTATTCGGCCGAATCCTTCGTGAAGGATTCGGGGGTTCGGCCGAATCCAAAATAGTGGGTTCGGTGCATCCCTAAGCCTTACATATTGGATTTCCCTCCCGGAGTGGGGGGGTTTAGAGTAGTGGTGGTGGCAGAACAGCAATTGTCAGGGATAGTGGTTTGTAGGTTCAAGTATACAGGGGCAGCCTGGCAGTGATACCACTTGTCCCAGCTCTGAATCAGGCTCTGAGACTTGTTAAAAAAACAACAGGATAAGTCCAGAATAGCATGGCAGCACTAGGGCAATTAAAAAGCTACAAGATTGAAACATGCCTGATTATTAATTGCTATAAAAATGATTTATTTCCAACTGAAATAGCTAGAGCTGAGGGCAGGCTATGTAAAGGGCAGCACATAATACAGGGAGGAGGAGATGAGGCAATTGCAGGCAGGTTGTGTGTAGGAGATCAGACAAGCCCAGCTGGGGACAAGGTGACATGCTGTGCTGCCTCCCGTGTGCCTGCTGCGTTCATTCTTCATCTCGTTGAACCTCTTCTCTCCACGCTCTCATTGACTTCTGTCATTAGCATTACCTCCCTTTTACTGATATATCTCTGCATGCCCAGATTTCATTTTTAGAAGCCAAAGGCAAATGGACTTTAGGTTAAATGCAATTGTGTGGAAGTAAAAAAAATATATATATATAATTATGCAAATATGTGTAAAAATGCTTACATAATGGTAGATACTTCCTTCTTTCAGCTGTTTAACTACAATTCCCAGAATCCCACCAACAATCAATGGCATTCTTCTCTTCTATATAAAGGTTTATAAATGCAATAAAGAAAATCTTTATAAAAACAAATGCATCCCCTGACAACCTAAATTAACGAGGGTGTATCAGGTACTGTCTTTTTAGGGCTGTGACCCAGTTTTTCTCCGCACTCTTTATTGTCATTTCACTTGATCTCCACAGCTTCTAGCAAGCAGAGACAGCAGCAGCAGAGTATTGCTCTGTTAAGGCAAATAGTAGGATCGCATTGAATCATCGTGGGCATATAGATATAAAGTAAAAGAATAAAGTAAAAATAAACCTATGCAAATGTGATATGTAGTCCAAGAATATTCTGAAGCCTAAATAAGGTCAGCCATGTTGAGGAAATATAATTGTGTATAGTTCTTCCTAACCATAAACTGACAATTTTACTGTATCTTTCACTTACCCCTCCAAATTCCCAGGGTTTCTGTACATATAATGGGAACATATGGCTCTTCTTATGAAGATTTATGTTAATCTCTCTATATTCGACCCCATTGAAAGTTCTGGATGGGCTTTGCATCTAATGACATGCTCAGTCCTTCATTAAATTCCCCATGCATCTTTCCATTTTTTAGGGGGGGGTATAGAGAGAGGCTCATCCCATTTTATATAGTGTCACCAGTTTATGGTGGCATAAAATATGTTTCACCTTGTTTACTAAATGATATACATAATTTCCCAAACTGCATGTGCAGATTAAGGGTGGTGATACACAGTAAAATTCCCGGGGAGATTAGTCACCCAGCGACAACTCTCCTCTTCTTCGGGTGACTTATGTCGAAAAGATGGATGTTGCTCAGACTCTGGGTCCTCAAAGCAGAGGCTTGGAAGCAAGTTTTAAAGTGGACCTGTCACCCAGACACAAAAATCTTTATATTAAAAGTATTTTTCAAATTAAACATGGAATTCAATTTCTATTTTTATTAAAGCATTCATAGCTGTTGTAAGGTCATTTAAAAATCCCAACTCTCAATCAAATATTGTCTGCCCCTCCTCTATGCCTCAGGCATAGAGACGGGGCAGACAATTACTTGCACTTTCCATTCAGCACTTCCTAGATGTCACTGTTGCTCTCCCCATATTCCCCCAGTTCTCATAAACATGTAATTGTGTAGCCAGGGCATGGGGATGGACATCGGGTCCCCCATGTCTGGTGCACAAACAAGATTCTGAGATGATGCAAGGCTTGTCTTAATGACAGTGTCCACAAAATGGCTCCTGCCTGCTTGCTATAAATAGGAGTTCCCAGACTGACGGAAACAAGATTCAAATAATTTATATAGTGTAATTAAAGTTCATTTTGCTTAAATAATGTGATAAAATTGGATTTTCAATGTTTTTTGGGTGACAGGTCGCCTTGCATAAAAACCAAGTATAGTGCCCAGGGCCTTATTTATATATAGAGAGAGGGAGAGAGGCCACCGAGGGTCTGTGCCTAGGGCGGCACGGTTTTGGGGGTGCCTGTTTCTTCTGATTTTGTTTTTTAAACCCTTCCCACCCTCCGCCATGGATTTCCATATGAAATCTGGTGACGGAGCTGTGGGGTAGGGGGTCAGAGGAAGACTGCAGAAGGGACGTCACATGCACATCGCGTTGACGTCACTTTCGCTGAACTCATCGCGGGGCGTCTTTGGACCTCAATACAGCCCTGATAGTGCCAAGAAGAGTCTCCTGTAGGCTGCCAATCCACATAGGGGCTACCAAATCACAGCCCTTATTTGGTATCAAGAGTGACTTTTTCATGCTTGTTTTCTATGTTTGAATATGGCTCACAGGTAAAAAAGGTTGGGGACCCTTCTCCCTCTCCTCCCCAGAGTGCATCTGGCTCCCCACCTAGGGCTGTCTGTCTGTCTGTCTGTTTGCCCATCTCCTCTGCCCCTTTCTCTGCGCCCTCTCTCTTCTTGGTACCCGCCTGTCTCTCAGTGGGAGGCTGATGGAAAGAGAGGGGGAGGGCGAGAGGGAGGAGACAAAGGAGAGGAGAGACAGATACCAGAGAGGGAGGGCGAGCTATGGATGAGACAGCTTGAGACAACCTGTCTGCCTTGCTGTTGTACGGAGGCCTGAGGTACAGCCCGAGACTGAGTGCCGGGCAATGAGCGTGTGGTGAGGGCAGAGAAGGGCAAAGGGGAGAGGCTATCATTGAAGCCAAAGCTTCACGTGCCATGAGACAGACCGGCTAGATATTGGGCTAAAGAGACCGCCAAGGCAAGAAAGAGACACCGACGGATGCAGGGAGTCAGTGACAAGCCAACGTGAAGGCGTAACTTTCAGAGGCCATAGTGTTGGAGAGAGAGAGAGACAGAGCATCCTCCATCCCCACCCAAGAGCAAGCAGGTATATATATATATATTGTATATTCATAACCCTGATACCTTCTGCCCTCATGACTCCTGTCCCTCAGGGTCACACGCAGCAGCCTAATAATCGCATGTCTCGGAAGTGTCAGCCAATCGTGAGAGGATGTGCTACCCGGCGCTCACCTGCCATGTCTGTGTGTGTATGTTCCGCTCATGATGTACATACATGTTCCTACCCGCTTCTCTTCTCCCTCAGCCACTCTAAAAGCGGCTTGTGCTTATTGTAACGGATACAGTGAGCCCTATTTCTGAGGTAAACATTGTCCGCTTGGCCACACCATAGATATTCTGCTGCATCTTACTGTCGCTTTATACCTGCCTGTGGGACAATACTCACAAACACTTGCCATAAGTCATTATGAAGACTTGCATGCTGAGGCTACATGGATAAATACACATTCACCCACATTTAGGGGCAGATTTATCAAGGGTCAAAGTGAATTTGAGGGAATTTTCAAAGTAAAAACATTCGTAGTAATTTTTTGGATATTTCGACCATCGAATAGGATACTACGGGGCACATTTAGTTAGGGTCGAATATCGAGGGTTAATTAACCCTCGATATTCGACTGTCGAAGTTAAATCCTTTGACTTTGAATATCGAAGTCAAAGGATTTACCGCAATTCGCTCGATCGAACGATGGAGGGAAAAATCGTTCGATCAAACCATTAAATCCTTCGAATCGAATGATTCGAAGGATTTTAATCCATCGATCGAACGATCCTTCAACCATAAATTTGTTAGAAAAATTTGTTCCCCATAGGCTAACATTGAGGTTCGGTAGGTTTTACTTGGCGAAGTAGGGGGTCGAAGTTTTTTTTTTAAAGAGACAGTACTTCGACTATCGAATGGTCGAGTAGTCGAACGATTTATAGTTCGATTCGTTCGATTCAAAGTCGTAGTCGAAGGTTGTAGTAGCCAATTCGATGGTCGAAGTAGCCAAAAAAATCATTCAAAATTCGAAGTTTTTTTTATTCTATTCCTTCACTCGAGCTAAGTAAATGTGCCCCTACGACTTTGATTCAAAGTAAAATCGATCGAATATTCGACCATTCAATAGTTGAAGTACTGTCTCTTTAAAAAAAAACTTCGACTTCAATACTTTCTCCAAATTAAACCTGCCGAAGTGCTATGTTAGCCTATGGGGACCTTCTAGAGCATTTTTCTACGTTTTTGGAAGTGGAAGTAAAATCATTCGATCGATCACTGAAATTTCGACCGCAGGATACCCAAATTCAATGAAAAAAACTCCGACTTCGATAGTCGAAGTATTCCAATTTGATGGTTGAATTTCCAAGTATTTTTAACTTCAAAATTCGACCCTTGATAAATCTGCCCCTTACTGTACATACATTATCTTCTTTCTGTCTGGACAAGCTGTGCATTTGCATGACCTGCGTGAGCTAATAAGGTACCACACCCAAATAGTCTCCAGTAGGTGAATACACTAATAAATATACACGCCTACACCACATGCAATGCAAAATGTTCTTTATTCCCAATCGGAAACATGGATATACATACACAGCTGTAAATTATGTGTACACTACTGTCATGGGGAATTTTTTTTCTTTTCCAAAAAGCATCAGTTAAAGCGGACCTGTCACCTACACATAAAAAGTTGTATAATGAAAGACCTTTGTAAATGAAACATGGAACCCAAATTCTTTTCTTCATTACAGTATCCATACTTGTTATAAAGGTGTTTAAATATCAGAGCTGTCAATCAAATATTACCCACCCCGCCTATGGGGTGGGGCAGGCAATTACTTTCACTTTCCATTCAGCAATTTCTAGATGTCACTGCCCTCCTCACATTTTCCCCTACCTCCTCACACTCTATAATTGTGTAGGGCACTGCGCTAGGCATTAGGTCCCCCATTCTGGTTAATACACAAGATTTTGGGGTGGTACAAAATTTGTCTTAACAACAGTGTCAACAAAATGGCTGCTGCCTGCTTGTTGTGATTTTGTAATTCCAAGACTGAAGGTAACAAAATTTAAACAATAAATACAGCGTAAGTAAAGTTTATTTTGCTCAATTAACTTGATGGAAGGGAATTTGGAATTATTTCATAGTGTGACAGGTCCCCTTTAATAGTGCTGCTCCAGCAGACTTCTGCACTGAAATCTGTTTCTCAAAAGAGCAAACAGATTTTTTTATATTTAATTTTGAAATCTGACATGGGGCTAGACATATTGTCAGTTTCCCAGCTGCCCCCAGTCAATGTCGGACTGGACCACTGGGATACCAGGAAAACTCCCGATGGGCTCTCTTGATTTAAACCATTTGGTCTATTCCATTGTCATTCCCTATTTCTTTAAGACTGGTAATAATGGAAGAATAGAGTATAGTATGTAGAGATAAAAGAGTAGGAGAATAAAGAGGTTGAGTGAAAAGAGGAATGAACATAGTTTGGAAAGTGGGCCCACGCTCTAAGTTTTTCTGGTGGGCCCCTGGCATCACAGTCAGACACTGACCCCAGTTATGTGACTTGTGCTCTGATAAACTTCAGTCACTCGGTACTCCTGTTCTGCAAGTTGGAATGATGTCACCCCCTCCCTTTCCCCCGTAGCAGCCTAAGGGCAGAGACACACGCTCAGATTTGGGGAGATTTAGTAGCCCACCGATAAATCTCCTCTTCTTTAGGGTGACTAATCTCCCCGAACTGCCTGTCATCGACTAGAATGTAAATCGCTGGCGGATGGAACTCGGAGTGCTTCGTTTTCCGAAGTTTCCTTGTGGGCGACTTTGGAAAATGAAGCGCACCGATTGCCATCCCGTCTGCGATTTACATTCTAGCTGGTGGGAGACAGTTTTGGAAGATTAATTGCCCCGAAGAAGAGGAGATTTGTTGCTGGGTGACTAATCTCCCCAAATCTGAGCGTGTGTCTCTGCCCTAACAACTGAACAATGGGAAGGTAACCAGATAGCAGCTCCCTAACACAAGATAACAACTGTCTGGTAGATCAGCACTCAATAGAAAAATCCAGGTCCCACTGAGACACATTCAGTTACATTGAGTAGGAGAAACAGCAGCCTGCCAGAAAGCAGTTCCATCCTAAAGTGCTGGCTTTTTCCAGCTGCCTACATACCAATATAAAAACTATAAAAAAATACACTCGCTGGTTCTGGAATTACATTTTATATTGTAGAGTGAATTATTTGCAGTGTACACAGTGTAATTTGGAAATAAAATCTACATCATAAAAATCATGACAGAATCCCTTTAAAGGGGTTGTTCACCTTCCAAACACATTTTCCAGTTCAGTGGTTTTCAGAATGTTCACCATAAACAAAATACTTTTTTTCATTTGCTTTCCATCTTTCATTTTTTACAGTTTTCCCAAAATGTAAGTTTAAAGGATAAGCAAACCTTTAAAACAAGTGAATCTAAAATTGATGAGAGGTCTATTCTAAGCACTTTTGTAATTTACATTCATTATTTATTTTCGTTTTATTCCAGGATATTAATTAATTAAAGCTGTTAATATGAATGAATTTTGTTACAACAGCGCCACCTGCTGGCCATTTTCCCACCAGTCTGACCACCAAGTAGTCAAGGAAGTTGTCAGGAGGAAGAAATAGGCTGCTCTGATGTTCTTCTGCTTTGAGAAAGGTTTCTAATTTTTTTTCCTAAGTAGAAGAACATCAGAACAGCCTTTCTTTCTCCTGACAACTTCCTTGATGACTTGGTGGTCAGACTGGTGGGAAAATGACCAGCAGATGGCGCTGTTGTAACAAAATTCATTCATGTTAACAACACATGTATCCCTTAATCCCTTCGAATAGAAAGAAAATAAATAATGAATGTAAATGACAAAGGTGCTTAGAATAGCACTCTCATCAATTTTACACTCACTTATTTGAAAGGTAGACTTATCCTTTAATGTTTATGTCTCTAGTGTTTCAGTCTGGCAGCTCAGTGATCCAGGAGCATATTCTGAACTGTTACAATTTGCTACATTTAGTTGATATAATTAGTTGATACATTTCTCAGCATTATCATTGGAATATTAGCAACTATTGTATCAATTCTAACAGCTGCCTTCAATGGAATTCAGGGATTCTGCTCAGCAGGGACAAAAATAACAAATGTAGCAACTAAATGTATCAATTTAAACCAGTTAAAGAGTCTGCGATCCCCCCTCCCAAAAGGTGAAAAATTAAACTTTACACTTCAATATTAGAAAAAACTGTCAAAAATAGAATGTAATTGGAAAAGGTCTTTACTTCTGGTGATCTATCTGAAACCAACTGAACTGAAAAAAGTGAACAATGTGGGCTCCATGTGGGGAGTGTTTCATATTTTAAAATGATTTAATAAAATTATACTTTTTATCTTAATATACATGGAGAAGTACAATCAGGTGCAATGAATACCATGTTTCAGAATGGGGACATAGGAAATGTTTGTCTCTGTGAAACACAAATTACTAGTAGAGTGATCATAGAGTGAAATTTCAAACACATATTTGCTTTTATCTTGTGTTTTTTGCCATAATATTTTACTAATTAGCTACTGTGTTTAAATAGCAAATAATTTGATAACATTAGAGTTAGCATGTTGAAGACCAGTATAGGATTGTGCAACAAAATGCCCAGTAAGAGAATGGTATATGGAAAAAGGGAACCTACTGTATTTTATTTTGGCTCTGTCTAAGCTTATATTGCCATATGTGTTTTGCACAATGTTCAAGTATTACAGCATACTGAACTGAAAACTTGGTTATTTGAATAGCTGGTTCATGCCTCTGGCAATACTTCATATAAACAAGCTGCTCCCCAAAAAATAATATTGTGTGCAAAAACAAAAGTTTTAGCTTTACCAGCCATGGTATCAATATGGTAAAGGAGAATTCATATTCAAAGTATCTAATAAAGTACACGTGGTTAATTCAGGATGGTGGGTGGTCCAGGAGAAATGTGGCAAAACTGTTTCCAAGGTTAAAAAGACTTTTAGCTCCAGACATGGTGCTCTGAGCCCTGTATGGTGTACTATTAATACATGTATGGGATCTGTATTAATAGTACATCCTTTCTTCCATGGCTAACCATTTAAAGTAGGTTTACTAAAAGGACCAGTAACGTCAAAAAATTCAATTGTTTTAGGGTCTGGCCACATGGGCACATTTGCGGAGATTAGTCACCAGATGACAAATCTCCTCTTCTTTGCGGTGACTAATCTCCCCGATCTGCCTTCCCCTGCCTTCCGCCAGCTAAAATGAAAATCGCCTGGGGGCAGGCACTCTGATCGCTTCGTTTTCCGAAGTCGCCCGTAGTTGCCTCACAAGGAAACTTCGGGCAATTATCATTTTAGCCGTCAGAAGGCAGGGGAAGGCAGATCGGGGAGATTAGTCGCCGTGAAGAAGAGATTTGTTGCCTGGTGACTAATCTCCCCGAATCTGCCTGTGTGGCCAGAACCTTACAAATATAATGCAATGTTGCCCTGAACTAGTAAAACTTCTGTGTTTGATTCAGAAACACTACTATTGTTTATATAAATAAGCTGCTGTGTAGCAATGAAGGCAGCTATTCAAAGGAGAAAGGCTCATTTTACACAGCAGATAAGCTCTGTAGAACATAATGTTATCTGTTATCCACTATTTAACCTCTGCCATATAGACTTTTTTCAATTTCCGCCATTGCTACTCAGCAGTTGTATGTATAAAAAATAGTAGTGTTTCTGAAGCAAACAGATAAGTTTTACCAGTGCAGGGCAACACTATATGATATATTCATTACTTTAAAACACTTACATTTTTTGGTGTTACTGTTCCTTTAATTGCACAAACACAATCCAAATGCAAAGTTGTGCTGATTGTCTTTTTCTGATTTTGATATTATATGTTCGACATTAATGCATTGTATATTAATTGCTGCAAAGAAGCACCTGACAAAAATCAATTCTGTGTATTACCTTGTTCCATTATATACAGTAGTTACTTGTTTCCTAGGTACTACTTTGTTTTAGTTAGTGATGCTCTGAATCTATCATTTTTGAATTCAAACTAATACTGAATACGACACAAAACATTTGACTGAACTGAATCGTAACCATTATATTTATATTTAAATCTGAGAACAAAAAAATCTTTAATTGTGAACAAAACTGTGTTGCATTTAGTTGTACAGAGCTGTAAAATAACATGACATGTTCCACTGAACACTTTGAGGGTGTATTATTAATGGGATACTGTCATGGGAAAACATGTTTTTTTCCAAAATATATCAGTTAATAGTGCTGGTCCAGCAGACTTCTATACTGAAATCTATTTTTCAAAAGTTTTTTTTTTTATTTAATTTTGAAATCTGACATGGGGCTAAATATATTGTCATTTCCCCATGTGCCCCCAGTCATGTGACTTGTGCTCTGATAAACTTCAGTCACTCTTTACTGCTGTACTGCAAGTTGGAATGATATCACCCCTTCCTTTTCCTCCCCCCCAGTAGTCCATCAGCAGAACGATGGGAAGGTAACCAGATAACAGCTCCTTGGTAGATTTAAGAACAGCACTCAATAGTAAAAATCCATGTCCCACTAAGACACCTTCGTTTACATTGAGTAGCAGAAACAATAGCCTGGCCTTCCATCCTGAAGCACATGACCAGGAAAATGATCTGAGATGGCTGCCTACACACCAATATTACAACTCAAAAAATACACTTGTTGGGTTAGGAATTCAATTTTACCTGGTAGAGAGAATTATTTGCAGTGTAAACAGTATCATTTAGAAATGAAAATTATACCATAAAAATTATGACAGAATCCCTTTAACTTTTAGCACTGAGCTTTGCTGCAATTCACAGCAAAAACAAATGGCAATGTTTTGCAGAGATCATAGTTTTTACCTTCAATTGTGTTTTTTTCAAGTATAAATACTTTAAGTTTCAGGGGCAAAGAAACCCCCTACAATCACAGCAAAATCCACAATTGAGAATATGCTTATTTGTCAAAAGTTAATAAATCAGCCCTGCAGGATTTAGTCAACTCCAAATCCAGCAAAACTTACTAGTATTGGGCTGAATTCCAAACCAAATCCTGCTTAAAAATAATTGAAAAATACTACTGTACAGGTCTCTCTCCTTAGTGCCTCATAGTTAAACTTTTGATGTAGGACTAAGTTCATTTTGATAATATATTTATTATAAATAATATATATTATATGAAAATATTATAGGATAGTGGCACTACCGTAGTTCACAATAACTGTGTATATAAAGAATTCTATAGATAAAAATCCTATACATAAAATATATAATATATTTGTGTTAACAAGTGCATTTTGTTTGGGCAGAAAGAGCCATATTTGAATAGGTTGTGTCGAATATATATATATATAATGCTTATAAGGAGAGTACTGGCCGGGTATGCCGCTCCGAATTACAAGCTCTGACAGGTACTAACACTCCACCTGAATTTACATGGCACAGAAAAGTTTTCTTCAGTTAAAAGGTCACTTTCACTTAACTAAAAAAGTAGGCTAGAAATGTTGTACATTATGTTTTGGGCTTCTGTACCAGCCCAAGTCAACCACAACCCTTTAGAAGTAAAGATCTGTGTCTCTAAATATGCCCCAGTAGCTTCCCAACTTTTTTGCTACTGATTCACTGCACATGCTCTGTGCTGCTGTCACTTACTGAGCGTAGGGACCCACTCACAATATATAGTACACATAGAATAGAAATGTCACAATATAAGGCTAATTAGTAATTAATGCAGATGCAGAATGCAAATAAATAATACATGGCAGCACAGAAACCAGTGCAACTAGCAGCAGAATTTAATTATCTCAGCCCTGTAGTATCATCTTATATTACAGACCAACCTTATTTTCTGCTTGATAATTAGCGACGGCCCCTAAGCTTAGCTTCCCAACAGCTGCTCAGAGCACACTGAGCATGTGAGTGTCACAGACACTTTCCAAGATGGTGACCCCCTGTGACAAGATTGAAGTCCTGGATCATTGCTGCTATTGAGAAGCTGAAACTTTACACTGGTGCCATAAGTTTAGTATATAAAATATGCGATTTATTTTGCCATATTCATTTTTAGGGTTTAGTTCTCCTTTAAAAACTTCTACTTCACAGAGACTTTTTCCTCAGAAGCTAGTAGTCAGGGGTGAAATAATGCACAGGCTACCCAAGGCTATAGCCTGGGAACCCAGTATGATCAGGGGCCTATCTAACTTTATATTATTATTTCTATTTTCTTTTGATATTTCTTTTTATTTTAACTGCTGGTTCCAGTCGGGCACACCTGCTGGAGGAAGAAGACAGACAAGGCACGCTTGTGCACACGGACACGTGCAGATCTAGTGATATTACCGGTGCACATGAAACCTGATTCAGTGTAGAGCGTTCGGGTGCACACATACCTGGATCCAGTGTTTCTAATCCTCCTGTTTCATTCTGTAACCCTTGTTTGTTTATTGTACATCCCTCATTTGATAGGATATTGAAAAGTGCTGGGTAACTTGTTGATGTTGTATAAGTCATGATGATGAAGGTAATAATTCATCATCGTCATCATCATTTATTTATATAGCGCCGAAAAGATACGCAGTGCTTTACCTTAGTTATAACAACAGGGACTACATGGAGGATAACAAACAAGGGTTACAGAGTACAATTAGGATTAGAGGGCCCTACAAATTAGAGTTTACAAAGAAAAGTTTAGGGTACAATTAGGATTTTAGAAACAATTTGTGATTTTTGATACAGCAATGATTGATTAATTAAGGTACATTGAATAAGCTTTTTTAAACAGGTGGGACTTTAAGGAGTGCTTGAAAGTTTGGAAAGATGGAGAAAGTCTGACAGCTCTAGGCAGAGAGTTCCAGTAAAAAGCAGAAGCCCGAGAGAAGTTTTGTTGACGAGAATGTGCAGAAGTGATGAGATAATAATTAACCCCAATGCTAAAGGGAAAATAGTAGAAGTTCCAAACAATTGTTACATGAATGTTTTTAAACAAGCTCATAGATCCCCTTATGATTTAATGAATCCCGGACGATGTAGCCCCATTTCCGTTATCGAATTACATCAGTCCATCTGTTGTGATTTTAAACTGATATTAACATATTTATATTTCATACATGCATTATGAAATTATAGCATTATGTGGCTTTTTAATTAATTAACATATGTATTCATTTAATTTGATTTTATTGGTGGTGGTTATATGTCGTTTGTCTGCAGGGAGTGATCTGGCTTCTGATGAAGTGACTAATAGGTCATGAAACGCATTAAGCCTGTCTCACCCTGCCTGCCCTGTATGTGGTGTTTTTAAATGGATCAATAAAGTTATTTACCAAGTTTGGCTGCATCTCCACACCCTATCTCAGGGCTACGATCCTATGGTGCAATTCGTGATTTTATGAGTGTGTATTCCCGTGGCCAGAGTGGATGTGAGGGATCGGCTGTAAGTTATGCTTCTTCTGCTCATTTCTTTTTGGATGCGTGTGTTTGGTGTGTACCTTGGATGTATAGATCCCTTATAGCTATGTATCATTACTGGCTATTATAGCAGTATCCCAGGGGGCAGGTTGTGACAAAACTGTACTAAAGTTATGTCCACAGTCGGACCGGTCTGTCGGGATACCGGGAGAGAAGCTGGTGGGCCCTGGTCCTGGTGAGCCAAAAACAGTGCCAGGCACTATGGAGCAGAGGGGGACCGAATCCAAATTCTAATTTGCATATGTGAATTAGGTGTGGGAAGGGAAAGCACGTGACTTTTAGTTTTAAAACAAGTAAGTAAAACATTCTTTTTCCACTTTTTCTTTTTCTGCCTCTAATATGCATATGCAAATTAGGATTCGGATTTGGTTCGGTATTCAAATGAATCTTTCACGGATTTGGAGATTCGGCCAAATCCCAAATAGTGGATTCGGTGCATCCCGAAAAAATAAATAAATAAATAAAAAAAAATAAAAAAAAAAAATATATATATATATATATATATATTGACATATACATAATAATTTTTTGTAGTTTTTCAGCAGGCTAAGCTTTGTTGTAACTGTAGATCCTAAAGGGAAATTATTGCTAAAATGAAATTTTTATATAAGCTTCATCATACTGAAAATGTGGTAGTGTACTAGTGTTGATTAATAATCTACACAAATCAGGAATCTCCATAAAACTATACATATTAGGTATGCAAACACCAAGTCAGTATTTTCATGGATACAATATCTAGTATGAAAAATAAGTAATTTTTTTAAGGGGCAGATCTATCAACATTATAATTTTTTTTACTGCAATTCACTGCATTTTTAAAGCAAAAAAAAAAAATCACCACCTAAAAGCTGGAGAGTTCATGTAGAAGTCAAATGTAGTTGTAATAGCAAAATGCAAGCTATTTTTCCATTTTTGTTTTGGAGAATCATTTGAAATTTGGCGGACTCATTTAAAATGGTGGATAAAATGTGATTTTGCTTCATTCTAGATTTTTCACACTTTCATGCAATTAAGTTTTTAAGATTATATCTTTTGTATATAAATGCACATTTCAGTATGATGAGTTTCTGAGTTTTTTCTAATAACAAAAAAATTGGACTCTCAGGTGTCCCAAATCTTGATGTAGAAGTTGCAATTGCAGGGCGGTTTTGGAAACTTTATGGGCATTTCCTAAAGGGAACTTTTTTAGTTCAATAGCCCAATAGCCCAATAGCACTGTTTTTCCATCAATATGGATTTAAGAAGCTTAGATAGGATCAAGCCAATGTGCTGTTCTATTATTGAAGAAAAAAAGGAAGATAAAAATAAAAGAGAATTATTTGCTCAAATGGATACTGTCATGGGAAAATAATTTTTTTTCTAAATGAATCAGTTAATAGTGCTGATCCAGCAGAATTCTGCACTGAAATCCATTTCTCAAAAGAGCAAACAGATTTTTTCATATTCAATTTTGAAATCTGACATGGGGCTAGACATACTGTCAATTTCCCAGCTGCCCCAAGTCATGTGACTTGTGCTCTGATAAACTTCAATCACTCTTTACTACTGTACTGCAAGTTGGAGTGATATCACCCCTCCCTTCCCCCCCAGCAGCCAAACAAAAGAACAATGGGAAGGTAACCAGATAACAGCTCCCTAACACAAGATAACAGCTGCCTGGCAGACCTAAGAACAACACTCAATAGTAAAAACCCATGTCCCACTGAGACTCCTTCAGTTACATTGAGAAGGAAAAACAGCAGCCTGCCAGAAAGCATTTCTCTCCTAAAGTGCAGGCACAAGTCACATGACCAGGGGCAGCTGGGAAATTGACAAAATGTCTAGCCCCATGTCAGATTTTAAAATTGAATATAAAAAAATCTGTTTGCTCTTTTGAGAAATGGATTTCAGTGCAGACGTCTGCTGGAGTACCGCTATTAACTGATGCGTTTTGAAAAAAACATGTTTTCCTATGACAGTATAGCTTTAAGGAAATAAAAAAATATAATTACTCTCTTAAAATGGATTCTATGGAGATGGCTTTCCTGCAATTCTGAGACTTTTGGATAACGATTGATCACACACCCAGCGGCTTGACTTGGGAGCGTCAGGCCACTGCCAAAAGATCTACTGAGATCTCCTAACCTCCTCGTGCTGCACTTGTGTGCATTTCTATTTTGTACTTCTAACTGTTTAAAGTGTGGTTATTACAGCTGTTGTCATAAAAAACACCTTTACTCATATGCATGGTGGTATAACACAGAGTAAACTTTTAATTTGTGCAAAACAAGGTATACTTAATATATTGCATATGCCTCCTCCTGTATGTTGAATTATTTTGGTTAATCTTAATTTGATCCTGACAACTATATTTTATTGCTATACCCAAGTTTGCATTGTGTTAATTTTTTTCATAACTGCGCCTTTTGTTTGTTAAAGGAGTTGTTCAACTTTAAATTACCTTTTAGTATGATGTAGAGAGCATTATTCTAAGACAATTTGCAATTGGTTTTATTTTTTTTATTCAGCAGCTCTGCAATTTCAGCAATCTGGTTGCTAGGGTCCAAAATACTCTAGCAACCATGCATTGATTTGAATAGGGATATGGGATATGAATAGGAGTAGAAAGAGGAGCAATAAAAAGTAGCAATAAGAATACATTTGTAGCCTACAGAGCACTTGTTTTTTAAGTGGAGTCAGTGACCCCTATTTTAAAGCTGGAAAGAGTCCAGAGAAAAAGACAAATAACTCAAAAACTTTAAAATATAAATAATAAAGAGCATTTGCAAAGTTGCTAGGAATTTGACATTCTATAACATACTAAAAGTGACCTTAAAGGTGAACCACCCCTTTTAAAGAAATGCATTTAGCAATCTATTATTCAATAGTTTTGTATTCTTAGTCTTGAATGACCTTTTTGTCTTTGTATGGCCATGCTAACTCTACCTTATGGTGACACTGCTCACAAGTAGGCACATATGGCTGCCATAGGCAGCCATTTTGGATCCTGCATGTCTGCTGAAAAGGGATTAGGTTATTATCAGGCATGTGCAGGCTTTAGGCTATAAGTTATGCAAATGAATTAGTTGAAATCTGAAAGGAAGTTATTTAAATGTACGGAACTTACGGTATCTTGAGTGAAAGGCATAAGTACAGTTCCATTCTACCTACTAGAGAAATCAGATAACTAGACACTTTTATTCTGAAATACCAATTCAAATTGATATAATTTATAATTGCACTTTTATTGTCCTTTTAATTCCAAAACCGTACCTTCATTTTTGTGAAAATACTGTTTTGTCATAAAAGCAGGAAAAACAATCTACTTGGTAATTCCTCCTCCACACCAGCTTCTCTACCACAAGCCCCTCAAAAGGCCAGATTTCTAATTAAGACACATAATAATAATAATCTAATAAGAACTGAAGAATCTGGTGCATAAATATATACTTATATTTATTACACTGTCAAAATATCATACCTAGTGACTGGTCAGCCTACTATAAATATATTGATTAATAAATTACAAATACTTCCCTCAATGAATAATTCATTTTGTTCTAAGTTAGACTGTAAAAGAAACAATGAATAAACCAGTTCATCCATGGACTGTGAGTGAAGTTAAAATGATTAAAAAATTCTAAGATGTTTATAGTGCTGATCAATCAACTAGCTATTTGGCATGACATTTAAATTGTTTATCTGTATTAAAGGAGGTTGTTCACTTTTAAGATAACTTTTAGTATGATGTAGAGAGTGATATTCTGAGACAATTTGCAATTAGTTTTAATTTTTTTTATTATTAGTGGTTTTTGAGTTATTTAACTTTTTATTCAGCAGCTCTTCAATTTGCATCTTAAGCAATCTGGTAACTAACCAAATTATCCTAGCAACCATGCATTGATTTGAATAAAAGACTGGAATATGAAAAGGAGAGGCCTGAATAGAAAGATGAGTAATAAAAAGTAACAATAACAATATATTTGTAGCCTTACATAGCATTTGTTTTTTAGATGGGAGTCACAGTGAAAGCTGCACAGAGTCACAAGAAGAAGGCAAATAACTATAAAAGGGATGCTTTCAGCTGCTATAGATTGGTGCTTTATACTTGAAAAGTATAAAGATAAGAAAACTTTACCATGATTGTATGCGGCCAATCACAGATCCATGCATGTGTCTAACTAAAGAATTATATATATATGAAGAATTAAAATATACCATGATTCCTAATTTTGATATATTTTTGATACTAGGTAATGTGACCTCCCTTCATCCTTTGGATAGAGCATCATGGGACATAAAGCACTATAGGAAGTGAACAGGCTTTGAAGTGTGGAAAATACAAGACAAAAGTCAAAAAAGTGAGTTTATTTATAAATAGAGTGTCTATTCTAATTTGTGCAGCTGTTTATGCGACCTTCTGGTAGTCAAAACTATCACTTGACAGATCTTGGGTATAACCTGTTCTGTAGGCCTCTTTCTTTGGTTTGTTCTGATGTTTCTCCATTCACTTGTTCTTCTTATGTGTTGTGAGTCTCTATTATCTTCAAAAGGTTTCATGTTCATTACATTTTTTTCTTGTGTTTGCATTTCCAGATGTGCTGCAGTATCACTCTTCTCTTTGCTTTATGGCTTACTCCAGTGTTTGGATCTAGTGAAAGTAACACAACAGGTATGCGGAGAAAAGGAACAATGAGACATGCAGTTACCTTGCTGGAGAATTTAACACAGCATCTTCAAGTATGGAGGTTAATGCAGCACACAATACTGTAACTTCAGTCAATTAATACAACACCATGATTGGCTCTTTGCAGACCAAGTAAAAGGATACAAAGATTACATTTAAGAGTGTCGCTGAGTGAGAAGAACATAATAACTTGGATGAGAAAGTAGGGAGAATGAGAGGAAAAAAGTGAGGAGAATTAGGGGGCACATACAGACGGAAGTATAAAAGAAGACTTGTTAGCAAGTGAAAAGTAGAGTACAGGGAAAGGAAGGGAACAAAGTGGGAATAACAGGAGACTGGAGAAGGTAGAGATTACAGGGAATTTGGGGCATTGCATGAGAGGAGGCAAGTATTGAATATTGAAATCTGAGAATTAGAATATAGAAGTAATGAAACAATAGAAAATAGAAATTGAAAAATAAGAGGAGTCATGAAAATATACATACTACCACTTTATACCTCCATCTAAGATAGAGAGGGAATGCATGAAGTCATCTGGAGAGCTAGAAATGTTTAGGGTACCATCTTATTTCTGCGTTTTTTTTTAACATAAATTACAGGCTGCCGTATCATACACCCACCACGTGATGGAGGGATACGTTACCGAGGTCTGACTCTCTCTCAGGTTAAAGCAGTTGAGGTCCTTCCCGTGGATTATGAAATTGAATTTGTTTGCCGCGGGGAGCGTGAGATTTCTGGTCCTAAAGTTAGAAAGTGTCAGCGGAATGGAACGTGGACAGATATGGACAAGCCCAGTCGATGCTGTAAGTATTTGCTTTAGTTAAGGTCATTTACATCAGTACAGTAAGTACAGTACAGTACTAAATAATGTATCATGTAAATTCCATATATTAAACTTGCACAATACCCTATTAAATAGGTTGTTCACATTCCACCAATTTTTCAGTTAATTTGGTTTCTGATGTCACAAATTGTTGATGAAAATCTGCACCTGGATTACTGAGCTGTCAGACTAAAACACCAGAGACACGAACATTAATCTTTAAATTTAGATTTTGGAAAAAAAACAGTAAAAAAATAGAAATAATGGAAAGCAACTGAAAAAAGCCTTTATTTCTGGTGAACAATGTGGAAACAAGTGAACTGAAAAAAAATGTTTAAAAGGTGAACAACCCCTTTAAAGGAGAAGGAAAGCTACGGAGGCATTTTATTGCCAATAGATTAGCTGCAATAGTGCAAGCTAGAATGCTATATTTATTCTGTGGAATGTTTTACCATACCTGAGTAAAAAGCTCTAGAAACTCTCTGTTTGTTTAGAATAGGAGCTGCAGTATTACTGTGGTGTGACATCACTTCCTGCCTGAGTCTCTCCCTGCTCTGGGCTCAGATTACAGTAGAGAAGGGAGGGGTGGGGGGAGAGGAGCAAACTGAGCATTCTCTTGCCCAGGGCAATGAGGTTTAAGTTGAAGGCAGGAAGTCTAATACAGAAGCCCATGTGTACACAATAGAAGGAAAGAAATGCAGTATTTCTTTTGACAGGGGACTCAGATCAACATTACTTTGGGGGTTTACTGGTATATTTAGATGGGCCTTTCTGATAAGGCTTACTTAGTTTTAACCTTTCCTTCTCCTTTAATCACCATAATATTTGTGCAGTTCCCATGAAGCATTATAATGTCAAAGTGGCAATTTAATGGGAAAGTTCACCTTTAAATTTGTCATTACAGTGTCATAGCTAGACCAGTTATAAATAAGTTTCATTTGATTTCACTTTTTATTTTGCGTGTTTTTTTTATCTAATAACCTTTCAGTTTTTTTGCTTTTTACCAACTGTGGCAACAAAATAACAGAGTGTGAGATGTATATTTTGTTGCTATTTTTTTGCTTCCTATTTCTTCCTATTTCTGTCCATCCTTATTCAGCATTGGTTACTGGTTACAACTAAGCTCTAAAAATCTGTTAGAAGGCTAAATTCCACCCCTAAAGCCTCAGAACAAAAAATATAAAAACCTGAAATGGCCAGTATACGGTCTTTCTACACATTAGTTAAATGAATAGCTGAACCTTCATTTTGTACAGACAAATACAAGTGGTCCTCTGCACTCAACCCATTAGAAATATTCTAAGGACATTGATACAATTTGTGCCTTAAGCTATTAAAAATGTCCTCCCCTTTTTTTTTGACCATATATTGCAATACATTCAAGCTTTTCTACACTCACTTTCATCCGATTCATTAAGACAGTGATCCCCAACCAGTGACTTGTGAGCAACGTGTTGCTTACCAATTCCTTGGATGTTGCTCCCGTTGGCCTCGAAGCAATTGCTAATTTTTAAATTCCTGAATAAATTCGCGAAATGCCCGTGAAAATTTGCGGCAAAAATTCACCGGCGGCAAAATTTTTTTCTGAAAAAACGGACGCCACTGTCGTTTTGCTAATTTGTCCATCACTATTCCTGACTGGAGTTGCATTAAAACAAGGTGTACAACCAAATAGAGCCTACTATAGGCTGCCAGTCCATGTAGAGGCTGCCAAATAGCCAATCACAGCCCTTATTTGGTACCCCCAGGCAGGGCCAGAACTAGGGGTAGGCAGATTAGGCACGTGCCTAGGAACGCCCTACCCCATGTCTGGTCCACTCTCTCTGATGTTTGTTCTATTTGCCTGTGTATTTGGGGGCTTCCTTGCATGCACGCGCGTCGATTCGTCTATGCATGCCGCAATCAGCATTTCGTGTATGCACTCAAGGGGGGCGGGTGGCGCAGTTTGTGCATACGTGCGACCAACCAGCCCCGCATCTGGCAAGGAACTTTTTATCATACTTTTGTTGCTCCCCAACTCATTTTACATTTGAATGTGGCTCACTTGTATAAAAGGTTGGTGACCTCTGCATTAAAGGAAAACTATACCCCCAAAATTAATACAATAGGTGTGTGCAACAGAAGTGTGGAAGCAAAACTCTGTCTGTTAATTGGCTCATGTGACCTAACATGTATAGTTTGTTTGTGTGAACCATGAATCATAGGATCCCAGGGGGTGGCCTTTAGTTTTTTAAAATGGCAATTTTCTATTTATAATTACCCAATGGCACATACTACTAAAAAATATATTATCATGAAAATGGTTTATTTACTTGAAGAAGGGTTTTACATATGAGCTGTTGAGCATTGATGAGCATTGATTTTAATAAGAGACTGGATGGGAGAGGCCTGAATAGAAAGATGACAACTAGAAAGTAGCAATAGCAATACATTTGTAGCCTTACAGCGCATTAGTTTTTTTTAGATGGGATCAGTGACCCCCATTTGAAAGCTGGAGAGAATCAGAAGAAGAAAGCAAATAATTCAAAAAACATAGAAAATAAACAATGAAGACCAATTGAAAGGTTGCTTAGAATTGGCCCTTCTATGACATACTAAAAGTTAACTTAAAGGTGAACCACCCTCTTTAGGTAGCCACTTCAAGCATTTGCACCAACATCTCTAATACAAACCTCCATAATTTGCCCTTCAGTAGATTGCCCCCATGTGTTCTTTAAGAGAAGTAACGTTCTTTATGGTGAAATATGGTAAATACCCCTCCATCCCTGCATTTACTTTTATAGAAACTGCAGATGTCCTTGTTATTCTACCAAGCATTCAAACATTGCACTAATTTGGTTTGAATCCTCTTAATAAAAAAAGAAGGAATAGATAGTGGCAAAAATCTGATTACTACTTGGAGCCTGCTCCCCATGTTCCCCAATTTTTATTCATAATCCAAAGGTATTTTTCTTCTATTATACTTTTTCTCTCTCTTTTTTTTTTTTAGTACATACCTGTTCCCGTATGCACTTAAAGTTAGAGAATGGACGAGCCGATGTAAGAGGGATGGGCCGTGTACCATTGGAGGGAACAAGTGTTCAGTTTGCATGTGATCCAGGCTTCCTACTTGTGGGTTCCAGTCACAGTCTGTGCACCAAGACAGGAAAATGGGACCATCCAAAACCAATATGTCAAGGTGAGAACTAGATATATACAAAATATATATATTTGATGGCCCAGAGCAAAGTGATTATATGTATGTTTTTGTATTGGGGAGAAATAATGGCTACAGTATTTTAACTGGGGGAATGGGACTAAGTTACCAGTCAGAAGAGAAGCACTGTCTAGAACAAGAGGGTGGGCCACCACACTAGAACAGGAAGCTATGATATAATATATGATATAAGGTATGAGTTTAAAAAACTTATTTTTGAATTACTGACTGGCTGTCATAGGTTTTTGCACTAACGCACGGGGAGGTAAAAATGACAAGAAAAGTCAATAGGTGACAGAGAATGGGAGAGGGACAAAACAAGAGAAAGCCAAAAACATGAATTGATGTAAACCTATACAGAGTGGTCCTAGGACTATTGCAATTCACATGCAGTTTTGGGCTCCGGTCCTTAAAAGGATACTGTCATGGCAAAAAACTTTTTTTTCAAAATGAATCCGTTAATAGTGCTGCTCCAGCAGAATTCTGCACTGAAATCCATTTCTCAAAAGAGCAAACAGATTTTTTTATTTTCAATTTTGAAATCTGACATGGGGCTAGACATGCAAAAGGCATGCGCAGTGAATGATTGTTTACAATGATTATCTTATTGTCCTATCCACTGACCGACCATCAATGTAACAATAAATGGATGATTTTATCACAGTGTGCTAAAATCAGTCATTTTAAAAGAATAAATCTGCCAGTGTATGGCATTGGGAACTGTGCCAATAAGGCGAGTTGAAAAAAATCTCATCAGACAGCAACCCTGAGCTTGAACCCTGAGTTGAATTTCTGTTTTTTCAAGTCTTCTCTAGTTGCCAATACATTAATGTCACCATTAAATAATAGTAAAAAACAGAGCACATACATCCTGTTATCTCAAATTAATGTCAGTAACATTCATTACGGAAGTACAAAAGACATGAAACCATATAAGAAAGTACTGCATCATTAATACAAATGGGAACGTTTACCAATGAAAAGAAAATGGTACCGGGTAGAGGTTGACCCATGAACCCCAAATCTTATCAAATTTATCCGATACTGCTTTGGCTTCATAATTAAGTTTTATAAATGGTAACATTTTATTGACTAGGTTAATCTATTGAGAAACAGTAGATGACTTGGGTTTCGTCCATTGTAGTATAATGGCTTTTTTGGCATAAAATAACAGTGTTCTACACAATATACAAGTTTTACTTTGCGGCAAAATCTCATCCATAATACTAAACAAACAGAATTCACGTAAGACTATATGGGGAATAGCAAGATTATCATTTAAGATTTTCATAATCCCTTTTCAATATATCACAATCATAGGATATAACCATACAATGTGAAAAAAATCTCCTTGAGAGGATTGACAATGGGGAAAAGCTGAAGATCTATTGGGAAAACATTAACTTAACATTACAGGAGTATAATAAAAGTGATGCAAATTTTAAAAATTAATTAATTTATCTCTTGTAGAAATTAAAAAATAATATAGTAAATCTGTCGCCATTTATATAGAGCGTTATGAAAAGGTGAAGGAAACATTTTGTAGTGAGATGATCCACTCATTTGGCGATGTTGCCAAAGTAGCGTATCTCTCCCCGATATGCCCATATTGAGATGGGCGATATTGGACTTATCTGATCATGGGCCCTAGGGCCTAACGATTGGATCATAATGATGCCAATACCAACGGTCAGATGTGGCCGCGATCCGACTGGATTTTTAACCCTGGCCGAATTTCAGCCAGATATCGATCGGGGAAGCCCGTCGGAGGGCCTCATGTATGGCCACCTTAAGAATAGGATTGATGGGATGCACCGAATCCACTATTTTGGATTCGGCCTAACCCCCGAATCCTTCACAAAAGATTCGGCCAATTTGCATATGCAAATTAGGGTTTGGAAGGGGAAAACATTTTTTACTTCCATGTTTTGTGACAAAAAGTCATGTTATTTCCCTCCCCATTCCTAATTTGCATATGCAGATTAGGATTTGGATTCGGTTCAGCCAGGCAGGAGGATTCGGCAGAATACGAATCTTGCTGAAAAAGACGGAATCCTGGCTGAATCCCGAACTGAATCCTGGATTCGGTGCATCCATAATTTCAATCAGGTATAAATAAAAATTAGGCTCTAAATGCTTGTTAATATCGGAATCAATCAATATGATGACCTTGTGTAAATTCTATAAGTTGTGGTAAAGACTTAAAAGTTCCATTTTCCAAAATATGTCCTAATGTATTAATACTAAATTTAAGCCAATATATGAAATCAGATTGAGAACGCAAATGAGCAAAATGAGAATTGCCACATAGTGGTTTATGCAGAGCCAATAAATACGGAGTTACTTTCCCAAGTTTCCTCACATTTTGCCAAGAGCGGTAAGAAGCTTGTAACAAAGGGGGAAGTGGTTTGAGTCTCTCAATTATGACTTTGGCTGTAAAAAAGATTGTAAAAGCATATTTGGGTCATGTGTGTTAATGTGACAGCCGAGCTGCTAAATAAAGCTGGCCATAGATGCAAAGATCCAATCGTACGAATCATTGTACGATCGGACTTTCCCATCTCCTGACCCGCCACTAACCATTCAGATCAAAGTCTTACCAGTCAGATTAGTTAAAGATCAGATCAGCAATGTTCTGCCCCTGACAGCAATCGTACGATATCTATGTCCAACCAAAGCTAGTGACAGTCTCCCACTGAAAATCGTACGATCGGCAATACACAAAGAGATATTATCGGCAGCCGACAGAAATTTTCTAACCTGTCCGAATGACCAAACGACCGATCTCCGCCGGACGAAAAATGACGGGACTCTCCACACACGGTTTCGAAAATGGTACGAATCCTCGATTCGTACGATCAGATCTTTGCGTCTATGGCCAGCTTAATACAAATATAAATCTAGAAGTTAAAGACCTCCTCTTTCTAGGGCGGCTGTCAAAGAGTTCCATGAAAATCTAGGTTGTCTGCCTGCCTATAAAAATGAAGATAGCATTCCATTAACTTTGGTAAAAAAGGATTTAAGATTTAGAGTGGGTAAATTACAGAAGAAAAAAAAATAGGAAAAAATAAATAATAATTAATTCTACCACAAAGAGTGATAGAAATGCCTGCCTTGAAGCAATAGTGCAAGCGAAGTGCATGATCATTGAATCAAGGTTAAGATTTTGAAATTGAGAGTGCACTAAGGAAATTTGAATCCCTAGATAATTAATATCATTGTCCCAAGCTTATGGAGTGTTGAACGGTCATAATTAATTAGGTATAACATCTATAGGCATCATTTGGGATTTATCCCAATTGATGTGTAAACCAGAGTAGGAACCAAATTCTTGAACTCATTCTAGAACCTTTTGTAATGAACCATGCGGATTAGCCCAAAATAATAGTAAGTCATAAGCATAGAGGACTATTCATTCTTCTACAGTTTTAAATTTGAGTCCTGTAAGTCCCATAGAATGACGAATTGCTATCACCAAAGCCTCTATCACCATAGCAAGGAGTAATAGCGCTCACTGCATTAGCGATGCGGTCCCTCCTGGATCTGCTCCAACACTAAAAGTTGAAAAGTGGAAGGGGGTGGGCGGCTTCATGAAATGCTGCTGAGTCAGCAGAAATAGCATTCATGAGGTTTCCTCTAGAAACCACATTGGAAGCATCCCAACAAACAGATGCACTATATGTACCTCCATTAATTTCCCAATAATCTTGAAAGTTAGCCTGATATACAAAGGGGTTGGCCAACCACAAAGGGCTAAGTCTCCATAAGGTGGTAAAAGATTTAGAGCCAAAAGTAGCAATGGAGAATGATCAGAAAAGGCTCTGGAGAGGTAAGAAATGCCCTCAACAATTAATAAGGTTTCTTGAGAACCAAATGCAAAATCTGTTCGGGATAGAGTCTGATGAGTATCATGACAGGAGTACTGAATGGAGTCTGGGTTTTTCCACCTCCATAATTCTGTAAGGTTCATACTAGCTGCCCAAAGTGCCAGAGGATTAGGCGTTGTGGTTTTGTGGTGACAACTTATCTAAACATGGGTACAAGGGAGAATTAAAATCACCCATAGTGCATAGAGGTGCTAAAGGTAATGTAGCTATTTTAGCAAAAACCAATTCCATTCAGTTTAAAGAACAGGAGAAGGATTATATACATTTACAATTTAAAATCTCCCTTGTAGATCTACATATACACAAATATTCTCAAACATTATATTCTTATGAATTCTGAATACTGAAAAAAAGGTGAATGATAGTGAAGGCCAGCCATAGTTTAGAGCCCACTAAATGAGTTTCCTGAAATAAAAGTATTGATGGAGAACATTTTTCTTAAGATAAAGAAAAAGCTGTGCTCTCTTAAATTTTGAATTTAAGCCCCTAATGTTCCAGGAGCATAAAGTAATGCGTGACATTTCCTAATGGTTTAATAATAGTGTGCTAACTAAGAAATACTAACAGCTAAATAGTTACTGCAGTTACTAAAATCTAAATTTCCTTCTCATGCCCAAATAATAGAAACAAGGTGTTAAATACCATGACCTATTGAATGCAATCCAGTAGAACTGTTGGAAAATCAGCAATGTGTCAATTCGTAACTTTTTCCCCATTACATTTACAACTAAGTTAATTAAAATTACATAATTCATCAGAAACTGATGCAAGGAAATCCGGTAAGTCATCTAACTCTGAATGTATAGTGTTGTACTGAATAATTCCAACACCCCCAATCAACTACAGTGGTTGTATAGGCAGATAAGTAGGTGACAAGCTTCTGGAAGCCATCAGACTTCCTCTTTGAAGTGCTTGTGAAGCTATTTGAAGGAATAAGTGCAAGCAAAGTGCTAGTATACTTAATTTGGGCAGTTATACATTTTAAGAGCCACGGCAAACACCATCAGAATCGATTAATTCCTACAGTGCCTTCAGTAATTTACCCACCCCACCTACATCTGTGGCTGGATTGGTTCACTTTACTGGCCGTCAAGATAGCTGCGCTCTGATTGGAGAAGCCACAAGAAGAAAGAAAAATCCACCTATGGCTATGGATATGCTTTTTAAAGTGAAACAGAAAGAATTGAACAAAGGCTATAGAATGCTAAGCTGTAATAAGGTAGAGGACGATCTATAAAGGCAAAGCATGTATTTATCATTGTGGTTTATGGAACTTTTGTGTAAAAAGTGTCAGATAATTATTTTAGAGCACCCTGAGGCTGAAATCTCCCTGTCTGTATATAAAGTGTATTCAGCCAATAGCAAATATTCCCTCCAGAGTCTGTTTTGATTCACATAAGGTATTCATGATCACAGTAAAGCAATTTATGTGAACATCCTTGACCCTTTGTCCCTGCATAAAAACTCTAATATAAACATGTAGTGAATTCCAACCAACACCCTAGTAGTGGCACACATAATCATAAGTGTAGAAAAATCTGTAGTTTTGTATTTTTACCAACTGAGGGCTCTCTTGTATATCTATATAAATGAGTAGAGGAGTAAATATCTCTGTATTAGCATTCTAAATTCTTACCACCAGAGGTCACAATTTTGTTTTTTTATCTTCAAGAAAAAAACTTTGCCAGAAAAATTTACTGCATTACCTAAGAATCACGAACGTTGGAGTGCAGCAACATATAGGAAAGGTGCAAATTACTTTTACATAGGCTGTTCAGTTTAAAATGAAAATAAATTTTCAGTTTATATGTCTTTTAAGACCGCTTTCGACTGGTTTTGATTTTTTTCTGCTTTTCTTGTTGAATTGTTTATTTATTTTCCTGCTGTTCTCCACAGACCAGTGTAGAAAAATAAGACTGATTTCATGTACAACAAACCGCAAAGGGTTAATTTCCCTTGGAACACACACAAACGCCAATGTACAGGTTATGTGACTCATCAGTCTGTGGCCTAGTTCATTAGGTTACAATAAGAAAGTCATTGTAAAGTATGTAGCATTAAATCATTTCATTGCCTCAGACATATAACCCAGACATTGGGTCAAATTCACTAAAGGGCGAATTTTCACCAGAGTAGGCTCCGGCACACTTCGTGCCACTTTGCCAGGCGCTAATTGCGTCTCTGTAGCTGAATGCTGGCGAAGTTTTGCTAGTGTTAATTCATCAGCGCAACCATTTCATAGAACTTTGCTAGCCTAGCGAAACTTTGTTAGTACTTTGGTCAATTTGAATAGGGCGGGTACATATAGGTCATATAGACAGCTTTATTAGAGTTGTTAGTGCAAATGCTTGAAGTGGCCACTTATTACAAATGTCCAAGGAAACATAATAAAGACAAAAGAGATCCCCTAATGCCATAGACATGAATCCTAAAACAAATGTGACATGCCCTTCAAATGTTTAGAAAAAAAATGTTAACAAAAAAATCTTTAATAGTTAAACTTTTGAAGTCAATCCCGCTTCAAAATATGAAAAAACAGCATTTTTTAGAACTTTTATAACTTTTCAGCATACAGGATATGATGTCACTGACATAAGATTGAGGAGGATGTAGCTTCATCTTATCAGTTCGCCTGGTCCAAGGTGGCTAAGGAAATTCTGGCGAAAGAGGTAAGGTTCTGTAAAAAAATCGCACTTTAGTGAATTTGTGAACGATCATTCACCTGGGAGAAAATTTGCCTGACGATAGCCTGCAAATCTGTGCTAGTGAATAGTGATGTGCGGGGCAGCCCGATACCCGAGGGACCCGCTGGTTTGGGCCGAATCCTGCACAAAATGTTCGGGTCCGGGTCGAGCTCTTCTCCTGCTGTCCCCGCCCTAGCAGTTCAGGCGCTGGAATTTATAGACTTTAGTGAGGTCACTGCGGGCGGATTATGCATGGGTCTATAAATAGAAGGCAGCATCAGGCCCAAGCCGTGTGCGCTTTGGGAGGGGGCAGGTTAGGGTCAGTGCGGGTTGAGAGATTCTCGACCCGCACATCACTACTAGCGAAGGTCTCTTTCGCTAAATGTAAATCAAGCAATAGTACTTTTATGTGTGTTCAGTGTATGTCTATAAAAATGCTTACTTCTGTGTGCTTGCTGAAATATCCAGTAGCCTGTTATAGTATTCTAGTGAGAGTTGTGCCACCATCTTCAAGGACAAGCAGCATCGGGGATCCCTTGCTGCTTGTCCTTTCTTTGTGCATGTGCAGTTGAGTAAAAACTGAATACCGAACTCTTGCTGCTCTGTGCTGGTAAACAGACCAGTGGTACAGCAAAGCTCCTGGCACAGGAAAGACGATGGAGGTGCAGTGCTCACTACATTAGTACCCTAGGCAGGCAGGCATTCTTGGGGAGGGCACATTTTAAGCACCCCAAGTGATTATAACCCTTTCCTTTTTGTTATGTTTTGGGTAGCCGAGGATAAGTAGAGTATAACAGTGCTTTATTAGCAGAGTCAGACAGCCATTACACAACAGTAAGCTTTTACTTTTAAACTACCAGGAAATATGCACAGTATAAGTATGAACACAGAGACATCTACAGGCCATTTGCATAAACACCACACTTTTCTTGTAATATATTTCAAATGCATGTCAAATGCAAAATATATCACATCTGTATATCTGCATATGGTCAGCTAAATCTGTTGACCAAGGGTTTCATTAAACATTCTTTAACAACCTGTGTAGCAAGGACATGCATTTGTATTCCTAAAGCATTTAACCTGCAAGGATGAGGAATGGTCTTTAGTATTTATATTCATTTTTAAATGTTCATCAAGCCTAAACTTTTTAAATCTTGTATCTTTAAGGTGAGGAGAGATACCCCGCATTGGCACAAAAAGGTATAAAAAGTATATGTCCCTTGAGTCAGATTTCACAGTAGCTTACAACTGGAGAGTAATCACAAGCTAATGAGATCACAGTCTGGATTCTCTCTGTACCGAGTGTTGAAAAACGTGTCCCTTAGTACCAAATAAACTACACAGTAAGGATTCATCCATGGCCCCCTTGAGTCTTAGGATCAAGGCATGTGAAGTCTAACTGCACATACTTGTGTGTGTGTGTATATATATATCAGTGGTGTAACTATACAGGAAGCAGACCTCCACTTCCTCTATAGCTAATAAGAAACCCCCCTCCTCCCCAGCCACTCTATTACCTGCGGCAAGGAAAGGGGACTCAAGTCGACACTGGGTGGGCGAAGTCGTGGTGTAGGAGTAGGCGGAAGCAGGGCAAAGCGGGACGGAAAATGGGCAGGAGGATGGAGACCGGAGTAACTTTTTTTTGGTAACTGCAAATAAGCTTTATAAATATCCTATTTATTTACACCTCTTTTTATACTTTTGCAATGTGGACGCCTAAGGAGAATGTCTGTGGGTGGCCATGTAACAGGAGATATAGGGTTGGGAAAGATTACGTTTTATGAAAAGTACAGTGACATTTAAAAAACTGATGATTTTTTTTAAACAAAGTGACAAATTTGCCCCTGCCCATGATGATTTGGGATTAAGATAGATACAGATTCTTTAAAATTCTTTTGTGTGCATCAATTTGATTATTAACAAAGTGAAAATGCAACATTTAGGACTAGTCTGCCCTAGACAAGCTAAAAAATGCTGTACTTTCATAAAGCAGATTGTTAAAAGACAAACTGTAAATATAAGAATGTAAAACTGAGAAAGATTAACCTGTTTAAAAGAAAATGCAAGGTATTTTATAGATAACATCTCAATAAATACTGCTCATTATGCTGCCCCAAACTGCTGCCTTCTTTTTCTGAGTACTAATGTAGCTCTGCTCAAAATTTTATCTGCTCTAATGAGTTCACCAGTGCCATTTTCTACTCTACTTGTGTCACTTCCCCAGGGGCTTTACTGCATGTTTCTATTTTTTTTAAATTTATTTTATTTATGCATTTTACAAAATACTTAATAAAATAACATAAAATGGGTAGAAATACAGCAATAACATTACACAATCCAAACATCCTTCTCAAGCAATATTAATAGCACTTGTGGAGGGCAATAAGTATATTAAAGGTCATAAAATCACAGCTATACCAGATCAGTCATGTTTCTATATTTTTGCACCTTTTTGATGAAAGGAAAGAATAATAACTTACCTAATTTTTAACTGCTATTTTAATAGTAGGGGCTAAAAATAGCCCCTAAGTGGACTAGGTAGAGGCTATATCTGGCAGTATTCCTGTTTTTTATGCAACCTAAACTTTCCTCCAAGCCGGGAATTAAAAAATAAGCACCTGCTTTGAGGCCACTGGGAGAAACATGCAAGGGAAACCACTGGTTGGGGATCGTTGGCCTAAATAATGATAAAGTCTTTCATATGAAATAGGAATCTTGATGGAAATATATGATTTATTTGCAGGTGCAGACAGATATATTTCACCGTACATAAATTTGTATGCTGTAGATTAGAAAGTAAAGTAATTTCAAGTCACAGAATCCAACACTTTACAATGAAAGAAGTCGAGGGAGTAGTTGAATGACTTTGTAAACCTACAGGGGATTGGTAAATGATTCCCATGAGTCACAGATAAGCTAATATGGGTTATTTTCATGTTGTGAATCAAGTATGTCTTTGTAAAACAAATAAATACATTTATATTTATTTAATATTAAGTTCACATAGTGTTTTTTCATAAACCCAACTGAATAAGCTCATTCCAAAGGGGTTGTGTATCAGTTTTCTGCGTGATTTGGCTACACAGGGGCCAATGCAGTCGTTACCCAGTTTAGAGGTGCCAAGTTTTTTTAAACTCGAGTCACAAATGCAATTTTCTCTTCCATCCATGGGGTATATTTATCGCCACAGTCCTCTAAATTGAAAATTCTGCCACTCTCCATTTATTTCTATGGGATTTTGAAAGGCGTATTTGTTGTGTTTTGGGTAGCCGAGGATGAGTAGAGTATAGCAGTGCTTTATTAGCAGGCTCTCATGCAGTCATTACACAACAGTAACTTTCACTTTTAAGCTGACATGAAATATGCACAGTATAAGTCTTGAGCACAGTGACATCTACAGGCCATCTGCACAAACACCACAGTATTTATCAAAGGATGAACTTTCACTTCACCCATTGATATATAATCTAGTAAAATTCGTATAGAAATTAATGGAGAGTGGCGGAATTTTCACTTTCACTGTGGCGACCTCTAACTTCACTCTTTGATAAATATAACCCCATGCACCGCAGAAACAGGAATGGAGTCCACCTGGCACTGTGCCCCATGGTGGATTGTGGCTAGGACATCTCTCTCATATGAAATAGAAATTTTACTGCAAGATATATATTTTATTTGCAGGTACAAACAAATATAGTTTATTGATGCCTTTCACAAGGTGATGTTCAGGTCATGGCAGCATTGTGGCATTGTTTTATTTTGCTATCCATTTTTATTTATAGCCAAATCATATAGATCTGTTTGTTTGGTTCATCCTCTGAATGAGCAGATCTGAATAAAATAATTTGGAAGACATGACTCCTATCACTTATCTTCTCTGTTTAGGTCTAAGTGACTGGTGCCATATTGTATATGTGTATTTATTTATATAGCACTAAAAATGTACAGTACATACTGCTTACAAGGGGCAAATAGGTCCAAGGGGTATAGTTATTATACATACTTATACAGCAAAAACACATATGTCAATGCTTAAGTGCTTAGGTGTTTCAATACACAGTTGGAATGAGGTCCCTGCCTTGGGACATATATCTTTTGATATAAAACTTTTTTTGTGTTGGCTGCCTTTGGAACCGGGGCATGTCCCTCTGGCTGTGGTGAAAGATATATACGGAAATCAGATGCATGAACTCCCAATTATACAATGATATAAAGATTTTCTATCCAGACATAACAAATAGGATCCTATGGGATTTCAGGTTGTTCTGTTGAAACTGCCTCAGTGGGGGGCATTTTTCAAGTATATCAAACCGTATCAAGCATTCTTTTGGCACATATTTATTTATGCATGAAGGAGGACCATCATTTGTTATTTCAATGGAAGCATTTCGGATTGGCTGCAATAGCAGAAGAATAATCTATTTATAACCAGTAGGGGTTATGATGCTTCTGCTGTATTGTCAATGAGTACTGCTGTTATCCTTATTAATACCTACAGATATACAAAGGAGATGCGGTCTACTCATAAATAATACTTTAATTCCATGATTAAGTTCATGTCCTTTTTAAATTAATCATTTTGAAAATCAAATTTAGCAAATGTGAACATAAATGAATCATTCCTTTTATATCTTTGTCTGTATTTAATTTTTACTGCATTATTTACCAGTTTGAGCATGCTTTTAATTTCTCGTTGTCTCATTTGCTGCTTTCTTTAAAAAGCATATATTAAATAACCATGCCTTCTCTATCTGCTTCCTGCTGCTAATTTATGGCAGAATGCTCCCCCAAAGGATTGCGTCGTCAGAGAAGCTCATTCCAAATGTTTCTATAGCAGTGCATTCAGATGAAAGCCTGTGGGGATTCATTTAGAAGGGGACAGAGATATGTGTAGCTTCCCTAGCTGTTATCATGCTTTGTCACCTTATCAGATGAAACTTACAGTAGGGCACACAGCATCTGTGCCACTGACTTGTTATTGGTTAAATGAAGCACAAAATTGTGAAATGTATGTGACTAAAGCAAAGCAAGTAAGGATACAAAGGATTGCAACTGACCTGCCATAGCAAATTTCTTTATAAAAAATGAGAAATCGCATTTATGTATGGATATCATGCCCTAAACACTTTCATACAAACATGCACAGGGGTGTAACTAGAGGAATCAGACCCTGCAACCATATGGAAGTCCAAAAGTATGATGTCTATACATTAAATACAGAAGTTAAAGGAACAGTATCACCAAAAAATGAAAGTGTTTTCAAGGAATGAAAATATAGGGTATTGCTGTCAGGCACTATAATTTATATGTTTGCTTCAGAAAGGCTACTGTGTAGCCATGGGGTCAGCAGTTTGCGAAGCTGAAAAAGGAGAAAAGGCACAGGATACACAGCAGATAACAGACAAACTCTTAAGTATACAATAGAAGTCTTCAGAACTGATCTGTTATTTACTGTGTATCCTGTGTTGGAATGGCTGCCCCCATGGCTACACAGCAGCTTGTTTATATAAACTATAGTAGTACTTATCTGTTATCTACTGTGTATCCTGTGCTTGAATGGCTGCCCCCATCACTACACAGCAGCTTATTTATATAAACTATAATAGTGTTTCTGAAACAAACATATCAATTTACAAGTGAAGGGCAATATATTTTTACTGCCATTCCTTTAAAACACTTTCATTTTAACTGATGTTGAGCAACAAACACAAAAAACAATGATATTAGTATATCTATTATGCCATAACAAACACACAATACACGGTTTAACTATTTTAATTTATCTTATATAGTTTTGAAATACAATAAAAAAAGTTTTACAAAAAAAACCCCACTAATTTTTGGTGTTACTGTTCCTTTAATGTTGGTACAGGACTTACAGCGGGGGATATTTCTAATAATCTACACATTAATGCCTACATTAATAAATATAATCTCAGATACATTCATCATCTCATTTATACCTATATACAGTACATGCACATAATCTGATATTATCACATTCAGGTATACACACTATCTTTCAAAGAGAGATGGATAGCAGAGAAAAGCCGTTAATTAAGCTTTAAATTACATATTGCTTTGCAATATTACATAGTGATTTACAATAATATATATAAAGTATATATATATATATATATATATATATATATATATATATATATATGTATATATATATATATATATATATATATATATATATATACTAAAACAACTCTCAATATATAACCCCCTGAAAAAATATTCTTCCACAACTGAACTGTAACTTTCTTAAAAAAAGACACTTTTAGTTACAAAGTTTGTACAAAGCATGCATAAGTTGACGTGCCCAGTCAAGGCAGTGTCCATGCGTCAGTCCTATCCTAAGTGAAAAAAAGAAAGTGTTACCTTTGGGGGGAGACAGACCATACCTGCTTTTCTCTTCATTTAGCATGATCTCTTCCAAAAGGCACCATTATATATTAGGAATTTAGGGATGCACCGAATCCACTATTTCGGATTTGGCCGAATCCCCGAATCCTTCGTGAAAGATTCGGCTGAATACCAAACCAAATCCGAATCCTAATTTGCATATGCAAATTAGAGTGGAAATATATATATATATATTTATATATATCTGCATAGATATACATCGGACCTATGGAACTGAAAGAAAATAGTATTGTTTAAATCAGGTTCAGAGACTTCCAGTCTGATTATGTGATTCTCATTTCTCACAGAAATGTATCTGCAGTGTCACACATTAACCAGTAACACAATAAAAGCACTTTGCACTAGTAACCAAGGAGAAAGAATAAAACAGCAGTTGCTATATGTGGTAAACATTGCTGGAAGGCATACAAGCTATTGCATGTTTTTAATCTCTTGTTTGCAGTTACCCATACTAACCAATAAGATGTTTTCTTTTAAACGGCTGAACATTCTACCTGTAATTGGTTGCTATAGATGACTAAACCTGTAGCAAACTATGCAACTTTTAATGTAACACTTATTATATAATGTTTTACTGTGAAATTGGCTATTTAAAGTGATTGTATTTCACCTGCAAGGTGTGGTTTAGTGTCTATTACAATTTATCATTTCTATCTATCACTAAAGAAAGTGAGTGGACTGCATTAACTCATTCATTAACTTGAATGCATAAAAAGCCACCACAAAGAAACACGTGTATAAGGGTAGGACTACACGGACGTTTTCAGCGCAATCCAAAACGATACGACAAAGCGCATGCGACAGAAATACGGTAAGCGATAGAAATTTCGGATGAAGACGCAGGGTTGATCCGACGCAACACGACTTTCCCGTCTGCATTCGACAGTCATGTCGCGTCGGATCAACGCTTTGTTGTAGCGCATTGGATCGCGCCGAAAACATCCGTGTAGTCCTACCCTTAGGGCTCTAAAGCTGTGGTAAAGAAGTAGCTGCTGATATGTGAAAGTATTGGAGAAAAATAGTTTATATATAATGCAAATAGATTTAGTTTATACCAAATAAGTGCACATTGCTAAACTCTTTCGTCATGAGCTTTTTTTTTATCATATTGAAACTTGTATGCATCTAATTAATATTTTTTATTTTATTTTATTTTTTTAAAAACATACACATACAAGTATAGGTGATATGTTTTCACTAACTTCTGTTTGCCATATGTTTTGAATGAAGCAACTTCAATTTCATCATCAAAGAAGTCTACAGCATATCCATTGTGGGGAGAACAAACTAGGGAGAGAAAACCTGAATATTTTAAACTGACATATTCATCTAGTAGTAAAAAATGCACTGAATGACTTTGGCAAATCAGAAGTGCATGGTTTCTGTAATTAATACATAGAATAAAATGCAGATATAGCAATTGCAGCCAAAAAATAACTGTCCCACACCTTTCTGAACTAAAGCCAGATCAGCTTTACTCTGTGGGTCAGCTAAAAAAAAATCTTAAAACTATCTTTAAAAAGCAGCAATAGAAACACAATAGAACTTTTATGAGCAAAGTATAGAAATGAATAGGCATGAGACATATATCCAACCCCAGTAACAGCCACAATGTTGTTTTGCGCTCTTTATGCAGTCAGGCGCTCAGATACTTCAAGTAAGTTTATTTTCACTGTGCATGAGTTCTGTGTTGATTCCATGCATGGCTAATGCAAATGTACAGTCTCATAGGTATCCTTTGTTTGCAATCATGTTGTAATCTGTACAATCAAGCAACTTGCATTTATTAGAGGTGCTTCATTTTGATTATTGTGATGTGTTAACTTTACCCTACATGCAATTATTAGGCTGAAATCAGAGCTGCTATTAGCAATCATGGCACCCCAAATTATAGCCAATTGGTAAATTGGGCCCCCTGGACGGTTGGCCCTGCTAATAAACATTCTTTTATTTATATAGCAGGTCCATGTAGATTAAGCACTGACCCTTCTAAGATTTATTTGGACCCCAGACAAGTAGCTCATGTTATATTACTTCCCCAGTAGTAAGCATAACAAATGTACTGGATGCCATTGTTTGCTTAGTGTGGCAGCATGTAAGTATGCATTACTACAAGAGCCAGAACTTTATGCTGTCAGTCCACCCCTTATTGCGTGTGTGCACATTGACAGTGCAAAACTTGCAGATAACAAATAGGTTTTGCATCCTTGTGGACTTTTACCATTGTCAACACTGATATGCTGATCTGTGAAAAAAGCCACTGATTACATTTTTTGACATAAAATTCTGCCAGTAGCCTAAATGCCATTACAGAATTACAGGATTACATGGCTTAATTTGATATGTATTGGTGTTTTCTTCTCAAATTTAGTGCATGTTTTTATGGTCTTGCACTCTTTCTGCAGTCAGGCACCCGGAATCTTCTCGTAAGTCTTTCTCTGTATATTCTGCATGGTTTTGTCTGCATGTCCATTGTTTCTATGTCTGCTTGGTATGTGCAAAGTTTATAGTACTATGTCCTTCAATATATATATAGAGATGCTCCAAAAATAACTTTTGGCTTTGGCCTAATATTTTATATACAGTAATTTACATATTCAAATTTAAGCAAAAGAATCAGCTATGACTCCTAAGCAAAATCCTGGATTCAATAATTATTCCATTCATGTTTGTCCTTTGCTATAAATGGAAAGTCAACTCCAAAATAAACATTCGCTTATAAAGGATTGTATAATTCTAACCAACTTTTCAATATACATTTGTTAAAACATTTCAGTGCTTCTAAAGTTATTTGGAAAGCATTTGCTTAACCCCTGATTGTTACTTTTTAAACAATGTTACAAAAGTCAGGGCCGGAACTATGGGTAGACGACAGAGTACCTTCTCTGCTGCCTACCCCAAGGGGCAAATTCACTAAGCGCCAAAAATGCACTAGCAAGGGTTTGCCGCACTTCGCCAGGCGTAGTTTCGCCAGGGCTGCTCAAATTCACTAAAATCTGAAGTTGCACCCAGGGGGGCGAAAGGTAGAGAAGTTGCGCTAGCGTTAATTCGTCAAGCAAAGCGAAGTTATGCTAGAGATGCCTAATTTGCATACGTCGCCAAGTACAATGGACGTATATGTAGCAGCAAATTCATTACACTACACAAGCCTGGGAAAGCTTCATAAAATAAAATAGAGTTGTTATTTTGCCCTATACATGTGCCCACTGTATAGTTATAGGTGCCATATGTTAGGAAGGAGGGCACCCCCAAAAAAATTTATGATCTTTTTCAGCCTATCACCCTTAAAAGAGTAAAAGACGCCAGCGTTTTTTGGAACTTAGAAAAAATTTCAACTTTTTTTGAAGCAAGTCTATTGCACTTCGCCTGGTCTCAGATGGTAAAGGCAATTCTGGAGCAAGAGGTAACGTTCAGTAAAATCCGCAAGTTAGTGAATTAGCGTAGTTATGTCCCTTCGCCATAGCACAACTTCGCCTGGCGTAAGGGTGCGAAGTAGTGCTAGAATCGGTCTATTTCGCTAGCGAATTTACGCCACCACCACTAAATCGGTAAAGTGGCAAAATGACATCACGCTGGTGAATTTTCACTAGCGTTAGCCACTTCGCCCTTTAGTAAATTTGCCCCCTAGTCCAGTCCCCTCTCTCCCCATCTATTCACGCTTGCGGCACTTTGCACGCATGCGCGCAAGCGACAGTTTGCGCACATGCGCCCTTCCAGGCCGCGTTGTGCCAGGCCAGTTGCCTAGGGTGCCTGGCCCTGACAGGTCTGTTAATAATTGGCTTGTCTTACATTCTATCAACAGTCTGAGCCACTAGGGCAGAGAATAGAACGGGACAAACACTACTTTCAATAGCAATACAATATACAAACCATAGACAATTTGTAATGAATGTAAATTGCAAAACTGCTTAGCTTATTATGTTTTCTTTTATTTGGCAATTTTTTTTTGGGTTGACATTCCCTTTAATGCTATGCTCTTTTCGATCGCTGACATTTGTTTTTAGTACTTTGCCATGGTTTCTCTTTGTTTCTCATTATTTTATCTGTTTACCCTCATACGTATCACTTTTATTCTATTTTTCCCATATTGTCTTTCCTCTTAAACTTTCCCTCTCTTCTCCCAGTTTTTGAGCATGTTGTGTATCAGCCAATGTTTGCCTTAAACAAGCAGTGGTCATGGTCACCTAATTGTGTTCTCACTGACAGGTTCACACATATCAATCACTCATATCAATGCAAGATCAGCAATTTTCTGGCAGCATTTAAGTGCTAAATGTTGCAGGAAATTGTTCTCGCTGGCGACATAGCACCCAAAATATTCTTCCATCTATATGAATTTAATTCACTGCTTGACGATCACTTTAGACTGAACATCTCATCTGTTTTAATAAAAAAGGGGGGGGTGAAATAAAGTTGCTTAAGCTCCTCAGACACAATTCCTATTGACCTCTATAGAAACTTGACAACTTTCACTTACCGAGTTTTTTCATACAACTTTGCGTTTTTTTTTAAAAATACAATTGCACTGATTTGAGTTTTCAAAAATATAAATACATTTGTGTTTCAATTTTCTCCATATATTTTCTTGAATTGAAAGAAATCCTAGTTTAGAATTTTGATAAATCTGACCCCCAAAAAATACCAATCCTCATATAAGTTAATGATTTTTAAAATGGAGAGCTGGGGGGGGGGGCATTTTATTTTCATTCTGGATGTTTGGACAAATTCAGGATCAAGAATAAGGAAAAAGCAGCAAAATAGCTTATATTTCAGTGATTTCTACTGCTATCATTTATCAATTAGTGCTTGTAGTTGCCTCGTTATAATCCCCCATATCAGTGTGCATATGCCTGTTGCTATCTGCCACTTATTGCTTATTGTTCCCAGTACATACTTTTCACCCTCTCCCTGTAGTGCTTCCTCTTAATTCCTCTGTTTGCCCTTTCAAAATAAGGTTTTTAAAGGGTCTGTAAAAAACCTATTTGACCTAAATACAGATTGAATGAGGGAGAATAAGGGCGACAGTGCAGGGCAGGGTAAGTTAATGTGGATGGCAAGTACAATCCTTCCCAAACTACTTTCTCAGCATATATCTATACCATTTTTTAATTTGGTACATTCATACATTTGTCCCATTCATATACTTTCCACTTATGTCCTTTTCTCTTTTTCTGTCCTGTTTTCTCAATTTACTTTCCATCTGTGTCACTTAAATGCACCCTTTCCCCTTATCTGTGTCCTGGTCCCCCATCTTTTGCTACAGTCCACCTTTATTTACTCACTTAGACTTCACCTGCCTATCCCCTTGATTGCACATGTTCTCTGCCACTTCTTGTTTACCTAATTTTTTTCAGTTCGTGTACCACAGTAACTTTTTATATGTCCATGAAAATTTCACACTCTCCTACTCTCTATGCCTTCCCTTTATTCTCCTCATCATTTATACCCAACCTATTCTCCATATTTTTTGTGCAAAAAGCCATTTCTTCCCTCTGTCTCCTCTGTGTTTCTTAGTTATCACCTGCTTCTTCTTTCTCTATCTTTCTCTATCTACAGCATTGTTGGCATATACCCATCCTTTCCCCCTTTTTTAATCTCTCCTTCATGCCCCCCTTCCATCTATCCCCTTCCTCTCTTCCTCTCTCATTTTTCATTCTCTTTGTAATCCCTCTCTCCCTTCAGCGTGGGTGACATCAATGTGTCTCCTCCCCCTGCTCTCTTTCTCGCACACACTCTCTCTCTCCATCTCTCTCTGTTGCTCTGTAGACTGCAGAATCAAATCAAGAATCATGCAGATGCTGCGGCTCTCTCACACCTCATCCTGGGGCTTTCACACTCAGTTATCCCTTCTTGTCTGACTGCATCCTTTTCTATCTTTCTTGGGCTGCTTGTTTTTTTCCCATTTCCCCTTTAAGATTATTTCTTTCTTTCCTGCAGTGCAGTTTTCATGTTTTTTCTGTCTCTGCCCTCTTTTCACCCATTTTACTTGTGTTCCCCTGTTGATCTTTGCTGATGCCTTTGGTGTCTATCCTTCTACCATTAATTCCTATTTTTCTTTCCTTCAACACTTGCTGATATTCCTCAGAGCTCAATTTTCTGTTCTCTGCCCTTTCTTTGGCTTCTCAAAGCATTTTCTGTTTTCCAGCACTTTCTCTGCCTTCTGAAAGCCTTATATTCTGGTCCCTTCACTTTCTTTGGTTTATCATGTCTCCCCCAGCTTCTAGTCTTCCAGGCCGCTTTCTACTCTTTAGTTCTCCAACTCAGTGATGCCTTCCTGTTTGGTCATGTCTGTCTCTCTGTGTGTGCCTCTGCTGATGCTCTTACTGTGTGCTGCTGTCTCAGGTAAGAGAGCGCTGCACGTGGGTGCTCTATTCCCAATGAGTGGGGGATGGCCCGGTGGACAGGCCTGCCAGCCTGCTGCACAGATGGCCCTGGAGGATGTCAATAATAGACGGGACATCTTGCCGGAGTATGAACTGAGGCTTATTCACCATGACAGCCAGGTGAGGATGTGATCTGGGGCCAGATAACACCTGTTATCTGAATGTTACATTTAAAGATTGCCACTATGACAGGTACATATAGCTATAGCTATATAGAGCTATATATAGTGAATGAAGTACTCCCTCTTGTATGTTATAAGGATATTATCAGTTACCGAGGAGTTTCATGACCATATAAAAATACAAGGCCGCAAGCCGAGTGGTTTTATACAGGTCAACTCCAAGGTAACTTCTAATATCCTCATATTTTGCAACTGGGGGTACTTTATACACAAATCTCAGTGAGTCATGTGACAGAAATGACATCAGAACTCACCGTTTATAACTGATGACATCAGAACTCACCATTTATAAGGATATCATTTACAAGATATTCATAGCTTTTGTGTATTACAGTATATAGCTATATATGAGGAGAATGTTTTAAGCTTGCCAGGGAAGGAATGGCGTGTGGATGCGGTGTAACATTTATGGCAGATTGGTTTGTTTAATACCACTTGGGACTGGTTTAATATAAAATCCGGTATGTATTGAAGTATTGGGGCTTTTTAAAAAGGTTGTGGTGAACTTGGGGAAAGGATATATTTGATGTAAAAAATTTAGTAACAAAATGCTACTCACTGTTAATATGGTGCGAAGATGAATTAGAAAGTGACAAAAACTGTTTTGCCTTGTGAGTGCAATGAAAAATCTCTCTCTGGCTGGTAAGTTGGTGCTACATCTTGTTGTCATATAATTGACAGTGGAGTTTGGTCCAATAAGATATCTGCCATTAGCTACCCTTAGGGTAAGGCCAGACGAGGAGATTCGGGGAGATTTTGTCGCCTGGCGACTTATCGCCACGTCTTTTGCGCGACTATCTCCCCGAACTGCCGCAACGTTTTTTGCCATAGGCTACAGCGCAAAATCGCCTGTGCTAATGCACACGCGGCGATGCGTTTTCAATAGTCGCCCAAAGTTGCCTCAGTGAGGCAAACTGCATGGCTATATCGGGGGTAATTTGAACGTTCGGCCGTATGGCCGAATGATCGAATTACGATGCGCCATGGGGCTCCGACGGGTCGGTCGGGTAAAAATCCAACCTTCCCGATCGATATCGTGGCCAGATATCGATCGGGAAGACCCGTCGGAAGCACCCATACACGGGCAGATAAGCTGTCAAATCGGTCCAAACGACCGATATCGGCAGCTTTATCTTCTAATTTAGGGTTGATTTCAGATGAATGGAACAGTCATACAGGAGTGGACATAGGGAAGGGATGTCAAGTTAAAGGACTGCGAGTCAAGACTGGGATGATAGCACTAGGGACATAAAAGACAAAGCAAGTCTTGTCCAAACAAGCCAGGATAAAAGAAGTAGATAAGATGGAGAAATATCTTTTGCTAATTTGTTACAGTGAGTTATAGAATCAAGTAAAAGGAGTCATTGCAGATGGGATTGTAAAAGAATAGGCTGATTTAGAAAAAGCAAGCATTGAATAATAAAGGTAAAACTGAGAAGTGTAGAGGAATGAAATGAAAAAGCTAGGTAACTGAAAGTGAGGGGGAGGTAATGCAAAATGATGTGAAAGTGACATACTGAGAGACAGCAGGGGAATAGTGAGAGAGACAGCTGTTGCAGGTGGGGAGAAGAGACATGCAGTGAAAGTGACCTTTAGTAAGAGTGGCTCCAAGGAGGAAGAGAGCAGAGGGGGTGCAGTCAGGCCTTCTCACAGGATTACCCCCTGCGCTCTCATTATTCCTCTCAGCTCTCTCTGTTACCACGGCAACGGAGGAAAGGGTAAAATATTCCAGAGAAGTGCGGGGGGGCGTGCGCGAGAGAGAGATCGGCAGTGAGGGGGGAGAATGAAAGAGACAGATGGGAAAAGACAGACAAACAGGAATGACAGAGAAATAGGAAGTAAAAATGACGGTGAGATCTAGTATATAACCTGCATCAGACAATTTGCTATTTGGAGTAAATAAATAAACCTGCTTGCCTAATTTCATCTTTTACAACTATTTTAGCTCTCTTCCCCACCCTTTCTGTTTGTATCCTGTCTTTATTCTCATCTTACTACCTTCTTGCCACTTCTATTTTTATTAATAGTGTGACCCTGGCCAGGCAACGCGATACCTGTATGAGTTACTATATAATGATCCCATAAAGATCATGCTAATGCCAGGATGCAGCAGTGTCTCTACCCTAGTGGCAGAAGCAGCACGAATGTGGCATCTTATTGTGGTGAGCACACATCTCTTCTTACCTCTGCTGTCTCCAAACCCCATTCTTCTTTTATCTCAGACTTCCTTGATCACTCTCTCTGTACCGTCCCCCACCAGTTTCTTTTTTTCCTGATTCTTATGGATATCACTGCGAGGTCTGAATGTGTGTCATTTCCCACTTTCATGTACCACTAAAACCTTTTCATGCTGCCCTTTACACCAGTGGTAAAATGCATGGTTGCGCTTCTCACATGCTATTCTCAGTCTCAGATTCTTCCTTCCGCTTCCCTGTTTATAATGGCACACATGCTTATGCATGTCAGGTAAAGCTGTATAGCTAACTGCCTTTGAGTAGAAATTCCTCTCTTGCGCACCTTCTCCACTCTGTTTTCATGCCTGCTTCCACCCCCTCTGAATTTGCTGATCCGTTAAAAGGATGAAATTATTCAATTTCATTTCTTAATGGAATGTCTAATTAATGCACCCTCTCTGTGAGATGCCTGTGAACAAGTCTGAATTTCCATGTGTATTAAAAAAAGAGGAACACTGTTGCCATCAATGGCAAAAGAGTGTTCTTGTCTGTCTTGATTTCCTATGAATTATTATTTTATTTGCTGTATGTAGGTGCCATTCTTCTGCCTAGATTTCTTTTTTCCCCTCATTTTCTTTCTCTTCTTGTTTTTCTTATTCCGTTTCTTTCCCTCATTTATCTGTTAAATCTGATTAACCTCAATCATTCATTTCATTTGTACCTCGGTCTATACATTTACCTCTCTAATGTTTACAATGCTTTACTGCCCTCTTATGTACTCTATACCCTCTGTAGCTCTCTTATGGGTCCAGCTCTCCAGCACTTTCAAACCGACAGAGATTTCCCACTTTTTTCCGTACTCATCCTTCAGCCACCTTACACAATCCTACCAGAGCACAGCTCTTCAAAAAGTGGGGATGGACTAAAATTGCCACCATACAGCAGACCACTGAGGTCTTCACTTCCGTGAGTGTGTTTAATGTTATATGTTCTTATATACTTGTACATTTATCTAGTACTGGCGGAAACCAAATGGTTGGAATTGGACGCTAGCACTTCAAGGCAGTAGTTCATCGCACCGAGCTACTGTATTGCCTAATGTTTTTGAATTTGACTTCAAATTTATAAATAGTTTGTTAGTCTCTTAACTGTGGCATGGCCAGTTGTAATAAAACATGCTCCCTGTATACGAGTGTGACAATGGCACTACAAGGAATATTTAATGAAAGGTTTGTTTGGGGGATTGCCACATACTGCATGGAAATGTGCATCACACATTTGTTCATTTATTTTGATGCATGTTAAATGATTAAGTTATAATATACAAGCTAATTATATTTCATTGATTTGTATGTTCATTTAGTCGTATGCATTATATAGACACAGAGAATTCCATGACCATATAAAGGTATGAGGTCTTAGGTCATTAAAATACAAGGTGACTTCTGATATCCATACATTTTACAATAGGGGGTATTTTTTTCCCTTAATACTTTCTATGACTCATGACAAGTAACATCATAAAGTATTGTTAATAAGGATATATTTTTTGGAAAATTAGCAGCTCTTGTATGTTATAACGTTATTAGAAATCACAGAGGAGTAATTGCTGTTATATAGGACTAGGCGATACATTATTTCCTAAAGTACAAGTTTCATTAAGTCATGCTATAAAAGTGAGATCACTAAACATTGACATTGATTACCCCACTAAACATATTATTCATGTTTTCTATGTATATTTTATAGGCAATGGATACTTTTTCAGAAAGAGTTGTTTATAATTGAAATACTGACCGCCTTCACATAAAATAATGATATCATATAATGTAAGACTTTTTTTCTCAGCTGCATTATGGGATTTGTAGATTTGTAGGTCAGCATCTGCTACTTGTAGCTGGCTAAAATAGCCTTTCTTTTTTTTCTTGTTGAAAGGTTTAATATATAATGCAGCCACTACAGTAAGGTTTAGGGATATGTTACTTAATACATGATTTTAACTCCGCCAACAGTATTTTATATATTTATAGTACTTTGTGATTCTTAATATTCTTTTCAATATAGTTTGAGTATATGGTCAATTATTAAGTGCTTACATATCTCTCTCAGTCCTATACAAGAAAAGTAATGTGTATACAGTACATACATTTAGGGGCCCATTTACTTAGCTCGAGTGAAGGAATAGAATAAAAAAAACTTTGAATTTCGAATGTTTTTTTTGGCTACTTCGACCATCGAATTGGCTATTTCGACCTTCGACTTCAAATCGAACGATTTGACCGAAAAATCGTTCGACTATTCGACCATTCGATAGTCGAAGTACTGTTTCTTTAAAAAAAACTTTGACCCCCCGCCACCTAAAACCTACCGAGGTGCAATGTTAGCCTATGGGGAAGGTCCCCATAGGCTTTCCTATGTTTTTTTGGTCATAGAAAAATCGTTCGATCGACGGATTAAAATCCTTCGAATCATTTGATTCGAAGGATTTAATCGTTCCATTGAACTAATTGCGGTAAATCCTTCGACTTCGAATATCGAGGGTTAATTAACCCTCGGTATTCGACCATATGTAAATCTGCCCCCATATGTAGATGCTGAGTGATACAAAATCTACCTCTATCATTAAGAAGATTGTCCTAGGAGTACTATAAACAAAGTGTGGCTTTGTGAATTGTCCCTGAAAAAACCGGCATAAATGGGATTGTATTCTAGCTTTGTGTTTCAGTTTATGCTAGTGTACCATATGGTTTGAGCAGCTATGAATGACTTTGTGCTGTAAATATGGTATCACAAACCAAAGAACTATTGAAATTATTAATGCAGGTGAAGAATGAAGAAAAGCAAAGACTAAAAGACTTGTCACATATCACAGTTATGTTTAAAAAGGCAATTTTTTTTGTTTCTGCTACTAACTTTACTTGTGAGATATCCCCTTGAAACAAATATTTGTAAACTAAAAACATGTTAGAGCCCAGGAAATCTCACAATCCATGTCAGAATCAGTTAGCTGCACATCATTCTTGTATTCAGTTATTCAGTTTACTTAAAGAGATACTAACACCAGAAATTAAACCCTTCTTTATATCTATCATAATAATGCATTTGAAAGCAACTTATAACTTTTCCATAAAGTACTTGCACAATGCTTTTTTACATTACCTGTCTGATGCCCCATGTTCCTGCATGAGGGGGCTGCCATATTTGTGCAACAGTAGTCCGTTATCATTGGAAACTTAAACTGACAGGCTGAGATGGGACAGTCAGGTTGGGAAATGTCAACTAACAATTGCTTACAAATACAAACCTCTCAGCAAAAAACAATCAACATGACTTATAGATAACGTTTAATGTACATTCATATTTTAAAAAGTAGTTTTATAGGGTCAGTATCACTATAAGGAACCTGTGAATCCAATGATGTAACTCTAATTCATGTCTCTCATTCTCACAGACCCTGGATGATTTGGAAGAGCGGGTGAAGGAAGCTGGCATTGAAATAACCTTTCGACAGAGCTTTTTTTCTGACCCAGTTATCCCAGTGAAAAATCTAAAGGTACCAATTCCACTCTTAACCTATGTATAGGAGTATAGCATTAGTGCCATCTAATACATGTATTGTATTTTGTCAGCTGTTGTTGAACTACAGTTATAGCTATACCTGACACCTGCAGTGGGAGAATCTGGGACTTGTTAATAATAATAATAATAATAATAATAATATTAGCCTGCTAACTGGATATACCGTATATACTCGAGTATAAGCCGTCCCGAGTATAAGCCGAGGTACCTAATTTTACCTCCAAAAACTGGGAAAGCTTATTGACTCGAGTATAAGCCGAGGATGAGAAATGCAGCAGCTTCTGGTAAGTTTCAATCAAAAAATTGAGGGTTTCTGCTCCCATTGGAAGTGCCGGCATCTCGTTTTTGGATGCCGCGACCATTCTTGGACGCCGGCGAATATTCTTGGAGACTATTCTTGGACGCCGGCGAGTATTCTTGGGTGCCGGTGACTATTTTTAGGCGCCGGCGACTATTCTTAGGCGTTTCTCAGCATATTTTGGGGGCTGAAAAACTCGGCTTATACTCGAGTATATACGGTAGATGATAGGGGAGTATAGTGGACTGACTAAACCTGATGATGCTGTTAGAACATAGTTTCCGTCTTCTCCCTTAATCTAAGCAATTTCTACTTCAGGTTTTTCTTGTGGGATCTGGATTTGAATATTGCATCCAGATGCTTAGGCGCAATGTGGCTAAAGAACAAAAGAAGATACACCAGATACAGACTTACTATGAAAATAGAAAGCAAAATGGTGCTTATCCCACCAATTAGGCACACCATATATATTGATCAGATTTCGGGAGCCAAAGCAATGCTTCACTGGCAACATCAGTCAAGTAGAAATTACAGTAGTCAAATTTATAAGGTTTTATTTGGTCAACTTAAAGAGGTAGCCTCATCCCAATATCCACTGATATCCACTGGACTCATTGTGCCCTAAATCCCCCATGAATGTGTCCCTAAGCTCATACCGTCACTGTCATCAAACAGTGCATTTACATACAAACCTTACAAAGTGAAACTACTAGCAAGTGTTTGCTTGGCTGTTTTTGTCCACGAGATGTTGTTTTGTCTTTTGGGGTGAGAAATTTTTTAATTTGTCCAGTTATAATAGCCCACTTTTTTAAAAAATAAATAGAAGTTGTGTTTTATGAATTGTCAGATTTTAATCATTGTATGCAGTGTGCCTAACTGGTAGGCCTTCTTTTTTCTTAGTTTCATTTAGGGATGCACCAAATCCACTATTTTGGATTCTGATCCTTTGCGAAAGATTCAGCCGAATACCGAACCAAATCCGAATCCTAATTTGCATATGCATATGCAAATTAGGAGTGGGAAGGGGAAAGAAATGTTTACTTCCTTGTTTTGTGACAAAAAGTCACACAATTTCCCGCCCGTCCCTAATTTGCATATGCAAATTCGGATTTGGATTCTGTTCGGCTGGGCAGAAGGATTTGGCCAAATCCGTATCCTGCTGAAAAAGGACGAATCCCGAACCAAATCCTGGATTCGGCTCATCCCTAGTTTAATTTCCAAAACAGAAAATAGTAATTGGCATGGTACTGAAATTATGTTTCTATGGTTTCGAGACTTAAGCTTAGTTGGCAGGCAGTGAAAAATATAGAAAACTTTGCATTTATCAAGGCAATAAACAGATTTGGGGAGTCAGCACTTTTTCAGAAAATCAAGATGGCTGGAGGACTCAACATAAAGTTAAAGACATTCAGCTGAATGGGATGGATTATTTCCATAAGGATTTTAAAGTTCTCAGGATGTAATGGAGACTATAAATGGCATGTCAACTTGGAAGCTAAGCCTATCAAATTACAACTACAGTTCCCAGTATCACCTGATATCTTCATGAGTTAAAGATGGTTGCAGATATATTCCTAAAATAAATATGAATTGTTGGGCAGACTAAACATGGGAGAGTTGCTTTTGTCCTTTTATTATTTTTGTTGTTGTTTTTGTATTACTATTCTTGTCATCACTTCATCTTCTTTACTGTGACTATATCTACTTCCTATTGCGCTCTCTCTTTATTTGTGTCCTTAACTCACTCTTTTGGATGCATTTTTCTATCTCTTATAGAGACAGGATGCAAGAATAATAGTTGGATTATTCTATGAAACGGAAGCACGAAAAGTGTTCTGTGAGGTAAAAGTTATAGTTCACCTCGTTTCAGGCTTTTTTTTTTACTTAAATTTTTTCAAGCTTTCATTTTTATTACAACATTTCGGTATGATGTCTGTGTTGACAAGTGTTTAAGCCACTTGGCATAGTAAATAGTAACTTGAACTGATGGCCCATTACACATGAATAGATGAAAAAGCACTGTTTTTTGTGGGGGTTTTTAGAGTCACTTTTATATTGCACAGCTCTGTACGCCATATTTATAATTAGAGTTTCTGTTTGCATACTATTTTCCTTAAAAATAAATTATGAAACTAAATCAGCATAAATAAAGTTGGGAGCCATCATAGACAGCAATAATAATAATCAGCAGCTCCTGTAAAAAATGTTTAATTCTTATTAAAGTTGAAAGTAGCTAACTTATCAAAAATATTATTTGTATTGTTAATCCATTAAACTTTTCTTAACCCTACTACTTAGGTTTATAAAGAACGTTTATTTGGTAAGAAATATGTGTGGTTTTTGATTGGCTGGTATGCAGACAACTGGTTTAAGATCCCCGACCCAGCCATTAACTGCACCGTGGAGGAAATGACACAGGCTGTGGAGGGTCATGTGACAACAGAAATTGTCATGCTTAACCCCGAAAACACACGAGGAATCTCAAACATGGTATATGTTTATATGTTTGTTTTCACCTCTCTTAACTATTTTCTTTAACTTTGTGTGTTCATCCCTTTTCTTAAATCTTTTCTTGTACAAGCATGCAAGCTAGTTGTTACACCTCTTTTCATTCCAGACATCTCAGGAGTTCATGGAAAAATTGGAAAAACGTCTTGGAGAAAACCCAGAAATGACAGGGGGGTTACAAGAGGCTCCCCTCGCATATGATGCTATTTGGTCCCTTGCTCTTGCACTTAATAAAACTGCTTATGAGTTATCAAAGAAGGGTAAAAGGTTGGAAGATTTCAATTATAACAATAAAATGATCAGTGAAGAAATCTACAGGGCAATGAACTCCTCTTCATTTGATGGTGTTTCAGTAAGCAAAATATATATTTTTTTGTCTTGTTGTATGCTCTTTTGATGTTTTATACTATGAGCTTCTATCTTTCTTTATCATTGACCCATCTGTTTCATCATCCCTTTCATCGCAGCATTTCTGGGCTCCATTATTTCATAACCATATATTTGTCACTGGGTCTACAGAGTCATAATTCATTTATGTTTTTCATTGTCCTACTTGTCACACAAGGCCACCAAAACCAAATCTCAGTATGTGTGCTTTTTCTGCTAACATTTTGCTACCTCATTACTCTCTTACTTCAGTATCATTGTTTTCACATCTCATACATCATTTTTCGACTTTACCTATTCATCAGCCTATGCGTCTGTTTCATTTCTGTATCCCCATTTTGCTATATACACCTTAAATCTCTTCAAGTTAGACAACAAAAAAATCACAACAGTCTGAATAGCAGTAGGGAGTAGAACTGAAACAATGCTTCCAAACTAACAGCAAGTGTCAGGAAAGCTTTAGATAGAAAGATTGTTCTGAGAAGGCATCACACAATCATTCCAAAAGAATATATTAAGCCTTTTGTACAATAAAAATACAAAGCAGATCTTTTCATTAAATAAATGGTATGTGCAGAATCCCTGCGACTGGTTAATACTAAGAGGTCAGCCATTTTTGTCAACTAGGACAGCTCTATATAAAATTTAAATTGGAGAAAAATATGTTTACATAAGAGCCAATACAACCACATTCTATGCTGTATTGTTTTCTGATGTACAACTCTGAGAAAAATTCCCGAGACATGTGTAGATTGAGAATAACCTAGACCCCGGCATTTTAAGTAAACAAAGCACTGGCAGCTTAAACAACACAACATTTGCCAGTCAGGGCCGGATTTACATAGTGGGCGCCCCTAGGCCCACTGCCTTTCGTTGCCCCTGTCCCCTCCCCTTTATTCGTGTAAATGTTCATCATCAATGGGGATTGGCGCATAGGAAATTTAAAAAATGATTGTATCTCCAGCACTTTCCCAGTGTTTTTGAACCAACGTGGGGGTGGTTGGGCGGGCCTAGGTGGCCTTTCCACAAATCTGGGCCTGTTGCCAGTTAAGGTTTGTTCAAAGGCAACCATCATCCAGTCAATTCTGCTTTATTAGTGATTGATTCTTCAATTGGGTATATGCCCATGTAAGTCTTCAGTTTCTGATTTTCTTGTGGAATTTTTTGTGTGGGCAAATTCCTCAGTCTTTTTATTTCCTCCAGGGTCATGTGGTCTTTGATGCCAGTGGTTCCCGAATGGCCTGGACTCTTATTGAACAGCTACAAGGTTTGTGATGATAAGCACTATATTCTACATGAAAACAAAAGATAATGAAAAATGCTTTTATTATTTAACAAGTCAAGCTGATTAATGAAAACAAATCAGTTTTCTGTTAATTAAAAATCTGTGATTGTGGTTTTTCACCACCGAGGCCCATTATTTTTTATAAACCATTTAACCAGAGTTCCAAGAATATCTAGTTCAGAAAATAAGTTATTACCTGTAGCACAAATTTCACCCTAATTAACCTTCAGACAGGGCTTTTAAGAAGCATTTTAGAGAGCAAATAGGGAGGATCTGCTCTATTTCAAAAGGTTTGGGTAAGCAGAAATGGACTTGATTACGCAGTCTATTGATGCAGACATTCATATCAGTCATTTTTTTGGTACTAAGTTCCCTGTGAATTTTCCTGTGTGTCCTCCTTTTGTTGCTGTACACTTGTACTTTGCTTTCAGGTGGTGTTTACAAGAAAATTGGGTATTATGACAGTACCAAGGACAATCTCTCATGGTATAATAATGACAAGTGGATTGGTAAGTATGAGGGGTAACAGCAACTGATTCCTGAACACTGCAAATTTGCTTAGGAAAGTCATATAACATCCCCACTTACATTTATACTTACAAGTCTGTGGAATAGGAGGATTCCTTCATTAAACAAATTAAAATCTTTTTCAGACAGTTCATTGGGTAAATTTAGAACTTGCATGTTTTATTGATTATTTGCTGTTTCCTATTGTAGATTTGCATAGATGCCATATATCTAAAGTGTAAAGATTATCTATTATAAATCTAGAACCTGAGATTTTCTTTCCTATAATATGGGTTTGGAGTGAGAAGCAGGTAGTAAAATAATCCATAGGACAGCTGAATGTAGTTGTTAAGTAGATGATTGTTAGATGTGTATTGTTTTACATTGCTTCAAATATGTATGGTATATCTCTTAAGACTTTGTTTTCTTTCATTAGTCAATTTTTTATTTTGTTCAGGTATGGTAAGCAAAATACTGTAGTTGTTCCCTTTACACATTTGTTAGAATGATTGGGAATGCATAAAAATAACTCCAGCCGATAAAAATTGTAGCTCATGGCTCAACAATTAGTAATGTTTACAAGCTAAATATCTCTATCCTAAAATGGTGGAAATAGTTGAAAGGTAATGTAGTAAAAATGTTATCAGTGAGAGATTAATCATATTATCATCATCTCATCTTACACTATCTCTTACTAATGAGCCTTTTATCTTTATCCTGGATAATAGCATAACTTTTATTTACAACCCACCCCCCTTCCCAATTTTGCAGTTATGTTACAGCAGTATTTGCTTTTCCTATCTTCTTTCCTTCCATGTAGTGGTATTCTGTTATCTGTTTTCTATATCCTTTCATTCATCTTGCTTCTCTGACTTCACACAATACATTCTCACCCCAGGAGGATCCCCTCCAGCTGACCACACCAAAGTGATCATTACTTTCCGCTATGTCTCTCAGAAGCTTTTCATCTCTATCTCTGTGCTTGCTGGTCTTGGAATTCTCCTGGGATTTGTGTGTCTGTCATTTAACATCTACAACAGTCATGTGAGGTAAGTGTGATCCCAACTTCCTCTCAGAACATTTCTCACTCTAAGAAGGTGAAAGTCAGCTGCTGCTGAATCATTGTGCTGGGTCATCATCAGTTAAGAGACTGCCACTGTTTGCTGAGTGACTGTAGAGATTTTCCTGAGCTTAGGAGAGTATCAGCATTCTTTATTCGGAAAGTTAAGTATCTTTAGTTCAGCGCCTGATAGCAACTTGCATTGCTGCATTGGGACTCTCACACTGACCCCATTCAAATTGCATATACAGAGGCAATTATGACTTTCCCACGGTCCCAAGTATAGTGGGGCTCATTTTCCCTCTCTTTACAGAGTTTTACAGAGCTGGGTTTTGTCACTTCTGCAGGTATATCCAGAACTCTCAGCCTCATCTAAATGATATGACTGCAGCAGGATGTATTCTGTCTCTCGCCGCTGTATTTCCACTAGGTCTTGATGGACGCCACATTGAGACATGGCACTTTCCACTTGTGTGTCAGGTAATGGATTGAGAGATAGAAGGATAAATGAATTATTTTGCGACAGCTATTGTACAAGGAGGGCTATAAACTACAGAACATCATTGGTTCCACCGGAATTTAGTTTGCAACATAAAAGTTGAACCAATTTCTCATGGATACCCGAAATGCAACAGTTTGGAAAAAAGGTGATAAGCTATGTGAAGTAAAAAAATGACACAGAGAGGCTATGTCCTAGTAGTGTTTTATCTGTATTGTCTATTGTTGCTGCTTTGTTCATTCTTCCCACATCTGATGGACACTATTTCAATTCTATGTAGGCACGTCTTTGGCTTCTAGGTCTGGGATTCAGTCTGGCATATGGCAGCATGTTTACCAAAATCTGGTGGATACATACAGCATTTACCAAGAAGGATGATAAGAAGGAAAGGAGAAAGGTTAGTATTTGACAGTAGAGGGGAGCTCTGATTAAAATTGTGTTATGCCCTCCAAATTACAGTATATATAAGCTTTGTGCTGCATTTTAAAGCCCCAAAAACTGCTTTAGCATATGTTGTGTCAATAATTATGTGGCTTTGGTGGAAAGACTGTTTACGTTTATACTTCTCTTATACATAATAAGAAAGATGACTTTTGCTTCCACTGATATGAACAAAGGTCAAATTATTGAGGCTGTAAGTGGAGTGGAGTGAATTTCTCAAGCTTGAAGAAAGGCTCAAGTGGGCCTGAAAAATATTAGTCCTGTCAGTGAATGACCAACATGTAAAGGTGACCATACACTGTAAGATTTGTTCATTTGGTGAGGTTCCCAAACAAGCAAATCTTACCCCTTGATAGGGCGATATTGTGCTAATGCGATCATTTGGGCCTAGGACCAAAGCTATTATGCTGTTCATTAACTGCTAATATAATGAATTTTGTGACAGCATCACCATTTGTTGGTCAGTTCCTCTGACTGTAGAGTCGGAGAGATATACTCTCAGAAGGAAAACTGTTCGGATGATGCTCTGCTCAGGAAATGAAAATGGTCTTCTGAGCTCTTGAATTATAATTTAAGTATTTAGAAGGCCTGATGTTGTGGACTGGGAGAGACGTTCAAATTGTACATTGGTATTATGTGGATTTTTCAACATTTCTAAGAATAGGGCTTTTGCCAAACATCATTTTTGCCTATTGTTTTAATCTCAAAAATCTGCAAGCAGGGATCACCTCCTTCTGTAAATCACAACAAAGGGAGAAGGAAAGTGGTTGTTTACTGTTAAACTTATTATTTACCTTGCATGGACCAAACATGAAGTATCTTTTCATCATCCCTTTTTAGCTCAAAAAATAACAAAACCCATTGATTTTTCATTACTAAAACAATAGGCAGCGCTGTTTATAATGCAGGAGGTGCACAAGGCAGCCCCCCCGCCCCTCAATGCTTACCTTTTTCTGCCCCGGAGGGGGTTGGGGATGCATCGATAGTGCAGAGAGTGCGATGGTGCTCTTTTAAACTAGAAAGCCGAATTTACAGTTTGAAAACCTGAAATTTGGCTCTTAATGGTACCAGGAGCAGTTTTTGGCTCCCCCTGGTACCTTGCTCAGTTTTTCAACTCGCCTCATTGGCACAGTGCCCCTGACAAGAAATATTTTAAGAACAAGCCCTATTTAAAGAACAAGAAAAGTTAAAATTACTGGGGGGTACCAATAACTTACCTGGTTCCCTGCTTTGCTGACCCTGTTTGCAGAAAACTGCTTCATTCTTGGATACTTTTGTATGAGCACCACATTGGAAATCTTCTTCATTCTTTAGCAGCCCCAGGCCAACACATGCACAGGATAGTGAAAAGCCTTGCTTTTTGTTTACAGTTCTTCTTGCTCTACTGAGCATGTACACCCCAAGCAAAGAAAGAAGCTGAGAAGATGTCGATTCACTGCCCTACAGAAGTATAGGCTGGTTCAATTTTCAGCTAACAGGAGCACTGGCCTGGGGTATCAATTATATAATCAGTTGTTGGTGTCCTTATTGAGCCCTTTAATCAGTCAGTATTCACTACAGAAAATGGGCACTGTCATTTTTAAATTTTTTAGTTATGTTATGCACATTTTACAATTCTATTTCCATTTCCAAATAGTATATACTTAGATATGCACACATGTTTGTTTACTTATGTATTATCTGTATGTGTGACCTTATGTTTCAAGCCTCATCTTATGTACTCAATGGAATCAGCTTTCCTGAAAAGGCTTTGCTAGTCACATCCAGATTTGATTTACTTATATCAAGTAACTACATCATGGTGACTTGTCTAGGATTTGAATAAAAATCATAATGTGTTGTTTGCATGCGCTAAAGAAATAAAAATAGCTGGCACTGGTGAGGGTGTAGAATCACTCTGGGTAGAGATTTCGACTGGGCAAAAGGTATCAAAAAGAATTATCATTGGTGTATGCTATAAACCACCTCGTATAAGTGTCGAGTATGAAGCCGAGCTACTCTTGCAGATACAAGCGGCTTCACAGCTGGGTCAAGTTGTTGCTATGGGTGACTTCAATTATCCAGACATTGACTGGGGTAATGGGGTTGCTAAGACAGAAAAAGCTAGTAGGTTTGTAAATATGCTGAATGACAACTTTTTATTCCAGCTCGTTCAAGAACCTACTAGGAATAACTCTCTTTTGGACCTTGTAATAACTAACAATACTGAACTCATCTCTAACATTTGTGTGGGTGAGCATTTAGGGAATAGTGATCATAACATGGTCTCCTTTGAGATTCTGTTGCAGAAGCAATTCTATAAGGGAGTAACTAAAACACTAAATTTCAGACGTGCAAACTTTGACAGTATAAGGGCATCTCTGCAACATATTAAGTGGGAAATGCTTTTCACAGGGTTAAACACAGAACAAAAATGGGAAGTCTTTAAAATGCTGCTTAATAAATATACTTGTCAGTATATTCCACTTGTAAGCAAGGAACGTCGTTGCAAAGCAAAACCTTTTTGGTTCAATAGAAGCGTTGGTGTTGAGGTGGGTAAGAAAAGACGTGCTTTTAAGGCTTTCAAGTTAGCTGGTACAGCCGAAACATTTATAAGGTACAAGGAGGCCAATAAATCATGCAAAGAAGCTATAAGGCAAGCTAAAATTGCTATAGAAAAGGATATTGCAGCAAGCAGTAAAAAAAATCCAAAATTATTTTTTAAATATGTCAATAGTAAAAAAATGAAGCAGGAAGGGGTGGGACCCTTACTATCAGAGGGGGGTCAGCTGGTTGATGAAAACAAAATAAAAGCGCAGATTCTGAACTCGTATTTTTCATCTGTGTACACAAATGAAGAACCAGTAAGTGAAGGTTTCCTTCTTAACACTCCCAATTATAGTAATACAACTAATGATGCATGGTTCACACATGAAGAAATTCAAAAGAGACTTGAGCATGTTAAGATTAACAAAGGTCCAGGGCCAGATGGTATTCATCCCAGGGTAATTAGCGAGCTTAGCTCTGTGATTGCCAAACCTCTTTACTTAATTTTTCAGGATTCATTGAGATCTGGCATTGTGCCGAGAGACTGGCGAATTGCTAATGTGGTGCCTCTATTCAAAAAAGGATCCCGTTCTCAGCCTCAAAACTATAGGCCAGTTAGTCTGACGTCAGTATTAGGAAAGCTTTTCGAAGGGTTAATAAAGGATAAGATACTGGACTTCATAGCAAATCATAATACTATGAGTTTGTGCCAGCATGGTTTTATGCGTAATAGATCTTGTCAGACTAACTTAATTTCTTTTTACGAGAATGTAAGTAGAGACCTCGATTCTGGGATGGCAGTGGATGTGATTTACTTAGACTTTGCTAAAGCATTTGATACAGTGCCACACAAAAGGTTACTGGTTAAATTAAGGAATGTTGGCCTGGAACATAGTATTTGTACCTGGATAGAGAACTGGCTAAAAGATAGACTACAAAGAGTGGTGGTAAATGGAACATTTTCTAATTGGACCAGTGTTGTTAGTGGAGTACCGCAGGGCTCTGTACTAGGTCCCTTGCTTTTCAACTTGTTTATTAATGACCTGGAGGTGGGCATTGAAAGTACTGTTTCTATTTTTGCAGATGATACTAAATTGTGCAGAACTATAGGTTCCATGCAGGATGCTGCCACTTTGCAAAGTGATCTGTCTAAACTGGAAAACTGGGCAGCAAACTGGAAAATGAGGTTCAACGTTGATAAATGCAAGGTTATGCACTTTGGCAAAAATAATATAGATGCAAGTTATACACTAAATGGCAGTGTGTTGGGAGTTTCCTTAAATGAAAAGGATCTAGGGGTCTTTGTAGATAACACGTTGTCTAATTCTGGGCAGTGTCATTCTGTGGCTACTAAAGCAAATAAAGTTCTGTCTTGCATAAAAAAGGGCATTAACTCAAGGGATGAAAACATAATTATGCCTCTTTATAGGTCCTTGGTGAGGCCTCATCTGGAGTATGCAGTTCAGTTTTGGACTCCAGTCCTTAAGAGGGATATAAATGAGCTGGAGAGAGTGCAGAGACGTGCAACTAAATTGGTTAGAGGGACGGAAGACTTAAATTATGAGGGTAGACTGTCAAGGTTGGGGTTGTTTTCTCTGGAAAAAAGGCGCTTGCGAGGGGACATGATTACACTTTACAAGTACATTAGAGGACATTATAGACAAATGGCAGGGGACCTTTTTACCCATAAAGTGGATCACCGTACCAGAGGCCACCCCTTTAGACTAGAAGAAAAGAACTTTCATTTGAAGCAACGTAGAGGGTTCTTCACAGTCAGGACAGTGAGGTTGTGGAATGCACTGCCGGGTGATGTTGTGATGGCTGATTCAGTTAATGCCTTTAAGAATGGCTTGGATGATTTTTTGGACAGACATAATATCCAAGGCTATTGTGATACTAAACTCTATAGTTAGTATAGGTATGGGTATAAGAATTTTAATTAAAAGTAGGGAGGGGTGTGTGTATGGATGATGGGTTTTCATTTGGAGGGGTTGAACTTGATGGACTTTGTCTTTTTTCAACCCAATTTAACTATGTAACTATGTAACTATGTTTGGTAAGAGACAAATGAGCACATTTCTAATTTGAGCTTTTTACTGTTTGGCACTTGTAATAGCCAGATAACAAATGTAGGCATTTTGCTTCCTTTGCTGTAAAGGCATTTCCTCTATTTAATTTCTGGTTAATTAAAATCACCCAAGATTAAGGCTTGACCCAGTTGTTTACATTTACAAAGCCAACAGTTACCAACTGAGATTTCTCACTGCAGAGGGTAATGTTCATTGCAGCTGCGTGAGAGATACGTCCGACTTGGCGTGTCTGATAAGCATCTCTGGGAAGTACATTTCTAGGTTCATTTACTGCAAGCAATGGTGCAAATGCCACAGCTCCAAGGGTTGTGCCCTAAGTGCATCATTGACAGGCACAGGAGATCCCTGTACTTAACATCTGACCTGACCACTTCTTATCCGTAAATGCATCATGTCATTTCTACAGCTGTTTTTTTCAGTAAATAAGATGACTGCTGCTGATGTATTGCATGATAATTTACACTGAAGGGAGGTAATATTTCACTTCATTTCTTGAAATCCAAATGGAAGTAAAGGGCTGTTTTATGTTGCTAGTATCATACTTCTTAACCCTAATATGACCAAAGACAAGATTTCTATAAAAAATGCATTAAAAAGGACTGGGAATGGCTTAGTGCATTTTCCACATCATTCCACTGAGAGAGGATGGGTACTACAGTTTATTTTGCCTATGCTCCTTAAACCTAGAACAGAGACCCTTTTTATATAACATTTGTGTTATATCAATGAAGTGTAGCTCATATTGTTTTGGTTTCGTACCACAGTAACCACAGATGAATAATTAAACTGCTACCAAATTCTGTGGTTGAGTAGGGGCTTCAGTAACACTGCTGTAGCACAGGAGAGAGAGACAGCTGGGTGTATGCATTATAGATCTGATGCTTTTGCATCATATTACCATGGCAACGCTGGAATTGCAGAAGATGAGCCTGCTTCGTTTTCTCCTCGGTTTTCTCATTTTCTTTTTGTGTATTGAGCAGTATAGATTTTCAGCCTTGTGTTATTTAATTTATACCCAATAACTGTGCCTGAGATATTAGAGATGAGATAATGGGATTTAATTTATAAAAGTGCAGATTTATGTGGTGTACAGGCACCTGCACCAGTATTAACTTGTATACGTTATAGATATAGATCTATAAATGTTGTATGTGAGATACCATGGCAACCCTTGATTTGCACAAGATGGTCACATCTATAATCTCAAATTTCTGTCTTATACTGGACAGTGCATACTTTCAGTCCTGTATTATAATTATTATTATTAGGGTTCTTTTAATTTAAAAAGAAAAGGCATCTATGCCAAAATCAGTAGACAGGTTTTCTTTTACTCCTAAAACTGAGTCTGCAAAGGGATAAACTACATATAATACACATAAGTCATGAATAAACTGAAGATATATCCTTATATATGGTGCTTAGTCATCTCAGGTATAATTAATTCATATTTAGAGAGAAAATTTTTTGAGGCCAATCCACACAACAAATTGTGGTGTGCATAAAGAATTTTGTGTGACAATATAATTTTTTTTGTTAATTCTGACCTGAGCACACAGTTTTTAAAAACGTGACACACGTTTAAAATTAAAGAATTTTTTTGCGCACATAGCCATGAAGGAATAAGGGCAGAGACACACGTGGAGAGTCGGGGATTGTTGAGGGCTATTTGCATAATGAAGGGGCATGATTCTATTTACTGTCATTATAATTTAAAAGATTCTCAGAGGGCCCAGCTGCCCCATACATTTGGCTGCCATAACTAGAGGAAGTAACCTCAAATAAAAAAAAAAAAGTAACCTCATGAGGAAACTTCGGGTGACTTCGGAAAACAAAGTGCTCTGAGTGCCATCCCACCAGCGATGTCAATTCTAGCCGGCAGGAAGGCATTGCGGAGAGATTAGCTGCCCAAAGAAGAGGCGATTTGTCGATGGCCGACTAATCTCCCCGAATCTCCACGTGTGTCTCAGCCCTTAGAGCGAACATTAGCCTGATGATCTGTAGGGAAAGTCTTAGCTACCTTATTATTGGTGGCTTTATTTAAATACAAAGTACATTTCTCTCAACATATTTGAGGTTACTTCCTCTAGTTATGGCCAAATTTATTGGGCAGCTGGGCCCTCTGAGAATCTTTTATTAATTATAATGAAAGTAAATTGAATCATGCCCCTTCATTATCATAAATGACTCCCGTGCAAATAGCCCTCAACAATTACAAAGCACATGGACAGGGTGCTTGTCTTCACATAGTATCCAAATTATACAGACGGTCCCACAGAAAAATATAGGACTACCCAAGGGCCTCTCCCAGACTCTGGTACACCACAAGGTTAGCACTCTGTTACTTACAGTTCAGAGATCTATTTTTATTAACCAGGCCATTCAGCCTACTTCAAAACTAGCTTCACTGCTGCACTTTCCCAGAAGACTGACTCTCTCTAGTCAAAGGCCCCTTGGCACTCTCTCTTAGACATCACAGGTCCTTTGGTTCTCTGTCTCAGACACTTTCTCTGTCTCCAGGCTGTCTGTCTCCACAGGCGCCTTTGGGTTCTCGCTCAGGCTTCCACTCACACACACTGGGAACAGCCAAAACACCCAGGTATTGGAGCACACCCCTTTAACCTCTACAGGCATCTCTACTCTCAGCTGCCACCTAAATACCTGAGTGAGAGGGAATATTAACTCTTCCTCCACTAGGCACCCTCTGCAGCCCAAATCATTCACTTAAAATGCACACTGTCACAATGCATACTTACATGCTGAGAACTGATCATATCCATATCAAATTTTAAAAAAAGAAAAATATTTTAGCAACAGCCTCTAGGTAAGTATCAGATCAAACACCCTGATTGCCATCTCTTTGCTGAATTTTTATTTTGGAACTGATTATCACCTTAGCTGCAGAACTTCTCTTTGGGCACTGATCATTAACACCTTAGCTGTAGAACTTCTCTTTTGGTACTTTGAGGCAGCACAGAGAATATCATAAAATGGGGGCTCAGGGTAAAATATGTAAAAGTGCAATATTTATATATTCCCGTTTGGTAAGAAGTTTTTAATAGGCCACTTAATTTGATCTAAACTATCTGTTGTTATTCATTTTGGGGGTATACAGTAGTTGGGGGTATAGTTTTCCTTTAAGGTTTAGGTAAAAACATTTTTACAAAAAACTTTTTGGGCAAAGGTCCAAAGTTTACCCAAACCTATTATTTTGAATGATAAATAAGGTCCATTTGGGAATTCGGAGTTGCTTGGATTTTAATCTTAAAAATAGTGAGATAAATTCGGAGCTTTATAAATAACACCCTTACTGTTCTTGTCTTTGCTGGTATTGGGCCAGATTCATTGATAAAAAAAAAACATAACTGGTTTAACTCCATACTTGTATACTTTTTCCTTCTCTTTGCCCCATCATATATTTCCTCCACTCTCTTCTAGTGTCATATTTTGCTCATCTCTTTTCTGTTTCCCTCTTTGGTGAGAGACTGAAATATGTAAAAGTTACCTTCAAAAGGACAAGTTCACACAGTGGGGTATATTTATCAAAGGGTGAAGTTAATAGTGAAGTTCCGCCACTAGAGTGAAATTCCACCACTCTCCATTCATTTCTATGGGATTTTTATAAGCGTATTTATCAAAGGGTGAACTTTCACTTTCACCCATTGATAAATACGCCTTTCAAAATCCCATAGAAATGAATTGAGAGCTGCGGAATTTCACTCTAGTGGCGGAACTTCACTCTTTGATAAATTTACCCCAGTGTTTGCAATCCACTTGCTGAAATTGCTGCATTGAAAATGTTATACTGTATTTTACACTATACTAGCAGACATTAGCATTCTCTTGTAACATTCACTTATTACCTTACCTGCTAGAACCTGTAAAAAAAAGGCTGTGTTTTTTTTTACCAAAAACGACAACATACATTATGAACAGTTTATTGTTAATTTATTATGTTATGTGTATATATATTTACTGTATATATATATATATGTAAATATAGTGTATGCTTTTTGTTTATCCAACTGATAAGACTATTAGGGGCAAATCCACTATGCGCCGACGCGCCTAACGCTAGCGTCAATTCGCTAGCATTGGTCATTTTCGTTACTTCGCAAATTCACTAACAAACGCTGGTGTAAATTCACTAGTGTTACTTTGCACCCTTACGCCTGGCAAATTTGCGCAACGGACGTAACTACGCAAATTCGTACTGAACACTACTTTTACGCTAGACTTCCTTCGCCACCTCAGACCAGGCGAAGCGCAATAGAGTATATAGGGATTGCTTCAAAAAAAGTTAAAAAATTTTCTAAGTCCCAAAAAACGCTGGTGTTTTTTCTATATTATGGGTGATAGGCTGAAAAAGATCGAAAATTTTTTTGGGGCTCCCCTCCTTCCCCCCTACATTTCCTAACTTATGGCAACTTAACTATACAGTGGGCACATGTGTAGGGCAAAAAATAAAAATTTATTTGAGGTTTTGAAGGTTTCCCAGGCATTTGTAGTGATTGTACGTATTCCTCCAATGAAATTTGAATTTGGTGCCGTATGCAAATTAACCATCGCTATCGTAACTTCGATTTGCTTAGCGAATCAACGCTAGCGCAACTTCGCAACCTTACGCTACCCCTGAGCGCAACTTCGGATTTTAGTGAATTTGCGGAGCGCTGGCGAAACTATGCCTGGCGATGTGTGGCGAAGTGTGGCGCAACTGCGAATCTTAGTGAATTTGCCCCATAGTGTACTTGTTGTCTATTGTGTTATTTGGACATCTGCAGCCATCTACTCATCTAACACATCCTATAAAAATACAACAATTGCCCTTTCTACATTATCGTCTCTCCTCATTCTTCCATATACTCTCTCCTCTTCGCTTTATCCTATTCTGCAGTCTGCACTGTCTTCTCTTCATTATTTCATCATAGACTTTGTTCACACATTCCCCTCACCATTTTCTTCCTCTTTTCCTCCTTCCCACCCACTCCACATTCTCTCTGGTGCTTGCTTTCTACTAAATGTTGTCATTGCCTACACAATAAGCACATTGCCTGAAAGATATTTCACTGCTCTGCACTTCTGCAACTGTTTTCATTTCTAGTCATAACTCTTACAACTGCCTTGTGCAGTTCACATCTTTTTCCCATTTGCCAATGTTGCTAGAGGAACAAAGCAGTTTATTGATATGGCTGCCACTTTAAATAATTCTAGGTACCAAGCTATTTTTCCCAGTTTAGCACAATGTGCTGTAAAAGAAACCCTGCAACAGACCTGGAATCATGCAGCAATTAAGTCAGCATGATTCTAACTTACCATTAGGCTTAAGCCCAAACCATAGCTGCAAGTCATCTAGCACACAGTTATGAACCTGTGTGCTAGAGTAATATTAGAATAGCAAATAGTGAACTTCTAAAAGTGACTGTAAGCAAGCTTAGCATCCTGGTCAGTGTCAGGCAGTAACTGGCACAACAATTAACTAGATGGTCTTACTTTATTGGATTATTGCCATAAAATAAAATCTATAATCTCCCCTTACCCCTACATTCTCCTAAGACATCTTTAAAAACCTGTCTCACCTTGTGTTCCTCCAGTTGTTCTAATCTAGAAATGTTTTTCACAGCCTTCCAGTTGTTTTGTCTCTACTGCATGTAAAGTGATATGCAATATATCTAGGCTTTGCAAATAATAACAGTATGACGTACTTTGCCCTGCAGCAGTCCCAAACTGTAGAGCCTTGGAAGCTCTACACTACAGTCTCACTTCTGCTGGGTCTGGATGTCATAACACTGGGGATCTGGCAGATAGTGGACCCCCTACAGCGTTCTGTTGAGGTAAGATGTGAGGATAGATAGCAGTTCATGTCTGAGGTCATTGATAAAAGTCCCTGACAGAAGCTAATCTACTGTCTATGTATTCTTATATTATCATGATATTAACATTGAAATGGGAGTCATAACCTGCTAAATTGAAAATATGGTTTCAACTAATAATTGGAATAAGCAGTATACATACATATAAACCCCAGAGCCATGACAATAAAATAAATGTAAAATATTATGTTAATGTTATGTTAAATAATACTTAAAGTGGTAAAATTATGTTTTATTAAATCAATATACTTCTGAAAAGTAACTTATTAAGAGGCAGAGTTATTGTGTCAATAAGTTATTGATCAATACAATTTTACTAACACTTTTTAGTATATAACATTTTATTTTAAAATTTTTCCAGAACAGAAGGAAATTGTCCAAAGCCCCTTGCCTATATTAGATATACAGTAGAACCCCCATTTAAGTTTTTCAGGGAACCAGGAAAAAATTATGCACAATCTGGGAAAATGTAAAATCAGGGAAAATTGTTAGCAACTTTTCTCAAAGGATATAATAATAGAAGTCAGTTTTACTGTAACATACAAGATTTACTGTGTTAAATAACATGAAAAGCCTACATTTTCCTACCATGTACATAAGTTGGGCACATCTCCCCCGCCCAAATGGCATTATTTGTACTGCATATACTACCCTCCGTTTGCCAGCACCATTAAATTTCCCTAAAACAAATAGCAACTTTCACCCAGGGGCCATTTTCCCTCTGACACATCCTCAGTGCATTTATAACTGCAAACAGCACATATGCAAGTTAAAGTTCATGCAATTAAAGAATGCAGGCTAACACAGGCAGAATTTACTATGAATACAAGTTCTGCTTGGATTGAGCAATGTAATGGTTACTCTGAGCTCAGGAGAGGGGTTGGGGGAAAATATGATCAGACAGCTAGAGCAGAGTTTCTATGGGAACCAGCAATGGCATCTCTTTATTGGCTGTTAGACTGGAGGGTGTGTTTATTAATCTGACTTGAGAAGAACTGAGCATGCTCATGAGCCAACAGCCAAAGGAAATTCCAGAGGGAGGGGCAAAGTGGGTAAGAGGAGCAGAAGGAATTCTACCTGTAAGTGATTAACAGGTTGCTGCAGCCTCACTATTAACCTTTGAATCAGAGTGGCAGGTATTTAGATATTTCAAGAGGCTCTTCCGTGATTACATTTTTGCTTGGGTTTACATGTCAAGGGTTAAGCAGTGCAGCATTTATGTTACCCTGTGGGGGGGGGGGACATGTGCAAGACTAGGTGCAGGTGCAGACTAATTGGAACTGACTATTTACAGGCAGATTCATGGTATATTATTCACCTAGTTTGTATTTTAAACCTTTTTTTCACTAATAATAACATTCATAAAGGACAAATAGCCATTTTTGGGAACAAGAGGACAACATTTTTATGTAAAATGCATGAAAACATTATGTAATATCAGGGAAATTAAGCCACTGAAATGCATTATAAATTGGTGGGACCACAAAAAAAAATAAAATGCAGGGACACTTAAAATTAGGGAACTTTAAATTGAGGTTTTGCTATAGATTGGGGGAGAAGGATTCAGACATAGGGTATTACTTCATATAAATAATGTTTTTTTACTGCTAAATTGCAAGACGCCAGCATTGTGAGACAATTATTTGCCTCTTCTACTACAACCTCGGCTCTTGACACTTTTCATCACTAAGCTTGGGGTGCAGTGCTTTAGGTATGCACATCACTACTCTTTAATGCACCTTAAAATATTTTTCTTGGTTTTTGATATACACATTTGTCACCACTCCCTTTTCAGTGCTGATATAGTGTTCATTTAATGCTGTCCCTGTGCTTTGTAGGAATTCACTAAAGAAGAACCTCGTGGTGACTTGGATGTTCTCATACTTCCGCAGCTGGAGCACTGCAGTTCTCTCAAGATGAACACATGGCTTGGTGTGTTCATAGGTTTTTTTTCCTCATCTCATCTGTCGGACATATATCGAAAACAGACTGTCCTACTGTCTGCATCTCCCATCATTTTATATCCTCTTTCTTGCTGAATGCAGTGTAGTAATTTCTAATATAATCTCTTAGTATTTCCATGTATTTCTACTTATTACACTTTTTTAATTACTATGCCCTTTTCTGATTTATTTCTTCTTTTACATCCTCCTCTATTTCTGTCTCTCAATATTCAGGTATAGTATATGGCTCTAAGGGACTACTCCTTTTGCTTGGCATATTCTTAGCCTATGAGACCAAGAGTGTTTCAACTGAGAAGATCAATGACCATCGTGCTGTTGGGATGGCTATATACAATGTGGCTGTGAGTACTGAGAAGTTATTTGTCTAAGTAGCAAGTAGTGCAGAAAATCTTAGGGCATTGACACATGGAGCTACCTATCGCCTGTGATTTGTTGCAGCTACAAGCTACCAGAAAATACCCTGCCATGGAGAATACTGACAATTATCTCTGCTTAAATACTCAAATTGATTAATCACTTAAAAAATACCCTCTTATGCATTTTGAGCAATTACATGATTTGAGTGTTTTATCAGAGCTACTTCTCAGGATAGTCTATTCAGGGAATTTTCTGGTGTTTTAGTAGCCGTGACAAAACCCAGATGAGTAGCACCACATGTAATTGCCCTTAGGGAGGAGATTAGTCACCTGCGATAAATCTACTCTTCTGCAAGCGACTAATCTCCAAATGCCTCCCCACCAATGATAGTTTAAATTGTCAGTGGCAAAACATATACAGGCACTTTTATTTTCGGAAGTCAGTTAAAGTTTCCATGTAAGGCAAATTTGGGTGACTTCAGAAAAACAAGGCGCCACATAGGTTTTGTCACTGAAAATTCAATTATGACCAGTGGGCATTTGGAGATAAGTCACCCGCAGAAGAGATTTATAGCATGCAACTAATCTTCATATGCCATTTCCCTTGTACAATGCTTTTCTTTAGACGTCATTCTGACTATTTGGTGGAAACTAGTTTGAGACAGTATAATCCTGATATTTTCTCTCCTCTACTGAATGGTGGTCATCTAAAGCTCATTCATTTCAGCACAGAAAAAAAGTAGAGTAACAGAAAATCAGGAAGGTAAATGAGACAATATCCTAAGGGCAGAGACAAACGTGGAGATTCGGGGAGATTAGTCGCCCTGCGAGAAATCGCCTCTTCTTCAGGCGACTAATCTCCTGAACTGCTTTCCTGCCAGCTAGACAGGCCTGGATTTGTGGAGAGGCCACCAAGGCCCGGGCCTAGGGCGGTAGGATTTTAGGGGACTGCATGCTGCCCAACCACATCCACATTGGTTCAAAAACACTGGGAATCTGCATGAGATACAATGTTTTTTTTTAAATTTCCCGTGCTCCAATCCCCATTGCCCTGGACCCCATGATGAAAATTTGAGCGAATAAAAGGGAGGGGTGACGAATGACAGACAGTGGGATGGCACTCGGAGCGATTTGTTTTCCGAAGTCGCCCGAAGTTGCATCAAGAGGAAACTTCAGAAGACTTCGAAAAACAAAGAGCTCAGAGTGCAATTCTGCCGGTGTTTTAGATTCTAGTCAGCGGGAAGGCAGTTTGGAGAGATTAGTCGCCGGAAGAAGAGGCGATTTGTCACTGGGTGACTAATCTCCCCTGAAGCTCCATGTGTGTCTCTGCCCTTAATTAGCCACAGGACATTAATTAGGTGCAGCTTTTTTTTACAGATGTAAACATTATTATGGAGAGAGTCCAGTTTTCTGCTTGCCAACTTAATGTCTCTCTGTATGTTGTCTTCCTTGTAGTTTGTATTTACCTTCTTTTCTCTATTTCCAGGTCCTTTGCCTCATCACCGCTCCAGTGACAATGATCCTCAGTAGCCAGCAGGACGCCTCCTTTGCATTCTCCTCTCTTGCCATTGTATTTTCAGCCTACATCACTCTTGTTGTGCTCTTTGTGCCCAAGGTGAACAGACTTAAAACAGGAGTACCTGACTTTGTATGTAGTATGTTTAGAGCACTGCTGGGCATTATAGAGCATTTCAAATGGTGGGTTACGAGAATTGATTCACATGGGTGCAGTTAGGGCCATCTCTAAAAAACATATTTCTTCAGAAGCCAATAAGTAGTTTGCTGTTGATTTGTTATATCTTTAGGGAGGTTACATAGCTTGTGCTCACCAGGCATTAAGACTAATAAAGGGTGAGTGATTTGTGTAATACGGTGGAAAATGAATTAAATAAGTAAATAAAATGAATCATAGTTCATATATGCTAAACAAATTACAATGTATAAGGACTAATTTATTGTGTGAGTAGAAATGATAATTACTGCATTTTTACAAATTGCTTGGCATATTGCGTGGCATGGCAGTGAAATTCTCTATAGGTACCATTATCTTTATATACAGTGTTGATATAGCAGCCCTTTCCAAAGAAAGTCTCATTAATTATGCACTTATGAGCAGGCCTATAATTATGGTCTGCATATTTGTGTGATCCGTATGTACAGGTACAGTATGTTTGATCTGAACACCTTTGTACAGTGCTACAGAATATGTAGACACTTTATCAGTATTTATTAAGGCACATAAATGACTGTCACACACAAAATAGGGTCTGTTTCATTGGAAGCATTGGAACCTGATATTTTTTAAATGTGGAAAAAAACTATAGATCTATTTTAAGAAATGTGATAACACTTATAAACTGCAATTTATTGCAGCCTGCAAGGAATATCTCAGTAGCAGTGTGCAATACAGCAGTTTTAATGTTAATATAAAAGCAAATATCTTGTAATGGTATGATATGATATATTATCACAGTGTGTCCTTAGAGTTAATGAAAACAAATACATTGTAACCAATTGTTTTCTGAATCTTATGTTACTATACAGTGTTGCAGTTGCAACTGGCTACACTTAAGGTGGCCATACACGGAGAGATCCGCTCGTTTGGCAATGTCGCCAAACAAGCGGACTTTCGGCCAGATCTCAATCGGGGAAGCCCGTCGGGGAGCCGCAGTTGTCTGAAGTTTTGTGTTTTGCTTTTTGCAGATGAGGCGACTTATTACAAGAGGAGAGTGGCAGTCTGAACAACAGGACACCCTTAAGACTGGATCATCTACAAACAACAATGAGGAGGAGAAGTCTCGTCTGTTGGAGAGAGAGAATCAGGAATTGGGAAGGATTATTGCTGAGGTGAGACTAAACTGTCTAAACAACTGCTTTGTTACATGTTTTGTTTTTTTCCCCTTTATTAGGTATTACACTTTGGCCTAGCTGTCATTCTTTGTTCTTTCCCCTTACATTTTCTAACATTTGCATCTCTTTCTTCATTTTTTCCTCTACTTATTTCTCAACAGAAAGAAGAGAGGGTCATGGAGCTTCGTCAGCAGTTGCGTTCCCGCAGGAGACCATCTGTACCAGCCCGAGACAACTGTTCTGACAATCACTTCCCTAACTCTTCAGGGGCAGTTTCATCTCTCTACCAGCCTGGCCTACCTCTTGCCAGGTGCCTTGTAGCAGAGGGAGGAGACAAACTGGGCAGGAATAGTTGTGATGGTAGCAGAGTGCACCTTTTGTACAAGTAGGGAATGGACCCAGAGAATAGTGATTCATTAGTAGTGTACATAGCTGTAAATATATCGAGTCTCCTCTCTGTGTCTATCTGCTGGCCAGTCTTTCCTCTTGTCTGGCTCTCCGTTGCTGACAAATCCTTCTTACAGGTATAATTATTTTTTTTGCCATTTTTTTTAATTTCTGTCCATTGATAGATACGTTATTACTGCTTTCTCTCAATGACCTACCTTCTGTCTCTTCCTTTCTGTTATTGTTTTTGTATTCTTATTTTATGTGCATCCAAATTTCTTGGCTTTTTGTTTTCCAATCCTAAATATATCTTAACAGTAAGGTACCTTATACTGTATTTCATTCCAGTCAATTACTAAAGCACGCACACTGACTCCCCATACCAGGAAACATCAAAAGAGGCTGGCACTGGCCGAGCCACACAGGTAGAGAACAAAAGCCAGATTGTAAAAGTTAAAAATTTACATTTTACATTTACACTTTTACAATCTGGCTTCTGCTTCGCTACCTGGTCTGGTTAGGCCGGTGCCAGCCTCTTTCGATGTTTCCTGGTGTTTGCTCTCTCTGCTGAAGGTCTGGGGCGTGTACACCCGGGCCAACCGTACACAGTGGTAAGCTATTACAATGTATCCTATACACTGGTTCTTCATTGTCACTGACTCCCTATACACAATCATATGATGCACTATAATTGCCCCCCATCCCTCTTTTTTAAGGAAAGCCAAACATCAACTGCTCAGTACAAAGGGACATTGCTACATTTGCACTTGTCACCCGCAATGTTTTTTAAACTGTGATTGGCTGTTGCAATAAATAAATTTAAAAACTTACTTTGTTACTTAACATGCTGCGGAAATGTTTATTTTGATTGGTGTTATTTGTTAAGTTGGATTTTGATTGCAATGATGAATGAGTGTAGAGCACAATTATTTTCAAACCAAAGACAGTGGGGCTCATTTATCAACACTGGGTAAATGTGCCCATGGGCAGTTAGCAACCAATCAGTGATTACTTTTTAAAGCCAGCTGCAAGTAGAACTGATGCCTATATTGTAAATAAAAGTTTAACCAAAAAAAGTCACTTCTGCTGCCTGATGCTTCCCAATGAAATCTAGCAGCAGAGGTGGGGAGGTAGGGGATCTGTCCAGCAGTGTGTTGGCAGAAGTGACGTCTCATCTGTTTATATCATCTCACATGCACAGATGCCACACACAGGTACAGTGCTTAGGGCGGCACCAGACCAAATTACACACATCTAACACTTAAAATGCTGCTTTGTCACCTACATGAGAGGCCACATACATAATTTTATTGCTATAATATAGTAAGTAGTTAAAGAGGGTTCCTATAGTAGCAATGGGGATAATAGCCCTTGGGAAGGGACTGTGGCTGTGGGATAGCAGATATAGTAGGGAGAGATGGTGTCTATAGTAGCAGTGTGATAATAGTCTCTGGGAAGGGAATGTGACTATGGGATAGCAGGTATAGTAGGGAGAGATGGTGGCTATAGTTGGAGTGGGATAATAGTCTCTGAGAAGGGACTGTGTCTGTGGGATAGCAGATATATCTAGTAGGGAGAGATTGTGCCTATAGATAGTAGCAGTGGTATAATAGTCTCTGGGAAGGAAGTGTGACTTTGGGATAACAGGTATAGTAGGGAGAGATGGTGCCTATAGTAACAGTGGGATAATAGTCTATTGGAAGGGAGTGTGACTGTGGGATAGCAGGTATAGTAGGGAGAGATGATGCCTATAGTAACAGTGGGATAATAGTCTCTGGGAAGGGAGTGTGGCTGTGGGATAGCAGTATAGTAGGGAGAAATGATGCCTATAGTAACAGTGGGATAATATTCTCTGGGAAGGGGCTGTGGGATAGCAGATATAGTAGGGAGAGATGGTGCCTATAGTAGCAGTGGGATAATAGTCTCTGGGAAGGGACTGTGACTGTGGGATAGCAGGTATAGTAGGGAGAAATGGTGCCTATAGTAACAGTGGATAATAGTCTCTGGGAAAGAAGTGTGGCTGTGGGATAGCAGGTATAGTAGGGAAAGATGGTGCCTATAGTAGCAGTGGTATAATAGTCTCTGGGGGGGACTGTGGTTGTGGGATAGCAAGTATAGCACTAGCCACTGCTTTTTGCCTTTCTAGTACACTTTAAAGATTGTGTTACACAGTGTCACAGTTGAATGTTTGGTGGGGAGAAGGTTTTGAATTAAAATGTGTGAAAGTGTATTCATTTAGTATGGTAAAAGATACAATTATATTTATTTGTGAGTGCACATGGGCACAGCTTAAAGTGAACACTACACACATCTTATTCATAGCCAGTGCCTGTTAGCAGCTACCAAGCTAAATGTGTACTGTATTCCACGTGAAGATATGTTATAAATGGCATGTATACCTGCCTAACCAGAATAAAGTTACTACAAGTTGAATCTTGCAGTTTGTATAGTGTTTAGCTGCAATATATTATTGTTATCGCCCTGGTCACACCCAGCATTCACCTCACTCTCTACTGTTTCATAACAGATGTAAAATGTAATAATGAAAAAGATTAATTATTTTGGGGGATTTTTTTGCACACATGGGCCCATGTTCCAGGAAAGCCACAACATTCTGGCATTCCCCAATTCTACCAGTGCACAACCTTATTTGATGTCACATCTCATTTTTCATGTGTACAAACATCATTTGACAGTGTAAGTGCTAACAATAGGCATGGGCAGCCTTAATAAGGCCAATGTCTAAAAATACAGTCAGTTAGACCAGGTTTTCTGCATTTCTTTGGTCATAGATCATAATGAAACCCACCTTTCCCTATTTAATTAGGGAAATTAGGTTTAGAGGAGCAAGTAAGTATGCATGATATACATGGTATTTCCTTATCATAGCAGTTTCCGGGTTAAAAGTACATGTAGCAGGATTTGGAATTGTGCCCTTCTTCATATACCTGCAACATAGTTCAAATGCCTGTACATAGTACACTAGGACTTCAGGCAAGATACATGATTTGTAGCTGTTAAAATATGACTGCCAAATATGAGTGCCAAAGTTACTAATCCAGGTCAAGTTATTAATGTTGTCACTGCAATGCTGAAGAATGCATGCCAAACCTTAGCGTTGCCCAAATACCATAAAGTTGACGCCCTAACCTTTCTGTACTTCTAACTCATGTGCATGCAGAGCAGTCATATGCTTGTGCCTGATGGTATATAAAACTCTGTTTTAATGCTTGTTTTAGTATTTTATGGTTGCGGTTTCCTAAGCTTTGCATAGCAATCTTGCACATAAGTGCTTCCCCAATGCAAATGGGTAGATGTCCCTGAAGTAGGAGGAGGAGGGGAAGTAATGAAGATACGCTAGGGGGAGGATAAATAATGGAAATAGGTCTTCAAGTTCCAGTATACCCTTTTGCTCAATGTGTTGCTGGACATACTTTTTGCTTGTTGTTATGAAAAATATCATAAAATATATTTGAAGTAAACTGGCAACAGGGAAACTAAAGCTACTCCTTGTTTAATGCTTCAGAAGTAGATAATTGTATTTCCAGTATACAATTCCCTCCTCACATGGACCAAACATGAAAGTAGCTTCAGTTTCCCTGATTGACCAGTTTAGTTCAAGAAATAACATAAAAAGTAGAATTTTATTGATTAAACCAAAAGGCAAAATGTATGTTCAGCACAAGCCCTATTCATTACCCCCCTGAACAAGGGTATATATGGTCCCTTTGAAGAGACGAAAACACTGTTAAAAAATTAAACATTTTTTATTTACCAAATCAAGAAGTACACAACAAAGCAGTGGACCACCTTTGGCCCTCCTTTACTGCATTAAAATAAACATCCCATCATGTCCGTCAGAAGCCAGCTTCTGCCCCAGATTTGTGTGCAGTGCATGTGGATTGCCACAGCTTGTCCCTTAAAGTGGACCTGTCACCCAGACACAAAAAACTTTCAAATTAAACATGACATCTAATTTCTTTTTTTTATTAAAGCATTCATAGCTGTTGTAAGCTCATTTAAAAATCTCAGCTGTCAATCAAATATTGTCTGCCCCTCCTCTATGCCTTAGGCATAGAGGCGGGGCAGACAATTACTTTCATTTTCCATTCAGCACTTCCTAGATGTCACTGCTCTCCCCACATTCCCCCCGTTCTCTTCACCGTTTAATTGTGTAACCAGGGCATGAGGATGGACATTGGGTCCCCCATTCTGATGCACAAACAAGATTCTGAGATGATGCAAGGCTTGTCTTAATAACAATGTCCACAAAATGGCACCTGCCTGCTTGCTATAATGATGAATTCTCTGACTGAGGGAAACAAGATTCTGAATATTTATACAGTGTAATTAAAGTTCATTTTGCTTGATAAAATAGGATTTAGTATAATTTTTTTGGGTGACGGGTCCCCTTTAATGATCAGCAATATTTACAGGTTCATGTGTGGCTTTCCTAGGCTGTACTGTCTCAGTATACAGAAAGAGTAAGATTTCAAATTTGTACATTTGAAGCTGAAAAACTAGTCATGGAGTCATATGGAGGACGAAGTCTGTGTGAGCCATAGAACATACTGCATGAATTGTCCTATAGGCCAGCAGCCTATTGGAGTTGCTAGAGACAATAATTCATCATCAGGCCATCAATTATTACCCTAGACACATTAAAGCCCTATTATTCCCACTTTAGCTAGAAAGGCTGCTGGTTGGACATACCTGGACCTGGAGCAAGAGGCAACTTTCTAGTCAAAAGGGAAATGTGTATTAAAGATAAATCTCCAAAAAATAGGATGTTAGTCCTAATAACTTAAAAAGATGTTCTGTCTCTGACAATCTTGTACTAGTTACATTGGTGCAACCTGATTTTTGTCTCTCCCTTTAGCATCCAACTGTACTTATGAGAAAGGATGCTTCAAGCTACAGTATTTCACTGCTGCATAGATCTGGACTGGTCAGTAAAAATGTGCAAACTCCAACACAAATTATATCTCTAATACAATACTTAAAGGGGAACTCCACAAAAACATAACTTAAGCTTAAACATAATTTCAGGCAACTTTGCAATATACAAATATGCAGACTATTCATGATTTTTAATGGTTTCTGACAGTTCCATAAGCTATCCTGCTATCCTTCTGGTCTGTCTGACTACTTTGCTGAGCTGGCTGACTACTGTTACTTTGTATTAACAGCCATCTATCCTCAGCCTGCAGCCTCCAAACCCCACAATTCCCTGCACACGTGATTTCAATAAGGAATGGAACATCACAGTGCAATGCATTGTGGGTTATGTAGTTCCTGCATGCTGTCTGTAAGCTGTGGGGAAGTTGCTACAATGTGTAACATCAGTGTTTTAGTCCCTCCTTCCCTGCCAGGATTTCAAATGATGCAGAAAGCGAAAAACTGATAAACAGCTGTATTTCAGCCTAGAAAATTGCATTTATTAAATTTTTTTGAAGAAACAGGTAATTGTGATGGGTATATTAGGGGTTTCTGTGTTATATGGGCCTCTTTATCAAATTGTGGTTTGGAAGCCGGAGTTCCCCTTTAAATAACTGCATTATGAATGGAGTATGGATTTAAAGATTCTCACATGTAACAGACGACTGCACTAAGTATCAGGCAGGATTTGTGGAAGCTCTGTCAATGGAGATCTGTTGGGAAATTCAGACTGTCATGACACGATTCCTTAATACTTTACATATCTTTGGTTTGCAAGTACATGTATTTTACACCAAGTTAAGTCACATTAAACAGTATACGGATCCATGGCAAATCTGTGAATTCCTCCAAATTGGCAGGAGTTGCATTGAAGTTTTTTTCCTTCCTCTGTACAATTCATGTAACAACATCATGCAAGAGAATTGATTGGAATATCCATTTGAATTGCAAATTTTGTTGGATTTTACATTTATCAACATTTTGGAAAAGGGTGATGGCTGCCACAGAGCAAAGTGATAGGTTTAAAGAAAGAATTTCTATTGTAAAGTTTGATTTAGACCTTACTTTTCTTGGGTGATGAATTCCATCCAAAAGAAACCCCAGGTAAGAAACAACTCTCCTACTTTAACATTAGTTGGTTTCTTTAGGTTTCCATATTGTACACATTGACAACCATTAAATCTATGCAGTAGTCTTTCATGTCAGTGGTAAGGTTATCCAGCTTCCTCGTTCCTGGTGTGTAGAAATTGAGGCAATGGTTGTATTGTTACTCGTATTGTTACTTGTATTGTTACTTGCATTGTTACTTGGATTATTACTTGTATTGTTACTTGTATTGTTAACTGTATTGTAACTTGGATTGTTACTTGCTACTGTTGTTGCATTCATATTTCCAGACCCTGTACCACCACTAGTTGCCATTTTCCAGGGAATCAGATAAAATATGTAAACCCCAGCCAAAACTAAAGCAACTGTCAGTAAAATGGCAGCACCAATGGAACCATAAAAAATGCAGCCACCATGTCTTATGATGGCCTGTACATTTCGAGCTGCGATGGGGCGAGGGGGTGGTTGCCCAAGGTCCACACTGAGGCTGATTGTGCTGAGGTGGAGAGAATTAGTCTTCTGTACATATAAAAGACCACGTTTACGACTGAACCTTACACTTGGGGTTGGACTGCTTGGTGGCTTGTTAATTCTGTTCAATAAATTGTGGTCAGTAGACAGTGCTGGAGGGCCCTTCTTAGATGGTAGGGCTGTTGGAAGGCGGCAGATGGGACAGGATAGGGTCTCTGGTTGAGTTGAGCCCACAGTAATGCGGGACAGACACTCCAGGCAGAAAACATGTTTACATGAGAGCATCTTTGGAAGATGGAAGAGAGAGTCATATGGGGTGAAACAAATGACGCACTCAGAAGAACCATCTTCTTCAAGCTCTTGAGTGGAAGTGTTGTCCGACATGGCAGAAAATGGGGCATGAGAAATCTGTAAATAAAAATTAAGACTGTCATAATAAAGGAATACAATAAACTAAAACTTAACTGACATGACTAGACAAGCAAGTTCTCACACAGGCCACTATATACAGTATATGTGTCTCTCGCTCTCTCTCTCTCTCTCTCTATATATATATATATATATAGGCTGTGCGTACAATTTTGAATACACTTTGAGCTTTTCGCAAGATATCTCAGCGTTGCTGGTGTTTTTTTTTAAGTATTTAAACCCGAGGCAAGCATTATAGCCTTATGCTGCCCTTAGGTTGAGTATATGTATGTATGTATATATACAGCAAGACCTGTGAGTGTGGTTTATTTGCTGTATATATATTGGATTGTATAACCCAGCACCCAGGCATTTGCTATTTTGGATTTTGAGTGCACCAGCACGGTGTTGATTATATATCTATATATATATATATATATATATATATATATATATATATATATATATATATATATATATATATATATATATATATGTAATGTGAAGTTTTATCTGGGGGTTATACTAGCTGTTTGCCTCTCATGGCTTTTCCTGAAGTACCATTGCCATTTTTAAAGGCAGAACTTACTCAAGGGAAGAATGATAAGAATACTTTAGTATTGAAAGGGATAATCCACATTTCCGTTAACTTTTGTTATGTTATAGGGATCCAAGTCACATGACTTGGGGCAGCTGGGAAATTGACAATATGTCTAGCCCCATGTCAGATTTCAAAATTGAATATAAAAAAATCTCTTTGCTCTTTTGAGAAATAGATTTCAGTGCAGAATTCTGCTGGAGCAGCACTATTAACTGATTCATGTTGAAATTTATTTTTTCTCCCATGACCGTATCCCTTTAAAGGATGTTCTGTTTTTATCAACTTTTCAGTTGGTCTTCATTCTTTATTTTGATATAGGTTTAGAATTATTTGTCTGCCTCCTTCCTGCTTTCAGATGGGGTCATTGCCGAAAAAAGAAAAAAACTGTTGCTATTTGAAACGACAGTTTGGTTCCACACTGGCAGTCTGCTGAACAAAAATCAAAATAATTCAAAAAGTACAAAAAAAAAAATTGTAAAAAGTGAAGTTATGTCTCCATCGTACAGTGTGTGCTTAATGCAAAGATTACACATACTGCTTTCTCTCTCATGACAATTGTCTAAGAATATCACTGTCTATATCACACCTATAATTAATATATATATATAGAAAAAGGAAAAAGTGCCTGGGTGCACACTGCAGAAAATTCATATAGAATATCATGTAAAGCAAGGAACTCAAAAGACTTTAAAATATGATGAAAAGAGATTACGTTTATTTATTATTCAAACGTTTCGATCTTCCTTGAAACCTTTGTCCTTTGTATTATAATAAATAATGTACCCTTTGTTGTAAAATATGATGATATTAGAAGTCACCTCAATATAATACCCTCATAAATTTACAATTTGGGGTACATTATTCACTATATAATAAAATAACCAGGTGAAAAGTTTTACCTACAAATCTCACTCGAATCTGCCACCAGTTTGACTATTTGGGCGAATACACAAGTCAGAAATATCTGCCTGTGTTTTGTTTTTTTGTGGGTAGGGCAACATATTACTCATAGGAGCAGTAAATTCTCACTGAACTTGAACTTTATTTTACTGGATATAAATAGCAGGTTAAGAGATAAGATAAGGGGCAGAGTAAACATATGGAAAAGCAGCAGTAGTTCCACTGATACTTTATACAAATAAGTAGTAATAATGGCAAATATAGTGGCTTTGTGTCCGTATACCCACTTGTCCAACATGAACACAATGAATAGGACTTGGGCTGAATATACTTTTTGCCTATTGTTTTAATTAAGACAAATCTTTAGCTTTTGTTATTTCCTGAGCAGGTTTCGGGGAAACTGAAGCTACTCCAAGCTTGGTCCTTGAGAGGTAGATACTTCTATTATCACTGTACAACCCTCCACTTCCATTTTTTTATAACAGTTAGAGGTAAGAATAGGAGCTGTCCCTATCTGACTCGATATGGATTATCAGAGTCAGTCCAGCCCCAGCCTTCCCTTGCACAGTGCCTTAATCATTCTCCACTCCCTCCCAATCAATATACAGCATTTCCATGCTTACTGCTTGTCATTATGGTACTGCCTGCTTTGCCTTATCAGTCTGTTCTTCTTTCACTTCCCTATAACATTCTGCCCTAGTTTCTCTCCCCACATTTCCTTTCTGTTCTGTCTGTTTCCCTCTTATAACTGCTAAACTACAACTCCCAAAATCATCTGCCAGAGAAGATATCAATATATATATATATATATATATATATATATATATATATATATATATATATATATATATATAATTATATATATATATATATATATATATATATATATATATATATATATACAAACATACAGGTATGGGACCTGTTATCCAGAATGCTCGGGACCTGGCGTTTTCCAGATAACGGATTTTTTCGTAATTTTGGTCTTCATGCCTTAAGTCTACTTGAAATTCGTTTAAACATTAAATAAACTCAATAGGCTGGTTTGGCTTCCAATAAGGATTAATTACATCTTAGTTTGGATCAAGTACAAGCTACTGTTTTATTACTACAGAGAAAAAGGATATAATTTTTAAAAATTTGGATTATTTGGATAAAATGGAGTAATTCTGAGTTTTCTGGATATCGGGTTTCCGGATAAGGGATCCTTTATATTATATATGAGAAAAATATGAGATTTTTGTTTAATCTTGGACAGGGTAACAGAGGGAACGTAACCAGCACGGTGCCACTTTTAGAAGAAAGCTACATGTTTGTGGCCCTCTAACTATAGAGAAATAATACTTTTTAGAGATAGATGATTTGTTAGAATATTAATGTACCTGTTAAAACTTTGAAATAAGTTATAGAACCATAAATAAAGCTGAACCAGCATTTACAGTATTTATGGCATCTGTAGTGACCATTTGTGTTAATAGTTGTGTTGTCCCCTAGTGTATCTGCCCTCTTTTCTTATTTCTGTGCATTTGGGTCACTTGTATTTTTAAAGGTGTTACTGGCAATTTTTGCATTACATAAATATGAATCAATTCAACACACCCTAAGGAGGGCAAGGGTCCTATGGTGTTTTTTTTTATCAGATACACATAAATAGTAAGTTTTTTTCATTTGTCCTTATCCAGTTTATTTTAATATGCACTATATCCATTAGGACTGTAGGGGAAGGCAAAAGGCCACAGCATTTTTGTGCCCATATCCAACACAAAAGCGTGAGCATAACATGCAGTGCGGCAAAAAAAAAAAAAACAAAGTGCGAAAAGCGCCTGATATCAGAGATTGCAATCTGTGGCGGTGGTAAACCCTCCAAACTAAAGGCCAAGTAGGGTAAAAGCCAAAGTTAATACTTATACAGGTATGGGATCCATGATCTAGAAACCCATTATCCAGAAATCTTAAAATTATGGAAAGGTCATCTCCCATAAAGTCCATGTTAATCAAAAAAATCAGAAGAACCTTAAATTCAGGTTTACTGATAATTGGTTTCTTTATTTCGATCAGGTAGACTTTAGGCACAAATCTAACATTTTGGAGCTGTTACAGATTTAACTATTTTGTTTTTTGGACAACATTAATGACTTGACGTCATTATAAAACATTTTGATGTAATTCCACCATGCGAGGTTTGTTTTTATGTTGGTCTGGTTATTTTTCATTAGGAGTTTATTGGCTCATTATCCTTATAGTATAGATATTGTGCTTATATTTATATAGTGAATAAAGTACCCCCTCTTGTAAAATATAAGGATATTACAAGTTACCGAGGAGTTTCATGACCATATAAAAACACGAGGCCGAACTCCAAGGTAACTTCTAATATCCTCATATTTTACAACTGGGGGTACTTTATTTATTATAATACACAAATTTCAATGAGTCATGTGACAGAAATGACATCAGAACTCACCGTTTATAACTGATGACATCAGAACTCACCGTTTATAAGGATATAATTTACAAGATATTCATGGCTTTTGTGTATTATATAATTATTATATACCCCTGTGTTGTTAAATGCATGGTATACGTGTTGATGTCAATTTACCGTACTTAACATGCTCTGTTAAAATGTAAATCATTTATGCTTTGGAAAACCCAATAAAAATAATGACAAACACAGCCTGACACAAAGTACTTGACCTCAACTATTAAATAATCCTTATTGGAGGCAAATCTATCCATTTGGGGTTTTCTAATCTATAAATGATTTTTTAGCAGACTTAAGGCCCCCATACAAGGGCTAATAAAAGCTGCTGATGAGTCGGTTGCTTATTGGCCCATTTATGGGGCCCTCCTACAGGCTACTCCGATCGATATCTGGGCAAAATTCGGGCAGATGTCGGTCGGGCAGGATAAAAAATTCTGTCGGATCACGGCCACATCTGTTCGTTGATGTGGTCCCGCGATCCGACCATCTGTATTGTCTCCATTCTGATGATCAATGTGGGCATATCGGGAGGAGATCCGCTTATTTGGTGACATCGCCAAACGAGCGGATCTCCCTTTATATGGCAATGAAGTATGGTATGAAGATCCAAATTAAGGAAAGATCCCTTACCCAGAAAAACCTAGTTCCCGACCATTCTGAATGACAAATCCCATACCTGTATACAGTTCTGGCTATCCCTGAAACTATAGGAGATTGACTATTTTTTAGCAGACTTAAGGTATGGAGATCCAAATTTAGGAAAATCCCATACCCAGAAAACCCCAGTCCCGAGCATTCTGAATGATCCCATGCCTGTATGCAGTTCTGGCTATCCCTGACTATTATGACCACATTTTAATATATCAGTCTGCATAAGTGGGGCTGATACCTGCAAAAGCGGTACCAGTTCTCCCCAGTATTGTGTGGCAGGGGATGCAGACTAAGTACCAGAAACATCTTATAGGGATAGTGCCTGAATATCAGCCCACGAGGGAACACAAACTGTAACATGAACAATAGTTTCCAATTCCTCTGCCCATTTGCAGTAATCCCATCATTCTCAGTGAGCTTCCTTACCTCTTGTAACACACAACTGTGCCAGTCTCAGTCTCGGAGGAAAATCAAGTCCCACTTGCCATGTTTCTCTTACTTGCACAGGTTGGCAGAGATGTTTTGCACTCAGTACCTGCCTCCCTTCTGCCTCTGTCACCTTTTCCCTGCTTAGGGTCAGTTTCTTCAGCTGCCTGTTCTGTCCCTAGGCAGTGCAGGGAATCTAGCCCGACCTGTCTTTCTGGAAGTCTCACCTACTGCTGGTTCCGTGTTCACTCCCTCTCTGCAGGTGCATTGATAAGGGACTGGTACCTATAGCAATTGTTCCGCTGACGCAAGCAGAAGGGATTTATTTACTGAGCTCTCAGAGTAAAAAACAGATTTAAAACTAATGCGAAGGAATGAAACCAGACTGGAAAAAGGCAGTCATTCTGAGAGCTGGCTTTTCTTTCAATAAATAGCCTGACATTTTCTTGTTAAAGAATTGTAACCAGGAAAGCTTTTGTATTGCTGTTGGTGGTCCTATTGTTGGAACATGCAGAGGGATGCCGTCCCTAGTGGGTTTCACTATTTACATAGTTACTTAGTTAAATTGGATTGAAAAAAGACAAAGTCCATCAAGTCCAACCTCTCCAAATAAAAACCCAGCATTCATGCATCCACCTCTCCCTACTTTCACATAAATTATATACAGTATACCCATCTCTATACTAACTATAGAGTTTAGTATCACAATATTTAAAAGGACTTGTTTGCTGGAAAAAGACACAAATTCAGCTCAACACTTAGGGGCCGATTCACGAAGGGTCGAATTTCGAAGTTAAAAATACTTCGAAATTCGACCCTCGAATTGAAATCCTTCGACTTCGAATATCGAAGTCGAAGGATGTAGCGCTAATCCTGCGATCGAACGATCGAAGGATTTTTCGTTCGATCGAACGATTAAATCCTTCGAATCGAACGATTCGAAGGATTTTAATCAAACGATCGAAGGAAAATCCTTCGATCAAAAAAAGGTTAGCAAGCCTATGGGGACCTTCCCCATAGGCTAACATTGACTTCGGTAGGTTTTATCTGCCGAAGTAGGGGGTCGAAGTTTTTTTTAAAGGGCAAGTACTTCGACTATCGAATGGTCGAATAGTCGAACGATTATTACTTCGAATCGTTCGATTTCGTTCGACTTCGATCGAATTCGATCGAATTTAACCAATTCGATGGTCGAAGTACCCAAAAAATACTTCGAAATTCGAAGTATTTTTCATTCGAACCCTTCACTCGAGCTGAGTGAATCGGCCCCCAAATTTATGGGTTTGAATTCAATGGGTGCAACTTACAAGTTGACTCACAACAACATCTTTTTAGTATTCTTTGCGTCTATGGCCAGCTTTATTAATCAGCAGATAAAGTCTCAGTGAAAATAAGAGTCGTCCATTTATCAAAGTCCGAATTTATCTAATTTTCTGAAAACTACTCAGACCAAATCCTCACAGGTTTTTTCCCTTTATTTATTACATTACATTTTCCCGAAAATTTCCTGTGGGGGAAAAAAAATTATAAAATCGTGAATTTTCCGGATTTTCCACCCGATAAGTGAGTTTCCGCAACTTTGGGTGACTTCGGAAAATTAAGTGCTCCGATTGCCACCCCGTTGATGATTTACATTCTAGCCGGCAGGAGGCAGTTCGGGGAGATAAGTCGCCCTGAACAAGAGGAGATTAATCGTGGGGCAACTAATCTCCCTGTGCAGATTTAAGGAACACTGTCCCATTCTTCTGTAATTACTAGAGCTGCAAGGGAGGAGCCAAACGCTTCCATTTACAAGTGTAATGCGGGTAAAAATCTCACAGGTTTTAGGGGCAGATTTATCAAGGGTCGAAGTGAATTCGAGGGAATTTTCGAAGTAAAAAAATTCGAAATTCGTAGTAATTTTTTGGATACTTCGACCACCGAATAGGATACTACGACTTCGATTTTACTTTGACTTCGATTCGAAATAAAAAGTCGAAGTATTTTAAATTGAATAGTCGAATTTCGAAGTATTTTTTACTTTGAAATTCGACCCTTTATAAAACTGCCCCTTAGGGGTAAATTTATCAAAGAGTGAAGTTCCGCCACTAGAGTGAAATTCCGCAGCTCACAATTCATTTCTATGGGATTTTGAAAGGCATATTTATCAATGGGTGAAAGTGAAAGTTCACCCTTTGATAAATACGACTTTAAAAATCCCATAGAAATGAGTGGAAAGTGGTGGAATTTCACTCTAGTGGCGGAACTTCACTATTAACTTCACTCTTTGATGAATATACCCCTTAGTGTCTTGAGATGACATTGCAGATATAAAGCCAGAACTGTGTCAATTAGATCGGCAGCGCAATAGTTGAAATTTCACTTACCGTAATTTCGCTTTCCTTCTCAGTCCAATTGTCAGCACACAAATTGGGATTCTAGTCCTCTCCTCATCTGTAGGACAGCAGGAACAATAAAGTTTTAACCCTATAAGAACCCCACCCCTTCCTCCTCCCCTCATGTTCTTTCAAAGTAATCACACAACAACTAAATGCATAGTATTTTAATAGGGAGGGTATAATTTCTTTGTGCTGACAATTGGACTGAGAAGGAAAAAGAAATTACGGTAGTGAAATTTCAACTTTCCTTAACGTCCAATTGCAGCACACAAATGGTGCATAGCAAGAAAAGGGTGGGCTTCAAGAATTCCTTGTCATCTTCTGTAGAATGGTTCTCCCAAAAGCTGCCTCCTGGGAAGCCTGAATGTTTAGTCTATAATGTTTATAAAAGGTGTGAAGATTCGACCATGAAGCTGCTCTGCAAATCTGATCCATTGGAACCAGAAATTTCTCTGCCCAGGAGATGGCCATAGCCCGAGTCGAATGCGCTCTGACAAATATAAGAGGAGAACGATTATCTGCAATATAACATGTCTGGATAGAATCCTTGATCCATCTGGCCAGAGATAGTTTTGAAGCTGCCTTTCCTTTGTCTTTCCAAAAAAAAGAAATAAATTTTCAGATCTTCTAAACTCTTGTGTTCTTCTGATGTATTCTTTGAGAATTCTACCCACATCGAGAGAATGTAATCGCATATCTTCAGGAGTATCAGGATCCAGGAGAAAAGTAGGAAGGCAAATCTCTTGATTTATATTAGACCAGGATGCTACCTTTGGTCTAAAGTGTGGAGTTGTTCTTAACAACATATAATCCCGGAAAAACCTAATATATGGTTCTTTCACTAAAGCTTGAAGCTCACTAACTCTCTTGGCTGATGTAATTGCCGTGAGAAACAAAGCCTTGAAGGATAAATGCTTAATATCTGATTTATCCAGGGGTTCAAATGGAGTTCCACACAATCCCTCCAAAACCACATTCAAGTCCCACTGTGGTTTAGGTTGTATTACTGTCAGTCTAAGCTTTACTGCTGCTTTAATAAATCTTTTGATGAGAGGATTCTCTGAAAGCTTTATTCCCAAAAAAAGCGACAATGCAGATTGAACCTTGAGAGTATTGGGTTTAAGATCTTTCTCAAGACCTCTTTGAAGAAATTCTAAAATGTGGTTTATATTATTCTCGGATCCACCCAAATCTTGGGAACTACACCATATTTTATAGGCTTTTATAATTCTAGAATATACTTTTGAGGTAGAGGCCTTTCTTGATTGAAGCAGAATATTCAACACCTCCTTTGATAATCCCAATCTTTTTAATAGGGACCCATCAACCTCCAAGCTGTCAGTCTCCATCGCTGGAGATCCAGGTGAAACTGACGACCTTGTTCCAGAAGGTCCTTCGTTAATGGTAGAACCGAGTATTCCTCTTGACACATCTCCATCAGGCCCGAGAACCAACTCCTTTTCGGCCAAAAGGGTATTATGGCTATCACAGAAACCTGTTCCCGTCAGATCTTCTTTAGAACCCTGCCGATCAGGGGAATGGGAGGGAAGATATATGCCAGACTGAAGTTCCACTGTATGGAAAACGCGTCCAGGACCAAAGGGTTATCTTCCTTGTATAGGGAGCAAAACTTGTTGATCTTCGCATTGTGGCGAGTTGCCATCAAATCTAGAACCGGTGTACCCCATCTGAGTATGATCTTCTGATACACTTTCTGGTTCAATGACCATTCTCCTGGACACACTTTGCCCCTGCTCAAACTGTCTGCCAGACAATTGTTCTTCCCTCTTATGTGGATCGCTTTGAGGTCTTGTAGGTTGTTCTCGGCCCAGTTGAGAATCTTCAAAGATTCTGATAGAAGTATTCTGGATCTTGTGCCTCCCTGTTTGTTCAGGTAAGCCACCACTGAACTGTTGTCTGATTGAATCTTGACTGCTTGCCCTTTCACTGATTGGGAACAATGTTTTAAATCTCTTATTAATTACCGGGGGTTTATCCGGATTTTTCCATTCAAATTCTATCAAATCTTTAATTACTGGATGTACTGGAAACACTTTCTGCCTCTTCTGGGGCCATCCCTTTTCTGTTTCCATAGGCAATGTACTTGCCTTCAATGGCTGCTCTCACAGCTTTAATCAATTTAGATACTGAATCCGGCTGAAAAACTGCCATCTCTATTTCCTCATCAGATGATGAATAAATTTCATCAATTACTGTAAACTCTTCTCCTTCCAAGGATCTCGGAGACTTTTCCACATCTCCTGAATCTCTCTGTGAAATAGATTGTTTTAGCTCAGAAAAAGATTGTTGAAGATAATCCTTAAACCATGCCATAGAAACTTCAGACTGTTGTGGCACATTATCAGCCTTGGCTAAACACTCCTCACAACGTCCTCTTCCAAATCATCTGGTAATGGCACTTCACATTCACGGCAAACCAAATGTTTGGTCTTAGATTTCCTCTTGCCTGAAGCAGTTTCATGACTAGACATCTGCAATATATTAATACAGGAGTAACAATCCTTGCATTCCAATATAGAGGATAGAGAGACAATATGGAGAGATAGAGACATAGAGCCATACCTTTAGGCTATTACCCCAGGCACCGCAGCTTTGAACCCAGTTCTCACCTCAGTGACAGGGAACAATCCAACTGAAAAAAACTGGCTTCTTTTTAATTTTCACGCTGAACGACACAGAATTTAATGTGGGAAATACACGTGAGAAGCTGACACACTTCCCTGAGGTTTTAGGAAAAGAAGTCCTTGCCTAGAGTTTCCCTTTGGTGTAGTGTGTACTCCTCTTCTTTAGGCGATGGGCACACAGGCTGTTGGTTCTGGAAGTTGTCAGCCTGGGTATTTTTGCAATCAAACTTCAATAGAATCCTACCTCCATGGGTTAAATACTGTGGTGCTCTATATGGGAACTTTGCTGCTCTTCAATTCCATACATCTAGCAATAACAAAGAGAAATCAGATGGCACTCACCAAGCAAAATGTGCTGAATTTTTATGATTTATTCAGATCTCTGCCCAACGTTTCAGGGGATCAACCACCTTTCTCAAGAGCACTCATAAAAATTCAGCACATTTTGCTTGGTGAGTGCCATCTGATTTCTCTTGGGTATTTTTGGAAACTGAGAGATGCAGATCTGTTCAGTGCTCAGTTGATTTGAATCCAATCCCTCTGTGTGCTGTCACACACATACAAATACTTATCTCAGCTTCAGCTCCGCTGTGTGTGACTGCACACAGGCTGATCGGATTCAAATCAATGGAGCAGGGGAACTGAGACAGTGTCGGACTGGGATGCCAGGGGCCCACCAGAAAACCTTAGATCATGAAATGTTAGACCATGACTCCACTTTCCAAACTTTTATTTGCCCTCTCCTCACTCAACCTCTTTATTCTCCTAGTTGTAAATTTACTAATTGGTGAAAATTCACTTCATCAGGTGAAAATTTGCAGAGACAACGAAAATTTACTAAGTTGTGAAGTTTCGGCCCAGACAACAGATGCTGGCGACTTTTCGCTAGCGTTACTTTGGCAGTGCGGGCAAATCAAAGCAAAGATGCGCTAGCGTTCAATTCTGCCTAGTGCAACTTCGTTAGAGGTCTTCGCTCAGGCTAATTTGCATATGGCGGGAAATTTAAAGATGAATGGTGGTCTGTATGATATATGTTGCAGCTACTACATTAAATTAACACTGATAACTACACAAGTCCAGGGAACCTTAATAAAGTCCAAAGAGTTGTATTAATGCCCTTTACATGAGCCCACTATAAAATAATGTTCCATATGTTATAAAATGTATAAGGGAAACTGGGTAGCTGGAAAAAAAAATTCTGCCTTTTGCAGCCTATCACCCTAAAAAATGAAAAGCCGCCAGCGTCCTTCGCTAGCGAACGGACGCCGGAATTGTTTCCCCATAAAGAAATAAGGAATGACCATGAAATAGGCTAAATGGTCCGAGGGCCCACTGACACCTGGGCCCACCGGGAGTTTTCCTGATATGCCGGTGGGCCAGTCCGACACTGCACTGAGCAGATCTGCTCCTCTCAGCCTGCAAAAATACCCAGGCTGACAACAGTCTGTGTGTCTATGTGCTTCCCTCTAACCAGTGTAAATGGTCTTGTGAATTTGCATATCACAATTAGTAATGTCCTTAGGATTCAAATGTTGCTAATGTGAATGTATTTGCAAAACAATAGTGCTGATGGGGTGGGCGACAGGTTTTGGAACAACTCTTCTGTAGGGTAAACTGCACAGAAAGGGATGTTTTTCCCTCCCACCGTTTTTTTTTTCTTTGTGCATGTGTGGGTGTGTGTGTATGCGACCCAGACTACAGTGAGGCACTTGGAGAAAGGCTCCAAGTCACATGACTTGGGGCAGCTGGGAAATTGACAATATGTCTAGCCCCATGTCAGATTTCAAAATTGAATATAAAAAAAACTATTTGCTCCAGAATTCTGCTGGAGCAGCACTATTAACTGATTCATTTTGAAAAAAAAATAATTTCCCCATGACAGTCAGTATCCCTTTAAGATCCTTATGACTAATGTCTACTATCAACCGCATAATTCCAACTTGGCAAGGAGAATCCTAATTTCAACAGCCTCAGGGGCAGTCAGTGGTGGGCCAAGCCAGACGGGTACCCTGGGCAATAAAGCTGGAGTCTATAGTCTATAGTAGGTAATGGCATGTGTATGCATTGTTTTTTGTGTTATTAATTAGTGAATAGAAACTTTGTGTCTATATACAGTAATACAGCTCACAGTTATTCTAGCTGTAGATTTCTGTTCACACACAGACATACAGAGTGGCATATTACAAAATACATTTTATTTTAAAAAAACTTTAATTTAAAAAATGTACATTTAAAATCATAATTTCCACATAAAAGTTCTTTCACACATTATGTTTTTTTTGTTTCTTTTATAACAGAAGGAAAGTTGAATACATTGGGTATGGGGTGAAATATGTCAAACACAGTGATTATCTTACCTGACACCCCAGGCTAATGGTGTTGTTAGCAGATACTGCGCTGGCCCAGGGTACTTCTGAGGAATTATAATCATTGCAGGGTGCATAACATTTGAAGATAAGGAAGCAGAGCTGTACAGCACTCAATCGGATCCACAGGACCAGAGATATTCAGTTAAAAGATATTTTTATTAGTAGTATATATATGCATCTCCATCCAGGGTTTACTTTACATTTAATTCTGGAGCACCTTGTTCTCCTCTACACATTTGCATAACATTTGACCTCCCCCCCAGTGATCTAACCTTTTCTTCTCCTTTAAAGGATAACTATGTTATTATTTGTTTAACATGAAAATCAAATAAAATATTCTCAAATATAAATACAATAAATGATGTCCCTTCAAAGTCACCTTGGAGTTCCATGACCGGTATATTTTACAATATACTACGGGCATGCGGTAAACTATATCCTTGTAAACGGAGCTTCTGACGTCAAATGTCCTGTTTAAAACTTCAAGAGACAAGCAGGCTATTCTACATGTCTTTCATTTCCCAAAAAGTGGGTCATGGCGCAAGAGGGGTCCACCTACATTACATGCCCTACCCAACCCTCCCCTGAAGAAAGTAGTTAGAATTGTATTTGTGGGAGTACTTTTTTCTGCAATTATGTTTTAGCATGTCTTGGCACATTTACTGGGAAAAAGGGGATAGCAGCAAAATGCAGATATTAATAAATCTTGCCTTTGTTTTATTTAATGATGAATTGTGGTATATTTATGCCTATAAAGATGCATTTTCTAATAGACCAGCCTGTTCAGCCATTTCTTCAAAATTATCTTTGCTTTCCGTTCTTTCACTGAACCTCTTTGCTAATCTAATTTCACCCCCCTTGTGCCCAGGCAGAAAAATGGCTGGACTATTTAGGGCACATCTGTGAAAGTATAAAGTTGTTTCCAGGTAGTGGGCTCGTAGAAAGAAACTGTCTGGTAAGATTCAGTTAGACTCCCACTCTCTTAAAAATGTCCGCTGTCACATCAAGATTGAACTCTGTATTGTCCAAAGCCTTAAAAGTTTCAACAAAGCAACACACACACCAAACTTTTTCTTGGGGGCTAAACATATAAGCTGCTCCTTTCCTTTGTACTTCTGGAGAGGCCACTCCCACTGCCCACTCTTCTCCATGAATCAGTTCTACCTCCCAGTAATAAGCACCGGATGAGAAGATACGGTCTCCTAGACAGCAGCGCTCAGTCTCAAAGCGGAATTCATTCATTATTGGAGGACTGACTGGCGGCTTGTTATAGAGTGATAGACGGTCAATAGAGACTGACAGTTCTGGGTGGGTTATATCTGGGTTGAATGTAAAACAAACTGAAAGAAATAAAGATATTGAGTTCTCTCTGACAGTAATACTGACCTTTGTTCTAAATGTAAATATATTGAATAAGGCAGTAGGTTACTTGTTATCCAAGGGGCACCAACACCAAAAATAGTATGGTTCTCTTCTAGATGATATGTTATCTATTATGTATAGGGATATGGCAAGCAAAAAGCACTAGTTCCGTTCATGTTGTTCCATACCTGGTCTACTAATTAACTGACCATTAAATCTTTGGCTTTATTAAACTGTAGCATGTCTATTAGCTGTCTACAAATCCCTATCCTTCACAACAACCGCAACAGTCACATGTGGCCATTAGCCAGTAATTAACTAATTTCACATTGCCCATATTTTCCAAACCACAAAAGCAAGATGTGTCAGTAAATTTCAGCATGTCATAACAATAATTACTAGTCAGTGAAAGCTTACTAACACTCTAGGATATAATACATTTTGTTTTCATACGCACAGAAGATAATTGTCATAATCTCCCTCATGTGATATGCATTTAGGAGTAAGGATTCCGTCAGGTGATAGTGCCTGTTGGATGGGAACGCAGCATGCTGCATCCGATGAGATAAGATGTGATGGTGTCTGACCAAATTTTTTTGCCCTCTGAAATACATAGACTGTGGATGTAGATGCATGAACAAACTACACCATACAACTTATATGATTCGACTATATATATATGTAGGCAATCGGTGCAAAAGCATTGCCCTTATCCCTGTAGCCAGAGAGCAGCTGGTGGGCCCAGAGAGCTGAGAGGCTGCACCAAAAGCAGTCATTTGGGCTGGGCTGGCACAGGGAAGCCACATACTGTGCCTGGAAAGACAGAGAGTGTGAAAGGAATCCAGACTGGAGGAACAAACAGCAGGAGATTCCTATCTGAGCATCCAAAGGGGCTGGTAATCGCATTGTATGACTGAATGAGCTGGATTCGCCTGGAGAGAGCTCTAAAGTATTTAAAAGAGGATTTGTGAGTATCCTGGTTAAAGGGACATTACCCAATAGAGGCACTGAAGGCACATAAAGAGACTGTGTATTAAAGGACTTTGCTTTTATTAGTTAGGCAGACAGTTTGGCGCTAGCAAGTTAATTAGGGAGGCCTTATTGGCACCAGTTAGGAGTGCTGCATGTACTAGTTGGCCATTTATTTTCTATAAACCGTTATTTAGTTTAACCAATACTGTGTGTGTGTTATTACTATATTCCTAGTGGGGCCACCCGTAGGTGCATTTACGGATCCCACTAGGTGGAGGCACTGCGCTAGTAAGTACCAGGTACCCAGTCTCTCCCAATATCACTGCGGAGTGGCTCAGGTTTGTCCCGTGTCATCAGGTAAGCGCCACACGTGGAGTGTAACACCGACAAAGGAGTGTCGAAAGGGCTATATATATATGACTATATATTCTATCTATGGGGGATAAGATTTTGTAGGATCCTACAAAACTTTTGCTGTTGCACGGTGTTGCATGGCAAGATCAAATAAAGTCTGACCCACAAAATCTGATCAAGAGTTTTACTCTAACTACAAATTGTCTTGTCTACATCATGCAGATATCTACATTACTTTAAGTAAATTCTGTTAACTGTGCATCTAATGCTGATGCATGGTACAGCTAATATAACATGAAGTTATAATAAAAAGCCAGGCTACAAGTTATCCTATAGCCATGAAGACAAATGAGGGAAGTGATTTGGGAAATGCTGCAATAGTGTTGAAGCACACAAGTTTTAAAATGTTATGGAAAAGGTGCATTGTATGTAAGATGAGGTTATCATAGAAAAGTAACCTGAGTGTCCATAGGTTAATTCTGTTGCCATGAAAGGGGGGGGGGAGATAATTTTCTACACATACCTGGGTGCATAACAGCGTTTCTCCAGTCTGAATGGAAAAAAAGGTCAGTTTTTCAGACATTAAAAACTATTAATTTAATGCAAAACAGAGATTTTTATTATACACAAGAAAAGTCTTACCCAGTTCAGAGGATATACACGCTGAAAACATAATTGCAGAGGGAAATTGTTAGACAACCTTAATGCAATTTAACAATAAAATTACAGGAGGAGATTGCAGGAAAATCAATTACCAACGATTCTAGTGAACATCTCTAAAAAATGAATGAGAGTGCAGGTCACTAAAGCAGCCTCCCTTTAATTCCATGCTTGAAACCATCTTGTTTCCCATAACCCTCCTTACCTTTCTCATTCCATAGCCTCCGGACCCAAAGAACAACTACTCCTATTAGCATGAGTACGAAAACAGTAACAAAAGCATAGGCCCAACGAGAGACACAAGGAAACAAGTCCCCTGAGGAAAGAAACATATTATTATATTATATTATTATTATTTATTTGTAAAGTGCTGTTAAGGAGTTGCAGTGCTGTACAGTGCATAAAATTACAATATATATATATATATATATATATATATACAATATCAAAACAGGGGGGTTGTGGGAGCACTCTAAAGGCTTTAAAGTATATATATATATATATATATATAATAAATGCTATTGCATATGTACCCAAATAGGGGTTATTTTGTTACAAAGTTATGATCATAAAATTGATAAGCCACCATACCACGTCAAGGTAAACCCCGAATGGCGGTCCCTAACTTGTTTTATTTTTTATGTGCATTCTAGCATTACCTGTAATCAATGTCCATTGAACGCTGTTTTTAAACTAGTGGTGATCCTATGCTTTTAAAATTGGGCGTTTGTTTTGGGAATATCTCTCCTTTAAAAGCCTGATTGCTGGCTGGGGAGGATTTAGCCCTCAGTGAAAAAACAGCGTTCAATGGACATTGATTACAGGTAATGCTAGAATGCACATAAAAAATAAAACAAGTTAGGGACCGCCATTCGGGGTTTACCTTGACGTGGTATGGTGGCTTATCAATTTTATGATCATAACTTTGTAACAAAATAACCCCTATTTGGGTACATATGCAATAGCATTTATTATACTTATATATATATATATACTTTAAAGCCTTTAGAGTGCTCCCACAACCCCCCTGTTTTGATATTGTATATATATATATATATATACACATATATACGCGGAAGACAAATCACATAATAAATATACACAGAATTCATATCAGGACAAAGAGCTTAAGTGCTATGTGGTAAGAGACACAGTATTCTCACAAATTGGAGATGAAAAAGTACACAAGGTAAGGCATAGTCAGTAGGCACAGGACTAGGCTAATGTTCTAGTGCTCCAAAAGGTTTTTTCTTGAAGAGATTGAGAGAGGATTCCTTACAGAAGAATTCAGGTAAGGAGCAGCAAAATAGAAGGGTTTGAGAGGAGAGGTGGCAGTGGATATGTATGGTGTAAAGAGAAGGTGGCTCTTAGTGGAGCGGAGAAGATGACCAGGAACGTATAGCGAGACAAGAGAAGAAATGTAGTGAGGAGCAGAGGAGTGAAGGGCTTTGAACATTAGTAGAAGGGTTTTATATGTTATCCTTTGCTTAATAGGCAGCCATGCTAGGGATTATAGCTGGAGTTGAGCAGGTTCCCTTTAGAAGAGAGCAGAAAGATCCTGGTAGATTAAGATTGATTGGAGGAGAGAGAGATGGGAGTCATGAAGACCGTTTAGTAGGCAATTACAATTTTAGTCTAAACTGGATATAAAAAGGGCATGGATTAGTGTTTTGGCTGTTGTTTGTGAAAGAAACTGGTGTATCTTGGCTATATCGTGTAGGAAGAAGCAACATGTTTATTATGATGATTAGAGGAGAGGGAATGGTCAAAGATGACCCCAAGCAGCATGCTGAATTAACCTGGTTCATGGTACTGCCATCAACAGCAATGCTGAAACGAAAAAAAGGGCTCGGTTTGGGTGGATAAGACCATGAGCTCAGTCTTGGCCAAGTTGAGCTTGAGGTGGCATTGGTTCATCCTGGAAGAGATAGCTACTAAGCAGTCTGTGTTCTGGGTTTGAACATCAGTGGTTAGTGAGGGGGTGTCTTAATGTATATATCGTCATGCCTCTGAGGAAGCTGATGATATCGGCGAAATGATACCGCACTGAGCTGCAAGAAATACCACGAGGTGGACTGAATAGAAGCCGGCAGGATCACCTCTTGGAATAACGCAGCACCCAATTTGGACTATATGCGATTGTTTTAAAGAGTGAAAACTCCGTAGACATGTGTACAGCTTGAGGGAGGCCTATGTGAGAACCCATACTACACGCTTTACCAAACCATTGGTTTGTAAGTAGGCACTTTGGCAACTCTGCGGAGGTTGTGTTTTTTTGTTGTTCTTTCAGCACTAAACATAGAAGTATTCACCACCTTGAGTATAAAGCCCTAATCCAAATCCTGGTGTGAACCTTAAAGGTGGAAAACAAACACCCCTGTAGTAACAAATTTGAACTCTGTATGGCACACCTAAAATTCAACTTATTACACCATATTAGTTTTTAATTTCTGTTGCCACAGGCGCTGATTCTTTTTTTTATTTGGAGATTGCTTGCTACAGCAAGTTTATCATCTACAAGGACTTCAAGGTCCTTTTCCATTATGGATTTGCTTAGTTTAGAAAGCAGTCGTTTGTGGGGCACGGTATGAAATGCTTTGTCAAAATCCAAATAGTTCACATCTACTGCCCCCCCCACTGTCCAGCATCTTACTTACCTCATCTCATCACCTCATCATCAAATTTGCCTGACATGACCTATCTTTCTTAAAGCCATGCTGAGTACTGCTCAAAATGCCATTTACTAGGACAGAATTTTGAATGTGATCCCTTAACAAGCCTTTTAAATAATTTACCCACCCCAGATGTCAAACTTACTGGCCTATAATTGCCAGGCTGAGATACCTTTTTTAAATATTGGAATGACATCAGCTTTTCTCCAATCCATAGGTATCATACCAGATGAAAGTGAATTTAAGAAAATCAGAAATAGGGGCCTGTCTAAAACTGAACTAAGCTCTTTTAGAACCCAATGGTGTATACCAACTGGCCCTAACACCTTTTTTACATTAATTTTTATTAAAGCTTTATGAATCTTATCCTGAGTCAGCCGCTGACTAGATTGAGCTGAGCCATCAGTGCAGCTATAAAGAGAGTCTGGAAACTTTGACTCCTCTATTGTATACACTGAAGAAAACAACTGATTTAGCCCATTTGCCTTTTCTGTATATGTTACAACCATACTGGTACCATTATTTAAAGAAGAAACACTAAACTCACATCCTTTTACAATTGAAAAAACTTTTTGGGGTTAGTCTTATCCTCAGCCGCAATGCGCTCCTCATTTCCTTTCTTTGCCTTCCAGATTGCTGTTTTACTTTTATTATATTATTTATATTCATTAAATGCAGCTTCTATCCCAACAGACTTGTTTTTAAATGCCTTTCTCTTCTTTCCTATTAACATTTTTATTTCTATATTAGGCCACATAGGGTGATTCTTAGTACTTCTACATTTACTCCTTAAGGGAATACATTGAGAACAGTAATGATTTAATAGTATTTTAAATGACAACCATTTCTGTTCTGTGTTTAGCCTGGGATATAGCAGTACCAAGACAGGCCATGAAAAATTTATAGTGGAGGAAGTCAGCTTTTGTATGGAATTTCCTCCCCATGCGCTCTGCCACTCACATACAGTACTGCAGAAATCACATCCGGCCGTTCATCCAGGGATGGGGATTGTGGCCTGACTGCATTGTCACTGCAGAGGGACATGGGTATCGATAGCAGCACATAGAACCGAATTGTAGGTATTTACCAGTGAATCAGGATCAGAATCAGGATCAGAGAAATATGAATATGATGGAGGAGAAGCTAGAACTGAGAGTGTCAGATAGAGCAGTTATATAAACAACGCAGGTGTTACGAACCAGAATTTTTGGTTGAGGGTTAGCAGAGGGGGGAGTGTGCGAGATAAAAAAAAGAGACAAGATGGTGATCAGAGAGAGGAAAAGAATCAATGTAGAAATGCAGAAAGTTTTAGGTTTTTGGTAAAGATCAGATCTAGGAAGTGACCATGCTTAAGGGTTGCTGTATTTGTCCACTGCTGGAGATCAAATGAGGTGGTCATCAATGTGACAACTGAAGTCACCCAGAATAATTGCAGGGTTGTCCAAGCATAGGATAAAAGAGAGCCAAGATTCAAATCAGAGAGAAACGTAGCAGTTGATTTAGCAGAAGGAGGTCTGTAAACAACAGCTACCCGTGCAACGAGAGGGTAGAACAGTTGAACTGCATGCATCTCAAAAAAAGGAAACAAGAGGGAAGGATGTGTAGAGATAAGTTTAAAGCGACAATGAGGGGAGAGCAGAATGCCTACTCCACCCCTACGGCCAGTAGTGTATGAGAGAAGCAGAGACCGCCCAAAGAGATTTAATAATAATAATAATAGAATTATCATGCTGAGAGAGCCAGGTTACCGTTAGGGCAAAGAGCTGAAGAGACTTAGAGCAGAAGACATCATGAATTAAAGTAGATTTGTTAGTAACAGAGCAGGTATTAAGAAGCGCACAGGAGAAGGGGAGATGAGCAGAAGGGAGAGTGGAAATTTGAATAAGGTTGGAATGGTTAGCGGCATTTGTGGGTTTGAGCAGAAGGGGCCATAATGTGGATGATAGCAGATACATGGCATATGGCAGGGACATGGATTAGGAGAGATATCGACTGCAGCAAATAACAGTGGAAGAGAGAGTGAGAGCAGGTGGGAGAAAGATTTGAACTTCCTATGCCTATGTGAAGTGGTAGTTGCAGGAGATTTTCCAGTCATTAGTAAATGAGAATATTAATTAATGGTGAATACAATCAATAAAATGTGTTACTTGTAAAAGGGAAGTTGCCCACATGATCTGAGTTGCCTTTTAGGAAATGTTTTTGAAACCCTACCATAAATTATATCAATCTGCCTACCCTCGGTCTGCCTCAAGTTAGCATTTGCAGAATGGCTAAAACCACAGAACCCATTCATGTCTAACCCCAACATGCCGAACCATTGTGATTTCACATTAGGCAAATGAACATATAAGGTAGATGAAATCAGACATATATTGAAGAGAGAGAGGGGAACACTAATTGTACATGTTTACCCCACATAATACATTTATTTTATAGAAACAAACCTGAGATTCTTAAGAAGATGCCTGTATCTCTTCCAGTGATGGGATGACTGGCTCCACAGTACAGAAGATCTGTATAGAGGCTTTTGAGGAGAATGTTGCTTTCTACAGTAAAAAGGCCATTACTTTGATTAAGATAAGTCTCCGACTCAGGAGCAATGGGAACTCTCTTATTCTTCTCCCACTGCATCTGGTGTTTAGGGTACCAATCCGAGGAAGAGAATGAGAGTAAAACTGAGCTATCTAGCAGGGAGATATCCAGTGTAGGGAGGGAGCCTGCAACTACAATATAAACCAATATGTAAGAAATCAGTAAGGTGCATTTATCAGCTCAAGCTAAAGCCGCTGTCTAAATAAAATTTTTTGGTGGGATGACAAAATAGTAACAATGAAAATTATACTTTCAAATGGAAATTGAAAAACAGGAAAGAGAGACACAGCAGGGTGTTATCAAACAACTTATCTTACCAGCTCGTAATATAGATTTGCAAAAAGCTATTTAAATGTTGGTGTTTAATTTCTATATTATGTGCCAAAACTGTATTATATTTCTATGAAGAGAAAAAGAACCCCAATTGCTTCTCACTCGTTCACTTAAACACTTAATAGAGTTAATTTATACTTCACTTCGCACAAATTAATAGCCTTATGATACAGTGTATTGTCTGGTACCTTATGTTTGCACCCACAATCAATCCGATCAAAGAATTAATTACAATAAAAATAATAAAGTGCTTCAAGTGCTGATTTAATTACTATTAGATGGCAATTACCATAAATTCATACTTGCTTCAAGATTAATTAATTATATATATATATATAAGTGCTTAACAGTGCTAAGTAATTAATAATAATAATAAATAGGTAATAAATAAGGTAGTTGATATAAGGAGGACCACAATTGATGGGATAAATTATTTTAAAAAATACACACGATGCTCAGGTTAAAAAATTTTAGCAAGAAATAGAAAATTAGAGGAGGTGGAGTTGTCCCAAAACTGCTACCTAAATTGTTTTCTATCCCTGGGACACCACAAAGACAAAGGAGGCAGAGTATCCAGGATTGTGGTCTCGTTTTTTAATCTAAATCCTATTCTGAAAAGAGCTATGTAATCCTAAAAAAACACAAATCCACGGGCTCTTGTGAGCTTTAGTAGCAGAGAAAAGAGAGATAACCGAGTACTGGTAGAAGTAGATATCTTCCCCACCCTTTCTATTCCGTTAACCCAATAGACTCAAATTATTCTAAAATTTGAAGCTAAAAGAGGAATCCAAACGCCGACGCCCGTTTCGCAATAATAGCTTTGTCAAGGCGTAGCCATTTGGCAATCACAAAACATTTAATAGGTAGTCTAATAATTGAGGAACTGCTGAACGAGTGAGAAGCAATTAGGGTTCTTTTTCTCTTCATAGAATTAATTCAAATTTACTGACTTAGGTCAGACATCTGCTTCTGCCGTGGGACTAATTTAAGTTTTAAGGGATCACCTTGTTTTTGTAAAACTGTATTATAATTAATGCTGATATTTATTTTTATGACTATCTGAAAAGTATTATACGAATACAAAGGATCAGCTGCTCATAGCTCACCTATTTCCACTTGGTCTGTATAGGAGAATAGGTGCACAGTGCCTGATATGGCTGTAGATACTGTGTTACCAAAAAATGTATTGGATGGAAGCTCTGTTCTTTATTAGAAATATATATGTTTGTGTAACATGTATGTATTATATGTCTGTCTATATGTCTGTTTATATATCTAGTACAATAACATAATGGGTAATAGACACATTTCATATTTACATGGACAACTAGCATTTTCACTTGCTTTCTAACACTTTGCCTCCAGATACAGAATAAAGGCAGATTCAAAATAGCTGAAGGAGAGAAGGGCACGTGAAACTGTTTATGGGGGGGGGGAATAAAGGAGTGAATGCAAATAAAAGTGCTATGACAGACCAACAACAACTAGCGGTATTAATGCCTCTTCATAGATGCCACTGGTTCTGTTCTCCATAAAACAAACATAATTGCCAGCGTCAGAGAGCTGTACTTTGAGCAGAGAAAGTGTCAGATCTCCAGAATCCGGTCCGTTAAGTAAGGATACTCTCCCACGGTATTCAGCACGCTGTTGCTCTTTATCCTCAATTCCATCTTCTAGTAAATAGACACGTGGGCTGTAAATAGTGTGGAACCAGCGCACCTCCAAGCCTTCAGCACTAAGAGGGGGTGATAGGGTAAAGAAACACTGGATCCCAGTTCTGCCACCAGTGGTTTGTTTGGGGATGTCACATAAAACTGACCTAAAAGACAGCAAAAACATCTTACAGAAGATAGCGCCTAAGATATTGTGTAAATGCATTATTTACCTTGAACAACACTGCGCCGTTTAATTTATTATTTATCATTATTTTTCATTATTGTTGCTTTGTACCCTAGGCAAGCAAAATAAATGTAACTTTTCCTAATGTTTTAGAGAAAATTACATTTGGCAAAAGTATTTTTTGCTTATTGTGGCTGTCCTAAAATGTGGCCCTTTTTGGAATAGAATTGCAAAAGTGATTAAAAATGTAATGAAATGGGATTCCTTATCTGGAACCCTGTTATAGAGAAAACTCTGAATTGAATTTCCCTAAAGGAGCAAGCAAGAAAGCAGCTGAGAAAGAGAAAAGTGTTGCCTTGTTGCTTCAACAGGCCCCTGGATTCCCAAACTATGTGCAGAAAGCATAGAAGGACTTTGAACAAAATGGAACCTTTTGTTGTATTTTATTTTATATTATATTATTGTATTGTATTGTGTATCTTTTCTAAAACAGGCACTTGGGCTTATCTTTTACAAAAGCAGACTTGCTGTATATTTAAAGCTAGTTTAGAGTTACCTACATTGTGTGTGCAGATAGGCTTGCCACCTTTTCTTGAAAAAAATACCGGCCTTCCTATTTTTTTATGCATTTCCCACTATTAATAACATTAGGATCTAGCTTCATTTTTAAATACCGGTTAGGTGGCATGTATAGTTATAGTTTATAACTGCCTCTGTTGGGAGAAATGAAGGTGTAGTTAGGCCTATGTGCAGCAATTGGAAAATCTGTTAATTAGACTTTAGACACAATGTATGGCCTCTGTGGTTTTATCTAAAGGGGTTGTGGTGTGTTTCAGTTATACAGAAAAACATATCATTGTAGGTCATCATTAGTTTATTTATGCAGGCAAAAACAAAAGGAAGCATGCACTTCTTCTGCCATCCGCTTGGGATTAAAACCTGAGCTGCAAAGTTAATTTGTTAGTTATTTATGCAGGCAACATAAGTGATTTAGTTAACCACCAAGGAGGACTCCCTGTTATTTGCCAACACCCTTGGGGAACACAATGGCCAAAGCAGGGATATCAATGGAGGATGAAGCCCTTATAAAGTGAGTCAAGGCAGGCAGGCTTTTGCATCTTAGGGTGGTAACTCTTCCCCTCCATAACTCTGGTTACAGGTCCAATTCCTACAAGTATATTGCTGTCAACCAAGCAGAACAGCAAGCTGCAACAACAACAGAACAACAATTGCAATAACAAGCAAGTCCTGAGTCTTCCATTTCGTACCGCCCCCTGAGCCGATGAAGTGGAAGTGGCCAGCAAAGGAAAGGAAGCCCCACCTGCCACAGTCTGCAGAGAGGGAGCCTGGGAAGTTGAGCAGAGCATCACGTTGGAGAGACGCTTTCACTCACCAGAGGAGTGGCACATCCGTCCTTCCAACCCTGTTCTGTGGCCCCACTTCCCAGGTCTTTCACCTGCCAATCCCCAACCTAACCCAACAGCACTGCTTGTAGCTGCTGAGGAGCCACCCAACTCCAGCACTGCCTCCTCAAGCAGGATACAGAGTTGATTGGCCCTACTTCCTTTCCATCATACTTATTGCCCTGCCCCCATCCCTCCTCTTCGCTGCCTCCACTTCTTTGTTCTCTATGCTCATAGCTCAAGCATGCCTGTTTCTGCTTCGATTGGTCAACTTCTTCTTATCGGCTGGCCATTTGCTGTAACTACAAGAAGCGAGTGATGTCATTGGACAAAGTTGCATGTCATCAACAGTTCCATGGAAGAAAGTATTTCTGCTGGGTTTGTTTGCAGAACAGCGTGTCTCTTCTCCTGCTATGGGTTCTGTGCAGGTCCGGACTGAGAATTAAAATAGGCCCCGGCATTTCAGGTACACAGAGGCCCAATCAGCCCACACAGAGGCCCAAACAGCCCCCACCAGCCCAATAAATACTGACTTTCTATGGGACCTTATAGCAGCCCCTCTGGCATTTGCCAGAACCCACAGATTGCCAGTCCGGGCCTGGTTCTGTGGGGTATTTATACATGGAATTTCCCCTTTACCATCCTGCTATGGGTTCTGGGGGGTATTTATACATTGAATTGCCTCTTCCTGATCTGGTTTGGGGGGTATTTATACATGAAATTGCACTGTGCCATACTGCTATGAATTCTGGGGGCATTTATACATGGAATTGCCACCATGCCATCTTGCTATGAGTTCTGGGTGTTTTATACATGGAATTGCCACAGTGCCATCCTGCCATGAATTCTGGGGTTATTTACACTTGGAATTGCCACTGTGCCAACTTGATATAAGTTCTGGGGGTATTTATATATAGAATTGCCATTCTGCTATGTATATATATTCTGAGGTATTTATAAATTAAGTTGCATTTATGCTGTGAATTCTGGGGGATTTATAAATTAAGTTGGCATTCTGATATGAGTTCTATGGGTATTTATACCTGGAATTTCTACTGTGCCATCCTGCTTTCTGGATGGGGAAAATACAGAGTTAAAAAGTACAAAGTTAATCCAGAAAATGGTCCAATTGCATCATGGAGTCAGGAAGAAATTTATTGAAGCAAATTGGAGAGGCTTTAGAAGTGGTTGTTCTCCTTCCTTTGTATCAGCTATATGTTAGACAGGTTTTACTTAGGCCAAAAGGCTATGTGTCTTTTTTAAACCTAAATTACTATGTTTATATATAATTATTATGCTGATGCAGTGGGATTGGAGAATTTGTACAGGGAAAGTCTGTCTGAGGGCAGAGACACATGCTCAGATTCAGGGAGATTAGTTGCCCAGTGACAAATCTCCTCTTCTTCAGGCGACTAATCCCCCCGAACTGCCTCCCGCTGTCTAGAATGTAAATCACCGGCAGGATGGCAACCGGTGCACTTTGTTTTCCGAAGTCAACTGAAGTTGCCTCACGGGGAAACTTCGGGCGACTTTGGACAATGAAGCACTCCAAGTGCCATCCCGCCGGTGATTTAAATTCTAGCCAGCGGGAGGAAGTTTGGGGCGATTAGATGAGTGTGTGTCTCTGTCCTAAAAGGGAAAAAAGATGTCTTGGGCAAGTTGCTACAGCTCAAACATGTTTGATGCAGTTAAGCCTACCAGAGATATCAGAGTGACAGGTTGTAGTGATACTTTTGAGTTACAGCTCTTCAAAGCTGCGTTGTTTGCATAGCATTATATCATTGGGCACTAAGAATAAGCAAGCTATGGACATGCTAAAAAACATCATTATCTTCTGGATTGCTGGTTGGCCAAATCAGACTCTGTTCACTATCACTATCTGTGGTAGTATATTTTATAGGGTGATAAGGGTCAGATGCAGTAAAGGGGTTTGGAGTAGCTTAAAAGTTACTGGTGAAGTAACTGGTACCTGCTAAGCAGCACAAAACTACTTAAAGTGGACCTGTCACCCAGACACTCAAATCTGTATAATAAAAGTCCTTTTCAAATGAAACATGAAATCCAATTTCTATTTTTTATTAAAGCATTCATAGCTGTTGTAAACTCATTTAAAAATTTCAGCTGTCAATCAAATATTGTCTGCCACACCTCTATGCCATGGGCATAGAGGCGGGGCAGACAATTACTTTCACTTTCCATTCAGCACTTCCTAGATGTCACTGCTCTCCACACATTCCCCCGTTCTCTTCACCATTTAATTGTGTAGCCAGGGCATGGGGATGGACATCAGGTCCCCCATTCTGGTGCACAAACAAGATTCTGAGATTATACAAGGCTTGTCTTAATAACAGTGTGCACAGGCTGCTGCCTGCTTGCTATAATTATGAATTCCCAGACTGAAGGAAACAAGATTCAAATATTTTATATAGTGTAATTAAAGTTCATTTTGCTTCACTAATGTGATAAAATAGGATTTTGAATCACTTTTTTGGATGACGGGTCGCCTTTGATGGCCATGCCAAATGTTCGGGGCTTTTGTTAGGACATTAGGACATATCAGTACAGGTCAATCAGACGTTAATGAAGAAATAATGACATCCCATAACCAAGCTAATAGTCTTTTTAGTGTAACAAATAATATTCCTCTAAAGAAAACCTCTTCAGTGCAATGAAACATCCTCTGACAGTGAAAGAAACAGGTGTTTACGTGATTGTCTCAGGTCTTACTTAACGTTTTTAGTCAATGCAGTTGGAAGCAACTTTTATAGGACTACTAGATTCATATTCCTTCACCTGAAAATGCATACTGTACATCGGGCAGGCTTATTTTACATATAGGCTATTTTAGAATCCATATTTTCAACAGAACTATTATTCGCTTTATATTTAACATTAACATGATTCCACACCTACTGTCTCCCTGCTGGAATAGATTGTTAGTGGATTCCTTACATATCTGCCTGTTCCTATGTATCAATCATTTGTATTGGATTGATATGAAAGACTGAAAATGGAGTAGTAGTTTTAGAGTGGGATGGTTGAGGTTATTCAGGAAAAGAGCTATTTTTATTTTACTGTGTCCCCATCAATTATTAGATCACATTCACAGCACTGTTATTTGCAAATCATCTACAGTGTCTCCATTAAAGAAGTAGCTCTTGTTTACTATGGCGGGGCACTCCTGTTGTTCTTTAAACTTAGGTGGCGCAAATTATGATTGGATCACAGCTGGAGGGCCACCTTCAATTTTTTAACATTTATAACCATAAATTAAATCAAGTTACGTGTGCTTTTTAAAAGGACTGGACTATGAAGGCAAAATGATGATGGTTTTTGACTGCGTCTTGCGTTTACAAGAATAAAGGGTACTGACTGCACAGAAACCAAAAGTCTGAGACACATATACAGATTGACAATATTACTAAAAGAAACTGTCGATTATACAGTGACATGTAGTAATTTAAGGAAGTGACAGCAGACAATTGATGAGTCAGTCTGGTGACGTTTGAGGCAACACCTGACCATTTCAAACTTTAGGGCAGCTGAACAAGTTGCAGAAATCTGACTGATTGGACCAAATGCAGAATTAATAGATGGCAGTAATGAAGTGTCAGAGTGGAGTGAACACTTTCCTTCAGACTGAAAACTCTTACATGTGCCATTTCCCTTCATGATCCCATGATTTCTGATTTGATCACAGAGTGGCTCACAATAGTAATTGATAGGAACTATACGCAGTCCCCTGGACTGTCACCCCTGGTCTCCTGTCACAATGCCTCATTCCGCAGGTTTTTTAGCTTCTCCAGCAAAATCCAGTGTTCACATGCAAAGAAAAATTCAGTGACTTCAGCAGAGGGATTTACACATGCGCAATGGATGGGCAACAGCTTCGGTCGGTGTATTCCAGGTCACGTCACTTGCGGTTTGCAAAAGTTCCCCCTATCATAGCCATTGAGAAGTTGACAGCTCTGCTCTATGTAGCAAAGTTAAGGAGCTAAAGAATTATGTACATTGCCAGGAAAAGATAGAAGGTCAGTAGGGTTAGACGGGTAGAGGACAATTCTAATGAGCACCTAGTCCACTATTACTCCCACTAATAAGACACCTCTGGCTTGAGAGTTTGTATCAAATATCATAGTTAAACCCTCTTCACAAATCAAAGTGAATTTGCTCTGAAATGTTATCATCTTTACAATTGTCTGTTTTGAAAATATGAATTCATTGATCTTAGAATGTACATGTTACATAAAACAGTAGGAAGCTCTGAGAGAAAAAGGGATACGGGGAAAAGAGTGGGAAAAACTGAAAAGGCACGTGTCCCATGCTTGTAGGATATGTTAAGGTGTTAGTATTCCCAGTAATCTCTATATTCATACTCAGTTTATATGGGTATTAATCTCATATGGCCATATTTCATTTGCATTGATGATATAATCATCTGATCTTGGGAATGTTGTCTTAAATCAAGCTCATCCAGTCCCAGAAAGTGGGGATCATAGTTAAATTAGCATTTAAGCTTTTTTTTAGGACAAAATCTACCTATACCAGTGGTGTCAGGTTGATTTTAACTTTAGTCAGTAATAGGTGGCACCACCACACTCTTTGGGGGTTATACGACTCTATGTTATAGGCCATGAGACTATAAAATGATGGCTAGTGAGCCAACCTGCAGAACTAAAGAGCTCTTTACAGTGACTGAAGTTTCATCGCGGGACAACTTCGGGCGACTTCAGAGAACGAAGCACTCCAAGTGCCAGCCCACCAGTGATTTATACTTTAGCCGGCGGGAAGGCAGTTCTGGAGATTAGTCGCCCCAAAGAAGAGGAGATTTGTCGCTAGGCGACTAATCTCCCCGAATCTGATCGTGTGTCTCTGCCCTTGAGGTTAAAAAGTAATATGTACACCATGTGGTACAACTTGTTCTTGAGTCACTCTTATGTTACTTGAATTTTGAATAAGTAAAAAATAAACTTTAATCAGCATTCAGTTTCATTTTATTTCGCATCATCACTTTTTTCTTCTATTGCAACAAAAGATCCCAGACATTAAGAAAAGCAGCCCAGCAGCATCATGCTACAATATACTGTAGCCCACTAGTGTGTTTTTTTAGGTTTGGTTAGTGGCATATTTGCACCATACAAATATTTATTTGAACTTTGACCACAAACCAATGCTTTTTGGCAATCTCCGGATGTGTTTTGCCCTGGTTCTTTTGAATAAATTGGCTACCTTACAGTAGGCCAGATATGGTCAACCCATACCTATATAGAAGTATGGCGAATTTTGTGAGGAGGTTTTTCTTTTACCAGTTTTACTAAACACAAGGCCAAAAATCACGTTGGAGTGGCTCAGACATAAAAAGGTGAATGCAATGGCACAGTCAAAGCCCTGATCTCAGTTCTGCTGAGAGTCTCTAAGACTGACACGTGTCATCCGATTATGAAAGCTGTGGCTCACCTTTCAGTTAACTTTTAGTATGTTATAGAATGGCTGATTCGAAAACAACTCTTCAATTGATCTTCATTATTTATTTTTTATAGTATTTGAATTATTTGCCTTTTTCTTCTGATTCTTTTCAGCTTTCAAATGGAGGGGGGGGGTCACTGACCCCATCTAAAATACAAATGCTCTGTAAGGCTACAAATGTATAGTTCGTTTTAACCCTCACAACCAGATTGCTGAAATTGCAAACTGAAGAGCTTCAGAATAAAAAAGGTAAATGAAACAAAAAACACACATATTAAAAAATTAAAACCAATTACAAATTGTCTCACAATATCACTCTCTGCATCATACTAAAAGTTCAATTTATTAAAAGTCCTAAAGTTTGTCCTGGTGCAGTATCCCATGGCTTGACAAAATACAAAGTAAGGAGGGCACACTTATATAAAAAGTTATTTTTTTATACTCTATATTAGAGAAATAAGTATATTATTGTGGGTGCAGAAGAAAAGTCCACTTTCCTTAGGTCAATATCGACTAAAACAGAGCAAAATACAATTTCTAAAATAGCTCAATGCGCACCTTAGTAAATTTAGCCCACCATGGTGTATGCAAATACAAAAAAAACGCTTTAATAGGCGTAAAACATACATACAGCAATATATCTATATTACAGACACTAGCATGTACATACCGCCAGTGCAAATTAGCAAATAAAATAAAGCAGACACCGTGTGCAAAAGGTGATAAGGGGATAAGAAGATAAATACTTTTGCAAGGCACTATTTCATGCAATATAAACATAACTTTTTAACAGTAGCGTCACTAGAGGGGGGCGGGCCCTGGTGAGTGACGTGCAGCCGGGCCCCGCCCCCTCAGTACGGTTGCATTTGTCAGTGGCGCTTGAGCTGCTGGGGGCCCTGAGGGGGTGCAGGCCCCTGGTAGTTCCGCCACTGCTTTTTAATTGATCCTCTCTCCTTTCCAAAATTTTCTATAATGGAGAAAAGCTGTTGTCTACAAAGGTATGTTATCTGTCTCACAATTCCCTTATTTATTTAGTACAGTTCATATTAATTTCCTTCATAATTTATTTTTCTCTACCTAACATTTTTTTCACCAAAATTCATTTTGATCCTCGTTCAGCCTATAATCGCCTGGTTGTCTCTCCAGACAAATGCGTTATTTCTTCATCTGAACATGAACAAGATGTCACTCCCAGTGCAGACAGGTTTGACACCGAGCCATGTGTTCTACTGGGAAACTGAAATCCAGGAACAAAGTGGAAAGTTCTGGTCAATTGGCATTGCAAAACAAACAGTGAGACGTTCAGGAGGTCAGCGAGGTCAGTTTTTCTTGGACTTTCCATGCCTCCTGATGAAATTGTTCCATCCCAGAGACCTGTGATAGTGGGATATTTTTGACTATGATGAGGCAATGCTGGCATTTTATGATGTACATACATTTCAGCTACTTTTTCTGTTTCGGGATGAAGCTATTGCTGAAGAGCCAGTTTTTCCCTTTTATTATGTAGGAAATGGAATTACTTTTGTGTTAAAGCATTAAAGATACCAGGCTTGTCTCATATATATATATATATATAATTTCTGCGGCAAAACAAGGAGAAAAAATTCCCCCATCCCTATCCACCACCACTAGTTAATAGATTTCTGCACTGGCCTGGGGAAAATATAACAGAGTTATGTGGGAAAAAAAGGCTCTAAGTTTGCCCAGGAGCAGTGATCGATAGCAACCAAACAGCAAGAAGTATTTACTACTAAAAGCAAACATCTTATTGGAAGCTATGGGTTACTGTTCTAGGAAAATGTAGTGCCTCTTATTACATATGGGGGAGAGTGCTACACATAAAATATCCAATATACCAAGTAGAGAGAGCTCCAACCCTACTACATTCCAAGCCCTTTAAGATAAACAGGCATAAATCATACAATGCTCACCCTTTGAGTGAGTCCGGGTGCAGCTGCACTGGACCATTCATTAAAATTCAACTTCACAGTTCAGTAAGCATTTGATGTTAACAGGTCACTCACCGCTCCATGTCTCTGGTCCGGGTGCAGCGCCCCAAACCCACAGCTTGGGGAGACTTCACAGTGAACACGATTCCCTTGCAGCACGTTCCTGCATGCCTATGAGTACGTCTGTGTTCACACAAAACGCGTTAGGAGGATTGTCCGGTGAATAAAAATGTTTTAATCACACCACTGTCTGCTGTTCCGTTGAGTGCGCCATGCAAGGGAATCATGTTCATGGAGATGCTACACAGACATTACTCACAGTCCTGCAATTGGCGACTTGGGGCTGCCAATGCACAAAAGAGGACATTTTTAAATTGTCTTCACTTTACTTAAATGAGTGGCAATTGGTGTTGGGATGTTGGGAATATTTAAGCAAAGTGCCAACACAGATTATATAGATTCCATAACAATGTTTATCTATTTTTGGGGTAAAGAAACTCAACCAGCACCCAGACATATGTGCACAGTGTTTGAAGGAAAAAATTGCATGACTGACTGGGTGGTGGTTGATGCACTGCTTTGCTGAAACAGCGATGTCTGTCTCTTGATGGCCACCATCCAGAAAATATTAATTCATCTTGGAGTGCCTCGTGACCACGCTGCCAGCAAAAAAACACCACAATCAGCAGGAGCGAGTTTTGACTACTAGGGAAAAGGGAAAGACTGTTCTCAAAGCAAAGTGTTTACCTATGTGAGTGCAATAAGTTTTTTTATATGAGAAGATTTTGCTTTCCTTTGAATCACTGAACTAATATTTAGTTGTATAATCAGTGTTTCTGAGAACTGCTGCACATCTGTGTTACATGGAGTCGACCAACTTCTGGCACCTGTTACATTCCACAATTCTTCTGCATTTCTTGTTTTTGCCTCAGAGTTTTCTGGTGGATTAATGTCTGTCTACTCACAAGTTTTCTATTGGATTAAAGTACGGGATTGGGCTGACTACTCCATAATGTTAATCTTGTTGGTCTGGAACCAAAATGTAGCTCATTTACTGGGGTGTTTGAGGTCGTTGTCTTGTTGGAATAACCATTTCAAGGACATTTCCTCATTGGCATAAGGCAACATGACCTCTTCAAGTATTTTGATGTGTTGATACTGATCCATGATCCCTGGTATGTGATAAATAGGCTCAACATCAGAGTATGAGAAACATCCCCATATCATGTTGTTTGTGCCACCATGTTTCACTGTCTTCACTCTGTACTTTGACTTGAATTCAGTGTTTGGGGGTCGTCTGACAAACTGTCTGTGGCCCCTAGACCCCAAGAAGAACAATCTTGCTTTCATCAGTCCACAAAATGTTGCACCATTTCTCTTTAGGCCAGACCTTGTGTTCTTTGGCAAATTGTAAGCTCTTCAGCACGTCTTATTTTCAACAATGGGACTTTGCGGGGGCTTCTTGCCGAAAGCTTGGCTTCACATAGACGTCTTCTAATTGTAACAGTATCACACGTAACTTTACACCTTCTTTGATCTTTTCTGGAGTCTTAATTATTGGAACACCCCAAGAAGCTGTTATTGAACTCCTTGTCATTGGTGATCGTCGTACTGTTTGAGAGCTCTCACTCTCTTAGAGCTCTGTGTGATTTAGATGTCTTTATGTTTTATTTGGAATGGAAACATTGCCCTTATTTATACAGACATTTTGGAAGTCTGTGGAAAGTAATAGGGAAGGCAGTGACTAGTTAGCTTCAGGTAGTATTCCATATTGTCACAATTAGGTTTATTTCCTCCTAGAGATATGGTGTATAATGATTATTACAATATACACATAGATATTTAGTAATTCCTTTTTTCTGATACGCATCTAAAAGTTTAGGTAAAATTGTCATGGAATTATAATATACCAACATTGCTGGTATGAGAACACTTCTTAGCACCTGGAACCTGGAAACCTGGAACAGAAGTGCAGAATATTGTGTTTAAATGTTTTATTAAATTAAATTATGCATTTATTAATTAAAGTATATTGAAGATTTGTTTGGTATGTATTTAATTTCCCAGGAACTAGGGTGTTTTCTGAACAAAGATTTTTAGTGAAGCAGTATTTAGTTGTATTGAATTAAATCAAATGTGAAAAACTGGCTGTGCAAAAAATTACATCATTGAGTACTGATTATAAGTGATGACATCATTAAGCATTGGTTATAAGAATATAATTTACAGGATAATCATCCCTTGTGTGTATTATATATGTATATATATATATATATATATATATATATATATATATATATATATATATATATATATATATATATATATATATATATATATATATTATTCCCATAAGCCATGAATAACCTGAAAAGTATATCACAGGTATACCTTATCAGGAGACACGTTATCTAGAAAGCGCCTAACTACAGGAAGGCTTTCTTTTAAAGAGTCCCATATTTTAAGCAAATAATTCCACTTCTTAAATAATGTTTCCCCATCATCTGTAATTATAAACATTACCTTGTACATAATGGTAACTAAGCTGCATCAATCTATATTGGTGGCAAATCAATCCTATTGGGTTCCTGTAAAGTTTAAATGATGTGTAGCAGACTTAAAGTGCAATGATCCAAATTATGAACAGATACCTTATCTGGAAAACCCCAGGTCCCAAGCATTCTGGATCTATAAAGTAACAATTAATTAATATAAGATTGCTGCTCAGTTGTTGCATGAAAAGCATATGATATATCTGACAATAGCTTTTGCTTGTTGTTCCTCCTGGATATGATTTGCCATTTATTTTGTATATGAATTTATTGTTCATACAGAATCCATGTTTCCACAGGTTTCTAAATGGATTGCTGCCTTTATCGAGCTTCTGGTGTGTTTTTTTGCCATACTAGCCGTGGATGCTTGGAGGTTCTATATTTACCGCAAGAAAAAATGTAATGTCATAAGTCAATCCAGCTACATGTTAACAATATGTTCATGGTGCACCTACATTCCATAATCCACTTCTTTATTCAGTCAGAGCTCCAAAATAGGAAGCTTCTTGTAAGGAATCCTTACCCTGGTGGTCTAGAGGTGGTGCAGTGGGGACGCCCGCCACACCGTCCTCCTTTTCTGCCAGCTTCCTAATGCGCGCCGCGCATGCACTTCCGGTTTATATATGCGCATGCGCGCTGGCGTGATGACGTCAGTGCGCAATGGCATGAAATTCAAAATTCAAATGGATTTAAAGAGACATTTTCTTTTATGCATTGCCCGTGATAGGATTTGTTCCTGGTGCTATTAGCTGTTGCTATTCTTTTTGAATCTGATCCTGATTATCTGTTTTGACCCTTGCCTGCCTGTTTGACTACTCTGATCTCTGGAACCTGACCCTTGCCTGAAACCGACCTTGACTCTGCTTAACCCTCCTGTTTGACGTTCTGGTTTGACCTCTGCCTGTTATTTGACTTCGATTCTGCCTCAGCCCATCTGATTGATTACCCGGTTTGACTCGATCCGGCCTGTCTGACCACGAATCTGTCTTACGTTATTGTACCACGACCTTCGGCCTAACTGACTTTAACAACAGTCGTGCCCAGTGGCGTAGCTAGATGTTACTGGGCCCCACAGCAAATTTATATTAGGCCCCCGAAACACTTAGAGGTTTTCCTGTTTTACCAATATACAGTATATTGAAATTGCTCATTAAGTAGGGCCGCATGGGGCCCCCTATACCCCCCTGGGCCGCAGGGTCTGCTTCCTCTGTAGTTACGCCCATGATCGTGCCCCTTTGCTTGCCAGAACTCCTCGCCTTGCTCCTCTCGAAAAGTCCAGGTGGCATCTGAGTACGCTGAGGGCTCCTCCCGAAGCCAAAGGCGGTCACACTACTGGTGAAGCCGAGCCGAGACCAGGGAGCTTGGCATTAGTTCTGGTTTAGGGTGCCGACCGTGACACTTCTCTTCTGATCACCCACTCCATCTCTGACTGTTAAAATCTAATCACTCTCGTTATTTCACACATTCTAATGATGTAGTGTGTGTGTGTGTGTGACAGGTGAAAAACCCTGCTGGGCTATTTCTATTAATATACTTGGAGTATACTAACCCCCAACAAATCCTTTAGCTAGGTAAAGCAGAATTTCAAAGATTTTTCAAAGACCCATTTTTAATTTAAAGAGGTGGTTTGCATTCAAACTATAAATGTGTCTCTTGCTGGTATGAGAACCCTTCTTAGCAGTATATGAGAAAGGTTACCCTCCCACTTATTATTGTAAGGTCTCCGAGGCAGTGGCCTCCATCCTCTTGTCTCTTTAACTCTAAGCTGTTAATCTTTATTCTACTTCTGTTTCTATCTTTATTGTTCTGCTGTACAGTGCTGAGTATATAAGTAGCACTATATAGATAAAAATATACCTACATACTGTACATACATACTGTACATCCTCTGTAGATGCAATTTTCTCAATTGAAATAAAATTATTTAGGAAGCCCTCTAGTGACCTCTACTGGATGAAACTGGAAGACTGATTTTTTGCCTCTCAGTTGTGATGGGTGAATTTGTCCCGTTTCACGATTCACGGTCGTCAAAATCGACGCCAGCGACAATTTGACGCGCATTAAAGTCAGTGGACATGCGTAAAAATGTTGCTGGCATCAGAATTGTCGCCGGCATCAAAAACTTTTGACGCGGCCGAATTTTCGCCAGCAACCTTTGACGCCTGCCGAATAAATTTGCCCATCACTACCTCTCAGGTTTGTCATAAATGATTTTTGTTCTCCAACAATGTTACACTATAGGGGCAAGTGCAAGGCCTCTCTGTCAGTCACATACACAACCTAAAGCAACAAGTGATTGGTGCAGGACTGTATAAGGGGCAGACTAATTGGAATTGACCATTTACAGGCAGAACTATGGCAAAGTATACATCTGGTTAGTATTTGAAACCTCTTTATTTCACAAATAATATCATTCATAGAGGAAAAAAAGCAGTTTTTGGGAAACATCAGGACAACATTTTGATGTAAAATCCGGAAAACATTACATAGGGGCAGATTTACTAAGGGTCGAATTTCAAAGTTAAAAAACTTTGAAATTCGACCCTCGACTTGAAACCCTTCGACTTCGAATATTGAAGTCGAAGGATTTTTAGCCTATTCGATCGATTGAACGATCGAATAGAAATCAATCGAAAACGATTAAATAGTTTGAATCGAACGATTTTTAGTGATCGATCAAAGGATTTCTATTCGATCAAAAAAACGTAGAAAAGTGCTGTGGAAGGTCCCCATAGGCTAACATTGCACTTCGGTAGCTTTAATTTGGCGAAGTTTGAAGTCGAAGTTTTTTTTAAAGAGACAGTACTTAGATTATCGAATGGTCGAATATTCAAACTATTTTTACTTCGAATCGAAGTCGAAGTAAAATCGAAGTCGTAGTATCCTATTCGATGGTCGAAGTATCCAAAAAATTTCTTCGAAATTCAATCGAGCTTAGTAAATCTGCCCCTTAAAATCAGGGAAATGCATTGTAAATTGGTGGGACTACAAATAAAAAATGTAAAATGCAGGAAAACTTAAAATCAGGGGACTTGAAATTGAGGTTTTACTGTAATTGGCTATAACAGCTGTATCCTAATACTCTTACATATTCAATCCCCCATATAGTTATTCTACATCTATTGTGCATAGAATTTGCCTTCTTCTGCATGTTCAAACAGTTCAAGTGTAAATAAAAATATGTGTGGTATTATTCAAACAGTTTATTGCAGGTATGGAATTTGAATGCATTTTAGATCATTTCCTGGTCATCCCTGGCAGCATAATAATAACCTTTGGTTATGCTCTGTCCCTAAAAGTTATTATTAAGCTGCCATAGGGATGACCAGGAAAAGAAAATCATGTTAAGTATGAAACAATTTTCTTCTTTGGAAGAAAATAACAATTCCATAACACTGAGTAATAACACAGAGACATACATTGGACTGGCACGCAAAAACGCCAACAAATAGACCATAGTGTAAAGCTGGCCATAGATGTTGAGATTTTTAAAGGATCAGATCCTCATCGTGAGACCACGATTTTCTCAGAACTATCGTACGATCGTGCGAATTGTCCATAACAGAGGGGAGCTGCCTGCTTGGCCCTGCAAACATAGATAGATTGCACTGGGACCGACAAAGATTTTTTGACCTGGCCGATCAATTTCCTGACAGATGTTGGCCGAAAAATCGTAAGATGTACGATCGTTGGAATCCCACTAACCACACGATAATTTTGAAGGATTGGTCGGACTTCGCTGAAATCGGTCGTTCGGCAAGAAGAATCGTTGCGTCTATGGGGAGCTTAACAGTGAAAAGTTGTTAATTCAAATTCCATGTCCACAAAAAGTTTTATGTTTTCAATGCCTCAGAGTGATCCCTAATAAACACACCTGTTAAAAATCAGAAATATATTTGAAACTTATGTGTAGGAACAACCTCAAGTATTTTGTAATGTTGGTGATATGAGTTAATTAGATAATCAGGAGTATTTTCTTTGCAGCTTTCCAACATTTTGAATGCATCTCTTTCCTCCATATGAAGATGATCCTTTCTGGGGTCAATAGGAATTGAGGCTTTCGCCCATACTTTCACTTGTATCAAGTCTGTGTAGGATTTTTTTAAAAAGTATTTTATTTATCAGGAACTGCTTTTTGATAGACTACGTGCCTGTCACACAATTCTGCATAATACATTTTAAGAAAAAAAAACTTCAACTATTTCATGCAAACAGACATTTTTTTTTCAGTACAGACATTTGTAACCGCCTTGTTCCTGGTATAAATATTAATATTAATATTGGCGAATATCACCTCTTCTGTAATGGGTTGTTTTGTTGTACACTGGGGCGACGTTGGATCCAATTGCCATTCTTTGGCGTTCTACATATTAAAGGGGTGGTTCACCTTTAAATTAACTTTTAAAGTGTTATAGAATGGTCGATTCTAAGCAACTTTTAAATTGGTCTGCATTATTTATTTTGTATAGCTTCTTAATTATTTTTCTTTTTCTTCTGACGCTTTCCAGCTTTCAAATGGGGGTTGTTGACCCCATCTAATAACAAATGCCCTTTAAGGCTACAAATGTATTGTTATTGCTACATTTTATTACTCACATTGCTATTCAGTCGCTCCCCTAATTATATTCCAGTCTCTTATTCAAATCAATGCATGGTTACTAGGGTAATTTGGACCCCAGCAACCAGATTGCTGAAATTGCAAACTGGAGAGCTGTTGAATAAAAAGCTAAATAACTCAAAAGCCACAAATAATGAAAAATGAAAACCAATTGCAAATTGTCTCAGAATATAACTCTCTACATCATACTAAAAGTTCATTTAAAGGTGAACAACCCCTTTAATTACCTTTTTTCCTGGAAGTTTTCATTTCTGTTGGTCATCAATGAAACTTGGGCTCCAGAGGGCCCAGCGAACTGCTTCAGCCCCCAATTCATGGGGGATGGTGGTAAATAAGCTGGACACATCCAGAGCTGTCAACACCACGGGTCTTGCACCAAGTAAACATGGGACTCCATACATTTAAGTTAAACGAATCTCTAGCAACGAGAAAGCTGCTGACATTCCGCTGAAAAAATGGAGCGTTTCTAAACAAAAAGCTAAGAACCATAAAAAACTAAGATGAATTGCGAATTGTCTCAGAATGTCGCTGTCTGCATCATATTAAAAGTTAACTTAAAGGAGGACAACCTCTATAATATTGTAATTGTAAGCGACCCACTGGCAAAAATGCCGCTCCTGGTACTTTAAGAGCCGAATTTCCGGTTTTCAAATCATCTTTGCCCTCTCTGCCGCCCTCGTGGACCCCCCCATCCCCTCTGGCGCAAAAAGGTCGGCACAAAATGGTGAACGCACTGGGGAGGGGGGTGCGGCAGCAATACCAAGCTGTCTCAGGCAGTGGAGGGACAAGGATCGCCCCTGGGATCTCAACCAAGCCAAGCCGGTAAAATACTGGCCAGGTGGCAGCTAGATTGCCTGGTAAAAATAATGGTTGATCCCAATATTATTTATAGGGAAAAATGACAAATAGGAAGGCCGGTATTTTTTTCCAGAAAAGGTGCCAACCCTAGTGGCAGCTAACGTTACCACCTTTCCTGGAAAAAAATACCGGCCTTCCTATATTCTTGCCGTTTTTCCCTATTAATAACATTGCCATCAAGCATCATTTTTACCGGCCAGTTGGCAACCCTAGTGGCAGACTTACCTATGCTCGGGCCTTGATGGCCTTTCCAAAAATCCGGGCCTGTACATGGGGTTGCCACCTTTTCCTGAAAAAAATACCGGACTACTGGAATACCGTTATATTTATCTTTTTTTCCAATTAATAACATTGGGATCATCCATCATTTTTACCGGCCAGGTGGCAACCCTAGCCCTAGTCCAGGTGCAGACTGCAGACAGTGAGTGCTGTGCTGAGCAGGGCAGGGGGAGCAAATTGGCAAAAGACACCTCTGCAGTCAGGGACATGTCTATAGAAGAAGCAGACCCTGCAACTGCTAAGGGAATGCCCAGGTGGTGAAATGACCCAGTGGGACACTGACTGACTGACTGATGGCAGTTTCTACATATAATGTAGAGCATATAGTGAATAATCAGTTTACTTTCAATATTTTAATAAAAATGTAAACCCTAATGTGCTACCTCTATAAAATATAGGCTGCTTATTGTGTACACAAATACTACTTATTTCTGCAGCAAAGCTTTGCAGTGCACACGCGTTAACCACACGTTATTTGATATTCCACAACCAACATGGCGTCAGAATGTTAACCACGCGGTATTTGACATTCCACAACCAACATGGCGTCAGAATACGCTCACGTAAGAATGGATACTCAGTTACGTACACAGTCACAAAAATTAGCAGGCACAGTTTTAGAACGTTTCTGCGATTTATTTATTGGGCAGCTGGTGGCGTTTTCAATACTGCTCAGGCGCACATATATAATTGGAATTCGCTCTAGCATCCTGTTCTGAACGACATTTCGCTGTGCTCCGCCATGTTGTGATTGGCACGTTTCTCGTGATGTCGATCCGGTTGAAGGCGTCCTGACGCAAGGCGTGCTCTCTCTGTATAAAAGGTCGGGCGAGGCCTAGTCCATCCTCTCTTCGGTCGTTTCAGGCCTTGCGTCCACTATCTGTCTCCATCCTTAGCCGGTGGGGCGGTTTCGGGCTCATCACAGCCATGACTGAGCAAATGACACTTCGGGGGACCCTAAAGGGCCATAATGGCTGGGTCACGCAGATTGCGACTACCCCACAGTTCCCAGACATGATTCTCAGCTCCTCCAGAGGTATGCTCCGTGATGCACCTTCTTTAACTTCTCGATCAACCAAAGTTTTTATGTATTGGACAACCGCGGGCTCCATTTATGGCGTCCTAGGAATATAAATGCCTCCCTAGCTTTGTTTCCATTCTGGTGTCATAAACTCAATCAGTAGCTTTAATTGTGCTCCTGTGAAATGATAAATGACAGAGGTAAAATGGCTCCTCGTCATTAGAAATAATGAGACTTTTCTGCATGTGCTTATAGGTGGCTCTGGATCTGTATGTTCATTTACGTTAGTAAAGTTGAGAGTAAGTGTAGTGGTTGTTGTTGTTGCTTACATCTTTATTTCTTCCACCTTAATACCATAGAGTTGTATGAGCTGTGGTCTTTTTACTTTGCACATCTCATGTCTTTGCTTTTCTTGCAGTTTGGGTTGTGCAAAGGAAAAACACCTTCACCTGCTCACAGACGTAAAAGTGGGAGACAACTGGCAAGGTATGGCTTCACTGTAATAGCATGGCGTAGAGCAGCGGCCCCCAACCTTTTGGGTTTTTTACCCATGAGCCACCCTCAAGTATAAAAAAAAAATGTTGGGAGCAACACAAGCATGCAAAAAGTTTCTGGGGCTTCCAAATATTGGTAGACCCTATGTGGTCTTGCAGCCAACCTTTAAGCCAGAAATTCAGAAAGAAGCACCTGCGTGGAGGCCACTGGGAGCAACAACCAAGGGCTGCAGAGCAATATGTTGCTCACATTGGGGATCACTGGCTTAGAGTTTACTTTTGGGGGGGGGGGACAGTACTGTCTTTTTCAGTTTGTTCCCTCAGAAATAAAGGCTTTTTTTCAATTACTTTTTTTTAACCATTTTTCCAAAGTCTAAATGTGGCCATAGACGCAAAGATCCGCTCGTTTGGCGACATCGCCAAACGAGCTGATCTTTCCCTGATATGCTGCTAACAGGAATGGCTATATTGGGGGTAATCTGAACGTTCGACCCTATGGCTGAATGATCAGATTACGATGAGAGCGCAATGGGCTCCGGCGGGATCAGTCTGGTCAAAATCAAACCTGTCCGATCGACCAAACAACTGATCTCCGCCGGACGAAAAATGTTGTGACTCTCTGAAAATCGTATGAATCCTCAATTCATACGATGGGATCTTTGCGTCTATGGCCACCTTAAGTTTAAAGGAGATGGAAAGTCGTTTAGCACTTTGTGGTGCCAAATGTTCGCTACCCCCAAGTTAATTACTTACCTGAAACCCCGGGATGGTGCTCCTATCAGCAGAAAACTCCTTGGGTTATCTCAGCGAGCACCATGGATCCTTTCTTCGTGCAGCTACGCAATACAGTGCAAAGCAAACTTTAACTAAATTCGGCTTTTTCATTCTAATGAGCATGCGTCTGCCCCTGAATTTTAAGAAGCCGGACGAGCATCGCTTTGTGGTGCTCGCTGGAATAACCCCGTACCAGTGCAGTTTTCTGCTGATAGGAGCGTCGGCCCAGGGTTTCAGGTAAGTCAACACAATTGCTTGGGGGTGCCTAACATTTGGCATCCCCAAGTGTGCGAGCACCATGGATCCTTTCTTCGTGCAGCTACGCAATAGAGTGCAAAGCAAACTTTAACTAAATTCGGCTTTTTCATTCTAATGAGCATGCGTCTGCCCCTGAAAATTTTAAGAAGCCGGACGAGCATCGCTTTGTGGTGCTCGCTGGAATAACCCCGTACCAGTGCAGTTTTCTGCTGATAGGAGCGTCGGCCCAGGGTTATAGTTAAGTCAACACAATTGCTTGGGGGTGCCTAACATTTGGCATCCCCAAGTGTGCAACAACTTTTTAAAGTTTAAGGCTAAGGCCACACTAGGCGATAGCGCCGCGATTTGACTCGCGGCGACTTTTCGCAGCGACTTTTAAGCCGCAATCGCTAGGGGAAACTTTTGCGCTGGCGTCTATGGGGAATCACGAAAAATCGCCAGCGTAAAAACACGCGGCAATCTTTTTTTTCTACTGTCGCTCGAAATTGCCTCGCTAGGCGATTTTGAGCGACAATAGAAATAAGATCGCCGCGTGTGTTTTTACGCTGGCGATTTTTCGTGATTCCCCATAGACGCCAGCGCAAAAGTTTCCCCAGCGATTGCGGCTTAAAAGTCGCCGCGAGTCAAATCGCGGCGCTATCGCCTAGTGTGGCCTTAGCCTAAGGTTTGTTTCTGAGTCTGGCAGCTCCCTAATTCAGGTGCAGATTCTGAACTGATACAATTGATTAACATTTCATTGATACATTTCTTGGCTGTATCTCTGGAGTGTTGGCAACTATTGTATCCATTCTATCAGCTGCCTTTAAAAGGTCATGTAAAGGCAAACATAAAATCCCTTTTTTACTTTATTAAATTTATCTCAAATATACTTCAATTAAAAGTGTACTGTTTATAAGCAACCTGACTTGTATATTAACTATTAGAAAAATGGTCTCACAATACTTGTGAACTTGATAGAATCCGCTCCGTTATACCTTGTATTCAAAGATTTCCCAGCGCAAGTACAATTAATGGCCACCATCCATTCACATACTAAAGAATATTTTAACAACCAGTTTGTTTAAGTAAAAGCCTTTATTCGAGACATATGGCAACAGCTGGATAACTGCTACGTTTCAGGCCTTGTTTGCCTTTTTTTTTTTCCAAGTTTTTTTTTTAGAAAATGGAAAGCAATTGGAAAAGTCTTATTGCTGTGAACTGTTGAATCCAACCAAACCAAAAGTGTTGGAAGGTGAACAACGCGTTAAGTTTGTTGGAAATGTAAAAACAGGAATGGCCTGATATCATCGTCATTTATTTGTATAGCGCTGTCAAGATACGCAGTGCTTTAGAGATTGGTAATGATTTAAAGCCACAATGGTTTACTTAGGCTGTTTTTCTCCTACACAGATAAGTCTGTCATCATGTGGAAGCTCACCCGTGACGAAACCAACTATGGTGTCCCTCAACGTGCACTTCGTGGTCACTCTCACTTTGTCAGCGATGTGGTTATCTCTTCAGATGGACAGTTTGCTCTTTCAGGCTCCTGGGATGGAACACTGAGGCTGTGGGATCTTACAACGTAAGTAGCTTTCCTTTTCCTCGATCTCTCTAAAAGGACTATTAAATGGTAGCATTTCAGAATGTTTGTCCGTAATACCTCTCGTAAATATAATCACCAGATTGCTGGCAAAATAGGTAAAACTTCATGTAATCAAGGTTGCTGCTTGGAAATAGTCATGTTCTCTGTACTACAGCATTTGACTTTATTTATTATACAGAAGAGATGACTGGAGTATAGATTTAGTGTAGTATGTCCATAGCACTATGTACCTTAGAGTTGATCACTTGAGTCCTCTAATGTCTGGACATGAGATCCCTGCAGGGGAAGCATATGACAAATCACTGTTTGAAGTAGTAATCTAGTTAGAGGGATACTATGAATCTGTCCCTCCCCCTGCAGGGTGACACAGAAAGGAGTGTTCTGAGGGGCATGGATACTGTCATTATGTCATCGTGTCAAATATCCTTCTGCAGTGGCACCACCACACGCCGGTTTGTAGGTCACACCAAAGATGTCCTGAGCGTTGCTTTCTCTGCTGACAACCGTCAAATTGTATCTGGATCCCGAGACAAAACAATCAAGCTGTGGAACACACTGGGTGTCTGTAAATACACTGTACAGGTATGTACAAAGGGTACAACTGGGAATTTAAATACTACTGGTCCATGTGATTAGAACCAATGTATTCTGAGTGTCTAATATAGACACTCATTTTATGGTGACACTCCTGCAATTATGAAAGGGCCAAATAAAACCGTCATTCTAGCTCTTCTGGCAGGCAAGTTACTAATGGAGCTGTCTTTTACAGGAGGAATCTCATAGTGAGTGGGTGTCCTGTGTCAGGTTCTCCCCTAACAGCAGTAATCCCATCATAGTATCCTGCGGCTGGGACAAGATGGTAAAGGTGAGTATTTTGGATGACTTCAAAAAAAAGTCTGTATGTATTGTAAAACAAGATGTCAGAACACTTGTGCTCTGGTTTATTAAGTGTTGTGCCTTTATTAAATAAGAACCCGAGACTTAAGGTGGTCGTGCATGGGCCATGGATGAATAAAGTACAAGGAGCAATAAATGTTTATGGCCTATTTCCAATTCTCTTGGTACTAATCAGAGCAGCAGGATTAGCTGCAGAGTTGCTGCTTAATGTCTGGCAGACTGGGCATTAGGAGCAATAATCTTTGATCTACCTGGAACATAAGATTATTGCTCTGAACTCACCACCCTTGGACATACATAGTGGAGCATACCATATTATGGTGAGATTTTGAATGCACTGGTGGTACATATTCTTCACAACCTGTTATCTCTCTCCTTCACGTAAGCTTAACACACTTGTATAATGTATGTGTCTTCTCTTTGGTGCTGTGAAGGTGTTATCTCTGCAGCCCTGGATTCCAGTACTGTATTCATTTTTAAAACTCATTTCAGGTGTGGAATCTGGCCAATTGCAAACTGAAGACCAACCACATTGGTCACAGTGGCTACTTGAACACTGTCACGGTGTCACCTGATGGATCTCTGTGTGCTTCTGGAGGCAAGGTAAACGTAAAACTGGATGAGAACTGTTGAGTCATTTGTTGGGATAGTATATGTGTAATGCACACAAGCTTGGATCTTTGGGCTGAAATGTAATGTAAAATCTGCTCAATTACTGACCACTTTGGCAAAAGTAACATTTGAAACTGCAAGAGGAATTTCTTGTCCTAAAGTGCCTATAGATTAGTAACGTCTGAGCTCTCACATTCCTGAAGTGAAATTAAATTTAGTATTTAAAAATTGTGTTTAAAAGCATTATAAACTAAGTGAATTATCAGATTTAATTCTAGACTTTAATTCCAGGTATGTAAATCTTATGGGTGCTTACCAATAGTAAAAGGTTTATATTCCTCCCATTGTAGAGGAATGCTCCCAAAAAAAGCACATGGCTTTTCCCCTTTTTTTTTTTTTTTTTTTTTTTTTTTTTTTTAACATGCAGTAGTCTTGTTTTTGGTTAAACTAGTCTTTTGTGGTTTCATATATAACCTGTACTGAGCATTTTTATTTCCTGACTTCACCAGGATGGACAAGCAATGCTGTGGGACCTGAACGAGGGGAAACATCTGTATACACTTGACAGCGGTGATGTTATCAATGCTCTTTGCTTCAGCCCCAATCGTTACTGGCTGTGTGCTGCCACTGGACCCAGCATCAAGATTTGGGTATGTACTTTTTATTAACTTTTACTAACTTTTTGGCCAACCTTGCAGTGATGAATTCTCTTAATGCCAGCTGATGTTTGCTGCTGAATCTCAGAGGCTGTTACTGAGCAAGTTGTAAAATGAGTTTCCCTTATTTCACTTTCACTCAAGTTGACTTTTTTGCATCCTAACATGCGCAACCTTTATTTTAATCAGGATCTGGAAGGCAAGATTATTGTGGATGAGCTTAAGCAGGAAGTGATCAGTTCAAGCAGTAAAGCTGAACCTCCTCAATGTACTTCTTTGGCTTGGTCTGCTGATGGACAGGTAATTTTTATTTTCTCAGTTACTATAATCTATAGCAAGGGCCTGGTATCCTAGTGCTGACCTTGCAGAATCATGAGCTAAAATCCATTTTTAAAAAGAGCAATTCTAATTTTTTTTTTTTATTTTGAAATTGGACATTATGCTAGAAAAATTTCACAGGCTCACTCAATGGTCATACTTGTGCTCGGATAACTCAATCACACTTTACTGCACTGCAAATCAGAGATCTCACTTTCCTCCCCATCAGCCCATTGACACAATGGAAATGTAAAACTACTTTCTGACACCTGCATTGATAAATCACCTAGTGGTACATATTATATTTGCACTTGACAATAGTGATTAGTGAAATGTTTTGCCTCTTAAAAGATTAAGCTTTTATCAGAAAGGACTTTATGAATTCACCAGTAAACCCTCTAATGCTGCCGAGTCCTCTGTCAAGAGACCTCATTTCTTTCCTTCTATTGTGTACACATGGGCTTCTGTATCGGACATCCTGCTTTCAACTTAAACCTCCATCTAGGGCTTGAGCATGCTCAGTTTGCTCCACTCTACCCCTCACTGCTGTAATCAGCCATGAGTGAGCAGGAAGTGATGTTACACCAAGCTAATATGGCAGTCTTATGCTAAACAAATGGAGAGCTTCTATAGCTGTTTACTCAGATATGGTAAAGCATTCTGCAGAATAGTGTTATAGCTTGTACTATTGTGGCTAATCTATTGCCAATAAACTGCCTTGGTAGTTTCCTTCTTTAAATGACTCCCATAGACTAATGAGTGAAAAAAAACTGCCAGTTTGTTGCCTATACACCAATGCCTTTAAGCAAATCTTTGCAAAATAGTTTATCTTCACCCATCAATTCTCAATATAACCTAAGCCCCACCAAAAGTCGCAGTTAATGGAGTAGAATAAACATTAGCTTATCTGAAATCTGTTCCATTGAGACATGCTGGCTCTTTCTGAAAGAATAAGATCAGGCACAATGACCTAAATGGCTCCTACACAAAATACAGTTGTTGGTTTAGGGACCTAAGTAATTTGGGGGTGTGCTTTGCATAGCGGCTATGACTGACATGGTCTTTTTGTAAGACTGTATACCTGCCAGTATTAGAAGTTGCCTCTCATGCAGACAGTTCTAGGGCTGGTTCACATTTTAATTGTTTGAATGTCATTGTAAGTTAGTCTTTGTGGTTTTTTGTGCCTCATTCGAATGTTATAGTATGTTTTATTTAAACCACTGCCAGGCTGAGAGGGTAGCCACAAAATAGCTGCTTAAGATACCAAATTAGACAGCTGCTGAACAAGAAGCTAAATAACAAACCATATATATAAGTTAAGGGGAAATGTTCTCTATCACTGTATCGCATGGTAAATCTTAATCCAAAAATGAACTACCCCTTTGAGCAAACCTAAAGAGACCTTTTAGATTTGTTTAAAAGGGTGGTTCACCTATGTTAACACTTGAGTGAGTATGTTCTAGAATGGCCAATTTGAAGAAACTTTACAACTGGTTTTCATTATATCTATAAATGTACCTTTCAGACTCTCTCCAGCTTTCAGACAGGGGTCACTGGCCCCATCTAAACACTTTCTGTAAGGCTAGTAATGTACTGCTGCTTTATATTGCTTGTCTTTCTATTGTCTAGTCTTTCATGTTGCTTAGGTCACTTGGACCCTAGCAACCAGACTGCTAAAATTGCAAACTGGAGAGCTGCTGAATAAAAAGCTAAACTCCAACCACAAATGAAAACCAATTGCAAATTCTTATCACTCTACATCATACTAAAGGTGAACAACCCCATTTAATGTAGTTCAGATATTTCTTTAACTTATATATATTTTTTTTTTTTTATACCACAGACCCTTTTTGCTGGATACACAGACAACCTGATCAGAGTGTGGCAGGTCACTATTGGCACTCGTTAAATGTTTCAAGGTGCTTTGGTCTAACAGACTTCAATTTGTAAAGTTGTCTTATCGGTGCAACATAAAAAATCTAATAAAAGTTGCTATAAATTGTGCATTTTTGTCCTATCTTTGAATGACCAGGTGTACTTGTATTAACTTGGCTCTTAACCAATGTGTTAAGCCAGTCCAATTTAGTCTTAACTAGGGTATTCTTTAAAATATTTTCTTTAAATCTCAAACTGAAATGGCTGCAATTGATCATTCCTGTGTAAGACTAATCTTTGGCTTGGTGAGATGTGCTATTTCGGAACTTGTTACTTCAGCGGTTTGCATTCCATCCTTCACATTGGTTTAAGCTTAAACATTTGGTTTCCAAATGGAGACTATAAGCCTTAAAATTCATAAAACTGGCCTATCGCAAGGAGATGGTGTTAAAATATCACTCTTTACCATTGGACTTTCATCTAGGTTATATGTACATTCAGCAATGAAGTAAGCTTTCTCGAGCTATTGTATAATATGTAATTAAAGATCCTAACGAAAGGCTGCTGCTTCTATTGCCTGATTTACCCCTCTAACATCACCATATCTAAATCAATGGCAATGCATATCATGGTGGGGGCCTGTGCAAGATGGTGCCTTATTGAGACCAAATTAGACACTCTCACACCCAATACTCCCCTGGTTCTTATACCTCCAGCTGAAGCAGACTTTCCATGCAAGGTTTCAAGGAGCTACAACACAAAGGTGGAACTCCATTTGGGGCACTTCCCCAGACAAATTCACTGTAAGACTATACTCACTCATGCTTTCAATGATAAAATCCCCATTCAATGTAGCCTACGCAACCTGATAAATGTTCTGTAAATAGATAATAACGGGCATGAAGTAACTGAAAGCCTGTGATTATGGTCTCAAAAACAAAGGTTCCAAGTGTCTGCATAACTCCCTGCGGTTGTTCCACATGGGTAATCTTGACTCATTCCGGCTATGTTTATGCAAGTTGCTTTGCTTCTTCCCCAGTGTGGATGGTACATTTGGCCTGGAAATGGTCTAAGAAGCAAATGCACCTTAGAAACAAAACAAGTAAGCTGTGTGCTACAAGAAAGCATTATTGATAGCCTTGACTCCACCTAGTCTCAAACGCCATCATTTAGAAATGCCAGTCTTTTTAGGCAAAAACATTGGTGTGCATAAAATATCCTTGGCAAAGTTACTTATGACCAAGATATATTTATTGGGTATAGTGGATTACCTTGCCCAAAAGGTCTGTCTTTTTTGCACCCAGATCTACCCAGGAAATGTGTACTCCTACACTGGATCTTTTCTAACTCTTGGGCCAATGGTCAAACCAAGCCAGGTCCTTGCTTCCCTTGATAGAACTATTATGCTGCAAGGTCATACCTACTGCCCCCAAATACAACTAGACATGGAGCAAAATAAAAGCCTTTTCAGCAAGGTACCAGGAGATGGTGTGAAAACTGGGTGTAGACATCTAGGTTGATCTGAATTACATGTTAAATCCAAAACTGCATCTAGTCCTTTCCTATATACATTTAAATGTTTAGTTTGTCTAAAGCCTGCTGCAATTTAACCTTTTTAAATGTCACAAAGTACAATCTAAATTTTACCGATTAAAGTACGGAAGCGCGCATCCCTCTCGACCCTACGTTCCCCAGCCCCTAAGTTACAAGCAAAGTGTGGGAACGAGTTTCCTTTATGGTAGGATTGCCCAGGGGCCCCTAGGCAGCTGCTGGCATGTGGAAACTAGGCGGCATATTTATCGAAGGTCGAAGTTAAAAAAAAAAAAACAGAACTTCGAATTCAAAAAGACCAACTGAATGGAGGTCGAAGTGGGCCATTTTCTGCCTACTTCGAATCGTACGATTGTACTTTGATTCAGTTTTTTTTTTTTTACTTTGACCTTTGATCTCCCAAACTCCCCCAATTGTCTCCATACAGGTACTAGGAGGTCCCCCATAGGCTAAAACAGCACTTTGGCAGCTTTTAGGTGGTGAATGGTCGAAGTTTTAAAGAGACAGAAATTCTAAGGTTGAATTGTTTTTGAAGTACTAAGTTTTTTTCGAATCGAAGTTGGGACTATTCCCTAGTTGAAGTACACAAAAAATAGCTTGAAATTCGAAACGTCACCTCGACCTTTGATAAATCTGCAATTAAGGGTACAAGTGGAGCTCACCCAATCTTTGTTGGATTTTCCCACGGGGTATCTGTGTGTGATATCCCAATTGAGTCAATCTGTAGAAATATGTAAAGGTGTGGGACAAATCCAAGGCAGCAACTGGACTGCAAAACTTTTTTGTTTGGGAACCAAGAAAACTGTTGAGTAGACACCCATCTTTATTTCCTCTTGAGGAACAGGTTACAACACTTTCTTTACTAGAAATTGTCTTATTGCCATTAAAATAGCTTCTTGTTTTATTGGGTCTTGTCTGTTTGTTATGCAGAATTTGTGACAAGGTTTTTCCTGAAATGCTATGCGATAACCATCTTTTATTATATTTAACACCCATGCGTCCAAGTTGTTTGTTGCCAGATGGGGAAAAATAAAGTCGGTCTCCCCCCAACTTCCTCTTGACTTCTGGCGTCAGAAATTAGGTGATTTAATCTGACTGGAGTCTTTCTTCTGACTAAATTCCTTTGCTGGAAACTTGGACTTAAAGACTCTGTTCCGGAACTTGTCTCTATTTTCTCTGTCTCTGAAAGGTCTCCTGCCTCTAGAAGACTGGAGAGAATCTTCTTGTAGAGGAGCGAAAAAACTGTTTCTTTTGAGCCTTAGGCCTGTCTTGTGGAAGTGTCTTCCCTTTTCCTGTTACTAGGCTTTCTAACAATTTGTCCAAAGAAGAACCAGTTTTCCAGGTTCAAAGGGCATTGAGATAAGCTTATTCTTTGAAGCTAGATCAGCCGTCCAAGCCTTTAGCCATAGAGCTCTTCTACCTGATGTAGATAGAGACATGGTTCTTGCTCCCAACTTAAAAGACTCCACTGCCACATCACATAAATAATCTATAGCTAGCTTTGTCAGGTAAAGCATATCCAGGAGATCATCTCTGGAAATTCCTGTATCAATATCCTCTTCTAAATCATTTAACCAGCATTTTAATGATCTGGAAACAGAAATGTCCGCTAATGACAGTTTACACACATTGGCCCCAGCTAAATAAGACCTTCTTAGAGCACATTCTGCTCTTTTATCCATAGGATCTTTTAATGCACTCTCTTCAACTCGAATTGTAGTGCGTTTAGATAATCTGGCAACTGCTGTATCAACTTTCGGGGGCTCTTCCTACTCCGCTACCTCTGATGACTCAAAGTGAAACATCTGTTTGAATCTTTAATTAATTTCCAGATTTTTCCATTCATCAGAAAAAATATGTTTCAAAGAATCATGTATTGGAAAACAAATTTGTTTCTTTTCAGAAAAGAAAGGTAAAGCAGATCTATTCCCAGACTCAGTTGTCACAGATTTTGGGCAAACCATTTTCCTGACTTCTTTCAGTAGTCAAGGCATCTTTTCCACATTAAATAAATACATATCTTTATTTTTAGTGGTTGAAGTACAAGAGGAAAGTTCAGAAGAACTTATTTCACCCAATTCAGTTTCTGATTCAGGCTCACTAACAGCTCTGGAATGACTAGGCACTGATCTTGATTTATGAAAAGCTCCAATTGACTTTTCCATAATATCTTTAAACCAAGACATAAATTCATCCGTTTTTTCTTGGCTGGAGTTGGTACAGGCCTGGCAGCTGTTTTATGCCCATCCCTCAGGAATTGGTTGATCACAGCCTGAGCAAATCCTATGCCTGCTCTTTCTTTTTTTTTGCCTTCTGACATCTAACAAAACACAAAAGAAAACAGGGATAAACAAAATGTCCAATCAGCAAAGCAGCCATAACCAACCCTTCTGCTAGAAGATAAATACCTTAGCAGCCTTTGAAAAACAGACTGGCAGCCCTTAGCCACAGTACTGCAACAATGAGGCACAATACCACAGTTCCTGCAAGTTTAAATACCTTACCAGCATCAGAAAAAAACGCCTCCATCCCTTTAAAAATCAGATCCGCATCTCTCCCAACACGCGTGTCTCACTGCCATTAGTGATGATGTCATCATGCGCACGCTTCTGTGCTGTGCGCCCAGAGTTAGGGAGAAGAATAAACGGCTGCATCTTCATTTCCAGTCTTCCAAGCATCGCCTGCAGCCCTGAAAAGGTTTGTTAGTCATGCCTAAGGGAACCTTCCCCTGGGGAACTCACCCTCAGGTAGTTCCCCATGCGGCCATCAGACACCTCAGTGCCTGGATCTTCACCTACACGGCACCTAGGACTTGTGCAATGGTATGGCGCAGGAAAAAGAACACTGGGGAAGGAGGTACTGAGGTGGGTAATTGTAGGCTGATTATTCATGATTGTGTATTTTTCCTGTGCTACAGGGATGGTGAGGGACGTAACCCATTAGTATCTGTGCTGCCTGAAGGACTAAGGAAACGGCTCTTTCAGATAAGTGGTGGATCTGAAGTTTATCAACCAGTTTGTAAGGAAAGAAAAGTTCTGAATGGAAACCATCAAATCCGCAATAAATATCCTACAACAAGGAGATTTGCTGGTTACGATAGATCTAAAGGACGCGTACCTTCATATACCCATTCATCCTCCAAGATTCATCATTTCCAATTCAGAGCCTTACCATTTGGGATAACTTCAGCTCCGAGAATATTTACCAAGGTGATTGTGGTTCTAATAGCAGCACTGAGGGAGCAAGGTGTCTTCGTGGTTCCATATTTAGACAATTGAGTCGCATGGGTGGATAATCAATTTAGAAAAATCGATGCTGCAGCCTTCCACTTCAAAATAATTTCTGGGACTACAGTTAGATACGTTACAGATGAGAACCTTTCTTCCTCCAGAGAAGATAACAACAATAATGTCATTGGTGAAGCAGTTTCTGCAATATCGAAAATTGCCAATTCGTCAGGCCATGAGATTGTTAGGTCTGATGACTGCTTCTATAGAAGCAGTACCTTGAGTAAGCGTCCATATGAGGAAGTTGCAGAAGGAAATTCTGTGCAGTTGGGACAAGTCGATACAATCTCTAGATCATTTCATGAGACTGTCAGTATCCCTGAAGAAATCTCTGAAATGGTGGATAAATCCGGACAACTTGAGAATTGGAATGCCCTTTCATCTTACGAAATATCTTTCTTCTCCAAACGGAGTCGCAATGCTTTCCCAAAATTAGTGGTATTGATGAAATACTTGAAAATCTGCCACTTTCTAGCGTCTTATTTCCCAAATAGCATTAGGTACCAAGAAAAATACATCCTAAATATGAATGCCAGTCTACTGAACACTTTGACACCCAGTATGCATAGATGTACCAAACTATATACGGGCAGTCCTTGGGTTACGTACGAGATAGAATCTGTTGGTTTGTTCTTAAGTTTTTGTATGTAAGTTGAAACATATACATTTACTTATTGGAATGGCATTGGAATGTAAAGTATGGCATGTTCTGTGTGGTGTTTCAGTTATTAAATGCTGGAAATTTTTGATCTATCAAGTCAGAAATCTCCATAAAACTGCAGCAATATTTTATGATGAATACAAATGAACATTGCAATGGCAACAAAAAACATTCAGCTATAGGGCCATTATGAATATCTGTAATGACATAATAATTTGTATTTGACAGCCTAGAGTTCAAGTCTAATTTATTAGGCAAATTTAACTAAACTTTTCTGTGAATTACAAAACTGTTAACATTTCTGTCTTTAAAATGTCACTGTTCAATGTTATCTGCATAAAGCTTTTTGCTTATACTGTCTGTAAATGCTGTGGGGGGTTTTTATAGTACGGTTTGCGAACTTGCAAGTAATGTAATTTTTTAAGGGACAATTCATCATAAAACATATATATATATATATATATATATATATATATACATCAATATATTAATTAGCTTTATCCCTCTGCGATGTTTATAACATTTGTCTATTCATACATTTTGTATAAATTATCTTTATTCCTTCAAAGATGTTCATAATCATGCCAACAATGTATGTTTTTGGCCATTCTTCTATTTATTGTGTATTGAAACAATAACGTTTTACATGATGTGCCCATTTCCAAAATGGTGAAATGTCCATGGTGAGGAATATTACGCTGATGTCGTCAGCTGCGCACTAGCGCTGCATATTTACGCCGCGCTGCTGCGCACAAATGTGACCACATGGGACGCCACAGGGTTTAAGCGAGCCTCTGGGAATTGTAGTCCTAGCACTGCATGGAGACCATCTTGAGAAAGGGAGCAGCAAACACCCGAAACGGTGCACAGATCTCCATATGAATGAGTATATCTAAGCTTAACTTGGCTCTTTTTATGCTTACAAAATAAACGCTATGTTTTAAACTTTTATACCATGATGTGCAATCTCATTGGACAATGGAACCAGCAACACAGGGATATTTTTCAAAAGTAGAAAAGTGTATTTAGTAAAGCATGTTTTCTACTTTTGAAAAATATCCTATGGATATAGGTTCTTATTCCCTCTAGATCCTCCAAATGACTTTGTAGTCTGACTCTTCAACAGGTTAGTAGAGTAGCCATCTCCACTGCAGTAACATGAAATATCACAGAAACCGGAGAGTCTTCAAAATGTGGGTTTATTTTATCACAGCACTACATGTTTCGAACCTCTAGGATCCTTCCTCTGGTGCAAGTTACAAACAGTGTAATTGAAATGACCTTTTAAACACTTCTTTTACCCATAATCCCCAGTGTATCCACAGCTCCATCTGGTGGCCAGTGGAAAGAATGCATCAGCATAATTACAAGCATGTGAATACTATGTTGCCATCTATTCAATAAACACCAATAGTGCTTCTTAGTAGTGTTGCAAATGTATCAATAGTAATAAGGGTTTTCCTCACCACTTTAGATGTTACAAAGTTCGTATGTATTCAGAGTCATCCAACGTGTTTCCACTGTAAAAGATATATATAAGTTAATGTTTTACGTTTAAATGGAACTTTTTTACAAAAAACATTTCAGGCTCCAGGCCTCATTAATTCCAAATGGTTCAATGCAATTTAACCTATCCATCCATTTTGCCTCGCGTTGCAATAAAAATTTTTTCCTGTCTCCCCCTCTTTGTGGTCTTTCCACTTGTTCAAGAACCATCCACCTTAGGCTTGCTGCATTGTGTTTGGCTGTATTAAAGTGTCTCCCCACAGGTGTATGTGTTTTCTTTTCAGTTGGGTTAAATGCACCTATGGACCTCTTATGTTCACTTATACGAACACGCACAAGGCGTGAGGTTTGTCCTACATACAGCATCTATATGAAAAGAGTGGGCGTTCATGGAATAATTTGCCAAAATTGTGGTCATGTCCTAAAATGGACCAATGTTTTCTAACGATTCCTTCAATTTGTTTACTGAGGACACCGTATTCAGTCACAAAGGGTATCCTTCTATCCCCTTTGTGTGTTTTCTTTCAGTAGTGTCGTCCTAGGTAAGGCTAGGACCTCATCCCTTATCTCACACAAGGTGTCTTTATTGTAGCCTCTGGCTGCAAACTTTTTTATTAGTTTCTCAGCGGCATCCAAATATTTTATGTCGTTTGCAGCCAGAGGATACAATAGACACCTTGTGTGAGATAAGGGAAAAGACCCGAAGTCACGAAGCGCCGAAAAGACCCGAAGTCACGAAAACAACCGAAGTCCTGAAGCGGCGCAAAGACCCGAAGTCACGAAAGGAGGCGAAGTTGAAGTACTGAAGCCATGAGTTCAATTCTACTGAACACCAGTTTGTGTATTTTTTTTTTTAATCCCCTGGCCACCAATGTATTATTTTAATATTCTATAGGCCCCTGCCACCAATCTTTTTGTAAAACATTTTTTTTTGGGCCCCAATTTTTTTTAACTTGTAAGGGGGCCCCTGCCACTTTTTTTTTTTTAAACATTTTTTTTTTTGGGGCCCCAATTTGTTTTTAACTTATAAGGGGGCCCCTGCCACCAATGTTTTTTTAAAAAAACATTTTTTTTTTACATATTTTTTATAAGGGGGCCCTGACCATGAATAGCTTTTTATAACTTGTTGGGGGGGTTACTTTTTTAGCGCTGATGTCTGTGTGGTCTTTTAACTGCGATGTGGAGTGGGCGGCATATGGGGTGGAGCTTGGTCGTCAGTGTGGATGGTGCCCCAAAAATGTTGTTGTACGGGGCCCCGTGATTTCTAATGGCGGCCCTGGACTTGAGTAGCGAGTTTAACAGATGGTTACTTTGATAATGTAACAGTGTGTTTCTATCCGTGGGCTTTCTGTAATGTACCCTTGTCCTTATATATCTTCACATCCAGAAAATCAATGCATTGTGAATCATACTTCGCTGTAAATTTCACAGGATGGTCCAATTGATTTAATTGCTCCACAAAGCTATCCAGGTCAGCCATGGAGCCCAACCACAGGAAGAACCCCCATCGCTGTACCGGTGCGTTGTACATAATATTGTGTCTCAAACTTAAAGCAATTTGTATACAGAATAGATCTGAGCAAGGTGAACATAAATTCTATTGGAGGCCCTGTGTACATAGAATTATCGGTGACCAATTCACGCACTGCCTCTATACCAGCATCATGTGGTATGCAAGTATAGAGGCTCTGTACATCCATTGTCACTAAGATTAACTGTCTCACTGGTAAATCAATACTCTGTATTATTCCCAAAAAGCCATTAGTATCTTGTAGATAGCTATAAATGTTTAGCTATAAATGTTTTGTATACAGGGTTGTCAACAAATTCCGCTATGCCTTCATTGAGGGATCAAATTAAATTAATGGCCGCCGTGGTGGTCTCTGTGCATCTTTATGGATTTTGGGCAGTGTATATATAACTGGCCGAATTGGATGCAATGGCAAAAAATATTCATGCATTTCCTTCGAGATCCACCCGTTACCTATAGCAATTTTCAACATGGCGTTTAGTTCATCACCAAATTTGATTGTGGGATCATATGTTAATTTTTCATATTTATATACATCAGACAACTGTGACAACAGTTCTTGTTTATAATATCCATAGTAATTACTGCAAATAAGGGGGGGTATTTATTCAAACTTGTTTCCTTCAAGTCCTCAGGCAGCACACTACAAGACAGAGCCCCTCTCCAAGGACAGGGAAAAAAACATTTAAATACTCCTTCCCTTCCCACATCCCTCAGGTTTTTTCATCCAAGGATGAGGTGCCTGGAAAAATGTAGGTAGGTACTTCTGCCTAGCAGGGTGGAAGAGGTTGGGGCTGGTGCTCTGCTTACCTGCAGTAGAGAGTCTGGAGTCCTGATCCTCTGTGCGGTGAGTGCACAATGTCACACTCGCAGCTGCAAGCTAGACCCAGTGGAGTATGCAATGGATTATAGACTTAAAATATTGAACAGGTGTATTGTGGGGGACACACTAATACCAACACAATCTACAAGTTTGGAATCCTTTTATTGTGTCCCTTATTGGCAATACTCAAACTAGCTTTTTAAACATGGTGCAAAATATACATGTAATATGTATAATTCTTATAAGTAATCTTCAAAAGTTAGATTACCTAGTTTAACAAAGTAGCACGCTATTACACATAAATAACAACACTGTGTTCCCAACAGGAGTTCAAATGAGTTCTTCCTTATAACTTATTTAATTAAGTCATTATCTTTCACGCAATTTGAGTGGCAATGCAAACAGCACAGAATACCTGGTCCCTGGTTCAGCTCCAAGCAGATTGCCACATTACTCGCCTCTCCGAGTTATAGTACAACAACATACAGTAAAGGAACCTTCTTCCATGCTTATGTGTAATATAAACTGCTTCAGACATGAGTTGTGAGTTATAGTTCAATGTGTTAGAACTTAGAAAGGTGCCATATGTTTTGAAACCTTTAACTCTGTGACTTGAAAGCAAGTGTAGGAGCTGCTAAGCAAGCTTTGCATGTGATCTAAGTGTTGCATGTGAGTTAAGTGTTAAGCAGCGTTAAAAATGTTAAGGCTTTGGTGTTTGCTGTGCATGCTGGGTGCAAGAAGGGAGAAAGAGCAAATAACTGACTGCTGTGTGCTCTGAGAGTATCTGACTGAGGCAAACTGCTTTTTCTTTTCTCTGTTGGGGGTAAACTGGTAGTGTTTTATCCTGAGATAGTTTCTAAGGGGAACATTTTTAAAAAAGTTAAGGGGTTGTTTTTTACTGCTGGTAGCAAACAGCATTTCTTTTTCTCATTCCCTCTGCCTGCTAATTAAGGAGGAGGAGTTAATCAGGTAAATTCTCACCAGGCTTTGTGTTCTGTGGTTAGAAACCTTTAACTCTGTGACTTCAAAGCGAGTGTGGGAGCTGCTAAGCGAGTGTTGCATGTGATCTAAGTGTTAACAGGGGAAGATTTCTTTTTGGACCATCTCTAGGCCAGAGGATGAAATACCCGCCCCCTCCCCTTGTGAACACTCATTCCCCCCTCCCCTCACGAGTGCCCCCCCTCCGCAAGCACTTCCTCCTCCCACACATGTGCACGCATGCGCACAGCGATGGATTTCTCAACTTTGCGCGCCGAGACCAGCTGCGCACAGTTTTATGCTCTTCCGCTCTGCTCCCGTGAGGCGCATCGAGGTGGCTGGGCGGCATGCTGCCCTTAAAAATGTGCTGCCCTAGGCCTGGGCTTTTCTAGCTTCGCCACAAATACAGGCCGGAGTGTTAAGCAGCATTAAAAACCTTAAGGCGTTTAAAACCAAAAAGGAGACTGTAAATACCCAGTGAAAAAATAAGTGCAAGTGGGTTTGCTAGTATTACTCAGTGTGTCTTGTCACATGTATGTGGTGTTGGAGCAGCAGTTCCATGTGGTATTTACATGAGAGAGATCTCTGTGGGTTTTCATCTTGGAATCTGAACTGCAGACTCTAAGGGGGAAACTTGCAGCACTGAGGGCAGCAGCAAACGTGGTGGAGGGAAGGAGACTCACAGGGCAACCACTGGCAGGGGCCAGTGTAGTGGGAGGAGGAGAAGGGGCAGTGGAGGCTAATGAGGGAGGAATGTTTGTGACAGTCAGAAGGGGAAGTAGGGGACAGACGGGTAGGGGGGCTGGTCCACAGCTTGTCCAAAAAAACAAATTTGGCATTTTGTCTGAAGATGCTGGGGAGGAAGCTCTGATCACATTCAAAATTTTGAGCATTAAGCAATCAGCAGCAATCAGCAATTTGAGCAGCAATCAGCATGGCTTTATGAAGGATAGGTCATGTCAGACAAATTCGATTGCTTTTTATGATGAGGAAAGTAAGATGCTGGACAGTGGGGGGCAGTAGATGTGAATAAAACATATAATACCATGCCCCACAAACGACTACTTTCTAAACTAAGGTCTGTTGGGCTTAATGAAGTCATTTGCACATGGATAGGAAACTGGCTACAGGATCGGGCACAGAGGGTAGTTGTTAATGGTACATTCTCTACTGGGAGTAAGGTTCTTAGAGGGGTCCCTCAGGGCTCAGTATTGGGTCCACTTTTATTTAACTTGTTCATTAACGATTTAGGGGAGGGTATTGTAAGTAATGTATCAGTGTTTGCAGATGACACAAAACTATCTAGCCAAATAAATTCCATCCAGGATGTGGCATCCTTGCAACATGATCTTGACAAACTTGCAAACTGGGCAGCTAAGTGGCAAATGAGATTCAATGTTGATGAATGTAAAGTCATGCACCTGGGATGTAAAAATATCCAAGCCACTTATACCCTTAATGGGACTGCACTAGGCAAATCCATTATGGAAAAGGACCTTGGAGTCCTTGTAGATGATACACTTGGCTATAGCAAGCAATGCCAGTCAGCAGCATTACGGGCAAATAAGGTCTTGAGATGTATTAAAAGGGGAATTGATTCATGGGAGGAGAGGGTCATTCTTCCACTGTATAGAGCACTTGTAAGGCCCCATCTAGAATATGCCGTACAGTTTTGGTCTCCATCACTCAAATTGGACATTATTGTATTAGAGTAGGTACAGAGAAGGGCAACTAAGCTGGTAAAAGGTATGGAAAATCTTAGCTATGAGGAAAGACTGGCCAAGTTGGGGTAGTTCACGCTTACGGGGTGATATGATAACTATGTATAAATATATAAGGGGATCATATAATAAACTCTCTAATGCTTTACCAGTAGGTCTTTCCATCTGACACAATGTCACCCATTCCGATTAGAAGAAAAGAGGTTCCGCCTAAATATTCAGAACGGTTTTCTTTACAGTGAGAGCTGTGAAGATGTGGAATTCTCTCCCAGAATCAGTTGTACAGGCTGATACATTAGATAGCTTTAAGAAGGGGTTGGATGGCTTTTTAGCAAGTGAGGGAATACAGGGTTATGGAAGATAACTCAGGTACAAGTTGATCCAGGGACTAGTCTGATTGCTATTTTGCAGTCAGGAAGGAATTTTTTCCCCTTCTAAGGAAAATTGGAGAGGCTTCAGATGGGTTTTTTTGCCTTCCTTTGGCATGAACTGGCAGTTAGGCAGTTAAAAAAGTTAAAAGGTTGAACCTGATGGACGTGTGTCTTTTTTAAACCTAACTTACTATGTATAATAGTGAGTTGTATGTAAGTCGGGTGTATGGACTCCCTGTAGTGTTCAGTGGCACCCAAATGAAAATAGTGTATTTGAATTTTCAAATCTTCAGTCCGACGTGGGTAAACCTACTGTTCCAGGATTTTTTTGGCTTTGGAATGTAAAGTATGGCATGTTCTGCGTAGTGTTTCAGTAATTAAATGCTGGAAGTTTTTGATCTATCGAAGTCAGAAATCTCCATAAAACTGCAGCAATATTTTATGATGAATACAAATGAACATTGCAATGGCAACAAAAAACATTCAGCTATAGGGCCATTATGAATATCCGCACTGACATATTAATTTGTATTTGACAGCCTAGAGTTCAAGTCTAATTTATTATGCAAATTTAACTTTGTGTGAATTACAATGTTAAAATTTCTGTCTTTAAAATGTCACTGTTCAATGTTATCTGCATACAGCTTTTTGCTTATACTGTCTGTAAATGTTGTGGGGGTTTGTTTTTTATTATATGGGTTGTAAACTTGCAAGTTATGTAATTCATTATATATATAAAAAAAATATATATATATATATATATATACACAGTGTGTATCGGGTCAATAATGCCTGGGTGCAAAGAATCCAAAGCATAAATCTAGTCCCATCGAAGGATCACACTCTCAGGTCTTACGTAGAAGTACAACAAGTTTATTGTTTATTTATTCAGCAAAAAACGACTGATGTTTCGGCTAATTTCATATGTAATACTTTTGACCCTGCACCCGAATCTAATCAAGTCCGGATTACAGTGTGGCTGCTAAAAATTGACTATATATATATATATATATATATATATATATATATATATATATATATATATATATAGTGAATAAAGTACCCTCTATTGTAAAATATTATAAGATATTATGTTACCTAAATGTTCCATATATTTATTAAAATACACAAGTTTTAGTGAGTCATGTGACAAAAATGACATCACTAAGCTCCATTTATAACTGATGACATCATGAGGGGGGACATCCCTACAGGCAAGTGAGGGTGACAAGCATAAGCAGTTGGAGAGGCTGTAAAAGTCCACCCATTCTTAAATATGCTCCTAAAAATCTGTGAATAGAGTGAAGCAATTTCAAAAAGGAGAACACTGGTGAACTTTATTTTCTCACTATGATAAATCTACTCCTATGATTTTATACAGCTGTTTACTATGGAGTAATTACTGCAACTAAGGGGGGGTATTTATTTAAACTTGTTTCCTTCAAGTCCCCAGGCTGCACACTACGAGAGAGAGAGAGCCCCTCCTCCAAGGACAGGGAAAAAAACATTTAAATACTCCTTCCCACATCCCTCAGGTTTTTTCGTCCAAGGATGAGGTGCCTGGAAAAATGCAGGTAGGTACTTATGCCTAGCAGGGTGGAAGAGGTTGGGGCCGGCGCTTTGCTTACCTGCAGTAGAGAGTCTGGAGTCCTGATCCTCTGTGCGGTGAGTGCACAATGTCACACTCGCAGCTGCGAACTAGACAGGTAGAGCCCCAGGTCCTGGTTACTGGAGGGGGGGGGGGTTGTCTTGTCCACCCAGTGGATTATACAATGGATTATAAATTTGCAGAACAGGTGTATTGCAAACACAATCTAGTTAATCTACAAGTTTGGAATCCTTTTATTGTGTCAAAAAAGCTTTTTAAACATTGTGCAAAATATACATGTAATATGTATCATCCTAATATGTAATATTCATAAATTAGATTTATTATAATTAAGTTCCTGCCCTGCAGCCATTATCTTTCACTAAATTTGAGTGGCAATGCAAACGGCACAGAACACCTGGTCCCTGGTTCAACTCCAAGCAGATTGCCACATTACTCTCCTCTCTGAGTTCTAGTTCAACAACATGCAGTAAAGGAACCTTCTTCCATGCTTATGTGTAATATAAACTGCTTCAAACACGAGTTGTGAGTTATTAGAAAGGTGCCAGCAAAATTGCAAAATATCCCCTAACGATTGTTTCATGCGGGGAAATGATGATTATTAATAAATCAGGAGCGCTCTCATTCGGTGCAGTTCTGGAGTGAAGGTTTAATTAGGCAACATATAGAGGTGCTTGGCTTAGACTACACACCTCACGGGGTGATTACGTTTTTAACATCCACTTATGCTCACTGGTTTCTCCTCATAGATCACATCATATATTAAATGCACAGCAAATCGCTTATACACATGCTAGAGAGTTGTTTCCGCTGTGTGTCTGAATGGCAACCAATTTAACATATACTCTGTGACCTGCTTATCCACATATTTCTATCAATGGGTTGCACAATAGGGATGTAGCGAACTGTTCGCCGGCGAACTTCGACTGTTCGCGTCCGCCGAATGTTCGCGAACGTCGCGCGACGTTCGCCAATTGGTGTTCGCGTTCGATTCGAAGTAAAATTTCGTTCGACCATTCGACCGTTCGATCGATAAAATCGAACGATTTCCATTCGTTCGAACGATTATAAGCATTCGATTGAATTAAAATCATTCGATCGAATAGCTTCGATCGTTCGATTCGAACGAAAATCCTTCGATCGTACGAATAAAATCCTTCGATCGTTCGATCGAACGATTTTATCGAGCGTTCGAAGTTCGCGAACTGTTCGCTTTTTTGCCGGTGTTCGCGAACGGCGTTCGCGAACACATTAACGCCAGTTCGCTACATCCCTATTGCACAATTAGATTTTCCAGACATCTAATGTGGCACTTATCATTATATAACAAAAGTGCCTTATACTTGTGCTTTCCTGGCATATTCCTCTCATCGGCTTCAAGTCAGCTCCAAATCTTCACCCAGGGCTGGAACTAGGTGTGGGTAGAAGAGGCACGTACCTAGGGCACAAAGCTTTGGGTGCCAGGCAAGTGCCTCATGTGCAGCCTACCCCTAATCCGGCAAAGTGTTTCCCCACGCGCCATCTATAGCACACATTAGCACACGCCCTCGGTTGCTCACACCTGAAGATGGGGGCAGAGTTGCCTGGGGTGCCCAGCTAGCCTGGCCCGGCACTGTCATCACCATCCATACTAGCACCCTCAATATGCTATTACTTGGGTCCAATACTCAGAATAAGAGGGCTAGAGGATAACTTTTCATTCAATGAGGTGGCAAAGCATGAAGCACTCCAAGAGGCAAGAATAGATCAGTCCCATAAGATGGATCCGTTCTGACACTAGGTAAACTGCACCAGTAGGGGAAAATATTACTTAAATATTATATTGATTTTTTAAGGATTTATATTGCTATCATTTCTGTAAACAATGCAGCAGAAGGTAGGTATGATTCCCAGAATGGCTTGCTCCACAAACAAACTACTGTCTTGTTTTTCACAGGACAGTCCCAATTTTGACAGCTCAGCCCGCAGTCCCGGATTCTTACTAAAATGTCCCACATTTCTCTCTCCTGCACCAGCACTTAGATATGGTTTGTAAATAATTAGATAAGCAGGTCTCTTGGGGGACTGAAACTTGCAGCTTAAGGGGCGATTCACCTCCATTAGCAAAACTATTTATAACACATAAAACGTGTCCCTAAAACCCCCAGAAATGTGTTCAAAGTTTCCGGAATCTGCCAAATTTAATAAAATTGCCATGGGGTCCATTTTGGGGTATGACCAAAACACGGGCATGGTCAAAAATGTTGCCATACATAGCACAGCAGATCTTTTTATCATCTTATAACATCTTTGCAATGTTAGGAGGTATAGTTTATGGAAACAACAGAAAATCCCTTGTGTGTCTAAATATGACACACATCCTAAATGTATTTTTAAAACAATTCTAAAATAGTGGGGAATATCAACAAGTGATATGAAATTCAGCAAACACTTTACTCCAATCTTTTCCTGTAAAAATGGTTACATAGTTAAATCAGGTTGACAAAAGTTGACAAAGTCCAATGAAAACCCTCCATACGTGCATTCCACAACCTCACTGACCTCACTGTGAAGAACCACCTACATTGCTTCAAATAAAAGTTTTTTTTTTCCTCTAGTCTGAAGGGGGTGTCCTCTGGTACGGTGATCCACTTTATGGGTAAAAAGGTCCCCTGCTATTTGTCTATAATGTCCTCTAATGTACTTGTAAAGTATAATCATGTCCCCTCGCAAGCGCCTTTTTTCCAGAGAAAACAACCCCAACCTTGACCGTCTACCCTCATAATTTAAGTCTTCCATCCCCCTAACCAGTTTAGTTGCACTTAGTCTCTGCACTCTCTCCAGCTCATTTATATCCCTCTTAAGGACTGGAGTCCAAAACTGCACTACATACTCCAGATGAGGCCTCACCAGGGACCTATAAAGAGGCATAATTATGTTTTCATCCCTTGAGTTAATGCCCTTTTTTATGCAAGACAAAACTTTATTTGCTTTAGTAGCCACAGAATGACACTGCCCAGAATTAGACAACTTGTTATCTACAAAAAACCCTAGATCCTTCTCATTTAAGGAAACTGACATTTAGTGTATAACTTGCTTTTATATTATTTTTGCCACATAACCTTGCATTTATCGACATTGAATCTCATTTTCCAGTTTGCTGCCCAGTTTCCCAATTCACAATTAATTACTACAGACGCTGGATATAAGAGATGTAGGAGACATTTGCATTTATGATGCATGGGAAAATGTATTGTTTATTTGTATATTCATGTAAGGGTGGAGTGTGTGGTTTAGTTAAACATGTTTGTTGCTCACTCACTGATTATGACCCGACGAAGGGGTACACCCCTGAAAACAGTGTGGTTTTAATCATAATAAAAAGTTAGGGGCTAGTCCCCCTTGGATCAGCTTTGTGTGCCGGTAAACTTTTTTCTAATGATACTTCTGCCTCATAAAATACTGAGCACCAACCACACAATACTAGAGGCCTGGGTGTGCATGTGGTACATTTTCTTTTGCTGGAGGGAAAAATAATACAAAAGACTGAATTGAAAAAGGAATCAAAAACAAATGTGTCATCCAGGTGTCTGAGACCTAATCATATTGAAAGAGCAAAAGAATTTTTATAGGATTTTATGGTATTGTAAGCCCACTATAAGAATTCAAGGATAATTATTCTCACTTAAATAATAATATAACACCTGTATGCCACATGTATGGTTTGCACTAAAAATTACAGCTTTTATTTCATTCATAAACGAAATGGCTTCCATGCAAGCTTACACTGTCACTATATATTATAAGCTTAGAGGTGGCAGGTGAAAAAATGTTGAATCTTCATTCAGTTCTTGAAAATCTGAACTGCTACATTTGGGGGGTTATTTATTAAAGTCCGAATTTATCTCAATATTTTCTGCTACAAACTCCGCTGGGGTTTTTTTTTACGCTTATTCATTAAGTTTTCCTGAAAATCAGATTTTCACGATTTTTCCGGATTTTTCATCCAATTTTCACAATTTTTTAGAATTTTTGCTAGAAAATTTCAAAAACTTCGGGTATTGTACGAAACCCAGCACACATCAAAAAATAATTGGGACTTCCCCCATTGACTTATATGCAACCTCACCAGGGCTGAGATGCTGGATTTTCCAGATTTGAACTTTCTCATCCTCCGGGTTTAATAAATTCAGAAAAATTTGTGATTTTTTAAAAGTCTGATTTTAGAAAAACAAAATCACAAATTTTTCGTGATTTTTGCATTCGGAGTTTAGGATCAGTCATTCTAATCAAATGTGTGAGCAAAATAAATGTAAATGCTTTACGAAGTATTTTAAAGCAAACCACGGTTTTGCTGTATCAAGCATTGTTTTTCAATATCATTAAAAAAAGGGGTATGTTACAACTTGATTTCGTGTTTTCAATAGGCTAGAAAATTGCTGCATTTCTCTGGCTGTATATTAAAACATTTCTTTTGGATTTCTATTATTTTTAAGAATTCCTTTAGCAGCAAGCCTAGAAAGTGTGAAAATTATTAAAGGCATCTCAGGAAAAGGTCTTTAAGCAGGATCCTCTCAAAAAACTCATTTAGTGAAATTAGTGGGATGGTTTATAAAGGCAACACTGGAATATTCCTTTGATTTATCGTAACAGCAGGTAAGTAAGTAATGTAAGTTTGTGTTAATCAGATATTTTTACTTTGATCCTAAATTTCAAAATAATACAGTTACTTTATTGTCCATAATTTTCCCATGTGTCATCACTATATTCTGAATAACTATCTCAAGGTTGCATAATTGGTAGGCCAGTGTGTGTATGTTCTATGGTCTCAAACAATTATTTCACTTCACTAATATATTTCAAGCTGGCACTCATTGGCAAATACTGAACCTCACAGAGATTGGCAATGCCAGAGGGTTAAACTCTTGTCAAACTTAACCAGTCTCAATGCAACTCAGTTGTTAGTAGATAAGTGCAGTGTCAGACTGGTCCAGAGATACCAAGGAAACTCCCAGTGGGGCCTCTTGCTTCTAACCATTTAGCCAATTTCATGGTCATTCCCCATTTTTTTATGGGAAACATTTTTAATAATGGAAGAATATAGTAATTAGATATAAAAGACTAGGAGAATAAAGAGGTTGAGAGAGGAGATGAGGAATAATAGTTTGAAGTGTGACCATGGTCTAAGGCAGGGGTCCCCAACCTTTTTTACCCGTGAGCCACATTCAAATGTAAAAAGAGTTTGGGAGCAACACAAGCATGAAAAAATCCCTTGCTGTGCCATATAAGGACCTTGATTGGCTATTTGGTAGCCCCTATGTGAACTGGCAGCCTACAGGAGGCCCTACTTGGCATTATACTTAGTTTTTATGCAATTAAAACTTGCCTCCAAGCCTGGAATTCAAAAATAAGCACCGGCTTTGAGGACACTGAGAGCAACATCCAAGGGGTTGGAGAGCAACATGTTGCTCACGAGCTACTGGTTTGGGATCACTGGTCTAAGGTTTTCTGGTGGCCCCTTGGCATCCCAGTCTGACACTGAATAAGTATTAGCTCTAAATCTCTTAGTAAAGCTGCAAATAATTATGTAAAACTAGGAAAATGAGATTCAGATCAGAAGGCTAGGTGAGCAAAGAGGATAGACAATTATGTGTACAAACAGATCTAGAAGGAGAGAAGACTATATGAGGCAGAAGGGAAAGGAAGTAGAGAGGAACGGAAAGGTTAAGATATAAATATGGATAGAGAAGAGAAAAGGATACAAGCAAAGGAAAACTGCCACATGTGTCAGGCAAAGATGTGTCACTTGACAAATCACTGCGTGGCCTATTTATGTGCCAGTGTTATAGTGAACAAGCAAAAGATCTTAGCAGCACAAGTGACATTTCTGTATTGAAGGGGGAAAGGACAATGTTCATTGTTCAGAGGTTATCAAGATAAATTTAAAGGGAGAAGTGCTGAACACTAAAGAAAATGAGAAAAGAGAACTGGCACCAGGGGGGTAACTACAGAGGAAGCAGATCTAAGCGGGGGCAAGCTGAGATAATGTAAGAAAGTGAAGGGGAGGGAAGAAAATGAAGGAGCTGAACATGATCACCAGTAATGGAATTGAGAGAAAAAAAGTAGTCTGTAGTAGAAAAAGTAGTAGGTAGTTGTCATTTATGTCAGATATTGCATGAGAATATGGCTGGTGGCAGGGCGGGAACTTAGGGTAGGTATGGTAGGCTGGTGTCTTGGGATCGACAGCTACTGCATTTCCCCATCCACTTCCTCTGTGTGCAGTACTGGGGATGGGGGCACTGGAGCGAGTAACTGACTGAATTCTGGGGACTGGCAACCAGCAGGTGGGTGGCTAGCAGTGGGTATTGGGGCAGAGTTTGGCTTAGGGCAACCTATGGCACTGGCTCTGGTTGGTAAGTTCTTCGTAGCCATTTCTAAGGTGGGCCCATTTGGTTTGACACTAAATAGAAAATGAAGATTAGAGAGAGTGAGGAGAACACAAAGAATGAAAAGAGAAAAGGAAAGTGGTAAGCAAAGGGAAAAGAAAGGGACCATAAAAGATTGTAAGGTTGTTTGGGCAGGGCCCTCTTTACCTCTTGTATCAGTTATTGGTTGTTTTTGTACAATGTTTTATATGTTCAATGTACACATGCATTTATTGTACAAAGCTGCATATTGGTTCTTTATAAATATGTAGAAATAAAAATAATAATTATAAAGGTAAGAGGGTTAGGGAGAGACAATTGAGAGCATTACAAGAAATAAGGGTAGTGCCCATATGGGTTGGGAAGATGGCAAGATTAGAAAAGGAAAAAGGATATCATAGCAGAAAGAAAATAAGGTTCCAAATACAATGGAAGAAAAAGAAGGATTATAGAAAGCAAGACTGGATTTAAATGATAGAGAAATTAGAGGGAGCAAAAAAGTTACTATAACTAGTTACTATGAGTTCATAGACCAGAAATACATTTGTGATTATTCAAAAGATTTTGCACCAGCAAATACATCTAGGCCTAGGGGGTTATTTACTAAACTCCGAATACCCGAAATATAATAGGCTTTTAAAAAAATCACAAATTTTTCAGGAATTTATTAAACCCCGAGGGCTAAAAAGCCCGGATATAAAAACACGGCATCTCAAACCTGTCAAGGTTGCATAAAAGTCAATGGGAACAGTCCCATTGATTTGTGGTTGTGTCGGGGGTTTCGGTCATTTTAATGATGTTTTCTGAGCTTTTGGGTGAAAAATCATGAAAATCTGAGCTTTTCCTGCAAAGGTAATTTTCGGGAAAATTTAAAAATAAATAAGCATTAAAAACCCGAGCGGCTTAGATCGGAGTTTGTAGCAGCCGATATTGAGATAAATTCAGACCTTGATAAATAACCTCCCTCCCTATTCTACAGTTATCCACCAACCTGACCCCATCTGCTTTGTCCTGTACCTGGACTGACAGGCAGTGCATTGGCCTGTGTGTAGACACGTGGAGCACAGAAATGCAAGAGTAAACGGCTTAGTCTGGTATTCGCATAAAAAGGTCAGTTGTGACATATGACTATGAAGATTTTCATTCATCCAGGCCATGGTATATCTAGTATAGGTAAATCTAAAAACAACTGGACTTGCTGAGTAATCAATGAAGACGTTTCACTACTCATCCGAGCAGCTTCTTCAGTTCAATTGACTGGTGTGGGAAGTTTTCGGCATATAAACTCTTCCACTAATCCAGTGTAGATTCTGTGTAGTTACTGTGATAGGATTATCCAATGTGTCATGCAACTCCTAGATACAGGTGTTACTTGTGAGAGTTGCATGAATGGATGTGTGAAGTGTTCGGAAACCGCAGGGGTACAGATGTTAGAACAGCATTGTATGTAGCAGACAGGTGGTGTCGAAGGCCCCCGCCTCTGTTCAGGGATGTTCATGCCTCGTTCAAACCAGCGGTCTTCTTTATCCAAGATTTGGATAAAGTTGTGACATAGTATAGATCCATTTCTGATTTACTATTAGGAAATGGTTAGTAGTTCTAGGAGTGGAGGGGATTATATAGTAAGCAGTATGAAGCCACAGGGAGAAGGGTCGATGATAGAACTGTCTGATTCAACAGTGCAGCAATTTAATTGTGTAAAATGATGATAGGGGAGATTCCCTTAGTAACTGGTCTTACAGAATTCCATAATTGTATGGTTGCATGATTACAGAACATAATGTAGTTACAACCATTCTGAGCTCCAATGCAGTAATTTATTTGCCCCTTACTCAATGTGTGCAGTTGTAAGATGTAATGGGGCCCTAAAACTGTCTGAGCCTCAGTACACCTGCATCTGCCTCACTATTTCCAGTTCCAGTCCTGATGCTCTACAGTTATAAGCATTATACTAACATCATCATTAGGGATGTAGCGAACTGTTCGCCGGCGAACTTGTTCGCGCGAACTTCGACCGTTCGCGTCCGCCGAATGTTCGCGAACGTCGCGCGACATTCGCCAATTTGGGTTCGCGTTCGATTCGTTCGACCATTCGAATTCCTTCGACCGCTAAAAATCGAACGATTTCCATTCGTTCGAACGATTGTAAGCATTCAATCGAATGAAAAGCATTCGATCGAATGGTTTCGATCGTTCGATTCGAATGAAAATCCTGCGATCGAACGAAAATCCTTCGATCGAATGATTAAAATCCTTCGATCGTTCAAATCGAACGATTTTAGCGGGTGTTCGAAGTTCGCGAACTGTCCGCGAACGTTCGCATTTTTTGCCGGTGTTCGCGAACATCAAATCGGCAGTTCGCTACATCCCTAATCATCATGTCAGACACTCAGTAGGCTCAGAGAATGAGAAGATACCAATATACAATTACAGTTTTATTGTGACAGGACATTAAAAGCATTATGGGTACATGGGTACATCTCGATTATTATTATTATACAGCATAATAAGAGGGTATAATATGGTGTTTTCTTTGGTATTGCTAAACTACTAACTTTACTACTTTGTATGCATATACCTTCCTTCACCTTGTAATTAAAAAGTACTAAGCAGTTTGAGCCCTCTGTTGAAGCTTTAAAGGACAAGGAAAGGCAAAAAACAAAATCCCATTTTTACTTTGTTTAATGAAAAAGAAACCTGTCTCCAATATACTTTAATTAAAAAATGTGTACCGTTTTTATAAGAAACCTGACTGTATGCAGTGAAATTCTCCCTTAATTTACTGCTGTGGATAGGAATTGTCAGATGGTCCCTAAATGCTGAGCTGGGAAACAATTGTAACACCTATTTGGGCCACTCGGGGTTAATCCACCAGCTAGAACACTGGAGCATGGGTTACACGTGATTTACAACCAGGGCAGGGCCTTTGCTAAGTGGAAGTGTTCCCTCTATGGTAAAGTGCAACTACATCCCCCCCCAGGCTACTGTGCATACAAAAACAACTTGGGTGCCAGGAGGTTCTTAACAATCAGGAACGGTTTATTATGCCAAAAAGGGCAAATGACCACAGGTTTCAGTACTCACGCAGGAGTTGAGGAAAACAGCATATTGATAGTTCACACAGAACAAGGCAGGCTCACACAGAGAGTACACAGGCAAATGCAGTACAACCTTTCCCTCCTGGAAGTTGTCAGGAAAGCAGCTTCTACCCTACAGTCCCTCTTCACTGAGGTCCCTGACTGGAGGCAACACACAGAGCCTCTGGGAAGCTACTCCCTTTCTGCAAATCCTTGTTGGAGCTTCAGCTGCTCTTTCTCTCTATCCTATCTGCCTTTCTCTCCTAGAGAGACTATAAAAAGTCTGCCCTAGTATATCTGTTCTCATTTACAGGGTTACCTGGTCCCCGACTTGGACACATGACTTCTTCTGGGCCTATTGCACTCAGTCCCCCTGAGCACATCCAGCTGGATCACATCCAGAGGCAAAAGAGGAAGTGGCCACTCCCTGCACACACTATATAGGAGTGAGTCAGAGCAGTGTCATCAAATCTCTCAGCCTATCACTGTAAAGGTTATTCTGTAACAGGGATTCTACCCAATAACCCAAGGAAATGGTGAAAAGATTAACTCTATAGGGTCTGTATCCCTATAGGGCCCTACACAATCATACTTATGAACAGCAGGGGGAGCCCCAGCCTTACTTCCCAGCCATGCAGAACTCAAGCAGCTTTGTTTATGACGATCCCTAAGCAGCCCAGATCACACTGAGCATGTGCAGGGTCAGGAACAGGAAAGATGTTTAACAAAGTTACAAGATGACAGCCCCCTGTGGCCAACTTTGAAAGCATAAATAATTTGTTTGATTAGGCTTTGTGGTGCAGTAAGTTCATGCTTATGTTTAGTATACAAAATATAGCATTTCTAGCCTTATTCTATTTTAGACTTTCCTTGTCCTTTAATATATTGCTATTATTGAGATTAATGACTTTTTTTAAAAAATATATGCAGTTCATTGATGTAAAACTAGAGCATGTTTAAGTGTCTTTAAAACAGTGACTTAAGTTGGCCATAGATGCAAAGATCCGATCGTACGAATCATCGTACAATCGGACTTTCCCATCTCCCGACCTGCCACTAACCATTCAGATCAAAGTCTTACCAGTCAGATTAGTAAAAGAACAGATCAGCAATGTTCTGCCCCTGACAGCAATCGTACGATATCTATGTCCAACCAAAGCTAGTGACAGTCTCCCACTGAAAATCGTATGATCGGCAATACACGCAGAGATATTATCGGCAGCCGACAAAATTTTTCTAACCTGTCCGATCGACCAAACGACCGATCTCCGCCGGACGATCTTTGCGTCTATGGCCAGCTTTAGCCTTATAGTTACCAGATTCTGAATAGCTATCTTTAATAACGGGCTACAAAAACACAAAGGCTGAGCCCTTCTTCAGGTGTGTAAATGAGTGTGCATATAAAGTTGAAAAGTTGTGACTTGCCACCATGCTATTATCTTTCAGTGCTTTAATCACAATGGGAAATATATATAGTCTTCTAGTTGTCTCTCACAGGGCCAGTTTTTTATCTGTGGGCCCAATCGGGACCATTTTTGTGGGGCTCCCCAGATAAGAGAGAGAGAAAATAGGGGCACACAGGGCAAGAGAGTGAATGAGAGAGAGAGAGGACATGGGCCACAAAAGGCATGATTTGCAGAGTGAAGAATTGTAGGTTTAAGAATTCCGGCACAATATTTAAGACCATGCCCACTTTGGGAGACAAACCTCAATAACCACTGAATATACAGATAACTAATCATCTATTTTAGCTTTTCCTAAAGCACAAATCTCATCATTCTCAATCTCAGACACAAGGTACTTATGCATACAGGGTTATCATTTATGATGCTCACAAAGCACTTATGAATGCAGTGGCAACGTCATGTAAAATACCCCCAGATGGTGCCACTGCATTCAATACTCCCAGAACTCCTAGGGGCAAATTCCCTAACCGGCAAAAATTCAGCAGCGACAGCTTCACAGCCATCACAACACTTCGGCAGGCGTAAATTTGCTAGGACAATGCCAATTCCCTAAAGTGCGAAGTTGCGTCAAGGAGCCGAATGCTGGCGAATTTTCTCTAGCGTTACTTCGGCAATCAAAGCAAAGATGTGCTAGCGTTGCCTAATTTGCATACGACGGGAAATGATAAAATTACATGGCCGTATATGTTACAGCAGATTCATTACAATACACAAGTCCAGGGAACCTTAATAAAATAAAATAGAGTTGTTATATTGCCCTACACATGAGCCCAGTATATAGTTTATGTGCCATATGTTAGAAAATGGAGGGGGGAACTGGTTACCCAAAAAAAATTTTTACGGACTTTTGCAGGGTATCATTCTGAAAAAAGGAAGACTCCAGCGTTTTTTTGGGACTTAGAAACATTTTGCACTAAAAAGTCCTATGCACTCCACTGCACTTCACCTTGTTGAGGTAACGTTCAGTAAAATCCGCATCTCCTGGTATTAGAGTGCGAAGCAACGCTAGTGTCTATCTCCTTCGCTAGCGAAGTGACGCCTGCGCCCATTAGAAAACTGGCTAAGTTCCGAAATTATGTCACTCTGGCAAATTTTCACTAGCATTAGTCACTTCGACTTTAGGGAATCTGCCCCCTAGTAGGATAAACACATTTGCAATATCATGTATAATACCCCCAATACTCATAGATGAACACACAAAAAAAAAATTCAGGGCCCCCTGGGTGCACCCACCCAAGCCCCACCCCAGCCCCCAAGCCCCACCCCAGATCCCGCCCACTCCACATAGTTAAAAGACCACACAGACATCAGCTCTATAAAAGGTAACCCCCCCACACAAACATGTTATAAAAAGCTATTGGGGACCAGGGCCCCCCTATAAGTTAAAAAAAAAACATTGGCACCAGGGCCCCCCCATAAAAGTTTTTTTAAAAAAAAAAACATTGGTGGCTCCAAATGGGGCCCAAAGACAATTTTTTAAAAAAAACATTGGCGCCAGGGCCCCCCTAACAAGTAAAAAAAAAAATTGGGGCCCCAAAGAATATTTTTTAACAAAAACATTGGCACCAGGGCCCCCCTTACAAGTTAAAAAGATACTATAGAGTATTAAAATAATACATTGGTGGCCAAGGGATTAAAAAAAATTAAAAAAACACACATTAGTGTTCAGAGGAATTGAACTCATGGCTTCAGGACTTCAACTTCGCCTCCTCTCATGACTTTGGGTCTTTTCGTCGCTTCAGGACTTCAATTTCGGCTGTTTTTGTGACTTTGGGTCCTTTCGCCACTTCGGCTTCGTCTGTTACTTGACTTCGGGTCTTTTCGCTGCTTCGGGACTTCGGCTATTTTCGTGGCTTCGGTTGTTTTTGCTGTTTCCGGACTTGGCTGTTCGGCTTTTTGGCACTTCCGCATTTCGGCTGTTCAGGACTTCGGAAGGAGGCGGCACGGCTTTGGCGCTGTCAAGGGGGGGCCTGGCACTTTTGAAAAGTTCAGCACTGCCGGGCCCCCTTCAGGCCCTAGTCCGGTACACTTGTGTCCCCCTGATGGCAGCCCTGAGTATCATTCCTACTTGGTTTCTGCATGTTTACTGCCAGTACCTGTGCTACTTATTAGGCCTCCCCTATGTGAAGTCATGTGTGTGTGCGGCAACTTGAAAGGAGGGGGAAACCAGCATATTCCATGAAATGCATCTGCTGGAGAGTAATTCATCATAATTTTTTTGTTTTGCGATAAATATGTAGTTACTATTCCAATGCAGACCCTGAGAGCCTGATTTACCAATGTTTGAATTAAAAAAATGTTTGCGCTAAAACTCACAAATTTGAATTATAGTTTAGTGGGGTAACAAGAGTGTGCCAGGCCCCCACATTTACCTGCTCCAGCCTGCAACCACACCCCTGCTACATACTCTTGCAAGAATTTAAAGAAGAGCATGGGGGACGGGGGATTTTAATGCTATAGAAGAAGCCAGCCCTAAGGTGTGGGTTCCCCTGTGACCAGAGGGGCCACGAATGTAAAAGTTCTGTATCTAAAAGATTGTGAGTTCACATACTGGAAGTCAATTGGAGTTGTCCTAAGTAAACTTTCGAGTTTTTGAACTCCATAAAAATTCAAACATTTCATAGTTTTGATAAAAATGCCTCCCCGAAAATAATTATTTTCTGTTCTCAATGTATAAAACGTGTTCTCAGAAAAGAATTATGATTATCTAGTGATGTTGTGTGGTATGGTATCTTTATTAACCTGATTTTTAATTTTTGCCCCCTCTCCCTTCCCTTTCTTTCACTAAATCCCCATTGCTGTTCTTTTGTCTTTTCTGACTCTTGTCTCTGTTACGCACATGTTCTCTGTTTTGCCCTTGCATTAAAGTCCTTTAGATCATGTTGTTCCGTATTAGATCTTTACGTTTTTTCTGCCTTGCGGCTGTGATCATTTTTTTGCTCTCCTTTTACATCTTCATCCTCTTCCCCTTCTCCTTGATTTCTTTGCAGAAAAGACCAGTTCACACCATCATTCTCTCCTCTTGGCGCTCTGGCTCCTCATTCCTGGGACAGATCTTCAACCACCACCCTGATGTATTTTACTTCTTTGAACCCAGACATTCCATCTGGAATAGGTTCCAGCAGGAGAAAGCTGAGGTTCTCCACTACCCACTTAGAGATCTCATGCATTCTTTCTTTAAATGTGATGTGTCACCCCTTTACTCTTATCTGCCTAAAGGAGGAAAAAGAATCTCTGAGTTAGTTTTTTTTCCTGAAAGTCGAGCCCTTTGCTTTCCTCCAGCTTGTTCAGCTTCTTATCCAACAGAAGTCTATAATCGATTCCAATGTTTGTTACGTTGTGGGGATATTTCCTTGAAAAGAATAGAAGAAACATGTAGGAATTACAGCCATGTAGTGATGAAAACTGTGCGGATCCTAGATCTTGGGGTACTCCTTCCACTTCTTAATGATCCTTCCCTAAACCTTAGAATTATTCACCTAGTGAGGGATCCCAGAGCTGTGACCTCTTCAAGAATCCATGTTAGTCTGACTGTTGATGACAATGTTTTGACTGGCAACAAGCCCAGTATTATCCAAATTATGTCAAAGATCTGCAGTGCACAGGTGTCCATTTATAATTTTGCCATGGCAGCAAAGGATTTTCTGGATGAGAGATACATGCTTTTACGTTATGAAGACTTAGCAAGAGAACCTAACTTCAATATCAGAAAAGTTTACAAATTTACTGGTCTTCAGTTTCTGAACCATTTAAAAACCTTAGCCTATAATATGACACATAATAAAATCAAGAATGATGGCTTTATCACGTTCTCCCTAGAATCTGCATCAGCAATCCAGAAGTGGAGAGAAAGTATGGACTTCCCTATGGTCATGCAAATTCAAGAAGTATGTAAGGAGGCAATGGAGCTGTTTGGCTATCTTCCCTTACAATCTAAAGACGACCAGAAGAATCCATCTGTAAGCATAATTGCCCAGAGGAGGATGAAGAATGGAGAAAACCAGAATGAGAAATAACTAGAGAAATGTACCTTTTAGGAAGTGGAAGTGTGATATTGACTGTTGGAATAATGTGGTTGATTCAAATGGGTCTACAGAAATATGGTAAACATGAACGATTTTCCTTCAATATTGAGTCTCTGCTATGTAAAGTATTGCATAATGTAAATGTAATTATTCATGGTATTTACTGTGTATGCAACAGGCTGGCTTATTTATTTAGTCACTGTTTCTGTTCAGATTCATAGTTCTCTAAAAACACTCGTAGCTACTTGGACAATTACGTTATTGAAAGCAATAACCCTGTAAATTCATGGCAAATCTGGGCACAAATTTCCAGATGAATCTCCTACATGTACTGTTTATCTTGTGACACAAATATAATGCAAACAAGACACATAAATTCAACACTGTTATGAAATACTGTTTTGTAGTCTTGCCAAAAATGATGCTGGTGTATAAGACCAAGGATAATCATATTTGCAGATATATTTTAATTCCTGCTGGCATTTTGAAGCCCCACTTCCCAAAACTTTCTTATATGTTAACTTGATTGCTTTGGATCCAGTAGCTCTCTTTAGATATCACTGAGCAGTGTGTTTTAAACCAGTAGACATAGAACATTAATATTAAGAAATAAGTGCATGTAACAATGCTGAATTTTAAACTATATGGCACACAGCTCAGAAATATCACCGTGTGCAAGCTGTGGCTCTAAAAAAAGTTATTTGGTTTCATAATAAAATATTTTTATGGTCAGTATTTGTAAAATGTGAACATCTAAAAAATAATAAAATAACTGTAAGCTACTTAAAATATTTTCAGCTAACCGCAATTAAGTAGGATGTTTTCAGTCTCATAACTGATATGCAGATACTGGAGGTCACCCTTCCAACAAACCCAACTGGGTCCTCTACATTTGTGTGAGGGCAAGAAAAATCTGAAATATACAAAATAAAATAAATATGCAGTACATAGGCTAAAATATATTCAACAATCAAATAGAGCAAGTTGATTTGAGAAGTGAAGGGCACAAGGGGTGGTGTAAAGAAATATAAGAAAGACTGGGTTAAAAGAGGCCTCAATAATGGAGATGACACTATTGAGTAGCAATGCATCAAATCCAGAATTAGGTTCAAGCAAATCTCTGCACTTTTGAAGGATTTGGCCAAGTCCCAGTGGCATAATTAGATGTTACTGGGCCCCACAGCAAATTCATTTTAGGGTCCCCAACATATCCAGAAGTTGTCCTGTTTTACCAATATATGTTGAAATTGCTCATTAAATCATGGTCCCCCCTATGCCTCCTGAGCCCCCCTGTAGCCACAGGGCCAGCTTCCTCTGTAGTTACACCCCTGCCAAGAACCAACTGTATCTGAACCCTTAAAGCCACCTGACTTACAGTTTACTTCCATTTAGTTATGCACCGAATCCAGGATTCAGTACGGGATTCAGCCAAGATTCTGCCTTTTTCAGCAGGATCAGATTTGGTTGAATCCAACTGCCTGGCCGACAGGCCCGGATTTGTGGAAAGGCCGCTAGGCCCGGGCCTAAGGTGGCAGGATTTTAGGGGTGGCAGGCTGCCCAACCACAACCGCATTTGTTCAGAAACAGTAGGGATGTGCAGGAGATACAATAGTTTTTTAATTTTCTTGTGTGCCAATCTTTATTTCTATGGTCCCGATGACAAAAATTTGCCTGAATTCTAGGGAGGGGACAGGGGCGATAAACAGCAGTGGGCCTAGGAGCACCCATTATATAAATCCGGTCCTGCTGCCCGAACTGAATCCGAAAAATCATATGTGACACAAACATGTAAGTCAAACTTTTTTTAACCGCATGCACAGTGCATAGTTCTATTTCACCCTCCTTTCCCTAATTTACATATGCAAATTAGGGTTTGGATTCAGTTTGGTAATTGCCCAAATCTTTCACAAAGGATTTGCGGCTAGGCCAAATCCTGAAATAATGGATTTGGTGCATCCCTTCCAAGTTTTTATTTTACAGCAATTTTCAACAATACAGAGGGGAACAACCCCCTTAGTTTAGATGGAAAGGTGTTGAATCCTGATTAGCCTGAGGTCTCTGAGGCCTATATAACCTCTGAACTCTGGTTCATTTTCATGCCATTTTCTATTTCTAAAGCATATATGTTTTTTACAGCAATCAAGCAACGTGCAATGAAAGCGGAACCTAATGGCCACCTAGTTAGCTGGTTTGGAAATAAACAACACTTTCAAGGATAAAGTTTGTGCCCATATAAGAATAATGGATTGTTCTTTCTATAACTATGTTAGGAACAAAAACAGTAGGCCTAAAAAGTCAGGTCAAGCTGAAGATATTTTTTTTCTCTTTTTTGCTTGCAGCTTGGATATTCCGCTTATGTATGCAGAAAGAAAAGTTATTGCACAGGCACATAATGAGTCTCAAGGCTAGCTATTAGATAAGGTGGAAGATGGTTTTATAAACAGTATGTTATGTTATGGTACAACCTTGGGCTTCGAGGTTACTTAGAATAAGAACTAGAAATTATTTTAAAAAAAGTAATCATGTCTTTATGCAGAATGTAACCAATTATGTATGGCTAATATTTTCTATGCTTATGTGATATTATAAACATATGTATAACAGTGAGATGGGGGTAGAGAATGTTCTCCCGAGCTGCTGAATGCTTCTGTATTCTGTATCTCAATAAACTTCCTTCTCTGATTGAAACTTTGAAAGGGCATTGGACTGTATTATTGGAAAAGACACTCATCGAGGTCCAGACCCAACAAAGGAAAGAAAGGAAGAGATAGAGTGAAAGAAGAGAAGAATAGGCGAGCTGGTGGGAGGTTACTCGGCTGAGAACATTACACGTATATTCTTACTGCATCAGCCATGCTTTTCTTACTGATTTGGTGCATCCCTATATACATTTGAATATGCAAATCTGGGATCTGATTGGCTTAGTACTTGGATTAATATATTTGGAGGATTTTGGGCACCACTACTACTGAGGGTAGAGTTAGAGTTCTGCAGTAATAGCCATTAGTCTGTCTGACTTTCATTGACCATGTGAACCTAATTGTAGAACAAACTATGTTATGCATATGGCCACTGTACAAAGGAAATATGTTTCTAAATTCAATTCCAGATTTATAAAGAGAGAGAGAGAGAGAGAGAGAAGCCAGCACAACTCGTAAAGCGGTTGTATTTGCCTGGGTGCAACAAGCCCAAAAAGTAGCGGTAGAGAGAAGGATGAAGCTTGCACTCACAGGTCTTACAAAAAGTTTTCAAGTGTTTATTGAATTAACAAAAACAACTAACGTTTCGGTTAGCACTCTAGCTTTTCTCAAACTGAAGAAGCTGCTCGGACGAGTAGTGAAACGTCTTCATTGATTACCTTTAGATTTACCTATACTAGATATTTCTTTGATATGTAAATAAGAATGTTTTGGATTGGCTGTACCTAATTAACACTGTGACGTCTTTTTGGCGCCTTTTTTTGCACTATTTAAAGCTTGTTTGCACAATGCACATTATCTTTGATAAAGGTCCCAAAGAGGACCAAAAAACATTGGAGTAGCTATATGTGTGTATAAATAAAACATGGAATTAAAGGGAAGTGCTGGTCCAGGAATTGTTTGTTTCAGATCGACTACATAATTGGCATTGACCCGTAAGTTACCCCAGCAAGAGTGCAAGTACTTAGTAACCACACTACATATATATATATATACTACATATGTATATATTGTGACAGGGTGTTTGGGAAACACCACTGTCTTAGAGAAAAAGGCACATAAAAGAGTGCATTTAAACTACATTGTATGTGCTGCAAAGGGATACTTGGCTCAGGTAGGGTTAATATTCCCTCTCAGCCAGGTAATTAAGTGGCAGCTAAGAGAGGAGCTACCTGGCAATGTAAAAGGGCTGTGTGAGCACAGTTTAGGGCTCTCCAGGGAAGTGAGGGGCTGTGAGAGACAGAACTGGGCAAAAGGAGCTTTGCTGCCAGCAAGAGAGTTCCAGAGCTTGGAGCCTAAATCCCTTGTGGGGAAATAAAGAGAAAAGGACTGGCAGAGGCTAGTGAGTCTGAGTCCCAGGAGGGTAAGCCAGCAGGGCTGAGTGTGAAGCCCAAATACTTCAAAGTACAAGAGGGTGAGAGTGTCCCTTGATGATGAGCGACCAGAGGGGGGGAGGGGAACCCTGGAATGTATTTGCTGAACTGTACCCTGCATGTTCTACAGTGAAGTTGTTGAACTGTAACCTGAACATTTTTTCTGTTGCCTTTTTGTTGGGAATGTCCAGTGCATAATAAACCTGTGTTTTTTGTCTGAAGCCTTGGTGTCCCCTCCCCATCTCTAAGCTCGAAAATCCTTTACTACCTGCCTACCAAACGCTAATTCCCCCATAGAAGTGCATGTGCAGGCCAGTGGCATGTCACAATATATATATATATATATATATATATATAGTATATAAAAAGGAAGATATTGCCGCACAACCCTCTTAGTTTCTGGGTGCAGTTGTCAAAAAGGCACTGCCAAAGTAGCCAATATCATAGAAAAAATAAAAACTGACACAGCACTCCAAATTTTGTATGCAAAAAAGAAGATATATTGTAAAGCACATACCAAAGCCCAATGGGCGACGTTTCGGGGTATACAAACCCCTTTCTCAAGCCAAGGGCAGCATTCAATTAACAAGCATTGGTTTACACCTATTTATACAAGGTAACACAGGAAGTTATACATAGCACATGACATCATTAACGATCCTCACACATTAACCCCTGAATTGCTTAATGTTATCCATGCAGGTATACAACGACTCAGCGTTAGTCCACTGCATGTCCAAATCCAGCTAAAAAGAAACAGAACAAAGAATAAAAAACAGAAATGTGGTCAATATTTATCCCATCATAGAAATACATATAGGTCATAGTCTTTATTAAGCCCATTAGGGGCTAACGAATTTAATTGATGTATCCACCATACCTCTCTTTTCCTCAACATTAGCTCTCTATCTCCCCCTCGTTTAGGGGAGGGTACACTTTCCAGAACCATATATTTTAAATCTGTATCCTTATGCCCTTTCTCCACATAATGTTTAGAAACTGGCAACTTCACATTGCCCTTCCTAATTGTAGATCTATGTTGGGATATACGTGTTTTTATTTGTAATGTGGTCTCCCCCACATAGAGGAGACCACAAGGACAAATCAACACATAAACAGCAAATTTAGTCAAACAAGTGTAGTACCCCCTCAGAGTATATTTGCGACCAGTGGTCGGGTGCTCAAACGTTGTACCTTTATGCACACAGCAACATTGTGAACATGTAAGACAGGGGAACATCCCCTGTGATTTATTACCCATATACGATTGTATCGAAACTTGTTTTTCATTCGTGTCAGAGTGTACCAACTGACTTCCCAGTGTTCTCCCCCTTCTATATGACACAAGTGGGGGTCGGCCAAACTCCTGAACTTCAGGATATGAGGATTGAAGAATCCCCCAATGTTTACGGAGAATGCTAGCCACCGTGTTGCTGCGATCACTATAGTGAGTAACGAATGGTATAGACTGTTCTTTTTCTCTACGATGAACCTTAGCTTTCCTTGCCCTAGATTGGGCTCTATCCAGTACATATTTAGGATACCCACGTACAAGGAACTTATTATACATTTCTTTAGACTGCTGATCACGTCTCTCCGGCTGACGGACTAGCCTCTCAACTCTAGTGAACTGACTAATGGGGATAGAGTCCCTAGTATGTGCTGGGTGATAACTGGTATAATGCAGTAATTGGTTCCGATCTGTGGGCTTCGCATACAACTCTGTAGTAAATACACCTCCTTGTCTCATTACTGTAACGTCTAGAAACTGTATAGACCCCTTATCTCTATGTATAGTATACGCTATATTTGGGTGTACCCCATTGATCTCCTGATGGAACTGGTCGAGTGAGTCCATGTCGCCCCTCCATATCACAAAAATATCATCGATATAGCGCCACCACACAACTACGATATACGACGATAGATGTTATCCTCCTCTTGCATGAGCATAAAGGAGTTTGCATATGAAGGGGCGACATTAGAACCCATCACGGTTCCCCTAAGCTGTAAGTAGTACTTGTCCTTGAATCTGAAATAATTTTTACAAAGGATAATTTCCAAAAGTTTGGAAATTCTAGTAATAGAATGCTGATGCACACCAGGATTTTTCTTTTAAAAAAATAGCTTACTTTATTTAATCGACGTTTCGGTCCACGTCTGGGACCTTTAGCAAGAGACTTGGGACCTTTATCCCAGTTGTGGACCGATATGTTGATTAAATAAAGTATATAGATACGTCTGGTGCACAACGAAAAAACTTATATCAAAATGCCTGTGTGCTGGTCGAAAAAATGTAGTAATAATGTCCAATAATGAACCGCACTAACAGGTCTTGCGTAGTGAAACAAAAGGTGTTTTATTCAATGTTTCAGCCCCTCGGGTCGTCTTCAGGAAGTGCAAACCCCTTACCAATCAGTGTCATATTTAAATTAAACAGATGGCGCCAAAACACACTCTGGTCATGACGTATGCTGTGGGCATCAATCACACAATGACTTACACAGTGTACTGCTATACAGCAGTCCCGTGCTCCCCCAGAGGGTCAATGTGAATAAAGTGATTTAAAAAGGCAGAGAACACCACCGCCCTATGCTATGAACATTTTGTTGACATCGGGTGGCCAACATGGCATCAAGGACCCCCCTTATGGGACGGTATATGCGGCTTCATGGTACTTACGACCTTGTTGCCCTCTGTGCAGTTACGGTGCAATACATCACCCTAGGCACCTACACGCCTGACCAGCTGTCAGAAGCCTCTGCAGGCTTTACTCTACTTGCGGTTACCCTGGCAACCATGGGCTCCACTTAGCCTTTTGTTACTGTGTCCGTAGTGGTTTCCGTCCTTGGCAAACTACCTCACATTGCACTCAGGGAGTCGGTTGTAGCCAGCTGCGGTGCCTCATTCACAGTGCCCCGGCCACATCTTCTCCTGTTATGACTTACTCAGTCTGTCATACAATACAAGACTGTCATTGGTACATGCCCGGGAAACAACTACTCTGTGCCACTGGGTTTATACTCCACCAATCATGTCGCCTATTTCTATGGCATACAGCCAGGCCGCTTGCCCTCACTCCACGTGGGTGCCCAGTCTATTATAACGTTATTCTGCATATGCCTCATTACACCTTCCAAGCCAATGACCTTTCCCCTTTCGGGTCATGGAATTTTTCCTGAATTGTGGCACAAGAAAAATCATTGTACAAAACTAGTGCTTCATGCATGTAGCCTCAAAATAGGTATCACAGCATTCTTTAAGTACAATAAAATGAACTAAAAAGAAAAAAGAACAAAAATGGTAAGTATGTGTCCGAGTTGATAATTTCCAATCTGTCCATTAGAGACTTTTTCATCTGTATGCTGACAATATCTGACCAGCTTGTGGTGAAAATCAAATCTGATTGTGAACATGCTTCCTTCGTGCATTCCTGTAACAAGTCATCCTGGTTGCGCGATTAGGCTCTCTGCAGTTGTTTATCAATTAGTTTAGCAGGGTATCGCCTATTAGTGAATTGTTCAGCAAGTTCCAATAGTTGTAGTTCTGCTACATCATGACTTGTGTTGTTTCTGATCACTCTCAGAAATTGTAAATAAAAGACCCCCTCGGGACATGTGGGGGGGGATGGTGGGAATAAGCATGTATTAATCAGTAGGTTTTCTATATAATGTGGTTACCACCCTCTCCCCTTGTTTACATATTGTCACATCTAGATAATGTATCTGTTGTCTGTCTTATGTCATTGTCAGTCTTATGGGTGAATCAAGCTTATTGAGGGCCTGAAAAAAGGATAGATGTTCATCCTCTGTCCCTTGCCAAACCAATAATAGATCGTCAATATAGCGTTTATAAAAAACAATATTGCTACCTCCCATCAGTAGTAGTTGTTGCATCTCTTAATGTTCCATAAAAAGGTTGGCAAAGGAGGGAGCAACGTTTGAACCCATCGTGGTCTTGGCAATCTGTAAATAAAAGTCATCTTTGAACATAAAGTAATTGTGTGTGCCATCCACTTTGTCCTATATGCGAACATCTACTGCCAAGCAGTTTTTGGACATTTTGCACTCATTACATTTATTTAGGATTTTTGACAAGAAAACCTACATGAAATAAGGCATATTATATATCGTTTTTTCCGTAATGAATTGGGCTTGAATACTGAAACAATATTTTGTACTTTTTCTGGGGGTATAACAAAAATTTTGAGTAAAATATGTAAAAAAAAATGTGAAATAAAGATTAAAGTATTTTTATTTTGTGTTTTATTTCAAGATTACATTGACTGACAAAAATGTTACTGTTTCTAAAAGCCCTGAGTATGCTGAATCCAACAATACCAAATATGTATAAGTACCCCACTTTTCTTGTCCAGCAGACACCCCAATAATAAAACAGCAATTTGTACAATTTTACATTGGAACACAAAAGATAAGGGCATCTCTAGGTTAACATGGCATATCTAACGATATAAATGAAATACCCCTATAAGTTAGGTATTTTTAGAAACCACATATCTCTAGGTTTTTAGCTGTGGTGTTGTTTTTCCTCTAAATGTAGCTGCCATCCTACAGATCACCCTAAAACGCAACATAATTTTTTGGAATTTTGTTTTTCATTTCTGAAACACCACCAAAGTCTCAAATTCAGAAGGGGATTTATGAAAATACTCAAGTAAAAATGTTAAAATGAACCCAAATATCAAAAAAACAAGTTCTCCCGAAGAAAGCAATGCCACCCATATATGGGTGCACCTAAAGACGCGGCCTCCAAACACCCCAAAACAGGGTCAATACACAAGAGCAATTTCAGCTGGAAAGTTTGGGGCTGCGCTCTAGGTGCACACCCTGCAGTTAGTCAGTCTAAACACCCCCTTACCTGTGAAATACCCCCCACAAACTATATATTGCTTGAAAGTGCACACCTGCAGCTATTCAGCGGGGCCATCCTTGCTTTCCTACATGCAGATCTGTGGGCGCAGGTCTCCGTACGTAGAAGCTTGTGGTTTGACCTAAAATAAAGGAAAAAAAAGTTCCAAAGTTATATTTCTCAAAAAATTGCCATGACAACTACAAAAAAACTGCTAATTATCAATCTCCAACTTCTCCTGAACAAAATGATACCCTGCATGTATGGGTGCACCTAAAGACGCAGCCTCCAAACACCCCAAAACAGGGTCAATACACAAGAGCAATTTCAGCTGGAAAGTTTGGGGCTGCGCTCTAGGTGCACACCCTGCAGTTAGTCTGTCTAAACACCCCCTTACCTATGAAATACCCCCCACAAACTATATATTGCTTGAAAGTGCACACCTGCAGCTATTCAGCGGCACCATCCTTGCTTTCCTACATGCAGATCTGTGGGCACAGTTCTCCGTAGAAGTTTGTGTTTTGACCTTAAAAAAAGAGAAAAAGGGTCTAAAATTTGATTTCTCCCCAAAATTGCCATGACAACTAAAAAACCTACTAAAGGTCTATCTTCAACTTCTCCTGAACAAAAATATACCCCACATATATTGGTGTACCTAAAGATGCAGCCACCAAACATTCAAAAACTGGGGCAATATGTACATTTGAGGCTGTGCTCTAAAAGCACACCTTACAGATTTTTCCCCTGTACCAGGGAAATACCCCACAAATTGTATAAGCATACACAAACACACCTTCAGCTTTGTAGAAGTGCTGTCCTTGACTTCGTATTTGTAAAATTCAGGAGGCTGTACTTCACAATGGCATGAGCACACAAGCTGTATCAACCAAAATTCTACACAAAGCTGAATGCCTATACTAATTTCAAATATATATATCTCGCAAAAATAAAAAATATCCTCAGTAAATGCATTGAAAGCTGAGCTATTGAGTTTTTACAGAAAGTATCCTGTTTGTTTCCAAAAGTGGTATAACAAAGTTGTAAACAAAAGAGTAAAGTGGCTATAGAGGAAGCTGATCCTAAAACCTAAATCTAGACTTAGGCTAGGACTACATGAACGATTGCGGCGCAATCCAACGCGTTGCAAAAAAATGCATGTGACTTGTCGCATGTGACAAAAATAAGGCAAGAGATAGAATTGTTGCATCGTGTCGCAGCGTTGATCCGACGCGACACAACTGTCGGATGCAGATGCAGTGTCTGCATCCAACAGTCATGTCACGTCAGATCAACACTGCAACACCATGCAACAATTCTATCTCTTACCTTATTTTTGTCGCAGGCGACGAGTCGCATGTGTTTTGTCGTTCGTGTAGTCCTAGCCTAAATGTTTGAAATGCAGATTATCTCCATGTACCAAGATCACTTTCCAAAGAAAACTGAAGCCCTTTCTAACAATAATTTGAGAGAGAACTAATTGAGAGAAAATTTGGCCCAGAAATACAGGCTTAGTAACTGCACTGAAATGAGAGCTTTTGAGTTGTCAGTAAAATTTTTTATGTGGCATCAGAGAGATGAATCATCAGCAGGCAAGATGAAATTATCTCATGGAGTCATCACGCACCACATATTTTAGGCGCCCTTGTCCTTCACCTACACCTCAAATAACTACACCTCCCAATGCAGCGGGGAAATAAATACCAAACTAAACAAAACAGAAAAATTATATTATTGCCCTGAACACATATAAACCAGATGTATACAATAGAAATTTTGCAAAGGGGATACCAATTCTAGTCATACAGTATTGCCAATCAGTAAACACAACAATTTATCTTTCAATAGTGTAGCTGCATATGGTATATTTCAAAACATGGTTTGAAACATAACCCAGGGTTGCGAGGGCACTTCGGGCAATAGTACCGTGTATCTCGTCTGATACCCCTTTTGCGGCACACTTTGCAAGCTTTTTGGGCGAATCGCTTGCCAGGAGTGGGTGGAAGCGTGTCAATGAAATGCTTCCCCAACAATCGGGCCACATTGTCACTTGCATGCATCTCTGGAACCTCAGTGCCACCGAACAACAGGGCAGGGAGTATCTGCAACTGGTATTTGTAATAGGACAATTTTGGGCCTGGCACTGCTGCCTTATATACAATGTATGAATTTTGAAGGGCCATTTGAATCAAATATATACCAACTTTCTTGTACCAGGCCTTTGTTTTTCAGGTGGCATTGTAATAATGTTGGAGTTGATCAGTTCTATCAACACCACCCATGTACTTGCTGTATTCCTTGCTACAGAGAGGTTTATTTTTAGGGGGCCTACCTGCTCTCTGTTCAGCAATTACTGACGTGTCGTGGATTGTCTTCAGCATGAATACATTTTTCGTGTCGCTGTATTTGATGGCAAGGAGCTCATCCTGTCTCAGGGCATAAATTTCTCCACGACTCAGTTTTTTGTTAACAAGATCCTTGGGCAATCCTTTTCGGTTGCTATTTATGGTGCCACAGGCTGGGGTGTCTAAACAATAAAGGGTTCTAAATAAAAGGATGCTTGTATAAAAGTTATCCACATATAAGTGGTAACCTTGGCCCAGAAGTGGAGTGATGAGCTCCCAGACAATTTTGCCACTGACAGTCAGGTCAAGGGGACAACCAGGGGGGTCTAATTGGGTGTCCTTGCCCTCATCAAATTAGAAAAAAGCTGGTGTACCCCGAGCTGCTTTCGCAGAGCTTATAAAATTCGATCCCATACCGGGCACGTTTGCTAGGGATGTACTGCCGGAATTTTAGGCGCCCTTTGAAGAGGAGAAGTGATTCATCTATACAAATGTTTTTGGAGGGGGTGTACACTTCTCGAAAGCGCTCTGACAGGCTATCTATAAGGGGCCTCAATTTATGTAGCCTGTCATGTCCCGGCTCATTAGGGGGTACAGCAGTGGCATTATTGTTGAAATGAAGAAACCGGAGCAGTATCTGATACCGGTTTCTAGGCATTGTGGCTGAAAAAACAGGGATAGACATCACAGTAGTGGTATCCCAGTAGGACTCCAAAGTATTTGCTTTAACGAGACCCATTGCTAAAGTGAGGCCCACAAACCTCTTCATCTCGTTAACATCTGTGGGATGCCAAGCGTGTGCTCGAGCATATCTGGGTAGGGGATTTTGGGCAATATATTGCTCGGCATACACATTTGTATAGAGGACCATATCCTTTAGGATGGCCTCAGTCAAAAATAATTTGAAAAAATCAATGGGTTCAAAATTTGTAGTGTCCACCTTTACACCTGAGACTGCAGTAAATGGGGGGATTTCAGGGGAATAATTACCAGGAGACCCCCACGCAGGCTCTCCTCCAGTTGCAGCATCAGCCCTATTGCCCTCTTCCTCATCCTCAACACCCTGATCAACCTGATCAACCTGATCATCCACATCCTGTTCAAGCTCCATGGGCTCCTCAAGGGCAGTAACAGTGCTGCTACTCCCACCTGGTGACTCGTCAGTAGAGGACTCACTGTCTGATGCAGGGGGCACATAGTCGCTAAACTCCTCTGAGCTAGATGCCATGCACAGAGCAGCAGCCTCTTCAGCTGTATAAAACCTTTTGGCCATGCTGCCAACAAAAAATAAACAGACTCTAGTCAAAAAGCTCACAATCAGAGGGACAAAGAAAAAAAAAAGTGATTTCACAGTATGTAGCCAGAAAAATAAAAACTACTTCTAGTAAAACTACTGCAACACTTGCAAAGGTAGAAAAACAAAATTAAGATAAATAGAACCTATGAGCCAACCTCCTTGAATTCCCTTGCACTCTTGATGAAATGAAAAAATATGTTAGACCTATGCACCTTCCAAAAGAGTCGACAATCTGGCACACAACAGAGCCTAAGCACCTGCCAAAAGAGCCAACAATCTGGCACACAACAAAAAGAAAAAAGTCAATTGATTTCACAGTAAGACCTGTAGCCAGAAAATGAAAACTACTGCAGCACTTGCAAAGGTAGAAAAAAAGAATTAAGATAAACAAAACCTATGAGCCAAATTCCCTTGCACTCTTGATGAACTGAAAAAGTATGTTAGCCCTGTGCACCAGCCAAAAGAGCCAACAATCTGGCACACAACAAAACCTAAGCCCTATGCACCTGCCAAAAGAGCCAACAATCTCGCACACAACAAAAAGAAAAAAAAGTCAATTGATTTCACAGTAAGACCTGTAGCCAGAAAATGAAAAATTACTTCTAGTAAAACTATTGCAGCACTTGCAAAGGTAGAAAAAAAGAATTAAGATAAACAAAAATTATGAGCCAAACCAAAGCCTAAGCACCTGCCAAAAGAGCAAACAATCTGAACTAACAATGAACACTAAAAATACAATAAAACCAATAAAAGAAGGCAGATTACACAGTGATTTGCGTTCAGAATACCCGATCACGAATCACACTGTGAAATAAGGTTGCACAAGTAATAAGCCAAAAATTCAATAAATACAAGAAAGAACAATCAACAAATAATAAACAGTAGTGAAATGCAGCAAAAACTTAATAAATGGCAATCCACAAGAAACAATCAAGAAAAAGTAAGAAACAGTAATGGAATGCAGCACAAAACTGAAAATGCTATATCAATGAAAATGCAATAAATACTGAAAAATAACAGTAATTGAAAAGTAAACTGTAACTGTAAAACTTTAGTTCAACAGTTATAAAACCAAGAAAATGAATGTAATAAAGAGGAAGAGGAAAGAAAGGCAAAGTAATAAAAATGTCTGTGTGTACACTTGCAAAAGGTATGTGTGTGTGTGTGTGTGTATGTGAGTGAGTGAGTATGCAAAAGTAAGTGGGGAATAAAGTAAGACTAACTGCAATAAAAAATCAATTTAGGTAAAAATGTATAAGTGTATGTATTGTGTGTGATGGGTGTGCAAAAGAGTACCTGGAGGCAGATCTCACCAACAATGGACACTGGGGGACCATAAGCAGTAGCAGGAAGGTTCCTCCAACACCAGCCAGCAGCAGAGATCGAAGGGGGCGGCTCCAGAGCGTTGCAGTTAAATACCCCAGCAGCTAACACGTGGTGATGAAGTAGGTGCAGGGTGGGGGTCGGCGCTGGGGCAATCTGGTCAGTGGGGGGTCACTAGAAGGGTCTAGAAGGGTCTAGGAGGGCCTATGCTCGTTGTCTAGGGGATCAGAGAGTGAATGACGCTGCTGGAGCAGCGCTGATAGGTGCTGATCCTGTGAGAGGTGTTCTGGGGCGGTACAAGTTCATGGGGTCGGCCCTGGGGCAATCTGGTTGGAGGTGCATCCTTAGGAGGGCCAATGCTCGTTGCCATGGGGATAAGCCAACCAATCCCAATGGCAGGCGCAGTGCTGATAGGCGCTGATCGCCACTAATCAGCGCTGATCACGGAAGAGGAGCCTGTGGGGGCGGGACTGCTGTGTGGGGTCAGCGCATCGGGAATCCGGTTGGAGGGGGGTCATCATAAGGGCCTGTGGATGTTGCCGATTCAATGAGAGAGCTGATCGCAGCCCTGGCGCAGTGCTGACAGGCACTGATCGGCGCTCATCAGCGCTGATCCCTGAAGAGATGCATGTGGGGTCGGAACTCCTGAATATGCAAAGGTTTCCAAAATACCCAGGGGCTTAAGATGTACTTTACTTCCCATCTTTAATAAAGAAGACAAACAATTTATGGATAATTGGCATGCAATATTAAACAGATGTTTTCTAGACTTAAAGCTTCTGACAATAGCCGGTTTGCAAAAGAATTTTAATTAATAATACATAATTAAAAATAATTAATTAAATCCGCCAAAGAGGAAGTGAATGCTGCAACAACTGAATTAAAGACCAGCGTTAACACAGATGAGTTCAGAAAATTCAATGCTGAACTACAAGCCTCATTAACAGACCTCCGTAGCGATCTGGTACAAAAAAAGTTGCAGAAATATAAAAGAGATACTTTGGATTACAAGCTCGATAGAGCAGGGGTCCCCAACCGCCGGGCCGCAGCCCAGAAGCAGGCCGTGGACACTCCTGCACTGGGTCGCCGACCACCGTCGACCCGGCTGACCCCATCACTGACCCCACCCCCGGTCCTCAAAAAAAAAAATTTGGGCACCGGTCCCCGGTCCTAAAAAGGTTGGGGACCCCTGCGATATAGTGTAAACTTGGGCGGCGGAAAATAAGCTCGCTAGGACCCTGGAGTGATGGCGCAGAGCACTACGCACTTCGATACTCAGTGGCGTAACTTCGGATGCCAGGGCCCCCCTGCAAAAAAAAATTTAGGGCCCCCCTCTGCACATATATAATAGTGGGAGAATTTCATGTATAATAACCCCAGAACTCATAGAAGGACGGTACAGTGGCAATTCCATGTATAAATGGCACAATTGCAAATTTGCACATTAAGGCAAGGAAATGGGTTAAAGGACCACAAGACAGTGCAATAAATGTGATTTGAATCCTTACCGCCCTACATTCTTTCTATGCTGATAGTCTGGTAGAAGGGGGAGGAAGGGGGAATCTGCAGGGAACGAACATCTGTCCTGCCTGTCTGGCTTGCTTCCCTCCACATGTTATTGAACTACAACTCCCAGCACCAACACCCGGAGAGCTACAACCTTGGCCCAGGGCTAGTGGGGAGAGAGAAGAACCTGCTTCTGGAACTTTAATGTCAGGCCGATGGTAAAACAGAGTGAGTTTATTGCCTGGGCACTGTGTAAGTGAAGTGGGAAAAGGGGCATGAGTGTGGGCACAGCTGGCATCACTCACACACAGCAGCAAATGTACCAATCACTCACACACACAGTAACAAACACACACAAACAGAGAAACACAAACACAAACTCAAACTGTAATTGACACACATAGTAGAGCTTGCCTGGCTGCATGGCATCCGATCCGCTCCCTAAATCCACCCAGCCCCCCAGGTTTCAGCTCAAACAGTTCCAGCAGCACAAACAAGGCAGCTAGGAAGATCAGAATGACACCGCTGCCATGAGCGCTCACCACTGGGATCCATCCTTTGAAAGCAGGCCAGCAGCAAAGAACATAAGTGAAATTGTGCCATGTGACAGTCCTCTCATACCGGTCCCGGCACTACACTAACTCCTCCAGGCACTGGGTGGAGGGCGGAGTTTAGAATTAGAAGAGCCCATCCAAGCACGCCTCGCCTCTCAGACTGAAGCAGCTGCACTGTACACTGTAGAAACTGTTTTTTTTCCAAGCTGCACAGGATTATCGGGAATTTAAAGTGCCTATAAGGGACAGCGTGTTGAGCTGTAAAAAATCGGACGGTTGAGAGGTATGCAGGTATCCCCATACTACTGAGGAAGCAGGCCCCCTGTACTCCCGGGCCCCCCCCCCCCGCGGCTGCGGGGTCTGCTTCCTCGGTAGTTACGCCACTGCCAGAAAATATGGGAAAAGGAATAATTATCTAATACTCACTGTAACCTCTCTTTAGCAGAACATAAAGGGTTACTATCATTAAGTAATGATCAGAGTTTTATCATTAAAAGAACAGATAAGGGAGGTGCGACGGTGATGTTGGATAAATGTAAATACATAGAAGAGGCAGAGAATCAGTTAAATAACTGCGATCATTATTGCCAGATGATCCCACTCATAAATTCAAGAAGGAAATAGATATTCTATTAAATGACACAGAATTTGAAGGAATAATTACAGCTGAAATTAGGGTAGCATTAACTGTTTCACACCCAAGGGTTCCTGTATTCTACCTTCTACCTAAAATCCACATTATCCCTGCAGGTAGACCCATTGTTTCAGGTAATAACTCCCTCTTACAACCATTAGCTATCCTTCTAGATGACTACTTGAGTTCCATAGTACAAGAACTCTCAAAATGCTTATGTGACACCACTGATTTTTTTAAATAAAATTTCCCACATATCTTTAACTGAAGATGTGGAAGTAATTTTATGTACCCTGGATGTATCAAATTTATATACAGGTATCCCCCATGAAGAAGGTCTTGAAGCAACTGAACAACATCTTCATAGAAAACATCCCCATTAACCCCATTTGGTTACATTTTTGTGTAGACTATTACAAATTGTATTGACCAAAAATTATTTCAGATTTAACACACAACAGGGTACCAGTATGAGTGCCAACATGTCACCCAACTACACCAACATTTGTATGTATGAGCTAGAGGAGAGGATCATCCTGCAGAACATGTTATTTTCCCAATATATCTTTTGATATTGTCATTTTGTAGATTATATCTTTTTTAAGGGAAAGGATCTAAAGAAAAGCTTTTACAATTTTCTGATTATATAATCAGAATACATAACACCATAAAATTTGTTCTACATTATGACAAAACACAAATTGAATTTCTTGATGTATGTGTTATAAAGGAAGAAGTTCATCTGTCTACCAACTTTTACAGAAAATCTGTGGATAAAAATAACATGCTCCGCTATGATAGCTTTCATCCACCTAACACATTGTCAGGACTTCCAAAGAGCCAACTGATAAGATGCAAACGTATCACCTCTAATGGAAAAGATTATACAGAAAAAAAGAAAAGTATGTTGGATATGTTTCAAGAAAAAGGTTATCCTAGACTAATTTTGCAGAAGGCCGAAAATGAAGTTGAAAGATTACCCCGTAAAATATTACTTACTAAAAAAGACAGTAAAAAATGTACTATAAAAACTGGAAATTATTCCTCCGTGATCCACCAATTGACTTGGTTATTCAGAGTCTTCAACAGACACATGGAGTAGCCATCTCCACAACGGTATCATATAGCATAAAGAAATCTGGAGAGTCTTCAATAGTATGAAAAAAATGTAGTTTTTTATTGCGCACTACATGTTTTGGACCCAACTGGTCCTTCCTCTGGTGCATGTTACAAACAGTGTGAGAAAAAACAACTTTTAAGCACTTCATTACCCATAAACCCCACTTGTGTCTACAGCTCCATCTTGTGGCCAGTAAACAAAATGCATCAGCATATCTTTTAACAAATGAATACTATGTTGCCATCTATTAAAATAATACATACACCAATAGTACTTCCAGTAGTGTAACAATACAGTTTCAATAAAGTTTCAATAACAATAGGTTATATCCTCACCATGGCTATTTAGTTATAATGTCCATTAGTTCAGTGTCATCTTGTTCGAATCAGCTGTAAGAGAGACACATTTAAAGTTTCAGGCAAGGATATAAAGGAATCAGTTCACAAAAAACATTTAAGACTCCAGGCCTCATTTATCCCAAATGGTTCAATGCAATTTATCCTTTCCATCCCTTTGGCCTCACACTGTAACAGTATTTTCTTTCTGTCACCTCCCCTTAGTGGGCGCTCAATTTCTTAAAGGACCATCCAAATCAGACTTGCAGCACTGTGTTTAGCTTCAAAAAAATGTTTTCCCACCGGGGTATGGGCTTTCTTTTCTGTTGGATTAAATGAACTAATAGACCTCTTATCTAGTATAGGTAAATCTAAATATACCCTGACCTGGATGAATGAAAATCTTCATAGTCATAATAGACCTCTTGTGTTCACTTATCCGTAATTTTACATTTCGAGAGGTTTGTCCCACATAAATCATACCGCAAGGGCACTTCAATGCGTACACAACCCAATCAGTATTACATGTAAAATATTGTTTTATGAAAATCTTGTTACCATTATGTGGGTGTGTTATGTAGTCCCCCTTTATTATAGAGTTGTAGCAACTGCAATTGAGGCAGAAAAAAGTACCATTTTTTGGAGTATTTAAAAATCTTGTATTGGATTTCTTTGCGCAAATATCCGCTTTAACCAGATGATTAGAAATATTTCTCCCTCTTTTGTAGGAAAAAAGTGTTTTTTCTCGAAACAATCTACCAAATTTATGGTCTTTACTGAAAATGGACCAATTTTTTCTTATGATCCCCTCAATTTGTTTACTCATGACCCCATACTCGATCACGAATGGGATCATTCTATCCCCTTTGGGTTGTTTCTTTTCTTGCAACAGCGCTGTCCTTGGTAAAGCAAGTACTTCATCCCTTATTGCACACAACCTTTCTTGGTCATAACCCCGAGCTGTAAATTTATTTATCAGTTTACTAGATGCTTCTAAATACTTTATGTCATCGGAAGCTATTCGTCTAACACGTAAAAACTGTCCCTTGTTATGCCTTTTATTGTGTTAAGGGCGTGAAAGCTATCGGGTCTCAATATGTTATTCCTTTCCAATGGTTTATTTTACAATTCAGTAGTGATCTGCCCCTGAGTCTTGCTAACTTTAACATCCAGATAATGTATACTATCCTTGCTGTACTCAGCGGTAAATTTAATTCTTACTCTTTTTTTGCCACAAATTTCCCACTTCATGCAATATGACATATTCAAACACTTCCAAATTTTGTGATGTTATATCTGATAAAAAAATCACTCTTATTCTTTAGTGACTCTTATGAGCCACTTCCCTAGGGGGATCACCATCTTTATGCATAAAACACATTTTCAACTTTAAAAGTCTCACAAATTTGTAAAAGTCAATTTTCCAACTGAACAGATCAGTTTTATGTGTGGGTATAAACCCCAGTCTCTTGTTTAAGATAGAAAGTTCAGTAGCTGTTAAGGTATGATCCGATTTTTAAGTACTCCAAAAAATGGTACTTTTTCCTGCCTCAATTGCAGTTGCTGCAACTCTATAATAAAGGGGGACTACATCACACACCCACATAATGGTAACAAGATTTTCATAAAACAATATTTTACATGTAATACTGTTTGGGTTGTGTACGCATTGAAGTGCCCTTGCGGTATGATTTATGTGGGACAAACCTCTCGAAATTTAAAATTACGGATAAGTGAACACAAGAGGTCTATTAGTTCATTTAATCCAACAGAAAAGAAAGCCCATACCCTGGTGGGAAAACATTTTTTTGAAGCTAAACATAATGCTGCAAGTCTGATTTGGATGGTCCTTTAAGAAATTGAGCGCCCACTAAGGGGAGGTGACAGAAAGAAAATACTGTTACAATGTGAGGCCAAAGGGATGGAAAGGATAAATTGCATTGAACCATTTGGGATAAATGAGGCCTGGAGTCTTAAATATTTTTTGTGAACTGATTCCTTTATATCCTTGCCTGAAACTTTATATGTGTATCTCTTACAGCTGATTCGAACAAGATGACACTGAACTAATGGACATTATAACTAAATAGCCATGGTGAGGATATAACCTATTGTTATTGAAACTTTATTGAATCTGTATTGTTACACTACTGGAAGTACTATTGGTGTATTATTTGAATAGATGGCAACATACTATTCATTTGTTAAAAGATATGCTGATGCATTTCGTTTACTGGCCATAAGATGTAGACACAAGTGGGGTTTATGGGTAATGAAATGCTTAAAAGTTGTTTTTTCTCACACTGTTTGTAACATGCACCAGAGGAAGGACCAGTTGGGTCCAAAACATGTAGTGCACAATAAAAAACTACATTTTTTTTCATACTATTGAAGACTCTCCAGATTTCTTCATGCTATACAGTAAAAAAATGTACTAGAATACCATTTGTTACAAAGTATGATATTGACTCCAAAAGGGTGAGAAAAGTGGTCAGAAAATATTGGCCAATACTCATGAAGGATCCATCTACCTCTAAGGTTTTTAATGAATATCCCATATTTGCCTATAAAAGAGGTAAAAATATAATGATATTCTAGTCCAAATTGATATACAACCCCTAAGGAATTAAAACAAAGATTCCTAGGAAACTCCGTAACAGGCACTTATCCATGTCTATCATGTCAAAATTGCAGTAGTATTATAAAAGGTGATATAGTGTCACATCCTAAGCAAGGAACTAAAATCAAATTAAGAGGGTACTACACTTGCATGTCAAAAAATGTGGTATTCTATCTTAAGTGCCCCTGCAGCAAAGGGTATGTTGGAAAAACCAATATTGCTTCCTGTAACCGATTTAATGAACATGTTTAATGCTTAACTTTTGTTTTTCAGCTAAAGAGAAGGATAAAAGTCTGCAATTTACAAGTATAGTAGAGACGTCCTTCTCTTACTTTTAGTCAGTGAGTAACATACAAATATGTCTTGTAATATGATATACTCTAGTGAAAAATAACGTGTATATGTAAATTACTTTCTAAAAAAATTTTTGTGTAAAGAATTGGAACCTCACTTGATGGACTTTTATAGGAACGATAATGATCATATATATGGACACAATTTTGTATATGGAGACACATAATAACAATTATGGAATCTCTATTGACATAAGTTCATGAACTGTGTTAAGAGTGATACATTATATATACACTGTAGAGTTAAAATTTCCATTTACCTTAATGGATTAAAAAGTTTTTCCACCAACAGGTGGCACTGTTTTTTCCTACAAATAATGTATAACAATAAGGTTTTACTATTACTGAGGAAGGAACATGTGGTCCCGAAACGTTTAATCGTAAAGTTTGTCAGGAGCACCATGCAATAAATAAGGGATCACCCTGTTTTGAAGCATTTAAGGTATTGGCTTTTTCAATTTTCTGTGGATCAATTAACTGGTGTGTGGCTAGGCCAGTGCCAATACCTGCATCCCCCATACAAATCAATTCTAGTGAACTGTTTTAGTTCTTTGCCTAAGAAATCAATTACCAAGGGTCAAATCAAATGAGCATTTGTTGAGAATCTTACACCACTTACTGCAGAATTCCAGATTTGATCGTCCCAATGTGGGAATGTTCCTAACACGAAACCCCTGGGTATTAATTTTTGCCGATGGTAGTTGGACAAGTCGGTACCATGTAACAATAAATCTGTCAAACAATTTCATGATATTAGCCCTGAGAGGTCTTACCTAGTGTTGAAGAAGCTGGCAGGTCTGCAAATAAGATTCTTTCTGCATCCGCAGAAGTAAATGCATACACTCCAAAGGTCTCCACTTCAATACAGGGTTGGGTGTCCTCCATTCTCCAATGTTTCCATGTGCTGGCTGTCTAGTGAGTTGATCCTAGGATTTGTCCTCAACGGATAAAGTCAAAAATAGGGTCGGTGCTGCCAATGAGAACCTCCTCTTCCTATCTCTAGTAGAAAAAGGAGTTCCAATTATTAAACATATAGACACGTCTGGTGCACAACGTAAAAAACTCATATCCAAATAACTGTGTGCTGGTAGAAAAATGTAGTAATAATGTTCAATAATGAACCGCACTAACAGGTCTTGCGTGGTGAAACAAAAAGTGTTTTATTCAATGTTTCAGCCTCTCAACGCGGGCCATCTTCAGGAAGTGCAAACCCCTCACCGATCAGTATCATATTTAAATTAAACAGATGGTGCCAAAACACACTCTGGTCATGACGTATGTTGTGGGCATAAATCACACACAATGACGTACACAGTGTAATGTATAGGGACATACACATGCAAAGTAAAGAAATAAAAAATAAAGAAACAGTTCCAGTTACTTAAAAAATACAATACAGCAGCCCGTGCTCCCCGGGTGGGTCAATGTGAATAAAGTGGCATCAAGGACCCCCCTTATGGGAAGGTACACGTGGCTTCATGGTACTTACGCCCCTTGTCGTACTCTGTGCAGTTACGGGGCAATACATCACGCTAGGCACCTACACGCGTGACCAGCTGTCGGAAGCCTCCGCAGGCTTTACTTGCGGTTACCCTGGCAACCACGGGCTCCACTTAGCCCTTTACCATGTTCGTAGTGGTTCCCGTCCTTGGCAAACTACCTCACATTGTACTCAGGGAGTCGTAGCCAGCTGCAGTGCCTTATTCACAGTGCCCTGGCCACATCTTCTCCTGTCTTAGTCTGTCATACAATACAAGACTGTCATTGGTACTTGCCCGGGAAACAACCACTTTGTGCCACTGGGTTTATACTCCACCAATCATGTCGTTGCCTATTTCTATGGCATACAGCCAGGCCACTTGCCCTCACTCCTCGTGGGTGCCCAGTCTATTGTACCGTTATTCTGCATAGGCCTCATTCCACCTTCCAAGCCGATGGCCATTCACCTTTCCGGTCATGGAATTTTTCCTGATTTGTGGCAAAAGAAAAATCATTGTACAAAACTAGTACTTCATGCATGTAGCCTCAAAATAGGTATCCCAGCATTCTTTAAGAAAAAAGAACAATTGGAGGTCAGCCAGCAGATATTTACAACACATGTATATTCTCTAGTGGATACAGTCGTTATAGAAGCAACATTTGTTGCCAGCATTAGTTCAATAGATTGGGGCCATAGAAAGTGTCTCATTAAGGCCTCTGGGAGTCAAAGTATCTAGTTTAAAGATCCACGTGGATTCCCTTTGTAGTAATAACAAGTCCCTGTGGCCCCCCTCTCTGTGGGGCTGGTATGTGGTCGATGATCATGTGCCTAAACTGAGACAAAGTTTCCTGAAGATAATGCACTTCTTATTGCGCTTCTATGATTATTTATTCTCTCTTTGTAGGTGGTAGATGCTTTTCCTACATAATAAAGGGCACACGGGCACCATGCCATATGAAAACCAAATCCTCTGTGACTTCTAATATCCTACATGCATTTTTACAGAGGGTGGTGGGCATGTCATATATTTTTGTGCTCTTTTATTACAGTGAAAAAGGTTTTACTTTCACAACACCACAAAATCCAGAAACTAATGTGCTTGTAAAGGACTAGTACATTAAGTCCTGATTTACCCTAAAGGCTTTCATTTGAATTAATTAGACAAATCACTTAATCTGTGATTTTGACGCCCGTATGCATTTTGGCAACTTTTTGCTGTTTGGAAATTTTTGGTGATGGGTCAGATTTGCCCATCACTAGTTATGAAGCTTAATCACAGACGACAATACATCCCGTGTGTCATTGCCCTTAAATCTGGCTGCTACATGGCTTCCCTGGAAGATATCCAAAGTTAGAGATGAGTTATAGCACCAGCTCACCATAACTTCCAACCAAGCAAGGTTTTTTTTGGGGGGGGGGGCAGGGTTGTATTAAGGTGCTTGGTGTATGATGTCTTGCATTTAAGAAGGACTTTAAGAAGGACTTTGGTCCCTTTTAGCTGTTCTCTCTCTTTTAGCTGTCATTGCCCTTAAATCTGGCTGCTACATGGCTTCCCTGGAAGATATCCAAAGTTAGAGATGAGTTATAGCACCAGCTCACCATAACTTCCAACCAAGCAAGGTTTTTTTTGGGGGGGGGGGCAGGGTTGTATTAAGGTGCTTGGTGTATGATGTCTTGCATTTAAGAAGGACTTTGGTCCCTTTTAGCTGTTCTCTCTCCTTCTCTGCTTTATACTTATACTGTTCTACTCAAAAACCATGTTCCAAATCAAACCAAATTTTGATATATGGCTCTTAATGATTCGGCTGTATCTGTGCTATTAACCTGGTGGTTCTAGATGCTGCCGGGACATCCCGGTCTAGAACCAGGCACCTGCTATATCCTGGCGGCTGCACCTCCTGTTTGACCCACAGGAGGCAGTGCATCTTGGAACTGGTTGGATTATAGTAATGCCTTTCTCCCAGTCTCTGTTCTGTGACTCACACCCAGCTGCAGCAGACAATAGCCCAATTGAGTGGCTATTTAAGCCTGCAGCTTCCAACAATCTGGACCGGATCATTTTCCATTTCTGCTGTGTCTTAGCTGCCTGGGGTCATTCCAAGTTCCTGTTCTACATTCCTGTCCTGAATTCCTGTTCCTGAGAATCCTGTCTTTCAAGTCCTGTTCCTGTTCTGCCCTGGTTCCCTTTGATATGACTTCCCTGTTTCTCCTGACTCTGCACATTTTATGACTGTCCTGATCTTTGGCCTGTTTTGTGGACTTGTTTCCTGCCTGTTCCTGTATTTTCCCCAGTTCTTGTAAGCAGTGTGTTACTTTGCACATCAGCTCCTCTCAGTTAAATCACCAGCTATTCCTAACAGATGCATCGTTGGCCACATCCATTTACATGTCTCCACCAATAATTCCTTAAAGTGAGACTCACTAAAAAAACTACTCTTTGTAATATTAATGTGTATTAACAGTCATCTATAGGACGTCAATTATTTTAAAGGGGTTGTTCACTTTCCAAACACTTTTTTCAGTTCAGTTGTTTTCAGATTGTTCACCATAAACTGTTTTCAATTGCTTTCCGTCTTTTATTTTTTACTGTTTTCCCAAAATGTAAGTTTAAAATTTAATGTTCCCGTTACATGTTTGAGTCTGGCAGTTCAGTGATCCAGGAGCATCTGAACTGCTACAATTTAGTTGATAAAATTAGTTAATACATTTCTCAGCCGTACCTTTGGAACATTAACAATTATTGTATCAAGTCTAACAGCTGTCTTTAATGGAACTCAGGGATTCTGCTCAGCAGGAACAAAGATAAGAAACGTATAAACTAAATGTATCGATTTAAAATCGTTAAAGAGTCAGCGACCCCCCCTCCCAGAGCTGATTCAGAAGGTGAAAAACTTTAGAAAAACGGTCACAAATAGAAAATACACGCGAATTAGAAAAAGTCTTTATTTCTGGTGAACTATCTGAAACCAACTGAACTGAAAAACGTGTTTGAAGGTGAACGACCCCTATAAGCCGATAGGGCTGCTTTTGTAAGGAGTTTTTACTTGAACTTCCTTAACCATCTGTTTTGCCAGATGTAGTAGTTCCAGCCCTGGTTTCAAATGCAAATGGATTACTGCTGCACAAATATGGCAGCCTCCTCATGGAGGAACATGGGGGATCAGCAAATACTTTTATGGCAACATGCATGCAAAGAAAATGTTATGACAGATGTAAAAGGTTCAATTCTGGTGTCAGTATCTCTTTATATGAAGGTTAAAGCCTTTCATTGTTGTTTCATTGTTGCTAAATGTTTAGCATGATGCATGTGACTACCTTCTGTTTAAAGGAATTGTTCAGTGTAAAAATAAAAACTGGGTAAATAGATAGGCTGTGTACAATAAAAAATGTTTCTAATATTGTTAGTTAGCCAAAAATGTAATGTATAAAGGCTGGAGTGATTTTATGTATAACAAGTCAGTCAGAAACTACTTCCTGCTTTTCAGGTCTCTTGGTTTACACTGACTGGTTACCCTGGCTACCTGGCAGTAACCAATCAGAGACTTGAGGGGGGGGCTACATGGGTCATATCTGTTGCTTTTGAATCTGAGCTGAATGCTGAGGATCAATTACAAACTCACTGAACAGAAATGTACCATGTGGCCCCCCTTCAAGTCGCTGACTAGCTCAGAGTTATAGAGCTGAAAAGCAGGAAGTTGGATTCTGGCTGTTTTATTAGACATCTGTTCACTCCAGCCTTTATATATTACATTTTTGGCTAACTAACTATATTAGAAACATTTTTTATTTTGCACAGCCTATCTATTTACACAGTTTTTATTTTCACACTGAACTATTCCTTTAAGTAGGCTCTTGCATTTGAGTAGGGATTTTGGCTCCTTTTAGCCCTTCTCTACTTCACCCGCATGTTTTATTGCTTTTCCATAATTTTATTCTTTAACACGTTTGTTAAATACTGTAAGACTCCTGTTTATAAGATATTGTAAAGCATTGTGTAACTTACAGAAGAGACAATTATCATTATAGCTTTAAAAATTTTAGTGAACTAAAACCAACCATTAATTAGAAAATGTCCCTTTCCTTCACAATGGCTACTGGGTTTGTTGCACATGACCCTCATCTCCAGCGTCCCCTTTCAATAATTACTGCACTGGACAAATATTGTAGATTCAGTGGCGTAACTACAGAAAAAGCAGACCCATCGGCTGCAGGGGGGGCCAGGAGATATAGGGGGCCCCTTGAAGTCCAAATAATGAGCGACTTCAACATTTATTGGTAATACTGGACCATCTCTGGATATGTTGGGGCCCTAAAATTAATTTGCTGTGGCCCCGTAACATCTAGTTACTCCACTATGTAGATTGTTTTATTTACCTTCAAAAAAAGAAAACAGAAAACAATTTCTTCTGCAGAGATGCACAGGCATGAACGGCAGCTACAGCATTTGGTATGTAATTTGTAAGAGGACAAGAACTATGAACTGTATGTAAGCTCTGCTCTGGAAAAAAGTAGATAATGTTAAGTGAGGGAAGTATGGGAGTATGAAGCATGAAGTAATGGGGAAATGGCAGATGGTATCAATAAATGAACCACAGTCCATGGGATACAGGTAATTACCACTGAATAGCTGGAGTATGAGAGCCACCAAGAGACAGTAGTAAGTGTCAGGTATTGCTGGGAGTCGAGCCGGGGACCTTTGGGTTTCTGGCTCGATACTCTAACCATTTGGCCAGGTGAGCAGCCTGTAGGGTTGCTCACTGTGTGTAACCTGGCCTCTGCAGTCCCAGCCCAGCTGCCGCCTGATTGGCCTCTCCAGCCCCAGCTCAGCTGCCGCCTATCTTAATCAACCAATCAGGGCTGCCTCTTCCCTATTTAAGGGCAGCTCTCAGACCACTCCTTGCCAGAGCATTGCATGGTTTTCTAGTACTGCGGCATCGCCCCTAACTAGGTTTCTAGCTCTTGCCCTTGTTCCCTTATTATTCTTGTCTTGTCTGCCTTGCCTTGCCTTGTCTTGTCCTGCTTACCTTTCCTATCTTGTACCTTTCCAGCCTTGACCTTGATCCAACCCTGCCTTGTACCTTGTACTCCTCTCTTGCTATCCTCGGCTCCAGTCCTCTCTTGCTAACCTCGGCTCCAGTCCTCTCTTGCTATCCTCGGCTCCAGTCCTCTCTTGCTATCCTCGGCTCCAGTCCTCTCTTGCTATCCTTGCTCCAGTCTCCTCTCTTGCTATCCTGCTCCAGTCTCCCTCTCTTGCTATCCTGCTCCAGTCTCCCTCTCTTGCTATCCTGCTCCAGTCTCCCTCTCTTGCTATCCTGCTCCAGTCTCCCTCTCTTGCTATCCTGCTCCAGTCTCCCTCTCTTGCTATCCCGCTCCAGTCTCCCTCTCTTGCTATCCCGCTCCAGTCTCCCTCTCTTGCTATCCCGCTCCAGTCTCCCTCTCTTGCTATCCCGCTCCAGTCTCCCTCTCTTGCTATCCCGCTCCAGTCTCCCTCTCTTGCTATCCCGCTCCAGTCTCCCTCTCTTGCTATCCCGCTCCAGTCTCCCTCTCTTGCTATCCCGCTCCAGTCTCCCTCTCTTGCTATCCCGCTCCAGTCTCCCTCTCTTGCTATCCCGCTCCAGTCTCCCTCTCTTGCTATCCCGCTCCAGTCTCCCTCTCTTGCTATCCCGCTCCAGTCTCCCTCTCTTGCTATCCCGCTCCAGTCTCCCTCTCTTGCTATCCCGCTCCAGTCTCCCTCTCTTGCTATCCCGCTCCAGTCTCCCTCTCTTGCTATCCCGCTCCAGTCTCCCTCTCTTGCTATCCCGCTCCAGTCTCCCTCTCTTGCTATCCCGCTCCAGTCTCCCTCTCTTGCTATCCCGCTCCAGTCTCCCTCTCTTGCTATCCCGCTCCAGTCTCCCTCTCTTGCTATCCCGCTCCAGTCTCCCTCTCTTGCTATCCCGCTCCAGTCTCCCTCTCTTGCTATCCCGCTCCAGTCTCCCTCTCTTGCTATCCCGCTCCAGTCTGCCTCTGCTACTGTCTTGCTATCCCGCTCCAGTCTGCCTCTGCTACTGTCTTGCTATCCCGCTCCAGTCTCCCTCTGCTACTGTCTTGCTATCCCGCTCCAGTCTCCCTCTGCACTCTATCCCCCAGTTTGATCTACGCCCGCACCGTCCTGTTCCAGTCTGACTCTTCGCCCTCATCTACCTGTTCCTGCTTCCCTTCAAGTTTCCCCTTGGCACATACAGCCCCTGCCTCAAGGACTCGCCCTTTCCCTTCTGACTCTACAGCGCCCCCTACCTAATCCTTGACAGAATGCTCTGGCCAAAAGAGTCTGCAAGGGCTGTTCCTGTGTCTTCTGACTGGATTCCCAAAAAGACTGAATATTCTATTCTGACCCGCAGATACTGTGATGGCTCCCCAAGTAAAATTCCTATCTTTCTAGAGGAAGTCCTGCTCCTTTCAGAGAAAAAACACTTTCTGAGTGCTCCTCCAGTCGAGCAAGTTTCGGAAATCATTTTCTTCCTGCTAGAAGGTGAAGCTCGTTCCTGGGCCGAGAACTTACTGTGCAGTAAATCCCCTATAATCTACGATACTGCTCAGTTTCTGTTGGCATTCCTAGATAAATTTGCCTCAGTTCCCAGGCCGGCTATCCCTCCGCAGTCTGCTCCAGTCCCAGGGCCGGCCATCCCTCCGCAGTCTGCTCCAGTCCCAGGGCCGGCCATCCCTCCGCAGTCTGCTCCAGTTCCAGGGCCGGCCATCCCTCCGCAGTCTGCTTCAGCTCCAGAGGGGCCTACCCAGCAGCATCGGCTGGCCACAGCTCCTGAGGGGCCTACCCAGCAGCATCGGCTGGCCACAGCTCCAGAGGGGTCTACCCAGCAGCATTGGCTGCCTACAGTTCCAGTGGGGCCTTCCCTGCAACCGCCATTGCCTTCAGCTCCAGAGCCGGTTCCCCAGCAGCCTCCGCTGCCCATGGCTTCAGCTAGGCATCCCCGGCGACTGGCTCCCCACTGGCTGCCTCCTGCACTTGTGCCGGCTCAACAGCAGCTGCCTCCTGTACCCATGCCTGATCCTGTGCCCCCAGAAGTGGGGCTTCTGCCTGATCCTGTGCCCCCAGAAGTGGGGCTTCTGCCTGATCCTGTGCCCCCAGAAGTGGGGCTTCTGCCTGATCCTGTGCCCCCAGAAGTGGGGCTTCTGCCTGATCCTGTGCCCCCAGAAGTGGGGCTTCTGCCTGATCCTGTGCCCCCAGAAGTGGGGCTTCTGCCTGATCCTGTGCCCCCAGAAGTGGGGCTTCTGCCTGATCCTGTGCCCCCAGAAGTGGGGCTTCTGCCTGATCCTGTGCCCCCAGAAGTGGGGCTTCTGCCTGATCCTGTGTCCCCAGAAGTGGGGCTTCTGCCTGATCCTGTGCCCCCAGAAGTGGGGCTTCTGCCTGATCCTGTGCCCCCAGAAGTGGGGCTTCTGCCTGATCCTGTGCCCCCAGAAGTGGGGCTTCTGCCTGATCCTGTGCTCCCAGAAGTGGGGCTTCTGCCTGATCCTGTGCCCCCAGAAGTGGGGCTTCTGCCTGATCCTGTGCTCCCAGAAGTGGGGCTTCTGCCTTGTCCTGTGCCCCGAGATGGGGGGCTTCTGCCTTGTCCTGTGCCCCAAGAAGGGGGGCTTCTGCCTTGTCCTGTGCCCTCAGAGGTGGGGCTTCTGCAGTGTCTTAACACAGTGACTGTACCAACCCTTAAAATAACATTCAAAACCCAGGCACTCATGTGGAGGGCACCCGCGAGGGTGGAGTTGCCTATACTGTTGCCAAGTCCCAGGGCACCCGCATGGGTGGCTCTGCCAAACACCTGGGCACCCGCCAGGGTGGCTCTTCTGAGTCCCAGAGCACCCGCCAGGGTGGCTCTTCCGAGTATCAGAGCACCCGCCAGGGTGGCTCTTCTGAGTATCAGAGCACCCGCCAGGGTGGCTCTACCGAGTATCAGAGCACCCGCCAGGGTGGCTCTTCCGAGTCCCAAAGCACCCACCAGGGTGGCTCTACCAAGTATCAGAGCACCCGTGAGGGTGGCTCCTCCAGGTCCCAGAGCACCCGCCAGGGTGGCTCTACCTAGTATCAGAGCACCCGTGAGGGTGGCTCTACCAAGTATCAGAGCACCCGTGAGGGTGGCTCCTCCAGGTCCCAGAGCACCCACCAGGGTGGCTCTACCTAGTATCAGAGCACCCGTGAGGGTGGCTCTACCAAGTATCAGAGCACCCGTGAGGGTGGCTCTTCCAGGTCCCAGAGCATCCGCCAGGGTGGCTCTACCGAGTCCCAGAGCACCCGCCAGGGTGGCTCTTCCGAGTCCCAGAGCACCCGCCAGGGTGGCTCTTCCGAGTCCCAGAGCACCCGCCAGGGTGGCTCTTCCGAGTCCCAGGGCACCCGCCAGGGTGGCTCTTCCGAGTCCCAGGGCACCCGCCAGGGTGGCTCTTCCGAGTCCCAGGGCACCCGCCAGGGTGGCTCTTCCGAGTCCCAGGGCACCCGCCAGGGTGGCTCTTCCGAGTCCCAGGGCACCCGCCAGGGTGGCTCTTCCGAGTCCCAGGGCACCCGCCAGGGTGGCTCTTCCGAGTCCCAGGGCACCCGCCAGGGTGGCTCTTCCGAGTCCCAGGGCACCCGCCAGGGTGGCTCTTCCGAGTCCCAGGGCACCCGCCAGGGTGGCTCTTCCGAGTCCCAGGGCACCCGCCAGGGTGGCTCTTCCGAGTCCCAGGGCACCCGCCAGGGTGGCTCTGCCGAGCATCAGGGCACCCGCCAGGGTGCCTCTGCCGAGCATCAGGGCACCCGCCAGGGTGCCTCTGCCAAGTTCCAGGGTGGCTAATACAATAGCATTACCTTCTAGTTGGGCACCCATGTGGTTAGTTCTGCCCATAGCATTGCCAGTTCCCCAGGTGCACGAAAATGTTGGTCACTGTGGCGCCTGGGAGTCGCCTTGTGAGGGGGGGGATACTGTCAGGTATTGCTGGGAGTCGAGCCGGGGACCTTTGGGTTTCTGGCTCGATACTCTAACCATTTGGCCAGGTGAGCAGCCTGTAGGGTTGCTCACTGTGTGTAACCTGGCCTCTGCAGTCCCAGCCCAGCTGCCGCCTGATTGGCCTCTCCAGCCCCAGCTCAGCTGCCGCCTATCTTAATCAACCAATCAGGGCTGCCTCTTCCCTATTTAAGGGCAGCTCTCAGACCACTCCTTGCCAGAGCATTGCATGGTTTTCTAGTACTGCGGCATCGCCCCTAACTAGGTTTCTAGCTCTTGCCCTTGTTCCCTTATTAGTCTTGTCTTGTCTGCCTTGCCTTGCCTTGTCCTGCTTACCTTTCCTATCTTGTACCTTTCCAGCCTTGACCTTGATCCAACCCTGCCTTGTACTCCTCTCTTGCTAACCTCGGCTCCAGTCCTCTCTTGCTAACCTCGGCTCCAGTCCTCTCTTGCTAACCTCGGCTCCAGTCCTCTCTTGCTATCCTTGCTCCAGTCCTCTCTTGCTATCCTTGCTCCAGTCCTCTCTTGCTATCCTTGCTCCAGTCCTCTCTTGCTATCCTTGCTCCAGTCCTCTCTTGCTATCCTGCTCCAGTCCTCTCTTGCTATCCTGCTCCAGTCTCCTCTCTCGCTATCCTGCTCCAGTCTCCCTCTCTTGCTATCCTGCTCCAGTCTCCCTCTCTTGCTATCCGCTCCAGTCTCCTTCTGCTACTGTCTTGCTATCCGCTCCTGTCTCCCTCTGCACTCTATCCCCCAGTTTGATCTACGCCCGCACCGTCCTGTTCCAGTCTGACTCTTCGCCCTCATCTACCTGTTCCTGCTTCCCTTCAAGTTTCCCCTTGGCACATACAGCCCCTGCCTCAAGGACTCGCCCTTTCCCTTCTGACTCTACAGCGCCCCCTACCTAATCCTTGACAGTAAGAGTAGTTTTAAAAAATAGAAAATCGTTTATACATTATTTATTAAGACTAATGCTTTTCGTTCCTAATGGGGCACTTACTCATAGGCTGATGGTCACACCTGTGTACAAGTTCTTTATGAGGATAGTGGCCAATCAGACATGCCACAAAATGACCAATCAGGTGCATGCAAACCCCTGAACAAAGCAGAGGTTATTTATATATATATATATATATATATATATCTTACTCTAATAAGCTATAATCTATAATAAATAACCACAAACTCTGTGCAATCACATGTGACATGACAGCACATACTGTAGCTTATGGCACAATATATTGTCTCTTTATTCATATGTCCTAGGGTAACTTTTTTTTTACCTCTTTTTTTGTGTGAGGGGCTGACCACCAATTTTTTTTTAAACTTGTAGGGGGGCTGAGGCCACCAATGGGTCTGGGGCAGAGCCTGGGACTGGCCCAGGGCAGGTGGAACTGAGAAAATTTTGATGTACGGGGGCCTCGTGATTTCTGATGGCAGCCCTTAGACTGCAGGGCTGAGCAGATGGGCAGCTAATTGGGGTCTATTGAAAATTATGTCTAACAAATGGTAGTGACAATTTCCCATAGATATCGTCAGATACAATAGAAATACATGCAGAGATATTATCTGTAGCTGATATGGTTTAACCTGTCTAATCAACTGAACGACAGATGGTACAAAAATGTCCAGACACTCCACACATGTGAAAATCATATGAATGTTTTGTACAATGGTATCTTTGCGTCTGTGGCCAGCTTAAGTCTTTGTCAGAATCAGAATCTAGCCCCAATTCACTTTCTTGGAACACACACAAAGAGGCAAGCACTTCTGTTGAAGGTAAAAACAGAAGCTTTATTTCACAACATTAAAAACAGACGAACCGATTCACTTTCTGGTGCATTAAGGTCCTCTATATCAGAATCAACTATCAGTCTATAGCAGGGCCGAGCCAAGCCAGCGAGGCGCCCTAGGCAACCCGGCCGGCCTTCCCCGCATGTGTATGCGCCCCAGATGGACCGCAACTTGCACATGCACAGGACAGGGAGAGAGCAGGGAAAGAGGTGAGAGCGACAGAGGGGAGGGTTCACAGGGGAAAGAGCGACAGAGGAGAGAGAGATACAGAGGGGAAGGGGGCAGAGCGATAGAGGAGAGAGGAAGAGGGGGAGCAGCGCAGGGGAGGGGGGAAAACAAAGAGCTTGAAAATGGACGAGGGGAAGGCAGAAGACAAATGAAGAGGTACCTGTCCAGCGTCCCCCTGTTGTTGTGCCCTAGGCAGGTGCCTCTTCTGTCTACCCCTAGTTCTGGCCCTGGTCTTTAGACTTGCTTGCCTTTTGTTAGTAGTTGTTATGGCAGTAGTATTGGACTGCACAGCTGTTTTGAGCCAGTCTAGGTTTTGTTGTGGTTCTATGCACTCTGAACATAATCTTTGTTCTGCTTTGCATAAGGTATGCTTACAACTCCTGCATTTCTGTAACATAGTGGTCGTCTTTCTTTTTGTAGCCTTTTAAGGCTTGGGGTATGGGGTTTCCACTTGCACTGATGTTTTGGGTGGCTACTAGCATAATGGAGTAAAGTATTCAATGGGTTTCTGATAAATTTTTGTTTGTGACTTATACCTCACCATATCCTTATAATAAACCATCATATCCAGAAACTGTATGAATCATCATATTGCATTGCAAAACATACAGTGGAAGGTACCTTGTTCAAATCAACCACAAGGTGTATTGACTCCTCCACAGGCCCAAACCACAAAAAAAAGTAATCTATACAGTGTCTGAAATAACCGCCATATTTACTGAAAAGATGATATGATGGTCTAAAATATACCAAGTAATTATTGCACAATATGAACTCCAATCTTTGAGTATAAATTCAGCCGGGGTCAACTGTATAGTGTATTGCCACTCATTAGATCCCTGACAGTCTCTTTATCTGCATCATGTGGTATGCAGCCATGGTGGCGACCAAAATAAAGGACAAGTTACTGAAGTTGACAAGTTACTGAAGTTGAATAACATGTCAAAAATCTGTAGTATCTACAATAATCTTATGTGGTTGCAATAATAAAAAAAAAAATACAAATGTTGTCACTTTTTCATCTATGGAACCCACAGACAATATTTAAGTCCTCCCTGGTGGGTTTATTAAATTTCTTTGCATTTCTGTCAATTGAAATATAATAGGTCTTACCAGGCATTCCACATACAATGTGTACCTTAGTTCTTCTGAACCAGCCACACATGTAAGCATTGTCCTCAACTGTATTTACATTTATTATTGGAATCAAAAATGTATTTCAGACAATTGCATCAATAAATCTGTAATCCTGTAATTGATAATCTAAGACCACTACAGCTCCACCCTTGTCAGCAGGTTTAATTAAAACGTCAGACTTTACCCGTAAGGAGAGGCATAAAATAGATGTAGTGTCCTGTGGGCTCCCCAACTCTACTTATATTTGAATGTGGCTCATGGGTACAAAAGGCTGGGGACCCCTGTTAATAAACAGATAGGTCATAGTACTGTAATAGCATCATAATGGAGATCTGCAGTAATTCAAACAATATTTATATGCTGATAGGCCATAGTTAAATGCTACTAATACACCATCTTAAAGTGCTTAAAGGTAGCAAAAACAGCGTCACAACAGCTGCCTTTCCAAAAATATATGGTTTTTAGGGGTCACAAGATATATTGCGGTGAAATATAGAAAAATAGTGTTAACCCTTTTACTACCAGCCGTTTTGGCCAATTTGGTACTTTTATTGCCAGACTATTTTTGAACATTTTGCACCTTACCTGGGGGGTCTTGTAGTTTACCCATGAAAACAATATATCTTTTTTTTTCCTCAGGACAAACTAAGCTTTCAAAATATTCTTGAATTTTGGTGTAATTCTACTTCTGTTACAAGATATAGGCTTCTAAGTGCAAAAAAATAACATGTTTCCCATAATATAAACACATATATCAGAAACATAATGCATTTTATGCACGGGAACACATAAGATTTGGAAAATACAAGGTCTCCTGAACACGCTAATACCAGATATATGTAGTTTTATTGAGAATTCTCACTTGTGTAGGTCAAAAACTCCAAGCAGTACTCTCTCTAAAGCACCGCTCAACATACTTCTGATTTTAAGGCACAACATTCCGCTAAAAGTACGTTTACTCTAGAAAACGACCAAGTTGCAATCCTTTTATAAAGTTATATTTTTCTATAAAAATTTGTAACATTTTTGAAAAATGACCTCAAGCTTCCGCTTTGCAGCATCTTTTCTCCCACATATCAATAGGAACCAAGATAAAAGACCCTAAATATGAATGCTAGGGGTCCCAATATGCATAAGTTTACCTATGTATGTGGCATATAGGGGCCCCAAAATGAAGACACCCCATTTGAGCTATCAGTTCCACTGCAATATCAACACATTTACAAAATTTTTGAGGGGCAAAGGTAGAAAACAGTATGTTCACCCCAGAAAACCATATATTTTTGGAAAGTACACATTACTATTAGGTACCAAGATACCAACACACTAAATATGAAAGCCTGGGGTCTGCTGAACAGTTTGATGCCCAATGTACATAGGTTTATCAAAGTACATAGCATGTAAAGACCCCAAAATCTACCTTGTGCATACTTATTTGATGGCTTACATTTACTCTAATTTATTAACACTACCAGTTTTTTGTGGGATAAAAAATACAAAAATTATGGTGACCCCTAAAAACCATATATTTTTGGAAAGGCAGCTGTTTTTATGACATTTCTGAATATTGGCTTAAAATATCTCTATTTGCGGCATTAATCACACCCAATTTCTTACATACAATGGTAAAACACCTTAGATATGAATGCCACATATTCTGATGAATCCAAAATGGGTAATTATGTCTTTCTACTCCAAACTTCCAAAATGCAAAGCTACGTTAAACAACATAAGGAGCAACAATGCAGGCAAAAAAACCGCAATAAAATCACAAAAATCAAATATAATTAGGGAAATCAATTAAATAATAAAATAACGGATCAAACAGTGCGGTTAATGATCAGAAAACTTGATCCAATAGCCATGCGGTGATATCAACAGTTTTTAGGGGAAAAACCAAGAGGCAAAATTATATAATTTTAATTTTAGATTAAAAAAAAAAAAAAAAAAAAAAAGCATAAATGTGTAAATGTGTGTGAGTGTATAAATATGTGCAGGAGTGTGAAAAAGAGAAAAATAACCCAGAAAAGAAAAAATGGTGTAGAGTGTGTGTAAATGCATGTGTGTGTGTGTGTAAATTTGTAAAGAAAGGGCACTTTTAGTTTGTGCATGCAGGAGGGTCCCAGGATTGCAAAGCCTATGCACCAGCAAGTGAGTGGACGGGTCCTGGGGCTGAAAGTCGGGTCCTGCAGAGCTTTGACAATTCTGTAAGAAGTTGCGCCCTGCGATGATCGCATCGCAAGACCAACATGCAAGCCCTCTCTACTCGTTGCCTAGGGGGCTGGGGGCTCATCTGACTAGCTGCACCCCTTTAATGCGAAGCATGTAGGTATCACGCATTTTTCTGCCAGCACGTAATACCTACATGCTTGGCATGTAAAGGGTTAATCCACTATGCAGTAAAACAATGGTTATAGTGATTGGCTGGTTAGAAAACATAGCAACAGTATGAATATAATAAGTAGTGCACGGTAATAAAACCGCAACATGCTATAAGGAAATGAATAGTAAAGTATAAATGCATGTTAGCATATAAGAGACTAAAACTATTAGGAATGCATACATACCAGTAATTTAGTGATTAATACATAATAAACACACCAGTGAATACACCCATTATAGTAAATAGCAATTAACAGTAAGTATCTACTACAGAGATAGAAGCACGCTTTGTTCTGCATTCTGAGCAAATGTGTGTCATTATACAAAAAAAAGTGAGCCATCCTTCCATTGACAAAGTAGCGTGGAAATGATTGAACTGAAGCTTCGATGTGTTTTCATAGTGACAGTATAATAAGCAATGCTCAACTGCAGTAAAGACCAGAGATAACATCACATACAGGAACACGGAATGACAAGGATGATGCTTGAAAGAAATACAGACAACATAAAAACAGCATTCTAATGAATCATGGCAGTAATGGAATTTACAGAAAACAGAATAATATATTAATTGGCAGAATCATAGGTTAATATTCACACAAGCACAACAAATTCATGGACTCGTATTTAATTATTATATATATTTTTGACCCAACTATCTTATTTATGCGTGAATTGGACACTAAACTTACCATAGTCAGTCAAGCAGGTTATATAGACCAAAATACATTTGTATTCCCGTGTATAAATTATCCTCATATTCCCATAATCTACACAACTCCTAAATTCCATAAATCTCTTTCCTCTCTGCCAGACAGGACTATAATCCGGTGCGGGTAGCTTAGCACTGACTAGGGGCGATTAAAAGAAAACCAACTACTGTTATTTAAAAAATTGGGTCTGAGGTACTAACATCCTTGTTAATAACATACTAAAAACATGATCCAAGTTTAGGAGAAGGAAGAGGAACTCCAGCAGTATTACTGCAAACAACTTTTTATTCCAGGCAGTGGTAAACAGAACATGTTACGGGTTCAATACCCTTTATCAAGTGAATAAGGTCCTTATCCACTTGATAAAGGGATAAATAGTTGGCAGTATGCTGGTGAATATTATTTAGGACATCGAATGTGCAGTCTATCTGGACTATGGTTGCTATGGGGCAGCGCCTAGCAACAGTATCCTTTGGGGTAGATTATGGAGGCTTGTAGCCCTCTCACTTTGACTCAAGAAGCTTGGTCTCAGAAGCTTATACATATACCATCAGCTTTTGATATGCACTATCCTTGCATATACATATGTATTTATAAATATAAACTTAGGGGTAACTTAGTAGCAATCATCAGCTGTACAATGCCACAGTGTACACTTCAGCAACTCGTTATTGCTACTATGTTGTCACAATATAGAACAATGATAAGCTGTTGTAACAATATGGCTAAACTGCGCACAGTTAAATACAGTTTTCACAAACTAGAAGTAACATCAGATTGTAATCTTTGTATAGCAATTGCTACATGAGAATGTCAGTCATGCCTTTATAACCGTACATACAGCAAGGTTCCTTGGCTATGCAAGCTTTGAAATCTGCAAGTGAATCTGATGAAGGCTGAAATGTATTGAGCTGTCCCAGTATTACCTTGTGTATACCAACAGCAGCAGAAACAAACGTGCCAACCTAGCAAGCAAACAGTTGGATGCAATGCAGCCTGAGAACAGCATTCATGTCTACATTATCTTGCATACAGCTGCTTAAGTGTGTGGCCAATTAAGTCTTAAGGTGGCCATAGATGCAAAGATCCGCTCGTTTGGCAACATTGCCAAACGAGCGGATCTTTCCCCGATATGCCATTAACAGGCATGGCTATATTGGGTGTAATCTGATTGTTCGGTCATATGGCCAAACGATCCGATTACGATGTGCTGTGGGCTCCGGCGGGATCGGTCGGGTCAAAATCAAACCTGACAGATCGACCAAACGACTGATCTCCGCCGGACAAAAGAGGTCGGCACATGCCACACACGATCCGAAAATCGTACCAATCCTCGTCTTCGTACGATAGGATCTGTGTGTCTATGGCCACCTTTACACATTTGCAGGTGAACCTAATAAACAGACTGAATCCAATTAGACTGTAGCAGTCGTCCCTTCTGCCAACAACAGAAGCACATGTACACATGTTGCAAGCAGTGTGTGAGCTGCAATAGCATGGGAGTTGTAGCCAGCATTTACCTACTTACCAACAACCCAACATTTCAATAATAAAAAACACTGGACACTTACATGGTGTAGAATGGCCGCAGCTGTTGTTTTATTATTATCATATCAATCAGAACAGAACCATTACCAATAACTATTCAGCACATACTTTCCCAGCCAGCCTGCATCAGTTCTCCGCAACGAGCCACCTTAAAGGGGTGGTTCACCTTTAAAGTAACTTTTAGTAGGCTAATGAATGTCCAATTCTAAGCAACTTTTCAATTGATTTTCATTATTTATTTTTTATAGTTTTATAGAGTTGTTTGCCTTTTTCTTCTGACTCTTTGCTGCTTTCAAATGGGCATCACTGACCCCTTCTAAAAAGCAAATGCTCTGGAAGGCTACACATTAATTGTTATTGCTACTTTGTATTATTCATCTTTCTATTCAGGCCTTTTCTATACATATTCCAGTCTCTTCAAATACATTCAAATCAATGCATGGTTGCTGGGGTAATTGGGACCCTAGCTACCAGATTGCTTAAAATGCAAATTGAAGAGCTGCTGAATAAAAAGCCAAATAACTCAAAAACCTTAAATAATAAAAAAAGAAAACCAATTGCAAATTGTCTCAGAATATAACTCAAACATCAAGCATCAAACTAAAAGTTGTCTGAAAGGTGAACCCCCCCTTTAAAGGATTAAGAAGCATTAATCCCCTGCCTGTTTACTACCAAGCCAGGGGCATACCCCCAATACACTTACCATCATTTACAGCTGCAACAATATTATTTTTATTCAGTGTCAGACTGGGCCGACGGGACACCGGGAAAAAACCCGGTGGGCCCCGGCTCTTGTGGGCCCCCGCCGGCCCAGGTCCGTACCCATATCTGCCTGTTAATGCCGCGACCCCCTTTATCGGAGGTCGCGGCCAAAAAAATTTAGTGCGCACTCTGTATAAACTTGGCTCCGCGCGCATGCAAGGGCACACAGCGCACACGCCGGCGCAGAGACGCGGCGTACAGGCTGGCGCGGCAGTGGGGCCAGAGGGGGGCCCTGGGGCAGTAACCCCGGGGGGCCCCGGGCCCCCCAGTCCGACCCTGTTTTTATTTGTTTATTGGTTGGGAGGGATCTCGAAGCCGATCCTCTCTCTTCGAACACTGGAGAACAATGAGCCGAATCCGCAACTCCAATCAGATTCCAAGTAACGCAATGGAAAAAACATTTTTTTTTTTATATATATATTGCGGACCCACTCTGTGCCTGAGGAGAGCTTAAGTCTGTCACAGTCCATTCTTGCATAAACCAAAGGCTACTCAAGCTAGAGGTGAATCCAATAAAGCCTTAACAGGTTGAAACAAATCCTTTCTTCTGTTAGTTCTTCTCTTAAAGGGGTTGTTCACCTTACAAACACTTTTTTTCAGTTCAGTTGTTTTCAGATTGTTCCCCAAAAATAAAGACTTTTTTCAATTACTTTCCATTATTTATTTTTTTACTGTTTTTCCAAAATCTAAGTTTAAGGTTGAATGTTCGTGTGGCAGCTCAGTAATTCAGGTGCAGACTTTAAACTGTTACAATTTTTCAACATTTAGTTGATACATTTCTCAGCAGCATCTCTGGGGTATTAGCAACTATTGTATCAATTCTAACAGCTGCCTGTAATGAAACCCAGAGATTCTATTCAGCAAGGACAACGATAAGAAATGTATCAATTTAGAACAGTTTACAGGGTCAACGACCCCCACCCCAGAGCTGCTTTAGAAGGTAAAAAAATGACACTTTACACTTCAATATTAGAAAAACGGTCACACATAGAAAATAGAAAGTCATTGGATAGAGTTGTTATTTCTGGTGATCTATTTGAAAACAACTAGTTGTTTGGAGGTGAACAACCCCTTTAAGGGGATGCACATAAATAAACTTACCTGAACCCTCAAATTATTTATATTAGGCAGATTTCCAGAGTAAGCAGCCAAAATGCATCAAGTAGGAATGTGTAACTGAAATCAGCATCTTCTTGCAGCATATGTTTAACACACTGCACACATAAAAGACTTTACAGTCCTCACATGAACTTAATATTCTGTATTCAGGGGGCTTAATCACATCTGTAACATCTGAAGCAAAACCTGACCTGTAATTGAGATTGCAAAAAAGGACTACATTAACTGCACCTTGAGGAATTACCATAGCAATTCAGGATGGGACAGTATCCATGGCCTGATCTTCATATTTAAATCTACTCCATGGCAGAGGGTGCAGATATCAGATGCAAATTCACATCAATCCTTGTAATGGCAGAGGAGGAAATATACATTTAACATCAGAGAGGACAATCATATAAACATGATGAGCACATATGTTATGCAACTTTGCAACAGAGAATAACCATAAACACCTTATACCCATTATGTATAAAGGTCTTTTAGCTGGAGGACAAGACACACACAAACTCATTGTGGCAATAAAGGTCACTTTATTGAGGCAATGCCATTAAAATGGGAGAAAGCCTTCTGATGCAAAGCCCTGCAAACAGGAATTTAATGTTTGGCTGAAATCATTCAATGCTGCTAGCACATTTTGGTATCCTAATATCTCTTACAAAGAAAAGCTATATTCCTTTATCATTTTAAAGGAATAGTTGAGTATAAAAATAAAAACTGGATAGATAGCCCGTGCAAAATAAAAAATGTTTCTAATATAGTTAGTTAGCCAAAAATGTAATGCATAAAGGCTGGAGTGACTGGATATGTAACATAATAGCCAGAACACTACTTCCTGCTTTGCAGCGCTCTTGGTTTCCACAGATTGGTTATCAGGCAGTAACCAATCAGTGACTTGAGGGGGGGGGCACATGGGTCATAACTGTTTGCTTTTGAATCTGAGCTGAATACTAAGGATCAATTGCAAACTCACTGAGCAGTTATGTCCCATGTGGCCCCCCTTAAAGTCACTGACTAACTCAGAGTAAGAGAACTGAAAAGCAGGAAGTTGTGTTCTGTTCGACATCAAGTCACTCCAGCCTTTATACATTACATTTTTGGCTAACTAACTATATTAGAAACATTTTTTATTTTGCACAGCCTATCTAGTTTCTATTTTTACACTGAACTGTTCCTTTAATTGCTTCTGTCTTTTTAGACTACACTTAATACAGCACCAATGAAACAACTTTGAAGTTTTTTTCTTGTATAAACCTTATAACCATCTTATTTCTCCACACAGGGCAGAACTCCATGATCCGATGCGGTGCCCTGGGTCACACTACGAGGAAACGCAGACGACCAGTCAGAGGGGCAGAATATAATGCAATTTAACGAAACATTGCATAATGTAAGTTAAAGAAACGTCGCAGCTACAAACTACATGCATCCAATGGTCGAGTTTGAACGCTGCATGCTGCGTCTTCATCAGACAGTCGGATGCATGTAGTTTGTAGCTGCGACATTTCTTTAACTTACATTATATTCTGCCCCTCCAATAGGTCGCCTGCTTTTCCTTGCAGCGCAACCCAGCTCACCGCATTGGATCGTGGAGTTCTGCCCATAATTACACTCACTTTGCTCATTAAAAAAAAAAAAAAAGTTTCCACCCCCCCACTCTTTGGAAGAAAGAGATCCAATTAGTTCCACAAAGGGTCATAACCTGTCCAGTCTTTGGGAGGTGCCAAGAAAACCCTTCTTCCTCTATGACTGAAGGACACTACTCCTTTGTAGGCTGCCCGCGCCACCCCAGACTTTAGGTCCTCCATCACACCAAAGGCCCTGGCCATAGCCTTAAAAGTGTCTTTAGTTGTGTACTCCACTCTTACCGTCCTGCCCCCGGGCACTTGTCCATGCAACACCTCTTCAGCCCGTGCTTTGGGTGCTCCATAAATCTGCTCAAGGAACCAGGGATCATAAGTATCTTTCAAAAGGTAGGAGAGATCCATCTTAGTGAAGGGCACAAGGTCCTGATTAAGTTTGATGAATCGTAGGTGCTGATCAAAAAATTGTCCTTGGCTCACACCTTTTCTTCCAAAGGTCCGTGTGCGAGAAAGCTCAGGTCTTACACAAGCCCTATCCAATCTTTGTTCAGGGCGCCTAACCCAATCATCCCAGAATGCTGAGGGCCATTTGGGTTCCAGCTCCTCCCACAGCTCTCGGAGCAGCAACCAACCAAGTCCAGGAAAGAAGTCTGAACGGTAAAGAAGGGAACTACCCCCAGGATCAATCAAAGCCTCCTTGCCATTGTCATTCCAGGCTGAGACACACCATAACATACGGTCCTTTTGTAGAAGGGCGAGAGTTGCCTGAAAATACTCATAAAAATCTGGAGCCACCTCCAGATCATCTTCGACCACAATTGCTGCTTTGTAGCCCATGCTCTTAAAGATCTAAACAGAAATTACAAAAAGAAAAAAAAAGTGTAAAACAAAAAAAATAAAAAAAATCACAAAATTAAAAATAAAATAAAAAACAAATATATAAACAATTGGTATAAGGCTCAATTAAAATGTCCTGTTGTCCCCCTTACGATGCCATACACTTGGCACTTGTGCCTATTCCTCAGACAGAGCAAAGTGTGCACATGGCACCGGATATGCACTTTTGCTAATGTGCAAGAGAGCCTTGTTGTAAACACCTACCTCAGGTAACAGTTCAGTGTAAATATAAAACTGGTTAAATATCAAAACTGTGAAAAATATAATATTTTCAATATAGTTAATTAGGCAAAAATGTAATCTACAAACGCTGAAGTCACTGGATGTTGAACATCATAGCCAGAACCCAACTTCCTCCTTTTCAGCTGTCCAAGTACATTTTTCCCCATAAAAAGGGTCAATGCACCAGAGGTCATCCTATTCGAGGAACAGAACTTTCATTTGAAGCAGCGTATGTGGTTCTTTATGGTGAAGGCAGTGTGGTTGTGGATGACAGATTCTATTAATGTCTCAAGAGTGGTTTGGAAGATTTCGTAGGAAAGCATAATGTCCAAAGCTATTGTGATACTAAAAGTCTAGATGTTGATGTGTATTTTATACATGCATTGGGGTTCAACTTGATGGACTTTGATATTTTTTCAACCCAATGTAACTATGTAAGCCAGTGCTGTCCAACTTGTGGCCTGTGACACCCCCCCCCCTTGTGTGTCCCCCACATGAAGGTCTGATTGCTGTGACTGCTTTCCTTGTGTAAGCTTTAAAATTTATAAGTACGGCAATTAACTGGCTCCTGCACTGTTTACACATCAAATTCAGACAGTAATCCCCTGTATTGTTCAAACCCCTGTACTATGTGCCATACTCTACCTGCCCTATGCTCCCTGTGTGTGCAATACTCTGCCGTCCCAATGCTCCCTGTGTGCGCGCCATACTCTGCCTGCCCAATGCTCCGTGTGCGCGCCATACTCTGCCTGCTCAATACTCCCTGTGTGAGCGCCATAATCTACCTGCCCAATGCTCCCTGTGTGTGCCATACTCTGCCTGTCCTATGCTCCATGTGTGCCATACTCTACCTGCCCTATGCTCCCTGTGTGTGCGCCATACTCTGCCTGCCAAATGCTCCCTGTGTGTGCCATACTCTGCCTGCCCAATGCTACCTGTGTGTGCGCCATACTCTGTCTGCCCTATGCTCCGTGTGTGCCATACTCTGCTTGCCCTATGCTCCCTGTGTGTGCGCCATACTCTGCCTGCCCTATACTCGCTGTGTATGCAATACTCTGCCTACCCAATGCTCCCTGTGTGTGCCATACTATGCCTGCCCTATGCTCCATGTGTCATATTCTGCCTCCCCTATGCTTCCTGGGGCCCCCAAGGTGTTTAATAGTGTGCTGGGTGTTGCTGTGCTATCCACAGGGGAGGAAGAGGCATATGGATCTAAGGGTATGAATGATATGTGTGCAGTGAGCACCAACCAATTGGTTTTTTTGTGTGCTACCTCCATTAATATGGACATGGTCTTTAAAGTTCTAGTGGTAACATGGGTGTGGTTTAAAACCAGCTTCCATTACCAGCCCTGCACCACAAAGACCAGAAAAAATCTGACCCTCAGTACCACAGAAGTTGGACAGCACTGATGTAACCTATAACCAGTCCATAACTAGTCAGCAACTAGAAGGGGGCAACATGGAACATAATGGTTTGCTTAATTTGCTTTTGATTCTGAGAAGTACCAGTGCATATGTCCAGAGCTTTAGTAAATTAAAGACTCAGATGATACCATGTCAGAGCACAAAAACCTCCTTACCTGGTTGAGTGCCCATCTGTAATGACGGGAAATTTTATAATAGCCTTGAAACTTCCGGTGTTCTGGTGGGACAGCCACCTCTGAGAGATCAGGTTGCTTGATATGAGTTACAGCGTCACCATAGGAGTCTATGACCTTTCCAGTCTCCTCATGACCACAGTCTTGGCTGACTATTATGGGAAATTTTTCTGCTGAGGGTCGGTATTTTAACAATGAATCCAGGCATCTCCTTACTGAGGGGCGGTCACATGCCACTACTAGAATTGGAATGACCAAAGGGAGAGGACCAGATCCCACAGGAGATGGAAAAGGGGATGACACATTCAAATTTTTAATGGGTATTAGAGGTGCAGGCCTTACATGTGAGGAAGGCTGCTGCTGGTTAAGTAGGCCACTATAATGGTGTATTTGTTGAAGTAATCCCTTCTGTTTTTCAAGTTCAGCCTCTGCTGCTTCAGCCAACTGGATAACATGTGCAGTAAGATCAGAATGATCTGTACCACGGGACCTGCTCATGAGGTAGAGGAGTAGAATAGCATTCCATGAGATGAAGAGGGCTGCCCCCCAGGCCGCCACGCTGACCTTGCGCGGCATTCCCCTGGGGGGTCCCAGATCCAGTATGGAAGGTGATTGGGTTTAGAGGCTTAAGTGTAATACTTCTGAAGCCAAACTAAAAACAGGCCAAGGTTCTTATTTCTTGAAGAAGTGCACGCTAAATCAAGAGACCACCACAGCCATTAAGTGGATCATCCAGCAGGATTCACAGATACATCTGTTGTCTTCTGGAATAAAATTTACATCTATGCACCTGCACAAAAGAAAATAAAGAATAAATAAAGTCAACAGCTTCAACAATACATAGCCAAAATTATTCATCCATAAATTACATGTACAAGTATGGGACCTGTTGTACAAAATGCTCTGGACCTGGGGTTTTCAGGATAATGGATATTTGCATAATTTGGATCTTCATACCTTAAGTCTACTAGAAAATCCATGAAAACACTAAATAAACCCAATAAGATGGGTTGGCTTCCAATAAGGTTTAACTATATCTTAGTTTGGATCAAGTACAAGGTAAGGTTTTATTACTACAGAGAAAAATGAAACTGTTTTTAAAATGTTGGATGTGGATAAAATGGAGTCTATAGGGAATGACCTTCCGCAATTCAGAGGTTTCTGGATAACTGATCCCATACCTATATATGTATAGTGATAAATAGCATTTTAGCATCTGGTCAGTCAGAAATGTCTGTATTTGGAGGATGCTATGAAAACACAAACAGCCTAAGGGACCTATTTATCATACTGTGTAAAACATTGGAGAAAAACCATCACCGGTGATGTTGCCAACAGCACCCAATCAGCATTTAGAATTCAACACCTCCACCTACAAGGAACAAAACAAAAGCAAAGATCTGATTGGTTACTATAGGCAACATCAGCATTGTTTGTCTCCTATGCTTTACACATCATGATAAATAGGCCCCTAAATATACAACGCCGATAGTAAAGCTTGGCAGAGGAAGATTGATGGTCTGAGGCTGTCAGGTCATTCTGCCTGGTCATGTGCTTTGTGAAAGAGTCAACACTTTGGATGGAATTGCTTTCTGACAGGCTATTGTCAGAATTACTCAATGTAACTGAGAATTACTCAATGTAACTGGAGGAGTTGCAGTGGGACTTGGATTTTTTACTATTGAGCACTGTTCTTATATTTACCAGATATAGCAAAATCCTATATTTAAGAATAGGTGGATTAAAGGGGGTTTCTTTTCACTATACATTGAATACAATTATAAAATATTTTGTTTGGTAAGAGCAAACTTGGTCACCAGTTTTTTAATGCCATTGCCTTTGGGGTAACATGCCTTGGGTTACCCCTGATATTTCCCTTTGTAATTTATAGGGAAAAGATGCAAATCCAGGTGTGCTATTTGTCCTAAAAGCACAAAATAAGCCATCAGAACAAAATATGTTTATGAGATGAAGTAAACGGCATGGATGGCTGCTGCCAGCTTCTGGAAAATCAGCACTTATCCAAAACATGCCTTCATTTAAACCGAGGCAATAAACGTGCACACCATACTTTTTCATTTATAGCAGCAAGAAGGGCCAGAGGAGATCTACTATGTGGCTGCCAGCACTTGGCTTTGTCTGCAATGGTGGACAAAGGGAAATTTTGTATGAAAATTTTCTTGTACAAATTGTGTATTTGATTAAAAAACACAGCAATTTGTACTTTTCTGAAATAATGACAGATGCAGACAAACAAGTTTTTCCAGTCTTTCAAAGGAGAAACCCCCCCCCCCTCATCAATCTTCTTTTTACAACTTGACAGTTTACATTGCTAAGTGAAGTGACATTTTAAACCTGTAATACATGAACAGGTTTGGCAGGGTAGGTACAGGAAACAAGACTCACATTTACTATGCTCTATTTGTCCCTTGAACATGTTGACATTAAAATATGCATTCTTCTTACTTCCTTTTTTTGTATCTAAAACAGTAAAAGACTACAGTACAGGGCTATTGTGGTCTCATTTTTTCTTTACACCATATTATTTAAATCTATTTAAATTTAGGCCCCAGTGCCCCAAATAATAAATACGTTTGTTGCACAACGAAAGAAACTTAATATACTTAATTTAAACTGTTCAGTTAGTTATTTCTAAATGAAGGTGCAATTGAAAGCAGATTCTGCCTATTTGCTATGTCTATGACTACAGAAACAAATGCATCAGAAATCAAATTTCCTCTATATTCAAATTCCCACAATGCCTTGCACAGTTCTGTTATTCTCCTTCTACTCAGCTCTTTTAAAAACAGAACATAAAAAGAATTGCGGCAATGCACTTGCGGTGCTTCGATTTTCAAAGTAGCCCTAAGTTTCCTCGCAAGGCAGGGGGAAGGCAGTTCGGGGAGATTGACGCCCCAAAGAAGAGGCAATTAGTTGCAAGGCGACTAAATCTCCCTGAATCTGCCCGTGTGCTAAAGCCCTTAGGCTACAAATGTATTGTTATTGCTACTTTTTGTTACTGATATTCTAGCAACCAGACAGCTGAAATTGCAAACTATCTATATATATATATATATATATATATATATATATATATATATATATATATATAACCTGGCTCTTCTGCTTTCTATAATACAGCTACTCATTCCCTCTCTAGCTTTGCATGTTAACCTTGTACTCTTACACCTCTAAGCTTTTAAGGCAAGATTACAGCCTTTAAATAGCAAACAAATAAGATTAGAACTAGAGCAAAGGTCTAATCTGAACTGGAATGTACTTGTAACAGACAGTGAAAAAAGTTGGAAGGAAAGGAGAATCAATATTCAAAGATGATACATTATTATTATGATTATTAACATGTCGGGGGCATTGCACTAGAGCTATTGTCTAAGTGCTAATATTTCATAAGTGCTTAGAAATGGCAGTTCTATGAAACTAACTCCTATCTCTTCTTACTCCTACAGGTAATTCTGCTCACCTGTATACAACACTCTATTAGAACTCCTGTATACTGCTGAAATCCTGGTAATTCTGCTCATGTGTATACTGCTATATACAGCACTCTATTGCAACTCCTGTATAGTGCTTAAATCCTGCTCATCTGTATACTGCTATATACAGCAATAAAGAAGAAAATACACAATGCATTGATAGAAACAGCAAAGTCATTAAGACCTAATGAGTACAGCCATGTCATATGATTAGCTCATATATCTAAATAACAAATAGAAATTGCATTTTGTCTTTAGACTTATTTTCCATAATCCCTGATAGCCAACGTCCCTTCTAATTTTATTTGGCTTGTGTCCACAATTTTTAAAAGGGAAGCGTTTGGGTCAGAATAAGTTTTCACAAAAAATTGTTAGCGTGCACTACAGTTTCTTATGTGCATATTTGCACATGATAAAGAGGCAACACCTAACGCACTCTGGCTTATCCAAGTGGGTGCTATATCAAAATATGATAAATAGCGATAAGGAAGATAAGCACTCCAATGTTACTGGTCAACAATCTTTTATTCCACTGTGCATACCAACGTTTCGGTCCAAGTTTGGACAGTGGAATAAAAGATTGTTGACCAGTAACATTGGAGTGCTTATCTTCCTTATCGCTATATATATATATATATATATATATATATATATATATATATATATATATATATATATATATATATATATATATATATATAATGAATATTTTATTAGAACAAAATTCCAGATAACTGTACTTGACGTCATGATGTGCCAGTTTTAAGCCACTGAAATCAGAGGTAATGAGCCTATGAATTGCTAGGCAAAAACTAACACACGAATAAGTAGCAGAATACATTGATATAGTGCTAGTACAAGCAAAAGACTTATACATCAACAGAATAAATATTATCTGACCTGTTGCTCTCCAAGCGACTCAGTCTTCTTTTGCCAATCTCTCGGTTAGAACACTTCAAACTATGTTTCTTCTCTAGCACCTTTTTTATTTTGGTTGATTTCCAGAAATGTGCTTTTATACTGCCTCTGTAATCAGTGTTTCCTTCACAAGTGCCTTTGACTACCCCTCTGCTTCCTGCTCTGCTTCTCAGGAAGTCAGCTGAAATGGTATTAGGTTACAAGAGTCAGAGACAAAATAGCCAGCCCTAAGAGGTGGGGCCTATAGTTAACTACTAACATAGAGACACGTACAAAGTACAATAAACTATATGTGCACATATCTGTTCTAGAGATGTGACACACGCTATTTTAACACAGAAACACACCATGGGAAAGCTGACGTCTTACTTAATCCGGTCCTCCACCTTCCCATTTTGCTGTGTAACCTCATTTTCACTTCACATGCCTGTAAGGAAAGAGGTACATGTAAGCGTTATTATGAGCTGGTCATAGAAAATGAGCCCATTCCTGCAGATCTGCAAATATCCCAGACTCTACTAACACTACACAAATATTTCAAAATCTTATTTATACTATAAACAAACCAACATTGTTTCTTTATATGTTGCAATTTGTAAAGTGACACATTTGAAGCCTGCTGAACCTGGGACTCCTGTAACTACCTACAAAAGGCACATGATAACATTTCAGTAAAGTGAACGCCTATATAAACTGATTACAGGGCTGGCATTGTGTGACTGTCAGTGTACAGGAAAGAGTTTTGATCACCATTTTCTCATGCAGGTGTAAATACAGCCACACAAGGGTCTGGTGACGTCACGACACAGGGTGTATACTGTTACAGGTGGGTGTAGGTATACACCTTCAAAAGGCGCGTGCTTTTGCAGGGATGACACCACGAATACGAATGTGACGTCAAAGTGCCACATACCAGTCCCCGAGGTCACGTGTTAATCGACAGCTTTCTCCAATTTCTTCTCTCTTCCTCCCTCCGTCCACACCATATCCTTTTTTCCGCCGGAAACGGCTTTCAGGACGCCGTTACCATAGCAACTCCTTTTAAAATGTGTCAGACGCTCATTGGATATTTCTGTAATAGCGGTAACCTCCAGTGCCATTCAATACAAGCCAGCAATGGACACGTGATAACAATGTGTGTGACAATTGGCTGAGTTAGCAGGCAGTAGTATTACATACTCTCCTATTGGCTGAAGCATATTAACATGGACGTCTAGAAGGAAACGACGTTATGGGAACATGGTGCTGAAACGCATGCAGTATGTTCGAAGTAGCCATGATAGTTTTGGGCGGAAATAAAAAGAGCAAATTAATCTTTACGACAACACAAAACAAACTTTTATTGGTTTCAGTTGTATGCCACGACTTTATCTGCCAAATTTCAATAGTTCATATGAAGTAAAAAGCACAAAGTAAAAAGCGACAGGTTAACCGGAAGTTGGCATGCTGGACAGGAAGCTTCAAGCAGTGATTGGAAGCACATCCATTTCACCCTGTTTATAGCTAGACGCGTTGATTAGTGCCGTGTGAGTTTACCATGGCCGAATCCTCCGGGCCGACGTCAGGGGGAGGAGCCACCTCCAGCACAGTGACCACCGAGAGCGAAACGCAACCGGTCAGTGACGTCATGGGCGGTGGCATCATTTGATTTTTTCGTGGTGTCTGTCAAAGTCAAGTTGCTGCTGGCGCGCAAAGCAATTACGGGCCCATATATTAATGCTATGAAATTCTCGTCTTTCAGGGTAGAGCCATAGGCCACAATAAGCTGATGTTCTTAACCCCTTTTTCGATATTATTTCAATGAAGAGGGCTTGCGAAGAAATTACTTTCTACCGATTTCATGCACTAAACAGGGCAATAGTGTGTGTGTATATATATATACACACACACACACACAAGAATTAGTTGCTAAGACACATTCTATATCCTGATTCCAACAAGCAAAAGAAACCAGAAGTCTCTGCGTTAATTAATCATGCACCGAATCCACTATTTGGGTTTCGGCCGAACCCCCGAATCCTTTGTGAGAGATTCAGCCGAATAACGAACCGAAGGGGAACATTTTTTTTTTTTACTTCCTTGTTTTCGCACAAGAAGTCACGCGATTGCCCTCCCCACCCTTAATTTGCATATGCAAATTAGGATTCAGTTCGGCCGGGCAGAAGGATTCGGCCGAATCCTGGATCCGGTGCATCCCTAGCTTTAATTAATCCTTTCCCCAAGGTGCAGACTGTTCAGCTTTCATAAAAGCAACGCATGGTACAAAGGCACAATGAGCTAGGGATGCACCAAATCCACTATTTTGGATTCGGCCGAACCCCGAATCCTTCGTGAAAGATTCGGCCAAATACCAAACGAATCCAAACCCTAATTTGTATATGCAAATTAGGGGTGGGAAGGGTAAAATGTTTTACTTCCTTGTTTTCTGACAAAAAGTCACGTGATTTCCCTCCCTGTTTGGATTCGGTTCAACCTGGCCGAATCCAAATCCTGCTGAAAAAGGCCGAATCCCGAACCGAATCCTGGATTCGGTGCATCCCTACAATAAGCAGAACATGGTGGTAGTATAAAAGTGTGTAAAATACCAACATAGGCAAGCCTTTCATATATGGGTTACACCTAGGGTTGCCACCTTTTCTGGAAGAAAATACCGGCCTTCCTATGTATTTATCTTTTTTCCCTATTAATAACATTGGGATCAACCATCATTTTTACTGACCAGGTTGGTAAAATACCGGCCAGGTGGCAACCCTAGTTAGACCTTTCCTGGAGAAAATACCAGCTTTGTTATCAGAGCAACATTTCTTTCTTGCAATGAATATCCAGTAAATTATATCCTTCTATGGGCAGAGACACACGTTGAGATTCGGGGAGATCTATTCACCCGGCAACAAATTGCCGTTTTTTTTTTTAATTTGGCAACTAACCTCCTTGAACTGCCTGGTCGGAGCGATTTGTTTTCCGAAGTCGCCCGAAATTTCCTCATGAGGTGACCGGAGAACAAAACGATCCGAGTGCCATCCCACGGCGATTTCGATTCTATATAAAATTTTTATATGAAAAAAAATTTGTCGCCTGGGGACTAATCTCCACATGTGTCTCTGCCCTAAATGGTGCTTAGTAGTGATATGCTGGTTGAGAATTTCTCCACCTGACCCTAACCCGCCCGCTCCCTACCCGCATACGACCCGGGCCCGCTGCTCCCCTTTATTTATAGACCCGCGCCCCACCCGGGCAGGCTGAAGTCTATAAATTCCGGCGCCGGAAGCCGGCAGTACTAGGTCGTGCATTTTGTCCAGGGGTCGGCCTGAACCCACGGGTCTTGGGTCGGCCCGCACATCACTAGTGCTTAGTGATATCATTTATGTCACATCTCTAACTGAAACCTGTGTATATTACCAGGTGGATAGGAACACTATTCAAGCTTGGAAAACATATGAAACCAGCCGAAGCTGAACTACACAGATTTTATATACAAATACTTTACTTGTTATAAGGAAACTATCATGAAAAAAGTAATTTTAACTTTACGGTTGAATTCTCTTATTTATAAAAGACTAGGAGAATAAAGAGGTTGAGAGAGGAGAGGAGGAATAATAGTTTGGAAAGTGGGCCCACAGTAAGGCTTTCTGGTGGGTCACTGGCATCCCAGTCCGACACTGTGCCAGACAAACATAACAAATGTAGATGCTCTGTGTTTAGATAACTGAAGTACATGTAAGGGATCTGTTATCCAGGATTCTTGGGATGTAGGAATGTGGAAGGTCTGTTAACTAACTCTAACTCAAAAATCAACAAAAAGGATTGCACAAAATAAAAATATTTATTTCATCAGTAAAAAAATGGGGTTACAAAAAATACCAAAATAAGTAGTGAGCCCAACTTGTTTCGACCATAGTGGTCTTCCTCAGGGGAACAAATAATAGTCAAAAAGAAAACTATTTTTAACTAACTCTAACTCATCAGATGCGGTCTTTGTTAATTGATTTGTGCTTTCGTTGTAACAGGAGCACCGCTCTCTGACACTGAAGCTACGAAAGAGAAAACCTGATAAGAAGGTGGAGTGGACGTATGACACCGTAGACAATGAAAACCTTGGTCGACGATCATCCAAGTGTATGATTTTTATTTTTCCATTTTATACATTCAACAGATTATTTTCAGTGCAACTGAAATCATGAGTGCAGATGTAAACGGCATCTTCCAAAAAATAACGGTAGCATAGGCTTAGTAAAGGTAACCAATGCTGACTAGTGATGAGTGAAATTTTTCAACAGGTTTCAACTCCAATGGGTGAAAAAAATTGTCGCATGTCAAAAAACGTGTTGCCCATAGACAGGACCAACATCAGGGGGGGGGGGGGCCTGTCCCAGGGCCAGTGCTTTTTGGGTCTTGGGGGGGGGGGGGGGCCCGGTGGTTGTACTCACTCAGTGGCACTGGCAGGGCCTCAGAGAGCTGCAGAATCGGGTGAGGAGAATGGAGCTGTGGTGCCTGCACATTTCTTTCCCCTCCCCTACTTCTATACTGTTCGTTTTTAATGAAGAAGCAGCAAGGCGATTGGATAAGATGGGAGAGATGGTCAAATTTCCCCCTTCAGCCAATCCAAACCCTGTCCAGCTCTACCGGGACTTAAAGGGGTGGTTCACCTTTAAGGTAACTTTTAGTATGTTATAAAATGGCTAATTCTATGCAACTTTTCAATTGGTTTTCATTATTTCTTTTTTATATAGTTTTATAGTTATTTGCCTTTTTCTTTGCAGCTTTCAAATGGGCATCACTTTCAAAAAGCAAATGCTCTGTAAGGCTACAAATGTATTGTTATTGCTACTTTTTATTACTCGTCTTTCTATTCAGGCCCACTCATATTCATATTCCAGTCTCTTATTCAAATCAATGCATGGTTGCTAGGGTAATTTGGACCCTAGCTACCAGATTGCTGAAAATGCTAATTGAAGAGCTGCTGAATAAAAATCTAAATAACTCAAAACCCATAAATAATAAAAAATGAAAACCAATTGCAAATTATCTCAGAATATCACTCACACTTCATACTAAAAGTTATCTCAAAGGTGAACAACCCATTTAAGAGAACAATAATAATGTAGAAGCAGGGGAGGGGAAAGAAACATGCAGTTCCGTTCTCCTCACCTGATTCTGCTGCTCCCTGACAGCAGCAGGGTCCCTGCCAGTGCCAGAGAGTGAGAACAACTATTAAGCACCGGCAATGTTACTGCACACATGCAGGTACTGACTGGAAAGTTTGTCTTGCCACTGATTCTACAAGGGAAAGAAATTGGAATATTTGGTTTGTTGTTTAAAATTGCCTTAGGGCTACTTAGCATTGTGTGAACATATTTTAATCTTCCTATCTGTGTTTTTTTAAGATATATATATATATATATATATATATATATAGTTTCTTGGCCTGGTCTGTCAACACTTAGGGGTCTATTTATCATGCTGTGTAAAAAGTGGAGCGAACAGAGTACAGAGGGCCATCATTTTCAAAATTGAAATGGGGACATTATCCAGAAGCAGAAGCTGCACACTGACCTGCCCAAACATCTGTGTTTGTCCTCTTAAGATTGAATCTATTTATACAGCCTCTCCCGTGAATTTGTGTATGCACAAAACATCACTGTGTTAATTTAGGCACAACAAAAATTACAAAATATTTTCGCTGCCAATTTCATCAGCTAACCATAGCGTTCTAGGAAAAAGTTTAGGGAAAAAGTCTCTCCTTAAAGGAGAAGGAAAGGATTTAAATGAAAATCACTTTAATATAATTACCATACTTCTGCCTCCCAAACCGCTATAGCAGTTCTTCTGGACGCGCATTATTTATTCAGCTTGAAGTCTTGAAAGTGAGCCCTCTCTTCAGTAGATTGCGGTCGCCATTTTCAAGCTGCTGATGTCACTTCCATCCGTGTCTCCTACACTGTAAACTGCAGCTTTAGGGAGAGAGGCTGTGCAGGACTGTCTTTAGTGTAGTCATAGGAAACATAGAGGAGAGTTCAGATTGGACAATGTGATTAAGTGGATGGGGCTAACGTCAACACCTACAGGCTGAATATGCTAATACAGGAAGAAAAAAAAAATGGCAGCTCAGCAGTGAAGTGTGCATGTGTTTGCCCGGAGAAATATCTGTTAGAGGAGAAAGGGAAGCAGCTCTGGATTGAAACAGTTACTTAATAGCAGGGCCCGACTTTGCCATTACAAAGGCAAACTAAGCAATGTTACACTGAGCTGGAGGAATATGTTAGAGACTATTTTAAGGCTGAGATTTTTAGGGAATGTTGTTTAGAGACTTTCCTTCTCCTTTAATACTCTCTCTTGCCGATCCTATCCGCAGTTCCTCCACTGGGTCACAGATAATTTCAGATCACAATGGTTATCGCCAGAGGCTACAGAGGGAAAACAAATACCACACCTAACTCAATACATTGGTGTCATAGAGAAAAATAAAGATCTTGGCGTTCCAGCACACAGACAGTTAACTGTGCAGAAATGAAAGTATGTGTGTGTATATATATATATATATATATATATATATATATATATATATATATTTACAACACATGAATAGTTTAAAAAAAAGTGCATCTTATTAAAGATACAGAATGAATCACACAGGTCTGACAATTGTCTGCCTGATTTTTACCTGATTTTAAGTTCATCCTCTTTTATACCCTGACTTGTTGTTTGCTCTAGGCTGCTGTATTTATGAGAAACCAAGACCATTTGGAGAGAGTTCATCTGAAAGCGAGGATGAAGATGAGTGCTGTGACAGTGCTCACTGTATCCGTGGCCATAAAAAGGCAACATCTGGATCCAAAGAGACTCCCTCTTCACATCATGATAAAACTGTCAGCATGCAGCACTAAGGCAGCAAAGCGAATGAGAGACCAGGCTCCTTTGCCATTAATGATGTCAAAGAAGGGTGATGTCTCTTGCACCATTTAACAAGCTCTTTTGGTTATGGAGAGAACAACAAGCATAATAGTACTGTCTCTGTATTGGCCAACATGAACTGAAAGTGACTGTCTCTTAAATGTACTTAAATGACTCTAAATTAGTAAATGGGCCTAAAAGTACAAGCCTGGAAAGAGTTGTAAAGCCTTCTCTAGATTATCACAGAGACTGCTGCAGAAAGGAGACTTTGCTTACAGAACAACTTTTAACAAAATTATATTAGCAATGCCCATCCTTCTGCATTCCTCCTGTTAAAGGAACAGTAACACCAAACAAATTAAAGTGTTTTAAAGGAATGGCAATGTAATGTACAGTTGCCCTGCTGGTGTGTTTGCCCCTTAAACTCTACTATAGTTCATATAAACAAGCTGCTGTGTAGCCATGGGGTCAACCATTCATGCACAGGATACACAGTAGATAACAGATAAGTACTACTATAGTTTATATAAACAAGCTGCTGTGTAGCCATGGGGTCAACCATTCAAGCACAGGATACAGAGTAGATAACTGATAAGTTCTGAAGAATCCCGTTGTATGCTGCAGAGCCTGTTATCTGCTGTGTATCCTGTACCTTTTCTCCTTTTTTTCCAGCTTGAATGGCTGCCACCATTTCTGAGGCAACACACTATTTGTACCAGTGTAGAGCAACAGTACATTATATAGTGAATAAAGTACCCCCTCTAGTAAAATATAAGGATATTATAAGTTACCAAGGAGTTTCATGACCATATAAAAACACGAGGCCGAAGGCCGAGTGTTTTATACAGGTCATGGAACTCCATGGTAACTTCTAATATCCTCGTATTTTGCAACTGGGGGTACGTTATTTATTATAATACACTATTATTATAATACACTAGTTTTAGGCAGTCATGTGACAGAAATGACATCAGAACTCACTGTTTATAACTGATGACATCAGAACTCACCGTTTATAAGGATATCATTTACAAGATATTCATGGCTTTTGTGTATTATATATTTTTATTTTAAAACACTTTAATTTTTTAGTGTTCCTGTTGGTGTAGTATATCAACAGTTAGAACAGTTTTCCATCCCTGCTCTGTCTATCTAGCTAGATATCGTTTGTGCAAGTCCCTCTCTTCCTGGCTGTCCCTGTGCCATTCTTCTTTTGCTGGATTTCATTGACTCACTGAATGTATGGGCCATCTTATTTTTTCAGTTCAGTTTAAACTAATGTGCCCTCATGAATGTATCTAGCAAAAAAATGACTGTCGCCAACAAATGAATGATATCCCAGTGACAGCTTGTTTAAACATAATATAACGGATATAATTGATTATATATAAACAGTCTTCCTGGAAAGTCTGTTGTACATACCATTGTCTGAATATGTATTGCAACATGTTATGCTATAAAGTTATTCTATTATGCCAGTTGACAACTTTGTGATTTTTATGCTGCCCACTGCAAGCTATTATTATTATTATTATTATGGTCCTTCTTTTATAAAGACTATTTCCGGTAATTCAACCTATTTCTGCATGTTCTTTCTACACACCAGATTAAGAGTTATTGAAACCCACAGTGATAAAGCATTTTGTCTGTAAACCCTTTATTAAGTTTTTCTATAGACATGTTATGTATATTGTGGTTTATTTTTCTTTTTGGAAAAATATTAAATATTTTTGTTTGTTTGACTTTGGGTTTCTTGTAAAATGCCATAGAAGCATTGTGTACAAAATTGCAACTCTTTGCTGTTTACTCTTATATTTAACTCTCCCGCTTACAATCCCTGCAACCCAGCATATTCAAAAGTGTCCCTGATATTTCCGGTAATCAGGTAACCTTACTAGAAGCTGAAAAGGAAGGTTCATGGTGGTATTATAATCTTTGTGGGTGCTATTAGTCTACTGCTTTATTATTTGTCAAATAACATTTCAATTAGACAATATGTCCATGTTCTGTTTAGGATTTGTCACCATGATCCCCTGAGATCCTATGAGAAAGTAAATTACTGTCCATTACTGTATACCCTCAATACTATGACCTCATGCTTCATTAGTAAGGGCTTGCCTGTCATGTGATCTGGTTTGTAGGATTTACAGTACTTATTACTGCTGTGAGTCAGCAAATCCTTTGTGTCATTCACTAGTCCCATTTTCTACATTACGCAGCAGTAGTTTAGGGAGATAAATGTGTGACTATTTTAGGTGAAGGGCGGCCATACATAGAATTAACACATGATGGGCCAGCAGAATAAAAAACAGATTAGTGTCAATGCCCCTGCCATACACCATAGCAACCAGACATTTGCTTAATTTAACTATTACCTAATTTATGTCAGGCTCTGCAGGGATTCGAGCCAGGGACATTTGGGTTTCTGGCTCGATGCCCTATCCATTGGACCAGGTGAGCAGTCTGTAAGGTTGCTCACTATGGGGCCGATTCACAAAATTCGGGTGAAGAATTTGAATGAAAAAAATTCAAATTTCGAAGTATTTTTTGGGTACTTCGACCATCGAATTGGTTAAATTCGTTCGAATTCGAACGAAATCGAACGATTCGAAGTAAAAATCGTTCGACTATTCGACCATTCGATAGTCGAAGTACTTGCCCTTTAAAAAAAACTTCGACCTCCTACTTCGGCAGATAAAACCTACCGAAGTCAATGTTAGCCTATGGGGAAGGTCCCCATAGGCTTGCTAAGCTTTTTTTGATCGAAGGATTTTCCTTCGATCGTTTGATTAAAATCGTTCGAATCGTTCGATTCGAACGAAAAATCGTTCGATCGAACGATTAGCGCTAAATCCTTTGACTTCGATATTCGAGGTCGAAGGATTTCAATTCGAGGGTCGAATTTCGAAGTAATTTTAACTTCGAAATTCGACCCTTAATGAATCTGCCCCAAAATGTTTCCTGGCCTTTGCAGCAGCCTGATTGGTTGCAGTCAGCCAATCAGGGCTGATTCTGCCCTATATTAGACCAGCCCTCCAAACACTCCTTGCTGGAGCATTGTTTCCCAGACTAGCAGTGTGGCAATGTCCCTAGCTAAGGAGTTCAGCTCTAGCCTCCTTGCCTTGTCCTTATCTTTCCTTGTTCTGTTCCTGCCTTGTCTTTCCCTCCCAGTTCTGCTCCAGTCCTACCTTTTACCTTGCCTTAACCTATTTCTGCCTTGACCTTGATCTGACCTTGCCTTGTTGTTCCTACTTCCTGTTCTGACTTGTAACCTTGCCCTGCTTTCCTTGCTATTCTGTATCTTTATCTGCTTCTCACTCCAAACCTTTTCCTGCCTTGGCCTTATACTGACCTTGCCTTTCATGTTCCTGATTCATGCTTCCTGTCCCTGCCTTGTACCTTGTAACCCCTCATCTCGCTCTGCATCTTGTCCTGCCTTTTCCTCCCTCTCCTGCTATCCAGTCCTCTCTCCTTTTTCTCCAGTCTCCGTCTGCTCCAGTCTCCTTCTGTATCCTGTCCTCCCGCCATCTCCTTCCGCTCCAGTCTCCTTCTGTATCCTGTCCTCCCGCCATCTCCTTCCGCTCCAGTCTCCTTCTGTATCCTGTCCTCCCGCCATCTCCTTCCGCTCCAGTCTCCTTCTGTATCCTGTCCTCCCGCCATCTCCTTCCGCTCCAGTCTCTTTCTGTATCCTGTCCTCCTGCTATCCTGTCCCCCAGATCTACACCCACACCATCCTGTCTCATCCTTTCAGTCTGCCCCCGATCTACGCCCTCATCATCCTGTCCTATGCAGTCTGTTCCAGTCCTGACCTTCGCCCTCTCCATCCTGTTCCCCCTTCACCCGTTCCAGTCTGAATTGTTGCCCTCTTCAACCCGTTCCTGCCTTCCGTTTACGTGTTCCCTAGGCACATTCAGCTCCTGCCTCAAGGACTCGCCCTTCCCCCATCAGTCTTCACAGCGCCCCTACCTAATCCTTGACAATTTATAACAAAACATGTAGCATAAGAGCCTCAATGAGTATAATAAATATAGCCGTGTTGTTTTGTATTAAGAGGGTTCTTTTGGTTTCTGTAGTGACCACACACATTCAAATAAATCAGATAAGTCATTTATTAATACACAACACAAAAGCTGAGGGAATTCCTTACAATGGCTAAGTAAAAAAGTGAATATTGCTATGCAAATGCATTGGGAACACTGCACATTCTATTCCAAAATTGAAACATTCATCACATTTGTGTTATTCCTTTACAGAAAGTGAAGGAAAGGGAATTTTAGGCTGTTCCAAAAAATAGTAGTCTTCTTTACAAACTCATTCACTGTATAAACTGAAAAAATGTTGTTTTTTTTGTTGCTTTCCTTTGAATCACTGAACTGATATTTAGTTGTATAATCAGTGTTTCTGAGAACTGCTGCACATCTGTGTTACATGGAGTCCACCAACTTCTGGCACCTGTTACATTCCACTATTCTTCTGCATTTCTTGGTTTTGCCTCAGAAACAGCATTTTTTTATTTCACCCCACAAGTTTTATATTGGATTAAGGTCTGGAGATTGGGCTGGTTATTGGTATGTTTGGGGTCTTTGTATTGTTGAAATGCTATTATTATTTTGAACTCTGCTAGTATTTTGAAGAAGCCTCAATGAAGGATTCAATTACACAGAATCAGCATCATGCATGTCATGACTGCTGGGTCTGTTGGTTTTCTATTACTCTACTACACCTACTAGTAAATTATTTACCATATAGAAACATAATTTTTACCAAAAACAGGGATTGATCAGGTTAGTGATGCTGGACTGCTATTATTCTGAACACAACTGTATATAATGTTTGTTTATTTCTGCCCTCTGCAAACAAAAAAAGTAAATTTACCCAGATCGGATCAGTTTCTCAGCTGACATTCTCACACATTCACTTTCAGAAGTTAAGGTGGTCAAACATGCTACAATTACGATCTTTCCCATGACCATTGATCGTACAAATATATTTCGTCCACTCTACTAACGTTAAGAGCTGAATCATCAGATATGGAGTTAAAAACAAGAAGAATTCTGTATGATTCAGATGTTTGTGAACCTTCAAAGGTGTCCAATCAAAATTTTCAGACTTTTTACTGATATCAGTTGCCTTGTCTCACTCTATACATGCACCGATTATTGTATGAGATCTTTCATAAGAATAATATCGGTGCGTCTATGGCCACCTTTATTTTAACGATTCCAGTGTCTGTCTGTAACATCTCCCCTCTAATAGTGGTTATGTCTATCTTACTATTAATACTGCAAGGTGCTGAATGATAATGGCCAGTCACTGTCACCACTGTGTCAGCCAAAGCTTTACCCAACTTTGATAGTATTGGTGTATCCTGCATACAATAACTTAAAATATTCACAACTAGTGATGGGTGAATAAATTCGCCTGGCATGAATTCACGGAGAACTACTGCGTTTCGCCGCTGGCATCAATTTCAGATTTTCATGATTTTTTTGTGAAAATGTTCGAATTTCACGATTTTTATGTGAAACCGTATGAATTTCACAATTTTTTCGTGAAAACGCTTGAATTTTACGATTAAGTGAAAACGTTCGGATTTCAAAATTTTTTCTTGAATTTTCCAGTTTCACGATTTTCCGCAAATTTTCACCATTTTGTGGCAAATTCACCTATCACTATTCACAACTTCATATACAACCCTAAGTGTATATGTTGGAATCAGAAGTTCTACCTGCTGTATTATAACATATACTGACACGCAGGACATTTTTTCACAATTTCTTTAATAATTGCAGTTAAAAGTTATTTCTTTGTGCTTTTCATAGTCTAGAGTATGGGACACACACAGAGCATAGGGAAGGCAGAATAGAGCAGGAGACAGGGAAACCTATCAGGACCACTCTAAGATGAACAGTTCATAGTGTGCTACATACAGTGACACAATGCTGGTTGCCCTCCAGCAGTTTGTCTGGGGCGTGAACAGGTGAACAATGTGGGCAGTTTCAGTCTGGGACTGAGGTGTGAACCCCTCTCCATTTTCATGGGGGAGTTTAAAAGAGACTGGTGCGTTCAAGTGATGTACCTACCTCCCAACATTAAAATCATTTAACTACATAACCACTATGTGTTGCACAGAGGAGAAACTGTTGGCCATGTTCACTCTTAAGCTGTACTCTAGATACCACTCTAATTTAACAAAAGCATATCCTTTTTACATTAAGTAAATGTCAACATCACAACAGGAGAATTTCATGAGAGACACTATTATGTGACCTCCCCTGCATTCATTTAATTTGCACAGCTGCATAAAGTTGGGTCAAAAAAGACTAAAGTTCAACCCCTCCAAATGAAACCCAGAGCACATACAGTATATATTCAATAATAATATACAGTACATCTATGTGTCTATGGAAATACACAGATTTTGTGTGTATTTCACCAGTTTTAGGCTGGTGGAGTGAAAACTCTAGGGAAAAGTATGTGCGGCTGCAACCAGCCTATGCTGGTAAGTATGACCAAGGCTGCAGAGCGTGCTGGGGCTAGCGCAGGATACTAATGAAAGCGTCTGCTTTTGCCAAGACCCAAAGAACCCCATTTATTTGACCCATAGATGCTCAGGACTTTACTACACTCAAGGTTATTCTCATCACCTCAGCTCGCAGTCCACCTATCAGGGCAGGGTATCAAACACTATATAATGCCATACACAGGGTACGTTCAAATTGCCTATGTAGAGAGGATACTCTGGAGTGGTCCATACTTATCAGCACTCCGAGGGGGCTGGTTAGTGGGTATGTCTCTTACCCGCATTCCACGGATAAATCAGAGAGAGTTGGACGGTAGTGGATAAACGGAGTGTCCTGTTGCAAGTTAGGAAAAAGAATACAATGTAAAAACTGAAAATACTTATATGTTGCATCAACTAAATTGTAGCAAATAAACATAAGTCAAAAAAATAGAGACAAATGTAATAAACTGTTGTGGGAATATGTCCAAAAGGGTCAGAATATAATTGGGAAATTCACGTAAAGCATCCCAATAGTTTTGTCTTATTAAGGCCCTGGGAGCCACCGTGTCAAGTTTATAAATCCATTGTGATTCTTTTCTAAGTAAGGCTTCGTCCCTGTTGCCCCCCTGTCCAAAAGGGGTTGAAAATCAATGGTCATGCTCTAAGGGTAGAACTAGACGAGCGTTTTGGACACGATTCTGCCGGATCCGAGATGTGTCAAAACGCAAGCGTCAAGTCGGATGCGCCGGAAAACAAGGTAAGCAATAGCATAGTCGGATGGTGTTGCAGTGTTCGTCTGAGCAACACGACTGTTGGATGCAAACGCATCAGTCCAACTGGTCATATAGCAGTTTCTCAGTATAGTCTCTTTCCAAGAATCTATTGGACATCTCCAGTAGTTGTACCACAGCCATGTCACATGTGGAGTTGTTTTGAATAAATAAGAAATTGTGAATAGGGAGATGTTGAATAGATTCTTGGAAAGAGGCTATACTGAGAAATAGCAGTAGTAGTTGGGGCTGTGGCCAAGTGAAAGGAGTGGAGGTGGCCATAAATGTATGGAGACACAATAGAAGAGATGTTGTGGGATACAGAAGAATAAAGGGCTTTGAAGGTCATGAGAAGGAGTTAAGTTGTTCTTTGCTTCGTGGGAAGCAATGATAAGGATTTTTATCATAGTAGAGCCTGTAACTAGTGATGTGCAGGTTGGCCCGATACCCGTTCGAGATGACTTCGCACCCCTATTTGCAAGTGGCGGGCCCAGGTCAAGCTCTTCTTCCAGCTCTTCCTGCCCCACACCTTACATTGCCGGCTTCTGGTTTTATAGGTGCGCGCCTGCTCACCCCGTCCCTTTTCTGACATCATCTGTGGCACGGGTCTATAAAAGGAACCCGGAAGTTTTGCTTGGCTGGGTGGAGGGAGGGTGGGGTCGGGTTGTACCCACCCGCACATCACTAAATGTAACCTCTTGGATAAGAGGAGGAGAATTCTAGCAGCAGAATATAATACAGACTGTAGAAGGGAGAGTTGGGCGTTTGGTAGGCCAGTTAGTAGCAGGTTACAGTAGGAGCATAGGCAGAAAAAAACTGCAAAAGATGCTTAGCTTTATTAAGTGCTCTACATACAACAGCTAACTATCAGCTATCCAGTGTATTCTCAGGAAAATGCCTCTTAAAGGAAAACTATACCCCCCGAACAATGTAGGTCTCTATAAAAAGTTATTGCAAATAAACCATTTTCATAATAATATACTTTTTAAGTAGTACATACCAGTGGGTAATCATAAATAGGAAATTTCCATTTTAAAAACTTCTTCCTGCTACAGTTAGAGTAGCATTATGTCTGAAAACCAATTAGGAGCAGGCACTCAATGAAGGCAAACTTCCACCAGGATAACAAGAAAGTTTATTGTGTCCACAGCCTTAAGCATTTCATGTCATAAACACTTAATCATAGATTAAGTGTTTATGACACGAAACGCGTAAGGATGTGGACACAATAAACTTTCTTGTTATCCTGGTGGAAGTTTGCCTTCATTGAGTGCCTTCTCCTAATTGGTTTTCAGTTTGTCCACTCCCCGTGCTGAGGGCTCAGGGCGGTGCACCTGGGCCCCTTCCCCTATGTGGCGGGTAACCACTTTACTTTTGGAGACCCTATACCATTATTATATCATTGCATTATTTCCTGTCCGGTGATCTCTAAGGCAGCACACAGACCATCACAAAATGGTGGTTCAAGGCAAGAGATGTAAAAGGGCAATATTGGGCAATATTTACTTAAAAATATACACTCGTTTCGTAAGATTCTTTAATATGTGACGTAATATGATATAAACTATCTGTTGCTTAAATATTCATTTTGGGGGATACATTTTTCCTTTAAGTCAGATCACTCAACGTAGAGCATTTCATATGCAACGATCCACATTATTTGGTCTTAAAGGGGTGGTAAACTTTTCAGCTAACTTTTAGTTTGCTATAGGATGGCTCATTCAATTGATCCTAATTTTTTATGTTTTTTTAATTATTCGCCTTCATCTTCTGACTCTTTCCAGCTTTCAAATGGGGGCCACTGACTCCATCTAAAAACAAATTATCTGTAAGGCTACAAGATACATGATATTATTATTGGGCCTTAGTCTTCCACATGTGTATATAAAGAGTATTTCTAAATACTTTGTAAGGCATTTTCCACGCCCCTCCATTACAACTTTCCTCATCCCTTTCTTCCTTCCTCCATCTTAGTTAGTTCCCTTTTTATGTTATATCTTTTCATTTCTTTTGTAAATAAATATACCACTTATTTAAAGATCAGGCTGTCTCAAGTCATTCGTTTGGAACCCCAAAAAAGAACAGAGCCAACAATGCTTCACAATTATTAACCCAGGAAGACTTACAGTTTAACAAGATCTGCTGACATTCCCCATCCCTGGTAGGATTTTGTATTACTTAATACCAACTACCTGGAAACACCTCTTTATTTAATTTGATACAGGTGGAATAGTCAAGGCTGGTATCAAACAAGGCTGAAAGCAGGCAGGAGAGGCACTTCGGGTACTTTAACAGACAGTAAAGGCAAAGTTCAAGACAAGGTAGCAAATGGGTTATGCAAAGATCATGCCCTTGCACAAGATTAGGCAGGGTTCAGGATGCAACGTCAGGATAAAGGCCAGTCAACAATAGAAAGAGGATCAGTAGGGCCTTAGCTTACAATTAGGCAACTTTATTGGTTTCAGTGGTGGTTTAAATGACCCAGTTTTGCACCAAAACCCATCACTGCATGAAGCTGTTAAGTGGAAAGGCATCTGTGAATGTCCAAACTGTGCAGTTTCTTTTTCAAAACAGATAAAGATTCCTCAAATTTTGGCTGGTGATACCTGAAGAAGGAACTGTAGATTGGAAAAAGTGCAAAATCCTTAGAACTACTTTTTGAAAAAAGAGCATCGTATGTGGGGAGTTTGCTGCTAATCCTTGAAATCCTGCAATTCTCCTTGCATAATAGATCCCCACAAGAAAAGGACGTTTTCCACAATAAGGGGGTTATTTATTAAAGTCCGAATTTACCTCAATAGGACCCTGAAACGTTTGATCTTGTATTCCACACAATAAATATTTGGAGGTACTTTTTCTACACTGCATCAAGTTGTAAGTGTGCATCTTTTTCCTTACTTTTTCTGAATAATGCTCATGCTGAGCCACGTGACTACAAGAAGTTGCAGCAACTAGGAATTCAGGAGTGTTTCATATAAGTCGTGTGTGTATTGAATCCTTCTACTAAGCTCTTGTCTAGGGATCAGAAATAAGCCACTTTCTTGTTGTTCCTTGTTGCCATAAGGTCTTCCTGGAGAGACCCCCATTTCTCGACCAGCATACTGAACACCTGAGGATTGAGTTCCCACTTGCTGAGATTTATTTGGATCTGCTGAGAACATTGTCTGTCTCCCTTATGTCAACTGCCTTGTGGAGACTGAGATGGCATTCCACTCAAGCCATCAATTTGTAACATTGTTCCATAAACATAGGCTTGCATGCCTACCTGTTTGTTTATCTAGAAGACAGCAGCCATGTAAGGACCTCTTTCCTTATAAATTGATATGACCAACCAAAGGCGGCCACCTTTAAGAATATATTCCATTTTATTGCTTTAAAAGAGGGACAGGCTCTAAAAACTTTGATGTGATTAAATTATTTACACTTTTATATCCATTTAAAGCGCATGCCACATTTGTATTAGAGGAGGCAAAATTTTAGGACAAAAGAGGATCTCCTTTGTTTTTATTTTGCTTCCTTGGACATTTTTAATAGTAAGTGGCCACTTCTAGCAATGTCACCATCACTATGACTTGTATGTACCCACCATACTTAAATTGACATAAGCGTAAGTATGTTAGAAAGAAAGTAACGCTAGAGAAAATTCTATATGAAGCTTCAACGCTGACAAATTTCCACCAGAGAAAATAAGCCAGTGTTCATTTGTCAAGACAATTTTTTTTTGTGGTGAATATGAGTGGAAAATAAAGTCTGACGTAGTTGCGCAAAGTATGGTGAAAATTTTCAAAGCGAAAATTAGAACCTAAGTAAATTTATCCCAGGGAATAAGGTTCTCATGCTGGAATGCAGTGTTTTTCTTTCTCCAAATGTAATGCTCCTGGTTTAAGCCAAAAAATTATATTTTGGCTTCATCCATCCACATAACATACTTCTAGTATCCTTCTGCTTTGTCCACATGATCTTTGCCAAATTGTAGATGGTCAGCAATATTTTTGGGGGAGAGTAGTGGATTTTTCCTTGCTAACCTGCCATATACAGTACCATTGTTGTCCAGTGTTCTTCTGATGGTGGACTCATGTACATCAACATTTGCCAATATGAGACAGGCCTTCAGTTGCTTAGAAGTTACCCCTGGGTTCCTTTGTAACCTCCCATATTATGAAATGCCTTGCAGTTGAAGTTATCTTTGATGGTCGACCACTCCTGGGTAGGATTACAACGTTCTTGAATTTCCTCCATTCATACAAAATCTCGTGAAAAGATCAGCATCGTACATTTTATTCGGCTTTGACACCCGAAAACTCTGACTTTTGTGGATTATCACCCGAAAGCCACAATTTTTTTGGATTCTCATACCAAAGTACCAAACCCAGCGCAGATTATGATATCTTCCAATTGTAAACAGGACATCTGTCATTGATTTCTACATAAATTTGGCAGGTCTCAGATGGAGTTCTATTTTTATTCTGACTTTTAGCAGACTCTGGGTTTAATAAAAAAATTCAAGTTTTTTTTTTCTATGAAAAAAATGGTTTTCCCCTTTAAAACACCTACCAGAAAAAAATCAGACTTTAATAAATAATCCCCCTTAGAGTTTTTCTCACCTCTCATTCTAGTGGCTTCTTCAGTTTCACTGAAGTGGTAGGTTCTTTGTGTACTTTTAGGACTTGTTTAGAAATCATATGATATTTTAGGTCACATTCATATAAAAATATAGAAAATTCTAAAGGGTTCACAAACTTTCAAGCATCCCTATAAACAATAGTAGCATTTCTGAAGCAAACAGGTCAATTTTTACCAGTGCAGGGTAATGGTATATTATATATTATTAGAGAAACTTTTTTCATATATATGTTGTATTATTAATTCTTTGTTGAAATATTTATGGTTTATACTCTGTACTGACAAAGAGGCTGACAAAAACAAATGGTTTCTGTAATACAGATTCAATTATGTAAAATTACCCTTAAAATTGGTTAATCTTATGGGATTTGCCAAATCTCATAAGACATAAAATGTTTATGAAAAATGCTACTGTATATAAGAAAGTTGTTTGCAGAGCAGTGTTATCATAGGAAATATAATTCTAGCGGGTAAGTAGCTAAACAGGTTAAACCAGTGTCAGTTCCAAAAGAAATTGGGGTTGATTTTTAAGACTGTTGATGTTTTAAATATTTGTGGTCCTTCTCAATGTTTTTTTTAATTACTGACTTTCTTTCCCAGATATGGGCAATGGATTGAAAAAGGTGGTTCCTAAAGAGACCTTTAAAATCCAACCACACAGAGATCTGGTAGAATTGTCTTTTGCAAAGAGTTTCCCATAGCCGAGATGGACTAGTTTGAACTGTTGGATCCTCCAACTTTCTGCTAGAATCAGATTATTGTAATCATGAATAGACTTCACCAAGTAGGGGGGGGGGCACACTATGTATACTACCTCTCTGTAACACTTCTTTTGACAGGGATGATGGATTCATTTGAATATGGGAATCTTTACCTAATCCTATACCATGTCCTTCTCCCATTACATTTTAACATTGATGCAATATCAGTAATAAGCAGAGTATTTCATCACAGAACTCTTTTTAATTATTCATTGTTCCCTTTGGACATATAAACTACATCTATACGGTAACAAGTGAGTGCTGTTTGCTTTCTCTAAATCTAAAAAAAAGGTGCCTGGTACCTACAACCTTGAGTTTTCATTTAAAATGTTGAACTTTATATTGATGGAAAAAGCCCTATTTATTACAAAACGTGGCTAAAAATGTAAATGATGTTCTTTTTTTATTTTAAGATAGTTTTTTCCTTCTTTGAAACCATAGTTAACGTCTTCGTATATAAGCATTGTTTAATACTGAGCAATAATACTTCTACTTACTTGCTTTTATGTTTAATATACAGCTACAGAATGCACCAGGCGAATCAATCCTCAGTAATGTATTTTATCATTAAAGGAATATCCGAAGTCCCTCAGATGCTATCATTCATCTTTCTTTTGGTTCTATTAATCTACCTCATGACCCTTGGCGGCAATTTTGCAGTTCTTTTTCTTGTGTGTGCCGATTGTCACCTGCACACTCCCATGTATTTCTTCCTATGTAATCTGTCTCTGGTAGACATATTCTCCACTACAGTCACTCTACATAAAATGCTTCTAATATTCATAACAGGAGACAATACTGTATCCTTCACTGCTTGTATGGCCCAGATGTGTTTATTTTCATGGTTATCAGGTAACACATTGATTATACTAACTGTCATGAGTTTTGACCGCTTTATGGCAATCTGTAACCCATTACGTTACCATATGATTATGAAGCCTCTTTTATGTATTTTGCTGGTACTTTTTTGCTGGTCATTTAGTCTTTTACAAGTTCTTCCTCCTGTTATCATATTATCAAGGCTCTCTTGTTATATAAACAATGAAATTAATCACTTTTTCTGTGACATTATACCGTTGTTAAACATTTCCTGCAGTGACACCTACATTCTGAAGCTGCTGATATTTACAGAGGGGGTCCTACTGTCAACTCTCACTCCTTTCCTTCTGACTTTTATCTCTTATGTTTGTATTATTATTTCCATATTGAAGATAAGCTCCAGCTTTGGGAGACTAAAAGCTTTCTATACATGTTCCTCACATCTAACAGTGGTCATGCTGCTATATGCAATGCTAGTCTTTCAGTACCTGATCCCAACAAATTCCTTAGAGTCCCATAAGTTTTTTTCCCTTTTAAACACAGTGGCAGTGCCCATGTTAAACCCATTAATTTACAGCCTGAAAAATAAAGATGTAATGTCAGCCTTAAGACGAAGGCTTTTATTTTATAAAATGGCAAATGAAACATTGGGGGGCCGATTCACTCAGCTCGAGTGAAGGGTTCGAATGAAAAAAACTTCGAATTTCGAAGTTTTTTTTGGGTACTTCGACCATCGAATTGGTTAAATTCGTTCGAATTCGATCGAAGTCGAACGAAATCGAACGATTCGAAGTAAAAATCGTTCGACTATTCGACCATTCGATAGTCGAAGTACTTGCCCTTTAAAAAAAACTTCGACCCCCTACTTCGGCAGATAAAACCTACCGAAGTCAATGTTAGCCTATGGGGAAGGTCCCCATAGGCTTGCTAACCTTTTTTTGATCGAAGGATTTTCCTTCGATCGTTTGATTAAAATCCTTCGAATCGTTCGATTCGAAGGATTTAATCGTTCGATCGAACGAAAAATCCTTCGATCGTTCGATCGAACGATTAGCGCTAAATCCTTCGACTTCGATATTCGAAGTCGAAGGATTTCAATTCGAGGGTCGAATTTCGAAGTAATTTTAACTTCGAAATTCGACCCTTCGTGAATCGGCCCCTTAGCCTTCAGGCTTGAGCATTCAGCTACAAAAAAACCCAGGTGAGCTTTTCTAAACTGTTGCTTGTTTTCTTCATTTGTACACCTTGACTTCCTGCTTATACGTTTTTTTTTTTCACCCAACTAAAAAAATTTTTTTTCATCAGCAGGAAACCAAGGTATTCGAAAAATGAAACCACGTGAGAGTTTAGCAATTCTACAAAAAGCCAAAAGCTCAAGCATTCTTAAATCAGTGTCAGTGCTTTTTAGGCAGATGAGTCTACCTATACTTTTCGACTGTAGCAGATAGAAAAATTGGAGTGCTATTCACAAGATACTGCTACTGTCTCTTTAAAAATTCTAAAACCTGCCGAATTGATGTTTTGACCTATGGGGGAACTCCTAGAACCTATTTGGAGTCAATTGGTGGAATCAAAGTTTTTTTGGGGAAAAACTTTGATTTGTACGATTCGAATTCGATAAAAATGGACCTATTCGGCCAGAAAAAAACCTTTGATTTAATTTTGGTTGGTCTTTTTACATTAGAATTTCGACCCTTGATAAATCTGCCCCTAAATTTCAGTTATCTTGTCTTACTATTTTCTGAGATACATTAATGTTACCATCCATTCTACATACACAACAGAATAAAGTTGTTGCTCCTTAAGGAGGAGGGTAAATGGATTGTGTTCTCATGACTATGCTACAACCACATACACAGTTTTACTCAACAATTTTAGTGAGTTTACAATAGGGATGCACCGAATCCACTATATTGGATTCAGCCGAACCCCCGAATCCTTTGCGAAAGATTCGGCCGAATACCGAACCCAATCCAAATCCTAATTTGCATACGCAAATTAGGGGTGGGAAATATTTTTTTACTTCCTTGTTTTGTGACAAAAAGTCATGCGATTTCCCTCCCCGTCCCTAATTTGCATATGCAAATTAGGCTTCAGATTCGGTTCGGACAGGCAGAAGGATTCGGCCGAATCCGAATCCTGCTGAAAAAGGCCGAATCCCGAACCGAATCCTGGATTCAGTGCATCCCTAGTTTGCAAGCGTCAAAAAGAATTTTAAAAACAAAAAAAAATTCTCAAGGAAAGCTCCCATTGATTTCTTCATGATCTTGCAAGCTTTTAGATGCCAAAGTTTTACATCAGAGTTCTTTTTTACACTTAAGGGAGAAACAAACCCATAATAGAAAAAAACCCTACCCTACATAGACCCCCCCCCCCTCCTACTCCCAGCATAGCTGCTACCCCAGGCAAATGCCCCTACCTCTTTACTCACCCCTCCATGCAGATTCAGATCCATCTTCAGCCGCTTTGGTAATCTTCGGAATGAGACCGGCGCTTCTGCAATTTTCGTCAGTTTCGGTGCATTCGCAGTTGTCGCAAAACAGAAAGTTGCTCCAACTGCGTATGCGCCGCCACACTAGTCTCACTCCAAAGAGAAGAAGATGGCACCTGTGCAGAATCTGCACGGAGGCGTAAGTAAAGAGTTAGGGGCATTTGCCCGGGGGGGAGCAGCTAGGCTGTGGGGAGGAGGGAGGGGAGTCTATGTAGGGTAAGGTTTTTTTTATTAAGGGGTTGTTTCTCCTTTAATAGCATTCATGTTTTTAAAGCCATTATTCAGATTCATGATTTTAAGGGGCAGATTTATCAAGTGTCGAATTTCGTAGTAAAAAAATACTCGAAATTCGACCATCGAATTAAAATACTTTGACTTCCGATATCGAAGTTGGAGGATTTTTCACCGAATTTTGCAATCGATCTATTCGAACGATTTTAGTGTTCGATTGAATGATTTTACTTCAATGTGTAAAGACTTAGAAAATGATTGTAGAAGGTCCCCATAGGCTAACATAGCAAATTATTTTTACTTCGAATTGAAGTCAAAGTAAATTTGAAGTCGTAGGATCCTAATCAATGGTCGAAGTATCCAAAAAATTACTTGAATTTAAAAATTTTTTACTTTGAATTCACTTCGACCCTTGATAAATCTGCCCCGTAGTGTACACAAATTGAAATTTGGCAGGGGATTTGAATGTTGATTAATAACCCACCTAAAGTAACAAGTACATGCTGTCACATACATACCTGTAATAGTGATTGTGCTGCCTATGAAACCAGTACACATGCTCTAAAAATTAGGTATGCCCATAATACATGACAAAAAAGATAAATTTGTGAATGATTTCGGAGAACAAATAAAACTAGATGACCTTTCAAGTTACCATAGGGCACTGTCCATTTTAATTATAAGTTTCAGCTATTGTCTAGATAAGTTCCTATTTTAATGGTTTCTCTTTTCTAATGCTGTAAACGCTGTAAATATCCTGATGCCAACTGTTTCATTCTCTGCATCATTTTGGGTAACAAAAAAAAAAAAACTATTTTGATTAAATGTTTAGGCTTGTTATGTAAATGCTAGTTTTATGGTCTGTTCTTGAAGCAATTACATGAAAGGTAAAACTAATGATTAATGAATAGTTATGAGTGAATTTATTCAGCAGCCATGGATTCGCTGTGAAATTTTGAATTTTCCATATGCAAATTTTCTCACAAAACTGCGGCGAAAATTTTCAGTGGAAAAATTCGCTGAGAAAAAACCCCCATAAGAAAAAACTCCATTGACTTTGATGCATTATGATAAAAAAGTCACCATAAGAAAAAAACACCCATTGACTTTAATGCATTAGGACCAAAAAAGTCCACCAAAAGAAAAAATGTCCATCGACTTTAATACATTTGAAGCAATAAAAATTGTCGACCGTGTAAAAATGACCACGCATAAAGCGCCATTTCGTGAATTTTTGCACAGATTTCAGACCTCAACGGCTTATTCTCAAAGTTTGTCAACAAATAGCTTTTGTGAACATGCGTAGCGTATGTAATAAAATGTCGCAGTGGCAAAGTGCTTTTTGCAACAAGAACGTCAGTGGTAACCTTTGTTTAAATTGTGAGTAGTGCTAAACATTTGCAAAAATGTGATTTAAAATAACACTTGCGATTTTAATTAGATCCCCCGATTATTTGGAGATCTATAGATATGTCTACCCATGCATCGTTTTTGCCTAAATACAAATTTATGACCCCTGGGGAAAAGGAGTCAATGAAGGATTTATTTTCAAATATATGTAGCATTAAGGGGGACCTATCACCCTAAGAAATAATTCCAAATCCTGTTTTATGATGTTAGCCAAGCAAAATAAACTTCACTTACACTATATAAATGATTTCAATCTTGTTTCCTTTAGTCTTGGAATTCACAATCACATTAAGCAGACAGGGGCCTGTTAGGTCTGGCCACTGGTAAGTGACCACCAGGCAGGAGTCTATATGTAGAGTAACCCCAAAAACAACATTGAATGGCTGGAGAACTAGTGGAAGCTACATTGGGTGAAAATAATAGATTTAATTAACACAAAACAATGTCCTAAATACAGGTTTGTGGTGAGGCTAACAGTGGAGAAGGGCTAAGTCTGGAAACAGGAAAAATAGTCAGGGCTGGCAGCAGACAGGCAAGGTCCAAAATGCAGGCTGAGGTTAAATGGCAGAGAAAAAGAAGGGGCATAGAGCATAGAGAAAAAGAAGGGGCATAGAGCATAGAATAAAAGAAGGGGCATAGAGCATAGAGAAAAAGAAGGGGGGTTGATCAATTCACATTCCCTGGTCCCCTGACTCATAAGTACTATGCAAGTGCATATATTTACAAAAACAGGGGTTATAAATAATAAAGTTATGATCATAAAATTGGTAAGCAACCATACCACATCAAGGTAAACCCGATATGGTGGTCCCTTACTATTTACCTCCGGTCATAGTATTGGCTGGCACCTCCCTGCATAGTAGCATTTCTTGGGAAAAGTGTTTCCTGACTTGAATGTGCATTGATCAATCCCCCTTCTTTTTCTTTATGTTTGTAGTTAGTTTGGCCAAATCAGTAGCACTTCCATTGTATTTTAATATATTTTTACTTAGCCTTGGAGTGCTCCCACAACCCCCCCCTTTTTTGCATTTGTATTGAAGCAGTGATATTCTGCCGGAAGTCTTGCAGTTATGCTGCAGTCCAAGCATCCATGTGGTTGTAGCACCCCCACACCCACCCCTTTAAATGGTGGTCCCATGCCTTTAAACATGGGTGTTGTTCTGGGCAGTCTCTCTCTCTTAAAAGCCACACGTGGGGAGGATTGAGCCATTGAAACCAATGTGGTGGTCTAGGCAATCTCTCTCTTTTAAAACCTAATGGCAGGGGAGGACTTAGCCCTCTGATTGAAACCAATGACCAGGTGTCTCCCAGAGACAGATCTGATCCTTCTTATTGAGCCAATAATGAAAACATATGATATAAATGTGAGAAGGAAGGGAGTATGTCTTAGGATGAAAAGTCCTTCTGTGAAAAGTATTATCTCAAAACATGTGTTATCACTAATAGGGCAGGGCCAGAACAAGGGAGAGGCAGAAGAGGCACAAGGCATAATGGTGGAGAGTTAGGCATGTAACTCTACTGTCTGCCTTCCCCTAGTTCATAGAAAATAGTCGACCAACATTTGAGTTCATTACTCCTCCCAGGGAGTGATTCGTGGTGGTGCAATAGCTTTATAACAGCTTTCCAAACTGTTCATTTTGCCCATTAGAAGTTTAAGGTAGCCAAGTCTTGTGGTTAAAATGATTTCTATCTTTGGAACCTGTGTTTCCATTATTCAGTCAAATGATGTGCTCAACATTGTCTCAAAAAAAGTATGTATTGGCTAGTGACTGACCTGTGTATATACATAGATATCATAATAAATGTATACCCATACCAATAATTAATAGTAAGAGTTCTTACAAACCGGCAAATTTTAAGGATCTTAAGGATTTAAGTTGCCTTCTGAAAGATAATTTAACGTCCTTATTTTTCAGACTATAAATAAATGGATTTAGCACAGGTACAGCAGCTGTATTAAAAAGAGAAAACACTTTATTAGAATCCAAGGTGTCTGTTGAGGTTGGTCTCAGGTACTGGCAGACAAGACTCAGGTAGAGAATTATAACTACTGTTAGATGAGAGGAACATGTGTAGAAGGCTTTGCGCCTTCCAATATTGGACTTAATCTGCAGTATGGTTGCAATAATATATATATAGGAGATGAAAGTAAAAAGGAATGGAGTAAAACTTACAAGAAGTAAACCCTCAATGAAAATCACAAGCTTCAAAATGGTTGTGTCACTACAAGAAAGTTTCATAATTGGTAAAATATCACAAAAGTAGTGATTTATTTCGTTTGACTTATAACAAGTAAACTTTGATATTGCCCACATATGAGGAACAACTTCTATAAACCCCAGCACCCAGCAAATAATAGCCAGGAGTGCACATACTCTTCTGTTCATGACCATGTGGTAGTGCAAAGGATTGCATATGGCTACATATCGATCATAACTCATTGCCGTCAACATCAACAGCTCATTACAGGTTAGTGATGAAAAAATATACATCTGTGCCATGCACCCAAGGAATGAAACCGTTTTATCCCCAGAAATGAACGTGAAAAGTATCTTATGTAGAGTGATTGTTAAGCTGAACACATCCAAAATAGACAAGTTGCCCAAAAAGAAGTACATGGGATTATGGAGCTTTTTATCTAAGCAAACAAGGAGAAGAATTGTCAAATTACCACTTAATGTGATAAGATATAACAGCAAAACCAGAAAGAAAACCAGAACTTGCAGCCCAGGAACCTCAGAAATCCCCTTAATAATAAAGTACGTCACAGGGGTCTGATTCTTCTGGCTCATATTTTCCAAGGCATCTGTTTGCTAAATTTAAGAACATTATTTTTAAGAAATGGCAAACAGATTACACCCCCATTTTGGTAATTGTTTTATTATTGCAGAGAAAACAGAAATCATTGAAAAAATATAAGAAATGTTTGATTAAAATGAACTTTATGAGAGATAGCCTTCCCATATTTCTAAACTTCCACATAATTTATCCTATACCTATATAAATTCTATAGAAAATGTGGTCCTAATTAGTCTAAATAAAATGAAATAAAATTAAATCAATTTACTGTGGTTGCAGATATAACCTTTTAACTATAAGATTCGATTGATTGTAATCAATAATTGCTAATTATACACCTAATTCCCTGGAGTAATACTCCTGTTCGCCTGATTGCCATCTTTTTTTTGTCTTCTTCTGGATCAGCTAGCAGTTAGGCAGGTTATGGATATAGACATAAAGGGGCACATTTATCAAGGGTTGAATTTTGAGGGTTAATAAACCCTCGAATTCGACCCTCGAAGTTAAATCCTTCGAATTTGAATATCTAATTCGAAAGAATTTAGCGCAAATGCTTCGATCGAACGGTCAAAGTAAAAATCGTACCCAAAAAAATACTTCGAAATTCAAATTTTTTTACATTCGAATTCTTCACTCGAGCTTAGTAAATCTGCCCCAAAAGGTTGAACTTAATGGACGTGTCTTTTTTCAACCTAATTTTCTATGTTACTATGTAAAACTGCACTGGCCAGGGGTAAACTCATTTGCCACAATCATCTTCTGTTTTTCCTATTCTTCATGCCAATATTCAAAATTCAAAGTTTTATTGTCATATGTACAGAGTACAGAGTACACAGCACAATGACATTCTTACTTGAATGCCTTCTTCGCAGTCTAGACAATTAACAATTAACACTCAGCGCAACATTACAATAATAAAATAAAGCTACAATAAGGTTCTGTCTACTTTAGCTAACATACTATTATCAAAAAGACCATGACCATAAAGAGAGAGTATAAAATGTAGCATTTGCTATGTATATATATATATATATATATATATATATATATATATATATTGTATATTAGCAATATTGAGTATTTATTATTGCACATTGTTGTAGTCTAGGCAATCTCTACACATAATTTGTTATATTGGTGTGTGTTATACAGTCTGACAGCACTGGGGTAAAAACTGTCCCTGAATCTAGCAGTGCATGTGCAGATACAGTCATATGAAAAAGTTTGGAACCCCTCTCAGCCTGCATAATAATTTACTCCACTTTCAACAAAAAAGATAACAGTGGTATGTCTTTTATATCCCAGGAACAACTGAATCCTGGGGTGTTGTCTGAACAAAGATTTTTAGTGAAGCAGTATTCAGTTGCATGAAATTAAATCAAATGTGAAAAACTGGCTGTGCAAAAATGTGGTTACCCTTCTAAATTTGCTAATATGAATGCATGTAGCTGCTCAATAATGATTACTGGCAACACCAAATTGGTTGGATTAGCTTGTTAAGCCTTGAACTTCATAGGCAGGTGTGTCCAATCATGAGAAAAGGTATTTAAGGTGGCCAATTGCAAGTTGTGCTTCTGTTTGACGCTCCTCTGAAAAATGACAGTATGAGATCCTCAAAGCAACTCTCAAAAGTTTTGAAAACAAAGATTGTTCAGTATCATGGTTTAGGGGAAGGCTACAAAAAGCCTCAGTGGAAAATGGAAGGCCACAGGCACAGTTGCTGTAAAACCCAGGTCTGGCAGGCCAGGAAAAATACACGAGCGGCATATGATGAGGATTGTGAGAATGGTTACAGACAACCCAAAGATCACCTCCAAAGACTTGCAAGAACATCTTGCTGCAGATGGTGTACATCTTTCTACAATTCAGTGCAATTTGCACAAAGAACATCTGTATGGCAGGGTGATGAGAAAGAAGCCCTTTCTGCACTCACACCACAAAAAGCTCATTTAAACAAGCCACAGTCATTTTGGAGCAAAGTGCTTTACACTGATGATTATTTGGTCATAACAAAAAGCGATTTTCATGGTGGAAGAAGAACACAGCATTCCAAGAAAAACACCTGCTGCCTACTGTCAAATTTGGTGGAGGTTCCTTCATGTTGTGGGGCTGTGTGGCTAGTTCAGGGACTCGGGCCCTTGTTATAGTCGAGGGTCAGATGAATTCACCCCAATATCAACAAATTCTTCAGGATAACATTCAAGCATCAGTCACAAAGTTGAAGTTACGTAGGGGTTGGATATTCCAACAAGACAAAGACCCTAAACACACTTGGAAATTTACAAAGGCATTTATGCAGAGAGAGAAGTACAATATTCTGGAATGGCCGTCACAGTCCCCCGACTTGAATATTGTCCAAAAATCTATGGGATTATTTGAAGCAGCCATCAAAGTTAACCGCTGCAGATAATGGATAGCACACCCGATTTGAAAAGCAAAATTAATTTATTACAAACAAGAAAAAAAAAATAAGCAAAGAAAATACACAAAACATAATCAAAATCAAAAAATGTGCTATCCATTATCTGCAGTAGTTGTGTTTCGTTATGGAGACCCTTATGGGGAGTCACCTATGGATTAGCACCCTGTAATTCGGGTGTGCGCCTTCTCTTTTTATTTTGTATATCAAATTTAACTGAACTGGAGAGATTTTTTATGGACGAATGGTCAAAAATAACGCCATCCAGAATCCAGACACTCATCAAAGGCTATAGGAGGCATCTAGAGGCTGTTACATTTGCAAAAGGAGGCTCAACTAAGTGTTGCTGTAATAATCTCTAATTTCGTTATGATATGCATATTGCATATTTTCTATTAAGACAATAAACTTGTCACATCTGAAATACTACTGTTTCCATAAGGCATGTTATATACATTAAAAGGAAGTTGCTACTTTGAAAGCTCAGCCAATTATAAACAAAACTCCAAAGAATTAAGAGGAGTTCCCAAACTTTTTCATATGACTGTAGACCTGAGTCTCCTGCCACAGGGCCAGTAAAATGACTAGGCAGTGCAGGATGACTAGAGTCCTTCATGATGCAATCTGTCTTTCAGAGACATAGTTACATAGTTACATACCTTAATCAGATTGAAAAAAAAACAAAGTCCATCAAGTTCAACCCCTCCAAATGAAAACCCAGCATCCATACACACACCCCTCCATACCCTCACATAAATTATTTATACCCATATATATACAAACTATAGAGTTTAGTATCACAATAGCCTTTGATATTATGTCTGTGCAAGAAATCATCCAAGCCATTCTTAAAGGCATTAACAACATCACCCGGCAGTGCATTCCACAACCTCAAAGTCCTGACTGTGAAGAACCACCTACGTTGCCTCAAATTAAAGTTCTTTTCTTCTAGTCTGAAGGGGTGGCCTCTGGTACGGTGATCTTCTTTATGGGTAAAAAGGTCCCCTGCTATTTGTCTATAATGTCCTCTAATGTACTTGTAAAGTGTAATCATGTCCCCTTGCAACCGCCTTTTTTCAAGAGAAAACAACCCCAACCGTGACAGTCTACCATCCCTCTAACCATTCTCTGCACTCTCTCCAGAGTGCCTAAGATTCAATTGATTATAATCAATAATCGCTAATTATACACCTAATACCCGGACCGTTACTTCTGTTCGTCTGATTGCCATCTGATTTCCCCTTCAAACAGGGGTTTTTTTTTGGTCTTCCTCTGGATCAACTAGCAGTTAGGCAGGTTATAGATATAGACATAAAAGGTTGAACTTGATGGACGTGTCTTTTTTTTAACCTTACTTTCTATGTTACTATGAAAAACTGCACTGGCCAGGGGTAAACTCATTTGCCACAATCGTCTTCTGATTTTTTTATTCTTCATGCCAATATTCAAGATTTAAAGTTTTATTCTCATATGTACAGAGTACAGAGTAAACAGCACAATGACATTTCCTCTTTCACCTTTTTGAGCTTTGAATTCTCTTTTGATTTACTTAGGCTTCCCCCAACTCATGCTTCGTTAGTCCTTCCATTTTTTCCTCCCTATGTTTCAGTTTTTTTCCTTTTGCTTTCACTCTTCTCTGCTTATAAAATACTTATGTTTTCTTTTTTCTAACTGTCCCTCTCTCATTTTCTGTGTATTAATTCTCTCCTTGCTTTTGCAGTCTTTGACATGTAAAAGCAGGGGCACAAATGTAGGAGGCTTAAATTCAGCGCACTTTACTCTAACACATACTGGTGCACACTTGAAGGCAGGCTCCAGGCACACTGCACTTTATTTCCTATTCTCACATCAGAGCCAGAGCTGTGCAGCAATTAGATGGGGGTGAGTTCAAAGTTCTTACATTATCCAATCACTGCAGGCCTTGATTCTTTATGGGGGGAAAAAGAGGCTTAATAATGGAAGAATAGAGTATAGTAGCTAGAAAAAAAGACTAGGAGAATAAAGAGGTTGAGATAGGAGTGCAAAAATAATAGATTGGAAAGTGGGCCCACAGCATAAGGTTTTCTGGTGGACCCATGGTTTAAGGTTTTATGGTAGGCCAATGGCATTACAGTCTGATACTGCACACAAATAAAAGCTCCAGTATGCTCTATCTTTGCCTCCCGCTGCATCCCGCCCCAATTCCATCACTGGCCTTAACATAACCTTATGGTCAGTGAACGTAAAGTACATTAAAACCCGAACCCTTTTCTCTTCATTGTTTTTATATAAGCTTACTAGCAGGTTAATTCTTGCTTATGGATAAAACTACACAAGAGATTTTGATCAGATATTGTGGGTCAGATTTTATCTGATTTTGCCATGCAACAGCATGAGATTTGTAGCATGCTATGAAATCTGATCCCTCTATAGCTAGAATGTAAAGTTGGATCAGATAAAGTCAGATGGTATAGTTTGTTCATTCTTCTACATCCAACAGTCAATGTATTAACAAGAAAAGACGGTCAAACACCATCAGAAGTAATTATTGGTTGGTTCCTGAAGGTTATAACACTATGGTAAATTTGCCTTGTGCTACTAACTGAGCTTCTGTTTGTATTGATACACACGCTAAAGGATTGAATAGTGCGCACAATATCCTCAGTGAATCCTTTGCCTGACAGCTGACTTGGGGACAAAAGTTTCTCTCTATCCTGACACTTGAAGGAATATGCGGGCACAAAATAAATGCAGAAATGCAGGGCCGGAACTGGGGGTAGGCAGAGTAGGCACGTGCCTAGGGCGTAAAGCTGGGGGGCGCCAGGCACGTACCTGCTCTGTCGCCTACCCCATGTCCGGTCCTCTCATTCCCCGTCTTCTTGCACGCGATTGATGCTTCTGCGCATGTGCGAACGCCGATTACCGCTTCTGCGCATGTGCGCTGGCGTTAACACGCGCATGTGCGCCAGCATCAACTTGCGCATGCGCGCTGGCATCAACTTGCGCATGCGCACATTCAGCAGGCGCAGCGTCAGCCCAGGTTGCCTAGGGCGCCTGCGCAATGTGGCCCGGCTCTGCACAAATGTGCTGTTAAACTCTTCATTAAGGGGTTGATTTATCAAAATTCTGATTTGAATTTTTGCCACAATTCGAATTTTCTTTTATTACAAAAACTCAGAAATTTTAATTATATTTCAAAAACGCGAATGTTTGATATTTAATTAGAGCAAAACCATGTAAAACTTTGTCATCTAAAACTTGCAAGTTCATGTAGAAATCAGTGGGAGTAGTCAAAATTCAAGCTATTTTTTTCAAGTTTTTGGGGTTTTTTTCGAGCTTATAAACTCACCAATTTTCTAGTTTTTTGAGCTTGTAAAGTCAAAAATTTTATTTTTTTGTGTTTTTTCACTATTATGTTCAATCAAGTTTTTTATTTGCGGATTTTTAAATAGTAGTAGATTTAATAGTTTATTCAAAGTAGACAAAAACTAAATTTTTGATAAATTAGCCCATAATTTGAACAAAAGGGGCTGTTAATTTGCTGAGTGTTTTCTGCATTGCCGCTTCTGCTGGGGTTTATATTACTTTAAATTTGCCTTCTTACCTGCATGAAAAAATCCATTGCTGCTGCTGCTGCTCTGTTCAGAGATTAGGCTTTATAGTCTTTTAGCACTTACATTTTCTCCCTGTAGATTCTAAAGTGAAATCCCCAAAAGGACACATTTCAGATTTGTGTTTGTATTCCTTTTGTTACAAATGGAGCCCCATTATTTGTGTAACAGATTGTGCATACAAAACACCATTTATTTAATGGGAAAATAGTGTACACACAGGGTCGGACTGGGGGGCCCGGGGCCCAACAGGATGATGTGCAAGGCCCCCCTCTGGCCCCCAGACCCCAGAGAATGGCACTGCGTGCATGTGCTGACAGCGTCACCCGGCGTGCATTTTTTTTTTCATGTTTTTGTACAGAGGGGTGTTCGGGAGAAGGGGTCTGGCCCGGCCAGTCCGACACTGTATAAACACAGCGCTGTATTATGCATTAACAGAAACACAAACAGGGGTCATTACAATAATAAATAAAAAGTATAGTTACATCAAATATGTGTTAAGTGTTAAAGATATAAGATATAAGAGGATGGAGGTCCCTGCCCCATAGAGCTTACAATCTAAGATGGTTGGTAACTTACAGACACAAATAGAAGGATATTAGGCACTGTAGGTTATAGTGGTTGTCACTGCATTTTAAGTGAAAGAACTGGGTTAAATGTTTGCAAATGCTCCAAGTTTAACCTTTAAGTTTTTATTTTCTGAAGTGAATAAGGAAATACTCTCTCTGGATGAATTTAGGGATGGCATTCCAAGCATAAGGATAAGCAAGGCAAAAAATTTCAAGGAGGTAAACAGCAAAAGTAGTCGGTGTGGGAACCAAGCTGTTGCTCTGAGAGGAGTGAAGAAGTAGGCCAGTAACATATAGAGACACAAGAGAAAAGATGTAGTAGGGTGCGGCTCAATGAAGGGGTTTGAAGCTTATGAAAATATATGTTACCCTTTGCTTTATAGGAAGCCATTATAAGGATTTTAGTTGGTACTCTCTTGGATAAGGGGAGGAGAACTCTGACAGCAGAATTAGATATAGGCTGTAGTGGGGGAGAGATAGGAGTTTGGGAGCCCACTAAGTAGCAGGTTCCGAAAGTCTAGGTGGGATAGGATATGCATATATTGAGTAAGAAGTGGTGACAGGCTTTGACAGTGTTAACATGGCCAAAGAAGGACAGAGAGGAGTCAAAACAGCACCCAGACAAAGTGCTGAGCTGACAGTGTTAATAACCATGCCATCAGTGTTTGCAGACACACAATTAATGGCAGCTCCGTCAATATACTGAAAAGTGTCCAAATGAGTACATGAAAGTTTGAAATTTTGCTAGAATTTCTGGCTTAGCAGTCAATTACCATGTAAAACAGAGTATTAACAAAAGCTATGGTATTAGCTCACATTTTCTATAAAACCAAGGATTAAATATCTGGGAGACCTGGTGAGTGCAGGGGAGCTCAAGCAGTTTATACAACTGAAAGAGGAGTATGGGCTACCAAATTATATGCCTTTTAGATTCCTCCAACGGCAGCATGCATTCTCTGCCCAATTCCCAGAAGGTAGTAATCTCTGGCCAATTACTCAATCAACCCTGGAAGGGTACCTACGTAGGCCAGAACTCTCCAAACCCCTAAGTTGGCTATACACTATTCTTCTTCAATATAGCTTTGATCCTATAAAGTATATCTGTCAGAAATGGGCCCAAGATTTTTCATCCTTTGATGAGGGATCTTGGAAAGATATTCTTGAACAGATACCCTATACCAACATATCTGTAAAGGTACCGATACATACACACCAAATTTCTAAATAGGGTGTCCCTGACCCCATACAGACTGGCACAATTATACCAAGGGTATCCCGACTTGTGTTTTAAATGTAATACTGGTATGTATATGCATGTATTTTGGGAGTGCCCTAAAATTCAACAATACTGGTCTGCAATTCTTGCATTCATCAATGCTTCTTTGGGACTACCAGCTATTCGAACACCAGCATTCTGCCTTCTGGGACACTTTGAAGGACTTACCCTTTTATCCTGTGATAGGCTGTGTCTACAGCAACTTCTATTCAAATGGTTACGACAAGGACAACGCGTTTCACACCCTTCCGGGTGCTTAATCATGGGCCCATGATTAAGCACCCTGAAGGGTGTGAAACGCGTAGGGTGGATGGAGATGAAGCCATAACTTTTAATTTTTCTACTAAGAAATGTATCTTTTAACTGAATATCTCTGGTCTTGTGGATCCGTTTGAGTACCTGCCCTGCTTCTTTATCTTCTACAGCAACTTCTACATTATGCCAAAAAAAGCTATTTTGCTCACATGGAAAGCTCACTCCTACGTTAACATTCTTAATAAAAATTATTAATGGCATTCTTCTGAGCCACAAATTGACATTTATAACGCAGGGATGCCCAGACAAGTTCAAGAAAATCTGGGACAGGAGGCTTATGGAACCACAAACTGGCACCACAGGCATATGACTTAGAGCTTGAAAAAGCTCCTACCCAGCCTCGTTACCGGAAATTACAATTGTATTGCATAAAGGGGAGCCCACCCCTTTTATCTATCTTCCTTTCTTTTCTTACTTGTCTTCTCTCGTATTTCATGTTATGTAAATAAAATATTCTTTCAAAAAAATCTAACTTGTTTTATTTGCCCGATTTCAACAAATTTTCTATCATTCCAGTTTTCTCTTTGTGATGGTCCTTGGTGCAGCAGATGGAAACCATAAACAGGCTATTGATGTTTATTTAATTGAACTTTATTTGGAATACTACATATTTTGTCTTGATTTAGCCTTTGTCAGACTTAAAAAACCAAGAAGAAGCTAGTACATTTCTTGAGAAAATGACAATAAGACATTCATATGATGTTTAATGGTTTGACAAACTCAACATGCAGAGGTTATAATGTTGGTTTAAGAACGAAGATAAGCCATTTTTTGCAAAGAATGGTTTACAGCTTGAAAAATAAACTTTTCTGATTTTTCTGTTTCTTTGTTTAATTTTTATGCTTCTCAATGGCATTTAATAATTGAATGTAACCATCTAGCTGGTGGCTGTCCTCTTCAAGTAAGAGTTCTTATTATTTAAATTTTAAGGATCTTAAGGATTTAAGTTGCCTTCTGAAAGCTAATTTAACGTCCTTATTTTTCAGACTATAAATAAATGGATTTAGCACAGGTACAGCAGCTGTATTAAAAAGAGAAAACACTTTATTAGAATCCAAGGTGTCTGTTGTGGCTGGTCTCAAGTACTGACAGACAAGACTCAGGTAGAGAATTAAAACTACTGTTAGATGAGAGGAACATGTGTAGAAGGCTTTGCGCCTTCCAATATTGGACTTAATCTGCAGTATGGTTGCAATAATATATATATAGGAGATGAAAGTGAAAAGGAATGGCGTAAAACTTAAAAGAAAAAAACCCTCAATGAAAATCACAAGCTTCAAAATGGTTGTGTCACTACAAGAAAGTTTCATAATTGGTAAAATATCACAAAAGTAGTGATTTATTTCATTTGACTTATAACAAGTAAACTTTGATATTGCCCACATATGAGGAATAATTTCTATAAAGCCCAGCACCCAGCAAATAATAGCCAGGAGTGCACATACTCTTCTGTTCATGACCATGTGATATTGCAAAGGATTGCATATGGCTACATATCGATCATAACTCATGGCCGTCAACATCAACAGCTCATTAGAGGTTAGTGATGAAAAAATATACATCTGTGCCATGCACCCAAGGAATGAAACCGTTTTATCCCCAGAAATGAACGTGAAAAGTATCTTATGTAGAGTGATTGTTAAGCTGAACACATCCAAAATAGACAAGTTGCCCAAAAAGAAGTACATGGGATTATGGAGCTTTTTATCTAAGCAAACAAGGAGAAGAATTGTCAAATTACCACTTAATGTGATAAGATATAACAGCAAAACCAGAAAGAAAACCAGAACTTGCAGACCAGGAACCTCAGAAATCCCCTTAATAATAAAGTACGTCACAGGGGTCTGATTCTTCTGGCTCATATTTTCCAAGGCTTCTGTATGCTAAATTTAAGAACATTTTTTTTTAGAAATGGCAAACAGATTACACCCCCATTTCAGGTATGGGATCTGTTATCCCATACCTTTTTTCTGTGATTTGGATCATTCTGTCTTAATCCTACTAAAAAATGAATTAAAAAGAAACACAAAGGGATTGTTTTGCAGCCAATATGGTACAAGTAATTGTTTTATTATTGCAGAGAAAACAGAAATCATTAAAAAATATAAGAAATGTTTGATAAAAATGAACTTTATGAGAGATGGCCTTCCCATATTTCTAAACTTCCACATAATTGATCCTACCTATACCTATATACATTCTTTAGAAAATGTGGTCCTAATCAGTCTAAATAAAATGAAATAAAATTAAATTAATTTACTGTGGTTGCAGATATAACCTTTTACTTAAAGGAAAATTATAATCACTGAGGAGTGCCTACGATTCGATTGATTATAATCAATAATCGCTAATTATACACCTAATACCCCGGACCAATACTCCTGTTTGCCTTATTGCCATCTGATTTCCCCTTCAAACGGGGGTTTTTTTTGTCTTCCTCTGGATCAACTAGCAGTTAGGCAGGTTATAGATATAGACATAAAAGTTTGAACTTAATGGATGTGTCTTTTTTTTAACCTAACTTTCTATGTTACTATGTAAAACTGCACCGGCCAGGGGTAAACTCATTTGCCACAATCGTCTTCTGATTTTTTTATTCTTCATGCCAATATTCAAGATTTAAAGTTTTATTCTCATGTACAGAGTACAGAGTAAACAGCACAATGACTTTTCCTCTTAAAATCCTTCACTTTTTTCAGCTTTACTTAGGCTTCCCCCAACTCATGCTTCTTTAGTCCATTTTTCCATTTTTTAATACCCGTGTTTCAGTTTTCTCTGCTTATAAAATACTTATGTTTTCTTTTTTCTAACTGTCCCTCTCTCATTTTCTATGTATTAATTCTCTCCTTGCTTTTGCAGTCTTTGACATGTAAAAGCAGGGTCACAAATATAGGAGGCTTAAATTCAGCGCACTTTACTCTAACACATACTGGTGCACACTTGAAGGCAGACTCCAGGCACACTGCAGGTTATTTCCTATTCTCACATCAGAGCCAGAGCTGTGCAGCAATTAGATGGGGGTGAGTTCAAAGTTCTTACATTATCCAATCACTGCAGGCCTTGATTCTTTATGGGGGGAAAAAAGAGGCTTAATAATGGAAGAATAGAGTATAGTAAGTAGATATAAAAGACTAGGAAAATAAAGAGGTTCAGTTAGGAGTGGAAAAATAATATACTGGAAAGTGGGCACACAGCCTAAGGTTTTCTGGTGGACCCACGGTTTAAGGTTTTATGGTGAGCCAATAGCATCCCAGTCTGACTGCAGACAATTAAAAGCTCCAGTATGCTCTATCTTTGCCTCCTGCTGCATCCTGCCCCAATTCCATCACTGGCCTTAACATAACCTTATGGTTAGTGAACGTAAAGTACATCAAAACTGAACCCTTTTCCCTTCATAGTTTTTAAATAAGCTTATTGGCAGGTTAATTCTTGCTTATGGGTAAAACTACACAAGAGATGTTGATCAGATAGTGTGGGTCAGATTTTATCTGATTTTGCCATGCAACAGTATGAGATTTGTAGCATGCTATGAAATCTGATCCCTCTATAGCTAGAATGTAAAGTTGGATCAGATAAAGTCAGATGGTATAGTTTGTTCATTCATCTACATCCAACAGTCAATGTATTAACAAGAAAAGACGGTCAAACACCTTCAGATTGTATCTTATTGGATGAAGACACAGCATGCAGCGTTCTGCGTTCTCATCCAACAGTTACATGGAAACATTTCCATGTAGTATATACATCGCATTTTTGTATCAGTTCCAATATATTTTGACCCATGTGGCTGCATCTGACTTGTAGGATGTGTTTTGTCGACCCAGCACCATCCCACAAAATCTCCCATGGAGTTTTGCCCTATTTTGCAGCCCAGAATTCCAAAAAAAACAAATAAATCCAATATACAGTAACAGTCTATTTGCAAGTTTTAACTTACTCATTTTGTTCCAGAGTGAAACAATTAGAAGTAATTATTTGTCGGTTCCTGAAGGTTATAACACTATGGTAAATTTGCCTTGTGCTACTAACTGAGCTTTTGTTTGTATTAATACACACGGTAAAGGATTGAATAGTGCACACAATTGTTGCATATCCTCAGTGAATCCTTTGCCTGGCAGCTGATTTGTGGACAAAAGTTTCTCTCTATCCTGACACTTGAAGGAATATGCGGGCACATAAATGCACAAATGTGCTGTTAAACTCTTCATTAAGGGGTTGATTTATCAACATTCTAATTTGAATTTTTGCCACAATTCGAATTTTCTTTTATTACAAAAACTCACAAATTTGAATTATATTTCAAAAACTCAAATGTTTGATATTTAATTAGCGCAAAAACATGTAAAACTTCATCATCTAAAACTTGCAAGTTCATGTAGAAGTCAGTGGGAATAGTCAAAATTCAAGCAATTTTTTGAATTCAAGATTTTCAAGTTTTTGGGTTTTTTTTTTCGAGCATATAAACCCATGAATTTGAGTTTTTCTAGTTTTTCAAGCATGTAAAGTCAAAAATTTATTTTTTTTGTGTTTTTTTCACTATTATATACAATCAAGTTTTTTATATGCGGACTATAGTACTCTTAATAGTTTATTCAAAGTAGACAAAACTCTAAAACCTCACAAACTCAGTTTTTGATAAATTAGCCCATAAATGTATTGCCTATTACTGGTGTGTTCTGTTTTCATGCTGTAAATAAAAAAAAAAAATAACTTTGAGCAAAAGGGGCTGTTAATTTGTTCAGTGTTCTGCATTGTCACTTCTGCTGGGGTTTATATTACTTCAAATTTGCCGTCTTACCTGCATGAAAAAATCCAATGCTGCTGCTGCTGCTCTGTTCAAAGATCAGGCTTTATAGTCTTTTAGCACTTACATTATCTCCCTGTAGATTCTAAAGTGAAATCCCCAAAAGGACACATTTCAGATTTGTGTTTGTATTCCTTTTGTTACAAATGGAGCCCCATTATTTGGGTAACAGATTGTGTATACAAAACACCATTTATTTAATGGGAAAATAGTGTAGTTATATATATATTTTATATAGCACTTTGTATACACACAGGGTCGGACTGGGGGACCCGGGCCCACCGGGATGCTGTCCAAGGCCCTTGGCGTGCATGCGCTGATGGCGCTGCGCAGCGCCAAAAAACATTTTTATTTGTACAGGGGGTCTTTGGGAGAAGGGGTCTGGCCCGGCGGGGGCCCATGAGCAGGCCTGGACTGGGAGTCAAAATAGGGCCTGTCATTCCAAGTACACAGAGGCCCAAACAGCCTCCTACCAGCCCAAACAGACCCCTACCAGCCCACTATATGGTAACTTTCTATGGAGCCATACAGCAGCCCCTCTGGCATTTGCCAGAACCCACAGATTGCCAGTCCGGGCCTGCCCATGAGGATCAGTTACTGAGAGAAACAGCCAAGAATGCAGTGCTTGCTGCTAATTGTGCTTTATTGCCACAACATGTTTCGGGCTCAAGGCCCTTTATCAAGTGTTATACTTTACACATGAAGAAAAAACATTTATACAGAAATAGTGTAAAAGACCTCCCCTTAGGGAGTTGTGCAAAGTCCATCAGTGTCCAATCAGTCCATTATTCCATTTAGTGTGATGCACCCCGTGAAGGTGTGTGGGAGTTCAAGTGGGTGTGTCAAACAATTAAACAATTAGAAGTTCATGGTACTGCCATTTCAATGGCCTACCTTGGAATAGTCACACCTGAAAATAAACGTTGTTTTATATCACTGATTAGTGTTTTCTATGTTGCAATACTTAGCTTGGTTGAAAGAAATCATTATACCACAAAATATATTCTATATTATGTAGTTGCCCATTTTACCATAACGTTGTATTATAGCACTCATTATGAAGTATTCTATTGTTTCATACTGGGCAAACTAGTTATCTGTACAGGAAACAGAAATATGTATCAATTGTGTTACAGGGTAATACATTATTGCAAGCAGGCAATTGTAACGAATGCACATTGTTACGCAGGAAGTTATGTTGCAAATCAAAAGAAAACCTTGTTGCAGTGGTTCATTTTGTTACAAAATCTCAAGATAACATTTTACATTCCAGCTGTCATTCAGGCCTTGTGGGTGTAAGGTATTTAATCTTTTTATCCAGAATCCCTCTTTTTGTAATAAATATTGTCTCATATCACCTCCCCTTTGTGAGGGTTGGACTACTTCTAATACCATCCACTTCAACTGTGTTTGGTTATGGTTTGCACTGCAGTATTTATTTATTTATTTTTTTTATTAACAATTTTTGAGATTTTACAACAACTCCCATCAAGCAGGAGAGATTTTAAAGTAAAAAGAGGAGAGGAAAGGAAAGGAAGGAAGGAAAGGGGGGGGGAGAGTGTGGAGAACTGGCAAGTTTCGCTGTAGTAGCAATGCACAATAAGCATTCGGATACCCCATAATACCAGCATTAAACACGTAAATGGATGCAGGAGCACGCACGGGCCATATGCAATTACACATATATATATAGAGTTACACTCATATGTACATACAATGATTTGTAGGAGGAATCAAATGATTTAAAGAATTTGCCAATAGAATACGTATTAGGGTAGCCATAACCCAGACCAATCTCCATGACTGTCATTGCCCAAGAGAGAGGTAGAAGTATGTACGTTGATATAGTTGAATCCGCTCAAATTCAGCTTTTATCTCCGCATATGTGGGTAAAGAGGGCTGTTTCCAGTTCCGTGCTATTAAGGTTCTGCCGGCTAGTAACAGCCGAGTAAGAGTCCTCCTGGTTTGTTTATCTCTTTGTTCAGGGTCAAATCCTAACAGTGCTAGTGCTGGGTTAAGTTTAATGTGAGGGTCAACAAGATCGTTAATTAGCAGGTTCACAGCTTCCCAGTACTGTGTTGCAGTCGAGCAGGACCACCATATATGTAACATAGAGCCCGACTCTTCCAGGCACCGCCAGCAGCGATCGGGTATGCTCGGAAAAGCTTTATGAATTTTGTCTGGGGTCATGTACCACGTGTACATTATTTTTACAGTCAGCTCGTGATGGTTTACTGCTCGGCCGTGTTTTGAAACAACCGGTTCCATAAATCTGCCGGTAGAGGTAATTGCAAGTCTTGTTCCCAGTGCAGCAATGCCGGTGGAGTTTTCACCACACCATGCTGTAGTAGTAGGTTGTAGATAGTTTTGGTTCCTTTCTTTTTCCCTATAGGGGTCCAGCATTTAACCTCAAATCGACTTGGTTGGTGTAGTCCATTCCAATGCTTTGTAAGTAGGAAATGTCTTATCCTTATATATGTATATAGCTGTGCACTCGGGAGACTGTATTCAAGTCCTAATTTGGAGAAGGTTTTCAGTCTATCTTGATCATAGAGGTCACTTATCTTAGTTATTTCCCGTGCCCCCATTGGTTCAGACACAAGTCAGGAATAATCTCTTCCAAGATATCAAGTGGCAGGAGCGGGGTCGGGGGATTGGTGAGATTGTGGTTATGTTTCGTAGTGTACCATGACCATAAAGTTGCTTGCATGGGTAAAGGCAAACTGTCCACAATGGTGCGGTGATGTTTGTCCATAGACCATATATGTGCTACTGTTGAGTGTCCCAGTTGGGGTTTGTAAATCCAATTTTTCATATCTACCCATATTATTTCTGTCTGTTTCCTTCCTAAATAAGCTGGTGCTTATTTTCCCATTGTTGATATTAATGGCTATATCTAAAAAATTGATGGTATTTCCTCCTACTTCTGTTGTAAATTTTATTGTCGGGTGGGCTTCATTGGCTACAGAAATCATTTTCTCAAATGTTGACACTTCACTGTCCCATAGTACAAGTATGTCGTCCACAAACCTGTGATAGCAAATTATATGCTTTTTAAAGGGGCTTTGGAGAAACAATTTTTTCTCCAGTTGATGGACGAATATATTGGCAAATGAGGGAGCGACCGCAGCTCCCATGGACGTGTCCTGTTTTTGCCAATAGTATGAACCCGAATATCTAAAGTAATTTTTCTTTAGTACCATTGTCAGACAGTCTACTATGAAAAACAGGAGATGTTGTGGTATGTCTGTTTCTAGAAGGGCTTCCTCTACATATCTTATTCCTTCCTCCTGTGGGATAGACGTGTACAAGCTTTGTATGTCAATGCTGCACAATTGTACATTAGTACTTATGTTACCCAATTTGTTGAGTTTGCATAACAGGTCTGTAGTATCCTTTAAGCATGTTGTGATATTATTTGCAATAGGTTGTAAAAAACTGTCCACGAATTTGGATAATGGTTCAAGTACAGAACCTATCCCTGATACTATGGGTCTGCCAGGAGGATTATGTAAGGATTTATGAATTTTTGGCAGTATGTATAGTACTGGGATACGGGGATGTTCAGTACACAAAAATTCTTTAACGTTGTTAGGTACTACTCCATTTGTATAAGCTTGACTAACCATTAGCTCTATTTCTTTTTTAATAGTGTCTGTTGGATTTGTAGAGGTTTTTTCGTAGTGCCCAGGGGTTTCCAGCTGCCTAATAACTTCTGTGTTGTAGTCTTTTTTGTTCATTATTACAATGGCCCCCCCTTTGTCTGCCTTTCTAATCACTATATTGTCATTTTGCTTTAGTGTATTAAGTGCGGTTCTTTCTTTAAAGGTTAGGTTGTATTTACCCTTTTTGGTGGATTTCATGTTCCATATCTGTTTAACCTCGTGAGAAACAATTTTTTCAAATGCATTTAGTGACTCATTGGTTATGTCAGGGCAGAAGGTGCTTTTATTTTTAAACTTACTCATTATGTCTAGGGTTTTATTGTCTGTACTCTTGTACAACAGTACAGTCCCTGAAAAATGCAGTTTCAATTTTATATTACGCAAAAATTTTTGAAATGCAATATCCCAAGCAGCATATTCTACCTCATATGTAGGTATAAAACCGAGCCCCTTACTTAAAACATTAAATTCTGCGGGTGTTAGTTCATAAGAAGAAATGTTTATAACAAGGTTATTTACCTCGTCTTGTTTCTGTTTCTTTTCAGATACTCGTCTCTTGTGTTTGATGTTTGCGCTTTTTGCTTGGTTCCTCGGCTCTGGCTGTCCATTCCTACTTCTAAAAAAGACACTGATGCTTGGGTGCTTGTGCTGGAACCTTCCTCGCTGCTTGAGCCAGTATTTCGAGATGTGCTTGCGGTGTATGGTCTGGGATTTCTGTATCTTCTCCTGTAAGTGTATGAGCGGGCCATGGGCGGCCCCTGTCTCCATGAGGACTGTTCCCCTGTCTCTCTGTGCCACTCACGCTGTTCTCGGTGCTCCCGTTTCTCCTCTCGCCAGGTATACACGCATCCTTCCGTGTAGTCTCTGGCGTCGCGGTCGAACTTCCGCCTTTTCCTTACTGCGATGGTCTCGTGTAGCTTTAGTAGCGGTTCCTTCTGTTCGGTAAGGAAATGCTCTGCTGCGGCCGCTCCTTGCTCCTCTATTAGTCTGGTGTGTAGTTTGGCAATCATTTCTTGGACATCTTTTAGTTTCGCTGAAAGCCTTTCTACTGTTAGGAGCATGAGATCCAGGCTGCATTTGTTGCATATTTCGTGCCATCTCTGTTGCAGTAGTGGATCTTCGCTGCACAGGTTTGGTTTTATCTCGAGTTGTAAGCCCCTTGGAATGCGTTTTACTTTTAAATATTCCACAAGGGTGCTTATGTGTAGATTGATGTGAATTTCCTTCCTTTTTAAATTGCCCAACTCTTTATTTAAATCTCCGGCTGGGGTTACATCAGTTCTGAGCAGGTCATCGACTTTGATCCCGCTTAAGATTCTGTCTATGTCTTCCTCGTTGTAAGCGAATGAAAATAAACGTTTTATGTCACTGATTAGTGTTTTCTATGTTGCAATACTTAGCTTGGTTGAAAGAAATCAATTCACATTATACCACAAATATATTCTATATTATGTAGTTGCCCATCATAATACATAATATAGAATATATTTGTGGTATAATGTAAATTGATTAATGTTTATTTTCAGGTGTGACTATTCCAAGGTAGGCCATTGAAATGGCAGTACCATGAACTTCTAATTGTTTAATTGTTTGACACACCCACTTGAACTCCCACACACCTGCACGGGGTGCATCACACTAAATGGAACAATGGACTGATTGGACACTGATGGACTTTGCACAACTCCCTAAGGGGAGGTCTTTTACACTATTTCTGTATAAATGTTTTTTCTTCATGTGTAAAGTATAACACTTGATAAAGGGCCTTGAGCCCGAAACATGTTGTGGCAATAAAGCACAATTAGCAGCAAGCACTGCATTCTTGGCTGTTTCTCTCAGTAACTCCAATTTCAATTGATTTACTCTACACCTGAGGTGGGGGTGTACACTGAGATAGAAGAAGCCTATTAAACCACTCTCCCAGAGCGCAGTCACTTCTATAGTGTAGTTGGGAGTCCATATATCTTCTAGCCCAGCCGAAGGGACATGCCCCGGTTCAAAAGGCAATCAACAATAAATATTTATATCCAAAGATATATATTCTGAGGCTTGAATCCAGTAAAAACAATTTTTTTATTAGTATTCACATGTTAAAAAATGTATGTATCTATTTTTTAACATGTGAATACTAATAAACAAATTGTTTTTACTGGAATCAAGCCTCGGGATATATATCTTTGGATATAAATATTTTGTGATGATTTAGCCTTTGTCAGACTTAAAAACCAAGAAGAAGCTAGTACATTTCTTGAGAAAATGACAATAAGACCCTCATATGATATGCAGAGGTTATAATGTTGGTTTACGAACTAAGATAAGCCATTTTTTGCAAAGAATGTTTTACTGATACTGAAATGTTTCTTTTTCCACAATATCCTGTTTCTTTGTTACATTTTTATGCTTCTCAATGGCATTTAATGATTGAATGTAACCATCTAGCTGGTGGCTGTCCTCTTCTTGTTTAACATCAACTTTTCCAAGCTAATGTATTTTCTAATAAATTGGGTCTTCTTATAATATGCCCAAACTAAAGCAGCTTCATACTGGTCCTTTGTGATTCAAGTGGCAGATGAGGCCTTATCTGGTTATGGATTCATTTCATTCATCTAAAAGTGTAGTGACATCTTCCTATTGAAGGTTTTTGAAGGTGATTGTTGACTAGGGATGTAGCGAACGTCGGAAAAAAAGTTTGCGAACATATTCGCGAACTTGCGCAAAAATGCGAGCGGTTCGCGAACGGTTCGCGAACCCCATAGACTTCAATGGGAAGGCGAACTTTAACATCTAAAAAAGACATTTCTGGCCAGAAAAATGATTTTAAAGTTGTGCAACGACCTGGACAGTGGCATGCCAGAGGGGGATCAAGGGCAAAAATGTATCTGAAAAATCTGCCTGTGTGTGCTTGGAAGAGATAGTGTAGGGGGAGAGCTGTTAGTGATTTCAGGGACAGATGATAGTAAGTTTGCTGGCTAGTAATCTGCTTGATACTGCTCTGTATTGGAGGGACAGAAGTCTGCAGGGATTTGAGGGACATTTTAGCTTAGGTAGCTTTGCTGGCTAGTAATCTACTGTTCTCTTTAAACAACTGCCATACGTTGACCTTGTAGGCATTGTTTGCCCAGTTTTTTTGGACGCAGCCACTGAAGCACAGTTGCCAGAAAAAATATGCCATATAAATGCTGAAAATAGTCATTTTTCGCCATACGTTGACCTTGTAGACATTGTTTGCCCAGTTTTTTTGGACGCAGCCACTGAAGCACAGTTGCCAGAAAAAATATGCCATATAAATGCTGAAAATAGTCATTTTTCACAATACGTTGACCTTGTAGACATTGTTTGCCCAGTTTTTTTGGACGCAGCCACTGAAGCACAGTTGCCAGAAAAAATATGCCATATAAATGCTGAAAATAGTCATTTTTCGCCATACGTTGACCTTGTAGACATTGTTTGCCCAGTTTTTTTGGACGCAGCCACTGAAGCACAGTTGCCAGAAAAAATATGCCATATAAATGCTGAAAATAGTCATTTTTTGCCATACGTTGACCTTGTAGGCATTGTTTGCCCAGTTTTTTTGGTCGCAGCCACTGAAGCACAGTTGCCAGAAAAAATATGCCATATAAATGCTGAAAATAGTCATTTTTTGCCATATACGTTGAGTCAACGTATGGCAAAAAATGACTATTTTCAGCATTTATATGGCATAGTTTTTTCTGGCCTCTGTGCTTCAGTGGCTGCGGCCAAAAAAACTGGGCAAACAATGCCTACAAGGTCAACGGCGTTGACCTTGTAGGCATTGTTTGCCCAGTTTTTTTGGCCGCAGCCACTGAAGCACAGAGGCCAGAAAAAATATGCCATATAAATGCTGAAAATAGTCATTTTTTTGGTCGCAGCCACTGAAGCACAGTTGCCAGAAAAATTATGCCATATAAATGCTGAAAATATAAATTTTTTTGGTTGCAGCCACTGAAGCACAGAGGCCAGAAAAATTATGCCATATAAATGCAGAAAATATGCATTTTTTTGGTCGCAGCCACTGAAGCACAGTTGACAGAAAAATTATGCCATATAAATGCTGAAAATATAAATTTTTTTGGTTGCAGCCACTGAAGCACAGAGGCCAGAAAAATTATGCCATATAAATGCAGAAAATATGCATTTTTTTGGACGCAGCCACTGAAGCACAGTTGCCAGAAAAAATATGCCATATAAATGCTGAAAATAGTAATTTTTCGCCATACGTTGACCTTGTAGACATTGTTTGCCCAGTTTTTTTGGTTGCAGCCACTGAAGCACAGAGGCCAGAAAAAATTAAACCAGTAGGGTTTGCACCCTAGTTTGTAACGGTGGCGGAGGGAGGAGGACGCTAAAGGACAGCTGTGTGTGGAGTCATGAGGCTTGAAGAGAAGGACAGCTGCATAGAAGTCAGAACAAGTCTTCCGGCGTGCAGTAACCCTCCGAGATCCACCCCTCATTCATTTTAATAAAGGTCAGGTAATCGACACTTTTGTGACCTAGGCGAGTTCTCTTCTCAGTTACAATACCTCCTGCTGCACTGAAGGTCCTTTCTGAGAGCACACTTGAGGCTGGGCAAGACAAGAGGTTCATGGCAAATTGTGACAGCTCTGGCCACAGATCAAGCCTGCGCACCCAGTAGTCCAGGGGTTCATCGCTCCTCAGAGTGTCGATATCTGCAGTTAATGCCAGGTAGTCCGCTACCTGCCGGTCGAGGCGTTCTTTGAGGGTGGATCCAGAAGGGTTGTGGCGCTGCCTTGGACAGAAAAACATTTGCATGTCTGACGTTACAGACTGGCCAAAGGGCTTTGTCCTTGCAGGTGTGCTCGTGGCAGGATTACTGGCACCTCTGCCCCTGGAATGTTGATGAGTTCCTAAAGTGACATCACCCTTAAAAGCATTGTACAACATGTTTTGCAGGCTGGTTTGTAAATGCCGCATCTTTTCGGACTTGTGGTATGTTGGTAACATTTCTGACACTTTATGCTTGTACCGAGGGTCTAGTAGCGTTGCGACCCAGTACAGGTCCTTCTCCTTAAGCCTCTTGATACGGGGGTCCTTCAACAGGCATGACAGCATGAAAGACCCCATTCTCACAAGGTTGGATGCAGAGCTATCCATCTCCGCTTCCTCATTATCAAGGACTGCATCATCCACGGTCTCCTCCCCCCAGCCACGTACAAGACCAGGGGTCCCCAAAAGGTCACCACTAGCCCCCTGGGAAGCCTGCTCCTGTTGGTCCTCCTCCTCCACAAAGCCACCTTCCTCCTCTGACTCCACTTCTGGCACCTCTCCCTGCGTTGCAGCAGGTGCCTGGGTTCGTTCTGGTGATTCCGACCAGAAATCGTGCGCTTCCAGCTCCTCGTCATGCTGTTCTACAGCCTCATCTGTCACTCGTCGCACGGCACGCTCCAGGAAGAAAGCGAAGGGTATTAGGTCGCTGATGGTGCCTTCGGTGCGACTGACCATATTTGTCACCTATTCAAAAGGTCGCATGAGCCTGCAGGCATCGCGCATAAGCACCCAGTAACGGGGGAAAAAAATCCCCAGCTCTGCAGATCCAGTCCTACCACCCAGTTCAAAAAGGTACTCGTTGACGGCCCTTTGTTGTTGCAGCAGACGTTCCAACATAAGGAGCGTTGAATTCCAGCGAGTCTGGCTGTCAGAAATCAAACGCCTGACTGGCATGTTGTAGCGCTGCTGAATGTCAGCAAGGCGTGCCATGGCTGTGTAGGAACGTCTGAAATGGGCCGACACCTTTCTGGACTGGGTGAGAACGTCCTGGAATCCTGGGTACTTGGAGACAAAACGTTGGACTATTAAATTTAACACATGTGCCATGCAGGGCACATGTGTTAAATTGCCCAGTCTCAACGCTGCCAACAGATTGCTTCCATTGTCACACACCACTTTTCCGATCTGCAGTTGGTGTGGGGTCAGCCACCGATCGGCCTGTGACTGCAGAGAGGACAGGAGTACAGATCCGGTATGGTTTTTGCTTTCCAGGCACGTCATCCCCAAGACAGCGTGACAACGGCGTACCTGGCACGTCGAATAGCCTAGGGGGAGCTGGGGGTGCACAGGTGTGGAGGAGGAGAAGGAGGACCCAGCAGCAGAGTAAGAAGAAGAAGAGGAAGAAGACGAGGTAGAGAGCGATGGAGGAGTAGAGGTGGTGGCAGAACCGCGTGCAATCCGTGGCGGTGACACCAACTCCACTGTTGTTGTTGTTGAGCTACCCATTCCCTGCTTCCCAGCCATTACCAAGTTCACCCAGTGGGCAGTGTAGGTGACATACCTGCCCTGACCATGCTTGGAGGACCATGCGTCAGTAGTCATATGGACCTTTGGCCCAACACTAAGTGACAGAGATGCGGTAACTTGGCTCTGCACATGTTGGTACAGGTGTGGTATTCCCTTTTTAGAAAAAAAATTGCGGCTGGGTACCTTCCACTGCGGTGTCCCAATTGCTACAAATTTGCGGAAGGCCTCAGAGTCCACCAGCTGGTATGGTAAAAGCTGGCGGGCTAAGAGTGCAGACAAGCCAGCTGTCAGACGCCGGGCAAGGGGGTGACAGTCAGACATTGGCTTCTTACGCTCAAACATGGCCTTCACAGAAACTTGGCTGGTGGCAGATGACTGGGAATGGGAACAGGTGGTCAAGGTGGAAGGCGGAGTGGAGGGTGGTTCAGACGGGTCAAGGAGAGCAGAGGTAGAGCAGTAAGATGCTGGACCAGAAGGAGTGTGGCTTTTAGTTTGCCTGTTGCCTTTGAGGTGTTGCTCCCAAAGTGCTTTGTGCTTGCCGCTCATGTGCCTTCGCATAGAAGTTGTACCTATGTGGCTGTTGGGCTTACCAAGGCTCAGTTTCTGACTGCACTCATTGCAAATTACAATGCTTTTGTCAGAGGCACACACATTAAAAAAATCCCACACTGCTGACTTTTTGGAAGTGTGCGATCTGGCGGTAACAGTAGAAGTTGGCGGCATTGGCGGCAATGGCAGGTGCGTTGGCCAGCTGAACACAGGTGCCGATACATGTTGTTGCCCTACTGATCCCTGCGGGCTGTCCTCCCTGCTTCTTCTAAGTCTTATTCTCCTACTGCCTCTCTGACTCTCCGTCTCTCCATCTGAACTACCCTCCTCTTGCTCTCTTCTACTAGGCACCCACAAAACATCAATCTCCTCATCATCATTCTCCTCAGATGCATCAATTTCTTCTGACACATCACAGAAGGAAGCAGCAGCGGGGACCTCCTCCTCATCACTCATCATTATGTCCATCTCTGTCGTGTTCTCTACCAGAATTAAATCTGGTGTAACGTCCTCATCTCCTTCATCTTCTTCTGGCAATAATGGTTGCGCATTACTCAGTTCAAGAAACTCATGGGAAAATAACTCCTCTGACTCCAGTGAAGAAGGGGCACCGGTGGTGGAGGAAGTGTTACGTGGGGTGGCCATAGCAGTGGAGGATGAGGAGGATGTTGTGGTAAAGTTAGAAACGGTAGAGGATGGGGTGTGCTGTGTAAGCCAGTCAACTACCTCTTCAGCATTTTGGGAGTTCAGGGTCATTGGCTTTTTAAAACTGGGCAATTTGCTAGGGCCACAGGATTGCATAGCAGCACGGCCCCTAGCACGGCCTCTGCGTGGCGGCCTGCCTTTGCCTGGCATTATTTTTAAAAAAACAACAACAACAAAAACTCAGTTGGTTTTTCTGGAAACGATAATACACACAGCTAGATGGCAGTTTGAAGAAAACAGTGTGCAAATAATGCCTACAAGATCAACGTATACACTACTACAGCGGTGGATACGGATTACGTAAAATATATGAATGCTGCTTGAAAAAAAGTAACTCAAGTGGTTTTTCTAGAGACGATAATATTATCAATATTTAGACAAAATGTGAACAAGCTCACACAGCTAGATGGCGGTTTGAAGAAAACACTGTGCAAATAATGCCTACAAGGTCAACGTATACACAGCGGTGGATACGGATTACGTAAAATATATGAATGCTGCTTGAAAAAAAGTAACTCAAGTGGTTTTTCTAGAGACGATAATATTATCAATATTTAGACAAAATGTGAACAAGCTCACACAGCTAGATGGCGGTTTGAAGAAAACACTGTGCAAATAATGCCTACAAGGTCAACGTATACACAGCGGTGGATACGGATTACGTAAAATATATGAATGCTGCTTGAAAAAAAGTAACTCAAGTGGTTTTTCTAGAGACGATAATATTATCAATATTTAGACAAAATGTGAACAAGCTCACACAGCTAGATGGCGGTTTGAAGAAAACACTGTGCAAATAATGCCTACAAGGTCAACGTATACACAGCGGTGGATACGGATTACGTAAAATATATGAATGCTGCTTGAAAAAAAGTAACTCAAGTGGTTTTTCTAGAGACGATAATATTATCAATATTTAGACAAAATGTGAACAAGCTCACACAGCTAGATGGCGGTTTGAAGAAAACACTGTGCAAATACTGCCCACAAGATCAACGTATACACTACTACAGCGGTGGATACGGATCTCGTAAAATTTATTATGGCTGCTTGAAAAAAGTCACTCCGGTGTTTTTTCTGGAGACGGTAATATTATGGATATTTAGACAGAATGTGAACAAGGTCACACAGCTAGATGGCAGTTGGTTGAATAACACACTGGGCAAAAAATGCCTACAGGGCAAATAATGCCTAAAAGGTCAACTTATACACTACTACAGCGATGGATACGGATTACGTAAAATATATTATGGCTGCTTGAAAAAAGTCACTCCGGTGTTTTTTCTGGAGACGGTAATATTATGGATATTTAGACAGAATGTGAACAAGGTCACACAGCTAGATGGCAGTTGGTTGAATAACACACTGGGCAAAAAATGCCTACAGGGCAAATAATGCCTAAAAGGTCAACTTATACACTACTACAGCGATGGATACGGATTACGTAAAATATATTATGGCTGCTTGAAAAAAGTCACTCCGGTGTTTTTTCTGGAGACGGTAATATTATGGATATTTAGACAGAATGTGAACAAGGTCACACAGCTAGATGGCAGTTGGTTGAATAACACACTGGGCAAAAAATGCCTACAGGGCAAATAATGCCTAAAAGGTCAACTTATACACTACTACAGCGATGGATACGGATTACGTAAAATATATTATGGCTGCTTGAAAAAAGTCACTCCGGTGTTTTTTCTGGAGACGGTAATATTATGGATATTTAGACAGAATGTGAACAAGGTCACACAGCTAGATGGCAGTTGGTTGAATAACACACTGGGCAAAAAATGCCTACAGGGCAAATAATGCCTAAAAGGTCAACTTATACACTACTACAGCGGTAGTAAAATAAAAAAAAGTAAAATAAAAAAAAAATGAATATTAAAAAAAAAAAAATTAAAGTTGGTGCTGCTGAACTACTAGGAGCAGCAGATTAGCACACCAGTCCCACTCCCCAACACTGCTAGACTAATAGCACTGGGCTCTTATAGTAGTAGTAGTAGTAGTAGTAGTAGTAGTAAAACAACAAAAAAATAAATAAAAGCAGTCCTTACAAGGACTACTGTTATTGCAGCAGTCAGCAGATGAGATCAGAAGCAGGACAGCTGCCCACTGCAGCTACATACAGAGCACTGCAGTAGAAGGTAGATTACTAGCCAGCAAAGCTACCTAAGCTTAAATGTCCCTCAAACCCCTGCAGACTTCTGTCCCTCCAATAACAGGGCAGTATCAAAACGATTACTAGCCAGCAAACTTTCAACTGTCCCTGAAATCACTAACAGGCAGCAGCTCTCTCCCTACACTATCTCTTCAGCACACACAGGCAGAGTGAAAAAACGCTGCAGGGCTTCGGTTTTTATAGGGAAGGGGAGTGGTCCAGGGGAGAGCTTCCTGATTGGCTGCCATGTACCTGCTGGTCTGGGGTGAGAGGGCAAAAAAAAGCACCAACAATGGCGAACCCAAAATGGCGAACGTCGCGCGACGTTCGCGAACTTCCGGCGAGCGCGAACACCCGATGTTCGCGCGAACAAGTTCGCCGGCGAACAGTTCGCGCCATCTCTATTGTTGACTGTTCTTCCAATCTTGCTTCTCCTTATATAGTATGATGGATGGATGCACCTTTGTCTAACTACATTTTTTATCTAGAACATGTCTTTTTTTAAGTATTTATTTACCTGAAACCCCGGGCCGGTGCTCCTATTAGCAGAAAACTGCACCAGCCCAGGGTTTTTCTAGCGAGCACCACAGAACGATCCTCTTCTGGCTTCTTCTTTCATCAAAAATCCCGGGCCAGACTTATGCACAGTAGAACGAAGTAGCCGACTTTTTAGTTAAAGTTTGGTGGGATGGACGGTTGGGACAGAAGAGGATCGCTTCATGGTGCTCACTGGAAGAACCCCAGGCTGGTGAAGGTTTCTGCTGATAGGAGCACCGGCCCTGGGTTTAAGGTAAGTAAATACAATCACTTGGGGGTGCCTAAAATTTGGCACCCCCAAGTGCAAGATGACTTTCCTTCTCCTTTAAAGGGGATCTAAACCCAAAAACCCCAAAAGCAGTCATGAGTTGACTGCTTTATGGCAATCTGTAACCCATTACATTACCATATAATGAAGCTTGTATTATGTATTTTGCTGCTACTTTTTTGCTGGTTATTTATTTCTTCCTCCTGTCATCATATTATTATAACTCTTGTTATATAAACAATAAAATAAATAATTTCATTGTTAAACATTTCATGCAGTGACACCTACATTCTGAAGTTTTTGATGTTTACAGACAGGGTCCTCCTATACCCTGCCCTACAACAGTAGAAAGTCATTGGCTGCCGGGGTCCTCCCTAAAAGTAAACAAAAACAATTGGTGGTCACGGGTCCCCCATAAAAATTAAAAACAAAAACATTGGTGGCCAGGGCCAGGGAACCCAATTGGTGGCCAGCTTCCCCCTTACAAGTTAGAAAAAACATTGAGGCGGTTGTGTAAATGCTGTTATAAAGGTACATGCCCAAGTCTGCTCTGGAGAAAAAACTTTGTCAAATGTACAGAGCAATATGAATGCTACATAGGTTTGATGTGACATTCATATTGCTATGTACATTTAACAAAGTTTTTTGTCAAATGTATGTATATATGTATGTATATAAAACAAATATACTACAGCACATGCCTAAAAATGGCAATTCATGTTTGGTGCACAGCCTTAAAGGGAAAGTTGAGTTATTTTCCCATATCCACAAAACATTTTTAAAACAACAAAAGGCACTCAATTCTCAAAAAATAGTAAAAGGTTTATTTTAGTTTATAAAGTGCAAACTGTATAGCAGAAAACAACCAACAGCTATGTTTTAGGAATGCAATGTGCCCTTTCTCAAGCTTAAAGGGATACTGTCATGGGGAAACATATATTTTTAAATGCATCAGTTAATATTGCTACTCCAGCAGAAGTCTGCACTAAAATCTGTTTTTCAGAAACTGATTTTTTTACATTTGATTTTGAAATCTGACTTGGGGCTAGACATATTGTCAGTTTCCCAGGTGCTACATTCCTACATTGACAACATTTTTGTGTTATGGTGGGGTGGTGTTGAATCCCTATCCACAAAGGCTTGGGGGACAAACTTGAAGGATTGAATGATTACTACTATAGTATAATAGTATAAACTGGTCCAATAAGTTCAGTTTAAAAAACATAGTATTTCTAGCCATATTCATTTGGTTTTAGATCTCCTTTAAATTCACACATCTGTGTGCTGTTCCAAAAACACATATTGCCCCAGGTGCAACTGCCAAGTTCATGAACCCTAAGGAGGTGCAATCGTAGCCAGTGCTAAATGAGCGATAATGAATAGAAGAACAGAGGAGAAGCACCCAGAATCTATTGTAATCACTTGGGCTTAATACCAATTAGTCTTATAAAAGCTGATCTAACATCTTTGTTTTTTAAACTGTATATAATTGGATTTAGAAGAGGGACAGCAGCTGTGTTAAACAGAGAGAACATTTTATTTAAGTCTAAACTGTCAACAGATGGGGGCCTCAAATACTGGCAAAAAAGTGTCAGATACAGAAGGATGACCACTGTGAGATGTGAGGAGCAGGTGTAGAAAGCTTTACGTCTCCCACAACTAGATCTGATGCTCATTATGGAGCCAATAATGGAAACATAGGATATAAATGTGAGAAGGAAGAGAGTAAGACTTAGGAAGAAAAGTCCTTCTGTGAAGATTAATATCTCTAAAAATGTGGTATCACTACATGACAGCTTCATAAATGGCATAACGTCACAGAAGAAGTGATTGATTATGTTGGATGTATAACAAGAGACATTTAACAGTAATGCAACATAAGGGATGATTTCTAGAAAACCTAACACCGAGCAGACAGTGGCCAAGTAAAGACAAGTTTTAAAGTTCATAACTGAGTGATAGTGTAATGGTCTACAGATGGCTATATAGCGATCATAACTCATTCCAGTCAAGATTAATAACTCAGGGGTGTCATAAACCCAAATGGCCAACAAAAGTGAGCCAAATATACTGATGCAAAATTATTGCTAAATACCACTTAGGGCAGGGGAAGGCAAACTTAAGAATTCCAGCTGCTTTAACATTCTAGCAGAATAAGGTATTACAGTAATGCTGCAAAGTGGGTAAATATGCCGGTTTCGGATTGGGTCGCGAGCTGCGGGTTCAGGTCGGGTCCGGGTCTTAGATATTGATTCCGCGCAGGACTCACACAGCCATGCAAAGGCAGAAGCTCACACAGTGTAGAGAAACAATGGTTTTAGCAAACTAAAACTTCTTCTTATATCCATTAAAGGGGTACTCTTATTACTAACTAAAAAAAATTGTGCTCATTTAGCATTTTTTTTAGTTAGGAAAGGCATAGAAATTAGACTGTAATCTGAAAAGCATGGTACCGCAGGGCTCTGTACTAGGTCCCTTGCTTTTCAACTTGTTTATTATTGACCTGGAGGAGGGCATTGAAAGTACTGTTTCTATTTTTGCAGATGATACTAAATTGTGCAGAACTATAGGTTCCATGCAGAACGCTGCCACTTTGCAGAGTGATTTGTCTAAGTTGGGAAACTGGGCAGCAAACTCGAAAATGAGGTTCAACGTTGATAAATGCAAGGTTATGCACTTTGGCTGGGGATGAAACATAATTATGCCTCTTTATAAGTCCCTGGTAAGGCTTCACCTGGAGTATACAGTGTAGTTTTGGACTCCAGTCCTTAAGAGGTATATAAATGAACTGGAGATAGTGCAGAGAAATGCTTCTAAACAGGTTAGAGGGATGGAAGACTTAAATTATGAGGATTGTTTTCTCTGGAAAAAAGATGCTTGCGAGGGGACATGATTACACTTTACAAGTACATTACCCATAAAGTGGATCACCGTACCAGAGGCCACCCCTTTAGACTAGAAGAAAAGAACTTTCATTTGAAGCAACGTAGGGGGTTCTTCACAGTCAGGACAGTGGGGTTGTGGAATGCACTGCCGGGTGATGTTGCAATGCCTTAAAGAATGGCTTGGATGATTTCTTGGACAGACATAATATCAAAGGCTATTGTGATACTAAACTCTATAGTTAGTATAAATACGGGTATATAGAATTTATGTGAAAGTAGGGAGGGGTGTGTGTATGGATGCTGGGTTTTCATTTGGAGGGGCTGAACTTGATGGACTTTGTCTTTTTTCAACCCAATTTAACTATGTAACTAACTATGTAACTATGACCCATCAGTTTACTGATTTTGTCATGCTGTCCAAAGTCAGAAATGAAGGACCATTGAAAACGATGAGTAGAAATTTGATGCATTGGAGTTATTTATATTTGAACTTTATGAGCCCTATTTATCAAAATTCAAAGAACCTGGAGATTTTACAAAACTCAAATGTTTTCTTATATATTAAACAAATCTTAATATAACCAAATATTAAGGGGCAGATTTATTAAAGGTCGAGGTGAATTTTCGTATTTAAAAAAATTCGAATTTCCTGCTAATTTTTGTGTACTTTGACTAGGGAATAGTCCAAATTCGATTTGAATTTGAAAAAAATTTGAAAATTCAAATATCGAAATTCATCATGTACTGTCTCTTTAAAAATTTGGCTTCGAACATTAATCATCTAAAACCTGCCGAATTGCTGTTTTAGCCTATGGGGAACTCCTAGAACCTATTTGGAATCAATTGGTGGAATTATGAAAAATGTAAGTTTTTTGTTGGGAAAATCTCGATTCCAATTTGATCGAATGCGCTGTTACTTCGATTTGTATGATTTTTAATTCAGCCGAATACGGACATATTAGATCGAAAACTGACCTATTCGGCCAAAAAAAACATGGACTTAATTATGGTATCTTTTTGAATTCGAATTTCGAAGTTTTTCAAATTTGACCCTTGATAAAGATGCCCCTAAAACTTGATTTAATAAAACTGTGAGAAAAAAATGGATGCATAATTTGTATTGTGCTCATCATTTTCAATGGGTCTACAAACTTTCAAAAAAATTGAAAAACTCAAATTAAAGAAAAGCTACATTTTTTGTCTAGGACAGCTCTTATTGACTTCTACATGAACTTGCAAACTTTTAGATGCTGCAGTTTACATTCTTTAAAGTCAGTAACCCCAAATGTAATAAAAGGCACTAAGTTTCCCCAGGAGCAGAGTAACCCATGGCAACCAATAAGATTATGACCAGTAAATACTACCTGCTGATTGTTTGCTATGTTTACTGCTCCTGGGCAAACTTAGAGCTTTTTTTTTATTACATAACCCCTATAGAGTTTTCTAAGCTTAATAAATATTGAACGTCCACATTTTGGAAACCATAAATAGAATTCATGAATTTTAAATAGTGGTAAAAATTTTAGTTTGAAAATTAATAAATCAGCCTCTAAGGGGCAAATTCTCTAACTTCCGAAAAATCGCCAGCGACGGCTTCATTCACAGTGCAGCACTTCGCCAGGCATAGATTCGCCAGGGCAACGTTAATTCATTAAAATCCGAAGTTGCGTCCAGGGAGCCGAAAGCTGGCGAAGTTGCGCTAGCGTTACTGCGCCAAGCAAAGTTACGCTAGCGTTGCCTAATTTGCATACGGCAGGAAGTTAAAGTTGAATGGACGTATATGTTGCAGCAAATACATTACACTACACAAGCCCGGGAAACCTTAATAAAATAAAGTAAAGTTGTTATATTGCCCTACACATGAGCCCAGTGTATAGTTCATGTGTCATATGTTAGGAAATGTAGGGGGGAAGCCGGTTACCCCAAAAAAAATGTACACTATTTTTCAGCCTATCACCCTGAAAAAGGAAAAGACGTTAGCAGTTTTTGGGACTTAGAAAAATTTTCAACTTTTTTTTAAGAACTCCTATATACTCCATTGCACTTTGCCAGGTCTGAGGTGGCGAAGGCAAGTCTGGCACAAGAGGTAACGTTCAGTAAAATCCGCATCTTAGAGAATTTGCGTAGTTGCATCCATTTACCAGAGCGCAAATTCGCCAGGCATTAGGGAGCGAAGTACGTTAGTAAATTGGCGAAGTACCGAAATAACATCACGCTGGCGAATTTTCTCCCCGTTAGTCACTTCACCCTTTAGTAAATTTTGCCCCTAAGTGTCTTGGTGCCTGAAATTGGACTGCTTAAATGTAAACAAAGAATTTTTATAACATGCGTTAGTAAAGACAGAGAAATGTGCAATCAACTCGTCTCAGTTTCCAGAATGTGCACAATTTCTAAAAAAAAAAAAAAAGGCAGGATTAATTGTTAGATTGCATACCATATACTAAAATTCACATTTCTATTTTTTTCACAAATCTAATTTTTTCTCTAAAAAAAGTCAAGGTTTTTAAAATCTCTCTAAAACTCTAAAAATAAGAGATTTATTACGTTTAAAAAAAACGAAAAACTCTAAAAAAAATACTCCAAAAAAATTGCAATCAAGGTTCTATAAAAGTCAATGGGAGCTGCGCTGATCCTATTGGACCTTTTTTTAGCCATTCAGACTTTTCAGAGTCTTTTCAGAATTTTTTCCCCAGTAATTTGAGGCTTTCATATTTTTTAGCGCATTGTTCAACTTTTCTTTTATGCTTTTTTATATTTGGATCTTATAGATTACTTGGGATTTGTGGGCTTTAGAGAAAATTGGGGGAATGTAATATTGGTTCGCTAACGCAAACATTTTTGCAATTTGTTCGCAGTTCGCAATGTGAATGAATGTTCACAAAATGTGAAGGAATGTTCGCAAAGTAAAAAATTGCCCCTCGCATGACAGTAGTATAGCGATTTCAAATTTTATACTTTGAGTTATAATTAGTTATAGTTTTATAGTTTGAGTGTGCAGTAAATGTAATAGCATTTCTTAATGAAAAAGTTATTACCAAAAGTTTACGCTACCCTCAAGCAGTTGTTAAAGGTTTGCAATGCGCAATTAAGATACGCAATGCAATAAAATGTCTAATGAAGATTATTACATTGCAAGGTCAGTATTTGACTTCAGCGTGTGTGCGGTCACATACAGGCTGATCAGATTCAAATCAAAAAAGCAGGGGCACTAAGCAGATCTGCTTCTCTCAGCCTGCAAAAATACAAAGGCTGACAACAGCCAGAGCTAACAGTCTGTATACCCATAGTCTAATACTGGTGTAGTCTAATACTGGTGTGTAGGATATTTACTACTGAGTGCTGTTCTTAGATCTACCAGGTAGCTGTTATCTTGTATCAGGGAGCTGTTATCTGGTTACCTTCCATTGTTCTGTTGAAAGGCTCCTGTGGGGAGAGGAGGGAGGGGTGATATCACTTCAACTTGCAGTGCAGCAGTAAGGAGTGACTGAAGTTTAGCACAAGCCACATGGCTGGGAAACAAGGAAAATGTCTAGCCCTATGTCGGATTGGAAAGTTAAATATAAAAAAATCAGTTTGTTTCAATTCAGAATTCTACTGAAGAAGCGTTATTAGACAATGCATTTTGAAATAAAACATGTTTTCATATTGACAGAATCCCTTTGACCCTTTTGCCTGCCCTACGGCAGGGGCTTTATCTGCCAAGGACATATGTATGTCCTTGCGCAAGTGACTGATTTTCTTTGCATTGACAGTCCCCTGGGCAACGAGGCTGGGGAGCTGTCATGTCAGTCCTGCGACAGGATTTTTGTACGGCTGACCTAAAAGCAGCAGATGCAGCAAATAGCATGTGTGCTGCACTGCCCTACTTACTCTTCCCTTCAGCGCCGCCCATGCACTTCCTGCAGCGCAAGACTCTGCAGCAACGGACCTCAAGGAACCCTCCAGCAATCAGATCGGGCCTTTATTTACACACTTACACACAATTACATACACTTATACACTCTTACACACACATTTTACTAAAGATTCCTTTTTTTGTGTTTTTTTATTTTTCACACTTATATACATTTATATACATACTTACACATTGTCATACAACTTTTCGAAGTGTACACACATGTATACACAAAAAACTCACAAAGAGGGTTTTTCTTTTACTTTTTCATTTTACCATTTTGTGTTTTTTTTACCCCTAAAAACTGTTTATTTTGGAAGTGCAACTATTGGATAATCTATTTTGCCTACTAATTACGCTGTTGGATCAGTTATTTTGTTATTTTATTGCAGTTTTATTACTGCATTATTGTTCCTTATGTTATATTCAGTATAGTTTTGCTGTTTGATGCTTTGGTATAGAAAAATGTATTTTACCTCATTTGATCCGTCAGAATATGTACTTTCCAAAAATAAATGGTTTACTGGGGTCTTTTTACAGTTTAGGGGGCTTACAACACATAATGTACAGTCGGGGCTCTGTTTTCAGCAGCTGAGTTGGCCAGCGTGAAAATTCATATACATGTTTTTCATATGGGGTCTGTAAATACCACATACTTTGGTAAATATATGCATATTGGGCAACAAACTTTTCCGCCGACCTCTGACGTCCATATTTAGGGAAATTTTTCTTTGTACGTATAACATTGTGTGAGATAAATGAAACAAAATGCAAAATTTTAAAGGTGATTTTCAGAAATGTCGTAAAATCCTCTTCTTCCTGCTGTGAACGGCGCATGCGCAGTAGGATAATTTTGCCGGTACGATCTACTGCGCATGCGCATGACTTTTGGCGCATGCGCAGTAGATCCGTACCACGAAATGCTCCTACTGCGCATGTGCCAAAACGCCGTTCACAGCAGGAAGAAGATCGCGTGGAAGAAGATGTCGTCTGTGAACTCCCTGGACTGGACCTGCGCAGAAGGGTAAGTAACAAGTTAGGGGCATTTGCGCAGCGGGAGGGGTAGGCCAGGGGGGAGGAGGGAGGGTGGGCAACACACGGGAGGAGGGGAGGGTTTTTGCGCAATCTAGGTTTCCTTCCCCTTTAAGGATTTTTGGAAAAGTCACCAAAATCATGGAATTTAGGAAAGGTTTGCGGCTTGGTACTTTGGAGTAGAAAGACATGCATACCCAATTTGGATTCGGGGGAATGTTTACTTTCCGAAAATATATGTTTTTCTTGGGTGAACTTACTTTTTTCTACCTTAGCCCCCAAAAATGATGTAAATGTGTTGATTTTGCAGTATCTGGAATAACAGAACTGATAGCTCTCATTTTGGGGCACATGCTTAGGTAAACCTTTACTTACTGGGCATCAAACTGTTCAGTGGACTCTTGGTATTCATATTTAGGGTGTTTTACATTTGTACCTAATGATGTGTGGGAGATATGATGCTGTAGATTTTTCAAAAAATTCACCAATTTCTATAGAAAAATGTAACTTTAGGAAAGAATTGCAACTTGGTATGTTGGAGTACATACAAATATTTACTCATTCTAATAATGTGTAGTTTTCTAGGGTAAACTTACTGTAAGTGGAATGTTTGGCCTTGAAATCAGAAGTATGCCATTTTGTGGAGCGGTGCTTTGGAAATTTGGTAGTGTACTGCTTGTAGATTTTGATCTAAGTGAGAAATCTCCATAAAACTATATATATTTGGTATTGGTGCATTCAGGAGACATAGAACTTTCCAAATCGACTGTGTACCTGTACATAAAATAAATTATGTTTCTGATATATGTGAAACATGATTTTCTTCATTTTATTAGGTACTTAGAAGCCTATATCTTGCCTATATGTTGAAACATTAGTAATACAATAACAATAAATATTACAATTGTTGCTTCATGCATTTTATATTTATATCTACTGTCCATATTAGTCCAGATAAATGCTGTGGTGGTGGTGGTGGAAAATTTTATTTTTTACAAACACCATCAGTTTTTACATGTAGCAGCAGGACCCTTTCAGTGACCATCACTGCTGTTAGGAGCTACTGGGGGTGTCATCCTGTAGCATTTACCTCTGTTTTTTAATGTTTTTACTTGCACAATCCAAAAATACAATATAAATATAGTTATTACAAAAACAATAGATATAGTCACATTCTATATATTTTTTTTTAGTGTTTGTTCTTCTGTTAGTTTCATTAAAGGCAATAACCCATGTCTCCTGACAGCATACAGTAAATGAGCCTAAACAAATCATGTGCCAGTCCCATGAGATGAATGTTCTGTGCTGATGTAACTGATGAAATAAATAATGACATATTAGAAATAATTGCATAAGATTTAACGAGCCACTGAATGCCTACATGTGGAATTTATTATAAACCTTCCCATGAGTATTGTAATAAAGAGCCTAAATAAACAAACGTGTGGATTGTGTTTGAGGTGTTTTAATGATGGATTTTTTTATTGAACTGTACCTATAATCATTATAAGCATGCAGGGCAAATCTGCCATGCATATTAACATATATTAAGGGCAAGCATAATCTGCAGTGCTGGGTGGGAATTCACAAAAGCTACATTAAAGGAGAACTAAAGCTTAACTAAAGAAGTAAGCTAGAAATGCTGTAGATTATGTTTTGGGCTTCTGTAACAGCCAAAGGCAACCACAACCCTTTAACAGGGAAGATCTGTGTCTCCAAAGATGCCCCAATAGCTCCCCATCTTCTTTTCTGCTGATTGACTGCACATGTTCTATGCTGATGTCACTTACTGATCTAGAATATAAATGTCACAATATAAGGCTGATTAGTAATTAATACAGATAATTACTACATGGCAGAACAGAAACCAGTGCAATTAGCTTCAGAATTTTGACATTCAGCCCTGTAGCATCAGCTTATATTACAGGCCAACCTTATTTTCTGCTTGATAATTTATAACGACCCCTAAGCTTAGCTTCTCAACAGCTGCTCAGAACCCAATGATCATGTGAGTGTCACAGACACTTTCCAAGATGGTGACCCCCTGTGACAAATTGGAAATTCTGGATAATTGCTGCTATTGAGAATCTGAAACTTTAGGCTGGTGAAATAAGCTCATTATATAAAATATGGCAGTTTTAGCCATATTCGTTTTTAGGGTTTAGTTCTCCTTTAAGTGTTCATTCATTAAATGTTCATTTAAGACAAAAAAAAAACAGTACATGGCAAATTCACAAAGATCTGAATTTTTTTTTAGTTTAGGAAAGCCTAATGCTGTTAATAACACTGAAAAACATCTGCCACCTAAGTATGCCATATTCATTGAAGTGGTAATCAGAATGCCAATTTAATATCAAAAAGTGTACAAAATCACCTGAATGTGATATTCTTATAATTCTGAAAATATATTTTACTCCAGTTTTAGTTTACTCCACCTTTGTGAATTCCCTTCTAGTTTGAAAATATTTTCTAAAGTTCAGCAAACTGAAAAATCTCTACAAATGTAAAGAGCCCAGAAAACATCATACAGATGAGAAATGATGCTTGATGGAGGTCAAACAACAAGCACTGGCCATATTGGTTACTAATGTAGGGAAGAAGTGCAAAATCCTTGCACTTATCCCTCTCAGACCCGGATTAAGACTAAATTGGGCCCTAGGCAGGGTAGTACTTTGGGGCCCCACCTCCTAAAATTAGTAGTAAAAATAGCACTACTAGTGCACCTTTATACATACTAGGCACAGTTCTCTTAAAAGTGTATTAGCAACACTGTTGGGAAACTGAAAGAAGGTATTCCTTCTTGTAAGGACTTAAGGTGGCCATACATCGCCAAACGAGCGGATCTTCCTCCGATATGCCCACCTTGAGGTGGGCAATATCGGGCAGATCCGATCGTGGGCCCTAGGGCCCAACGATCGGATCCTAGCATTTACAAACGTGCGGTCGGATCGCTGGACCGCATCAACGAACAGATGCGGCCGCGATCCGACAGGATTTTTAACCCCATCCGATCGAGATCTGGCCGACTTTCGGCCAGATCTCGATCGGGGAAGCCCGTCGGTGGCCCCCATACACGGGCCAATAAGCTGCCGACATGGTCTGTCGGCAGCTTTTATCGGCCCGTGTATGGCCACCTTTACCCTGGTGGTCCAGTGGTTTACCCGTTAGCATTCGTGGGCACCCCGCCGCATGCGTCTATTCCCCTCCTGTGTCGGTTTCCTCTAGGTTGCGCCAGCGCGTAATGGCACGAAATTCAAACCCTATGTGAAATATGTGTGCAGATCCTTGTCCGTTCAATTAGCTTGTTCCTGGGTGTGTGAGTCTTTGTGAAATCCTATTGATCTTCTGTTTATTGACCCTTGCCTGCCTGCTTGACTACTCTGACCTCTTCAAACCTGATCCTGCCTGCTTGTGACTACTCTGACCTCTCCAATCGGACCACTGACTATTCTACGTTCTCCTATCCTGATTCCAGCCTGTCTGACAATTCTCTGCTTGTGCTGGCCCGGCCTGCCTGTTCCTGGTGGAGTTCTTCCTTCCAGTATACTGGTGAGACAATTGTGCCCCTTTGCTCGTCCAGAACCATTAGCTTTGCTACTCTCTCAAATAAGACCTGGCGGCATCCGATTAGCCGAGGGCTCCTCCCGAGGTGAAAGGCGGCAGTTAGAGGCAGAAGCGAGAGCCGAGACCAGGGAGCTTATCTTGGGTTCTGGATACAGGGTGCCGAACGTGACACTTCTGTTCAATGTCTTAAGAATGCACTCCACGTTCACCTATTGCTTTAAAAAAAGAATCATTAATGGTTAGTGACATTTACTAGCAAATATACAATAACAATGCATAAATACACTTATCTATTCCTATTCTTTAATACACTGCTACTCAAATAAAATAATTAGGGTTTAATAGAGAACCCTGCCCACCATTTAGTTCTTTATATTCCAAGTCAGAGCAAGAGCTTATTTATACATACTGTATATTTAAATAACAAAAGGCAGCATGTCCAAAACTGAACACACAAAGCATGCCCATAAAATAAAAATACAATCCTGCCATTATTAATACAGAAATAGCAGAAATATGATTAAAATTAAGCCACAAAAGTTGCAAAAACACCGAAGCCAGAAATTATAATAAACAGTGTAAAACAGGTTCAGTTTCCCCAATATTATATTCAATAACAAATCATTAGTTAGCTTTTAATTACTTTTTAATGAGTGCATTTAGATTAATGAGTGCATTTAGATTAATAAGTGCTGAAATAGAAATTGGGAATCAGAAGCATTTACACTTGTGCAAGGCAGATCAGGCCTAATACAATAAACGTTTGCGCTTGCAGGAAATACAGAAGTCTTGGTCCTTAGATGACCCTCCCATGATTTTGCACCCAGATGAGATCACTAGAGTATTAGAATTATTTAGAACCCTGAAGAGATGACTAGATGATTACAATTGAATTGCACCCAGATGAGATGACTAGAGTATTAGAATTATTAAGCTACCAGAAGAGATGACTAGATTATTACAATTATTTTGCACCCAGAGAAGATGACTAGAGTATTAGAATTATTTAGCATCCAGAAGAGATGACTAGAGTATTACAATTATGTAACACCCAGAAGCTGATGACTACAGTCATTATCATAGTGTTGGCCTTGGCAATCCATAATATTAATCTTCAATACAGACAGAAATGATAATAACAATGTTTTTTAGACTAGAGTACTAGAATTATTTTGCAGCCAGATGAGATGACTAGATTATTACAATTATTCTGCACCCAGATGAGATGACTACAGGATTAGAATTATTTATCACCCAGAAGAGAAGACTAGATTATTACAATTAAATTACACCCAGATGAGATGACTAGAGTACTATAACTGTTTAGCACCCAGAAGAGATGACTAGATAATTATTACAATTAAATTGCACCCAGAGGAGATGACTAGAGTACTATAACTGTTTAGCACCCAGAAGAGATGACTAGATCATTATTACAATTAAATTACTCCCAGATGAGATGACTAGAGTATTAGAATTATTTAGCACCCAGAAGAGATGACTAGAGTATTACAATTAAATTGCAGCCAGAAGAGATGACTAGATGATTATTATAATTAAATTGCACCTAGATGAGATGACTAGAGGATTAGAATTATTTCGCACCTAGAAGACATGAGTAGATGATTATTACAATGATTTTGCACCCAGATGAGCTGACTAGAGTATTAGTATTATTTAGCACCCAGAAGAGAAGATGACTTTCGGCTCATGCGCAATTGTCGCAAATCAGAAGATTGCTCAAACTGCACATGCGCCGATATGCTGCGCTATTCCTGAAGGTTACCAAAGAGAAGAAGAAGATGGAGCCCATGAACTCCGATGCCCTAAATCTGCACCGAGGGGTAAGTAAAGAGTTAGGGGCATTTACCATACATAACACCTAGGCTGGGGGTGAGCAGGGAGGGGGGTTATTTAGGATAGGGATGTAGGGGTTTTTATTAGTAAGGGTTTGGTTCACCAAATTTCCATTGTTTTGACAAAATATTGATTTTTTTTACTGTTGAGTGCACACTTGTGTTTTCTACAACAGCAAACCCCCTGACCTCCTCAAGCCAGTCCACACACTCTGGGGGGTAAGCACAGGGGTGAGTAAGGGGGTTGCCTCAGGTGGCAGTAGATGCAAATGTGTCCCCGGCAATAATAATAACCCCTTAGCCACAAATTGCAGATGACATGCTGGGAGTTGCAGTAGACAATTTTACATTGGGAGGTTATAGTATGGTCACATAATTCGACACTGAAACTGAAAATTGTAGAAGGTATCAGACCACCACAGGAGTATTGTGTAACTAAAAGTTATGCCCGCTACCTTTGTGCGATTTGTATCTGCCTCTGCAAGAGGACAGGGCTCCACTGAAATAGTGTCTTCAGCATCACTAATTTGCCATGATGCCTCTTTCTGTGCATCTGCATGCTGTTTAGAAGGAGAGCAGTTCTGACAAGAGGCAGCCCATGTGACGTGGTAGTTCTGGAGAACACAGCTTTGTCAACCCATAGACAGTGGAATACAGAGGACATGAATGAGCTCATGGGGATATCTCAATGGGGACCTACTACAAGTGGTTTTTCCGTCTGTAAGTTCAGATGAGCAACCTAACCAAATATAGATGGTAATAAGAGTGCAAACTGAGAACATCACTCCTGGGTATTGGGCTGGGGGGGCATGATTCCTTTTTTTTTTTGCTCAAAGAGGTTTTATTGAAAAACAACCAAGCATACATATGACCGTACATCATGAAATAAACATTAGAAGTTTAGTTACTCATTGTTTGTGTCTTTATTAATGTGGGGGTTTTCCTGGGGTTTGGTAGCCTAGTATGTTTTTATTGCTAACTTAAGTGCCACCCGGGGTGATGGGGTTTGTGTTATTGAGACTTCCAGTCCAGTGGTGCCAGATTTGTATAAATTTATTTTGTCCTTTTTTTGTCTAGTGCTGCTCTTTCCATTACTGCTATGTTAGCCATGGCTAAGTGCCATTCCTTAAATTACAGTGGAGCGCTAGCCTTCCAGTGGAGGGTGATCAGTGTCCTGGCTTGAAGCAATGCTTTTATGATGTATATTGTCCAGGGTAATGTCCAGGGTTATGTCCAGGTCTAACATCAAGAGACAAGCTCTGACTTTACAGATGCTCCACCCTGGGATGATTTAGTCAACCATGAACATATGTCGTTCCAGTGCTAATGGAGTTTTGCACAGCTCCATAAAGTATGTACTAGAGTGGCTACCTTATTGTTGCATCTGAGGCATAGTGGGGAGTGTAGAGCTTTCATGGCATGGAGCCTCTGTGCGGTGTAATAAGCCCTATGTATCAGGCACAGTTGCCTTTGGTAAATGGAGACTATCAGAGGTTTGCTTAGGATCCAGTCCAATTGAGCATCTGTAATTACACCAACATCCCCCTACCATGCAGGGATGCATGATTCTCAATAGACTTCCAATGCTAACTATGTTAAGAAGATGGTAAACTGATGTCAACATAATGCAAACATTTAACCTTATTTAAACATTTAAGCTTAAATTTTAGAAGCTGGAATTTTTCTTTTGAGTGCTGACTTCACTTGCTTATTTTTTAAACTGTAGATTAATGGATTAAGAATGGGAACAGCAGCTGTGTTAAATAAAGAGAAAAGTTTATTAAAGTCTGCATAGTCCGTTGTCGATGGCCGCAGATATTGGCAAATGAGAGTCACATACAGAAGGATGACAACAGTAAGATGGGAGGAGCATGTGTAGAAGGCCTTAGTTCTCCCATTTCTGGATTGCATCTGCAATATGGTGTAAATAATGAACATATATGAGATGAAGGTAAGTAAAAAGGGCAGAAAACTTAGAAGCAATGATCCTTCTATGAGCATTAGATGCTCCAAAGCTGTTGTGTCATTACAAGAGAGTTTTATAAGAGGCACCAAGTCACAAAAGAAATGGTTTATCACATTGGATCTATAACAAGTATAGTTTGACAATAGCACAATATATGGTATAACTTCTAAAAATCCCAGTAGCCAGCATAAAATGGCAAAGTTAACACAAGTAGAACGGTTCATGATAGTTGGATAATGCAGTGGCCTACAGATGGCCACAAATCGATCATAACCCATAGCTGTTAATATCAACAGCTCAACACATTCCAAGCATGAAAAAATATATAGCTGGGCAAAACATGTGAGAAGAGAAATTGTGTGGTCCCCTGTTATAAATATAGCAAGCTGCTTATTTAAAGTGATGGTGGAACAGGACATGTCTAAAATGGACAAGTGAGCTAGGAAGAAATACATTGGAGTGTGTAACTGAGCATCCAAACATACCAGTATAAGAATTAACATGTTACCAACAAGTGTAAACAGATAGATAAACAGAACCAGAAGGAAGATTGGAACCTGGAGATATGCAAGGTCTGAAATTCCATTAATAAAAAAGTAAGTCGGTTTGGTCAGATTTTCCCACATCTTTGCCTTAGATTTTGACGATAAATATATAAAATCATTAAAGAGAAAGAATAACATGTTAGCATGTTTTCTCATTAAAGGATTTTACCCAAATGTTTAATGAAGCTAATTATAAATAATCATTTTCATACAAAGAACTTCAGAAAATACCTTAAAGGAGAAGTCAACCTGTACGGGGAAAAAAGCCTCCTCCATCCCCTGTGTAGGCCGCCTCCTCCTCCCCCCCATCCTACCTGCCCCCCCCCCGGGCAAATGCCCCTAACTTGTTACTTTGTTACTTCGCCAATGAGGCGAGTTGAGGCTGTTGCCTCAGGCAGCAGGGCCCCACTAGGTACCAGGGGCAGCAAAAATGCTGCTCCTGGTACTTTAAGAGCGAATTTCTGGGGGAGGGGGGGCAGCCGCAACTGCTGCTGCCTCAGGCGGCAGAGGGGCCAGGATCGCCCCTGGCAGGGGCACATGGGCAGATTCAGGGAGGGGGAAGGCAGTTCAGGGAGATTGTCGCCCCAAAGAAGAGGCGATTAGTCGCCATGCGACTAAATCTTCCCTGAATCTGCCGTGTGCGCTTGCCCTAAGAGTTTTAGGGCAGAGACACACGCTCAGATTCGGAGAGATTAGTCGCCCAGCGACAAATCTTCTCTTCTTCAGGGCGACTAATATCCTCATACTGCCTTCCCCCTGCCTTCCGCCTGATAAAAAGAAAAATCGCCTGCGCCAATGCATTCGCGGAGCTTCGATTTCCAAAGTCGCCCGAAGTTTCCTCTCGAAGCAAGTTCCAGCGACTTCGGAAAACTTCGGAGGAAACTTAGGGAGACTTTGGAAAACGAATCGCTCCGAGTGCTATCCCAACGGCGATTTCGTTTCTGGCCAGCAGGAGGCAGTTTGGGGAGATTAGTCGCCCCGAAGAAGAGGCGATTTATCGCAGAGTGACGTATCTCCCCGAATCTGAGCGTGTGTCTCTGCCCTTACACTGAGAATGTGAACTATTGATTACAGCTGTGGTCAGTACACACCATGTAAACACAAGACAAAGATAATGGTCTCAAAGTAGTCTTTTTAGCTTTCTTCCTCCAAGCACACATGAGATAAAGATATCTGCAAATGTAGACATGAGACAGAACTGAGCTGCATGTGTTTTGTTTATTTTAAGTACTCTTATTTAAGTGTTTACTGATTTCTTTATGTCATAGCTCATAGATACCTTTAATCAAAGGGTGTTTAGCACCTGAACACCTGGAATCGCAACTCCACAATTTCATGTATTATGAATATTAATAGGCTTTGTTATTATTGCTGGGAATATAAATATCCTAAATACACTATATGGCAAAAATATCCAGACAAGGGTACTAAAAAAGATCTAAACATAAAAAAATAAATATTTAAATAAACTTTCTCAGGGTGCTATTCTGTGCACTTATGCAACTTAAATTCATTTTTTATTTTTGGCAGGTTCTTAGACATTTTCACTGCTGTTTGCTCATCTGAGAGTCAGCAATCCATGGAATAGGTACATCCAGGAAATAGAAAGTACATAAACAATTAGGCTATGCACACACATGCTGTTGTCAGCGGCTGATCAGTGGCTGTTGTCAGCCTGAGTAATTTTGCAGGATGAGAAAAGCAGTGCCCCTGCTCCATTGATTTGAATCTGATCAGCCTGTCTGCAGTCACATACAGGCTGAGATCTGCCCAATTAAGCAGGCTGAAAACAGCCGCTGACAACAGAAACTCTGGGCATTCCAATAAGCTATTGAGTTGAAAGTCTGTCTGGGAGAATAAACCTAACAAAAAATGGCTTATCTTAGAAAAACACATAAATAGAAAATAATTATTATTCTCAGAGAATTAATTAATTTTAAGGTTGCAGTTTCCTTTTAATATGTAGTTGGTCACCCCTTTGTTGTTGTAACAGTCTCTAGCCTTCTGGGATAGTTTTCCATTACAATTTAAATATAGTTGGTGGAATTTGCTTACAAGCAGTGACAAGACACTGATGTTGAGAATCAGGCCTGGCTCACAGTCAGCATTCACCACTCCAATTTATCCCACAATAATTCATTTGGGTTGAGGTCAGGGGTCTGTATAAGCCAGTCATGTTCTACCATTTCAATTTCAGCCCAGACCTTGCTTTGTGCGTGGAGGCATTATTGTGCAGAAAAAGTAAATAGTCTTCCCAGAATTTCATGAATCTTATTGTCTTAAGGTTTGCTTTTAATAGAACCATATGATATATAAGATTTAACCGAATGCCTAACATTCGGTTAAATCATATATATCAAACATCTTCTATTAAACTAGAATATATAAAGATTATAAACAGATTATGGTAACTGTAGTGAAAGTGCCGTGGAAAAAACATGGAAATATGACAAATGCCTTATACTGTATATTTGCGGCGTAAATTTTTTTAAGCCGGCGACAATTCTTATGCCATCGACAATTAAACAGATGCCCATTGACCTTATGTGCATCAAAAGTCGCTGGCATCAAAATTGTCGCCGGCGTCAAAATTCGAGTTCAGATAATTTTTCGGGACAAATTCGCCCATCACTAATTGTAAAGAAACCTACAATATCCATGCAGAGACTGCAGATTACCTGTGCAACTATCACTGTACAGAACCGCCACATTACTAGCTCACAGACTCAATATGTGTCTTACCTGACAGCTTCAGCGTATGCTGCTATTTATTCCATTCAGATATAAGATTCTAGTTGTCCTCCTGGGAGATAATCGCATGAGGATAAATTAGAAGTCCAATTACAATAACCAATTAAGTTAATTACTAAGGGTAAAACAACAGAACAGTCTACCTGGGACCCAGTGACCCAATCATTGGGCAAAATGGATTTCTGAATTCATTGATCATTTTGGACTAGTAGGGATGAAAAGCTTTTGCCTTGCTCGCCAATAGTTAAAAATCACTGCTGAATCACTTCCTATTAATCTATTAAAGTCTTTTATACTGTTTACACAGGAAAACTGCAGATATAAAATATCATGTTTTACATTGAAAAGGTCACAGTGCATTTTCATTGAGTCAGGTGTTAATCTTTCATATACATGACTGGAAGTGTGAATTGTTGTGAAGCAGGTCCAGACTGAGAATTAAAATAGGCCCTGGCATTTCAGGTATTTAGAGGCCCACACAGAGGCCCACACAGAGGCCCAAACAGCCCCACACCAGCCCACTAAATACTGACTTTCTATGGGACCTTATAGCAGCCCCTCTGGCATTTGCCAGAACCCACAGATTGCCAGTCCAGTCCTGTTGTGAAGCCATTTTATTAATTATTAACTGCGAAAGTTCTCTGAGAATTACACCAATTCATATTAAAAGTGTAGTTTCTTTTTGATATGTAGTTGGTCACCCCTTTGTTGTTGTAACAGCCTCTAATCCTCTGGGATAGTTTCCCATTACAATTTAAATATTGTTGGTGGAATTTGCTTACAAGCAGGGACAAGACACTGATGTTGAGGATCAGGCCTGGGTCAGCATTCACCACTCCAATTCATCCCACAATAATTCATTTGGGTCTGGAGGCATTATTGTGTGTAAAAAGTAAATAGTCTTCCTGAAAACTTTTACCACAACGTGGTAAGCACAGAATTTCATGAATCTTATTGTCTTAAGGTTTGCTTTTAATAGAACTGTTATCCCTAGCCCAAACCATATAAAAAAAACAACAGCAATATTTCTCCTTCACTAAAATAACAGTCGGCACTATGCATTCAGGCAGGTAATGACCTCTTAAAATATGCCAAACCAAAAATTATTTGATCTGACTGCCAGTGAAATGTCATCTATCACTCCAGACGATGCATATCCATTGGTCTAGGGTCCAAGTGACACCACTTCAGCCAATGTTTACCATACTACATGATGATGGTATGTTTGTTGCATCTTATAACCTATAAAACGTGGTGCTCCCTATAAATACTTCTTGTGTTTACACTGCTTACATAGACAGTTTAAACTGTGCTCCGCCTAAAGGCACTTCATTTTAGATGGAGTTAACGGAATATTATGGCTAAAAATGTTTCTGGATACTTTGGCCATAAGTGTATCATAATTAAAATGACTAGAGGAGAGTGTTGGTGGTTGTAGTTATTAATCACAGACTGCCTAACATTCAGTTAAATCATATATATATATATATATATATATATATATATATATATATATATCTCAAACATCGTCTATTAAACTAGAACTTATAAAGATTATAAAGAGATCATGGTAACTGTAGTGAAAGTGCAGGGAAAAAAACATGGAAATATGACAAATGCCTTATACTGTATATGCTGCAAGAACACAATCTTCTGCACTCCACTCGAACAGATTTCAGCTTGCGTGAACCTTTAGATGACTGGTGGATGTTCTACTTCAAAACGATTAGTGCTGCTCCAAGTTCTGAGCAGGAAAGCACTATGTATGGTTAATCCATGTGTTTGTTTTTCACTAAGGATAACCTTACTGCTTATTTGCCCTTCAGAACTCAGAAGAGGGATGATTGATTTGAAGTGGAACAGCCACCCACCATCTAAAGATTTGTATAGTGTTATCTGTACCAGTGGCGAAGAGGGACCAGAAGTGCAGAAGACTGTGTTTTTTATAAGAACTCTACAGTTTTTTTTAAATGAAAGTATATTGGTAATAGGATTCTTTTCCAGCAGTGGATTTAATAGTGGGATTTTATCTTTTTACTTTACATCCCCTTAAGGTATCTGATTATCTGTTGGTACATTGTAAGGAAACCCTCCTGTATACATTGAGAGACTGCAGATTACCTGTGCAAATATCTCTGTACATTACTAGCTCACAGACTCAATATGTGTCTTACCTGACAGCTTCAGTGTGTGCTGCTCTTTATTCCATTCAGATATAATATTCTAGTTGTCCTCCTGGGAGATAATCACATGAGGATAAATTAACATTAACCAATTAAGTTAATAACTAAAGGTAAAACAACAGAACAGTCTACCTGGGACCCCAGTGACCCAATCATTGGGCAAAATGCCAAACAAATGGATTGCTGAATGTATTGATCATTTTGGACAAGTAGGGATACAAAGCTTTTGCCTTGCTCACCAATAGTTAAAAATCACTGCTGAATCACTTTCTATTAATCTATTAAAGTGTTTTATACTGATTACACGGGAAAACTGCAGATTTAATGTATCATGTTTTACATTGAAAAGGTCACAGTGCATTTTCATTGAGTTTCATTGGTGTTAATCTTTCAATGTACATGACTGAAAGTGTGAATTGTTGTGAAGCTGCCGGGGTAAGGATGTCAACACGTCATTGTACGTTGACGACAAGCGGTGTTTCAGGCCCCCTCCTCTGTTCAGGGATGGTTTCTCCATTTTGGCATAAATGGCCCCAATGAAAATCATGCTACCATTGTGACTGGATCACTTTCACACATCTATGAGTTTCATAGTTACATAGTTAAATTGGGTTGAAAAAAGACAAAGTCCATCAAGTTCAACCCCTCCAAATGAAAACCCATCATCCATACACACACCCCTCCCTACTTTTAATTAAAATTCTTTATACCCATACCTATACTAACTATAGAGTTTAGTATCACAATAGCCTTGGATATTATTTCTGTCCAAAAAATCATCCAAGCCATTCTTAAAGGCATTAACTGAATCAGCCATCACAACATCACCCGGCAGTGCATTCCACAACCTCACTGTCCTGACTGTGAAGAACCCTCTACGTTGCTTCAAATGAAAGTTCTTTTCTTCTAGTCTAAAGGGGTGGCCTCTGGTACGGTGATCCACTTTATGGGTAAAAAGGTCCCCTGCCATTTGTCTATAATGTCCTCTAATGTACTTGTAAAGTGTAATCATGTCCCCTCGCAAGCGCCTTTTTTCCAGAGAAAACAACCCCAACCTTGACAGTCTCCCCTCATAATTTAAGTCTTCCGTCCCTCTAACCAATTTAGTTGCACGTCTCTGCACTCTCTCCAGTTCATTTATATCCCTCTTAAGGACTGGAGTCCAAAACTGAACTGCATACTCCAGATGAGGCCTCACCAAGGACCTATAAAGAGGCATAATTATGTTTTCATCCCTTGAGTTAATGCCCTTTTTTATGCAAGACAGAACTTTATTTGCTTTAGTAGCCACAGAATGACACTGCCCAGAATTAGACAACGTGTTATCTACAAAGACCCCTAGATCCTTTTCATTTAAGGAAACTCCCAACACACTGCCATTTAGTGTATAACTTGCATTTATATTATTTTTGCCAAAGTGCATAACCTTGCATTTATCAATGTTGAACCTCATTTTCCAGTTTGCTGCCCAGTTTTCCAGTTTAGACAGATCACTTTGCAAAGTGGCAGCATCCTGCATGGAACCTATAGTTCTGCACAATTTAGTATCATCTGCAAAAATAGAAACAGTACTTTCAATGCCCACCTCCAGGTCATTAATAAACAAGTTGAAAAGCAAGGGACCTAGTACAGAGCCCTGCGGTACTCCACTAACAACACTGGTCCAATTAGAAAATGTTCCATTTACCACCACTCTTTGTAGTCTATCTTTTAGCCAGTTCTCTATCCAGGTACAAATACTATGTTCCAGGCCAACATTCCTTAATTTAACCAGTAACCTTTTGTGTGGCACTGTATCAAATGCTTTAGCAAAGTCTAAGTAAATCACATCCACTGCCATCCCAGAATCGAGGTCTCTACTTACATTCTCGTAAAAAGAAATTAAGTTAGTCTGGCAAGATCTATTACGCATAAAACCATGCTGGCACAAACTCATAGTATTATGATTTGCTATGAAGTCCAGTATCTTATCCTTTATTAACCCTTCGAAAAGCTTTCCTAATACTGACGTCAGACTAACTGGCCTATAGTTTTGAGGCTGAGAACGGGATCCTTTTTTGAATAGAGGCACCACATTAGCAATTCGCCAGTCTCTCGGCACAATGCCAGATCTCAATGAATCCTGAAAAATTAAGTAAAGAGGTTTGGCAATCACAGAGCTAAGCTCGCTAATTACCCTGGGATGAATACCATCTGGCCCTGGACCTTTGTTAAAGGAAAACTATACCCCCCAAACAATGTAGGTCTCTATTAAAAGATACTGAGTAAAACAGCTCATGTGTAAAACCCTGCTTCATGTAAATGAACCATTATCATAATAATATACTTTTTAGTAGTATGTGCCATTGGGTAATCATAAATAGAATATTGCCATTTTAAAAAATAAGGGCCGCCCCCTGAGATCGTAAGATTCACTGTGCTCACATACAAACCACATGTAAGGTCACATGAGCCAATTAACAGACAGAGTTGTGCCTTTTGCTTCCTCACTTCTTCCTGTTACAGTTAGTGTTGTAGTATTTCTGGTCAGGTGATCTCTGAGGCAGCACAGATAGAGTCACGAAATGGTGGTTCAAGGCAAGAGATGTAAAAGGGCAATATTTATGTAAATATATATTCCAGTTTGGTAAGATTCTTTAATATGTCATTCAATTTGATATAAACTATCTGTTGCTTAAGTTTTCATTTTGGGGGTATAGTTTTCCTTTAATCTTAACATGTTCAGCCAACACCTTACTGAAGTTCAATGGATATTGGATGTAGATTTGATATCTGTGACTTTACTACCCTCAAGGGTTTAAATGCTGTGTAATTCCCTACCACTTCAGTTCAACTGAAGAAGCCACTCAGATGAGTGTTGAAACGTTTTCAAGAAAAACTCTTAGGGGCACATTTACTAAGCTCGAGTGAAGGATTCGAATGAAAAAAACTTCAAAGTTTTTTTGGCTACTTCGACCATCGAATTGGCTACTTCGACCATCGAATTGGCTACTTCGACTACGACTTTGAATCGAACGATTAGAACTAAAAATCGTTCGACTATTCGACCATTCGATAGTCAAAGTACTGTCTCTTTAAAAAAAACTTTGACTACCTACTTCGCCACCTAAAACCTACCGAGCACCAATGTTAGCCTATGGGGAAGGTCCCCATAAGCTTTCTAAGATTTTTTTGATTGAAGGAAAATCGTTCAATCGATGGATTAAAATCCTTCGAAACGTTCGATTCGAAGGATTTAATCGTTCAATCGAACGATTTTTCCTTCGATCTAAGCATTTGTGGTAAATCCTTCTACTTTGATATTCGAAGTCGAAGGATTTTAGTTCGAGGGTCGAATATCGAGGGTTAATTAACCCTCGATATTCGACCAATATTAAATGTGCCCCTAAATGTCCAGTTGACTTTGACTTAATTTATGGTAAGTTGAACACAAAATACCTTAAAGCAATACTGACTAATTAGTCCCCACTGCAATATAGGTTCCTAATGAAGGAGTTTATTTTTAAGTGTGCTATATTATTAGGGCTACAGCAGTTCAAAAATACCATATCGCTGAAAACGGGAATCTGCAGACATTATGTTCAGTCATAGACAGAGCAATCTAAAGCTAGTTGGAATAGTATACAAATAACAGCTAAAGAAAGCCCAGAAGATTTTTAGGGCATATTATATTTATCCTTTAACCAGATGAAGACTTTTCAAAGAAAGCTAGAGATAGACTAGAGCAAATGCCTGGATATTACATTTCTTTATCTGTAGTTTTGTGTTACATAAACATATACCCTTCAAAAATATATATGTAATTTTTAATATAATATATATGTTCTCATTACTTTATTTTCTAACGGGCAGATTTATCAAGGGTCGAAGTGAATTAGAGGGAATTTTCGAAGTAAACAAATTTGAAGTAATTTTTTGGATACTTCGACCATCGAATAGGATACTACGCCTTTGAATTTACTTCGACTTCGAAGTAAAAACCGTTCGAATATTCGACCATTCGATTACCGAAGTACTGTCTCTTTAAAAAAACTTCGACTTCAATACTTCGCCAAATTAAACCTGCCGAAGTGCTATGTTAGCCTATGGGGACCTTCTACAAGCATTTTCTAAGTCTTCACACATCGAAGTAAAATCGTTCGATTGTGCTCTAAAATCGTTCGAAACATTCAATTTAATCGTACGATCGAACGATTTTACTTTGATAGTTCGATGGTAATGTTTGGTGAAAAATACTTCGACCTCGATATTCGAAGTCGAAGTATTTCAATTCGATGGTCGAATTTCGAAGTATTTTTTACTTCGAAATTTGACCCTTGATAAATCTGCCCCTAATAGTTGGTAGGTTACTGCATGCAAGTAGAAGTGATCCTTTATTGATTAAAAAAAATTGCATGATTTTTAATAAAGAATAAACATATTTTCCAGTAGTTATAGTTAAATTAAAGAAGTTACAATATAAAAAATGTAATTCCTTGGAACGATGGTTTCACATCTGGATATATTTTATAACAGAAACCGATTCATTCATGCAGTTAAAACTAGATTTTTAAAATATATTTGGTGTCAATATATGCTAAAAAAAAATTTCCACATATGCAACAAAAATCAAACAAATATCTTTTCATGTGAATCACGTTTAATATAACATGAATAAAGAGGCAAAAGAAAATCTTAGATATAGAAACACATAACATATTGCATTAAATTGTATATTCGATCAATTAACAAGAAGTTGGTGTTTTAAAGGAATTAAAAAGTAAATGAGACCATCTATGTTTATGTTTACTAGTAAATACAATACTCATTAAGCATAGTACATTGGACACATGAGAAAAGGGTCTATAATGCCAAAAACATGGTGTATGGGTAGGAATACAGTACAAATTAACAGTAGTACTGCTTTTGTCCTCTCCCTATCATTGGTACAATTACTTAATTCCTCTTAATCTGATTGGATGATAATAAAAAGCTTCTTTAAGACAAAGACACACGTGAAGATTCGGGGAGATTTAGTTGCCTGGTGACAAATCTTTGGGTGACTGCCTTCCCACCAGCTAGAATCTAAATCGCTGACGGGATGGCACTCGGAGCTCTTCATGCTCCGTTTTCTGAAGTCGCCGAAGTTGCCTTACGAGGAAACTTCGGGCGACTTTGGAAATTGAAGTGCTCCGAGTGCCATCTGGCCAGCGATTTGGATTCTAGCCAGCAGGAAGGCAGTTCGGGAGATTAGTCGCGCGAAAAAGAGGCAATTTGTCACCAGGCGACTAATCTCCCCGAATCTTCACGTGTGTCTCTGCTCTTAGACCGGCAATATTTACCTGCATGCACTTTTCAGCAACATGTGCAAAATAAATAGGATCTGAATGCTGCCTGTTCTTTTTTTTGAAACTGAGATGGGTAAATTACAACATAATTAACTTCCTTCTCAGAAGAAGGTGGAAAAAGTTATTATTCATAATATTTAGTGCAATACATATAAAAAGCAAGTAAAGGGTGTTCAACACATGTGCTATTTATCTAGATATCGACTTTAAGCCTTAAAGTGGGGCCATTTTTTGATGAGATTGTAAAAGCTTGTTCCTGGGCATTCTGTAGATGACACATCACGATGTCCCTTAAGAGTGTAATCTGTGTTTATGACATTTTTAGCTACTCCACAGCTTATTAGATTTTTAGCTGCTTGCTGAGCCACAGAGTTTGGAACACGATCTGTTGAAAAAATAAATGTGTAGGTAAAACAGGTTTCAACCTTTAAAGAAAACAGCCTACAAGCGAACAAAGAAAGGAAGTAGCTAAAATATTGGTTTTATGGATTTGTATCTACTGAAATAATTAACTAATTAAAGGAGAACTAAACCCTAAAAATGAATATGGCTAAAAATGGCATAATTTAGGTTCAGCTTCTCAATAGCAGCAATGATCCAGGACTTCAAACAGGGAGTCAGCATCTTACAAAGTGTCTGTGACACTCACATGCTCAGTGGGCTCTGAGTAGCTGTTGAGAAGCTAAATTTAGGGTTGTCACAAATTATCCATCAGAAAATATAATCTGTAATATAATCTGATGCTACAGGGCTGATTATTTAATTCTGTTGCTAATTGCACTGGTTTCTGTTCTACCATGTAGTAATTATCTGTATTAATAACTAATCAGTCTTAGATTACAATAGTTTTATTGTGTACTGTATATTGTGAGTGGGTCCCTAAGCTCAGTAAGTGACAGCAGCACAGAGCATGTGCAGTGAATCAGCAGAAAAAGAAGATGGGGAGCTACTGGGGCATCTTTGGAGACACAGATCTTCCCTGTAAAAGGCTGTGGCTGGTACAGAAGCCCAAAACATAATGTACAACATTTCTTCTTTAGTTAAACTTTAGTTCTCATTTAAAGGAGAACTAAACCCTAAAAATTAATAGGGCTAAAAATGCCATGTTTTATATACTGAACATATTGCACCAGACTAAAGTTTCAGCTTGTCAATAGCAGCAATGATCCAGGACTTCAAACTTGTCACAGGGGGTCACCATCTTGGAAAGTGTCTGTGCTCAGTGGGCTCTGAGCAGCTGTTGAGAAGCTAAGCTTAGGGGTTGTTACAAATTATCAAGCAGAAAATGAGTTTAGTCTGTAATAAAAGCTGATGCTATGGGGCGGAATATTAAATGCTGATGCTAGTTGCACTGGTTTCTGTGCTGTCATTTAGTAATTATCTGTATTAATTACTTATCAGCCTTAAACTGTAACAGTTATATTCTATGTGTACTGTATATTTTGAGTCAGTCCCTAAGCTCACTAACTGAGAGCAGCACAGAGCTTATCTTCCCTGATAAAGGGCTGTGGTTGCCTTAGGCTGGTAAAGAAGCCCAAAACATAATGTACAATATTTCTAGTCTACTTCTTTAGTTTAACTTTCCTTGTCCTTTAAGTCTCTTCATGACCTCATGTTATTTGTTATAAATAGATTAAGACAGTAGCAACATCTGAACACTCCTATTTATAGATCTCCTCCCATAGGATATAGTCATGGGAATGTTGCTCATTAAAATTACAATCCTCCCTTAGCAATCTAGTGTTTTAGTGATTTGAACTGTATTATTTATAATTATTTATATATATATATATATATATATATATATATATACTTACTGGTGAAGGTTCCCATGAAACTGATGCCAATAGAATTTGAGTTGTAGTTTTTGGCATGTGCTCCAACAGTCTGCCAACCTCGACCCTCATAAATCTGTCCATCTTCTCCTATCAGGAAGCTAAAGTAGATAAACAGTTTATGTAGGTTAATCCTCAGTCTCCTATTTTCATCATTTAAGCTATCCATATACATTGTCATACAGAAAAAGGACAAGCACAGCCAGCTACAGTAATATTCAGTTCCACTTTTAAAAGTTATATTCTCTATTGAAAACACAATGTCTAAATGAAAGATTATTATGGAGCAATCATTATTCTTGAGCTACAACAGCTGAAAGGGCAACATGTTAGAAAAAATAGATATTAATATAATTCTCTGGCAAAGCTTACAGTGATTCTGTTGGGCTGTGCCATATTAGGGCACGGTGTCCTATGAACAGATATACTGGGTATTATCTATTCAAAGTAAAGTATTCTCCCATGTCTTGATGGTGCACAGTGTGAAAATTAAGATATGAGTAGTAATTTCATGTGTATGGAGATATACGGTAGTAGATATAGTATGTGGCACTCCTTAGGGATAACATAATTGCTCTAATATAAATTGTATAATTTATGCACATATGTTAAAAAATTGTGGAATTAAAATCACTTAATATTAAATTTATAGTCAGCAAGATAATAATAGTTCTGTATAATAAATGATATTTCCAACAATAGATGATGTACTTCACCTAATATTTGTTGCATATATACAGTAGGGTGTGACAACAGCTGGATGCATTGGTTTCTCAGGCACAATTTACTATTATTTATTGGTGAAGTTAAAGATTCAACACTATCTCCTTTAATTCTGTTTCTAGGTCGCAAAGTTGTAGAGAAAATGGCTATGGTTTTGAGAAGCCTGACAAATAAAGGTATCGTGTAAGTGCATTGGAATTTTATAGATGTTCTTCTGTATGTCCACATGAATCATGAAGTATAGCTTTGAAGGATAACTTGACATTACTGAGCAAGAAATGGTATGAGAGCACCCGGCACTGTGTATAAAGATTATGGGGCAGATTTATCAAGGGTCGAAGTGAATTCGAGGGAATTCTCAAAGTAAAAAAATTCGAAGTCACTTTTTGAATACTTCGACCATCGAATAGGATACTAAGACTTCGAATTTACTTTGACTTCGATTCGAAGTAAAAATCGTTCGACTATTCGATAATCTAAGTACTGTCTCTTTAAAAAAACTTTGACTTCAATACTTCACCAACTTAAACCTGCCGAAGTGCTATGTTAGCCTATGGGGACCTTCCAGAGCAATTTTCTAAGTTTTTTTGTATTCAAAGGAAAATCGTACGATCGTACGATGAATAAAATCCTCTGACTTCGAATTCGAATGTCGGAGGATTCTATTCGCTGGTCAAATTTCGAAGTATTTTCCACTTCGAAATTCGACCCTTGATAAATCTGCCCCTATGTGTTAGATAATATTATGACTGAACAATATTGGTTTTAATTATTATAATTTATTAGGCGTCAACATCTGCACTCACTAAATAAAACTGATAATTTTTTGTTGGATTCACAGACACTCTGTGAAGATTAAAAGGAATCAATAATAATAGTTTTCATCTTAAACTGGATAAATGATGTAGTTGATTACTCTACATAACATTTGTGGGACTGGTGACTATGATTATACAGAGAAGGGATCCCTCATCCAGAAATCTCCATATTACAAGATGTCCATTTTAGGCAAATACTAAATTTTTAAATGATTTCTTTTTTTTCTGTAATAATAAAATAGTACCTGTGCAAAGACAATTTTAAAACTAAACCCTGAACCACCCCCCCCCCCCCCCCGGGCCTCTGTAGCCTGTCTACAAATCCGAATGCATGAATCATATTGGTTGGGGAATTGGCCCTAGTGGGTTTAATTTATGTTTAAATGATTGTTAGTAGCATTATGGCATAGTGATCCAAATTATGGAAATATCTGTTATCTGGAAAAATCCAGGTCCCAAGCTTTCCAAGTAATAAAGCCCATATCCCCCATATATATCATACCTTGGTTCTAAAGTGTAATATTATGACATACAGAAAGAAATGACATAAAGTCATTCAGGGATCCAGGTGAACAAAGAAAGTGACGATAAACATCATAGTGATGTTACTGGAGCAAAAAAAATCTTATTTGATTGGCTATATACTTGTATTTTTTAAACCACATACATTATACCTTTACCTACAAAAGTATTTGCCCTGCATTCAGTTAGGGTGTACCCCTAAACTCCTTCCCATTATCTTACTTGTATCCGATGTCACACCAGCCATTTGTTTTCATGTGAAAGTTCTGGATGCTCCTGGCCTGGGCTTTACATGCAGATTCTGTAGTGCAGGAGGCACCAGCTGTATGATGGATAATAACTAATTTCACAGCTCTAGGTAACCTGGCTTGACATTTAGAAGGAGATGCTCCCCAGCTAGCTCTAGAGATGATTTTAGGGCATCCTGAAAGAAAGCAAATCAATATTGTGACAATAGCCTTGCAAATGTTTCCATTAAAGAGAGGCACTAAAAATGGTGCTGTCCGTATGTGATCCAGTTCTGTCTAAAATAATACTATGTAAAGTCGGCAGGCCTGATTTCCTAATATAAATTTAAATATAGTGCAGCAATCATACCCAACAATGTACTTCTATTCAGGCAATAATACACAGTATATATATATATATATATATATATATATATATATATATATATATATATATATATATATATATATAAAAATATATATGTTCTCTACAATATATATATGTTCTCTACAATATATATATGTTCTCTACAATAAAGCACACACACAGGATCCAGGGGATGTTCTGCTGTGGGCTGGACATCTCAACAAAGTGCACAAGCTTCATTGCTGTGGTTGATTGTGTTTCTTCCCCCCTCCACATCAAAAATGGGTAAATCTGCCTCCCAGAGCATTTCCCCAAACTGTAAAACTGTCATAAGCAGGACAAATGCATAATTTTCAATTCATAATTAGGCTGATTTTACATAGTATAATTTATATGATATGTGTCATATATGGACTAATTGGGAAGAAAGTTAACATAGATAGAAAGGAAGAGATGGCAAAAACTAAATTAATATTTGGACTGCACATCTGCCTTTTCCTGGGATTGAAAAATAAGTAGTGTCTCCATGGGGGAACCTAAAAGGTAAGTTAAGGTTGAATTAGGGGCTATAACTTTAGAGCAGTGATCCCCAACCAGTAGCTCGTGAGCGACATGTTGCTTGGATGTTGCTCTCAGGGTCCTCAAGGCAGGTGCTTATTTTTGAATTCCAGGCTTGGAGGTAAGTCTTAAATGCATAAAAATGAAGTAGAGTGCCAAGTAGAGCATTCTGTAGGCTGCCACTTCACTTAGGGGCTACCAAATAGCCAAGCACAGTCCTTATTTGGCACCCCAAGGGACTTTTTCATGCTTGTGTTGCTCCCTAACTCTTTTTATATTTGAATGTGGCTCACGGGTAAAAAAAAGTTTGGGGACCCCTGCTTTAGAGTAACAGGGCTGCAGTATGCTAGAGACAACACCGAAGCCCTAGATTCAAATTTAAAGAAACATATGTTTAGAACTGTACTTCCTCTTTAAAGGATATGAAAAAGTTAAAAATAACTGAATGTAAAATTGCCCTGGGTGATTATTTAACCACTATTGGAATTTCCAATTTATTCCAGTTTCAGAGCTATTCAAGCTTATATTAGCTAGCAATATAATAAAATTTGTATCAACAATGCTACCTATTGGTCAGTTCCTGTAACAGTACAGTAAGATAGATATACCTTCAAAAGGAAAATAGAAAAGTGTTCTGATGTTTCTTTGCACAAGAAGAAGATCAGGACACTTGTTTCTGAAGCTAGGTGGCACTGTTGTTACAAAACTTTTTTTAGGTTTAGTTATCCTTTACTTATCCAAATAAGCATTCCACAATTATTCATATAACCCCCTTTTAGGGTCAGGCCACACAAGCAGATTTGGGGAGATTAGTCGCCCCAGCGACAAATCGCCTCTTCTTCGGGCCGTCAATCTCCCCAAACTGTCTTCCCCCTGCCCTCCGCCGGCTAAAATGAAAATCGCCTGCGGCAATTCACAGGCAGCACTTTGTTTTCCAAAGTTGCCCGAAGTTGCCTCACAAGGAAACTTAGGGCAACTTCGGAAAATGAAGCGCCGCAGGAGATTTTCATTTTAGCCGGCGGAGGGCAGGGGACTGACCATAAAGGGGTTGTTCACCTTGCAAACTCGTTTTGCAATTGAGTTGTTCTCAGATTGTTCACCATAAACAAAAACTTTTTAAAATTGCTTTCCATCTTTTATTTTTTACAGTTTTCCCAAAATTGAAGGCTTTCGGTCTGGCAGCTCTGAGATCCAGGCCAGGCACATTCTGAACTTTTACATTTGCTACATTTAATTGATACATTTCTCAGCAATATCTTTGGAATATTAGCTGCTTTCCCCCGCTGCTTTCAAAAGTGAAAAATTAAACTTTAAATTTCAATATTAGAAAAGACTCACGTTTACCTACCTTGTGCAAGGACACAAAAGACTGTCAAAAAGATGAAAAAACGCATCATAGTGATTCAAGAGAAGAGGATCACATACACCTAGGGGGATTACAAAATAAAAAGTGCTGAATTACAAAATAAGTATGTAGCTAAACCAAAGATATATGATAAAGCTTATTTCAGTATACAGTGTCCATGCATGGTTATTCTGCAGGTGCAATCTGTATGTGAATACAATCTGTTCCTACAAAAAAGCAATGTACTCCTGCCTGGAAATGAATCACCCACCTCTGTTGCAGCAAATGCTTTTGAGAAGTACTGTACCTCTTTCTGTTCCTTTTATAGTATGCCTGGGCGGAGAATAAATGCTGTGGTACGTGGAAAAAGTTGTTAACTGTCACACCACAATTTAAGTTTATTCATAATTATGTTCTTCCTTTATTTTGTTCCTTATATAACCACACTTAGTACAAGATTACTTCCCAATCTAATCTTTAATTCTCAGAATGTAAAAAGGCAACTATGTAATTCACCACTTCTGTATTTTATGTGCTTTGTTCTCTGGGCACAAAGTTTAACATTGTAAATTCATAACCCTCACACAATGGGGCTTAACATTCAAAATCAAGATGACATTTTTTGCAATCCAAAAAAAAAACGCAGGGAAAAAAAACTAAAATACAAAATACATGTATTTTCCAAAAGCTCTAATACGCTACGTTGCTTCAAATGAAAGTTCTTTTCTTCTAGTCTGAAGGGGTGGCCTCTGGTTCGGTGATCCACTTTACGGATAAAAAGGTCCCCTGCTATTTGTCTATAATGTCCTCTAATGTACTTGTAAAGTGTAATCATGTCCCCTCGCAAGTGCCTTTTTTCCAGAGAAAACAACCCCAACCTTGACAGTCTACCCTCATAATTTAAGTCTTCCGTCCCTCTAACCAATTTAGTTGCACTTAGTCTCTGCACTCTCTCCAGCTCATTTATATCCCTCTTAAGGACTGGAGTCCAAAACTGCACTGCATACTCCAGATGAGGCCTCACCAGGGACCTATAAAGAGGCATAATTATGTTTTCATCCCTTGAGTTAATGCCCTTTTTTATGCAAGACAGAACTTTAATCTGTACAAATGTCAGCCGTAGAATTCATGTTGATATTGGTGAGTTAGATGATATTCATCTTTTCACTTCTCGCTCAAGCAATATTCGTTGACATACTGATATTAAAATAATTGCATACATTACTATGAAATGTAGTAAGAATTACCATTATACAATCTGCAAAGCATATGAAAGCAGATATGAGAAGATTTCATGCAATAACTGCAGTAATCACAGCACAACCTGGCCTTTAAGGGTCATGCCACACAGGGCGTTTTGGGGAGATTTGGTCACCTGGCGACTAATCGCCTTGTTTTTGCGGCGACCAATATCCCCAAACGCCTTCCCTCACTCTGCGCCGGCTAAGATGAAAAAACACCGGCGCTAATCAGTCGCAAGATGTTTCCACGTGGGGCAACTTCGGGCGACTTTGGAAAACGAACCGCCGCATGTGATAAGCGCCGGCGTTTTTTTTTTTCATTTTATGCTGGCGCAGAGTCAGGGAAGGCGTTTGGGGACATTGGTCGCCGCAAAAACTAGGCGATTAGTTGCCAGGTGACCAAATCTCCCCAAAATGCCCAGTGTAGACTTACCCTAAGACTGTATTCCGCCTAACGCGGAAAAACTCTCAAAATCGAATTGTTAATAATCCAAACTCGATTTCAAATTTGAATTTAAAGGTTTATCAAACCTTGACCCTTGTAAAAATTCGAATTCGACTATTTGCCACCTAAAACCTGCCAAGTTCATGAATAAGTCAATGGGAGAGGGTGAGTAATTTGAAAATGTTACTAGCCTTCCTGACATTCAAGTTATTTTCAGAGAAAAAACTAGACTTGAGTTTAGTTGAATTCGATTTGAGTTTTCGGGTCTGTAATATTTGTTTGAGTTTTAGATATTTGATTTCTTATTAAATAACCTCCCAATCGAATTTTGAATATATTCGAATTTATTAAAAAAATTCACATGAACTCGAAATTCACCTTTGATAAATGTAATGATACGTTACTATGTATGTTAATATCGTTACTAAGTTATGTTTTTGATACTTTAGGTTCCAATTTGAGGTACATAAATTAATGTGGACTTTTGAGTGCTAAAACCTTTTTTCTACAAATTTTATCTTGTGATTTTTTTTTTATAAAATCTGACTTTTAAAAAATCACAAATTTTCGGAATTTATTAAACCCAGAGGATGGAAAGTTTGAATCTGAAAATCCGGCATCTCACACCTGTCGAGTTGCATATAAGTCAATGGGGCAAATTCACTAAAGCGCAAAGCGGCTAACGCTAGCGCAAATTCGCCAGCGTGACGTCATTTTGTTACTTTGCCGATTTACTAATGGGCGCTGGCGTAAATTCGCTAACGAAATGGACCTACTCTAGTGCTACTTCGCACCATTACTCCAGGCGAAGTTGCGCTATGGCGAAGTGACGTAACTACGCTAATTCACTAACTTGTGCATTTTACTGAACGTTACCTCTTGCGTCAGACTTGCCTTCGCCATCTGATACCAAGCGAAGTGCACTAGAGTAGATAGGGATTGCTTCAAAAAAAGTTGAAATTTTTTCTAAGTCCCAAAAAACGCTGGCGTCATTTCCTTTTTAAAAGGTGATAGGCTGAAAAAGATCGTACATTTTTTTGGGGGTACCCTCTTTCCCCCCTACATTTCCTAACATATGGCACCTAAACTATACAGTGGGCACATGTGTAGGGCAATATAACAACTCTATTTTATTTTATGAAGCTTTCCCAGGCTTGTGTAGTGTAATGTATTTGCTGCTACACATATGTTCATTGTACTTTAACTTGGCGCCGTATGCAAATTAGGCATTTATAGTGTAACTTCGCTTTGCTTGATGAAAACGCTAGCAAAACTTCGCTGCCTTTCGCCTCCCTGAGCGCAACTTTGGATATTAGTGAATTAGCGCTACCCTGACGGAACTTTGCCGGGCGATGTGCAGCGAAGTGTGGCGAAGCCTGCGCTAGCGCAACTCCACAGGTTAGTGAATTTGCCCCAATGGGAGAAGTCCCAATGATTTTTGAAGGTGCACTGGGTTTCGTGCAATACCCCAAAGTTTTTGTAGTCTTCGTGCAAAAAGCATAAGAAATCAGAGTTTTTGGGTGAAAAATCCGGAAAAATTGTGAAAATCGGATAAAAAAAATCAGAAAAAACGTGAAAATCTGATATTTTGATCTTTTTTTTCCCACAAAGCAAATTTTCGGGAAAATGTAATAATAAATAATAAATAAGCATAATAATAAATAAGCATAAAAAACCCGAGCAGATTTGATCGGAGTTTGTAGCAGAAAATATTGAGGACATAGCATAGATTTTCAGGATACAGACTCTAAGCCCACAGGGTTTACCCAGGGGTCGGGCAAGCCTTTTGTGCTTCACTTCCGTCAGGATGCATGCCTTTTTATATACTTGCGCCTGTGTGACTTGCACTGTTTGTGACATCACAGCAGTGAATATCAGTAGGAGAATGAGGGATAGGAGCGGGTTGACTTTTAGTTGACCCGCACATCACTATTATCCAGCATTATCAGTGTAAAAATTTTGAAGGGTCTTCGGTTTTTATGAAATAATTTATTTGCATTTTACTAATAACTGATTGTTTAGGGAAAAAAAGAGTTATTAAGCATCCTCTACAGTTTAGTACATTTTTATATCCCTTTTCAGAACTGCCAGAACAAGTCATTGGTTTTTCTCCATACAAATGACAAAAAAGGACCTTACTAATGAGCAGGACAATGCAAGACTATTCTAGACTATTTCTAGCTTCACATTCATTCACCTTTAGATTTGAGTCCCTGGACAACAAGCAGAATTTGTAAATGAGCCAGACCCCAAGGCAACAGAAGACACAGGGAAACAACATGTCTACTGTTGCCTCTACATGCTGTGCTCTCCAGTATTGCCCTCCCCTGCCATGCTCCTCTCCATAATGGTAGCCCTCCTTCAGCTGCTCTCCTGCTTCTCCACACTACCTGCCTACTACAAAGTTAAGTTGAGTTGAAAAAAGATAAAAGTCCATCAAGTTCAACCCCTCCAAATGAAATCCAGCATCCATACACATACAATCACTCCAACCCTCCATACACTCACATAAATTGCACATACCAATATCCCTACAGGCCGCCATCAGGAGGGACAGGGCAGAGAGTTGTAGGGGGTCCAGCCATGCCACACTTACTTGATTAGCAGGGCTCCCCTGCTTTCCGAGAGCTGCTTTCCGAGAGCTGCCGACTTCGGGAAGGCAGGGCGGGATCACAGGGGGAGGCATCTTCTGACCATTCCTTTCCCCTTATTGGTCACAAAGTTTAAGTTCCAGTTGAGCTGCTCAGGGATTGGATAGCTGAGGTTTGACCTTCCCCTCCAGCTCATCCAATCACCATGCAGCTTTACCAGGACTTGAAATTCTGTGACCAATAAGGGAAGAAAATGCTGTCACTGAAAGGAGATGCAGCCACCTGTGCTCCCCTCCTCCCTGCTCACTGACAGCAGGTGGGCCACGTTAATGTAGTAAGTACAACATGGCAGAGACCCCCCTAAATGTAACCTGGGCACCAATTTTTTTTTTAATCTTCTGGGGGGGGGCAAGTTTTTTTACATGGATGTTTAAGGGGCGCCCTGGCCATCAATGTTTTTATAATGTGGGGGGGCCCTGGCCACCGTTTTTTTTATATTTTTATATCCATTTAACAATCTACCTTCATATCCCTAACCAGTTTATTTCCACGTCTCGGCACTCTCTTCAGCTCTCTTCACTGACCCTGTAAACTGTTCTAAATTGATTAGTTGATACATTTTAAGAATCATTTCTTAATAATTTTATTTGGCATTCAGATTATAGCAATATTTTATTAAATTTATAATCATATTCCTAACTAATTCTTATAATTGCAACTTGTAAACAAACCCTACCATAACCATTTTAGTTTAGAAACATGTACATTTTTGTTGTATATTTGGAATAATACCCTCTAACTATTTTATTATACAATAACATTTTTTAATGAAGATTTTTGTAAATTGCACCTGTAGAGTATTGAGGACTGCAAAGGTTCCATTAATACGTTGTTTACTTATTTCCAGGATAGGTTTTTTGCCCTTATCCTAAATTTGGAGTACAAGCCTGTATTCTGCCCAGAGTACTGGGCAGGATACTGTATGGTAACAGTGGCACGTGCATTAAAATATATGTACCTGGAGGGGTATTATTGCTGTTACATTTCAAAGAATTTACCCTTTACAGAGAAAGACTTCAAAGTCACAAAATAATCATTGAACAAAGAAAAATGAGAAGCAATTATGTAACCCAAAGAGATTGCACAACCTAAGCAAATATATTGTGCTTCCAGTAAACCTCAACAAAACATCAGTTATTTGTGAAAATATACAGCAAAAAAAAAAAGTTATTTTGTAAACCAAAGCAAGTACAAAATGACATCACATTCACAGAGATCAATACAATTCTTGTGTCTCTTACCTTTGTCCACATTTCTCCTTTCAACCTGTATAGCTTCTGCAATGGTCAGAATGGAACGACTGAATGCACTTTAGCAAAGGTGGATTAACTAAAGGCTGAATTCATATTTTCCCTTCCCCGCTGCTGCCCTCTATTTATAGACCTGCACCTGACCCCCCCGCGCAATGAAGTCACAAAAGGGGCAGACGGAAGTCTATAAATTCCGGCACCGCAATACGGAACTGCTAGGTTGTGGGCGGGAGCAGGAGAAGAGCACGACCCGCACCCCAAAGATTTTGTGCAGGAGTCAGCCCGAACCCGCGGGTTTCAGCCCGGCCCACGCATCACTAAAAGATGATCCTACAAGAAAATGATAATTCAATTCTGATGCTAGTGGCTCTGGTTTCTGTGCTGCCATGTAGTAATTATCTGTATTAATTATCAGCCTAATATTGTGATATTTATATTCTATGTGAACTGTATAAGCTCAGTAAGTGAAAGCAATACAGAGCATGTGCAGTGAATCAGCAGAAATAAAGATGGGGAGCTACTGGGGCATCTTTGGAGGCACAGACCTTCTCTGCTAAAGGGCTGTGGTTAACTCGGGCTAGTACAGAAGCCCAAAACTTAATGTATAACATTTTTAGCTACTTCTTTAGTTAAGCTTTAGTTCTCCTTTAACTCAGAAATACATACATCTGTTTTTGCATTGCCTTTCTTACAGTCTCTGATTTTTATATCTTGTTACTACCACGCAGTGTTCAACTTTTTTTTACAGTGGTCACCAAATTGTCTTCAAAGATTAACTAACCCCCCCCATAACAAAAGCCCTCTTAACTGCCTGCCATTGCCACACTGTGCATTAGTCAAAAAGAAGCTGAAAAAAACTGATCCTAAAATGCAGAGCAGCAAAGTTCCATCGTATCATTGCGGGTCTCTTCGCCAACACGAAGCCTGCAAGAGCATACACAGTTGGGCCTAGTGAGGAATCAGCTTCAACTGTGCATGCTCCAGTCAGTGTTGAGAACAAGCAGAAGATGGTGCCTCGGTACTCCGCTGTGCTGCTCTGCATTTTAGGGTCAGGTTTTTTACTCAGGGGCTTCTTTTTGACTAATGCACAGTACGGGGAGGGGGCGACACTGTTTACACTGCAAATAATTCACTCTACATTATAAAATTTCATTCCTGAACCAGCAAGTATATTTTTTTAGTTGTAATATTGGTGTGAAGGCAGCCATCTCAGGTCATTTTGGCTGGTCATGTGCTTTCAGAAAGAGCCAGCACTTTAGGATGGAACTGCTTTCTGGCAGGCTGTTGTTTCTCCTACTCAATGTAACGCAATGTGTCGCAGTGGGACCTGGATTTTATTAGTGAGTGTTGTTCTTAGATCTACCAGGCAGCTGTTATGTTGTGTTAGGGAGCTTGTAACTAATCCATTACTTGGTGGTCTAGTGGGGGGACGGCAGGGACATCTGCCGCCCCCTCGGCGGGGACGCCCGCCGCGTCGCACTGTTGTTAGGCCGCAGGCGGCACTTCCTAGGCCACAGGCACCAGTTCCATAGGGGGCGCGCGGTGCGCCTCTGTGTATTTTAAAAGCACAGGTGCGCTGGCGTGTGACGTCAGCGTGCATTGGCGCGAATTTCAAATACTATTTAAAGTACAGTGGGCTTGTGATCGTTGCCCGTTATAGGAGTTGTTTCTGGTGCTTCTGAGCTTTGAACTTATTCTGTCTGAACCTGTTTTTGATTCCTGTTGTGACCCTTGCCTGGATTTTGACTATTCTGACCACTGGATCCTGACCCTTGCCTGAATACCGACTACCTCTTCTGCTTAATCCTTTCTGATTGATATCCCGGTTTGACCCTTGCCTGCATGACTACACTATTCTCTGCCTGCTTCGACCCAGCCTGATTTGATTACTCTTTTGCCTAACGCCTTGTACTATGACCTTCTGCCCAAAGACTCTCGCTAACAGTCGTGCCCCTCTGCCTATCCAGAACTTCTAGGCTTGCACCTCTCGTTTAAGTCCTGGTGGCATCCAAGTAGCTGAGGACTCCTCCCGAGGCCAAAGGCGGTCACAATACAGGTGAAGCACGAGCCGAGACCAGGGTGCTTGGCATTCGTTCTGGTGTTGGGTGCCGACCGTGACAGAGCTGCTATCTAGAAATTAAATATAAAAAAATCTGTTTGCTCTTTTGAGAAACAGATTTCAGTGCAGAAGTCTGCTGGAGCAGCACTATGAACTGATGCGTTTTGAAAAAAGCATTTTTTCCCCTGACAGTATCCCTTTAAGGGCGGCTGTTCTCCTAGTTAGTTCTCCTAACTGGCCACACATTATAAGGTCTGCGGTTCTTTAACAGATATGCTTACCTTGAGGTGGGAAATATAGGGCTGAACCGATCTTTGGCCCTTGGGCCAACAATAGTATCATAGTTGCGGCCATCACTAGCAGCTTTCAAACCCAGATGTTTTTAAGTGTTTGACATGTGTTACCAATGCAGGTTACTCTGTTTGATTGAACAGGGATGGGTTTTATCACAATCCCATCCCTGTTCTGTTTCATGCAACTTATTTATTTTTACAAAAATAAAATAGAACTCCAAAAATTGCATTTTGATCTTACACAAAAAAAAAATTACATTTTAAAAAAGGCTTATAACCAATTTATAGGGTTCGATACACTGAGCATGCATGTCAATAAATGCACAAATGCCCAGGCGAAAGAGCACTAATAGCTATAACACATAACGTATTCTTATTTCACCCTCACATCATGAATGATGTTATGCACAGCGAGTGGCCAGTTACAAGGGGTGGCAAAAAGGCATCTATTGCAACTTTACGAGCCAAATATCTGGGTTTTTAACCCAGAAATTGGGCTCTGCTAGTACAGAGGGTGCTATTGCGCTCAATGCATCAGCGATGATGCCCCCCTGTGACCCACTCAGACGCAGATTTTTATTTGCGGAGAAGGAGAAAGGGGGTGGTATCTTGCTGCCCCACAATCAGCCCTGAATAGGAAGCCAAGATGCTTCGTTCTTTTTCTTTCAAAGGCAGTCCAGTGCAAATTGGAAGAGAGAAAATATGTGAATAGTCAAAGTGAACAATAATAAAAACAGAAGTGACATCACCTTAGGTCATATTTTATTTCTTTCATTTAATGCTGATGACAATGACTCAAAATTTATAATGAAAATATTGAAATGCCTTAGTAGTTTGAATGCCTTGTTGCTTTTACTTCACTCTTAAGTGACACACAGCTGTTTTTGTTTATTAGGTATTTCTCTTTGTCTGAGTTGGAAATCCAAAGTTAAATGCTAGGTTCAAATGCTAGGTTTTCGGTTCAAGAAAGACTGTTTAGGCAGAAAAGGCATCTAATTTATTGTTATTAGAACGAAACCATCAATTAAAGCTTAATTCATAAAAATGGGATATTGCTTTTGCTAAAGCCAAACAAAAGCTGGGGCGCTCACTGCTTTCCCTTATCCACCTGGGAAGTTCAATTTGAACTGCATCTACACTACCACTATATTTGGACCCGTGGGTTTTTACAATATAGCCTCCGGAAAAATAGTTTCCCCCGTTGGGTCCAAGATTTGTTGGAGAAGGGACGCAGACATATTTTGGATTTTGATCTTGAATATATTTTCCCAAACTCTTCTCGCCTCTAAGTAGCGTTTCAAAAGGGATATTGTAAAGTTCTTTAGACATTGAGAATATTGATGTACCAGATGCAGTAAAGGCACCCGAGTCTAAATTTGCCTTAGAAAGAAGATAGCCTAATTCGATCCACTGTTCAGGATGAGCCTGTCCATGGATGTCAATAAGTAGGCCTTTTTGTATTTGCGACTTTGCCATATAAATAAATTCCATAAACTCATCAAAAGCTTGTTCTGCTTCAGAGTTCCCAAAGGCTGCCTCATCCTTTTCTCGATTAACATCTAACTTGGATCTTGAAAGGTGATTTATGATAACATGAGGGGTGTAACCACCAGATAGTAAACTGATCTCTTTTGCCAGTGCCTGTGCAGTTTCCAGTGTATATAGATCTTTGACTGTGGAAACGCTACATTTGGTTGAGTCCTTTGCTGTTCCTGGTGGGCAGCTATGTGTATAGTAGCATTCTGATGTCGCCTTATCCCAGCAGCCAGAATCTCTTGACGGTATAGAACTTGGCTGTAATGATCCTCCATGGGGAACAGTTATAATCAAGCTCATGTTTCCGATCTGGTACTCTGTGTATTTATTTTTCCCAAAGATATTATTCTGAGCTCTACTTGGATTATAGAACATATATAGTAGGACAATGAACCACGTTGTGCTTGCAGAACTAAACATTCTGGATTCCTATAAAAGTAACAAAAACAGTGTGTTAATATCATGCTGTTCTTACAAAATTGGTGTTTTTAGGGAACATTTCTGTACTGCTTGCTTCTAAATTATGCAAGTTGTATGAAGCAAACACATTCCATAATAAGGTCTTGCAACATAAAGGGGAACTATCGCGAAAATGATAATTTAACATAAGCTTCATCATACTGAAATAAGAAACTTTCTAAATACAATCAATGAAATATTCAGCAATCAAGTTTATCTTCACTGTTCCTCTTTCAGCGTCTGTTTCTCTTCATTCTATCTTCTTGCAGCAGTTGGGTGTCAGTCATTGACAGTTGCATCCAATATATCTTATAGGGGGCTTCCTTTCATAACAGATGAATTAGAGCTCACGCAAATAACTGATTTCAGTACAAACAAAATCTAACAAAATAACTGCTTTTGCACAAATTCTGCATGTAGAGAGACATGATGTCTGGTGATTTTAATAGAGTGAGCTCTAATAAATCTTGTAGGCAAAAGGAGCCCCCCTATAAGATATAATGAATCTAACTGTCAATGAATATCTGACACCCAACACCTGCATGAAGAGAGAATGAAGAGAAACAGATGCTGAATACAGTGAAGTGGAGAAATATGAGCACACAAACTTAGAAAATACATATGAGAGATATGTTTACATATACAAACATTAGCAGAATGGATTGGTACAAAGAACATCAATATTTAACAAACACATATATCACAGCAGCAAACTGGAATGATGTAAACTACAAACTAGTTCATAAATAATTCTCTCATCTTCATCCGAAGGCAAGAGCCGCATAAAAACAGCATCTAGATCAAAACAGGCAACTCCGATTCTGTTAGTCCTTCTGTTCTGCTCAGGAACACTTATATAATTCTGCATTAGAATACTTCAAATTAATAAATAATTGCCTATATTTTTTGTCAGCCTACCTTCTATGATGGCAACAGAATTGCTTTGCTATAGAAGCCGACAGTAATTAATATAATACCTGACAACAGATGTTGGCTTCTCACAATTACTTATCTTATTTGAAAAACATATTGTGCTAGTGCTACTTTTAGAACTGAAGGTTATACATCTTTTTTTTTTTCATTTAAATGGAAGCAAACACTAAAACCTGAATAAACAAGCAACCAAATACCATTAACTCTTTTGCTGACTTTACCAACACTGTTGTTAGCAGTTCTGGCTTCTTCTCACATAAACAAATATCGTCTGACTAGGGGACCCAGGGCCCACTGGGCCTGTGCTGTGGGTCACCATAAACTAACAACATTTTTTTGGTAAATACAAATTTTGCATAATTTTGTACATGCACAGCTCCACTCTGCATTAAGCACTGGCTGCTTAATAGGAAATAGGTTTTAGAATCTATCTTATGATACCAGAACTTGAGTGCCATAACAGGTACATAAAATTAAACTAAACTTAAAGTAAAGCCTCCCTACAACCCAATGCTTCCTGCACCTGAACCAACAGGAACTCACAGAACTCAATCTATCTATGGACCGGTCAAAAAAAATTGCAGAGCACTAGCGATGGGAGAATCTGAACAATTTTGCTTCTCTGAAAATTTGGGAAATGGCAAAAAATCAGCCAAATGAATTGAAGCAGCGCAAGATGGCACCCCAATCACCTGGTATATAGGTAGATACAGTTCTCCAACTAGTCGCTACAGTTGGAGCGGTATCGGAGGCTGTATTTAATCTTTTCCTTCTCCATTAAACTTTTAATTTCAGTCATTGTGTTTTGCATGGACCAAAAGCTCTATCGTCTACTACAGAAACAGGATACACATTGTTTTGTAAACAAGATGTTTCATGACAATTAGAAAAAATCACTGGAATATGTGAGCTTTGAAAACTAGATTTCTGTGCCTTCATTTGGCTAGCAAGATAAAACCTGGCATTGGTTATCAGAACCTTAGAATGCCAACTGAGTGACTTAATTTGTTGCATTCAAAGATATGCCATCCAAACAATTTGTGTAATATATAATTTTCCCTTACACTCCATATTCAAGTATGTACCTGTTATACAGAATGATCGGGACCTGTGGGTTTCCAGATTAAGGATCACCATACCTGAAGTCTACTAAAGAATAATTTAAGCATTAAATAAACCCAAATAGGCTTGTTTTGCCCCCAATATGGATCTTTTTATATCTTAGTTTGGATCAAGTACATAGTACTGTTCTATTATTAATATTATACAGAGAAAAAGGGAATCTTTTTTAAAAATTTGGATTATTTTATTATAATGTAGTCTTTGGGAGACGGCCTCGCCGTAATTCAGAGCTTTCTGGATAACGGGTTTCTGGAAAACAGATCCCATACCCATATATGGATAGATAGTACAGCCAGAGATTTATTCCCAAAGAAAGAACTAGGTAAAGCCCTGTCTGAGTCCAGTTTTGCCACCAGACTTAAAGGGGTTGTTCACCTTCAAACAACTAGCTGGTTTCAGATAGATCACCAGAAATAACAACTTTTTCCAATTACTTTCTATTTTCTATGTGTGACGGTTTCTCTAATATTGAAGTGTAAAGTGTAATTTCTCTCCTTCTGAAGCAGCTCTGGGAGGGGGGTTCGCCGATCCTGTAAACTGTTCTAAATGGATACATTTAGTTGACACATTTCTTATCTTTGTCCTTGCTGAGCAGAATCTCTGGGTTTCATTACAGGCAGCTATAAGAATTGAATCAATAGTTACTAATACTCCAGAGATGCTGCTGAGAAATGTATCAACTCAATGTTGCAAAATCATAACAGTTCAGAGTCTTCACATGAATTACTGAGCTGCCAGACTCAAACACCAGAGACACGAACATTAAACTTTAAGCTTAGATTTTGGAAAAAACGTAAAAAATAAATAATGGAAACTAATTGAAAAAATACTTTATTTCTGGGGAACAATCTAAAAACAACTGGATTGAAAAAAGTGTTTGGAATGTGACCAACCCCTTTAAAGGAACAGTAACACAAATTTTTTATGTAAAAAATTAATTACACCCCTCAAATAACAAATGTATCGTGGACAAAGTTATTTTTATTGCTTTATACATAAATACCTAGGTAAAATCCGACTTCCGGATGTGTGCTGCATTTCAAAAAAGGCGATAGGGCGACACGCATTCTAAGCTCCTCTGCTTGCTCCAGTCTCTCTCTGCTAGCCAAATGTTCTTGTTAAAGCCGTTAGTCAGTTGCTTCTGCTTCATAAAGGGGTTTCTGCTATTCTGTATCTTTCACCAGCTTGATTTACTTTAGCACCAGCTGAGAGAAGTAAGGCATTGCACAGGTCTGCCCTAAATCTTCCAAGGAAGACCAGAAACCCAGACAGCGAGCACAGATAGCACATTTTTCTTTACTATCCAACCCTTTTAGAAATAATTCTTGCTAATGGTAGTGCTCCAACAAACTGTTTGATACAAATAGAGATATTGAATATGACAGGCAAATCCTTCCTGAAGCAGGATCCACTAACTTCCAGTTTTAAAGAAGGAGCGCACATATAAGAGAATGTATGTCGCCCCATTGCCTTTTCAATGCAGCACACTACCGGAAGACCTAGGTATTTATGTATAATAAAAAAATTACCTTTGTGCAAAATAGATGTGTTATTTGAGGGGGGTGGAATTAAAGGAACAGTTCAGTGTGAAACTAAAAACTGTGTAAATAGATAGGCTGTGCAAAATAAAAAATGTTTCTAATATAGTTAGTTAGCCAAAAATGTAATGTATAAAGGCTGGAGTGAACAGATGTCTAATAAAACAGGCAGAATCCAACTTCCTGCTTTTCAGCTCTATAACTCTGAGTTAGTCAGTGACTTGAAGGGGGGCCACATGGTACATTTCTGTTCAGTGAGTTTGCAATTGATCCTCAGCATTCAGCTCAGATTCAAAAGCAACAGATATGACCCATGTGGCCCCCCCTCAAGTCTCTGATTGGTTACTGCCGGGTAACCAGTCAGTGTAAGCCAAGAGAGCTGAAAAGCAGGAAGTAGTTTCTGACTGACTTGTTATACATCAAATCACTCCATCCTTTATACATTACATTTTTGGCTAACTAACTATATTAGAAACATTTTTTTTTGCACAGCCTATTTATTTACCCAGTTTTTATTTTTACACTGAACAATTCCTTTAATGCTTTATTATTGAATATGGTTATAAATCTGAATCAATTAATAATTTGGAAAAGATCTTACCTATTGCATGTCTAATCACTTGGGCCCAAAATAATGCCATCCTCATATAAATATCTAACTGGAGTTTGATTTTTTATACACCCTTGAAGCAAAAAAATATAACTAATTGATCTGTATTTGTCAGCTTCTGTCTTCCAAGTGACTTTTGTTTTGTGCTGTCAGCTACAAATGAGAGGAAATGCTAAGAACAGTTTTAGCTTATCCACTCCATTTATATGCTCACTGAAAAAACTTCAAAAACATTGAAAATATTTTGCGCAGGCTAGAGACGGAAGTGACGAGCTCGAAATTGGGCATGCGCAGTGCACTGTGCGCGCAACAGCTTGTAAGCTTCTCCCTTAAAGGACCAGTAACATCAAAAATTTTTGTTAAAAATTCATTAGTATACAACGAAAAATACGGCAAGGTGCTGTGCGGCAAGGTGCTGTGCGCTCAGTTCCCGTTTGCGAAGTGTGCACAGGCATAAGAAACCCACCGCTGCTAGGTCGGCCATCCGCAAAGTAGCACGGGTCACCAAGCGGCATTCCAGGGGACATTCCAGGGGCCACAAGGCAAAGTTCAAGAAGGAGAGACACTTCTAGGTAGCAGCCAAGATACCAAAGAAAGTGAGAGAAGCCTTCCCCAGAGGGATCCGAACAGCCAGCACAAACCCTGCTCCACCAGCCAACACGCTGCTGTCAGTAGAATTGCCAGGGAGGAGAAATCAAACACTGCAGGATGGATGGTTGCCTTTTCGCCGTTTCTGAGGAGGACAGGAAGTGGAGTATATGTAAGTTATTTCTTAATAAAGGCTTTGCTATTTAAAAGTTTAATTTGTCTTGGTGTTTATTTTGCATTGTATACAATGAATTGTTTAACAAAAATTTTTGATGTTACTGGTCCTTTAACCAGTGCAGAAAAACGTTTTAAAAAAAAAATCCGCCCTTCATAGTTTGCCAGTCATGATTGCGCCAAAGGAAACTCAGCCATATTTGTTCTGGGGACTAAAACCCTGATTCTACTCAACCATTTGTGTTCCCTTCACACTGTAAACTTATAAATAACACCGTCACGGAGTTCTCTGTCCTTCTAGCTCCGACAAGAAATATCCAGCGGCAGCGTAGCGAAATACTAGCAACTACATTGTCATCTACCTCTTCCAACATGTCCGCGGCAGCTTCATACTCACTTATGCTGAAACTGCGCATGCGCCAGGCTACGTCAAACCCGAGAAAGCGCGCCACGGTTTAAAGCACAGACTGGCTGGGAGATAGAGAACTGCTGCTGGATGTGGCGGTGAGTCTTTTACGATTATAAGCATTTGCCATTTGGGAGATAATGTACAGACAATCACTCAGGGATTTCGTTAGTAATATTTCTAGGTCTATCAGGGACGAGATCACTTCTTCATATGTTTGTTGCGCGCCAGCCAGGGGAGCAGAGAATCCCTAAGCTGGAAAACATGTGGCACTGAAATGGTTAGTTTAAAGATCCACAATCTATTTGATATAAAAGCAAAGAGCCACTGACAACCCACCTTTGTTCCCGAATAGAGGAACTTTTGCTGTTCCTATTGGGCCATGTGAAAACTGCTCCAGAGGGGTTGCCAGGTCTCACTTTCAAAACCAGCCAATGTTGGCTACAAATCTAACCAAGAGGCATTTCACAAGTAGCCCAAAAATAGCACAACATGTGCAGGGAGAACAAGTCTAAAAAATAAGTAACTATATGGGAAAATTAGCCTTTTTCAAATTTTTCCATTAAGCAAAATAGGACAGTCACCTGTCCCCAGGGGCGTAACTACAGAGAGGGGCCCAGGAGGTATAGGGTCCCACAAGTCCCTAATACATAAACAATTTCATTAAATATTGGTAAAACCGGTCAACCGCTAGACATTTTGGTGGCCAGCAGATTTTTGCCCCAAAACTGTCTGACATTGAGGAAAGTCACCGGAAAATGCGAGAATGGGCGGGAGACTGGGATACAGAGCCCAAAATTTGGTATCTTTTGACTTCTACAAAAGTCAGTCTCATGTAATGTCTTACATTAAACTTTAAACAAAAACTACATTACCCAACATGCATTGGGAGACAGGCTTGCTTGGCACATTAGGCCAAGAAAAGAACTTTGGCTGGTTTCCAAACTACAAACCAGCCAAAGGCTCAAAAAGTATCCCAAATCCAGACCTTGGCTTGTCTGGCTGCTTTGCTTTTCCTTTGGGCCATGTGAAAACTGTTCCAGAATGGGGGGCAGGCAGCAGAGTTGCCAGGTCTCATTTTCAAAACCAGCCCCAAACTAGCCAAGAGGCACTTCGATTGCACTATGTGCAGGGGAAACAAGTCTAAAAAAATTAATGAAAATATGTGAATATACTCCTTTTTCAAATTTTAGGGGAAACAAGTCTAAAAATTTTAATGAATATATGTGAATATACGCGTTTTTCAAATTTTTACTGTTTGACATATTTTTACTTGAAGCAAAGTGGGACAGATTCAACTGTCGCAAACAAGGGAAAGTTGTGCTCACCACTAATTTTTAAAAACATTAGGCGGGGGTGCAATGAGGCTGTGACCACAAAATACATATAGACAAATACAAGAGTCCTCTGCACTCAGCCCATTATCAATATATTTAAGACAGAGACATTTTGTGCATACTGCTACTGAAAAATGCCTTACCCTTTAAACAAAACAGGGATTGTTTGTCCATATATTGCAAAACATTTAAGCTGGCCAACTACGTCAAAGTCATCCCATATCTGGCCAGTCCTATGCTCAATTTTATCTGATTCATTAAGAATTCAATTGCTTAATTATACATTTTCCAAAGGGACTAAGTTTTACCTGCAACTTACTAGCTGCTTTCAAAGTAAAACTCCCAAACTTGGCTGCCCTTTTATTAGACACCAGTGGGATCACCTGACTATAGCTGGGAAGGGTGGGAGCTACAACATGGAGCTGGTCACTGCTCCTGTATAAACTATAACAAACAAGGGAAAGTTGTGCTCACCACTAATTTTTAAAAACATTAGGCTGATTCAACTGTCACCAGGAGCGTAATTACAGAGGGGGTCTGAGGAGGTATTGGGGGTCTCATAAGGCCCTAATACATAAACAATTTCATTAAATTGTGGTAAAACCAGTCAACAGCTAGACATTTTGGTGGCCAGCAGATTTTTGCCCCAAAACTGTCTGAAATTGAGGAAAGTCACCGGAAAATGCGAGAATGAGCGGGAGACTGGGGTACAGAACCCAAAATCTGTTATCTCTTCTAAAAACGTCAGTCTCATTGCCTGCTGGGTAATATAGTCTTGGATTAAACTTGGCAAATTGTTAAACAAAAACTACATTACCCAACATGCATTGGGAGACACAGGCTTGGCAAATTAGGGCAAGAAAAAAACTTTGGCTGGTTTCCAAACTACAAACCAGCCAAAGGCTCTAAAAATATCCCAAATCCATACCTTGGCTAGTTTGTACTTTCAAAACCTGCCTGGGCTTTAAATTAGTATCCCAATTTGGATGGAAAATCGCCAGCCTGACACAGCTTTGCTTTTCCTTTGGGCCATGTGAAAACTGCTCCAGAATGGGGGTGCAGGCCGCAGAGTTGCCAGGTCTCATTTTCAAAACCAGCCCAAAATAGCCAAGAGGCACTTTGAAAGTATTCCAAAAATAGCATAACATGTGCAGGGGAAACAAGTCTATAAAGTAAATGAATATATGTGAATATACACCTTTTTCAAATTTTTACTGTTTGGCAAATTTTTCCTTGAAGCAAAATGGGACAGATTCAACTGTCACCAGGAGCGTAACTACAGAGGGTGGCCCAGGAGGTATTGGGGGTCCACACAACTTCAATAAAATATTGGTAAAACAGGTCAACCTCTAGACGTTTTTGTGGCCAGCAGATTGTAGCCACAAAATTATCTGAAACTGAGGAAAGTCACCAGAAAGTGCGAGAATGTTTTGATTGACAGGAGACTGGGGTACAGAGCCCAAAATCTGGTAACTCCTGACTTCTAAAAAAAAGTCAGTCTCATTGCATGCTGGGTATTGTACTCTATAATCCTGTTGGTATATGGTGGCGTTTTGTATACCAATGCAAAGTATTTTGTATTTTAGCATTTTATTTTAATAAACCATGGGAATTCAGGGATTGCTACAGTTCCTAAAGGAAGCATCAGAGCCAGTCCACGTGAAGAAGTATAAAGGAAAAACAGTGGCAGTGGACACCTATTGTTGGCTTCATAAGGGTGCATTTGCTTGTGCCGAAAAACTTGCCAAAGGGGAACCTACTGACCAGTAAGTGACTACGTTTATGTAATTGTGTTTTGATGTAATCTCCAGCGATATATATTTTTTTTTATTTCATAGAAACATACACCTTGTATATGTAATATAAATAAAGAGATGATCTAGGATTCTGCAGTCCGCTTCTTCTGCCAGTACCCTTTCTCCCTCGGATGTAACAATCAGACAATATTAAACAAGTGGACCAGCGCTCAGAGACCGCTAGAGGATAGACAAAAAGGACAGATTGGCTAATATAGTGTAATAATTTTTGACCTTAAGCTGTACACTTTTAGGTGGTCACACACTCTATGAGGGAAGTGCTCCTTCTCCTTCACCCTTTGGGTTGTTACCACCACCTTTTTATCTAAACGGTGTTTTGGGAATTTTTGGATGGGTACTTACAAACGTTTAGTGTTTTTCATCGACCTCCAAATAAAGTATTGGCTTTTATAGACAGTCTGTTCTTCCCTCTCCAATTCTCCAATAGCTGTAAGGGAATACGCTTAAAATATCTCCAGAACCATAGGACTTTGATGGCATATGTTTAAACAAATATTTGGCAAGTCACAGTTGTTAATTTGCACCTGAAGGAACTAACGATAATGCTTTTATTGCAGGTATGTTCAGTTCTGCATGAAATTAGTTCACATGCTCCTCTCCTTTGGTGTCAAGCCTATACTTGTTTTTGATGGATGCACGTTACCTTCAAAAAAAGATGTTGAAAAAGCGAGAAGAGAGTAAGTTGAAGAAAAGCTCAGCAAATGACTGCTTGGAATGCTCTTGCCTTCAGAGTTTTAAATATATTATAATAGTTAAGAAAATGACCTTTTATTTTTATAATTCATGTTTGAAAACCATTCTCTGTCACTGGAGAGTAGATGTATGAAAATGCAAGTAGCTTTCTCTTTCTTTTATTTTTCCCTCTGTTCATCTTGAGATGCTATAACGTTTCTCAATATTTTTCATTGAGCGTTATTAATGAATCGTATGCATGGTGAACTTTTATTTTTAAACTTATCTTACTCTTGAAAAAACAAGCTAGGGTCTAAAGCATAAGTCATGCCAAAAGTTACATGTTCTGCAATGCCAATTTAAAGCAGCTGTGATCTTGGCCCAATTGAAAATCTAAGGCTCTATTTGACAGTTTGGAGTTCACAAATGTCATCTAACTAACCTGCACAACCTGAGTTAAATCTGCCAGAATAGTCAGCAAAATTGGGTGATAATTATCCCAAAAGATAGATTGGGGATTGAATACTTAATCCACCAATATATTTCAGTGATTATTCTTTCATCTTTTTTTCCACCCTAATAAAACCACATTAAATAAAATATTGAGTTCCTATGTCCAAGACATTTCTTTGTAGGATTTATCTAACAGAATAAGAGAATTGGATAAGGAACTGAATACATGCACGATCTGCTTACCCCCCAAAGCAGCAAGACTTACAAGTGAATGAGTGAACACAGCTTTACTTGTGTGGAACCCTTGTAGTGTTACTCAGGTGTCACGTCAAAGGTCCTCTTAACTCCATGTTCGAGAATAGTCAAATTGCTTCATCAAGCTATGCCTCCCAACACATTAATTATGTTCTTTACTCTAAGTACACTCACTTATCCGTCTTCGAGCAAGTGCACAGGAAGCATACTCAACACTTCTCTCCTCTTGCAGTTTTTAATGCGGCTGAGAGAAGCGAATCTGCTCTGATCAGCAGCCTCCTGTTATTGCACTGCCAGACTCGGCCTGTGTGTGGCTACAATTAGCGGAGTAGAGATCAGCCTGAAAAATGCTCAGTGTTGCTGTACTGCCAGGAGCAGCTCTGGCCTGAGAGTGGTGGAGCAGAGATCGACCTGAAAATTCCTGCTTTTGTTTTTCAGGCTGAAGATGCTGATCAGAGCATGGCTCAAACTCATACTGGAATAGAGAGGGCATTCTACTTTGAGAAATAATCTGTGTATGTAAGGAAGTTACATCGTTTTTGCAGTTGTCCACCCATAGTACAATGCTTGGTGGCATCATCTTCTCGTAACATTCTAGCCCAAGCTTTCTGGACATTTTTTTCCCAGAGTCTGTCCTTTGGGGTCCAAAACTTTTTTTTTCTGGGGCCACCTAAGCTCAAAACAAAATTACAGATACAGGAAAACACTGGCAAGAATATGTAGGATAACAAATTGGTTCAATTTAAATGGCTTCATCAATTCTATATCACCCCTGTGCGATTAAAAGCCATGGGAAAAAACCCAACTGCAAAATGCCATAGATGCGGGGCTGAAGGGGCCACCTTTTTACACATGCCAACCAGTCTCCATGTTTTGGACCAAAGTCATGGATATCTTAGCGGATAAGTTAGATTTCCCTAGGCTGCTGACCCCACAGGTGTGCATATTAGGAGTCATAGATTAAATCATATACGCTAATCATGCCAGAGTTAGATACTGTACATTGTTGTACTATGCTAAGAAAGTAATTGCTATGGCATGGATGGGTCCCCAACCCGCCCACGGTACAAAACTGGATAACGTTGGTGAATCAGAATCTGCCTCTCATTAAACTCACCTTACTGGCCAGAGGCTCACTGCAAAGATTAGAAAAAATATGGAGTCCATGGTGGGAAGCGGGACTTGGGGGTCAGGGCTCCCGAACATAAATAGAAGTGTTTATTTATACCGTAAAAGGCAGAAATCCTTGATTCTATCTAGTCACTGTCCAATATGTTGATGATAGAAATCTTGGAGGCGACATTCACATCTCACTGTACGACTGTTTGAAATGTGTTTTAATTCTTGAAGTGTATCAATCACATTACTAAACAAATTGATATGTACACGTTTTATTTCAAGCTCTGTAATGGTACCTCAATTGCATTTCCGGCATATACTTTTTTTTTTTTTAATGTTTTATGTGTTCTAAAACAATACAATTTTACCTTTAAAAAAAAAAAAGAATATGTAGGATAGAAAGTATTCACCCCATGTATCTAGGAGAGGAAATAAGCATTCTTCCCAACTGTCTGCAGAACTGGCATTCTAGCTGCCCCTCACCTGGTAAATCCGAACTACAGTTTAGAAGCCACTGTTCTAGCAGTTTTTTACATTACAGAACGGTTCTTTAGTCTTCAAGATAAGTGAGCTCTGGACTTATTTGTCTTTCCTATTAAAAAATGAAGTAGGGTAACAGTGGTGTTTAATAAGAACATTGCCACTTGTGGAGACAATCTTTCACCGAACTTTTTAGACTTCTTTTAAAACTACTGAAGGTATGTAGTGCAATGTGACATTGATGCTATTTACGTTTGATTGGTGGGGGCAGTTATCTGTTATGATGTTAAAGACTGAATTTAACATAATCTGAATAAGTTCTTTCTCTCCTTTGTGTTATATGCAAAATATGATATAAACTTAAAGTAATGTTTGTGTTTCAGGAAACGACAGACTAATTTGCAAAAGGGGAAACAGCTGCTTCGAGAAGGCAAATTGGCTGAAGCCAGAGAATGTTTTTCTCGCTCTGTTAACATAACCAGCTCAATGGCACATGAAGTTATCAAAGTTAGTGCTTTTTCTCAAAATATTCAATCGCATTAAATATTCTAAATTCTATACTCTAACAATTCGATTTTGGTAACAGTGTATTGACTGTTGGATAATTAGGAAGGCTTGTGCAAATGTTATGGTACTATAAGAGAAGAAAGCACTGTTAAGGTATCCTGTAGCACAGCAAACTTTTAAAATGTATTGCAGGGCAAAGTGTTCATTGTACACACCTGCATACATTTTGTGTTTGTTTGTAGACCATGATATTTATGAAATATACCCTGCCCGCAACCGCATAATGCCCTGCTGCCACCTTCATTCGGAGATTCATATAGGTTTGCACCTGCATGGCCCGCCCCTTTTTATGACATGGGACGGAGCCTATAAATACCAATCCACTCTGGGTCAGGTGTGGGTTGACTTTTTGTCCACCTGCACATCACTAGAGGTTGTGTATTGTTGATATTTATTGGGATAGTATATATGTAATATTTGTAATGTGATGACAGAACCTTTTTTAATTTTAATTATTTCCTTAAAGCCTCATAGAATATCTCCATACTTAAGGCTTAGAATTTGTATTTAATTTTTCAGGAGATCATGCCTCCAATGTGTTAGTCTGAATTTAGTATATAAGGTAATTTCTTGGAAGCTTAAAGGGGATGTAAAGGCAAAAAAATAAAATCCCAATAAAAAAAAAGTAATCTATCTCCAATATACTTTAATTAAAAAATGTCTGCTGTTTTTGTAAGAAACCAGTCTGTATGCAGTGAAATTCACCTTCGTTTTACTCGCTCTGACAGCTGCAGTTAGGAAACTTCAGACAGTCCCTCACTGCTGTGCAGGGAAACAATCATACTTTCAAACAATTACTTCCCAGAACTCGAGCAGCTTTATTTGTTTCCCTGTAGATTTGTATCCTTAGACCCAATGCCGTCTGTATATTCTGATTATTAATCAGTCTTCCTGTATCGGCTTCTGGCAGATATTTGACTTGTGCTGTTTTGATCATTTATGACGATCCCTAAGCTTAACCTTCCAACTGAAGCCCAGACCACACTGAGTATGTGCGTAGTCTTGTTATTGCAAAGATGTTTAACAAAGTTACAAGATGACAGCCCCCTGCGCCAACTTTAAAAGCATAAATCATAAATTGGGCTTCTGGTGCAGTTAGTTCATGTTTATATTTGGTATGCAAAATACAGCATTTCTAACATTATTTTATTTTCGACTTTAGTTGTCCTTTAATGACCGCACCAATGATTGCCCAGGCAACCGTGGATTTTACTTATCCTACCACCTTAACAGGACTAAAAGACTTCAATATTGTTAACTGATTATATTCTCACCAAATTTGAAAAGGGAATTATCCCTTTTATCTGGCAGTTAAAAAAGGTTATCCAGAAAGCTCAAAATAATGGGACCACCATGTGCCATAGAGTCCATTTAAATGCTTCAAAATTTTTCCTTTTTTTCTGTAATAATAAAACCGTACCATGTACTTGATGTTACCTAAACAGCATAAAAATGCTATTGTGTTTATTTAATGTTTGTTTTTAAGATTAGACTTAATTTGGTGGTTTAAATTACAGAAAGAACCTTTATCTGAAAACCTCTCGGCCCCAATACTCCGGATAATTAATCCTACTTTGCATTTTAATAGAGGTTCTAATGCTGCCTGTTGAAGCGGCTGTATTTGAAAGCCTTGCTTTATTTCTCTAAAAAAAGAGCAGTTGCAGTTTGTTCTGTTTATAAAAATACTTAAATATCTATATTTGAGACATAAATATAACTTTATATCATTGTAAATAGATTTATGATCAAATCAGTAACTTCTGCAACTTATCAAGGATACTTTGTCATGAAATCAACAATATATTTTATGTTTCTAGGCTGCTCGCTCCGAAGGTGTTGACTGCATTGTGGCTCCTTATGAAGCAGATTCACAATTGGCATATTTAAATAAAAATGACTTTGCTGAAGCTATAATTACAGAAGATTCTGACCTTTTAGCATTTGGTTGCAAAAAGGTGAGAAAAAGATTTCAGTATACTGGATGCTTTACATTCTTTGTGGTAAACTAAACCGAACTTGAACTTGAAATATATCATTGGAAGGACAGACTGACTGGTGGTTAGCACTCTTCAAATCTTATAATTCTATTTATTGATCTGAATATTGTGTTGGAGAAACACTGGCCCAGCCTACTCTTTCTCTCGGTCATTGTATGTTTCCGAGACATCTTGCAAAGTGGGAGCCTGATCCATTTTTTTGTTCTTCCCATGCATTTTATTACAATTGAGTTAATAAGAAAACATGCTGAAATATTTTGCTCATTCCTAATCATGTCAAGAATCTAGGGATGCACCGAATCCACTTTTTTGGATTCGGCCGAACCCCCGAATCCTTGGTGAAAGATTCGGCCGAATACCGAATCCGAACCCTAATTTGCATATGCAAATTAGGGATGGAAGGGGAAAACATTTTTTACTTCCTTGTTTTCTGACAAAAAGTCACACAATTTCCCTCCCCGCCCCTAATTTGCATATGCAAATTAGGATTCGGTTCAGCCGGGTAGAAGGATTCTGCCGAATCCTGCTGAAAAAGGCCGAATCCTGGATTCGGTGCATCCCTACAAGAATCCTTAATGGAATTGGAAACTTTTTTTCCAAAACACATCAGTTAATAGTGCTGCTCTAGCAAAATTCTGCTCTGAAGTCCATTTTTTAAAAAAAGCAAACATTTCTAATATTTCATTTTGATGTGGGGCTAGATATGTTGTAAGTTTCACAGGTGCCCTCAGTTATGTGGCTTATACTCTGATAAATTTGTCACTCTTTACTGCTGCTCTGCATGTTGGAGTGGTATCGCCCCCTCCCTTTCCCCCCAGCAGCCCATTAGCAAAGCAATGGAAAGGTAACCAGATAGCAGCTCCCTAACACAAGATAACAGCTGCCTGGTAGATCTAAGAATAGCACTCAACAATAAAAGCCAGGTCCCACTGTGACTACATTGAGTAGGAGAAAGAACACCCTGCCAGATAGGGATGCACCGAATCCACTATTTTCGCAAAAGAATCAGAACCCTAATTTGCATATGCAAATTAGGGGTTGGAAGGGGAAAACATTTTTTACTTCCTTGTTTTCTGACAAAAAGTCACGCTACTCCCTGCCCCTAATTTGCATCTACAAATTCGGTTCGGCTGGGCAGTAGGATTCAACCAAATCCTGCTAAAAAAAAAGCCTGAATCCTGAACCAAATCCTGGATTCGGTGCATCCCTACCAGAAAGCAGCTTCATCCTAAAGTGCTGGCTCTTTCTAAGAGCACATGACCAAGCAAAATGACCTGAGATGGCTGCCTACACACCACTATTACAGGAAAAAGTTCTACAGGAAAAAACTACATTTGTTGGTTCATGAAATGTATGCCATTAGAATGAATGCTTAACCAACAGATAATATATATTATGATATGTGACCTATTAAAGAATCCGTTGCATAGTTGAAGTCAGCATAAGTAGACAAATCTATCCTTTCTTTTAAATGTATTTATTTTATTTTTTATTTATTTATTTTTTAAAGGTGCTTTTAAAAATGGACAAATTTGGCAATGGTTTAGAAATTGACCAGGCACGATTTGGAATGTGCAGGTCGCTTGGTGACGTATTCACTGAAGAAAAATTTCGCTACATGTGCATTCTGTCTGGCTGTGATTATCTTCCCTCCATTCATGGCATTGGATTAGCCAAAGCATGTAAACTTCTGAAAGTTGCTAACAACCCCGATATTACCAAGGTACTCTCTTATTTTATAAGTTGGCTTTTATTGTAAAAACTGTCAGTGTATTTCTTCATTAAGTGCCAGAGGATGATTAGCAAAGCGGGGTAGAGGATTTATCTCGTATTGCAAATACTAAACTATCACATTTTGCATGCATAGCATTAATTTATATTCCTGTTTATGTCTGTTCTATGTGATTTTGTCCCAAAATGTTGTGTTTCCTTGCAAGTGATATACCCTCCTTCCATACCCCTGTTTTTCAGGTTATTCAGAAGATTGGGCAGTATTTAAAGACAAATATAACTGTGCCTGAAGGATACATTGAAGGATTTCTTCGTGCCAATAATACATTTCTTTACCAGTTGGTCTTTGATCCTGTGGAAAGAAAGCTAATTCCATTAAATCCCTATGGGAATGATGTTAATCCAGAAGAATTAAATTATGCTGGACCGTATCCTTTTTTCTATTTTGTTCGCATTGGGTTTACATGGAAATTAAATGATAACTTAGACTATTCGTACATCCCTTTATGGCCATTTTATTATTGCATAAATGCCTGCACTTGATTAATAAGAGCTTTTAGTTATGCCATTCAGTATTTGTTTTCCAGCTCCTTTGAATTTCAAAAAGACCAACCGTTTTTTTTTGTTGTTTTTTGCCGAATAGGTCAGTTTTTGATCGAATCTAAGTAATATCGCATTCAATAGAATTGAATTTTTTCCTAAAAAAGACTTCTGACTTCTCGAGGTTCACCAATTAACTCCAAATATGTTCTAGGAGGTCCCCCATAGGCTAAAACAGCAATTTGGCAGGTTTTAGATGGCGAATGGTTGAAGGCAAATTTTTAAAGAGACCGTACATGATACATTTCGATATTCAAATTTTCAAATAAAATTTGGACTATTCCCTAGTCGAAGTACACAAAAATTAGCTCAAATTTGAATTTTTTTAATTAGAATTTTCACTTCGACCTTTGATAAATCTGCCCCTTAGTCTTGCAAACGAACACAGTATTCAAGTAAATTTTCAGGGTACAGTTGGAATCATATTATATTGCCACAGCACTTTAAACATTTTTCATATTCACCGATGTATAATTTGTATTTATAGATCTCTTCTAAAACATCCTTATCTCCTTACAAAGTTATCATGTAGTGTGAAACTATCGCGAAAATTAAAATTGAATATAAGCCTCAGCATACTAAAAATAAGAATCTTTCTAAATACAATGATTTTAAAAATATGGGGGGGCTCCTTTTGCCTAGAAGATGTATTGGGGTAGGGGCACACTGGGCGATTCGGGGAGATTTAGTCGCCTGGTGACTAATCGCCTCATCTTTGCGGCGACCAATCTCCCCGAACGCCTTCCCTCTCTCTTGCGCTGGCTAAAATGAAAAATCGCCTGCGCTAAAGCACACGTGACAATTTGCTTTTTTCTAAGTTTCCTCGTGAGGCGATTTTTCATTTTAGCCAGCGCAAGAGAGAGGGAAGGTGTTCGGGGAGATTGGTCGCCTCAAAGACGAGGCGATAAGTCGCCAGATGACTAAATCTCCCCAAACGGTCCAGTGTGCCCCTATCCTAAGAGCTCACTATTAAAATCACCAGACATCATGTCTCTCTTCATGCAGGATTTTTGCAAAAGGCAGTTCTGACACCCAACTCCTGCAAGAAGAATAACGAAGATGAACTTTATTATTTCAGAAACGATGCAGAATATTTAGAGACATTTTGTTTATAAAATAAGAATGTACCAGTGTGTTATGCTCATTTATATATAGAAGAATTGTGCTTAAAAAGTAGTGTTTCGGGCTGATTTATTGAATATTTATGCAAAAACCCTAATAATCCCTCCCTTCCACTTCCTGCTCCCTGAATTCCCAGGCTGTGCAGGGGAGCAGACGGGACTCGGCTCACTGCGCTGTAGGACAGGAACCAATCAGCAGCAAGAAGGACCTGATAGGGAACTGAAGCCTGTCTGCTTGTGTGACTGCAGGGCTGTGATTGGCTGTCCCCTCCTACTGTGCTTCTGCCAGGGACCGTTAGGACACACCCACCCCTCAAAGCAACACCTTCTATTACTTATAATTGCCTACAAAATTAGGGTTTTTTCATTTATCCTATGTCTCCTTTAAGTGATTCTGTTTACAAATTTTCTTATTTCAGTATGATGAATCTTAGTCTATACGGAATGCAGTGATAAAATAGTGTCTGGTATTGGTATTATCCTGGGGAAGCACAGGCACATTTAATTTAGCATCTCTTTAAAGTCAACTTCTTGCTGAAAGTTCTTTACTGGTCCTTTGATATGGAACCAAAAATAATCTTGGGGGCAAGCAATATTCTTACATGCCTAGAAAAAAAGTATATTTAAAAACGTCTTTTTATTAGTTCTTTTCTTAAACATGCCATAGAAATATGGGAGACTCTGTTGCCCTTCAGATCGCACTGGGAAATATGGATATAAACACCAGGAAACAAATAGATGACTACAATCCTGATATCCCTCAGGTACTTTACTTTACTACAGTCTGAAATAATTTAAGATCTCCAACACAGTAAAGGGTAAAATATTGATGAAAACACCTTGATAGAAATCTTGTGTTTCTTCTAGTCTCTTCCACCCTGTTATTCTAATGAAAATAGGCTACACTTGGTGGATACTTGTGTGTCACTTTGTAACTTGAGTGACAACGTGACTTGTAACTGGTATGTTGTTTAATTGCTTTTTAAGTAACAAGTAGTCTTGATCAGAAACCATACAACTTTTATATAGCCATCCACAAAGTAGCAGCTACTAATTTCCCTGTTTAAGGGTCAGTCCACATGAGCAGATTTGGGGGGATTTAGTAGCCTGGCGACTAATCGCCTCTTCTTCTGGGCGACAATCTCCCCAAACTGCCTTTGCGTGTCTTCCCGTCCGCTATAAAGAAAAGTCGCCTGCACTAAAGCACACGCGGCGTTTCGTTTTCCGCCCGAAGTTTCCTCGTGACAAACTGACATTATGAAGCAGTAACATGTCTAGAACATTAAGGGTCTGACTTATTAATGCTCAAGACTTCAGTTCCTAAAACCATGCGTGTTTTCTGCATCTGAATACCTCTGCTTGCTGCCAATCTGATTTTTTTCCCAACCATAAAAATAAAAAGTTAGACAGGTTTGAAACACAAAGCTTTTTTTTTTTTTTAATGTTTTTTGAAAATCCAGCTTGGCTATAGGCTTGAGCCTTACTAAATAAGCCCATACCTGTCGTTCTGACACATTGGAGAAAAACTATAATATTTGTTCCTTTTAATGCAATTCTTTATTTTGCGATTATGTTAATTATTTGGGGTAATAAATATTTTTGGATCAATCCATCAAATTTTTGATAAATTAGCCCCATAATATATTTAATGTACTGTATGTTGTAAACACCAATCAACTTTTTATTCCTCTGCTTGCTCTAGCATTTAGGAGCTGTCCTAATTTGCATTTTATATGCAATAATAGTTCTACATAGGCACCCAAGGCCTGTGCTTAGTGTGGCACCTTTTGGGAGGGGGTTATCTGGTGTTTCTAAGCATCATTTGCCAGATGGGAAGGAGTATGACCTTTTATAATATTTATATCATGCTAATAATTGGCTAGAACATCTACTGCTGTTATTGTAAATGTGCATTTTTTAATGTTTTGTGTGCGCTTAGCTCTCTCATCATAGGAGTCAAAGCTGGGACAATAAGCAGTTAAATCGAAAGACGGCACATACAGATAGCATTTGGTATACAAAATCTGAGCCTTGTAAAACCACAAAGAATGAAGAAATACACAGCCCGAGGGGCTTAATCCTTCCAAGCAAAAAGCACACAGTGAAAAGGTCTTATGAAGGTATTTACTGCTGAGTGTTTTCGCTACAATTTAACCTTTCTCTACCAGCCACTCTTTTTCTTTATCTTCTTTCCTTTCTCCCCAATGGATTTGATTCATTGTCTACATACTGTTTCTATAATTTTTCAAGCTTTGATCTATTTTCATCTCTTGTCCCAAAGCTGGAGTTTCTGATACTGACTTAATCAGCCAGTATTCATTTTCTAAAAACAAGAAAGCCAGACCAGACTGTGACGATCCCATGCAACAGGTTCCTGCTAGCACGATGATATTACAGCCACTGGATGACTGTGCAAACACCAAACCTAAAAAACCAATACACCAACCTAAAACCAGGAATGCATTTGCCACGTTCCTGCAGAGGCAAAAGCAAGACTGCAGTTCAGTCTCTGCTATAGGAACCCGAAGCAGGTGTGTATAACTCATCATCTTATTTAATACAGATGGAATTATTTTTTATGCGAAAGATTTGTGGGGGGGGCGTTCCCCCTCTATTTCAAAGCAAATGCTTTGAAGAAGTATCCCTGCCCCTATATTTATCACGCTAAGTCTATATTTTAAATCTATAATGGTCAGTAGTGGTGCAGTCTGGGCCTTCCTCAACCATGACACAAACTTTAAGTCGATATAACATCTCCTGAGGTCTATTTAAAAGCATGCTCCCTGTATGGCAACAATTCAACAAATGGGGCCACCTTATAGATGCCAGATCCATTACAAATCAATGGTAAATGTAAAATCTTTATTTGTAATTGAAAAGCTGCCACGTTGGAGTTATTCTCCATATACCTTTATATATGATTAAATAGATTTCACTATAAAGCCCTGCTCATAGAAAAAAATATCTATTACTATAGTAATGTCTATTACTATAGTAATGTCAATTACCGGTACTATTCACCCGGAGAATTTTGTTCAGGAAGAAGCTCATCTAAATTATTAAAGCAGATCTAACAAAGAAAAGAAAAAACATCGGTAATCTGTACATCGTAAAATGACGCCATTTTTCTTTTTAATTGCAAAATAAAAGGGCAGACATAAGTACACCTTTGTGTATAAATTGTACTGCTCTGCCCTAGTAATGTAAAAGCCTTATTCGGAAGGAACGGAATCAATTAATTTATTTGCTTTCAAGCTAAATTCTTACATACCAGGTATTGATTAGGATATTCTACGTTAAAGGGATAGTTTACTTTTAGCATCATGTAGAGGGTAATATTTGCAATTGGTTTTCATTTTTTATCATTTTTAATTTTTGAATTATAGCTTTTTATTCAGAAGCGATCAGAATACCCTACCCAACCATGCATTGCTTTGAATGAGAGACTGAAATATGAATAGGAGAGGCCTGAATAAAAAGTAGCAATAGCAATCAGTTTGTAACTTTACAGAGCATTTGTTTTATAAATGCAGGAGTCAGTGACTATAAAAGAAGAGTTGATATGTTGGATAGAATTATGAACAGAATTATGAATTATGACACGTGTTTCCCATTTATTCAAAAATTTTTTGTGCGCCTCTGGCCTTTGTAGGCGGGGATTTATTTTGTTTGGTTAAGTCATTAATACTTATTTCATTTGTACTGTATTTTCACGTTTCCTTCCTACATCAGATTTTTTTACAAGCCAGCAGATGAAAAACCCCACTGTACAGAAAAAGAACAAATTGTATGTAATGGCAGTGGTTTGGATATTGCCAAAGAAACCCATGAGTTGACTGAAGAATCAAACATAGAGACTGAAAAAGAGGATTCCTTGTCTACCATCTCTGAAGTGTGCAAACCGAACAATCAACGAATATCTCCTTTGCAAAACCAAAGGAGTTGCTTCACTTGGTCTGGATCGCTGGACAGTGAAAGTTCCCCTACTCCAAAACAATCTCCCATGTTGCTTTCACTCCAAAAATTTCACAGAACAAATCCTTACTTGCAGAACGAAGCAGAGAACAAACCTAGTTGGCAGTCCAGCTGTATCAAATCGGATACGGTGTCACAAATCGATTCAAATGAAAAACTCTTGAAGAAACAGGATATAGAGGACACTGACTCAGATGTAAGCATCTATCCTTCCATATGAATACACTTGCATAGAATGCAGCAAATGCATAATGAGAAATCTTAGAATATGCTGTATTTATATTGCTCAATATAATTGGCAAACATTTGAAATATTGTAGCTTTGATTTTGCTTACTTGTCCTGCTGCAGATTGATTGTTGAGCTTCCTAGTAGCATGAAAAATAGACTACAATGCAATGTACAATGCAGTTGCACCCTTGAATTAATGCCTGCTGTATTTTGATAGCTGCAAAAGGAATTCATTGTGTCATAGACCTTTAAGAATTACACTAGGATAGTTTGTGATTAAAAAGACTGAATCCATTTTTTTTCATTCATTAGGAGCATGCCAGTACCCCAGAGTCTCCATGCCAGTTTACTATGAAAGCCTCACCTGCTCACCAGTCTTTCTTTCCTGAACCTAAGGGCTCCGCTCCCAAAAGCAAGGTATTTGGACTAAAATGTGGATTTCATAGCTAATGTTGATTAATTCTTAAAGGAAAACTATAGCCCCAAAATGAACACTTAAGCAACAGATAGTTTATATCAAATTGAATGACATATTAAAGAATCTTACCAAACTGGAATATATATTTACATAAATATTGCCCTTTTACATCTCTTGCCTTGAACCACCATTTCGTGACTCTATCTGTGCTGCCTCAGAGATCACCTGACCAGAAATACTACAACACTAACTGTAACAGGAAGAAGTGAGGAAGCAAAAGGTTGAACTCTGTCTGTTAATTGGCTCATGTGACCTTACATGTGGTTTGTATGTGTGCACAGTGAATCTTATGATCTCAGGGGGCAGCCCTTATTTTTTAAAATGGCAATTTTCTATTTATGATTACCCAATGGCACATACTACTAAAAAAGTATATTATTATGATAATGGTTCATTTACATGAAGCGGGGTTTTACACATGAGCTGTTTTACTCAGTATATTTTAATAAAGACCTACATTGTTTGGGGGGTATAGTTTTCCTTTAAGTGGAAAATGATGGTTGATACTACAACACATTAAAAATATCTTTAAGATATCACACAAGGGTAATGTGGTTAAATGTGGAATTTAAAAGAAAATTATTTTTTTTGTGTGTACTGTTTGTGTGTTTATATATAAACAGCCTATTATTGGGGTTTCTCACATACCAACGCTCCTCTCCTACAATATATATATAGTCTCGTTCTTGTGTTTCTCACATACCAACACTTCTCTCCTACCAAATATATAGTCTAGTTCTTGTGTTTCTCACATACCAACACTCCTCTCCTACCATATATATATATATATATATATATACCAACGCTCCTCTCCTACCATATATATAGTCTAGTTCTTGTGTTTCTCACATACCAGCACTTCTCTCCTACCATATATATATATATATATAGTCTAGTTCTTGTGTTTCTCACATACCAACGCTCCTCTCCTACCATATATATAGTCTAGTTCTTGTGTTTCTCACATACCAACACTTCTCTCCTACCATATATATATATATATATATATATATATATATATAGATATATAGATATATATATATAGATATATATATAGATATAGATATAGATATAGATATAGATATATATATATATATATATATATATATATATATATATAGATATATATATATATATATATATATATATATATATATATATATATATATATAGATATATATATATATATATATATATATATATATATATATATATAGTTCTTGTGTTTCTCACATACCAGCACTTCTCTCCTACCATATATATATATATATATATATATATATATATAGTCTAGTTCTTGTGTTTCTCACATACCAACGCTCCTCTCCTACCATATATATAGTCTAGTTCTTGTGTTTCTCACATACCAACACTTCTCTCCTACCATATATATAGTCTAGTTCTTGTGTTTCTCACATACCAACACTTTCTCCTACCATATATATAGTCTAGTTCTTGTGTTTCTCACATACCAACACTTCTCTCCTACCATATATATAGTCTTAGTTCTTGTGTTTCTCACATACCAACACTTCTCTCCTACCATATATATAGTCTAGTTCTTGTGTTTCTCACATACCAACACTTCTCTCCTACCATATATATAGTCTAGTTCTTGTGTTTCTCACATACCAACACTTCTCTCCTACATGTACCAATACTCCAACATTACAGATATCTTTTGGTACCGTTTTCTTGGAACTCGTCTGTGTTTTGTTTTTAGCCAGCAGCAGTTACAACAATACTGTCCAAAGTTTAGTTTTGCCCAGTGTTGACAAATGTGTCTCTGTGTATCTGAGTCTATGTAAACAAACATGTACATATGTTTCTTCAGCAATATGATTTAAAGGAAAACTATACCCCCAAAATGAATACTTAAGCAACAGATAGTTCATATCAAATTGAATGACATATTAAAGAATCTTACCAAACTGGAATATATATTTACATATTGCCATTTTACATCTCTTGCCTTGAACCACCATTTCGTGACTCTATCTGTGCTGCCTCAGATCACCTGACCAGAAATACTACAACAGTAACTGTAACAGGAAGAAGTGAGGAAGCAAAAGGCAGAACTCTGTCTGTTAATTGGTTCATGTGACCTTACATGTGGTTTGTATGTGTGCACAGTGAATCTTACGATCTCAGGGGGCGGTCCTTATTTTTTAAAATGGCAATTTTCTATTTATGATTACCCAATGGCACATACTTCTAAAAAAGTATATTATTATGATAATGGTTTATTTACATGAAGCAGGGTTTTACACATGAGCTGTTTTACTCAGTATCTTTTAATAGAGACCTACATTGTTTGGGGGTATAGTTTTCCTTTAATACAGTATTTGATTTCTAATACGAAGTTTCTGGGAACACGTTTTCTAAATATCCGAGTGCTAAATTCATGTAAATGTTCTTTTCCTTTAGGTTCCTGGACTCCTTAAATCACAATCTGTAGTTTCTGGGCTCAGGACAAAAGTGAAACCAAGGGCACCAGCAAAAGTTAGCGGCTTGACAAACCGAAGCAATACAAAAGCCACTCGAAATAATGAAAATGTTCCAGGACTGCAAGCTACAATTGGGGACCTTTGGAAAAACTTCAGCTATAAGAAGTAACAGGTTTGTTTTTAATATCCATTCAGTAGGCCATAAAACTATAGCTGGAATGTCTTTTTATAGAAATGATTTGCCGCGTTAATGTGCTTGGTGCTTAAAGTAATTTAAATTGGTTTACTTCTTTATATAGTAGACCCCCTGCCATTTTAGTTTTTTGCTTTTCATGAAATACATTAAATGTGCTATTTTCCCCTATAAAAGGGGATGTTTGATCTGGAAGACAATTGGCCATATGTGACTACTCCACCCCAAGATATTTATATGGCTCCCAGTCTGTACAAGGGCTCCTTTGTATGAAATTATTATTTTAACGCATGATGACCCTCTGACATATTTATTGGATAATCAAAAGCAATGCTGCCTAATATCATAGACATGAGTCTATTAATAATATTTATTTTTGCCACACATAAGACATTACTGTTTTGTTTTATCACTACAGTTCTGATTTTCTTAATTTCCTTTATTCCTCACAGGCATCAATAGGAACCCCTCTTACAGTACAATATTTATGAACCTGAAAGCTACATTATGGGCCTCACTGGAACATTTGCCTCAACAGTTGGATACCTTCTAACATAGGGCAAACCGGCTGACAACAGTCATTCTATGAAATGTGATCACTCTAGTTCAGTAGTGATATATGTAATTGGGCGTTCCAGTTCCTACACAGGAAGTGGCATACTGACCTCACAGGAAATAGAATAATTTTTATGAACTAGTCAGACTGCCTTTTTCAGCTGTGATCATTGTGGATATCAAACTGTGGTGTTTAGAAATACAGACTTAAAGGGATCCTGTCATCGGAAAAAACATGTTTTTTTTCAAAACGCACCAGTTATAGTAATAGACCTTTAAGAATTACACTAGTGCTACTCCAGCAGAATTCTGCACTGAAATCCATTTCTCAAAAGAGCAAACAGATTTTTTTGTATTCAATTTTGAAATCCGACATGGGGCTAGACATTTTGTCAATTTCCCAGTTGCCCCTGATCATGTGACTTGTGCCTGCAATTTAGGAGAGAAATGCTTTCTGGCAGGCTGCTGTTTTTCCTTCTCAATGTAACTGAATGTGTCTCAGTGAGACATGGGTTTTTACTATTGAGTGTTGTTCTTAGATCTTTCAGGCAGCTGTTATCTTGTGTTAGGGAGCTGCTATCTGGTTACCTTCCCATTGTTCTTTTGTTTGGCTGCTGGGGGGAAAGGGGAGGGGGGTAATATCACTCTAACCTGCAGTAAAGCAGTAAAGAGTGATTGAAGTTTATCAGAGCACAAGTCACATGACTTGGGGCAGCTGGGAAATTGACAATATGTCTAGCCTCATGTCAGATTTCATAATTGAATATAAAAAAAATCTGTTTGCTCTTTTGAGAAATGAATTTCAATGCAGAATTCTGCTGGAGAAGCACTATTAACTGATTCATTTTGGAAAAAAAAAATTTCCCGTGACAGTATCCCTTTAAGGCCATTTTTGCTAGAAATGCTATTTCCTATCAGAAGTTTTAAAATGTCACTGTTCTGGTAGTTGGAAACGTTCTCCACAATGTGGATGTCTCTATGAATGTATATGTATGCCTTCAAGGCCACAAGTTAGATGGATAGCTGCTCTGTGTTTTTATACATGGAATTACAAACACTGGTAGAAATTTGTGTTCATGTATTGTATCTGGAGATTTTCAGCCTTCCTTTCACAAAGGCACACAGCGTGACAACTCCAATTTGTATCTGTTCTTTCAAGTGAATGAGCACCTCATTGGTCATAACAGCGCACATCCAATAGGCCCTGTTGTTTTTCCAGAATAAATTGCAGATAACTGCACTTAACACATGATTGTTGAGTAGGTGTAAATGCAGTAAATATTTTGAGGTTAAATAATAAAAGATGCAAAATTGTATTTTCTTTAGGGGAAGGTCTAATCGCCTATATCAACCAATCAGTAGGTAGTATTTATTGGTCACTGGCAAACGGTTTATTGGGTGCCATAGGTTACTACACCAAGGCAAACGTCTTTTTAGTATTTTTTTACATCAGATTTTGTCCCTAAGGGTGGTGGCATAAGCTAAGATCAGCTTGCTTCCACACCCCTATTTGCTGAACATTTAGTACTGTACATATTCCTGCTTTTTTGGAGATTCTGGCATGGGATATGGCTATAGGCTCATTAGCTCAGATTGTCCGATATCTGGCTGCTATTCTGTCTGCTTTATAAGAGGTTAATCTGACAAACTACCATGGTGAAAGTAAATCCCATTAACTTCCTCCTTCTCATACTTTACTCTAGTCTTCTATAACTGTATCGCTGCTCTACCGTTTTTTCTGTTTTGTATATAGAATATGTTTGTGTGATCTTGTCAATTGTACATACTTTTATATGGTCTATAAAATAGCCTTGTTCTTTGCACTAAACTAATAAATCATTTTTAGAATTTTTTTTACGTCATTCTTCTGTTCTCTTACCGAGCAACTATTTTCTAAGATCTCTGTGTTGTGGCAGTTTTATTGCTGTACTTCAACTTTAGATAGAACGTGTTTCACGTATAAAAAGGGAGCGAAGATATTTTAGTATACCCAGCTTCTACCTGGCTTTTCTGTATTCTAGTGATAAAAGCTGAGAAAGAAATAAATAAATACATTCATTTATGTTTACAAACTGAAAGACTGTAATGCTATGGGTAATGTGAACTTCACAGGTTAGTGATTGCCACTTGTTGGAAAACACAACGTTACTGTTCCTTAACTAAAGGGAACATCACCCTATAACTACATTTGCTGCTTTACTACGTTCTAACACCATGGGGCAGATTTATCAAGGGTCGAATTGAAAATTTGAAATTCGAATTTGACTTTTTTTATGGTCAAAACGGTCATTCGTATAGGGAGTAATTCAAATTTTAGATTTTTCAGATTTAGCTTACTCTAAAGAACTCGAATTCGACTATTCGCCACCTAAAACCTGCCAAATTGCTGTTTAAGTCAATGGAGAGGTCCAGGGATCAATTTGGCGTTATTTGCAGCCTTCCTGACATTCAAGTTTTTTTAGGAGAAAAAAAAACTCAAAGTTTTTAAAATTATAATCGAATCCGATTTGAGTTTTTGGGTCGATCCTATTCACCTGAGTTTAATTTTTTTTTTTTTTTTATAATAAATTTCAATTTTGGTTGAATTTAGAGTTCATGGGAGTTTTAAAAAAAAAAAACTCACATGAATTCGAAATTTGGGCCTTGATAAATATGCCCCCAACAGTCAGGCTCTCTCAATTGCAATTACTTTTCCAAATTAGATTAAACCAGACCACACTGCTGTGCTGGTTGGTAAGTAGTGATGCACCGAATACACTATTTTGGATTCGCTCAAACCCTGCAAAAGATACGATCGAATACTAATTTGCATATGTAAATTAGTGATGGGAAGGGGGAAACATTTTTTTAATTCCTTGTTTTGTGACAGTCAGGTGATCTCCCTCCCCACCCCTAATTTGCATATGCAAATTAGGATTAGCCGAATCCTGCTGAAAAAGGCCGAATTCTGGATACGGTGCATCCCTACTGGGAAGTGGCTGAGTAGGAATGCCAAAAATAAAATAAAGAACTTTTGAAATACTGCTATGGTTTTCAGTGTGTTTCACCACAAGAGAATGTAGTAGTTAACTGACCTCAGTCTTTTCTATGGGGCTATACCAACAGAAGTGCAGGCAAATGCTGAATCAAAGTAATGTAATTTATAAAATTGTTGGCTAGGTCCATTTTCCCCAATAGTTTGGCTATAAGACACCTTATAAAGTCAGGGCTGTATTCAAGCCGGATTGCATCAGAAGAGAATACACTCCATGTGCCTAAATTGCAGTAAATTGATAAGTTATTGCTGAAAGATTCTTAAAGGAAAACTATACCCCCAAAATGAACACTTAAGCAACAGATAGTGTTTATATCATATTAAGTGGCATATATATATATATATATTCATATTAAGTAGCATATATATATGTGTGTGTGTGTGTGTGTGTGTGTGTGTGTGTGTAAATATTGTCCTTTTACATCTCTTGCCTTGAGCCACCATTTAGTGATGGTCTGTGTGCTGCCTCAGAGATCACCTGACCAGAAATACTCCAACTCAAACTGTAACAGGAAGAAGTGTTCAAGCAAAAGACACAACTCTGTCTGTTAATTGGCTCATGTGACCTAACATGTATGGTTTGTTGGTATGTTTGTGTGCACCATGAATCGTACGAACCCAAGGGGCCCTTATTTTTTAAAATGGCAATTCTATTCTATTTATGATTACCCGATGGCACATACTACTAAAAACGTATATAATTATGAAAATTGTTTATTTACATGAAGCAGGATTTTACATATGAGCTGTTTTATGCAATTTCTTTTTATAGAGACCTACATTGTTTGAAGGCATCAAGTTGAAAAGAATATATGATTCTCATATCCACACACTTGACTTGTTTAGTAGTGATTGTATTGCTACGAAATGTACCAAGCGTGTACTTCTCATATGACAACTGTTTTGAAAACTTCCATGTTCTTTATCCAGCAATATGCTATAACAATAATTTTATTAATCACAATTAATTCACTTGGTGAGACAGTTATTGTGCATTCAGTAGGGCTGTTGATGCAAACATTTACCTACTATTCGCACATTCTGTAAATTGTTTCCTTATAAACATTTCAGATACAAATCTGGTAATGACAATATTTAAGCAATTCGGAAGTATTACAGACTGCATCATCTAATAGCTAGTAGCTCCCAACTGAAATAAGATCAACAAATGTAAAGTCAAAGTAAACTTTATTGTCATCTCAGCAGTATACGAATACACAGAAGCTTGGGGAAAGTATTTTACACGGAACGTCTGTAGTGGAGTTAGTATTTGTTTTGCAATACTATCGTTTGTGATACTTTTCCTTAAAATGAAAAGCCAGTATAAAGGCAATGAAACCGTACACAGTTTCCTTTTATTTACAAAGATAACATGGCATGAATTTCAAAGAAAGTTTGGCATAAACAGATGAAAATATACAATCTCTATTTTTATATATCCATAACTGAAATGGAACAAGTCCTCCCATGAAAGTGTTTCTAATCATTAAAGGGGAACTATCGCGAAAATGAAAATTTAATATAAGCTTCAGCATACTGAAATAAGAAGTTTTCTAAATATAATCAATTAAAAATCACGTTTATCTTCACTATCCCTCTCTCAGCATCTGTTTCTCCTCATTCTGTCTTCATTCAGAAGTTGGGTGTCAGATATTCATTGACAGTTGCATCCAATATATCTTATAGGGGGGGGCTCCTTTTGCCTAGAAGATGTATTAGAGATCACTCTATTAAAATCACCAGACATCATGTCTCTCTACATGCAGAATTTGTGCAAAAGGCAGTTATTTTGTTAGATTTTGTTTGTACTGGAATCTGTTATACTGTATGAGTCAGCTCTAATACATCTGCTAGGAAAGGAAGCCCCTCTATAAGATATATTGAATCTAACTGTTAAAGGAGAACTAAACCCCCCGTTAATCAAAAATCCCCATCCCATTCCGTCCATTGACCCCTCTCACTGCATTCTCCCTCCTTAGTAACTCAGTGGAAAAAGTGTCTGTCATGTACCTTGGCATAGTCATGCAAAGTAGCGCAGCGGAGCTCTCTGGCGCCATCTTCTGTATCTTCTGGTTCCTCACGGAACTAAGCACCGGCACAGAGCTTTTTTGCGCATGCGCAGTTGGGCATTCTGGTATTCGTGCCTACTGCGCATGCGCGGAAAGCTCTGAAGATTCCTGAAGGAACCGAAGATACAGAAGATGGCGCCAAAGAGCTCCGCTGCGCTACTCTGCATAATTACGCAAAGGTACATGATAGGGTTACTAAGGAGGGAGAAAGCATTGAGGAGGGCCAATGGACGGAAAGGGATGGGGATTTTTGATCAATGGGGGGTTTAGTTCTCCTTTCATGAATATCAGACACCCAACTCCTGAATGAAGACAGAATGAAGAGAAACAAATGCTGAGAGAGAGATAGTGAACATAAACTTGATTGTTTCAGAAACAATGCAGAATATTTAATTGATTGTATTTAGAAAGTTTCTTATTTCAGTATGATGAAGCTTATATTAAATTTTGCGATAGTTCCCCTTTAATGAGACATTCTAATTTAACATGGCAGATTAATATGTGAATTGTTCCTCTATGCGTCCACTGGCTTAGTAAGTGATAGTTCTTGTTAGTTTCTATTTTATTTTACATATTACTTCAGTGTATGTCATTGTTTTAATCTTTTTATTCTGCATACTATTTATCATTTTGATTTTTATGGTTTATTGTGAAAACCAAATAAAATATTTCAAACACGTGAATTGTTCGTTTGAAGAAACTGACTTTAAATACAGTAGAGTAACAATACAATTGTTTTGCTTATTAAACTAGAATATTTTTGACCCATGCTGTTGGTTTGCTTTTAACCCTTTCCTGCCAAAGACAGATACATAGTCAGAAGGGAAAATACATACTGTCAATGACGTAGCACCTACTCTACAAGGTTACATTATGGAAAAAATATGCTACCTAGTAATGAGTCTTTCCCAAAGAGTAGCTAACCTAGCCAGATCAATAGTCAAGAGTGAGTTTATTGCCATTTCATCCATATACGTTTGTACAGTACACAGTGTAAGGAAACAACGTTCCTCAAGGACCATGGTGCTACACACAACATAGATGTACCGGACAACAGACAAAAAGTGCAAGTGCAAAAATATGCAACTCCTGCAAGACAGGACAGCGCAGTGCAGGAACAGGACAATACACTCAGCAGATGTAATATGTTAAGTAAATAATGCTAAACGTCAGACATGATGGGTGTATCACTGTGACATGACATTAGCAAGAACATGATAAAGAACATGCCAAAGTGCAGATGTGCTCATAGAGAACAACTGTATCCAATGGCTATTCATCCATTCAATGGCGTACAGTGGCTGTGTAACGTTGTGGTATATAGTAAGGTCAGATGGAGTGTGTGTGTGAGAGAGATCTATCCGGTCCCTGAGTATTCAGGAGCCTTATGGCCTGGGGGAAGAAACTGTTACACAGTCTGGTAGTGTGGGCCCTAATGCTTCAGTACCTTTTTCCAGGTGGCAGGAGTGTCAACAGTGAGTGTGAGGGGTGTGTTGGATCAGCCACAATTGTGGCGGCTTTACGGATGCAGCTAGTGGTGTAAATGTCCATGATGGAAGGAAGAGAGACACTTATGATCTTCTCTGCTGTCTTCACTATCCTCTGTAGGGTCTTGCGCTCTATGAAAGTGCAGTTCCCAGCCCAGACAGTGATACAGCTGCTCAGGATGCTCTCGATAGTCCCTCTGTAGAAGGTTTTGAGTATGGGTTGTGGGAGATGGGATTTCCTCAGCTTGCGCAGGAAGTAGAAGCGCTGTTGGGCTCTCTTGGCTAAGTAGCTGGTTTTGTGGGACCAGGTGAGGTTCTCTGCCAGGTGGACACCACGGAATTTGGTTCTTAAGACGATCTCCACATTAGAGCCATCGATGTACAGTGGCAGGTGGTCACTCCTAGTCTTCCTAAAGTCAACAACCATCACCCTGGTAGGAATATGGTTAAAGTTGTCTTTAGTTTTAGAGGGCATATGAAACCACTTTACTAAAGTTTAAACACAGCAGGATTTCCATTATTTTTGTTTACCTTTTGTTTACCTGCAGCATGTAGGTTTTACTGACATTTACTTATAGTTCCTTTTATCAAAATTGCACTTCACATTAGTAAATGATCCTTAATATATGTGGATTTAGGGGCAGATTTATCAGAGTGTGAATTTAGAACTCACCACAGAAAGACTGACTCACTTTCCATTCATTCCTATGGAATTTTTAAAAGCATATTTATCAGATGGTGAACTACATTGATAAATACGATTCTAAAAATCCCACAGGAATGAATAGTACATGGGTGAGTTTTTCTGTAATGAGTCATAATCTCACATTTTGATAAATCTGTAAATTTTATTTCACAGTTACATGTGACCACTACTTCATCTCTCTTTTTTTGCCAGAATTTTTTTTGTACTTCATACCAAAAAGCTCAGTTTATGATTAGCAAACTTTAGAGGGGCAGCACATATCAAAGTCAAATGTCCTCCATCACCCACTACACCAGGGGTTCCCAACCTTTTTCACCCATGAGCAACATTCAGATGTAAAAAGAGTTGGGGCGCAACACAAGCATGAAAAATGTTCCTGAGTGGTGCCAAATAAGATGTAAAAAGAATTGGGGCGCAACACAAGCATGAAAAATGTTCCTGAGTGGTGCCAAATAAGGGATGTGATTGGCTATTGGTAGCCCCTATATGAACTGGCAGCCTACAGGAAGTTCTGTTTGGCAGTAAACCTGGTTTTATTTAACCAAAACTTGCCTTCAAGCCAGGAATTGAAAAATAAAGCCACTGAGAACAACTTCCAAGGGGATGGGGAGCAACATGATGCTCACGAGCTACTGGTTGGGGATTACTGTACTACGCTATGTGGGTTATGGCCTAAGAGCAGTGGTAACCTAAGAAAACCAGCTGTGCTGAAGCTTACCCGTAGATAATTTAATTACATTGGTCATCATAGGCATAACGTTCACTGGAGGTGTCGTAGTACAGAGGTTTGGCAAGTCGCCATTTGCTGACATATGTCACGTCTCTTACTTTTTTTTGCAGAAAGACACCTTAATTTCTGGTTGTGTATATTTGCGTTGTAAGCCAAAGCTGCCAGCTTTGTCTTTGCTTCTAAGACATTTTCAAATGCATATACTTTGGGTGATATTTAAAAATAAATCTGCGATACAGCTCAATTTTCTTATCATGCGAAAACTGTGATAAATGAACCAAGTCATTAGTCACATGAGGTTTCATTGTCGATTGCCTTTAAGCTGGCCATAGACGCAAAGATCCGATCGTACGAATCATCGTACGATCGGACTTTCCCTTCTCCCGAACTGCCACTAACCATTCCATTCAAATAAAGTAGAAAAGAACAGATCTGCCGATGTTCTGCCCCTGTACGATAGTTATGTCCGACCAAAGCTGGTGACAGTCTCCCACTGAAAATTGTACGAACGGCAATACAGGCAAAGATATTACCCGCAACCGACAGAAATCTTTTAAACTGTCCGAACGACCAAACGAACGATCTCCGCCGTAAGAAAAATGTCGGGACTCTCCACACACGGTCCGAAAATCAGATATTTGCGACTATGGCCAGCTTAATGCATACAATGCTGAATTTCCTTTTTTTCAGCCAAGGGCAAGACTTTTGCTCCCTAACTGCTAAAAACCGATGGGTGTAAGTGGAGTAAACTTTTGATCCCTTCATATATATATATACAGTATATATATATATATATATATATATATATATATATATATATATATATATATATATAAAAACTCACGGGTATTGTGACAAAAAGCTTTTATTGAAGAAGCACCCGGGACATGACTAATTAATGGTGAGTGCCGGTTCTACAATATGAATATATATATATATATATATATATATGTATATATAATATATATATATAATATATATATATATATATATCAATTAAAGATGGACCAGCACTCCGTTTTCTTTATCAAACGTGTTTATTCAATACACTGTGCATCCAACGTTTCGGCCCGCATTGGGGCCTGAAGGCCCCAATGCGGGCCGAAACGTTGGATGCACAGTGTATTGAATAAACACGTTTGATAAAGAAAACGGAGTGCTGGTCCATCTTTAATTGATACATGTCTTTTTGACCAAGCACCCGGCAAAGAACTACAGAGGACAGAGTGCAGGTGTTTCCCATTGAACTATATATATATATATATATATATATACACACACGTATATTAGGACTTAAAAACCACAGTACTCTTCACTTATACAGTACCTAAACCGTGTACCTACACAAAACAGCATCTACCCTGCATATGTAAACACTTAACAGACAGCAGACACAGTTTGTTAATCAAATGTGAGCACAGGACAAATGAACGGGCTATTCAAACTAGAAAACAGCAACTAAGATCCTGTAAATTGCAGTCTTGTATTTAGTATATTACAGCACATATTCTCAAGCCACTGAACAATGCCTTTTGCCTTTCTCAGACTAAAAAAGTAAATTAACGTTGGCATCTGATATCATTACCTAGTGAGCAGTTTATTTCTAGGGAGTCCTAATAGGAGGAACCGTTGCCTGTCATATTCTGCTTTACTTCGTATCTGTACAATTTGCATATGGAGGAAGGGCCCGTTCTCTGTGTGCTGTGTGAGAAGGGAATAAAAGCTCTGTATGCAAAATCCTAGGATATTCAAATTATCAGGGAACAAATAATATAAATCATTTACTGTCCACTCTCTAAATTCTGTGATTTTATTTTGCCTTTCTGATAAAGAACTGTTGTATCACAACACAAGTGCTTCACTTTGATTTGACTGTGCTCTTGAGAACACATATTTGGTAGGTCGATCAGTCATTACTTTTGTTTAATTGCTGTGTATCTTTTACTAGCTACATGTATATTTGTATGTTTCCCATTCCTTATTATGACTGTATGTTTTCTTTTCTCATACCTACTGTAGATAACATTCATACACAGATAGATAGATAGATAGATAGATAGATAGATAGATAGATAGATAGATAGATAGATAGATAGATAGATAGATAGATAGATAGATAGATAGATAGATAGATAAAGTAAAATAGAACTTCACCTTCTCTGCTTTTTAGCCACAGTACTATGCCTCGATCATTCTTAGTGAAGCGCCACCGGACTGTAAAACTCAGAGGATGGGGGCACCTGGTTGATGCTGAAAGAGGGGACCTGTATGTTCCAGGTAAGGAGGGTATTCTGTGTAGATACAGATAATTTAGTGTAGGTGCTGAGACCCTGTTAATTACTAATATTTTCTATTTAATAAGTTATGGGGGTTTTTTACTAAAAAAAATCTGAATTTTTAGTGGGAAAAAAACCCACAAATTTTTCAGGCTTTATTTTACCCCGTGGATGGAAAATGTCAGAATCTAAAAATCCGGCATCTCAGACCTGCCGAGGTTACATCTAATTCAGTGGGAGAAGTCCCAAAGATATTTTGATCTGCGCTGGGTTTTGTGAAATAATCCGGAGATTTCATGGTTTTTGGGCAGAAATCAGAATCGGGTGGAAAATCTGAAAAATTCGTACGATTCGTTTTTTTCTGTGTTTTTTCCCGAAAACATAATTTTCAGGAAAGTGTATTACTAAATAAGGAGAAAAAACCTGTGCTGATTTGGTCAGAGTTGTTTTCAGAAATAAATTTAGATAAATTTGGACTTTGATAAATGGGCCTCCCCCATGTCATGCAGATGCTTTGTATCACAGAAAGGATTAAGTAGTATTACAATACAGGTATACATTTAAAAGTTGAGTATTTGGCTTTTTGACAGGTAAACAGTATTCATGAGAATAGGGGTGTTCAGCCAGTGCTCATTGCACTGTGATTACATTAGAAGGGTGAGTATTTGGCTTTGTGGCAGATAAACAGTATTCATGAGTACTCTATGCTCTATCTCCATTGATTTCAATAAGATCCGCTTGCTTGCAGCCACATGCAGCAGAGGTTGGGCCAAGTACACGAAAGCAGTTATTCTCTTATTGCCCTTGATGATAAATTGTTATAAAGTATCACAAGGGTATAAGCCATTTGTTGGCAAGACTTTGCAGATGTACAGTACAGTTAATAGTGCTGCTCCAGTGGAAATCTGCACTGAAATCAGTTTTTTAAAAGAGCAAACAGATTTTTCTATATTTCATTTTGAAATCAGATATGGGGCTACACATATTATTAGTTTTCCAGGTGCACCCAGTCTTGTGACTTGTGTTCTGATAAACTTTAGTCACTCTTTACTGCTGTACTGCAAGTTGGAGTGATATCGCACCCTCCCAGCATCCTAACAATAGAACACTGGGAAGGTACAGTAACCAGATAACAGCTCCCTTACACATGATAATAGCATCTCGGTACATATGAAAATAGCACTCAGTAGTAAAAATCCAATTCCCACTGCAGCTTCTGTTACATTGGGGCAAATTCACTAACGGGCAAATTTTCGACAGGGACCGTTTCACCATACTCAGCGCCACCTCGCCAGGCTCAAATTCGTTACCACTACACTAATTCACTAAAATGCGAAGTTGCGTCTCAGCTGCCGAATTTTTACTAGCATTACCTTGGCACTGCAAGCATTTCATAGCAAATATGAGTGTGCTCTTACAGGATGTTGTGGAAATGTTAATGTAAAATATTTCAAACAGAAGAAATGTTACTTATCTATATTTTGTAGGTGATGGTGGGTTCAATTTCAATGTTGGCATCTGATTTTCCTTTTTTACCTTGATCGTATACAGACTCTATGATTTTCCCATACAAGATTGACAAATCAGCAGCATCCGCATTAGTTCATGAGGTGAGATTTTTGCAATATCCTCTTAAACAGCCACATCCACACAAAAAAAATTGCATACAAGTTGTTAACTTTTAGCATGTTATATAGAATGGCCACTTCTAAGCAACTTTTCAATCGGTCTTTATTATTTATTTCTTTAGTTTTTTTTAATAATTTGCATTTTTCTTCTTCTGACTCTTTCCAGCTTCCAAATGGGGGTCACTGACCCCATCTAGAAACAAATAAAATGTGCTGCTACAACTTTATTGTTATTGCTATTTTTAATTACCCATTTTTCTGTTCAGGTCCTCTCCTACTCATATTCCAGACTCATTCAAATTAATGCATGGTTGCTAGGTTCATTTGGAACACAGCAACTAGATTGCTGATATTGCAAACTGGAGAGTGGCTGCACATAAAAAACCCCTCAAAATCAGCAAATTAAAAAGGAAAACCAATTGCAAATTGTCTCAGAATACCACTCTCTACACGCAGGGGTCCCCAACCTTTTTTTAACAGTGAGCCACATTCAAATGTAAAGAGTTGGGGAGCAGCACAAGCATAAAAAAAGTCCCTGGGGCACCAAATAAGGGCTGTGATTGGCCATGTGGTAGCCCCTATGTGGACTGGCAGCCTACAGGAGACTAATTGGCAGCACACCTGGTTTTTATGCAATTAAAACTTGTCTCCAAGCCCGGAATTCAAAAATAAGCACCTGCTTTGAGGCGACTAAGAGCAACATCCAAGGGGTTGGTGAGCAACATGTTGCTCACAAGCTACTGGTTGGGGGGGGGATCACTGCTCTACATAATACTAAATTAACTCAAAAGGTAAACAGCACCCTGTAATGTGCAATGTTTTCAGTGAGTTATGGCTGCTTTAAACTTGTTTTCTCTTACATCACTCTTTACATGGAGCGTGCACTGTACAAAAGTAGCAAGCAGCAATTGGATAGGGTGAGCAAGTGGGAGGTTTAAAGTTTTTCTATCTGCAGCTCTATTACCAGCACACTTTCCCTGAGCAAACAAATTCAGTGCAGCCAAATCGAAAACAAGGTACACACTGAGCAGTCAGAATTTGCAGTAGCACGCATCCTGCAGTAGAACATGCCAATGCTTTCTAATAACAGGGATTCAGTGGAGAGAATAGATAAGGGGAAGCAAAGGGTCAGCATCTGAAAAATATGTAGAACATAAGGATAGATAAAACAAATGGGGTAGAGGGAAAAAAAAGTGTTTAATAGGAGAACGAGGAGGAAAACAGGAAACGGAGAAACTGAATGGCAGAAGGAAAAAGACAGGAAGGAAAATAGAAGAGTTTGTGTCTGCTTTGCTTATTCATTAAAACCGATCTTTCTTCCCTATTATAGCCTTGCCATTATATTAACCTTCATCTTAAACTGCCATCTACAAAATCCAGATTTTATTTTTCTTATCCTCTTCTCAGGGTGCATTTCCCTGCCGTGCATGCAGGAAATGTTTTCCTCTTCAACGCATGTTAACGCGTCACCTGAAATGTCACATCGCCCGGAAAAGACACCGCTGCCCCTGCTGTTCTAAAGGGTTCAATGACACCTTTGACCTCAAGCGTCATATGAGAACTCATACAGGTGAGGAGATCCCGTATATTGCTTGTATTCCCCCCTAGATTCTCTCACTTTTATTATTGCTCTCCTAACCACATCGATTTCCCGTAGGTATCCGCCCTTACAAGTGTCCTGCATGTGACAAGTCTTTTACGCAGCGTTGTTCTTTAGAGTCCCACTTACACAAGATCCATGGGGTCCTGCAAAATTATGCCTACCGCCAGCGCCGTTCCAAGATCTATGTGTGTGAGGAGTGTGGCTTCACCTCTCCCAGTGCAGACAATTACACACTTCATGTTTTAGAAATGCACCCCAACAACCCAATGCTCTCCAAAAATTTGCGAAAAAGGGGGACAGGCACTTTAAGGGAAAAAATGAGTTACCCGCATCACACCATACCACACTACATGTGAAAACATTCCCACATATAGCTCCCAGCTCTTTATTTATTTCTTTACAGAAAGTAAAACAAGATAATACAAAAGACTTAAAAATATAAAAACATTATTTATTTCAGAATTCAGACATTAACATATGCTGGGAATAAAGTAAACATAAGGCTAATTAAGCTTCCAACAATCACTCTGTCCAGCGATGGCCGCAGTGTGGTGCTGTACAAACATAATACAGTCGCATGGCATCCTACAAGAGAAAGCAACATCGTCTGGGTACTACAAATATGATAAATATCACAATAACAGGGTACAGACTCACCCAGACTTGACCGATAACCATTTGTACATACATAACTTGACCGATAACCATTTGTTTTCTACATTAAACCTCTAACTTATGTTCATGAATTTATTATTGAATATTTAACATTGCCTTTTTTGTTGATACATGTCTAGATTAAACCCAATAGGGACTGAAACAATTACCCTTATGGGTTAACTTGTTGGGGGGGGTTCCTCGTTCTTCTGATTCGGTTTTGATTTGTTTTTACGACCTCAGGTTTTAAATGTATTTGCATTTTGTCCTATAGATGGCGTAATTGTTTTATGTATAAAAGAGCAACACACTGCCATCTTGTTTAACCTATGATTAAAGAGATACTGACACCTGAAATTAAACTTTTTTTTACATCTATTATAATATTGGCTTTGCAAGCTACTTCTAACTTTGCCATAAAGTATTTGCATGATGCTTTTACATTACCTGTCTGATCCCCCATGTTCCCGTAGGAGGGGGCTGCCATATTTGTGCAGCAGGAGTCCGTTAGCATTAGAAACTGTAACTAACAGGCTGAGATGGGACAGTCAGGTTGGCAAAGTCAGAGAGTCAGGCTTAGGAACTTCAACTAACAATTATATACAAAAACAAACCTCTCAGCAAAAAATGATCACCATGACCTATAGGTAACATTTAATGTACATTCATATGCTAAAATTCATTTTTTAGTGTCAGTATCACTTTAAGGGGTGTCTCACTTTTAAGTGGTTCAATAAATCGTATTTTTTTTACCCTAAGAGGCGGTGTGTTGCCATTCCATTTTTTTATTTAAATTTTACTATAAATATCAAAACAATAATCAAATGCCAATAAATATGTTATGCTTGTAGCAAGTGGGTTTTGTATCTCAATATAAACATATATGGGCAAATTTATCAAGAGTCGAATGGAAAATTCTAATTTTGAATTCTCAAGTTTTTTTATTGCCAAAACGGTCAAATTCGACTAGGGAATTGTTTTTTTTAAGAGTTCAATTTTCAAGATTTATCATACTCTATATTTAAGAACACTAAATTGACTATTCACTACCTAAAACCTGCCGAATTGCTGTTTTAGTCAAGTTGAGTTGTTTGCAGCCTTCCTAACATTCAAGTTTTTTTCTGAGAAAAAAAAACGGATTTTGAATTTTTAAAACTTGAATCAAATTCGATTCGAAGGTTTTAATAAATTTCTTTTGGTCGAATTTCGAGTTCATGGGAGTTTGAGAGTTTTAAAAACTCCCATGAATTCGAAATTCAACCCTTGATAAATCTTCCCCATAGTGTGGTATGTGGCTGCTGTATGTATGTATGTATGTATGTATGTATGTATGTATGTATGTGATCAATGGCTCTGTGGAGTCTGAAGAATGTACATACCTCAGATTTAGCACTATGAGATTGGAAAAACACGGCTTCTTTGTGTCCACATCTATGGAAGAGGAAACATTTTATAAAAAGAGAAAATGAGTAAAAGGCAGGAAGATACAGAAGGGCCCATTTACATAGGTGCTAAATGAAACATGTGCAGTTGCACCGATGACCAATAAGTAATTTGTTTTTTTGGTAAAAGTTTTTATCCATCTACTAAAAGTTACAACATATAAGGTCTAGTTGGATACTAGTCCAACTGCATTGGTGCAACTTAGCACCTGTCTCGTAAATAAAGCCCATAATTACTCCTCTCTCTCTCTCTCAAAGATTGCCCTTTCCGTTTGGTTGAAATGACTTACTTAGAACAGGGATGATCCTCTGTACGTGGCAGGGTAGGCTCCTGAGCTACATCAGCAATGATCTGGGTTAGCTCACTATGGAAGAGGGATAACAATAAATCAGGAATGTGGTTAAATATTAAAAGTCACCATGCAAAGGCTAGCAGTGCCTCTTCGTCATCTTGTCGTTATCGAACATAGGAAGATTACTGTGCAGTTTGGATTGCCAATATTACACTTTAATCAAACAACACAAAGGTTACTATAATAAATGTTTAGATTCTTAGTTTAAAAAAAAAAAAAAATAGATTTGCTTAATGCCTCCAGGCTGCAAAACACTCACAGAACAGACAAGGCTCGTATTGGGGGGTTGCACTAAGTAGGCAATAGACCCTGAAGAGTTAACATATATAAAGCAGTTTTGCTGTAAGAATACCATCCAACACCTTCATAGAGGACAATGGAAAGCAAAGAGCAGTTAACATCCCTTCAGATCTTACTATTTCATTTAGACATATAGAATAGAAACATTAAAAAAATCTATACCATTCACATTGATATTTCAATTGTTCTGTAGAGCATTAAGATTATAATAACAAAACAGGTTATTTGTTATATTTACTGTGAACATAAAACAGCCTTTCTTTTTGTGGACTTTGTGATCTAAAACTTCTGTCAAAAAAGTCTGCAGGATTAATTATTAATTTCAATAGAGAATTTGAAAAGAAGAGAAAGAAAAATTATGCTATACTAGAAAGTAGGGATGCACCGAATCCACTATTTTGGATTCCGCCGAACCCCCGAATCCTTCATGAAAGATTTGCCCGAATACCGAACCAGAACCCTAATTTGCATATGCAAATTAGGGGTGGTAAGGGGAAAACATTTTTTACTTTCTTGTTTTCTGATTCGGCCGAATCCAAAACCTGCTGAAAAAGGCCGAATCCCGAATTCGGTGCATCCCTACTAGAAAGTTACATGAAAAAACAACACACAAATATTGCCAAATACAACTAATAGTAAATGCAATGAAAAAAAAAAAAAAAATGAAATATTAGAGAGAGCACAAACAATATGGATGGAATAACAGAACTTGCGAATCAGGACTAAGAATACTTCATGAAGAAATTCAGGTATAGGCTTCCGATAACTCGTATGCACTCAGACTGGTATCTTTACATTGCTCGATAAATATCTCTCTCGAGGCTTACATCCTGACAATATGCCTTGTGTATGTACATTCAATACTTACTCAATTTCATGTGTGATCTTATTGACATATATGCAGCTGTTATCGGCCTCCTGTTGGTAATCACAATTTCTGCACTGTAAGAAACAAACATTCAGATGATTCTGTCAGCTGAGGAATTAACCAAATATTTCCAGTTGCTGGTGTGTTGTTAAATATGTGCTCAAAGAAATGGTAAATAAATTTTTAGGTGTTTACTAACATAAAGCAGCCATAAAGGCAACAATATTTATGGTTTTTTATAAGTGACAGCAGGGATATATGTTTAAACTAGGTAAACAGTATCAGAGTGATATTTTTACAAACACATATTAGCACCATAAAAGTTGGTAAATCACCCAGAGATATTTTTATATTTCAATACGTCTTATGTTTAGTTTACCGCATAAAGGAGAATCCTGTTTTCTTTATCTTCTTTAGGGTACAACATGTTGTTGCTACAAGAGAAGACAATAAGAAGAACGAATTCTGTGAATAACAAGGCATTTTGTCATTTTTCTAGTTTATCATTTAAAACAGTTACATTTACTTATACTATGATGTATACAGTTACATAATTTAACTTTAAAGAGATACTGTCATGGGAAAAATTTTTTTTTTTCAAAATGAATCAGTTAATAGCGCTGCTCCAGCAGAATTCTGCACTGAAATTCATTTCTCAAAAGAGCAGACAGATTTTTTTATATTCAATTTTGAAATCTGACATGGGGCTAGACATATTGTCAATTTCCCAGCTGCCCCAAGTCATGTGACTTGTGCTCTGATAAACTTCAGTCACTCTTTACTGCTGTACTGCAAGTTGGAGTGATATCACCCTCTCCCTTTTCCCCCCCAGCAGCCAAACAAAAGAACAATGGGAAGGTAACCAGATAGCAGCTCCCTAACACAAGATAACAACTGCCTGGTAGATCTAAGAACAACACTCAATAGTAAAAACCCATGTCCCACTGAGACTCCTTCAGGCTCCTCCAAACAGCAGCCTGCCAGAAAAGCATTTCTCTCCTAAAGTGCAGGCACAAGTCACATGACTGGGGGCAGCTGGGAAATTGACAAAATGTCTAGCCCCATGTCAGATTTCAAAATTGCATATAAAAAAAAAATCTGTTTGCTCTTTTGAGAAATGGATTTCAGTGCAGAATTCTGCTGGAGTAGCACTATTAACTGACGCGTTTTGAAAAAAGCATGTTTTCCGATGACAGTATCCCTTTAATTTGTGAATCACTGCTTCCCATCAGTCCATTCAGATTAAAGAATTTAATTCTATTTTAAAAGTTTTACAGATGTGGGAGCCGAGGAGACCCAGCATTGTAGCTTAGCATTATACCCTACAGCAGAAACAAAGCTTTCACCAGTTAGTGGAATGTATGCATTTGTATGTCAAAATATGCCCTTAATATAAGTGAGCTAGTTAAAGATTGAATTTAAGTTCCTTCACAATTTGATATAAAGCTTACACAATTGTCCTGTAGTCGCAGAGGGAATAAATGCTGGAATTTCTGCTGGTTATTTATAAAAATAGCTGGTCGTTTGCAAATGTGGTCAATAATCAAGCTTGTTCATCCATAAAAATGATAGAGAATAATAAGAGAATTCTAGTGGACCCAGGGTTAATTTAAATAATTATGGACACCCTTGCATCCCGCCTTTTATAAAGAGGTCAGATAAAAAATGCCCCAATTATGACGAGCCAAGTCACAGACTGTTGAGAAAATGAAGACCAAAATATGCTTAACTGATCAATATGGCAACGGTATGAGATTTTTGGGTATAGGCCACTAATAGCCAAATTGCTTTAAGTAATCCATGATGATTAAAAGGAATTGTTCACCTTCCAAACAACTTTTTCAGTTGAGTTGTTTTTAGATTTGTTAGCAAATATTGTATCAATTATAACAGCTGCCTTTAATGAAACTCAGGGATTCTGGTCAGCAGGGCCAAAGAGAAGAAATGTATCAACTAAATGCATCAATTTAGAACAGTTATAGTTGACGACCCCTTCTCCCAGAGCTGCTTCAGAAGGTAAAAAAATGAAGCATTACTCTTCAATACATGTATGGGACCTGTTATCCAGAATGCTCAGACCTGCGGCTTTCCAGATAACAGATCTTTCCATAATTTGGATCTCCATACCATAGGTTTACTAGAAAATCATGTAAACATTATATAAACCTAATAGGCTGGTTTTGCTACCAATAAGGATTAATTATATAGTGAATAAAGTACCCCCCTGTTGTAAAATATAAGGATATTATAAGTTACCGAGGAGGTTCATGACCATATAAAAACACGAGGCCGAAGGCCGAGTGTTTTTATACAGGTCATGGAACTCTGAGGTAACTTATGATATCCTCATATTTTGCAACTGGGGGTACTTTATTAATTATAATACACAAATTTCAATGAGTCGTGACAGAAATGACATCAGAACTCACCGTTTATAAGGATATAATTTACAAGATATTCATGGCTTTTGTGTATTATAATTGAATATGGACATTGTACTACGTACTGCTCTATTCTTACATAGAAAAGGAAAAACTGTCAATATGGACTGCACATAATGACAATTATTCTTGGGAAGTATCACAATTTTTTGGACCCAAGAAGTGTGCAGTGAAAACATATTGCAAAGTCGGCCGAAGTTTAGTCATGAGGCAACTTCTGAAAACGAACCACCGCGTGTGATTAGCACCAGCATTTTTTCATTTTAGCCGGTTTCAGATTCAGGGAAGGCCTTTGGAGAGATTGGTCGCCGCAAAAACGAGGCGATTAGTCACCAGGTGACCAAATCTCCCTAAAACGCCCAGTGTGGACTCACCCTTAAGGGCGTGCAGCCTCTCCTCCAATTGACTTCATAGCAATCTTGTTGTTTTGAACTTTCAGCGAAGCAGGTCACTTATTATAGTCACTTACCTTATGTGTGATGGCAGCTGTATCATATAAACTGAGGAGTGCTAAAATATTGCTATAGAAGTCAGTCCTTAGAACACTGGCTGCGTTTCAGTTTTGGTAGTTGTTATGGGGCCTAAGACAAACAAAAGTTTGGCAGCATCTATTGCCAATATAAAGTAGGACTTGCGTTTTTCTTTACATTAACTCCAGCAGCCTATGGATGTCCTAAGTTGTGGGGCTTCAACAACAGTTGAATAATAGAGTTTGCTTTACTTGCTTTCCCACAGCAGAACCGCTTCCTACAATAGGAGGTGTATATTTATAGATCACGATCGTTTGTCTAAATAGCAATACACAATATATTCTATTAAAGCGGGGCCCGAGGAACAATAGAACTCACCATTCCTGGCAAAATCGAATCCCGACAAATCCGGGCTCATACGAACCATCGCCTTCCATGGCTTTGTTCTCCGGAAGCTGAAATGTTCACGTGATCTGTTGCCGCCAATAGCCTCTACGGAACGCGAAGATGAGGTCACAACTGTGCGCCGTCGCATGTATTGCAGTCAGTGGGATGCGTGCTTTTTCTCTTGCCCTGTTACATTAGTCAGCCGAGCTCCTTTTATCAGATATTGTCAACTAGTTGAATACGGACACTCGTGCGGCAGAATGCAAATAAAAGTCTGTATCTCTGACCATAAGGATTATTATACATAATACAGGAGCAGAGCAGACATATAGGTCCGAAAGGCTGATTGTTTCTAAAAGTAAAGTCAGCAGGTTTGTGCTTTCTGATGTAGCACTTCTTAATTCTCGGTGGGGCTCATTTATAAACACTGGGCACATTTGCGCCTGGGCAGTAACCCATGGCAACCAATCAGATGATTGCTTTCAGCGCTCAACCTGCAGCTGGCTGAAAAAACTAATTATTGACCGGTTGCCACCCTGCAAGTAGTATTTTACCGGCCTAGCCGGTAAAACACCAGCCAAGGCTGGGGCCGGCCGGTATTACAAATTTACCGTAAATTTATAGGGATGGGCGAATTTTTTCGGCTAGTTTCGCCGAAAAAATGACGCCCATAGACTTGTATGGAGTTGTGCGTCAAAATAAAAAGACACGCGACAAAAAAAATTTCGCCGTGCGACAAAATTTTTTTGACGCCCATAGACTTTAATGGGCGTCGGCGTAATTTCGCCGGCGGCGGATTTGTGACAGACAGAGGCGCCTGGCGTGTTTATACAAAGACACTGTTGTTTTTGCTCCCGTTCCATATTGCCTGATGAAGCAGGAAATGCCTGCGAAACGCGTTGCAATACTGTTTGGTGAATAAACTATTATTGAAAATTACCACTTTCGTTGGTGTCTGCTTGGAGGAGGTAAGTTCATTACTACCTCCTCTGAATTACCCATTGGATTTTTAAGTGCTTTTAGCTATTTTTATCCTTTTGGCGCCTCTGTTTTGTTTTACTACTATATCGAGTCCACCCCGAGTGGAGGGGTATCATCCCCTTTTTCTTTTTCTACAGAGAGCGACGTTTTATTCCTGAGTGGGGTCAGGATAATCTTCCCACCTGCCTATACAGTGGTTGCCTATCGGTAACCCTGGTTTGTGAGTATTAACTTGTTTACTCTACCATTACTCCCTGTAAAAACATATTACACTATTGGGGCTCTTGGTGTTCCTTTTTGTCTCCAAAACTGGAGAGCTGTTGAACAAAAAGGCAAATAAAAAAAAAAAATCTAAAAAAGAAACTAATTACAGATTGTCTCAGAATATCACTCTACATCGGGGGGGGGGGCAAAAAGTAGATCAGGATCTACCAGTAGACCTTTAGCTAGATAGCTAGTTTAGCTAGTAAATCTCAAGACAACTGTCAACAAACAGCTTCTCTTATCACCCTCCTGTTTCATTCTTTTTTTTTTTATATTTAACTTTTTATTGATTAATAATGATGACAATTTGTATAACAATTATCTTTGTCTTTTTATCGTCTTATACATGAATAGTTGAAAACAACAATAAAGTTTTAATTGCTTCAAATTATTTACGTGTCCCGTGTCTCTTGTTTGTGGGAAAGTCCATGGTGTTATACGAGGGGGAGGGGACATATCAAGTTGCTTCCATTGGCAAGTTCCTGGCTCTCTCCCTGTTGTGGATCCAGGTTTCATAAATGTCGCAGTTACCATAGGACAATTGTTAATATTTACTATTGATATTGGGTGTAGTAAACAAATGGTGTAATGTAATATATCGTGAATTAAGTACCCTCTATTGTAAAATATAAGGATATTATAAGTCAGCGAGGAGTTCCATGACCATATATTTTATATAGGTCATGGAACTCCGAGGTTACTTCTAATATTTTCCAACAAGGGGTACTTTATTTATTATAATACACAAGTTTTAATGAGTCGTGACAAAAATTACATCACTACTAACGTTTATAACTGATGACATCACTAGTCACCGTTTATAAGGATATAATTTACAGGATATTCATGGCTTTTGTGTATTATAGAACAATACCATACGGTGCCTCCTTCGACTCTCTCCTTGCCTCTGGCTTCTCTAAATGAACGTCCCCACTTTCCTCTCTTGTGATTATTTTTCTCCTTGTCTAGTTATTTCCCTACCTAATAGGAGAAGAGGGCACAGGTTGTACCAGACGGGGAAGCATAGAGCACCCATGCGTCCCATATCTTTTGAAATCATGTTTGATTGTCGTTTAGGATGCTAGTTCGTTTCTCATTGACTAGGATCCAGTTTATCATATTTTTAGTAGTTGTATAGATAGTCTATTTCATGCTTCTTATTAAGATATGTATAGAAATTGTTGTTTATTTAATATAGCAATATACATTTTCTCATCAATCAATATTTAAGTCAGGGGTGTCCAAACTTTTTGCAACGAGGGCCAGATTTGGTGAGGTGAAAATGAGTTGCGGGCCGACCATTCAGCCTGACATTCTTTGAACCATTAACATCATTTAAAGGAAAACTATACCCCCCAAACAATGTAGGTCTCTATTAAAAGATACTGAGTAAAACAGCTCATGTCTAAAACCCTGCTTCATGTAAATGAACCATTATCATAATAATATACTTTTTTTAGTATGACTATGAAGATTTTCATTCATCCAGGTCATAGTATATCTTGTATAGGTCAATCTAAAAACAACTGGACTTGCTGAGTAATCAATGAAGACGTTTCACTACTCATCCGAGCAGCTTCTTCAGTTCAACTGACTGGTGTGGGAAGTTCTCGGCATATAAACTCTTCTACTAATCCATTTACAATGGCACATTGTAACTCTTCAAAGAGGTGACATCTGAAGTATGTGCCATTGGGTAATCATAAATAGAAAATTGCCATTTTAAAAAACAAGGGCCGCCCCCTGAGATCGTAAGATTCACTGTGCACACATACAAACCACATGTAAGGTCACATGAGCCAATTAACAGACAGAGTTCTGCCTTTTGCTTCCTCACTTCTTCCTGTTACAGTTAGTGTTGTAGTATTTCTGGTCAGGTGATCTCTGAGGCAGCACAGATAGAGTCACGAGATGGTGGTTCAAGGCAAGAGATGTAAAAGGGCAATATTTATGTAAATATATATTCCAGTTTGGTAAGATTCTTTAATATGTCATTCAATTTGATATGAACTATCTGTTGCTCAAGTATTCATTTTGGGGGTATAGTTTTCCTTTAATGTATCACTGGCCCAACTTATAGGAGCGATGTGCTCAGCTTTGTGCTCAACCTGGCGTATACTGACATATATTAAAGGCATGTAAAAGATACTTGACTTGGTAAGGTATTCATTTTTTTAAGTTTTTATTCTTTTTAAACACTTAAAAGGAGCCTATGCTATTTAATTAAATTGAAGTACTTTTGCACAGTGTGCTTGTCTGAGTATTTTTGCTGTTTTAGCAAATACTTCGCAAAGATTCAAACCAAATTTGAATCCTAATTTGCTTATGCAAATTAAGGGTGGGAAGAGGAAACATTTTTTACTTCCTTGTTTTGTGGCAAAAAGTCACACGATTTTCCTCCCGCCCTTAATTTGCATATGCAAATAAGGATTCGGTTCGGCCGGGCAGAAGGACTCGAATCCTGCTGAGAAAGACCAAATCCTGGATTCGGTGCATCCCTTATTTTGACCCATATGGTACTGCTCTGCATATTCAGCATTTTCCATCCAGTCCATTTATTTATATTGAAAGTATGGTGGGCCACAGACCTTCTCTGTGCCTGTTCTTATGATTGCAAACTGGGTAAAAAAACCCTAATCTTCCTATCCTTTCTGACCTATAAATAACATTGGCTTTAAGCCACATTTTTACTGGTTCGGCAAGGTGATAAACCATAATTGTGCCGACAGTGAAAGGAAGGAAACCTGTTTCCACTGTCACCACCCAGTCTAGGAGTATGGGATGCTGTAACTGATGCATTATTTACTTTTACTCATATTCTAGATTAACTATTGCAGTTAACAGAGATATAAAATCTGAGGGATGTGAGTTGGTTGTTAGTTGATATGCAGAGCAACTCATTTCTGAAGAATGTACTTGTGTATGCAGTTAAGTCCTGGGTACCAGGAGTTCCCACCTTTTCTGGTAAAAATAAATAGCCTTCCTGTCTTTGTTGTCTTTCATTACTATTAGTAATATTGGTATAATTCTTACCATCCAGATGACAGACCTATGGGCAGCTGGAAAAGCCATCACCAAGGGAACCATTGCAGAAAGAGTTAACACCTTTAAATGTCAATTGAAACTCTACAGCAGTGATCCCCAACCAGTGGCTCGTGAGTGACGTGTTGCTCCTCAACCCATGGAATGTTGCTCCCAGTGGCCTCAAAGCAAGATGATTATTTTTGAATACCTTCCTACACAGAACTGATTATTTATTTGGTATGTTTTAGAATATTTAGTAGTTGTATTTGCCTATTTCCAGTGTGCAGCTGAAAATACTATAAAGATGCCAGGGTCACTGACCTAGCAACCAATAAACAAAGTGGCAGTTTGCATTTTAAATGATAAACAGATTATGCTGATTGGAGTCACATTCACATAAAGCGAAGCAAGATCCTATGTACAAGTTATTCTGAATTGAGAAAGCCAGTTAATGACTGGTGAAACGTCTTCTAGAAAAAACACAGCAAGTCCAGTTGATTTGACTTATTTCTATAGATGAATGTTTAAGATTATAATCGCTCTGCAAACTTGGCATGCTATATTCTTCCCACTAGAGGGCACTGTATAACAGTTTTGAAAAAATGGTCGTGCAAAAGCCATGCAGTGTTATGCAAGTTTTCATTAGTGCTAGTCCAGGTGCTTCTCAAATAAATCAAAACAAATGTGAACACTGGAAGCACTCACAGATCGGGAAAGGATCCTGACATGGATATATTTATCCACCCCATCATTAACCGCTGAAGCCGAGGCACAGATCTCTGTCTCCTAGCAGACTCCCAGCTGGATGAACCAGCACCACCTTAAACTCAACCTAACAAAAACAATCGCGTCGCAGATCCAACTTGACAGCTCCCCCCAGCCTCATTGCCCAGGGGGCTGTCATCCCTTCTCTCTGCGAAGGCGGCAAAAGCCACCGATGCAGAGAGAAGGGCTCAGCTGCAGCAGAACATACAATGTACGTTCTTGGCAGCCTGAGCCCTAAACCGCCAGCATGTATGCCGTACGTGCTTGGCGGTTAAAGGGTTAATGCACATCCCTTGTCTCCTTTTCATTGATAATTTTGTATCAGTGCAAGTGCATACATTTTCAAAAACAGTGTTTTTTAGTTAAAAGCTATGATCATAAAATTGTCAAGCCACCATACCACTTTAGGCGGCACTTCCCTGCATGGTTGCATCTAATGGGAAAAGTGTTTCCTGACCAAATCAATGGTTTTGCAGGGCTTACTCATCCCCTGCCATTAGCTTTTATTGGAGAGAGATCGCCAAGATCATTCATTTCATGGTTTCACAGGTAGGGTCGCCACCATTTTTGTTGAATAATTCCAGCCTTCGGGTTGGGTGGGCCGGTCCTTATGTGGTTCGGGGAAAGGTATCATCAAATAAATCCAAGCTGGTGATTTACCAGCTTGCTGGATGGGCAACCCTATTCTAAGGCTTAATCACTTAAAGGATAAGTAAACCTTTAAAACAAGTGATTGTAAAATTGATGAGGGTGCTATTCTAAACACTTTTGTCATTTACATTCATTATGTATGAATTTTTCATTCCAAGATATTAAGGGATACAGGTACTGTTAATATGAATGAATTTTGTTACAACAGCGCCACCTGCTGGTCATTTTCCAACCAGTCTGACCACCAAGTAGTTATGGAAATTTTCAGGAGAAAGAAAGAGGCTGCTCTGATGTTCTTCTGCTTAGGAAAGATTTGACAAAGGTTTCTATTTTTTTTCCTAACCAGAAGAACATCAGAGCAGCCTCTTTCTTTCTCCAGACAATTTTCTTGACTACTTGGTGGTCAGACTGGTGGGAAACTGATCAGCAGGTGGCGCTGTTGGCACTAAAGTCATTCATATCAACACTACAGATTTCCCTTAATATCTTGGAATGAAAAAAGAATAAATAATGAATATAAATGACTAAAGTGCTTATAATAGCACCCTCATCAATTTTACATTTACTTATCCTTTAAGGTTTTGAAAGGCACCCAATTTTAAAGGTATAAGACCACCATTAAAGGGACTCATATTAGGGGTGCTACAACCACATGGATGTTTGGCCATTTTTCCTGCAGGATAACGCTAATAGTAGTATAGAAATACTGGGTGTTGGTCTGGGTGATCCCTTTCCAAACTTAGGCATTTCTAACCTTCATTCTAAATACCTAAGAAAGTTTTTAGCAGTCTAAGCATTGTGATACCACACAGTTCATCAACAAAAAGCAAACCATATTAAATGTCTGAGGTTTAAAGGAACAGTGACATTAAAAAATGAAAGTGTTTTAAAGGAATGACAATATAATGTACTGTTGCCCTGCACTGGCAAAACTGGTTTGCTTCAGAAAAACTATATTTTATTTAATCAATCAATCTGTTGTATAGCCATTCAAGCACAGGATACACAGTAGATAACAGATAAGTTCTGAAGAATCCCATTGTATACTACAGAGCTTATCTGTTGTCTGCTGTGTATCTTTTGCATTTTCTCCCTTTTCAGCTTTGAAAGGCTGCCCCCATGGCAACACAGCAGCTTCTTCATATTAACTATAGTAGCATATCCGAAGCAAGCACACCAGTTTTACAAGTGCAGCCCAACAGTATCAAACAACGAATACACCAATTAGACCGTTCCCAGCTTCCCCCTCCTGCGCTGCTCCGTGTATTCCATGCATGCCTATGATTAAGGGATTGAATCACGAAATGTGTAGGGCTTGAGATCCCTGTGGGGTCTGTAATAAACTTGCCTTATCCTTGAATGAAGTGCCGTCATTCTTTTTGCTTTGGTGCAGCCCAACAGTATGTTACATTTTCATTTATTTTTACTTTACACACTTAAATTTTTTGGTGTTACTGTTCCTTTAAATAACATAGATTCCCCTAGGTCTAGCCCTGAGGTCAGGTATTGTGTATGAGGCTGATGTATAATAAATCAGTTTCAAAATGAGTCCATATTTTTATTTCAAGGAAAAATTCAAGTGTTTTCATCACAGATTTTCCCGAGGAAGATCATAGTTGTGATCTCAGAGTTGGAAATATTTTACAGCTGCAACCAAAACATAGTTTCTATGCTACATTTGTACCAAAATAAATAAATGAACTGGCTTCATCAAATTAAAAAAAACTTTATTTATATACATTTTGGCTCCTGGTGTTATCCCCAGTGTGCTTCTACATTGCTGTCATGGAGTAGACTGCAAATGACATGAACACAAACGCACATGTTTAGATGAAAGGAAGAGTTCAGTGCAAGACTTTGTCTATTGGATTACTGTCACATCAACATTGAGATTCTCAGATGTCACCCAGTTACGTAACTCACATCAAAGCAGTATTATGAAGAAAGCCACCAGGGCCCATTTCTGTTGCCATATTATGGTAACATATATTCTGTTTTATTACATTTAGAGGCACATTTATCAAGGGTCGAATTTCGTGTTTTATTTAAAACTCCCACAAATTCGAAATTCGGCCTATCAAAGTTTATTAAAGGATAAGTAAACCTTTAAAACAAGTGATTGTAAAATTGATGAGGGTGCTATTCTAAGCACTTTTGTCATTCACATTCATTATGTATGAATTTTTCATTCCAAGATATTAAGGGATACAGGTACTGTTAATATGAATGAATTTTGTTACAACAGCGCCACCTGCTGGTCATTTTCCAACCAGTCTGACCACCAAGTAGTTATGGAAATTTTCAGGAGAAAGAAAGAGGCTGCTCTGATGTTCTTCTGCTTAAAGGAATTGTTCAGTGTAAAAATAAAAACTGGGTAAATAGATAGGCTGTGCAAAATAAAAAATGTTTCTAATATAGTTAGTTAGCCAAAAATGTAATGTATAAAGACTGGAGTGACTGCATATGTAATATAACAGCTACAACACTACTTCCTGCTTTTCAGCTCTCTTGGTTTACACTGACTGGTTCCCCTGGCTACCAGGCAGTAACCAATCAGAGACTTGAAGGGGGGCCACATGGGTCATTTCTGTTGCTTTTGAATCTGAGCTGAATGCTGAGAATCAATTGCAAACTCACTGAACAGAAATGTACCATGTGGCCCCCCTTCAAGTCGCTGACTAGCTCAGAGTTATAGAGCTGAAAAGCAGGAAGTTGGATTCTGGCTGTTTTATTAGACATCTGTTCACTCCAGCCTTTATACATTACATTTTTGGCTAACTAACTATATTAGAAACATTTTTTATTTTGCACAGTCTATCTATTTATACAGTTTTTAGTTTCACACTGAACTATTCCTTTAAGAAAGATTTGACAAAGGTTTCTATTTTTTTTTCCTAAGCAGAAGAACATCAGAGCAGCCTCTTTCTTTCTCCAGACAATTTTCTTGACTACTTGGTGGTCAGACTGGTGGGAAACTGATCAGCAGGTGGTGATGTTGGCACTAAAGTCATTCATATCAACACTACAGATTTCCCTTAATATCTTGGAATGAAAAAAGAATAAATAATGAATGTAAATGACAAAAGTGCTTATAATAGCACCCTCATCAATTTTACATTTACTTATTTTAAAGGTTTACTTATCCTTTAATAAAGTTGAATTAGATCAAACTCGATTCTAGTTTTTCCTCCGAAAAAAAGGCTGAAAACATTTTCAAATTGATCTCTGGACTTCTCCCATTGACTTAAACAGCAGCTTGGCAGGTTTTAGGCGGCGGATAGTCAAATTCAAATTCTTAAAGGGCCAGAGTATGATAAAGCTCAAAAATCTAAATCGATATTTTTAAAAAAAACTCGAATCAAGTTTAGATAACTCCCTAGTCGAATGTGATAGTTTTGACCCTAAAAAAATAATAGAATTTTCAATTTGACCCTTAATAAATCTGCCCCTTAAAATCATATCAAAAATAGGAAAAACTTGTATTGAATATATGGAAACAACAAATCCACTACATGTGTTCAGTGCAATTACTTCATTGCTAATGCTTATTTGTGTCCAAAAAAATAAATTGACAAATCCCAACTTTATGTCTCATAGACCTTATCAAAATCTAGGGTCTCCTTATAAAGGGCAACAGGCTGAAAATGAATCTTTGACCCACGCATTATAGCAGCCGCTTTTGGCGGAAGAGGTAGTAAAACGCAATATCCATGCAACAAGAAAGTCACGGACAAGTTTTTGTTTGCCAGCTTAATTAAGAACGGAAGCTCAGAATAAAAAACACATCACACAGTATCATGAAATTGCAGCATTGTGTAATAATTACACACATTGAGATAAAATAAATATTTTTTTCCATAGATTTTTTAGTCCTTCTTTGCTAGTTCACACTCTCTCTTGACACGTGAGAAAGGTCCCAGTTCCTTGCAGAATATAAAATCCCAAAGCACTCTCCCCCATGATGTGTGGTATGGAAGGGTGTCGTAATACTCCGGAGCGATTTTACGGACCTGAATAGAACAAATAAGAAAAGTTTTAGGTAAAATTGAGCATACAATTCATCACATAAATGCGGTACTCGGTTTTTCTGTCACAAGACCTGTATGACGCTGTTTCAGAAATGGCTGATAGTACTAACTGTGAATTGTTATAAAAACCTTTGAAAAACATTTGAAGAAGACAACTACAGGGTTAAGAGGAATGAGAAAATACTGTACTATGGCACAGGGTATGAACGTTTTTTTGTTGCCCAGGCCTTTCTGATGCACATTTAGTCAGCACACCATACATACAGTACATAACTTTTTTTACAGTTTCACATTTCTATTTTCCATCTTAATTCTTATACCCTCTGCTGTCTTTCTCCTGCCATTCAGCTCTTTCTTTCTATAATGTCTCTTTTTATATTGCCTTTCCTTTCTCATCTACTCTTGTATTGTCTCTTATCCCCTTCTTATATACTCACTCCTTCTACAGCTTTTTCTCTCTCATCTCCTCAGCTCATTCTCTACCACCCCTATTTTTCCCTCTCCCTTTTCTTCAGTCTAATTTTTGTTCCTTTTTTTCTTTTTCTGCTGTTCAACTTTCTTTGCTCCTTTCTATTTTCTGTTTTCATCCCTATACTGTTCTCTCAACTATATGTTTTTAAAGGAACAGTTCAGTGTGAAAATAAAAACTGTGTAAATAGATAGGCTGTGCAAAATAAAAAATGTTTCTAATATAGTTAGTTAGCCAAAAATGTAATATATAAAGGCTGGAGTGAACAGATGTCTAATAAAACAGCCAGAATCCAACTTCCTGCTTTTCAGCTCTATAACTCTGAGCTAGTCAGCGACTTGAAGGCCACATGGTACATTTCTGTTCAGTGAGTTTGTAATTGATTCTCAGCATTCAGCTCAGATTCAAAAGCAACAGATATGACCCATGTGGCCCCCCTTCAAGTCTCTGATTGGTTACTGCCTGGTAGCCAGGGTAACCAGTCAGTGTAAACCAAGAGAGCTGAAAAGCAGGAAGTAGAGTTGTGACTGACCTGTTATACATCAAATCACTCCAGCCTTTATACATTACATTTTTGGCTAACTAACTATATTAGAAACACTTTTTATTTTTCACTGCCTATCTATTTATCCAGTTTTTATTTTTACACTGAACAATTCCTTTAATTCTGCTCTTCAGTTTTCCTTCCCCCTTTCTACTGCTCTCCTATTGAGCAGTATCCAAATGTCCTGCCCCATTATTTACTGCCTTTTGCTGATAACCTTCCCACCTTTTTAATTTTTCATATTCTTGACTCTTCACCTTCCTTTCTTTTGCACTCTAATCCTTACATACATCATCATCCTCATATACAACCAGAAAGTTATGCAGTGCTTTACATTTATATACAATAAGGGGCAGATTTATCAAGGGTAGAATTTTCGAAGTGAAAAAAACTTTGAAATTTGACCATTGAATAGGGTAGTCCAACATTCAAAGTTGAAGGATTTTTAATATCATAGGATCGTACTTCGATTGTACTTCAAAACGCACAATCGTATGATTTAAACTGACAAGTTTTATTGATTATCATAGCATTACCATAGCATTTGAGGGGGTTATCCGCAACATGCGGTACCCTATTCTCAATATTGGCATATAAACATAGGATTATTGGTTGTAATGGAACATAAAGATAGAAAGAGGGAAAAAAAAGAAAACAAAAATAAAAGTAAAATATTACCTATTAAAAGAACAGCGTTAATATGGCAGTGGGGTATTATTTACAATCTAACCATGCAGGTTACATATAAGTGAAATTGTTAAGCATATTCTAAACCTGTTTCCTCATCATGCATGCAAAGCCGAGTATAGTTGAGGGTCATGCTCTTGTGCCAGCCAAGGGAGCCATATTTTGTACAATCGTACGATCGTACGATTTTACAAAAAAATCCTTTGACTTCTCAAAACTTAGCAAAATACTGGCTATTCCAGGAGGTCCCCATAGGCTAAAATAGCAATTCGGCAGGTTTAAGGTGTTTTTTAATTCGAAAATTTACTTTGACCTTTGATAAATCTGCCCCTAAATATATACAGAATAAAAATTGCATCAGAGGGTCCTGCTTAAAAGTGCTTACAATTAGGGATGCACCGAATCCATTATTTTGGATTCGGCCTAACCCCTGAATATTTCACGAAAGATTCAGCCGAATACCGAACCAAATCCTAATTTGCATATGCAAATTAGGGGTGGGAAGGGGAAAACATTTCTAACTTCCTTGTTTTGTGACAAAAAGTCACACGATATCCCTCCGCGCCCATAATTTGTACATGTAAATTAGGTTTCAGATTCGGTTCGGCCGGGCAGAAGGATTCGCCCGAATCCTGCTGAGAAAGGCCGAATCCTGAACTGAATCCTGGATTCAGCGCATCCCTACTTCCAATACACTGTATATTCTTCTACTTTTTCCTTCTCCACGCTTCTTTTATAAACCCTTTTATGCTCTCCATGTTTTCTTTTTTATGCTGCCCCTTATCTGCTTTTGTTCTTCTTACCCCGAATCTCTACTATAATAAATCCTGGGCAAATGTTCTGCTCTGCTGCAAATTATAATATGATATACAGCCACAAGGACAATTACACTTGGCCATAGTTAGCTGGGCAGAAAAAAACATTCATTTAAGGTACTTGTCAACCTGCACTCCTATTGAATTCAGTGCAGCTCCAAACCAGTCGGTAGTGCCAGGATCCCACTAAATAGGGCACTTGGAAAATCAGAAATGAGAGCAACTGAATTTGGAAAAGTTTTCACTGCAATTGCAATTAAAATTGCCCTTATTTATTAAAGGGTTGGTTCACCAAGGGTTGGTTATGGCTAATTCTAAGCAACTTTTCAATTGGTCTTCTTATTTTATTGTAGTTTTATTGTAGTTTAAATCACTTGCCCTTTTCTGCGGACTCTTTACAGTTTTAAAAAGGGGGTCACTGACCCCATCTAAAAACAAATATTCTTTAAAGCTACATTGATATTGCTACTTTTTATTACTCATCTTTCTATTCAGGTCCTCTCCTATTCGTATGCCAGCCTCTTATTCAAATCAATGCATGGTTGCTAGGGTAATTTGGATCCTAGCAACCAGATTGCAGAAACTGCAAACTAGAGTGCTGCTGAATAAAAAGCTAAATAACTCAAAAACCACAAAAAATAAGAAATGAAAACCAATTGTAAATTGTCTCAGAATATCTTTCTCTACATTATACTAAAAGTTAACTGAAAGGCGAATAAGTGTAAAAACCATGACGAGGATTTCAGATTTTTGTTCGCTAAAAATTGTCCAAAAAACTCAAATTTTTAGACGCTTTCAAGGTATTTGTATTGTATGGCGAATCATTCAGCACGTCAGATATTTTAAAAATTCCTTGACATTTGTGGTTTTAGAGAATGTGAGTTTTGTTGTGGTTTCAAAAACCTCTAAAACCACTAAAAATGAGAATGTTGATAAATAAGCCTCCATGTATTTGTTTGATGACTATGAGGTTCTTTTATATTCACATTTACTGATTCGTGAAATTCCCCGTGTTTATTCCAAGCCCTCCGTTCTGGTTTGGGAATAATTGTTGCAGGGGAACAGTACACAGTTTTAGCCTGCTATTTAAGTGATTTCAGGAGGAAGTAGATTCATTTTTTATACCTAAACCAGACAGATTATTTGTTAATAATGAGAAAATAAAAATGCAATCAGCAAAGTGAAAGGCAAGATGGATAACTGTTTGACAGAAAGGTTTCCATAATGCCTCTTTGTCCAATGACTTGACTGAACTTTGGAGCTTGATCTGTTACTATTAGAAACCAGTTATTTAGTAACTATGAAGTGTTACACACAGCCATGTCGTTTATATTAAGGAGTTTTATTCTTAATCACTAACAGACATAGTTATTGGGTGTACTGGGTAATTGTCATTTGTTTTACTCGCAGCAATTACATTACAATATTTAATTACCATAACATTTATTAACCCCTTTTGTGTGTCTTCTACTCACTACAAAATACTTCAGCTGTTTAAAGACATTATCTGCTTACTATGTATATATACTAATATGAGGCTTTCTCAGAAGCTCTGTCTTAGAATTGCTGTGCCAGCATCTTGATATGCGGATGTCATTTTCATTGAGTTACCACTCTGTATATTGCTTTCTGCGACCCCTTTGATTAGAATTTTTGCTTTTTCCTCTTAATGGAAGTATGCAGCTGTTTACAACAGTTTAAGCTTGAGGGAGACAGGAATATGCAGAGTGGCATCTCACTTGCACAATGGTTTTAGGGCCTTTTACAAATGGACTTTGGTTTCGGCCACGGCTGTTATCAAGGGGGCACAGGGGGTACAGTTGTATTGGGCCCAGGCTAAAGGGGACCCGGCTGTGCTGCACTTTCCAAATTAGGTGGGCCACCCTTGACAGCGTGCAAGCTGAATCCAAAGCGATGAAGTCCCAAGGTGACTAAGACTCAACCACTAATTGTATTTTTAATTTGTATGGGGGGGGGGGCTGGCCACCATTTTTCTTTTCTATGGGGCCCCTGACCACCAATGTTTTTTTTACCAGTAAGGGGAGCTGGCCACCAATGGTTTTTTTAACCTTGTAGGGGGAACCCAGGCCACTAGGGATGAGCGATTTTTTTCACACAGTTTCGCCATGTAAATTATGCCCACTCCAATGGGAGAAAAAATATGTTGTGTGTCAAAAAAAAAGCGGATCAAATTCGCCCATCTCTAATGGCCACCGATGTTTTTTTCTAACTTGTAGAGGGAACCCTGGTCACTGATGGGGTTTTAGCACCTATGATTGTGTGACTTTTTTACTGTGGTGTGTGATGTCTAGGCCAGGTCCTGTGGCAATGGGTGGGGCCCAGGGGGGCCAAGAAATGTTTGTTCTACTGCGATTTGCGATGGCGGCTCTGGTTACTACACACCTATGCAGTGAAGTACACAAAAAAATCCATTTCACAGAAAAGCAGAAACTAATGAACCAAAGCATTTTATGAACTGCGCACACAGGAGCCCATGTACACTTGCCAAAATGTTACTGGCCAATGTTATTAATAAGGAATACAGATAATAATTTAGGTAGGCGAGTATTTTTTTGCCCGAAAAGTTGAAGACCCTAACCCCATGATAGTAGGTAAGCTACTAGAATCACTTCTGCCCCCCCCCTCTCGCTGAACTAGCATAGCGGAATTTCTGTTAAAAAAGTTACCACAGGCGTTTTTTGCTGCCCCTGGTAAGTGGCTGCTTTAACTTTTCCTTCTCCTTTAATATAAAAAATATTTTTAAAACAGATTTAAACATGAAAATAGTTTATGCCCTCCTTTAATCTGAAGCCGCCCCCATTCACTTAACGAGTAAATCGAGTGGGGGGGTGGAGTTGAAAACAAGTGAAAGGAAGGCATCATGGAGGTCATGAACCTATAGGAAAACTATACCCCCAAAATGAACACTTAACCAACAGATAGTTTATATCATATTAAGTGGCATATTAAAGAATCTTACCAAACTGGTCTATACATTTAAGCAAATCTTGCCCTTTTACATCTCTTGTCTTGAGCCACCATTTTGTGATGGTCTGTGTGCTGCCTCAGAGATCACCTGACCAGAAATACTTCAACTCTAACTGTAACAGGAAGAAGTGTGGAAGCAAAAGACACAACTCTGTCTGTTAATTGGCTCATGTGATCTAAAAAGTATGGTTTGTTGCTATGTTTGTGTGCACCGTGAATTTTACAATCCCAGGGAGTGGCCCTTATTTTTTAAAATGGCAATTTTCTATTTATGATTACTCAAGGGCACATACTATTAGAAAAGTATATTATTATGAAAATGGTTGTTTTACATATGAGCTATTTTAGGCAATATCTTTTTATAGAGACCTGCATTGTTTGGGGGGTGTATAGTTTTCCTTTAAAGTACATTCAGATCAATATTGTTGCCAACTGAAATATACAAAGCAAGACACTATGGAGACATCAGACAAAAGCTTATACAGGCCATAGAAGTTCTATACAAAACAAACAGCCCTACAAGTTTGTAACTGAAATGTACAAACCATTATGGCTTTTTATTGTTGTGATAATGTATGTATTGTTACACAGAAAACCATACTGATATTTCATGTTCTCCCTAGCCTCATTATTCCAGTTCTCTCCTGTAACACAAGGAGCCAGTTCTGTTCCATGTTTTATTTGTTGTACAACCTGTTCTTCCACAAATGTGCAACCAGCCATAGATCTTAGAACAAAACCACTTCATGTGCTCTCTTTGTACAATAGCGTTTCTATGATATATACATTTTTAATTATGACAATTGTGTTTTTATATTATCAAAGCATGATTGGGGAGACAATTTGTCACTTTCTCTATTAAATACAGGGGGTCATTTATAAACACTGGGCAAATTTGCACCTGGGCAGTAACCATAGCAACAAATCAGATGTTTGCTTTCACTGTTCATCAAGTATTTTTTTGGGTACTTCGACCATCGAATCGGCTACTACGACCTTCGACTACGACTTCAACTAAAAATCGTTCGACTACTCGACCATTCGATAGTCTAAGAACTATCTCTTTAATATAAACTTTGACTACATACTTTCGGCAGTTTAAATCTACCGAGGTACAATGTTAGCCAATGGGGACCTTCCCCATCACTTTTCTAAGGTTTTTTTGATCGAAGGAGAATCCTTCAATCGTTCGATTAAAATCCTTCGAATCGTTCGATTCGAAGGATTTCATTGTTTGATCTAATGATTTTTCCTTTGATCGTTCGATAGTAGGATTTGCAGTAAATCCTTCGAATTCGATATTCAAATTCGTAGGATTTTACTTCGAGGGTCGAATTCGAGGATTTATTAACCCTCGATATTCGACCCTTAGTAAATGTGCCCCTGAGAGTGTAGGCCAAGTTGAAAAAATAGACACTTGTCATGTTCAGCTAGGTTTGCCACCTTTTCTGGAAAAAATACAGGCCTTCCTATATATTTATCTTTTTTCCTTATTAATAACATTGGGATCAGCCATCATTTTTACCAGCCAGGTCAGTAAAATACCAGCCAGGTGGCAACCCTATGTTCAGCCCTTCAGTTCCTGAGATTGTATGTATGGAGTATTGTTTAGTGACTCATATGTCACTAAGCTGATCTTTGGACAGTAGTCATGACTAATAAGATGCTATCCAATTGTGTAGGGGCTCTGTAGATAGGGAGAATGTCAAGCTAGTGTTGCCAAAAGTGTGCAACTGCTGGGATGGGGAGGCTGATTCATCCGTTAGAAGGTTTATAAAAATGCTATTTCCAAAGTTTAGTGGAGTTTGCTTGCTTGGCCTTACTGGCGATGGACAGTAACAACAAAAAATAAAATAATTTTAAAGGAATGAAAATATAATGTACTGTTGCTCGGCATTGGTAAAAGTTATGTGTTTGCCAAGGGCGCTCCGAGAATGAGGCGAGTTGAGGCACTCGCCTCAGGTGGTAGCGCCCTCCTGGTTGCCGCTCCTGGTAACTAAGAGCCGAATTTCCGGTTTTCAACCTGGAAATTCGGGCTTCTAGTGCAGAGAGCGCAATTGCGACGTGGACCCCCCTGACCCCCGTCCGGAGCTGAAGGTAAGCGCCGTGGGGAGGCAGGGGGCGGCAAAAACTAAGGCCGTCTTGGGCGGCAAATTGGGCAGGATCGCCCCTGGTGTTTGCTTTTGAAAGACAAAAATAGTATATGTAATTAAGCTCTGTTAGAGTGGGCTGAATGCTACATAAGGGTGGCTGTTGATGGTATTGTAATAAATGGTTTAACTTTACCACTTGTTTTGTAACCCATAGCAACCAAGCCAATCAGCAGAAAGCATTTAGTGGTCAGCTGTTGGAAAACAAATCTCTGATTGAGCGCTATGGGTTACTAGATATAAGCAAAGGTGTGGTTCCCCTTTAAGTACATTTTTTGTATATTATAGATTAGATGCCAATTCTATACTACTTTCCAATTGGTCTTTGTTATTTATTTTTTGTCGTTTTTTTTTAATGATTTAAATATTATTATTATCTACTTTATTATCTGACTTTCCAGCTTTCAAATGGGGATCATTGACCCCATCTAAAAAACAAGTGCTCTGTAAGGCTACTGTATTGTTATTGCTACTTTTTATTATGAGAATGTTTTATAATACAAGTATGTTTCATATCCTTTCAAAAACATAAAGGGGCAAATTTACTTATGGTCGAATATTGAGGGTTAATTAACCCTTGATATTCGACTGTCGAAGTTAAATCCTTCAACTTCGAATATCGAAGTCAAAGGATTTACCTCAGTTTGTTCGATCGAACGCAAAATCGTTCGATTCTAAGGATTTTAATCCATCGATCGAACGATTTTTCTTCGACCAAAAAAAGATTGCAAAGCCTATGGGGACCTTCCCCATAGGCTAACATTGACTTCTGTAGGTTTTAGGTGGTGAACTAGGGGGGGTCTAAGTTTTTTTTTAAAGAGACAGTACTTTGACTATCGAATAGTGGAACGATTTTTAGTTTGAATCGTTCGATTTGAAGGTCGAAGTAGTCCATTCGATGGTCGAAGTAGCCAAAAAAAACATTCGAAATTCGAAGTCTTTTTTATTCTATTCCTTCACTCGAGCTAAGTAAATGGGCCCCATAGTGTTCAGCTATAAAATGTCCTGATATTGGGTGGAAGCCCATGGAAAGGCATGAACCAGCAATCAAGTATGCCACAGGTTTCAGTCCCCATAGGTAATTTTATACTACTTTTCAATTGGTCTTTGTTATTTATTTTTTAAAGTTTTTTTTAATTATTTAAATTTTATTATTATCTTCTTCTGACTTTCCATCTTTCAAATGGGGGGTCATTGACCCTATCTAATAAACAAATGCTCTGTAAGGCTATAAATTTATTGTTATTGCTACTTTTTATTACTCCTCTTTCTATTCAGGCCCTCTCCTATTCAATTTCCAGTTTCTTATTCAAGTCAGCTCATGGTTGCTAGGGTAGTGTGAACTCTAGCAACCAGATTGCTGAACTTGCAAACTGAATAAAAGTTAAATAACTCAAAAAACACAAATAAAAAAAGAAAAGAAAACCAATTGCAAATTGTCTTTGAATATGTCTCTCTACATCATACTAAAACTGAGTTTAAAGGTGAAGTCTTGCTTAAATACTGATTATATTAGCCCAAATGTTTTATTGCTTTCTATTCTTATTTATTTGGCAACTAGAGAAAATGATGAACTTTTTACAAACTCTGGTCAAACATTTTTCCATGTACATTAATAAATGCTTATGGTTTAATGCATGTTTTTATGAAGAATCCCGTATGATGCTGTGGGTATAAAGTCTAGCTGTTGATGAAGGCTAGAATAGTTTTAAAAAGATGTGTTAGACTAATAAAATGCTATCCATACAGAATTATTTACCAAGTAGCTGCTGCAGCCCAGTAAACCTTGAAAAACCCGCTGAGAAATAGACCTTAGTTACTGCAATATATATATAAAGTAATTAGAGGAGCTGCTATGGTCTGATAGTATATTACTCTTTTTCTGTCATTATAAACTATGATTGCTATAAAGTTATATTTTAACCCAGATCACTACATCATCCTGCCTGGAAGAAGCAATGTTAGCTCTAATTCATACCAGTGTTTTCTTACCAGTGGAAGTTTGCTCCCAGGGATGCTTGGAAAGTCATGATGTTCCATGTGGTAGCCAACGTTGAAAGTCAGCAAATTGAGTGGTCCATAGTACGAGTATGTTTCATATCCTTTCAAAAACATATAGTGTTCAGCTATAAAATGTCCTGATATTGGGTGGAAGCCCATGGAGAGGCATGAACCAGCAATCAAGTACGCCACAGGTTTCAGTCCCCATAGGTAATATATTATCAAGTCAAAGCTAAACTGAAACAGAGCATTTATTATCTCTAGCTGAGTGATGGGCTTGGGGTTCACATAAAGTGGACGCAGGACATACAGCAGAGGTTGTATTACTATCCAAAGGACCTTGCGCATGGGGGTAGAGAAAAAACGTCCCTCAAAGTCTGTTGGGATATCCACATCCAAGCTATCCCCACCCAAATAACGGTGATGGTCAATATGGTACTTTTTAAAAGATGTGGAATAGGGCACACCAATAGGTAGGTTAGCAAACATGCCAAAGAAGCGGTTCCAGCGTGCTGATTTGTTTCCAAAGGCTACATTGTGGGAGATATCATGGATTGCGAGGGTAAGTGAGTGGTTTATTACACCCCCAAATGCATAAGACCAGAAAAGTAGCCACTTCCAAGGTAGATCACGGACGATAAAACATGACAGTATCTGGACCAAAACCATGAAAGAAACAATCCATTTGAAGTGTGGGTCGGGTCCCATTAGGTTCTTGATCTGTGGATATTTCGCTATAAGGATAAACATAAAAACATTATGACTATAATTCAGTTTCTGAGCAGTTCATTTTACATTCCTAAATTAACCCAAAACGAACAGAAAATCATATTAAGACGTTTTATTACAAAAAAAATGTAGTGTTACAAATTCTCTCCCCTTATGAACTTTATATTTCTTGAATAAATGCCACTGTTGAAAGATTTGCTGTGTATGACATATTGACATATTGGGGATAGGCAGCAGTCCTCTTATGGGCCCAGTCACAAAACCTAGAAGTCAGAAAATTGATACTTACCAAGTATTTCTTTCCTCCTATCTGAATGAGGCTGGTCTGTGTAGACCCACTCAAAGTTACTCCTTACAACCGTGTTACCCATATTGTGTTTACAAGGATCATCCAGCAAAGTTTTAGTAAATGAACCTCTTAACCTATAAAAAAGATAGAAATGTGTTATCAAAAATAGCTTTGAAAAGTGACAATTATAAAAGTAATTGAGGGAAATGGGAAATCGTTGAAATCAACCCATGACTCCTTAGGTCTTGCTGAACTCCCAGCATGCTTTGCCAGTAGTCTCTACCAGTAATGTGACTGCACTGTTTATCCGCTCATTCACTTGTGGAGTCTTTAGCAGTGTAGAGCTTTAGAATGGGCAATGGTGTTAAAGGAGAACTAAACCCCCTTTCTGATAAAATTCCATACCCCCTACCCTCCATAGTCCCTGCTCCCCCACGCACAGGAATTAACACAAGTAAATACCCCTAAGCCGGTAATTACTCCTTTTTGCAGAGTCAACACAGCAGAGCTCAGGGGGACCATCTTCTTTAAGATTCTTTAATCCTCGGGTCTTCTTCCATCGATTCGTTAATTTTCGTCACTTTCAGCGCATGCGCAGTTGTAGAGAACTAGGAAAATGCTCCAACTGCACAAAGGTCGATACAGAGCTTACTTAGTGAGATTACTGAACTGGCTAAAGATGGCCCCCCTGAGTGACGCTGCTCTGACTGCAACAAGGGGTAATTACCGGCAGGAAGGGGGGGAGCAGGAAGGGAGGACTATGGAGGGTAGGGTTTTTTTTTATTAGAAAGGGGGTTTAGTTCTCCTTTAAGTATAGAAACTTGAGTGAGATTATTTACATTCAGTAATGTTTTTCAATAATATTTCTTTATTTTGTTTATTTTTTCCCTCATAATAAAATCCATAGCCAAATTGTCAAATGAAAATGCTTTTGAAGGAAAAGACACTACACCTTACAATTATATTTGAAATAGTTGCAGAGAAATACAGAACTACAGTTCCAACGCCCACGGGCTTAGCAATGCACTGCTACACACTCAAAGCTTGTAAAGAATGTTATAGTTTATTTAGTAAACAGAACATTTAGTATCTGTGTGTTTCCATTTATACCTGTGAGTTGCCATACTAGATAGATCTGTAGTAGCAACCTAGAAAATGATCTATAGACAATAGTGATTGCATTCATTATTTTATAGACTGTATAACTTTTTTAGGATTCCTATATTAGCTTCCTGCAAAGCACACTCCCCCTCAAATTTATACTTTACTACCTATCAGGGAAAAAACGAATGAAACATGAATGAAGTCTTCAGTACGATAAAGCATTCCTGAAATATCCAAATCATAATGCAAAGTAACACGATAAATCTAACAACTAAGACTCAACACCTAGGGGGGAATTCACAAAAGTGTTGATATTGAGACAAAATAAAAGTGGAGATAGAAAAATGAATTTACAGAATATTCTGCTTCTGTTACTTTTATTAATGTTTTCATATGAAATACTGGCGACTGCAATTTTATTCATAATAATACAGGTTAAAATGATTGATTATTAACATTTATTTATATAGCGCCAACATATTTCGCAGCGCTGTACAATGTATTAGATTGCATAGTAAAATTATATTCTCAGTCCCCCATGATTTCAGTTACGGACCTCAAAAATCTTTAGGAGGGGGAATTAGCCCATTTTTGGAGTAAATGTGGTGGTAAACTAGTGTAAAATACTTTTGCCAAATTCATAAAACTGGCACTTTTCATTTTTTAGTGAAAGAAAGACAGTTTACAGATAATTTTATGAATTTGTCTTTCAAACTACATAAAATGGTGCAAAAACGGCATTTTGAACAACATTTTGGTATAACTCTAAAATTATCTGCTCTGCTTTGGTTCATCCAATCTTCATTTCACACCTCTGGTAGCTATCCAATTGGGGAATTATTATCATATTAATAGGGATTAGCAGTTTATAGTCAGGGCACAAGTTTTTGTCTAATCTTATAGGCATAAAATCCTCATTAACAAAACAAGCAGAACACTCATTAAATGAAAAAAGTGTATTTTATACAATTGTAACTCACACTTGCGTTATTATACTAGTTTTAGCTCAATCAATGAGGCAATATTAGCAACGTAAGTGAATGTATTATATAAATTTAAAGGAAAAGTAAAGCTTCCCAGCCGATATTCTTGTTTTAGCAGCACTGAGACACTTGACCTAAAATAATAAAAATATTTTTGATACAAATCACAATATTATGCAAAATAGCATTTTTTTGTATTTGGACCCTTATATCTTGTTACAGAAGTGGAATTATCGTAGGTAAAATAACCCCTTCCCCTGGAATTTCAATTTGATGTCTGACTGACAGGTTTAGTAAGAGCTAAAGACAAATTCAGCAAAAAAAAATGTTGTTAAAATGTTGCGAAAAAAACAAAATCTGAAAACTGTCTCTTGAAAAGACAAATTCATAAAAGTGGAGATAGAGGTTTGTGAATTTGGTGGGAAATCCGCCATTTTTTTGTTCTGTACATGAAAACTGAAAGGAACAAATTTCAGATATAGAGAAATATATTTGTAGAGTCTAGGTTTACAAATTCAATGATTCTAAAATGTCAGCAGATGGATTGATCTGGGCCCCAGCCTCTCAGATACATAATTACTTAATTTGATGTAACCAGCCATTCCATATTTAATTAGGGAGAAGTCAAGATTTTACTTGCTGAAATTAGATGTAATCAGGAAAAACTTTCTCCTACTTAAGATTTATATAACGTATGTACAGTGTTCACTTTTATCACTTTTACACAGCGCCGATTCTTGCCTAAGGGCCGCCTGAGGCGGCTCCTGCAATGCCGCCCCCCCTCGCCGACTTACCTGTCGGGAGGGGAGGCAGGAACACTAATGCGAGAGAGCGCAAAGCCGAATTTCCGGTTTATACAACGGAAATTCGGCTCTTAAAGGTACCAGGAGCGGCTTTTTGCCGCCCCTGGAAACCTCTCCGGCGTTGCCGCCTGAGGCGAGCGTCTCAGCTCGCCTCATTGGCGGCGCGCCCCTGCTTTTACATTCATACTTCATATATAATAGGACCCCTATTTTACATTTTTCAAGGGACCAGAATTAGGGATGCAATCCACTATTTTGGATTCGGCCGAACCCCCGAATCCTTTGTGAAAGATTCGGCCGAATACCGAACCTAATCCGAACCCTAATTTGCATATGCAAATTAGGGGTTGAAAGGGGAAAATATTTTTTACTTCCTTGTTTTGTGAAAAAAGTCACGCAATTTCCCTCCCCGCCCCTAATTTGCATATGCAAATTAGGATTTGGATCGGCCGAATCAGAATCCTGCTGAAAAAGGCCGAATCCTGACTGAATCCTGGATTTGGTGCATCCCTTTCCAGAATATCTGCTATTAGTCCCAGAAAATGAGTTTACATTTTTTTTTTGCAATTGCTAGGGTAAGTAGAAACAGTAGTATTATATCCAGTAGCTTATAGTGTACACCATTAAATACACATTCACAACTATAATGCAGAAAGCAGATTGATCAATATTAGCATTATTATGAAGGAATGGAACAGTTTTTTTTTTACTTACATTACAAAAATTTTCTATATAGAATATAAAACACTGGATTGGAAATGCAGTTTCTATTCTAAATACATTACCTGTAACCTGCTGCTGGGCCAGTCACTCTGCTTAGAATGAGAGAAGAAGAAAATGGGAAGTTTTGTGGTTGTGTCAAGAAGGAGGGGAAGACCTCTCTCACCTTGTTCCATGTACTATGATAGGATCCGCCCACAGAAAAACCTATGACAGATAAGATAAGTTACGTGACTACAGGTAGAACCTGTATATCTTCTGACTTAGTGGATACTCCCTAGAGAACGTCACGAGCTAAAACCTGTCACCTGCTGAACCTGTTCGGCCACAACCTGTGTGCAGATAAATTGTGTCTGGCAGTGGGATGAAAGCTTTACATATATAAATATATAAAGATTAGATAAACAGCGACAGTTACAAAATGAAATGAGTCTTCTATTAATTCAGCAAATATTCATTTCTGTGAAAGTTATGGCCAAAATGACCAAACAAACAAGGGTGAGCACACATCTATCCATCATTTCATATCACCCAAATTTGCTGGCACAGGTTCCATTTTTGACAATTATCTGCAAAAATGCACATTTCAGGCTAAAGGTCAATTCAGTTATTCGAAATTCGATGTAAGAACCCAGAATATACATCTAGAGCAATTTCCCAGGTTTACTCTTTGCTAATGGATTCCCCTTCCGATGTCACACCGTCTTATACACAATCATGGGAAAAAGACCTTTCCTGCCACATATCTCACGCAAAATGGGCCAAAATTTGGGACTCACTTAGACACCTTTCTCCAAATATTAGTATAAAGGAAAGAGCATATAAGGCAGTCATGAGATGGTATACTACTCCACTACAAAAACAAAAATACCTACCAAACTGCCCAGATACGTGTTTTAGAAATTGTTCGGTGAGTGGGACATACTTTCATACATGGTGGACTTGCTGAATTGTGTCTAATATCTGGAGGGAAACATTTCAAATAGCCTCTCAGGTCTTTGAGACGGAACTTGTCCCAGATCCAGAAAATGCTCTTCTATGTCTTCCAACTAGGAAACTTACTAAACAACAGAATAAACTATTTTCCCAAATCCTTGCAGCAGCTAGATGGACAATCACATTAAACTGGCTATCACCAACTTTGTTGCTAGGGCAAATGAAATCCAGAATGGACCACATACAATCATTGTCCTACATATCAGCCCTGTTAACAGACTCATTGGAGTCCCATAAACAAATATGGAATCCATGGGAAAACTACAAAAAAAAAGGAGTACAGGCTGACAAACTATCAACGCCACAAATAGTGCTACCCAACTCCAACTCTGATACAGTTCCAAGGTAATGTGTGCTCTATTATTCAAATTGCACTGGCATATTCCTGACCTAACTAATCCATGCTTAATACAGGTGTAGCCCCGGAATTAAGAGCAATCATTTGATCTACCATATATACAATAGCAATAAGTGGTTTTAACATGTAGATTCAGTGAAAAAGTGATGGTAATTTTGTTTTTGTTTTTTTTATGTCCCCCCCTCCTATTTTTTTTTTTTCTAAATTGAAATACATGTTGATAGTAACGTATGAATACTTTATTAATATATGTCAACATGGTTCATTGTATCTTTATGTGAAATCAGTTAAATAAAGAGAAATAAAAAAAAAGGTAAATTCAGGGCTATCTGATGCCCCCCACCCCCAAGGCATGTAAGAAGGTGATTTGGGTTGTGTGCATGAAAATGTGTATTGTATGTGTAAAGTGTATGTGAATGTTGTACAAAATGTTGAAATGATTGAAAGTGTTAAATGTAAGTGGTTGGAAAATTAAATGTTTTGGAGACGGTAATGTGTAAAATGCACCACAAGGTGGCAGTGTTGTCATGCAAATGAATGGTAAAGATTTCATGTGGTGAACTGGGGAAAGGCACATGCACTGCAGTGAGGACAGTACATGATAGGGAAATGTTAAAAGCACATGTACAGTGAATGTTAAGGGGATGGTTAATTAGGGATAGTATTTAAAGGGGTGTAACACAGTAATGGGTGTTCAGTGGATGCTTCTGAAGAAAAGTAGATAGTGATAGGCTACCGTAAAAGTACTAGGTACTAGAGTTAGTGAGTGGACCACTAGAATGGGTAGTTAAGACCCCAACGAGGAGTAAGTGGCTTAGGAGCACAGGCTTCGCCTGTGAGGGCTGGAGTGTTAGGGGGAACACGAACATCCTGAAGGAGGGGCGCAAGAAAAATCCTATCTGGAGTAGGCCAGAGGGGCATAGGACATATGCCGGACTGGTAGGACCAGAAGGTGGAAAATTCCTATCCTAAAAGGTCAGCGGTGCACTGCTGTGGTGTCAGCCCGACAGAAGTAGGAAGGTGGTAAGTCGCCTTGGAAAAGGGTGTTCCTGTGTCTCCAGTGATTTCGTGTGAGGGGTTCGTAAAAGGAAGTTATTGCTCTGCAAGGAAGGGAGTAAGTGAAACCCATGGGACTGTGCATGGACTGTACAAAGTTAATGGATACTGGAAAGCATTACCAATAAAAGTTCTTCATTTTTGTGATTTTACCATCGTGTGGATATCCATCATTCCAGTGAAGGTTGGTTGCCATGGTGACGGTGGGGCATTAACCCTTTACTCACCTTACAAGCATAGCTGTATATTCAACAAAGTTAGTGGGGCTCTGCCCCAGGCTGGCAAAATTTGTAATGGCTGGATTAAAAACAAAGTGGGGCAGTTTTGCTACTGGCAGTATTCCATAGCAACCCTCAGTGATTACATGCCTACTGTATAGTAACTGGCCAGGTGTAAATTAAACCTCAGTGTGATTTATTAATCTTTACCACTCCTCTGTTATGCTTTCCACTGCCTGAATACCTTGCTTTACAAAGCTTACTGTATTGTCACCTGGTTACCTGTTGTGAATGACAAGTCACAGCAGGTAGGACAACTGGCAGTTAAATACGATTCTTTTCTAAATTCCAACTATAACAACTCCCCTATCCCTAAAGAAATTAAAACTTAGTATGATATTGAAGTGAATTATTTATCTATTTGATGAATGTCTTTCATTGTTTGTTTTCTATAGCAATGTTTGCAGTTCTTTATATTTAAAGGCGGATGGACAGGGATGAAACATGTCTAAATAAAAACAAGGGAGGTGTACCTGCTTCATTGCGTTGTGTTTTTCCTCCAGATCCTCCAACAGGCATCTTCTATACTAGCTGTGATATTACAGGTCAGAGATATTGTCAGAGATCCACGTCATAACTTCCAAACACCCACTGATATATTGCATTTATTTATTGATGTATTTCCTTTTAATTAAATACTTTGTGAACCAGGATTTCCTCCAACATCAAGCTTTGTTTATACTACACCCAAAGTGAGGAAAGCCTTTTGGTTCTAAATACATAATAATTGCATTTGAAAAGTCAAATACAATGTTTAAAGGAGAAGGAAAGGCTAAAATTAAGTAAGCTGTCTTAGAAAGGTCTATATAAATACACCAGTAAACCCTGAAAGTAATGCTGCTCTGAGTCCTCTGTCAAAAGAAACACCACATTTCTTTCCTTCTATTGTGTACTCATGGGCTTCTCTATCAGACTTCCTGTTTTCAACTTAAACCTCCAGGGCATGGCCTTGAGCATGCTCAGTTTGCTCCTCTCCCCCTCCCTGCTGTAATCTGAGCCCAGAGCTATGAGTGAGCAGGGAGAGACTCAGGCAGGAAGTGATGTAGCCAATATGGCAGCTGCTATCCTAAACAAACAGAGAACACTTCAAGAGCTGTTTACTTAGGTATGGTAAAGCATCCTGCAGAATAAATCTAGTGTTATTGATTGCACTATTGAAGCTAATCTATTGGCAATAAACTGCTTCAGTAGCTTTCCTTCTCCTTTAAGGAAGGATATTGTGTGCATTCCCACTGACAGGCGCACTAATCTGCAATTAACACATTTAAACCCAAGTGGGTATGCAAAAATCGACTGATGCAATATCGTGGCACCATCTTGTGGAGAATATAGGCAAAGCTTATGATTTCTACAAGAACAGGGCCGTATATATATATAGGCCCTCGAGGGCCTGTGCCTAGGGTGGAGCGGTTTTGGGGGCGGCCCTCGGGGGGGCCTATTTTTTCAGGTTTTTTTTTTAAACCCTCCCCACCCTCCGCCACGGATTTCCAAAGGAAATTCGGTGATGGAGCTGAGGGGGTGATGGGTGGGGGGCTGTGGAAGAATGTGGACATGACTTCAATGCTCACGGCGCATTGACGTCACTTCTGCTGAATACGTCAAATGACGTCAAAGCTCACAATGTGTGACATCAGCGCGCCAGCGTGTGATGTCAGATCGCACAACGTAGGGGCATGTTTAGGTCCGATGTCTAGGGCAGCATCGGACCTAAATACAGTCCTGTGTACAGGTACACAACTTAATATCTTGAATGTTGACCTGGGCTTTTCTGAATAAAGGGAACTTTAAAGTTCAGCCGGTCTTCATTCTCCTTGGTGAGAGCATCATCCGCTGTGGATTTGGCTTTCTCTGGCAGATTCATCTGCTTCTTCAGCGACGTACTGCGTCAATGCCTGCTCAAAGGGAGCCCCCTGATGGCAGCCCTGTATATTAGGCTTTATGATGTATCTCAGTGCTGTCCAACTTCTGTGGTAGGGAAGGCCTGAATTTTTCTGGCCTACTTGGTGTAGGGACAATAATGGAAGCCAGTTTTGACCACTCCCTGTTTTTAAACCACACCCACTGTACACCACACCCATGTTACCACAAGATCATGTCCACATTAATGGTGGTAGCACACCAAAAAGCCAAATTGTTAGTGATCAACGCAGGGATATCACGTATCACTCTTAGGGGCCCCTAACAATAATTTTCAAATGCTAACCAACCCCCAGAACAAATACCAGGCTTATGGTCCAAAGGCAGAGCAGGGCACACACAGGCAGAGTGTGGCACACACATGGAGCATAGGGCAGGCAAAGTATGGCACACACAGGCAGAGTATGGCACACCCAGGGAGCATGGGGTGGGCAGTGTATGGCTGACACACCCAGGTAGCATAGGGCAAGGAGAGTATGGCACACCCAGGGAGCATGGGGTGGGCAGTGTATGGCACACACAGGTAGCATGGGGCAGACAGATATGGCACACACAGGCAGAGTAGGGCAGGGAAATATGGCAAACACACAGGGAGTAAAGCACATACAGAGAGCATAGGGCAGGCAAAGTATGGTACACACAGGCAAAGTATTGCACAAACAGGCAGAGTATGACACACCCAAGGACCATAAGGCAGACAGAGTATGGCACACCAAGGTAGCATAGGGCAGGCAGAGTATAGCACACACACTGGGAGCATAGGGAAGGCAGAGTATGTCACACCAAGGTAGCATAGGGCAGGCAGAGTATGGCACACACACAGGGAGCATAGGGAAGGCAGAGTATGTCACACCAAGGTAGCATAGGGCAGGCAGAATATAGCACACACACTGGGAGCATAGGGAAGGCAGAGTATAGCACACACATGGAGTATAGGGCACGCAGACCCTGTACTTGGTCCCAACTAAGATGTACTTAATCCTTATTGGAGGCAAAACAAGCCCCTGGGCCAGGACCACTCATCACCCCCTTTCCCCACCCCCTTCACGCCCATGCACGTGCAAGTCTTACTTCTGAGCTTGGGTCCAGAGGTTTTTTTGATTTTGGATCACCATACCACTATGGCATATTTAAACCTTAAATAAACTCAGTGGGAGAGTTTTTCCATCAATACGGAGCCTATGCAGTTAGTAAAAGTAAAAAAATGATTATCTTAAAATGGATTATTTTTGGAAATGGCCTTCCAGTAATTTGGAGCTTTCTGGATAAAAGATCCCATACTTGAACAATTTAAACACAGAGGAGAGATGACTTGGTAAATTTTAGGAAAATGCAGTTTATCTGTTGACCCGACAGGCCTACCAATACCTATATTGGGGCAAGGGTTTACTAGGAAAGTATACGTTGTCATAATTGAGTACAGTATAACAGAAAGAAATTGCCCCACAAGAAAGGTCTCATCAAACATAACTTGTTACATGTGGCCATATTGTAATTATGGTTATCTCCTGGCTGGTAAAAATGATGTTTGACACCAATGTTATTTTTAGGAAAGACAGATAAAAAATATAGGAACACCAGTACTTATTTACAGAAAAGGTGGCAAGCTGGCAACCCCAATTGTCATTTTAAAGGTCCCCATAGACGCAAAGATTTTTCTTGCTGAACGACCAATTTTAGCGAAGTCCGACCAAATTTATTGTGTGGTTAGTGGGATTCGAACAATCGTACATCTTACGATTTTTCGGCCGACATCTGTCAGGAAATTGATCTGCCAGGTTAAAAAATCTTTATCGGTCCCAGTGCAATCTATCTATGTTTGCAGGGCCAAGCAGGCAGCTCCCCTTTGTTTTCCTGGCAATATCGCCTGAAATAGTCTTTTTAGTTGATGGACAATTCATACAAGATAATCGTAGTCTCACACTGACGATCAGATCTTTTAAAAATCTTTACATCTATGACCAGCTTTACTATATAAATAATAATTAAGCACAGCTTTACTTAAATTTCTTAGCTTGTAGCCTAGTAGTCTGCTCAAAATCAAATGCTGATTGGGTTCTTACTGGTAACTGGAGTAGTGCAAATAAATTCAATTAGCCCCAGAGTAATTCTTTTTCCAGGATTAATGCTAGAAGTTATAGAGCTGTGAAAAAAGCAATCTGTCCATATTAAAGTTAAGTAGATTGTATGAGCAATAGATATTGTACAATTGTATTCTAATGAAGTAATAAAGGTGTTCTGTGAGTGTTATTCACAGACAATATTGTTAGCCAAACTGTCACTAATATATCATACCTTCCAACTGTCCCATTTTCAGTGGGACAGTCCCACTTTGACAGCTCAAACCGCAGTTTGTCCTGGAAAGTCCCAACTTTCTCTGCACTGAACAGCCAGAAAAAGAAACAAAGTTTCTAGCTTAATTGGCTTTTGGCGAAGAGCCCAGAACAGCCACCAGGTGCAAATAAGATACTTTGTAACAATTCTGAGATAAGCAAATAAGTCAATTTAGATAAGGAGGTCCCTTGGGAAAAGTTAGACTCACAGTTTAAGGGCAGAGACACACGGGCAGATTTGAGAGATTAGTTGCCCGCCGACAAATCATCTCTTCTTCAGGGCGACTAATCTCTCCAATGGCACTCGGATCGCTTCGTTTTTAAAAGTCGTCGAAGTTGCCTCACAAGGGAATGAATCGCTCTGAGTGCCATCCCGCCGGCTATTTTCATTCTAGCTGGCGGGAAGGCAGTTTGGGGAGATTAGTCGCCCCAAAAGAAGAGGAGATTTGTTGCCGGGTAACTAATCTTCCCGTGTGTCTCTGCCCTAAAAGGGCAGAATCACCTGCCGATGAGAATGAAAATCGCCTGCGGGATGGCACTCTGAGTGCTTCGTTTTCTGAAGTCGCCCGAAGTTGCCTCACGAGGATGTACCCAGTATAGTCTTATGTATAGCACCAGGGGTTCTGGAGTCATTTTGTTTCTAATTTTGTTTCTACTATGTACTATATTACTGTATATGGCTGAAATGACAATAAAATCCACTTGACTTGAGGAAACTTCGGCCAACTTCAGAAAACGAAGCACTCCTTCGAGCCAGCTAGAATGAAAATCGCTGGCGGGAAGGCAGTTTGGGGAGATTAATCGCCCAGAAGAAGAGGAGATTTGTCGCCGGGCAACTAATCTCCCCGTGTGTCAGTGTCTCTGCCCTAAAAGGGCAGAATCATCTACCAATTAGAATGAAAATCGCCTGAGGGATGGCACTCTGAGTGCTTCGTTTTCTGAAGTTGCCTCACGAGGAAACTTCGGCCAACTTCAGAAGACGAAGCACTCCTTTGAGCCGGCTAGAATGAAAATCGCTGGCGGGAAGGCGGTTTGGGGAGATTAGTCACCCCGAAGAAGAGATTTGTTGCCGGGCGACTAATCTCCTCGTGTGTCAGTGTCTCTGCCCCAAAAGGGCAGAATCACCTACCGATTAGAATGAAAATCGCCTGCGGGAAGGCACTCTGAGCGCTTCATTTTCTGAAGTCGCGTTGCCTCATGAGGAAACTTCGGGCAACTTCAGAAAACGAAGCGCTCCTTCCTGCGGGCTAGAATGAAAATCGCCGACAGGAAGTCAGGGGAATGCAGTTCTGTGAGATTAGTCGCCCCAAAAAAAAAGGAGATTTGTCGACTACTCTCCCCGAATCTGACCTTGTGTCTCTGCCCTAAAGGGCAATTCACCTTCATAAGCAAAACCATAACTGAAAAAGACTACAGAAATATGTTCAAACTTGCCAAAATATGTAAAATGAACATGGTAATTAGGGGGTGTGGCCTCAGAAACAGGTGTGGTCAAAAATGTTGACCCGTGTATCTGTTATTGCAATGATTTTGTTGCATATAGGCATCAAGCTCGCGTCACTTATGTCAACAATCCAGATCAATTTATATTTACTGGGCAACATTTTCTTTTAGCTGCGCATGTGACGTCAGGCAGAGAATTGAGCATAACTCGCGACACCACGGTTTTCCCCACTCCGACTCTCATTGTGGGATAACCCTTAAAGTGGATCTAACGCGAACAACAACATGTAAGCGTCAACCCTCTCATAATGTCGCGTTCCATATCGGCGGCTGCGCAGAACGCTGCGTTGTTGACGAGAAAAGATACAATTGGCTTACAAAGTCTGAGAATCCGCCCCCAGATACAATTGGCTGCATGCAGTCACACGTGAGCCACTGCGCAGCTCAGTACGCTGGTTGTGTTCCAGTCGCCGGTTGTTATTGGCTGTATTCTGGCAGGCGGGTTATTGCGCTTTAACCTAGTCTCGTCTTTTAATTGGTCGCTTCGCTTCAAGACGTCATCTGCGATTGGCGTCGATTTTGCACCCGTTTCTTACTGGCTGTTTGATTCTGAAGACGATGCTTTCATTTGCTGGCGGCTCCCGCCCTCTTTTTAATTGGTTATCACGTTCTTCTGCTTTACACCGGGGTTTTGGATCCGCTGCCGCCTCCATCATGAGCTCCGTTACGTTAAGCTCATGTCCGATCGTGACTGTGCGCATTAGCAGCAGCCTTAACTCCTTTACTGCGGAGAAGAGACTGGATCGGGCCTTCACCTTGGCAGAGCTTAAGGTTCGCAACAAATAAAATGGAGGTTGTGGGCGCTGATGTTAAAACATCATATAAGCTGATTATTAATTTCTGATGCTAGTTGTAATGGTTTCTGTGCTGCCATGTATTAATTAATAATCAGCCTTATATTGTGACATTTATATTCTATGTGTTCCGTTTATTGTGAGTCAGTCCCTAAGCTGACAAACAAACAGAATTTGACATTATATTTTATGATATTTTGAAGTGCATGTGATTACTTCGATCTAGGCACTTGTTAGTCTGAGCTGTGACGTCTGAAATCTTATTGACTTGGATTAAAAACACTAAAAGGCTCAGGAGCCCAAAACGCTTGTGTTCTTATATCCTACTGTGTATGGAGTAGGCTAGGAGTCATTGTTTTATACAGAATCTGATTGCAATTTCAGCATATGCATAAATAACTTTTTTTTTTTCTCGTTTTTACAGTGTAAGCTGGAGCTAGTGGTTGGGTCCCCAGCATCATGCATGGATTTGCAGCTCTACAGTACAGAGAATGCCTTCCTTCTGAATCTTGATCAAGATGATGCCCTTTTGGGATCCTATCCAGTAGATGATGGTTGCAGGATACATGTAAGAATCCAACTTCCTACCAACCGTTAAAGCAGTACCACAGTCTTCTTATAGTCTTGCATGCTTTAATTCCATTCAGACCCCACTTGTTTAGGGCTCTTACTGACGAGCGTTTTTACCTGCGCTCCCCTGCGTTCCGTTTTTCTGCGTTCAGCCGCAGGGGAGCGCAGGAATAGACACATTACATTTTTTCCAATGGGGCTGTACTCGCACAGGCGCGTGTAGGTGCCGAACGCAGGAAAAATACAGCGTGTTGCGTCTCAACCTGCGTTCGGCGCCTATACGCGCCTGTGTGAGTACAGCCCCATTGTTAAAAATATAATGCATCTATTCCTGCGCTCCCCTGTGGCTGAACGCAGAAAAACAGAACGCAGGGGAGCACAGGTAAAAACGCTCGGCAGGAAGAGCCCTTAATCACTATTAAAGGGGAAGGAAAGAAGGAATCATTAGGGGATATCCTGGGCTAGTGCTCCTGTTCACAGAAAACTGCCCGGCCCAGGGTTCTACTCAGCGAGCAGCATGGAGTAATCCTCCGATTCTTCTGCTTCTCCTTTCTTACACATACACAGTAAAGTGAAAGGTTTGGTTTTATGTTAGCGTTTAGCTTCTCACTCTACGACACATGCTCACCCATGCAAAGAACAAAGCCTCACTTTTTGGCTCTCCCCCAGTGATTTCGCCTAACCTTGTGCTTTAAAGGGGTGGTTCGCCATATGTTATAAAATGGCAAATTCTAAGCACCTTTCCATTGGCTTTCGTTTTTTCTTTTTTGCAGTTTTTGAATTATTTACATTCTATTTTTGACTCTTTCCAGCTTTTAAATAGGGGGTCACTGACCCTGACATCTAAAAATCTAATACTCTGCAAGGCTACAATTCTAATGTTTGTGCTACTATTTATTACTCATCTTTATTGCCAGGCCATCTCCTTTTATATTCCAGTCCCTCATTCAAATGAATACTTAGTTGCTAGGGTGATTTGCACCATAGCAACCTGACAGCTGTTTTAAACTGGAGAGCTGCTGAATAAAAGGCTAAGTAACATATAATAAAAATGTAAAACCAATTGCAAATTTTTTTAGAATATCACTCTCTACATCACTCTCTACATTATGCTAAAAGTAAATTAAATGGCGTAACCTCCCTTTGTCTGCACTGTTAATTCTGATTCCGCAGACACAACTTTGGCTATTCTTTATATTCTGAAAAGTCTTCAGTTTTCATTATTCCCTTTTAAAGGACCAGTAACATCAATTTTTTAAAAAAATATATTTTTTTTTTCTCGTATAGAACGTAAAAAAAAACACAAAGACAAATTAAACGTTTAAATCGTCTTTATTAAATTACCAAAACTCCGCTTGTGCTCCTCTTTAGAAAAGGCGATCCATCGTGCAGCGCTCGATTTCTCCTTCCTGCCTTCCTTATAGGAGTTAACCAGGGAGGAGAAATCGAGTGGCGCATGATGGTTCATCGCTGTGTCGCCTTTTCTGAAGAGGAGCGCAAGCGGCGTTTCGGTAAGTTATTTCTTAATAAAGACTTAGCGATTTAAAAGTTTAATTTGTCTTTGTGTTTTTTTTCCGTTCTCTACTGACAATTTTTTTTGAAAAAAAACTTGTTAATAGTCCTTTAATGATCCTTTTTATTCTGCTATACCTTTTTATTGCATGCATTTGATACAATGAGACTCTAATGACCTGTGAATTTGACATATTTGTCAACACTTTTGTATTCTGACCCTATAGTACAGCACAATATCAGATGCCGACTGTTTATATTATGTTTTCTATTGTTTCCATCACTGGTGTTTTTTAGGATTCTGAAATTAATTCACAAATTGATTTTTGTTGACATTTGTATTGCCTTTTTATCTGAAGAAAATATGTTTGTTGAGGTTTAAAACAAAAAGCTTAACCATACCTCAGACATGCTTGGTACAAAATGTATTTAAATTTAAAAAATAATGTTTGAAAATCAGCTGTTTTCTATTTCCCTGCTACAGGAACATTAAGGGTCGTTAACCAAAACTGATGACAATTTTTACAATAATTAGTTTATTTAAACTATTTTGAATATAGAACTTGGCTGATTGAGGTGTTAAGTATCCATTTATGTCGTTTAAATATATTAACAATAAGTCGATTCATAAATCGGATTTATTTTTGCATAATTGTTTGCAGGTGATAGATAAGAGTGGAGCAAGGATTGGAGAATATGAAGACCTCTCTAGGGTGGAAAAATTTGAAATCTCAGAAGATCATTATGACAAGAGAACAGGTGCAACTCCTTATTTGTTTTTCTAATCCTGAGGGAGTGCTAATAGCTGAAAAACAGGGCATTATAATATCAGCTATAGAAGCTGAAACTGCAGTTCAGTTTATTTGGGACTGTTGGATTTCTACAGACTGGTATGTCTTCTGTGCATGATGGTTAAATAAAAAAACCACATGAAATATTTTTTTCTCGGATGCTAACATAGATTTTTTTAACTCTCTGCCTTTTATATATGAAGGCAAATCTATACACTTTGCAATGGTGATTAAGAAACAAATAGTGGAGAAAACATACAGTAGGTGCTTTAGAAAGGGAGATACTTACTAGCGGCATCCATCTGCCTTTTTTTTTTTTATACATTTCTTTAAACAAAATGGGCTTCACTGAATCTGTGCAGGTATGGGATCTGTTATCCAGAAACCAATTAACTGAAAAGTTCAGAATTACAGGAAAGTCATAACTCCATTTTAAGCAAACATTTTAAAAACCATTTCCTTTATCACTGTAATAATAAATCAGTACCTTGTATCGGATCCCAATTAAAGGGGTTGTTTTCGGTTCAGTTGGTTTCAGATAGTTCTCCAGAAATAAAAGACTTTTTCCAATTACTTTTTATTTTCTAATAGTGACTGTTTTTCTAATATTGAAGGTAAGGTTTCATTTTTCACCTTCTAAAGCAGCTCCGGAAGAGGGGGGAGGGGTCACCGACGCTTTAACTGTTCTAATTTGATAAATTTTGTTGATACATTTGTTATCCTTAGCCCCTATGAATTCATGAGTTTCATTAAAGGGGTTCTTCACCTTCAAACGACTAGTTGTTTTCTGATAGATCACCAGAAATAATGACTTTTTCCAATTACTTTCTATTTTCTATGTGTCACAGTCTTTCGAATATTGAAGTGTAAAGTGTCCTTTTTCACCTTCTAAAGCTGCTCTGGGTGGGGGGGGGGGGTCGCCGACCATGTAAACTGTTCTAAGTTTATACATCTAATTGATACATATATTATGTTTGTCCCTGCTGAGCAGAATCCCTGAGCTTCATTACAGGCAGCTGTTAGAATTGATACAATAGTTGCTAATACTATTTATACTTCGGTTTGGCGAAAACGGTAAAAAATAAAACATTCAAAGCAATTGATATAATGAATTTTTATTAGAGGCAAAAAGATTGGGTTTAAAGGGATACTGTCATGGAAAAACATGTTTTTTACAAAATGTATCAGTTAATAGTGCTACTACAGCAGAATCCTGCATTGAAATCCGTTTTTCAAAACAAGAAATGGATTTTTTTATATCTAATTTTAAAATTTGCTATGGGGCTAGACATTTTGACATTTCCCAGCTGCCCTCAGGTCATGTGACTTGTGCTCTGATAAACTTCAGTCACACTTTACTGCTGCACTGCAAGTTGGAGTGATGTCATTACCCCTCCCTCCTACAAGCTGCTGTAATGTAAATAGAGCCTTGTCTGCTGAGCCTGTCAATTGAACAATAGGCAGGAATCAAGATAAGCTCTCACTGACACCACTTCAGAAGGACTGAAATAAGATAGTCCTGTGATCACTGCCCCCACTTACGTTTCAAATATATATATATATATATATATATATATATATATATATATATATATATATATAACTTTTCAAGATGGACCAGCACTCCAGTTTGTTCAATCAAACGTGAATATTTATTTGAATAGTCACTCTCGTGTCCAACGTTTCGGCCCACATCTGGGCCTTTATCAAGGATGTGTGAGAGTGATAGTGAAAACATTTAAATACTTAAAATGTAGGCGTGTACATGACATCATTACCAATCAAATTAGTGCAAATTCGTGAATGTGATTACATATTCTTTCTGTGTTTTTCCACTCTACGTCCTTCTCAGATTGTGCCACAAGATGTCGCTATTTTCACTCATTTTCATGTGTTATACAATTTCGTGCTAAACAAATTATATAAAGTATATAAAGTATATACTTTATACTTTATATAATTGGTTTAGCACGAAATTGTATAACACATGAAAATGAGTGAAAATAGCGACATCTTGTGGCACAATCTGAGAAGGACGTAGAGTGGAAAAACACAGAAAGAATATGTAATCACATTCACGAATTTGCACTAATTTGATTGGTAATGATGTCATGTACATATATACAAAGTCAGCCAGCACTCACCACTCGGATTTTCAAATGTAACGACCAGGTGCACGTCAATTGGCGTCCACTTCTGCCAGGCTTTAGTATCCCAAAATCACAGTAGACAGCACCAGTCTCGAAGATTATTTTAAAAAAGCCTTTATTGGAACTTCATGGCTTTAATATCTGGACAATTACAACAACGTTTCAAGCCACATGGCCCTTTATCAAGTTAATGTTTCACACATGGTTACATACTTTTATACTACTTTGTATAGCGCCATCTTGTGGCTCAATCCTTGCATATATCACAAATTACAGATCACAAAAAGATTTAATCATACTACATTTTGTTTTGTTCATCAACAAAACAAAATGTAGTATGATTAAATCTTTTTGTGATCTGTAATTTGTGATATATGCAAGGATTGAGCCACAAGATGGCGCTATACAAAGTAGTATAAAAGTATGTAACCATGTGTGAAACATTAACTTGATAAAGGGCCATGTGGCTTGAAACGTTGTTGTAATTGTCCAGATATTAAAGCCATGAAGTTCCAATAAAGGCTTTTTTAAAATAATCTTCGAGACTGGTGCTGTCTACTGTGATTTTGATGATGTCATGTACACGCCTACATTTTAAGTATTTAAATGTTTTCACTATCACTCTCACACATCCTTGATAAAGGCCCAGATGTGGGCCGAAACGTTGGACACGAGAGTGACTATTCAAATAAATATTCACGTTTGATTGAACAAACTGGAGTGCTGGTCCATCTTGAAAAGTTGTATAATACCATTTGACCGGGCACCCACTACGAACCGAGAGGGTTAAAGTGCAGGTACTTTCTGAACTTATACATATATACATACACACACACACACACAATTCATTTTGGGCACTGGAAAAAATATTTTATATAGATAGTTTGTTTATATTTGTTTACACAAAAATGAATGGCAGAAACACAGGAGTACACTCCCAGGACTGATGACAGGGAATAGAAAAAAGGATAAAATAAGGACATACTTGAAAACCAGGGAAACTTAAGAGGAAGTCTAGGAAGGGTTAAAATAGCTCAGGAGAAAGGAGGCAGTAAGTAATTAATGTAAAAAGAAGTATTGCAGGCAGGAAAGGAGCAAGGTCTGTATGAGGTGGATAGCAGAGGGAACTCACAGTTCCTTTACCTCGTCTAGTAACCAGTAAAACAAACTAGGAAGGCAGCAAGGAGAGAAAGCTCCCCCTCCAAAGGAAAGCAGAGAACAAACTTACAGAACGGCAGGAGCTTTGATAGTTTCTGTGGGAGGAGGGGCTGCTAGTGCAGCTGTAGAGCACAACGTAGGAAAGTGAAAGTAATTGCTTCCCTGCAAACCATGTGACCTCTCTCCTCCAAACATCACACGCATGGGCAGAGAGGGGAGGGGGAGTGTACAGCTGGATTCTCATGTCGTGGTGCGACCTGGCTTTTCATTACAGAGTGGCTGCCTCCAAGCACACAGGTAATGCTGTGCCTGCTGTTAGAGCAGCACAGGATGAATGTGTAATGAGCAAAAATGGAAGCCCCCATGACAAAATACAAACTAAAATAACTTATGCATGGATTTGTGGATTAACATTTTATTTGCCAGACAGTGTTTATGGATGTGTGTTTTTTATAAAAATGCAAAAAAAAAAGTTTAAAATGACGACAGATTCCCTTTAATGAATGTATAAATGATTTTTAGCAAATTTAAGGTATGAACTTTCCTTTCTTTCCTTTTGCAGACTCTGTACGCTCCTTTCTGAAAAAGAACAGATTAGGAAAGTTCAACGAGGCAGAGACACAACAAAAGCAAGCAGAACAGGATGGTAAGCTAGAGGAAGAGAGGTTAGCCGCAGAATCTATCACACATGGAGCAAGATGTGAAGTTCGAGTTGCTGGCCAGCCAACAAAGCGTGGGACAGTCATGTATGTTGGTGAGTACCAGCTGATTTATTTCACATTTCATGTATTGTGATTCCATTGAAATATTTAGGAAGGTGTTTAATTCATTTGTTACTCTTAAAGGTTTAAATGCAGGGCAATTCCCTACCACTCAGTTGAACTGAACAAGCCACTCTACTACATGCTGACAAATCTGGTTGTATTAGATTAAGTGGATTAATTTACAAAAACTATAAAATCCACATTAGATTACATGACAACACAGGACCCAGTGCAGTCTGTATATTCTAATTTATTAATCAGTCTTACTGTATCGGCTTCTGGCAGATATTATTTGACTTGTGCTGTTTTGATAATTTATGACGATCCCTAAGCAGCCCAGACCACACTGAGCATCTTGCAAAGATGTTTATCAAAGTTACAAGATGGCCAACTTTGAAAGCATAGATCATTTGTTTGATTAGGCTTGTGGTGCAGTAAGTTTATGTTTAGTATACAAAATACAGCATTATTCTATTTCAGACTTTACTTCCCCTTTAATGTAAGTTTCATGAAAGTGGTACAAAAGCCAATGCCCTGCTGCACATTAAAGGCAAAACATTTGTGTGAGCCATTACTTTAGCTTGTACGGTTTCATTGTAGTTCATGGTTGTTTTTTTTAAGTTCATTCATACACAGGCAGGCCCAATGCTGTTCTGCCTTCTGGATTTCCAGGAACTTCGGAGCATACTGACCTATTTACATCATTTATAGCTTCATATAAGAACCTCAGAGTGCAGTATACATAAGTACTCGAGGGTGCTGTTATCTGAGCTCATTCCACCGAAATCTTGGGTCCTGATACAGCTAAATGCCCTTGTCTCCCATGACCAATCATTAGAGACCAGATATTGCCTTTTCTGCTAGGAGTGGGAGGTTCCGTTCTGTTTGCACGGTAGCAATTTCCCCGCAGACCACACTCCCATATGTTTAAAAAGCCTTTAATTAAACATACCTACATGTTTTAGGTACACACCTTTTGTCAAGAAGTTGGCCCCTCTATGTTTTAGTAGTAGTGTATATTTAAAGGAAAAGTAACACCGAAAAATGAAAGTGTTTTAAAGTAATAAAAATATCATAAACTTTTGCTCAACTCTGATAAAACTGGTGTGTTTGCTTCAGAAACACTACTATAACAAGCTGCTGTGTAGCAATGGCGGAAATTGAAAAAAAGTCTATGGCACAGGTTAACTAAAGGATAACAGATAACACCATTATGTTCTACAGAGCTGATCTGCTGTATATTTGAATAGCTGCCCCCATTGCTACACAGCAGATTTTATATATTTAAACAATAGTAGTGTTTCTGACACAACCACAGCAGTTTTACTAGTGCAGGGCAACACTGCATTATATTTATATCCATCTAAATCTGTATTTAATAGAAAATCAAGGGTAAAAATATGAATTAAATTGTATGCAATACTTTATATTTTAGGTTTAACAGACTTTAAACCTGGATATTGGGTTGGAGTGAAATATGATGAACCTCTTGGGAAAAATGATGGCAGGTGAGTGGTCACTCGAATAAGAAGGAAACGGAAATCATGTTGTGGACCTAAGAAGGGGAAGTATTAAAGCTAAGGTTAGAAAGTATTAGGTTACAGGTCAGATAATAGATGTCTGCAACTGCAAGAAATAGAAAAAATGGATGAAGCGCTGTTCTGTTCGTGTAGTAGGTCTAAACACAAGTCCAGTCTGTCTATGTTTTTGAAACGTATTGTGGGATAAAATTGTTTAAACCGCTGTGTATCCAAGATGTGATTACATCCCCTGCTCTAGGGGATACATTTTTGAAATGGGATGCAAAAACGAACCATTGCTTGTGCCATAGGGGTACAAATATGACTATATAGATAGACTAAGTTCAGCAATTTATGCACCAAACTTTTATTTGGGGCAATATTTTATAAAGCATGTGGCACTTTTTCAAGTTATGCACTGTCGAAGTGTAACTTTGCCCCTTTCTTCTATTTCTAGTGTTGAAGGAAAGCAATACTTCACGTGTATGCCGAAGTATGGTGCATTTGTGAAGCCACAGCATGTGACAGTGGGAGACTACCCAGAGGAAGACTATGGTCTTGATGATGAGATGTGACCTTGCCAACCAGTTTCTTCAACAGTTCATTTCTACTGTGCCTCCTTAAATGTCCTTTTCTTCTCTATCACTTACCTGCTTTACCCCTTAAAGTATTGATGTTGTGAAAATAAGAGTATGGTTTGAATTTTATTGCCTATTCATGAAACACTTATGTCTCTTTGTTCAACAGCTGATACGGTGCAATTGTTTTGGGGTTTTTTCATTTTATCAGCAAAAAAAAAAAAAAAGATTTTTGTATATATACATTTTAGGAACCTTGTGTTTTCTATATATTCACAAGCTAGGCAAAATACAAATACCTTTTTGGTTCAGAAATTTTTTAAAAAAAATACAAGTATTTTGCATAAGCTGTGAATGTTTGTGTTTAGAAATTGCATTATGGGTAACAAAACCTGGAATCAACATTTACTGGCTGTGCAGGCAAATCCATTTTATTGTTTTATTTCACCAATATAAGAGCAAACACAGAGCAGCATAAATTCCAAGTTTTTGTTCCAAGTAGGCTGCTTCCATAGCAAGAGACAGTAAAGTATTTCAGATTAGCCCAGTTAGATACCAGACCTTTTCTGAAGCAGCACTCCCTCTAAAGTCTCTGCTTGAGTATTCATTCTGACATTGCGTTGGTAGTGGTTGTGCTTTTCATTTAAATCTGTTCATTTTTGCTGGCTTTGTTTTGAAATGCTGAAATGATATAATTGCACCTTTATCTAATCTTAGGGATTCCTTTCTGCATTTTAACTGTAATATAATATACAAGTTGCTGAGATGAGGGCTAATTTTTTTCTGCATCTGTAAATGTGAGAATATTATGTTTCTAGAAAGTTTCATCCGTTTCAATCAGTTTTCCTCCAACGACCTCCCTTATTGACATGAGCTCATTCAGTTGGGCTTATATAAAAAAGGCGCATAAACACAAACATCTGAAATTACAAAAATAAAAAAAAATTTCATGCAGAAATACACAATTCCTTGAAACCATGCTGATTGGCCTCTTATTTGTAGGCCCCTTAGACTAACAGAGTCATTCCTCCCTCATCTTTTTCTGTGTCATGGATTCTGCACGGACGATGCATGCATTGCCAATTCCATAGGCTTGTTTGAAAATATAATGGTCCGGTGCACTATGTATGCCATTGTATGTTGGGAAAAACATCATAGTGAAAACAACTTACAATTGCTGGGGTGCCATTGCATCTTTAAGGACAAGTAAACCTTAAAGGGATACTGTCATGGGAAAAAAAATTTTTTTTTTTCAAAATACATCGGTTAATAGTGCTGCACCGAAATCCATTTCTCAAAAGCGCAAACCAAATTTTTTTTAATTAAATTTTGAAATCTGACATGGGGCTAGACATATTGTCAGTTTCCCAGCTGCCCCCAGTCACTCTTTACTGCACTGCAAGTTGGAGTTATATCACCCCCTCCCTCCCCCCAGAAGCCTAAAAGAACAATGGGAAGGTAACCAGATGGCAGCTCCTTAACACAAGATAACAACTGCCTGGTAGATCTAAGAACAGTATTCAAAAGTAAAATCCAGGTCCCACTGCGACACATTCAGTTACATTGAGTAGGAGAAACCGCAGCCTGCCCAGAAAGCAATTCCATCCTAAACGCTGGCTTTTTCTGAAAGCACATGACCAGGCAAAATGACCTGGGATGGCTGCCTACACACCAATATTACAAATTAAAAAAAAAAAATACACTTGCATGTTCAGTAATGCAATTTTATATTGTTGAGTGAATCATTTTCAATGTAAATAGTGTAATTTAGAAATAAAAAATTCATTATAAAATCATGACAGAATCCCTTTAAAAAAATTCCAATTTGATTTTGGATTTGGTTAAAAGTTCGGCCAAAGCCTTTACATTGTGGTTCCTGATCAACTGAATCTGGTGGGTTGAATGGATAAGGTGTAGCAGCAACTGGAATTTCTAAAATTTTCTCAACAATATTGACACGCGAATTTTTCTTTGTCGCAGTGGATTTTTTGACCGGGTGAATTCTCAACGCAGTTTCACGAAAACATTTGCGGGTGGCGAAATGCAAAAATCCGCTGCAAATCCATGTCTGGCGAATTTATTCGCCCATCACTATCCGTGAGCCATTAGCCTAATAGAAGTGTTTATTTAGACGCAATTACTCGTTGCTCTAACTTTCGTGTACAAATACTGAACCATGGCAGTGTATGATGAGCAGTAAGATTTTGTTCTATGAATGCATGTAATACTTCACAGATTGTTTCCTAACTTTGTGTTATTTTATTTGTGACTAATTGTTCACTTCACCGTCGAACATCTTGGGCTCATACCGGCCATTGCTTTTGTAACTAAGGCTTTGCTCTGGAATTGTTGCAGCAACCAAAAAGAAAAGTGTAAATTTTTATTCTTTATGGAAAGTGCCATTAAAATGCAACAGGGCACAATATCATCTAAAACAATACGCAGGCTATTTGTCTTAACATTCAGTCCCATATGCCATTCAGACAGCAGTTCCAAAATGATGTATTGCTTAAAAAGTCTGTTTTCCCTTTATATCTATCTGAGAGAAGTGGTTAATATAAACTGCTCCATATGCCATAAGCTCTAGATGGTTTCATATATATGACCAATATGTGAAAGACTAACCGACTGTTCCACACTAATTCTACAGTTCTTTTAAGATCTATATAGGATTGATTCTTAGAATTCTGCTAAACATAAATTAATGGGGCTGGCGGTTTGCTGCTCAACATTGATGCTTAGCTGAGCTTGGATACATTAGCATGGTCAGCTTGTTTGTATGTTAAGCTCATTGCAGTTCTTCTTAAATGTTCCTTGTATTCTAGGCACTGTGTGAAGAGCTGAATAAATATAATGTATATAAAGTATGAGTTGTATGTGTATAATTTGTATTCTGAGATATATAGTCTAAGTGCTGATAGAGAGTTGTGCAATGGTATAGCATGCTTGTAAATAATAACAAAATCTCAACATAGCTGTACACTGTTCCTCTTTTATTACCTGTGGCTATAAATGTATTTCTACCAAGATCAGGGACAGTCAACCTGTGGCAGTTGCTGAACACCAACTCTTAAGCTGGCCATAGACACAAGATCTGATCGTACGAATCGAGGATTCGTACGATTTTCGAACCGTGTGTGGAGAGTCCCGACATTTTTCGTCCGGCGGAGATCGATTGTTTGGTCGATCGGACAGGTTAGAAAACTTCTGTCGGCTGCCGATAATATCTCTGCGTGTATTGCCGATCGTAAGATTTTCAGTGGGAGACTGTCACTAGCTTTGGTTGGACATAGATATCATACGATTGCTGTCAGGGGCAGAACATTGCTGATCTGTTCTTTAACTAATCTGACTGGTAAGACTTTGATCTGAATGGTTAGTGGCAGGCCGGGAGATGGGATCTTTGCTTCTATGGCCAGCTTTACTGACATTTGACAAGTATTCACAAAAGTGTCTTAATCTGGGCACCAACAAAGTCGCTATGTTGCTCTGTAAAGTGACCTTGTGGCTGACCATGCCGTGCACTGCATCTTAATCCAGATTTTTGACCCTGCAATTTGCAGAGCGGACAACCATCTTTCTGTTCATGCCACTATTTTCAGTTTAAATGCTGTGTTATTAAAGGAAAACTATACCCCTCAAACAATGTAGGTCTCTATAAAAAGATATTGCATAATATCTAAAACCCTGCTTCATGTAAATAAACCATTTTCATAATTATATACTCTTAGTAGTATGTGCCATTGGTTAATCATATATAGAAAACTGCCATTTTGAAAAATAAGGGCCGACCCCCGGGATCGTAGGATTCACTGTGCACACAAACATACCAAACCATACTTGTTAGGTCACATGAGCCACTTAAAGGAAAACTATACCCCCAAAATGAACACTTAAGTAACAGTTTACATCATGTTAAGTGGCATATTAAAGAATCTTACTAAACTGGTATATATGCTTAAGTAAATATTGCCCTTTTACATCTTTGTCTTGAGCCACCATTTCGTGATGGTGTGTGTGCTGCCTCCGAGATCACCTGACCAGAAATACTATAACTCTAAGGGGTAGATTTACTACTACGACTTCAACTTCGATTCAAAGTAAAATTGTTCGATTATTCGACCATTCGATAATCGAAGTACTGTCTCTTTAAAAAAACTTTGACTTCAATACTTCACCAAATTAAACCTACCAAAGTGCTATGTTGGCCTATGGGGCATTTTTCTAAGTCTTTACACATTGAAGTAAAATTGAGCAATTTTACTTCGATCGTACGATGGCCAAATTCGGTAAAAAATACTTCGACTTCAATATTCGAAGTCGAAGTATTTCAATTCGAGGGTTGAATTTCGAAGTATTTATCACTTCGAAATTCGACCCTTGATAAATCTGCCCCTAACTATAACAGGAAGAAGTGTTGAAGCAAAAGACAGAACTCTCTATGTTAATTGGCTCATGTGACCTAACAAGTATGGTTTGTTTGGTATGTTTGTGTGCACTGTGAATCGTACGATCCCAGGGGGGCGGCCCTTTTTTTTTTTTTTTTTTAAATGGCAATTTTCTATTTATGATTACCCAATGGCACATACTACTAGAAAAGTATATTATTATGAAAATAGTTTATTTACATGAAGCAGGGTTTTACACATGAGCTGTTTTATGCAATATCATTTATAGAGACCTACATTGTTTGGGGGGTATAGTTTTTATTTGACAGAGTTGTCTTTTGCTTCCTCACTTCTTCCTGTTACAGTTAGAGTTGTAGCATTTCTGGTCAGGTGATCTCTGAGGCAGCACAGATAGAGTCACGAAATGGTGGTTCAAAGCAAGAGATGTAAAAGGGCAATATTTACTTAAATCTATATAAGATTCTTTAATATGCCACTTTATTCGATATAAACTGTGTTGCTCAAGTATTCATTTTGGGGGTATAGTTTTTCTTTAACCGTTGTAATAAAAAAACGAGTAGCAATACAATGAATTCTTTACAATAAGGGGCACTCATTACTAGTTTGCATTTATAGTAAGACGGCAATGCTATTGACTGTCCCCTAAATGAGACCACCTAAAGGGCATGTAAAGCCTAAAATAGAATGAGGCTAGAAATGCTGTACTTTGTATACTAAACATAAACATGAACTTACTGCACCACAAGCCTAATCAAACAGATACTTTATGCTTTCAAAGTTGGCTACAGGGGGTCACCATCTTGTAACTTTGTTAAACATCTTTGCAAGACTAAGCACATGCTCAGTGTGGTCTGGGCTGCTTAGGGATCGTTATAGAACAAAGTGGCTTGAGTTCTGCATGGCTGGGAATTAAGGCGAGGGCTCTTCCTGCTGTTCATAAGTATGGGCTCTTACAGAGGAGCGTTTATACCTGCGCTCCCCTGCGTTCCGTTTTTTTGCGTTCAGACGCAGGGGAGCGCAGGAATAGACACATTCAATTTTTTCCAATGGGGCTGTACTCACACAGGCGCGTGTAGGCGCCGAACGCAGGAAAAATGCAGCATGTTGTGTCTCAACCTGCGTTCGGGGCCTACACGCGCATGTGTGAGTACAGCCCCATTGGAAAAATTGTAATGCGTCTATTCCTGCGCTCCCCTGTGGCTGAACGCAGAAAAACGGAGCGCAGGTAAAAACGCTCGTCTGTAAGAGCCCTAAGATTGTTTCCCTGCTCAGCAGTTAGGGACTGTCTGACAATTCTTATCCACAGCAGTAAATGAAGGGAGAATTTCACTGCATACAGTCAGGTTTCTTATAAAAACAGGACACATTTTTTAATTAAAGTACGTATATTGGAGATAGGTTTCTTTTTCATTAAAGAGCGTAAAATTTGAATTTTATATTTGGTTTCTCTTCACCATGGAAATGATTCTGCAATAATCCACCACTGTTGTCTTCCCTGGACGTCCAGGTCTTTTTGCTTTGCCGAGTTCAACAGTGCTTAATTTCTTTCTTTCTCGGGATGTACCAAACTGTAGATTTTGCCACTCCTAATATTGTAGCAATTTCTCGGATGAACTTTTTCTGTTTTTGCAGCTTAGGGATGGCTTGTTTCACCTGCATGGAGAGCTCCTTTGACCACATGTTGTCTGTTTACAGCAACATCTTCCACATACAAGAACCCCCCCCCCCTCAAATCAACTCCAGGGCTTTTATCTGCTTCATGATAATGACATAATGAAGGAATTGCCCTCACCTGCCCATGAAATAGCCTTTGCGTCAATTGTCAGTTGTGAGTCAATTACTTTTGAGCCCCTGAAATGAAGTGATTGTGTTAAAAAAAAAGGCTTTAGTTCCTCACATTTGTATGCAATCTTTTTGTTCAACCCACTGAATTAAAGCTGAAAGTCTGCAGTTCAACTGCATCTAAGTTGTGTCATTTAAAATTCATTGTGGTAATGTACACAACCAAAAATTAAAAAAAATGTTGTGCTGTCCAAATATTTATTGACCTAACTGTAGTTATTTTGGACAAATCACCTTATTTCACCTTAATCCCCTTAATTTCTATTAGGCATCCGTTCTTGGGAATGAAAATACTCTTCCTTTACTCCCTTGGTCAACTTGGCTCAATTTCCCTGTTTATTAAAAAAAAAACAAATGGGCAAAATGTGTTCAGCACAAGCCTTTTTATTAAAAAAAGGGGGGGGAGGTGCTGCCCCTTTAACAGGAACATATTTACTGTTTTCAGAATATGTAATTGATTTTGTATCACTCAGTATTCTAACTACATTCAAAGATAAGATGTAAAGCAAAGCAAGGTTCAAGGGCATTCTCACATAATTTGGGGTGGTAGGAGTGGTGACACATGGGTCTGAAATTCAAGAAAGAAAAGTGCAGCAATGAGGTACCAGATTACACTGATTATGTTTCAGAACTAGAATCAGATTTAGCTAGGAATTACATACAGGAAGGAAGGGGTTAAGACATGAGAAGAGTTTGCTTCAAATTCAGAGCTCTACTCTCTAGAGGCAGAGGTGAACCTAGTCCTCCAATGTAAATGGGAGGTTAGGTCAGTCCTTCTACTTGTTGCAGATATATACTATGTTGGCTGGGTTTCTGCGAGGAACAGCGGAATGTAGTAGCCACCTTTTCTGAAAATGTTGGAAAATATTCCTTAGTATATGTTGGTAAGGTCCTATTCAGTGGCATAACAACAGAGAAAATACATTCAGCAGTGGGGGACTCCAACAACCACTCCTATCACCTTCTAGGCCTGGGCATCCAAAGTTACACCCTTGGTCCTAGTTGTATTCTGGCTATTATGTTAGACATCCATTCACTCCAGTCTTTATATATTACATTTTTGGCTAACAAACTATATTAAAAACATTTTTTATTTTGAACAGCCTATGTATTTATCCAGTTTTTATCTTTACACTGAACAATTCCTTTAAGGGTCTTTACCACATTTCCCTGATTTTAAGTTTCCCCGGATTTTACATATTTTTCCCCGGTCCCCTGAAAATCGTAAAATGGGGGTTCTACTGTATTTGTATATGTAGTGCTATTGAAAGCAGTGTTTATTTGTCTCTTTCTCTTCTCTGATAATAAATAGTGATGGGTTGGCACAAACCAGATCACACTCCAAAAATAGATGTAGAAAAAAAGTATTTTTATTAGAACAAAAACATCACAACAAAGGCCTTACGCGTTTCGTACCATAAGCTGAGCCTATAACTAAGTGCCGCTATGGCACGAAATGCGTAAGGCCTTTGTTGTGATGTTTTTGTTCTAATAAAAATACTTTTTTACTTCATCTATTTTTGGAGTGTGATCCGGTTTGTGCCAACCCATCACTATTTATTATCTGCTATATTGCCTTCCCGAGCTGAAGGTGCATCTGGATCCCCTGCTTGTTTGGGTAAGTTAACCCCAAATTTACTGCTCGTTGCATTGACACTGAACATTTTTCTATATATATATATATATATATCCTCTCTCTCTCTCTCTCTCTCTCTCTCTCTCTCTCTCTCTCTCTCTCTCTCTCTCTCTCTCTAAGCTGTATAGAATAAATTTAAATTTTTTCAAGATGTGTACACTGTCCAAATGCCGATTTGATGCTATTGTAATTCACCTCTTCAAACCTTGCATAGTCCATTAAAGTCAATAGAAAAGATTCAAGCGGCAAGCTGCGCTTCGATAGTCGAAGTACTGTCTCTTTAGAAAAAACTACGACCACCTACTTCGCCACCTAAAACCTACTGAGCACCAATGTTAGCCTATGGGGAAGCATTTTTTGATCGAAGGAAAATCATTCGATCGATGGATTAAAATCCTTCGAATCGTTCGATTCAAATGATTTAATCGTTCGATCGAACTATTTTTCCTTCGATCGTTTGATCGAACGAAATGCGGTAAATCCTTCGACTTTGATATTCGAAGTCAATGGATTTAACTTCGATGGTCGAATATCGAGGGTTAATTAACCCTCGATATTCGACCCATAGTAAATGTGCCCCTGCGTGTCTGCTAGTTGAAAAAGTTATCTGTCTAGGGAATGGTTACCTATTTTTGTGCCACCCGGTACTGCCCCTAGTAATATCTCCTTTCTCTTTTTTAGTGAGACAAAAATAAGGGACATCATGTTCTAATCTGTATAAGGCAATATGACATATAACATTATATAAAGTCAGAAGTCCTACAAATACTAACACATCACTAATGTAATATAACCATAAGAAAACCTCAAACTCAGTGGGTGTTGGGGCAGGACAAACCTGCTTAACCGCTTCCAGATATTAGTAAAGTCATAGGGTGGAGAGATATTAAAAGATGGGCATGGCTTTGCTTTGCGTTGTCATTTGTGGAAGACACAATTTGGAAGGAAGACTCTGGAATTAAAACACGGATGGCAGACTGGCAGTCACCTACTCTTCACATAGGTTGGCAGCATCAGTCAGTAAGCACTAGTGCCACATGGAAAGTAAACATCTTCAACATAGGTTATTTGGTAAGTAGTCCAGTTTATAGCTTATCTGTCTTGGGCCTTGCATAACACTTTACTTGCTTAATTTAATTTATGGAATGTTATCGACAGAAACAGGGTTGCAATGGGTATGTAATTAATACAGATAAGAAGATTTTTTTCAGTTTATATATTGGAGCCTCAGTCAGGCTATTCTAGTACTTCAGCTTTAATCAAGGTAAGCCTATGTTTTGTTTATCAATATTTTATATACAGTATTTTAATAAATAGTGTTGGGGGAACTGTATCATCCAGTGGATCAGAATACATTTCCTAGCATATAGCAAGAGAGTGCCAGAGGATTCTGTTTTTATTCTTTGGGATCAGATCACCACAATTCCAAGCAGACAAACCTTGGATAAAGTACGTTAAGCAGGGATTGTCCTGTATATTTTGTATGCTAGTAGCTTTGCCCAAAATGATCACCGGCATTGCAATATGGGATGGAGTTAATTTGCTTCAGACCAAGCAAAATAAGAGAATGGAATTCAGATGTATCCCATGTATGAACTTGAATTGTATTAGTCTATCGCTAGTTGACACTAAACAGTCATATCGTTATAAGTTGCTTCATCCAAGTTAGCTCCATCTGTTTTTTGGAGGAGGTACCTCGTACAGTGAGAAGATACAGTATAGTGGACCCTTGAAACTGTGCCTTAAAAGCATGAGCAGTTGAAGATTTGTATATCAGGCAAGTACATCTTGAGTTTGTGAGTGTCTAATTTGGTCTTTGGGCAATACCAATCCCGGCCCTCCCTCAGTAACTGGTGCCCTGAATTTGGCCCTGGTGAGTCTTGAGGGTTTGTTTGCCCAGAGGAGGACTGTTAGTGCCATGTGTAATGTGGTAAAGAAGATATGTGCTATGTGGACTTGGAAATTATGAAATATATACAAGATTTTAGGTAAAAATATTTTTAGCAAATTCATTCTACCCCTGGGGTATCTAGATAAATAAGGACATTGCCTGTGTGTAAGGATATGAGTACCTCAATATAACCCCTCAGTAAGAGATCTACTGCCCTTGTGTCATATTTGGATGGCAAGGGGCTGTATAGCTAGGGTAAAAAGGAGAGAAGAGAATGAACACCCTTGAGGGTTGCTACAAATGGGGGACCTGGTCCACAGGTCTGTTTCCTTTATAGTGTTGAAATCCCCCTCCCGCTGTTTTCTTTCCCTTTAAATTGATGTACTCCAGCCTCAGCAATCATGAGAGCGGCACGGGGGACTTAGCACGCAGGAGTCCCTACTCTTCTGGGGAGGTAGGGACATTCAACAAATTTAAAGGCTATGTTTAAGGAGAGTACAATATGAGAGCCTCTGTTTGTATGGTCCGTGTGTATATTGGTAAACAACCTGCGGATATTTATGTTAGTAGATCTATTTGCCACTGCCAATTCTTGATCAGGGTTAATTGATTCTTCAATTTATAGTTTGAATCATTTGGCCAGGATTTTTGCAAATATCTTGGTGTCAGTATTGATGAGTAGTAAATTGCCTTCTTCTGTGGTAATGACTATAAGTGGATAATTCATTGAAGGGGGAACTCAATAGCGCTCTGGAGGGTTTTGTGGAGTCAGGGAGAGAGATGTTCACTTGAGTTCTTATACCAGTCATACAGGAGAATGTCAGGACCTGGTGTTTTGTTGGATAGAATGGATGATATAGCGCCTGACTTACTGCATTCAGCACAAAAAGTCTATTGAATTACATGGGTAGGAGAGGCAATTTTGGAAATGGGCATTGAGTAGTAGGGATGCACCGAATCCACTATTTTGGATTCAGCCGAACCCCTGAATCCTTCGCGAAAGATTACAAATACAGAACTTAATCTAAATCCAAATTTGCATATGCAAATTAGGGGTGGGAAGGGGAAACATTTTTTTACTTCCTTGTTTTGTGACAAAAAGTTACGCAATTTCCCTCTCCACCCCTAATTTGCATATGCAAATTAGGATTCGGATTTGGTTCGGCCAGGCAGAGGAATTCGGCCGAATCCTGCTGAAAAAGGACGAATCCTGGCTGAATCCCGAACCAAATCCTGGATTTAGTGCATCCCTACTATATAGCCTGATAGTTAAATTGAGTTGAAATTTGAATCTTGTGGTGTTCATGAGCTAATACAACAATGTGAAGGATTCCACTGAAGTGGTTGGCTAGTTATTACCCGAGGGGGAGTTAAAAAAATCTGGGTATCCTTAGTAATCTATAACTAATTTATTATAATCTATCCAACCAGATGCAAACATTAGAGAATGATGTACGTAATTATTAGGACATGTCATGACAGTTGTCTGGAATTTGCTGATATAACAATTACATTACAAATTACATGTTACTATAAACATGTTCAAGGGCATAAAGAGAGACAAAACTTAATAAGATAGATGAAAATAAGAACAATGGTATTAACAATTAGAAGGTTTAGGGGGTGGCGGGTAAATCACTAAGCATGTGAGAGGTACATGGATGCCTGTCTTACCACTCCAGATTCAGCTCTAGCTAATATTTGCAGGCTAGCGAGGGAATTCTGTTGTGCAATGTGCCAAAAGAAGCATGAAACACTGATTAATGGCAGAATGTAACACAGCCTGACTGCCACCTGACCCATACATACCAATCGGGTTATCTTTTATTCTTCAGTTAGCAATCTGTGCTTTTATTATTGATCCCATGTGGTTTCCCACAGGAAACCTGTAACAGGAAATATTAAAAACACACACCTGAATATATATTTTAGATGTGAGAAGGTACAGAGGAGTAAATTCAGCAGACAGGAAGATCACAGTTATTACTGGAGATTAGTTGAGGCCACAGGCTGAGGAAGGAGGACGTACAAGACAAGACACTGGGTGGGAGTCATTATTTAACCACAGATAGTAATGTGAAGAATCATAAAATATAATCAGACAGGTATATACAGGTTACAATAAAAATAACTACATTACAAAACCTTATATATATATATATATATATATATATATATATATATATATATATATATATATATATACATACATACCTCCCAACTGTCCCTCTTTTGACAGCTCAACCCGCAGTCCCTCATTTGTACTGGAAAGTCCCTCTTTTCTCTGCACTGAACAGCCAGAAAAAGAAACAAAGTTTCTCACTTAATTGGCTTTTAGCAGAGAGCCCAGAACAGCTAACAAGTGCAAATAAGATACTTTGTATCAATTTTGAGACACAAAAACACAGTTTAGATAAGGAGAAATATTTTCAAACTTTCATAACCTGCCAAGTTTTGTAAAACAAACATGGTAATTAGGGGGTGTGGCCACAGAAAGGGGTGTGGTCAAAAAATTGCTGCACTACGTGCGAGAAAAAAAATTTTGTCCCTCTTTTTACTTCCAAAATGTTGGGAGGTATGTATATATATATATATATATATAATTGCTCATCTCAGTTATCTCTCTTATTTACGGCAAGTTATATAGTTAAAATCTCATTCTACATAAGTTTTCTGCTGATAAAACATTCAGGGGTCATTAGAATCATTCTGCTACCCAGCCTGTCTGGGTCTCACAATCCAACCTACCAAATTCCACCTCTTCATCCTTAAAATGTACAAGTAAAAAGAAAACCTCTTTCCAGCGCTGTCTTTAGTGATGGTGTGGGAAGAGCAAAACAGCTTTATTTTAGGACAAATAATGATATAATTAATAGAAATTGTTCAACTAAAACTACCAGTTATCCTGGCAACAGTTGGTCTGTAATATAAGCTGATGCTACAGGGCTGATTATTAAATTCTGATGCTAGTTGCACTGGTTTCTGTGCTGCCATGTAGTAATTATCTGTATTAATTACTAATCAGCCTTATATTGTGATATTTACATTCTATGTGTACTGATATTGTGAGTGGGACCCTAAGCTCAGTAAGTGACAGCAGCACAGAGCATGTGCAGTGAATCAGCAGAAAAGAAGATGGGGAGCTACTGGGGCATCTTTGGAGACACAGCTCTTCCCTGCTAAAGGACTGTGGTTGCCTTGGGCTGGTACAGAAGCCCAAAATATAATGTAAAACATTTCTAGCCTATGTCTTTAGTTGTCCTTTAAGTTTTTTTACCTTCATATTAGTGATGTGCGGGTCAAGAAAAACTCAAGCTGCACCTGACCTAAACCACACCCTCTTGACCCGCACCTGTCTGCACCCGACATCCGCCCTCTATTTATAGCGCGTACCTGCCCACCCCACCGATGATGTCACAAAAGGGGCGGGAAGGCGTGCTTATAACACTGGAAGCCAAAGTCGTAAGCTGGCAGTGTAAGGTCACAGGCGGGGAGAGCAGGCAGAAGAGCTCAAGCCGCAACAGCCCGTGATCCACAAATGGCGCAGCGAGGTGGTCCTGAACCCGCCCAACCTTTGTATAAACCTGTAGGTCCTGCAGGTATTGGGTCAGACTGCACATCACTACTTCATATGTCTTTCTGATTCTGAAGCAAACTGTTCTTTGGCCCTGCTAAATAGAATCCCGGAGTTTCATTGAAGGCAGTTGCTAGAATTGAGACAATAGTTGCTATTATTCCAAGGATGCTGCTGAGATTAGTAACAATTAGGGGCAGATTTATCAAGGAACAAATTTCAAAGTCAGTTTTTTTGAACTCCCATGACTTTGAAATTTGAATAAAAAAAGACAATGTTTTTTCTTCAGGTGAATAGGCCACTTTCGTTCGACTTCAAATCGTACGAATCAAAGTAACATCGTATTTGATCAAATTTGATTCAAAGTTTTTTTTTTTAAAAAAAAACTTCAATTGTTTAAAGTCCACCAAATGACTCCAAGTAGGTTCTAGGAGGTCCCCCATAGGCTAAAACAGCAATTCGACAGGTTTTAGATGGCAAATGGTCAAAGTCGAATTTTTAAAGAGACCTTACATGATAAATTTCAATATTCGAATTTTCGATTTTTTTTTCAAATTCGAATTGAATTTAGACTATTCCCTAGACGAAGTACACAAAAATAGCTCGAAATTTGAATTTTACCCGTCAACCCTTGATAAATCTGCCCCTTAATGTAACAATTTGTAACAGTTCATAGGCTGGATTGCTAAACAGGCTGAAACACCAGAGACAGGAACATTAAACTTAATTTTAGAAAAACACTAAAAGATAAAAAAGATTTGAACAATCTGAAAAAAACTGAAAAAAGTGTTTGAAAGGTGAACAACCCATTTAAGAACACAATTCATGTTACAAGGTTTAGGTCTTTTAAGAGCAGAGGTAACTTCCATTTTGGGGTGGACAGAGCCTCAATTCTTTCTGCTGTGAAAACATGCATATTTAGGAAGCTTTTGTTGAAATCCCTCTCTATGTTTGACCTTCAGTAAATTAAACTAGGAGAAACCTCCCTGCCCAGAAACTTGCAATTATTTAATAAGCTTAAATATTTTTACCTGGTAGTCAGCCAAAGGATTTTCAACTCTTCTAGTGAATCACTTAAGGGTAATTGCATTACTTAATCGTTCTTTTAGCCAGAAAATGAAAGATGAAAAGTACAAGGAATTGTCACATACCATTTCCTGTAGTGAATATTAATAATGGCTTGTTTTTATTTAGGATTATCCTATGGCGCATACTACAAAAAAGGTATTTTAATTACTTATTATGTCACATATCAGTTTTATTGGTAAAGCCTATTTCATACCGCCCAACTGTCCCATTTTCAGATTGGCAGTCCCTCTTTTGACAGCTCAACCTGCAGCCCCTCATTTGTACTGGGAAGTCCTGTTTTTCTCTGCACTGAACAGCCAGAAAAAGAAACAAATTTTCTAACTTAATTGGCTTTTGGCAGAGAGCCCAGAACAGCCACAGCTGCCTATAAGATACTTGTGTAACAATTTCTAGATAAGCCAATAAGTAATTGTAACAATATAAGATAACAGGTCCCTTGGGAACAGTTAAGCTGGCCATAGATGTTGAGATTTTTAAAAGATCAGATCCTCATCGTGAGACCATGATCTTCTCGGAACGATTGTACGATCGTACGAATTTACCATCAACTAAAAAGACCAATTTGCCAGGAAAACAAAGGGGAGCTGCCTGCTTGGCCCTCCAAACATAGATAGATTGCACTGCGACCAACAAAGATTTTTTGACCTGGCCGATCAATTCGTTCGAATCCCACTAACCGCACGATAATTTCGAAGGATTGGTCGGACTTCCCTAAAATCGCTCGTTCGGCAGGAAGAATCGTCGCATCTATGGGGAGCTTTAGACTCACAGCTTAAGAAGCAATTCACCTTCATTAGCAAAACTGTAATAACTGGAAAAAAAACACAGAAATATGTTCAAACTTTCATAACCTGCCAAATTTGGTAAAATGAACATGGTAATTAGGAGGTGTGGCCATGAAAATGGGCTTGGTCAAAATAATTTGCAGCGCTACATGCGCCAACTTTTTTGTCCCTCTTTTTATTTCTAAAATTTCGGGAGGTATGCCTATAGTGCAATATAATAGTGCAGTTATGTCTGTGTGCCACAACCAGAATATTGGCCTCTCATAGGTAAATAGAGGTGCAAAACAGGAAACCAAACATTGAAATTAGCATCAGCCAGCAAGAAGAGGGTTACAATAAGCCAAAACAATAAGACATAGCTGGAAGGTGACCCAGAAGCTATATTTTGTAAGATAAGATGTAATTTCACTTACAGTGAAGCTTATTTTTCTCCAGTATAACCACATCACCTTAAGTGGTACTCTATACTCATCTGTTAATAGTGCTGTTCCAGCAGAATTCTGCACTGAAATCCATTTTTAAAAAGAGTAAACAAATTGTTTTATATTTAATTTTGAAATCTGACATGGGGCTAGACATATTGTCAGTTTCCCAGGTACCTCAGTCATGTGACTTATGCTCTGATAAACTTCAGTCACTCTTTACTGCAACTGCAAGTTGGAATGATATCACCCCCTCCCTTCCCAGCAGTCTAACAATTGAACGATGGCAAGATAACCAGATAAAAGCTCCCTGACACATGATAACAGCTCTAAAGCTGGTCATACATAGAGAGATCCGCTTGTTTGACGAGGTCACCAAATGAGCGGATCTCTCCCAGATATGCCCATCATTGGTGGATCACCACAAGCAGAATATGGACATCAGATCAAGGACCCCATCAACAAACTGATGCAGTCCTCGGTCCAATGGAATTATTAAACCTGCGCGATCGAGATCTGGCCAGATAGCGATTGGGAAGCCCGTTGGAGGGCCCCTATATACTGCCCAATAAGCTGCTGACTTTATCTGTTGTCAGCTTATATCTGTTCATGTATGGGGACCTTTAGAATAGCACTCAACAGTAAAAATCAAAGTCCCACTGCGACTCCTCCAGTTACATTGAGTAGGAGAAACAATAGCCTGCCAGAAAGCAGTTCCATCAAGAAGTGCTGGCTCTTTCTGAAAGCACATGACCAGGCAAAATGATCTGGAATGACTGCCCACACACCAATTTTACAACTAATAAAAATACACTTGTTGGTTCAGGAATAAAATGTTATATGGTAGAGTGAATCATTTCCAGAATAAACACTTTTAATTTAGTAATAAAAACTACACCATTATCCCTTTAATTGTCATGTTGACAGATTTAATTGGATAATATGATTTGTCTCAACAAGAAAATGTGGGGGATTAAGAAAAAATATAGTAACCTAATTACAAAATCCAATTACATTTGCTTATTATACCAGGCTTTGACTGTGCCAAAAATTCTGCCATACAAGCAACTAGATTGTCACTGTAAAGAGGGACAACAAACTGTATTTCCTGATAAAATAGAAGTAGCTACATTTTAAAAACAATGTAACTAATTTGTTAAACATATTTTGACTAAATGGTACACATTGTTTTCAGGTTTTTCATATAGACACACAAACCTAATATAGAAGAATCTGTTTGTAATATTTAGGCAGAATAAGTGGGTTATAAAGAGGAACAAGGAGCCTATAAGGATTAATACAGTTTATGCAATCTCTTTTCTGTAATTATATAACATCACTTCTGCGCCATGTAATCTTATTTACTTTGCCATCACATGTGTACAGCTAGTAAATTTTGAAAATGATAGGACAGGTGACGTAAGGCTTGCCTTGCTTGCCAATGCCATTACATTATTTACCAAAGAATAGCCATAGTTAGTTAATTAGTAGTCTTTTCGTAACCTTATTTTTCTTTGCAGCAGGTAAACTGGGGGAAGATGACATTTACTGTGCCTGCCTCTCCAAGTCATTATGCCAAATCTCCACACCAGTGACTGTTGGTTTATATGCCCCATTTGGAAGCCGAGTTTACATGCTTCTGGATCGAATAACTAGTAAGTATGCTAACTCAATTTATTGATAATGGAAAATAAGGGGAAAGGCTTTCCCCCCTTATTTTAGGGGGTGGGGAAAAAAATCCTGAGGGGTTCCATGACCAAAGCAATAAGGCCTGAAGCAAAGTGCTTTTATATCATAGAGCTCTAATCTGACTCCAAAAATATTGATATTTTAGATTACAATGTATATGATAGCTTTTTTTTATGAAAAGCTAGATGCCACTTTCTTTTTTTTTAAATGTTTTTATTTATGAAAATTTTCAGAATATAAACTTTCACATAACATGACATTCTTTAAGGAATTGCAGTGGTGATAGTTATACAGTATTTCAAAAGTAGTAAACAGTTCAACCATACTTGATGTCAAGGCTGCTGGGAGCGCGAAGAGGCGCGTCTGCTCCCGGCGGCGAATAATCCAAGATGGCGGTGCCCAGTCGGCCCACGTGGGCGCTGGGATGCCAGCGCTGCAACGGCGACGCACGCGCATGCGCAAACACGCCAGCGCAAGCACGGCGCCATAAGGACGTCAATGACGTCACTTTGGCGCCAAGTTTGAATATAAAAAGCCCCCCAGGACGCCAGAATGGCGCCCAAGAATAGCTTCTGCTACCCTGAACCTGGGTTCCTGTTTCCTGTTCCTGTTTCTTGTTTCCTGATTCCTGCTCCTGCCTTGGTTTTGACCCTCTGCCTGGACTCTTGTTATCTGATCCTGTTCTGCCTGCCTCTGAACTCTTGCCTGGACTTTGACCTTCCGCCTTGCTTAAACCCTTTGGATACCTCGACCTTGCACCCTCAAGAGGGCTTCCTCCTTGATCCAGACTACCTCCCTGGAGGGAGCTCCCGGCTCCCTGACATTATTCTTGGGCCATGGATCCTACTGAGGAAGCTACGCCTGATGTCGGACGTGCGCTCCGCGGACTGGACTGCATGGAGGAATATGAAGTCCAGCAGAATCGCATAGGGCAGGCACTTGATACCCTTCTCTCTCGTGTGCCTCCAGCGCTCCCTGCTTCCCAAGCTGCCGTAAATCCTTCCATGGCGGTCACCTCGTCTAACGCAGGTTTCTCGTCTGGTGAGCCGCGTATTCCACCCCCTCCTCGCTTCAGTTGGGACCCACAGACCTGCAGAGGTTTTGCTACACAGTGCCAGATCCAGTTCGAGTTTCAACCCTCGCACTTCCCCAATGAATGTTCCAAGGTGGGGTATGTGATGTCTCATTTGGTGGGCAAACCACTTGAGTGGGCAACATCTCTTTGGGAGAAGAATTCTCCACTGACTTTTGATGCCAAGGTCTTTCTTCAAGCATTTCGTACTGTGTTTGATGCCCCGGGTCTGGTCACTAATGCCCCTTCTCGTCTTCTGCAACTCCGGCAGGGAAACCGCAGTGTCAGTGACTATGCTATTGACTTTAGAACTTTGATGGCTGAGACTTCCTGGAATGAAGATGCCTATAAGGCCGTATTCTATCAAGGTCTGTCTATTCGTATTAAAGATGATCTTGTTGGAAGATCTGATTGCACTATCCATTAAGGTGGACACTCGTCTCAGAGAGCATCAAGTAGAGAAGGAGCGTAGTAAAAGATTTCAACCCTTGTTGGCACCCTGCTTCCAAAGACCTCTCTTGCATACTCCAGCTACTCAAGCTTCTACTTCTCCTCCGGAGGAACCTATCAAGTTGGAAGAGCTCGTCTCTCTGAGCAAGAAAGGCTCCATAGACGGATGGCTGGCCTATGTCTGTATTGTGGCGGACAGTGTCATTTTGCGAACTCTTGTCCAGTGAAGCCCACGAGTTCTGTTCCCCGAGGTATATCTAGGGTAACTCATGTAGGGGGCACTACTCCGAAGTCTCAAGAGAACACTCACAGGTTTCTCCTTCCTTTACAGATTCGTCTGGCCACTAAGACCATTGTCGGCTCAGCTTTCATTGACTCTGGAGCTGCTGGGAACTTCATGGACGCTCTTTTTGCCAAATATATGGAAGTTCCCTTATTCCCATTGTCTACTCCTCTTCGTGTCACTGCCATTGACGACAGACCCCTGGAGGCTGAATTTATTTCTATGACGACTGGGGAATTGCCTGTGCAGGTTGGGCAGGTTGGGAGAAAGATTATCGTTCCTAATTATTTCCTGCCCATCCGTTTCAGTTGTTTTGGGTCTCCTTTGGCTGCGCCTGCATAATCCTACCATTGATTGGTCCGCAGGGCAGATTTCTCGTTGGAGCCCATTTTGCCAGCAGCACTGTCTTCCTGCTGAACCCCTCAAGAGGGTGAATATCTCTATGTCTGATCTGAAGACTCTACCCTCCTTCTACAAGTAATTCTCTGATGTATTCTGTAAGAAGTCTGCAGAATTCCTTCCTCCACATCGACAATACAATTGTCCTGTCGATCTTCTGCCTGGAACCATGCCCCCTAGAGGTCATACTTATCCTCTCTCTCCAGCAGAAACCGCTGCCATGAAGCAATATATCCAAGAGAATCTCCAGCGGGGTTTTATTCGCCCTTCTACTTCTCCTGCCGGGGCTGGATTATTCTGCGTGGAGAAGAAGGATGGAGGCCTACATCCTTGTATTGACTACCGGGGTCTTAATAAAATCACCGTTAAGAATCAGTATCCCTTGCCTCTGATTGCTGAACTCTTTGACCAACTGAAGGGGGCTAAAATCTTCACTAAGTTGGATCTCCATGGGGCGTATAACCTTATCCGCATCCGGAAAGGTGACGAATGGAAGACAGCATTCAACACTCTGATGGGCACTATGAGTACCTCGTAATGCCCTTTGGTCTCTGCAATGCTCCCGCTTTCTTTCAAGAATTCGTGAACGACATTTTCCGGGATCTATTGGGAAAGTTTGTGGTCGTGTACCTAGATGACATCCTGATTTTCTCCAAGGACCTTGCAAGCCATTGCTCCCAGGTGAAGGAAGTACTCTCTCGTTTGAGAAAGAACTCTCTCTTTGCCAAACTGGAGAAATGTGTGTTTGAAGTGTCCAAGATTCCTTTTCTGGGCTATAGCATTTCCCCAGAGGGTTTGAGATGGATCCTGTAAAAGTGTCGGCAATCCAAGAGTGGCCCCTACCGCTGAGCACTAAGGCAATTCAGAGATTCATTGGCTTTGTCAATTACTACCGGCAATTCATTAAGGGTTTCTCTTCTCGTATAGCTCCTATCCTGGCCCTCATCCGAAAAGGGGGTAAACCCAGCTCGTGGCCCCCATCTGCTATTGAAGCCTTTCAATCCTTGAAGTATGCCTTCACTTCGGCTTCGGTTCTCCGCCATCCTGATCCGGAGTTACCCTTCTTCATCGAGGTGGACGCTTCGAGGTTGGAGCTGGAGCCATTCTATCCCAAAGACATCCTGCTGATGGGAAATTGCATCCATGTGCCTATTTCTCTAAAAAGTTCTCTCCTGCCAAACAGAATTACGATGTAGGTAATCGAGAACTCCTGGCTGTCAAGCTTGCTCTAGAAGAGTGGCGTCATCTTCTTGAAGGTTCCTTGATTCCAGTCTCAATATACACTGATCATAAGAATCTCGAGTTCATTCAATCTCTCAAGAGGCTGAATCCCAGACAAGCAAGGTGGGCTCTCTTCTTCTCTCGATTTAACTTTGTCTTGACTTATCGCCCAGGCTCCAAGAACAGGAAGGCTGATGCTCTCTCGAAGTTTCACTCCAGTGGATCGTTCTCCTGAAAGACAAGAGCCAATTATACCTCCTGTCAAGATCATCGCTTCCTTGTATCCTCAATTCGCTGATCAAATTCTGGCTGGTCAATCTTCTGCCCCTCCTGATACCCCCATTGGGATGGCGTTTGTTCCCTCCGAGCTACGTCTGACTATTCTTCAACAGACCCACTGTTCCAAGCAAGCAGGACATCCTGGTCCTGAAAAGACTCTTGAACTCCTTCGACGTTTAGTCTGGTGGCTGACTATCCGAAAAGATTTCAAAGACTTTGTTGCTGCTTGTACCATTTGTGCCACATCCAAGCCTAGCCATTCCCGCCCCAGTGGGTTATTGCAACCTTTGCCTATTCCCTCTCGTCCATGGACTCATTTAGCAATGGACTTTATAGTTGAGCTTCCTCCCTCTAGTGGGAACACTGTGATTTTGGTTGTGATTGACTGCTTTAGCAAGATGGCCTATTTCATTCCACTGCGGAAGCTTCCCTCTGCTATGGAGTTGTCTCAGCTCTTCATCCAGTATATTTTCCACTTGCATGGTTTTCCTGTGGAAGTTGTCTCTGACAGAGGTTCCCAGTTTGCAGCTAAGTTTTGGCGTTCCCTGTGAAAAGATCTGGGTATTACTCTCCAGTTCTCCTCAGCTTATCATCCCCAGACAAATGGAGCAGCTGAACGAGTGAACCAAGCTTTGGAACAGTTCTTGAGGAACCACGTCTCCCTTTGTCAAGATGACTGGTCTGATCTCCTCCCGTGGGCGGAATTCGCTCATAACAATGCTTACCACGCTTCCACTGGAAGGTCTCCATTCATGTCGGTGTATGGTCAGCATCCTCAAGCCTTCCCACAGGACTTTGTGTTGTCTGACGTCCCGGCTGCAGATGACCATGCAGCCCACATGTCTGCTATTTGGGCTGCAACCAAGTCGAACTTGGAGAAGAGCGCTCTGGTTCACAAGACATTTGCAGATCGTAGACGTAGACCCTCTCCTCCCTACAAGGTTGGTGATAAAGTCTGGTTGTCTTCCAGGAACATTCGGTTGAAGGTGCCATCTCCTAAGTTGGGTCCCGAAGTTTGTGGGTCCATTTTCCATCTCGGAGGTGATCAATCCTGTGGCTGTCAGACTTCAGCTTCCCCCTGAGATGCGAATTCCCAACGTGTTTCATGTCTCCTTGGTGAAACCCGCTACCTCCAACCGCTTTTCTGTGAACCAGTCTCCCCCTCCTACTATCTCTGTGGATGGTCAACAAGAATATGAGGTGGAAAAGATCCTTGACCCCAGAATCTCCAGGGGCTCTCTTCAGTACCTCATCAAGTGGAAGGGCCTTGGCCCTGAAGAATGCTCCTGGGAAGGACACTCTGATATTCATGCTCCTCGTCTTGTAAGGGATTTCCACTCCAAGTTTCCACAGAAGCCAAGCCCTGGTGGTCCTGAGGCCCCCCGTGGGGGGGTACTGTCAAGGCCGCCAGGAGCGCGAAGAGGCGTGTCTGCTCCCGGCGGCGAATAATCCAAGATGGCGGCGCTCAGTCGGCCCACGTGGGCGCTGGGATGCCAGCGCCGCAACGCTGACGCACGCGCATGCGCAAACACGCGCATGCGGGGGCGTCAAGATCAGTGCTTCGTCTGAGTAGAGTAGTACTAGAGTATTCTCTAATTCGACCCAAAGGGGTGGCGAGTGTTGCAAGTGCAGTGAGGGGATTTGAGCAAGCTGGGAAGCTAAGTAATATTTTATCAGATTAGGGAGGCCCAATCCACCTTCCTGGGGTCTCCTTTCTAGTGATTTCCTGTTCACTCTTGAGGGTTTAGCGTTCCAAATGAACGAGGTGATGTGTTTCTCAAACAGTTTAAGGTCCTTCCTAGAGATATCTACAGGGAGTACTCTGAATAAATATAACAGTTTCGGAAGGAGAGACATTTTCACAGCTGTTATTCGGCCTATCCACGATATGTGATATTTGCCCCACTCTTACATTAAATGTAACTTCTTATACATATAAGGATAGTTGGTCTTATATAGTTGATGGTATGATACAGTAAACCTGACTCCCAAAATATTTTGTAGGGTTTGAAACAGGTGTGGTAAAGAGGATAGGGGACGCGTGATGACCATAGTTACATCATCTGCAAACAGGCATAGGGAGTGCTCCTGGGTCCCAACTCTTAGAGCCTGTATGTCAGAGTTGCCTCTAATTGCAATGGCTAGTGGTTCTAGGATCAGAACAAATAGTAAGGGGAATAAGGGGCAACCTTGGCGCGTGCCCCGTTCTATGGGAAAGGTTGTGGATGAGTGAGTCCCAATAGTGACTCTCGCCATGGGTTTATGATATAAGTCTCTAATCTAAGTAATAAAGTTTTGGCCAAAGCCCCATTTAAGTATGGTATGGTAGAGGTAGGCCCATTCAACATAATCAAAGGCTTTGCGTATGTGCAATTTTGGGAGCATGGAAGGAAGCTTAGATTTCTGGGCTTGGGTCGACAGTATGGATAGTCTGCGGATTATGTCAGACGCTTGCCTTCCTTTAACAAAGCCCACTTGGTCCCAGTGGATCACTGAAGGGAGGATCAAATTTAAGCGTTTGGCTAGGACTTTGGCCAAAATTTTAATATCAATGTTGAGGATTGAAATGGGGCAGTAGTGCTTACAATCTGTAAGGTCCGAGTTTGGCTTAGGAATTGGGGTGATATTGGCAGTAAGAGTCTGTTGGGGAAAAAGTCTTCAGATAAAAGTTGGTTAAACATTTTAGTTAGGTGGGGGGTTAAGATATGTGCAAATTTTTTGTAGTAGAGAAACCGTGTGGGCTGGGGAATTTTGAGGGTTGAAAATGTTGAATTGCTAATTTAACTTCCTCTTCAGTGATATCTTTTTCCATAGAGGCTATTTGGGTGTCAAGGATCGTGGTGAGCTTTATATTTTGGAAAACCTAGGCCAGCCTAGATTGGGGAACCTCCGAAGAGGAAGCGTAAAGTTGTTTGTAGAATTTGTGAAATTCTTGTAGTATTTTAGGGAATGCGTTAGATGTGTGGCCTGAGGAGGTCTTGAGAGTGTAGATAGGGGTATAGTCAAGTCTGTGCTTTAGCTTACGTGAAAATAGGTGACTTGGCTTGTTTGAGTGAGCATAATAGCGCTGTTGGGTCCACTGTAAGGCACCTTGTGCTTTGGAAGTTAGCAACAGGTCTAACTTCGTTTTTGTTCTATGAATTTGGTTGGAGAGGTCAGTTTGTGGATCAGCTGCTTTTGCGGAGGTTAAATCCTCTAATTGTTTAGATAATTTAAGCTGTTCTTGGAGGTATGTTATTGAACCCAAATTGTTGGCAAAGTAGTCTTTGGCCCCCTCCCCAATACTGGGGGGGAAGTCAAGGTGACTGACTTGTGGGAGTCATTCGAATAACTCCCTCTGCGCCGACCCCTAAAGGGGTTGAGTCAGGGTGAAAGCGGTTTCATCAGGGAATGTGCTTAAAGTGGCCCTTGGCACTTCCATAAGGGGAAAACAATATGTTTTTAGTTCCGGAGGGTAATATTCTGGGTCAACCGCTCATAAAAAGGAGAATGTAGGCATGTTACCTTAGTTGGGTGTCTGGATTTCAATGAACCAAAACACAGTGGTTGTGTTGAGAGAAAGCTTAGCAAACCTGCTAAAAAATCAGGTTTGATTGGGGAGGCTTAATTTTTTCCGAGCAGAGGCCCCGACCATGTTCCAAATAGGCAAAACTATGTGTCGCGGAGAGGTTTGGGATGGCTTGTGGGGTGAGGCAGCTGTCTTTTCCATAAGGCCTAGGCGGATAAGGAGCTCTCTGCCCACCCATGGCGATTGGATGTGGTGTTGGCGGTCATTGACTGAGAATGCAAGCTTGACCGGAAAGAGCCAGCGGTATCTGATTCGGTGTTCTTGAAGCACTTTAGTTATAGGAGCAAATACCTTGCGTTTTTGTAGGGTTGCCAGAGCCAGGTCCGTGTAAATCTGGAATTTGTGCCCTTGGTAATCTAGCCTGTCAGATTGTCGCAAAGCTTGACTTGCGTTTTGGTGGTAATGCAATCGCAGGATAATGTCCTGCGGGGGATCCCCCTCGCATTGTGGTCTTAGGGCGCAGTGTATTCGATCGCATTCCAGGCGTTCAGGTGCTAAGTTAGGAGTTAGGTTGGACCACGGCCTGTATGTCGGTGATGGTTTTTGGTAGGCCCCGAATACGAAGGTTATTGCGCCTGGAGCGGTTATCAGAGTCCTCAATTTTGTCCATGGCCTTTTGCAACTGCTTGTGTAGCTCGGCGATGTCCTGCTCATGTGCATCTAGAATGGTGGTTATGTCATCAACCTTCTGTTCTAAGACATCTGTCCTCTGACTGAGTTCATGTATTTGCTTGGAGATGTCGGCTGTTATTGCGGCCGCCGCCGCGGCTAGCTCTTACTGCAGCATTGCTTTGAATTTTTCCAGGAGTGCCGGTTCTTCTCCCAGTGTACTTTCCTGGGTGGCAGAGCGGGAGGGTTGGGAATCTAAATTCTTGTGATGCCATCAGGGGCGGAGAGGAGGCTTGCGGCCTAGTAAGATATGACGCTACACTCCACGTGGTGCGGCGTGGTTCGGTGTCTGGGCCCTTTTTTCCGCTTTACAGGCGTCTGTGGGCCATATGGGTGTCAGAAATATGGTTACTGACCCTTCTAGTCCTGAGGTCCCCAGTATAAGGTCCCTAAGCGAGGTGCTTTGCAGGGATTATAGCGCAGAGGAACACAGCTCTATCAATATGCGACCATCTTGGTTGGCTGCTCACGAACGCCCCCGCTAGATGCCACTTTCTAAGTTTGAGAGACATATATAAAGATAAATGAATTGAATATTTAACCTTCCACTGACAGCTAATTTTCCACAATGCAGTAACAAACGGCCAAGGAATATTTTAATGTTTTGCTCTCTTTCAATTTAGTGGTATTTTCTGAGGGCAGTGGTTAGGTTACCTTGGAAGACCTCATGCCAATTCCAAATATTCAACTAGAGATGCACTAAATTTACTTTTTTGGAATTTCAATTGAAACCCATATCACTCTTGAAGGAATCTGCAAAATCCCAAACCAAATTGTAACCCTAATTTGCATATACAAATTTGATTAAATAAGGTGGGAAAACGTGCAAAGGTTCCATGGGGGTTTGTTTGGACCTCTGTTTACTTGGCGTGCCAGGGTCTGTTTTGAGGCTAGGAGCTACTGGGCAAAAGGCTTATTGTTTTTAAAAACCATAAAAAATAAAAATTGAAAATGCAGGTTGCCTCAGAATATCACTTCATCATATTAAAATTTATTTGAAAGGCGGACTAGCCATTTAACAGCACCCATATATAGGTAAAATAGTTAAAAAAATAAAAGGAATATTTTTTCATGAGGGTGAACAAAGCACTCACACCAAGAAAAGAGTCAAGGATAAACCAGCTGAGCTAAGTCCTCCAACTGAGATCTGAAAGAATAATACAGTACAGGAATAGTGTAAATTATACAGTCAGGATTCAAGGAATAATATAACAATATATATACTACAATGCCCATCTCCAATCTATACTAGCATTATCCTGTTGTTATATTTATCTTCATCTCTGTTTTGCAGAATGCATGAGGGAGGTGGCAACGTATGTAACAGAAAGGGAAGAGGCAACACATGGACAGACTCCTAGAAAACCAGTGGGATGGGGCTTTATGCACTTGCTTTGGCACCTTCTCTTCTACTGCCCTGTGATTACAGAACACCAGCAGGAACGAAAAAGTATTGAATTCATTTTCGTCAACTTCAGTGCTTGGCAGTATGCCGGCAGTGACAGGCTTTGGGCAGGCTTGGTTACCACTCTCTGTGACCGTGTCCGGAAACATTTTGGTGCAATACCACTCACTGTTTTCAAAGTCTTGGGCACTGCTCCGAAAAGGAATCTCGAACCTGAAATTGCAGAGTGGAAGTTTAAAAAGTCTTTCTGCATTAAGCTTGTGATTGTTTCACTCCTGCTCATCATTGGGTTACTCCTTCTTACTGTGCCTGTGAATTCAGCAGCCCATGGAGGAGATGACAAGGTCACCACTGTATTTGGAAGTCTTGCTACATTAGTATCTGGCTCAGGTATTATTATGACACTCTATAAGTTGATAAAGGGTGTCCTAATAAGTCAGAAGTATAAAATAGAGCGTCTAGTCAACAGTCAAAAGTTTAGTACCCAGATGGGCTTTATGAATGAGGTCAAAAAAGAAGTTGAGTTGATCACCCAAATGGTCCAGACCATGGAGATCTTCCAGAAACAAAAAATCTGTGTTGTTCTGCAGATCACTAGTCTGGAGCTCTGTGCACCAGATAAGGTAGTAGGTGTGCTTGATGCTATGAACACACTACTGTCTGACCGTAGAGCACCATTTATTTCAATCTTAGTGGTTGATCCTAGCATCATTGTTACTTGTCTAGAGAAAGCCAGCTCACTCAAGGGCATGGCAGATAATGGTTACATGTTCCTTAACCGTACAGTTACTTTGCCCTTTTCAGTGCCAGCTTTGGGCAAAAAGACTAAACTTCAGATTCTAAGAAGAGCTGTTCAGAGGACAGAAGACCTTATAGATTGGCCTTGCAGAAATGATGCCCTTCGAGTCACCAAAACAGGTGTTGCTGAAACAGTTAAACTGCTTAAAGAAGAGCTAGCAGAGGAAGAAGAACCAGAGGTACAGACAAATTACTTTCAAACACTTCGCTGCATTCAAGAGACATTTTACGCTCTATACAGTGAAAGTGAGGTTCTGCATGAATATATTCCTGATAGCATTTGCCAAATGAAAAGGATTGTTAACACTATTCCAGTCATGGTTAACTTAATGATGCTATGCGAAATTCCATTGGACAATCTATCTCCCAAGGCTCTAGCTGCTTGGGTTGTACTTTGCAATCAGTGGCCCTGCCGCCTGAGTTGGATACTGCAGTGTTTAGAGGATGAGGAGCAGAGAGGCTCCAAAGAAGCGTTCTGTAGCTGCCTATTATGGGATGTTTTTAAAGAGAACAGCAAGGAGCTATTTTCCTTAAAAACTGGACTAAAAAACCTCTTAGACTTGGATGAAGACCCTGAAGTTTTTCAAAAATTCTTGTCACAAGATTTCCCCTTTACTGCAGAGGAATCCAGAAGACTAATGAGGTTCACAGTTAATCTGGATTTTTCAATAAAGAATAAGATGGGACTTCTAAGGGGAATAAACAATCTTCAGAATGACTGGAAGGAGCCTGAGGTCAGAACGGCTGATGCTGTACAAGAGGGAAATAGGGACAAAATTCAGGCTAGGAGGGAGTGCAGGGAAAGTATCAACAAGGTCAGTGATGTAAATAAAAATGCAAAAGAATTTGCAATATATAGGGAGGAACGCTGTAAGAAAATAAAGTGTACAAAAGATGTTAATGAGGAGCAAGAACATTGTAGAACAGAAGTTCAGGAAGATGCATTACTTGAGAGAGTAGAGAAAAAAGAGGATGTTCCAACTACATTGGAGACACAGTCAAGAGATGCCGTTTTCTGCATAGTAGAGGAGGAAGCTGGTTATTCATTGCAGGTCCAAAGGAGATGGGTTGAATCTAGTATTGAACAGCTCCAGAACGTTTGATCATAGCCCGAGGGACAGTTAGGATGAGATTTGGGGAGCATGCTTATTTACTCTCCTAGATACCCCATTATTGCTTAATTTTAAGGTGAGTTATGGTTAGATTTGGGGCTGAATATGTATGTAGTGTCCTGATACTCCAACGTTTTCTTATATTTATAACCTTAAAATGATCTAAACAGGACATTGACCAAATGTTTGTGGAGCTTGAAAAAAATGTCAGCTGCAGAGATTGATCAGTGGCATTAAAAAAGAAGGAACATTGAACTATAGCTTACACAAAGCAAGAACAAGCCTTCCACTATTGAGAAGCAGCATTTGCTTTTGAATAAGGCTAATGAAGAACGTTAACCAGGGTATTATAGATACATTTCAGTTTATGGGCTGTACTTAAAAATGATGATAAAGATCTGAGCCCTTGAATGGAACCACTGCTCTAGCATTTGGCTGACTGATGACAGAATGAGCTTATCTTTCATGTTCTCTACTAAGTCAGTGTAATACTGGCTTATAAACTGCACCAGTCACATACAGTGATGGTTTAACAAAGGGCACCAGCTTGCTTAAAAAAAATTAGGCCCTTCATTCACACCTAAAAGTGGAGCAAAGGACTAGACGTTAATATTTTTATTTGAATTAATTGTTTTTGTATTTGAATAAAGTGTTTTCTGTTCAGAGCCTGTCTGTATGGAAAGTGTTCCTTTTCATTTTCTTTTCAAAATTTCTTTCAGTTTCCTCATTCCAGTCTAAAATGTTATAGGGGTTGCTCACCTTTAAATAAACTTATAGTATGATGTAGAGTGTAATATTTTGAGACAACTTGCAATTTATTTTCATTTTTTTTGTTCTTATTCGTGACTTTCGAGTTAGCTTTTAATTTAAAAGCTCTCCAGTTTGCATTATCAGTGTAGTTGCTAGGGTCCAAATTACCTTACCAACAATGCATTGATTTGAATAAGAAACTGGAATATGAATAGGAGAGGCCAGAAAGAATGTTAAGTAATAAAACTAGCAATAACAATACATTTGTATCCTTACAGAGCATTTGTTTTTTTTAGATAGGGTCATCGACCCCTATTGTAAAGCTGGAAAAAAGAAGGCAAATAATTCAAAAACAATAAAAAAGGAAAAATGAAGTCCAATTGAAATGTTGCTTGGAATAAGCCTTTCTATTAAAAACTAACTCACTGACTCACCCCTTTACATGACATCTGGTTGGCAGTTATCTGTGAACCCATCAGCCAGAAATAATTTCAAGGGTTGGTAAACCCAAACGCCTACAATTGCATGTCCTGTAATTGATATATAGGTGAAAAACAGAATGACAGAATTAACTGTGGGAATCAGAGTCTTGGCTCGGTGCTCCATTACTGAGTAAGGGCCATACACAATAAGATCCGATCATTTAGCAAGGTTGCCAAATGAGTTGATCTTTCTTCCATATGCCGACCAACGGCAGGGTGATATCGGGTTAATCTCCGGTTAAAACAAAGGAAATGGGCGCGGACAGATCTTGGAACCACATCAACTATGCAGTCCTCGATGTCAGGAAAAAAATCAAGCCTCTCCGATCAACATCTTGGCCAGATATCGATTGGGGAGGCCCATCAGAAGCCTGCATATTCTGGCAGATAAACTGCAGAATTGGTCATATATCGGCAGCTTTAATCTGCCCATGTATGGCCACCTTTATACACACGTGGCACTTGACAGGACCAGCCATTAGTAACGATTTCAAAAGAGGAGTCAATTCAGAGCATTTTGCCCTCCACTTTACAACCCTGTCAAGGTTCGAAATCAGCTGGACAGCCATTTTCCTAAATTCACCCTTGCAGTGGCAGAACTATCGGGGGAGCAGGGGGTTCGAGCGGGCCAGGGCAGGCACCTCCTCAGGGCCCCCCCGGCAGCCCGTGCGCCACAGAAAATGTGGCCATACGGAGAGGGACGAGGCACCAGGGCCTGCCCCCCTCTACTTACGCAACTGCACCCTTGTTCCGAACAACTTCCCTATTCTATGCTTTCCTACAACATGAAGGCTGTGTTTATAAGGAACCTGACAACCTTACATGTCCCACCTTTTCTCCCCTATTATTTCTCCCCAACTTGGACTCAGTCTCGACTGGCCCATCGACACATACCTCCTAACATTTTGGAAACAGAAAGCGGGACAAAAAGATTTGGCGTGCGTAGCGCTGGAAGATATTTTTGGCCACACCCATTTGTGTGACCACACCCCATAATTACCATGTCCATTTTAAAAAATGTGTCAGATTATGAAAGTTTGAACATATTTCTGTGGTTTTTATGTGTTATTACATTTTTGCTAATGAAGGTGAATTGCCCTTTCACTTGTGTAAGTTCTTATCTAAAACCATTACAAAAGTATGTTAAGTGGGCTCTCTGCCAAGAGTCAATTAAGTTAGAAACTTTGTATCTTTTTCTGTCAGTTTAGTGCAGCAGATCAAAGAGAAACACGGAACATATCAGTATATATCAGGGACTGCGGATTTAGCTGTCAAAAATGGGACTGTTACGCTCAAAAAGGGGCGGTTAGGAGGTATGCCACCAGGGTACCAGGAAAACTCCTGGTGGGCCCAGGTGTCAGTGGGTCCTCCTGTTGGTAAACTTTTGGCCTATTTCATGAGAACAAAGAGGCTAACTAGATGGAATAACAGATTATAGTATGTAAAGAAAAGAGATTAGGAGAGGTTGAGTGAGGAGAGAAGAAATAATAGTACTGAGAGTGGGCCCCTGGTCTAAGGTTTTTGGGTGGGCCTCTGATGTCCCAGTCCGACACTGCTTGGACTAAACAGGTTGTTCCTCTGTATTTTCACTTATATTGCCTAAATATGAATCTTATGTTGTTTGGCTGTTTCTGCATTATATATTGTACTTATATCAAATGCAATAAATCAATTAAAACAAAAAGAAAGAAACATGACACATAAGTCAGGTCCCTGTATTTTGAATTTGAACATAACTTATTTTCCGCACTGTTTGTGTTGTTATGATGTTGCCCGCTAGATGGCGCTGTTATAAAATATCCCAGCGTGGAACTAAAAGTTCAGAGTTTGTGTTTTCTGGGGGGAAGTGAGTGCGGATGTACCGAATCTCGGCTGAATCGCAGGGGGCCAAACCTCTACAGGGAAATCCTTGCAGAGATTGAATGAAGGCTGTTGTAAGGGAAGAGCCAGATGGTTGCAGCATGAAGGAGACAAGCGTAAGCTGAGCTCCTATTTCCAACCTCACTACTACTGCGGCGGCGGTTTACTTACTCTCTCTAATGTTTGTGTACATTCTCTCTCATCCAAGTATATGGTATATCTGTACTAATAAGTCTGATCAACTGGACTTGCTGTGTTTTTTTCTCTTTCCCTTCCTTCTTACCTCCCAGTGCATCCTAAACTACTTCCCCCTCATGTTCTGTAAAGTGTAGAGAAAGCAGAACCCAGAACTGCTGACGCCCTATATGTACACTTTCTAAATATGTTTCAATATGATTTCTTCATTTAGCTTATCATTTTTTTAAATGCTTCATTAAATGCACACGCTGCTATTTTGGGAGATTAGTCGCCCAGTGACAAATCGCTTCTTCTTTGGGTGACTAATTGCCCCGAACTGAGTTCTCTCCGGCTAAAATGTAAATTGCGGGATGGCAGTCGGATCGCTTTGGCTTTCCGAAGTTGCCCGAAGTTTCTGCCTGAAGCAACTTCGGAAAACAAAGTGCTCCGAGTGCCATTCCGTGGCGATTTAGATTCTAGTCGGCGGGAAGGCAGTTTGAGGAGATTAGTCGCCCCAAAGAAGAAGAAGAAGCGATTTGTCGATGGGCACATGCTGCTATTTTGGGAGATTAGTCGCCCATCGACAAATCGCTTCTTCGGGTGACTAATCTCCCCGAACTGCCTTCCAGCCGGGTAGAATGTAAATCGCCAGCGGGATGGCAGTCGGATCGCTTCGGCTTTGCAAAGTCGCCCAAACTTCACTTTTGAAGCAACTTTGGAAAACGAAGCGCTCCGAGTGCCATCCCTCCGACAATTTAGATTCTAGCCACCAGGAAGACAGTTCGGGGAGATTAGTTGCCCCGAAGAAGAAGAAGCTATTTGTTTTGCTGGGCACACGCTACTATTTTGGGAAATTAGTTGCCCAGCGACAAATTGTTTCTGTGGGCGACTAATCTCCCCGAACTGCCTTCCCGCTGGCTCTAATGTAAGTCGCCTAAGCGATCCGACTGCCATCTCACTGGCGATTTACATTCTAGCTGCTGGAAGGCAGTTTGGGGAGAAGAAGAAACGATTTGTCGCAGGTTGACTAATTGCCCAAAATAGCTGCGTGTGCCCTTACCCTTATTGTACAACCAACACCTTATTGCTTTCCTACAATATTGGGGTGACTGGGTCCTTCACCCAAAAGCTGATTAGAAGCCCTGGGAGAAACCGGACTACTGTTATTTGTTTTCAGAACAAACACTGCTTTCAATAGCAACTATACATATTAAACATAAATTTAAAAAGCAATGGTTCAAAATGCATTATATTAGCAGTACATATTTTCTTATTATCTGGGAATATTAAAAAAAAGAAATATAAATTGTAAACATGCTCCAATTTATTTTTCCATTAATTTCTTGTAAATGTTTACATTTCCTTGAAATGCATACTGGAAAGTTGCTGTGAAAATTATATATTTTTTCCCCTCTATGCAAAAGAAAATTAGTTTTTTTGGCAGTGGACCCCTTTAATTCCTGACAGGGCACTATCTACAAGAAATGTATTTTAACCAATTGCTCCTGCAACAATATGGGTCTCACTCGCAGGAGTCCTCTGCAGCTAAAAAAAAAAAAATCTTATGTATTGTCAGTCTAAAAATAAATACCTTGAGAAATAGGCTGTGCAAAATAAAAAAATGTTCCTAATACAGTTGATTAGCCAAAAATTCTAACGATAAAGACTGGAGTGAATTGACGTCTAACATAATAGCCAGAACCCAACTTCCTGCTTTGCAGTTCTCTTATTGATTAGTTGTTGGTCAGTAACCAATCAGTGACTTGATGGGGGACATAACCATTTGCTTTTGAATCTGACCTGCGTGATAAGGGTCAAAATCAAACTCCATGGACAGTTATGTCCCCTTCAAGTCAGAGAGCTTAGAGAGCTTCAAAGCAGGAAGTAATGTTCTGGCTATTATGTTAGACATCCAGTCACTCCAGCCTTTATACGTTACATTTTTGGCTAACTATATTGAAAACTGGCCTGCTGTACGGGGAGCTGATCATTTTGCTGCTGTCACTATGGGCGTGGGATGATCGGAGTATCCTCTCTCACTCCACATGCTGCTTCAGCTGACCGCTAATAGAACTGCAGCAGGCCAGCTACGAGTCCCAGCAGCCCTTGTGTCCGTGGCTGTGAGAGAATGCTGGGAGTTCAGCAAGTCGCGTGTTCCCTAGGAAACCAAATACCAACGTGTCTAGCACAATGATCAGCTCCCCGTACAACAGATCCCCCGTACAACCGGATTTACAGAGCAGGAGCGGGACTAAGAGACCATTAAATATTGTGCCCGCAGTGGTCTCATTAGGCCCCAGGCAGCGCATAACTACTCCCCCTGCGCTGGCTGCCGCTTCTCTTCATCAGCAACATCATCCATCGTATAGGAGGAGGAAGGGCAGTCACTACATCACATCCATGAGTAGCCAGGAGAAATCAAGCTCAGCAGGATCGATGGTTGCCTTTTCACCATTTTTGTACAGGACAGGAAGTGCAGTTTCTGTAAGTTATTTCTTAATAAAGGCTTTGTGATTTTAAAGTATAATTTGTGTTGGTGTTTATTTCCCAAGTCACCCATGGCAGACAATTCACCAACATGGGTTAATCCCGCCTATCAGGTCACTGGACAGGAAAGTGTTAACGATCGGTTTAAATACCTTGCTCCTCCCAGCAATCCTCGTCTTTTTTCCTGTCCAGGTCACGACAGGCTGCTACAGGCTGCTACAGGCTGCTACAGATGGCTAAAGGCTGCTAAGCTTACCATACCAGAGTGGGTCTCTCTCTCTCTCTCTCTCTCCCCTCTGATGCCTCCAAGTGCACCCTATATGGGTTGTGGTGAGAAGAACCCGTTGGGCAGGGTTGTGTGCTGGAGCTGCTGTAAGAATTCCCTCCTAAGGGTAGAGAGGAGGATGAAGCAGTCCAGAGGATCAGCCGTTTCAGATGGATTCGAGGCAGTGTTTGTTCCATGTGGAGAGCACACGCGCCAATACTGACGCGGACGCGCGTCGAGTACGAACGGACGCGCGCCTGACTTGACGCGAATGGAGCGACGCGTTCCGGAAGTGACGCACGCGGAAGACGCGCGCTCAAAGAAGACGCGTGCCCGGAAATGGACGCGCGCCGGATATGGCGCACACGAAAGTCGCGCGCCCGGAAGTGACGCGCGGGAAAACGGCGTCAGGAAGTGACGCAATAAGAAGACGCTGGCAGTATGTGCAAGGCTGGCGTTTTTGCTGGATGTCATAGTACACTTCGCTGGAAGTTGGAGAGCGTTGGTTCACTCGGCTTCAGATTGTGAGTGCCTTTCCAGTGAAATCTTGCGTTTGTAACTGAATTGATGCTTATGGAATAATGTATTACAGGTTACTATGGATCAGCCTGGCTCTGGAAAAGGATCTCAGCCCAAAGGTCCTAGGTAAGCTGGCTGTGGATATATGGATGTAATGAGAGAGAACGATAATTAGTGGCTGATGGTTGTCTTTTCCATTTCAGCCTACATGTGTCAACTGAATTGCAGAAAGGGGAGCCTACTCTCTCAAGGAAAGCGGCTTCAGCTACGGATCCATTAGCGTCTGCAGACCCTCAGCCTTCAGGAGCCCCACAATTGGATGCTCTGGTCTCCATCATTAAGCAAGCTGTAGTACAAGGCATGCAAGAGGCTACTGCTTCTACCTCTGGGGTACAGAGGAAAGCTAAGAGGGTCAGAGATTTGCCATATGAGTCTCTATCGGATGTGTCAGATGAAGAATTGTATTCTCCTGGGGATGCACATTCAGAACTCTCAGAGGAGGGAGAAGTGTTTTCTGAGGAAGAGATTGCATTTGATCCTACAGCGATAGAGAATCTGGTAAAGGCAGTAAGGAAGACACTATGTCTTTCGGAAGAGCTACCTAAGTCTAGTTCAGCAGATAAATTCTTCCCATCGGTCAGGAAAAGACAGGTGACTTTCCCGGTGCATGATTCAATTAAGGAAATCATCAGCTCTGAATGGAAGAGAACGGAGAAAAAGTTTGTTATCCAGGGGAAGTTTGCAAAAAAGTATCCGGTGGAGGAGTCTTTCTCTAAATTGTGGGACAATCCGCCTAAAGTCGATGCTGCAGTGGTAAGGTTGGCAAGAAAGACGACGCTGCCAGTGGATGATGCAGCAGCTTTCCGTGATCCAATGGAGAAACGGATTGAAACCAATCTCAAGAAGACGTTTATAGCGGCAGGAGCAACTTGTAGACCGGCAGTAGCTATGACCTCCACATCAAGAGCTATGAAGGTGTGGTTGAATAACCTGGAAGATGCCATTTCTTCTAATGTCAAAAGATCTGGGTTACGTGAAATGTTATCTGAATTGAAGCTAGCGGTGGACTTCATGACAGATACCTCTCTAGATCTGGTACATCTAGCTTCAAGAACTATGGCACTTTCGGTGTCCTCAAGAAGGGCTTTATGGCTGAAGCCATGGCTGGCGGATTCAGCCTCTAAGGTGAACTTATGTCAGTTGCCGTTTGAGGGAGAGATGCTCTTCGGTGAGAAACTCGATTCCATCATTAAGAAAGCTTCCGGGGGCAAGAGTGTATTTTTGCCGCAGGAAAAGAGATTCAGGCGTCAAGGGGGTAGGCCTAGTTCCCCCATTAACAGGTCCTTTCGAGGTTCAAGACAGCCTAGATATGGAAGGACTGCCGGAAGACAGACGAATTGGAAGCCCACAAGGGGAGAAAGTAGGCCTCCCAATAGGAGAAGTTCTACTTTCAGCTCAAGCCATACAGAGAAGAAGCAATGAGATCAGGCCGTCTCAGACCAGCAGAGTGGGGGCACGTCTAACATCCTTTTATGCGGTCTGGGCCTCAAAAATCAGAGACCAATGGGTCCTGAGGGTGATTCAGGAAGGATATCAGTTGGAATTCCACAGGGTGCCGTCTCGCAATGTGTTCAAGATGTCTTCAGTCCCGCAGGTACCAGGTTCGGACCAAGTGTTACAGGAGTATGTAGATCAACTCCTGAGCTCAGGGGCAGTGGAATGGGTTCCGAAGTCCCAACAGGGCTTAGGTTTCTATTCGAAGCTCTTTCTAGTCCGGAAGGCCTCGGGGGCATTCAGACCGGTACTGGATTTGCGCCCTTTGAATCAGTTTGTCAACTGCAGGCGGTTCAAAATGGAATCACTGACGTCCATCCTACAAGCAGTTCCGCCACAGTCATGGCTAATAAATCTGGACTTGAAAGACGCATATTTCCATGTACCAGTGCACAAGACACACCGGAAGTATCTTCGGTTTGCTTTCAGAGGTCAACATGTCCAGTTTACCTGCCTTCCCTTTGGCCTCTCAACGTCCCCAAGAACATTTACGAAGGTCCTGGTCACGGTCGTGGCTTTTCTAAGAGTAGAAGGTGTGCCTATATTTCATTACCTGGACGATATTCTGTTGGTGGCTTCATCAAGAGAGGAAGCTCTGAAATTCAGGGACAGAACAATCCTGGTACTCCAACAGTTCGGTTGGGTAATAAACTGGGAGAAGAGCAGCTTACGTCCATCACAAAGGATGGTCTTCTTGGGTGCACACCTGGATACGCAGGAAGGAATAGTTTCACTTCCTCAAGAAAAGATACAGCATATATTGAGACAAATAAGACAGTTCAAAGAACAACAAAGAGTCTCAATAAGGTCATGCATGTCGGTCCTAGGTCTCATGGCATCTACGATCCAGATGGTGAAGTGGGCCAGGTGGCACATGAGGCCTCTCCAACAATTCTTCCTGAGGGAGAATGCTTCAAGACAGTTGAAACTAAATTCACGAATTGTAGTTTCAGAGGACGCCCGAGACAGTTTAAGTTGGTGGCTGGTTGTAGGAAACCTGACTCAGGGGATGGTCCTTGTAAACCCCCCGTATGTGGTGATCACGACAGACGCTTCAGAGAGAGGCTGGGGTGCAGTACTCGAAGGCCGCAGTGTTCAAGGTCATTGGAACCTGCAGGGTGTCCCCTCAAACATTCTGGAGCTACGGGCCGTGAAGGAGGCGTTGCTGGCCTTTTCAGAGAAAATTCTACATGCCTGGGTAAAGATTCAGTCAGACAATGTTACAACAGTGTCTTATGTGCAGAAGCAAGGCGGCACCAGAAGTGCCCGACTGCTAAAAGAACTGGCCCCAATAATGACGTGGGTAGAGGAAAATCTAGAAGGGCTGACAGCCTTACATATTCCAGGCAGTCAGAATACGGAGGCAGACTTTCTCAGTCGCAACATCTTGCAACCAGGAGAATGGAGTTTATGTCTGCTAACCTTTCAAGGCGTAGTACAAAGGTTCGGAAGGCCAGAAATCGATCTTATGGCCACGGACAAAAACCACAAGTGCAGCAGGTTCTTCTCCAGGGCACCATGCCCTCTGGCAGAAGCAGTGGATGCACTCCTCCAGGATTGGAGCAGGATATTTGGTTATGTCTTTCCGCCCTTTCCAATGATTTGGAGGGTGTTGAAAAAGGTGGATGTCGAAAAAGCCTTGGTCATAGCCATAATTCCGTATTGGCCGAGACGCCCTTGGTTTCCGCTCCTGCAGAGTTTGGCAGTAGAGCCACCTCTGAGACTGCCTCTTCAGCCGGATTTGTTATCCCAGGGCCCAGTGGTCTACGAGGGAGTGGATTCCCTGTCACTGACGGCATGGAAATTGAAAGGCAGAGGCTAGCAGAATATGGTTTCCAGGACGATCTGGTGAATTTCTTATTGAAGGCTCGGAGGGCTTCTACCTCGGCTCAATATTACAGGTTCTGGAAGTGTTTCGCAGAATTTGCAGTACAACACAAGTTTGACCCAAAAGATCCTACTGTCCAACAGGTGATTCAGTTCCTGTTTGTGGGTTTCCAGAGGAAACTTAGCACAAGCACTCTGCGAGGTCAAGTCTCCGCATTATCTGCATTGTGTGGTCATTCCTGGGCGGAGGAGCCTCTGGTTAACCGGTTCTTCAACGCAATGACAAGGGTGTGTCCTTTCAAGAAATCCAGAGTTCCACCTTGGGACCTTACGATTGTCTTACGAGCTTTAATGTCTTCGCCTTTTGAGCCTTTGCGGAAAGCCTCGGACTGGCATGCGACGTTGAAAGTCCTGTTTCTGGTCGCTATTACCTCAGCTTGCAGGGTTGGAGAGATTTCTGCTTTGTCAGCAAAAGAGCCAGACACAGTTGTCTATCCGGACAAAGTGATTATGAGACCATCTTTCGAGTTTCTTCCAAAAGTAATCTCCCAATTTCATGCCGATTTGGAAGTTACACTACCTTCCTTCTGCCCGTCTCCAAAGTCTAACAAGGAGCGAGAATGGCATACTTTGGACCTGGTGAGGGCCGTTTCGCATTATCTGACGCGAACGAAGGATTGGCGAAAATCTGACAAGTTATTCCTGATTCCGAGGGGCCCTAGAAAGGGTATGGCACCAACAAAATCTACGATTGGCCGCTGGATTGTCTCCTGTATTGCTCTAGCTTATCGGTTGACAGGCAATGAGATTCCTAAGGACCTGAGGGCTCACTCTACAAGAGCCATGGCTACTTCCTGGGCGGCGGAAGCCAGGGCCCCGCCAGACCACATCTGCAAGGCTGCTAGGTGGACGTCTTCCTGTACCTTCATTCGCCATTACAGACTGAATGTGATGTTGTCTCAAGATGCAAAGTTTGGAAGAAAGATTTTGCAATCTGTTGTTCACGCTAAATAAAAGTTTTTTGGTTGATCGATAATGGTCCCTCCCTTCTTTAAGCTTGGGGAAATCCCATGTTGGTGAATTGTCTGCCATGGGTGACTTGGGAAATATAGAAATTTTTTCATACTCACCGTAATTTCTATTTCCAAGTCACTTCCATGGCAGCATTCACCAACTTCCCTCCCTTCTTCTGGAGCTTGTTACTAGACGAGGATTGCTGGGAGGAGCAAGGTATTTAAACCGATCGTTAACACTTTCCTGTCCAGTGACCTGATAGGCGGGATTAACCCATGTTGGTGAATGCTGCCATGGAAGTGACTTGGAAATAGAAATTACGGTGAGTATGAAAAAATTTCTATATTTTTTGATGTGTACTAACGAATTTTTTTACATTTTTTTTTGATGTTACTGGTCCTTTAAGGGTTCCTTCTGATGTGTCTTGCTCTAAGTAGGCCAGTAGATGGCAGTAGCAATGTTGGTTTATAAATGAATTTAAAGGGATACTGTCATGGGAAAACATGTTTTTTTTCAAAACACATTAGTGCTGCTCCAGCAGAATTCTGCACTGAAATCCATTTCTCAAAAGAGCAAACAGATTTTTTTATATTTAATTTTGAGATCTGACATGGGGCTAGACATATTGTCAGTTTCCCAGCTGCCCCAGTCATGTGTCTTGTACCAGCACTTTAGGATGGAAATACTTTCTGGCAGGCTGTTATTTCTCCTACTTAATGTAACTGAATCAGTCTCAGTGGGACTTGGCTTTTACTATTGAGTGCTGTTCTTAGATCTACCAGGGAGCTGTTATCTTGTGTTAGGGAGCTGCTATCTAGTTACCTTCCCATTGTTCTTTTGTTTGGCTGCTGGGGGGGGGGGGGTGATATCACTCCAACTTGCAGTACAGCAGTAAAGAGTGACTGAAGTTTATCAGAGCACAAGTCACATGACTGGGGGCAGCTGGGAAACTGACAATACAACACTTATAGTATTGTCCACACAGCCCTTTCCCAACCCGAGGAACGTTGGTTTAGACCATTTTCAACCATTTAACATCTCTGTATATTTGTACTCTTACACTTTCTTTCTTCTCCCATCCAGGGCCCACCTCTTCTGCCACAGGTACCCATACTGCGTCTCCCACGTCCCCCTTCACCATCCGGCTGTGGATTTGACTTTTCTTCACCCCGAGCACTTGCTCACTGCCCACCCAAAGATCACCAAAAGTGTCGCTCTTTTCTTCGCCAGCTCTTTCTCCGTAGCCTTCTTGCATCTGCTGGCCTTCCCGTCACCTTCACACTTTATCAGCGTGTAACTGTGAGTGCGACTCGCTTCAATGCCTGTGACATGGAAGGACACAATTTTCAGGTCTCTGACCTACAGACTCCGATTGGTGTACAAAAGGAAGCACTTATCCGGGGACCCGACATTATTTCATACTCTTTCTGTGTCTAAGGGATATTAGCTGGAATGAATAAATCAAACACTACTGTGTGGTCGTATTGCATAGTTTTGTGAATTCCATCTTTGGCCATGAGTAAGAAGATTATATTTTGTAGCCAGCCAAAGTAAAGTGTTACAGCATATTTGTGGGTGTTAAATCTGTATCAGAAAAATACATATCGTGCAGAACCACTGCACAACCACAGCTTGAAGTAGGTATATAAGTAAAAGCTGAGAATGACACTTGTAATGTTGACCACACAGAATGATCCTACTGTTTATCCTTCTAAGTTGCAGTTGACCCTTACTGCATTTTTACAAGGTGATACAAGTCCTTTTAAACTTATTGGTGTGTTTCAGAGGGTGCACCAATTCTTGTTCTCTTCATATGGTTATAATGGAATACTCTTAGAGCCATTTCAGAGTGTTAGGTTGTTCACAGTACAGTATGATAAAGCATGGCATAAACAAAATGTAGCAGAGCTAAGCAAAATTCTAAGGCCATCTGAATAGATAGCTTTGTTAAGTTTCTGTATTAGAAATGCACCAAGCAGGGCTGATTTAAAAAACTGTTGACTGTAGTCAAGTGCCTCCCTTCTGCAACCCCCTGCCTCTAAACAGCCTGACTGACCCCACCCTGCATGTCCAGCCCTGTAGCTGGATGAACCCACTGGAATTGGTGTCCATTAAACAGATCATGAGAACAAGTACAAGGTACTTTTATGTTATTACAGAGAAAAAGGAAATATGTTTTAAAATGTTGAGTTATCTAATTAAAATGGAGTCTATGGGTGAAAACCATCCTGTAATTCAGAGCTATCTGTATAATGGATTTCCAGATAATGGAACTAAAGCGTAACTAAAAAAGTAGCTAGAAATGTTGTACATTATGGTTTGTGCTTGTGTACCAGCTCAAGGCAGCCACAGCCCTTTAGCAGTAAAGATCTGTGTCTCCAAAGATGCCCCAGTAGCTCCCCATCTTCTTTCTGCTCATTCACTGCACATGCTCTGTGCTGCTGTCACTTACTGAGCTTAGGGACCCACTCACAATATACAGTACACATAGAATAGAAATGTCACAATATAAGGCTGATTAGTAATTAATGCAGATAATTACTACATGGCAGCACAGAAACCAGTGCAACTAGCATCTTAATTTAATAATCAGCCCTGTAGCATCATCTTATATTACAGACCAACCTCATTCTGCTTGATAATTTTTGACAACCCCTAAGCTTAGCTTCTCAACAGCTGCTCAGAGCCCACTGAGCATGTGAGTGTCACAGACACTTTCCAAGATGGTGACCCCCTGTGACAAGTTTGAAGTCCTGGATCATTGCTGCTATTGACAAGCTGAAACTTTAGGCTGCTGAAATATGTTCAGTATATAAAATATTGCATTTTTAGACATATTTTAGCTCTGCACCCGTGAGATTTTTTCCTGGGGGGCTGAACATAAATTGAATATGAAGATGGCTTATAGAGATGACAGTCACATTGTCATGTGGAGTACTGAGATTGAACAGCCCTCTGCATCTATAAAGGTCACTGTGGCTCCCCTGCTTTCATTACCCGCGAGGCATTCAGCCAACAAGTGTTGTTTTATCTCTATACATAGCTACTCCCTTTTGTGGAGGGAAATGTCATCAGAATCATGTGATTGGGTCTGTGTCATAGAAGATGGCAGGGTCTGCTGAACCCAATGGTCACCTATGGATACCTAGTCTCTCATCATTACCGAATGACCTAACAAGGGCAGGGGAATACACAGGAGGGACAAAAGTGTCACTGTGTATGGATTGGTTATCAGATATGTCATTGGCCCTTGAGCTTAAAGGGGATGTAAAGGCAAAAATATAAAATCCCATTTTTACTTTCTTTAATGAAAAATAAATCTATCTCCAATATACTTTAATTAAAAAATGTCTACTGTTTTTATAATAAACCTGACTGTATGCAGTGATATTCCCCCTTCTTTTACTGCTGTGGATAGGAATTGTCAGACGGTCCCCAACTGCTGTGCAGGTAAACGATCATACTTTTAAATGGCACCCCACCTTACTTCCCAGAACTTCAGCAGCATTGTTGGATTCCTGTAGAGATTTGTATCCAGAGACTCAGTGCAGTCTTTATATTCTGATTAATCATCAGTCTTGCTGTACTGACTTCTATGGCAGATATTATTTGACTTGTGCTGTTTTGATCATTTATGACCATCCCTAAGCTTAACCTCCCAACTGAAGCCCAGACCACACTGAGCATGTGCGAGTCTTGATATTGCAGAAATGTCTAACAAAGTTACAAGATGACAGCCCCCTGCGCCAACTTTGAAAGCATAAATCATTGTCTTATTAGGCTGCTGGTGCAGTAAGTTCATGTTTATATTTAGTATACAAAATACAGCATTTCTAACATTATTCTATTTTAGACTTTAGTTGCCCTTTAAATCCAATGGGTTCCTTTAACCTGAGACTGAGCGGAAAATAATTGTATCCGTGAATATTTAGCTGTGCCTACCAATGCTACCTCTAATTCCTTCTCGGCTATGTGAGCAAAAAAATTATTTTGTGCACACATTTTAAACTTGTGTGTGCAATTGTAAAAACTGTGTGTGGGTCAGAATAAATACAAAATGTATTTTCACACAAAATTCTTTGTGTACACGTGTTGTGTGCACTGATCTCATAATGTGTGCGTGCACACGAGCCCACAGCTTAGGGGGAACATTGACGCCCACTTTGTACCAACACATCAGTGTTTAGTCCATCCTCCCTTGCCAGGATTTCAAATGATGCAGAAAGAGAAGAACTGTTCAACAGCTGGATTTCAGCATAGAAAATGGCATTTATTCATACTTTTTGAAGAAACAGGTAACTGAGATGGATATATTAGGGGTTTCTGTGTTATGTGGGCCTCTTTATCAAACTTTCGTTTGGAAGTCGTAGTGTCCCTTTAACGATAAATAAACAAATTAAATAAACTTGCTCTGCTTCCCTCCCCATCAGAATGCATTGCAGCTGAGCAGTGCAGCAGTTTTCTTACTACTCTCTCTGGCCAGCCAGGAAAGGTTCTGTGCACAGCTTCAGCAAGGAGAGGAGACAAACTGTGAATTCAGCTGCACTGAATCTGTTATTTTATAGAAACTTTACAAAATGTCTAACTTTAGTACATTGTCAATATGCATCTTTTTAGGTTCACGAGAAGCATCTGCAATATTATTTTTTTGACTTTAAATCTCCTTTAAGTTTTAGTGTGATATAAATAGTGTCGGCCAGTGACAAATCTCCTCTTCTTCTGGGCGACTAATCTCCCTATAGTGCCTTCCAGCCGGCTAGAATGTAAATTGCCGGCAGGATAGCACTTGGAGTGCTTAGTTTGCAGAAGTCGCCTGAATTTGCCTCACGAGGAAGCTTCTGGCGACTTCGGTAAACGGATCGCTCCAAGTGCCATCCAATTGGCGATTTACATTCTAGCCGGCGGGAAGGCAGTTCAGGGAGATGTCTCCTCGAATCCGACCGTGTGTCTCTGCCCTTAACAAAACCCCTTGGCTGTCCCCTTAACTGGTCTCCTCCTTCTGGCCATTGCTGCGACATGGCTCTGCCCCCTTTTACGGCCCCACCTTTTTCATCATGGCCCATCCCTTTTTGTCACAGCCCACCCATTCTGCTCACGTCCCCACCACTAGGGCAGGGTTGCCAGGTTGGCGGGTTTTCCGCCAAATTGGGCGGTTTTTTAAGCGTGGTGGCGGTTTTTCCAAGTCCAGACCCGCCAATGGCTAGTTTTGGGCTAGTTTTAATTGGTGCCGCGGGTTTGGACTTGGAAAAACCGCCCCAAATAGTAGCACGCACTGCTGGCTGCACGCTGTTCTTAAAAGGGGCGGAGCCGGAGACTTGGGAATCAGACTCACTCAGAAAGGGTTCAGGGGCAGGCTGGAAGAACACGGCACGCAGCGAGCGAGCATCCCCCAGGAGGAGGGCGCCGCGTGACGTCATGCAGGGCGCGCAAAGCATGGCGCCACGCCCGGCACGCCGACGCCTCGCCTGGGCCAGGCCTGTCTCTCTGGGTCCTCTGCTCCTGGCGGGAATTGGGTTAGAGACTTGGAGTTGGACACGACGGCGACAGTGCCACTTTGCGGGACTTGTGAGTAGCTGTCTGCGATCCTGTCATTGCCCGGTCCCCAATAAAACAATATTCGGTTGGGTGTGTCACAAGAGGACTCAAATGCTCCTTTATGTTGTACAGGGAACAGAAGATTTCTGATTGTAAGCCCACATTCAGTAAGATGTTCTGAAGCTCTTCTGTTGCTCTTCTGGATGTATTATGTCTTGACTGGCACAGTTTTTATGAACACACATTTATAAGCACTCAATGTATTCGCAGTACTGTCAGTACAGTTATGGGACCTGTTAGCCAGACCGCTTGGGAGTTTTCCAGATATGGGATCTTTCTCTAATTTGGATCTCCATTCCTTTAGTCTACTAAAAAAATCATTTATTATTTAAACCCATTAGGATTGTTTTGCCTCCAATAAGGATTAATGATATTTAAGTGGAGATTGAGTACGGTTTTATTATTTCACGGAAAAAGAAAATCAAATTTAAAAATATGGATTATTTGGAAAAAATATGGAATCTATAGGAGACAGCCTTTCTGTAATTCAGAGGTTTCTGGATAACGAATCCCATAGCTGTATCCTTTGATAAACTTTTTGACGTGTACAGGTTACCTTCCCATTGTTCTGTTGCGCATGCGAGTGGTGCTGTGGTTGTGCGCACGTAATTCATTTGGCTACGACCTCCTATTAAGGGGGTTACAGTATTAAAGGGGAATCCAACCCCCTGGCGCTAACACCTCACCTCCCTCCTCCCCCCACCTACCTCTCACCCCAGGCTATTGCCCCTAAGTTGCTACTTACCCCTCTGTCCCCTCCAGCGACGTTCACAGGGGCCATCTTCTCTTCCAACCGCTTCTTCCTGTATGCTGCTCTGTCGGCGGCGAATGCGCAGTAGGATGCGGGTACTACTGCGCATGCGCACAAAGTTTGCGAAGTTCATTCGCCGAACTTCGTGAACTTTGTACGCATGTGCAGTAGTAGCAGCATCCTACTGCGCATGCGCCACCTAACGCCGCCGGATCCCGGAAGAAGAGGTTTGAAGAGAAGATGGCCCTGTGAACGTCACTGGAGTGGACTTACACAGAGGGGTAAAACAGGTGAACAGTAAATGCTTTTAAACAGGTGAACAGTAAATGTTATCTAATTGGTTGTGTTATTGTTTCTTAGCAAACTTAATGCCTTGTGTTACCCCTCTTATTTACAGTGCCAACCAGGCAGTACCCAAAAGAACCCAATATTATTTGCAGTACCAGTCAGCCATCAGTCTGCACTGAACAAGCTACTTCAATAACAGGTGCCTTTAATTTTGTTCTTTCTCACTAAGAGAGTGCCCAGGCTATCTGGTTTTTTTTTTGCATATCTATAGAAATTTGTCCCAATTTGCAGCGAAAATGTTAAAGTGGCCCCTTTAATGAAAAAGTTATTGGGAAAAGTACAGACACTTAATTGATCTGATAACCATATTATTTTACTTTATTTTATTACGATTTTTCAATTTATGACTTGGGCTACTTTTGGGCTACTTTTAAAATGGCTTTTGGCTACTTTTTGGCTAGTTTTTTTATGGTCTTTGGCTGGTTTTGAAATGAAAACCTGGCAACCCTGCACTAGGGTTGCCATGGAGTCATTGACACCCCCAAGCTGGTGAAAAGGAAACAAAAAACCTATAAATAATAAAGACTAACCATTGCTTAGAACTATAACATACTAAAAACTTAAAGGGATACTGTCATGGGAAAAAAACATTTTTTTCAAAATGAATCCATTAATAGTGCTGCTTCAGCAGAATTCTGCACTGAAATCCATTTCTCAAAAGAGCAAACAGATTTTTTTATATTCAATTTTGAAATCTGACATGGGGCTAGACATATTGTCAATTTCCCAGCTGCCCCAAGTCATGTGACTTGTGCTCTGATAAACTTCAATCACTCTTTACTGCTGTACTGCAAGTTAGAGTGATATCACCCCCCTCCCTTTTTCCCCCAGCAGCCAAACAAAAGAACAATGGGAAGGTAACCAGATAACCGCTCTCTAACATAAGATAACAGCTGCCTGGTAGATCTAAGAACAACACTCAATAGTAAAAACCCATGTCCCACTGAGACACATTCAGTTACATTGAGAAGGAAAAACAGCAGCCTGCCAGAAAGCATTTCTCTCCTAAAGTGCAGGCACAAGTCACATGACATGGGGCAGCTGGGAAATTGACAAAATGTCTAGCCCCATGTGAGATTTCAAAATTGAATATAAAAAAATCTGTTTGCTCGTTTGAGAAATGGATTTCAGTACAGAATTCTGCTGGAGCAGCACTATTAACTGATTCATTTTGAAAAATTTTTTTTTCCCATGACAGTATCCCTTTAAAGGTGAACCAACCCTTCAACCCTAAATTTACAAAATTGTCTCTAGTTAGTCTGAAACAAGTGGAGCCCTGAGCAGAACTGATTAATGACTTCTTATTCGGTACTGAGTTTATAGCAAGCAATTAACGCAAAACAAAGGTATTCTCTCTCTTTTCTGTTGTTTTATAACTAAATTAGGAGGCGTGTGAGAGGAAGAGAAACCAGACTGTAAACTGACAGAGCGCCACAAACTAGCGGCTTGCAATTGGTTAACGCAGCGTTACGCCGCCTTTGTGCGTCACTGTGCTTACGTGTAGCTGCGACGCTGGTCTCGCGAGATGAGACTTGTGGCGTCGGGATTTTCTGCAAGACAGGAGCAGGAAGCTTGCAGTTAAGGTGTGTGTAGCGATCGGGGACTGCGGATTGTTAGGAAAAGTGGAACGCTTGGGCGCTGGGTATTTACTTGGATTAGAGGTTAAAGTTAACTCTCTTCCTCAATATATCCAATACGTCTCTACCGGGACGGGAAACTGTGGCAAAACTAGAAGCCCAGGAAGCTTGTTAGGGGAAAGTAGATGCAGCCACCTTAGTAATTACCTTCCGTCCCGAAGTCTGCAACTCGCTGCAAGTAGGGGGGGAATCCGAGTAAGTGCAGCGCATTACCGTCGTAAACACCAACCCCACAGAGACAACTGTCCCCCCTCTCCCCACTTATGGCGGCTCTGAGTACAGGAGGGTGAAATGGATGGAAATATTGTGGCGCCTCCATCACTTGAAGAAAAGGACACTGTGGAGAAAATGCCGCAAAACAATGTGGGAGATGAGCTGAAAGAAGTCTTGCCTGTAGAAGTTGAAGCTGCTGTCATGAAGAACAGGGAAAACACCGGGGATATGACTTTACCAGAATTGCCTCCTTGTGACCAAGATCCAAAATCTCTCCCCCTGAGGACTCCTACTACTGAATCGGACGGTGAGGAGGGGGTAGAGGTCAGAGTAGCAACAGAGGCATTGGACCAGAGCAAAACCAATGAGGATACAGAAATTGGGGCACAAGAGGAAAATGGGAGGATTAAACATGGACCTAAGAGGGTAACATTCCCTTGTGATGATGATATAGTGTCTGGTGCCCTTGAACCCAAAGACCCATGGAGGCACGGTGAGTCGTTATTTTAACGTTTTTAATCAGTTTGACCCCAAATGGTTTTTTTAAGGGCACACGCTCAGATTCAGGGAGATTAGCCTTCCAGCGACAAATCTCCTCTTCTTCGGGACACTTATCTCCTGGAACTGCCTCCCACAGGCTACAATGTAAATCGTCGGCTGGATGGCACTCAGAGCGCTTTGTTTCCCGAAGTTGCCTCACACGGAAACTTGAGGCGACTTTGGAAAACGAAGCGTTCCGAGTGCCATTCGCCGCTGATTTAGATTCAGTTCGGGGAGATTAGTCGCCCCAAAGAATAGGCGATTTATTGCCGGGCGGCTAAATCTCCCCCCGAATCTGAGCATGTGTCTCTGCCCTAAAGGAGAACTAAACCCCCAACGGTGATAAATCCCCCCCCCCACCTCCCTGCCTCCCCCTGCTAAGTGTTACCTCCGAATTGTGTCCCCTGTAGAATTCTTGACCGCAAATGCAGGGTGAGCGCAGAGGAGCTCACGGGCGCCATCTTGGCGCTTTGGTAATCCTGGTAAAGTATTCTGGTTCGTTACAACTTTCATGCGCCAGAAGTGATGGAAATTGCGAAAGCACTTGAAGATTACAGAAGCGCCGTAAATTCCGCTGCACTGACTCTGCGTTTGCGGTCAAGAATCGTACAAGGGATACAATTCTGGGGTAACACTTAGCAGTGGGGAGGCAGGGTGGGGGGCCAGTGGGGACTTATCACAGTGGGGTGTTTAGTTCTCCCTTAATGATTCTTACTGGGTAGTGTGGCACTGGTTAGTTTCAGAAAGGTGATGTCCAGCCAAATTATATTAAAAACAAGTTTTTTGCATTATGAAAGTAAATGTAATTCTGGGCATCTTTACAACATATGTTTATTAAGAATGTTCAATGAAAGCTGCTGTTAAAAGGGGTTTCAGGCTGTCTCTTTATGCCTGCTGGCACCAACAATTGAATCAGGCATGTGGTCAGCTTTCTTTTCCAGATTAGTCTTTCAACTAAAACTCCAGTACCCACATTCGCTCTCATATACAGGTATTGTGGGAACAGGAGTCTTGGATAGAGAAGAGTCTTTCTGATACAGGTATGGAACCTGTTATCCAGAATGCTCGGGACCTGGGGTTTTCAGGATAACGGATCTTTCCGTCTTCATTTATTGTAAATGGTTAAAAACATAAATATCATAGCAGTGACATGTACCCCTACGCTTTTGGGATCAAGTACAAGCTACTGTTTTATTTTTACGGAGAAAAAGGAAATCATTTTTAAAAATTTGGATTATTTGGATAAAATGGAGTCTATGGGAGACAGCCATTCCGTAATTCGGAGCTTTCTGGATATCAGGTTTCCGTATAAGGGATCCTGTACCTGTACATTGTTTCAGTGGTCTTGCATTATGCAAAGAAAGAATAGTTTTTATTCTTTCAGTAGACATCCTTTTTAACAATGTAAACCTCTGCAGAGTTCTTCTCACATTCTGATAACGTTGGTTTCATGCAACTCTTACGGTGTAACTGACCCAAATTAGTGTTTGCCCAATGTAGGGAGCTTCGATTTCAAACCTCAATAGGGCAGGGTCAGATGTTAATGATAAGAGATCTCTGTAAAGTGCTGCAGATAATAATAATGTTAAACCTAAAATTTTACTAAATTCTAAGGAAGTTTACCAAATGTCACATTCCTTTATTATTAAAGTGCAGCGATACTGAATTACAAACGTTCTTGTTTTACTGTATAACCACGTGTGGGTAGAAAATTTACATTTGCGGCCTGTTTAGTTCTGTTTGAAAGATTACAAAACCATAAACTGTGCTCTATTTGCAATTCAAACTAAGTTAATTGAGCTCATACTATGCACATATAAGAAAGAAAAAAACACGGCTACTGGAGGCTACTCATAGCAGCAAAACCAGATACTCAAGAACTGATATTTCAGTTTTTGCTTAACCAGTAATTTAATTCTTGTGGAGCTGACTTCCAAACATGTTTCTATAATAATGGTAACTAAAGGCAAAACATTGCATATACGCATTGCTGACATGCTTTCATAGGGCTAGGAATTAGACCATGGGATTATGTTGCTTAATGTTTTAATTTTAGCTTATCTTTATTTATTGTATGTTCTCTGTTGCCTTATACACTTATCTTTTACCCACAGGTGTGGTCTCCCTGACCTTAGCACTCTATTAATATGGCTCCTGTTTCACCTCATAGTAAGAATGGCCTTATGTGGACATTTTTATTTATTAAAAAAAAAAAAAACAAAATGGAATATTCTAAAGGAATAGAAATTATTCTACCCATTTTTTCTTATAAAATGCACAATGATTTTCCCCTTTTTATATCTTAAAATAATCTAGCTGTCAATACTATGGCTTTTTCAGAAAGTTGATCCTCTGTTTCTAGGTTGATTAATTATAAATAAAGCTACCTGAGCACAGAATATTAATTAATTAAGAAACCTGGCTAGCTATACTCTGGGTAAAAAAGCATGGCATCCGTTATGACACTGTACAGGTATGGGATCTGTTATCTAGAATGCTTGGGACCTGGGGCTTTCCGGATGACAGATCTTTTCATAATTTGGATCTTCATATCTTAAATTTACTAAAAAATCATTTAAACATATAGGGGATTAGTTATCAAAATCCTAAAATTTCTGATAATTTTCAGTAAAATAGTCTGACCAAAACTTCATGGATTTGTTCACCTTATTTATCAATACATTTTTCCTATAAATTCCTGTGCGGGGAAAAAACTCAATAAATAATGAAAAAAATTGAATCGTACAAATTTTTCTGATTTGATGTCCAAAAACTCAAATTTTTTAGATTTTTGCAGAAAACCACAAAAACTTCGGATTATTGCCCGAAACCCAGTGCAGATAAGGATTTCTTCGGGACTTCTCCCATTGACTTGTACGTGCACTCGGCAGGTCTGAGTTGGGGTACTTTTTTATTCTGACTTAACAACCCTCTGGGCTTAATAAATTCCAGAAATTTTGGTTATTTTTTTTACAAAAAAATCAGATTTTAAAGTAAAAAAGAATGAAAAACTTGAATGTTTTGAGTATTTGGCATTTGGACTTTAATAAATAACCCACTAAATAAACTCAATAGGCTCGTTTTGCCTTTAATAAGGATTAATTGTATCTCAGGTTTTATCAATCACAATGTGCTGCTTTATTATTACAGAGAAAAATGAAATCACTTTTAAAAATCTGAATTATTTGGATAGTCCATGGGAGACGGCCTTCCCGTAGTTTGGAGAATTCTGAATAATGGGTTTCCAGATAATGGATCCCATACCTGTACCGTGTTATCGCTACTGTGCTGAAAATGTTTTTATGCATCTCTGTCTACAAATCAACAGCAGAGGCTTGTGTGAGAGTCGGGAAAGTTTTGTCATTCTATTGGATCAGTAGAAAATAGAAAGCTGAATGTAGTCAGGTGTTGATGAGGAAGTGTGAATTGGTAGAGTATTAGGTGCGGAATGTTGCACCCTAAAGATAGTTGATCAGAGATTTGCATTATAGGATGCCTGGGAAGCTGAGGTAGATGGTTTGCTGGAAAAGGGCATTTAGTATTATGGTATTTGCTTTTAAGGAGTTTCCATAGAATGGATAATAGAGTGTGTTTAGCAACAAGAGACAGTATGGAAACTCCCAGCAGGGCATAGTAAAAAGCACACTCCTACTTCTCTGCAAGTTTCACTGCCTGTTCTACAGCTTCCTTGACAAACAACATCTGACCAGCTTCCCCTCCAGCTCTTTTACTGTCTTGAACAACACTCAAAAGGTTATTTATTGGTGCATGGTGTATCAACGCGTTTCGGCTCATCCTGACGATGGCTCCAGGTGAGCCGAAACGCGTTGATACACCATGCACCAATAAATAACCTTTTGATACACGCTGGATGGCGTCTGCCGTGAGTGCTTTCGTGGACTGTAATATATATATATATATATATATATATATATATACATAATACACAATACACAAAAGCCATGAATATCCTGTAAATTATATCCTTATAAACGGTGAGTTCTGATGTCATTTCTGTCACATGACTCATTGAAATTTGTGTATTATAATTAATAAAGTACCCCCAGTTGCAAAATATGAGGATATTAGAAGTTACCTCAGAGTTCCATGACCTGTATAAAAACACTCGGCCTTCGGCCTCGTGTTTTTATATGGTCATGAAACTCCTCGGTAACTTATAATATCCTTATATTTTACTAGAGGGGGTACTTTATTCACTATATATATATATATATATATATATATATATATATATATATATATATATATATATATATATATATATATATTTATTTACACAAAAGCCATGAATATCTTGTAAATTATATCCTTATAAACTAGGGATGCACCGAATCCACTTTTTTCACGAAGGATTCGGCCGAATACCAAACCGAATCCGAACCCTAATTTGCATATGCAATTAGGTGTGGGAAGGGGAAAACATTTTTTACTTCCTTGTTTTCTGACAAAAAGTCACGCAATTTCCCTCCCCGCCCCTAATTTGCATATGCAAATTAGGATTCGGTTGAGCCGGACAGAAGGATTCGGCCGAATCCTGCTGAAAAAGGCCGAATCCCGAACCGAATCCTGGATTCGGTGCATCCCTATTATAAATGGTGAGTACTGATGTCATCAGTTATAAACCGTGAGTAGTGATGTCATTTTTTGTCACATGACTCATTGAAACCTGTGTATTATAATAAAGTACCCCTGTTGCAAAATATGAGGATATTAGAAGTAGAAATGTAACTGTAGTTTATCTCCGGTAAAGACACTGGGTTAAACCTGTGTGTGTGTGTGTATGTCCTGATCCTAAGTAAAATCGTCTTCTAAAAAGAGTATAATCAGAAAACCAGAATAATCATTTACTCCCATATTTACTCCAACACTAGAGCCTTTTCCCATAGTAATGTGAAAGTCAACAGACTGATCATTAACTAATTTTATTCAGATAAAATATTAAAGGTGACTGATAAAATTCCTCTGCTTAACAATTTTATATCTGCTGCACGTATCTATAAAGATTGCTAGTATATGATTTATAAATAGTCACTGTTAAAAAATTATAGCCAAACATTGCACTTTTATTGCAAAGACATAAAATGTACCATTACTTCCTTTGGGTACCTGTAACCTTACATTTAATTATAGCCAAACATTGACTTTTATTGCAAAGACATAAAATGTACCATTACTTCCTTTGGGTACCTGTAACCTTACATTTAATTATAGCCAAACATTGACTTTTATTGCAAAGACATAAAATGTACCATTACTTCCTTTGGAGAACTGTAAACAAACTGTAAATGTTATCATCAAATGTATGTAAAAAAAACTTTAGAGCAGTATTCTTAGCATGTTTGCAATTAACAATTGAAATGTTTATTTTAATATCAAGGTATCAAAAAAAAAATATAGTGCCAATATAATGAACATTGTACCGACGGCCATTTTTGCGACAACAGAAAAGTTATTTGTTCTGACACATTCCAGATCATTGTCAGGAAACTGGCCAGCAGGTGGTGCTGTTCATACACTATTCATTTTATTAGTTCATATTTCTGCAAATATCTTGGAATTTAAAAATATATATATATATATATATATATAATTAATTTCTATTGCAAAAGTGCTTAGAACACTACTGTGAGCAATGTTAATGTCTTTAAAGTTTTCCTTTAAAGAAAAAATAAAATAATGCGACAAAGACAGAACAAATTTTCCATCTCAAAATGTTAACTGTGTTTGTCACACTTTTTGGGACATTCACTAAGATTCGTTGTTGAGCCAGCGTCCATTTCGCCGCACTTCGCCAGGCGTATTTTCGTCAGCGCTACTCAAATTCACTACAATCTGAAGTTGCGCTCAGGGGAAGCGTAAGGTTGCGCTAGTGTTAATTCGCCAAGCAAAATAAAGTTACGCTAGCGATGGTTAATTTGCATATGGCGCCAAATTCAAGTTACAATGGAGGTATATGTAGCATCACTACACAAGCCTGGGAAACCTTCAAAACAGCAAATAAAATTTTTATTTTGCCCTACACATGTGCCCACTGTATAGTTAAGGTGCCATGAGTTAGGAAATGTAGGGGGGGAAGGAGGGGAGCCCCAAGAAATTTTTCTATCTTTTTCAGCCTATATCACCCATAAAAAATGAAAAAACGCCAGCATTTTTTGGGACTTAGAAAATTTTTTCACGTTTTTTTGAAGCAATCCCTATCTACTCTATTGCACTTCGCCTGGTCTGAGGTGGCGAAGGAAGTCTGGCCTGAATTACTGAGCTGCCAGACTCAAACACCAGAGACACGAATATTCCACTTTAAACTTCGATTTTGGAAAAACAGTAATAATTAAATAATGGAAAGTAATTGAAAAAAGTCTTTATTTCTCGGGAACAATCTGAAAACAAGTGAACTAAAATTCTTTTTCCAACCCCAGCTCAGAATGTTACAGTGGACGATGTGATCACATCCTATTCCCAGGCCTGCCAGAAGCTCAACTGCAAGCAAATTCCTAAACTTACTCGACAGCTACAGGTTAGTCTGCATGTTTTACCTAAAAACTTCTCAGCCTTATTAAAGAGGATGTATTGCGACAATTAACGAGTAATACAAGCTTCATCTCACTGAAATAAGAAGCTTTCTAAATAAAAACTATTAAAGGTCCTGTACTGTTTATGAAAAAATATTTTCTCTTATATTTTATCCCTCTCTTAGCAAACTGTTTCTCTTCATTCTCTCTTCAAGCAGGAGGTGGAGTCAAACTTTGATTGACAGGAAGGTCTAATACATCCTTTTGGGGGAGTTTTACCCTTTGCCAAGAAGATGTATTAGATCTCACTCTTTTAAAATGATTAGGTCTGACAGAAACCCTGTTTCTCTACATGCAGGATTAGTGTTGGAGTTTGTTTTGATGAAAAGGATGAGTGAAAAGTAATTTGATTATTTCAGAAACAGGACAGAATTTCTAATTGATTATATTTAGAAAGTTTCACATTTGCACATTTTAATTATTCACGATAGTTACCCTTTAGGGCAGAGACACACGCTCAGATTCGGACAGATTAGTCGCCCGGCCTCAAATCTCCTCTTCTTTGCCTCACCTCCCTTCCCGCCAGCTAGAATGAAAATTGCCAGCGGATGGCACTCTGAGCGATTCGTTTTCTGAAGTCGTCCAAAGTGGCCTCACTAGGAAACTTCGGAAAACGACCTGAAAGTCATCACAAATACAAACAGGGAAAGCTGGGGAATTTTCACTCTGCCTCATAGTGGCACAAATCAAAGAAAGGCTCTGCTGTGTAATTAACTTGGAGTGTTCTGTTCTACCGAGTAGATGTGGTGATAGAAACTCATACATTCCTTTTACTCCTTTTCTTTTACTTTTGAACTATTGGTGGAATATAGTTAGGGATGCACCAAATCTACTACCGGTATTTTAGATTCAGCCGAATCCTTCCCGAAAGATTTGGCCACACCGAATCTGTATCCTAATTTGCATATGCAAATTAGGGGTGGAAAGAGGGAACAAATCTGACTTCCTTGTTTTGTGACAAAAAGTCAAGCGATGTCCCTCCACGCCCCTAATTTGCATATGCAAATTAGGACTCGGATTCTTGCCTGAATCCTGGCCAAATCTCGAACCGAATACTGGATTTGGTGCATCCCTAAATATAGTTAAAACTATATTTTAAGTTTTTTAAATCTAAAATCTAAAAAATGGAATAAAAACTTAGAATTGTACAGATTCTTATGTCCATAGATTTCAGCAACATTTCTCATATGATACTTAACATGCATATGATGACCCTACTATGTAGCAAGTAGAGACTACAAAATATAAATGTTTAGTGCCATACATTTACATTAATTTTATCAAAAATATGGTGCACATATTTTTGGTTGAAAAATTGTAGTCTATTTGTAGTTCTTTGAAGACACGTAACTTTAAGGGCTGAACAGTCTTTATTTGTTGTCAAGCAATTTTGCCTTGGCCTCAACGCCCTCACTTCCCCGATTTAAAACATCACATTGGAATTAACATTACTGTTCCTGTATGCATTTGCCATACCTTTTTCCTGAAAAGATTTCTGCTTTCCCTTAATAGGAAAAATGTTGCTAGAATACCTGTAATTAATACTTTAGATACTTAAAATACTTTGAAATTAGATACTGTAATTAATACTTTAAATTATTTTCATTAGAATACAATTATTGTGTGCAGTAAAGCCATTTTGCAAAAAAAGTTACTATTTCTATATACTTTTTGCTGGCAAATAACAAACATCTGTTCTTATTTATAGCATATATTCTAGATATACTGTACTATAAATGCAGAGAGCTTCCCCTGCTTTTATAGTGTCATGATATGACAAAATAAACACTGCATTCAATTACCCTGTTGTGCCAGTTTTATGCTTTGCATAAGTATTGAGGGGTGACTGTCCCCCTAGCATGGCACAGGGCTATGCTCGAATGAGATCATGTGAGTATATCCATTTGTAGGACACATCATTTGTATTGAGAAAACTCATATGAGTTTCAGATTTATGGACTGTGGTGTCTCAAATTAGTGAAGCCTGTTTGATTAATTTTATTAAATAATTGTCCTTACAGGACTTGACTGATCTCTCAGGGAGAGTGGAAACAATGGACCTCAAAGGTAAGAACTCTGACTCTGGTCACATAAGGATTGCTTAAAGGGATACTGTCACAGGAAAACATGTTTTTTTCATAATGCATCATTTATTCATGCTGCTCAAAGCAGAATTCTGCACTGAAATCTTTTCTCAAAAGAGCAAACAGATTTTTTTATATTTAAAATTTAAATCTGACATGATGCTAGACATATTGTCAATTTCCCAGATGCCCCTAGTCATGTGACTTGTGCTCTGATAAACTTCAGTCACTCTTTACTGCTGTACAGCAAGTTTGAATGATATTGCCCCCACCCAGCAGTCAAAAATAGAACAAGGTAACCAGATAGCAGCTCCTTAACACAAGATAGCTCCCTGGTAGCTCTAAGAACAGCACTCCGTAGTAAAACCCAGGTCCCACTGTGACACATTCAGTTACATTGAGTAGGAGAAACAACAGGCTGCCAGAAAGCAGTTCCATCCTAGAGTGCTGGCTCTTTCTGAAAGCACATGACCAGGCAAAATGACCTGAGATGGCTGCCTACACACCAATATTACAAATAAAATAAATATACTTGCTGGTTCAGGAATTACATTTTATATGGTAGAGTGAATTATTTGCAGTGTAAACAGTATAATTTAGAAATAAAGGGATTCTTTCATGATTTTTATGATGTCATGTTTAAGGGTACAGATTTGGATTTTCGTGAGTTTTCTTGTAGTGTAATGCACAGTTATAGACACCTAAGAAATGTTTGATTATTTCTTGGTAAGCTGACCAAGTATTCATACCACCAGGGGTTACTGACTGTTTGAATAAGTTTTGTTACAGCTGGATGATATTACTGTTTAAATTATGTTTTTTCAAGAACCTAGTCTTACATGCTTCCATTCATATGAATAACAGCATATATGCAAATAAATGTCAAAAATAGCTACTTCTGCTTGCACCTCTAATTCCACGACAGGGAATCTTCGGGAGCGGGGGAGGAGTGTACTTCCCTCAGTCTGTCCCTCTTGCAACACAAAGCTGCAATAGTCTCCCAAATATCAACTGGGACCCACCCTGAATAGAGAGAGATTTATCAGAAATAATAGCATGTCAACCAGTAAAATGGAAGCCTCACAGAGCATTCATTTGTGTCTGGTGGGGTCAGTGAACCCCACAGGGAAAGCTGGAAAGAGGCAGATGGCTTATAATTCAAATATAAAAAAATGAAGACTAATTGAAAAATTACTAACTTGCTAGTAGAAAATAAAGAAAGAGAACTGTCCCTTTAATGTACTTTTTTTATTCATTCTTTTAGCTCATATGTGATGAAATAGTTTCTATTAACAATTGGACAAGCTGTTCTAAGTGTTACATATTGTAGCTTCTATTAACTGTTCATCCATCATAGTTTATGCATAACTGTACTAGTCTATGGATTTTTCCACAGGAGAGCGTCTGGACCACAAGGCATGCGAGGCTCTAGAAGAGATTTTTAAAAGAGTGCAGTTTAAGATGGTGGACCTTGAGCAGACCAACTTGGATGAGGATGTAAGAATTTAACTGCTTCTGATCATATGATCTTTCTATATGTTGACATTTATGTAGGTTAAAAGCAACTCTGGAAATAACTTCATGCTTTTATATTTATGTATCTGCAGGGTGCTTCTGCTCTGTTTGACATGATTGAGTATTATGAGTCAGCAACTCACCTCAACATTTCCTTCAACAAGCACATTGGTACTAGAGGTTGGCAGGCTGCAGCACATATGATGCGTAAGGTAAACATGACTTTATTAAAATCTGTAAAATAAATTTTTTTGAATCTAACTACTTTAAGGTGTGAATGTTAGTATGAATAGAACCATCCCTGTTGAACTGCATTGGACGATTAATCAATCAGTTTTACACTAACTTTATTGTTCTTTTTGCAATAATAATAATCATGCTGTGAGTCACAGATATCACCTGATAAAACTGGCTGATTCAAGCATGAGGCAGCTACTTCTAATAGGCTACTGACAAACGGCATGTTTGTGTTTGGGTGTACATTTATATCAGGATATTTCCCCTATGTTGTGCATATATAACAATAATATTGTGTCATACCTCAGACCAACTGTCTGCAGTATCTGGATGCACGCAATACACCATTGTTGGACCACTCTGCACCATTTGTGGCCCGTGCACTCCGCATTAGCAGCAGCTTAACGGTACTACATCTTGAAAACACCAGCCTGTCTGGGAGACCCTTAATGTTACTGGGTGAGTGAGACAGACCCTCCTATTAAACTGATTTCCATATTCTGTTACTGCAAACATTTGCAATCCATTCTGTATTACAATGGAGTCTCTACAAGAGACATCTATCATTAAATCCCAACCTCACCTTACCTGGACTTTCTGGAGACATGTAGCCCATATGTACACAAGGGTCTCTCACTCTCTCTAATCACTTATGGACTGTTTCACTAATTATCAACTTTTCAAAGTTACATAGTTAAATGGGGTTGACAAAGTCCATCAAGTTCAACCCCTCCAAATGAAAACCCAGCATCCATACATACACCCCTCCCTATTTTCACATAAATTATATATACCCATATCTATACTAATTATAGCATTTAATAGCCTTTGATATTATGTCTGTCCAAAAAGTCATCCAAGCCATTCTTAAAGGCATTAACTGGATCAGCATCACATCATCACCCGGCAGTGCATTCCACAACCTCAGTGTCCTGACTGTGAAGAACCCCCTATGTTGCTTCAAATGAAAGTTCTTTTCTTCTAGTCTAAAGGGGTGGCCTCTGGTACGGTGATCCTCTTTATGGGTAAAAAGGTCCCCTGCTATTTGTCTATAATGTCCTCTAATGTACTTGTAAAGTGTAATTGTGTCCCCTCGCAAGCGCCTTTTTTACAGAGAAAACAACCCCAACCGTGACTACCCTCAAAATTTAAGTCTTCCATCCCTCTAACCAATTTAGTTACACGTCTCTGCACTTTCTCCAGCTCATTTATATCCCTCTTAATGACTGGAGTCCAAAACTGCACTGCATACTCCAGATGAGGCCTCACCAGGGACCTATAAAGAGGCATAATTATGTTTTCATCCCTTGAGTTAATGCCCTTTTTTATGCAAGACAGAACTTTATTTGCTTTAGTAGCCACAGAATGACACTGCCCAGAATTAGACAACTTGTTATCTACAAAAACCCCTAGATCCTTCTCATTTAAGGAAACTCCCAACACACTGCCATTTAGTGTATAACTTGCAGTTATATTATTTTTGCCAAAGTGCATAACCTTGCATTTATCAACATTAAACCTCATTTTCCAGTTTGCTGCCCAGTTTCCCAACTTAGACAAATCACTCTGCAAAGTGGCAGCATCCTGCATAGAAGCTATAGTTCTGCACAATTTAGTATCATCTGCAAAAATAGAAACAGTACTTTCAATGCCCACCTCCAGGTCATCAATAAACAAGTTGAAAAGCAAGGGACCTAGTACAGAGCCCTGCGGTACTCCACTAACAATACTGGTCCAATAAGAAAATTCCTTAATTTAACCAGTAAACTTTTGTGTGGTGCTGTATCAAACGCTTTAGCAAAGTCTAAGTGAATCACATCCACTGCCATCCCAGAATCAAGGTCCCTGCTTACCTTCTCATAAAAAGAAATTAAGTTAGTCTGGCAAGATCTATTATGCATAAAACCATGCTGGCACATACTCATAGTATTATGATTTGCTATAAAGTCCAGTATCTTATCCTTTATTAACCCTTCGAAAAGCTTTCCTACCACGGACAAACAGACTAACTGGCCTATAGTTTTGAGGCTGAGAACGGGATCCTTTTTTGAATAGAGGGACCACATTAGCAATTCACCAGTCTCTCTGCACTATGCCAGACCTCAATGAATCCTGAAAAATTAAGTAAAGAGCTTTGGCAATCACAGAGCTAACCTCGCTAAGTACCCTGGGAATAATACCATCTGGCCCCGGACCTTTGTTAATCTTAACATGTTCTAGTCTCTTTTGAATTTCCTCATGTGTGAACCATGCATCATTAGTTGTATTACTGCAATTGGGACTATTAAGAAGGAAACCTTCATTAACTGGTTCCTCATTTGTATAGACAGATAAAAAATATGAGTTCAGAATCTGCGCTTTTATTTTGTTTTCATCAACCAGCTGACACCCTGACTTTAAAATTTCCTCACCTTAGCTACAGCTCTAAAGATGAACATAGTGTTGCGGGAATTATACCTTGCTGATAACCGTCTCAACAGCCTACAAGATTCTGCTCAGTTGGGGAATTTACTAAAATTTAACAACTGCATCCAGATTTTGGACCTGCGAAACAATCATATTATGGATTCAGGTAATACGTTTGCTATTAGGACACATCCCAGTCATTTTTTGTTATACTTTTTTGTTTAATGGTTGTAGATTTCTGATTTGAGAGAAATGCTTTCTGGCAGACTGGTGTTTTTCCTTCTCAATGTAACTGTAGGAGTCTGAGTGGGACATGGATTTTTACTATTGAGAGTTGTTCTTAGATCTACCAGGCAGCTGTTATCTTGTGTTAGGGAGCTGCTATCTGGTTACCTTCCCATTGTTCTTTTGTTTGGCTGCTGGGGGGGAAAGGGAGGGGATGATATCACTCCAACTTGCAGTACAGCAGTAAAGAGTGATTGAAGTTTATCAGAGTCACAAGTCGCATGACTTGGGGCAGCTGGGAAATTGACAAAATGTCTAGCCCCATGTCAGATTTCAAAATTGAATATAAAAAAATCTGTTTGCTCTTTTGAGAAATGGATTTCAGTGCAGAATTCTGCTGGAGCAGCACTATTAACTGATTCATTTTGAAAATTTTTTTTTTCCCATGACAGTATCCCTTTAAGGTCAATGTACCATAACAAGCATATACTGAGTGTGTATATATATCTATATATCATTTATGGTACAAGCTAATTCAGGCTAAGCGCACATGGCACAGTTTTTCCACAGTGTATTTTAGCTGGTAGAGAAATGCCTGAAGCCACCCTAAAGTAACAGGAGGTAGTATACGCAGTTTTGTACTATTGAAGCGAAGCATTGTCAGCAGAAACATGGGGTTCCTATCAGTTCAGGCAGATGAATCCTTAAGCAGAGGTGGGATGCTATGTTATTTCCTGCTAATAGGCTGCTGGGAAAGGGGGAGAGGGGATAATATCAATCCAACTTGCAGTATAGCGTGACTGAAGTTTATTACTGCACAAGTCACATGGCTGCGGGCAACTGAAAATTAAGACCATGTCAAATTTCAAAATTAAATATAAAAAATCTGTTTGCTATTTTGAAAAATGGATAATTTTAACTGATGCATTTTGCAAAAGATCTGCTTTTCTCTGTTGTCTCAAGGGGGACACAGGGACTATGGGGTTAAGCTCCACCCTCCAGGAGGCAGGACACTTATGTTAATGAAAAAGGGGGCGTGCCAGGTAGTGTGGCTTAACCCCAGACTGTAGTGAAACCATTCAGTTTTTAAGTGTCCTGCTTCCTAGGAGGATGGACAAGAACAAGCTCTCAGCTTTTAAGAGGATTTGGGGTCACTACCACATTCAGAGATACCTGGATTGCTGAGTATAAAGCCCCCTTCGTGGGATGCCCACTGGAGTCAGTCCCTGGCCTTCTGGCTACACACGACTCGCATAGGCGTGCCTGCGCTCCGTTGAGGGAAAGCAGAGGGCCTGCAGTGCGGCTACATGTGAGTAGATCTTCTTTCATCTACCCCCTCACGGTCGCTCTCCCTCCCCCAGGGCTGCTCTCCCTTAGGATTTAGCTGTGCTGCCTACTACTGCGCATTCCCTGGTTCCCTAGGTCCCGCACGCTGAGCTGCTTCATAGGCGCATTCTTCCTTCACTGCAGGGGAATTGTTTTTGATGGCGCCATTGGCGCGCCTCCTGTGGAACGCATACTACAGCGCGCATGGGAGGAGGCGGTCCCTTGCGTTCCAAGCCTCTTTCCAGCGCTGCTGTTGTTTCGCGCGTTTCTTCCTCGCTCTCTGTGCGGCTCCTTCTCTTGCGGCTCACAGGCTCCTGCTTGCTCAGCGCACGGGCTTCATTATATTAAGTCCCTTCTCCAGAGGCAATAGCACTCGCCCATTCTACAGTTCTGTAGCATTGCCAAACCCCTCAGCTGGTACCATAGTCCCTGTTTATGGCAGAAGGTAAGTCAGGGGGATTATTCCCTAGGGCGGGGGGGGGAGAGCACCAGCAACTGCAGCCCAAATTACCTATTTTGCCTGCAAGCATTGCCAATCAAAGATCCCTGGGGGTCAAGGTGAGCCCCTCTGCAGATCTTGTGCCAAGGGAGCCCCCGCTGTTCCTGTACCAGGAGGTGCCACTACTGCCACAACTGCTATGTCTAGCCCTCCTTCTGGAGAAGACACTCCACAAGACAACATGGCCGGTACCTCTTCAGAGCCCCCGTCCCCCCTATGGGCCCTGCAACTCACACAATCTCTGGCTTCTCTTCAGAATCTCCCTTCTATTGCAGATAATTTGGGCCGGGCCCTGGCCAAGCTAGACCAGCGCCCCAGCAGTAAGCGCAAGAGACTTGAATTATCCAGAGCCCACTCGGGGGCCCTTTCTCCCTCTGATGGCTCTCTGCATGGGGGGGGTTCCTCTCATTCAGAAGGCGAACTCCCCCTTTCTGATGTATCATCTGACGACGACGATCTGCTTGAAGATGAGTCTAAGGGCCATGATGTTCAACATGACATGGAACATATCATTAAGGGAGTTACTGAGGTTTTAAAGGTGTCTCAGTCACAAGATACACGGTCTCACTCCTCCAGCCTGTTTAAGAGAAAACACAAATCTTCTCTCTGTTTTCCGTCACATGACCAATTGCTGGATATTATTCAAGAGGAGTGGAACTATCCTGAAAGGAAATTTCAAGCCACTCGAAAATTCACTAAGTCCTATCCCTTTGCTAAGGAATTGGTGGACAAGTGGTCTATGCCTCCTACAGTGGACGCTCCCGTCTCCAGATTGTCTAAATCTACTACATTGCCAGTCACAGATGCTGCAGCATTCAAGGACTCTTCCGACAGACGTCTAGAAGGTTTTCTCAAGGCTGTGTACTCGTCGGCTGGTTCTACCTTACGCCCTGTACTGGCCTCAGCCTGGGTAGCTAGGGCCATTCAGGCCTGGGCCGAATCCCTTCTTACGGATATTCAGGAAGGTGTACCTCGAACTGATCTACTTTCATCTGTACAGTCCATAATTGAGGCATCTGCCTACCTTTCCGAGACTACGCTTGACACAGCACAGATCACCGCACGCACTTCAGCTCTGTCCGTAGCGGCTCGGCGTACCCTATGGTTGAAGAATTGGACGGCTGACCTCAGTTCGAAAAAGTCCTTAACTTCACTACCCTTCAAAGGACTACGACTTTTTGGTGAGGAGCTGGAAAAGATAATCTCCCAAGCCACTGGGGGTAAGAGTACATTTTTACCCCAGTCCAAGTCTCGATCCTCCTCCACGTTTCGTCAGAGAAGGTACTTTCGGGGCCAGCCCGGCCGATCTTCGCGGCGCTACAGTCCGCCCCAACGATCTAATTTTCGTTCCAAACCTACAGACAAGGGACGACCAGCATGGAAGAGCAACAAATTCCACAACAAACCTACCACAGACAAGCCAGTCTCCGGTTGACAGGGCACCCCCTCCGGAACCGCAGGAGTCCATTGGAGGAAGACTGTTGCGGTTCCGGGAAGTCTGGAACCGATACTCGTCGGACGCCTGGGTCAACGAGATCGTCACAGAAGGTTACCACCTCGATTTTTCCTCCCGTCCTCCCAGAAAATTTCTGATGTCTCGACTACCAACCAATCCCACAAAGGCACAAGCCTTTCTAGACTGTATTGCCAAGATGGAACGAGAAGGGGTGATCATTCCAGTTCCCCAGTCGGAAGCCTTTTCCAGTTTCTACTCCAATCTGTTCCTAGTTCCCAAGAAGGACGGCTCCTTCAGGCCGGTACTGGATCTCAAATTTCTCAACAAATATCTTCGATCTGTACGGTTCAAGATGGAGACGCTCCGCTCAGTCATATGAGGGATGGAATCAGGACAGCTCCTTATGTCACTGGACATCAAGGAAGCCTATCTCCATGTCCCCATCTGGCCTCCTCACCATCAGTTTCTGAGATTTGCCTTCCGGAATCAGCACTATCAGTTCGTGGCACTCCCCTTCGGCCTCTCCTCAGCTCCCAGAGTGTTCACCAAACTTATGGCGGTGACCGCGGCAACTCTGCGACTTCAAGGCATTTCCATCACTCCCTACCGCGACGACCTGCTTCTGAAAGCACGGACGATGGAGAGGAGCGTGCGGGACCGGCAGAAGGCGATAGCTCTGCTCCAAGAATTCGGCTGGACGATCAACTGGAAGAAATCCAACCTCCTTCCCAGTCACCGGATGACTTTTCTCGGTCTCGAATTCGACACCTTGACTCAACGCGTTCTCCTCCCGACAGACAAAGGGGAGAAGATCAGATCTCTGGTATCCAACCTGCTACAGACTCAGAGACCCACGGTTCACATGGCCATGAAAGTGCTCGGTTCCATGGTGTCCACCATCGAGGCGGTTCCCTTCGCTCCGCTGCATCTACGCCCACTGCAGGCCAACATCCTGTTGGCATGGCGGGGGGGGTCCATTCTGCAGAAGATGTCACTCCTGCCATCCACCAGGACTTCTCTTCAGTGGTGGCTCAATCCGAACAATCTCTCCCGGGGTCAGTCCTGGGCGACTCCCGATTGGATGATTCTCACGACGGACGCCAGCCTCCTGGGTTGGGGCGCAACATTCAATACACTATCCGCACAAGGTCTATGGTCTCCCGTGGAGTCCAAACTACCGATCAACATCCTGGAGTTGCGAGCAGTGAAACTGGCTCTCCTTCACTGGTCCTCTCTCTTCCAGGCCCAAGCAATCCGCGTCCAGAGCGACAATTCAACCACTGTCGCATACATCAACAGGCAAGGAGGGACCCGCAGCAAGGCGGCCCTAGCGGAGGTACAACAGATATTGCACTGGGCGGAGTCTCACTCAGTCCGACTCTCCGCCATTCACATTCTGGGCGTGAACAACGTTTCAGCAGACTTCCTCAGCTGAAACACCTTAGATCCCGGGGAATGGGAACTTCATCCGGACTCATTCGCCGACCTGGTCCGTCATTGGGGTCTCCCTCAAATTGACCTCATGGCGTCCAGATCAAACAGAAAGGTCAATACCTTCTTCGCCCGCTCGCGGGATCCTCTCGCGACGGGGGTGGACGCGATGACACAGCGTTGGTGGTTCGACCTGGCTTACATCTTCCTCCGCTTCCCATGCTACCATGAGTTCTGAAGAAGATCAGACAGTCTGTCCTCACAGTCATCGTGGTAGCCCCGTTCTGGCCCAGAAGAACGTGGTTCTCGGATCTACAAGAGATGTCGATCGCTCCTCCCGTCAGGTTACATCTCAGGAACGATCTCCTGGGTCAGGGCCCCATCGTTCATCACAACCAGGGCCTCTTCGCTTTGACGGGATGGCTGTTGAGGCAACCATATGGAGACGTAAGGGAATAGCGGAAGATGTCATTGCAACCATGTTGAAGTCACGTAAACCAACCTCTTCTCGGGCGTACCATAGAGTGTGGCGTACCTATTGGGACTGGTGCAGAGCCTCAGACGTTCCCTGTTCCGATTCTGTTTCCTTCCTGGAGTGTGACATTCCGAGCGTGCTGTCCTTTCTTCAGCGTGGTCTACAGCTGGGTCTGAAGCTCAGCTCCCTCAAGGTTCAGGTGTCAGCCCTGTCGGTTCTCCTTCAACACAGATTGGCCCTGGATGATTCCGTTCATACCTTTCTTCAAGGTGTGGCGCACATCAGTCCTCCGTTCCGGTCGCCTGTTCCGGGTTGGGACCTCAACATTGTTCTCGAAGCTCTTCTGGATCCTCCCTTTGAGCCCTTAGCTACGATCTCAGAACAGTGGCTCACCTGGAAGGTGGTGTTTCTCGTTGCCATATCATCGCTTCGGAGGGTCTCTGAGCTCGGTGCATTGTCATGCGATCCTTCCTACCTCATTTTCCACGAGGATAAAGCTGTACTACGCACTATGCCATCCTTTCTACCTAAGGTGGTATCTTCCTTTCACATGAACCAGGAAATTGTGGTGCCGTCCCTTTGTCCCGATCCTATGAACGATAAAGAACGCAGACTCCACAGTTTGGATGTTGTCCGGGCACTTCGCTGGTACTTAGGGAGATCCAAGGCTTTTCGACGTTCTCAGAACCTTTTTGTCATTCCTTCTGGAGCCCGGCGGGGCATGGCTGCTTCCAAGACGTCCATCGCACGTTGGTTGAAAGAGACCATACGACAGGCCTACATCGCCAAGGGCAAAGCTCCGCTGGACGGCATCAGAGCACATTCCACGCGGTCTGTGGGAGCCTCCTGGGCCTGGCGCAACGCGGCCTCCCTCGACCAGATCTGTAGAGCGGCCACTTGGTCCTCTGTTCACACCTTCACACGATTTTACAAACTTGACACGTTTTCATCTGCAGAGGCCGCTTTCGGCCGTAAGGTGCTGCACGCTGTCGTGCAATGACGTGTCTCTCCTCGCTCCCACCCTACTTTTGGGGCTGCTTTGTTAAGTCCCCATAGTCCCTGTGTCCCCCTTGAGACAACAGAGAAAACAGGATTTTTGTTACTCACCGTTAAATCTGTTTCTCTGTGGTCGATAGGGGGACACAGGGCTTCCCATCCCTGTGCGAGTTGACCTGTTGGTCTATAGGAATGTTCTCCCTGAGTTACCAGTTTTGCATTTTTTTCTATGACTTCTGTTTTATTGTTCGCAGTGTCTTTGGTACCAACTGAATGGTTTCACTACAGTCTGGGGTTAAGCCACACTACCTGGCACGCCCCCTTTTTCATTAACATAAGTGTCCTGCCTCCTGGAGGGTGGAGCTTAACCCCATAGTCCCTGTGTCCCCCTATCGACCACAGAGAAACAGATTTAACGGTGAGTAACAAAAATCCTGTTTTCCTTTAACATTTAGTCAGGCTGTCCTAATGTTATTAATGGGACTGCAGGATAAAAACCTTGACAGTCATTAAGCTTTCACTATAAGGGTAATAACATACAGGGAGATTTGTCGCCTGTGCCAGAGCATTTTTACCGCAAACTACAAACCTCCCCTCCTTTAACATTGGAACCACCGCAAGAGAATTACATTACTCACAGCGATTTTGCTTAAAGGGAATCTGTCGTCATTTAAAAAACATTTTTTTTTTTTTTTTTTGCATTTTTTTAAAAAACACACATCCATAAACACTGTCTGGCAAATAAAATGTTAATCCACAAATCCATGCATAAGTTATTTTAGTTTGTATTTTGTCATGGGGGCTTCCATTTCTGCTCATTACACATTCATCCTGTGCTGCTCTAACAGCAGGCGCAGCATTACCTGTGTGCTTGGAGGCAGCCACTCTGTAATGAAAAGCCAGGTCGCACTACGACATGAGAATCTAGCTGTACCCTCCCCCTCCCCTCTCTGCCCATGCGTGTGATGTCTGGAGGAGAGCGGTCACATGGTTTGCAGGGAAGCAATTACTTTCACTTTCCTACGTCCTGCTCTACAGCTGCACTAGCAGCCCCTCCTCCCACAGACACTATCAAAGCTCCTGCCATTCTGTAAGTCTGTTCTCTGCTTTCCTTTGGAGGGGGGAACTTTCTCTCCTTGCTGCCTTCCTAGTTTGTTTTACTGGTGGAGGAGCTGTGAGTTCCCTCTGCTATCCACCTCACACAGACCTTGCTCCTTTCCTGCCTGCAATACTTCTTTTTTCATTAACTACTTACTGCCTCCTTTCTCCTGAGCTATTTTAACCCTTCCTAGACTTCCTCTTAAGTTTTGTCCTCCTTATTTTATCTTCTATTACCTGTCATCAGTCGTGGGAGTGTACTCCTGTGTTTCTGCCATTCATTTTTGTGTAAACAAATATAATAAACTATCTATATAAAATATATTTTCCAGTGCCAAAAATGAATTTTTATAATTATATATATATATATATATATATATATATATATATATATATTTTTTTTTTTTTTTTTTTTAACGTAAGTGGGGGCAGTGATCACAGGACTATCTTATTTCAGTCCTTCTGAAGTGGTGTCAGTGGGAGCTTATCTTGATTCCTGCCTATTGTTCAATTGATAGGCTCAGCAGACAAGGCTCTATTTACATTACAGCAGTTTGTAGGAGGGAGGGGTAATGACATCACTCCAACTTGCAGTGCAGCAGTAAAGTGTGACTGAAGTTTATCAGAGCACAAGTCACATGACTTGAGGGCAGCTGGGAAATGTCAAAATATCTAGCCCCATAGCAAATTTTAAAATCAGATATAAAAAAATCCATTTCTTCTTTTGAAAAACGGATTTCAATGCAGGATTCTGCTGTAGTAGCACTATTAACTGATACATTTTGTAAAAAACATGTTCTTCCATGACAGTATCCCTTTAATTGTGGGAAAATGGGAAAGAAAGCAGTTCCCCACTATTAATCAAAATACTTGCAGTGATTCAAATGTTACTAGGGGAATGGCATTTTCAGGGAGACTTGTTGCCCAGGATCTCCCCATGTGCCATTGTCCTAAATCTCATGCTAAATATGCTTTCAAGGGATGCTGTCATGGGGAAAAAAAAATTTTTCTTTCAAAATGCATCAGTTAATAGTGCTGCTCCAGCAGAATTCAGCACTGAAATCCGTTCCTCAAAAGAGCAAACAGATTGTTTTAGATTTAATTTTGAAATCTAACTTGGGGCTAAACATATTGTCAGTTTCCCAGCTGCCCTCAGTCATGTGACCTGTGCTGTGATAAACTTCAATCACTCTTTACTGCTGCACTGCAAGTTGGAGTTATATCACCCCCTCCCTCCCCCCCAGAAGCCTAACAACAGAACAATAGGAAGGTAACCAGATCGCAGCTCCCTAACAAAAGATAACAGCTGCCTGGTAGATCTAAGAAAATCCAGGTCCCACTGAGACACATTCAGTTACATTGAGTAGGAGAAACAACAGCCTGCCAGAAAGCAGATCCATCCTAAAGTGCTGGCTCTTTCTGAAAGCACATGGCCAGGCAAAATGACCCGAGATGGCGCCTACACACCAATATTACAACTAAAAAAATACACTTGCTGATTCAGGAATGAAATTTTATATTATAGAGTGTATTATTTGTAGTATAAGTGTAATTTAGAAATAAAAACTACATCATAGAAATTGTGACAGAATCCCTTTAAGCGGGGTTCAGCCACACAATTTGGAAAACTATCCTTTAAAAAAAAAAAGTTTTTACACAAAGGAGTTGACTTGATGTCTCTTATATTTGTTGTGAGGTGTGCAACCATTTGTTTTATTTACCTAGGACTGTCATACGTCTGTGAAGGAATAAAGGAACAGCGACAGGGACTGGTCACCCTGGTCCTTTGGAACAATCAGTTGACTCATGCTGGCATGGTTTACATGAGTCTGTGTCTGGTAAGTCTGTAAACCATTGTGTTGTAAAAGTGACAGTGGGGAAATAACTAGTACCCTGAGTTCAGAATTTCTTACAGTGCTCCTTTTCTTGTTTCAGCATCACTACACGACCTTTTACTTTTCATTGTATTTTATTTTTCACAGCCTAATACTCAGACTTTAGAAACACTAAACCTGGGCCATAATGCAATTGGTAACGAAGGTGTCCGGCATCTTAAAAATGGTCTGATTGGTAATCGCACCGTACTTCGACTTGGCTTGGCATCTGCTAAACTCACCTGTGAAGGTATTCACACAATGTTACATTAACTGATAGATGTCTGTTCTAACAGATATCCAATATGAAAGTCTGTTGTTTGCACCATTTCAATATTCTGGGAACCTGACTAAAATGTATACTTTTTTCCACGTAATTCCTAGGTGCAGTAGCTGTTGCAGAGTTTGTTGCTGAGTCTCCCCGTCTCCTTCGCCTTGATCTACGGGAAAATGAAATCAAGACAGGGGGTTTAATGGCACTGTCACTTGCCCTTCGTGTTAATCAGTCGTTGCTGAGGCTGGACCTTGACAGAGAGCCAAAAAAAGAGACCGTAAGTTGAAGTTATAGTTATTCACTGTTTTTTCTCAGGGATTTTTGTTGTCTCCCCAGCCCAGGGTTTGCAGATCTGACACTTCAGCATGGCTTAAAAAAACTGTCACATAAAAAATCAAAGTGTTTTAAAGTAATACAAATATAATGCAGTGTTGCCCTGCACTGGTAAAACGGTTGTGTTTGCTTCAGAAACACTACTATTGTTTACCGTATATAAATAAGCTGCTGTGTAATAATGGGGGCAGCCATTCAAAGGAGAAAAGGCTCAGGTTACACAGCAGATAAGCTCTGTTGAACATAATGGTGTTATCTGTTATCCACTATTTAAACTGTGCCATATAGCCTTTTTTCAATTTCCGCCATTGCTACACAGCAGCTTATTTATATGAACTATAGTAGTGTTTCTGAAGCAAACAGATCAGTTTTACCAGTGCAGGGCATCATTATATGATATTTTCATTACTTTAAAACTCTTTAATTTTTTGGTATTACTGTTCTTTTAACTACCCAGAGTGAGGACAGAGACACTTTGTCAGTAATGGTGACTTAAGGGCAGCACCATGCTTTTGCAGGCTGGTGTATAAATGTACACAGTTATCCAGCTTGTTTGGTAGATAGGTTACGGAGGGGTATTTAAAGAAAAATAATGTGTAATTTATTTCTAGTGAAGCTATAAAGATCCTATTAATTTTTTAAAATGTGTCCCTATCACTTAAACGGACAGTAAATCCTCTTTTTCGACTTGTTTAATAAATAGGGCTTGTGCTGATCATACTTTTTGCCTATTCTTTTAATTAGGAAAAATGCTTTTTGAATTTTTTTTATTCCTTGCTCTAAACAGGACTGCACATAGATAGAAGCTGTGATTGTCAAAGCAGCTACAGGGAGCTGATGTTTAGAGCAAATCTGCTTCTCCCTGCCTGATTAATAACTGCAAGTGGAAATCAGCAGAGTTAACCCTTTATGTGAAAATGCCTTAAAGCATTATACTTCCTGGTCCCAAAGAGTAAAGTCAAACTAACCAGCAATCTACTTAAAAGCCCTCAGTATAAAAAGTTGTGTTTTATTTAAAATGATAGGAGGCTGTATTTGGTAGAAGGGAAGGGTTTATTTATACAGAGGCTACTCAATGGACTGCTGGTTTGTTCGACTTTGCCCTTTGGGATGAGATAGTAGAATGTGGCATTGGTTTCATTTTGATTTGTTAGAGCGAGAAATACTAATTAAAGGAATAAGCAAAAGTATGTACATCACAAGCACTGCTCATTGCACCAGTGTTGAAAAGGGTATATTATAGTGTCCAATAAATTTATAATAAGCCCAAAGCCTTTAGTGATGTAGTCATATGCTCTTTTTTTAATAGCTTGCATTAACCAGTAGCATAGCTACACAGTAAGCTCCAAAAAATTTTTTCATGCTTTCTGCATCCTCCAAATCTTGGGAAAGCTGATTTATTTCACAACAAATACAATTTGTTTTCACGTTGGTCAAGGCACCTACAAGGCCCTCTATATTCCTGGCCACCCCAGTAACATTTTTTTTTTTTAGACATTCATATTATGTTCTCTACTTGCAGGTCATTTTTCTTTTGTATGTAAATGTGTGTAATATGAGTTTTGTTTGGATGTGTTCATAATAAATCACTGTTACCAGGTTAAAAGCTTCATTGACACTCAACGGGCCCTCTTAGCTGAAATTCAGAATGGGTGTCGGCGAAACTTCGTTTTGGCAAAAGAGAAGGAAGAACAGCTCCAACAATCTGCTTCCATGACAGAAATTGCTAGCCCAGCACTTGAAGACTCTAGCACGGACCCTGAGGAGTTGAATAACTCTGTTGAGGATTCCAGTGAGGCCTCCAATCAGTACACAAACGCTACTACAGTGGATTCAGAAGATGGAGAAATCACTACTACAAAGGAGACTGTGGAAGGTGAATCTGACTCTGACACAGAGGAAGAAGATAAGGAGGCAGCAGTAGAGCCCAAACCAAAGGAAAGCCCTGGGCAGGTGACTGTTTCTAGCCCTGGAAGAGGCCACAAAGTTTTTTTGGTAACCAGAGTAGACAACCCAAACTGTGCAGAGGAGGATAAGAAATTACCAGAGCTGACAAAGCCTCTTGATGAAGAGGTGGTGTCCCCAGGAAGCAATGCACTTGCTAATGGACTAGAGCAGGAATCAGGCAATATAACACCACGTTGTTATAACAAGGGTGAGTATAGCTCCCAGATATATATACAATTTTGTAGCAGCCCATTTTGTATCCCTCCGTGTCCAGTTATGCACCAGGCATTTTTATTTAAATTGATGCCTTCATATGTGTCTTGAACTACCATAGTTTGGCAACAATACATATATATTTTTAACTCCAATAATAGATTGCCGTCTCCCAGTTTTTAATTTAGGCCATAGTTGGGAATATTTACTGACTGGCAGATAGAGGGACAGCTAGAAAGAGCAAGAGAGACCAATAACATTATTATAGGATGCATTGTGAAGTTCAGATTCTAACTAAACCTTTTTTTAAAAAATAAAATCTTTAAAATACCTCTATCTAGCCCCCCAAATGACTTATGTTACTCTTGGGGGGTTATTTACTAAGCTCCAAATACGTGATTTTTTTTAATATATTCGGACTTTGGCAACTTTGGGCAACTATTGAAAACACATTGCCGCGTGTGCTTTGTAGCCTATGGGGAAAAACGCTGAGGCAGTTCGGGGAGATAGTCGTTCAAAAGACAAGGCGATTAGTTGCCAGGCGACAAAATCTCCCCGAATCTCCTCGTGTGGGGCAGGAAAATAACTTTCACTTTCCATTTTTTTAATTCACTGCTCTCCCCACATCCCCCCTACCTTCTCACCATTTAATTGTTTAACCAGAGTATGGACTAGGGTATGATACCCCCCATTCTGGCACATAAACAAGCTTTTGGCATGATGCAATGCCTCCCTTAATAACAGTTCTCACAAAATGGCTACTGCCTGCTTGCTATGAATTCCAAGAATAATAAAACAAATTTAAATGATGTTTATGGTGTAAGTGAAGTTTATTTTGCTTGACCAGCATCATAAAGTAGGATTTGGATTTTTTTCTTAAGGTGACAGGTCCCCTTTAATAGGATGTACTTCATACACTGTAGCAAGTTATTTGTCAACATAAACCATGGACAAACCTCCATAAATATTAATTAGAAAGTAAAAAAGAATGCAGAAATCACAATACAGGAAATGTCAGATATGAAACCATAAAGCCAAATGGATATGTGTGTTTTGGCAAGGACAATCTTATTCTTATTTAAAGGAAAATGATACCCCCAAACAATGTGGGGCTCTATAAAAATATATTGCTAAAACCTTTTGTCATGTAAATAAAACATTTTCATAATAATATACTTTTTTAGAAAATTGCCATTTTACAAAATAAAGGCCACCCCCAGGATCCTAGGATTCACGGTGCACACAAACAAACCATACATGTTCAGTTACATGAGCCAATTAACAGACAGAGTTCTGTATTTTTCTTCCATACTTCTTCCTGTTACAGTTAGAGTTGTAGTTTTTTTTGGTCAGGTGATCTCTGAGGCAGCACACAGACCACCATTAATAGACTGATCAAGGTAAGAGATGTAAAAGGGCAATATTTATTTAAAAAAAAAAAAAAATATATAGATAAGTTTGGTAAGATTCTTTAAGATGCCACTTAAATTGATATAAACTATGTTGTTTAAGTATTAATTTTGGGGGTATAGTTTTCCTTTAAGAAGGCTGTCACACCATATTTGAGGTGGATAATTTCCCTTACTGGAAAGCTATGGTAATAGCCTCAAGAAACAGAAGTCAACAGCATTTTGACCAACCTTTGTAGAGCCGTGATTGATAAGAAACTGCTAAGGGTAAACTTAATATACACGGAAGACCCTTCTAAAAGGCAGCAACAAAATCAGCATAATTGTTAGAAATGGTTCATTCTTTCTTATAGCACATACCTGATGAGTGCTTTGCAGATTTCACCAGGACACAAGCCAACACACAAGCGCAAGCTAAAGACCGTAACGTTGTCTTACTGTAAAGATGGCACAAGAGATGGTACGGTCCAAGATAGCACAAAATACTTGTAGTTAAAGGGCATGTAAAGTCTAAAATAGAATAAGGCTAGAAATGCTGTATTTTGTATACTAAATATAAACATGAACTTACTGCACCACAAGCCTAATCAAACAAATAATTTATGCTTTTAAAGTTGGCCACAGGATGTCACCATCTTGTAAATTTGTGAAACATCTTTGCAAGACTAAGACTGTGCACATGCTCAGTGTGGTCTGGGCTGCTTAGGGATCGTCATAAACAAAGCTGCTTGAGTTCTGCATGACTGGGAAGTAAGGCGGGGGCTCCCCCTGCTGTTGATAAGTATGATTGTTTCCCCGCAGAGCAGTTAGGGACTGTCTGACAATTCCTATCCACAGCAGTAAATGAAGGGAGAATTTCTCTGCATACAGTCAGTTTTCTTATAAAAAAAAAGTACACATTTTTTTAATTAAAGTATATTGGAGATAAGTTTATTTTTCATTAAAGAACGTAAAAATGGAATTTTAATCTTTTGCCTTTATATGCCCTTAAATGAAGAGCTCCTGGGCAAGACAGTTAAGTATTTCAAATCAACACCCGGGCAAGGCTCTGTGCTGGCTTAACAGTTTCAAGGTGGAGTATGTAAGCAAAATGTAAAGTACTCAGACTGGGCAGAAATTTTCAGAAAGTTTCAGCAAAGTGTTCCGTGTTTGGGCACAGAGCAATGTCTGAGTGAGGGAACAAATAGGGCAAATGGCATCAAGACACCAGTTATGAATGAAGATGTAGGGTGTAATGGTGCAGATGTTCATACTCAACACAAGGGTGATGAAGTTTTGAAATACACGTAGAACAGATCTCCCTTGCAAGATGGGTGCTTTATCACATGAGTCCATGTTTGGTGTGGTAGGGGTGAATATGTATATCTGAAGCTGGAGGTCAGGAATTGGGAATATGTAAATAGATATCTTTCCCCCTGACCTATCTATGCTACAATCCATTGATAATTGATGTTCCAAGGAACTAATGTCTCTTTACCCATCAGTTCATCACTTTTACCAGGCCTAATATATTAAAGTCAAAGCATACAGAAGGAAAAGAAACCACAAGCAGCCGTATGTATTTAATGACTACTGTATATGCTGCCCCAGCTTGCAGTTTTAACCTTAGCCATTTTTTCTGGCAGGCAAACCACAAGTTTATTTCTCTTCACACTTACGCATGTATTATTTTACAATCCCATTAAAAGAAGGGAGAAATTACTTTTTCTCATTATAGACATTTAATAATGCCAATAATAATGATGATGACAATAATAATGCCTGAATACTGATCTTCGTGTAGTAAGTTCTGTTCTCTGATATCCGGCTAATTGGCCCATGGGCCAAAGGACTGATCCCTTACTAGTGACTGTATATGTTGTGTCTAACTTTCTGTTATTTCATTTGTTCTGGCCGACAGCCTGAGAAGCTGAGGCAAATTTCAAAATTGCAACTGTCCTTAGTTCTGGCCCTGATATGATGTGCGGGCCGAACACGGCCCAACTGGCTGCTTATTTATATTTTCACCCTGGTTGCCCTGCCCTTTCTGGTGATGTCAGAGATGTTTGGGTCAGGCTCGTGTATGGAAATAATGATGTCACAGCAGGTCAGTTAGAGTTCGAATTGGGTGTGGGTCGGTGAAAAGCCAAACCACACATCACTACTCAATAATTGAACAAAAGATATGTCCCATAGGCCACAATTCGTTAAAATACTAAATTATTCAATTAAACATCATTGCATGTTAAAATTAATACATACTGACCCCATATGACCCAACTTACCTGTTTCGTGCCGTCCGGTACTTAATCATAGGTGCTTGTGTCACACGTCTCTACTCTCCATAAATCTTGTTCTTCGCATATAAAATTGTAGAATGTTGAACTTTGCAATTGGATGCATTTTATTTATATATTTGACGTTGAAATGTGTATTTGAATAAAATGGTAACAGAGGCGCAAGTAATAGCAAGTTAACGCACTGCATGAGTAAGTTGCCAGATCTAGCATTAGTATTTTTGCTAAATGTAAACTATGTTTTTACATTTTCTACCAATGATGGGGAAGGTTGCAAAGTGCAAAAAAAAGGTGCCAGCTGCCGTTTTTGTACATTTTTGTACCTTTCTGTGGTTTGAACGTTTGTGAGCACACTCCAGCCTGGAGCACAATGTCCTGTTCTTTACAGGTGAATACAGTGCTACCCTTGCAAGTTAGGGAATGGCAGCAGATGGCAGGTACAATGGGACAAGTCCTTACCTTACAGTGCTGATTTGTGCCCAGTGGTAGAGTCCTGCACGGGTCCGTTTTTTGAAACCCGATCCTTACCCGCAACCAGAAATTTGACCCACATGTTCCCTCTACCCAACCCATAATAGGCCAACTAACCTTCCGACACGGAAGACACTCGAAACCGTAATTGATGTCACATTTGCCTGTAAGTGACGTCATTCTGGTGCAGAATCTTCACAAAAAATTGTAAAAACTGCAAGAACCCAAATCCGCAATCTGAAATTTGACCCGCATGTTCCCGCTACTTGACCCGTAATAGGCCAACTAACCTTCCGACCCGGGAGACACTCGAAACCGTAAGTGACGTCATTCTGGTGCAGAATCTTCCCAAAAATTTTTAAAAACTGGAAGAACCACAAGTGTGGGTGGGAGGGATCAAGCCTGCACTTTTGTTGGGTACCCACCCGGGTTACCTGCCGACTGCCCGTGCGGCCAAGGAATCGACAACATTTTTCCCAAAACCCAACCACTTTGCGGGTGTTCTTTGGGTACTCTACCCAGTGCTTGGTGAATTAGCATGGAGTGGTACAATTTTGCTCCTTGTAGTACAATTGCACATATATCTGGGGCATTATGAGATTACCCCTGCAGTAACCATTTAATTATCTCATTTTATAGAGTAAAGGGTGTAGCAAATTATAAACATTTTCCTGTCCTGTGATCCAATTTTAAATATCCATACGCATTTTCTGCGCAGATTCTCTCGGGGTTTATAGTGATAGTGAGCTGGAGGATTTGTTACGCGATGCTTCTACAGAGCCAGACCCTGCATTGAACGTCATAACACTATAAGGTATGTCATTAATACAAGAGATGTTAAGTCACAATTCTCGTCATGCCTCATATTTGGGGGGGATGAATGGAGTACTATCCTTCTCTGTTTCCTTTTTTTAGTACCGTGACTCGATATTCCATAGCCTTGTAATTGTTGCTGGGCATTTTTCTAAACGTAACACTTTTTTTTCTGTCATGAAGTTGTTTTATTCTTTATAAGTTATATCTTCTAATTAATTCTGAGAAGGGCTCAATTTCCTACAGTAAGGTAAACACTGAATTTCAGATTCTCAGACCCCTTTGCTTGTAATTCTGTTCTAAAGAAAACTATTGTGTCAAAATGTGAGCAAATCACTTTTCTGTAAGGCTATGGTCCCATGGAGCTATTTCTCGACCTTCGTATGAACACGGGCCGAGAAACCTCCAATCCACTTAGCAAAGCCCACTCCCGTGTGGACTTTATCAGGCACTGCGTTGGCACAGAAACATGTGAGTAGGTGTTTTCTGAAATCAGATATGTGTTTCTGTACACAGGCCAACTCCATTCCTGTAGGGCAAGAAACCTTTGTGCCTAAATAATGATACTATAATTAGTTGAGATACAGAAAATAATATACAAAGCTACACTATATTACAGATCTTGTGCATGACCGTGTTAGCTGGTGCCATCCACCCAGTTGGGTTTCTGGCCAGGCCTGTTTTGTATTTTTGCTGGAGAGGAGAACCCAGCACAAGGATCATAGAGTTTGACTGATAATAGATTGAGGTGTTCAAATATGTTCCATACAGTAATTATTTTTCCTTTATAAGTAAGTACATTTTGATATTTTTCCTTTTAAAGGAATTGTTTAGTGTAACTAAAAAACTGGGTAAATAGATAGGCTGTGCAAAATAAAAAAAATTATTTCTAATATAGTTAGCCAAAAATGTAATGTATAAAGGCTGGAGTGACTGGGTGTCTAACATAATAACCAGAACACTACTTCCTGCTTTTCAGCTCTCTTGGTTTCCACTGATTGGTTACCAGGCAGTAACCAATCAGTGACTTGAGGGGGGCACATGGGTAATAACTGTTGCTTTTGAATCTGAGCTGCATGCTAAAGATCAATTGCAAACTCACTGAACATGGAGACCCCCTTAAAGGGATACTGTCATGGGAAAACCTGTTTTTTGTTTTTTCAAAACACATCTGTTAATAGTGCTGCTCCAGCAGAATTCTGCACTAAAATCAATTTTTCAAAACAGCAAACAGATTTTTTTTTTTTATATTCAATTTTGAAATCTAACATGGGGCTAGACATATTTTCAGTTTCCCAGCTTCCCCCAGTCATGTGACTTGTGCTCTGATAAACTTCAGTCACTCTTTACTGCTGTACTGCAAGTTGGAGTGATATCACCCCCCTCACTCCCCCCCCCCCCGAAACCCAACAAAAGAACAATGGTAAGGTAACCAGATAGCAGCTCCATAACACAAGATAACAGCTGCCTGGTAGATCTTAGAACAACACTCCATATTAAAAGCCAAGTCCCACTGAAACCGATTGTTACATTGAGTAGGAGAAATAACAACCTGCCAGAAAGTAGTTCCATCCTAAAGTGCAGGCACAAGTCACATGACTGGGGCAGCTGGGAAACTGACAATATGTCTAGCCCCATGTCAGATTTCAAAATTTAATATAAAAAAATCTGTTTGCTCTTTTGAGAAACAGATTTCAGGCAGAATTCTGCTGGGGCAGCACTATTAACTGACAGTATCCCTATTAAGTCGCTGACTAACTCGGAGTTAGAGAGCTGAAAAGCAGGAAGTAGTGTTCTGGCTATTATGTTAGACATCCAGTCACTACAGTCTTTATACATTACATTTTTGGCTATCTAACTATATAAGAAACGTTTTTTGTTTTTTTTTTGCACAGCCTATGTATTTAGCCAGATTTTATTTTTACTCTGAACTGTTCCTTTAACTGCTAATCCTTAACTTTTCTGACATTAGATCATTAAATTTATGTTCATTTTGTATTTTTCTTTATTTTTTAGGATGAGCTGTTTGGGCAGAATGGTGTACCTTCTTTTTTCACCTCCGCAAATCCTTTAACAATCCCGTTTCTCTCGCCTTAAGGAATGGGGGCCTGTAGGATCCAGCGCACCCGGGTTTCCCTGTGAAAACTTTGAGTTCATCCGGTTTCCACTTCCTTATAAAATGGCAATAAGGGCACGCTGGAGTTTGTACTGGGTATGGGATTCTCAAAGTGGAAAAAAAACTCCTACGTGGTTCCACAAAACTGTAGATTTTCAGGGCAAAGACGAGACCCTACTAGATGCAAGAGGAAGAATCCATGTAGCTGCCCATGTTATTTGGACTGTTACTTGCTGTAGAATTTCTCTGTGGGTTCAGTTATTTTCAAATCACAACCTGAAGCTCAATAACCGTTCATGATGCTTCCTTGTGGTCTATTGAAAGTCGCATTGTTTTTTAGACTGTAGATTTCACTGCGCACACTGCACTTGCAAACCATTAGTATCCCGTTCCTGGGAAAAATGTTTTGTCTGTCCCAAACATCACTACATTGTCCTAGACTGGCAAACACAGTCAAACCCGATAACGAAATGATTTTAAAACCCCACGCTAAAGTGGGAAAAGGCCAAAGATGAACTGACAGCATATTCCTGTCATAGGAAGAGCAGTTTAACACATTCTCTACCTGTTTCCAACATCCCTTCACCTGTAGCTTATCAGTTGTTTTAAAGGACAAGGAAAGTTAAACAAAAGAGGTAACTAGAAATGTTGTACATTATGTTTTGTGCTTCTGTACCAACCCAACCCAAGTCAACCACAGCCCTTTAGCAGTAAGGATCTGTGTCTCCAAAGATGCCCCAGTAGCTCCCCATCTTCTTTTCTGCTGATTCACTGCACATGCTCTGTGCTGATATCACTTACTGAGCTTAGGGACTGACTCAAAATATACAGTACACATAGAATATAAATGTCACAATATAAGGCTGATTTGTAATTAATATGGATAATTACTACATGGCAGCACAGAAACCAGTGCAATTAGCATCAGAATTTAATAATCAGCCCTGTAACATCAGCTTATATGACAGACCAACCTCATTTTCTGCTTGATAATTTGCAATGACCCCTAAGCTTAGCTTCTCAACAGCTGCTCAGAGCCCACTGAACATGTGAATGTCACAGACACTTTCCAAGATGGTGACGTCCCTGTGACAAGTTTGAAGTCCTGGACCATTGCTGCTATTGACAAGCTGAAACTTTAGGCTGGTGCAATAAGTTCGCTATATAAAACATGGCATTTTTAGTCCTATTCATTTTTAGGGTTTCCTTCTCCTTTAAGTGGGACCACTTTGTAGCACTCCAAAACCTGAAAGTGGGTGGAGATGGTTGCAACATTAAAGGAGATTACTGGAAGCAGTTTGTTATAGGGGCATTCGATTAAAGGAGACGTCAAGCCCTTCGACGCTAAAATCCCTCCCCTGATGCCCCCCTCCTCCTCCCCCCGGGCAAATGCCCCTAAGTTGCTACTTACCCCTCTGCGCAGGTCCTGTCCAACGAGGTCACAGGCGCCATCTTCTCCCATGCGGTCTTCTTTCTGGATAGCCTGGCATTTGGCGGCACAGGCGCAGTAGGAGCATTTGCCGGTTCAGCTCTACTGTACATGCGCCGAAAGTTTCCGAAAAAATTAATCGGATTTTAGCGCTGAAGGGGTTTAATTCTCCTTTAAGGTGCATTAAGCAACATGCTGATGGTGTACGAGCTGATTCTCTCCTATGGCCAAGAATCAGCCATTAATGTGGCATAATCTCTAATTCTGTAGAGGCTACATATGATTTGAATCCTCTTTCCCATGTCATGTCTGCAACATAATGTATAGTTTCATACACTTTGTATCGCTGGCCATTTCATTTTTTGCCAGTCCGAATACTTGTTAATACACTGCCCAGGAAGAGCATGTTTCCCAGTATTTCTTAAAATAAATCATATGTGATCGTTAGTTTTTTTCTTTACCCCATGAGAATACCTATTTTGTATCCGTTTGGGAGACATTTAACAGAATTGCAGTAGGAACAAAGTTGTGTAAATGTCACTTACAGCTGGTTAGCTCCTCGTTTTGGCTAAAAAGAGCCACCGGCAAAGCACAGGTTGTACCTGCTTATGTTCAGAGAAGCTATGGGAGTCCGTTGATCACATGACTCCATTTTAGGCTAAAACAGGCACTTTTTTTAAATTTTATTTGGGCGAAGGTGGTATTTGGGCGAAGTCTGCTGCTTCAGGGCTAAAAATGGTTGCTCTCATGCATAATCTAGGATTGTTGAATGTAAATGATTTATGTGTACTATCATTCTTGCTCCTTATTTCATCTGGAAAGAAACAGTCGGCTGCTTTATGTATTTTTCCTTCTTGCAGAATGACGAGTTGATCAATTTGCTGCACATGGAAATCGCCTGCGTGAATGTGTGTAGATCATTTTATATGTAATTTATTGTTCTAGCCAATATTTATAAAAAAAGAAATAAAAAAAAGGCGTGTGTGTATGTACATACCATATGTGCATATACATTCCACTCAATATTATACACTAATAAATCTTACAGGTTTCCTGAAATATTTGACCTGCCCCCCCGTTGGGATTTAATTGTGGCCACTTGACAAAACAGAACTTTTTAATTCTAAATTCAATTCTGAAGGTGTTAAATGGGAAATGCAAGCTTCCCTATGTGCAATAGAATCCCTATATATACGACACACTACACGCCACCCTCCACATGTAGGGTCACCCACTATATACAACCTTCAACCTGTGCTGTGTTTTAAAAGGGTTTTCTTCCTATTAGCAAATAAAATGATTTCCTATATGCTTTGAACTGTGCCTCTTTCTTTCTACACAGATTCTCTATACACTAACACACAATATGCTTATTTACATGTGTTTTACCGACCTCATAATGGTCAAAGAATACTGTTTAGAGATACAACTGTATACAGCATTTGTGAACAATTCCATTTTTTTTTTCTGCAGAAAGATATAGTGATATCAGTTCCTAAAACTAAAATTTTGGGGAATTTTGGGCTATTTTTCGTTGCATAGAGAAACATCTTTTATCATATGTGCAGCTATAAAGTGATTTGCAAATCTCCATTAGTCCCAAGTGTATCAGGACCAGATAAATAGTATTTTTAGTACTGTTTATAATGGCCTTAAGGATGAAGACACACAGAGCTAGTAGTAGTAGCAGCTACTTGTCATGGCTACAAAGTAGACACAATAGTGGGAACTCGCTTTACTAAGACACTTCTGGGCAGATTTCTCAAGGGTCATGTTGAAAATTTGAATTTCGAATTGGCAGTTAGGCAGGTTAAAAAAAGTAAAACGCTTGAACTTGATGGACGTGTGTCTTTTTTCAACCTAACTTACTATCTAAATAATTAGAATTTTCGAGTTTTTTTATTCAACTAGGGAATTGTAAAAATTTGATTTGTTTTTTTTTGTTTTTTTTTTAAAAATTGAATTCAGTTGTTTAAGATTTATCATAATCTGGCCCTTTAAGAACTCAAATTCGACTATTCGCCACCTAAAACCTGCCGAATTGCTGTTTTAGTCAATGGGAGACATCCTGGGATCAATTTGGAGTTGTTTGCAGCCTTCCTGACATTCGAGTTTTTCAGAGAAATAACTCGAATCAAATTCAATTAGAGGTTTTTTTTTTTAAAATTCAGATTCGATTTTCGAGATTTGTCATACTCTGGCCCTTTAAGAACTCAAATTTGACTATTCGCCACCTAAAACCTGCCGAATTGCTGTTTAAGTCAATGGGAGACGTCCTGGGATCAATTTGGAGTTGTTTACAGCCTTCCGGACATGCAAATTTTTAAAACTCGAATCAAATTAGAGTTTTTGGGTCAATCCTATTCACCCGAGTTTATAAAATTCTATTTTTAATACATTTTGGTTGATTTTTGAGTTTATGGGAGTTTAAATGAAAAAAAAAAAAACTCCCATGAATTCGAAATTCAACCCTTGATAAATCTGCCCCTACATGTCTCAGTATTGTCTATGGCAGAGTTTTTTTTGTAGCCACTAGTAGCTCTGCATGTCTTCCCCCTAAAGCCAAGTAAATCACTTCCATCTGTTTTTAACCAATCGGTGCCTACCACTAAAAGTATCGGGGCCCCTTTGTGATTAGGGGGTTGGCAGTTGCTATCTCAGGCTGCATCACATCCAGTTCTTGTATCCGTGGCAGTGACAGAATCATATGTAGAAGACAAGGACAAGATCAGCCTGTGTTGTGCATGTCCCTGCCAGGGGATATTAGGAGTCATTTATCAACACTGGGCAAATTTGCCTGTGGGCAGTAACCAATCAGATTGTTGCATTCATTGTTCTACTTGCAGCTGGCTTTAAAAAGCTAATCACTGATTGGTTGCTAGGGGTAACTGTCTGTGGGCAAATTTGCCCAGTGTTGATAAATGAGCCCCATTGTCTCTTCATTGGCAGTTTGTTCGCTTGTGAATTTAGCCAGTAGAAAGTGAGTGTTTAAATAAACCTGAAATTCATTGTTCTTCCATCTTTTGAGCAATACAATGCCCAATCCTGACTTGCAATGAACATGTTTAGATGTAATTATACAGAATAAACCAAATAACATCTGGGGGAGGGGAGTTACAAGGGAAAAGCACCCGATGTCTTGTATTTAAAGAAAGTAACGTACTTGGGATAAATGCTACAGGTTCTTGGTCAGATTAACCAAGGATGGAGTTGAACAGCAATTACATGTCAAAACAAGTGGCAGATATTTCACAAAAACATCTTCTCGTGGCATTTTAGACACCTTTGTCCGACATTCTGTTTAAAATATTTTATTTGATTTTCATATTAAACAAATGAAATCAAAATGACAACAAATGTTATGCAGATGAAGAAAATATGTTGCAAAGGAGACAATGGCATGATAGTATCAAAACTATATCATTCAAGTCCGACATTCTTATCTACAGTACACGTAGAGTTGGGTTTCATCATCAGTCAAGATCAATCATCGTGTTTTATGGCAAGCAACGAAGAAAGTATTCCATCTTCTGGTGTATAATCCGTGTCCTTGCAGGAGAATATTAAATAGGATTTGCTGCCGAATGTGCAGCCTTGTGATAATCATGTTGCACCGTCAGCTGCTTCTCTATGAAACTCACAACTGTGTCCTGTGCCTTTCAGTTTAGATCTGAACGTGTGTGTATATATATATATATGTATATATATATATATATATATACACGTCTTCAGAATAATAGTGTGTTTAAAAAAAGTGAATAAAGCTAAGAATCCTTATAATCGCTTTTATTTCCATACACACAAATGCATAGGGAAAAACTGCAAAAAAAAAAAGGAATATTAGGCTGTTCCATAAAATAGCAGTGTCTGCATTCTTCTTTACAAACTCAAACATTCACTGTATAAACGGAATAATGTTACAAGATTTTGCTTTCCTTTTGATCTCTGAATTAATATTTAGTTGTATAATCAGTGTTTCTGAGAACTGCTGCACATCTGTGTTACATGGAGTCGACCAACTTCTGGCACCTGTTACATTCCACTATTCTTCTGCATTTCTTGGTTTTGCCTCAGAAACAGCATTTTTAATGTCACCCCACAAGTTTTCTATTGGATGAAGGTCCGGGGATTGGGCTGGTCACTCCATAATGTCAATCTTGTTGGTCTGGAACCAAGATGTTGCTCATTTACTGGTGTGTTTGGGGTCGTTGTCTTGTTAAAAACATCAGTTTCAAGGGCATTTTCTCTTCGGCATAAGGCAACATGACCTCTTCAAGTATTTTGATGTATTGAAACTGATCCATGATCCCTGGTATGTGATAAATAGTATCACAGTATGGGAAACATCCCCATATCATGATGCTTGTGCCACCATGTTTCACTGTCTTCTCACTCTACTATAGTTTGAATTCAGTGTTTGGGGGGTCACAAGGTCTGCAGCCCCTCAACCCAAAAAGAACAATCTTGCTTTCATCAGTCCACAAAATGTTGCTCCATTTCTCTTTAGGCCAGACCTTGTGTTCTTTGGCAAATTGTAAGCTCTTCAGCACATCTTATTTTCAACAATGGGACTTTGCGGGGGCTTCTTTCCGATAGCTTGACTTCACATAGGCATCTTCTAATTGTAACAGTATCACACGTAACTTTACACCTTCTTTGACCTTCCTGGAGCTGATCTCTGGCTGAGTCGTTGCCATTTTGGCTATTCTTCTATTCATTCTTATAGTAGTTTTCCGTCTCTGGTTCTGGTTGTGATTTCTTCATGCAGCAGTTGGGTGTCAGATAGTCATTGACAGTTATATCCAATATATCTTATACGGAGTGTAGAGACCCTGAGATTTGGGTGTATTTATCTTGGTAAAGGACACCTAAGGGCCCGTTAGTTAACTCAGGCAGCTATGTCCCTTGCTGGGTCCACATTCATTCATGGAGTTTGTCCACTAGATGGCACTGTTTGTCAATATAAAAGGGTTTAGCACCATGCGGTCTGGGTCTGTCCTGGGACTTTGCCTCAGTGTGAGGTACTACAGGTCCAGGTCTGCCGGGAAAGTTAGTTAAGTGTAAGATAGTGATAGTAATACAGTAATAGTCGCTCTAGGAGTGAAAGTCAGCACAGGGTAGCTAGTGAGCAGATGTGGCTCCAACGAGGAGAAATAGTGGGGTTAGGACCCCGTGATATTTGAACCACTAGTGCAGGGACTACAGTGGGTGAGTTGAGGACCAGATAGGATACCAAGACCCCAGGCTGAATACAGTGGGTGAGGTGAGGATCAAGTCCGGTGCCAAGATACAAGACCTCAGGCTGAGAAACCCATGCCTTAGTGCTTCACCAGAGAGATAGTGCCCAGTGAGAGTGGTAACTATTCCCCAAGTCTATTGTTGCTGTAACTTTGATAGATATTGAATATTAGCCTGTCTGCTGCATCTTGCCTCCCTGGAGGGAATACTACTGTTTTAAGCTACTCTATGATTACTGTGAACATCGAAGGGCTTGTGAACTACAACCTTGCCACTGTTCTCTGTTAATAAACAAGTTATAGTTTACTGCAAAGAAATTGTCTGGCTGAATATCCTGCTACATTGATCTACACCTGGTACCGGGAGTTGCAGGGAGTTGCACGGGTACACTGGGGGTCCAGGGCACACTTCAAGCAGTTTTAGCCTGGTCACACACAGCCTTAATACACAGCAAAAGCTACACCTACGGGTGCGCTACACGGAGCTTCCTTTCCTATCAGATGAATTAGAGCTCACTCAAATAACTGATTCCAGTACAAACAGAATCTAACAAAATAACTGTCTTTTGCACAAATTCTGCATGTAGAGAGACATGATGTCTGGTGATTTTAAGAGTGAGCTCTAATACATCTTCTAGGCAATAGGAGCCCCCCCCCCCCTTATAAGATATATTGGATCTAACTGTCAATCTGACACCCAACTGCTGCATGAAGACAGAATGAAGAGAAACAGATGCTGAGAGAGGAATAGTGAAGATCAACTTGATTATTTCAGAAACAGAACAGAATTTCTAATTGATTATATTTATAAAATGTTAAATAAAATTTTTATTCTTGCAATAGTTCCCCTTCAATTCAGAGGGCAACTAGGTACAGCCGTAGAACAGAAATTGGAATACTGCACATCTGGCTTTGTGAATGTAAAAGTAGGTTGATTCCAGAACAGCCCTGGGCTAAGCGGCAGCAACAGCATGGACTCCTGAAAAATGACTCCATGCGCTTAAAGCTGCCATTACACTGATACAGGATCTGACTCAGCAGTGCTCACTCCAAGTCATTACTGGGATTTCTGTGCTGGATTATGTTGTTAGCACTGACAGATGCTTGTTAATAATAACAATAATGTTAATAATGCTAACAATATGGGGAAAGCTGTACCTAGAAGAACCCCATCCACTTTTATTCATACATTCATACATACATACAAACATACATCATACATACATACATACATTGTCTTGTTTCATGTTGTATTGTGTAGGCTCTACTCTGAACACACAGCAGTAGCGTGAGATCCCACAGATATAAACAGGGGCCAAAATCCACCAGCAAGCATTTATTTGTGGACCGTCTATTTGGAAGTTAGAAAATGAAAGGAAAGACTGCTATGGGTGGAATTGTAGGGGCAGTCAGTGTGACCCGCGACACAAGGGTTTAAGAGGGTTTAGCATTCTTTCCATTGCTTGGGGTCCTGGTCCAAATAAAAGGTAAGCCATTGTATACCAATATTAGCAAATTTGCTAATCAGTGTATAATTATACTGTGTATAGGGTATAGAGCCTGAGACATATTTCTGAGCTTTCTGGATGACTGTATTCTGAATAATAGATCCTCTAATCACTACATTGTTTGAAATTTCCATTAAAATGACAACACCAAACCCACAGGGGAAACGTGAGACCCCCATAGTCTAAACACATTGATAATCTAGAAGATGCACAAGGTTATTATTATTATTATTATGCTCTTTATTGCTAGTCTGTCTTATGGTTTTCTTACGTCATACTATATCATCCCTCAGTCTACAATAATAAGTTGACCGGTCACTATTTTGCTGGTCTATCTATGGGTAATGCACACAAACCATGCGTGTTGGGGAATACAGGACAACGGCACGGCCCATCTCTTGGACATGACTACCTGCAGCACCACTCACTGATATACTGGGACCCTATGTTGAACAAGTATATATATATATAACTTGAGGATACCTGCAGGACATGCATTAGGTTGAGATGCACTTAGAATAAATGTATTTGCCAAGGAATGAAAAGAACTACAAATATGCAATAAAGAATGGTATTTCTACATAAGCAATATTCTCATACATTTATGTATATCTATGGGTAAATAAGGGAAATATAGTTGCTTTTTCTAAAAGTTAAGGTGGGTCACTTCTATATGCCGCCCACATTCTCTCTGTGACTGTCAGGCGGATCTTAGGAGTTGTAGTAGTAGGGAATACTCTTTTAAATATATATATAAAGGTGTGTTTCTTTTAAATATAAATAACTTGATTTTTTTGGAAAAAAAAACCAGATTAAATCTATCACCCCTCTGATATGGAAATGGTAACCAATGTACAGTATATGGCTTAGAGCACAGCGCTGTGTAGGATGTAGTGCAGAGGTTAAAAACTTGGGTTCTTATTTTTGCCAACACTGAAATGCATCATCAGCCTCCTCCTGCAAGGGGTTAAGCAGTTACACAAAAATGGGACTTTATTGTTCTTCACTCAGCTGAAGTAAAAGATCCAGGGCAAAGATAATAAGAGGCAGTTGAAAAACAGAAAAAAGCCTCGAGAAATGTGAAATAGAGGTAGGAGGAGGACGAAACATGGAAGTTAAATAATGAGGAGGGTGAATAGCTGTCACTGACCCTGGGACTTAAGATGAAGGGGGAATGTGTGAGTAGCACTAGCACATGATGGAGGGAGGGGAGCGAGCAGAGCAGTTCAGAGAAATGCTAAGGAGAGAAGGCAAAAAACTGGCAGAAGGGAAGATGAAAGCTCAGCAGAAAAGGGAAGGACAAAGGTGAGCCTGGAAATCAATGCAAAGAGAAATGCAATGGGAAAGAGAGGGGAATGATAAGCTGTGTGTGCAGACCAGCAATGCTCAGCCTGGAGCCTTCAAGCTATTAACTCCAGTTACTATGGTTATAATTGGGCAACAACGGTTGGGGTCTACAGGCCAGGCTCAGTTGCTATAGATTAAAATCAACATTCAGTATATATTCACCGTAACATTATCTACACCTTCTTCCCTTTCTCCTCTACCAAACAACTTTCTTTCATTACTCCTCGACCTGCTTTCTGCAACGTTGCCTCTCCGTCCTGCTTGCCCAGCTCATTCTAAGTTGTTTCTCTGATTCCCTGCACAGTCTGTCTGATAGTGCCCATACCTTCTCTCTCTTACTTGTCCTCTGTCCCCCCTTCATTATCTCTCATTCCCACCGTCTTTCCCCCTATGCCCGCCTTCGCCTCCCAACTCTCCCCTTAGTTTCTCACTTGCCTTAGGATCCCTGGGACAAATTGTCCATCCGCATCAGCCATTTCTCCTCTTTGCAGCAGGGGTGCTGGGACTGGGCTTCAATGCTGCCTTTCTAGCAGCCACTGGGGCATGGCAAGGTAAAATATCACCTATACACTCCCAAGTGTCCATACGACCTCCAGTTACTCCTTTTTTTCTCTTTACTCAGTCAAATTGGTTTATATTTACTGTGAGCGATTTCTTTGATATTCTCTCCAACTCATAAGATGACTCTCTAATACAGTTTCTATAATTTCCACTCTCTCTTTGGTCTTCTACTGATTTCTCTCTTTAATGGGCATTTTCATCATTCTAAAATGTACAGCTTTATATGCTTTTGCCTTTCTTTGGATCCACTAGAAACTATATAGGTCTTTCGACAGAAGGGTTGAGCCTGATGTTCATGTATCTTGCTCCAACGTCAGTTATTATGTTACTGCTGAAATGGAAACTAACTTGATTGATTTCTTCAAATAATAAACAATTTCTTAAGCATTTTGGGTAGAAATTAATTGATTTGGTGCCCATTCGCCACTAAAAACATTACATGTAAAATGATTTTTAGTACGCTTTGATTATTTTTTCGATTTATTATGGATAACATGGGTCATGGACATAAACATGGTAAAGTGTTCCTTTAACTGCTTAATTGCTCTTAATAAGTGATGAGGGGAATAGGACGATGTTTGATGTAATGGCAGATGGTGGGTCTCATGTTGGACATCCCTGATCTAGAAAGTGCTACTAACAGTCTTGTCATAAAAACATACTAGGAATATGTCTGTGAAGATTCTCATTCATCCAGGTCATGGTATATCTGTAGAAATAAGTCAAATCAACTCTGACTTTTTTCCCTGAAGACGTTTCACCAGTCATCCAACTGGCTTTCTCAATTCTGGACTGGGGAAACATCTTCAAGGAAACACAGGACGAGAATCTGCTCCTCCGCTCAGGTGCAGATAGACAAAGCGGATTTCAGACATCACTGTGTTGTTTGTAGGGCAGGCACTTAATGAGCAATCCTTCAGGCAGAAGTAGTAAAAAACTGGTTTTTATTGAAGACTTACGTGTTTCATGTGCTCACAACACATAGGCTACTGACAGGTTGCACATGCAAAGTATTTAAACTCATATCCACCAATCACATTTGTACTATAATTAACCAATCAGTGGATATATCAGAAATCTATCAATCCTATTTTAACCCATGAACCACTCCGGTAGATTTTTGATAATACCCACTGAATGGTTAATTATAGTACAAATGTGATTGGTGGATATGAAACGCGTAAGGCTGTTATACACACATGTACTTTAATAAAGACCTGTTTTTTACTACTTCTGCCTGAAGGATTGCTCATCAAGTGGCCTACCCTACAAACACTGCCTTATGCCTATGTTCATTCTACAATACTATTCCACTTTTAATCTTTTAATTCCATATAACAGATTCCAAGCCTGAGAATCCCAACTAACTTTTGGGTAAGGAAACAATCACACCATTCCACCTGTTTTATATATATACATTATGTACATAAAATGATGAATGCAGTCATTATGCAAATTTACACATAAACCAATTATCATGGCTAGCCATCTTTACAGCTCATAGTGAACCTATACAAAGGGGTTTACTGTTTTCCATTGATTAACATGGTTAATTTAAACAATACAAGGCAAACTATCTCATCTATAATATTCTTTATCTTTAAACTCATATGGGGGAATGTAATATATTTCATTAGCGACCACGTTTGCTCCATTTTTGACTGATTAAAGACCTGAACAACTGTCTCTCAAAGTTTGCAACCAAGTTGCTTTTGCGAACATTTGCAATTAAAATTTCGCAATCGCAAACCATTGTTTGCGACAAAATATTTAACGAAACTCCAGAGCAGGTGGTAAAGGTTCGCAATGAGCAATTAAGGTTCGCATTGCAATAAAAGCCTAATGAAGGACATTACATTTCGCCAGGTGAATTTTCTTTCGCACAGTTTTTTTACATTCCCCCTTACTCTACCAGCAATGTAGACCATTGTGAGAAATGGCTTTGAGTATTCAATTCCTTAATTGTACTCATTTCAAATATATTCGGGAATGGAGAAATGAGCATGGTCACTATGTATATGCATGCAAACGTTTATGTCATTAACCTGTACAAATGCTATACATATTGCTCTATACCTTCACACAGAGACTGGCTCAAAACAAAGTGGAGGGACAAAAACAAGATGGCTGTTGATCTTGCACCTTCATTCTTTTTTAACACCTTCATCTCTCCTGCTGGCAAGCGGCCTCTCTCTCCACCTCACGGACACAGCCCCGTTCTGCAATAAATGGACCCTGCTCTTTGCTTGATTTCTGTTGCTATTCTTGTTACTTCCGTAAACTCCAGCATGGTGGAGAATGCATGCATTTTACTTCAGGCTGTGCCACCTTGCTCTGATCTATGTGGACTCAAGAAAGACCTTGACAAACTTTGCAGCCCTGAAGGTCACCATGATCTTCATATATGGGCCCTATCCCCAGGGCATGGAGTTGCTTCACTACACATTCACTGCTCAGGACCAGAAGCATACCAAGTCTTCCTGGAACAGGCCCAATTAATATTTAAGTGTTATGGGATAAGCTTGATTACAGTGCAACCTGAGTTCGGGGCACCTGGCCCTTGCAAATTACCTTGTGGTCTCTTCTGCACCCAACACCTCTGCTGTGATTCTCAGGTGTTGAAAGCAAAGGTTCTGGTGCCAACAAACTCCTGCCCTTGATCAGATTCCCAATACTGCAAGAAGTATTGCTCAGTGCTATTAGCTATTGACAGCAAGCATCAACTTAAGAGTTTAGTTTTTACCTACCTTCTTAGGTAATACAATGGTTATAACAGTATAAAGCTAAAATAAGTGTTTCAAAAGTATATTAAGTAATAAATCCTTTTAACCACCAATCTTCTACTATGTCATCATACGCTAGTGCAAAAACTATGTCCCCTCTGTCCTATACCATATTTTCACCTATACAGACCAAACTACCTTTATTAAATACATATCTCTGTACATACAGAGCAAGTGCCTTGGGATACTGAAGTCCAGAGTTTTCTTCTGTCTTTACTGGAGGATGCATTGCAATTGTGATCCTAGTGCCTGACAAGCCAATGGTACTGCTTCCTAAATTCCTCCCCCCCCATTAAAAGGTCCTCTTAATTCTTTTCTACAGCCTAGAATAAATTTTGGTCCATTATTGAGCTTACAAGTTCATACAAAAAGTGGTATCTGTTTTTTAGAATTAGAAATATATAGTGGTTTCTTCAGTGTCTTTCTGTTTGTGAACTTTATTCCATATTGCTGAGGCATGGACCTCTTCAGTAGGGACCATTTTGTCAGCTATGGAATATTAAGACTTCATGCTAGAAATCTTTAGATCACTGTGTTTTATCCTCCCTCTAACAACAGAAATTCCTTTTATTTCCCAGCACTATAAGCTCTCTTACATATATACATGTATCTATGTATATACAAACTGTAACTGAAGTGGGCTTTGTAGTTCAAGTGCTGAAAACAGAGTCAAATATTGGAATCTCTGAATATACGATTATCTCCGGCAACCACTGTCATTAAAACCACAGTCTGGTAAAGGTTGTTCTTCGTCGGTTAAAGCAAGGCTGGAACCCACAAGATGAGCTGTGACTCCATTCACCTGATCTGGCAGAAATTGATTTGAATAACCATCCAGAAAGTAAGCGTCGTGTGTCAGGAGATCTGAAAAATTTGGGTCCTCACTGAGAAAGTGAAATGCATCTTCATCAGGGTTCATCAGAGGAAGGTCGTGGTAACCTTCATTATGGTTGAAGGAATCCATGAGTGGTAAATTTATATCTGAGAAAAGTTACACAAAAAAGGCTATTAGAATACATTACTTTGACTTAATAGATATTTTTATGTTGTGTATTTTCATTCATTTCAGGTATAGTAAACATATAGTAAACACGTGGCTATTGCCACTACAACTTTCAGCGTGCAAACAAATGATGATCCTTGTATCCTTTTATTCTAAAATATATTCGACATGCCATCATTCAAATAGTTCAAAGAGAATAGATATTGTTTATTAATGACTTAGGGGAGGGTATTTTAAGTATTTGCAGATGATACAAAACTATCCAGTCCAATTAATTCCATCCAGGATGTGGCATCCTTGCAACATGATCTTGACAAACTGGCAATCTGGGCAGCTAATGGCAGATGAGATTCAATGTTGATAAATGTAAAGTCATGCACCTGGGATGTAAAAATATCCAAGCTACTTATACCCTTAATGGGACTGCACTAGGCAAATTCATAATAGAAAAGGACCTTGGAGTCCTTGTAGATATTAAACTTGGCTGTAGCAAGCAATGCCAGTCAGCAGCATCAAGGGCAAGTTCTTCCACTGTATAGAGCACTGGTAAGGCCCCATCCGGAATATGCTGTACAGTTTTGGTCTGCAGCACTCAGATGGGATATTACCGAATTAGAGAGGGTACAGAGAAGGGCAACTAAGCTGGTAAAAGGTATTGAAAATCTTAGCTATGAGGAAAGTCTGGCCAAATTGTGGATGTTCACGATGGAGAAGAGGCGCTTAAGGGGAGATATGATAATTATGTATAAATATATAAGGGGATCATATAATATTCTCTCTAATGCTTTATTTACCAGTAGGTCTTTCCAGCTGACACACAGACATCCAGTCCAATTAGAAGAAAAGAGGTTCCACCTAAATATTCAGAAGGGGTTTTTTACAGTGAGAGCTGTGAGATGTGGAATTCTCTCCCTGAATCAGTTGTACAGGCTGATACATTAGATAGCTTTAAGAAGGGGTTGGGTGGCTTTTTGGCAAGTGAAGGGTTACAGGGTTATGGGATATAGCTCATAGTACAAGTTGATCCAGGGACTAGTCCGATTGCCATCTTGGAGTCGGGAAGTTATTTTTTTTCCCCTCTGAGGCAAATTGGAGAGGTTTCAAACAGGGTTTTTGCCTTCCTCTGGATCAACTGGCAGTTAGGCAGGTTATATACAGTTTTAAAAAGTTGAACTTAATGGATGTGTTTTTTTCAAGCTAATTTACTATGTTATTATGTTACAATATTCATTGTGTTGCTAGATAACAAGTGAAGGCCGCCACTCTCTATGTTCCATTTACAATAACCTTGTGTCCTATTATCCCCTATGGCCAACAATATTTCCACCTTGTACTTTTATTTAAATAGCAATTTACTCTAAATAAAATGATGTGCTACAAATTAAGAGGGAAGCTGACAAGAGCCAAGTATCCACAATTTCGTGTTTCACAATTATAGAGCACATGCTTCTGTGAGTTCATGCAGTATTTGACATAATCTTTCCAATGTGAAATAAAATAATAAGGACAAATGGAGAATAGTATTATGAGCAGCAATCAGCATGGCTTAATGAAGGATATCCACAAAACCAAAGAAGGACGGCACTCCGGTAAAAAAAAAGTTTATTACGGTGGCCTGCAGATATCCATTGCCTCGAGGGGGTCTGCTTCATCTTTAGTTATGATACTATTATGGAGGACACCAGAACAATACATTTTCTGGAGATGTATTTGTAAAATTTTCTGGCTCACCTTCTCAAACAATACTCTGCTTTCTTTATTATCTCTGCGCTCAGACTGGTGCACGCAGGCACATGCAACATAATGAAAAAAAACCCCACTAATTTCAAACAGCTTGATTGTGGGCTTCTTACACTGCAGCCACCTGAAACCCATCACAGGGCTGTCAACTTACATATTACACAACTTCTAAAAGGTGCCAATATTTTTTCCCCAGTACATTTTAGAATTTCTGTGTGGAATAAGATGAGAGAGAAAACACATTTATGATAATAAACAACGCTCACCTGGATAAGGAGGGATTAAATGATCTGCATAACTAGGTCTTACTTTTCTTCTCTTCATTTCAATCCCATGTGGATCTGAGAGTAAATTATCACATGAATCAATGATTACAATGTGGACCTGAGTGATAAACACTAACTCAAATGCTAAAGTGAGAACCCCAAGCAACAACCCTTCTTCACTCCATCTATTTTAATCAACCAGTTGTACAGATGTCTCTTCCCTACCCCTTCAACTTCCATTCTTCTTTCATTATGGTTTACTGCAAATTAAAATAAACTGCATAATTCTCACCAGGATCTCCTATATCACCGAGTTGTGAACAGTCCCGATGTTTCCTCTTAGAGTGCACACCATTGGGATCTGAAAGGTAAAAGAAAGCTATACTTTGCTATAACATTAGATAGTTAGATGATAGATTTTCTCTAAATTCCCAAGGTAGCCCATGCCAATGAAGCATAAGGTAATATGGATGGCCTGCATTCAGCAACACACAGAAGAGAGGAGGCAAGAATTCCCAACACAAATGTGAAGTTGAGAGATAAAGATACAGCCAATGTCTGCACCAACTTACAGAGTAAGGGGATACAAACAGAGTTTTTCCACTATAAAATGGTTAACCAGACAATATGCACATTGTTACAAATGCTTTAAAGAGCTTGCAATCTAAAATTGAGACAAAGCAAGACATACGTTTCAACAATAACATCAACTGTGCCCTTGCCCACAGACTTGCTGAAAGAGGGTAAAAGCATGGAAGAGATGCCAAACCCATATCACAGTACGTTACACTGCCATCTTTGTGGTCTCCTGCTTGTCTGGTGTACCAGTCCCAGTGTCTCAAGGCTTATATCAGTCAGGAACACATCTTTGAAAACGGTAGTGATATGAAGGCCAGCATGTGGACCACCTAAGCATTCATTTGCAAATAATGTCATCCTCACTGTAAAGGACTAGATGGGAATCTGCAAAACGGTATCATTTTAAATAGTATATGGGGAAAACAAAAAGTGGAGTAGTACTTCCTAAGCACTACTCCAAGACCCACAAACGTTGCACTGATGTCCAAGTAGGGAGAATGGCCAAAATATAATCTGTATGGGAAATATAATTTCCCCAATATAGCCATCTGGAATGAAGGAGAATTAGGACCAGGGCACATGGAGTGTTGGCTCCGCTGCTCTCTCTGAGAGAAGCGTATCTGCTCCCTTCCCCGTTGGGAGCAGAGGTCAGTCCGAAAACATGAAAGTAGGCATTTTCAGGCCGACCTCCACTCCGTTGACTGGGCACAACAGGAAACTTTAGATCAATGGAGCTGCACAGATCCACTTCTCTCCAAAGAAACACAGGCTGAGTCAACAGTCCATGTGCTTTCAGCCTTAGATCACTTAAAGGAGAAGGAAAGCTCCAAGACAGTTTATTGCCAACAGATTAGCCACAACAGTGAGTAAACAGCTGTAGACACTGTCTCTGTTTGTTTAGTATAAAAGCTGCCATATAAACTTGGTGTGACATCACTTCCTGCCTGAGTCTCTCTGCTCACTTACAGCCCTGAGAGCAGATCACAGCAGGGATGGGAGGAGGGAGATGAGCAAACTGAGCATGCTCAAGACCTGCCCTGAAGGTTTATGCTGAAAACAGGAAGTCTGATACAGAAGCCCATGTATACACAATAAAAGGAAAGAAATGCAGTGTTTCTTTTGACAGAAGACTCAGAGCAGCATTACTTTGAGGGTTAACTGGTGTATTTATAGAGACCTTTCTGATAAAGCTTACTTAATTCTAGCCTTTCCTTCTCCTTTAATAACAAATGAATGCTAAACAAAGCAAACCTGACTGAACTCAACAATTAACATACATCATTGCGCAATAATTTCCTACTCACCTTTAACTCGTGGCATGTAGACAAATGGCATCCCTTCACTGCGTATACCATCTGTAATCCTCTGCAGAAACACACGCACACAAGCTGGTTCTGTGATATGCAGATCATGATATGGTGGTGTCTTTAGCACAATCGCTATCTGTCTGTGCACATCTGCCTGTGAGAAATCAGCACGAGCCTCCCACGTATCTTCTCCAAATATTACCAGGATATCCTCTAGGAAATACATGTGAAATTTGGGTCAAGTGGGAGGCTGAAAAAGTTATGCCATTCAGTTTGGCTAAAACACATAGGGGCCGATTCACTAACTTCGAGTGAAGGATTCGAAGTAAAAAAACTTCGAATTTCAAAGTGTTTTTTGGGCTACTTCGACCATCGAATGGGCTTCTTCGACCTTCGACTACGACTTAGAATCGAATGATTCGAACTAAAAATCGTTTGACTATTCGACCATTCGATAATCGAAGTACTGTCTCTTTAAGAAAAAACTTCGACCCCCTAGTTCGCCATCTAAAACCTACCGAACTCAATGTTAGCCTATGGGGAAGGTCCCCATAGGCTTTCCTAAGTTTTTTTGATCAAAGGATATTCCTTAGATCGTTGGATTAAAATCCTTCGAATCGTTCGATTCAAAGGATTTTATCATTCGATCGAAGGAATAATCCTTTGATCGTTCGATCGCACTATTTGCGCTAAAATCCTTCGACTTCGATAATCGAAGTCGAAGGATTTTAATTCCCAGTCGAATATCGAGGGTTAATTAACCCTCGATATTCGACCCTTGGTGAATCGGCCCCATACTGTAGATGTGATCCAGAATAAACACAAAAACCTTAGTGGCATGGCTAATATACTAAGTGGGTACATTATGTAAAATATCTAGCAGTATTTTAAGGAAAGGGAAATCTTGTTTTACAATCAAATGCGGGCAATGCTCAATTATAAATCATAAATATAATATAAATCCCTGGCTGGTACCCCTGCCAGGGACCCATTTATAACTCCAAGAAACACACTCTGTAGCACTCCGAATCCTATGAAAGTGGTTTATTGTGCCAACAAACTAGGTAGCCTGCAGCGCGTGTTTCTGGCAAATTTTGTTTTAATACTACCATTGACAACAGAAAAAAGATCTTGAGTGTCACTGTTCTGCATATAATCTGCACCAAAATAATCTGCAGATATTTATAAAGAGCATCTAATAAGCATGTATTATTTAAGCTATCTTATGAGAAAATTTGATCCTATCCCTCCTTTTGTCTGAAAATGTCCTATCCTTATTACCCATAACTAACTCCTAGTTTTGCTATTCTGCAATCCTCATCCTTATGCTGAACAGTACACTCAGTAACTGGGTTGTTACCTTTCTGAACCTTATCACAGAGGATATAGACCTCCTCGCCCCCTTCACATCGTCCATATTCTTTGTTCATGCGAGAAATCTTCAGTTCTGATGTATTTGTAGATTCTAGGAAATAACATAAAACAAATGACAATAACAACGAGCTGAAGGAAAAGCTACAGAGCATGGCAAAGTGCATGGCATGGAAATGGAAGGTCAATGTAGGATATAAAACAAAACAGTGTACTGGGATTTAGAAATGGAAATATAGGGGAGGATGAAGGGAGATGTTCTGCATTATAGAATAACTATAAATGCAGTATAATTGTAGCTGCGGCAAGGAATAGCAACATTGCTGTTTTGAGAGCTGTCAGAAAGTAAAAGGCAACACGGGATTAACTGTGGGGCCAGTATAATAATAGGCACACATTTCATCCTGTTATAGTAAACCATAGCAACCAACCAGCAGGTAGCATTAGCGGAGCTGCTGCTTGAAAAGCAAATATGTGACTGGCTGCTATGCATAATCAGAGTATAGTAAATGTGGTGTGTAATGAATTAATAGAAAAGGCTGGAATGCACCACAGAGTGCACTTAAAATAAACTGCATGGGACATTGGCAGTACTGCAAAATGTCATGTAGGAAGTACTGAAAATAAAAGGAATGTAGACCAGGACGCAAAATGTGTTGAGAATATACATTAAAAAGTACAGCGCTTTATGGAATAAACCATTAAGGATTGGATGATATAGTGAATGTAGTGCTCTATGTAGAAATATGAATGAGAAACGTAATGCATTCAGACTGTTGGGGAACGCAGGAAGGCTCAGTTATACACTGGTTAATGTGCAGCAGTGCAGTAACCCATAGCATCCCCTCTTAGCTTTGTAAAGGCATTTTAGAAAGTAAAACAAATATCAGGTTAGAATGGATAACTGCTTACGTGCAAAATTGCTTAGTGTTGAGAAAGGAGTCACAATGAATCATTGTCCCAGCAAGAGAGAATAAAAGCAGAATATATACATACTCTTGTCATAGATCGGGTCAGAAAGCACAGGGGGAATGCCATATTTAAACCCCGGCCCAGTACAGGAGGCCTGGAAGCAGAGTCTGACCACGTTCAAATCTACTTCTTCATGGAGACGCCATTTCCCAGCTGTTAATGATGGAGAAGGTGTTAAGAGTCTCAACAATAAAGTTCTGAATGAAAAAGCAACAATGGCAAAACAGTTATATTTAGCTTTTAATATACACTTTATTGAGCAATTAGCTGCACGACTTCAGCCAACTCTGTACATATCCACGTGTTACACGGAAACACGCAACGTGTCCTGAGAATAGTTAGTTGCGATATTGGTAAACAAAGGCTGATCATGAGAATTACTCTTGAATATGTTACTGGTAAACTTAAACCTCATTTTCTGCGTAAGCTTTGGAAGTGTTCAATTGCAAGCTTTGTTGTTGCCTACGTAGCCTTTACAAAGCTTACATAAAACCCAGCCTGAGCCAGTAGGAAAAATGAGAAGATGGAATCTGGAAATATTGTTGATAATTCCATGGGAAAGTTGGCTATAGACAGGCCAATATCTACAGGATCTGATTACTTACCCCATGAGCTGAAAATTTTGCTTGCATGTAATTTAATGACATATTTCACTAATAGGTCAATAGCAGGGTGATGACATTATAGCCAGGAAACAGGAGAGGAGGGACCCATTACTTCTTGCACAGGAACTGATGGTAACCAACCACATGTTAAAAACTGCCCTTGGTCATTCCAATAATATTAGTAAAGGCCACATTATTTGGCTGAAGGAGGCAGAACTAACTGATTACAAAACTCAGTTTATGAACAGTGTAAGGTTTTTGGCCCAGGTAATAATAAATCACCATTTGTTAATAAGCAAAAAAAGCTACAGCAATTATATAACACACATGCAATGAGCCTAGGGAGTGGTTTAGTTTCCCTGAGCCACATTGTTCCAAATGTTGCCATCAAATAAAACCAGCTTTGGAACTTTGCTGAACTACAGCTCCCATCTTTCTCACTTTAGAGATGATATTCAGCTTTGTAAAACAGATTCAGTGTCGGACTGACCCACCAGGATACCAGGAAAAGTCCCGGTGGGCCCAGGTGTCAGTGGCCCTCCTACTGCTAAACATTTGGCCTATTTCATGGCCATTCCCTAAGAGGCTAAATAGATGGAAAATAGAGTATAGTATGTAAAGAAAATACACTAGGAGAATAGAGGGTTGAGGAGAGGAAGAAAAATAGTACTAAGAGTGGGCCCCTGGTCTAAGATTAATTGGTGGGCCCCTGGTGTCCCAGTCCGACACTGAACAGATTCCTCATGATCAGCATATTGTTTCCCTAAAGCTTCCAAACTATAAGAACATCGCCGTTTGCTTTGTAAAAGTGCTCACCTTTATAAGGATCGATATTTAATTTCAGCCGTTCATTTACCGCCAAGTCGATTTCCCTTTTCCGCACACACTGAATGCCAAGATTACTGAAACTAATTAAAAAGCATATCAAAATATAGTTCTTTACAAACATATCCACGTTCATCTACGTTTCACCAAAGTGATTTCCAAATTAAATGTGTGAATATTTATTCCCAGTGGCGTCTCTTCAACGGGTACCCTGCCAAAAACTTAACATACATGTAAACTTAAATAATTTAGGCAAAGAAAATTTCACGAGTGACGAGTAACATGAGAAACTTAAAAGGAGCTTTTGTAGACACACACAACTTGCACAAAAATAAATCAATGACAAGGCAGAGCAGTGTAACAGGAGCAGGCAGGTGTGTAGGGTTGTAACTTAGAACAAACTCCACTGACCCACAGTGAATTAAAAGAACAATTGAAAACGATTAAAATGTTTATAAAAACTACATACAGTATTATAGAGTAACATCAACTATTTATATTGGGATCTATTTACTGAATTTTATGAGCATCTCCTACACAAGCTATTCAGAAGGTAAATGACTAGTTATTGGGCCCCTAAACTCAGAGAACAAGACATTTTCCATAGACATATATTGCAGCTTCTTAACAGTCCCACTGGGCTCACCACAGCTGAAGTTATAGGTTTGCCCCTGCTTTTCTGTAAAATTATTTGTTTGTGTCATAATAGCTGTGGTTGGGAAAAAAACAGCACAAATGCATCAACTACAACCTTTTGTCCCAGCTAGTGAAGTTTTTCTGTAGTGTAAGGGCAGTGTCGGACTGGGCCGACGGGAAACCGGGAAAAAACCCGGTGGGCCCCCGCCGGCCCAGTCTCGGTCCTAGATTGGCCCCCCGAACGAAAATAAAAGATGTGCGGCGCTGCACAAGTTTTTGCGCATGCGCACTGGGCCCCCGAGGTTCACAACCCAGTGGGCCCCAACTGCGCCAGTCCGACCCTGTGTAAGGGGCATAGCCAAAAAATTGGTACTATGTGCTGTACTCTTGCGGGGGTCCCAGACAAATAAATTGGAAACGGCCAAGGATTACGGATAGTGGCCCTGCATCAGTATAGAGCAGTGATCCCCAACCAGTAGCTCGTGAGCAAGCTGTTGCTCACTAACTCCTTGGATGTTGCTCCCAGTGGCCTCAAAGCAGGAGCTTATTTTTGAATTCCAGGCAAGTTTTGGTTTCATAAAAACCAGTTGTACTGCCAAACAGAGCCTCAATTAGGTTGACAATCCACATAAGGTCTACTAAATGGCCAATCAGGGCCCTTATTTGGTACCTCCAAGAACATTTTTAATGCTAATGTTGCTCCCCAACTCCTTTTACTTCTGAATGTTGCTCACAGGTTCTAAAGGTTGGGGCTTCCCTGGTGTAGAGTATTCCACTAAAATAAAAACGCACAAGAGAAAGAAGTAATAAAACGGTCAATAAATATACAGTATACTTTATGGCCAATTTACTTCGTTCTCTTCTCCTCTTTTTTTCTCTCATACTTTGGACTATCAAGACAGGGATAAACAACCAGTGCTTTCAACAACAATTATATTTACAAATAACATTTACAGTAAATAGCATAATCATTACCACTAATATTGGGAGGCTCATTTATCAAAGGTCGAATTTCGAATTCATGTGAGTTTTTAATAACTCCCATGAACTCGAAATTCGACCGATCGAAATTTATTAAAAAAACAAAAATCTAATTTTTTAAACTCGGGTGAATTTAATCGACCCGAAAACTCAATTCAAATTTGATTCGAGATTTAAAAACTCGATTCAGCTGCTTTCTGACGAATGTCAGGAATGCTGCAAAGAACTCCAAATTGATCCCAGGGTGTCTCCAATTGACTAACACAGCAATTCAGCAAGGTTTTAGGTTGTGAATAGTCTAATTAGAGTTCTTAAAGGGCCAGAGTATGATAAATCTCGAAAATCGAATTCAAATTTTTTTTAAAAAAAACTTGAATCGAATTTGACAGTTTTAGTCATATAAAAACTTGAAAATTCAAATTTGAAATTTCAATTCAACCCTTGATAAATCTGCCCCTTCGTATGTTAAATAATATATGATTCTTAGAACTTTTCATTTTTAAAGCTTTTGGATTACTATTTGACTTAAAATGTAAAATGCTGTATGATTGTTGGGGGGGTCACTCAACCTGGCAGCCAAATAGGTATTTCTGTTGATATTGTTACTCTGTATTACTTATCTTCTATTTAGGCACTCTGCTATTTATCTTCCAGCTTGTCATTCAAACCACTGCCTGGCTGCTAAAGTAAATTGGACTCTTGCAACCACATTGTTGTTGAAATGTCAAATTAGAGAGCTATTAAACCAGTTACAATTTGTCTTATAATAAATAAAATGTATTTTCATGGCTTGAGCCTACTAGTAGTAAATTATGATTTAAAGCGGTTATTCCCAACCTGTGGCTAGTGTCGTAAGTAACATGTTGCCCACTAACTCCTTGGATGTGGCTCCCAGTGGCCTCAAAGCAGGTGCTTATTTTTGAATGCCTTATTTTTTGGAGACAAGTTTTGTTTGTATAAAAACCGGGTGTCCTGCCAAACAAAACCTCTTGCTGATAGCCTACATGGGGCTACCAAATGGCCAATCGCGGCCCTTATTTTGCACCACCGAGGAACGTTTTCATGCATGCATTCCTCCACAATGCTTTTTACATCTGAATGTTACTCACAGATAAAAATGGTTGGGGACCCCTGAATTAAAGTGACTGACATATGTTAATGTTATTTGGAAGTGTAATTGAATGCAATAGTTGTTAATCCCCTTTTTGATTTCTTATATAGAGCAGGTAGTAAGTACAAGGCCATTGCAGTCTGCCCTGCTGGTGCTCCCTAACTTACACTTCTCAATGAGGAGCAAGTTAGGGGACAGGAAAGGGTATACCTACAGTATGTGCCTCCTAATACCAGACGCTTGTGAACACAGCAATGCTGAACTTAGTAAAAGTGAAAGGAAAAGCGCAAGTGTGCAAAAACCATGGTGGTTTGAAGCCATTTCTACTTTTTAAGTTACTCCTTATTCTTGTGTGTCAGGTAGCAGTAACACTGTATAATGAATGCATTTGGGTTGTCATATAATTTACAAAGATTGTCTTGTACACTGTTTGGCTGTACTATTGTGCAGTCTTATATATCATAAAATACCTGTGCTTTGCTACTCCATTCTGAGGATTCAGGGTGACCTCACAGATGCCATTATGGCAGTCTTTACCTACAAGGCCATGGGGGTGCACACGATGGGGAGGATCTCTCCAGACGAGACACACAATGACATGAATTTCTTCAAGCCCATCACAGTTGATGATCTAACCAACAAACAAAAATAGCACAAGGCAAAACACTGAGAAGGATTGCTTGTTTACAGGTAATAGGAGGGTGTGGGGCCTGGGAATATCTGGTACTTTCCAAAGGGGTTTTACCCCATGGGAGTTAAAAATCTATAGATACAGGATAACAACACCCATAAGAAAAAGCACAGTTTACTTACTGATTTGGTGATATTATAATGTCACAAGTCCATTTTTTTTATTACCTGACTACATTTGCAATCAGCACGCCATCATACTGAATTTTTTTTGTTTCAGGTAGTTTTGTAATAGAAATGCTGCCTCCCAAGCCTCAGAACCTCTGTCTATATGTGTAACATTAACCAGTCCGTTGATTATGTATGATACTAGCAGTTTTTTTTATGTAGGATTAACAAAAGGAGCAAAGTCATTCCCCCCAAACATCTGTGATCCACAAACAATTACAAACATTGTCATGTTAAACAGTCTGATTAACCTGCATCAAATCAGTTCAGATAATTTTAAAGACAGACAGGGCTTTATTTAGGTCCGGTGCTGCCTTATGAACCAGATCTCAACCTGCTCACAACTGGCATCGATGGTCCTGCTGAACTGCACATGACCCTCTCTGGATACCACCCAACCCTAAGATTTAGCTGCAAGTATCTAGGGCTAGTAGGGAAGATTTTATTTTTGCACACAGTTTTATATTTACCATATAGGCACCCGAGGACCACCCCCATGTAACTATATCATAAATATGGCCCTGAGAACACAATTACTATATTATCTAACACAATAACTATATACATCTTCCTCCATAAAGACAAGACAAACTTTTAGTGAATCAATTGTGAATTCTAAAGATATAAGAAGTGATGCCATTTTTAAGGCATGCTATAAATAACACAAACTTTTTCGACCTTTTGTGAATTGGCCCCATTGTTACATTCACAGATATCTGTCTGTGCTGCTAATCAGTCTGGCAAATAATGCTACTTTTAAGTGCTAATCTATTGCCTAAAAAATGCCTCCGTAGCTTTCCTGTGTGGCAAGTATGTAATATATCCTCACCTCAATCTCTGGAAGGGTCTTATTATGCTCTGTGCTTTTCTCCCCAAGTATACTTCCAGCTGATCTCCCCTCACACTGGTAACGGAAGCGCATCCCTCTCTGTTTTGGTTGCTCAGTGATGTTTAATTCTGGATTTGGACCTTCTCGCTGAGGAGCCCAGGATGTAGATGGGCATTGCTCATGGGGCACATCATGTGCGACAGTTACAGTACTGAGGATACTAGAAGGGGTGTCCTCGCAAACAAACACGGAAGGCGAAGAAATTACATCCCGGTCAGAATTAATAAGATCCATGACATCTTCTAATTAAAAAAGGGTACAATAGGTTAGAAAGAAACAATGCTGGTGAGGAATATAACTATTTAATATTAGTGAACGTCTTTCTGTAATACCCACAAGGTACTTCTGTATCCTCTAAAACACTGTGGCACTGTTCAGCAAAACATAAAATACACCAACAGGCTGACATTTTTTTGTACTATAATTAAGTATATATATTTATATATATACAGACAAATACAAGAGTCCTCTGCACTCAATCCATTATCAATATATTTAATACATTGAGACATTTGTGCATACAGCTACTAAAATAAGCATTACCCTGTAAACAAAACAGGGATTGTTTGTCCATATATTGCAATAGATTTTTGCTGGCCAACTACATCAAGGTCATCCCATGGCCAGATATGGGATGACTTTGACGTGTTGGCCAGCTTAAAGGAATAGTTCAGTGTGAAAATAAAAACTGTGTAAATAAATAGGCTGTGCAAAATAAAAAATATTTCTAATATAGTTAGTTAGCCAAAAATGTAATATATAAAGGCTGGAGTGAACAGATGTCTAATAAAACAGCCAGAATCCAAGTTCCTGCTTTTCAGCTCTATAACTCTGAGTCAGTCAGCGACTTGAAGGGGGGCCACATGGTACATTTCTGTTCAGTGAGTTTGTAATTGATCCTCAGCATTCAGCTCAGATTCAAAAGCAACAGATATGACCCGTGTGGCCCCCCCCTCAAGTCTCTGATTGGTTACTGCCTGGTAGCCAGGGTAACCACTCAGTGTAAACCAAGAGAGCTGAAAAGCAGGAAGTAGTGATCTGACTGACATGTTATACATCAAATCACTCCAGCCTTTATACATTACATTTTTGGCTAACTAACTATATTAGAAACATTTTTTTATTTTGCACAGCCTATTTAATTACCCAGTTTTTATTTTTACACTGAACAATTCCTTTAAATATATATTTATGTATTTGTCTATATGTATTTTGTGGTCACAGCCTCATTAATATATATACTGTATATATATCTATATATATATATCTATATATATATATATATATATATATATATATACACACACATACATATATATACACACACATACATATATATACACACACATATATATATATATACACACACATATATATATATATACACACACATATATATATATATATATATATATATATATATATATATATATATATACACACACACACACACACACACACACACACACACACACACACACACACACACATATATATATATATATATATATATATATATATATATATATATATATATATATATATATATATATATATATATATATTTTCACAACCTTCCTCACCCTAATTACACTTAAAGGACTAGGGTAACTTAATATTAAATTTAATTTTAGTATGTTATACATGGACCTAATCTAATCATCTTTTCAACTGGTTTTCATTATTTATTTTGTATATTTTTTTTACTTATTAGCATTCCTTTTCTTCCTATATCCAGTTAGCAACAGAAAATGCTATGTGGTTGTCAGGCTGCACTGACTTTACTCTGTGGGGAAAGCACAAAAAAAAATATGTGAGCAAAATAGTTTAATTAATAGGAAACAGATAAAAAAGATTTGAAAATGCCAATCAGTACTGTTAAAAAAAAATCAGCTTTTGGATTTTCTAATTCAAGAATTAGACAAGTAGGGCTTCTGTCTGGTAGACCAAGAAAGTCTTCAGACACAACTGGAAGGAAATTGTTGGGGTGCAAACAACTGATGGAAAGATGAAAGCAGAATATGATCAGAAAATATTGGCACGACAATTTGCATTCATCAGCCCAGAAGCTGTGCATGGGGGGGCACACTAGGGTTATCCAACATGAAAATAATCCGAAATATTAGGCCAAGTCAACCCTTCAGCTGCAGCAGTAAAAAAATCAAGGTTCTCGAGTAGCCATCATTGTCTTCTGACCTAAACATTATTAAGCTAATTTTAGAAGATCTCAGACATGCAGCTCATATTAGACGGTCAAAGAATTTACAGGAACTGGGGGCTTTTTGACAAAGAGAATGGGAGGTTTTAGTGCACGACTAAATAAATTGGCGTATTCCCAACGATCACAAAAGACCGAAAGCTGTCATGCTTAAAGGGGCAATGCACAAAGGATATATAAACTTTTGAATACGACAGTTTTAATTTTTTCCTTGATTAACCTGTTTTATAGGATGATTGATAGAACAATGTTTTCATACACATATGTGTAAAGTTGTTTTAAGGAAAGGGCCAGATTCTCAATGAAAAAAGCTTCTATATAAACAAGCTAGACAAGCCATAAAGCATAGTGGTATGATACTGCTCCATACTGCTACTCCATTCAACCCTGGCTGCAGCAGCATATGTCAGAGTCTCTTTAGTACTTTACCTGCAGTGAAACCCTCATTATTATTACTCCCCCCCCCCCAAAATACTTGTTTTCTAAAAAAAATAATTACCAGCATTTATTGGTTTTAATGTCCAAATGTGTTCACTATAATGGCACTTTATTAGAAGCACGCAGACCAGTACTGAAACCCATTAACAAAGACTTTCAAAGTAACCACAAAGAGTTGCATAATAACTGGTACACACAATTACTACCACATATAAAGAAACACTAGTCACTCACCAATTGTTGGTCCAAGTTGCTGAGACAAAAAAGAAGACCCTAAAATTAAAAGACACTTGTAACTAAAAACGTGTATATGATTTATTTTTTTTAATCCTTATATTTTACAGTAGGGGTACATTGTTTACTATATAATGTACTGTTGTTCTGTACTGGTAAAACTGGCATGTTTGCTTCAGAAAGACTACTATAGTTCATATAAACAAGCTGCTGTGTAGACATGGAGGCAGCCATACAAGCACAGGATACACAGTAGATAACAGATAAGTACTACTACAGTTTATATAAACAAGCTGCTGTGTAGCCATGGGGCAGCCATTCAAGCACAGGATACACAGTAGATAACAGATAAGTACTACTATAGTTTATATATACAAGCTGCTGTGTAGCCATGGGGGCAGCCATTCAAGCTGAAAAAAGGAGAAAAGGCACAGGTTACACAGCATGTAACAGATAAAACACCATTGTATTGGACAAGGCTTATTTCTTATGTGCTATGTAACCTGTGCCTCTTCTTTTTTTTCCAGCTTGAATGGCTGCCCCCATGGCTACACAGCAGCTTATTTATATAAACTATAGTAGTACTTATCTGTTAACTACTGTGTATCCTGTGCTTGAATGGCTGCCCCCATGGCTACACAGCAGCTTGTTTATATAAACTATAGTAGTGTTTCTGAAGCAAACATGTCAGTTTTACCAGTGCATGTTAAAGTTATTAGGAGTCCGAGCTGGTACATTTGGTGACTCCGACACCAGATACCCAAAATTTCTTCCGACTCCACAACTCTGCATAAACCTTTACCAAAAAAGCTGTTTTTTTATTTAAAATGTTAAATGAATTTTGTTTATTACACTGTTCTCTCCTCACTAGCAATCCTATCTCCCTGCTATGGGTGTACAGCTTCAGTTGAAGACGTCCGTGCCCCCAAACAGTAACAGTGTTGCTAAAATGCATTTCTCTGTGTGTTTTCATGTGCTTATACAGAAATAAAAATCCAGTGAATGTGACATCACAACAGAAACGGAAAAAGTGGAATAGCTATAAATCACAGGGCCTGAGGGAAAATTCTAACAAAAATGTTTTGCTTTTTTTAAAAAAAAAAAAAAAAAATGTGTTGTTATTGTGCATCAGTGAAGATTCTGTAACCAGGGGCAGACATACTGTAGCAGTTGTGCAGCGGGTTGTCTGGAGGCTTTTAGGATCAGAACAAATATAGGCTTTTTGATTTTGCTAAATGTTTCTGTATAACAGGGCCCTAAATATAGGCCTGCTGGGGGGCTCAAAGTGCTTATAGACTACCCTGGCAAGTCTATTTATATCTATATATTATTTTTTCCACATTTAGAACCTGCTATACTGCTACAAGAGTTAATCACTTTTTACATACTGACCTAATTAAAACATAGAAAGCCTGCTGTTTGGGTGATTGCACCATGGAGGGAGGAATGGAAACAAGAGATTTAAGGGATACTGTCATGTGAAAAAAAAAAAAATTTTCAAAACGCATCAGTTAATAGTGCTGCTCCGGCAGAATTCTGCACTGAAATCCATTTCTCAAAAGAGCAAACAGATTTTTTTTATATTCAATTTTGAAATCTGACATGGGGCTAGACATTTTGTCAATTTCCCAGCTGCCCCTGGTCATGTGACTTGTGCCTGCACTTTAGGAGAGAAATGCTTTCTGGCAGGCTGCTGTTTTTCCTTCACAATGTAACTGAATGTGTCTCAGTGGGACATGGGTTTTTACTATTGAGTGTTGTTCTTAGATCTATCAGGCAGCGGTTATCTTGTTAGGGTGCTGCTATCTGGTTACCTTCCCATTGTTCTTTTGTTTGGCTGCTGGGGGGGAAAAGGGAGGGGGTGATATCACTCCAACTTGCAGTACAGCAGTAAAGAGTGATTGAAGTTTATCAGAGCACAAGTCACATGACTGGGGGCAGCTGGGAAATTGACAATATGTCTAGCCCCATGTCAGATTTCAAAATTGAATATAAAAAATATCTGTTTGCCCTATTGAGAAATGGATTCAGTGCAGAATTCTGCTGAAGCAGCACTATTGACTGATCCATTTTGAAAAAAATTTTCTTTCCCATGACAGTATCCCTTTAAAGGTGGCCATACACGGGCTGATAAAAGCTGCTGACAGACCGAGGACTAAAAATTTTGTCTGATCGCGGCCGCATCTGTTTGTTGATGCGGTCCCACAATCTGACCCCCTTCGTTATGATCCGATCGTTGGGCCCTAGGGCTCACGATTGGATCATCCTGATATTGCCCGCCTCAAGGTGGGTTTTATCGCGGCGAGATCCGCTAATTTGGCGGCATCACCAAACGAGCAGATCTCGCAGTGTATGTCCACCTTAAAGCGAACCTGTCACCCAGACATGAAAAGCGGTATAATAAATTTCCTTTTCAAATTAAACATAAAACCCAAATTATTTTTTCATAGCTGTTTAAAAATCTCAGCTGTCAACCAAATATTGTCTGCCCCTCCTCTATGCCAATGGCATAGAGGCAGGGCAGACAATTACTTTCACTTTCCATTCAGACACTGCTCTCCCCACATTCCCCCGTTCTCTTCACCATTTAATTGTGTTGCCAGGGCATGGGGATGGACATCGGGTCCCCTGTTCTGGTACGCAAGATTTTGGGTCAACAAGATTCTGAGATAATACAAGGCTTGCCTTAATAACAGTGTCCAAAAAATGGCTCCTGCCTGCTTGCTGTAATTATGAGTTCCCTGACTGATGGAAACAAGATTCAAATAACTTTTACGGTGTAAATAAAGTTTATTTTGCTTAACTAACATGATAAAATAGGATTTGAAATAATTTTTTTGGGTGACGGGTCCCCTTTAAGGGTAGAACTACATGGGCGTTTTGACATCCGATACCTTTAGTTCCGACGCGAGGAAGCGCAGGCGTCACAACGTAAGTAATAGGAATGTCGAACATTGTCACTTGCATATGACACAACTGTCGGATGAAGACGCAACATGCAACGTTCGCATCAAACAGTCGTGTCATGTCGCATGCACGCTGCGACAACGTCCGACATTAATATTACTTACCATCGATTCTGCGCATCCAATGTGACGCCTGCGCTTCCTATAGGAAGGTATAAGTTTTCAAAACACCCCTGTAATCTACCCTACAGCTATGAGCAGAACATTAATTATAGGGATGCACCGAATCCAGGATTCGGTTGTGGGATTTGGCCAGGATTTGGCTTTTTTCTGCAGTTTTCGGATTTGGCCGAATCCTTCTGGCCAGCTGAAACAAATCCTAATTTGCATATGCAAATTAGGGGTGGGGAGGGAAATTGCATGACTTTTTGTTACAAAACAAGGAAGTAAAAAAGTTTTCTGCTTCCCACGATTCGGATTCGGAATCTTTCGTGAAGGATTCGGCCGAATCCAAAATAGTTGATTTGGTGCATCCCTAATTAATTAGACATTTCAGGGGTGCCCTGGAGTCGACACCAGCATTTTACAGAAGCTGCCTGCGCTAAGGAGGAAGCTGTTGTTTATTATGTGTTGAGAACTGGAATTTACATTTTAAGGGCATCATGGTGGTGCTGAACTACAAATCTCAGAATTCCAGACCAGCTGAAATGAACCTGCTGTAATTTACATGAAAGCAACCCAGCAGGCAGGCACATGAATGACAATTACTTCTATAAAGCGCAGACTTGTGTAACTGTGCCGGGCACAAGGCAGAGCACAGACAGGAGACTCCTAGGTATCAGGGTAAGGCAAATTGAAAAGCTGCTAGCTGTACTTGTGCATCATGTGGAGGAGTCTATTGAATTCCCAGGGGGAACATGTGGAAGTTTATAAACACAATCGCGCACTTACCTTCCCTCCCCTGTTCTCTCATTGTGTTTCTTTTATCCAAAGGCGTAATTAAAAGCTGAGAAATATTACATTTGTAAGTGAACCCTTATCATCCGAGTGGCTTGGCAGCGCTTATACACACCCCCCTAACCACGGACGAACCCCAACTGCCCAGCCAGCCACTTATCCCGGAGCTCACTTTTCACTCTGGAATTCCCCCGTTTCGCTCTTCCCATTGGTTGGAAGTCTCCCACCGCGTCACGTCGACTGGGCCTAAGGAAATCCCCTTGTCGCTGCCTGTAATGACACGTGACTTCCCTTTACAGTGACGACACGGCCAGCAGGATGGTTGTTATGGAGTTGAAGTTCAGTGTTTCATAGCTGTTTCCTGGATGTTGGAGGGCGGAGCCACGAAGCTTTTCTTGAGAACTTCTATGTTAGTAGCGTCAAGGAGGGGGACTAAACCAACTAAGGGGAAACGGCCTTTATTGTTACAAAGTGTGACTCGGTGTGAGGCGCTGCTCTTAAAGGGCTAGTTCACCTTTAAGATAACTTTTAGTATGTTACAGAATGGCTAATTCTAATCATTTTTTTTATTGTTTTTAAACTGTATGCCTTCTTCTTCTGACTCTTTTCAAATGGGGGTCACTGACCCCTTCTAAAAACCAAAGGCTCCGTAAGGCTACAGGTGTATTGTTAATGCGACTCTTTTAATTACTCATTTTACTATGCAGGCCTCTCCTATTCGTATTCCAGTCTCTGGTCCACATCAATGCATGGTTGCTAGGGGAATATGGACCTTAGCAACAAGATTTTCCAACTGGAAAAAAACTCAAAAACCACAAACAATACAAAATGAAAACCGATGGTCCCAGAATATCACTCTCGACATCATACTAAATGTTCATTGAAAGGGGTGGTTCACCTTTAAGGTAACTTTTATTATGTTATGGAACGGCCGATTCTAAGCAACTATTCAATTGGTTTTCATTATTTATTTTTTATAGTTATTTGCCTTTTATTTCTGACTTTGCAGCTTTCAAATGGGCGTCGCTGACTCCCTTCTAATGTAAATAAGCCAAAATTGGGACTTAACCCCCAAAGACTCCTGCTGATGGGTAATGTAATACGACAAAAGATATATCAATATAGTATTAAAAGGCAATGTTTATTCACAACCATGCCATGCAAATATATATAAAATCATGTTAAAAAGAAGCAGTACTGCATCTGAAAGGAGGGATCCCCCTCCCTTTTTTTGAGGTTCCTAGACTATGCCACCTAATAAATGAAACCAGATGTAAGAAAAAGTGAATGGTGTTCATGGAATGGTTGTGAATAAATATTGCCTTTTAATACTATATTGATATTAGGGATGCACCGAATCCAGGATTCGGTTCGGGATTCGGCCAGGATTTGGCCTTTTTCAACAGGATTCGGATTCGGCCGAATCCTTCTGCCCGGCCGAACCGAATCCTAATTTGCATATGCAAATTAGGGGCAGGGAGGGAAATTGCGTGACTTTTTGTCAGAAAACAAGGAAGTAAAAAATGTTTTCCCCTTCCCACCCCTAATTTGCATATTCAAATTAGGGTTCGGATTCGGTTCAGTATTTGGCCGAATCCTTCGTGAAGGATTCGGGGGTTCGGCCGAATCCAAAAAAGTGGATTCGGTGCATCCCTAATTGATATATCTTTTGTCATATTGCATTACCCAGCAGCAGGAGTCTTTGGGGGTTAAGTCCCAATTTTGGCTTATTTACATTTCATTAATTGTTTGAGGACACCCCAGCCACTCCAGCTCCTGGTTACTTCTTAATTTAGTTTGCTCTGCTTGAGTTTCAGGTAGTGGATTTGGTGCATCCTTAAGCTGGCCATAGATGCAAAGATCCGATCGTACGAATCAACGTACGATCGGACTTTCCCATCTCCTGACCCACCACTAACCATTCAGATCAAAGTCTTACCAGTCAGATTAGTTAAAGAACAGATCAGCAATGTTCTGCCCCTGACAGCAATCGTACGATATCTATGTCCAACCAAAGCTAGTGTCTCCCTCTGAAAATCGTACGATCGGCAATACACGCAGAGATATTATCGGCAGGCGACAGAAATTTTCTAACCTGTCCGATCGACCAAACGACCGATCTCCGACGGACGGAAAATGTCGGGACTCTCCACACATGGTCCGAAAATCGTACGAATCCACGATTCGTACGATCGGATCTTTGCGTCTATGGCCAGCTTTACTCTCTACATCATACTAAACGTTATCTCAAAGGTGAACAATTTAACTTTTAGTATGTTATAAAATCCCTAGTCTGTGCACATTTGTAGCTGCTCTTATAGTTTCTAAAATCGTTGAGCTTATATCTCTGCATCTTTCACAGACCCCAGCTATTAATATGAGTTTGGGAGAATAATATTTTTATTTTCCCTTTACATTACAAATCTTTATAATCTGTTCTGTTAATTTTCCAGTCTGTCGTTCAAGCATCCGCTTGGTTACTAGGTAAATGGAGCCCTAGTGACAAAATGGATAACTGCTGCAATTCAAAACTGGAGACCGGCTGACAAAAAAAATAAATAAAATAATTGCAAACATTTCTAAAACATCACTGTCTACAGTATACTAAAAGTTACTTTTTACTATTCTTGACCTGTGCTCTTACTGTATCAGATCTCCCACAGACATATATCCCTTGTAATCAACTGAAAATTTGTGCAATTACCCAGGATACATGTAATGTGTTTTATACATTTCCGCTCCATCGCTTTAGTTGGAATGGTCATGATCATTTATTTATATAGTGCCAACAAATTACGCAGTGCTTTCAAATGTTTTTTTTTTATAATGAACACTAATCTTGCAAAAATATCACAAAGAAGGGTTTACAGCAGTGATCCCCAACCAGTAGCTCGTGAGCAACATGTTGCTCCCCAACCCCTTGGATGTTGCTCTCAGTGGCTTCAAAGCAGGTGCTTAATTTTGAATTTCTGGTTTGGAGGCATGTTTTGGTTGCATAAAAACCAGTTGTATTGCCAAATAGAGCCTCCTGTTGGCTGCCAGTTCACATAGGGGCTACCAAATAGCCAATCACAGCCCTTCCTTGGCATCCTCAGGAACTATTTTCATGCCTGTGTTGCTCCCCAACCCTCCTTACATTTAAATGTGGCTCACGTCTGAAAAAGGTTGTGGATCCCTGGTTTACAGAGTACAATAGGATTAGAGTGCCCTACTCACAAGAGTTTACAAACGAAAGGGTTAGGAATTGAGACAAGGATTATAGAAACAAATTTGTGATTTATGATACATTTATGTCTGATTAATTAAGGTACACTGAATAAGCTTCCCCAAACAGGTGGGTCTTTACGGAGCGTTTGAAAGTTTGGTAGGAAGGAGACAGTGTAACGGCTCTAGGCAGAGGATTCCAGAGAAAAGCAGAGGCTGGAGATGGAGAAGTCCTGTAGATGGGAATGGGCTGGAGTGATAAGTGGAAAGTGGAGAAGAGAGGTCAGAAGCATAGTGTAGGTTGCATAAAGGTGTGTATTTAAGATCAGAACTTAAATATATGGAGGGCTTCTTTGTAAGGGCTCTTACTCACTGGCGTTCTGACCTGCGCTCCCCTGCGTTCCGTTTTTTGGCGTTCAGCCGCAGGGGAGCGCAGGAATAGACGCATGTCATTATTTCAAATGGGGCTGTACTCACTCAGGCGCGTGTAGGCGCCGAACGCAGGTTGAGACGCAACATGCTGCATTTTTCCTGCGTTCAGCGCCTACACGCGCCTGAGTGAGTACAGCCCCATTTGAAATAATGACATGTGTCTATTCCTGCGCTCCCCTGCAGCTGAACGCCAAAAAACGGAACGCAGGGGAGCGCAGGTCAGAACGCCAGTGAGTAAGAGCCCTAAAAAGGGGTTGTTCATCTTCCAAACATTTTTTTCAGTTCAATTGTTTTCAGATTGTTCCCCCGAAATAAAGAATTTTTTCAATTGCTTTCCATTATTTATTTTTTAAGTTTTTTTTCAAAATCTAAGTTTAAAGTTGAATGTTCGTGTCTCTAGCAGGGACAAAGATAAGAAATGTATCAACTAAATGTATCAGTTTATAACAGTTTACAGGGTCAGCGACTCCCCTTCCCAGTGCCGCTTTAGAAGGTGAAAAATGTCAATTTACACACACACACTTATTAGAAAAGGTCTCACATAAAAAATAGAAAGTAATTGGAAAAAGTAATTATTTCTGGTGAACTGTCTGAAAACAACTAAGGGGCACATTTACTTAGCTCAAGTGAAGGAATAGAATAAAAAATACTTTGAATCTCAAATGTTTTTTTTTTGGCTACTTCGACTGCGAATCGAATGATTCAAACTTAAAATCGTTCGATACTATTCGACAGTCGAAGTATTGTCTCTTTTAAAAACAATTTCGACCACCTACTTCGCCACCTAAAACCTACCGAGCATCAATGTTAGCTTTCTAACAAATTTCTGATCTAAGGAAAATCGTTCGATTTGAAGGATTTAATCGTTCGATCTAACGATTATTCCTTCTATCGTTCGATCAAACGAATAGTGCTAAATCCTTTGACTTCGATGTCGAAGGATTTAACTTTAACAGTCGAATATCGAGGGTTAATTAACCCTCGATATTCGACCCTAAGTAAACGTGCTCCTAGGTATTTAAAGGTGAACAACACATTTAAGGGCCTCGAATGTGAGTGTAACTTTAATTTGATTCAAGAGGAGACTGGGAGCCAGTGAAGGTATATACATAGGGGTCACATGTCAAAGACATTACATGCAGTGATTCCAATGAAAGCGAAGGGACGGGTATTGTTGGGAGCTTCACTGCCAGGAGAGGAGATTTTCTGCCAGGCAATGATGCACCCCATGGGGCAAATTCACTAAGTAACTTCGCCAGGCGTAGTTTCGCCAGCGCTTCGCAAATTCACTTAAATCCGAAGTTGCGCTAGCGTTGATTCTCTAAGTAAAGCGAAGTTACACTAGCGAAGGCTAATTTGCATACAGCGCCAAATTCAAATTTCAATGCAGGAATACGTATCAGCACTACAAATGGCTAGAAAAGCTTCAAAACATCAAATAAAAAATGTATTTTGCCCTACACATGTGCCCACTGTCTATGTAAGTTGCCATGAGTCAGGAGAGGAGTGTAGGGGGAAGGAGGGGAAAAAAATTTTTCGATCTTTTTCAGCCTATCACCCATCATGTAGAAAACACGCCAGCGTTTTTTGGGACTTAGAAAAAAATTTGACTTTTTTTGAAGCAATCCCTATCTACTCTATTGCGCTTCGCCTGGTCTGAGGTAGCGAAGGAAGTCTAGCGTAAAATGTAGCGTTCAGTACACTGCGCGCGTTAGTGAATTTGTGTAGTTACGTCGCTAGCGAAACTTCGCCAGGCGTAAGGTGCGAAGTAACACTAGCGAAACTACGCCAGCATTCGTTAGTGAATTTGCGCAGTAACGAAAATGCCAAACGCTAGCGAAGTAACGCTAGCGTTTGGCGCTTAGTGAATTTGCCCCCATGTGTCAAGGCCCTAAAGCTTGTTCTCAGTAGCAGACACGACTAGGAAGAGATGCTTATTTTTATAAAGTGATGCTCATGCTTATAAAGTATGAAGGCCTAAGACTTTCTGTATGGCATTTTTTGGTCCCCTAAGAAGATTAATAATGGCTGGGCTTCCTTTCCAATTTTTTTTCAAGGTTAGGATTACACTGAAGTTTTCGGCGTGATCCGACGGAAATAAGGTAAGGGATAGAAATGATGGAGGAAGTCACAGCGTATTAAGTATTAAATGACAAAACAGGAATGAGGATGTGGGATTGCTCCAACACCAATTAAACTCTAACTAATGGAAGCGATGTAGCCAAACTTTCTCCAAACGAAATGATAATTGCACAGTGTCTGTCCATTTTAAAAAATCTATGAATATATAAATATGCCTTGAGTTCTGTATTCTAGTAAAAGGCATCACAAAAAAAGTGAGTTATAAGTTACACAGAAGTGCTTATTCAACAATTGTCCCCATCCCATTTGAGGTAAAATAATGTTGTGTTGTGCAGGCAGGCAATGTTGACAATGATATGAAGAGTATTAAAAGGGTTTAGAGTGGGGTTTTCCCATAATTTATCATACCTCTGTATACTTTTTCCAGGGTTGGTGCTCTAAATACTTTTTACATAGTTCTCTGCAAGCAGTTTTACTGGGGATTTCCACTTCAGACTTAGCTTAAAGGGCTCCTCCATCCCAAAAAAAAAACCGGTTACAGCTGTGTTTAGAAAAATATCAGTTTGATATCACCAGTGGCATAACTACTACCAAGCGGGCCCGGGTGCAGAATGTGCACCACGCCCTTCCCCAATCATAAGCCACTCCCACTGCCATAATAAGCCTCGCCCACCAACACATTAATTCAAATATCTGACACTAAATGGATCTCCTTCCTGCAGGTCTGTCAGTATAATGCTGTCAAATCAGTAGGAAATGAAGGTGCAGTTTCACCATCATGTCACCACAAACGTGTTACCCAGACAAAGGCCCACATTATAAATGCATAAAAAAATATAAAATATGTAAAATCAACATACTACTAAACTTATATTTTAGTTCCCTGCTTTGATTTGCTTTCCATTTTATTTTCTTATACATCTCTGCTTTTCTATACTATTTATATTTATTGATCTATACTTTTACATATTGTTCTAACTCTTACTATTCCTAAATACTCATTTTATCTTTGTATCTCTCATTTTCTTCAGAATGCAATCCCGCTTTCCAGAATCTTTTGACAAAGCTTTCCATTTTTTGTGCCCTGAACTCTTCACACATGTATGTTCTTAAGTGGAATTAAAATGGGTCGAGTTGGAGAGCAACACAAGCATGAAAATGTCCATGGGGGATGTCAAATAATGGCTGTTTGGTAGCCCCTATATAGAATGGTAGCCTACAGGAGGCTACGTTTGGCAGTACATTTGGTTTTTAATGCAACTAAAACTTGCCTCTAAGTCAGGAATTCAAAAATAAGCATCTGCTTTGAGGCCACTGGGAGCAACAGCCAAGCAGTTGGAGAGCAACTTGTTACTCATGAGCTACTGGTTGGCGATCACTGCTTTACACAATTATAGAGTGTAAGGAGGTAAGGGGGAATGTTAGGAGAGCAGTGACATCCAGTAATTGCTGAATGGAAAGTGAAAGTAATTGCCTGCCCCACCTCTATGCCTTAGGGGTCATCTAATTCATGTTAGGATATTAAAATATTTGGCAGATTTTAACCAAGCGAGTTGAAACCAAGATCTTAATGAGAGGCAGGCTGTTATACAATATAGCTATAGGAGATGCACATCAATTTGGCATCTACCAAAGAAAAGCCACTTGGTTTATTCGGCATCCAGAAGGGATTTTACAGTCGTGGATAGAAGTTGGTCCTTTGTTTCAGAAAAGTATTCATTGCATGTTATTGGGATATTATTATTCAGGTGAAGGACTGGTATTTTGGGGAAAGAAAGATGTAAGCACAGAAAATTATAAGTGTACTGAAAGATATAACAGCCTATAATGAAACTGTCAACCCTGGGAGACAAATGCCTAAGGGACAGGCCACATGAGCAGATTAGTCGCCCCAGTAACAAATCTCCCAGAACCCACACGCAGAGCTTCGTTTTCCGGAGTCGCCTGAAGTTGCCTCACAAGGAAATTTCGGGCGACTTCGGAAAACGAAGCTCTGCATGTGCCTTCCCCCAGGCGATTTTAAATTTTAGCCAGCGGAGGGCAGGGGAAAGGCCATTCGGGGAGATTGTCGCCTCGAAGAAGAGGAGATTTGTCGCTGGGGCTACTAATCTCCCCGAATCTGATCGTGTGGCCTGACCCTAAGGGTCAAGGGCAACAGCAGACAAGAAGAAAGTGCATCTGTTTAGTCCTTGCTTCCTAAGGTCCTTCTTTACTGATCTCTTCCATTCGAAGCCCCATACTCTTCCTGCATTTTTTTTTATATGGCAGTGCACATACATTTTACATTAACAGACACTGAGGGTTTGGGATTTTTGCAGACTCACACTATACAATTTGACAACTGTGCAGACACATACAACTTTATTCTTTTACTGTATTGTTGGTTTTTTTTTGCTCTACAAAACGCCATATTACCAGTTGTTACTAACATTACCACTAATCACACAGTCAATTTATTTCAGTAATTTCATAAACTGACTTTATGGTATTTTATCGCATTTTCACTTCCACGTTGAATTTTTCTTATAAATAATTTTTAATATAAATAGATAAATCTGTGTTTTTTTTTTTTTAGATTAGTTTTTCAATTAATTAAATTAGTCTTATTTGTTTTTGCCGTGATAAACTGTTAATTCCATAAGATCAATGGTTTTCTGGGGTCAGTGTACGGTCAGGATTTTCTTCTGGTGAAGGTTTGAAGATTCAACATTGTTATCTGCATAACTATATGTTTGGTATTGGTGCATGCAGGAGACACGAGGCTTTTCTCAGATGTATTTGGCTTGTATAATAAAACAGATTGCTGGATTTTTATTTACCCTTCATTCTTTAGTAAAGTCCTACATTTTGTTGCAGAAGTGGAATTACACAAAAAGTAAAGCACATATAGAAAGCATGAGTTGTCCTCAAGAGGGGTGGGGGGGGGGTTTCCAAATTGAAAGAGCAGGGCCAGAATCAGCTGCCGTTTACTGCAAGTAGTGCGAGAATGTGTAAATCACTGATGCTAGAATGAATATACATACCAAAAGTCAAATTATTTTAGGATAGCTCAAACTTAATTAATAGAAGGTAGGAAAATAAAGTGAATCAGGTAGGTACAAAAAAAAAAAAAAATCAGAAAGGACTTCATGAACCGGCATGTATAAAGTTACCTGTGTAGCCCTTCATAAACACAGAGAACTTTAAAGGGAAAGAAACAGCTTTATTTGCAATTTCTTATTCCCAGATTCCTTTGTACCAAAGAAAGCAAATTGCCAAAGCAGGGGGTCATATATGGCGCCTATATTTCTTCCCTTTCCGTAAAAAAAAAAAAAAGAAAAATGATGGCTGGTAATTTAAATTAGACTTTGGCATGGTTAAGTGGCACGTCAGTGGCCCCCTACCCATAATATCCAAACAAACTGAAACAGATCCCCCTTGAATTATCTCTGGCTTCTAGAAAATGTTTTATAACACATATTCCTATCAGTTACATTATAAATTATTGTACACAGATGAGAAAAACCTGAGACACATGACACACACAGACGGCAGTGCTGTTTACAGAGATGGAACTGCCAATACAGAGGACACAGCCCACTTTCGACGTTAACAAAATTTGAAGTAAAACCCTATGAGGGCTAGAAGCACAACCAGGCACACTGATCAAGTGGGAGGTGGTGAGACAGCACCTAGGGCATTTGTTCAGTAAGTTTGAAATCTGAAGATCAAGACTGCTGCACAAACAGCAGCCGATCATTAAAGAGAGGCCATATTTATTAAACCTGAATAGCGCATTTTGATCCTGCACTAGAGCAGTGTAGAAAGGAGGGGAAAAAAAAAAAAAGAGAGCATGGAGATACGGCACAGCTGAATCATGGAGAAAAGTGGAAAAGAAGAGAGCTAGACAGAAAGGAGAAAGATAAGAGGACATAGAAACAGAGTTGACAGAAGGCAAACGGAAAGAGGGGGCAGAGAAAAGACAAAACCTTACCAGTTCCATATACACATTAACGTAAAAAGGGATACGCCATCTCAACAAAGGAGTAGGGTAAGGAGGGGTTTTATATATAAAACAGCAGCCAATATACCCCCCAAAAGGGGGCAGAACAGTTCAAATGGGTATTTGGGAAACCAGGAAGCAAATCAGTCCTTCTTTTTATCTTCCTCTGGTTTGAGTGGGGCACTGACTTCTTGGCCATGTGTAAGAGATGCAGGTCCATCCTGGGCAGGAAGAGGAGTTGGTGCTTCTCCGCTGGTTCCAAACTCATTTACCCGTGTGGGATCCACCCTGTAAATCCAACGCTGGTACAAATATATAAAGAACACCACATCTGTAACAGAAAAAAAAGTGTCCCATAAACAAACCAAACAAGCATAAACAAATACAAACAAAAATGAATGTGACAGAAGCAATCAGAGACACAATTATTAAACAGTCAATATTTTCTATTTACCTTTAACATACTACAAATTTCTAAAGGTGGCCATACACGGGACGATAAAAGCTGCCAACAGACCGAGTCGGCAGCTTATTGGCCTGTGTATGGGGCCCCCTCCCCCCGAGGGGCTTCCCCAATGCGGTCCCACGATCCGACCGCCCATAAAGCCACCGTAGGATCCGATCATTGGGCCTTAGGGCCCACGATCGGATCAGCCCGATAATGCCCACCTCAAGGTGGGCATATCGGGGAGAGATCCGCTCGTTTGTCGACATCGCCAAACGAGCGGATCTCTCCGTGTATGGCCACCTTAACACATGCATCTCAGGATTTTTTCCGAATCACTGCTGTTAAAAAACGTAGGCACTGGACCTAGCCCAGAGTGAAACAATGGTGGTGGGAACAAAGATTGCAGCCGCAAGCTCTTTCAAATGGAGCAGACCAGATGCTTCATTCTTCTATGGGTTGGGTCTTTGATGGGTGTCATCTCTGGGAGAGGACTGTTGGTCCTCTTTAACGAGTGAGATATAGAGAATCCAGTTATCTTATACTTACTGTTTTGCACTCCCCCCTTTAGGGAAACATGCAGAATGGTGTAGACAGCTGAATTCTAAAACAGTTTGCAATTGCTGTACATTTTATATTTTTTTCTTTTTTTATTTTTCATTCTGTAACTCTCAAGTTTTGGATTTAAAGGTTATCTGGTCAGAGCAACCAAGGGGCAGTATAAAAATCAAAATGGAAAAATAGTAGAGGGCCTGAAAGAAAGCTATGAAAAACAAAGCTGAACAAGGGCACATATATATCTCTCTCTCTGTGGGGAATTGAAACGTTGAGGCTTAATAATAAAACATATTTTTGTTTTTTCACTAAAACCCTGTGAGTGCCGCAATCCTTTTTCACTATACATATACACACACTAAAAGTTTAATGCAAACTTCCCCTTTAAAAAAAAATATATATATATATATATATATATATATATATATATATATATATATATATATATATATATATATATATATATATATATATATATATATATATATATATATATATATATATATATATATATATCCCTAAAATGCACTTGTACATCACCTCTATTTTAGGGATATGCTTAAAAAAATCCTACATAACTTACTGCATGGAAAACAAAACAAATGTCAATGAAATTAAATACCTCTGCTTATCCTTTAACCTTGTTCCCTAACATACCTGTAATGCTCACTTTGCAATATTTCTTCCTTACAAATCTCACTATATGAGCATAGTCTTACCATCTCGCAGGCAGCCAATCCTGTACATCATGGGCATTTTGATGACAAAAGCAAACAGGTCATCAATGAAGGTATTCAGGGCTTTGTATGTCAACATCCTCCATGGGAGGTGGGCCACAGACTTCAGCTTGTAGTTAATAAACAGCTGGGGGGTCATAGTGATAAACCCTACAAAAGGAAAAGTCATTAGAGCAGTTACACAAGTAAATACACAAAATAAGTATTTCTAATATAAGTCACTGAAGCTTTAAATAACACCAAAATAAATTACTGGTATAGTTTGCCTGCGTGCTAAGGCTCAAAAGCAAACTGAACAGTTATGTCTCATATGCCCCACCCCCACTCCAATTCACTGATTGGTTACTGGCTGGTAATAGGTTAGAGAGCTGCAAAGGAGAACATTGTGCTCTGGCTATTAAGGACCAGTTACACCAAAAAATGAATGAGTGTTTGCTTCAGAAGTTCTACAATAGCTTATATACAAAAGTTGTTGTGTAGCCATGGGGGCATCCATTCAAAGTTGAAAAAGAATAAAAGACACAGGATACACAGCTCTGTAATATACAATGGGATTCTTCAGAACTTATTCGTTATCTACTGTGTATCCTGTGCTTGAATGGCTGCCCCCATGGCTACACAACAGCTTGTTTATATAAACTATAGTAGTACTTCTCTATCTACTGTGTATCCTGTGCTTGAATAACTGCCCCCATGGCTACACAGCAGCTTGTTTATATAAGCTATAGCTGAGTTTCTGAAGTGAACACACCAGTTTTACCAGGGCAGGACACAAGTACAGTATATTGCCATTCCAGTAAAACGTTTTCATTTTTTGATGTTCTAAAATGACCCCAGCTGGAGGTCCCTGTACTGTTTCAAAGGCAACTGAACAATGCCCTCATATTGTACTGATCCCACTTATATAAACAATACACCAGTGAACATTTTGGTGTTTCTCAAAATGCTTTGTCTTGAATGCTATAAAATGGGAGTGTTGAAGCCATGTTCCTAAACTGTACTTTCCCACCCTAGTCAGATTATGTTTAGATGGCTGGTTCCCTTTCAATCAAGTGCACTCACACACTTGGCACTGCAGACAGGTGACTGCTTATGCACTTGCTCAAGATTAGCACGAAGAACGTTTTAAATTAGAATGCATTCTGACTCCTCACTCTTTATCCAACACGTTTCGCAGATTCTGATCCACTTCCTTAAAGGAATACTATCATGGGAAAAAATTTTTTTTCCAAAATGAATCAGTTAATAGTGCTGCTCCAGCGGAATTCTGCACTGAAATCCATTTCTCAAAAGAGCAAACAGATTTTTTTATATTCAATTTTGAAATCTGACATGGGGCTAGATATATTGTCAATTTCCCAGCTGCCCCAAGTCATGTGACTTGTGCTCTGATAAACTTCAATCACTCTTTACTGCTGTACTGCAAGTTGGAGCGATATCACCCCTCCCTGTTCCCCCCCCAGCAGCCAAACAAAAGAACAATGGGAAGGTAACCAGATAGCAGCTCCCTAACACAAAATAACAGCTGCCTGGTAGATCTAAGAACAACACTCAATAGTAAAAACCCATGTCTCACTGAGACACATTCAGTTACATTGAGAAGGAAAAACTGCAGCCTGCCAGAAAGCATTTCTCTCCTAAAGTGCAGGCACAAGTCACCTGACCAGGGGCACCTGGGAAATTGACAAAATGTCTAGCCCCATGTCAGATTTCAAAATTGAATATAAAAAAATCTGTTTGCTATTTTGAGAAATGGATTTCAGTGCAGAATTCTGCTGGAACAGCACTATTAACTAATACATTTTGAAAAAAACATGTTTTCCGATGACAGGATCCCTTTAAGAACTTCTTCCTTGAGAAAGCGGATCGGAATTCGCAATACGTGTTGGACAAACAATGAGGAGTCCGTATATCTGAAACTACTCCAAGAATGAGTGTGAATTGAGAGAGCTCAAAATCCAGACCACTAGTTGTAAGCGCCAAACACACACACGGAGTGGGACAGAGAGCGAGACATACGGACAGATAAGAAACTTATATGCGATTACAATTTTTTTATCCTGTGAGTGTAACTTTGTATGCAGGGATATGTTGAACTATAACTAAATACTGCACTTGGAAAAGATCCCTTGTCTCTTTGCCCTTTCATTTTTAACTACAGATTTCTATACATTTGGAAGGGGAGTACTCCATTACCAAAAGCTGCAGAGCGGGGAAGTGAATATTCTTGAAACAAACGGTGATCCCTATTAAACTCATCTTCATGAGCGCCGCAGGTGTTAAATTGGGGTTATGAGCAATATAATTTTGTTTTAACTGGGCCCAGCTCCACAGAAACAATTGCCTTTGATGGTTCATTTTTGAGTTTTAATTCGAGTTTGTAAACTCACAAATTAAAGTTTTTTAAGCCTATAAATGCAAAAAAAATTGCGTTTTTTTCACATTTGAATTTTTTCATAAATTAACAGTTTTTTTTAAAATTGTGAATTTATTCGAAGTGCCACAACAGATGTCCTCCAGCAACCTTACATGGTAGAACAATGCACTCCCTGTCATAGTTCATAAAGGCCGATGTATATTTCGAACATGTAGCAATAAGCCCAGCAAATAGTTTTCAAACTTACCAAATGTGAGGAGAAATCCATACAACATACCGAGTACCCAGGAATACCAGCCCTTGTGTTCCACATACAATAGGCTGTACACAGCATAGCACCCCAGTAATGGGAACAGGATCCATGACAGGTACCTAAAAGCCAACTACAAAGGAGAAGGATAACCATTTCATCAACTTTCACATAAAAGCAACACAGATACAAATATTTGCACATTACTATGTGTGATACAAATGTGACATGGCAGACCATGTTTGAATGTGAGTGTGATCAAGTGTATCCAATATGGCTCCTTGGTTACATTATGGATGTATTGACATTGGATGGAGTGCACAACAACCGGAGTTGAGATAATTAATAGATATATTAAAATTAGCTGGAGAACAGGGAACAGCAAGAGTTGAGGTAATTAACTCATAAACATGTTTATCAAGAAGGAAGCTCGTATCTCATTCACATGGTTATAATTTTAGGCATACAGCAATTATTTTCATTGTCATACTCATGGTCACAGTTCTGGGCATGTAGCCATTATTATACAATATGTCTACGTGCAGAATTAAAGTCAAAACCTGTAATGATCTATTAAAAAAAAAAAGAACTCAGCGGAGGGGGCTTCGGGACTTCATCTACAAGCAGACGTGTTGTGTAGAACCTTGCCCGATTGATCTGGCTTTGAAAGTTCTCTGTACTTGGCCCAGGGTCCCCCAGCTGATATTGCTCTCAAAAGTCTGCCATGGGAAGCTCGGCTAGACGTTGCGGTGTTCAATCGGTGATGTATTAATTTTCTTACAATATATAATTCTTATCTAATATTGATCAGTGTGTGTGTGTGTTTTATTTCTATCCCTGCACATGATAAGTCTGCCAAGGGAAGCTTGGCAAGACACTACGAAAATAAATAAAAGCAATGAAAAACACTCTAAAGGTTGCCTGCAACTCTACACACTTCCATGTTCACCTGTGCCCATCCAGAGAAAGGACATCATTAGGTTAAATTTTGGATGGACTGACTGCGATTTAGCAGAATAACAGGAAGACCTGCTGAAGTTACTTCAAATCCATATACAGACATTCAGTTGGGCAGTACAGGTGAAATCAGGCATGTACAACACATGAAACTTATCCAAGGTCACACGTAAGAGAAGCGCCTGAAGGGGAGTTAGTGTTTCTGCATTTGTCCCTGTTATTGCAGTATCCTGCAATATATGTAGCATATACTGATGTCAGCAGCTCACGTGGGGCCACCAGAACCAGCATCCTGGACTGATGTTTTTTTCTGATGTGCCACTAAAGAAATGGTTAATGAATAAATTATAGTTTAAGATTCCATTTGGCAGCTGTCCTACATAAACCGCACCCAACATTTAGAGAAAAATAAAGTTTTTATCAAACAATACTGTAAACAACTTAATGCAAATAATGCGCATGTAACAATACTTGAAAGAGAACTAAACCCTACAAATGAATATGGCTAAAAATGCCATATTTTATATACAGAACTTATTGCCCAGCCTAAAGTTTCAGCTTCTCAATAGCAGCAATGATCCAGGACTTCAAACTTGTCACAAGGGGTCACCATCTTGGAAAGTGTCTGCGACACTCACATGCTCGGTGGGCTCTGAGCTGCTGTTGAGAAGCTAAGCTTAGGTGGCATCGCAAAGTATTAAGCAGAAAATGAGGTTGGCCTGTAATATAAACTGATGCTACAAGGCGGATTATTAAAATCTGCTGCTAATTGCACTGGTTTCTGTACTGCCATGTAGTAATTATCTGTATTAATTATTTTATCTTATTTATTATGTCTTATCTTATCTTTATATTTTATGTGTACTGAAAATTGTGAGTGGGTCCCTAAGCTCAGTAAGTTACAGCAGTACAGAGCATGTGCAGTGAAAAAAAGATGGGGAGCTACCGGGGCATCTTTGGAGACACAGATCTTCCCTGCTAAAGGGTTGCCTTGGGCTGGTGCAGAAGCCCAAAACATAATGTACAACATTTCTACCCTACTTCTTTAGTGTCAGTATCTTTTTTAAGTATTCATTTTAGGGGTATAGTTTTCCTTTAAGCACTGAATCAATGTCATTATTACAAAACAACCTAAAGTCTGCAAAAAAACATCAGTTTAAATTGCCTGTTGATTCACTAGCACTGGTATGTGGGAAAAATACACTGAAGCATTTGTTACTTACACCATCATAGACCTTTGTAGATGACTCAACATAAGTGGATTTGTCTTTCACCGTCAGCCTAGGGAAGATGCCAGCCACTTTGTTCTGTCTGTCCAACTATAAATATAAAGATCAAGAAAAACATTGGTGTTAAAGCTTTTCTAGTAAATAATGTACATGGTAATGCAAGCAACAGTATTTAAAGTAATCAATGTAGTGGTAAATGGGATATAACAAATTCTAACCTTCCAATAAGTATTAAACAGTAGACCAGCAGTGATGACTTCTTAAATTTGAATTTAAAAAATGAATTTTTATTTTGTTTCCTTTTATACTACTCTGTAAAGCTTGTTGCCAACCTTACAAATAATTTAAAATACATGCATTTATTTAAGCAATTGATAGATTTTCTTTATTAAAAAAACAGCTCTCTCTCTTTCAGACAAGACTCAAATTGAAACCAGCAATGTAAAAAAAGAAGGGGACAGAAGAAGTTATATTTAAAAATAAATATTGAAGGGCCTTATACCTCCCTTGTTCAAAATGAAGATTCATCTATGATTATGTAGGATCTAAACAGGGCCAACAAGTAAACTGAAGCTGCTATTAACCAAGAATAGGTGAGTCTATACTTTGGAACTTTATATCATACACCAGGCCAACAGCATAGTAATGCAGTAAACACCACTAATAAGCATTTTACTTGAATTTGGGAATTTGGTTAATATAAAAGCAAAAAGCACAAGTGAAACAGAATAAATGATGCCTTAGTAGTGGCTTCTCACCTTGACATCCATAACTTTTGTGATCTTCCAAAAATCGATGAGCAGACCAATACCAACGCTGACCTGCACCACAAAGTTTGTTTCATTGTCCAAAATATAGAGTAGGACAACCAAAGACTGGAACACCCCAAAAATAACGGAGCGCACGGAGAGACCTTCCAAAGACTGACGACTATTCCAAAATTGAATGTCTAGAAACAAGCACAATGACAGAAGATAGTTGGAGCATAGTTGGAGCATCTCAAGAGTTTTACACAGTTGGCACCCTTTGTATTAATTCCCTCACTCCAATACATCATAGCTTGTGAAGTAATAGAAAAAGGGTACCATTCTTGAAGGCGAGAAACTCAAAGACACTGTGTACGATGGACACTGTGATGGTTAAAGCCAGGAGATATGGATTGGTTTCCAGAAGCGCCACCTGAGAGAAAGATGAAAGAACATTGCAAAATTATGGCTGATTTAGAATCAACCACCTGTCTACAACAGACCGGGTTCTACTCGGAAATTCAACGGAGATGTAATATAGAATTCCCACAGAGAGTTAAGGGGGAAAAAAAAAAAAACAAACATTGAAGAAACTTTTTCATTCCATGCATATTTTCCAGTATAGCCAAGGCTTTGTATCCCTGATATTCACTAAATATTCAAATCTCACCTTAACAGAGTCCTGCTCCTCATCAGATTGTTCATACAGCTCTTCTCCTAGAAAATTCCAGGGGCTACGGGAGCTCTGTGCTGCATACAGCTGCCACCGCCACAAGGATAGGGGACAGAAAGTTATCCGCAGAGGCAATGCAGACACACTTGTGTTAATTGGAATGTAATCTTTCTGCAGGTTCCAGTAGTCATTAAAATATAGGATGGGGTAGTAATCACCACTGACTGCATCAAATTTCACATCTGGGAAAATATTTGCAAAAAGGAGAAAAAATTCATACAAAATTCTCAAAAAATACACTGGAGCATAGATTTACAAACATGTCAACTATAAGATGGACAATAAAGCAGAGAAAAACTAAAATGCTCAATGGCTGCTAATGACAACTGCCCTTGTGGAGTTCAGCACCTACTTTGGTGGAAGTACTTGTTATTAATATACAGAAAGTCTTTTGCAGCTATCCAGGGAACCAAACATTCATACTGAAATGAAAGTCATTAAAATATTGGATTTCTTTCCAAGTAAAAAAATGGACATGACATATATTAACCAAACTGCTTTCCTGTTAATCTGGGAAACTATCACAAAATTGAAATATAAGCTTCAGCATACTGAAACTTTGTAAATACAATCAATTAAATATTCTGCATTGTTTCTGAGATAATCAAGTTTATCTTTAATATCCCTCTCACAGCATTGGTTTCTCTTCATTCTGTCTTCATTCAGCAGTTGGGTGTCAGACAGTCATTGACAGTTCGATCCAATATATCTTATAGGGGGGGGGCTTCCTTTCCTAGCAGATGAATTAGAGCTCACTCAAATAACTGATTCCAGTAAAAAACAAAGTCTAACAAAATAACTGCCTTTGCACTAATCCTGCATGTAGAGACACATGATGTCTGGTGATTTTAATAGAGTGAGCTCTAATATATCTTCTAGGCAAAAGGAGCCCCCTATAAGATATATTGGATCTAACTGAAAATTATTATCGGACACCCAACTCCTGAATGAAGACAGAATGAAGAGAAACAGATGCTGAGAGCGGTATACTGGACATAAACTTTAAAGATTATTTCATTGATTGTATTTATAAAGTTTCACTATGCTGAAGCTTATATTAAACTTTCATTTTCGCAATAAGTTCCCCTTTAATAAAAGTAAGGACAAAAAAAAAAAATTGAAGAGATCAGGGAATTATATCAGCTTATAATATAACTTACATTGGTCCAGAGGTGGTGGAACACTGCCTTGCACCCAAGGAGTGTGGTCATCAACTATGTTTATTGTTAGATTTGGATGCCAATGAGAAATAATTTCAACAGGACCAAAGTCCTCAGCTCTCTAAAATAGAAAAGAAGTCCGCTATTAGAGCCTGTTTCTGCATATGCCAACAGAGTATACTAACCACCAACAAGAAAGAAAGCCTCTCTCTGAAATTCCTACCTTGATCATCTCTGGATCAGCCTCTGTCTCCCCAGTCAAAAGATTTTTGGTCTTCAGAAATCGTCGCCGTTTGTATTTATTAAGCACTGAAAACAAAGATAGTAAAAGCAAATGAGCCAGTGAGAAATGGAGAAAGTGCAAAAGAAAGGAACCAAAAGCCAAGCTAGGGAAACAACAAAAGACGAGAGATAGATAGAAACCACCTCCTTACTGCGAGATGTGTGCAGAGTAGCCAGCCTCCTGTATAGTGCTTTCTGATTTGGATCTGGATGGAAGCCACTCTTGGTGAGATAAACATGAATATAGAAGGTTCCATTATTCTGGACACCCTGCAAGAGGAAAATCAGATTTTACCATGAGCACTGAATACAATACTGGGCAAATGGTCAAGAGGATATACACCCTTCCCAACATAGTTCAATTCAACAAAAAGCGTGTCCGAAAAACCCAGACATTATACATATGGGAGCAAAAGCATAGAACAGGTTTGATAAATAAGAGTCATAAAGTAATAAAACCATAATTTCCTTCATTACACTTACTGAGCACTACTATTTCAGTGGTTCTCCTAAATTCAAAAATGAAAGCAGTATTGGTATTAGCCAAAAAGTGTTTACTAGTTTGTAGAATGAAGGGTACATTTCTGTTACTGAACAGTAAACTGGATACATTATATTACAAACAGGTTGTATGTAAGTGCAGGATCCATGCTGTCAGTGGAATGTGCTAATGCAGTGTTGGACGGGGGAGTCCGGGCCCAACCCTTCCGCCAACTGAAGGGGCCCCCTTTCGGGCAGCCGCCTGCAGCCTGCCTTCTATCTGTGGGGGCAGGGAGAGAGCGCCAGGCAGGTGGGGTGGATCTGGTCCGGCGGGGCCTAACAGTTTTTTCCTGGTGTCCCGCCAGCCCAGTCCAACCCTGGTGCTTGGCGCAGTTACAAGAAATATCTATAAACCTGGTTGTAGAAGAGATGGCATGTTCTAGCATGCCAGAAGGTTTGATAATAGCAGTTCAACATAGCTAGAAACATACATCTGATTAGGATTTATAAGCCCTATGTGCATTCTTCTGCAACCATACAGGTAGGAGTACAGATGAGGAGCCATATGTTTGCACTGAATGAAGTATGAACAGAGAGTTCATAGTATATGAACAGATAGCAGCCATAAATATAAATTGCAATAAACACAGGAATGCTATGCTCTGTGTAATGACACTGCAATTAACCCTGTACAATACTTTTACTTCCAAATGGACAGAACAATGGCTAGCACTAATTAGTGCTAGCCACTAAGTTCCTTTAAAATGAAAATTCTCATTATGAATAGCTTGCACTGGGCAGGTACTGCTGTGAACAATTAAGTAGAGAACTGTGGAATATGTTAGTGCTATATAAATACCTGGTGATAATTTTTAAATTTAAAGTGGACCTGTCACCCAGACACAAAAATCTGTATAATAAAAGTCCTTTTCAAAACATGAAATCCAATTTATAATTTTTTATTAAAGCATTCATAGCTGTTGTAAGCTCATTTAAAAATCTCAGCTGTCAATCAAATATTGTCTGCCCCTCCTCTATGCCAATGGCATAGAGGTGGGGCAGAAAATTACTTTCACTTTCCATTCAGCACTTCCTAGATGTCACAGCTCTCTCTTTACTATTAAATTGTGTAGCCAGGGCATGGAGATGGACATCGGGTCCCCCATTCTGGTGCACAAACAAGATTCTGAGATGATGCAAGGAAAAACAAGAAGGGAGCACTTCACCTCGCTCACCTGCATGTGTGATTCAGCAAACCTGTGTGCTTACACGCAGAAAGCCCCCGGTCCAGGCCAAAATCGATCGCATAGAAGACAGAACAGAAGTTGCGGAGCATGTCGGTAGCTGAGTCATAAAATCTTCATTTATTGTAGATAATTAAAAACATGAACATAAGTATCATAATAATAATGCCATGTACCCCTACGCTTGACGCGTTTCGTGGCGTCTCGCCACTTCCTCAGAAGCAACTTCTGTTCTGTCTTCTATGAGATGATGCAAGGCTTGTCTTAATAACAGTGTCCACAAAATGGCTCCTGCCTGCTTGCTGTAATTATGAATTCCCAGACTGAAGGAAACAAGATTCAAATTTATATAGTGTAATCTAAAGTTCCTTTTGCTTGACTAATGTGATAAAATAGGTTAATTTTTCTGGGTGACAGGACCCCTTTAAAGTTTTTGTTTAAATATAAGCTTTTATTTAAATAAATTAAGTGTTTCAGTGTTACTACCAATGTAACATATGAATTCACCCATAATAATAATAAAGTAAAATAAATGGTTTTATTGCAGTTCTGATTAGCCCCCCTTTTGGGTATTTCTGTAACTGATTGTTGGAACTATGCATTATAGATTTATAACAAAGAAAAAAAAACACTAATCTAACGCTCACCAAAACAGGGAGAAGGAACCTTAAAAGGTGCATAAAACTCCTGATTTGGAGCAAAATAATCACAAAAAATGAAAACACACCAATATAAAAAAAATTATAAAACATCCGTAGTTTGCCCTGTCTGTGCTCACCTCTGGTACTTGAATCTCAGAGTATTGTTCATAACAACCATCCCCATTAGCCCCACTGCTCCAGTCCCCATAAACCAGGTCTCGCTGTTCCCAGAAAACAGCACTACTTAAGTTAAACTCGGTGAAGGATTCTTTCTCAGAGAGATAAACATGAAGATCCTGCAGGAGAAATAAAAAGCATCACAGGTAACAACTTGTCACTTATCTTACCAAGGAAACTAGAAATATTGAAGAGAATTCTACAGCTTTAAAAAAGAGGTGTCCTGTTCTAAACACTAAACAGACTATATCATACCATTAAGGTGTCTTTGGAAAAAAGATTACGGCTGGGTGGCCGGGGTGCTCCAGTGGGTGTTGCTTGGTCCTGTGGTGCTGAGCCTCTGCGAAACCAACTGCTGATGGCCCATATAATAAAAATCCTGAAAGAGTCACATAAGCATGATGACAAACATTAATAAAGAAAGTAACTGTTTGTGAGCAAGTATTACGTGATTAAAATACAAGAAAATAATAGAATCTATGTAAATTAGACAAAAGTACAAGGGAGATAGAGATTCATTGTTTCTGGGTTATACAGCAATCTCACAAAACATGTGTTATCTGTCAATGCTTGGTGCTGGCTTCCCTCACAATGGCTAGCAATTAAAGGGCCACTACCCACTAAAAGTTCCCTGCCACACTGAGCTCAGAACAGAGGAATTTTTTTGCTAGAAGTTTTGTGGTTTCTCACTGTACAGTAGGGGTAAAGACAGGAACCCTGATATTTACATTGGTAGAAAATGACGCTCACCTAAATAGGACTCCTTTAATAACTTGCCATGCATTTGGAGGAGGTGGTTGTTGCTGTTGTTGATTCGGTTGCTCAGGGGGAACAGCTGCTTCACTTCCAACTGTGCCATTAACACTGGTCTGAAAAAAAAAAGCCACAAGCCCTTACAAATATGCAAATATGAAAATACAGAGACAAACCTTCTGAAAACTGAATACAGACCGCACAAAAAAATTTAAAGATTGATATGTTAAAGAAAAATGGGAGTTTCCAGTCAACGTGTAAAAAACATGACCACCCGTTGGATACGATAATAAACAGATTGCAGATCTGAAAACAAATGAACTGTAAAAGTGTTTGGAAGCTGAACAACCCCTTTAAAGGAGAAGGATGCCACATGCTGGTGAAGTTTCTGCTAACAGGAGCACCCGCCCGGGGTATCAGGTGAGTGATAACTGGGGGGGGGGGGACATTTGTCACCCCTCAGTGATTTAAACTTTTTCTTTTCCTTTGAGTAGAAAGTGGGAGAGGACACCATCCAAATTCAATAAAAATGGATTACTTATTTTTGACAGTAAATTGCTTCATTTTGTGAATCCAGCTATTTTTCAGAACAAGTAAGCTGTCTTCAGTTAATAATGCCACAATCAGTAATAGAAAAAATAAAATCAAGTCTGTGAATTTGATGTAAAAGCTAAGTAAAATGTTAGTATACACCTGAAAATCATTTTACTCCAGTTTTATGCAAGATCCAATTTTGTGAGTTTTCCCCAGGGGACTTTATGCATAAGATTCTACACAAACACAGCTGCAGTTGGAAAGGGGTCAAGTCAAGTCAGCCCTATATATTATTGATATTTATTTATTGTTATTTTTTTGTAGATTGCCTCTACAGAAACAGAGAAAGGCAGAACCTGAATAACTGGAAAGTGATATTTTGGTATCAAAAGAAGTGTCTATATGATAGGTTATACTCACCGTTAAATCTGTTTCTCTGTAGTCGACAGGGGGACACAGGGCACAGATGGGATTAAGCTCCACCCTCCAGGAGGCAGGACACTTGTATTAATTAAAATAAGGGGCGTGCCAGAGGGTCTGACTTAATCCCCCCTGTACTGACCTATTCAGTTTGTACCAAAGAGACTGCTGAACAATATGTATATAATCAACCTGTAAAACTTTTAAACTATTCCCTCATGGACCAACGTGGTCAATATCTCGCGAAAGGGCAGGAAGCCCTGTGTCCCCCTGTTGACTACTGAGAAACAGATTTAATGGTAAATATAAAAAATCTACTAGAAATACCACCTGTCAGGTCAACCATTTTTCAGAAATGGATGCTAGAGGCTCAAAAGGAGAGTCCAGTAGAGCCTCCAAAACTAAATTGAGGTACCATCCTGGAATAGGAGGTCGAAATGGGGGTACGACATGAGCTGCTCCTTGCAGAAAGGTACGAACAGAATCATCCAGGGCTAGAGGTGACTGGAAGAGAGAGGATATCGCCGATACCTGCACCTTCAACGAACTCAACTTGAGGTCCCGTTGGAAACCTCTTTATAGGAAAGATAGTATTCTTGGGATGTTGCACTCGAGGAAGGGCAACTGTGCCAGCCCAGTTCCAATAGCTGTGCCATACTGAATGACGTGTGTGACTTTAGCATTGTGGCAATGACTTCTCCAGCTATGCCCCGTCTTCTCCAGATGGCTGCTTCAACAACCATCCAGTCAAAGCGAATAGGCCCGGATTGTGATGGGCCACTGGACCCTGGATCAGGCAACTTGGACTCACTGGGAGACCATAGACCCTGTACGGACAGGTTGTTCTAGGTTGCTCCCCAACCTTGTAGGCTGGCATCCGTTATCACTGTCCAGTCCAGCGTCGCCCAAGATTGGCCCCTCAACAGATTGTCGGGGTGTAGCCACCAATGAAACTATTCCCTTGTCGGTCGTAGAGGGAACAATCTAGGATAGGATGTTGGCTTGTAGGGGGTGCAGATAGAGTTGCGTGTACCGCCTCTATGGCCGAGACCATCAATCCCAGAACCTTCATTGCCAGGTGAACCGCGGGCTGGTGGATGCAAGAGAGCAGATTGACTTGAGCTCTTATCTTAAACTGCTTGTTCCGTGGTAAACTCACATGCTGTGTAAGTGTTGAAATCAAGATCCAGGAACGTCATTTGGTGGCTGGGTAGAAGACTGGACTTTTCCCAGTTGATCCACCCAAAGTCCTGAAGCAATTGAATTGCCCTTTGAAGATCTGCTTCGCCCTTCTCTCTTGTCCTTGCCTTCAGGAGAAGGTCCTCCAGATAGGGAGTCACCGAGATTCCCTGTAATTGTAAGGTCACACCAGTTACTGCCATGAGTTTTGCGAACACCCTGGGATATGATGAAAGCCCGAAGGGCAGGGCTACGAACTGGTAGTGATGGTTCTCGAAGGCGAATCTTAGGAACCGATGGTGAGGTGGCCATATTGGTACATGCAGATACGCATTAGTTGACCTGGTTCCATTCCCTGAATTACTGATCAAAAGGTCTCCATTTTGAACCATACTGAACGAATGTGCTTGTTGAGAAATTTCAAATCCAGAACAGGTCTGAATGAACCGTCTTTCACAGATTGGAGTACACAGCCCTCAAGAAGTCTGTAGGAAGGGTCCTTAAACGCTGCCGCGTCTGTGACTGGGATTGCTGAAGTTTTGGACAGTCTGGATACCGGAGCATCCACTGTTGGGGCATTGACCACTAGTCCAACAATTCCTTGGAAAACTGAGCCACTGTGAGTATATAGAAATACAGGATTACTCACGCATACTGCTCAATACCGGCCAAACCGCTGCCATCCGAATGGGGAGCAGGAGAAGGACCCCGGTAGAGTTTCCCACGAAGGAGGTCTCCCACACACACACAGGTATCACCTGCTGCTTGGGGAACCCCATTGGCAGCTCCGTGCTGGCAATCGTTGGTTCAGACTTTTAAGTCCATCCTTCTAGTAAGCAGGACACTTGAAAACTGAATAGGTCAGTACAGGGGGGATTAATTAATTATTTTGAATAATACAACTGTCATGCCTCCTGGAGGGTGGAGATTAACCTCATCTGTGCCCTGTGTCCCCCTAAGACAACAGAGAAACATGCAGTCAAATGTCACACAAGCACAAAATTACATTGACCATTCACTATCTGCCTTGTGGTTGACCACACAACGAACCTGGCAAACATGCAACCTTTTAAATTTCATGCTGGTAAAAAAGTATAATTAAAAAAACACATATATCAAGAATTGCCCCCCCCCCAAACAAAGAATCAATAGGAAGCATACATAATGTCACTGGCAGTATACATTATGTGAACTTTGTTTTATTGTAAACTTCTCTCTGATGGCAATGGTTCAAAAAAGCAGAACAAAACCCATCTCTAGCTTAAAGGGAAACGCCAGCTTTCAAACCAAAATTTGATAAAGAGGTCCACATAACACAGAAACCCCTAATATATCCATCACAGTTACCGGTTTCTTCAAAAGGTATGAATAAATGCCATTTTCTATGCTGCAATTCAGCTGTTTAACAGTTGTTCTCTTTCTGCATCATTTGAAATCCTATCAGGGAAGGAGGGACTAAACACTAATGTTACAAATTGTAACAACTTCCCCACAGCTTACCGACAGTATGCAGGAACTACATAACCCACAATGCATTGCACTGTGATGTTCCGTTCCTTATGGCAATCACATGTGCAGGGAATTGTGGGGTTTGGAGGATGCAGGCTAAGGACAGCTGGCTGTTGATACAAAGTAACGATAGTCAGCAAAGTAGTCAGACAGATCAGCAGGTGAGCAGGCTTAGGGAACTGTTCCAAACCATTAAAAACCATGTAAAGTCTGCATATTTTTAAATTGATGTATATTGGCAAAGTTGCTTGAAATTATGTTTACTTTTCAAAAAGCTTAAGTTATGTTTGTGTGGAATTCCCTGTAAGGTTCTTGCACAAATAACCCTCACAACTCTCCAGAATAGCCCAACTACCCCATAATTAACTAGCTTTTATTTGCCACATTACTTCCTGTGACGGACACAGATTGTCAAACAGGAGCATGTGCACTGGAAGTTGATCTGTTCCTGGCTCATAACATCCATGCCCAGCTATAGCCCCTGGAACGGGACATAACAGACATGGTGGCTTTGCTTACAAGATTGATTTAGTTCTCCTCTTGTTGTTATACTTTTTGTTATAACTTGGGTTCTTTTAACGACACCTCTAGTGACCCTTTTGTGCACAGCTCTGTACCCCTGCCATGATAGTTGCGCAACAGAAGAACTGGATATTTTTCTTTAAATTTCTTATAAAAGGTGTTACATTGATCACCAGGAAAAACACTTGTGACCCTTCTAGGTTAAGGGCACACCTAGAGATTCGGGGAGATTTAGTCACCCGGTGACTAATCGGCTCTTCTTTGGGGCGACAAATCGGCTCTTCTTTGGGGCGACAAATCGGCTCTTCTTTGGGGCGACAAATCGGCTCTTCTTTGGGGCGACAAATCGGCTCTTCTTTGGGGCGACAAATCGGCTCTTCTTTGGGGCGACAAATCGGCTCTTCTTTGGGGCGACAAATCGGCTCTTCTTTGGGGCGACAAATCGGCTCTTCTTTGGGGCGACTAATCGGCTCTTCTTTGGGGCGACTAATCGGCTCTTCTTTGGGGCGACTAATCGCCTCTAATTTGGGGCGACTAATCGCCTCTAATTTGGGGCGACTAATCGCCTCTAATTTGGGACGACTAATCGCCTCTAATTTGGGACAACTAATCGCCTCTAATTTGGGATAACTAATCGCCTCTAATTTGGGACAACTAATCGCTTCTAATTTGGGACAACTAATCGCCTCTAATTTGGGACAACTAATCGCCTCTAATTTGGGACAACTAATCGCCTCTAATTTGGGACGACTAATCGCCTCTAATTTGGGACGACTAATCGCCTCTAATTTGGGACGACTAATCGCCCTGAACTGCTTCCCCGTGTCTTCCGTCTGCTTCAATGAAAAAAAATGCATGCGCCAATGCACTAGCGGCTCTTTGATTTCAGAAGTTTTCTTGTGAGGAAACTTCGGGCGAGTTCGGAAATCGAATCGCTGCGAGTGCATTGGGGCAGGCGTTTTTTTCATTGAAGCAGACGGAAGACACGGTGAAGCAGTTCGGGGAGATTAGTCGCCCAAAAGATGAGGCGATTAGTCGTCGTGTGACTAAATCTCCCCGAATCTCCAGGTGTGCCCTTAACCCCTAGGGTCTATGAATCAGATAACATCATAATAAAGTATGAAGAGAAGTGTTTAGTATCTTAGCAAAGGATTATGGGGAATCCTTCTCCCAATCTCCCCCATCATGGAAGTGAAATGTTTCTCCAGTAAACATTAGTGGTTGTACAGGTGACAGTTAGTAGCCGGCAGCTGTGTAACATGTACACACTAACAGGAAAGCATATCCAAGCTTTATTGTGTAGTTCTTACAGTCACAAACTGCACAGATGCCCTTCCTGTAGCCTAACAAATTACTACGCACGCCACCCGAACTATTTTAACCGAGGAAAAAAGCTGCTTCACAAAAAATAAAAGAAAAAACAAAGGATCACATGCTCCCATCCTATCCCCTCCCCCACCAGGCAAAATGGACCACGGGACCCACACAAAAGCCACTCTGGGGGTTCTAGAACCTCGCAGGGGTAATGAAAAACGTCGACGGATAAAACGTGATGACGCAAAGGCAGCCCAGTCATGACCGCCATACAAACCCCCCCCCCCCACACACAACACTCAGCCTCTTGTATATCAACTTGCTGCACCAAGTCCCCTCTAACCAGTGTGTCTCCGTACAGTACACGCAACATGTCGACTCCCCTGTCTAAATACAGACGCTACAGCCTCTATTTTACAGCAGCTTTCGGTAATACGCAGTACCGCTGTTCAAACACGATCTCACCAATTTCACTCACCTGAGTCTCTGCCCCCGGCACCTCCATCTTATTCTATGCTCTGTCACTGTGCGCGCACAATATCGCGAGAAACTATACAGACGTCCGTCTTTGGTTTCCTGTCACACTCTTAGCCAATAGGCATTTGTTACGTCTAAAGCAGAAACAGAAAGGCAATCAAAATCTCTTATGGGCGCTTCCTTTGCCCATAGTGGGAAACGCCATATTTGTTAAGGGCATTGGACGCAAACTGTAATTGGATATTTTCTTTTGTTACATGAGCAAAGCTGTGCATACAGTTTGTCAATCGCTTAAATCATTTGCTCTCTTTGTAAGCAGGGGGTTCGATTTACTTTATGTTACAATTTTTTTTAAATAAACGCATATCATCTTACATAATTCTGCTATGAACCTCCTTTACTACCTAAGTAATCTATAGCTCAACCAAATCTGGGCCTGTATTGCCCGCTTAGGCCAGTAGCACACTGGGCACATTTTCTGCTGACTCGGCAGCCTGAAATTTAATTAAATATGGCCCTGCATGAACTGCTTGTAGAGTTCCAAAACTCTATAGTAACATCTTGTCCACTGTCAATACAGAACATGCGTGATGGCGAGCAAATTATCCCTGACATATCCCTGGGACAAGCTTAGTACCCACAGCCCATGCAAGGTTGATAATACTCAATAATACCTAATATTAAACACAAATGAAGGTAGAGGTAATTGCAGCAAATGTGACAAAGTATGGAATCCCTGGTCGGAATCAGGTCCAGGAGTGGCCCCCAGTTACAATGATGCTATTGATTGATGTGTCTTTCTTACACCTGTATCACCTAATACAACCTGTTAAATTAGTAACTATGATTCTAATAGTGAAATAGGTTTGATCAAAACCAGAGACAAATGTTAACTTAACAAAACATGTTTATTGTTTGATTTATTGGAAACAATAATAAAAAAAGTACCAAATAAATGTACTTATCCATTCATGCACCCTGTGATGCTGATGTCAAGGGCTGCTGACTCAACTTTGGAGTACCGACAAGTTATTTAGTATCTATGCAAGTGCTTTTATTTTTAAGAAAACTAGTTTTTAGTTGTAAAGTTCTGATCATAAATCTCATAAGTAATTTAGCATTTATGCAAGCATACCTCCCAACTGTCCCTTTTGACAGCTCAACCCGCAGTCCCTCATTTGTACTGGAAAGTCCCTCTCTTCTCTTCACTGAACAGCCAGAAAAAGAAACAAAGTTTCTCACTTAATTGGCTTTTAGCAGAGAGCCCAGAACAACTAACAGGTGCAAATAAGATACCAAGACATTGGTTGGGATCTTTCTCTAGGAGCTGAAGGAATAAAAGACAAAAACAAAATTACATATAAATATAGTAGTATGTCTTTGAGCTCACCAAATTCTAATGCAATAGAAGCTCAGCAGGACTAAAGATAACAAATGTATCAACTAAATGTATAAATTTAGAACCCCCTCCCAGAGTTGCTTTAGAAGCTGAAACTTTAGAAAATGAAACTTTACATTTAAATATTAGAAAAATGGTCACAAATAGAAAGTATTTGGGGGAAAAAGTCTTTATTTCTGGTGAACAATCTGAAACCAACTGAACTGAACGTGTTTGAAGGTGAACAACCCTTTAAGTTTTTTTAAACAGAATTGTGCTTGGTCTGGCAGCTTTCCTATGCTCAGTATAGATTTATTATGTTTCACATTACAGGCTACAAGAAAATGTAAAGCGGCCTACCATCAAAAAGTGAAAATATTTATAGTGTTCTCCCGAAGACTATTTTTGCATTGTTTAGTTGTTTTCCCCTGCTGCCCGGCCCATCAAATCAACCGCGCCATGGGTAGGACTGTGTGCTACTGGAGATTGTTAAAAAAAAAGTAATTGAACTGCTGGTGAATTGGGGAGGCACATATTTTTTTTTTGTTTTCTGGGGAGAACACTTGGTTATGTTTAGAGGAACAGTAGCACCTAGCAATTAAACATTACTATAGTTTATGTAAATATGCTGCTGTGTAACTATTCATCTAAAAAAGGAGAAAAGCCACAGGTCACTTAGCAGATAACAGAAAAGCTCTGTAGAATACAGCGGGATTAGTTCTTACACACAAAGATGAACAGGATTCAAAGTCTTCTATGGCTCTTTACAAAACAATATAAGGAATACCTGCCTTATATAAAATTATTTGTAGGCTTTAGATCAAAAGATTAACCACTTGCTGCCCGTGTCTAACCCTTACAATTAAGAAATTGAATTATGCTTTATTTTAGGGGACAAGAAACAGATCTTTGGGAAGAAAAAAGCTTTCCAGTACTCCAACATATGACAGGAAAACCAACAGGAAAAGTGAGAAAGGTGATGTCTCACCCTATTTGTTTTGCAGAAAATCGTTTTAACCCTGTTTCTGATCTCTCGGATATTGATGCCAGACTGCAGGCACTCCAAGATTACATGAGGAATCTGGATACTCGGACTTAAACTGTTGCACTGAAATGGAACATTCCTATGCCATATTGCATTGTTGAGTTATTTAAGGACACCCTTCTATTTAATCTTGCTTCAGAATTTTATCATGTACGTCAGATAAGATCTTTATCATTGTCTAATTTCTGACAGGTCAGTAAACTGACAGATCTGTTGGCTATTTCGCACACTTTATTTGCCCCTATAAATCCTCATCAGGTGGTGTTGAAATTGGGATTACCTATTGACCACTTCATTGTGTACAACAATGCTCCATCTTACTTTAGATCCAGTGAAAGGCAAAGCAGAAGAGTCATTCCTTGCAGAGTCTGCAACAGCCAAATGTGTTTGGATTATTTGGAGAGATGATTCATACAGTGCATTGAGTGATTGATCATTACTGACCAGCACATACCTAACTGATCAGGGGTTTTTATTTTGTTATCTACATGAACTCTACCTCTGCACCACAGATCACTATTTAAATGTGACCTTTATTTTTTGCATTGTTTTATGCATAGATTATATTTATTGTGTTTGTATTTTAAGGAGAACCTTTAATGAGGTTTCATTGTTCTGATCACAAATATATATGCATTTCATCAAACAGTTTTGTCATCTGTAGTGTATATAGTTTTTTATAGAGATAACCAGTGTATTTGCACTCACAGTAAGGATTTTAACTGATGATCAATGTTATATACTTATGTTTTAGAACATGCAGGGATATCATGCTGTGTAAAAAGTGGATTGAAGCATTACCATTGATGTTGCGCATAGCTCAACATCTTTGATCTTTGCTTTTGATTTACAACTGTTGAAATCTAATTGCTGATAACTTCACTGGTAATGCTTCACTCCACTTTTTACACAGCATGATAGACCGACCCCTATATATTTTTCTTTTTCTGATGGGGGAAAGACCACACTGTTACCAGGACAATGTTCAGTGCATGGCAGGTTTAGTAAAAAGAGAAATCTAATTGTTTAGCAGTACTGAAGGTATCTGAGAATATAAAAGACAAGGACATTTTCCCCCAGGTGTTCTATATATTATAGAAGCAGAAAAGTCCAATTGGCACTGTATTTGTGGTATAAATATTTGATTGCAACTCCCACCAAATTTGTCCACCTAGCAGGACTAACACACTAACATAGGCTTGAAAATATGTGAAGTGCTCAATAAAAAGTGCAGAAACACATCCACCGTGCGTAAGTATGGTACCACCGTTAATAAAAGTAATAAAAATCTCTCTGGAAAGAATACCTACTCACCATATTTAAGAGGTACCCGTATATACTTGAGTATAAGCCGACCCGAGTATAAGCCGAGTTGCCTAATTTTACCTACGAAAACTGGGAAAACTTATTGATTCTAGTATAAGCCTAGACACAACTACAGTCCTGTCTTCCAGCAGCGCACATTCCGCCAAAGCGACCCCCCCAGCGATCAACCAGACTTCTTTGCAAAGTTGATGGTGACAGAGAATTGCCAAACGGATTACTGTGTGCATTGTCCCACTGTCCACTACCATGTGCAGAGGGTGCTGTGTGATATTGCCATCACTGTTAATCTTTCATATAACCAATAGAGGGCGCTGTGTGATATTGCAGTCACTGTTATTCTTTCATATAACCAACAGAGGGCGCTGTATGATATTGCAGTCACTGTTATTCTTTCATATAACCAACAGAGGGCACACTGTTATTCTTTCATATAACCAACAGATGGCGCTGTGTGATATTGCAGTTACTGTTATTCTTTCATATAACCAACATAGGGCGCACTGTTATTCTTTCATATAACCAACAGAGGGCGCTGTGTGATATTGCAGTCACTGTTAATCTTTCATATAACCAACAGAGGGCACACTGTTATTCTTTCATATAACCAACAGATGGCGCTGTGTGATATTGCAGTTACTGTTATTCTTTCATATAACCAACATAGGGCGCACTGTTATTCTTTCATATAACCAACAGAGGGTGCTGTGTGATATTGCAGTCACTGTTATTCTTTCATATAACCAACAGAGGGCGCACTGTTATTCTTTCATATAACCAACAGAGGGCGCTGTGTGATATTGCAGTCTCTCCCCAAGCAAACTGTTGGTATAGGAATGATTAAAAGTGACTTGACCTGAGTATAAGCCGAGGTAGACTTTTTCAGCACATTTTGGATGCTGAAAAACTCGGCTTGTACTCAAGTATATACGGTATAGGTGACAAACACAAATTAAATCTACACAACCTAGGATAGAACAAAGATAGGAACGCCATGTAGTGAAGTATAGCTTTTAAATTGTTAATAAAAGAGCCCTCAACAGGGAATACTAACAAGATTTCATTTCGAAGAAAGGTTTTTATTACTCTTATTAGCGGTGGTACCATACTGACCCATAACGGATGTGTTTCTGCATCAGTTTTCTTGTTTACCCTGACCACCTCACTTCACTAAGTTATTTTTAACAAATACCGTTTTTTCCAACAAAGTCTGTCACAGGCGCCATTTTGTTCTGTGCTACATTATCAAGAGGCCACTGGAAATTATCCGCCTTTCACTGTGTGCTGCTTCTGAATGAGTAAAACGCTTGCACCCTATAATCAATGCGCATGAGCCTCTTCCTCACACAGGCTACTCCGCAGTCTTGGTCTGACCACAGGACTGATAGATTGGACAGTAAACCGTTTACCCAAATGACCTGGCAGTGGTTAGAGTGGCAGTTTGCTGTATGAATAAGAGAAAGCTGGGAAGAAACAGAGGAGGCAGGCAAATAATTGAAATACTATAAAAAAAAGACCAATAGAAAATTGCTAAGAATAAGACATTCTATTTTGTTTTATTACAATGTAAAAACTTGCCACCTAAAAATGGTTAAACTACTCTTCTCAGCGTTCCTATAATGATCTGTTTCTGGTTAAGGAGTAGTTCACCTTTTAATATTTTTTATAATGATCTGTTCTTAAAGGAGAATTCAACCCGAAAGATAGATATACATAGAGAGAGATAGATAGATATAGATAGAGAGATAGATAGATAGATAGATAAATAGAGATAGATAGAGAGATAGATATAGAAAGATAGATAGATAGATATAGAAAGATAGATAGATAGATAGATAGATAGATAGATAGATAGATAGATAGATAGATAGATAGATAGAAAAATATAGATATAGATAGAAAGATAGATATAGATAGATAGATAGATAGATAGATAGATAGATAGATAGATAGATAGATAGATAGATAGAGATAGATAGATAGATAGAGATAGATAAGATAGATAGATAGATATATAGATATATATAGATATAGATAGAAAGATAGATATAGATAGATAGAGATAGATAGAGATAGATAGAGATAGATAGATAGAGAGAGAGAGAGAGAGAGAGAGAGAGAGAGAGATAGAGAGATATATAGATATAGATAGATATAGATAGATAGATAGATAGATAGATAGATAGATAGATAGATAGATAGATAGATAGATAGATATTACTTAAAAGCAACTAAAGAAGAACAGATAGATAGATAGATAGATAGATAGATAGATAGATAGATAGATAGATAGATAGATAGATAGATAGATAGATAGATAGATCGATAGATAGAGATAGATAGAGAGAGATAGATTGATAGATAGATAGCTAGCTAGATAGATAGAAAGATAGATATATATAGAGAGAGAGAGAGAGAGAGAGAGATAGGTATTACTTAAAAGCAACTAAAGAAGAACCACACTATAAACCCAAGAATGCCAAATCAGGGTAAACGAGTAAGCAAATAAGCAAAATATTTGACTTTCATGCTGTTCATAAGGACAAAGCATATAATCGGGAAAATTAAACCATGTCAATCAATGTTCTTTTGCATGTGCAAAATGTTAATCCTGGTATTAGTTTGCAGCTATGTTGATGCTTGTTGAGCTACAAAAGTTTTCTGGGTTACACTCACATATCCATTGTTCAGATGTCAGTATATTTACAGCAGTTCAGAATAGATCTTTGCTTTAAGCGCTTCACAAATTTGCAGAGGCGTATAGTTCACTGACCGTATCAGAACAGTTAAAAATGACTGGTAAGAAAGTATGTACAGCACCTGAAATATACCTTTCCCTTATGGATTCAGTCCATTCATGAGTCTAAACAGGAAAGCTGGACAACTGGCATCGCTATAGTGAACTGGCTATTTGGACAACTGTCAATCCAAAATGATGTACAGGTATGGGACCTGTTATACAGAATACTCGGGTCCTGGGGTGTTCCGGATAAGGGGGTATTTCTGTAATTTGAATTTGGTATCTTAAGTCTACTAAAATTCATTTAAACATTAAAGTGGACCTGTCACCCAGACATAAAAAGCTGTATAATAAGTCATTTTCAAATTAAACATGAAATCCATTTTTAAAGCATTCATAGCTATTGTAAACTCATTTAAAAATCTCAGCTGTCAATCAAATATTGCCTGCCCCTCCTCTATGCCTTAGGCATAGAGGCGGGGCAGGCAATTACTTTCACTTTCCATTCAGCACTTCCTAGATGGCACTGCACTCCCCACATTCCCCCACTATCTTTACCATTTAACTGTGTAACCCATGCATGGGGATGGACATCAGGTCCCCCATTTTGGTGCACAAACAAGATTCTGAGATGATACAAGGCTTGTCTTAATAACAGTGTCCACAAAATGGCTCCTGCCTGCTTGCTGTAAATATGAATTCTCAGACTGAAGGAAACAAGATTCAAATAATTTATATAGTGTAATTAAAGTTTATTTTGCTTGATTGACGTGATTAAATAGGATTCATTATCAATATTTTTTTCAGGTGACGGGTCCCCTTTAAATAAACCAAATAGGAATGTTTTGTCTCCAATAAGGATTACTTCTATCTTGGTTATCATCACATACAAGGTACTGTTCTATTATAACTGATGAAATAGAAGTCCATTTTTAAAAATTAGAATTCTTTTCTTATAATGGAGCCTATTTGGAAGATTGCCTTTCCGGTAATTCAGAGCTTTCTTGATAATGGTTTTGCGTATAATGGATCCCATACCTGTACTGGTTTAGCAGATTGCCATAGTGACATAATAAAAAGCAGAGTGACATAATATCACAGCAGCTAAGATGGCTTCATAGAAAAGCAAGTACATGTGTGGGGTCCGTTATCCAGAAAGCTCCAAATTACGGAAAGGCCATGTCCCATAGACTCCATTTTAGGGCAAAGGACTCCAGCATATCTTCATTAGGTTTCCTCCTGTTATAATTGTTTTGTTTATCTGCCTAAGGGCTCTTACACATGGGCGAGCGCAGGAGTACGCACAGGTTAGCGCAGGAGTAGACGCACTCAATTATTGTGAATGGGCCTGTACTCATACAGACGCATGTATGCACCAAACACAGGCAACATGCTGCATCCCACCTGCGTTTGGCACTTACTTGCGTCTGTGTGAGTACAGCCCCCTTCACAATAATTGTGTGTTTACTCCTGCACTCCTCTACGGCTGAATGGAAGAAAGCTGAACACAGGGGAGTGCAGCAAAAAATGCTTGTGTGTAAGAGCCCTAAATGACTGGGAACAACTGAAAGATGGGTGTGCAGTGTACGGCCCCTCGTGGTATCCATCTGATTGATTGGATACATACTAGGGCTGGCTTTTTCCATGGCAACCTTTACTATTACCAAAACTAACCATAACTATTATAGGCAGGGTTGAACTAGGCTGCTGGAACCCAATGAAAAATCCTGGTGGGCCTCGGCCTTTGTGGGCCCCACCGTACCTGATCCACTGGGGAAGAAACACAAAGGGGTGGGGCTGAAGAACCCCCCAGTCCACACTGATTATATGACATACATGTCTATTACAGGTCTAATGTAACAGCACAGTCACTACTATATGCAAACTGCAGGTATGGAAAGAACTCTCTAGTACAGGTTTAAAAAGGAGCAAGTTGGTATATACTGTAGATCTTTCTGGTAGTTGCACAGTTAAAACTATTCTGTCTTCTAATAGCAGATTCTAAGGGCTGATTGATGGTGGTGGTAAATGTTCAACTCTGTGAGAGCAAAGGCGTTATCCTTGTATAATCAACTTCTCTCTAGTAGGACGAGGTGTGCAAAGCAGTACTATCAATAAAAGAACATGAGATGGTAAGGTAGCTTGTTGAAAGTCTTTTTGGGAAGAAGTAAGAACTGAAATGAAGAGGGAAGCTACTCTGCAGATGTCTCTGGGGAATGAGAGAAGTTAAATGGTGTGCTCTGATCTGCACTATGTTTGGTTACATTCCATTGCGGAGAGTTTTCGGATGTTTATATTTAGCGCTTGTGGAACTTATGAATAGTGAGCAAGACATGGAAAGAATTGGATAGAAATTTCTATGTTTATCTGGCAGTGCTATCTATTTATCTGTCTATCTATAGATCACCTATCCATTATTTGTTTTTACCCTCTCTATGCGGGCACTCATTATATAAAACCTATCTAACCCATTCCTGTGCCAGCTGGCAAATAAGTTATACAATGATGTGAATGTGAAAAAATGTTATGAAACATGGGCACTGGAGTATTTTTATAGAGGGCGGATTGCCAGCCGCTGGCTCCTCAGCTGTTCTTGAATCATCCCAAAGTTATGGAAATTAAAGACACCGGATTTTAAGGAATTTAGCTGAAAAACCACTAAAAGGCCACAGGGAGCCTCTGTTGTGCAAGTCTTTTTTATTGTAACTGTATTTTTTTATTAGTGATGTCCAGCTTGGGTATTATATAAACTACAACTCCCACCATCTCTGGTACCACCGTTGCAGTTCAACAGCTGTAAGGCAGGAAAAATACAATTAAAGTGTCCAAAAAGCTAGTGCAGTGATCCCCAACCAGTAGCTTGTGAGCAACATGTTGCTCTCCAACCCCTTGGATGTTGCTCTCAAGGTCCTCAAAGCAGGTGCTTATTTTTAAATTCCTGGTTTGAAAGCTAGTTTTAATTGCATAAAAACTAAGTATAGTGCCAAGTAGAGCCTCTTGTAGGCTGCCAGTCCACATAGGAGCTACCGAATAGCCAATCACAGCCATTATTTGGCACCGCAAGGGACTTCTTCATGCTGGTGTTGCTCCCCAACTCTTTCTACGTTTGAATGTGGCTCACGGGTAAAAAAAGGTTGGGGATCCCTGAGCTAGAGGAAGACAACTTGACAAAAAATTTTTGGAACATGAATGCTGCTGTTGTTATTTTGGGGGGGGGGGGCGCAGAGGCAAAAAAGTGAGACCAGTCTTCTGGGTACCCACATGGCAGCAGCTCTGTTCAAAGGCAAAACAAATATGCTCCATGCATTGTGCCACCCACAGATTTGTATCAGGGTCCTCAACATTAAAACCCAATGACAGCTGAGGGCTATCAGTAGACGATCCAGGCTGGACTGGCAATCTGTGGGTTCTGGCAAATGCCAGAGGGGCTGCTGTAAGGTGCCATAAACAGTCACTAGTGGCCTGGGGGAGGACTATTTGGGCCTCTGTGTACTTGGAATGCTAGGGTTTGACTCGCCCCAGTGCAGACCTGTGTATATCTAATACAACTACAGAATGGACAACCAAGCACAGAATTTGGCCTCCCACTTCTGTAGGAAATAATTAATAAAAAAAATGTGCTCGGCTTATATTTCCCAAAACAAAGTCCAGCTGCCGCGCATTATTACTGGTTTGCTTCCAATCAAATACCGGCCTTACTTTTATGGGGAGCAAAATGATATTCGGGACTGGCCAGAAAAATGTATGACTGGAAAAAGTTGGTGACAGCGGGGGCGTGGCCTCACAAAGAGAAAAGCACGGGTGACTCGGGTTTTAAGGGGTTAAATGGAGGAGGTGGGGGAAAGGCGGGTGCAGCACAGAGAAGGGAGAGACGGGGAGAGAAGTCCGGGGAGCCGGGAGCAGAGAAGGGAGAAAGTTTATGGAAGAGCCACTCTTGTGCATTCCTGTGACTCAGTCAGAAGTGTTGATGCTGTGGGGAGTGGGCAAAGCGATGGGCATTAGCGCCTGATGCCAGTGCAACAACCGTGCGGCCAGTGAACACTAACAGGAGTAGCAAGTATCGTCCCATGGACAGGAGCGTCTCTGAGAAGACTTTTCTATCCTTAGAGCACTTTAGAGGCAGGAAGTGAGAGCCGGAGCATGTGTCCCCTTGAGCTTGTCACTGTGAGGAGGAGGAGGAACTGATTGTTGCTGCTGTTGCTGCTGAGTGACAGGATGGAGGGGACGCAACTGCCCCCGGTGCCCCTGACTCTGGACTCCCTGCTGGACCTGATGCTGTGCGTGTCCAACGAGCTCGCCTCTTCCCCGCTCGCCCACGAGACCAACATCGCCGACTTCCTCAGCTGGGGTGAGTGTGGCTATGCCCGGGATTATTCCCATGCCGCTATAGCCTCTTACACATCGCTCTCATTCCTGTAAACATTCATTGCATGTAGTTCCAGCCACATACAGTATCTACCAGTGAAGAATTCCCACTGCAACTTGTACGTTTATCTCTCATGGGAAAGGGCAGCTCACAGGGCTGGCAGGTCTAATATTCAAAACCAGCCAATGTCAGCTACAAAACCAACCCAAAACTAGCCAAGAGGCACTTCAGAAGTAGCCCAAAAATAGCACCATGTGCACAGTGAAAAAAAAAGTCTACAAATAAACGACTATATGTGAAAATAAGCCTTTTTAACATTTTTCACTGTTTTGCATATTTTTCCACAAAGCAAAATGGGACAGAGTCGCCCGTCACCAGGGGCTTAACTACAGAACAGGGCCCAGGAGCAGGTTTGGACTGGGAATTAAAATTAGCCCTGGCATTTCAGGTACACAGAGGCCCAATCAGCCCACACAGAAGCCCAATCAGCCCCCCAATAGCCCACTAAATAGTAACTTTCTATAGATCCTTACAGCAGCATTTGCCAGAACCCATAGATTGCCAGTCCAGGCCTGCCCAGGAGGTATAGGGGCGAGAATGCTTTAGAGTGACAGGAGACTGGGGTACAGATCCCAAAATCTGATTACTGACTTCTACATAAATCAGTCCAGTCAGTGCTTGCTGGGTATTGTAGTCTTACCAGGGGCGATCCTACCCAATTTGCCGCCTGAGGCGGCCTTCGTTTTTGCCCCCCCCGCCTCCCAACGGCACTCACCTTCAGCGTCAGACGGGGGTCAGCAGGGGGTCCACGTCGCTAGTGCAGAGAGTGCAATTGCGCTCTCTGCACTAGAAGAGCCGAATTTCCGGGGTTTAAAACCGGCATTTTTGCCTTCCCTGGCAACCATGGGGGCACTGCCGCCTGAGGCGAGTGCCTCAACTCGCCTCATTGGCGGGGTGCCCCCGAGTCTTACATTAAACTTAGCAGCTGGCTAATTGTTAAACAAATACAACATTACCCAACATGCATTGTGAGACACCAGCTTGGCACATTAGGGCAAGAAAAAACTTTGGCTGGTTTCCAAAATACAAATCAGCCAAAGGGCCAAAAAGTATCCCAAATCCGTACCTTGGCTAGTTTGTACTTTCAAAACCCGCCTGGGCTTTAAATTTGTAGCCCAATTCGGCCGGAAAACCACCAACCTGGCAACCCGGGCAGCACCTGTGGCATAGGCTGTATAATAAGCATGGGCTTTACATTTCCCCCTCAAATCCCCCAGCATCCACAGCTGAAGTTCAATCAAAGCTGTAGTCTGAATAACCCTGCTGTAAATACATATTTTCATTGGGACATGCCCTGGTGCCATAGTTGCCAGAATGTAATTCTGAGTGACTGTTTTCATGTGTACGCTATAGAGAATAAGAGTAGGTTTACACGCAGCATTATACCATACACAGCAATCGCTGCTATCCTGGGTATATTGTGTATAACAAGTCATTTGCCTTGTGCCAGATTAAAGAACAAATCTCTGTTGGCACCCAAAGCTAAGAGCAGAGTGTCAGTTCAGAAGTTGGCAGCTATGAGGAACTTGCTGTCATCTGGTGTGACAGGGACTGGCCATTTGCCTTTTAGATACTGCAGTTGCTTTAGCCGTTTAGAATCACTGGTGTTTATGAAACTATGTCATGCTTTGTGCCTATGCTAATGTCACTTGCAGTCAGTAAGCATCCGCCCTATTGTGTCTGATGACAAAGTCTGTCACAGGCGATCAGGCTAGCGTCACAGCTGTGCTTAAACTTTCCAGCCCAGGCCTATCCAGTCTAGAAACAAAAGTGTTTATGAAAAAGATAACCATAGATAAATATACGTAACAATCGCTAGCTGATGCTGAACTCAGCATTTCAGACAGTTGCAGGGAGTTGCTAAAAACAGCTTAAATGGCACCTGTTGGGCAAAAATAGTATCCCCAACCAAAGGTATGGGCTAATAGAGCTAATAGAGCCAGCACTCTGGTTGGGACCAGGAGCGAGTGTCCTAGCGCTGGCTGCTACTGCTACCCCCAACTGGAGTGCAGGCTCTATTAGCCCGTACTTTTGGTTGGGGATAATATTTTTAGCCAACAGGGGCCCTTTAAACCCTGTAGTAGGCCAGGCCATCCGGCTACCCCAGGAAACTCAACGGACGCATTGTTCCCCCCTCCATATCCTCATATCCAGTCACTTATTAAATCATGTCACTTCCACCTAAAGAACATACCGGTATCCAAAATACGATCATTTATCACCCAAGACGCTGCCAAAATTCTTATTCACTCTCTCATCATATCGCGTCTAGACTACTGTAACTCTCTTTTAATTGGCCTCCCCCTCCAGAGACTGTCACCTCTCCAGTCCATAATGAACACTGCTGCGAGGCTCATACACCTCAGCAACCGCTCCTCCTCTGCCTCGCCATTCTGTCAGTCCCTGCACTGGCTTCCATTACCTTTCAGAATCAAATTCAAATTAATGACACTGACTTTCAAAGCACTTCATAACTCTGCCCCACCCTACATCTCTGAACTCATCTCTATATACTCACCCACTCGCTTACTACGCTCTTCTACTGACCTGCTACTCAACTCTTCTCTCATTACCTCCTCACATGCTCACATTCAAGACTTTTCAAGGACTGCACCCCTCCTCTGGAACGCTCTCCCACGGTCTGTCCGACTTTCTCCCAACCTTTCTGCTTTCAAGAAATCTCTGAAAACGCACTTCTTTCGAAAAGCCTACCCTCACTCTGCTTAACTACCAAATGCAACACCACATACAGTACCACATTTCTCACCCACTTAATTCGATCTTGCCCACTCCCACACCTTGTGTATTACTCCCTTCCCTTTAGACTGTATGCCTATGCATAGGGCCTTCCTCAGCTTTTTGTACCTGTATTTATTGTGATGTTTGTTACTCCATATATTCTATGTATGTAATTCATGTGATGTAGTTGTATAATCACATTTACTCTACAGTGCTACGCAATATGTTGGCGCTATATAAATACATGTTAATAATAATAATAATAATAATAATAATGTCTGCGCAAAACTGAGTGGGTGCATATGTGAACAGGTGCGCATCCACTCGCTTTAATTTTGGAAAATGGAACACGCTCAGGACTTTTCTGAGAGGGGACACTTGCCAGACTAGGGGTAGGCAACAGGGAAGTTACTTGCCTGGCACCCCCAAACTTTGCACCCTAGACACATGCCTCCTCTGCCTACCCCTAGTTCTGGCTATTTTGATTTTTGCAAACAATTTTAATAAATCTGCCTTGCCCGCTTTTGCTTTTTTTTAGATATAGTGCCAGATAGTAAAGGCATTGTCATGCCAGCTTCACATAGAATGTTGAAATACTGAAGCACATGCCTTTAGTTACTACATAGTGGGCTTTAATAGTCTACTTTTTAACTTGCCAAATAGCTTGAATGAGCAAGCAAATCTAGGTGAATAAGTGAATAGACTTGCTTTTCTAATTGTTTTTGATAGGCCTAGTCAAAGTTTTGTACTGGTGCTGTTATTAGGATTCTGGGAGTTGTAGTTCTGATGGACTACTGAGCTCTGGACAGTGACAAATAGTGAATGTTCTGCACATAGATGTGTCTAGCTAGCTATACATATATCCATACATTCACCTATACTGGTCTGACTGGATGGGTTAGTTTATAATGCAGGGAGTGTCTGTGCATCTTAACGCCCTGTAATAATAAGGGATACAGTATGTCCATCCACTTTGCGCTGTGATCTTCCCTTCTTTTTTACTTTTCATTATAGAGTAATATATATATATATATATATATATATATATATAGATATATATATATATGGAATAAAGGGGTTTAACTGGATTACTTATGGAAATGTATTTATATCTTACCATAAGGATGATAAAGATAGCACCCCAAACACTGTCCCTTACCTCTGGATTGTGTCCTTTTCTTCCTGTGCGCTAATCAACTCTTGTTCAGCACAATATGGTGTGTGAGTGACAGAAATGGCACTTTGACATAAACATGGGTCACTTGGGACCCCCTTATTTTGTGTATATATGTATATATGGCTTCTGCAAGCTACTGGTCCATCCTTCAGTGAAACAGTGAAGCCTCCTAGAAATCTTTAACCTTGTGGCCTGTTCATTCTGTTCTGGTAGGACTGAACTGTTTATTTGTCACTTCTTAACCAATTTATGGTCAGTGGTTTTTATATTGCAATGCGTTGCTGGCAGCAAAGGGGTTATTTCTCCAGACACGGAGGTAATGCTCTTACATTAACCATATGTGGAGTCTGTAGGAGTGTGGACTGACAGAGCCCATATAAGGCAGCGGTCTTACTCTGCTCCCCTCACACCCAGCGTTCTTGTTCTTCTCCCCTCACACTCTTTTCTCTAATACTATTTCACATAAATACAATACTTCCCAAATTGTGCCTCCCATTATTTATTCCAAAACCATGTTGTCTTTAAACATTCCGCTAGTTCATGATGTTTAATAAATCCATCAATTCTTGTCACCCCTCTTTTTACATCTGTAATTTCTTATAATGCTAGTCTATTCTTTCCCTTCTTTCTCATTAAAACAGCATTATTTCATTGCACCCTTTGTATTCATAATGTCTGGCTCTTTACCCAAGCACTTTTTATGTGTGTGTGTGTGTGTGTTTACACATGTGCAGTATGTGTGACATGCTGTTCTATACATTGCAGCTGAAACAACATTGGTAGGTACAGAGCAGTGTGTTGTTGCACGGATATATATGTTGATATAAGCTGGAGTGGACCAATTTAAAAGTGAAAATGGTGAGAGACATATAGAGACATAACTCAGTGTAGGTGGTAGAAAAGCTAGGGTGTGAGGTTAATGGAAGGGCCGTATTAAAATGCAAGCAGCCAGAAATAATGTAGGGAACGAGGTTCTTTTCTTTTAGGCTCCAGTGTAGAATACAGGCCTGTGTGCTTCTGCCACACCTATCTTATAGATCTTATTGCTTGAGATCAGAGCTGCCTTGGTAGCTTCAGTCCTGTATTAAGCAGAATATTAAAGGGATTCTGTCATTATTTTTATTATATAGTTTTTATTTTTAAATCACACTGCAAATAATTCACGCTACCATATAAAATGTCATTCCTGAACCAACAAGTGTATTTTTTTGTTGTTGTAATATTGGTGTGTAGGCAGCCATCTCAGGTCATTTTGCCTGGTCATGTGCTTTCAGAAAGAGCCAGCACTTTAGGATGGAACTGCTTTCTGGCAGGCTGTTGTTTTACCTACTCAATGTAACTGAATGCGTCACAGTGGGACCTGGATTGTACTATTGAGTGCTGTTCTTAGATCTACCAGAGCACAAGTCACATGCCTGGGGGCAGCTGGGAAACTGACAATATGTCTAGCCCCATGTCAGATTTCAAAATTAAATATAAAAAAATCTGTTTGCTCTTTTGAGAAACAAAACATTTTTTTCCCATGACGGTATCCCTTTAACTCTAACCAAGGACTATTATTGTTTCTCTACCACCATATACCAAAGCAGTATATTTCATAGGTCCTTGTTCTGTAACAAACTGCCTATACCGTTCCTATAATACATTACACAACCCACTCCAGATCCTGTATGTGACAACTCTATGATGTCCCTGGCTCCTTCTCTATAGTCCACATGCCTGCCCCTGCAAAATATGAATCATCCTTCAGCAATATATACTGCAATATATACTGCACATACTGCAGTGTTTTGCCACTACCATATGACTGGGCATAGTGTAGCACATGCAGCAGATTAGGCAGTACATTAAAGGTGAAACTGACCCTACTTTTCTAAAGGAGGTGGCTTCTCTAAATTACAGATGCAAGAATATCCACAAATGTAAATCCTGTTTATCAACACAGTCTCAGTCATCTTGGTGTTATATAAGAAATACTTGTGCAAATGTTGACTTCCTGGTATTACACTGTAATCAAAAAAGGATGAAGAAGACTTGGAGAAAACAAGTTCAGGTGAATGGTGTGACAGGAACAATCATATATAATATTAAATCTGTCCCTATTTGGAGCTGTCACTTCTGAAATCTTCATCAGTTATATAGCCATGGCCACTGAGAAATGTCTATAAAACATTTGTTCTAAAAGCAACATATGTTGCCCTATTCCTTCATTCTCACAGGAATGTCTTCTTATATGATATAATCATCCTTTTTTAAACACAGAAAATGTTGACAAATAAGAACATCCTGGCAAATCTAGCCTGCCTGTCCCAAATGTGTTGGCTTGCTGATAGAAAGTACTGTGTATATTTCCCTGTTAACAGCTGACCCTGTGGCCCAGTATATACGAGAGCAGAGAATGAAAAGAAGTGACTTTGACATCCTTAAAGTGATTGGAAGAGGAGCATTCAGTGAGGTGGGTATTTTGGAAGAAAATGTAAACTTAAAAATAATCCAAGCATACATGTATCCATCTCTGATTAAAAGAAACTGTTCTTTATGGAAGCACTGACACCATCATTTTTGCATTTGCTCCACTAAAGAATCATCTCAATCTCAAACAATTGTTGATTTCAGTTGTTCAGTCATAACTCCACTTTTCATGACATACATCTCCAATTTTCATGACTGCAAACCTTGATGTAGGAAGAAAAACGCAGCACATTTGGCTGGATGGTGCACTCAGTTAAAGGGGCGGTATTCCCCTGGTTTAACATTAGTGCAATGAATAGGGCTTGTACTGAATATACGTTTTGCCTATTGTTTTAATCATGAAAAATCTAAGGTTTTTGTTGTTTCTTGTGCAGGTTGTGATAGGCAGGGAAGTTGAACCTACTCCATGTTTGGTCCTTGCAAGGTTGAAAATTGGATTACCAGTTTACCATCACCCCCTTCACCCGTTGTTGTTACTGTTTTGTCAGCAGGAGTCCATTATGCATCTTAATTATCTGTGGATTAGTAATCCAATTATCTACCTCTCGAAAAATCAGACATGGATTAGCTCCAGTTATCCTGTTTACCCAATGTAGCACAAGAAATAGCAAAAACCATAGAATTTTCATGATTAAAACGAAGTATGTTTAGAACAATCTTTATGCATTTATGTTGAATAGTGGGGTTCATCAGAAATGTCCTTCTTACCTGATTTATATTAGCCTACTGTTGCTGGCAACATCTTTCATTAATTTACCTGCTTTATTCATAATAAAAAGGCTGGATTCCTGTGGTTCCTTATTTAGCTTGTAGCCTTGAGCAAGCCTTTTCATTTTCCTGTGCCTTATATCCCATGCTAAAAAAGTAAGCTCTGCAACTCGCCAGAAGCCTTTTTGTCTACAGACTGGCAGCCTGTCTTGCTGATATTCCCATCTGGTATGCTTCAGCAACTTACCTCTAACAACCTTTCTTTCTGATGCACAACATATTATGTTGGTGAACTACTGCTTGTTCATATGTTCTATAGTCATTTCAATTCTTCATAAAGTATCTTGTGAGGAGGGGCTAGTGAGGAAAAATGCTCAGTCACCAACTGTGATTTCTGTATTATTTTGTAGGTTGCAGTTGTGAGAAAGAAAAGCAATTCCCACGTTTATGCCATGAAGATAATGAATAAGTGGGACCTTCTGAAGAGATCAGATGTAAGAGCTTGTTGTAGTTTACAAAAAAGTGGAAGGGTTGTGTAAAGGAGCTACAGGTTTGGGGCAAACAGAAAATAACCTTGGTACAGAGAGAAAGAGAAAAAAAATGAGTTATATGAGTAAAATCTTATACATTATTTTTTTTTCCTGAGTATATAGGTGGCCTGCTACAGGCAGGAGAGAGACGTTTTAGTAAATGGGGACCAGAGATGGATAACTCGGTTACACTTTGCATTTCAGGATGACAATTATCTAGTAAGTCTTTTGCAATACTAATATTATGACAAAAACACAGGGTCTATATATAATATATACCTTTTTTTCTGTGGTATGTCAGTAACAAACTTTCTCTCACCTCAGTACCTTATAATGGATTATTATGTGGGTGGTGACCTACTCTCCCTTCTAAGTAAATTCTCCGATGGATTTCCCACTCATATGGCAGTATTCTACCTGGCAGAAATGGTTATGGCTATCAGTTCAGTTCACGCTCTAGGCTTTGTGCACAGGTTAGTCGCTCACCTTGCCTTCTGCACTATACCTGAGTATATTTATTTAATAATTTGTATTGTTTATTGAATTCATAATGTTTAACTCTTTGGTTTCTCATATCTTCTCTCATTTCATCTTTCATACTCTTCCTCTTGCACTGCTGCATCTAGGGACATTAAGCCAGACAATATGCTACTAAATCGTGCTGGTCACATACGTCTTGGAGATTTTGGCTCCTGCTTGAAACTACGGGAAGATGGCACAGTAAGACCTACTTTTCTATCCTCATTTTGTTTACATTTTTATGTTCTATATTTTATATTCTCTCTTGCTGCCACAGGTCTCCTCCTCCACTGCAGTGGGGACTCCTGATTATCTTTCTCCTGAAATACTTCTTGCTGTCGAAGACCCAACCTTGTGTTATGGAGTTGAATGTGACTGGTGGTCCCTTGGAGTCTGTGCTTACGAGATGTATTTTGGTTATACGCCCTTCTATGCTGATTCAGTAGTAGAAACGTTTGGAAAAATAATTCACTTTAAAGTAAGTGTAAGGACACAGATACTAAAAATAACCTTTAGGGTCAGCGCCCGGCGACAAATCCCCTCTTCTTCGGGGCAACTAATCTCCCCGAACTGGCTCTCCTGCCTTTCCGCTGGCGATTTACAGGGATGGCACTCGGAGTGATTCGTTTTCCGAAGTTGCCTCATGAGGAAACATGGGGCGTCTTCGGAAAATGAATCGATCCAAGTGCCATCCCACCGGCGATTTACATTTTAGTCGGCGGGAAGGCAGAGGAGGCAGTTCGGGAAGGTTAGTCGCTGGGCGACTAATCTCCTCGAATCTGCCTGTGTGCCCTGACCCTTAGTGACGAGCACTGAGGGACATGTGACTGACCAACCCCTGTGGAGTGTGACTGTGGGGATAACTAATAAATGTTCCTCTACTTGCAGCATGGTACAGTGATAACACATTTATATATAACCTTTGATCTTTCTAAAGTCAAAGGCACAAGATAAATTTGGTGAATAAACAAAAAAATACTTAACCTCCCTAGCAGTGTTGTTAAAATAGCTATAATCTTTCTAAATTTGTGTTCCTGCCACAGTTCCCTTCTATAAAATAGTTTTCACATCTTCACTGTTATAGTAAAGTAAATTGTTTCCCTTTGCTGTTGAACTGCCTTCTTGTTTTATTCTGTTAACATTAACTCTGAATGTCTTACAAAATGTGTTCTTTGTAGTTCTTTTATGTTTAGGAACCCTGTGATTTTTGGATGTGTTTCAGTACCACAGAAGAAATACATACAAGTACCTAGCATACCTAACAAGTTTACATGACATGTTTTTCTATACGCACTAGGAGCACTTTAGATTCCCCCCTTCATCCAGCGAGGTTCCCTCTGAGGCATTAAGCTTTATCTCATCTCTCATCTGTGAGCGAGAAACCCGCTTGGGAAAAGGTGGGCTTCAGGATTTCCAGATACACCCACAATTTGCTGACATTGAATGGGAGAGATTGCGAGACAGTATCGCCCCATATGTACCTGAGTCAGAGGGAGCCACAGATACCTCAAATTTTGATGTGGTTGAAGATCAGCTTTCAGAGATGGTCAGTGGCGGAGGTGTGAGTATCTGTTTGCCTGTTGTTTTTAAAACATTTATTGATAAATTATGGTACCATTGTATTGTGCTGGCATATTCTTCACTATGCAATGCTATGCTATTTTAAAAGGAACAGTGCATCTGTTTTTAAAGAATAATATTTTACTTATTTAATCTCTTTGAACATGGCTCGGATTATCTGGTAAAGGTTGAGGGACATTGCAGCTGCATGTGGAAAAAACTGAATTTATTTTTCCATTTTTACACTGAAATGTTTTATTGGCTTTCCAAAAAGTTTTCAAGTAACGTTGCTTGAGTTTTTCAAGCCTATAAAACATAAAATGTAATGAGTTAAAATGTAATAGAATACAATAAAGTAATATAAATAAAATGAAATAATTAAAATAAGATAAAGTAGAGTAAAGTAAAGTAGGGCGGCTGGGTTACACATAATAATAGGTAGATACATTTAGGAGAACTGGGATCTTATATCAAGAACATTTGTTTTGCAAGTTACTTTAGTTATCCGCTCATACTCGTAATGCTGAAAAAAGCAGAGGGTCATTCTCTTATGCTAACCAATGTAACCAAATTCTATCATAAGCTTCCATATCATTTTGTAGCATGAATGCCATTTTCTCATTGCTTTTTCCATTTTTAAAAATAAGTTTTATCTTTTATTCCTAGGAGACAATATCTGATGTTGGAGACAGCTCTCCTCTTGGAGTTAATCTGCCTTTTGTTGGCTATTCCTATACAGTGAGGTAAATGAATATAGTCAACAGGGATTCCAGCTGATCAGCTTTATATTTCATTTGAATTGTTTTTATATAGGGGATGTAGAAAATTGTTGGCTGCTGGTTGGAATCTAGGCGGGGAGGGAGTAGTGAAAATGGAGAACATTTAGCAACAACCACATTTGATTGTGACTCCTTTTTGTTTAGTTACTCACTGTCCTCTTGAGGAAACCTAATAGAGAAACCAGTCAGACAAACTTTGTTTGCTGGATAATTAATGACACTCTGACATATTTATTTTCTTGTCTGGAAAAAAATACTGTATTAGTCTATTAAAGAACACTGTCCAGTATCTTACTGATGCTTGAAAACAAGTTACAATATTTGTTAAACAAGTGTAACTTAGCTGAGACAGAGCAAACAAATGCATCAAATGTTTAATTCATAGATATATGAAATTCAAACATCTAGAGGTCATTAAACAATGCTCCAGATGCAAGCGGTAGTGCGCTAAGGGCCACAAGAGGTGGTTTATCTGCACCTTTATCTACGCCAGGGGAGGAAACATGAACATTCACTTTTTCTACATTTTTCCCTGATGGAGACCACCTTTTGTGGTTGAAACACATATTGTAATGCAGGCAACAATAGAAAAATTCACTTTAATAAAGAAAAACCTTATCTTAATATTAATCACATGAAAACTCAGTGGCAAACCAGTTGAAAGCTAATTGTACTTGATAAAACTGTTGCTATTATTTGCACAAAGTAATCAGTACCCAAAATATAAATACTGCATGTGTTATATAGAATTTTTTTAGCTTAAAGGAAAACTATACCCCCCAAACAATGTAGGTCTCTATTAAAAGATACTGAGTAAAACAGCTCACGTGTAAAACCCTGCTTCATGTAAATGAATCATTATCATAATAATATACTTTTTTAGTAGTATGTGCCATTGGGTAATCATAAATAGAAAATTGCCATTTTAAAAAATAAGGGCCGCCCCCTGAGATCGTAAGATTCACTGTGCACACATACAAACCACATGTAAGGTCACATGAGCCAATTAACAGACAGAGTTCTGCCTTTTGCTTCCTCACTTCTTCCTGTTACAGTTAGGGGCCGATTCACGAAGGGTCGAATTTCGAAGTTAAAAATACTTCGAAATTCGACCCTCGAATTGAAATCCTTCGACTTCGAATATCGAAGTCGAAGGATTTAGCGCTAATCCTGCGATCGAACGATCGAAGGATTTTTCGTTCGATCGAACGATTAAATCCTTCGAATCGAACGATTCGAAGGATTTTAATCAAACGATCGAAGGAAAATCCTTCGATCAAAAAAAGGTTAGCAAGCCTATGGGGACCTTCCCCATAGGCTAACATTGACTTCGGTAGCTTTTATCTGCCGAAGTAGGGGGTCGAAGTTTTTTTTAAAGGGCAAGTACTTCGACTATCGAATGGTCGAATAGTCGAACGATTTTTACTTCGAATCGTTCGATTTCGTTCGACTTCGATCGAATTCGAACGAATTTAACCAATTCGATGGTCGAAGTACCCAAAAAAAACTTCGAAATTCGAAGTTTTTTTCATTCGAACCCTTCACTCGAGCTGAGTGAATCGGCCCCCAAGTGTTATAGTATTTCTGGTCAGGTGATCTCTGAGGCAGCACAGATAGAGTCACAAAATGGTGGTTCAAGGCAAGAGATGTAAAAGGGCAATATTTATGTAAATATATATTCCAGTTTGGTAAGATTCTTTAATATGTCATTCAATTTGATATAAACTATCTGTTGCTTAAGTATTCGTTTTGGGGGTATAGTTTTCCTTTAATGATATAAAGAGCCTGACCCTAAATTGCAACAGAAGCACTAATCAGAAAGTAATACATGCAAGACCGATACTATGTATTATACAGTAAAGCTTATATAGTTCTAATCCTTATTGAAATAGTATGGGCAAATCGGCAAGGAACCCTATTACCACTTAAAAGTTACCATTTACTTAGTTTTTACCAAAAAAGCAGATTAGGGCTAGCAGAACCTCCTTTAAATTAATACTCTAGCCTCCCAAACAGACTAAGATCTGTTGCCAAGTGGTTTATAGGTAATTCTTAACCACGGAATGATTTTTGACTTTTTCTGTTATTTATTTATTCTGGTGCAGCAGCCATATGGCTTTAATCTGTGCAGTTATAGGAGTCTATCTTCAGGGAAAACTTTAGTAAGGGGATTTAATTGTTCAGTCTTTTACCATTAGTTTGTTCACTTTATAGATTACAGTGCCCCCTTTCTCCCACTGCACTCTACTGCCCATTGATGACATTACATGCAAGTCTGAATCTTTACATGCAAACAAGAACTGGGAGCCTCAGGGGTTGCTTCAACCTATGCTAAATCTGAACCAAGATGTCATTAAGGATTGCTCATCCAGGAAGTAGTAATGTGTTATAATAATCACTTGTTTATCTAATTGTCTAGTCAAATGACAGAAATTTGAAACAGTCTAAATGAAGCAGACATCAATTAAAATATGTCTAATGTGGGGGTAATATTATTAAAGCATGCATTTTGACTTACCTGTTATCTCTAACCAAATGTATGTAGTATAAACTAGGGATGCACCGAATCCAGGATTCGGTTCAGGATTCTGCCTTTTTCAACAGGATTCGGATTCGGCCGAATCCTTGTGCCTGGCCGAACCGAATCCTAATTTGCATATGCAAATTAGGGGTGGAGAGGGAAATCGTGTGACTTTTTGTCACAAAACAAGGAAGTAAAAAAAAAAATCCCCTTCCCACCCCTAATTTGCATATGCAAATTAGGGTTCGGATTCGGTTCGGTATTCGGCCGAATCCTTTGCTTAGGATTCAGGGGTTCGGCCGAATCCAAAATAGTGGATTCGGTGCATCCCTAGTATAAACGGTGGCTTCCAACACTCATAAAGATACTTTTTGTTTTTGTCAGAGAGGATGACAGGGAACATGTTTGGGGAAACTTGAAGAACGAGTGTGATTGTAAAAGGGCATTAATACCCAGCCCCGAAAATAAAACAAATGGAGACACCTTGGTAAGAAAATATTTTCTAGCTTCTATGCTTGATCTAGTGCCTGAAATTTAGGGTGGTACAGCATTAGTCTTATAATATTTGAGAGGGCATAGCAGGCAAATACAGAGCACTCAATTTACTCTGATATCATTTATATATACAGTATATGCAGTATTTAGTTTTGCAATGTAAAACTTTTTAAGGAGCAGAGATCTATGTGTTCATTTGACAATATGTTTTAATAGGTCACTTATTATGATACCAATTGTTTATTGGTAAAGTATTTATTCCAAACATTGTTTTCCTTTAACTAAATTTTATCTTTTTGTGCAGAGCAACAAAAAGTGTGCACAAAAAGGTTTAAAAAAGCAGAAAAGGATGATAGTTAATTACACTGTAATGTTCTCCTCCAATCTGGTAGAGCGACAGAGCATGTCATTTCAGGAGTGATGGTCATAAGGTTATCAAAGTATGTTATGCGAACAAGGGGCAGTTTACATTGACCAGATTTAATTTAATGAGGAAAACTTCTCTCCTAAATCACATCCAACTTTTCCCATAGACAACCACTGAATTTTCATGACATAAACCACAAGAGAAGTTTTCCTTATAAAATTGAATCTATGGATGTAGCAAATCCACTTTTTAATTTGCACATGCAAATTAGGGTAAGGAAGGGGTAAAGAGAACAACATATGCAGGTTCGGCATATTTTCGGCCCTCGGCACTTGGATTGGCCAAATCCTGCTGAAAAAGACCGAATCCTGGCCGAATTCCAAACTGAATCCTGGATTCGGTGTATCCCTAATTGAAGCTGACAAAAAGTGCAAAAGTGTTTGTTGCAGTTTGCACCCTGCCCTCATTGAACAGAGAATGTTCCTGTGTCCTATGGTAAGATTTATGTCCATAATACATTTTCTACCCCTAGGAGAAGTTTAGTGCTTTGATTGCATTACCCAATAATTTACATGTTTACACTGTTAAGCAATATCTGTTCAGTTTGGTAAAACTACCTTTTTGTCCTATAGTCTGAGAAAAACTAAGGGGCAAATTCACTAAAGAGAGAAGCAGCTAGCTTCTTCGCCAGCGTGACGTCATTTTGTTACTTTGCCGATTTACTAACAGGTGCTGGAATAAATTCGCTAGCGAAGTGGACCTACTCTAGTGCTACTTCGCACCCTTACGCCAGGCGAAGTTGCACTATGGCGATGGGACGTACTCTGATTCATTAACTTGCGCATTTTACTGAACGTTACCTCTTGCGCCAGACTTGCCTTCACCATCTCAGACCAGGCGAAGTGCAATAGAGTAGATAGGGATTGCTTCAAAAAGCAAAAAACGCTGGCGTCTTTTCCTTTTTTAAGGGTGATAGACTGAAAAAGATTGTAAATTTTTTTGGGGGTACCCTCCTTCCCCCCTACATTTCCTAACCTATGGCACCTAAACTATACAGTGGGTACATGTGTAGGGGAATATAACAACTCTATTTTATTTTATGGAGCTTTCCCAGGCTTGTGTAGCGTAATGTATTTGCTGCTACATATACATCCATTGTACTTTAACTTGGTGCCGTATGCAAATTAGGCATCGCTAGTGTAACTGCGCTTTCCTTGACGAATTAATGCTAGCGCAACTTCGCTACCTTTCGCCTCCCTGAGCGCAATTTTGGATTTTAGTGAATTAGCGGCGCCCTGGCGAAACTTCGCCTGGCGAAGTGTGGCGAAGCCTGCGCTAGCGCAACTCCGCAGGTTAGTCAATTTGCCCCTAAGGGTAATGTTACATGAGGGATTCTCTCTTGCCCCAAAATCTACCCGTCTGTGTGCTGTGAAGTTGGGGCACATTTCTGCGCGAAACTAAATGCTTTCAACTTTCCACTCCAAGATTTGACAAGCCAATGCTATGTCTGTCACTGTGATGTTGGAATGGAAGGAAGTGGTTCGGCATAAGAAGATAGAGGACTTCTGAGGATATCTTTAATAATTTAAATGGAAATTTATACCTTCCATAGCAAGGTTGATCCACCCAAATGTTGCTGGATGTACAGTTAGTACCAAGAATCCTGCCTGCTCTATTTATATTTATTTATATCTGTTCTTGGCCTCTTGCAGTCATCATCCAAGGAATCAAACTATTCTTGTTCTAGCGCTGAAGTCTAAACAGCTCTGCATTTGCCATTTTAAAGTACACAGTAATATCCTTAATTTCTATTAGGTAACAACAAGGTAGCACTAGAATTGATGATTTGTTTTGTATCTGAAATTAAAGGGAACATATGCCTCCCCTTTTGGAATATGTTCCTTTTGAACTTACAGTTCAGTAAAGGCTTCCTCATATCGCTCATTTTTATATGTTAGGGGTTTATTTTTTTAAATAAAACGATAAAGGTTTGTGGGACCAGCTTCTATAACTTGGTTATTACATGAAATAGAGTTTGCCTTTTAAATCTGATTATACCATATTACTTTTTTCAGTATGTATTTATTTAAAGTCTTTGAATTCATAGTTAAACTGTGGAATTGGGTTAACTTTATCGCATGTGTTCTTTTTTCCTTGAGATTTTCCTTGAACAGCATGCTTATATGTGCATATGGAAGAGTTCATTCCGTCTGTTTCCCTGTATTTAGGTTCCACATTATGAATCCTTGTTGCCGCCAGATCAACAAAATGATCTAGAGAGTGAGCTACAAACTCAAGAATCCTTAAGTACAGAAATCAGCCTCTTGAAATCAACCAATCAGCACCTAGCTAGGTGAGTCCCTGCATAACTTACCGTATAGGTTTTTTTACTCTATACCACTGTCGGTGAAATGTGTTCAAAATGAACAATTTGTAAAAATAAAAAAAGAAAGTAAACTAGAACATCTACATTTGTTCTCACATTTATTCCCAGTACTAGCACAGTATGACTTGATCAATATATGTATATAAGCTTTATTGTGTGAATAATAGTACTGTGTTTTTATAATATATAGATTGAGTACTTGGTGTTTATATTTTCATTTGTCAATCCACCTTGATTTTTGTAAGAGTGTTCTTATTCAGTTTGACTACAATATGTTAGTGTCTCTATGTATTTTTATGGACCTAACTGTTTATATTGTGTAGGCATTGAGCTGAACACCAAAACTGTGGGTGTTTACCCCCCCCCTGCTCTCTATTGTATAAAATGTTTAGGAGCATATTTATCAAAGGATGAAATCAGAGACTGCTTTGTTGTCACCATTTATAAATAGGCCCCTACAAATCCTAAGCAAGTGAATAGAGAGCTCTGTTTGATAAATATTCCTCTGTGTGTGTGTCTTAAATTTAATTTAGTACTTGTGTTTACCAGTCAATTAAATGAAGCTGATCTGTTAAACTCTGAGCTACAGAGCAAGATCCGAACACTGGAGGAGAAACTGAAAGAGAAGGAGAAAGGGGAGGAACAAAGTAGAGGTGAGCCCCCAGTGCTGTTATGCTCTCTACTAACTTTGCAATATTGCTACATTTGCTAGGAATTGACATTTTTATGTGCACATTCCCCCACCTTTATTACTTCTCTCTATTTTCTTCACCCTCTTTGTTATATTCTTTTAAGCTTTTATGTTCAGTGAGACTCTTGTATTATCTATGTTTCTCCTTTTTTCTCACGTACTAACTTTCCTCCAACAATCTTTACTATTCCTCATGCATAGGGCTGCCACCTGGACGGTATTTTACTGGCCTGGCCGGTAAAAATGATGCTTGATGCCAATGTTATTAATTGGAAAAAATGGCAAGAATATAGGAAGGCCGGTATTTTTTTCCAGAAAAGGTGGCAACCCTACTCATACACTATATGCCTTTCTTTATTCTCTTATTTTATTTTCTAACTCTATTCCTTCCTTCCTCACATTGAACTCTCCTACCCTCACTCTCAACTGTTCCTTTCCCTCACCCTGAACTGCCTGTTTTCCACGCTCTTGGTTGTCCCTCTCCAACACTTGAGTTTTTCCTGACAGTGAGCTTTCTCTTACGTTCAGTCAGAGCTCTCATTTCCCCATACACTACTCTGTACTCATCCTTACACTGAGTGGTACCTCTTCTTCATTGAGTTGGCTTTTTCTGTTTTGCCCCCCTATTCAAAGCAGTCCCTCTCTTTCACCCTGAGCTTTCTCTTACATTCAGTCTGAGCTCTCATTTCCCCCATACACTAATCTGTCCTCATCCTCTCACTGAGCGGTACCTCTTCTTCATTGAGTTGGCTTTTTCTAAACTGTTCTTCTCACTCACCCTGTCTCTTGCGCTCACTCTGAGCTGTCTTCCCCCTAATTCAAAGCAGTCCCTCTCTTTCACCCTGAGCTGCCAACACTCTTTCTCTCAATTGGAGCTGTCCCTCTCTATCATTCTGAGAAGATTTCTCCTTCTACCACCTCTGAGTTGTCCCTCTCAACAACTCTCTGTCTCTCTCATCTTCAGTTTGAACAGTCTGTCTCCCACATCCTCTGTACTTTTACTCCCTAACTCTGGGCTGTCTCTCCTTCTCACTCTGGGCGGTCCCTTCACTTAATTCTGAGTTACCCCTCTCAATCACTCTGAACTAGGGATGCACCGAATCCAGGATTCGTTTCTGGATTCTGCCTTTTTCAGCAGGATTCGGATTCGGGCGAATCCTTCTGCCCGGCCGAACCGAATCTGAATCCTACTTTGCATATGCAAATTATGGGCGGGGAGGGAAATTGCATGAATTTTTGTCAGAAAACAAGAAAGTAAAAAATGTTTTCCCCTTCCCACCCCTAATTTGCAAATGCAATTAGGGTCCGGATTTGGTTCGGTATTCGGCCAAATCTTTCGTGAAGGATTCGGGGGGTTTGGCCGAATCCAAAAAAGTGGATTCGGTGCATCCCTACTCTGAACTGTCCTTTTAATCCTCAGTGTGAGGTCTGTCTGTCAATCACTAAGCTGTTCCTCTGCATTGTTGTCAGCGCTTTTATCCCTTATTTTGGCTGTCTCTCTTCTTCACCCTGGGCTGTCCCTTTTTCTTACTATGGTTTCTCTCTTTCCAACATTCTAAGCCAAGTAGTTTCCAACTGGTGGTCTGCCCCCTAGACCTGGGGCACACACTCAGTGAAGTCAGTCTTGACCTCTCTGCCTTCATGTATTTCCTGTATACCCATTATTGTTCATTTTAACAGTTCTTCATCTATTCTGTAGCATTTTAACCCTTTCAGTGTGCAGTATTATTATTTTCTCATGTCTTCCACCACATCCTCTTTCAGAAGAAGTGTTTCTCCCCCGGAGATGGGAAATCTGCAATCAGAAATTTGAAACTACCTCTAGGAATAGACAAGTGAGACATTTCTAGAGTTGTTGGGGAAGGCATGCAAAAACCTAATTTCAGAGTAGGACCAGTGCTTTGAGGGAGTTAAAAGATGATGGTGGGGATAAGAAAGTGACAGTAGAAGATAAAACCGACTAACAAGCCAAGATTTACATGGTTCAGCAATGTGGCAAAATCGAAGCTACTTGACAGAGCAGAAACCTGTGGCAGGTGGTTATTGTCCATTACTCAGAACTAGAATTCATTTTTCTTGGTTGGTACAAAAATCCAATAAAAAGATTTACTAGAAATGCATATTTATTAGTGCTTATTTACAAGAACCCATTGTTATTTTCTCTAACAATGTAGATTTAATGGTGTTGGAAGGGGAAGAAACTCAGCAATTAAGCACCCATAGGGCTGTGGGAGGGACACATAGACTGACATCTCTACAGCTGACTGTAAACCTTTCTCTTCCTCAGCTAGATAGCTGTATACCTTCCTATTGTCACCCTTTAGTGACACCAGTTCACCGCCACATGCTGCTCTTCTCACGGGTATGTCACCTGCATGTCACTTGCTGTGTAACCATGAGGGGTCAGTTAATATTTGTCTTGTTTATCTGCATGCCACTAGTTTGGGTATAGAAACACCTAATCTCCTTTCATCTTGAATTTTCTAACTGAAGGACATATTTGCATGCCAAGTTTTTCTTTGTGTTGCAGTGTATCCCAACATAATTGGGGATATGTTCACTTATGTCTGTGTCTCATCATTGTTGAAAGGAAACACTTGTATCCAGTTGCTCTAAATGTGAAGATCTTTTTTGTGGTAGTCTGTTCAAGTTCCTAGATCCCTGGTGCAGGTATAGATGGGGGTCTGCAGGTCGGGTTGCGGGTCTCATCTAAATTTCTTATATTATGTTATATTGTCTATATTTTACTCCTTTTAAAATGTTACAAAACGTTTTTCTGATGACATCACTTCCTCTTTGCAGCAACATCACTTCCTGTTTAATGGTATTCGGTGGGTTGGGGATAAGGCAGTTGTGGGTCGGGGTCGGGTAGCGTATCAAAGTGGGTAAATATGCGGGTTCGGGTCTTAAATTGGTTCTGTGCAGGATTCTAACTTCAGTAACATGCCAAACAAGGCAGGATTGAATGTCACCCATATAACAGATACGAGAGAGTGAACAGCAGGACTCCTAGTGGGTATATTTTAGTGATGTGCAGGCCGGCACGATACCCGCGGGTTTACCTGCAGGTCAATCCGGTTTGGGCCAACCTCGCACCCCCATTTGCGGGTGGCTGGCGGGTCCAGGTCAAGCTCTTCTCTTCTTACTCTCCCCACTCAACACCTTACACTGCCGGCTTCCAACTTCCGGTTTTGTAGCTGGGTGCCTGCTCGCCCCTTTTGTGACATCATTGGCGGGTCGGCGCGGGCCTATAAAAGGAACCCGGAAGTCGGGCTCAGGTGGGAGTGGGTGGTTGGAGGGTGGAAATCGGGCAGGTGCAGGTTCGGGAAGAACCAACCCGCACATCACTAGTATATTTATCAAAGAGTGAAGTTAGAGATCGCCACAGTCTTTCCGCTATTCTCCATTCATTTCTATGGGTTTTTGAAAGTGTATTTATCAAAGGATGAACTTTCACTTTCACCCATTGATAAATACTCTTTTAAAAATCCCATAAAAACGAATGGAGAGGACTGCGGCGACCTCTCTTCAGTCTTTGATAAATATACCCCTAATGTCTATTTATTTGCTAGACAGGCTGTAACTTCAGTGTCCCCTTGTTTCAATACATGCACTGGTGTGTAGTTTATCATAGCAGACTGGGCAGGTGTAGTGGCGCTCCCCACATATACTGACAAGCGCAAGGATCACATATGACCCAAGTTCCTTTTATCAATAGTGTTTATGTGCTTGTATTTTAATGCACTTTACTTGCAGTTGCATTTTGTAAATTAACTTGAGAGATGTAAAATGACACCCGTAGCAGACCTCTTTCTGCCACCCATCAACAGAAGCAAAGTAAGCAGTGTCCAATTTGAAATGCAGGGCCACACCCATCTAAAGTGTTGACCATTTATTGGCAGTTTGGCCAAAGCGGGTTTATTTGCAATAATGGGATGGTTCACCTTTACGTTAAAGGAGAAGGAAAGGCAAATAATTCAAAAACTATAAAAAAGAAAAAATGAATGCCAATAGAAAAGTTGCTTAAAATGAGCTATTCTATTTAAAGGAGAAGGAAAGGCATCGTACACTTGGGGGTGCCAAATGTTAGGCATCCCCAAGTGATTGTACTGACTTATCTGAAACCCCATGCTGGTGCTCCTATCAGTAGAAAACTGCATCGGCCCGGGGTTATACCAGTGAGCACCACGGAGCCATCCACGGAGCTGCAGCCCCCCTCTCCTGCTCTGTACTTAAAACACCAGCGTCGGAGCGGGTCAAAGGGAGGCTGCATCACTACAATGAGCTCAATAAAGCTCTCTGCACTAGCGGAGCCAGATTTTAGGCTTAAAACCTAGAAATTTGGCTCTTAAAGAGATACTGTTATGGGAAAACACGTTTTTTTCAAAACGTACCAGTACGAATTCTGCACTGAAATCCATTTTTCAAAAGAGCAACACTCAATAGTAAAAGTCCCACTGAGACTGATTCAGTTACATTAAGTAGGAGAAATAACAGCCTGCTAAATGGTAGTTCCATCCTAAAGTGCAGGCACAACTGGGGCAGCTGGGAAACTGACAATATGTCTAGCCCTATGTCAGATTTTAAAATTGAATTTTAAAAAATCTGTTTGCTCTTTTGAGAATTCGATTTCAGTGCAGAAGTCTGAAACTGATGTGTTTTGAAAAAAAACATGTTTTCCCATCCCTTTAAAGTTAGAGGCCAGCTTTTTGCATGGTTCTCACCATGCCTCTTTGCAGGAATGGCCCTGTGTGGGTGCCATCATGCTTTACTCCACAGCACCAGGTGTACTGTAATTATTTCAGAGAAGAGTGGTTTTCTTTGGAACTCTATTTATTACTGCATTAAATGATGCTAAGCATTATCAGGGAGTATACAGTGTGCCTTTTGAAGGACAGAATATTGTGTAGTTATGTTTATTTCAAACTTTTATCTGTATTGTCATATCACTGAATCTTTGTTTCATCTCATCTTGGAATGGCAACTTCATTAAGTTCATTAACCATAAGTTCTAGTACCTTGTTACTCATCCTTGTCTGTCTTTACTCACTCTGTGTGTTAATGTGTCACACAATATTTGCTGTCACTGACACATTATTTTTATTAGTGAATGATTACTCTTTGCCTGCATTACCGTTTTGCTTTATTTCCCACAGATACCTAAACCACTTGCCACCTGGGTGGGTTATGTCCTGTTGTGTTCCAGTGACACTTCTTGGCCATCCTATCTTCTGTGTCAGACATATCCCACGTAGAGGTCATCTTTGATCTGGATGAGTGTCAGTTCCTGAAGCATGTCACACTGAGAAAGGAAACAAAAGTCTGCGTAAAGTGATGTTCTCCTATTCTGTACTGTCTTTTCTCCTAGTTCAATTCTATATATTTGCATAAACTTCAGTGGAGTTTTCACATGCTAAAACCAACGTTTTTAAAACTGGCGCAGAGCTGGATAGTGTTTATCTTGTCTGATCCAAACACAGCATGCAGAGTTTCCTTCCAACAAGCCTGTCGTGTCAAATAGCAAATATTTTTATGTAGTTTACGCATTCGATCTTTATTTCAGTATAATTATATTCAGTAATATAATTAGGCGGGGGCGGTCCCTGGTGCGATCTGCCGGGGGGGGCCTGCGGGGGTGCGGGCCCTGGTCCAGTTGCACCCTCTACTCCCCCGGTAGTTACGCCCCTGATTATATTTTGACCTGTGCAGCTACCTATTGAATCCACATGCAACATGGCTAGTTAGCAATTCATTTAGATACATGCTGCATGGCTGCACAAATTAATTGCTAACTAGCCATGCAGGATGTGGATTCAATATGCAGCTGATATTAAAGGGGTAATGTGACAACCCTACTTGATAGATGCAATCTGTTGCTTTAACAGTATGCAGTTAGTTCTAGGTACACTAGATAGAAGCCAGAGGATTGTTTATATTGAAATTGGTGATTCTAAGACTGATGCCACAAAAGGCTAATCTCTGCCTTTTTTCTTGCCTGCATCCACAACCATTACATCAACTCGAGTGCAAAGCTGGCTCTGAAATGCAAACTCTAGTGATGCGGTGCCAAAATCCACTGCGGGAGCCTGCACCCGGTCTGACTTAAAGGTTCCAGGTGCAAGCAAGGAAGGCTGATGCTAGCGTAGGGGCTAATCCATGGCCTGCGATTTTCAGCTGGTCAAGTTTCAGCCCTATGAGGCATTAGCCTAAAGCAAAACTATTATTAATTGTTCTAAAAAAAAGTCTAATATGTAACCTTTGTCACAGCATGTTGTTATCCAGTATTGTACTTTTATAGTACTTTGTGCTAAGTGCAGTATTTGTACACAGGATCCAGTGATTGCCTTAGGCCAATGTCACTTTTAGGGGGTATATTTCAGCCAACTCAGAAATACCTGTTCCCACCTCCCCTGATGTCAATATAAAATGCACCAATGGTGTTATCCCAAAAGTGCTTTGCCTCTTAAAGTGGACCTGTCACCCAGACACAAAAATCTGTATAATAAAAGTCCTTTTCAATTCAAACATGAAATCCAATTTCTATTTTTTATTAAAGCATTCATAGCCGTTGTAAACTCATTTAAAAATCTCAGCTGTCAATCAAATATTGTCTGCCCCTCCTCTATGCCTTAGGGCCAGACAATTACTTTCACTTTCCATTCAGCACTTCCTAGATGTCCCTGCTCTCCACATATTCCCCCATTCTCTTTACTATTTAATTGTGTAACCAGGGCATGGGGATGGACATTGGGTCCCCCATTCTGAGGCACAAACAAGATTCTGAGATGAAACAAGGCTTGTCTTAATAACAGTGTCCACAAAATAGCTCCTGCCTGCTTGCTATAATTATGAATTCCCAGAGTGAAGGAAACAAGATTCAAATAATTTATATAGTGTAATTTATGTTCATTTTGGTTGACTAATGTGATAAAATAGGATTTTGAATATTTTTTTTGGGTGACGGGTCCCCTTTAATAAACTAATAACCCCCTATTCTCCTGAAACACTAAGGGAAATTCTGCACTTTTTGTTAATGTTTACAGTCTATATAATTATGTTTTGCTTTAAGCCCAAGTTTTTCTTGATGTAGGGTTTTAATGGCACATACTGTATGTATCAGAGTGTTCCTTTCATTTGCACTATACTGTATATCACTAAAGTGTTATGATGAAAAAAACGGTTCTCTCTATAACGCCGTATCTCAGGAAACAAAGTATGTTTGTTGGCAGGAGACAAGTATGTTTACCAATATGGGGAAATGCATGTTGTTTGACATGTGATGAGCAGGAAGTAGCAAGTCTTCAGATTGTGCTCTGTTTAGTGCAAGAAATAACATAAAACCTATATACTGCCTAATTAAAATAATATACAAATAGTATTTACAGCACAAGCCCTATTCATTAAATATACTTGTAAACCCCGGGCCTTTGTAGAGAACTTACTTTCCTTGCCCTGTGTATAATGTATGTTTAAGGGATTAGCCGCTTAAGTGCCAATTAAATATGTATTTTTTTTACTTGGTATTAGCGTGCTCCTTCCCGCATTTAGCAGCCTAGAGTCATTATCTGGGTTGTCAGGGAGCATTATTTCAGAGCATGTTCTGAGTACATAAAGTATGATGCATCCAGGGACACTACAGAACCCAAGTGGTGCATTCATTTTCAGCTGGGGTGCCTTGAGCTGGTGGCAATGGGAAGAGTTGCAGCAGCTTTGGGCTTTAATACAAAATTTTGGGCTCTATATGCTTTTGACACAACATGAGAAAGTCACCTGTCAGACAGTAGCTTTAAAGTTGAAAGAAGTAAATAACATACAGTATTCTGAGCTTTAAAGGAGAAACAAACCCATAACATAAAAACCCCTACCCTTTGTTGACCCTCCTCCCCCCAGCCTAGTTGGTACCCGGGGCTAATGCCCCCTCACTTTTTACTTACCCCTCATTGTAGATTCTGTCCCTCGCAGTTCATGGCAGCCATCTTCTTTTCTTTGTTAAACTTCGGAAGTAGACCTTCGGTTCGGGGAGATCTCCCTGAATCTGCCCGTGTGCCCTTACCCTAAAGGGATATTGTCATGGGGAAAAAACAAATTTCTTCAAAACACATCAGTTAATAATGCTGCTCCAGCAGAATTCTGCGCTGAAATCCGTTTCTCAAAAGAGCATACAGATTTTTTATATTTCATTTTGAAATCGGACATGGGGCTAGACATATTGTCACTTTCCCAGCTGCCCCCAGTCATGTGACTTGTGCTCTGATAAACTTCAGTCACTGTTTACTGCTGTACTGCAAGTTGGAGTGATATCACCCCCATCCCTTTCCCCCCCAGCATCCTAACAACAGAACAATTGGAAGGTAACCAGATAACAGCTGCCTGATATAAGAAAAGCACTCAATAGTAAAATCTAGGTCCCACTGCAACACTGTTACTTTTACATTGAGTAGGAGAAACAACAGCCTGCCGGAAAGCAGTTTCATCCTAAAGTGCTGGCTCTTTCTGAAAGCACATGACCAGGCAAAATGACCTGAGATGGCTGCCTACACACCAATATTACAAATTAAATAAAATACACTTTCTGGTTCAGGAGTTAAATGTTATATGGTAGAGTGTATTATTTGCAGTTTAAACAGAGTCATTTAGACATAAAAATCATGACAGAATCCCTTTTAACATGTTTCCGTCCAGAGTCCTAGTCCACTTAGGTTTGCCACCTTTATTAGAAAAAAATACCGGCCTTCCTATATATTTATCTTTTTTTCCCTATTAATAACATTGGGATCAACCATCATTTTTACTGACCAGGCCATTAAAACACCGGCCAGGTGGCAACCCAAAGTCCAGTGTGAACAAAGGGTGGTTTGTTTTGTTCCGACATAATGATGTGTCCTGTGTGTGAAAATTGTGTTTTCTCTGAATGGACCTTTTTAATAACACACTAAATTTTAGACAACACTGTGTGAATGAATGCAGCACAAACACATTTGAGTCTATTCAATCAACATTTATGAATCTCAGTGTGTGCATGATCCAGATGATATGATGTAGACTTTGCACAAGTCACTACACTTGCACCATTGCAGTGCCAATAGGTTGAATGGAGATCTTCCTAAATAAATCAGTATTGTGGAATATGGCAGCCTTACACTGAGAACCAAGCACCCCAGCTTCTCTCAGTCCTTCTATCAAAGGCCACTTTCCATTTCCATCACATTACATTTTATCCACCAGAATCACTTTTGTGTAGCGCCATGTAATGTGTGTGTATAAATAAGCATCTGTACAGTCACTAATTTATATGCAGAGATTTCAAAAGTATAAATATTATATACACATAGAGTAAAACATTGGCTTTTCCAAAAATAAATAGGGATGTGTATGTATATTTAGGGAGATATATAATATATTGTTAAATATTCATCTATACTGATAGTTGCAATATAGATGTACCTTTATTTAGGAAGATATAATATATTGTCAGATATTTTTGTTTCATTACTGTTGAAACAGTTTGTATATATTTTATGCATTTTGTATATATGAATGTACATATTTTTTAATAAAGAGTTGTGTGCTTTATTGCGTTTTTTACAATTCATTAGCATACATTTTGAAATGTCTTTTTGGAGGAAATAACCAGATTTCTTCAACTTTTTTCTGGACCAAGGTTGTGTTGGGGAGTTGGGTAAGTTATTTTTTAAACTCTCCAGTAAATACTACTTGCTGATTGGTTGCTATAGGTGATTAGAACTGTTGCAAATGTTACACTTTTTATTACATAATGCCTATATAATGTCTGAAAAGATGTCGTTTGAGATGAGTGCTAGTTTTATTGTTACATAGTTAAGTTGGGTTGAAAAAAGACCAAAATCCATCAAGTTCAACCCCTCCAAATGAAAACCCAGCATCAATACACACACCCCTCCATACCCTCACATAAATTCTATATACCCATACCTATACTAACTATAGAGTTTAGTATCAGAATAGCCTTTGATATTATGTCTGTCCAAAAAATCATCCAAGCCATTCTTAAAGGCATTAACTGAATCAGCATCACAACATCACCCGGCAGTGCATTCCACAACCTCACTGTCCTGACTGTGAAGAACCCTCTACGTTGCTTCAATTGAAAGTTCTTTTCTTCTAGTCTAAAGGGGAGGCCTCTGGTACAGTGATCCACTTTATGGGTAAAAAGGTCCCCTGCTATTTGTCTATAATGTCCTCTAATGTACTTGTAAAGTATAATCATGTCCCCTCGCAAGCGCCTTTTTTCCAGGGAAAACAACCCCAACCTTGACAGTCTACCCTCTTTCATCCCTCTAACCAGTTTAGTTGCACATCTCTTCATTCTTTCCAGCTCATTCATATCCCTCTTAAAGGAATTGTTCAGTATACAATAAAAACTGGGTAAATAGATAGGCTGTGAAAAATAAAAAATGTTTCTAATATAGTTAGTTAGCCAAAAATGTAATGTATAAAGGCTCGAGTGACTGGATGTCTAATATAATAGCCAGAACACTACTTGGTTTCCACTGATTGGTTACCAGGCAGTGACCAATCAGTGACTTGAGGCGGGGCACATGGGTCATATCTGTTGCTTTTGAATCTGAGCTGAATGCTGAGGATCAATTGCAAACTCACTGAACAGTTATGTCCCATGTGGCCCCCCTTCAAGCCGCTGACTAACTGAGAGCTGAAAGGAGGAAGTTGGATTTTAGCTTTTATGTCAGACATTCAGACACTCCAGCCTTTATACATTACATTGTTGGCTAACTAACTGTATTAGAAACATTTTTTATTTTGCACAGCCTATCTATTTACCCAGTTTTTATTTTTACACTGAACTCTTCCTTTAACTGGAGTCAAAAACTGCACTGCATACTCCAGATGAGGCCTCACCAGGGACCTATAAAGAGGCATAATTATGTTTTCATCCCTTGAATTAATTCCCTTTTTATGCAAAACAGAACTTTATTTGCTTTAGTAGCCACAGAATGACACTGCCCAGAATTAGACAACTTGTTATCTACAAAAACCCCTAGATCCTTCTCATTTAAGGGAACTCCCAACACACTGCCATTTAGTGTATAACTTGCATTTATCAACATTGAACCTCATTTTCCACTTTGTTGCTTAGTTTTCCCAATTTAGTTAAATCACAAAAAAAAGGTGGATCAAAAAGAATTTGTTGCACATAAACTTTAATGCATTTGGAGAATTTTTCACCATGCAGCGATTTTTTGGCAAAACGGGTTCAATTTGCCCATCACTATGATTCAGTCATGATTACTACTCGTAATCTATCAGCCAGTTCTCTGTCCAGGTACAAATACTATGTTCCAGGCCAACATTCCTTAATTTAACCAGTAACCTTTTGTGTGACACTGTATCAAATGCTTTAGCAAAGTCTAAATAAATCCCATCTACTGCCATCCCAGAGGTCGAGGTCCCTGCTCACCCTCTCCTAAAAAGAGATGTATGTTCAGTACAAGCCATATTCATTGTACTTATATTTAATAAGGGGGTATACATCCCCTTAAAATTCTGTAAATGGTGACCAAATATTTTCTTATAAAAGTTACAGAAAAAATGGCAATTTATTGAAGATGAATGCACAGAGCATGAAGCATTATCTTAATCATCCTCTTCTTCTTCATCATCCTCTTCCATCTCCTCAGCAGCTGCTTCTGCTTCCTACTTTGCGGCTCTTAGAGCCTGTTCTTCTTCAACTGTGGGGTCAGTACTTTCACTGATCTCTGGTCCACTGGGATACTCTGCTTGTGGTGGAGGAGGTGCAGGGGGGCTGTAGCCTTCAAGGATAAGTAAACCTCTAACATAAGTAAATGTAAAATTGATGAGGGTGCTATTCTAAGCACTTTTGTCATTTACATTCAAATGTATTATTTTTTCATTCCAAGATATTAAGGGAAATCTGTACTGTTAATATGAATGAATTTTGTGCCAACAGCGCCACCTGCTGGTCAGTTTCCCACCAGTCTGACCACCAAGTAGTCAAGGAAGTTGTCTGGAGAAAGAAAGAGGCTGCTCTGATGTTCTTCTGCTTAGGAAAAAAAATAGAAACCTTTCTCAAATCTTTCCTAAGCAGAAGAACATCAGAGCAGCCTCTTTCTTTCTCCTGACAACTTCCTTGACTACTTGGTGGTCGGACTGGTTGGAAAATGACCAGCAGGTGGTGCTGTTGGAACAAAATTCATTACACTGTTGGATAACAGACCATCCTCCACCACTTGACAGTACATGTATCCCTTAATATCTTGGAATGAAAAATAAATACATAATGAATGTAAATGACAAAAGTGCTTAGAAAAGCACCCTCATCAATTTTACATTCACTTATTTTAAAGGTTTACTTATCCTTTCAGGAATGCATTTTAAACCCCAGCCAATATAGATGTTCTCAAAATTCCTGAGAACACAAGTTAAACAGATTAACAAGAGTAGAAGAGTACATTATCAGAATGCAAAGATTTTTCACAAATTCTAGATGCCAAAGCATAACTGTGACAGTTAATGAGACTGTTGCCTTGAAAGTTGAATATCCTTTTAAAAATCCATTAGCATTCAGTAGGACAATCATTTCTATTGCACAAGAAATATTTACGACCAATATAGACACAATAAATGAGACACATATTGTAAACAATGACATAAATGATCTTGTAGAGACATTACTTCTAAAATGTTCATATTAGTTAAAGGGATTTTTCAACTTCAAACACCTTTTTCAGTTCAGTTGGTTTCAGATAGATCACCAAAAGTAAAGACTTTTTTCCAATTATTTTGTATTTGCAACTGTTTTTCAATATTGAATTGTAAAGTTTCATTTTTCACCTTCAAAAGCATCTCCAAGGGGGATTAAGCAGCTGTTAGAATTGATACAATAGTTGCTAATATTTTACAGATACTGCTGAGAAATGTATCACCTAAATGGAGCAACTAAATGGAGCAACTAAATGGAGCAAATTATAACAGTTGAGATGCTCTGGATCACTGAACTGCCAGACAACACCAGAGACAAGAACATTAGAGGGGAAGTCTAAAAGGGGAAGTCTAAAATAGCATAATGCTAGAAATGCTGTATTTTGTATATGAAACATGAACTTACTGCACCAGAAATGATTTTTGATTTCAAAGTTGTTGTAGGGTGTCATCATCTTGTAACTTTGTTAAACATCTTTGCAAGACCAAGACTATGCACATGCTCAGTGTTGTCTGGGCTTCAGTTGGGAGGTTAAGCTTAGGGATCATCATAAATTATCAGAATAGCACAAGCCAAATAATATCTGCCAGAAACTCATACAGCAAGACTGATTAATAATCAGAATATACAGACGGCACTGGGTCTGCAGATACAAATCTCTACACAGTTGCTCTACAGGGAAACAAACAAAGCTGCTTGAGTTCTGGGATGCCTGCCGGCCTACCCTCCCTGCCGATTGAAAGTATGATTGTTTCCCTGCAGAGCAGTTAGGGACCGTCTGAAGTTTTCTATCTGCAGCAGTCAATAAATAAAGGGGGGAATTTCACTGCATAGTCAGGTTTATTATAAAAATGGTACACATTTTTTAATTAAAGTATATTGGAGATAGATTTCTTTTTCATTAAAGAAAGTAAAAATGAGATTTTATTTTTTGACTTTACATCCCCTTTAAAGGAAAACTATACCCCCCCCAAACAATGTAGGTCTCTATAAAAAGATATTGCATAAAACAGCTCATGTGTAAAACCCTACTTCATGTAAATAAACTATTTTCATAGTATCTAGTATAGGTCAATCTTGTCAAGTCCAGTTGTTTTTAGATTGACCTATACTAGATATACCATGACCTGGATGAATGAAAATCTTCATAGTCATATTTTCATAATAATATACTTTTCTAGTAGTATGTGCCATTGGGTAATCATAAATAGAAAATTGCCATTTTAAAAAATAAGGGCCACCCCCTGGGATCGTACCATTCACAGTGCACACAAACATACCAACAAACCATACTTGTTAGGTCACATGAGCCAATTAACAGACAGAGTTGTGTCTTTTGCTTCCACACTTCTTCCTGTTAGAGTTGAAGTATTTCTGGTCAGGTGATCTCTGAGGCAGCACACAGACCATCACAAAGGAGGTAGGGAGAGAAATGAACAATGGAGAATTGAGGAAACTTGAAGTCTTACTCTGGGCCACAGATTAGAAGGGAGGACTGCAAGTGCATAATGTGCAATTAGATGTGTTGAGACGAATGCCGTCCATGGGGAAGTCTGTCCAATCTCTGCAGACCAAAAAAGAAAGCACGCATTGTATTTGGGGGAGAAACACTAGTTCCTGAGAACATTTTGTTTATAATTATCTAATGCATATAAAAGCATTTCAAAAACTCAACTGTCATGCATATTTTGTAGGCTCTGTACTAAACTATGAGAACTAGAGTATATGAATGAAAGGTTGGCTTCACAGTATCAGTTTAAATGAAATGACTATTTCAAAGGCCTGTGTACCAGGGGAAAAACAATAAACACACTAATAACCCAAGCACTTATAATATCCATTTAGCAATTCAAGGTAATAAGAGAACTGACCCCTCCAATTCACTGTGATCACTGTGAAGTGTCATGAGCACCATGGAATAAAGATTGGGAACCCCCATTTGCAGCAGACAAGGTATTGGCGTCAATCTTTTTCAAATTGTATATTACTGGCGAGTGGCTAGGATGGGGCCTCTACCTAATCCCATTAATTGGACTTTCATTTGTCAGGTAAGGTCAGGCTGTTATTAGGAGTCTGGAGATGTACTTGGGGAGGTGGGCCTGTGCAAGGAGCCTATGCATATAAAATTACTTTATTCAATAAAACGTCACTTTTCTTTTTGCAGTTGGGATCCATGCAATGACAATAACGGTGCAGCAACAGTAAAAACAGTACCTGCATCCTCAGAGAGAGGTGTGAGTAGTGGAGGGACCACTTCGGGCTCTGGCTCATTTTCCTCCTCTTTTTCCTCTTCCTCTGCTTCTTTTTCGTCCACTTCTTCTTCTGACTTCACAGAGGTGTTTACCCAGACACAGCAGCCCTGGAAGACAATGGGTCTGTAAGTATGGTATCAGTATCTGTATACAGGAGATCTTCATTCATTCTCCAATAATAAATACGTTACCTTCCCACAAGGTTACCTCTACCTGCGTCTAAGGCCTTGTAGAATATTGTGCCACTTGAACTGTTCCCATTTCCATTACGTTTAAGTTCTCATCATTATTGGGTTTCTCCCTGCCAATTCCTCCTACATGTACCATGTGGTGAAACGAAAAATATAGGAAATTTCCTGCTGACGTGTGTGAGATAATGTTTGTATATACCTTGACCAAGTGGCGAAGAAGGCTGTAACTTCACGTTCTCTGTTTAGGGAGGCCTCCAGCCAGTACATGCGATAGACAAAATCTAGCTTTGTAAGCTTCATGTCAAGTGGTGGAGGATGGTCTGTTATCCAACAGTGTAATATAGCTTTTCTGCCGACTGCAGATATTATATTTGCCAGTTTCTTATCTGGCTTTGAAATATTTGAGGTGTCTCCAAAAATTGCCCATAAAGGTGTAAAAGGGATCTGGATATGTAGTGTATGTTTACAATAAGAAATGACCCTCTCCCAGAATTGTTTAATTACTGAGCAGGACCATAGACAATGATAGATGTCTGCTTTTGGGACTTGGCACATGTATCAGAGTCAGACCATCCCACCAGTTTTCTCAATTCTGGTGAAAAATACCCCCTATGTAGAATATTTGGGAACATAACTTGGAAGTGGCTTGAGGTGAGATTGTCAGGAGAAAGAAAGAGGCTGCTCTCATGTTCGTCTGCTTAGGAAAGATTTGAGAAAGGTTTCTAATTTTTTTCCTAAGCAGAAGAACATCAGAGCAACCTCTTTCTTTCTCCAGACAATTTTCTTGACTACTTGGTGGTCAGACTGGTGGGAAACTGACCAGCAGGTGGCGATGTTGGCACAAAAGTCATTCATATTAATAGTACAGATTTCCCTTAATATCTTGGAATGAAAAAAGAATAAATAATGAATGTAAATGACAAAAGTGCTTATAATAGCACCCTCATCAATTTTACATTTACTTATTTTTAAGGTTTACTTATCCTTTAATCACCGTCGGTACGTAGTGTCTTAATTGTAGGTAGGAGAATGAGTCCCATCTTATCTAAAGATATCTTTCTTTGAGATCAGTAAGAGAATACACAGTTGTGGACATACGCATTAGGTGTCTTATCTGCATAAACCCCTGTTCTGTCCACCTCAGAAAAGGCTGGCCGCTATAGTTATTTAAAAATTGTGGGTTGCCTAGAAAAGGCAGGAAAAATGATGCATAGGGAGAAATTGTCAGTCATTGATGTGCTGCTCGCCAGGCTCTAATTGTGGTATAGCATGAATAAATAAATCTATGGATTGCACACCCAGACTTAAAAAACGATCAAAGTTTATTATATCAGACACTTACATGATAGCAGATAACCGATGCGTTTCGACCCCTACAGTGGTCTTCATCAGGGGAAAAACACTTAGAGTACAAAAATAGTGACTTGATCCTATTTCAGTTTCTATCCAACTAATCCCCTTGACTCCATAGTTTTTCCCTCTCCATCTCTCCTTCTGCCTCACTTTCTTCTACTTCACCATCTCCATGTATGAATAGTGCCTGGTGAACCTCAGCTTTCCCGTAGGTATGAGACTCTTCTCTTGGAGCACGAAGGGCATCAGGTCCTTGGCTCAGTCTAGACCAGTGTAACTCTGCACTCAGAGCTTCAAATACTTCCAAAGCATTGGGTGGGCTCAAGACAAAAGTGCAGATAAGTGCTCGTACCTGGGTAGATGCCATTGAAAAAAAAGTAGGCCACGAATAAGTTTATGTGAACCACTAAATATATTTCTCACCAGCCAACACTGAAATTGAAAGACTGAATTGAAAGATTAATTCACTCTATGAGTTGTCTTAATGCTGGCCAAATAATCATGGAGAGCTAAGAGCCCTAGTACTTATTTGTTTAACAAAAGGTGTTAAGTATGCACACTAAAGGAAAACAAAACCCCAGAACAACGTATGTGTCTCTATAAAAATATATTGAATAAAACAGCTCATATGTAAAACCCTGCTTCATGTAAATAAACCATTTTCATAATAATATACTTTTATAGTATATTATATAGTATTTTTAAGTAGTATGTGCCATTGGGTAATCCTAAATAGAAAATTGCCATTTCAAGAACTAAGGGCCGCCCCCTGGGATCCTAGGATTCATGGTGCACACAAACAAACCATACATGTTAGGTCACATGAGCCAATTAACAGTCAGAGTTCTGTCTTTTGCTTCCACACTTCTTCCTGTTACAGTTAAAGCTGCAGTATTTCTGGTCTAGGGTTACCAGGTCTAATTTTCAAAACCAGCCAATGTCGGCCTAAAAACCAGCCCAAACTAACCAAGAGGCACTTCAAAAATAGCACAATATGTGCAGTGAAAAAAAAAGTCTAAAATTAAATAAATATTTGTGATAATACATCTTTTTCAAATCTGGCCCTCATTGCAAAAAGTTTGGGCACCCCTGCTCTAGACATTTTGGGGGCCAACATATTTTTGCTACAAAAATGTCTGAAATTGAGGAAAGTCACCGGAAAATGCGAGAATGCTTAAGAGTGACGGGAGCCAAAAATTTGATTTGTATCATGTACCTTAAATAAGGCGCTGAAGGTGCCGAAAGTGATAAATCCAGGCACATAAATAAAAGAATATATGTGAAAATAAGCCCTTTTTTAAATTTAAGCTGTTTTACAAATTTTTCCATGAAGCAAAATGGAACAGATTTGCCCGTCATCAGGGGCGTAACTAAAGAGAGGGGGCCCAGGAGATATAGGGACCCCATAAGGCCCTAATACATATACTGTTTCTATAAATATTGATATGACAGCGGATATGTTGGTAGCCACTAGCCAGCACATTTTTGCCCCACAATTGTCTGAAATTGAGGAAAGTCAGTGGAATATGTGAGAATGATTAAGAGGGATGGGAGACAGGGGTACAGAGCCCAAAATCTGGTAACTCCCGACTTCTACATTAGTCAGTCCTATTGCATAATGGGTATTGTAGTCTTACAGTAAACAAATTGATAAACAAAAACTACATTACCTAAAATGCATTGGGAGACAGAGGCTTGGCACATTAGGGCAAGAAAAAAAACTTTGGATGGTTTCCAAAGTACAAACCAGCCAAAGGCCCAAAAAGTAAAGTAACGCAAATCTGTACCTTGGCTTTAAAAACCCACCTGGGCTTCAAATTAGTAGCCCAATTTGACTGGAAAACCGCCAACCTAACAAACCCTGGGGCAGATGAGTTTCACAACTAAATAGGAGGGGAGTGAGACAAACTGGGCGTGATCTGTTTCCTAGATGATCACTATACAGTGATTAGGGATTCAACAAAACCATCATTTTTGTTTTTGCTCAAATTCCAGTTCCTCCACAAAAGATTCGTCCAACTCCAAAGCAGAAAATCTGAACCCTGATTTACAGATTCAAATTTGTGCTACAAAATGGTGTTGTGTAAAATAAATTCTATTCAAGTGTCCAGAGCCAGTGGCGTAACTAGATTTTTCAGGCCCCCAAAATGTCGAGGTTCTTGTTTTACCAATATTTATTGAAATTGTATATGATTTAGGGCCTCATGGGGCCCCTATACCTCCGGGGCCCCCCTGCAGTCGCAGGGTCTGCTTCCTCTGTAGTTACGTCCCTGTCCAGAGCAGTGGGTATTTCATGGATACTCAACCCAATACAGGACTCAACTACCTGCTGAGTGGTTGCAGTTAGTAGTGATTTGCAGGTTAACCCTATACCTGCAGGTTCAGGCTGAATTCCAGTCATCCATGGTGGGGGCAGGACACACTGGAGTACAACAAATATGGCGTTTTGTGTGTCGCACAATGGAAACATTTTGTGTATGAGGATCAGGTGCAGCTTGAGTTATTCCTGAATGTGTCAGTTGATTATACTCTTTTAAATATAGATGGGATGTGCTTTAAAATATAGTATTTCGGGTTGATTTATTGCAAATTTGTACAAAACCCTACTAGCCCTTCTCATCTTTTCTAGTTGATGTTGTACTCCGCACGAAACTGTAGGACAGGAACCAATTAACAGCTTGGCCAACGGAGCTTTGTGTAATGATGTTATTACACATGCGCACGATTGCACAAAGATTATAAATACTTGGCGTCCGTGACAGCACACACTGCCTATGAAAAAGCTATAGGCCAAACGCGTGTCGGCTTCTATATTTTAAACAAACTGTAATAATACCTTAGGGTTTTTTTAACTATTTTTTCCTGAAAAGCAAATGTGGTGCTTCTTGTTTAGCCTGACTCTTGAGACCTCTTCTTTAATCTCCTAATCTGCTTTCACTATAAATGCTCGGGGATTTGTGGTTTTATAGGAAGTTAGCTCTTAAGACAAGCTAGATAAGGTAAATTTGAGACCCCAGTCCCAGTAGCACTGACTTCTCCCACTTTGTGGTTATCCAAATGAAAAGTTCGATTACACAGGACTTCTCACCAACCTCTTTCCTTTTCCTACTTCTCTCAGGACATTTGAGACTTTGGATCATTTTTTAATTGGATGAAATTGATAATCCAATGTTTGGCACTGTAGCACTTTATTCATTTTCTAAGTAATAACTACTCTCTATCTCTAAACTGCATCAAACATTGGTTATGAAGTTTTAATGAACTATATATAATTAATTCTAAATTCTTTCATGAATTGAGCATCAATCTAGCACTGATTCACTTTAGTAAATTTTGGCACACTTAACGAATTGAAGCTTTCAACAGAGGTTAATCATAGCATTTAATTAAAGTTAAAGGGATCCTGTCATCGGAAAACATGTTTTTTTCAAAATGCATCAGTTAATAGTGCTACTCCAGCAGAATTCTGCACTGAAATCCATTTCTCAAAAGAGCAAACAGATTTTTTTATATTCAATTTTGAAATCTGACATGGGGCTAGACATTTTGTCAATTTCCCAGCAGCCCCTGGTCATGTGACTTGTGCCTGCACTTTAGAAGAGAAATGCTTTCTGGCAGGCTGCTGTTTTTCCTTCTCAATGTAACTGAATGTGTCTCAGTGGGACATGGGTTTTTACTATTGAGTGCTGTTCTTGGATCTACCAGGCAACTGTTATCTTGTGTTAGAGAGCTGCTATCTGGTTACCTTCCCATTGTTCTTTTGTTTGGCTGCTGGGGGGGGGAGGGAGGGGGGTGATATCACTCCAACTTGCAGTACAGTAGTAAAGAGTAATTGACTTTTATCAGAGCACAAGCCACATGACTTGGGGCAGCTGGGAAATTGACAATAAGTCAGATTTCAAAATTTGAATATAAAAAAATCTGTTTGCTCTTTTGAGAAATGGATTTCAGTGCAGAATTCTGCTGGAGCAGCACTATTAACTGATTCATTTTGAAAAAAATTGTTTTCCCATGACAGTATCCCTTTAAGCACTAGCACTTTATATTTGTATTTAATTATTTATTTGGAGGGAGTAAGGAATGCTATAGGAGCGAATTGGTTTAAGTGTTTAACACAATACTGAATAACAGTAGGGGATAACTATTACCCCCTACTTTGAAACAGCACACTTTTTCTAATACAAATTTTGGGTTTCTTGGGACCTGTCCTTATTGTTTAGTTGACCAAGAAGGGATATCTTTCTCTCCTCTCTTTAACTTTAAACGTACTGACAAAGTCAGATCCCTTTCTTGGTCAATCGAATATATCTGTGCATAGATCTACAGTGGTGTGCAAAACTATTTGCCCCCTTCCTGATTTCTTATTCTTTTGCATGTTTGTCGCACAAAATGTTTCTGATCATCAAACACATTTAACTATTAGTCAAAGATAACACAAGTAAACACAAAATGCAGTTTTTAAATGAGGGTTTTTATTATTTAGGAAGAAAAGAAATCCAAATCTACATTTTCATGTGTGAAAAAGTAATTGCCCCCTGAACCTAATAACTGGTTGGGCCACCCTTAGCAGCAATAACTGCAATCAAGCGTTTGTGATAACTTGCAACGAGTCTTTTACAGCGCTCTGGAGGAATTTTGGCCCACTCATCTTTGCAGAATTGTTGTAATTCAGCTTTATTTGAGGGTTTTCTAGCATGAATCGCCTTTTTAAGGTCATGCCACAACATCTCAATAGGATTCAGGTCAGGACTTTGACTAGGCCACTCCAAAGTCTTCATTTTGGTTTTCTTCAGCCATTCAGAGGTGGATTTGCTGGTGTGTTTTGGGTCATTGTCCTGCTGCAGCACCCAAGATCGCTTCAGCTTGAGTTGACGAACAGATGGCCGGACATTCTCCTTCAGGATTTTTTGGTAGACAGTAGAATTCATGGTTCCATCTATCACAGCAAGTCTTCCAGGTCCTGAAGCAGCAAAACAACCCCAGACCATCACACTACCACCACCATATTTTACTGTTGGTATGATGTTCTTTTTCTGAAATGCTGTGTTACTTTTACGCCAGATGTAACGGGACGTGCACCTTCCAAAAAGTTCAACTTTTGTCTCGTCGGTCCACAAGGTATTTTCCCAAAAGTCTTGGCAATCATTGAGATGTTTTTTTAGCAAAATTGAGACGAGCCTTAATGTTCTTTTTGCTTAAAAGTGGTTTGCGCCTTGGAAATCTGCCATGCAGGCCGTTTTTGCCCAGTCTCTTTCTTATGGTGGAGTCGTGAACACTGACCTTAATTGAGGCAAGTGAGGCCTGCAGTTCTTTAGATGTTGTCCTGGGGTCTTTTGTGGCCTCTCGGATGAGTTGTCACTGCGCTCTTGGGGTAATTTTGGTCGGCCGGCCACTCCTGGGAAGGTTCACCACTGTTCCATGTTTTTGCCATTTGTGGATAATGGCTCTCACTGTGGTTCGCTGGAGTCCCAAAGCTTTAGAAATGGCTTTATAACCTTTGAAATTGAACTCAGGTGTGATAAACCACAGTTAAGTTATTTTTTAACAAGGGGGGCAATCACTTTTTCACACAGGCCCATGTAGATTTGGAGTTTCTTTTCTCCCTTAATAACGTAAACCTTCATTTAAAAACTGCATTTTGTGTTCAATTATGTTATCTTTGACTAATAGTTAACGGTTTTTGATGAGCAGAAACATTTAAGTGTGACAAACAAGCAAAAGAATAAGAAATCAGGAAGGGGGCAAATAGTTTTGCACACCACTGTATTTTATTTCCAAACCAAACGTCATCAACTTGGCACTGGACAGCAGTAAAGGTACAACCAGACAACAGTACAAGCATGGCTGAATTACTGTACAGTGAAACAATCTCCATCTTTGTGACCCACATTTCAGAAAATGACTACAATAAGACGACTATTTGTGGGAGGGAATATCGTAATGTGTCTAGTGATGACTACAAAAGCCTGGATACTTCCATGTTCCAAAGTGCTCATATTTCCTTGAATCTTGTTGCACATTGTCATTCATTTAGTAATTGTTGTTACTTTGTGGGTAACTTGGGCAGGGGATAAAGGCTGGATTCTATTTGGTGTTATTTCCTAATGAAATCATATACACAGTATAGTATGCAAATGTTTATACTAATGTATAGCAGTTATCACGCACCATTTTGGACACTTTACTGAAGACACAATCATTTTAGTTTTTCTTTTTTTTTAATTTGGTCTGAGAGAGAGGAGAGATTTCTTGCTTCTAGAAATGTATGAGGAAAATGCAGTTTCAGTCTTTCTTCTCAACTGGTTCCTCTTCCATAGGTTCATCAGCTACTGGAGATTTTTCTGCAGTGGTAGCATTGCTACTACTGTCCTCTTGGGGTTCCTCTTTCCCTTGAGACTTCTGCAGACAAGAAAAATGTGTATATAAGAACAACAAAGGCAAAAATGTATTGAGGTCTGGAAATATACAGTATGTATCAGGGGAATGACATGCACAAACATTCTGTGCAGATTTCACTGACAGAACAAAAATGTAAACTGACCAATGACTCCTCCTCTTCTTCATCAGCTATAAAGATGGCAGGTGGGTCTACGTCTGCTACCTCCTCCATCTCTTGATTGTTTCGCCCCTTCTGTTCTTCTATTTGCTTTTTTAAGGATTTTTCTTGAGCCAACCTTCGCGCAATGATATCCTGGGCTGGGGTTTCTTGCTCCTGAGGGAAAAAGAGCTGCTTAAACAGAACCCACAATAAGAAGAGGCAAAAGTAATAGTAGGAACACAAAATATCTCACCTCTTCAACTTGTGCAGCCTCTTCTGCTCCAGCGTCTGTTCTTGATTCCGCCTCTAGAATAGCCATTATGGAATGCGGGACATGTGCCAGCTATGTGAACAAAATGAACAGTCATAAAACAAATTATTATTATTAACATGTATTTATATAGTGCCAACATATTTTTCAGCACAGATATATTGACTTTATTGCATAATTATATAGGGCATTACTGCCAACATTTTGGGCTGGACTTGGCTCTCCATCATTGCTTGATAAATGGCCAAATCCATATGAAATGTTGTTGTAATGCCCTATATAATTATGCAATTAAAGGGGTTGTTCACCTTTCAAACACTTTTCAGTTGAATTGTTTTCAGATTGTTCTCCATAAACAAAGCCTTTTTTTCAATTGCTTTGCATCTTTTATTTTTACTGGTTTCCCAAAATGTATGTTTTTTTTTTTTTAAAAGGTATTTTATTTATCAACTTTCATGAGGGTACAAGACATAGTGCATATACAGTGAGATTGATATAGGCATATTGCATTTTGCACCTCTGAAAGCGATTTTCAAAATTTAAAGACCTTGGGATCCCCAACATGAAGGTAGATGATAAGAATGAAGAAGGAAGGAAGATATGTAGGAAGGAAAAAGCAGTATGAAGAGAGGTTAACCATTCTGCAGAGGGAAAATATAAGATGATAACCCAATATCACATTCTTTGCAAGCCTAACTGGGACAGCGACATGTCAAAACAAAATTTTGTTCTTAATAAATCACATTCTGCTTTAGGTTCCTTTCAAATATCTGTACAAGCTTGATAGTGCTAATCGGCTAAGGCCTGGATAGGGGCTTCAAGCCAGTCCAAAGGTTGATCCGGTATATTTGCAGTTCTATTTGTATAGGTCTCATTTCGTAAGAGACAAAGTGTCCAAATTCTGTAGGCCATCCCCTTGCGTAGTAAATTTGTTCCAGTGTTGGCAGTGTCTGTTCCACCAGGGCTATCCAATAACTGAGCGTAGAAGAATTCTCAACTTTCCATTTTATGGCTATTGCCCGTTTTGCATGGAACAGGAGAAAGGTGAGCAAAGTCCTTTCTGTTTTTGTATCCTGTAGATAGTTCAGCAGTAGCACCTTAGGGTGGAATTCCACTGGCAGTGCCATAAGTTGAGTTATATAATTAGCTATTTCTGTCCAAAAGTGTTGGATTTGGGTGCAGTCCCAAACCATATGGTAAAAATCTGCATTAGGGCCAAAATTTATGTTTAAAGTTTATTGTTCATGTTAGTGATGTGCGGGCCGGGCCGATACCCGTGGTCGGGCGGGTTTGGGCCAACCTCACACTCTTATTTGCAAGTGGCGTGCGGGTGCGGGTTGAGCTCTTCTCCTGCTCTCCCCGCCACCCGTAAATGCCGGCTTCCGACTTCTTTTATAGACGCAGCGCATGCTCGCCCTGCCCTCTTGTGACATCATCGGAGGGGTGGGTCTATACTAGGAACCCGGAAGTCAGATGCGGGCGGGCGCAGGCTAAGGGAGGGCAGGTTAGGGTTGGGTAAATCCTGACCTGCACATCACTAGTTCTGCATCTGAACGGTTACAATTTGCTACATTTAATTGATACATTTCTTAGCAGCATTGGTGGAATAATAAATTTTGTATCAATTCTAACGGCTGCTTTTAATGAAAGGTAGGGATTCTGCTCCACGGAAGGTTGAAGTACTGTCAGGGATCTATAGAAATGATCCAAAGAGGCATCAAATGTATACCTTCCATAAATCTGGACTGAGAATCAAAATAAGCTGTCGCTGGCATTTGCCAGAACCCACAGATTGCCGGTCCACCATTCAATTGTATGCGGACATACAAGTAGTGTCTTAGCATTTCAAGACTATTCCTCTTTAAGAAGCTAACCAATGATTGTTTGCAGTTTTATATGTTATGCTCAGACCTACCTGATGTGGTGTAAAAGCCCTAACATGTGCAAGAAGAGGATCACGGAGGTCTGGGGATGTCTGGAGAACAGAAAGTAGTTGTGGGGGTGGAAGCTGGAGCAGAACGCTGAATGACTGTGGTTTGGTTCTCTGGCAGCATTTAATAAAGCCTTCCCAAACCTTTGGGTATTTCCAAACCTAGAGAAAGACAGCAAGATGAAATAGGTTCAAATGTAGGTATATTACCTTAACACACTTATCAGATGATCAGATTGTTGGGGAAATTAGGCAATTGTTTGGTTGTAGTGTTGCCCTGGGAAAGTCTGAATTTTAGTGGCAAAGAAAGGCACAACTTAATCCAAGCTGTGAACTGAGAAGTTTTTTTAGATATATAAAAACATTTGAACAGTATTTAGGGCAGAGACACACCTGGAGATTCGGGAACATTAGTCGCCCAGGCGACTAAGCTCCCCGCAATGCCTTCTGGTCTGCTAGAATCTAAATCGCCGGCGAGATGGCACTCGGAACGCTTTGTTTTCCGAAGTCGTCTGAAGTTAGCTTGTGAGGCAACTTCGGAAAATGAAGCGTTCCGAGTGTCGTCGCGCCAGTGATTTAGATTCTAGCCGACAGGAAGGCATTGCCGGGAGATTAGTCGCCCAAAGAGAGACTATTTGTTGCCGAGCGACTGAATCTCCACGTGTTTCTCTGCCCTTAAGTTACAAAAAAAAAAGTATAAGAACCTGGTGACAAAAGCAAACAGCACTTAATTGAAAGAAAGGGGTGAAAGGCTGCAGACACACATATAGAGCTCTGGTTTTTGCCATCAGGACAAACTGAACACTGCTAAGTCTGACAAAATATTCTTAGGAAAGGAGAATGAATTGAAGTTTGTCCTGAATTGGATTCCAGCAAGTCACTGAGTAAGCTTACTTTCAATCAGGGAGGACTAGCTGAGGCTTCTATTTTAAAAAATGAATAAATATCTGCAGATGCAAGAATATATACATTATGTATATATACATTAAACTCCCTAATCTTTCACTAACAGCTGTTCAATTTGTAGAACTCTTTTCTAATCACCTGATCTCCTGTAGAACTGAACACCCTATAGAAAATCAATTGCAGATAATATGGCAAAGCTGAAACTATCTATCTCCATGTCTATCTATCTCTCTCCCTCTCTCTCTCTCTCTCTCTATCCCTCTCTCTCTCTCTATCCCTCTCTCCCTCTATCTACACCTATCCCTCTATCTATCTATCTCTCACTCTCTCTATATATCTATCTATATATATTTATCTCTCTCTCTCTCTCTCTCTCTCTCTCTCTCTCTCTCTATCTATCCATCCATCCATCTCTCTAATTCTCTCTCTCTCTAATTCTCTCTATCTATCCATCCCTCCAACTATCCATCTCTCTATCTATCCATCTATATCTATATGCTAAAACCCCTTTTGCATGGGGTTCACTGAATATGACTTGCGCTCCATAGCTTTTTTTTTGTAATTTATTTATTTTTGTTAATTCTTGTAATAAACAGGGCACACAGGAAAACTGAAGATACTGTATGTTTGGTATTTGTGAGATAGATAATTAGATTATCAGCAGAACACAGATAGAGAAGTCCATTGTGCAGGGGGATTATCTGAGCTCTGGATATGTAATTATCTACATCACAACGATCAAAATATAAGCAGCTTTAATGTTTGCTCTACATAGCTCAAGAAATTAGATATATATGTAACCTACATTGTCCGTGGGGTATAGTTATCCTTTAATAGCATGAGCCAAACAAAATAAAGTATTTATATAAGTTATGAAGAACAGTACAACTAAGGTTCACAAACTTATTATTGTATACTTATCTCTAAACAGTGAAATATTTACTACAACTATTTAGAAGACCTCACTTTTTGTCAAACCAGTCTTTTACCCAAAGAAGCGCCTCTTACACACCTGTTTATAAATGAGACGAGTAAGTATGTTCATGATGAAGCCCCCAAGTCTGGGATACATTCCTAGAGCCTGGATAACTGTCCTCATAAGAAGCATAGGGAGAGGAGTGGTGTCCATCAGTTGTTGAAGGACCACAGCAAGAACCTCTGATGTGTACACAGAGCGGGCTGAGAAACACAAGTTGGTGGCTGTAGAAGAGAGTGGAATTTAAAAAAAAAAATGTACCTTGCACACAGAAAGGCTGATGATATAAGCAGAAAACAGGTTATCAACTAGAAGTAGTATTTTAGGGGGTAGTCTCACCCTTTATGACAGATTTCATATCACATTTACTGGAATCAATGTTATGAAGAGCAACCAAAAGATCTCCAGGGGTCAAAGGAGACAAGGAGGAACTAACTTCACCTGGAAAATATTGAGAAAAGACATAGGATTATAAACCAAAGTCTTATTTTTGAATCCTCCAACCGCAAACCACACATGAAATTAAAATAAAGGAGATATACGCCTAGATTTCGCAGAGAAATAACTGTTTGTTTAGGATACCAGCTGCCATATTAGCTTGCTGTGACAGCACGTTGTGCCTGAGTCTCTCCTGGCTAACTCATAGCTCTGGGTTCAGATTACAGCAGGGAGGGGAGGAGGGAAAAGGGAGAGGGAGAGAGGAGTAAACTGAGCATGCTCAAGCCCTAGAGGTTTATGCTGAAAACAGGAAGTCTGATACAGAAGCCCATGTGTACACAATAGAAGGAAAGAAATGATGTGTTTCTTTTGACAGAGGACTCAGAGCAGCATTACTTTGAGGGTTTACTGGTGTATTTATATAGACCTTTCTGATAAAGCTTACTTACTTTTAACCTTTTCTTCTCCTTTAAACATAAGTTGTTCTGCTCATTCAGATCAAATATTTCCTGTTGCTGTACACAAATCTGACTCTCTAATTAGTTCAACATTTCTGTAGTATAAATAAGAGGCTCACCATGCTGTGTCCCCAACAATCTGTTGAATACTTCCTTCACCACTATTGGGTTCAGCTTTATTAGCTTTGGTAGTGCCTGAATTACTTCTTTCTGCAGAAGAAAAAGATAGCAATTATTATGACAGAATAACTAGACAAACATTTAGGGGCAGATTTATCAAAGATCAAGTTGAATTTCCGAATTCAAAAAATTCGAGCTACTTTTTGTGTACTTCGACTAGGGAATAGTCCAAATTCGATACGAATTTGAAAAAAAATTTCAAATATCGAAATTTATCATTTACTGTCTCTTTAAAAATTCGACTTCGACCATTCGCCATCTAAAACCTGCGGAATTGCTGTTTTAGCCTATGGGGGACCTGCTAGAAACTATTTGGAGTCAATTGGTGGACTTCAAAAAATGTAAGTTTTTTTTTTTTTTATGGGAAAAACTTAGATTTGAATTTGCAATTACTTTGATTCATACAATTGTAATTCATCCGAATATGGACCGATTCGATCGAAAACAGACCTATTCTGCCAAAAAAAAAAAAAACCTTCAACTTCATTTCGGTTGGTCTTTTTGAATTAGAATTTCAAAGTTTCTCAAATTCGACCCTTGATAAATATTCCCCTAGTATGTTATGCTAAATGGGCATTTCATAGAAATGTTTTATTTAGTCTTATTTTTTTTCTTTCATAATTTTTGAATAATTTACCTTCTTATGCTGCCTGTTTAAAACACTATCTGGCTGATTAACTGCTGAAATCCCCCCCCACCCCAAAAAAAAAGTATTAAAGAGGGAATAAAGCTTGACAAAATAGTAGACTAGAACTGCTGCACATTATGTTTTGGAGGTTCTGTACCAACCCAAAGCAACCACAACTTTTTCACCAAGAAGATTTGTGCCTTTAAAGATGCCCCAGTTGCTCCCCATCGTCTTTTCTGCTGATTCGCTTAGGGACGACTCACAATATACAGTGTATATAGAATAAAATTGCTACAATACAATTTCTCATTATATGGCAGCTCAGAAAACAATCCAATTAGCATCAGAATGTTATAATCAGCCCTGTATCATGAGCTTTCTATTTGTCGACTTGCAGCGGCTTCTGGATCATTACTATTATCTTCAGTGATACTGAAGATCCAGGCTGGTGCAATAAGTTCAGTATATAAAATACATTTTTAGCCATATTTGTTTTTGGGGTTTAGTGTTTCTTTTGAAATAATTCAAGAACATTTGCAAATTGTCTTAGAAAATCACTGACTACATTATTCTAAGCCAGTGATCCCCGACCAGTAGCTCGTGAGCAACATGTTGCTCCCCAACCCCTTGGATGTTGCTCTCAGTGTCCTCAAAGCAGGTGCTTATTTTTGAATTCCAGGCTTGGAAGCGAGTTTTAATTGCATAAAAACTAAGTATAGTGCCAAGTAGAGCCTCCTTTAAGCTGCCAGTCCACATAGGGGCTACCAAACAGCCAATCACAGCCCTTATTTGACCCCCCAAGGAACATTTTCATGCTTGTGTTGTTCCCCAACTCTTTTAACATTTGGCTCACGGGTAAAAAAGGATGGGGATCCCTGTACGAAAACATACTATTAAGGTGAACTACTCTTCAAAAGCTGGCCATACACGGAGAGATCCGCTCGTTTGGCAATGTCACTAAACAAACGGATCTCTCCCTGATATGCCCACCTCGATGTGGGCAATATAGGGCTGATCCGATCGGGGGCCCTAGGGCCCATCGATCGCATCGTAACGATGGCTAACGGTCGGTTGGATCGTGGGACCATATCAACGAACAGATGCGCCCGCGATCCAACGGGATTTTTAGTCCAGTCTGATGGACATCTGGCCAGATATCGATCGGGGAAGCCCCTCGGAGGGCCACATTCATGGGCCAATTAGACTCTGTCTGCAGCTTTTATATATGTATGGCCACCTTTAGAAATGTTCAGGAAATGTCTGCCTATGGCTTTAGCACATGCCTAATTTCCTTGGTCAGTGATTGTTCTGTAAATCCAGGAACACACCACAAATATGGACTGATACAAAGGTAAAAAAACATTACTTGTTAAGAGGTTAACATATGTAAGATAGACATCCGATTGCTCAAGCCTTTATAGATGATGTTATTGGATAATCTATATTATAAACTTTTTAAATTTTGCACAGCTTGTCTATTTACACAGTAATTTTTACGCTGAACAGTTCTTTTGAAGGGAACATTATGTACTATGCATGAAATAATATAGTTTTTTGGCACTTTTGGGCAAACTGTGAGTGAACCAATGATTTCATGGTCATTACAGGTCGCAAGCCCCTGTTCTTTTGCCTCCTCTATAGTTAGGACACTGAGGGGCAGATTTATTACGGGCTGAATTGAAAATTCAAATTTTCTAAAAAAAAAAAAAAAAATTATGGCCAAAACTCTCAAATTCGACTAGGGAATTATCCAAACTCGATTCGAGTTTTTTTTAAAAAAAATATTTGAATTTGATTTCCGAGATTTCGCCTACTCTGGTCCTTTAAGAATTCGACTATTCACCACCTAAGACCTGCCAAATTACTGTATAATTCAATGGGAGAGATCCAGGGATCAATTTGGTAGCCTTCCTGAAAAGGAGATTTTGTGTACTCACCGTTAAATCTTTTTCTCTTTGGTCACTTGGGGGACACAGGGACAGTGGGGTATAGCTGGTACATCCAGGAGGGCAGGACACAACAGTAGGAAAAACTAGCCCCTCCTCTACTGGCTATACCCCCAGTAGGCGGAGCTTAGATCAGTTTGTTCCATAGTCAACATGTAAAACTTTATAAACTGTAAAACTGATAATTAACCAAACATGTCTGATGGAAAAATTGAGGGCCTCAGTCCAGGGAGGGGAGCCCTGTGTCCCCCAAGTGACCAAAGAGAAAAAGATTTAACGGTGAGTACACAAAATCTCCTTTTCTCTAAGTCATCTTGGGGGACACAGGGACAGTGGGGACATACCAAAGCTGTCCCCTAATTCCTCTGGGTGGGAGAGTGAGGCCTAGGTGGAAGTAACCACTGCGGCCTGAAGCACCTTTCTGCCAAAGCGTGTGTCAGAAGCCGCAAAGGTATCAAAATGGTAGAATTTTGAAAAAGAGTGGACAGAGGTCCACGTAGCTGCCTTGCACAGCTGTTCTGCTGATGCTTGGTTCCTGAACGCCCAGGACGTGCTCATTCCCCTAGTAGAGTGAGCTGTAATCCTAGCTGGTGGCGTTTTGCCACGTGCCACGTAGGCTCGTTGAATTGCTTGTTTTATCCAGCGTGAAATGGACGATTTTGTAGCTGCCCCTCCTTGGTGAGGGCCTGAAGGAATGATAAGTAAGGAGTCCACCTTGCGAATGTCCCGGACTCTGTGAAGGTAGAACTTTAGGGCTCTAACAGGATCCAGGGTGTGTAGTGCCTTCTCCTTAGGATTGGAAGGAGAAGGACAGAAGGTTGGTATTGTAATCTCCTGGTTCAGGTGAAATTCAGATACTACCTTTGGCAAAAAAGATGGAATAGTGCGTAGGACCGCCCTATCATGGTGAAAAACGAGGAAAGGCGGTTTGCATGACAGAGCGCTGAGTTCTGAAACACGTCTTGCAGAGGCAATGGCCAGAAGAAAAACAGTTTTCCAGGTAAGCCAGAGAAGTGGTACAGATCCTAACGGTTCAAAAGGAGGGTCTTGAAGTGCTCGTAGGACTAAGGTGAGGTCCCATAAGGTAGGTGGTGATCGAACTGGAGGAGCCAAATGTGTTACTCCTTGCATAAAGGTCTTGACATCAGGTAAAAGAGCAAGTCGCTTCTGAAAAAAGACGGATAGAGCAGAGACTTGAGACTTAAGAGAGCCAAGGGATAGACCCATGGAAAAACCCTCTTGCAGGAACTCCAGAATGTTAGGGATGGAGAATCGTTTGAACTGAGTCTTATGACGAATGCACCACTGGTAGTAAGTGGACCAAACTCTATGGTAGGTCTTTGCCGATACCGGCTTTCTGGCTGCGCACATAGTGCTAGCTACTGCCTTTGAAAACCCCTTCTGAGTTAGGATCATGGTTTCAAAAGCCACGCCGTCAAATTTAGAATTGTTGGGCTTGGGTGACGGATTGGTCCTTGAATTAGAAGGTCCGGGACTAGCGGCAGGGTCCAAGGTTCTGCTACAGACATATTCAGAAGATCCGTGTACCAGGAACGTCGAGGCCATCTTGGTGCTATGAGGATGAGAGTGGTCTTCTCTCGTTGAAGTTTCCTGAGAGTCCTTGGAACGAGAGGCAGGGGTGGAAAGGCATAAGCCAGATGGAATTGCCACCTGGCTGTTAGAGCGTCGGCTGTTATGGTTAATGGATCTCTGTATCGAGCTAGAAACGCTGGGACTTTTCGATTGTGCCTGGTCGCCATGAGATCCACTTCTGGGGTGCCCCACCTCTGTGTTATCTCGAGGAAGATCTCGTCCTTCAATGACCATTCTCCTGGGTCTAGGGATTGTCTGCTTAGATAGTCCGCTTCCCAGTTTAACATTCCTGGTATGTAAATGGCTGACAGATGGGCCTGGTGAGCCTCGGCCCACTTGAAAATGAGATTGACTTCGTCTAGTGCTCCTCTGCTTCTTGTGCCCCCCTGGTGGTTGATGTAGGCCACCGCTGTGGCGTTGTCGGACTGTATCTTTACAGCTTGACCTTGTAGAATCTGCTGCCAATGGATTAAGGCTAGACGGATTGCACGAATTTCGAGTAGGTTGATCTGCAGTTTCACCTCCCGTGAGTTCCACTGACCCTGAGCAGAGTGGCCCTCGAAAACTGCTCCCCAGCCGAATAGACTCGCGTCTGTCGTGAGGATGCGCCAGGCTGGTTCTCCCATGGGTCTTCCCAAGGACAGATGGGTGTTGTCCAACCACCAGAGGAGAGATGCTCTTGTTTTGCAGGAGAGTTGGATCTCCTGAAAGAGGGATTTCCTCTTCCACACTCTCAGAATATTCCACTGGAGCTCCCGAAGATGAAATTGGGCGAAAGGTACCGCTTCTATGGTGGACACCATGACCCCTAACACCCTCATGCAGAACTTGACTGAGTGTTGAGGTCTCTGTAGGAGCGACCTTACCAAGGCTTGAAGATGGCTGACCTTTTCGTGAGGGAGGTAAATCCTCTGTGTTTGCGTATTGAATTGCATGCCGAGGAAGACCGTAGATTGACTGGGCGTTAGAGAAGATTTCTCCAGGTTTAGAACCCAGCCTAGTTGCTGGAGCTTGTCCATGGATATCTGGAGAGATCTCTGGGCTTCCGAGAAGGAGGGTGCCTTGATTAGCAAATCGTCCAGGTAGGGAGTGATGGAAACTCCGGCAGTGCGAATCACTGCTGTTGCTGCTGCCATGACCTTGGTAAAGACCCTTGGGGCAGACATTAGACCGAAAGGAAGGCTTGTGAACTGGTAGTGGCGATTTTGGAACGCAAATCTCAAATATCTCTGATGCGGAGGGAAAATGGGAACATGAAGGTAGGCATCCTTTATGTCTAGAGAAATCAGAAATTGTCCCGGAGACATCGCCGCAATGACTGATTTGAGAGATTCCATCTTGAATCTTCGTTGACGAAGAAACTTGTTTAGTTCCTTGAGATCCAAAATGGGCCTTACCGATCCATCTTTCTTGGGTACTACAAAGAGGTTGGAATAGTAGCCCTTGAAAAGTTCTGTGACCGGTACAGGAACGATCACCTCCGCTCTTAGAAGGCTTGAGATTGCTCCTAGGAAGGCTGTCTTTTTGTTTGAGTCCTGTGGCAGTCTGGACATAAAGAAGCGATGAGGGGGAGTTGAGGAAAATTCTAGGTGGTAACCACGGGTTACTATCTCGTGAATCCAGGAGTCTTGAATGAGTGTGGTCCACACTTCGGCAAAGCTGCCGAGCCTGCCCCCTATCGGTCCTGTGACTGCCGGAGTGCGGACGCAGTCATGCCGAGGCATTCTTGTCTCCAGCCTTGGGAGTGTGCTTTTTGCTCTGCCAGGGAGGTCTCTGCTTACTACTAAAACGTCCTCGGTTTGCAAAGGACTGTCGAGGTGGTGAAGATCTCGTGTGCTTGGTTTGGGAGCCACGAAAAAATTTTCCCTTGCGGAATGAGGGACGAGCCTTTGGCTGAGGCAATAGGGTACTCTTGCCCCCTGTCGCTTGGCTGATAATCTTATCCAGGTCAGGTCCGAACAAAAGCTTGCCTTTAAAGGGAATGGAGGTTAGAGACTTCTTGGAGGAAACGTCTGCTGACCACAGTTTCATCCAAAGAGATCTGCGAGCTGCCACAGAGAGTGCCGATGATCTGCTGATGACCTGAAGTGCATCGAGTGAAGCCTAACACATGTAATCATTTGCTTCCTTAATCTGGGAAACACATTGAGAGAGTTCATGGCGGGGTGCCCCAGAATCAATAGCGGTGAGTAGGTTGTCTGACCAGGACTGGATCGCCTTGCTGACCCAAGCCATGGCTAGGACAGGTCGTAGAGAAGTTCCGGAGGCTGAGAACAAAGAGCGTAGAAGGCTCTCTAGTTTCTTATCCATAGAATCCCTGAAAGACGAGGCATCTGGAACAGGGAGAGCGGTATTCTTAGAAAGCCGGGAGACCGGCGGATCCACTGAAGGTGGCATTGACCACTTTTCTGTAAGCTCCTTGGGAAACGGATAGAGCTTCTGAAATTTTCTATTTGTTTGAAAACGTCTCTCTGGAGTATCCCATTCCTGTTGTATAATCTGATCAAGCTGAGAATGGGACGGGAAAACAGGTGAAGTCTTACTATGTCGTTTGAACAGGCTCTTAGCCGTCTCAGATGATGCCCCTGGGTCCTGAAGATGAAGAGTCTCAAGCACCGAGGTAATTAAAGCATCTACTGACTCAGAAGAATGCTTGCGTGATTCCTCACCCTCCTTGTCTGAGTCCGAAGAAAGCTCACCTTCAGAGCGATCAAAGTCATCTCCAGAATCCAAAAAAGATGGTGAAAAACATCTAGGAGGAGAATCGCTGTCTTCCTCGGATGGAGAAGGAGCTCTGCGTTTAGACACTCTCCCTTTAGGATTGTCAAGACGAGAAAGCAGTTTGTCTAGTGACTGGGCTAGCTTTGGTATTCCAGAAGCTAATTGTGATGCCCATTCTGGAGTGGCAGGTTGCTTGGTCGGTGGAGAATCTCTGTGCCGAGATGATGATGATTCCCCCTGGCATTCCTGTGCTTCCTGGGGAGGAGCAGGTTCTGGAGGTTCAGGATCAGGCTCAGGTGGTTTGCACTTACTACATAATGGCTCTTTGTGCCCAGGGGGCAAACGTTTGCGGCATGTGGCACAGGCTAAATATCTAACTTGGGCAGTAGGTGCCCCCTTGGAAAAAAGCCTGTCAACCGATCCCTCAGACATGATATAGGGTAAAAATGGTAAACCTATATATATATATATATATATATATATATATATATATATATATATATATATATATATAGACTAGCAATATATTAATATATAATATCTTAGCTCGACTGTGAGGAGCCAGCAGAGGAGGCGGTCTTTAGGTTCTCCTACTTGGAGAGTCCGCTGCTGAGAGACTCTCTCCCCTGATGCAGGAAAACTAGCCCGCAGAAACTCTGTAGGGCTGACAGAACCCCCGAGCTAGTGTTTGTGCTACTGTGCGCACTCTAGCTCCGGTGCGCAATCCAAGATGGCGGCCGCGATTGAAAGTGCGCACTGAATCGCGCGAGAACTGGGGCGAAATGGCGCCAACGGCTAGTGCGGTCTTTACGTCAGCGCAGCCTGTAGTAAGGGAAATCCTCCTGGGCCGCAGACAAACCCGCTGTATGTCTCCCTACTGTGCCCCATACACTACTGCCAGAATAAAAACCTCCCTCTCACTAGCTCCCCTGAGGCATTGCAAGTCACACAGCCAGGGATAGTACACCATCAGTGTGTGAACACACCTGGTGGGAGAGGGAGAAGGGGCAGGCAGCGTCACACACTCTGAACCAGACGGTGATAGTCTGGGGGCAGGGAACGGCCCCTTAGGAGACAGCCCTCGCTCCAGAAAAGCAGGGAGAGGGATATGGGAGGAAAGAAGGACAGCTGAATACTTAGAGAGTCCTGTAACCTTCTCCTCTGTCATCCGGCCAGTCAGTCTCCACCTAAGGGGGGGAAACCAGCATTAGACTGGGTGGCCTTGAATGATTTAGGACCCCGGAGACAGGTCCCACGTTGGGGAATGCCTATGTGTAACCTCTGCTCAGTGTAGAGGGTCTGGGCATTCCCTGGTGTCAAGCAACTGACAATAAAATATAAAATAATAAAGAGAGAAAAATTTTAAACGTCCTATCCTCCTGAGGACACAACAAAAACTGATCTAAGCTCCGCCTACTGGGGGTATAGCCAGTAGAGGAGGGGCTAGTTTTTCCTACTGTTGTGTCCTGCCCTCCTGGATGTACCAGCTATACCCCACTGTCCCTGTGTCCCCCAAGATGACAGAGAAATTCAAGTTTTTTTTCAGAGAAAAAACTCGAATAGAGTTTTGTATAATTGAAATTGAATTCGATTTCGAGTTTTCAGATTGGAAAATTTGTCGGGGTTTGAAAAATTTGATTTTTCCAATAAATCTCCCCCAGTCAAATTTCGAATTCAATCGAATTTAAGGAAGTTTAAAAAAAACTCACATGAATTCGACTCTTGATAAATATGCCTCCCCATCTATGTATAATATTCATACAATCAATTCATTTTGAGCTTTTGGTACTTTTCCCTCTTTATTTAAGCAGGCCTGTGTCAACTCCATTTTTTGTAAAAAAAAAAAAAAAAAAATAGCTACAGACACAGCCTGTCTAATGCCTTGTCACTCTCTTACCCGCCACTAAACTCCTGAATCATCTTTCTGGAACCTATGCAGTCTAATTTTTGACTTGTACAATCTACTGTGACTGCCTTATGTAGTGTTGCAAATGATCTACAGACTGCCAAAGGACATGACACTATTCTCATTCTTCTGGACTCATCCACTGCGTTTGATACAGTTGATAAATTCATTGTAATGTAAATACACTATTCTCTAGTCAGCTGCTTCATGGTTTTCTCCCTACCCAACTGCACCATCTCTCTTGCTTTAGCTAGCAAATCTGCTTCCCTAGTTCAGCTTAAAGTTGGGACTCCTCAGGGCTCTGTACTTGGCCTGCCCTCTGCTGTTTCCCTTTTGCACTTTATAAGTGACCTTATTTCATCATTTGGCCTTAATTCACATACATGCAGAAGACATTTAGACCCAGATCTCTAACTGCCACCTAGCAATCTTCTCTTGGATAATACAACACCGAAAACTGAAGCTAGTTAAAAATAGGGATGCACCGAATCCAGGATTCGGTTCGGGATTCGGCCTTTTTCAGCAGGATTCGGATTCGGCCGAATCCTTCTGCCCAGCCGAACCGAATCCTAATTTGCATATGCAAATTAGGGGCGGGGGGGGAAATTGCATGACTTTTTGTCAGAAAACAAGGAAGTAAAAAATGTTTCCCCTTCCCACCCTTAATTTGCATATGCAAATTAGGGTTCGGATTCGGTACGGTATTCGGCCGAATCTTTCACGAAGGATTCGGCCAAATCCAAAAAAGTGGATTCGGTGCATCCCTAGTTAAAAATGAGCTCATAGTTTTCCTACCCAAACCTGACCCGTTACCAACTTTTATCATTACAATTTATGGCATTAATCCAGTTAATTCAGTATGCAGCCTGGGGGGTATTTTTGACAAGTTCCTTTTCTTCAGTAACTATATTAATGCCACTACCAAAATCTGTTTTCCCTATGTGATATTGCCAAGATACACCAGTTTCTTTCACAGCGATAATACTAATCCCATGCCCTTTTAATATCCCAATCGGACAACTGCAAACTACTACTAACTGGTCTTCTAGATTCCCACCTCTCTTCCCGGTTATTAATGTTAAACTCTGCTACAATCCTCCTGCTCTTTCCTAAGATATAAACTGTTCAGCCCCTGGTAAAATCCCTATCCTGCCTGCCTGTTAGCAAAGGACTGCATTCAAAATTGTTTTGGCAACATTCAAAGTAGGGATGCACCGAATCCAGGATTCGGTTCGGGATTCGGCCAGGATTCGGCCTTTTTCAGCAGGATTCGGATTCGGCCGAATCCTTCTGCCCGGCCAAACCGAATCCGAATCCTAATTTGCATATGCAAATTAGGGGCAGGGAGGGAAATTGCGTGACTTTTTGTCAGAAAACAAGGAAGTAAAAAATGTTTTCCCCTTCCCACCCCTAATTTGCATATGCAAATTAGGGTTCGGATTCGGTTCGGTATTCGGCCGAATCCTTCGTGAAGGATTCGGGGGTTCGGCCGAATCCAAAAAAGTGGATTCGGTGCATCCCTAATTCAAAGGCCTTCACTTCTATGCTCCTCACTAGTTTTCATCACTTGTCCTACTGTACATTCCTGGCCATATCATCCATCCACACTCACCACTATCTCACGTCTAAACCCTTCTAACCTGCAGTCCCTTAAATCTGGAAATATTTTTGTGAAATCCACTGTAGGAAACTCTCTGTAAATCTCTTTAAAAAGAAAGTCAGATCCTACCATTTGGAACACTAGAACGTATCTTGTCTTGTACTTTTCTACACTGTAAAATGTTTCAGTGCTGTGTATTCCTGTAGTGCTTCTAAATACGCACATACATTGTTCTGCAGTAAGGAAAAGTGACGTTCTGCTGGAATGTTGTTAAAGATTTCCTGTTTCTGTAACACTGAATTCTTACCTTGTCGAGTCCATTAAGCACAGGGATCAAAAATCTGACATCTGGGAGCCTCTTGTGATACAGCTCTCTGACGCGCTTTACTAATTCAGGGGATGGAGGCACTGTTGACAGAATTGCAAAATGTGCAGAGATAAATACAAGTAGATATAAACACAGCTACAAACAACAAATATACACATAGCAATTTCTACTTGTCAGAGGTCAGAAAGATAAAAAAATACAAAAATGTAAAAACGTTATTGGAATCAGTGGCAAAACACAGGTTTAGTAACTAATGAAATTGCCCTTACTTCACCCCTTACAACAGTTAACTTCATTGGTTTTAAAGAGATACTGACATCAGAAAAAAACCTTTTTATTATCGATCATAAAATTGTCTTTGAATGCTTTTTATAATATTGCCATAAAAGTATTTGCCTGATTCTTTTACATTACCTTTCATACTACCCTGTTCCTCTATGAGGGGGCTGCCATATTTGTGAAGCAGTAGTCCGTTAGCATTAGAAACTCTGACAGGTTAAGAAGGGTCAGTCAGGTTGAAAAGAAAATTTATAGTGTCAGTATCACTTTAAGTGATTCAAATGTTTTCCCTGGGTCTCCCATCACACTAGTGTCATTTCTCTGGAAAATATCTACAGATGACCCTTGCACAACTGTTAAATACTATTGTTTGTAGGTAAACTTACCTTTGTCAGTCAAAATATGCAGGCAGCGAGTCACTAAAGTCTCGGCTCCTTTGGGACAGTTTTCTACTAACAGAAGCAATTCAGGGGAGTTCATTCCCATCCCTCTTATCTATAAAACAAACAGGGATAAAATGTTCACATTTCACTTCCCTTCTCTTTGATCAAACTAGATTATATATGTATCACTATAGTAAAAACCTATTTTTATGGTCCTCTCTCTCCAACTGCATTTTCTTCCCCACACTGCAGCTTTCCCGCCCCCCCAACATTCATAATTTTTTTCCCCAACGTGTGCAAATCTGCCACCATGTATAATAATATAATTGCAGATATATTCAAGGTACATTCCCTTGCCTCTTCCTCACTTGATTTTGGGATTAACGAGTGCCATAAAATTGATACACTTGTGACTGTCTACTTGCACTTTAATACAGTTATGAGCACCCCAATCATAATTTTAAGGTACTGTCTCAATTTTGTTGTTGCTGCTTATTATGTCTCCTCATTCCCTAAGTTCCAGATTTACAGTTTTCCTTTCAACTTATTTACTGGTGTTTCGATGACTCTCAGCACAGTCCTCTTGATATCAGCTGTGGCCTCAGTGTAGACAGACGCCAACTCGTGAATCAGTTTGTGATTCTGTGGCAGCAGTGCCAGATAAAGATAGAGACACTGCTTTACAGTGTCCTCAGTCCATGGAGCAGCCACCTCTAAAACATTTAAAAAAAAATTTAAAAAAAGTGGGAAGAGACATTAATGGGGACATAAACAATAGGAATAGAGAGAGATTTAAATGGTACATGTACATCTTCTAACAGACATTATAACTACTTACCTGTGTCCTTATCTGCCCCAAAAAGAACAGATGGTGGGTTAGGGTGGACTAAAAGCTGCAAGTAATTGAGAGCAAATTTCTCAATGTATGGCCGAAGACTTTCTTTCTCATACATTCTTTTAATAAAGTGGAGTGACTGCTGGCGAATCTGATAAACAAAACAAAAGGTTTTGAAGAAATAAGAATCCTTGACAGAAACTGTTAACCAAAGTTTGCTTAAAGTCTTGGTGTCTTACCTTATCTTTTTCGTGAGAGCTCAAATCCAACAAAAGATGCAGATACTGGAACTGGCGTGCTGGGCGAGTTAAGATTAAATCCCGCAAAGTGGACATACCCAAGTAACTGCGCCCCTGCACATAAAGGAAAGCATTAGGAGTACTAGACAAAAGTGCAAAAACAGGCGTTATATTATTAAGTTAATTGTTCTTGCAGTTAGTGAAGGAGTCTAAAATCCATACCTCATCCTCGCAGTATTTCCGCAACACATCCAGTGCAGAGTCTGTGAGCAAGGGAGCCTCAAGGACAACTTTTGTAAAGACCCTAGAATGTAAAACACAGAAACCCTACTCACTACAGGTGAAAAGCTGCCTCTTTAGGGAATATATTCAATACTTTTGGGTCTGAACTGGCAATAACCTGTCTATTCCAGACGACGGTTGAAATAACAGAATTTATAATCTTAGCAAATTGCAAACTGAAATCTCACTCATATTATTAGAACCTAGATCAGACAGTACTTCTGCTTACCCATCTCGCTGGTCAGGCCGCTCTTGCAAACCAGTTAATATCCCAATAAGGCATTCCTGGTATCCCTCTTCCCCTGCACCAGACTGGTATTCGCAGTATTCCTGGTACAGCCAAGCCAAAGCAAGGTCAAGTCGCATTCGAGGATCATTCAGAAAGTGGGACAAAACCTCAGCTTTTACACTTATATCTAGCTGAGTCACAAGACGTGCCAGAACCTTCACTCGCATCTGTAGTACAAGATTTACATTTGTGTTAATATTGTTCCCTTGCTACTGGATGTAGCATCTAATTTTTATACAGTGATTCTTACCTGTGAAGCACCCGAACTACCCACTGAACGCTCTGCCTGGAGGATCCGCCGTACAGCCCCCAATTTTAAGGATTTAATTTGAACATCTGTAAGTGGCTCTGTGACTTCCTTCAACCGAAATACCTTCTTACGACCTCCTACGCCAGAAGGCCTAGAACAAGTGAGGAGGACAGTGTGGTGAGTTCTATGGTAAATGAAAGTGTTAAGAATTATAATACACATGAACGGCACATGTGTATTTTGGGGGTTTTGGGCCAAACAATAAGTAACATAGCAGGTTGAGCACATGTTGCAAGTACAAGAGTATGAACGTGTGCCTTTGGGTGGAGTGTGGGTCCACTAACAGCTCTCTAGTTTCCTCATGCTAAGGTCACATTAGCACCAGATGTATTATTAAGACAAGACTATATACTATGTTCAGCTCTAAAAAGGCAGTGTGTGTGCATTTTTACCTAATCTGAGTTGCTGGAAGTATGGGCTCAGGCCTTTTCTTGGCAAGTGGAGCATCATCCTCCTCTTCTTCTTCCTTAGTTTTCTCACTCTGACATCCCAAAACGGATATAGCCTGTCCCTTGGTAAGTGCAGAGATCCGCCTTTTGATCACCAGTCCCTCGGGCTTGATGTTCTCTTCCTCCACTACATCCACTGGAATATCTTTTGTCTGCTCAACCCCTAGGATTTCAGAAAATTTCAGAAATAGATATGTGGTGCTGCAATGTGGAAACCCATTTTTTGTAAATCCTGTTATGGCTCCTAACTTTAAAATGTCTATTTATCACAATGAACTATTTCTCCTCATCGCCCCACATTTAGTTATGTCGGCTAAAACCCCAGCTACTCTTCTGCTTCACTATACATTACATATTTTTTGATAGCACATTTGAACTTTTTTCTATTCATGTAACTTATGCCATAGTCACTCTTATTAACCACAATGTACCTGGACCAATGCCAGCTGCTGACATTTGTGTAGCCATGAGTCTAGCAAGATGGCGAATCTGGGCATCAGTCCCAGCTGACTCCACTGGAGTGTAAGTGGACTGGAAGGATGCAGGCATGGAGTCCGGTAGATATACCATACTGATGAGCACCTAAGCACAATAAACAGATATGAAAAGAGTTCAATAACATTTCTAAATGATGTCTAAAAAGGTTATTACTATGAAGGTAGTAATATTTCTATTTCATGCAATTCTGATGTGCACAAATGAAGTCAGTGAGTCATAAAAGTCTGATAACATTTCTACCAGTAATTCTACTCCTTTACAGGTCACCTTCAGAGTTCCATTTTCTACACCAGTCTTTGCTTACATAATTCCGTAAATGTTATTTACGGTTCACAGTTGTCACCAATCTAAAGCAGCGTATAGAGAAAATAGATAGACTTTGTGTTGTCAGGTTGCACGATAAGTCATTAACACAGTGAGGTCCACCATTCTCCATTCTGGCCTGGGCACTAAGTGAACAGACTTTGTTGTTGTATACCTTGTAATGATGCAGGCTTCTAGTTTTTCTATTTCAAAAACATACAGGAATTTTAAAATAGATCCAGATTAAACTGCCCCTAATGCTGTAAGGCTATAAACATAACTAGCACTATATAAATCATGTATAATCATGGAAACTGTTTCCAAGTTTGATATGTTACTGCAACAAATGGCAATTGTTCTTACATTTTGTGGACAAAACCATCCTGAACAATATTGTGATTTTTGCTGGAATACAATACATGCTTCAACATATAATAAAGAGTTCAAGCATGCTGGGAGAGGTAATCTTCCCACTGCAATGATAGATTCTTTTTTTTTTAAAGTTTTTATTTTAAATTTTAAAACATTAAACATTTACAGATCAATAGAAAGTTTAGAAGAAGAAAGAAAGTTGAGAGAGAAGGAGGGAGGGAGGGGAGGTAAGGTATAAATTGACATATCCATTATATTAGAGCAGTGATAGATTCTTAAAGCATGAACAATGATCAATAACTTTTGCCTTTGATCCAAAAGTACTCTCATCAGAAGGGATTCCTGTTGCTTGTTAATATTATTATTGATGGATGTCAATATTGCTACATTGGAAATCCATAAGGCCACTAGTGTTGAACTTTTGGAAAAAAACTTATTAATGGCTCCTTACCCAAGCAGAAACTTAGGCAAGGATAAATTTAAAGCCATATGGGGGCCATGGCTGGAGGTAAATGCATCGCCTTAACATTCCCCCGGGAATCCGTTAGAAAAGTATGATTGATGCAGTAGGAATATTTGTGTAATGTTCTCAGCTGGGTAAACCTCCCCTCAACTTGTCTCTTCTTCTATATATTTTCCTTTCTTCCCTTTCCCTTTCTTAAAGGAAAACTATACCCCTCAAACAATGCAGGTCTCTATAAAAAGATATTGCATAAAAAAGCTCATATGTAAAATCCTGCTTCATGTAAATAAAGCATTTTCATTATAATATACTTTTTTAGTAGTGTGTTCCATTGGGTAATTATAAATAGTTATAAACTGCCATTTTAAAAAATAAAGACAGCCCCCTGGGATCCTATGATCTACAGTGCACACAAACAAACCATACATGTTAAGTTCACATGAGCCAATTAACAGACAGAGTTCTGTCTTTTGCTTCCACACTTCTTCCTGTTACAGTTAGAGTTGTAGTATTTCTGGTCAGGTGATCTCTGAGGCAGCACAGGGACCATCATGAAATGGGGGTTCAAGGCAAAAGATGTAAAAGGGAAATATTTACTTAAATATATATTCCAGTTTGATAAGATTCTTTAATATGCCACATAATTTGATATACACTGTTGCTCAAGAATTTATTTTGGGGGTATAGTTTTCCTTTAATTAAAGGGGCTGTTCCCTCCCTGTATTGTTAAAATTGAAATGCAAAATAAAAATGTTTTAAAATATATATATATATATTTATGGATGCATTAAACATTCTGTACTGGATATATGAAATGCTGCCTCTTTAGGATGCTTGGATATAGGACAAAAGTAGGAAATTACAAGGTTATGGATATGGTGAAACTCAAACTCCTCTATTAGGGAAACTCAGTACTTGGCATAGGACAGCTTTATCCCAATACAAAATAAGGTAAGGCAAAAGAGAAGATTGCTTCTAGGTGTAGTGACTTTCAGAGCTAAATGCATAATAGCACAGGCTAAATGCATAATTTTAACTGCTAAAATGCAGAGAAGCTTGTACAACTTTGCAAATGGCACATAAACTACAAAAATGCACATTACGTTCAGTAAAAGTAAAACTGATTTTTGCCATCTTTGTGTAGATATGGGGAACTCTGTAATACGAAATTCTATTTGTGGGGGTTCAGATAGTGAAGAGCATTTCCCTTCTTCAGCTATGGCATGCTGTAAAAAAATTAAAGTTTACGAAAAAGACAGAAAAAGGTCATCACGTGTTTGTGAAGACATTTTTCTTTACATACTAGTTAAGGAATATCTTGCTTAAAATCTGTATACACTCAAATAGAATCTAAAATATTATTTTGCCCAGTTAATACAACACAAGAGCATTTGCATAACTACATCCTTGGAACATAATAAACAGTGACTTTGTACTTACCAGGTTTGCTACATTCTCTGGAGAAAGCAGTGGGCGAACAAAATCAGCTGTGATATCTGTAGCAGACTGTGTGCTTGGTGCAGGAGCAGGAATGGTTGGAAGCTGTATTGTGTCTTTATCATCATCGTCGTCAGGTAGTGGAATGTCTACATATAGGGGCATATTTATCAAAGTGTGAGAACTGCACACACAAAAAATCGAGTTCATCAATTGATATCACATAGGAATGAATAGATGAGTTTTTCTGTGGGGAGTTCTAATCTCACACTTTGATAAATCTGCCCCATAAAGTAAAGACTTTTGATGCCATGGATTATCAATATGCTTTTTATTTGTACCTTTGTGCCGTAAGATATTTTACACACCACTGTATTGTTGTGAGAAAAACATTTCCAGCTATCTTACCTGTACGGCTCTTCTTTTGTCCCCCTTCACCGTCTTCTCGGGCTCTTTTCCGGTTGCTGTCCCTTGGGGGAGGAAGGTGTCTGGTTATCTCTCCCTGGCTGGTACCCAAGTCTAACAGGAGAGTACTTATGGGTCCCTGGTACTCATAAGATGATGGATGACGCAATACACTCAGTAGCTGCAGCTTAAGGTTTTTCCGCACGCTACTCACTTGTGACTTAGCCAACGTAGGGGGCAGGTTTGCTGTGGAGGTGAGGAGAGAGGTTAGAGGATGGCATTAAAAAAGTATAATTATTTGGATATTACATAGGGCCACAATATGACTAGGATGCACTACTGTTTAAAAAGTAGCCTCAAATATAAGTAAACGTAAAGTCTAAAATAGGGCAGGTAATGTTTATCCTAACTCCAAACAAGAACATGTGTTTACCATGCAGGGTCTCATAAGCCTGGATAACTTCTGCCATAAACATAGGCCTCTGCCGGGCAATTGATGCTAATGATCCAAGGGCTGCCGTAAGGTTGATGCTGGAGATAGCAGGATGAGCCATGAACTTTAGAAGTTCCTTCACAGCTTGTTTCCCTACATCTCGCAACGTATCTGAAGAATAATGGGTAAAGAAAATGTAAGAGGAAAATATAAGACTGTAGGACATAGGAGACCAAGTTAAAAATATACTCACTATATTTAAGGAATTGATGGTCAGGAGGGATCTGCTCTAGGCTGATGTCCCCTTCTTGTCTTTTTGGAACTTCACTGTCAGCAGTACGAGGTGACAAGGTGACAATCAAACTTTCTACAAATTTTACAGCATGAGTGCGCATGCCATCATTATCGGATTCCAACAGGAGGAGAATGTCTGCGGCCATCTCCGTTACAAGGTCCCAGCATGATTCTTGTTGCTCAGATGGAGGGCGGGAGCGAGCAACCCACTGCAGAAAAGAACAGTCAATGACAAAATAAAAAATAAATAAGAAATAACCCCATAAGTAACAAGTATATGTACACAAATTTCAGCCCAAAAGTCAACAGTTGACAGCTTAAAGCAGGGGTCCCCAACCTTTTTCACCCTGTGAGCCACAATCAGATGAAAAACTTGTCCGTGAGCAACCAAATAAGTGAAGAGTACCGCAAACATAATTTTTATTAATATTAAGCATATAATCTGGCACTGCATGTTTTCTGACAGTTTTTGAATATCTGGGGTGTAGTTTGTTACAGCCAGCCTCGTGCATTCTCCCAGATGATCAACATTTAAATGTGTTCTATATTTAGATTTTAAAATTTTCATAGCTGAAAATCCAGATTCACAAAGGTAGGTTGACCCAAAACAGGAATTCCTTTTAGGATGGGAAACTTGAAAGGGCAATATTTACTTAAATATATATCCTTTAATATGCCAATTAATATTATATAAATTATCAGTTACTTAAGTATTTATTTTGGGGGTATAGTTTTCCTTTAAGGCAGATTAAAGGAAAACTATAACCCCAAAACGAATACTGGAGCAACAGATAGTGTATATCAAACTAAGTGGCATATTTAAGAATCTTACCAAACTGGTAAATATATTTAAGTAAATATTGCCCTTTTACATCTCTTGCCTTGCCCCACCATTTCGTGATGGTCTGTGTGCTGCCTCAGAGATCACCTGACCAGAAATACTACAACTCAAACTGTAACAGGAAGAAGCGTGGAAACAAAAGACAGAACTCTGTCTGTTAATTGGCTCATGTGACCTAACAAGTATGGTTTGTTTGGTATGTTTGTGTGCACAGTGAATCATACGATCCCTTATTTTTTTTTTAAAATGGCAATTTTCTATTTATGATTACCCAATGGTACATACTACTAAAAAAGTATGAAGCAGGGTTTTACACGAGCTGTTTTATGCAATATATTTTCATAGAGACCTATATTGACATTAACTCGGTCTTCCAAAAGTAATATGTAGCAAAGTACAACATGGTACAAACAAAGAATTCCTTAGAGAGGGTACAGGAAAATTCTTCTTGGTGTTAACAACTCGATTCTATTTGTACTTAATGCTGAGCAACATTTTTGGAGACACGGCTTTACATGTAGCTACATTCTGTAAATGTTGTGCTGCTATATGCTGTTTAAAGGGATTATTCACCTTCCTACACTTTTTTCACTTCAACCTGTTTCAGTTCACCAGAAATAAAGACTTTATCCAGTCACCTTCTATTTGTGACAGTTTTCCAAATATTGAAGTTTAAATAGGCATTTTCCAATTGCTTTCTGTCTTTTATTTTTACAGTTTTTCCAAAATTTATGCTTTAACACTTGATGTTCCTTTCTCTATGGTTTCAGTTTGACAGCTCTGTGATCGAGGAACTTTCTGATCTGTTACAATTTGCTTCATTTAATTGATACAATTAGTTGATACATTTTTCAGCAGTATCTATGGAATATTAGCCACTATTGTATCCATTCTAACAGTCAGCAGGGACAAAGATAAGAAATGTATCAACTAAATGTATCAATTTAGAACAGTTACCCCTCCCAGAGCTGTTTTAGAAAGCATAAGAAAACTTTCTGGCAAACAATCTGAAAAAATTGACTTTAAAGTGTTTGGAAGTTGAACAAAGATCTAAAATTGAACAACTCTGCAATATCATAGTTTACTTAGCTATTCATTATAAATGTATACAAATTAGAATTCTAAAACAAAGTCAGTGTACAGCAGTGAATGAGTAATACAAGACAACACAAAAGAATTCTTGTGAATTAACATCCATTATTACCTGAAGAGCCACTTTATACAACTGAGTCATGGTCAGAATGGACTTCTTCACCACATTGACGTTCTCATCCTTTAGCAGCATATGGAGGTTGGCAATTAATTTAATGAGAAGCTCGTTATCCAGTTTACTGGAAAGAGTGGATTGTAGCCAAGTAAGTGCAAAAATTTCTACAATTATCAATGTCAAATCTACTTGAAATAAAAATGGCCAATGGGAAAACAACCACTAAATATAAATCAATTGTCTTAAATGATGTTTGGAAGAGCTATCATGGTTTATTCAATGGGGATAATGTAAAATGCTCACCTAAACAATTGAATGTGATTGAGTAAAAATCTTTTTAACATAATTATATGTTTGCTTGATATTAGGAATGCACCTTATCCAGGATTTGGTTCGGGGTTCTGCCTTTTTCAGCAGGATTTGGGTTCGGCCGAGTCCTTCTGTTTGGTGAACCGAATCTGCATATGTAAAATAGGGGCGGGTAGGGAAATCACGTGACTTTTCGCCACGAAAAAGATTTTTTTTCCTCTTCTTTATTTCCTGCCCCTAATTTGCATATGCAAATTATGATTCCGATTCGGTCGAATCTTCCACAAAGGATTCAGCCGAATCCCAAATTGTGGATTCGGTGCATCCCTACTTGATATATAGTAACATAAGCAAGGGGGTGGGTTAAACAACAGGAGATAAATATAAAACTATATAAGGGCTTTTTGCAATATACCAATATGCCCCTAGTCCCACCCCCCCCCCAGTGTGACTCATATGCAACTAAGCAATACTTTTGCAGCAACCCCTTTGAGGATGCCCAGTGTCTAAGTAAAAGGTACTTTTAACATTCTTTAGATGAAAGATTCTTTTTCATATACTAATGGAAAGGAATATTATTTCATATGTATCATATATTGTTTTAAACCTGTTTAACCCAATCAGATGCAGTTATGTCCAAAATATAGGATTTATTTGGAAGATGCCATGTTTTTGGGTTGTTTTAAAGATAAGTCTTTCTATTCCCCGCTTACTCACCAAGCTTCTTCTATGAAATTCAACACAATTTTTCGGACTTCTACAGATTTGTCTGCTTGAAAAGCAATTATTTCCTAGACAAACAGGAACAAAAAAATGATGTAAAGAAAATAAAACGATTGATTGTTAAAAGTTTAAAATGCAACAGCTTACCACACCAAGAACTTCCACTTACATCAAGAAAGTTGTCCAGCAAAGTGGGATCCTTGTTTATGATGAGTTCTTGAACCTGTGAATAAAATTGGTACATTTGAGTTCTCTCTGCTTTTGGCGTATTATTATTTTAGATAATAGGATATAAAAAAATGGATTCTCACCTGTTTGAGCATGGTAATTTTTGTATCATTTGCAGCAAGAGCAGCCATATTCAATAATTCCACAACCTAAGATAAAATATTATTTTATTAATTTTGCGTTCATAATCCAGTAAGCGACTATTCCCCATAGTAAAGGCACCAAGTTTGCCAAGGTGCAGTAGCCCATAGCAACAAATAAAAGGTTTTCTATTATGAAGGTGACTGTAAAAGATACTTGCTGACTTGTTGCTATAGGTGATCAACTGTTGATTCTGAAGGAAGAAAATAATATAGGCCATGACCTCACTAAGCCCTCCGACATACTGATTTGGCTTAAGATACAAGAAGCATTGCAATTTGCCAGTTACTCTACAAGAGATAGAATCAAAAACTGACCAACTTGACTGTTACAGGCTGAGAGTCAAAACACTTATGGGGTTATTTATTTATTTATTTATTTATTTAAGGCCGAATCTATCTCAATATTTTCTTCTACAAACTCCGCTCAGGGTTTTTTTACGCTTATTTATTATTACATTTTCCCGATAATTTGCTTTGCGGGAAAACAAAAAAAACAGAGTTTCACATTTTTTTGGATTTTACATCCGATTTTCACTATTTCTTCGGATTATTTCTTTCCCGAAAACTTTGATTTTTGCCTGAAAACTCAGAAAACGTTGGGGTATTGCACAAAACCCAGTGTACATCAAAAAAATCATTGGGACTTCTCCAATTGACTTATATTCAGCCTCGACAGGCCTGAGATGCCGGATTTTCTGATTCAGACTTTTCCATCCTCTGGGTTTATTAAATTCCGAAAAATTTGAGATTTTTTTTTTTTTGAAAGTCTGATTTTAGTAAAAAAAAAAAAAAATCACAATTTTTTTGTGATTTTTGCATTCGGGTTTTAGTAAATAACGCCCTTTAAATTGAACTATTAAAAATTTACAAGGTACCAGAAGATGAGAAATGCATCTTAACTTTCATTGCCTATAGAATTCCAATGATACATCCGGTTTCTACTTTACACGCTTACCCTCTCAGATGTGGATACAACTTCTGATGTTCCCTCCTCTTGGGAGAAGAATTGGGATGCCATACTGACCGCCATGACTGAAATAAAGATAAGGGTTAACAAAAGGGATTTTAAATGTAATTGGACCCAATAAAGGAGTCCAAATATGCTTATGCTGTGCACACATAATCAGGTGAATAGAAACTCCAATAACCAGATCTGGAGTATAAGTCTAAAACTGATCGCAGCCTTTTATTTATATGCCATTAATAACAGGAATGTATAAAACAGGTATAAAAGGAACCTTTTTGGTAACAGTAAATTTCTGTAAACTGAATCGAAATTAAAGTGAATAGGATCCTGATCAGACAGGTATTAGGAGAAACTGTAGAGTGGCCTCTATCATAGGGAAGTTGTGGTTAGTTCCAGTCACTAGATGCCGTCAATGGCATAAAGCCATGCCTTGAAGGGATTGGTTAAAACCGAGGATTTATTGATATCTACTTAGTTAACGCTCTTCGCTTATTTTAGATTCAACATTTAAACACTTTATATTAAACTGTTTCTGTTAATATTTCATATACTTAAATTTAACAGTTTGCAATTGTATTAATAATATATACTAACCTTTACCGCTTCCTTTTACACGAGAATAAACAACTGTGTTCCTCGTGGAATATTGTTCTCAAAGACTCACGCCACAGCCATACCAACGACAGACCAAACACCGGTTTGGCGACAACTTCTACCTATACATAGAATGCAACAGTCATATTTGAAGTTTCTACCTAGCCTATAGGAAAGAGAGAAAATTGTATACAGTACAGTGTCCATTTTAGGACATTACCTAAATTTATTTTGGCGCTATGCGCCAGTCCTGCTCTACAATCTCCTCTGTTCCCTCACTTTGTCATTGTAACTCTCCCAATGCTCAACTCTCTGGTCTTAAAGGGGCGGTTCACCTTCAAGTTAACTTTTAGTATGTTTTAGAATGACTAAGGGGCATGTTTACTAACATTGGAGATAAATATCTGGAGAGATTTTCTGGAGATGTTGCCCATAGCAACCAATCAGATTTTTGCTTATGTTTTCTAACTTGGCTGTGGCTGTTTAAATCTAATTGCTGATTGGTTGCCATGGGCAACATCTCCAAAAATCTCTCCAGATATTTATCTCCAATGTTAGTAAACATGCCCCTAGGTCTAAGCAACGTTCCAGTTGGTCTTCATTATTTATTTTCTATAGTTTTTTAATTATTTGCAGCTTTCCAGCTTCCAAATGGGGGTCATTGACCCATCTAAAATACAAATGCTCTGTAAGGCTACACATTTATTGTTATTGCTACTATGTATTACTCATCTTTCTGTTCAGGCCTCTCCTATTCATATTCCAGTCTCTTATTCATATCAATGCATGGTCCAAATTACCCTAGCAAACAGATTGTTGAAACTACAAACTGGAGAGCTGCTCAATAAAAAGATAAATAACTCAAACCACAAATACCGTATATACTCGTGTATAAGCCGACCCGTGTATAAGCCGAGGTACCTAATTTTACCTACAAAAACTGGGAAAACTTATTGACTCGCGTATAAGCCTAGATACAACTAAGACCGTTAGACAAGCAAAACGGTACCTTCAGCACTAGGCTGCCAGTTGGTGCCTGAGGCTCAACAAAGACTGACAGGCAGGCATTTTACTTATTTACAAAGGCTTTGTATTACAGGTTATGATGCAGAATCGACCAAACCTATCCCTTTGTAATCGGATTGTAGGTCAAGTACACACCTATCATGATCCAGTAGCTTCTTTCTCATCATGACCTGAGAAATCCCAAAACAGGAGCTAGTTCAACTATAACTCATATATAGCATGGCGGCCGAGTTGCAGATCAACAATAGCTGGAGAAGCATTCCGATCTCCCTAGTAATAGGGCACCGTATAGGGTACAGTGCTCCCAATTTTGAAGTTATACACGGCCCCCTGTCTCCCAGCAGCACATTCTGCCAAAGCAAATGGTGACAGAGAATTGCCAAATGGAACGCGTTACCATGTGCATTGTCCGACTGCCATGTGCTCCAGCGCGATTATACCCCAGCCATCAACTACATCCATGCAAACGTCTGACAAGAAAATGCAAAGCAATCAGGCCGACTTTGCACAGGTCCAATAAAGTCGGCTCTTCAATTTGCCGCGGCTTAAGTGTTAACAAAGTGCTGAGCGTTGTGCTGCAACCCCATTCCCTCAGACAATTGTAATAGCGGCGCTAGCAGCAGACACTGTCCCGCTCTATGCACAAGCCATTACCGTATGTTCTCACAGTTACCTTCCATGGTGTCAGAGCAGCAGGAGGCCTCCTGGGCGGGCCATTCATTCCTTCTCTCTTTTTCACAGCGCACTTGCCAAATGGGTTGCCCTTGACAACCAGAGCCAGCTCTGATGTCAGCAGCCCTGTGCACAAGCTGTCAGTGAAGGCTAGCACAGGGAGAGAGTATATCCGCGTGCGTGTCTGAGGCAGACTGTTATGTTAGCACACGGCACTGCTAGGTTATGAAAGAGTAATCCCGGCTTGCTGCTGCTGCACGGCGAATCACTGGGAGTTCATAGAGAGAGCCACGAGAATTATGCTAACATTCGGTAGCAGAAGGGGATGCACAGGGCCTTTATTTATGCTTGCGCATGTTCCTTATTCTGATTACGGTAACCAATATAATAATTAGTTCTGCTAAATAGTCGCTCGATAACTTTGTTTATACAGTATGTCATTTCCTGGACTTGGTTCTCCTGGAGGAACAGCGCTGGGGTGCAGGGGCGCGGGACTCCTGTCAGTAGCCCAGCCACTCGTATACTGACTCGAGTATAAGCCGAGGTAGACTTTTTCAGCACATTTTGGATGCTGAAAAACTCGGCTTATACTCGAGTATATACGGTAATAAAAAAAATTTAAAAAAACAATTGCAAATTGTCTCACAACCTCTCTCTCTCTACATCATACTAAACATTAACTCAAAGGTGAACAACCCCTTTAAAGGGGAAGTAAAATTGAATAATGCTAGACATGCTGTATTTTGTATACTAAACATTAGGGATTCACCAAATCCACTATTTTGGATTTGGCCGAACCCCTGAATCCTTCACAAAAGATTCGGCAGAATACTGGACCAAATGCTAATTTGCATATGCAAATTAGACGTGGGAAGGGGAAAACATTTTTACCTCCTTGTTTTGTGACAAAAAGTCATGCAATTTCCCTCCCCACACCTAATTTGAATATGCAAATAAGGATTCGTAGTGGCCTGGCAGAAGGATTCGGCCGAATCCTGCAGAAAAAGGCCGAATCCCAAACCGAATCCTGGATTTGGTGCATCCCTACTAAACATAAACTTACTGCACCACAAGCCTAATCAAACAAATGATTTATGCTTTCAAAGTTGGCTACAGGGTGTTACCATCTTGTAATTTTGTTAAACATCTTTACAAGACCAAGACTGTGCACATGCTCAATGTGGTCTGGGCTGCTTAAGTTGGCCATAAACGCAAAGATCTGATCGTACGAATCATCGTACGATCGGACTTCCCCATCTCCCGACCTGCCACTAACCATTCAGATCAAATAAAGTACAAAAGATCAGCCGATGTTCTGCCCCTGACAGCAATCGTACAAAAGTTTACAATCGGCAATACATGCAGCAATCGTACGAAATCGTACAATCGGCAATACATGCAGAGATATTATCGGCAGCCGACAGAAATCTTTTAATCTGTCCGATCGACCAAACGACCAATCTCCGCCAGACGAAAATTTCAGGACTCTCCACACACGGTCTGAAAATTGTACGACTCCTCGATTCATACGATCTGATCTTTGCGTCTATGGCCAGCTTTATTGGTCGTCCTACATTATCAAAACAGCACAAGTGAAATAAGATCTGCCAGAAGCCGATACAGCAAGACTGATTAATAATCAGAATAGGCAGACTGCACAAAATAATCCTCCAAATAGAATCCCAGTTTATCTGTTTAAATCTGGCTCCATGATCTGTGTCCCTTCAGCTGGATTTGGAAACAGTAAAGGGGATTTAAAGGCAAACATAAAATCCAGTACAAATCTCTACAAATTCGTCGACTGCTCTACAGGGAAACAAAGTTCCTCCAGTTCTGCATGGCTGGGAAGTAAGTTGGGGGCTCCCCCTGCTGTTCATAAGTATGATTGTTTCCCTGCAGAGCAGTTAGGGACCATCTGACAATTCCTATCCACAGCAGTAAATGATGGGAGAATCTCACTGCATACAGTCAGGTTTCTTATAAAAATGGTATACATTTTTTAATGAAAGTATATTGGAGATAGGTTTCTTTTTCATTAAAGAAAGTAAAAATGGGATTTTGTTTGCCTTTAAAGCCTGCCATCTTATGCAGCACCTCGTAAAGCTTTCCAAGCATTCCCCCACCTTGCATCCCAACACGGCCTGTCACCTTTTCTACTATTCAATGTTTTACTGTCCATGTTGTGCATTTATTTCCCCGGCCTCCCTCCTCTGCTCCACTGATGTCCACACACTATATTAACATTGTTAATGATTTTTAAAACCTTACCCGGCCCAAACTAAAAAGGATTTTAAATATATATATATATAAACCATAGCAACCCCCCATATAAAAAGCTTTCTCCATCATTGTTACCAGAGACAATCTATTGGATAACATCTAATCCAAGTCCCGCTTTTCCTAACGCAGCCCACACAGTCCAAGAAAGCAACTTACAGCTTCTGTTCCCCGCAAAACCTCCTGTTTCTATCTTTCACAAAATCCCGGCGCCAAGTCTCATCACGCGAGACTGACGTCACGACTACGCATAATTGCAGTGACGCATCACGTAGCTTCCTTGTGGGCGTGACAATGTTGTTACGCTCAGATTTTGCTCGCACCGCCTACCCGTGGTAGAGAACAGAAACAAACTTTTTCTTTGGTGTTAGTTGCTCACGAAGCTCTCTGACACCTCAGATCCCAATGTTTCCACAGACTTCATTTATAATATGTGCTCAGTGCTCATGTGCCATGAACTAAAAAAAAAACACTTTTTGCAGACCGTCCTCTGCTGTCATTAGAGATTTTTCTCCCAATTTCACCAAGAAGAAAAGATTTTTTTTTGTGCAAACTTGGGGCTGGTGAAATTAAGGGACAGAAGTGAAAATTCGAATTTAAATTTTTGAGTGTGAAATTTGACTTGGGATTAGTTAAAACTCAATTAGGGGCAGATTTATCAAAGGTCGAGATGAATTTTTGAATGAAAAAAATTTGAATCTACTTTTTTGTGTAATTCGACTAGGGAATAGTCCAAATTTGATTTGAATTTGCAAAAAATCTAAATTCCTCATGTACGGTCTCTTTAAAAATTCAACATCGACCATTCGCCATCTAAAACCTGCCGAATTGCTGTTTTGCCTATGGGGGACCTCATAGAACCTATTTGGAGTCAATTGGTGGACTTTGAATGCGCTGTTTCTTCGATTTGAACCATTCGAATATGGACCTATTTGATCGAAAATGGAACTATTCGATCCCAAAAAAACTTCAACTTAATTTCGGTTGGTCTTTTTGAATTCGAATTTCGACGTTTTTTCAGTTCAAAATTCGACCCTTGATAAATATGCCACTAATTTCTTTTCAAGTTCAAAATCCCCTCTACCCTTTTCCACCTGCAGATCCATCTCAGAAATGGTACTATGATTAATGCTTAATAAAAAAAAATAGCATTATAAAACACAGCTTCCGGATGTACTTGCGACTGCAAGATCTGATGTGCGTTGCTCAACATCTTCTCTTTGCCAGCCTTTCAAACCAGATGTTAGTTTTGGCTGCAGACAGTGTAACTTCTTTGGCGTCATTTATTTCTGTAAGAGCAGGCGAGTGACGGACTGCAGTAGGACACTGGTCAGCGATAAATCTAAAACCGAAAGAAGACCCCTCCTAAATTCCTGCGTGCATTCCTTCACCTCTCCCCTGCTTTTACAGAAAAAAAAAATCACATTTCTAAATGTATCATATACTGGCCCTTTAAGAATTCAAATTCGACTATTCACCACCTTAAACCTGGCAAATTTCTGTTTTAGCCTATGGGGGACGTCCTGGGATCAATTTGGAGTTGTTTGCAACCTTCCTGAAAATGTGGTTTATTTAGAAGAAAAGAAATCGAATTCAAGTCGATCCCATTCACGTAAATTTGAGAAATTCAAATTTTTTTTATTCCAACTTCGAGTTCACGGGAGTTTATGGGAGTTTTTACAAGTTCACATGAACTCTAAATTCGACCCTTGATAAATCTGCAAGTCATATTTTTAGTGTTTTTGTACCAATATTTTCCTCTAACTTCACTTTTTGATAAATATACATTGACTGTAGGTTAGAGATTCTACTACTAATAGACTACTGCTGTACAACTATGGCAGCCCCCTCATAGAGGAACATGGGGGATCAGATCAGGTAATGTGAAAGCACCAGGCAAATCGTTTTATGGAAAATTATAAATAGCATAAAAAAAAGACAATGTTATGATAGATGTTAAAAATGGTTTAATTTCTGGTGTAATTATCTTTTTAATACCCAGTTGCACAAGGGAATTCTTCACACAAATGCCTTTTTATGGGGGTTGGAAAACAAAAACAACCTTGAGACTCATGCAGAACTAAATTCAGTTTATGTTGTACACTTCTATATTAGGTTATTACTCTACACCCTATCAAATCAGATGTAACTTCAGCATTTTGTTTGCATTCCAAGTGTAACAAATAAATTAAAATATTTGGGACTTCAAAAGAGCCTAATGTCAATGTATAAAGACAAATGCTTTCACAGACATCAATTGGACACCATGACAGTGAAAGCTGGACTAGACACGGCGATATGGCATACATTACCGGTCAAGGAATTTAAAACACAACCAAACTCTGGGTGAACGGGTGAATGCACATGCAATAGAGCAGTAAGCCAGGATCAACTAATCAATTTATAGAGTGCTTATACAGTAACTGCCAGTATCGGGTCACTACATATAAGGGTTAATTTATGACTTGCACTTTTGTATAGTTGCACTTGCATCCACTGTCCTCTTGTTCCAATTGCAGCTCTGCTGTGCCTATTGATGCAGAGGAAAGTAGCTCCGCGGCTCCCTCGGTGCCCTGCATCAATCAATGAAGGGCATCGGATTCTAAAGAATAGGGTGCATGCGTTGGTCGACTCCATGTAACACAGATGTGCAGCAGTTCTCAGAAACACTGATTATATTAAATATTAGTTCAATGATTCAAAGGGAAGCAAAATTTTGAAACTTTTTTTCAGTTTATACAGTGAGGGGCAGATTTTATCAAGGGTCGAATTTTGAGGGTTAAAAAAACCTTGAATTCAACCCTCGAAGTAGAATCCTTCGAATATCGAATTCAAAGGATTTTAGCGCAAAAAGTATAGAATAAAAATCATTCCATTAGATCGAATTTGACCAAATTCGATTGGCGAAGTACCCAAAAACTTACTTCGAAATTCGAATATTTTTGGATTCAAACCATTCACTCGAGCTTAGTGAATCTGCCCCTGAATGTTTGAGTTTGTAATAAAGCAAACACTGCTATTTTTGGCAGCCTAATATTCCCTTTTCTTCCCTTTCTGTAAAGGAAAAACATTATTTGATACATTTTTCTTCTTGTTTTGATTTGGAATGGAATGTGCAGTGTTCCCCAGTGCTTTGGTATGTATGGGAATAAAAACTATTACAGGTATAGAACCTGTTATATAGAATTTTTGGGACCTGGTGCTTTCCGGATAAGAGGTCTTTTTCAGATTTTTTTATATTCAATTTTGAAATCTGACATGGGGCTAGACATTTTGTCAATTTCCCAGCTGCCCCCAGTCATGTGACTTGTGCCTGCACTTTAGGAGACAAATGCTTTCTGGCAGGCTGCTGTTTTTCCTTTCCAATGTAACTGAAGGAGTCTCAGTGGGACATGAGTATTGTTCTTAGCTCTACCAGGCAGCTGTTATCTTGTGTTAGGGAGCTGCTATCTGGTTACCTTCCCATTGTTCTTTTGTTTGGCTGTTGGGGGGGGGGGAGGGATGGGGGTGATATCACTCCAACTTGCAGCACAGCAGTAAAGAGTGATTGAAGTTTATCAGATGTCTAGCCCCATGTCAGATTTCAAAATTGAATATAAAAAAATCTGTTTGCTCTTTTCAGAAATGGATTTCAGTGCAGAATTCTGCTGGAGCAGCACTATTAACTGATTCATTTTGATAATTTTTTTTTTCCCATGACAGTATCCCTTTTCCAGTAGACTTATGATGGCCATACACAGGGGGATCCGCTCGTTTTGCTCCAAACAAGCAGATCCCTCTCTGATATGTCCACATTGAGGTGAGCGATATTGGGCTGATCCGATTGTGGGCCCTAGGGCCCAACAATCGGATCAGAATGGAGGCAATACGGGCGGATCGCGGGACCGCATCAACCAACAGATACGGCGGCAATCTGGCAGTGTTTTTTACCAGCCTGGTCGACATCGATTAGGGAAGCCCGTCGGATGGGTCTACACATGGGCCAATAAATTGCCGACTCGATCTGTCGCCAGCTTTTTTTTTCGGTCCTTGTTTGGGGGGCGTAAAAGGTATGAAGATCCAAATTACAGAAAGATCCATTATCCTGGAAGACCCCAGGTCCCGAGCATTCTGGATAACAGGTCGCATACCTGTACTATTATCTAATATCCCATGTACTTTATTTAGCCTTTTTCTATTTTCTCCAGCCCCCTTTCCCCTTTCATATCCCCTATTTCTGAGGTACTTTTGCCTACTTCCTGTTTTGATTTTTTTCTTGCCTATTACTAAACTTCTCTCACTAGTTAAAACTAATAATAATTTTGAATGTGTTTCACTGGGATTAACAAGTCCTAAAGCTTTTTGTCTCTGCTTTTCGTTTATTCATGTGAAGAGCCTTATGTCTACAAGCACTCAGCAGAACGACCTGGAACAATGAAATACATGTAGAGAGGAGGGGTAGGTGGGTACTGAAACACACCTCTGTATGAAACAAAGTTCATAGCCAACTTGTGTTCCACAAGGCTGCAGTGCCAAAGTCTGATTTAGTGTTATAAGACAGTATGGACAGAAAGTAACTTCTGAATCTCAGGCATATTTAATCAGGCAGAAGATAGACCACACTTCTTCAAGTTAACTATTAGGGGCATATTTATCAAAGGTCATATTTTGAATTGAAAACACCTCGAAATTCTAATTCAAAAAGACCAACCAAAATTAAGTTGAAGTTTTTTTTGGGTCGAATAGGTCAGTTTTCGATCAAATAGGTACGTATTCGGCCGAATTCAAATCTAATTAATAGCGCATCCGATCTAATTCGATTCAAAGTTTCTCCCCCCAATTGACTCCAAATAGGTTCTAGGAGGTCCCCCATAGGCTAAAACAGCAATTCGGCAGGTTTTAGATGGTGAATGGTAGAAGTCGAATTTTTAAAGAGACAGTACATGATAAATTTCGATATTCAAATTTGGACTACTCCAAAGTTGAAGTGCACAAAAAATAGCTCAAAATTCAATTTTTTTATTTTATTTTATAACTGCCAGTTATTTAAGTGCAGAAAACCTGATACAGAACATTTCCTCATACAGACACTGACCATAAAGGAACAGTTCAGTATAAAAATAAAAACTGGTAAATAGGATGTGCAAAACAATAAAACAAATAATGTTTCTAATATAGTTAGTTAGCCAAAAATGTAATGTATAAAGGCTGGAGTGACTGGATGTCTAACATAATAGCCAGAACACTACTTCCTGCTTTTCAGCTCTCTAACATTGAGTTATTCAGTGACTATAAGGGGGGCCACATAGGACATAATTGTTCAGTGAGTTTGCAATGGATCCTTAGGGTTAGTTCACACGAGGAGATTCGGGGAGATTTTGTTGCCTGGCGACTAATTGCCTCAACTTCTGGGCGACAATCTCCCCGAACTGCCTCCTCGTGTCTTCCCATCCGCTATGATGAAAAGTCGCCTGCGCTAAAGCACACGCAACGCTTTCCGAAGACGCCCGGTTTCCACGTGAAGCAACTTCAGGCGACTGGAAAACACCGCGCGTGCTTTGTCGCAGACGACTTTTCATTACAGCGGATGGGAAGACACGAGGAGGCAGTTCTGGGAGATTGTTGCCCAGAAGTCGAGGCGATTAGTCGTCAGGCTACAAAATATCCCCAAATCTCCTTGTGAACTAACCCTTATTATGCTGCTCAGATTGAAAAGCAACAGTTATGGCCTATGTGGCCCCCCAAGTCACTGATTGATTACTACCTGGTAACCAATTAGTGCAAACCAAGAAAGCTGCAAAGCAGGAAGTAGTATTCTGGCTATTATGTTAGACATCCAGTCACTCCAGCCTTTATACGTTACATTTTTGGCTAACTATATTGAAAATAAACTTTGTACATACTATCTAATTACCCAGTTTTTATTTTCATACTGAATTATTATTTTAAAGTCAGTTTGATAAAGCCACTGGCCATCTGGATCTGACAATTGATTTAGGGGCCGATTCACGAATTTCGGGTGAAGGATTAGAATAAAAAAAATTCGAATTTCGAAGTATTTTTTGGGTACTTCGACCATCGAATTGGTTAAATTAGATCGAATTCGAACGATTCGAAGTAAAAATCGTTCGACTATTCGACCATTCGATAGTCGAAGTACTGTCCCTTTAAAAAAAACTTTGACCCCCTACTTTGGCAGCTAAAAGCTACCGAAGTCAATGTTAGCCTATGGGGAAGGTCCCCATAGGCTTGCCTGTGATTTTTTGATCGAAGGATTTTCGTTCGATCGTTGGATTAAAATCCTTCGAATCGTTCGATCGCAGGATTTGTGCGAAATCGTTCGACTTCGATATTCAAAGTCGTACGATTTTAATTCCCAGTCGAATATCGAGGGTTAATTAACTGTGATTCTATTAATTAATAAGCAAAAGAGGATATGAACCAAATATTTTTAATATGTAGTTATTTACATACATAATCAATGCTCCAAGGTAAACTCCTATATGCCTATCTGACATAACATGGAAGCGGATGCTATCTACAGTTTGTATACGTCTATATACAAGAATATTGCTTTCAGTAGGGCATCTATATATAGAGGGAGAAAATGTAGAAAGATAGTGGACAGTATTGACGAAAGAGAAGGCAGTGATGCAATCTTCCAGTTAGAGCTTATTTCTTAGAATGTCCAGTATTGGCACTCTTGAATTTAGAAAAAAAAATATATTTAATGTTGCCCTGAATTATGTATTTGACATAAGCCTCTTCCATTAATTATATAATTAATGAATCCAATACCAATGCCAATAAATATTATGCTATGCAGTTCAATCTACCAGCAATTAGGCTACTTTTGAAGCATGAAGTTGTAGTCGGTCAGGAACTTGAGTACTTCAAGTTGCCCATCTCTGAGTTTTTACAAATTTGAAAGATAAAAAATGAAAAGTATGAGGTCCAAATAGGACAATATCAGCACACAATCAAATTAACTATAGCTATCACCCCAAGAATGCATTTCATCAGTTTCCACGCAATTCCTCAAATTGCTTTTCTGTGTATGGGCCCTACTCCTTAATTTTCAAGTCAATAGAAGTCAGAAGTTTAAACTTTTGGATTGTCTGCCAACTGTGCCAAGGCATGAATATAACTAAATAATCCAGAAAGGTGCTGGAGATCACCTTGTTCCATATTTGCAGAAACATTTTGAAGGTGTTTTCAGTTTTGATATCTACAGATTTAAAATGGGTGAAGAAAGAGTTTGAGTGGGGTCAGACGTATTTCCTTTTAAAGAAGGAATAATAATTCCTGTTTTCTACCTCTTTAAAATGGTACCATCCTTCGGACATTAGCTTCACCTTTCTCTGCGAAGGGGTGAGAATAATGTTACTACTAAATAAACAAAGTGGGAGGAGACATAGCCCTCACTGTAGATGCCCTGCTGTTTCAAGTATGCAGCTAAGCATCAGTTTATAATAGCCTCATGCCTGCTGGGGGAGCAAAATGTGTGGAAAAAATCTTAGAGGTTTTTCCAACGTCCTCTTCTCTTTCTTGGATTTAGATAGCCAAACCTTTTTCTTTTATTTGGGGGTGGAGGGGAAGGAGACCTGGGAGGTTCTGCTATAACTTCTTGGATCTCATCCTCCATCCCATCTTCCCCATTTTCTTCCTCATAACTTACAGGACAACATGGTTCAGACTCTGGTTCTGTTTTAGTAGGATAATACACAGGGCCAAGAATACCAGAAGGAGTAGGTGATACTGGTGGCTGATGAGGGACCAGGGGCAAAATGGCAGCTAAAACATTGGTCAAGCGGTCCATGCTTTGACGTAAAGTATAGGTTAGATGCCTTATTGCTTCTGCCGTTTCCTGTTGGGCCCTCAGCATGGCAACTGTAGGGTCGTAATGATGGGCAACTCCACTGGGAGTGAGCAATGGTGTCTCTGAACCAGGAGGCGGAGGTGAAGGACCTTCTGATGGGTCTGGTGAAGGAGTGAGATGGGGGAGCTGGACAATGTGAAGCTGTGATGTTGGGGAGGGAGATTCCTTTGGATGGAGAAGGAGTGGTGCTTCAATGGGTGCACATGGAACACTGAGTGAAGTTTCAGGACTAGAGGATCCTGGGCCTGAAGGATTGAAATCTGAGTGGGAGAGAAAGACATAAGGGACTATGATTAGTAGGACTAATAGGGACAACTAATATTGTCAAAGTAAGACAGCACAAAATAGGTACGTGAAACTGAATAAAAAATACTTTGCAAGTATATCTTAAAATTGCAGAAATTAAATGTTAGTATACACTTTGCAAAGATTACAGGTTCAATCAGGATAGGTTCAATCACTGGGGATTGCCAAATATTAGGCACCCCCTAGTGATTACCATCACTTACCTGATACCCCAACCTGGTGCTACTGTTACCAGAAAACTGTAGTGACCCAGGATATTTCTTAGAGGGCCCCATGGAGTGATCATCTTCCTGCTTCTTTCTTCTTAGTGTGGGTGCGGACGTGTAGTAGAGTGTAAAGCTGAACTTTATCAAATAAATCCTGCTTGTTCACTCTACTAGACATGCATCAGCCAGGGGCCATTGAAGAATATAAAAGAAGATTACTCCATGGTGCTCACTGAAAAGTAGTCTGGGCCAAAGGCTTGGCACCCCCAGAGTTTTTCTTTCTCCTTCAAAAATTCAGGAACCGTTTCTAAAACAGTCATAATATCCTTTGGCTACTTTGGCTGTATGCTTTGGGTCATTATGAAACCACCTCCCTATCAATTTGACTGCATTTAGCTGGATTTGAGCTGACAATATGTCTCTGAACACCTCAGATTTTATTTGGCTGCTTCTGTCCTGTGTCACATCATGGATAAACACTAGTGTCCCAGTGCCACTGGCAGCCATGCACACCCAAGCCATCACACTGCCTCCGCCATGTTTTATAGAGATGTGGTATGCTTTGGATCATGAGCTGTTCCATGCCTTCTCCATACTTTTTTCTTGCCATCAATCTAGACGTTGATCTTGGTTTCATCTATCCAAAGAATGTTTTTCCAGAACTGTTCTTGCTTTTTTAGATGTTTTTTTTTTTTTTTTTTTTTTTAGCAAAGTCCAATCTAGCCTTTCTATTCTTGATGCTTATGAGTGGCTTGCCCCTTGCAATGCACCCTCTGTATTTACTTTCATGCAGTCTTCTCTTTATGGTAGACTTGGATATCTATATGCGTACCTCCTGGAAAGTGTTGTTCACTTGTTTGGCTGTTGTGAAGGGGTTTCTCTTCACCATGGAAATGATTCTGCGATCATCCACTACTGTTGTCTTCCATAGACATCCAGGCCTTTCTGTGTTGCTGAGTTCACCAGTGCTTTCTTTCTTTCTCATGATTTTGCCACTCTTAATATTGTAGCAATTTCTCGGATGGGTTTTTTCTGTTTTTGCAGCTTAAGGGTGACTTGTTTCACCTGCATGGAGAGCTCCTTTGACTGCATGCGGTCTGTTCACAGCAAAATCTTACACATACAAGCAACCCCCCCTCAAATCAACTCCAGGGCTTTTATCTGCTTCATTGATAATGACATAATGAAGGAATTACCCTCACCTGCCCATGAAATAGCCTTTGAGTCAATTGTCCAATTAGTTTTGAGCCCCTAAAATGAAGTTATTGTGTAGAGGCTTTAGTGCCTCACATTTTTATGCAATCTTTTTGTTCAATCCACTGAATTAAAGCTAAAAGTCTGCAGTTCAACTGCATCTGAGTTGTTTCATTTAAAATTCATTGTGGTAATGTACACAACCACAATTAGAAAAAAAGTTGCCTCTGTCCAAAGATTTATGGGCCTAACTGTATGATATAGGCTGAGCGAGACGTGCCCATACTTCCATGAGGAAGTATTAAATTCATATTTTCATGATAGCTTCCCTTTAACTAGCATACAAATACTTTTTACTAGCTTTTGTTAGTAACAAAAGAATACTTTGATTTTAATAACCAGTGAAATTATCAATGGATACATTCGATCAGGTACCATGCAGAACATTTTGCACAGTATAATAGATCATGATTACTTACCAATAGCTCCCAAGCGTGTGACAGATCCATAGTGACCACTCCCTGGCATTACACCAGGCCCCAAGATGGCAAATATAGTCTCCTCTTCAGCAGTCATTGCCTCCTCTGCTGTTCCACTCTGGGTAGAGTGGGGAACTCGTGCTAGTTTCTCTTTAGTTCGCCTTTTGAAATCGTTCCACCGTTTTTGAACCTCCTGGGCAGTGCGTTTCCAGTTGGTAATTGCGTTAATCTTAGCTGCAATGCCCTCCCACACACGCCGACGTTCTGCTACACTAAGACGACGGCTCTGTGCTCCATAAAGAACAGGGAAATGAGCCCGTACTTCTCGGATCAGGATCTGGTTCTCCTCATAGGAGAAACGTGGTTTACGTAAACGGGTTACCTCCTCTGTGTCCCCGGACATGTCGGGGTCTCCAACTGCTCCCTCTGCTACTCAGGCTAAAAAAAGAATAACAAAACAGTCATTAGGTAAGTATACTAAACTTGTGACTCAACAATGTGTATGGTGCTAGAATGTGTGGGTCCTGAATTATTAGTAACTCTACAGCTCATTCAGAAAGCAATCATGCCTACGGCATCCTTGTGCGCTGCACTTTGTGCCAGATTAAAATGGCCTGCCTTTCATGAATAGAGCACAGTATTATTGGGGCAAACTCAGATCCTTGTACTCGTGATAATTGCGGACATAAAATGTGATTTGGGCATTTGCATTTAAAGAACCTTCTAAGGTAAAAGAAGCAGTCCAGAGAGGATTCTAGCTCCTTTTAATATTTGTTGGGTCTAGACTCTAGGGGTAGAAAAGATACTGTAACATTAGTGTAGGAAGCTACGGGTAGGGGCACACAGGGAGATCAGTTGCCTGCAATTTTTAAAAAGGAAGTCGCCGTGACAAGACGATCGTCTTTGTGCAGGTAAGATTTTGAGCGACTTTTGATTCCAAGCGATTTACATCCCATAGTGCTTTATGTTCTCCTCCCACGCAAGAGCCAGAAGTTGTCTCGGCACTCATTCCCTCGGCGTGTTGTCTCCACGTCAGCACAAGAATTTACATACAATCATGGCTACTAATCTCAGTGTGTGTGTGTGTGTGTGTGTGTGTGTGTGTGTGTGTGTGTGTGTGTGTGTGTGTGTGTGTGTGTGTGTGTGTGTGTGTGTGTGTGTGTGTGTGTGTGTGTGTGTGTGTGTGTGTGTGTAGGCGATTTCAGTACTTCTTTATGTACATGCTGTTTCTAAATAATCACTCCAAAAAGGGTCTCTGTGTGTTTTGGAGCTACAGCCAATCTCAAATCGCACTGTGAGCATAATAGCTGGCGATTTGCATGTAGCTGCATGCAAAGACAAAACAAACGACTTTTAAAAATCGTGGTTCACTTATCTCCCCTCATCTTTTTTTTTTTACATTAACCAGACTTTAGAGTGTTCCAGAAATCAACCCCTACAGCTAAAATCCCATTTCTATTGCATTTATATCAGCATACAACTTTAAAATCACTGAAAATTATTTATGTATATTGTTTTATATTGTAGATTGGTTATGCTTACATTTTGTTTAAATATGCTAAAAAAAAAAAAAAAGTATTGGGTGAAGGGGGCCAGTGCCCCTCAAATATACCTTACTACTAATAAAACATCCTCACTTGGGGACCATGTGCACCTATTGAAGGGTTTCCAACCACTGGCTCCAAAAGCTATTACCACACACATTAAAAACCCAGACACGTCATCTTGAAAACATACACTGCATAAAAGTTAATTAGTACCCACTTTTAAGCCACTGACCCCCTTTAACATGAGAATATAGCAGTTTGGTGTGAGAAGTGACTTTTACAATACTTTGAAGCTGTTTGTGAGCAAAGTACACAGACATGGTCTATTTTAATGATTGTCACAGGACAGAGAGCACATTGTAATGCTGTCAGCAGCTTATGATAACCACTGACTTACTGCTTATGAGTGATGTCTAACTCACTGCATGTAGTGAGCCAATTATTTTCAATGAAGCATGCTTGAGGTTGGATTAAATTAAAATGATACCATACAGTGCATCTATGAAGCCTTTGCGCAGACAATAAGCCAAGAACTAAGGCACTGGAATGTAGTTTTTGCCCTGGGAGGCATACACTCACCTATTGTGACTTTAAGAAATCGATGCAAACTGCAAGAGGGATATAGTAATTTAAAGTTGCAGCACTGGGCAGACACTGCTTGATGTACAAAGTGCACTCACAATTTCATTAGGCTGTGGCCTCATTTGCTAAACTGGTGTCAGTTTTCACTGCTGTAACCCGTAGCAACTAATCAGCAACCAACTTTGTCAGTCTGGGCCAGTTAAAGGGCTGGTTCACCTTCAAGTTAACTTTGAGTATGTTATAAAATGGCCAATTCTAAGCCACATTTCAATTGGTCTTCATTATTTATTCTTTTTATAGTTTTAGAATTATTTGCCTTTATCAGTAAGGGTCAGGGCACACAGGCAGATTCGGGGAGATTAGTCGCCCGGCGACAAATATCCTTTTCTTCGGGGTGACTAATCTCCCTGCCGGCTAAAATGTAAATTGCCAGCGGGATGGCACTTGGAGCGATTTGTTTTCCGAAGTCGCCCGAAGTTTCCTCCTGAAGCAACTTGGGAAAACGAATCGCTCCGAGTGCCATCCCGTCGGTGATTTACATTTTAGCCTGCGGGAATGCAGTTCAGGGAGATTAGTCGCCCTGAAGAAGAGGAGATTTGTCGCCAGGCACCTAATCTCCTCGAATCTGCCTGTGCGCCCTGACCCTAAGGGCAGGGGTACACGGGTAGATTCGGGGAGATTTAGTCGCCTGGCGACTAATCGCCTCTTCTGCGGGGCGACAATCTCCCTGAACTACCTTCCGCCTGCTATAATAAGAAAACGCTTTGATTTCTGAAGTCGCCTCACAAGGAAACTTCGGGCGACTTTGGAAATCAAAGCGACACGAGTGTTTTGGCGCAGGCAATTTTTCATTTTAGCAGGCGGAAGGCAGTTCAGGGAGATTGTTGCCTCGAAGAAGAGGCGATTAATCGCCAGGCGACTAAATCTCCCTGAATCTGCCCGTGTGCCCCTGCCCTAAGGCTACAACAGGGGAATGTAATAAAAGTCGCAAAGAGCAAAACAATTTGCACCAATAAGACTAAAAATCCACATCTCGCAATGTAATATTGTTCCTTAAACTGTTATTGCATTGCGAATTTTAATTGCGCACTCAAAAGAAGTGCCTGAAGGTGTCGTAATCATTTGGAGCAAACATAACGACTTTTTCAGTAAGAAGTTTTATTACATTGACTGCGCATTGGCGCAAACTATAAAATTCGCAAACGGTCTTTCACTGTCGGAAGTGGTCGCTAAACAGTTTCCGAGCTTGCAAAAGCTATATTAAATTCGCACAGAGCAAAATTTGTTCGCGCAAAGGCATAACTTTTCGCATTGCGAATAGTTTTTCCCGTTAGCGATTTTTATTACATTCCCCCGCAAATGTTTTGTTATTGCTACTTTTTATTTCTCCTCTTTCTGTTCAGGCCTCTCCTATTCATATTCCAGTCTTTTACTAAAATCAATGCATGGTTGCTAGGGGAATTTGATCCCTGGCAACCAGATTGCTGAAATTGCTAACTGGAGAGCTGCTGAATAAAAGCTAAGTAACCCAAAAAGACACAAATAAAAAATGAAACCAATTGCAAATTGTCTCAGAATATCACTCTCTATATCATACTTAAAGCTACTTTAAAGGTGAACAACCCCCATAAGTCTAAGGAGAGCAAATATGGTTGCTATAGGTTACAGTGCTGATGCAAATTGCACCTTTGTTAGTAAATGAGGAGGGAGAGAAGGAGGCGCAATTGTATGGCGAGCAATGGGCTTGGGACAGCGTTACACAAACCCTATGTGTGGAAAACAATAGCTTATTCCCACAAGAATTCCCTTTGTACAGCAGCCGATAGGGAGGAATAAAACAGCGCGTGAAACATTTTGTGCGTGAAAAGACTACAGATACTGTTAAGGCCCAAAATAGTATTTGTTAACAGATTATTGCACTCCCGAGTACCAACCCAAGCACTACAGTGTGTGTGTGTGCAGTTAGTGATAACTGATAAGGAGTTCTGATCCGTGCGACGGTTCAGTGCTGCCGTAAAGTAATAGTCACTGTGGGAACTGTGTGTGCGCTGTATAAACCTGTTAGTGAATTATAATGAAAAGTGTAGAATGCGGGTGTGCAGAGGATTTTATGCCTAGGTCTCACCTATCTGCTGCCTCTTCAGCTCCGCCCCTTCCGCTTCCTCTCTCTCCGCCCCTCGTGCTGCCCTTTGGAGAAGGTAGAGTCTAGTTCCTACCCTCGGAAAGGACCTCGATGACATCATGATCATGTGACCCTACCATCAGCGCCCTGCTGAGAATGAGTTCAAATAGCTCACTGGATGCTGCTGGAGGGAAGGGGGATTCCGGGGCCTGTACCACTGTATGCTCATGGGGGGGGGATCAATGTTTCACTGGATGCTTATGGAGGAAAACTGGGCCACTTGCTGTTGGTGGGGTGGGGGGAATTTCCTGTGCCACTTGATTGCTTATGGGTGGGAGTCACTGTGCCATTCTTGTGGCTCCTTATCAGGGCAGCCATCAGGGGGGGACAGGGGGGAGAGTTGTGGGGGGCCCCGAGGGTAAGGGGGGCCCGGCCACGCCAAACTTACTTGATTATCCGGGCCCCCCATCTTTCTGAGAGCTGCTGACTTCGGGAAGGCATGGACTTTTAAGGGGCCCTGGCCACCAATTTTTTTATAATGTGGGGGGCCCTGGCCACCAATTTTTTTCCTCATGTGGGGTCCTAGCCACCAATATTTTTTAATGGGGGCCCTGGCCACCAATATCTTTTTATTTTTTATTAATATGCGGGAACCCTAGCCACCAATATTATGTTTGTTTTTTTACTGTGTGGTGGGGGGGCGGACCTGTAGGTGGGGCTTGCGGTGGGTGCAGCCCAGGGGGCCCAGGAAATTTTGTCGTATGGGGCCCTGCGATTTCTGATGGCGGTCCTGCTCCTTATATTTGGCATGTCATTCCTGAAACATTCCGGAGAGAATCCTCCTTCAATGTTTTTAATACGAAACTCAAAGACTACCTCTGGGAGCACCTGGATAACACCTGAACTGGGAACTGGCACTTTTTTGATAGTGTAACAAACTGTAACCTACAGCACTTTAATACCCCTCCGAATTGTGTCTGTCTGTTACCCTCCCGTTTAGACTGTAAGCCCTACGGGGTAGGGTCCTCCAGCCTTTTGTCTCCTTGACACTGAGCACTTACTCTGTATTGTAATTATATGTTATATTTACGTGAATTGTATTTTTAATGATGCACTTATTGTTACTTTTTATTTCAATCACCCCTTGTTTGTTACTTCTAATTTATTGTTTTGGCTGTACAGTGCTTTGCAGGAGCGATATACAAATAAAAATATACATACATACACTTGCTGGGGGGGACAATATGCCACTTTCTTTGTGTATGTTTGGGGGTACACTGTGTCAATTGGTTGGGGGGCTATACTATGTCACTTGGTTGTAGGGTTGCCACCTTTTCTGGAAAAAAATACCGGTCTTCCTATATATTTATCTCTTTTCCCTATTAATAACATTTAAATCAACCGGTAAAATACCAGCCAAGTGGCAACCCTACTTGGTTGGGGGGTACACTATGTCACTTGTTAGGGGGGTACACTGTGTCACTTGTTAGGGGGCGGGAATTCACTGTGCCTCTGGATACTTATGGGAGGGGAACTGGACCAGCTGCTGTTGGTGGGTGGAAGAACATCGGCTGATCTGTTAATTTCTACTTTATTTGATCGGAGTGGTTAGTGGCAGGTCGGGAGATGGGGAAGTCAGATCGTTCGATGATTCTTATGTTCGGATCTTTGCGTTTATGGTTAGCTTAACCCTGTTTTTGTGTGCTATGTAATCTTTGTGCATAATGGGGTGCTGTGTAATGTATGTATATTGATGTTGTGCGATTTTGAATCCATGTGTCATGTTGAGATGAGTGCTATGTAAGGCATGCAAAGTGTGATAGGGTGCATGGGTTTTGCAATGCATTTGTACAGGGTCTCTGGGAGCTTTCAGTATCTACATATAATTCGGCTTGTAATAGTCTTGAGTTTTATAATTCCTATTTTTTCCTATGGGACATAGCTTCTAATTCCTTTTTAGTTTAATTAATTTGCAGAACTAACTACTTTTAGTAAATCTTCAGTGTTATCTGTATGTGTAGACATGAACAGGTTAATGAGTGATTAATTTTTCCTCTTTTACAGCTACTGCTATACCCCTCAAACAATGGAGGTCTCTATAAACATATAATGCATAAAACAGCTCATGTGTAAACCCCTGCTTCATGGAAATAAACCATTTTCATTTTTCATATATTAGTAGTATGTGCCATTGGGTAATCCTAACTAGTAAATTGACATTTTAAAAAATAAGGGCAGCCCCCTGGGATCGTAGGATTCACTGTGCACACAAACATACCAAACAAACTATACTTGTTAGATCCCATGAGCCAATTAACAAACAAAGCTCTGTCTTTTTGCTTCCACACTTCTTCCTGATACAATTAGAGTTGTAGTATTTCTGGTCAGGTGATATCTGAACTTCTGAAACAACACACAGACCATCATGAAATGGTGGTTCATGGCAAGAGATGTAAAAGGGCAATATTTACATAAATCTATATATACCAGTTTGACTAGATTATTTAATATCCAACTTAATTAGATATAAACGATCTGTTGCTCAAGTATTCATTTTGGGGGTATAGTTTACCTTTAATTATATATTAAATAAAATTAGTAGTGTTGCAAGACAAATGTGCTTTGACCAATAAGTCACTAATAGAGCATGGAGCTATGCTTCAGTTTTTCTCTACAGGTGAAAAACTAATGTGCTCCCGTCTGTGTCTGTGCTGACAGGCATGAGGTTTTCCTGTGTGTAGATGCATACAGCAGATATCGGCAAGAAAATTCATACTTCCACACAATTCCAGGCTGATACCCACTCTGTGTGTTAGTACACAGGTCAACTCCTGTGTCCTTGGTGCATTCGAACCCACTTACTTAGTGCTGCAAGGAAAAAGATGTCCTCTACACTTCAAGGGGCAGCCAGGGAGAAGAGGTATGTGCTTGATGCCCCTTCACCTTTGCACCCTAGGTTTGTGTTTCTCTGCCTGTTCTGTCCCTGCCTGTAATAATAAAGATTTTTATTTTATGATGTCAGATAGTACCTCCATCTTTACTATATGACTTTACTATATGTATACCTTGGCACTGTTTTTTACAGGATACCCATTTATTAATATAATTGACTTTTCCTCCTATTGATTTGTCAACAAAATGGTTGACGTATACCTGGACCCCGCTGGGTCATGGCAAATGTCTGCTCAGTGTTAAGCCTCTGGTTAATGTAGAATGGAGGGCACTCTAAAAGTGGCCATACTCGGGCCGATAAAAGCTGCCGACAAGCCAAGCCGGCAGCTTATTGGCCCGTGAATGGGGCCCCCGACGGGCTTCCCCGTCGGCAGATCTCGATCGGATGGGACAAAATATCCCATCGGATCGCGGCCGCATCTGTTCGTTGATGCGGTCCCGCAAACCGAGCCCCATTCCCATTCGTTAGGATCCGATCGTTGGGCCCTAGGGCCCACGATCGGATCATCCCGATATTGCCCACCTCAAGGTGGGCATATCGGAGAGAGATCCGCTCGTTTGGCGACATCGCCAAATGAGCGGATCTCTCCGTGTATGGCCACCTTAAGGGTAAGGTCACACTGGGAGATTTGGGGAGATTAAGTCGCCCGGCGACTAATCGCCTCTTCTTTGGGGCGACTAATCTCCCCAAACTGCCTTCTGCCTGCTAGAATGAAAAATCAACGGCAGCATGGCACTTGCTGCGCTTCGTTTTCCAAAGTTGCCTCATGAGGAAACTTTGGGTGACTTCGGAAAATGAAGCGCCACAAGTGCTATGCCGCTGTCGATTTTTCATTAGCCGGTGGGCCCTGGCCTAGGGCGGCAGAATATTAGGGGTAGCATGCCGCCCAGCCGCTTATCGCCGAGCTAAGCTCCCCAGTGTTCCGGTACAGGTGCGCATGTGCGTTCGCACCGGAGGGGGGTATGCGTATGGGCACTAGGACCGTGTGGTACTGGCACCCGGCTGCGTGGTCCAAGTGCCTGCTCGCTTACCCCCTCGGCCCGTCCGCCCATTATAGCCAGCACTGGTGGTGGGGTGGGTGCTACGTTGGTGGGGCTTCCCCCCCCCCATTGTCACAGTATAGGGGGGTTGAGTTGACTGGCCACATTGACTAGGGAAAAACTAGCAGATTTTGCCATAAAAAGGGAATTTGTTTGCTCCCAAGTTAACAGACTAGTTTCTACCATGCACTGGACCTGAAAGTAATTTCCGTAAAATTACCAAAACAATGCCATTGAATCCTAATACAAACGGGCAGATTTCCTGGTCGGCTGCCCCTATTTTGCGTGGTCCTTGCGCCCCTGGGGCGCGCGGTCCTAGTGCCCGCACTACCCCCTCTTAGAGCTGCGCCTATGTGGCCTTGCCACAAATCCAGGCCTGAATACAAAAGCTTAAGATGCTTAAAGGAACAGTAACACCAAAAAATGTAAGCGTTTTAAAGTAATGAAAATATCATGTAGTGTTGCCCTGTACTGGTAAAACTGATCTGTTTGCTTCAGAAACACTACTATAGTTCATATAAACAAGCTGCTATATGGCACAGGTTGACAAATGGATAACAGATAACACCATTAGACAGACAGAGCTTATCTGCTATCTGCTGTGTAACTTGAGCTTTTTCTCCTTTGAATGGCTGCCCCCATTGCTACACAGCAGCTTATTTATATAAACAATAGTAGTGTTTCTGAAGCAAACACATCAGTTTTACTAGTGCAGAGCAATAATGCATTATATTTTCATTACTTTAAACCACTTTTACTTTTTGACATTACTGTTCCTTTAAACAGTATGGGAATTAGCTTGTTATATTTTCAAATGGCTATATGTGAAGCCATTAAATCCTAATGCAGATCCTATACTGCAGTAGAGAAAGACAGAATGGGAATTAAATTGGCCTAATAGCAAAATTACTAGTTTCCCCTTACTAACCTGCCATATATTCACAAATATGCCCTTAATGGGTTGCAATTTAATTCTCTGGTCAATTTTCTATATAAATCTATTTACCAGACCATAAAGTTGATATTTTGTTAGGGCCTTTATCAGGATGGGAATTAGCTAACTGTCAAGAGTGACTATATTATATCCTTATATGGGACCTTTCTTATAAAGTTCTTTGAAGTTCCCTATATTGGATGGTGTTCAGCTTTATCATTACAGATTGGACTTGTTCCCATTTTTCATACTTCACCACCAAAGGGTTCAGGTTCTTTCTTTGGATATAAACTAGCTCACTCTCCAAAATAGATAGCGGCACTCCCATATAGCATAAAAAGCCTTTATTTCCAAATATTCATCGGGCACAGCAACGTTTCGGACCGCCTGGTCCTTTTTCAAGCTGACAAAGTTAAAAACTGCATAATTGCACTTCCTTAAATAGCCACATTAACAATGCCACCTAGTGGTTACAACGTATCATAATGTTACATAAATATCAATTGTTACATCCTTCAATACACAGTTTAGTTACAATTACATTATATCTATTTGTAGCATATTAGCCAACTTAGCTTTTGTTGCTTCAATGATATCTAGTAGTCACTAGGAAATAAGCAAAGTGATGTGTCATATTAAAACGCTTAAAATCCATAAAAATGCCATATTCGTATCAAAAATAGTTTTTATCAAAAGATTTTTTATCAAGAATAGTAAATTTATAGTAAATTTATAATAAATTTATAACAGAGGGTACAGTTCATATTCCTTATTTAGACCACCAGGTGTAAGGGTTCCAAGTTTTTTGATCCAATTTGCTTCACACCTTAATAATTGTTTTACCCTATCACCCCCTCTCCTAGGTCTAGGAATCTGTTGTAAAATTTGGAACCGTAACTGGGAAACTGAGTGTCCTGCCTCATCAAAATGACAAGCCACAGGGTTCTGTTTTACCTTTCTCTTTATGTCGGATTTGTGTTCACCTATCCTTTCTTTTGCTTGTCTGGTAGTTTGTCCAATATACATTAGACCACATGGGCACTTTATAGCATATACTACAAATGTAGATAGACATGTATAATAACCTTTGATCTTAAAGGTATTACCCCTATGTGGGTGGTATATCGTATCCCCTTTAATACAACTGTTGCATTGTTTACAAGAAAGGCAGGGAAAAGTGCCATTCTTTCTATCACCAAGAGTTGTTTGTCTCTTTTCTTTCCCTGCTCCAACATCCGCTCGTACTAATTTATCCTTCAGGGATTGAGCTCTCCTAAACGATAACAAGGGGGGATTCTGAAATACAGGTATCCCTTGGCAAGCTATTTTTAATATGTCCCAATGTCCTTTGATTATTTTACCAACATCTCTAGATAGGGAATTATAGGAGCTTACAAAGGCTACTCTATCATCCTTTTTTGACCTTTTTTTAACAGTCTGACACATTATCTCATTTTTTGATTTTTTTTTTTTTTTTTTAAAGTATTTTTGGGATAGCCCCTTATGATTAATTTATTCTCCATCTCATCCAGCCTCTTTTCCAACATATTCTCTTCAGAAACAATCCTTTTGACACGTGCAAATTGCGATCTGGGCACAGATCTTTTTACATGTGCTGGATGCGATGACGAATACATCAATAGGGTATTTTTATCTGTGGGCTTAACATATAAATCTGTAGCCAATTTACTGTTATTTTTGTAAACCCATACATCCAAAAAGTTAATCCTACATGGATCTGCGTGTATTGTAAATTTCAAGGAGCTTAGATATCCATTTAGCTCACAAAAGAATGTGTCCAGGGTTGACTGTTGCCCCTCCCACAGCATGAAGACATCGTCGATATAACGATACCAACATTTACAATTTTCTAAAAAATTTTTGTTTCGGTACACATATGTTTCTTCAAAAAGATTCACAAAAATATTGGCATAAGTAGGGGCCACATTTGACCCCATAGCTGTACCACAGCATTGTTCATAAAAGTCATCCTGGAACATGAAATAATTTCTTTCCAGAATTACTTTCAGGAGCCTGGTAATCAATCGTTTTTGTGCCCCATCCCAACATGGATCTTTATGTAGACACATTTCAACCGCCTCAATTCCACCTTCATGGGGTATATTCGTATAAAGGCTTTCTATATCAAGGGTGACTAGAATAGTATTGTCACTAATTGTATTGATTTGTTTCAATTTACTTAAAAAATCAGAAGTGTCTAAAACAAAGGATTTCTGTTTCTCCACATATGGGCGTAACACCCTATCCAAAAAAATCGCAATCGGGTTGAATACAGATTGTATCCCTGCCACAATTGGACGTCCCGGGGGAAGTTCTAAACTTTTATGGATTTTGGGCAGGGTATACAAAACAGGAATAACCGGATTGGATTGTTTCAAAAAAGCTGCCAACTTTCCATCAATTACCCTATTGTCAATTGCTTCCTCCAAAATTTTATTAATCACATCTTGTATTTTTGGTAAGGGGTCTGTGGAAAGTGGAGTATATGTCTTGGTATCCATTAACATATTTTTAATACTTTGTATATAAGCTACCCTGTCCATAACAACCACTGCTCCTCCCTTGTCAGCGGGTTTAATTATTATTTCTTTATGGGCTTGTAAATTTTTAAGGGCTGTTTTTTCCAATTTAGTAAGATTAGACATACATCTTTCTGATTTTTTCAATCTATATGCATCTTCTAATTTCTTAATGTCGTCCTTCACCATATCTATATATGTATCTACACCTTTACATGTTTTATCTGGTGTAAAGTTACTCTTCAGATGCAAATCAAACATAGACAATGTGAACTTATTTTCATATGTGTTACCTGATATTTGCTGTACATTTTCCAATGTCCCAAAATGTGCCTTTAATTTAATGGTTCTAAAAAACCTAGTTAAATCCAAATCCAACCCAAAAAAAATCTGGTGATGAGTCTGGGCAGAATGATAGGCCCTTTTGTAGTACTGTTTGTTCATCATTCGTTAAAATATGCGAAGATATATTTACCACCAGCGGGCAGGACGCTTCCGATCTCTCCGAGGGCGTTCTAGCTTCCCCTTTGTTCCGATGTTTCCTGCCACCTCTCCTTCTCCTTCTGCCTGGCTGCTGCTGTCTTGCGAGCCACCTAAAAAATCCAGTGATGTTGTGGAGGAGGAGTCCGTGTCTGCACCCCTGGCCGCCGTTTTCATCGCTGTTTGTCTGGGCTCTCTCCTTCCCCATGGCTGGCCTCTGTGGTTGCCTCTCCAAAAGTTGCGCCGTGGATTCTCTGTTTGTGCCCAGCGATACACGCGATCATTTTCGTAGTCTGCGCCATCACGCTGAAACTTTTGGCGCTTCCGCTTCTCTACCTCCTCCTGGAACTGACGCATTGAGCTCAGCAGTTTGTTACGTCCCGCATCGAACTTCTCAGCCGCTGTGTCCGATGAATATTTGGAAATAAAGGCTTTTTATGCTATATGGGAGTGCCGCTATCTATTTTGGAAATTGCTTCAAGGATGTGAAGGTGAACACATCAATTGGCGTGCACCCCGTAATAAGTAAGCTTGTGAATCTAAATGCTGGATGTTCTTCTATAAACTAGCTCACTGCCTAACATATAACATACAGTCCTTTCTGAGTATAGGAACTAGACACTTCCGAGAAAAAGGGAGAGCATTTGCCATACTGCTTAATTTCACCCACCCACTTCATCTTCATTCTATGCCTTCCATAAAATATTTTGGGAAACAAGGGACAATTTAAAAATGTTATTCTCTTAACAGCCAGCAGGTGGTAGGTACTGATCATGGCATTTTTGCGCTTGTCTGCTGCACTGAGCATGTCTTTACAATGGTCAGGTTCCTTGATGTGAAACACAAGAACCCACCAGCACATCCTGGTCTCTCGAACACGAGTAGGTCCGGTGCGCAGTCTCAGGGATCGGCACCCTCAATTATTAGTAATAAAAAGAAGATGAACTGGCACTACGGACTCCGTGCAAGCGGGACGAGCTCTGCGTGTTTATTCAAAGTAACGTTTCGAGGGCGTGCCTCATCACGAAGGGGCACGCCCTGAAACGTTACTTTGAATAAACACGCAGGGCTTGTCCCGCTTGCATGGAGTCCCTAATGCCGGTTCATCTTCTTTTTATTACAGGTTCCTTGATGTTCATACTTTTCTCTGAATAGATTTGTTTCTATTTTTCTTTTATTATCCAGCTGAAAACTGTTTCCCAGAAGATAGCAATTCTAACCAACTTGTCTGTGTATATAAAATGTTAGACATTATTCAGTTCTAATACCCCAACCATAACCAATAGACAATTTGTGAGGGCTGCTATTTTGGAAAGAGCATTTTGACTGTAAGAAAACTATTATCCAAAATGCTTGCTTGAAACCTGAGGTTTTCTGGATAAGGGATATTTGGGTAATTTGGATCAACATACCTTAAGTCTGCCAAAAAAATATTTTAACATTATTTTTGCCACCAATATGTATTCATGAAGTTTAGTTGGTGTTGAGGTACAAGGTAATATTTTAATTTTTAAACAGCAAAAAGGACATTTTTAATTAGAATTACTGTATTTGCTAATATGGCAGATAGCCTTTCTGTTATTTGGAGCTTTCTGGATAAAGCTGGCCATAGATGCAAAGATCTGATCGTACGAATCGAGGATGACTAATCTCCCCATACTGCCTTCCGGCCAGCTAAAATATGAATCATCGACGGGATCGCTTCAGATTTCCAAAGTCGCCCCCGAATTTGCCTCATATTTTTAAAAAGTTACAACCAGGCGTTAAGCAAAAGCTGTTTCAATAGCAATTACATTTACAAATAACTTTTAAAGCACTTTTTAAATATATTCATATTGGAAAGTTGCTTACAATTGTGTTTTCTTTTATCGGGTAAAAATAAATAAATAAATAATTTTGGGTTGACATGTCTAAGTATCGGGTATACATACACATAATCCAGCACTTAATGGGGAATGCAAGCACAATGCAAAAAGTATAAACTTCAAAGCATAAAGGCAATTCAGATTCGGCAGTTACTTGCATGATTTTCATGAATTGGGTGCCAATACCCCAAAACCGTAGCAGGGGGAGAAATTACAACTTCAAAAACTACAAATTCCTAAATGGCTTACACACTGGACAGTGATAAAGTCCTTTATTCCAAGCTTTATTCAAACATTAAAAACTGCCTGACACGTTTCATCCTCAAGGGATGTAAGCGTAGGCTTTTAATGTTTGGCTTGGAATAAAGGATTTTAACTATTGTCCAGTGTGCAAGCCATTTATGGACTAAAGTTGTAATTAACTATATTAGAAACTATTTTTATTTTGCACAGCCTATTTACCAAGTTTTAATTTTTACACTGAACTGGCGCAAATTTGCAGTTAATTTTGCAAGTTTCGCCGCCGGCAAATAAATTAGCGAAATTGACAATTAACGGACACCCATTGACTTTAATGTCGCAAATGTCGCCAGCGAATTGACGCTGGCGTCGAAATTCACGTTTCGCAAATTTCGTGGAAAATCTAAGCGGTATAAATTCGCCCATCACTATTTTCCAACCTTCTGATTCTTTCAATAGTTATGTGATGCAAGAAACCTCTTAATTTGTGTTCATGCCTGTTTATCTTCTTATTCCAGACTTTTCCATGTGAAATATAGAACTTCAGACAATCAGAAAACAATGACACCGATATAGAAATGTTTATAATCAGTCAAATATTTATAATCAGCTACATATTCACAGAGCTGTCTTCAGTAAGCGGAAAATTAAAAAATTGCTGGTCCAATTCATACATTAATATTTTACTCATTTTTCTTGTCCAGTGATGGCTTACCTGCAAGTAATTCTGTCAAGGAACTAGCATGAATTACAGTGTGTTTGTATACAAGCATACAACACATGTGTATAAATAGTTGTGAAGGTGCCTATAAATCCAACATGTGTTTTCATATATTCTGTGTATACATTCGTTTGAAAATATAGTATAACTTATTAGATTCCTGCTCTGTGTGTCTATTAGCTTGTGCATTTAATAACGAGATGTCTCAGTGTGTGTTAGATACTCACACAGTATGTATGTATAACCCTGAGGAGTGCCTCTAATTTACAATACAGGTATATCATTTTACATAATTTGACCCCAACTGGCTTAATTACAAGTTTTTTTTTGTTTTTTTTTTGCAATATTCTGTGTACACTCACAGGGTGTGTGATAATAGAGAAAAAATATTTATAAGAAATATTGTATATTTCACTATTTGCTTTTCTCTACAGGTATAGCAATGTTCATATATTTGAATAAATGTTGCATGTTTATGTATGTGAGCGTGCACATTTATATAATATATATATATATATATATACATACACACACACACACACACACCTGCACACATACATATATGTGTGTAATTACACACATGCCACATTGTTGATAGGTATCTGAACCTTTATAAAGCAAAGAGAGTTTGGCACATTCAATATACAATCAGCTTGCTCTACTCCTACAGAGGAATACAGTTTGGTTAGGAGTGGCAGTGTTTGGGTAGCTTTTACTAAGGATCATTAAAGATTATGGTATTATATGTGCTGTCAAACCAGACAGACCTGAGTATAGTCCAAACATTTTACCTAGAATATTTTATAAAGCATCAGTTATGTATATTTTAACATTTTGGCTGTAACTATACCCCAAAACACTTTTTTTTACATCATGATTATTTATTTTTTTGTGAGGTTTTGTTATCAAGTAAAAGCTTGGTTAGACACACTGGAATCTAAATTTAACATTTCAAAACCCCCACAGTTATGGATGTATTGCATTACACAAGTAAAATGAAAGACAAAATCTGTATCCTATGTAAATCCTGGAGATCATGTTAATGCAGATAATTCTATGTTTTGGCACTACATATTATGTTAAACATTATTTTGGCACAATTTTCTGGGAACAGGAAATGGTGTAAAGGATAATTTTGTACTTAGAATATTATAGTATATATTATGATTTAATACAATAGGGACCAGACAGGCACAGAATGGTAAATAGGTTTACACAGCTTTACTATATAGGAGTCTAGCAGACTATAAATATCCAAATTACAGAAAGATCCATTATCCAAAAAATCCCACGTACAGAGCATTTTGGATAACAGGTCCAATACCATACTAATGTGTTTTTAACAGTCACTAGTTGTTAGTTAAAGGGCAAATCCTAAATGCCATCTGTGCCAGTGCTGTTAGTGAACAAATGATCTTAAATCTGTGGCAAACTACCAGCTTTAGAAAAACAAATAGACATACAGTACATGTTTGATCTAAATATCAAGTTGGCTGCTAAAAGAAACACACAAAATGTCTTACTTCTTTACTAATTCTTTACTAATTAAACCCACAATTTCAGTGGACACCCTTGTTCACTTTATGCAAAATCAGTTAGATTGGGAGAAGAGAATACCATGTTACCATTTGTACACATACAGTATGTAATAAAGCCATGTTCTCCTGTGTCTGGCATATTGCTATTCTAAACTATCAGTTTATATGTGGCACACAGTTTTTCCTACGACTTTCAACATATTTTTTGTACAAAACGCATCTGCATTCCTTTTCTGTTTTAAAATCAAAAAGTTCACATTTTTGGGTAAAAAAAATACTTTTGCATGAAGGAGCCAAGCTGAGTAACCTTAAATAGTGCCATGCGATTAACCAGCCAGTCATTGAATGTGTATGGCTCAGAATTGTCAACACACACACATCCACACTCACACAGACATGTAAACATACACATCTACAACCTACACAGAACCATTTAATAATCTGGCCTTTTACTTCACATTGCAAGTTCTTGCAGCTTTCAGACCCAGCATTGCCATCACCCTCACACTCACCATTCTCTCCTGTCAAACTAAATATAATTCTACCCAACCTTTTGGGGATTGCTGCACCTCACCCCTTGCTCATAGGCCACCCTCTGACCAATTAAATATTGTGCTGCCTGTGTAGCCCCTGGGGGCCCTGTGATGGTCACCTTTCGACTTCTTGTCCCTGGTACAAATTCTCCTTTTTTGGAGATTTGAATGCGAGCTCCTGTTAGCTCCTGGTATTCAACCAAAGTCTTGCCACCCTTTCCCAAGATTGCACCTACTAGTGTCTCTGGAACAGCCATCTCCAGGGTCTCTTTACCTGCCAGACTTTCAGCCCCCATCTTCTCCAAAAGGATCCCTCCCCCTCCCAGTCCCAAAGCTGGACCAGTTTCCCCTGTGTAAGAAGCAAGAAGATTAACTGCAGCTGGATGGACTCCTCCTACTAGAGGATTGTAGCCCATCCCTGTACTATAACCATAGCTGGCTAGAGTATTAAGGGCAGAAGAAATGGCTAGTAGGTCTCCTCCTGTGATGGCTGGTGGAGCTGGTGGAGCTGGTGAAAAGGGAGTAAGCACTGGCTCTGCTGTTCCACCAGCGTAAGGTGAGCCAGTGGGGTTTGAGTTGGCTACTGGACCCTGTGTGTTGGTGTAACTTATGTTAAGGTGGGTGGTTCCTTGTGGTGGGTCTTCACGGGATTTGTGGATAATACTGCATATTGCCTTCTGGACTTGATTAGGCTCTCCACTCACTGTCACCACTCGCTCATGGAGATTGGGTCCCGCAGGCTTTTGGGAGAGCTGAACCCAGGCTCCTGATTCCTCCATAATGTTGCGGACAGTGGCACCTCCCTTGCCAATAATAAGTCCTGCAGTTGTGTTTGGAACAATAAGTTTTACCTGCAGAGAAGATACAGATTTAATGTTATGAGAAAAGTATCCCCTAATTTAATTCCACATGTCATTATATACCTCAGTAACATCATAATGTTAATGATGTGAAGTGTTTTCATAGAACTCAATCTGGTCCTTGACATGAGTTGATCAGGACTTTTTGCTAAAGCAAGAAGCTGCTGTCTACAAATGGAAATTACATAAAATAAAAGTAATGTTTTTTCCAGTGTTAGGGAGAAAGGCAGCCACTAAAGCATCAACTCAGGGCAATTTTAATAATGGGCAAAGTGGTCTAGAACCCACAGTACAGAAAGGCTTAAAATTGGTCTTTTTATCTAGTGGCTGGGGAACAGGCACTTTTGCAAAAATATTTTTCTGTTCCCCTGTAGCAGACCTTTCATTTTCATCAACTGAAAGAGTGCTACTATATGATATTTCTTTCTTTGTTAGCTTTAAAGCTCTATTTTTTGTTGTTTTACATGATACCAACCTGTTTTGCACGCTCTGCATTGATGGTTGTTTGAGGAGGCAGAAGAGCTCCCATGTCATTTTTAGTTGCACCTTGTGGTACCTCACGCACCTTCTCTGCAATGAAGTTGTGCACAGAAAGCAAGGCTTCTGCTGACCCTTGCACCAGGCATACACGTTCAGTTGTTCCTAAGGCAATAGAAGTAGTCAGAGCTATAATGGTATGTGCAAGGAGCTATAAAGGTTAATTCTAATGCAAGTACAGGGTGCAAAGTGCAATTTCAGATGCAACTGGCCACATTGTTTTACCCACCATGCAATGTTTTTACCCACAATTAAAGGCCAACTAGAGGCCAAGCAAAGTTTTGCTTCCCATTTAATGAGTGTTTTGGTGGAAAGCTCTTAGTATGTTTGTGTGCATGTGATAGGCTTCTTCCTGCATATTACTCACTGGCAAAAGCTGTCATAATATATTCATATTTGTTATCATTTTAAAAGAGAGACCCTCAAGTTGGATGTAACACTGATAGCACTTAAAGCTTCTATTTGACAATCTTGCTATAGTCGACATGCCAAACGGATATTTCATAATATTGTGTTTTAAGCACCCCTGACTTAATACGAAAATAAATATTATAAAATAATCTTTCTTTATAGGAATATCTAAATGCAAGTTTGAAGTCATTCATTTTCAACAGAAACATTTCCAGGGACATGATATTGTTACAGCACCATTTTTGGGGCTGCTGCTGCCCTCCTCTTCTGCTCCCCACATAAACCTTTAGCGACAGAGCAGGTCAATGGGGCTGGGGGGGGGGCCACAATGTTAATGCAGAGCGGGATTTCTGGTTTAAAATCCAGAAATTTGGCTCTTAAAGTTACCAAAGGTGTATTTTGCTGCCCACTAATATCTATCATCTATCTATCTATCTATCTATCTATCTATCTATCTATCTATCTATCTATCTATCTATCTATCTATCTATCTATCTATCTATCTATCTATCTATCTATCTATCATCTATCTATATTCTGTATTGATCTGTTTGTTATTAATAATTCTTCTATATCAGTCTGAGTGACAAAGCAGGGTTGTGTTTTCTACCAAATTTGAATAGCACTAATCTGTTTCCATGACAATCTGAGCCCAGAATGGCTCAGGCTGATGCCTTAAAGAACCTTTGTGGCAAAGTGGTCTCCATAGTAACAAAGAGGCCTACACAATCCTGCCAAGCCTGTCTGGCAGTAAATAGTATCTATGGAAACTGTTACTCAAGGTGCACACTGCAGGGGATCTGCAAACATGTATTAGCAGTTAGCAGCCTCAACAGCAAGATGTATTTCTATTACTGTTAACCTACAAGCCCCATGAGAATATATTATTTCCACTTGAACTTGATTTCGGCTGTGCGTAAAATATTGTCAGCACCTGCTATCTGAGTCAATGCGGTACTGAAATATTAGCCCAGTACATCCTATAACAGAGGCTGATTTTAGCGAAGAAACACAAGATTTTGCATTCTTCTGCCAAAATTAGCCGTGTAGGCAGGACAGGATTCTAATGCCAGCATAGGGACTGATTCTTGACCTACGTATTTCAGCAAGCTGATTGTTAGCCCCATCTGGCATTAGTTATGGTGTGGATTGCATTTCCTAACCTTAGAATAATAAAGGTCCTAAAGCCAGCTACTGTATTTAGTTAAGTGACAATTAAAGGAACAGTAACACCAAAAAACTAAAGTGTTTTAAAATAATGAAAATATAATGTACTGTAGCCTTGAACTGGTTCATATGGTGTGTCTGCTTCAAAAACTCTACTATAGTTTATATAAACAAGCTTCTGTGTAGCCATTGGGGCAGCCATTCAGAGCTTAAAAAGGAGTCAGGATACACAGCAGATAACAGATAAGCTCTGTAGTATACAATGGGATTCTTCAGGATTTAACTGTTACCTGCTGTGTATCCTGTGCTTGAATGGCTGCCCCTATGGCTACACAGCAGCTTGTTTATATAAACTATAGTAGTACTTATATTTTATCTACTGTGTATCCTGTGCTTGAATGGCTGCCCCTATGGCTACACAGCAGCTTGTTTGTATAAACTATAGTAGTACTTATCTGTTATCTACTGTGTATCCTGTTCTTGAATGGCTGCCCCCATGGCTACACAGCAGCTTGTTTATATAAACTATAGTAGTACTTATCTATTATCTACTGTGTATCCTGTTCTTGAATGCTGCCCCCATGGCTACACAGCAGCTTGTTTATATAATCTTTAGTTGTGCTTCTATCGCAAAAACTAGGGATGCACCAAATCCACTATTTTGGATTCAGCCAAACCCCCAAATCCTTTGCGAAAGATTAGATTGAATACCGAACCAAATTCGCATATGCAGATTAGGGGTGGGAGGGGTAAAAATGTTTACTTCCTTGTTTTGTGACAAAAAGTCCCGCAATTCCCCTCCCCAACCCTAATTTGCATATGCAAAATAGGATTCGAATTCGGTTCGGCCGGGCAGAAGGAATCCGAATCCTGCTGAAAAAGGCCGAATTCGGTGCATCCCTACCAAAACACTCCAATTTTACCAGTAGATAGCAACAGTACATTATATTGTCATTCATTTAAAACACTTTAATTTCTTGATTTTACTGTTCCTTTTAGGAACGGCTACCATGTTAATAATAAGCATTGTAATCACGTTACTTTTGTAACTGTTATATTCTAAAGTTTGCATCACTAAGAAACAAAGTAATATCACAGTCCCAAGTATTGTTGCCAATCTTCTAACCTGGGTAAAAGTCCTTGGACTTTGACAGTTTGATTGTAGCTCCTGTCTCTCGCTGCAGCTGGACAATTGTCTGACCCCCTTTCCCAATAATGGAACCAGCTGCATAGCTTGGGATGAGCACTTTCAGGAACAGCTCACCATCCTCTGCTGGGTAAAATAAAAGCAGTGTTATTATTGTTTCTAACCATGCAAGCACAAAAACAGAAATTCTGCCAAATAAATTATCACTTTAAGTTTGCCATCTGTGACAAAAGACTAGACTTCCTATATGTGGTACACAGATATAGAAGATTAAAACATACTGATTTAAGGTCCATTCAGAAGTACCTCCTACTCCTCTAAACACAAAGGTGAGTTATTAGTTACTACAATGTTCCCCATGATTACATGCATTTTGTCCCTGCTGTGTCTATGTAGGATTAACATTTTCATCCGATATGTGTATACTGCCATATATGATACATGCAAATGTGTATGGTACTGACACATGAATGAACAACAACATAACACCATAATGTAATTATCATAACCCAAGTTTTCTGAAAACTAGACTTAGTATAAATACAGAAATTTGCCACAAATCCATGCCTGGTGAAAATATTCATCACCACTCATGTTAGTTGAAAAACTCCACTGGTCAACAGTTTCTCTTGTCTCTTTTCTAAGGACCCATTGTGGCTGCCTCAGTAAGATCTATTATCATAATGTATATTCTCTCACAGCTAAAGCAGAAAATAACCTTTCCAGGCAGCAGCGTGGGGTTGTTTTCCTCCTATCATAAATTCATTTATATACTGTAGAATTCCTGCCATGAAGCAAGACAGGTCTGTTTATTCCCTTTGTTTTGGCCCGAAATGAACTAGAACTAAGTCATGGGTACCAGGAAATCCACTTTCCTGTGCAGTCCTAGTATTCTGTTCTAATATATAAGTAAACATTCTATCCCTATAATAGTTCTAGTTGAACAGTTCCTTATAGTGTATTCACCTTTCAGTATGATATATACAGTGATATTTTTGTAAAATTAGCAACTAGTCTTCATTTTTGTTTTTTTAAATTATTTATATACAATTTGATGTTCAGCAGCACACCAGGAATTTCAACAGCATCTGGTTGTTGCTGTCCAAGTTACCATAGCAACAAAGCAGTGGTCTGAATGAGAAACTATAATATAAACAGGAGAGAACCTAACAAAAAAACCCATATGTAACATTACATATAACATTGCAATATGGTTTTGGCTGCCAAAGGCTGGAAAGAAGCTGAATAAAAAAGGTAGTTGCTAATAACAGGACAGTGCTCTACCGGTGGGAATGTTAGTAATTGATTCCTGAAATGTATCATCTTACCTATTGTGTTTATCAAGTAAAATCTTTACTTATAATAAATAAATAAATAAATATATATATATATATATATATATATATATATATATATATATATATATATATATATATATATATATATATAAATGTAGTGATTAAAGTACCCCCTCTTGTAAATTATAAGGATATTATAAATTATTATAGGCTGCTTCTGGTGGTTGGATTGCAGCATTCCCTTTGTAACACAAAAAATTACATGAAAGCAGAGGCTGAGGTATTATTCTGCAGATTCACTGGACCATTCAATAACATAAATTGTATAGCACAAGAGAACTCTCACTGGTAAACGGGCAGATGTGATTTATTTTTGAACTAATGATGTATGCAAGATTGTGATTCTTTTGCTTCCCAGATAACAAATGGGATCCAATTCAGCCATATTTGTAATTGACTCTTGGCAATATGTTAACTTACAGGCTGACCCAGCAATATTTGGGTCTGGGAGACCCCAGGCAACTGCCCTAATAGTTCATATTATAATTCATCACTGTTATTTAGTAAGAGTAGTTTAAGAGTATTTCAAACAGGGTCGTATTTTTTTCCCTGATAGCATTGAATTCTGCCTACCATAACTTCGTTAGTACTCTTACACTTAGGTCAATTTGAATACAGGTTGTATAGACATGTTTATTAGAGTGGCCACTTATTATTACACATGTTCAACAAAGCAAAATAAAGAATAAAGAGATCCTCTAATGCCCTATACATGTCTAATGTGGGGAAGGAAACTCTGGAGAAAGAGGTAACATTCGTTCGCTTGAGCGAAAATGCACCTGAAAATGCAACAGTCTCTTGCCGCTGTCACTGTGGATGAGATTTCTGGCAAATTTTCACTAGCGACGGCCACTTAGTCCTTTAGTAAATCTGCCCCTATTTATTGCTTTTTTATTTAGAAATAAATATCAATATTATCGAAATCAAACATATCCTAACTATGGTGCAAAGCAGGACTACAGCTAGTGTTAGGATGCTACATTGGGGAATGGATTGGTGGGGATTCAGGTGAGTGGAGAGAAGCAGGAGGAATAATCACTGGTAGGGGCTAGGTAGGGAGACAGGACAGCAACAGTTGGTATGTAGCCCCAAATGGGGGAGGGTTTCCAATATGTGAGCGTACATGAAGGTTGTGCCTTGAGTGCAAATAGTAGTTAGCCTTGCACTGGAGCAAATGGTTTGCATACTCAAATAGCAATGCATTGTTGCCCTTGTTTATTATGGGTGAACAGCTAGGTTCAGGCACTAGGCACAGTGTGCAAAGGCACAAGGTTGATCTATACTTTACCCTTACCATTGCATGTCTTTTTTTTTTTACCCTCAAAATTGCATATACATGCAATGTATACAAAAGTCCTGCCTGTGCAGTTTTGTTGCTTGAACTGTTTGTGCACTATTTGCCAAGAAGTGAAAATTACATTCCTGCATTGTTTATACGGGGATGGATATGAAATTCATGCAAGTTAAGGAGCACCCACCAACACTGGGCTGTGCACCTTGTGTCTGATTTCCCAAGGCAGAAGTGCATAAGCAACAAGGGGCACACTAATGTAATCCTTAATGCTCTTGTACTTCTGGTGTAAATGCCCCCATTATGTACATACCTTCTCTTATTTATGTGTTTTTGTATAATTAGTCTTAGTACTTTGTAGAGTCTATTCAGTTAGTGCGGATCCCACTCCCTCCCTCTGCGCAGCTTGTGCTCTCAAAATTGATAAGGAATAGTTAATAGTTAATTGTACAAAGGGAAATTACCTAAAAAAGAGAGTAAAACACAATCCTTCCACTTGATCATCAGTGATGGACAGAGGGAAATAGAGAGATTCACTATGGGGCCTAGTTTTTCTTTGTTCTTTATATACCAAGAAGAAGAGTTATTCTTAAGAATAATAATCAGAATCTTTCCTGCTACTTTAATATAACAAAAAGTGAAAACTCTGGTGATACTTTCATAAAAATGTTATACCTTCTCCCCATCTGTCTAAAAATGCCTTTTTTCTCCTTTTCTGTAATATTTTGTTAAAGAATTTATTTCTTTGGCACCCCAACCCTATAACTTCTTATCTTTGAACCTGTCCCTGTCCTTGTCTAGCTCCTCTGCACTGATCCCATTTCCTAGGTTTAGGGTGGTGTAACTGGTGCTTAGTATCCTTGGTACACCAAGGGATTTATTTATAATGTTGTGTAAAACAAAATTTGCTGGGTAAAAAGCTGTGTAAACTAAATGGCAAATTTGTCTAGCTGAGTTTTATTTTATACCATGTGAACGCCAGTTTTTCTGCCGTTATTTTACACTGCTTCAGACCTTTGGAAGTAAGTTCCGGCAGAAGATGTTCAAAGAAAAAAAAAAGAGCATAAAAAATGACTCAATTTTAAGGTGTTTTTTACACTGCAATGTGTGGCAAAGTATTCCACCATTTTTATACCACGTAAGTCTGCCCCTAAATGTACTTGAGAGACAGAGGAAACCTGTCCTGGCCATTTGACACTAAAAAAGATTGAAATAGAAGAGCTAAATCTGAAGAAGGGATGCCAGCATAGTTAAGCAGGGTAGCAATGGAAGGGAGATTTATTATTGATCAGGGCTCACTATGACCTGGGCCAAACATTTTGCACCAAAAATCTGCCCACAGTTCGGAAGACAGCAGCAATTCAGCGGATTCTCCACCTGCAGAGAATCCGCAAAGATATGCATCTTCTGGCCCTAGCCTTAGTGCTTAAAATGTAGAACAACAAGGCTAGCTACCCTCCACATATATAGCCAACAACGTAAATATTAAATTACTGCTCCTGTGTATAGTGATAAAGTGATGGCAAAAAGCTTCATTATTTTAGGTAGGTGATACAGGGTGTATTTCAGGTCATAACCCTCTCCTCAGGCGTAACGCTGTAAAACTTTTTAGCTATGCTACATTTTTAAACATATTCATCTATCCCCTATTTTTCTTACAACCTTAAAACACAAAACTACTATTGTGTCCCCTACAGATACATAGTACTTTGCTTCCTTTTCTTTAGACTCAAACCCTCTCCTCTGAAATATATACTTAACACCTAGGGTTGCCACTGGATGATAAAAATGGAAATGAATGGCATTGAATAGGGAATGAATGAATGTTTTTAATAGGGAAGATGGTTGATGGGTATAGGAAGGCCAATATTGTTTTCAGTAAAGATGACCACGCCATTACACCCAGTTTAATTCCTCCCCTTCAAAAGGCTTTATAAAATAATCTAGGCCTAAGTTCTCCTGAAGAGGCTTTTCTGTGGATAATTACAGTGTCTGACTGGAATGCTAGGGGCCCACCAGAAAACCTTAGGCTGAGGGCCCACTTTCCAAACTATTATACCTCCTCTCCTCACTCAACCTCTTTATTCTCCTAGTTTCTTTTCTCTACATACTATTCTCTATTCTTCCATTAGTAAGTTCCCATAAAGAAATAGGGAATGACCATTGAATAGGCCAAATGGTCAGAAGCAAGAGGCCCACTGACACCTGGGCCCACCGGGAGTTTTCCTGGAATCCCTGTGGGCCAGCCCGACACTGGATAATTACTGCATTTGAAGTACATGCACTTTCACTTATATATGACATGGAGAGGCAAATGATTATCCGCAACGCAGACTCAAGTCAGGTATATGAATTGAAGCCATTGTCAGGGTGATTTTGCACTGAAGAAGAGTTCTGGAAAGCCTCCTAAGGGATGCTTATTGTAGTTAGTGGAGTAATGATGGTGGTACGGGGCTAAGGCTTAGGCCTGCATCACAGCAGATCATTGTTCCAAGGTGCTCATCCAAAACTGGCTACTTAACAATAAGAACAGCTAACACTGGGTGTAATATCTTGTTCCAAATGCTGTCAAATCATATCCCAATAACAGAATAGTTAGTACTTGGCTCTTCCAGATCTTTTAAAGGTTTCTGGCCTATTTTAAAATCTGGGTGCCTTAAGCATCAAAACTATTTTAAGCATTTTATATAGTCGTACATTAATCTGAATTGCAACTCCAGCCTGAGTGTGCTCTCAGCATAACTAGATGTTACTGGGCCCCACAGCAAATTCAACTTAGGACCCCAAAACTTTAGTAAGCTGACCTGTTCTATTATGAAATATTGAAATTGGGGCCCCCTACACTCCTGGGCTCCCCTGCAACAGCAGGGTCTGCTTCCTCTGTAGTTACGCCCCTATGTGCTCTCTAAAATCATCAATTTATCATAAACCCTAAGGACAAATAATATAGTTTTTAATAGTAAGAAATCATACATACTGTATTACTACATCCTGTATTGGATATACTTAACAGACAAAGCACCTTAAGACTGACACATGTTCTCTTGCATGATAAAAACTGTAGATATTAAACAACTGATTATTATCATTTATTTATACATCCCAGTAGGTTATGCAGCACTTATTTACTGTGATTACTATAGGCTTCAAAGTCTGTAAACATGAAACTGTTTGCAAAATATCTAAGTCTAAAATATTCAGGGCATATGACATTATAGTCACGTTTAAAGATGTACCTAATATCATACACCACACTATGATTTTGTGCCCAGTATATTTTCACACACACACACACACACACACCACCCCCTAAGCTTAAAATTCCCTAAAACTGTCAAATTATGAAATGCAGTTAAAACACTTAATGGAAGTGTGTTGTAATGATAAGGAAATAAACGCATGCACCCTAAAATTCTATGGCTTGATAAGAATTTGCCATTGTTATGAAGATGTGGGCATCACATGATTTTACAATTCAGCTATACTAGACAATAGGCTGGGCTTCTTGTTCTATTCAATGACCGAAGGCCAGTGTTGCATTTGCCCTTCTTGTAAGCAAAAGGTTATAATATTACAGCCCTTGAAAGGCTATGACTTGAGAGGTTAGGAAGTATACATTTTAAAAACATCTTTTTTGACAATACAAAAGGCAACAAAACATATAGTATCCTCAAACCAACACAAATTCCCTGTTTAAATTTGCACACAAAAAAACTGCATGTTGTTATTATGGATTAAAAGCCTATGGTCTACTAAAATGTCAGGAACATTTCTATAGTGATTAAGCAATATCCTGCTGCACATACTTTTATCAAAATACATCAATAGTATCAGTTATTGTAGACAATATTATGTGCATGGTAATCATAATCACGTTGCACTGATGCGTTTGAAATTGATCGAGATTGAAGCATTTTTTTTCATCGTCTGCAGTAGTTGTCAGCTCATAATCATTCTGCAGATCTATAGATACTGTACAGTATTGTTCCAGTTCCTGAGTAGCCAGGATTTTAACCTTCCCATTATATTATGCACATATCAGATGTCTACACCCCAAACTAACCTGCCGTGTTGGACCTCTTGGTGCTTGTAGCCTCTGTTGGGGTTTCTAATGGTCGTTTTCTCGAATCAGTAGCTTCTGTCTCCATCTGTGGGGATTGTTGCTGTGATGGTGGGTAAGGAGCATTCTGTTGTAGAGATCCCCCAGCCATTATGTCCCTGAAGGCTGTGACTGTCACACTGAGAAAGAAAGAGAGAGACGAAGACTGAACAGAGGGAGGAGGTGGTGGGGGTGGGGGTCTCAAAATCCCATTAATTAAAGCAGAGACTGCAGATTGTGGTGCTTTTGTGGCTAAAAACCTCGTGTTTGTAGTGGATACCCTCCCAGTTACCCTTATTGCTATTTACTCTCTTAATATCGCCCTCCCCCACTGTAGGGACGAAAAAAAATATCAGGGATGGTAAAAATACAAAGGGAGGAAGGAAATGGGATGTGTAAGGATTTGAGCTGTAGGAAAGAAGAGAAAGGATGGGGGGGGTGGATTACAGTGAAAAAAAGGTTTCAATTGTGGCTTGTCCAGTAGAAATTGGGGAAGGTGTCAAGAAAGTTTTGGGGTCACTGCTTTCACCTCTAAACTAATCCAATGAATTATATCCCTCTAGGACTTTTAATGCAGGTTGCAAATTAACATAGCTTCTCAGGAGAAAAGGGGCAGACTGAATAGGGTGACGTCATGCAGCCTGGAACTCAGCCTACTCCGCATTTTAATTGGCCACAAGCTGCTCCTTCTGCACACACCCTCTGCACCTATTGGCTAAGACAACCATGCTTTATTCTAAGGACATGGCTGAAAAGGCAAGTGTATTGATTAAAAAATGCACTCCAAAGATGCTGAAGGGTATTTAAACAGATTGTTTTCAGTCTGAGCACAGGCACTAAAAGGTAAAATGCTTTATGACATATTCGTTTATACATTATGTAATGTAGCTGCTGTTTTTTCTTTTATACTGTAGATATTTACTAATAAACTGAAAATAAAAAAAATGTCATGAATGTTTCTGTTTCTCCTGTCATGTATTTAGCCCAGCATGGTATCACCTCCAGGAAAAAAAGTGAAAATAAAAACCCCAAAAGCATAATATTGTTTGTTGTTAAGTAATTTTTTGGTGGGCATTTTGTTACCGGCATTAGAATTAGTCTCCTGGTATCCCAGTTTGATACTGTGTGCCAAGCTCTATTTCACCTTTTGATATACTCCTATATTTGCTAACACAGTATGAGATATACTCAAAGCCTTCAAGTTGTTGTGACTCAGGGGAACACTGGCGTTAATGTCACCTTCAATTTGGTGCTAATTCCAGGGTTCCGTAATCTGCTTCAATACATGCAGCAGGGATGAAAATCTGGTGTTTGAGGCAAAGAGCAGTGTTGCAGGTGCAGGCCAGCCCTGTCCTTACTGCCTGCTCTCTGCTGCTTCTTAACTTGCGTGCCTCCCCCCTCCTGCCAATCTCCAATACAGGAGAAAGCCTGGGTGAAGCTGCATCTTCCTGCAACCTGAAATGGAGTGCAGAGATCTGCAGCAAATTGAGCAGAATTTGAGAGCAGAACATAGTGTGCAAAACATAGTGCAAAACAATGGCCAACTGCAGCATGTTTTGCATTTTGCAGACTGCATTATTTAATAAAAATAATTCATTATGACCAGCAGACTGACAAGGAATGCTTAAAGGGATCCTGTCATGGGAAAACATGTTTTTATCAAAACACATCAGTTAATAGTGCTACTCCAGAAGAATTCTGCACTGAAATCCATTTCTCAAAAGAGCAAACAGATTTTTTTATATTCAATTTTGAAATCTGACATAGGGCTAGACATTTTGTCAATTTCCCAGCTGCCCCCAGTCATGTGACATGTGCCTGCACTTTAGGAGAGAAATGCTTTCTGGCAGGCAGCTGTTTTTCCTTCTCAATGTAATTGAAGGAGTCTTAGTGGGACATGGGTTTTTACTATTGAGTGTTGTTCTTAGATCTACCAGGCAGCTGTTATCTTGTGTTAGGGAGCTGTTATCTGGTTACCTTCCCATTGTTCTTTTGTTTGGCTGCTGGGGGGGGTGAGGGAGGGGGGTGATATCACTCCAACTTGCAGTACAGCAGTAAAGAGTGATTGAAGTTTATCAGAGTCACATGACTTGGGCAGCTGGGAAATTGACAATATGTCTAGCCCCATGTCAGATTTCAAAATTGAATATAAAAAAATCTGTTTGCTATTTAAAGAAATGGATTTCAGTGCAGAATTCTGCTGGAGCAGCACTATTAATTGATTAATTTTGAAAAAATGTTTTTTTCCCATGACAGTATCCCTTTAAGCTGGCCATAGATTTAAAGATCTTTAAAAGATCTTTTCGTTATTGTGAGACCACGATTATCTTGAAACAATCGTTTAAATGTATGATTTGTCCATCAACTAAAAAGACCATTTCGGGTGATATTGCCAGGAAAACTAGATTGCACTGGGGCCAATAAATTTTTTTTAACCTGGCCAATCAATTTTCTGACAGATGTCGTATGAAAAATCGTAAGATGTACGATCGTTCGATTCCCACTAACTTCATGATAATTTGACGGATTGGTCGGATTTCACTAAAATCGGTCGTTCACCAAAGAAAAATCTTTGCGTCTACGGGGACCTTAAAAGTTGTAATTCAGTAGCAGATATGTTTCAATAATACTGTAAGAAATCTGTTTAAAAATCAAAACAAAGGAGTTTTGTTTTGTGATGTTTGTGTAGCAGTTGCTTAAAAATACATGCTATTTCCTTATTTAACAATTTATGCACAATTCATTTTTATTAGATGTGGCACACCTTTAAACACCCACGAAAGTATCTGTGTAATAGATCTATGCAATCCTAATTTCAGCATATCAGAGTATTCTACCAATCATTAGTTTTGAGATGAGTTGGGTAAAATTTTAAATTTGGAGTATTTTCTGCAAAACTTTGCAGATTCTGCAAAAGTTTGTCACTTTGTTAATTTACTAAAATGCATGTATGACAAGTTAACCTTGCGTTGGCACACAGTCACATCTTTTTCACCAGGCGAAATCAGGCCAGACTTAAATGTTAAAAAGGCTCCAAAGGGTATTTCCACCAAGAGTAATTTTGCCAGGGTTTAGGCTAGGAAACTGCTATTATAAAGCTAGAACAGCCACTTCTACATCTCATTATCCACATCATATGTTCCTTGCTAATATCCCACACATGTCATTTCTTATAGCATAAATTTGCCAGTATATTTTCCTCACCCCGATGAATTTGCCCAGAGAAATAAGCTATACAAATACAGTACATTACACTCATAATGGCGTAAATATGATTTTAAGAAATGTCACCCTGGTCAGTCTCTCAGTCGGGACACCGGGAAAAAACAAGGTACACTTGAGGGGGGCTGTCGCATAGGGGGAGTTGCTGCTAGAACGATGGGTGGGGGTGGTTGGGTCTGTGGGGACTCCTGTGACGGACCGAGTCCAGCTCCGAATGTCATCACAAAAAAAAGTGATATAATGATGACAATGTCTAATGAGGAATTACATCTCAATACTTTGCTCTCTTTATTTGTTATAATTACTACTACATTAACAAGAACCAACATATTAGGGTAATGATAATCTGAAAACCTATAGAGAAAAGAATTTCTCTTCCCTCTGAATACAAATGATATGTTTTCCAAGGTTTTCATACCTTTGTATACTGGTAGAGAGCGATAAGTGTCCTTGAGGATTGGTAACTCGTTACGGGCCACTGAGTCTATGCCTCATAATGACTTTACTGTATTCACAGCATTGCTAACGTGTTAATTCATATTTATGTCTAACATAATTTAGTAAAACACTGTAATTCATACAACCACACAAAATTACAGCCATCTACATTCATGCGAAATGATGTAATTATTTCTTTTTCTTCCCTGAATTCTGAATTAGGTTCGGCCAGCTAATAAAATGGAGTAAAAAGATGAATGAAAGTGAGAGTGAGACAAAAATCAGAAAGAGATGGGGAGAAAGTGGGAGAAAGGGGCACACAAAGACAGGCCAAATGACAGTTTAAGGGAAGGCAGAGAGAGTACAGCAGGGGGAGGGAGAACCTCCTGCTGTGGAGAAGATACGCCTTCTGAATGTTAAATTAGAATTTCTTTTGTCCCCCATCCCATCTGTTCCTTATCCCCCCCCCCCAATTCCATTCACCTTTTGTACTGGCCTAGCTATTCACATCTGGGGCTAGCAGGTGCACAGATCTTCCACTGACAGTACATGTGTCAGATGCTGTGACAGGAGAATCCTGAGTCTGGCATAAACACACATATATGCTTAGACTGTAAACTCAATTGGGGAGGGGGAACTCATTCCTCTTACATCTCTTTGCACATTACACATATTTATATCTGTGTATATTTGCCCTCCCTAAGTGCCCTGAACATACCCAAGGGGGGCTCCTAATGAACAGGTATTGTTCACAGGTGCAGGTATATGTGTTGTTGCATTTACTATATAAGCTCAGTGGCACACAAAACAGACATATACTTAAATTGTACATTGCTGCTGAAAATGTATATACTTCATAAACGCTGTATGTGTTTATTATAACACTCATCAGGCACAAAGAGACATTGCAGCCATCTAATGTGTGTAGCATTCTGACCAAGTGATTCTCACTCTGAGCCTTGCTTCATTAAAGCTGGGCATCAGGGCAGCCATCAGGGGGGGACAGGGGGGAGAGTTGTAGGGGGCCCTGAGGGTAAGGGGGGCCCCGGCCACACCACACTTACTTGATTAGCCGGGCCTTCCATCTTTCTGAGAGCTGCTGACTTTGGGAAGGCATGGACGTTTAAGGGGCCCTGGCCACCAATTTTCTTATAATGTGTGGAGGGGGGGCCCTGGCCACAATTTTTTTTTCTCATGTGGGGTCCTAGCCACCAATATTTTTTAATGGGGGGGCCCTGGCCACAAATGTTTTTTTATGGGGGGCCCTGGCCACCAATATCTTTTTATTTTTTATTAACATGTGGGAACCCTAGCCACCAATATTTTTTTGGTTTTTTTACTGTGGGGTGGGGAGGGCGAATCTGTAGGTGGGGCTTGCGGTGGGTGCAGCCCAGGGGGTCCAGGAAATTTTGTCGTATGGGGCCCTGCGATTTCTGATGGCGGTCCTGCTGGGCATACATGTAAAGATCTGCTCATTTAAGAAGCCAAACGATTTGGCCTATTTGCCATTCATGTGCTGTGCCAAATTGGGTTGATCAAATTGTTTTGTCCCTGGGCCAGCTCGTAATGCGGACCTGTTCGTATAGCACCACAGCAATGTGCCAATGACTGATTGGACATTTAACTATCTTGCTGATTACTTCCATAATAAGAATAAGACATGAGATGGGGCCAGCCAACCACATTGCACGACTCTGCTTTTTTGTAACTGATATAGCAAACATAGCTCTTTTAGTGGACTGCAGTGGTGCTGTTCTGGTGGAAAGCCACTCATCTTGGTACTTGGGTTTTGTTGTCCTTTAACAGACTTGAGGTACTGGTTGGGTAATTACCGTATGTTGTTCATTTCTCCTTCGAAATTAATGCTCCATTATGTCTTTACCTTTTTAGGTTTGTTAAGGTTCAAGCAGCAAAGCAGTCATATAAAAACACATTCTAAATAGCAGAATTAACAGTATTTGGGCATGGATCCCAGCCCTGATTTCCCCAGTGACAACATTTTATTTTATCTGTCTTTACCATTTTTGTAAGTTTAAGCAGGGGGATAGCTTTGTTGATCAATCAGAATCCATGGGAGCAAATTCACTAAAGGGCAAATTGTCTCCAGGTGAAAATTAGTTAACACTACGCTAATATACTAAAATCCGAAGCTGCATTCTGGGTGCCAAACGCTTTTCGCTAGCATTACTTCGGCACTGCGAGCGTTTCAAAGCGAAATGATGCTAGCAATCGCTTCTGCCTAGCGAAACTTCATTAGTCCTCTTACGCTTAGGTCCAGTTCAATGTAAAGTTTAGTCTGTGTCTGCTGTTGTGATTAACTGTTCCTGGGTTATGTACTGTATGTCAGGGCCAGCACCCAGGTACCTTTTTTTCATTTATTCCTTTGCTTTAATTCCCTTCTGCCCCATTCCCTACCAGCCTTGAAACAGTAAAAAAATTAGTTAGGGGAACATGAAGTCAGAACATTTGGGGGGGACCAAATGCTAGGTTACTAGTAAAAAACGCAAGGGGACCTGTGAAGTGATAGAAGAGATGATGAATTGGGTAAACGAAAAGAAACAAGAGAAAAGGGGTTAAAAATAGAATGTATAACGGATTTAAAGAAATGGTCCAGGCAGTTAACTAAGCAGGTTCTTTCGGCTGCTAAATGGAGTTTGGCTATTAGTTGGTTGTCCCCAGCCATAGCATGGCAACAGACTTTGCACAAAATACAGGCTATCTATATTATGGAACAGCTTTCTGCTCGTGTTCAGGGAACCTTGGACAGATTTTTGGAAATTTGGGCTCTGTGGATTGGCTATGTGGCAACCAAACAGCTTCTTTTATAGCATTGTATGCATAGTGGATCTGTGACAGTTTTTTTGTGTGCATCATTGTGTTTTCTGTTGCATATGTGGGGGACCCACATATCTCTTTCTCTCTTTCCTATTCTTTTTCTATCTGTTTTATTTTTTCTTTTGTTTTTTTTTTCTATAATTGGAGATTTTTGTGGCATTGTTTAACCTTGCGTTTGTTATGTGATAATTTATGCCATTTATATTGTATTACATACAATGTTCACGAGGCTTTATGTGCAACGATGTCCACTATGCAATTGTGCACTATTTTATTTTGTTTACTTTTCTTTTTGTAAAACTAATAAAAATTTCTGAGTAAAAAAATAGAATGTATAGGGGATGGTAGAAAGCAGTATAAAAAGAGAGAGACAACTGCAGATGAGAACTGTTAAGAGAGCAAAAGGATAAATAGGAGGGTACATGGGACACAGGGCCAGATTTACATAGTGGGCACCCCTAGACCCGCTGTCGTTCGTCACCCCCTTACGCTCCCTTTTATTTGCTCAATTTTCATCATTGTGACAGAAGCAATAGGGATTGGAGCCCGGGAGATTAAAAAACTATAGTATCTATGCTCATCCCCAGTGTTTGTGAACAAATGTGGGTGTGGTTGGGCAGCATGCCGCCCCCCTAAAATCCTGCCACCCTAGGCCCGGGCCTAGGTGGCCTCTCCACAAATCCAGGCCTGATGGGACAGCAGAAAAAACACAGTAATTGAGCTTCTATGACATGCCCAGAGACATAAGCATAGAGGTAAAATGAAAGCATGCTGGCAAGGAGTGGGTTAATTAGCATTCCCAAGCACAAAAATTACCCTCCGCCTATGTCCAGAAAGCTCCAAATTATGGAAAGGACATCTACTATAGATTCCATTTAAGAAAGTAGTTCTCATTTCCTTTTTCTCTATAATAACTACAGTACTTTGTACCCGATTCTAAGCTGTATGAATCCATTGGCAAAATAATTCTACAGGTTTTATTTAATGTTTAAGTGATTTTAGCAGGCTTAAGTTATTCTGATCTGAATTATTGAAAGATCTCTTATCCGTTGTAGAAGGGATGGTTCTTATTTTTGTTCATCATTGAGTAAAACTATGGAGCAGAGGGGTTCCTGTTTAAAGAGCTGGAACATTTGCATGTGCACACTTTCCTTGACCTCTGGGTAGGCTGGAGGATTAGACTGATTAATCTATGGATGCCTAACCAGAAGGGAGAGTATGAGTCTGCAATTAGATAAACAGCCCTTCTCGTGCTGTCCTTTAACATGGTCTGTGAGCCAAAGTATAGGTCTAGACAGGGCCGGATTTGTGGCGAGGCCACAAAGGACCGGGCCTAGGACGGCAAGATGGTAGGGGCGGAATGCCGCCCAGCTACATTCTAATCACCTGCTTTTGGCGCATGCACATGCACGCTTCTGTGGGGCCTGCACGCAAAGTTGACAGTCGCTGATGTTGCCAGGCACTAGGACCCTGCAGCGCCTGGTTCTTGAAGAACAAATATATACAACAAGCTCTATTACACAAAAGTTGGGACATTGGAATGGGATGATTTGCAAATAATTTTAACACTATATTTAAATGGAAATAGTACAAATAATATATCCCATGTTGAAACTGAGAAATGTTATTGTTTTCTGAAAAATAAATGCTATTAGATATTAATGCCATTATGTGGATAGCTGCATTTTTCCCATTCTGTTGCGAAACTCTGTAAATGTTTGATGTACTGATGTAATGTTGAAAGTGAAATGCTGTCCCATCATTGTCTGATATAGGATTTCAGCTGCTCAACAGTTCAGGGTCTCCTCTATTTTTATAATACACAAAATGTTTTCATTGGTTGGGGGCAGATTAGCAGGCAAGGGGGCAGATTAGCACCCTGACTTTGCTGTTATAATACATGCAGAATGCAGTTTGGCATTGTCTTTTGAAATAAGCACGGTTATGTCTCCCAAATATCTGTTTATTTTGCTGGACAATCCAGATTTTGATAGTTTAGCCCAGAGTTTCTCTTTGAACTCCTGCACTGATGCCAGAAAAAGACAACGTTTCTGCACTTTGAGGGTTGGATTTTCTTTTAGTGCTCTTTGAAATACAGCATAACAAAATGCAAAGTCCACAAACTAGGGAATATTTCTCTGGATAAAATGAAGGCCTTTCATAGTCTTGATCATCACTACTTATAGGTACAGTCTTTTTAGTTAAGTTTCAGGATGATTAAAAGATTTGTTAAAAAAGAAAAAAACTTTGCTGAGGTGAGAACTGCTGTGAGACAGCACTGTCTATTGAGTTTTCTCATCTATGAACTCTCAATACATCCTTTGCTGAGGAGGTTGGAGATTTTGATGGGCTATCTCACAAAACCCATCCTTGAACCTAGTAGCCTTTGCAGAAGAAAATATGTCACAGTGGTTACTTTATAACCACAGGATGAGCTATAATTACTTGATGTCTTTCAGGTTTAATTAGAGGAATGAGGGCTCATGCAAACTTAGATAAGGGTTTTGAATAGGTAAAAACCCTAAGGGTAAGGGCACATTGGGAGATTAGTTGCCCCAGCGACGAGAAGAGGCGACTAGTCGTCCGGGCGACTAAATCTCCCCAAATCTCCCAGTGTGCCCTTACCCTAACTAATTTCCCAGTTGGTTTTAAGATCTTACGCTTAAAACTTGGGAGGGAGACTAGAATAAATTGGACACTGGAAAACCACGGTTCAGCAGTGGAAAACCGGGAAGCTGACATACAAGGAAATGATTAGACTCATCAAGACTATCATTGTGGGGTTTGTTTGTAAGTTATGTTTTACAGTGTGTTCCTCCAGCTTTTGAGGAAGTGAATTTGGAACACAATGAAACAAGAGTAACATATCTGCAAACAAAGGCAGTAATGGAACTACCTGCCGCGGGGCCGAGTGCAGTCGGGAGTCGGGACCCTCCACAAGTCCCCATAGACGCAAAGATTTTTATTTGGCGAACGACCGATTTTAGTGCAATCCAACCAATTATAGTTAGGTTAGTGGGAATAGAACGATCGTGCATCTAACAATTTTTCGTCCAACATCTGTCAGAAAATTGACCGGCCAGGTTAAAAAAATTTCATCTGTGACAGTGAAATCTATGTGTTTGCAGGGCCCAGCAGGCAGCTGCCCTCGGTTTTCCTGGATTCAACTAGACAACATCGCTTGAAATGGTCTTTTTAGTTGATGGACAAAACGATTGTTTCAAGAAAATCGTGGTCTTAGTGCAAACCGCCGATGGGCCTTGAGGGGGTGTGGGCCCTGGTGCATTAACACCCCCCCAGTAGTTCTCCCACTGGACATGCTGAGATTTCCTGGGACTCCCTTTAAAAAATGTGAAGATGTCTTAAAGTATAGAGTATAAAGTTAGATGAGAAGATAGATCTCATGATGTAAACAGTTATTAAAGGGGAACTATCGAATAATGAAAATTCAATACAAGCTTCCTCGTCCCTCGGTAAGAAACTTTCTAAATACAATCAATTAAAATTCTTTCTGCATTGTTTCTGAAATAATCAAATTTATTTTCACTATTCCTCTCTCATCATCTGTTTCTCTTCATTCTGTCTTCATCCAGGAGTTGGGTGTCAGATGAATGATCCAATATATCTTATAGGGGGGCTCCCTTTCCTAGCAGATGTATTAGCACTCAAATAACTGATTCCAGTACAAACAAAATCTAGCAAAACAACTGCCTTTTGCACAAATCCTGCATGTAGAGAGACACGATGTCTGGTGATTTTATTAGAGTGAGCTCTAATACATCTTCTAGGCAAAAGGAGCCCCACCAATAATATATATTATATCATTCATCCGACACCCAACTGCTGAATGAAGACAGAATGAGAAAAATTGGATGCTGAGATTGTAATAGTGAAGATAAACTTGATTATTTCAGAAACGGTACAGAATTTTTAAATTGATTTTATTTAGAAAGTTTCTTATTTCAGTATACTGAAGCTTATGTTAAATTTTCATTTTAATGATAGTTCCCCTTTAAATACTGTTTGTTGAACATGAGATGTGATCTAATCCTGTGACAAGTTAAGACATCAGAATAAAAATACTTTTAAATATTTGGCACCTTCAAAAACTAGAAGCAAAAGACTGTGAGGGGCAGATTTATCAAAGGTCGAGGTAATTTTTCAAATGAAAAAAATTCGAAGTTTGAACTATTTTTGTGTACTTCGACTAGGAAATAGTCCAAATTTGATTTGAAAAATTCAAAAATTCGAATATGGAAATTTATCATGTACTGTCTCTTTAAAAAATCGACTTCGACCATTCACCATCTAAAACCTGCCGAATTGCTGTTTTAGCCTATTGGGGACCTCCGACAGCCTATTTGGTGTCAATTAGTGGACTTTGAAAAATCTAAGTTTTTTTGGGGAAAAACTTCAAATCGAATTCGATCAAATGCGATATTCCTTCAATTTGAACGATTCCAATTCGGCTGAATATGAACCTATTTGATCGAAAACTGACATATTCGACCAAAAAAAAAAAACTTCGACTTCATTTTGGTTGTTTTTTTTTTGAAAATCTAATTTCAACGTTTTTTTTGGGTATAAGAATATTTTACCTGGGGGGTAGGTCTGTAAAGTTTTCCTGCGTTTACAGGGATTTACTAATGAAAATATTTCATATGTACACTAGAGGGCATAGGTATCACATGTCAAGAAAAACAACATTATATTTTTAAACATTCTGTTCTTTCTGCATTTTTTGTATACATTCTCTCGAATATTTTTCAGTCGGAATGTTAGAAAATATGTCTGCAGGATATATATGTTTTAAAATACCCTATACCTGGGGACACACTAAACCAAAATGAGAATAGAAAAAAAGCCAGACACAACCAAAAAATATAGTGGTGCAACAAGACTCTGGGTCTAATAATAAATGTATAACATATGAACAAATAACTGACGCTAATACTAATGAATGAATTTACAAGTAAAACAATAGATTTATGCTAATTAACCACATCTACTTATGGACGATTTCATAGTAATACATCCATCATAAATAAACCCCCCATGAATAAAAATACTTCATATGAAAGATAGTTGATAAAATAAAGTGTGTTAGTATGGATCCCATCAAGGACTATGTTGTCCCTATAAAAGATCGTCAGACATTAAGGGGCAGATTTACTTATGGTTCAAGTTAATTTTCGAAGTTAAAAACTTTCTAACTATTTTTTGGGTACTTCGAACATCGAATAGGCCTAAAATCGAAGTACTGTCTCTTTAAAAAAGTTCGACTTCGACACTTCGCCATCTGAAACCTGCCAAATTGCTATGTTAGCCTATGGGGACCTCCTAGAATCCATAGCCAACACTTGGCTAAGTCTTTAGAAGTCAAAGGAAAATCGTTCGATCAATAGATGAAATAGTTCGAATTGTTCGATTCGAAGGATTTCATCGTACGATCAAATGATTTTCATTCGAACGAAAACGGCCAAATTCCATAAAACACAGACAGAGAATAGTGAATCATCAGCCCTAATATTATGGTTTGGCATCCTTAATTATAAATCATGATTAAATACTTATTCCTTAATGTCTACACATCTTGGGTGATAAGAATACAGGTAAATGTGATTACCCTCTAGGGTTCCAGTTCATTTGGTTAGATCGTAGTGATGAACAAAATTGTTTGCCAGGTTTCACCATGAAAAAGACGCCTATAGACTCCAATGTCTGAAAAAATTGTTGCCCATCAAAAAAATTGTATTTTGTCAAAAATTTCACACGTCAAAAAAGTTTCACAAATCAAAAAAAATTGTTTTTGGCGAAGTGAAACGGGTCAAATTCGCTCATCACTAGTAGTATACAGTATACATACGGTTATATAAAGGTATATTCTATGTTTAGCCATTTTCAGCTTTAGTTTTGAATTGCAATTTATTAATTTATAATGTCTTTGTATATAGGCTTCAGAGCTGTCCCCCTGAGTTGGAACAGAAACTGTGAAATAGTATTCATAGTAAAAACATACAGTGTGGTATCTGAAATACAACTTTCTGTAAAACTCACTTGTACTAAAAACTGTTGTATACAGGTATAGGACCTATTATCTGGAATCCTTGGGACCTGTGGTTTTTGTATACGGGATCTTTCTGTAATTTGGATCTCCATACCTTAAGTCTACTTAATAGTATATTTAAATATTAAATAAAGCCAATAGAATTGTTCCCTCTGATAAGGACGGGAGTCCTTAGTTGGGATCATGTACAAGGCACTGTTTTATTATTATAGAGAAACATTTTAGTTATTCAATTACAATGGAGTCTATGGGAGATGGTCTTCCTGTAATTTGTAGTTTCTAGATAACAGGTTTCTGGATGAAGGATCCCATATCAGTATCACATACTTAGTGGTCATGGCTATAAAAATGCATTTGGATTTTTACTACCCCTTTTTGTGAACTACCAGTTCTAGGGTGAAAGTAGGCACTGAGAATGATTTATGTTTTTATGGTGAAATATGGTGAAAATGTGTGTTTGAACAATTGGTTACAATTGGTTACTAACTTACTTCTTGTACTTCCATGTGGTACAGCAGATTGTAGAAAAACATAAAACTGTTTCAGTGCTCCCAGTTTAATCTCGACATGGATTGTAAGCTCTTGTTATCCTATTTTTATTCTGTAACACTTCTTTGTTAAATTATTGTAAGACCCTTATTTGTTATAACTTAGGGGCCGATTCACTAACTTCGAGTGAAGGATTCGAAGTAAAAAAACTTCGAATTTCGAAGTGTTTTTTGGGCTTCTTCAACCATCGAATGGGCTACTACGACCTTCGACTACGACTTCGAATCGAACTAGTCGAACTAAAAATCGTTCGACCATTCGATAGTTGTCTCTTTAAGAAAAAACTTTGATCCCCTAGTTCGCCATCTAAAAGCTACCGAACTCAATGTTAGCCTATGGGGAAGGTCCCCATAGGCTTTCCTAAGTTTTTTTGATTGAAGGATATTCCTTCAATCGTTGGATTAAAATCCTTCGAATCGTTCGATTAGAAGGATTTTATCGTTTGATCGAAGGAATAATGCTTCGATTATTCGATCGCACTATTTGCGCTAAAATCCTTCGACTTTGATATTCGAAGTCGAAGGATTTTAATTTAATTTTAATTCCCAGTCGAATATCGAGGGTTAATTAACCCTCGATATTCGACCCTTTGTGAATCGGCCCCTTAATGTGAGGCATTCTGTAACTTGCTGGTGCCATATATATATAAAAAATAATGATAAGGATGATGTTAGTTCCCAGAGCAATGTGCCTATGAAATGATCGCATTGCATAGGTTAAATAAAATAATCAGATCTGTATATGTATAGCCAGCCCAAGACTTTACCTTGACTCCATCTAGTGTCAGTTATTAGCAGGACATCATTATACAGTGAGACTGTGCAACACATTGATAAAACTATATAAAAAACTATATAAAACTATATATAAAACGATGTGGGTGTAACATAAATTAGACAGAGACATACTGTATCTAGGATGGCTGGGAGATACACTGCATTCCTAAAATTAAAATGCAACTTTTAATATAAATCTATAATAGTGTTGCAGTTTAAATAGAAACAATTCTCTTATTTATATTCCAACAGTGGATAGAACTATCATTAATAAACATACAAATAAAGGCGTATGGCTCTGTCCAAAAACAAAACAAAAAATGAATAAATAGTCCAAATATGAAAAAAATAGTAAAATTGATAAAGTGGTTTCACAGCAGGACAACCCCCAATCCAAGGGTTGCCAATCAATTTTTTCAGTATGCAAAAATCCAAGTTGAATGAGGTCCATTTCCAAGTAAAGCAGTAGCTCAAGTCTTGATGAATTAAAAAGACTTTACTAGGACATTATAAGGACATGCATACAACTATAATTACATTATATACAGCACTTCCATATTACAAAAAAAAGGTGAATCATTATATACCTCCAGCCTATCAAACACTGCAGGCAAAAACAATGCTTTGCTAATGAATCTTGACATGGTTAAAACAAACCTTGCGCTGTAGATCACTAATGGAAAGAATAAGATCAAGCCTGCTGAAATGCTTATACAGGTATGGGGTCTGTTATTCAGAATGCTTCAACAGGATTCTATATGATTGTTTTGTCTCCAATAAAGAAGTAATCACATGAATGGATGTTGATAAAACAATCAAAAGTTACAATAAAGCGTCTTTCTATTTGTGCCAGGGGCTTAACTAAGCCTTGGCAACAATAGCAATCTATTTTTTAATTATTCCACAAGTTGCCAACAACTTAGATATACTAGATAACCACATTAAGTTATTCGTCCAGTAGCAGACTTGTTTAACAGGGACAGATGGAAATTCCTTGGTGTCACTTTACTAAGGTGCACCAGTTCGATCGAAGTAAATGCGGTAAATCCTTCGACTTTGATATTCGAAGTCGAAGGATTTCACTTCGATGGTCAACTATCGAGGGTTAATTAACCCTCGATATTCCACCCATAGTAAATGTGCCCGTTATTATCGCATTTATGCTACAAACGTTGTCAAGGTTTACTAAAGATTATAGCCAGAATTGTCACCAAATATAGACTGTCACCAATTTGTATTGCCACCCAGAGAGTAGTGATGTGAAAAAAAGACAGAAATTGTATAGTAAAAAAGGAGTATAGGCAGTTTTTTAAACATAAGCAGCAAAAATTAGTGATTGCACTGGGGAAGAATGATACTTATAAATGTATTTTTTGTGTATTTATTAGGAAAAATTTATATTATGGAAATACAGTTTATTCCTGGTACTGCTCAACTGGCCATAAGTATATTTAATAATACATTATAAACTGGTAATAAATACTATTTTATATAAACCCATTCATATACAGTATGTATATTCATTAGTGTGGCCATTGACAGTGGTGCCAACAAAAATCTGCAAGCTTTAAAGCAAATTTTACAGTTAGGGGCAAATTTATCAAAGGTCGAGGTAAATTTTCGAATGAAAGAAATTCGAATTTCAAGCTATTTTTTGTGTACTTTGAATTTGAAAAAATACAAAAACTCGAATATCGAAATTCATTCAACTTCGACCATTTGCCATTTAAAACCTGCCAAATTGCTGTTTTAGCCTATAGGGGACCTCCTAGAACCTATTTGGAGTCAATTGTTGGAAAAATCAACATTTTTTTGGAGAAAAACTTTGAATCTAATCGATCTAATGCGATATTCCTTCAATTCGAATGCTGCCAAAATCGGACCTATTCGGTAAAAAACTGACCTATTCGACCAAAAAAAGAACTTCAACTTAATTTTGGTTGGTCTTTATGAATTCTAATTTTGAAGTTTTTTCAATTCGAAATTCGACCCTTGATAAATATGCCCCTTAAACTAAATGGGGTATATTTATCAAAGAGTGAAGTTAATAGTGAAGTTCCGCCACTTGAGTGAAATTCCGCCCCTTTCCATTCATATCTATGGGATTTTTAAAGGCGTATTTATCAAAGGGTGAACTTTCATTTTCACCCATTGATAAATATGCCTTTCAAAATCCCATAGAAATGAATTGTGAGCTGAGGAATTTCACTCTAGTGGCGGAACTTCACTCTTTGATAAATTTACCCCAATGAGTGCCAAAAAACTCATAATTTGCCAGATATAATGCTGAAACTAACTGCTACATTTGCGTAATTATCACCAAGACAAATTTGTCACAAGAATATTCTCAGCAATAATGGGCGATGGGTTATGGACAATTTTACAAACTTTAGTAAATAGACCATTTAGTTGTACTTGCTGGCTATGGCTGTTTCATGGAGGAATTCAGTTACTGGTCACACCACAAACTGGATGTAGTTATAGTTTCTATTGGAACAGACAGATAAGAGAACTATTTCTCTATACACTGAAAGACTGTACATAATTCAGAGGCAAATATTTAGAGATCGAAAAGAATTCCGTCATATTTCATTTTAAAAATCAATTTAATGATTAAAACAAACTTGTGAAAGTTAAATTTAGGATTTATTTAATACTTTTTTTTATTAGGAAAGCCCTGCTACTGTAATGCCTAATCTTGTGCCTTGTGGAATAGATAAACTAACTCAGAACCTGAGAGAGAGAGAGAAAATGAGAAGACAAGAAGGAAAAAGGATTAGGCATTCACTTGAAAAATAAAAAACCCAGCGCACATCAAAAAATCATTGGGTCTTCCCCCATTGACTTATATGCAACCTCGACAGGTCTTAGATGCCGGATTTGAAGGCAAACCACCCCTTTAAAGGACCAGTAACATAAAAAAATGTTTTAAAAAAATTCGTTAGTACACATCAAAACAAAAACACCAACACAAATTATACTTTAAAATCACAAAGCTTTTATTAAGAAATAACTTACAGAAACTGCATTTCCTGTCCTGTACAGAAACGGCGAAAAAGGCGACCATCCATCCAGCTGGGCTCAATTTCTCCTCCTGGCTACTCTGCTGACAGCGTGTGAAGAAGCAACTATTCACTGACAGGCATCGCCTCTCCTCTCTTCACTGTGCATGGCTTCCCTCCTCCTCGCTGCTCCCCCCAGCCAGATCCCCTGAACAGAATGATGAATGATCGGCCCGCTTGTCACTTCACAGCCGCACAGTACCTTTATTGCTGCGTATTAACGGTGCGCAGGGGGAAGATGACAGAGAAAGCTGCTCAGTCCATTGCCCTCACATTTTTATCCTGACCCCTTCTGCCTCTGGCTTGTGGTGAGCTGAAGTTTAGGAAAGGCGAGGGCCCGCTCTCTCAGGCTCTGTGCATTGCAGCAGGGACGGAAAGGGTGGTTGAAGCACAGTTAGGAAAAGAAAGGGATGTGGCGCCTCAGGACTTTCCCCCTGCGCACCGTTAATACGCAGCAATAAAGGTACTGTGCGGCTGTGAAGTGACAAGCGGGCCGATCATTCATCATTCTGTTCAGGGGATCTGGCTGGGGGGAGCAGCGAGGAGGAGGGAAGCCATGCACAGTGAAGAAGAGGAGAGCCGAGGAGAGGCGATGCCTGTCAGTGAATAGTTGCTCCTTCACATGCTGTCAGCAGAGTAGCCAGGAGGAGAAATCAAGCCCAGCTGGATGGATGGTCGCCTTTTCGCCGTTTCTGTGATTTTAAAGTAGGGATGCACCGAATCCACTTTTTTGGATTCGGCCGAACCCCCGAATCCTTCACGAAGGATTCGGCCGAATACCGAACCGAATCCGAACCCTAATTTGCATATGCAGATTAGGGGTGGGAAGGGGAAAACATTTTTTACTTCCTTGTTTTCTGACAAAAAGTCACGCAATTTCCCTCCCTGCCCCTAATTTGCATATGCAAATTAGGATTCGGATTCGGTTCGGCCGGGCAGAAGGATTCGGCCGAATCCGAATCCTGCTGAAAAAGGCCGAATCCTGGCCGAATCCCGAACCGAATCCTGGATTCGGTGCATCCCTATTTTAAAGTATAATTTGTGTTGGTGTTTTTGTTTTGATGTGTACTAACGAATTTTTTTAAAACATTTTTTTATGTTACTGGTCCTTTAAAGGGAAAATATCCTTATTTGCGCACACGAGAGTAAGTTATTGTCAACTTTATTTCTGGCTTCTTCCAGAAAAATATTATAAAATTATTGGTTACAAAAAGAGTCTCCCTCCTTATCAGACATCTTATCTTACATGAACCAGCTTAGTTGGCAAGAAGAAGCCTTAATAGCTAAAACAAAAGGAAATAATTCCAAAAAGTCTTTTAGGCTTATATGGTCTCCTTACTTTGAGATCTGTAACTCCAGTACTAGTGGTCAAATAACAATGTTTCTCCATTTGTAAAATTAATGTTTATTGGGTAGTCCGGCATTCCCAAGGACAATGGGCTTTTTCTTTATTTTCTTTTTGATTGTATTTACATCCACTGGCTTAGTTCATTTTAGTTAATTTTTGTATAGTTTATATATATATATATATATATATATATCTATATATATGTATATATATATATATATTTCTTCATTGAATCTTATACATTTTTAATAATAACATACTATTTTATTGAATGCAGCACATTTTCTTAGTCGGCATAATATTTGTTGTCATTTTGATTTCATTTGTTTAATGTAAAAAACAAATAAAATATTTTAAACACAAAAATAGGGTGACATATTTTCTCTATAACACAAACTTTAGCTAGCTTTGTGGAAAAGATTTCTTATTCACATAAGGGACCTCGCAGAAATTGACTCAAAGCAATTATAATTGAATAAAACTTTAATGCTATTCGGTAAACTGTTGTAGTAGCTTTTTTTGTTTTTAGTTACTATACTTCTCTCTTTCTTTGGCCCTAATACTTGATTGAATACTGGACATTTCTTCCTCTTCTTTTCTTTCTTTTCCTCCTTCTTTGTACCCTTCAGATGAACAGATTGTTTTGATCTGTTGTTTATTCTGTGTAAACTGAAAATGCAAATAAAAACTATTGAAAAGAAAAATGGCACATTCTTAATCTTGCTTCAAGTTTATTATTCACTTACCCTCCCTTTCTGTAGCAAATTACATGATGTTATGGAAACGGGTTTAGAGCAATAGTGCCCAAAATAATGACCCACCAGAAGATACTGAGCTGGTCAGTACCAGATCATAGCAGTAGAATATTGTCAACAACTAGGGGCCAATTCACTAAATTCGAGTGAAGGGTTCGAATTAAAAAAAAATTGAATTTCGAAGTTTTTTTGGGCTACTTCGACCATCGAATGGGCTACTTCGACCTTCGACTACGAAAATCGAACGATTCGAACTAAAAATCGTTTGACTATTTGACCATTCGATAGTCGAAGTACTGTCCCTTTAAGAAAAACTTCGACCCCCTACTTCGGCAACTAAAAGCTACCGAAGTCAATGTTAGCCTATGGGGAAGGTCCCCATAGGCTTGCCTGGGATTTTTTGATCGAAGGATTTTCCTTCGATCTTTGGATTAAAATCCTTCGAATCGTTCGATTCGAAGGATTTAATCATTCGATTCGAAGGATTTAATCGTTCGATCGAATGAAAAATCCTTCGATCGATCGATCGCAGGATTTGCGCAAAATCGTTCGACTTCGATATTCGAAGTCGAACGATTTTAGTTCCTAGTCGAATATCGAGGGTTAATTAACCCTCGATATTCGACCCTTCGTGAATCGGCCCCCTAGCGTTAAAGGAGATCTAAACCCCTCCAAATATAAAAACTAGTGATGGGCGAATTTATTTGCCAGGCGCGAATATGCGGCGAATCACAGTGAAAATTCGCCAGGGAAAATTTGCCGGTGTAAAAAAAAATGGCGTAAAAAACGAGACGCTGGAGCTGTTTTGCTAATTTCTCACAGTTTTGCGGGAAATTCACAAATTTTCCGGCGAAACGACCCAAATTTGCTAATCACTTAAAAACCCCTACCCACTACCCTACATAGTCCCCTCTCCCTGCCCCCCCCCACACATAGGTGATTACCTCTGAAAGTGTTAATTCATTACTCATGTATAGGTGCAGAGTAAGCACAGCACTCATCGGTGCCATCTTCCAGCTCTTCAGTATTCTTCAGGTTCTTTTCCTTCGTGTTGGCAATTTTCAACACTTTCAGCACATGTGTCATTGCTACAAACCGGAAGACTGCTCCAACTGCGTTTGTGCCAGTACGGCGTTCACTTCCCGAAGAATACAAAAGAGCCGAAACATGGCTCCAATTGCGCATGTGCCAGTACGGCGCTGACTTCCCGAAGAATATAGAAGAGCCGGAACATGGCGCCACAGTGTTTTATGACCTGTATAAAAGCACTTGGCTTTTGACCTTCTGCCTTTATGTTATCATGGAACTCTTTGGTGACTTATAGCATCCTCATATTTTAAAATAAGGGGTGCATTATTCACCCCGTATATAATGCTATGCTGACACCTAAATTAATAAAGTCTGTTGCAAATGGCTTGGGAGCAATATTCTGATAATGCAGCTGCAATGAATGATGGGGTAAAGTCATTATATAGTAGACCGATACTAGAGAGTGTGGGCACTTTTGTGAAAGGGGGAGAGAAAAGTTCTCTAAATTTTACCCATTTCTGTTTGGTGCAATTACTGAAGCATTTTGCATTAAGCATACTCCAGTTATGTGTCGTAGGTTTTTTCTTGCCGTGTAACAGAATGAAGGTACCTTTCTTGTACATTCTTGCAAACAGCTGCTAATTCATGTTCAGAACTTTTTAAATGCAGAAGGACACAGAGTCATCCAATCACATAAGGTACAATGACAATATAAAGTTGACAGGGAGCTGCAGAGCCAATGAAGTAAGTACCACTATTTCCTTACGTAAATTGGAAAGGTCTTCAAAAAATGGCAAATCATTTTTCTGAATTTATTCTAAAAAATTAGGCAGAACGTGTTTTCCTGTGGGTTTTTTTTTCTTGTTATTTTCTAGAACTTCATCTTTATACCACGTCCCTCTCATTTCCTTAGCGACATATTCAAAGATGGCTGCCGCCAGGTCAAGGGACCTTGGCATTTCCTTAGGACTGGTCTGGGTTTCCTGTAGATGGGGAGGGGAGAGAGGTGACAGGAATGGGACGGGATGGGAAGGGAAGTTTCCTGTCTCCATTTATATCTCGCACGCTTGCACACACACACACACAGGGATAGCTGAGGGATGCACAAGTATCAAGCAAGGGTGACGTTAGGCTATCATTATCTGGGTAAGCATTCATGTTTTTTCTGTGCCCCCAAGTGTATTATCAGATCGTTGCCTACAGTTAGATAAATATACTTCTGTAAGTGAATGCTTATACACCTGCAAAACTGTGTTTGCAATTTATTTTAATTGTGTTTTATTTATTTTCTGCCTTTTGCAGTATGCGTGCTTGAGAGTTTGTGGTCACATGTATATATTGCTCTTGCCTTTATATGTACTGGTACTTGGTCAATGAATAACTTTAATGAATACATAAAGGTTTTTATCCGTATTTGCACATATCTGTATGTTCTTTTAAAAAATTGATTTTTTTATAGGTATTACATAAAGTTTCTTTCTTTACAATAGGTAAGTAACTGTGTCTGTATCTTTGTGCAAAGATACCTGGATATTTAAGTGGTTTTATACCTGCATGTGACTATGCAGGGACATATTAAAATGCAGTTATTGGGAACACTGTGTTTATGATTATTGTGCAAAGTGATTGCTCTGACTGTATAGAAGGAACAGTTTCCATAGTAATCAGTATTTAGATAAACTTATAGGCGTATAAAAGAAAAATAGTGTAGGGGCACCTTGAGCCATTTTGCTGAGACATCATTGTCCTGGCTGCAAGGCTCTGATGAAGCTCACAACTTGATTTAATATTGTGCCTTTCAATCACATTTTCACATGGGCGAAGGAATCACAGTTACTTCCAAATGACGTGTGTGTTTGCTTTAATGTTATCATTTAAGGTTCCTTTACATCTCCAATTTTGATAGCATTTTAACATTAAGTTAGAAAAGGGATCTCTAACGTTTGTTGATGAACAACTAAAGGCTATTGGGAACAGGGGATTAACTACAGAGGAAGCATAACCTGAGGCTGCATGGGGCCCCAGAAGATATAGGGGCCCCATGAGTCCCTAAATAATGAGCAATTTCAACATATATTGGTAAAAAAGGACAACCTCTGGTTATGTTGGGGGCCCTAAAATTAATTTGCCGTGGGGCCCTAATAAAATCTAGTTGCGCCACTGATTGGGAATGTATAAGTTGTAGTTAAGTAACATCTGGAGGGCTGTTACATTGTTTAGATTTGCAGCTGTTTTTTGTATACAAATGCATGAAGCTTGGTGCATTAGGACAAAATTAACCTCAGACAAAAAGTAGCTGCATATCTTCATATGTTCTATATTCTTCCTTAGGGCTGAAGAAGGCTTCAAGGACTGTATAGTTTAATAAACTAAGTACAGTTCAGTTACTACTTTTCAATGTAAAAGTAAAGTGTGTGACAGTAAGCTGACCGGGATACAGTGCTGAAGAGCATAGGTACCCATTGCACAAGCTTAAACTGACTGTATGTCTCTGCACTACCACTACTTTTTGCAAAAAAAGGTGCAAAATGAGAAATTCATTTTGACATATTTTCGCATTAGAACAATTGAATCCTGCATAAAAGATTTGTCTGAACACAAGGACCACATGCGAGATTTAATTTTGCACATGATGGAGATGCAGAATCTTTATATAAATGTTAACTTCAGCCTATGCCTTGAAGTTGCATAGCAATAAAGGTACAGATGGCTGAATACTGAGCAATAAACCATATCTGAATATAAAAGTGAGATTAGGTCAGAGTATCCTACCGCAGGCAACCGTGGAATTGATGTTTGTCTAAATTAACACTTGAGTGTAATGTACTGTACTTGCCCACTCAGAAATGGGATTCTCTCTGTATATCTGTATGTGTGTCAATTTATATGTTATTTATTAAGTTATGAAAGTTTAGGGCATTTAAAGAAAGCCTACTTAAGATGTACACACAGTCTCTGAACAGTTAGAGGCATCTATTCCTTTCCTTTCTAGTAATGCATATTGTCCAGTCATTGCACAAGCAAGGGAGTAAAGGCGCAGCACAACTGGGTGTACATACCTAGAACTTTATAGTATATTTTGCTTGAAGATTGAATGCAATGTATATGTGCTAAAGATTTGCTTGTATGAATGGAGAGTCTTACAGGGTCATACAGGTTTCTTGACCTAGTCCCTTTATTTATTTGCTAAAGCGCCTATTTATTTCTTATTAATTATTTTTCTTTGCTTCTCGCTAAGGGGTCATTAGTCACAATGTGACAGGATCATGTTCTGATTTCAGAGGCAGTTCCATTTGTTTTGTATGAGATTTTGTTTATTCCTCAAAAATAAATAATGTGCAGCATGAATTCCTCAAATCATCTCAGTCCATGTAACATTGTGCCACTGATGTATAAGTGAATGCTCACAATGCATGCCCTAGAATAGAGAGTTACAGGGATCTATTCAAACTAATAGAATAAACGGTAGTAGTCTTGTGCACAGAGGTCCAGTCTTTGACCTTTAAGCTGTTGCATCATTAAACTTCCCAACAGTTGGAGTGCCAAAAGCTGGACATTACTGGTCAAGGCAGCTACCCCTCAGTTTTCTTTGGTCTGAAAAAAAAGAGGTCATCAGAAGAACGAAGCCAAACATAGTAATATTTCTTGAGAAGTGACAGAAAAAGGAAGTAAAAAATATGGAGCTTACCAGCAGAAGAGGGCATCTGTGATTGTGCTAAACAACGAAGGGCCAAATGGCAATACAAAAGAATAGCATGATGATTACTGGAGGAAATGTGATATACTAAAAGAAGATGTGAGATGTGGAAGTGTGGAATGCATGGAACCATTAAGATTGTAATCTTCTTTAAAAGTGAAGCTGTGTCATATTCTAGCTTTATTGCAAGGAATATTGTTAGAATGGAATGAAGGAAACAGGGCAAGTCAGCCCAGTGTCAGACTGATCTGGCAGGGTACTGGGATTTTTTATGTTGCGCCCTTGTCTAGGTGGGCCTTTTGCCCTTTCTGGAGCACAGAAAATGAACTCTTTTCAACCTTTCTCCAGAGCCCCTACCATTAAAAATATAGTTGCCCCAAGCCGCAGAAGTAGATGTGCTGAGGTGAAAGTTCATTTGCTTTGGAAAGTTTAAAACCTGTAAATACGTGTGAGAAGGATCAGTGATAGTGATTACACAAAGTAATGAAGTAGTTAAAGTAAAAGTTGTTTGACCTGCAACACAAGGATTGTCATTAATGTGGCAAGTTAACGAACAGGCCTTTTAGGGCAGGACTCCATGGATGATTCTAGCGCAATCCGATGTGCTGTGCAAAAACGCAAGCGGAAATAAGGTAAGTAATTCTATTGTCGGATCGTGTTGCAGCGTTGATGCGACGCGACTGTCGCATGCAGACGCTGCGTATGCAGACGCTGCGTATGCAGACGCTGCGTATGCAGACGCTGCGTATGCAGACGCTGCGTATGCATCCGACAGTCATGTTGCGTCGCATCAACAATGCAACACGATCCGACAATAGCATTACTTACCTTATTTCTGTCGCATCCGACGTGACCCCTGCTTTTTTGCGCAGCGCGTTGGATCGCACCAGAATCGTCCGTGGAGTCGTGCCCTTAAGCGTAGAGTATTGGAACATGTAAATGGTATTCTTAACACCTTCAGGGGAATGTAATAAAAGTCGCAAAGAGCAAAACAATTCGCACCAATAAGACTAAAAATCCACATCTCGCAATGTAATATTGTTCCTTAAACTTTTATTGCATTGCGAATTTTAATTGCGCATTGCGACTTTTAATTGCGCACTCATAAGAAGTGCTTGAAGGTGTCGTAATCTTTTGGAGCAAACATAACGACTTTTTCAGTAAGAAGTTTTATTACATTGACTGCGCATTGGCGCAAACTATAAAATTCGCAAACGGTCTTTCACTGTCGGAAGTGGTCGCTAAACAGTTTCCGGGCTCGCAAAAGCTATATTAACTTCGCACAAAGCAAAATTTGTTCGCGCAAAGGCATAACTTTTCGCATTGTGAATAGTTTTCCCGTTAGCGATTTTTATTACATTCCCCCGTCTTTTATTAAGAGAGAAAAAACACTTACCCATTTGCAATATAATTTGATTCAAAATCATGGATGTAATCTGATTTATTTTTTCAGGGGTTGGAGATTGCGAAAAATACATTGTTGAAACGGGATGGTATTATATGGAGAGCAATTTTGGATCCATAGGTTTCAGTCAAAATTGTCTTATTTAAAGATTTAAATGAGGCTTTAGAGCTTGCTGCATTTTCAAAATAATAATGGTCTTATCTAAGTAATTTTTTTAAATGCATTGTGTAATATGCTGTTTATTTAGATTTTTTGTAAACGTTTTAGATTTACCTTTACCAAATTGTTTATATTATTGGTGATTATAGAGTTTACTCTCCCCTTTAATAGGAAGTGAGGAAGGAACAGCTCACTCCTTCTGACGAGGCGCACCTGCTCGAACATGTTGAGGGAAAGTGAGCTGTTAGACAATTTAGTTTGTGCACTGAAGTCTCAATATCTTGTAAGTGTATTTTGTTGTCCAATAAATCTGAACAATTTTAATTTGAAGTGCTGGTATCGCATGGGCACTGAGGTTGATCTGCTGCAGGATTGTTCAGTTAAGAATATAACTAGTGATGGGCGTATAAATTCGCCAAACATGAATTTGTGGTGAATTTCCGTGTTTCCATGGCAGCGAATAAATTAGTGAAACTGCCGCAAAATAAAAATTTGTCAGAATTGTTGTGCGTATAAAATTATCGAACGGCAAAATTATTAGGACGCCTATTAGTCAGGCGCCTAAAAATTGTCACTCGCGCCGAAATTGTCGCATGTCAAAATTATTTCGATGGCCATTGAAGTCAATGCATTTTGCAAATTTTTTGCTGTTTTGCGAATTTTGTGGTGAATTCACAATTTTTTTAGTGAAGGGAAACGCCACAGATTTGCCCATCACTTGCTGTAGAAAAGCTATAATATGCACAGTTTACTATTTGTGTGTACTATACACTTGGCATCTTTCTTCCCTGACACCCTAGGAGAGCACAACACTATCAGTGTACTCAGGGCCACCATCATAAACCCAGTCTTTCACTGCCAAACAGCTTGGAGTCTATTCATCGCCATTGAATATAGTTTGATTAAGAGCTCTTACTGACGAGCAGTTGAAGCTGCGCTCCCCTGCTTCCCGTTTTTCTGCATTCAGCCGCAGGGGAGCGCAGGAATATACGCATTAGGTTTTTTTTCAATGGGGCTGTAGTCACACAGGTGCCGAACGCAGGAAAAATGCAGCATGTTTCGTCTCAACCTGCGTTCGGCGCCTACATGCGCCTGTGTGAGTACAGCCCCATCGAAAACTTAATGTGTCTATTCCTGCGCTCCCCTGCGGCTGAACGCAGAAAAACGTAACGCAGGGGAGCACAGCTTCAACCGCTTGTCAGTAAGAGCCCTAAAACTGTTCCAATTGGGAGAGACATCATATGGGATTTTTTTGCCTTGCTGTGGATCAATTAGAGTAATCAAAGCAAATTACTCATTGGTAATAAGGAAAACTGGTACATTGTGTTCACTCCTGATACAATGTTGCAAGCTAACAGATAAACTGATTAAAAGTCTGAAAGAGATCAGGCTTCTGTTTATGTAAGAGTCAGAACAAACACTGCTTTTGACTGCAATATAATTTACAAATAACATTTTAATTCATGCATATAACTTTGCACATTTAATTTAATAACCTCCCATCAGAGCCGTTTATGAGGCAGCTCCTGCAATGCCGTGCCCCTTGCTCGCTCACCTGTCCTTGCTGCCCCTGGTAACATATTTGGTGCCGCCTGAGGCAAATTATCCAACGCCTCTCATTGGCAGAGCGCCCCTGCCTCCCACTCTGCTGACATTGCTTCCAAAAATAATTTGGAACTCAGCACCAGAAGTGAGTGTTCCAATCGAAAACATGAATTTTGAGGGGGTGTTTGTATACTTTTGTCTGTAAATAGGCATATGGTTACTTTTGGTCATACAGTGTATGCAGATTTCTTTCCGCAGTTGCTTTCCATATACAAGTCTCTCCCTATTTAGACTTCAGGGCAATTGATCCTCTGTGCCAGCCCCTGCAGCTGCACCATCTCTATTTTTCAGCTACTGGAGCTTTCGATATACTCCAGATACCCTCCTATTTTCCTCTTTCTGTTTGAACTAAAACTGTGGCTTGTACTGAGTTCATCACTCTGTGGGGATTCATTTACTAACACTATTTGTTCCAAATGCATTAAAGTTAATGGGCGTCCGAATAATTTTGATGCAGCGGATTTTTTGCCATGAATTCATGTCTGCTGATTTTACTTCACTAGTAAAATAACTAGGAGGTAACAAAATTTTAGGCAGCCCCAATGATTATAATTGGTTACCTGATACCCCAGGTCATTGCTTCTGTTAGAAGAAAACTGCACTGGCCCGGAGTGTTTCTGTTGAAGCTTACTTGTCTTCCTCTTCTTTCTTTTTGCCGGACCCAGGCAAGCGCATTCGCAGTAGAGTGAAAAAGGCAGCTTTTTGCATTTAAGTTCAGCTTTCACTCTACTGCATACTCAATGGTATAACTAGATATTATGGGGTCCCATAGCAAATCATTTTTCAGGCCCCCAAAATGACTAGAGGTTGACCTCTTTTACCAATATTTATTTATTAGGGCCTCCTGGGCCCCTATACCTCCTGGTCCCCCCTGGGTCTGCTTCCTCTGTAGTTACACCCCTGTGTATACTGAGTAAAGGGAAGACAGAAGAAAATGGTGACAAATGCTTTTACATAAAGAACCTGGGCCAGTGCAGTTAATTCTCCTTTAACAGCATTGCTGTGTATATACGTGAAGTGTATAACCTAGCTAAATGACCAATCATCAAACATTTTTAAAAGCAACTCAGTGCCATCATAACATTCCAGTACAGTACACCAATAAATAAATAAAGAGAAGGCTAGTGCTACATGTAAAGGATCTTAGCCTGTGGAGAAACACAGTCTCAGAATCTGTTCCTCCTTATGGTGCCTAAAGCCACTGAGTCTGCGTGCACGAGGCAATGCATCCAGGTGCAGACACATTGAATAGAAAAGGAACAGCGGAAGAGTGTATTCTTGGCCTATGTTTCTCTGCAGACCAAAATCTGCTACATGTGGCATTTGCCTTAGGCCAACGGCACATAATGTACAGCCTTGGCTTCTTTCCACCTGTGTTTTCTCTGCAAGTGCAGAATGCACCAGGCCCTCCCACAAAAAAAATAATCTGAAGGTGGTTTAATGTTATAAAGGAAGCCAACAATACAGTGTGGGGCCCCCTGTCCCCTGGGAACTGCTTCCTCTATAGTTACGCAACTGAATTAGGACCTATGTGTCTGTTTGTCAGCAAACAAGTAAGTGGGAGGGATCAAGGTACAAGATAAGGTAATTTCCAGGAATGTAACAATAGCTGAATATGCACAGATGAAAGTGAAATAACTTAAAGCGTGGATTCATAGTGGATAGAGGGGTGAGTCAGATTGTGGACGGACCTTTCGCATATGCTAATTGTTTTAAAAATGTGAGTACCTGTTTAATATTTCCATGCAGATAATAATGCTGGCGTATCTGATTTTCCTGCCGGCTCAGACTTGCTCCCCTTCAAATTAATGAAACAACAGCAAAGGTCTATGATGAGGCCAGTGCTTAAAATTTCAGGGAAAAAAAAGCATTGATATAGTGTAGCATTGTCAACTAGAGACTTTCCCCTTGTGCATATAGATAGGAAATCCTTATTTGGCACTAGTAATATCTCAGATCATATTTAGGGCAAGTAGGGGTTAACTCTCCACCAGAAAATATTTATATAAAATTTTCAACATCTTACCATCTATATTGATAGATGAATACGCATAGCTTTAAAGATAAACTGGCTTTTGATTGATTTGAAGTTGCTCTTATGCAGATCAAGTAAATAGCAGTAGCTCTTTAATATACTAAAATATCTTAAACTGAATCTCATAAAATATATATCCAGTTAAAAAATATACTCACATCTGAGTACAATTGAAATGCATAAAAGGTTGCAAAATATATTTGCTGGTAATATTTTCTTTTTATGATTTTTCTGACAGCATCTGCCTTTTCAGGATCCAAAAAGCATTAAGTGTTTACAGACACATGGAAATTATTATTTCTATTTTGCAAAAAGCACAATGAGATGTTAGGTTAATCCCATAAATCTGCACAAATAAAGGTATGGCATAAGGTATCAGTGAAACAGGAAATTCTGCTTTTAGTGTTTGTACACTCATGGGAATTATTAACTGTCTTTATTACCTTTACTATTCAGCTGAACAGAGAGAACTGTGTCCTCAGTACAGATAAGACTGGTGTCAGATCTTGACCTATAAGTGGGCAAATATCTAGGATTGCAAATGTTGACCTTTCAGTGTTTTTCACTTCCATGAAAAGCTCAGAAATCACCATGCAAATATACATACATGCACATATATATATATAAGCAGGAACACATTGTAAGAAGGAACCCACTTAGTTTGGTACATTTCGACTTACAATTATGGCACAGTGGAGCAGCTGTTTTGTTCTGAGGTGATAAACAATCTTTTCTTCCAAACAATTTCTAGGACGGAAACTATGCCAGGAGCAGCATCAAATCCTTTTGATGAAGACCCACCACTTGACCGGCCCTCCCCTGAAGGGGGAAACCCATTTTTTGAAGAGGAACATGAGGTTAAAAGGGAATCTCTAGGATCAGATGTAAAAAGAAGAGGGACTCTGGAGAAAATTGCTGGTCTGTCTCCATTTTTTAAAGGAGGAAAGGGGCTTTTAGGTAGTTGGGGAACTCCTGACAAGAGACGGGGTCGGCGCAGGTCAGAGGATGTCAGCTTGTTATCTCTTGGGCGGAAAAAAGATATTAGTGTAGGAGATGAAGAAGGTGGAGGCCCTGGAGGAGGTGTTAAACGTCTCTCCTTTTTATGGTTGGGTGGAAGCAGTGGTTGTGGAGTGAATCGGTCTCAGAGGGAGTCCATGGTGGAAGCAGTGCCAGAAAGAAGTGAAGCTGAACAAGAAAATGAGAAGACACGGGATCCACTTTCAGGTAAAGAGATCAAAATGCCCTAATGTCTTTGCTCAAGGAAAATGTTGCAAAAAGTCCCAAATGTTAGTTAATCCAACACTTTTCTACTCATAGAAGTAGCCCATATTTCCTGAAAGCACAGACATAAACTTTTGGCAATGACATACACCCACATTAATTAATAGTTAATGGCAAGACATTTTCGTGGGGGGGATTTGTCGACCACAGCAGCAAATTTTTAACACGGGTTACAAATTTCCCATGTATCATTGACCTTATAGTCTACCTGATCACTTTCAAATGTTCCTAAAAAAATTCTTCCGCCTTAAATGTTCTTGAACTTAGTAAACAGGATATCTATTTGCTAGAAAAGATATTGAGTCAGAGTTTACTAATAAAGAAGCAAAAAAGATAAACTATTTTGGTATATTAACTAAGGGGGCTCAGTTAAGAAGCAAGTACTGGGTCTGTTGTTGCCAGTTAGCAAATAAACCCCTATATCAAATTGAGACTCATTTAAAAACCATGTATAATCAGGTAATGTCGTTTTGCAATACTTGTATTAGTGCCAAGTTCAGTGTTAACTGGCCTAACATATCTAGTATGCGATACATATTAACAGTTCATGTTTGTTATTATGCCTTATATCAGTGATCCCGAACCAGTAGCTCGTGAGCAACACGTTGCTCTCCAACCCCTTGTATGTTGCTCTCAGGGTCCTCAAAGAAGGGGCTTATTTTTGAATTTCAAGCTTGAAATGAAGTTTCAATTGCATAAAAACAAACTATAGTCCCAAGCAGAGCCTTGTGTAGGCTGCCAGTCCACATAGGGCTACCAAATAGCCAATCATAGCCCTTATTTGGCACCCCAAGGGACTTTTTCATGCTTTTGTTGCTCCCCAACTCTTTTTACATTTGAATGTGGCTCACGGGTTAAAAATAGTGATGGGCGAATTTGTGCAGTTTCGCTTCGCCGAAAAATTCGCGAATTTCGCGAAACGGGGAAAAATTCGCGAAACGGCGCCGGCGTCTCATTTTTGACGCCGGGCCCGTTTTGACGCCAGCGCCCGTTTTTTCGACGCCGGCGCCCGTTTTTGGCGCCGGCGAATTTTTTCCGCGAATTTTCGCGCCCATTTCGCAAATTCGCGCCTGGCGAATAAATTCGCCCATCACTAGTTAAAAAGGTTGGGGACCCCTGCCTTATATATAGGGTTGCCACCTGGCCGGTAGAAATGATGGTTGATCCCAATGTTATTAATAGGTAAAAAAGATAAATAGATAGGAAGGCCGGTATTTTTTCCAGAAAAGGTGACAACCCTACTTATATGACACCTTGCAATGCATCTTTGAGACATATAACAGAATTTTGATCAAAAGGCAAACAGATGAGATTGTAGCAGCTGTATAATCCTGTTAGAATTTCAATTTCAGTAACAACCCCTAGAATGCATGGAATATAGGTTAAATGTTAAATTCACACACTATTGTTTGAAACTTAGGGGGTTAGTTATCAAACTCTGAAAATTTCTTGCTATTTTGTTAAAAAGCACTTATACCAAATTCCCGCTGACTTTTTATCAATACATTATCACAAAAGAATCTGGTACGGGGAAAAAATCGTAAAAAACATCAGAAAAATATTTTTTCAAATTTGATGCCCAAAAAGTCAGACTTTTTCTAATTATCGCTGAAAACCATGAAATCTTCAGGCTATTGTATGAAACCCAGCGCAGATCAAGATATCTTTCAATTGTAAACGAAACATCTGCGATTGACTTGTGCATGACCTCGGCAGGTCTGAGTTGGAGTACTTTTTTATTCGGACTTTTAACACCATCGGGGTTTAATAAATCACAAAAAATGTAAACGTTTTTCTTCTCTGAAAAAATTGTGTTTTCCCCTTTAAAAGTCTGACCAGAAAAAATCGGACTTTAGTAAATAACCCCCTAAGTGTAAAGGCAAAGGGCCACAAAATGTTATGCTAGGCATCACTTTTCTAAATAATTTTATCTTACCCCTGATACAGTACTTGAGATCCTTCAACTCATCCAGTGTCGGGACCTCCGATCAGCAGACCAGCACATTATAGAACTTGAGGCAGAATGTGATGGAGAGACAAGTCCAGAAGGGGGACTCAAAAGTCCAGGGCGACAAGCCAAAGATGTGACTTTACTATATGAGGCTTTGATGAAGGAGATGTGGGCAGTGGTAGAAGAATCGCTAAACAATAAAGGAACACATCATAAACTGGATGAAGTCATTGGGGTGATCTTGCAGGAAGAGAGTAGGGAAGGGCCCCCAGGTACCAAGGACATGAGGCAACAATGGATGAAAGCCATTGGCACAAGTGTAGAACAGCGCCTAAAGAACAATCTTGAAGGGAAAATGGGTTCATTGTCATCTCAGGCTGACAGAGTTAAGAGGATTGCACTGGAAGACCTGACAACAGTGAAGGACCATTTGGTGAGCAGGAATAAATAAATGGGATATTCTTATTTAGTAGAAAAGAGATACCGGCACATGAGGCATGTGGTTGCAGGAAAAAAACCTTGCTTTTTTAATTATGCATAATTAAAAAAGCAAGGGTTTTCCCTGCAACTACATACCACGTGTGCCGGTATCTCTTTTCTAGTTGCTGTCCAGGAGGTTTCTGTATTCTCTATTACTGAGCACCAGGCTATTTGCAGGAAGGGTGTGCGACTGCTCTATCCCCTTCAATATTCTTATTTAGCCCTTCAACCTCAAATACTGTAGATGATGCAGAATGAAAAAAATGTCACAAGATTTTTATAAAGCAACATTCCTACCTACAATTCTAAGTAATTGTGCTCACAATGATCAGATGCACCAGATACCAATTATTTTTACCTGTTTGTTTATGCATGTACAGATGCAATTTGAACCTGAAAGGAAAAGGGTGGCATGTGGGCTGAGGCATACACTTACACATACACAAAATTGTATGAGATACAAGTGTTATAAAAGCATGTGCCTCTAGGTTCAACAAGCAAAGGGATCTCTGCACCTACCACCTTGTTAAAGAGGACTTGTCACCCTGAGAAATAATTCCAAATTCTTATCTATTTTGCTTGTTAAGCAAAATAAACTTTACTTACACTATATAAATTATTTAGATTTTGGTTGCAGTTAGCCTTGAAATTCACCACAACAGCAATTTTGTGGACACTGTTAATGAGACAATCATTGAAACACCTCAAAATCTTGTTTATGCACCAGAATTGGGGACCTGATGCCCATGCCTTTGCATTGGTTACACAATTATAGACTGTGAGTAGGGAAAGGGGATGTGGGGAGCGCAGCAACATGTAGGAAATGCAGAATGGAAAGTGAAAGTAATTGCCTGCCCCGCCTTTATGCCGAAAGCAGGCAATATATGATTGACAGCTGAAATCTTTAAATGCATTTATAACAAGTTTGGATGTTTTAATAAAAAAAAAATTTTTGCGAATTGCGCAAATTTGCGCCTGGCGAATCAATTCGCCCATCACTAGCAAGGAGACGCTGCACAGCATGGAAGGGTGAGCACCGCTTGTCTTCCGACACTTTTTGTTGTATGAAATTAACAATAAAGTTTATTAAAATTATGGATGCACTGAATCCACTATTTTATGTTTTGGCCGAATACTGATCTGAATTTGAACCCTAAATAGGGGTGATAGAGAGAGAACTGTGCGCTGAGTGAGAGTTTAAAATTTTACTTACATACCTTGTTTGTGTGACAAAAAGTCATGATTTATAGGATTCTGATTAGGTTCAGCCAGGTAATTGGATTTGGTTGAATCTGAATCCAGCTAAAAAAGGCAGAGTCCAGTCTGAATTCCTGATTAAAATGCACCTAAGGTTATTTGATGCAGGTATGAAGTGACTGGAACCACTCACATGGAGAGATAAAAGGGGCCATAACTGAGTCGTTTATGAGGCATACTTGTCCTTCTCCAGCTTGGTAATTCAGTAATGAAAGGCTTCCTATGTCTCTGCAGAACTACACTGTTTCAGACAGAAAAAGTCAAATTAAATATGACTCAAACTCAATAACCCTTCTCTTTTTTGTCCCCTAGGTTTGTTCTTACCCAAGAGATTTTGAAGTTTTCCGAGTCTACCTCTCTGCCTATCACAGTGGAATATCAGACTGGCTCAGTACAACAGCTCAGCGCAACCTTGAGACCAATGAAATATACTTCATTCTAGACTGGAACAGTAATGTTTATTACAGGTTAGTTGCAAATTTGCTTGTGTCTTGTGTATGGTCAGTACAAACAAATCAGGGAAACTGTAAGTTTCTGTCTTTGTAACCCCAAAAAGAACATACCATACATTGAGCCCTAAATGTTTTTTGGGACTTAGAAAAATTTTCAACTATTTTCCTATCTACTCTATTGCACTTGGCCTGGTCTGAGGTGGCGAAGGCAAGTCTGCCGATAGAGGTAACATTCAAAATATATCAAAAACTTAGTGAATTTGCGTAATAACACTACCGAAAATTTGCCTGGCATTAGAGGGTGAAGTTGTGCCAGAATGTATCTCCTTGGCGAAATTACGCCAGCGAATTTATGCCAGCTAGCGTTAGTAAATCGGCGAAGTGCCGAAATGATGTCACGCTGGCGAATTTTTGCCACTTCGCCCTTTAGTAAATTTCCCTCTTAGTTTATTACTATTCCTTCTAACCATTGCACATAACCTTTTAAAAAATCAACTAACTTGCCAATCTTATATTAAATATTCTACCCCATGGGTATCCCCCTGTCACCAAAACTGAGGATTCCCCTGGGGTGTCTGCAACTCAGACAAAGTTATTTTCTCTTTATGCCATATGCCCCTAGCTAAAACCCTAGCCTTTTCAACATTTAAATTGATAACCTGCATACCCCAGCTTCCCTGTCAATTTATATTCCTAGAAAAAAACAACAAAATATCTACTGCTTCTCAGCTGCAGTAGTGATGCCGAAATGCTTTCACAAAGCTTCAAGATTCCCCAGCCCTGACCTACCTTTGCATTTATCTGAAGTGTACATTAATAAAGAGTATTACAATACAACATTTTAAAGGAGTTGATCACATTCCAAACACTTTTTTTTCTGTTCAGTTGTTTTCAGATTGTTCACCAGAAATAAAAACTTTTTACAATTGATTTCAATTGATGTTTTTAGACCATTTTTGCAAAATTGAAGTTTAAAGTTATAATTTCCAGTCACCAATCCAGGTGCTGATCCTGAACGGTTACAATATGCCTTATTAGTTGATCCATTTCTCAGTAGTATCTATGGGATTATAGCAACTACTGTATCAATTATAGCAGCCTTAGTATGCCTAAGTTGGGGATCCCTGTGAGTGTCAGCTCAGTGTCCCCAAAGGTAACTTTGCAGTGTCTATATTTCTGATACTCATTTTGCTTTCCATCCTTCAATCTGTTTGCGAATTCTTTCACTTTGCACTAGCAATAAGAAAGGAGGTAAGAGTTGTATTCCTTGTTTTATACAAAAATGCTAAGACAACGGTAATTTAAAAAAAACAAAACATAATCATCACTTTTTCCAAACTACCAGCCTATTGTATTTGCAAAAGAAGATCAGCCTCATGAAGTCAGCAGCATTCTGAGGAAAAGAATGAAAAAAAAGGCTGATCTCCTTCTGTGGCCTTTTATTGACATCTAACCCTACTCTTTTATAACACCTGGCCAATCCTTGATTCCTACTGGACCACTAGACATTTTTTAGCCTCCTTCACTCCAAACAGGGAATCCCCTTGCTGAGGTATATAGAACAATATATATGGACCTCCATTTAATTTATTAAATTCACTTTTTTTCTTTTCAGGGATGTCCTTTCTCGGCCTGAGATCTCTCCACTTGTAAATCCTCTGGAGCTGGGAACCCTTTTATCTCCTCAGACTAGGAGTTTGCTGGAGCAGCAATGTGTGAATGCAGTGCAGGTAACTAACTACTGAAAGACTCTCTTATTTCCATCCATGGTAATTATACTCTTCTGTTAATCTTATACTCAGTAATTATGTGATTTGGGTTTAAATATTATGCTCCTCTTTAATGATAAACCCTATAACTCAAATAGCATACCCCACCTCTGCTTTTCCTTTGCTACATTCACTTATGCCTTTTCTCTCCTCCGTACACATTTCCCTTCTCCTCACTTCTGATCTCAACTTATCTCTTGTCTCCTGTTTTGCTCTTCAAGCTCTTCTTCTCATTATATCCACTTTTTGACATCCACCATAGATTTACTACATTTATTTATAATTTTTTTCTCCCCCATATTTCCATTTTTCTTTTGGTTCTTTTCTCACAACTTCTGCTGTATCAGTCCACGCATTTTCTATTCTGAGATCTAATTATGAGCTCTTTGTTATTCCTTTCCATTCCTTTATCTCTACACTGTACTTCTACATCTCTTCCCTTTTCTTTCCTGCTCACTGCATTACCCAGTTATTTTTCTGTTCTGCTGTCAAATCTTTACTTTAGTCTTTGCTGATCTTTCATTTTTCTTTTTACTTTCATTCCTGTGCAATTTCTCTTCTTCTAACTCATTTTTAACCAACTCTTTATGGGGGTTATTTACTAAACACCAAATGCAGAAAATCTGAAAAATTTGTGTTTTTTTAGTATAAAATCAGAATTTTAAAAAACACAAATTTTTCAAAATTTATTATACCCCGAGGATGGAAAAAAGTCAGGATCCAAATATCCGGCATCTCAGACCTGCCGAGGTTGCATATAAGTCAACGGGAGACTTCCCAAATATGTTTTGCGCTGGGTTTTGTGCAATAATCCGTTTTCTGGGTTTTCGGGTAATAATCCAAAAAATAACCTGAGTATTTAGGTGGAAATTCAGAAAAATTTGTAAAATTTAGATTTTTTCCCGAAAACAAAATTTTATGGAATGTGTATTGATAAATACAGAGCAAAAACCTGTACAGATTTGGTCTGAGTTTTTTTCAGATAATATTGAGATCAATTCGGACTTTAATACATGGGCCTCCAAGAGTCTGCTTTCCTTTTGCTAATTGCACACTTGGGCCCAGGGAAGATCGAGCATTGGTGTTAGTTTTTCTACACAGGCGAAGAAAAGGCCATCCTCTCCCATAGCTAGGGTTGCCACCTGGCCGGTATTTCACTGGCCTGGCCGGTAAAAATTATGGTTGATCCTAATGTTATTAATAGGGAAAAAATATAAATATATAGGAAGGCCGGTATTTTTTTCCAGAAAAGGTGGCAACCCTACCCATTGCCTAAATGCAAACATATGCATTTTCATGCCAAAATCTCCGCATTTGTGTACTGTGTGCAAAAGGCTTTAGAGCAATCTGAATGTCAACCAGGATTTTACAGTCAAATTGAAAAAGATGGTAAAGAAGATACTGAAATTCATAGCTGCAGTGGAGTATAGAGAGAGATAGAGGAGTTGGTGGCAGGCTGTGAGCAGTATAAAAACTTAGACTCAGCGCTGTGTGCTGTAAATGAAAAGCAGGAAGTGCTATTATTAATATAAACAATAGGTAGCACAATATCAGCACAATTTCATTAATATCCAGAAAACAGGAGTATATTGTTCCTTATGGGCAAATCACACCTGAATATTTTTATGCTAGGAAAAAATGAGGAGGCATGGTGTAACGTTTAGTATCTTGAATTTCTGTGCTCTTATTTATGCCTGCTGTAGTATTTTAATATTTTTAACATTTTAATACAAGACTACACATATTTCCAGCATTATAACAGCCAATGTGGCAAAACATGTGTGCATCTGCTGCCCCTATTGATACAAACCACTTTAGATACACTCATTATTATTATTTACATAACGACATCGTTCTCTTCATGTGATTCAGCAGAAGAGGCAAGATGCATGTGATGGTGCTTATTGCAACAAAACGAAAGCGCAAGGACTGTATTTGTTGGGTTGTTTCGCACTGGGCAGATTTGCAGATAAATTGTAGCAGCCGATCATGATTAGCTTTGCCAGACATCTGCAGTAAGAATGTTTAAAATAAAAATGTGTTTTTTTCGGGAGTGACTGCACTAATTTAAAATTTGCCCAGTGTTAGTAAATGAGATACTCTTTGCAAATAGTGCCCAGGTCAGAATCAGACAAATTTGTGCACCCAGTGCAACCCTATACGTCATTGTGCCACCTAATGGCATCACATGACTGCTCCCAGAAGCCAGTAGTTTATTTAGTGCTACTAAATGTATCTATAGTGTTCTACTGATGTTATCCCAAATGCTCCTTCTGCCCCAACCTATAGCATAGCCTATTGGGGGAATGTAATTTCACAAAGAGCAAAACAATTTGCACAAATCAGAAGAAAAATTTGTATTTCACAATGTAATATTGGTACTTAAACTATTATTGCATTGCGAATCTTTATTGCACATTGGCCACTTTTAAGAAGTGCTTAAAGGTGTAGTAATCTTTTGGAGCAAACATAACAACTTTTTCAGTAAGAAGTTTTATTACATTCACTGCGCACTGGCGCAAACTATAAAATTCGCAAACCTTCTTTCACTGTCCGAAGTGGTCGCTAAACAGTTTCCAGGGATCACAAAAGCTATATTAAATACTCGCAAAGGAAAATTTGCTCTCACAGAGGCATAACTTTTCACATTGCAAATATTTTTTCCGTTACCGACTTTTATTACATTCCCCCATATCTGTTTTACAGAGGGAGGGTAGGGGAAAGGGGAAGATAGAGGGGGAGGAGAAGAGGTGGAAGGAAGTTCGCTGTATGCTGTATATATATATATAATACACAAAAGCCATGAATATCCTGTAAATTATATCCTTATAAACGGTGAGTTCTGATGTCATCAGTTATAAACGGTGAGTTCTGATGTCATTTCTGTCAAATGACTCATTGAAATTTGTGTATTATAATAAATAAAGTACCCCCAGTTGTAAAATATGAGGATATTAGAAGTTACCTCGGAGTTCCATGACCTGTATAAAAACACTCGGCCTTCGGCCTCGTGTTTTTATATGGTCATGAAACTCCTCGGTAACTTATAATATCCCTATATTTTACAAAAGGGGGTACTTTATTCACTATATATATGTCAGTTCATGAAAATGCATAACATGCAATGAGATACTGTAAATGTCAGATTAGATTGTGTATTGTTACAAAGGGAAGGTGAAAAGGAAGTTCATTGTAAAGTTAAACTTACAATTAGCTTTCAGTGTAATATAGACCACTAGTTCTCAAACTATTTTTCACCATAGCCTTGCATGATTCTGTCAAGTGTCCTTCATTTACACTGACATTTTCATTAACACTAAAACAGGAAACACAGTGTAGAAACACAGGGATATTTTAGGACTCATTTCAGTGCAGGAAAAGACAACATTTTCTTTTGCTGGCGCTCCTGACACTTCTCACCTGTCATTGCCCCAACCATGCCCTAAGAAAAGGGATTATGTAACATACTTATCAATATTCAAACTAAAAAAATACCCAAACCCAATTCCACCCAAATTTGTTCAATTTGTCCAAAACTTTTCCCAAATTTCATGCCTTAAGGGGAATGAGATTGGCACATTAGATATTTTAGCTTGCACAGACTGTTTCCATCTAAATCCATTTCTATATACAGCAGGGTGCCATTTAAACTGTACCCCCTTCCCATGATGGTTTGTGAAACACTGGTCTACCAGAAACAAAAGCAGTTTTCATTAGCTAGGAGTATTCATTCTTCTAACATGTGGAGTAACATGAACACTCAAACTGAATATACACAAATGGGAGCTTCTAGGTTCTCTAACCTTGTGGCTAAAAGAACCATTAAAGAAACAGCATGTGAAATTAATCTGGGGTTTTCTGGGATTCTGGGATTGAAGTGTACTAAATCTGACTGATCAAGGTGAACCAATATGGCAATGCATGCCCAGAGTATTGTCTGCTGAAATACCAAGGGATCTATTAATATTTCTTATGAAGTTCTGGTTGTTTTGTTGCAAACACATGGAAAGATGATGGGCAGTATAAATAAAAATTGCCCATATTGACAGCTTTATAGAAATGTATATTCCCAAACCTTGGAGAACATGCCTTTAAATGCATCTGATAATTTAATTCAGATGTTCATTAACATTTAATTATCAATATATTTCTTTCATGGATATTGCCTCTGTTTGCTTGTGTTTGGTGCTCAATTTATTCCATTCCATAACAACTTCTTTCTTTCCAACCCCAGCTCCGTATATCTCAGAGACTAGAGGAGGAGCTACGAACAGAGCAAGAGCATTGGAAGAAGGAGCACAAAGTTGATGACATCCAGCCAACGTTTAGTATACGCGCCATCCAGGTAGCTGTATAAACTCATTTTAATTTGCACCTGTATCTTACAGAAATCTATTTTCCTATCTATAGAAATTGTGAAGTTCACTTAACTGAGATTTTAGATCTAAAAAAAACATAGGTCTGTGTGAACTGATTGCAGGTGTCAGAAGCAGTGGCAGTGTGTGGCATGGGAATGCACTGCAGATTATCTGTAATGATTAAATGCGTCAATATCTGACTATAACTAGAAAGGCCATCTGGGGCCCAGAATAAATCAGTGGCCAGTAAACAGGGTTACAGTGGGAACTGGACCACAAGGATCATGGGGCAGCTGTGTGGTAGAATGCTGTAGACATATTTGTTACTAGACTGATGGGTTAGAAACCTACAAACAGTTTGAAACCACTAGCTCATTTGCAGTCCAATACACCATAAACAAAGTTCAGGCATGAAAAATGGCACTAGAGCTCTTTGTGCCAATAATTAGCCTAATAGTTTTTTCCCCTCCATTTTCTTAATTTTCTGAAGATGTAATAGCAATTTGCCCTTTCACCTTACAGGACCAGGCGTTTTGTTTTGTCTTGTAGATTATGAAGCCACATGTAGAACGTGCTCCTGTAATCAGTAAAGGGTTTGGCATTGTTATGTCTCAGTCCTGTTTACGATGCTTCTCTGACTTCATACAAAGGTAACTGGCATGAGGAATAATGGTAAATAATGCAGTGCAATGTAGTGCAAATTGTAGACCCTTGTCTGTTCTGTAAACCCAGGGATGTCCCATTTGTGGCCCTCCAGCTGTGATCTAGAATCTTTACCTGATGGCATCCTATAGACCACAGAATGGACATTTTAACATTATAACCAAGTATATGTCTATTTCAGGTCAAGGGAATGGCAAGGTACATGTTTTTTGTGGATGTTGGGTTGGCTGCAAGATGAACCACTATCCCAGGCCCACTTGCTCTCATACATTAATGGTTCCTTACTAATCCACCAGCAACTCTATCACTGCTTGGCTTGGGCAAAGAAGGCCTCATTGAGGGCTCTTGTTCTTTGATCATATTGATTAACCAAATATGCAGGTGGCTGCTTTAATTGCAACTTTCTTAGCATATCATATCATATAAGTTTTGTGGCTGTGCTGACAGGTCAAAGAACATATCTGTTTCTGTCTCCTTTTACCAGAGATAATCTGGTCTGGTCTTCTCCAATCCCATCTCCTAATCCCTGATTTTAAACTCCTCTTCTCCCCTCAACTCACCAGATTTCTACCTGATTAGGAATGATTGGTCACCACCCAAGCTCACTGTATAGCCCCCTCAAATAAAGGTGCAGCTGTGACTTTTCTTCAAGAAAATCAAATCAGTAAAGGTGCCACACTTACACTGAATCGCCTTTCAAAGCGTCGGGTGCACAGCTGTGTTCCTCTCTGCCAAGGAATAATACACTGTAAAGCAATAAATCCAGCAGCACTCCGATATGTGAATCAATTATTTATTCATGCCATTAGCAGAGCGACGTTTCGGGCTATTCCAGCCCTTTATCAAACTTGATAAAGGGCTGGAATAGCCCGAACCGTCGCTCTGCTAATAATTGATTCACATATCGGAGTGCTGCTGGATTTATTGCTTTTCTTCAAGAAAAGTGACTTTATTTGGATCTGGCTCTGACTTGGCTCTGAAATGGGCAGTTACAGATTAAAGTGGTAAAAGAATATATGAGAATCAGTGTTGCAGTTGGCTATTGATACACTCACATGCCATATGTTAAAGTCCAGCAATGCTCAGCACAAACAAAAAACAATGCAGCATATCGTTTCCCAAGAATTCTAAAATTGACCAAATAATTTTGTGGTGAATTTGGATGCAAAACTCCCAATTAAAAGTTGTGCTTCTATATTTTATTGTTCCAATTGCATGTGATTTAGAGGGTACAGTAAAAAAAAAGAGAACAATTCCTGCTCAATAGCTTGGTGGCTTACAAAGTTCAAGAACCCATTGTACTTTTGTGTTCTGTATGTTTTTAGCCTAGCAAATTATTACAATGGGAGTTTTATAAACACTTTGCATTTGTTAATGTGAATGTACTACAATGAAGCTGAACGGATGATTTCAGGATATGGGGGAATGGGTATTTGCCCAATTCTGGTTTATTTATAGGAAGTCAGGTGCTCCTGACATATTTTTTCTTTTATATTCTTTTATTTTTGCAAAAGCCCATGCTCACATTTAATACTCATAATAAAATAAAATAGATCAACTTAATTCTGTTTAAAGGCCTTGAAATTAAAGGTACAATAAGTAACATGTATATCTTCTTCATTTCCTCATCTACTGATGCACTAAACATTATGGTGCATCAGGGGATAAAAGCTTTAAACCTGCCCAAATTCTTGTGAAGCTGAGCTAGGATGTGTTTTGCATGGTGCATGCACCTGACAAAACTTAAGAAAAAACACCAGTGAGACATTAGTGAAGGGGAGTGACCAATATTCTGATTAGACATCTAAGCTGACCATACACAGGCAGATTTAGTTGGCACTCTGTGAACAATCCTATCGGCTTGACGATCGTTTGAACAAAATCTGTTCCTTTGTTTAGTTTCCCAAAAGGCATGTGCAGTGAAAGATAATTCAATAATAATTATCGGCTTGTCCCATCCACTGACCAATTTCAGAATTTCAGAATGAAAATTTGTTAAAACTGTCCAATCTGCTCTTGGGACAATATGGGAATGATACAATCATTTGCACCCCATCAATATAACAATAAGTATCTTATTGGAGCGTGCTAAAAGAGGTACAAGAGGTACAAGTGTCTTGTAACCATAGCATTTTGTAGCTCTGACGGTGGGATACAAAATGCTTGATATGGCCACGGCGTGACAAGTCATTGGTGTTTATTGCTTGAGAATATGAGTTGCTGCACTTTTGAGATTTATGGATATTTTACTTAAATTGTGGCCTAATTCAAGCCTTGTTGGGGGAGGGGGGGTTCCACTCACACAGCTTATAATACATCTTATACCATCAAACTTGAGCAGTTGACTTTGGATTTGCAGTTCATACATAGTGCTGTGGTTGCTCAAAAGATGTGGATGAAAGAAATAACAGATTATCTAATGTATTTGTTCCTTGCAACAGCTTCCAGAAAGCAGTGGAACAATTTCATGCAGAGCAAAATGGAGTGACTTCAGAGTCTTATATTTATAGGATAATTGGCATAGTGAACTGCTGCCCTCCTTTCAGGTGAGATGCTTCACATGAGTAGAAGAACATCTTTTAACACAATCATCTGGTTTTGTCTTAAGTGTTATTAAAACTTGTGTGTTATAGTGGTAAGATCCTGGTACAACTTAAGGCCCCCCATACACGGGCCGATAAAAGCTGAAGACAGACCGAGTCGGCAGCTTATTGGCCCATGTGTGGAGCCATCCAATGGGCTTCCCTGATCGATATCTGGCCGAAAGTCAGCTAAATGTTGATTGGGCAGGCTAAAAAATCCGGTCGGTCTCATCTGTTCGTTGAGGCAGTCCCGTGATCCGACCACTCATATTGCCTCCATTCTGATCCGATTGTTGGGCCGTAGGGCCCATGATCGGATCAGCCTGATATTGGAGAGAGATCCGATCGTTTGGAAATTTAGTCACAGATAACATTGGAGGTAATGTCCCTGACCCCATTTCACACTCCTAAATGATCTCTTTCCTATCTTTCTCACTGGTGGTAATAATGAAACACTAGCATAACCTGTAAAAGATAGAAAAGAGTTCATGCTCTGAGCTCCAGAAAGGGCAAATGACCCACCAGAAAAGACCTGGTACCCCAGCAGTCAGTTCAACACTGTCCAGATCAACTGATTACAATCACATGACAATCAGCCCAAAGAACCAGCTTAAGATCCCCAATGCAGCTGGAAATGATCAAGTTCGTTGACCATCTACCTTCATATTTGACTGACATAGTCATAATGTTTTTTACAATGCAGAACATATCACCGTTACTTTTCCAATAGGCATGAGCAAATTAAATATGCCTTAAATGAACAGCCAGGATGACATTTAACAACGTGCACATGTCATGTATGGTAATTAAATGGTCAACCTAATTGCAGGATTATGAAGTCAATTTGAAATGCTGCCAAAGGTCCTTTATTTTATTCCCACAACAAGAACAATATTTTTTGCCAAAAATAATAATGTTTTAAATTTTATTATACTTTTTTTATATTCTTCCCGTAACTCCAACCAGAAAACAATCACATTCCATTCTATTTTTAGTTCTATTTTATTTTTAATCTACATCTCCCAGCATCCCCTGACAGCTGTTAAGAGAATTTATCTTGTAAAGTCATAACAGCAGTTGTTTGTTTCTGACCATTTCATTTATTACACTTTTCTGTATTTAATGTAGGGAGTTTGCAAATCGTATGGCGCAATTTGACTCATCACAGGGTGAGGAGCCTCTGCGGCAAAGTCAGAAGTGTCTTGATCGCATTATTAACCTTGGCACAAAGACAATTTGTGATCAGGTGCTTCATGATCTTAAGGTATCAGTATACAATGTAGTATGAATTTTGCAAAAGAAATTACCTTCAACAGTCTTGCATCAAACGCATCTTTATTTATTTATTTAAAGGAACAGTAACACCAACAAATGAAAGTGTAGTATATAATGTAGTGTGTAATGAGGTTTTGCCCAGTACTGGCAAAACTGGTGAATTTGCTTCAGAATCTCTACAATAGGGGATATTAACAAGCTGCTGTATAGCCATGGGGGCAGCCATTCAAAGCTGATAAAGGAGAAAAGGCACAGGATACAAAGCAGATAGCAGATTCTTCAGATACCCGTTATCTACTTGGTATCCTGTGCTTCAATGGCTGCTAGGGTTGCCACCTTTTCTAAAAAATGTTACCGGCCGGTGGGGGTGGTGGGAACAAAAAGGGGGGGTTCCGTGATGTATATTGCCGGTAAATTTGTAATACCGGCCCTGGGCTTGGCAGTCGTTTTACCGGCTAGGCCGGTAAAATACCAGCCAGATGGCAACCCTAATGGCTGCCCCCATGGCTACACAGCAGCTTGTTTATATAAAAAAGTAGAGTTTCTGAAGCAAATACACTAGCTGTATCAGCGCAGGGCAAATACATTATATTGTCCTTCATTTTAAACACTTTAATTTTTTGGTGTTCCTTTAATAAATTCAAAACCATATGCATTACTTGATGCCTAGCAACATCATTTTAGAACGATTGTATCCCAGTAATAAAGTATTTTCTTGAAATTCCTCTTATTACTTAAGCTTTAATGTTTTTCATTTTTGTCTCTCTATAGCCCTTCTCCAAAAAGCTTCTGGGACGTCGATGGCTGAATAGCTCAGATGCATGTGAAGGGATGGTTGCAGCCCTAACAGACCAGGTTTCTGCACTTCGCAAAATAAGTCAGGGACCATTCCAGGTATGGAGCCAATGATATCATCCTTGTCTCATTACTACAACTCTTTTAAAAACAATAGGATATTTTACAGGTTTCAAGATTAAAATATGGTGACTTCGAAACATCTAATAGCAGCTAATGTTGCCTGTGCATATAGTGTCCATTTCATCCAGTTCTATAAACATTTGTCTAGATGTTATAGGCAGTCACAATTTAGTGCCACCACACCAACAACTGGCTAAAACACAAGGTGTAAACACAAATAAAGATTGTAATTACTGGTAATAAATACATAGATTTACATTTCAATTCACCATTGGCATGGGTTTCCTGCACTGAAGAAAGCAAAGTGATTGCATCTAGTTTGGCATTTGTAAGTACTGATAACAGCAGTTGAATATTTGGTACAATGCTAACATTGTAGGATATTTATTGTTTTGTTGTTTTTTTTTTTAACTCTGGGCAGAATTACAAGAGCATTAAAGATAATATAATTACAACATATATCCATGCTTGTGTTTTGACAAATACCAGACAAAAGATGCTCAGAAAATGTACAGGGGTCAGCATGTCATAATTTCCAGTGTCAATATCCATGTGTAATTCTTTAGAAAAAAGTTGACCCAGGCTGCTGTGAAAATTTTTGAGCTAACACTTCAGGCTTCCCCTACACACAGGGGGTTATTCATCAAAATCCGAAAAGTTCTCACTATTTTCTGAAAACTACTCTGACTAAATCCACACTGACTTTTCCCTCCTATTTATCAACAAATTTTCACAATTTTTTTTTGTGCGGAAAAAGTCTAGATGAAATCGTAAAAAAAAAACAAAATCCTGAGATTTTTTTGGATTTTATGATTCCTATGATTTTTTTGTAAAATTATCCAAAAGCTATGATTTTTTCGGAAACCCATCCCAACTCAGAAAATCTTCCAATTGTTAACAGTACATCTGCCATTGACTTCTACATGTTCTCGGCAGGTCTGAGTTGGAGTACTTTTTTCATAGGACTTTTAATACCATCAGACTTTAATAAATCCTGAAAAAGTTGATTTTTTTCCTCCAAAAAAACTGTATTTTGCCCTTTAAAAGTCAGAGCTTAATAATCAAATTCGGAGCTTAATAAATAACCCCCACAGTCTGACATAAACAGAGCTATCTATACGCTCACAAATATAACTATATACTGTATACCTATACTGAACTAACTGTAGATATATATACTGTATATATATATATAATTGTCTCAAAACTTTAAATTTGCCAGAGGTGCACAACCAATTGTTATAGTATATGTTGATGAAGGGTCAGCACACTCTGTAATTTGTGAATATATTTTATTGGTACAGCATCTTAGGATATATATAGTATATATATACTTAAAGAAGACACGCAACACAGAAATTTCTTGTGATAATAGATGTGTATTAAAACGTGCATGTACAGCCTGGTATGCTTGTGTACATGCACATTTTAATACACATCTATTATCACAAGAAATCTCAATGTTGCTGGTCTTCTTTAAGTATACTTTGGAAATTTACCGTACACCCGAGGCCAATATAGAAGCAGAGTGCTGCCCTAATTAGGGAACCCACCAACTTCAATGTTAGGGTTGCCACCTTTTCTTGAAAAAAAATACCGGCCTTCCTATATATTTCTCTATTTTCCCTATTAATAACAATGGGATCAGCCATCATTTTTACCGGCCAGGCCAGAAATCAACACTCCAGTATTTTTTTCTTTCAGACATATATGTTTCATTGGGTAATTGATTTTGTCTGTCCCCATGGAGATCTTTACAAGATATAAAATTGAAGAATGAACCAAAAGAACTTTTGAAATAGCCCCCAACCTGATGGACATGTGCCTTTTTTCAACCTATCATCCTATGTGACCTACACCACAATTATACAAATACAATTGTTCATGCCATATAAATACTATACATAATATTATTAAAATCATCAAAAATCAACATTAAAAACAACTTGTGTATAATGTACAAGTTTGTAGCAAAACATTTCACATGGAAACTGACCTGCTTTAGAAATATTATTGCTACATTTTTCTCACTTCTAAGTTCATTTGTTTTCTCATTTTCTATTTGTTGCTAGGAATATCTGTGTCATCTATGTATACCCTACACAGTTATGGTCCTTACACATAGGCATTTCAATTTGCATTCCCCAATGGTGGATCTTACCTGCTTTCCACCGCAGCGGAATACTGTAAAAAATGCAGCCACTATTGCGTATCTTACTGTTTTCATTCAGGCACAAGCAAACGTTGAAGGTGGAATGGATTAAGTTACATTCCACCTGCATTCGGTGCATGTCTATGTGAAGATGAACACCTCCTTTAAAGAGTCCTTTCCTTAGTTTAATTTTCCTGTCTCAGTCCCAGCCATGCCTCTGTTCACCTAAAAATGAACACCAAGCTGGCACTGGGTAATTTAACTTTTTTATTGCCCTCTGAAGGTCGTTGTTTCAGAACTTCATCGAAGGGTTTTCCTGGAGCTAGTCCGTCCACTTTTACAAGGCAAGATGATCTGCAACACTTTAAAGACTCGGAGGAAGGTCTCTAACAAGATGAAAGATGAAGCCAGACAGCTGGGGCAGATCTTCAACAAACTGGTAACTACCACTATGATACTGATCACCTTCTGTCAGCTCAAAGTTACCTGCTCTTACCTGTGTCATGACTTCTCTTTTTACCACAGGAATCCCCTCAGACCAGCTTGCATAATGTAATCCCATGTCTCACAGAGATATTAGTGCTAGAAGATACAGCATCAATGCAGATGGAGGTTGGGATGTTGGTCTCTGACTTCCCAGACTTTAGGTTAGTATATAAAAAGCCTGAAGTTCTATTTGCTGTCCCCTAACATACAGTAGCTGTTATTCCATTGATGTCTATGCATTTATATAAAGATTGCCATATTATATGCACTATTAATTTCCCAAGGCATTGTTTAAATTTAAATATTATAAAACAGCATGGTCTTTCAGAATAATGGAAATAACTTACTACAAGCTTTGGGCAAGTCAACTCCACATTAAAAATGTGTCTAAGCAACTTTCCAATATACTGTATATTTATTAAAAATGTTCAGTTCAGTTGTTTGTATAAACAATTGCTATTGAAAGCAGCATTTGCTTAACTCCTGTTGCTACTTTTAAAACAATGCTGCAAAAGGTGGCCATAGATGTTAAGATTTTTAAAAGATCTTTTCTTTATCGTAAGACAAAGCTTATCCTGAAACAATCATTTAAATGTATGATTTGTCCAACAACTAAAAAAGACCATTTCAGGAAATATTGTCTAGTTGAAGCTAGGAGAACTGTGGGTAGTTGCCTGCTTGGCCCTGCAAATAATTGGACAATGGATAAACTTAGAACAATGAAAATTTTCTAACCTGAACGATCGATATTCTGACCGATGTCGGACTAAAAAAAACGTTAGATGCACGATCGTTCAGTGTCCACTAACCTCATGATAATTTGATGGATTTGCTAAAATTGGGAGAGAAAAATCATATCGTCTATGGACACCTTTTGTTCCCCAGCAAAGACAGCTCTGTTAATCAGCTGCCTCGTAGTGATGGGCGAATAAATTCACCAGACACAAATTTGCAACAAATTTCCGCATTTCACCGCAAGCAAATTAATTAGTGAAACTGTGGTATCAATTCTCTGGTCGAAAAATCAACAATGTAAAAAAAAAAAATTGATGCACACAAATTGTCGCGCACATAGAAATTGTTGCATGTCAAAATTATCGGACGCCCATTGAGTTTAATGCATTTTGTCCAAACAGACGTGCGGATAAAAATTGACGCACGTCAAAATTATTTTGACGCCCATTGACTTCAATGCGAATTTTTCGCAATTTCTCAAATTTCGCCCATCATTACTGGCTTGTCTTACATTGTTTCCACATTCTGAGCAATCAGGGCAGACAATAGAAAGGGACAGACAAACGTTACTTTCAATAGCACTTCATATACAGAAAAACACAGAAAATTTGTAATAAATATATATTGCATAGTGATTTAGCAGTATGTCTTCTTTTATTTGGTAAATAATTACATTTTAGGATGACATTCCAATAAAAAGCTTACATGCAGCAGGAGTTTTAATGTTAAATCTTGGGGTTTTATTTTCTTTTTAACATAGACCTGTAACAAGCCAATAACAAGAGGTGTTGCATGCAGTGTCTACATTAATTTATGTAAACAGGAAGAAAAGAGGTGTGGGTGCTAATATTAGCTTTATTATCTGCAGATCTTATCGTTTGTTTCAAGCTCATTACACACTTACATAAACAAAATAAGCACACAATGGACTTTGGCACACAACTAACAAACACATGGGCGGTGCATTTTTACAATTATATTTCAAGATTTACCGCACATTTCTGGTACTTATTGGAAGTATATTTTAGGACACTTTCAGTTTTTTTGAGTCAGTTTGAAGGGAAAACGTTTTGTTTTGTTTATTTTTTTTAGGAAACATCACCTATTGGCCTTAATGGATATAAGGGGACTCTGGGATCCAAGCCAAAGACAAGAAATCTTAGGTGTCCTCCATGATTTGCAAGATATGGATTGCTTATCAACCTCTCGTGGTACACCTGGCTTTTTTTCAGAAGTGCCAATTACCAGAGAAACATGCTGCGTTAATGTTAATATCTCAAGGGCCTCTCAGCTGGGCCGCAGGACATTGAGCAGGCTGAGCTTTCAGCGAAGGAGCACTCGGAGTAATGCATCTAATGGCTTGAGGTCAGAGGTGCAGAACAATCATCTTTAGTACTGGCCATAAATAAAAATAAGTCAATATGTGTTCAATTTTTTAAAATTCTGAACATCACATATAAATTTGTCTCATTGCCTAAGAGGGGTAGATAATCTTTGGCAGATGTTGTAACATCATCTGCCCTTTTGTAAGTACTTTATTATGGTTCATTTTACACAAAACTTGGTGCTTTGGTGATTGTGAATGTAGCTACATGGCCCAAGCTTTAGTAGTTCTGCACTTTTTATCATCAATTGACTTTAGGGCAGATACACACACTGCTATTTCGGGAGATCAGTCACCCAGCAACAAACCAATTCTTGTTTTCCGAAGCAATCCCAGTGCCATCCCACTGGCGATTTACATTCTAGTCGGTGGGAAGGCAGTTTGGGGAAATTCATCACTGGGCGAATAATCTCCCGAAATAGCAGCATGTGTCTCTGCCCTAAGGGTTATTTTTCATGGCTCATTGAGTAGCAGCCTTTTGACTGCCTTGTTGTATATGTTGTTGTCAAGATGAAACTCTCTGTATGTATTTGAACTGGTATTCAATGAATATTAATTTTAATAAATGTTAATTTAACAGTACCTCCCTGACACCAGGCTTAAGCAGTTGCTTGCTGTATTTGTGCAGTTATATCTCAAACGGAGTAACAAAACAAGAACGTGTGAATGAGAAGAGATTAGAGTGATATAGGGGATGGAGAAAGTGACTGAATGTACTAAGGCATTACAAATAGAGAACCTACAGTAAACAGGTCAGCACAATAGCAGGTGCTAAACAGGTGAACAAGAGGATAAGTGTCAGAGAAGTAAATGTCACAGGAATATGGCATAAAGAAGTGAATTAATAGAAGGATGGATGGAGATAGAATGGGTGATAACCCAGAGAGAAGAAAGGGATGACCAACAGAACTGTTAAACTATTAGTTAGTTGCAATTGCAGATAGTAGGCAAGGGCAACAAAAGCAAAGGGATTGAAAAGGACAAATGTATACATAATGACATATAGTAGAGAAGAGGAAACTTCATTCCAGATAGCAAACCAATTCTGTGAAGTCAGTTGCCCAACACCACCCCCTCCACCTCCAGTTTGGATTCTGGAAGGCTTTCTCCATGAACCCGAGGTGAAAGGGAGGTGTCAGAGAAGGGATATAGCCATACAAACAGGATACAGAAGGGGACAGAGTCACAGGTCAAGAGGGTATCCTGTTTGTATACATGTTGTGGCAGGAGGAACGTGACAAGTGCTAAAGTGATGTTTAACCACTGTATGATGGAAAACAAGTGGCATTGGCTCTAACTCTTAGCATCCTGCAGAAACAATGCTTGGAGCTAAACTTCGGGAACAATTGGGAATACCATGTTTTCCTTAAAGTAAGTGGCATAGTATCTGACACCCACAAATTAGCTTTGACTGCCTTTACAGTGGTATATAAATACAGGGGGTACATCACCTTTAAAGGAATACTATCAGACCCCTATTTCATAAAAGATAATGTACAGTGATAAAATGATTACATATTTTAAATCGCATGTGTCCCTAAACATTGTTGGGCCCAAGTGCAACTGCATCTGCTGCTCTAATGATAATACTTCTTGCGTATCCAAGTTCCAGTCTGTTCATTCTTGAACCAATCAACTTGGGATAATCACATGTTATATATACAAAGGAAGGGAAGTAAATCCATACGGCGAAGCCTTAATTAAAGGTGTTAAAAACATTTACTAAGAGCAGATTTACTAAGGGTTGAAGTGAATTCGAAGGAATTTTCGAAGTAAAAAAATTCGAAATTCGAAGTAATTTTTTGGATACTTTGACCATCGAATAGGATACTATGACTTCGAATTTACTTTGACTTCGATTCGAAGTAAAAATCATTTGAATATTCGACCATTCGATAATCGAAGTACTGTCTCTTTAAAAAAACTTTGACTTCAATACTTCGCCAAATTAAAGCTGCCGAAGTGCTATGTTAGCCTATGGGGACCTTCTACAACATTCTTCTAAGTCTTTACGCATCGAATAAAAATCCTTGGATCGATCGCAAAAATCGTTCAATTCGAATGATTTAATCGTTTGATCGACCGATTTTTATTCGACCGCAGGATTGCCAAATTTGTTAAAAAAACTTTGAATTCGATATTCGAATTCAAAGTTTTTTAATTCGATGGTCGATTTTCGAAGTTTTTTGTACTTTGAAATTCGACCCTTGATAAATCTGCCCGTTAAGACAGAAAATGAATGCATACTCCTGAATATATCTTCATTAATATAAAACACACAGTATCTATGTAGTAGCTTACCATCAGATATAAAATGAAAGCTCAATTTTGCATCTGCTGATTTTAAGTTTACCCTGATTTTACTTTTTTGTGGTCCCACCTAAATATAATGCATAATGCATTTCCCTGATTTTACAATTTCCTGGATTTTACACCATTTTTTTCTGGTCCCCTGAGAAACGTAAAATGGGGGTTCTAGTGTAATTACAATAAGTTAAAGGATATTAAAAAAAGTGAGAACATAAACAAAGCACCCTAGACACAACATAATGATGCTTAGGGATCATCATAAATTATCAAACAGCACAAGTCAAATAATATCTGCCAGAAGCCGATACAGCAAGACTGATATCAGAATTTGCAGACTGCACTGGGTCCTGCGTTGTCATGTAATCGAATGTGGATTTTATCGTTTTTGTATTGTTTAATACAAAAGTTCTCCAACTCTCCAGAACCAGTGGCTGCAGCAAAAAAAATCCTCCAAATAGAATCCCAGTTTATCTGTTTACATCTGGCTCCATGATCTTTGTTCCTGCAGCTGGAGTTGGAAACATGAAAGAGAATGTAAAAAGGCAAAAATGAAATACCATTTTTACTTTATTAACTGAAAAAGAAACCTATCTCCAATAAACTGTAATTAAAAAATGTCCAACATTTTTATAAGAAATCTGACTGTATTCAGAGAAATTCTCCCTTTATTTACTTGTTCTCTCTGACTGCTGCAGACATGAATCTCTAGACGGTCACTGGCTGTTCTGCAAAGTCCCCCCCCGCCATATGAAAGTATGATTGTTTCCCTGCAGAGCAGTTAGAGACCGTCTGAAGTTTCCTATCTGCAGCAGTCAGAGAAAGTAACTGAAGGGTGAATCTCACTGCATATAGTCAAGTTTCTTATAAAAACAGTGCACATTTTCTAGTTTAAGTATTTTGGAGATAGGTTTCTTTTTCATTAAAGAATAAAAATTGGATTTCATTTTTTTGCCTTTAAATCCCCTTTAAGAGGCCAACAAACATCAGTTTATGTCTGTATCTAACTATATACTGTAACATAGTAAGTTAGGTTGAAAACAAAAACACAGGTCCACCAAGTTCAAGGCTATGGGGGTTATGTAATAAAAGACACTAAGTTTGCCCAGAAGCAGTGAACCATAGCAACCAATCAGTAGGGAGAATTTATTGGTCGCCTGTTCAAAAGCAAAGATCCTATTGGTTGCTATAGGTTACTGATCAGACCAGTCCCTGGATCAATTTGTACTATGAGTTATGATTTAGAATGATTCATTCTAAGGAAAACAGAATATGTGTAGGGGTCTTGGTTGCCTTCGTATTAAGTTTTTTGTAAGGAAGCTCAGAGGACTTTAGCATCAACAGTGCACACACTCTTGCTCAGTACATCAGAAGCACAACACAACATCAGCTTTTCAATTGGTCTTCATTATTCATTTCTTATGGTATTTAGATTCCTATTCTGTTGAACTGTACCTAAAAATTATTAGGAAAAACAGTGGGACAGGAATTGATGTAGACAATTCACATTCTGAAAGGTGCTGCCTAATGTACTGCCCTTACATAAAAAATAGAATTTCTGTGCTTGCAGAATGTGCAGTATATATATCAGAAGTATATTACAAAACATAAATACATATACACGCACAGCAACAGCTACAGATGTATAAAGATCACATTTTATAAGGCATTACATGTGACCCTTCAGCAAGCATACAATACAGCAAATTGTGCAGAATAATGAGCATTACCTGGAAACCACCAGCCTTTATAATGTTTGCTAGATTGTATTCATAGCACCTTTTGTATCACCTAAGCCAATAAAAGTGACAGGGGATGTTCCACTTGAGCATTATTCAGAATCCACCAAACCAGCAAACCCTATATTGTGACATGACTTTATTACAGCCAGCACATATTGTAGGAAATGAAAAGTGACCTTCATGTTTAGATGGGCCCTGGGAACATGCTCCATATGCCCATTCATATATTCATGCTGGACTTGTGCAGGCAAAATGCATGATGCCATGCCACTCAGCGTATATAAACCAGATATGTGGCATCATTGGATGATTTCTTACTTTCCCTTTATGTGTAGCTAATTTGTAGTCTAATCTACTTGTCTATTTATCATGTGCCCATAATTGTGCCTAACATCACTGCTACCAATTGCTACTAAACAAATTCATATTCATATTACATGACCCATCTATTCTCAGTCAGTGACCCCTTTGTCTCCTTCATATGAGAATGTTGGGAACAGTAGTTCATGAACAGCCAAAGAGTCAACAGTTAGGGTAAGGACACACGGGCAGATTCGGCAAAAATCGCCTCTTCTTCGGGGCGCCAATCTCCCTGAACTGTATTCCCCTACCTTCCCGCCGGGTATAATGAAAAATCGCCAGAGGGATGGCACTCGCAGCACTTCGTTTTCCGAAGTTGCCTCACGAGGAAGCTTCGGGCGACTTCGGAAAACGACCACTTTTGCCCTCTCTTCTGTCTCCCATAGTTATTTTGTCTCTTTTGCCTCACCCCCCCTCTTGCTAGTCCTTTCCTGTTGAGACTGTCAGGTGTGAAAGGGAAAGAGCTTGCCAGGAACACTCTTGATATTAATAAGCCTATATGGGTGTTTATATCATGTCACTGGGACTGTGGAATGTTTATCTCTGCACCTATTATATGTGTTATTATAAATACACACACTGAAATACATGCTGCTGGAATGCCCTCTAGATAGATCATCTTTGATAAGAACCTTTTGTTGTTTGTTTCACTGAGCCTTCCAATAAGTGAAGGTGGAGACAGGATGCCCATATTTTAGTCCATCTTCTCAAGAGACCCCTTAACTCATCATTAAACTATGCTGCTTTCCAAGGAAAGTCATTAAAGGGACACTCACATTAATATATCTGATGCTTTTTAATCAATCTCCTGTTTTCTCTGACATGTCTTTGGCAGCATTGGTAGGCATCACAATCTTCACCTTCCATTTCGAGTCTCCACATCAGGCAAGGGATAAGGGCTTTGCAGCTTATTCTATCTCATTGTCAAGACAGGTTTTCTGTAGGTGTTTAGCAGAAGGTAAGGCTTCTGGAGATTATAGAAGGGTGGGTTAAGCAGTAAGTTTCACCTAAAAACTGGTATAATATAAAGAAAACATTTTATACTGTTGTTCAGTGGCGTAACTAGATATTACTGGGCCCCACAGCAAACTATTTTTCAGGCCCCCAAAATGTTTAGAGGTTGACTTGTTTCTCCAATATTTATTGAAATTGTATATAAATTAGGGCCTCGTGGGGCCCCTATACCTCCTGGGCCCCCCTGCAGCCACAGGGTCTGCTTCCTCTATAGTTACGCCCCTGCTGTTGTTAATACCATTTAAATTGCATCCCTCCAGATCTATCAGTGTTTGACAAAAGACAACTAGTGTGAACTAAAACAGAGAAGAAATACAGTTTAAATAACAACAAGCCTGCTTAAGGCTATGGGCAAACAGTCTGTTGGCTTTGGCTGTTGTCATCCTGTGCATATTTGCATTTGGCCGGAGCCAACAGCCTGTGCCCATAGCCTAAATATATGGACAAGAGCTGATTCCATCTGAATGAATATTCATGCTTTTGATAGAGCTAATTCCTATCTGCATGGTTAAATGATGTTTGAAATATATGCCTTGGTGCTGCAGGTTTGCACAATATATGAATGTTGTTTGGCTCTACAGATCTCTCTTTGGGACAACAGTGGTTAAATATTCTTCATGTCTGATTCCTGGAATAAACCATTTCCTCTTTGTGTGGGGGGTTGGTAGGTAGGGATATAATTAGTCTTAATATATACTCGTGCAGCGCCAGAGGCGTTGATGATTTTGCTCCGGAAGACTATTCGCTCTTGTTTATATAGTGGGGAGGCTGAAGAAGGAGGGGAGATAAGCGCAGATAACACAACCCGATAAGATTCCGAACCTCTCTTCTTGGGACACACTGCACCATGTATATTATACAAGTTATGCAAGTGGTAAACTCTTCAACTTGGTTCCCTTTTCTCTTCCTCAGTTATCTTACCTCAGAGTAGGGACAAGTAATATTTTCACCCTAGACAATTAAAATTGGTCTGCTATACACATGCCCACAATCATGCCCCTCCCTGACTATCGCTGCCTGTAACACTCTACCTTTTCTCGCTCCCCACTTGTCCCTCTTTCCCCGCTCGCTTGTGCATCTGCATAGTCCCAAAGTCCAACTCTACCCCCTTTGTTGTGTGACCTGGTAGCAAAAATTGACACATGCATTGGAAACCATAGGTTTAATATGTCCCTATGGCTTTAAATCCCTACACTTCCTTATCTCCCTAGTTGCTGGGCAGATGCCCATGTATCTAATTTCCATGTTTCAGCTATTGGCCTACTAGCCTATGACCACTTCCTGCCACACTTTAACATAGTGCCCGATTAGGGATGGATCTTCCTCTTTGGCTTCTGGTAGCTCACCCAGCTGGATCTGTTCCAGGGAGCATGGGTGAAGGCCCAGTAAAGCTGTCCCTGTAGTGATAAGTCAGGGAGCAGTGACCCTATGAATGAGGTCATCCAGTGACAGGGTAATTGCTTTTCATAGTACCTTTTAGAAGAGTAAGATAGAGAGGTTAAATAGCATGAGCAGCCGGTGCTCCTACAAGATGTAGCTCTTCCCTAGACTCTGAGTTTGCCTATAGTGAAGAGACCACAGCTGGATAGGGAATCCGGCTTTCGATTTATTCTCCCTGAGCATTCCTCTGTATGGTTTCCTGGACAACGTCTGTGCATTCCATCCTAGAGGTGTACAATAAACTACCCTGCTTACGTCCACATGGTGCAACATTGTGCTGTCTCTGCCTGAACTATCCTGGCGTATTGGTTTTCTTTGCCTCTGTGGATGGTGAGTACTACCCTGTGGATCTATTGTCTTGAACAATAAAAGTTATTTTGTTTGCTGCAAGAACCTTCTGGCATCCTTACTTTATTCGTGAGGTGTAGTTTGACTACACCATTCCAGCCTTGTGTGTTAGAGTCAAGTGCAACCCGTGCTCTACAGTAAATACAGTAGCTGGACATTAACCTTGTCGGACTAATGTAGCCCAAATTAGTGTTACACATGTTTCTATTATTCATGGGGACAGATTTCGGGGTAGAAATAGGCAGAAGAGGCATGTGCACTGGGTGCTAGTGTCACTCCACACCGTTGTGCTTTAGGCACCTGCTTCTTCCATCTACCCTTAGTTATGGCTTTGTCTTCCCCGTCTGGACAGATGCTGGATATACTAAGCTCTGGCTGCATGGATACTCTTTATTAAAGGGCACCTGTTGGCCAAAAATATTATCTTCAACCAAAGGTGCAGGCTAATAGAATCCGCACCCCGGTTGGGGGTAACAGTAATTTTGTATAAAAAAAATATTGCTCCCATCCAACTCTCACCAGAAGGTAGTGTACATGTGTTCACATTATGCGCTTCTGACGTCATGTGCATGCACATAATGAGCAAGTCGTGGAATTTGCTCATTATGTGCATGCATGTGCCTCAACATGGCCTCTCATATTAGGAGCTTTTTCCCTCTTATAAGGGGCATAATAAGTTATTGATAATAAGATATTGAGTTATTGATAATTAGGCTTTTATTGCATCGAGAATCTTAATCGCACATTGCGAACCTTTAACACCAGCTCTGCAGTTAAATATTTTGTTGCAAATATTGATTTGCGATCGCAAAATGTTATTGCATACACTGCAAATGTTCGCAAGCTATACCATTTTCAATTGTTATCTTACTGTTGTGTGAGCAGCAAAGTGTGCGCAACGAATTGTGAATGATTTTTGCGCTAGCGACCGATATTACATTCTCCCCTTTGTGTGTCAATACCCTAAAGCAGGTTCAAAAAATAGACTCTATAGCAAAGCTGCAACAAGCAAAACAATCCATACAACTGTGAGGGTAGAAACTGCAATTACACTTTGTTTTGTATCATTAAGCTTTTAACACATTCTTATATCATGCTGTATATTTTTCTTTTCTATAATACTGTTTATGTTACTTTTGTTTGTTTTTCTTATCTTTCTGACATTGCTATTTAAAACTCAGAGGGCCTTTCCTTCATTCAGTGAGTAAACAATTGTATGTCTGCATCTTCCAGACTAAAACAATGGAGCTGCATGAAAAACACATTTTTGTCTATGTAAAGCTGACCTTACATTTAAAAATCTGCTCTTTTGGTGAGGTAGCCAGACAAAGGGGATCTTTGCCAGCTATATGTGGGGCTAAATCAGGCTGTAGGTCACATAATGAGCGGATTTCTACCTGATATGCCCTAGGGACCAATGATCGGATCACGACAAGGAGAATACAGGCAGTCGGATCGAGGACCACATCCAACGGCCGCACGCAGGCCAGTAAGCAAGCAAGTAAGCCAAAAATGATCTCCAGTTGCCTCCTGTTACCCAGGGCCGCCATCAGGGGGGGACAGGGGGGAGAGTTGTAGGGGGCCGAGGGTAAGGGGGGCCCGGCCCGGCCCCCCTTTATTAGCCGGACCCCCCCACCTTTGTGAGAGCTGCTGACTTCGGGAAGGCATGGACATTTAAGGGGCCCTGGCCACCAATTTTCTTATAATGTGGTGGGGGGGGGCCCTGGCCACCAATTTTCTTATAATGGGGTGGGGGGGACCTGGCCACCAATTTTCTTTCTCATGTGGGGCCCTAGCCACCAATATTTTTTAATGGGGGGCCCTGGCCACAAATTTTTTTTTATGGGGGCCCTGACCACAAATATCTTTTTATTTTTTATTAACATGTGGGAACCCTAGCCACCAATTTTTTTTTTTACTGTGTGGTGGGGGCGGACCTGTAGGTGGGGCTTGCTGTGGGCACAGCCCAGGGGGCCCAGGAAATTTTGTCGTATGGGGCCCTGTGATTTCTGATGGAGGTCCTGCTGTTACCTACAGTGATGAGTGAACTTGCGGCATTTTCCACCATCAATAACTGTAAAACTTTACTAAAATGCATTGGAGTCAATTGAAAGGCAAAATTATATTGTGGTTAAGGCATTTTTAGCCACAAAACTTTTCTGGGTTGAAAAAGTTTGCTCCGCATACCTATAATGGGATTTGCTATAAAACAACTGAACTAATGGGGCAACTAAAAGTATTTGGGACTTGGGACAAAATCAATTTTAGGGCCCCTCTAAGGTTGCCACCTCTCTGGTTTTGAAATGGGCAGCTGGTTTTTGGAAAGGGCTGTCCAGTTCAAAACTGCAAATATAGAAAACCAGGCAGGACTCTCTGAGATTGATACGGTGATCGACCAATTGCCACGTCATAGCCCCTACCCGTGACAGAACCTCCCACCCTGCCGATATCACTGCCTCACCTCCACTACTTCACCGTTCTGTCCCAATTATGTCACCACCCTGCCCTCAGCCCAGAGTTAGCGTGGGTAAAGGTGGCAACCCTAGGCGCCCCTTAATTTTGGGAATAAGATATTTTCATGCAAAAACATGTCAACATCCCAAACTAGAATCTCTGCATTGAGCAACTGCTGCCTGAAACTGCACACTTCTGCATTTAAGGACTAGTTGCTGTCTTGTAAGGAGTCGACAAATTCACAGTTTGATTCGGGATTGGTCAAATCCTAACACAGAGCTGTATTTTAAACTAGTTCTGTTACCACATAATTCACATAATAATTTTCCCAGTTTAACTATAATATATAATAGTATCACAATAGAGGTTCTGATTTTATATATTTATATAGTTAATAAATCCAATAAGTCTGTTATCGCTGTCTCTGCTAAACCCTTATCTCTTTGACTCTTAATGTGACCATGCATTCATTCATTTGGCAATATATTGAGATGGGCGATATTGAGATGATAGCATCATTTGGTCCCAGACTGGATCATTATGACGGGAATACAGGCTGTAGGGACGAGGACCGCAGAAATGAGCTGAGTTTCAAACCTGCCTGATGAACAGCTGCCAAATTTTCAGCCAGATATTGGGCTCTATACACAAAGAGGCATATATATTATGCTGTGTAAAATGAAACTACGGTGTAAAAAGCTGTGTAAAATAAATGGCGAATATATAAAGGCGTGCGTTATTTACACCATGCGAACGACAGATTTGTGGCCATTATTTTACATTGCTTCTGGTGAAGGTCACTATAAGGCAGGGATCTCCAACCTTTTATGTCCATGAGCCACATTCAAATGGAAAAAGGCAACACAAGCAACACAAGCATGAAAAAATTCTTGGGGGTACCAAATAATGGCTGTGACTGGATATTTGACAGTCCCTATGTGGATTGGCAGTGTACAGGAGGCTCTGTTTGGCAATATACATGGTCTTTATGCCTCCAAGGCAGGAATTAAAAAATAAGCACCTGCTTTGAGGCCACAAGGAGCAACATCCCAGGGACTGGTGAGCAACATGTTGCTCGTGAGTCACTGGTTAGGGACCACTGCTCTAAAGAAAAATCCATAAAAAATGTTACCACCTTTTTTACATGATTTTTTAGATGGCGAAGCCTGACGGTGTTTGGTGTATTATCCCGCTCTTTTTTACATATAATATATGTAATATAATAGAACATAATAAATATGTCCTGAAGTGCGGCAGCAGCGCTGGGCCAGTCTTGCCCGCAGGCCCGGATTTGTGGAAAGGCCACCAAGGGTGGCAGGATTTCAGGGGTCGGCATGCTGCCCAACCACACCCACATTGGTTCAGAAACACTGGGAATTCGCTATAGATACAATAATTTTTAAAATTTTCCATTTGCCAATCTCCATTGCTCCAGTCCCGATGATGACAATTTGCATGAATAAAGGGGAGGGGACAGGGGCGATGAACGCCAGTGGGCCTAGGGGCGCCCGCTATGTATATCCGGCCTTGCCGCCCCAATGCCCTAGGCATCCAGGCCGATGGCAGTGCCCGAGAGGCACACGATTGCAAAAAGGGCACGCACAAGAATAGGGTGTGTGTGCAACAAGGTAGCAAGTGCCAACCAGAGCGCCAGATGGTACCGGACTAGGGGTAGGAGACAGAGAAGGTGCGACCATGGTGCCCTCTCCTGCTTTGCACCCTAGGCACGTACCTACCCTGCCTAGTTCTGGCCCTGTGTGGCATGAGGCCAGTTACCAGGCAAAAAGCTGCCTCTGCTAACTTTAAGAGCAGAATTTCCATATTTTAAAATGAAAATTTGCCCAATGATGCCGTGATTATCTCTGACTCATTGAATTTCATTTTCCTGATATATTTAAATGACATTCGTTCAGCACTGTCACCATAGAAATACAGAAAAGCATCTCAAAGCCTATAATTATGTTTTTTTTTTGTTTTTTTTAACGTGTGTCACAAAGTCCTCGAAACTAATCAGAAAAGATATTGTTATTTTTTGTGCTGTGGGTATAATTTCCTATTGTCTGCAAAAAAAGAAGAAAAAGAAAAAAACAATATATATCCGATTTCAGCTTTAGCAGTTGTTCCATATGAGTTGTGGTATTTTGTGGAAAGCCTTCCAGCAATCCTACTAATTGCTTTCATAATTATTCTGTCATTAGCAAACCTTCAATTTACTGAGTAAGCCAGCTTGGAAATCCATCTGAATATGTGAGTGTGTGTGTGTGTGATCTAATACTGGAATGTTTTGTTTGTGCAAGTGAATTAGAGAGAAGAATTCTGCTGAGCATAATGTATGGAAATTAAATATACAAATATATCTTCTTAATTTATGTCATTACACAGATGGGCAGAGTAGCTAAAAGGCCAATTGAGCAGATCCCTAGACAAGTACAATTTTATTCCATTCTTTTAATGAGCTGATACATACAGCACTTTTTCATAGAGGCCATAAACAAGCAGGTTATCTTCTATGTTTTAGTTAAAGGTTTGAGCAGGTTCAAAACAGTAGCAAATATATATATATATATATATATATATATATATATATATATATATATATATATATATATATATATATATAAAAATGTAAATATTTCCTTGAAACTAAAATTATTTAGGTCCTCGATGGGTTAACACACTCAGCCCTGTAATTCCCACTTGCCCTCTACCAGGCAATACGTTTAGGGTTATAGGTTCCCTTGTGTCTTTCTAGGCAGAGATGTGGAACCCAAAGAGTCAACACTCTCACTAACATTACAGTCAGATGTTTTTTTCGTCTGATTCTGGAGTTTCACTTAAGCAGCTCTCCAGGAAATTCATAGGATTATGGGAAATGATTGCTTGATTTTTATCTGCAACCCACAGCACCAAATATTTTTTTCTTTTTAATTATTGTAAGAATAAATCTTTTATTTGGCCAAAATTGTTGTGCGAAAATGCTGTTTATTTAAGCTGCCTGCTATATCTTAAAGCAAACATGTGGCTTCCTAAAATAAACCACCAAGCCAACTGTTACATTGGCATTCTGAATAGAGTGATCCATCACAAAGTGTTTTTACGGTATATATGTGCTTAATATGTTGACTTACTGAGTGATGAAGTAGGAAAAATGTATAACTTGAACGTGATGTTAGCTGTAGCAATAATGCCTCGACCTTTTACAGACTGAGAATAGTGCAAGTCTGTTTAGTGCTGAAAAAGGCCCACTATAGCAGGTGTTAAACTACTGAAATTCACAATATTCACCACCACAGATTTGAGTAAATGTTTAGGGCAGAAACACACGAAGATTCAGGGACTATTTTTCGGGCGACCAATCTCCCTGAAAAGCCTTCCCGCTGGCTAGAATCGAAAACACTGGTGGGATGGCACTTGGATCACTTTGTTTTCCAAAGTTGCCCCTAGTGGAAACTTCAGGCTACTTTGGAAAACAAAGTGCTCCGAGTGCCAATGCGGGAAGGCAGTTTGGCGAGATAAATCGCCCGAAATAGAGCCGATTTGTGGCTGGGCGACTAAATCTCCCTGAGTCTCTGCCCTTAAAGGAGAACTAAAGCCTAACTAAAGAAGTAGCTAGAAATGTTTTACATTATGTTCTGAGCTTCTGTACCAGCCCAAGGCCAACACAGCAGTAAAGATCTGTCTCCAAAGATGCCCCAGTAGCTCCCCATCTTCTTTTCTGCTGATTCACTGCACATGTTCTGTGCTGTTGTCACTTACTGGGCTTAGGGACCCACTCACAATATACAGTCCACATAGAATAGAAATGTCACAATATAAGGCTGATCAGTAATTAACAAAGATAATTACTACATGGCAGCACAGAAACCAGTGCAACTAGCATCAGCTTATATTACAGACAAACCTCATTTTCTGCTTGATAATTAGCCACGACCTCTAAGCTTAGCTTCTCAACAGCTGCTGAGTCCACTGAGCATGTGAGTGTCACAGACACTTTCCAAGATGGTGACCCCCTGTGACAAGTTTGAAGTCCTGGATTATTGCCGCTATTGACAAGCTGAAACTTTAGGCTGGTGCATAAATTCATATAGAATATGGCATTTTTAGCCATTTTCATTTTTAGTGTTGAGTTCTCCTTTAAAGCTGTAAGTCAAAAATGGCTAAAGGCTTCATGTCAGTCAGTCCTGATTAAATGTGGTACTACTGGCACCATTTACACTTACACTACACAGCATATCATAGCTATGAGAATAGGTGATAAGTGTGCCCCAAGCAATATTTTGCACCCCTGTAGTCTAAAAGGAGAATTTATCTCCAATGGAGCACGAGTAAATGTAGTCCTATTAAATATAAGTAACATTATAACAAATGCATAATCATATTTTTTTCATAATTGTGTGAAGCACTGCGTATCTTGACAGCGCTATATAAATAAATGATGATGAAATAAATGATGATGATTAAAATTTATAGTACCAGAATAAAATAAAGAAAATGGAAAAAGAAGAAAGCTAAAGAAAGTAAACCAGAGATTACAGCTTCTCATATACAAGGAAGAGAACAAGCCTGCGTTGTTCATATTCATATGGAGTAAATAGAATATAGTTTTGTATATGTGACAATCAACAGTAATACGTTATATTTTTGAATTTGTAACTTCTTAACATTACTCATAATAAATTGTATAATTCTAGTAAGTGTCGTTCCTTTAAACCTTCAGGGGGAAGGGGAGAAACTCAAAGTTTAAGGGTTTTGTTCACCTTCCAACACTTTCTTAAATTCAGTTGGTTTCAGACAGTTCACCAAAAATACAGACTTTTTTCAATGACTTTCTGTTTTCTACTGTATGTGTGACTGTTTATCTAATATTGACTTGTAACGTGTCATATTCTACCTTCTAAAGCAGCTCTGGGGGGGGAGTCGCCGACCCTGAAACTGTTCTAAATTGATACATTTCCTATCTTTGTCCCTGCTGAGCAGAATCTCTGGGTTTCATTACAGGCAGCTGTTAGAATTGATACAATAGTTGCTAATACTCCAGAGATGCTGCTGAGAAATGTATCAACTCAATGTTGCCAAATTGTGACAGTTTAGAGTCTGCACCTGAATTACTGAGCTGCCAGACTCAAACACCAGAGACACGAACATTCACCTTTAAACTTAGATTTTGGAAGAACGGTAAAAAATAAATAATAGAAAGTCTTTATTTCTGAGGAACAATCTGAAAACAATTGAGTTTGGAAGGTGAACATCCCCTTTAAGTAAGGTTAGGTGAGATCTTGTTTTTAAAGTAATGTAAATATCATGTAGTGTTGCCCTGTACTGGTAAAACTGATGTGTTTGCTTCAGAAACACTACTATAGTTCTTATAAACAAGCTGCTGTGTAGCAATGGCGGAAATTGAAAAAAGTCTATATGGCACAGGATAAATAATGGATAACAGATAACACCATTATTATCTGTTATCTACTGTGTAACCTGAGCCTTTTCTCATTTGAATGGCTGCCCCCATTGCTACACAGCAGCTTATTTATATAAACAATAGTAGTGTTTCTGAAGCAAACACAGCAGTTTTACCAGTGCAGGGCAACACTACATTATATTTTTATATTATTAATATTTTTATTACTGCCGCTGGGCGACTAATCTCCCCAAGTAGCAGCGTGTGCCACCACCCTAAACTTAATTTTGTCCTTCCTTAACTGATACTCCAAACAAAGCACTGGCACTCAGTAGTGTTTACAAAGGGGAAAATTCACAACGTGTCGGGGTTATCACCTGATGAAGGGGCTAGCCCCCGAAACATTGTGAATTTTGTTCACACAATAAACACGTAAGGGTTTTCCCCTTTGTAAACGCTACTGAGTGCCAGTGCTTCGTTTGGAGTACCACTTGTATCGAGGGGATTGCCATATCCCCCAAGGACTGGGCACCTAGCTAAAGCTTCTCTGGAGGCCCAGGGTGTACAGACGGGCTTTGCTTCCTTAACTGATCCCATTCTAGTAAAGAGTTGTAGGTCACAAAGCTAAACAAATGCAGTGTTATGTTCTGGAACCATTTGCTTATCTACAGTATATTTGTGAAAACAACTCCTTTCGCATAAAACAACTTTGGATCACTTTGGACCCCTTCGAAGAATAGCCACATATTTAATTTAAATAAAAGCATGACTGGGTCCCCAGGGTGCCACACTAGTCCTTGCAATGATGACTTTGCTAATAAGCATTGGTTGATTGGAAAACACATCAAACGAACAGTGCCAGGAAATGCTAGACATTTTCTTCTGCTAATCAAGCCAACGCCATTAAGTGAGTGTACCTTCTCTTAAGCTATGTAAGGAAAGGGAAATGTTTAAAGTCTCTCTTGCCCTCTTGTGCCAGGTCCCTAGTGGCCCCAAGGTCACAGGAAATCTCTTTACAGAGGATGTGTAATAAGGACACACACATACAACTTTGTCATTGCACCTCCCCCTGTTGTCTGTGCTGTTCCTGTCCTGATTGTGCTCACATTCACAGCAACAACACTTCCATCCTTAATCAGACATGATATTATTATTATTATGGTTAATACAAGTTATTTATAGAGTCATTACATTTTCCAGGAGTTGTTTAAAACACAAAAAAAATTACCCAAACAATTAATCATTGGGTCCTGTTTGGGCGATTGAAGCTTCCACAGTGTCTTGTTATAATTGTATTTGATCCTAAATACCATAGACTCAATATAAAACTGCCACTGACTGCATCCTACCCACTAGCAAACTGCCATTCTGTTACTCACTCTTAATACCACTAACAGCATACTATGCTTGAGCAACTCCCTGTTATCCTGCTACTGAACCTATATACAGTGGTATAACTACTCTGGGTTCATCCAGGCCTGCACTCCGTTGGGGGGGCTGTCACTGACTGACCACCATTCTGCTGCTGACCCTTAATAACACTGCCACTGACTGCATCCTACTCATGACCCTGCCATTCTGCTACTGACCCTTAATAACACTATACTGACTGCATCCTACTCATGACCCTGCCATTCTGCTACTGACCACACTGCAACTGACTATATCCTACTGACGAGCAACTCCTTGCCATTCTGCTACCGACCCTTAATAACACTGCAACTGACTGCATCCTACTCATGAACCTGCCATTCTGCTACTGACCCATAATACACTGCCACTGACTGCATCTTAAGGTGGCCATAGATGCAAAGATCTGCTCGTTTGGCAACATCGCCAAACGAGTGGATCTTTACCCGATATGCCATTAACGAACATGGCTATCTCGGGGGTAAACTGACTGTTTGGCCGTATGGCCGAATGATCCTATTATGATGTGCCATGGGCTCCGGCGGGATGAAAGATGTCGGCACACGCCACACACAATCCGAAAATCGTATTAATCCTTGATTCTTACGATAGGATCTGTGTGTCTATGGCCACCATTACTCACGAGTAGAGATGGCGCGAACTGTTCGCCGGCGAACTTGTTCGCGCGAACATCGGGTGTTCGCGCTCGCCGGAAGTTCGCGAACGTCGCGCGACGTTCGCCATTTTGGGTTCGCCATTGTTGGCGCTTTTTTTTGCCCTCTCACCCCAGACCAGCAGGTACATGGCAGCCAATCAGGAAGCTCTCCCCTGGACCACTCCCCTTCCCTATAAAAACCGAAGCCCTGCAGCGTTTTTTTCACTCTGCCTGTGTGTGCTGAAGAGATAGTGTAGGGAGAGAGCTGCTGCCTGTTAGTGATTTCAGGGACAGTTGAAAGTTTGCTGGCTAGTAATTGTTTTGATACTGCTCTGTTATTGGAGGGACAGAAGTCTGCAGGGGTTTGAGGGACATTTAAGCTTAGGTAGCTTTGCTGGCTAGTAATCTACCTTCTACTGCAGTGCTCTGTATGTAGCTGCAGTGGGCAGCTGTCCTGCTTCTGATCTCATCTGCTGACTGCTGCAATAACAGTAGTCCTTGTAAGGACTGCTTTTATTTATTTTTTTGTTCCAATACAGAGCAGTATCAAGCAGATTACTAGCCAGCAAACTTACTATCATCTGTCCCTGAAATCACTAACAGCTCTCCCCCTACACTATCTCTTCCAAGCACACACAGGCAGATTTTTCAGATACATTTTTGCCCTTGATCCCCCTCTGGCATGCCACTGTCCAGGTGGTTGCACCCTTTAAACAACTTTAAAATCATTTTTCTGGCCAGAAATGTCTTTTTTAGATGTTAAAGTTCGCCTTCCCATTGAAGTCTATGGGGTTCGCGAACCGCTCGCATTTTTGCGCAAGTTCGCGAATATGTTCGCGAACTTTTTTTCCGACGTTCGCTACATCCCTACTCACGAGCAACTCCCCGCCATTCTGCTACTGACCCAATAACATTGCCACTGGCATCCTACTCATGAACCTGCTATTCTGCTACTGACCACAATGCAACTGACTATATCCTACTGACGAGCAACTCCCTGCCATTCTGCTACCGACCCATAATACACTGCAAATGACTGCATCCTACTCATGAGCAACTCCCTGCCAATCTGCTATTGACTCTTAATAACACTACCACTGACTGAATCCTACTCATGAGCAAATCCCTGCCATTCTGCTATTGACCCTTAAAGGGATACTGTCATGGGAAAATACATTTTTTCTTCAAAACACATCAGTTAAGTGCTGCTCGGGCAGAATTCTGCACTGAAATCCGTTTCATAAAAGAGCAGATTTTATTATATTTAATTTTGAAATCTGACATGGGGCTAGACATATTGTCAGTTTCCCAGCTGCCCCAAGTCATGTGACTTGTGCTCTGACACTCTTTACTGGTTTACTGCAAGTTGGAGTAATATCACACCCCTCCCTTTCCACCCCAGCAGCCTAACAACAGAACAATGGAAAGGTAACCAGATAGCAGCTCCCTAACAGAAGATAACAGCTGCCTGGTAGATCTAAGAACAACACTCGATAGTGCTCAAAAATCCAAGTCCCACTGCGCTACATTCAGTTGCATTGAGTAGGAGAAACAACAGCCTGCCAGAAAGCAGTTCCATCCTAAAGTGCTGACTCTTTCTGAAATCACATGACCAGGCTAAATGACCTGATATGGCTGCCTACACACCAATATTACAACTAAAAAAAATACACTTGCTGGTTCAGGAATTACATTTTATATAGTAGAGTGAATTATTTGCAGTGTAAACAGTGTAATTTGGAAATAAAAAATACAATCAAATCATGACAGAATCCCTTTAATAACACTGCAAATGACTGCATCCTACTCATGACCAACTCCCTGCTGTTTTGCTACTGACCTTAAATACAACTGTGAAACTTTAAAACCCCTCATTCCTATGATCCCATAAAGTTCTGAAAATAAATCATCACATTATGATCATTTACAATTTCTGGCCTTGCCCAATCAAGTCCTGCAGCTTCAGTTCATGGCTCTGGGATCAGTAGCGATTTGCTCCTACCATTCTGTGTCATTCCTCATAAAACTTCATCCTTTCTTTTGGTTATTCTCAAAATGGAAAATGGAGAGAATTATCTCGTGTAACCATGAATAAGCTTGTCCAGGAAATAAAACCTTAGCGAGAAGATTTCTATTTCCTTTTTCCTGTTAGCAATCATGGTAGTGGGTACACAATGGGGTGTACCCAAGAAAGATGTATAATGAGGGAGGGGATCCTGAACAAACAAAAAACGGTGAATGCAACATTTATCATCACCCTGCTTGCAAAACCTTCAAAAGCGTTTAATTCCATATTAATGGTACTTATGTAGGCTATGTGCCCATGGGTGTGTGAAGTGATTGCCATACATTAACTGATTGTTTCCTGCAATCTAAAAGTCTCCCCTGGCTACAGTACAAAAACACATTAGTTCTTCTAACACTTTTTTTGCCTTGAGAGTTTAATAAACAAGTGCGCCTTAAGATTTTTTTTCTGATATCCAACACCATAGTATGAGAAACATCCCCATATCATGATGCTTGTGCCACCATGTTTCACTGTCTTCTCACCTTACTTTGGCTTGAATTCAGTATTTGGGGGTCGTCTGACAAACTGTCTGCAGCCCCTAGACCCAAAAAGAACAATCTTGCTTTCATCAGTCCACAAAATTTGTGCCATTTCTCTTTAGGCCAGTCAATGTGTTCTTTGGCAAATTGTATGCTCTTTATCAAGTCTTTTTTTTCAACAATGTGACTTTGAGGGGGCTTATTGCCGATAGCTTGGCTTCACATAGGCGTCTAATAATTATAACAGTATCACAGGTAATTTTAGACCTTCTTTGCAGGCCCAGATTTTTGGCGAGGCCACAAAGGCGGCGGAATTTTAGGGGCGGCATGTCGGGTGATGTTATGATGGCTGATTCATTTAATGCCATTAAGAATCGCTTGGATGATTTTATGGGCAGACATAATATCAAAGGCTATTGTGATACTAAACTCTATAGTTAGTATAGATATGGGTATATAGAATTTATGTGAAAGTAGGGAGGGGTGTGTGTATGGATGCTGGGTTTTCATTTGGAGGGGTTGAACACGATTTAACTATGTAACTATGCCGCCCAGCCGCATCCTTAGCGCACTGGGGATGCAAAACTCCCCAGTGCTTCTTTGCTTTAAAGCGCACAGCCGGCGATAGGACCCTGCAGCAACGGGGGCGGAGGCGTGCGGAAGCAGCCGGCACTGGGGGCCTTGGGGCACCACTTAGTCTATTAGGGCCTTCTGTCTTTGATCTTCCTGGAGCTGATCATTGGTTGAGTCTTGCCATTTCGTCTATTCTTCTATCCATTCACATTGTAGTTTTCTGTCTTTCAGATTTTGGTTGCCATTTTAAAGTATTTAAGATCATTTTAGCTGAACAGCCAATTGTTCTCTGCACTTATTTATATGTTTTCCCCTCTCCAATTAACTTTTTTTTATTTTTAAATCTACTGTAATTTACATTTCAGTTGCATTAAAAGGCAAATACATTGGTACAAACATGACCATGTATAATGAAGTAAAGTATTTCTATTTGTTGCTTACATAGTTACATAGTTACATAGTTAAATTGGGTTGAAAAAAGACAAAGTCCATCAAGTTCAACCCCTCCAAATGAAAACCCAGCATCCATACATACACCCCTCTACTTTTAATTAAATTCTATATACCCATACTAACTATAGAGCTTAGTATCACAATAGCCTTTGATATTATGTCTGTCCAAAAAATCATCCAAGCCATTCTTAAAGGCATTAACTGAATCAGCCCTCACAACATCACCCGGCAGTGCATTCCACAACCTCACTGTCCTGACTGTGAAGAACCACCTACGTTGCTTCAAATGAAAGTTCTTTTCTTCTAGTCTAAACGGGTGGCCTCTGGTACGGTGATCCACTTTATGGATAAAAAGGTCCCCTGCCATTTGTCTATAATGTCCTCTAATGTACTTGTAAAGTGTAATCATGTCCCCTCGCAAGCGCCTTTTTCCAGAGAAAACAACCCCAACCTTGACAGTCTACCCTCATAATTTAAGTCTTCCATCCCTCTAACCAGTTTAGTTGCACTTAGTCTCTGCACTCTCTCCAGCTCATTTATATCCCTCTTAAGGACTGGAGTCCAAAACTGCACTGCATACTCCAAATGAGGCCTCACCAGGGACCTATAAACATGGGTATGAGCTGGCAATATAGACAACAAACAAAAGAATATATATAAATATATAAAGCAACATGACCCATAGAAAGACACAAGACTATCACCACCTTGTGACGTGGTCCTGCTTATATAACAATTCCCACTTCGAGAGTTTCGAGAGATTGCAAGTTGCTGATATTGTAGCATAGAATAGTTGGGACCAATGTGGAACAACCCGATGTGGATAGTTTAGCATCGACATTTAGTTCTAGGGCACTCTTAATTTCTTTATTGAGAATGTCTATAATTTCAGTGACCCTACGTGTGTTATCACCAGATAACTGCACCTATTGTGTGATTTCACCCTTCTTTCAGGATTACAGTAATATATGATTTCAAGGTATCCCTGTGTATAGGGTTGCCCTGTAAGCAGCCATTGTAAAGATTGCACATTCTGTGATGTAATTTTCCAGGGAAACATGTATAATATTTATATGTCAGACCATCTGGTCCAGGTCATTTATTAGATGGGAGGTCTTTTTAAAGTTAAAACCAGTTCTTCATCCATTACTGTAGCATTTAGTGAGCGTAATTCCTGTTTAGTAAGGGTGGGGAGCACAGATTGCTTTAGTTAATCTTTAAGGGCCTGTTGATATTGAGTTAAGTTCTTAATTGAGGTAGGCAAATTATATAGTTTTTCATAGTAGCTCCTAAAGCATTCCAAGATATTAGTGGGATTCAATTTTGCTCGATCTCTGTGTCTGATCAACAATGGTCTCTGAAGTATTTTATGGTCTCTTAGTTTGTTGGCCAGCATGGAGTGTGCTCTATTGCCAAATTCATAGTATCTTTGTCTAGTCCACTGTATAGTTTTTCATGTGTCTTGTGTTTGGATATCTTTAATATTATTTCTCAAGCTAATGATTCTGGCTAACTGCTGCATAGTGGACCAGGTAGCAAATTGTCGTTCTAAGGTGTATAATGAGCTTTGAAGTGTCTTCAGTATGGCCTGTTTATTATATTTCATTTGGCTAGCTAAAGATATTGATTTGCCTCGTATAACGGCATACTGAGGTTAGTAAAGTTTCATTAAGTCTCCACTGACGTGACTTTTTCCTATGAAGCTCTGTAGAGGTATGCTATCTTTAACTAGTGTGTGGTTGGACCAGGTTATTTGCCCTATTCCAGATCGGGGTGGCTTAATTGGGGCAATATAAATATGTAGTCTATTTGATTATGTACATTATGAAGGTGAGAGTAAAAGGTATATTGCTTTTGTCTGGGATGTCTGATCCTCCAGATATCTAAGACCAGTAGTTTCCGTATAAGCTGGCAGAACATTTGTAAAGAGATCTCCGAGTCTCTTTGGGAAATAGCTTTTTCAGCCTTGGGACATCTTTCAGTTGAGAAGGTGCTAAGTTAAAATCCTCCCCTAAAACTATGGGATCCTTTGGGTATTTCTTAAGTTTTGCTTTTAGTTTGTTTAAGAACCTGATCTGGTCTCTATTTGGGGCATATATATATATTTAGAAGTGTGATTCGGAATCCCTCAAAAAACACCATTTAGCAGTATATAATGACCATCTATGTCCACTTCCTTATGTACCAAAGAAAAGTTAACCATGTTACATATTAGAATGGATACTCATACTTTTTTTTGAGGATTTGAGTAGGAATGGCATTTTTGATATCTAATATCTGTCAGCTTCCAGATCTTACTTTGTTATGATGCGCTTTCTGATGAAAAGCTAAATCTGCATTTTATTCTTTAAATACCAATTTTCTTTTCACTGGTTCAGTGGGGAGTTCACACCTCATTAGAAATTAAATGAATGTAAACATATTATCCAGCAGCAGCTCATCACGTCTGGGGGTCTGTCTCTTGTTCTGGGGGGAAGTGGCTGTCCCTACTCCATCGCTAGTGAGCTTTTGTTTGTGTGCCACAGAAACGTAGTCCCATAGGGGTTGTATTCTGCCGTGCATATGTTGTACATGTGGTTGTGTAGGCGCATCTTTGACTGGTAATTCCAAGGCCGATAAAAATTGCTTAATTGGGAGGCATCTTGTAGCACATGTGATCTGTTGTTTTTGACAGCAAAGGATATCCCCATCTGTTGCTGTCCCTCAATAGCTGTGTAGGCGGTTTCAGGGCTCTCCTTTTCGCTACAGCAATAGCTGAAATGTCATTGAAGATTTGAAGAGACGCTCCTTAATATGTGATGGACTGATGGTTTCTGGTCGTTTGAAGGATTAAGTCTTTGTTCTCTTAATTGAGCAAGCAGATAATAACATCTTTTGGTGACTTAGCATCTGGTGGTTTGGCATCTAGGGCTCTATGTGCTATGTCCATGTGCCATAGTTTAGAATATGGGTCCCCAACCTTTTTTAACCGTGAGCCACATTCAAATGTAAAAATAGTTGGGGAGCAACACAAGCATGAACATGTCCCTTGGGGTGCGAAATAACGGCTATAATTGGCTATTTGGTACCCCCTATGTGGATTGGCAGCCTACAAGAGACTCTACTTGGCACTATACTTAGTTTTTATGCAATTAAAACTTGCCTCCAAGTCTGGAATTAAAAAATAAGCACCTGCTTTGAGGCCACTGAGAGCAACATCCAAGGGGTTGGAGAGCAACATGTTGCTCATGAGTTACTGGTTGGGGATCACTGGAACTTTAGAAGGATGAGTCATTGCTAGTGAAGTGAATAAATTATGCAGATAAGCTTTGAGATCCGTTTGTTTAACTGCATCTGGAATGCCCCTGATACGTAGGTTGTTTCTGCTGTTACGATTTTCTAAATCCTTGCAGCGATTTTAGTTGAGCATGATCTGATTGCAAAATATTAAACATTCAACTGTTTAGATGTTGTAGCAGAATGTCCTCCGTCACAGGAGATGAATCAGGCAGTGTATTTTGTAGCTCTTTTTTTTACGTGTTATGGGCTTGGGCTCCATGAACCTATTAATGCTTAGGGATGTCGCGGACTGTTCGCCGGCGAACTTGTTCGCGCGAACATCGGCTGTTCGCGTCCGCCGCAAGTTCGCGAACGTCGCGCGACGTTCGCCATTTTGGGTTCGCCTTACCTGGCGCTTTTTTTTGACCTCTCACCCCAGACCAGCAGATACATGGCAGCCAATCAGGAAGCTCTCCCTCCTGGACCACCCCCACACCCCCTGGACCACTCCCCTTCCATATATAAACTGAAGCCCTGCAGCGTTTTTTCATTCTGCCTGTGTGTGCTTGCAAGAGCTAGTGTAGGGAGAGAGCTGTTACTGATTTCACTGATTTCTTTGAGGGACAGTTGATAGTAAGTTTGCTGGCTAGTAATCTACTTGATACTGCTCTGTATTGGAGGGACAGAAGTCTGCAGGGATTTGAGGGACATTTTAGGGTAGCTTTGCTGGCTAGTAATCTACCTTCTACTGCAGTGCTCTGTATGTAGCTGCCTGCTGTGGGCACTGATCTCTTCTGATCTCATCTGCTGACTGCTGTAATAACCCAATAGTCCTTGTAAGGACTGCTTTTATTTTCTTTTTTGTTTTTTTACTTTGCTAGTTGCTACTATAAGCCCAGTGCTATTAGTCTAGCGGTGTTGGGGAGTGGGACTGGTGTGCTACTGTGCTGCTGCTAGTAGTTCAGCAGCACCAACCCGAGAAAAATATATTTTTTAATATACATATATATTTTTTTTCTTTTACTTATCTTACTGTTCTTTAACGTGTACAGTGCTGTTGCTGTTCTTCATAGTAGTGCACCAATAGTAGTGCACTTGCAGGCATTATTTGCTCAGTGTGTTCTTCATTTTCAAACAACAACCATCTAGCTGTGTGAGCTTGTTCACATTCTGTCTAAATATCAATAATAATACCGTCTCTAGAAACACCACCCGAGTGACGTTTTTCAGGCAGCAATAATATATTCCGTATCCACTGCTGTAGTAGTGTATACGTTAACCTTGCAGGCATTATTTGCTCAGTGTGTTCTTCATTTTCAAACAACAACCATCTAGCTGTGTGAGCTTGTTCACATTCTGTCATCAATAATAGTACCGTCTCTAGAAACACCACCCAAGTGACGTTTTTCAGGCAGCAATAATATATTCCGTATCCACTGCTGTAGTAGTGTATACGTTAACCTTGTAGGCATTATTTGCTCAGTGTGTTCTTCATTTTCAAACAACAACCATCTAGCTGTGTGAGCTTGTTCACATTCTGTCTAAATATCAATAATAATACCGTCTCTAGAAACACCACCCGAGTGACGTTTTTCAGGCAGCAATAATATATTCCGTATCCACTGCTGTAGTAGTGTATACGTTAACCTTGTAGGCATTATTTGCTCAGTGTGTTCTTCATTTTCAAACAACAACCATCTAGCTGTGTGAGCTTGTTCACATTCTGTCTAAATATCAATAATAATACCGTCTCTAGAAACACCACCCGAGTGACGTTTTTCAGGCAGCAATAATATATTCCGTATCCACTGCTGTAGTAGTGTATACGTTGACCTTGTAGGCCTTGTTTGCCCAGTGTGTTCTTCTTCTTCATTTTCAAACAACTCCCATCTAGCTGTGTGAGCTTGTTCACATTCTGTCTAAATATCAATAATAATACCGTCTCTAGAAACACCACCCGAGTGACGTTTTTCAGGCAGCAATAATATATTCCGTATCCACTGCTGTAGTAGTGTATACGTTGACCTTGTAGGCCTTGTTTGCCCAGTGTGTTCTTCTTCTTCATTTTCAAACCACTGCCACTTAGCTGTGTGAGCTTGTTCACATTCTGTCTAAATATCAATAATAATACCGTCTCTAGAAACACCACCTGAGTTGTTGTTGTTGTTGTTTTAAAAATAATGCCAGGCAAAGGCAGGCCGCCACGCAGAGGCACTAGGGGCCGTGCTGCTATGCTATCCTGTGGCCCTAGGAAATTGCCCAGTTTTAAAAAGGCAATGACCCTGAACTCCCAAAATGCTGAAGAGGTAGTTGACTGGCTTACACAGCACACCCCATCCTCTACCGTTTCTAACTTTACCACAACATCCTCATCCTCCACTGCTATGGGCACCCCACGTAACACTTCCTCCACCACCGGCGCCCCTTCTTCACTGGAGTCAGAGGAGTTATTTTCACATGAGTTTCTTGAACTGAGTGATGCGCAACCATTATTGGCAGAAGAAGATGAAGGAGATGAGGACGTTACACCAGATTTAATTCTGGCAGAGAACACAACAGAGATGGACATAATGAGTGATGACGAGGAGGTCCCCGCTGCTGCTTCCTTCTGTGAGCTGGTAGAAGAAATTGATGCATCTGAGGAGAATGAGGATGAGGAGATTGATGTTTTATGGGTGCCCAGTAGAAGAGAGCAAGAGGAGGATAGTTCAGATGGAGAGACGGAGAGTCAGAGAGGCAGGAGGAGAATAAGACTTAGAAGAAGCAGGGAGGACAGCTCGCAGGGAACAGTAGGGCAACAACATGTATCGGCACCTGTGGTCAGCCGGCCAACGCACCCGCCATTGCCGCCAACGCCGCCGACTTCTACTGTTACCGCCAGATTGCCAGCCTCAAAAAGGTCAGCAGTGTGGGATTTTTTTAATGTGTGTGCCTCTGACAAAAGCGTTGTCATTTGCAATGAGTGCAGTCAGAAACTGAGTCTTGGGAAGCCCAACAGCCACATAGGTACAACTTCTATGCGAAGGCACATGAACGGCAAGCACAAAGCACTTTGGGAGCAACACCTCAAAGGCAACAGGCAAACTAAAAGCCACCCTCCTTCTGGTCCAGCATCTTACTGCTCTACCTCTGCTGTCCTTCACCCGTCTGAACCACCCTCCACTCCGCCTTCCACCTTGACCACCAGTTCCCATTCCCAGTCATCTGCCCCCAGCCAAGTTTCTGTGAGGGCCATGTTTGAGCGTAAGAAGCCAATGTCTGCGAGTCACCCCCTTGCCCGGCGTCTGACAGCTGGCTTGTCCGCACTCTTAGCCCGCCAGCTTTTACCATACCAGCTGGTGGACTCTGAGGCCTTCCGCAAATTTGTAGCAATTGGGACACTGCAGTGGAAGGTACCCAGCCGCAATTTTTTTTCAAAAAAGGGAATACCACACCTGTACCACCATGTGCAGAGCCAAGTCACCGCATCTCTGTCACTTAGTGTTGGGCCAAAGGTCCATATGACTACTGACGCATGGTCCTCCAAGCATGGTCAGGGCAGGTATGTCACCTACACTGCCCACTGGGTGAACTTGGTAATGGCTGGGAAGCAGGGAATGTGTAGCTCAACAACGACAGTGGAGTTGGTGTCACCGCCACGGATTGCACGCGGTTCTGCCACCACCTCTACTCCTCCTTCGCTCTCTACCTCGTCTTCTTCCTCTTCTTCGTCCTCTGCTGCTGGGTCCTCCTCCTCCACACCTGTGCACCCCCAGCTCCCCCTAGGCTATTCGACGTGCCAGGTACGCCGTTGTCATGCTGTCTTGGGGATGACGTGCCTGGAAAGCAAAAACCATACCGGATCTGTACTCCTGTCATCTCTGCAGTCACAGGCCGATCGGTGGCTGACCCCACACCAACTGAAGATCGGAAAAGTGGTGTGTGACAATGGAAGCAATCTGTTGGCAGCACTGAGACTGGGCAATTTAACACATGTGCCCTGCATGGCACATGTTCTGAATTTAATAGTACAACGTTTTGTCTCAAAGTACCCAGGATTCCAGGACGTTCTCAGGCAGTCCAGGAAGGTGTCGGCCCATTTCAGACAGTCCTACACAGCCATGGCACGCCTTGCTGACATTCAGCAGCGGTACAACATGCCAGTCAGGCGTTTGATTTGCGACAGCCAGACTCGCTGGAATTCAACGCTCCTCATGTTGGAACGTCTGCTGCAACAACAAAGAGCCGTCAACGAATACCTGTTTGAACTGGGTGGTAGGACTGGATCTGCAGAGCTGGGGATTTTTTTACCCCGTTACTGGGTGCTTATGCGCGATGCCTGCAGGCTCATGCGCCCTTTTGAAGAGGTTACAAATATGGTCAGTCGCACCGAAGGCACCATCAGCGACCTAATACCCTTTGCTTTCTTCCTGGAGCGTGCCGTGCGACGAGTGACAGATGAGGCTGTAGACCAGCGTGACGAGGAGCAGGAAGCGCACGATTTCTGGTCAGAATCACCAGAACGAACCCAGGCATCTGCTGCAACGCAGGGAGAGGTGTCAGAAGTGGAGTCAGAGGAGGAAGGTGGCTTTGTGGAGGAGGAGGACCAACAGGAGCAGGCTTCCCAGGGGGCTAGTGGTGACCTTTTGGGGACCCCTGGTCTTGTACGTGGCTGGGGGGAGGAGACCGTGGATGATGCAGTCCTTGATAACGAGGAAGCGGAGATGGATACCTCTGCATCCAACCTTGTGAGAATGGGGTCTTTCATGCTGTCATGCCTGTTGAAGGACCCCCGTATCAAGAGGCTTAAGGAGAAGGACCTGTACTAGGTCGCGACTCTACTAGACCCTCGGTACAAGCATAAAGTGGCAGAAATGTTACCAACATACCACAAGTCTGAAAGGATGCTGCATTTAGAAACCAGCCTGCAAAACATGTTGTACAATGCTTTTAAGGGTGATGTCACTTCAGGAACTCATCAACATTCCAGGGGCAGAGGTGCCAGTAATCCTGCCATGAGCGCACCTGCAAGGACAAAGCACTTTGGCCACTCTGTAACGTCAGACATGCAAATGTTTTTCAGTCCAAGGCAGCGGCAGAACCGTTCGGGATCCACCCTCAAAGAACGCCTCGACCGGCAGGTAGCGGACTACCTGGCATTAACTGCAGATATCGACACTCTGAGGAGCGATGAACCCCTGGACCAGGGCCGCCATCAGGGGGGGACAGGGGGGACAAGCGTACCGGGCCCGGGCATGAAGGGGGGCCCGGCAGCGCTGCATTTTTTGAAGATCCGGGCCCCCCTTACGAGCGCCCGAGCCGTACGTCTTGCCTCTGTGCTGCCGAATGCGGAAGTGCCGAAAAGCCGAAGCCGATGCGCCGAAAAGACCCGAAGTCACGGAAAAAGCCGAAGTCACGAAGCGCCGAAAAGACCCGAAGTCACGAAAACAGCCGAAGCCGAAGTCCTGAAGCAGCGCAAAGACCCGAAGTCACGAAAACAGCCGAAGCCGAAGTCCTGAAGCGGTGAAAAGACCCGAAGTCACGAAAGGAGGTGAAGTTGAAGTACTGAAGCCGTGAGTTCAATTCTACTGAACACCAGTTTGTGTATTTTTTTTTTAATCTCCTGGCCACCAATGTATTATTTTAATATTCTATAGGCCCCTGCAACCAATCTTTTTTTTAAAAACATGTTTTTTTGGGGCCCCAATTTTTTTTTTAACTCGTAAGGGGCCCCTGACGCCAATGTTTTTTTTTTTTTTTCAAAAAAATTTTTTTTTTTTTTAAATGTTTTTTTGGGGCCCCAATTTGTTTTTAACTTGTAAGGGGGCCCCTGCCGCCAATGTTTTTTTTTTTTTCAAAAAATTTTTTTTTTTTTTCAAATTTTTTTTTGGGGCCCCAATTTGTTTTTAACTTATAAGGGGGCCCCTGCCGCCAATGTTTTTTTTTTTTTTTTCAAAAAAAATTTTTTTTTTTTTTAAATTTTTTTTGGGGCCCCAATTTGTTTTTAACTTATAAGGGGGCCCCTGACGCCAATGTTTTTTTTTTTTTCAAAAAAATTTATTTATTTTTTTTAATTTTTTTTTGGGGCCCCAATTTGTTTTTAACCTGTAAGGGGGCCCCTGCCACCAGTTTTTTTTTTTTTTTCCAATTTTTTTTTGGGGCCCCAATTTGTTTTTAACTTATAAGGGGGCCCCTGCCACCAATGTTTGTTTATTTTTTAGTTTTTTTTACATTTTTTTTGTTGGGGCCCCAAGTTTTTTTTAACTTATAAGGGGGCCCCTGCCACCAATGTTTTTTTAAAAAAAAAATTTTTTAATTTTTTTTTTTTTTGGGGCCCCAATTTTTTATAAGGGGGCCCTGACCATCAATAGCTTTTTACAACTTGTGTGGGGGGGGTTACTTTTTTAGCGCTGATGTCTGTGTGGTCTTTTAACTGCGATGTGGAGTGGGCGGGAAATGGGGTGGAGCTTGGTCGTCAGTGTGGGCGGGGCCCAGGGGGCCCCAAAAATTTTGTTGTACGGGGCCCCGTGATTTCTAATGGCGGCCCTGCCCTGGACTACTGGGTGCGCAGGCTTGATCTGTGGCCAGAGCTGTCACAATTTGCCATGAACCTCTTGTCTTGCCCCGCCTCAAGTGTTCTCTCAGAAAGGACCTTCAGTGCAGCAGGAGGGATTGTAACTGAGAAGAGAACTCGCCTAGGTCACAAAAGTGTGGATTACCTGACCTTTATTAAAATGAATGAGGGGTGGATCTCGGAGGGTTACTGCACGCCGGAAGACTTGTGCTGAGTTTCTGATTCTGACTCCCCATGCAGCTGTGCTTCTCTGCACGCCTCATGACTCCACATACAGCTGTCCTTTAGCGTCCTCCTCCCTCCACCACCGTTACAAACTAGGGTGCAAACCCTACTGGTTTAATTTGAATCCAGGTAAATCCTGAGTTTTTCTGGCCTCTGTGCTTCAGTGGCTGTGACAAAAAAATGAACATTTTCAGCATTTATATGGCATATTTTTTCTGGCCTCTGTGCTTCAGTGGCTGCGACCAAAAAAAACAGAATATTTTCAGCATTTATATGGCATATTTTTTCTGGCCTCTGTGCTTCAGTGGTTATGACAAAAAAATGAATATTTTCAGCATTTATATGGCATATTTTTTCTGGCCTCTGTGCTTCAGTGGCTGCGACCAAAAAAAATGAATATTTTCAGCATTTATATGGCATATTTTTTCTGGCCTCTGTGCTTCAGTGTCTGTGACAAAAAAAATTTAAATTGTTAGCATTTATATGGCATATTTTTCCTGGCCTCTGTGCTGCAGTGGCTGCGACCAAAAAAAATTAATATTGTTTGCATTTATATGGCATATTTTTTCTGGCCTCTGTGCTGCAGTGGCTGCGACAAAAAAAAATTAATATTTTCAGCATTTATATGGCATATTTTTTCTGGCCTCTGTGCTGCAGTGGCTGCGACAAAAAAAAATGAATATTTTCAGCATTTATATGGCATATTTTTTCTGGCCTCTGTGCTGCAGTGGCTGCGACAAAAAAAAATTAATATTTTCAGCATTTATATGGCATATTTTTTCTGGCCTCTGTGCTTCAGTGGCTGCGACAAAAAAAAGATTATTTTTCAGGAAAGTACACATGCCTAATTTTTCAGGGTTCTGCAACAGTGGCAAAATCGCATCTTTTATGGTCACCGCAGGTGATCAATAAAGTAGACCGAAACTGGGCCCACACTGCAGAATCAGTGTTTTTTGGTTCACTTCACTGTACATTGAATTACCTCTGCCTGACCGTGCACGTGCGCACAAGCACGGTGACTGCTAAACACACCACTACAGAAATATTGCCACCAACAGGACGAACATCCTGGAGGTGACAAGCAACTAGTAATTAAAAACTATTATTTGCTCACTTGACGGTATCATTCATTAAAGCTCTTTGCGTCTTTTTGCGTTGCAGTAAGCACCGCGTTTCGTCTTTGCGTGTGAACAGGCTGTAACCTTTACACGACTTGATTGGCATGTAGACGCCGGACGTTTTAAAGCATTTTATTACACAGGTTTAGAAATGTAGTGTGATTTCTGCCCTTTACAGCACAAAACGCAGCGCTGTGTCAACAATGTATTTTTCAGATACATTTTTGCCCTTGATCCCCCTCTGGCATGCCACTGTCCAGGTCGTTGCACCCTTTAAACAACTTTAAAATCATTTTTCTGGCCAGAAATGTCTTTTCTAGCTTTTAAAATTCGCCTTCCCATTGAAGTCTATGGGGTTCGCGACGTTCGTGAACAGTTCGCGAACCGTTCGCATTTTTGACGCAAGTTCGCGAATATGTTCGCGAACATTTTTTCCGACGTTCGCTACATCCCTATTAATGCTGAAGTAGAATGGGGACTATGAATTAGGCGAATGTGGAGCAGGATCCTCCTGCTCGCCGTCATCTTGGTGCACACTGGGAAGACGACACACAGGTATTTGTTCATGTAAGGGGCCATTGTACCTGCTGCATCCTTTGCTTTTTTCAGCCTCATTGTGTGCTGCCACCACTGCTAATTGCCAAAGCTAATATACAGGCTTCTGGTTATCAAAGTGAAGTATCAGGAAAGTTGCGTCTATCTCACTCTGAGTCACGCATGCGCCCCTCCAGTTAACTTTTGAATCAAAGTATACTGTTTTTCTGAACAATGTCTGAAACTACCCATTTTACTTAGATTTTCAGAGAGAAATGCACTACAACCAGCATGAGTGTTGGATCTATTGGTTTTCTATTGCTCTACTACAACTACTAGTAAAAATACAATACAATTTCTACCAAAAACAATGACTGACCAGGTATGTGATGTCGGACTGCTATTATTCTGAACTGTACCTGCAACATTTAGATTTACATTTCCCGGATACCATGTTCTTATCAAATACTGGACCACATGGTAGGACTGCAAATCCAACTCCCCAGTTATACTTTCTGGCTTCTATTTTCTATGGAGTAACACAATTATTTTTGGATGTAAAGGTGTCCACACACAGACAGATTTAAATTACCAATTTGGGTCCTTCTGACTGATTTGATTTGGCAATCTATTTGTGTATGGGGCCCTCCAACTGGCCCATATGACCGATATCTGTCCAAAATTGGGAAGATGATGATCAGGTAGGTTTGAATTTCCCATGGTATCAAGGTCCACATTGGCTAATTGATATTGTCCTTACTTTGATGGCATCTATTGTAATCCAATTGTGTTGTAATCTGATTGTTTGGCCCAAGGACCAATGATCAAGCCTGATATCGCCTTCTCTAGGCAGGGTTGCCAACAGAAATCACGAGGTCCCATACAAAAACATTTTCTGGGCTCCCAAGGCCCCATCCACTCCCACCACATGCCCCCCCCCAGACTGCATGCACCCCCACATCACAGTAAAAAAAAGCCACATAGACAGGAGAGCTAAAACATGAACACTAACCCCTACAAGTTAAAAAACAAAACAAATGGAAGGTAGGCCCATAAAAAATTAAAACATAAACATTGGTGGCCTGGGGTTTAATTGAAAAAAAAACCCCCATTCATTGGAACTGTCCATAACCTTGTGTGCGATCATTTTCATTCTCTTCAGCTCCTTTCAGCAGCTTAGGGTCTTCGATGGTTTTGGGTCTTCAGCTGCTTTGGCTCTTCAGATCTTTTGCTGGCTTTGCATTCAGTCGAGAAGGGCAACAAGCCAGTTTTCTCAGTACCAGCATGATATTTCTAAAGTATCCAGTGTAAATTATATTTTTAAATATTTTGCCTTCCAGAAACAATGTTAATATTTTTCTGCAGAGTGTTCCCCTGGATTCTATACTGCAACTATGCATTTCAGGGGTTTGGTTCCCAAAAAGTGGATCTATAGGTTAGGCCACCAAAAAGCATCTGTGTGTACATCTATTAATTTATTGATTTGTGTTTACAATAAATAAAAAATTCACAACAATAATATTTTGCAAAAAAATTTCAGTTTATTCTTTAAACTGTTACAATTTGCTTCATTTAGTTGATCCATATCTCAGCAGTATCTGTGGAATATTAGCAAGTATTGCATCAATTCTAACAGCTGCCTTTAATGGAACTCTGGGATTCAGCTCAGCAGGGACAAATATAAGAAATGTATCAACTAATGTATCAATTTAGAACAGTTAAGGAGTCAGCACCCCTGTTTGAAGTTTGAGCAACCCCTTTAAATACAGGAATCTTTTTTAATGAAGGAACAGACAACAGTAAGCAAAAGAAAAACAACAGATTGATCTTTTCTGCATAGTAACTTAATTTTCTGGTCATTTTTAGCAGCTGGACACATGAAATACCCACTAGTTGGTAACAATATTGCTTAAACCCATAAGTTTTGCCTATTGATATCTAGTTCTTGACACTGCAACGTCTGTGTGTTTCAGCTGACACCCAGTGTGCATTTATTGGTATTGCAGCAAGGATATATATTGGTATAGCAGCTTTGAACACCCTTCTTACCTCTGATATTTAAAATTCCATTCCTGATTGCACAATCTTTCAGTGGGCTGCATACATTTACTCTAACTGTGCTCTATATGAAAGGTCTGGACTGTCACCAGCCTAGAGTGCCCAAGGGAACTGACTCTCTTTCTCTCTGCGACTGTGAGAGGTTGTACCTACCAATGGGTTGGAGGTGGCCATTCAAAGCTGAAAAAGGAGAAAGGGCACAGAATACACAACAGATACGCCCTGTAGTATACAATGGGATTCTTCAGCACTTATCTGTTATCAACTTTGTATCCTGTGCTTGAATGGCTGCCCCCTATGGGGTGCCGTTTGTCCCAAATACATTCTGTATACAAAACTATCCCTAATACACAGAATGAATGTCTCTCATGGTATATAAGTATTTGTGACCATACACAGAGAAAAAAATATACAAAAGACTTATTTCTATTAAAGAATGAAAACACAATCTGGTTAGTGCACAAAAGGATGTCATTATATCACAAACCTCATTCTGTACAGTTTAACAAGCAATCTGTCTCACAAATGTATAACCTCCATGTAACGGACACACTTATGTGCAAAGTTACTTACAGAATGAATTATGTAAAAACAAAGTTGGACATAATATATAATTGTGTAACTAACTAGTGCTTGTCAAGCTAGATTTGACTGGCAAAATAGATATCTGCGACAGAAAGCAAGATTTTATAGTACAGGATTCATTCTTTCCACAAAATGACAGTTTTGTTCCACAAAACAGATAAAATAACCATTCTGTGAAGCAACACTGTCAGTCACATTCCTGAACCAATAAGAACAAAGCTTATTGCCATATACAAACAAGATGAGAAGTGGCCAGCTCTGCTCCACATGGCTAAGGCAAAGTATGTGGCCTGCTATAGAGGGCGCCCTCTAATGTCCCCTGTGCTGCATAGTAATAAACATGAACAAACATTTCCTAAAAGAGCTGCTGTTAAACACTACAGGTTCATAAATGGAAGTTCTTATAAATGGCTGAGAAATATAATGCTGCACTTATAATGATTGTAGAGAAAGAAAAGTATGCAAAACTTCTATAAATATGATCATTTTAGGTGATATGGCTATTCTTATTGTAGTAACCTGCTTGTGTGGCCATTTTGGTTAAGGGCATTCCTGCTGTTTTGCCATTATCTTATGATTCACTCCTGTTCCTCTTCCTGTCTAAGCTGAGAGCAATAATAGGACAAGCCACACCCACCTGCGATGTTGTATTAAATGTACCAGAAGTTACTGTGCTTGTCTGGCTGCTTTGCCTGACTCTCAGAGTCAGTTATACGTTTTGTATATGATAGTTAGACTCCAATGTCTCCTGCTAGCTGTAATCTTGCACCAATTAGCTTATAGTAGTCTCTTAATAACGTGCTTAGCTATAGTTCAACTACTACATAATAGCTTTAGCCAGAGACTTGGGACTGATCATGTGCACACATACCTCCCAACTGTCCCTTTCAGAGGGACAGTCCCTCTTTTGACAGCTCAACCTGAGGTCCCTCATTTGTACTGGAAAGTCCCTCTTTTCTCTGCACTGAACAGCCAGAAAAAAAAACAAAGTTACTAACTTAATTGGCTTTTGGCAGAGAGGCCAGTACAGCTAACAGGTGCAACTAAGATGCTTTATAACAATTTTGAGATAAGAAAATAAGTAATATTTTAACAGTTTAGATAAGGAGAAATATTTTCACATTTTTATAACCTGCCAAACTTTGTAAAATGAACATGGTAATTAGGGGGTGTGGCCACAAAATGGGTGTGGTCAAAAACATGCTGCACTACATGCAAAATAATTTTTTGTCTCTCTTTTTATTTCCAAAATGTTGGGCGGTATGGTTCAACTACTACATAATAGCTTTAGTCAGAGACTTGGGACTGATGTGCACATGTGTGTAAACAAAAGGGGGTCATTTAGGCAAGGGCAATTTTAGGGGATCATAATCTACTTATATAGAAGCAACAAGCTGCACAATGCTTTATATTTATTTATAACAAAAGACTCTAATGATGCCGTCCCCTTACCTGCCCAGTGCTTAACCCTTTCACATCAGAGTGGGTCGAGGGGGGCACAACACTAGAGCAGAGAGCACAACTGTGCCCATGTCACATGCATGTCCAGGGCCGCCAGCAGGGGGGACAAGTGTTCAGGGCCTGAAGGGGGGCCCAGAAGCGCTGCATTTTTCAAAGAGCTGGGTCCCCTTTACGAGCGCCACGGCCATTTTGCATATTACATAATGCGGAAGTCCCGGAAAGATGAAGCTGAAGTCCCGAAGCGCGAAAAGAACCGAATTCATGAAAGGAGGTGAAGTTGAAGTCCTGAAGCCTTTTGTTTACACACAGTACTCAGGAGTGGCTGCTCATATAACCTACACATCATACTATACACAATGTGTGTGCACATGATTAGTCCCAAGTAGGGTTGCCACCTTTTTTAAAATGTTTTATCGGCTGCTGCGCGGTGGGGACACAAAGGGGCGGGCCGTGATGTCAAAGTGGGTGGAGCCGCGCAACGGACGTCACGGTCGCTAGAAGAAGTAAAAGAAAAGGTAAGTTCCAGGGAATTGGTGCCAGGCCGAGGGCTCCTTTTAATCGTATTACAAATTTACCGGCAGCTACATTGCCGGTAAAGATGCAATACCGGCCTTGGCAGGTATTTTACCGGCTAGGCTGGTAAAATACTGGCCGGGTGGCAACCCTAGTCCCAAGTCTCTGGCTAAAGCTATTATGTAGTAGTTGACTATAGCTAAGCACATTATTAAGAGACTACTACAAGCTAATTGGTGCAAGATTACAGCTAGCAGGAGACATTGGAGTCTAACTATCATATACAAAACTTGTAACTGACTCTGAGAGTCAGGCAAAGCAGCCAGACAAGCACAGTAACTTCTGCTACATTTAATACAACATCGCAGGTGGGTGTGGCCTGTCCCATAATTACTCTCAGCTTAGACAGGAAGAGGACCAGGAGTGAGTCATAAGATAATGGCAAAACAGCAGGAATGCCCTTAACCAAAATGGCCACACAAGCAGGTTACTACAATAAGAATAGCCATATCACCTAAAATGATCATATTTATATAAGTTTTTATAAGTTTTGCACACTTTTCTTTCTCTACAATCATTATAAGTGCAGCATTATATTTCTCAGCCATTTGCAAAAACTTCCATTTATGAACCTGTAGTGTTTAACAGCAGCTCTTTTAGGAAAGGTTTGTTCATGTTTATTACTATGCAGCACAGGGGACATTAGAGGGCGCCCTCTATAGCAGGCCACATACTTTGCCTTAGCCATGTGGAGCAGAGCTGGCACTTCTCATCTTGTTTGTATATGGCAATAAGCTTTGTTCTTATTGGTTCAGGAATGTGACTGACAGTGTTGCTTCACAGAATGGTTATTTTATCTGTTTTGTGGAACAAAACTGTCATTTTGTGGAAAGAATGAATCCTGTACTATAAAATCTTGCTTTCTGTCACAGATATCTATTTTGTCATTGAAATCTAGCTTGTCATGCACTAGTTACTTACACTATTATATATTATGTCCAAGTTTTTTTTTACATAATTCATTCTGTAAGTAACTTTGCACATAAGTGAGTCTGTTATATGGAGGTTATACATTTGTGAGACAGATTGCTTGTTAAACTGTACAGAATGGAGTTTGTAATATAATGACATCCTTTTGTGCACTAACCAGATTTTGTTTTCATTCTTTAATAGAAATAAGTCTTTTGTATATTTTTTTTCTCTGTGTATGGTCACAAATACTTATATAACATGAGAGACATTCATTCTGTGTATTAGGGATAGTTTTGTATACAGAATGTATTTGGGACAAACGGCACCCCATAGCCCCCATGGCTACACAGCAGATTGTTTATATAAACTATAGTAGTGTTTCTGAAGCAAACACACCAGTTTTACCAGTGCAGGACAATTGTACATTATATTGTCATTCCTTTAAAACCCTTTAATTTTTTGGTGTTACTGTTCCTTTAAAGGGAATTTTGTAAAAAGAGAAGAGTGCTGTCTTTTATTACAAACTATACTGACACATTGGAAAATATCAATATTGCTGCACTACCAATACACAAAACTCAGCATTGTGGTGGCCATGTGGAAACATGAACTGGCATACTATCACCACATCCCCATATACCCATGACTAGGGTTGCCACCTTTTCTAAAAAATATACTGGCCTTCCGATATATTTATCTTTTTTCCCTATTAATAACATTGGGGACAATCATCATTTCTATCGGCCGGGTAGAAAAAATACTGGCCAGGTGGCAACCCTACCCATGACATCAACATGTTACTAAACAGAATAGTTGTGAGCTATTATATGTTACAAATGTATATCATGTGTATTCACTTTTCACTGGATTGAAAAAAAATCTAGTTGTAGCTTTTTCGTAGCGTAAGAGGGAGATGTCAGGATCTGGCAGACGTGTGCAAGTGCCAGCAGATTGTCGTGCAAATAAAAATAAATTTATTATACAAATGAGCAGGAACAATATTTTTCTATCAGTGCTTATTAATCATTTGTACAAATGCCCAATTCCGGGGCAAATACTGTTGAAGTATTGTCAAACAATAAAACGTTTGTGCTGCTTTTCTATATTGCCGCTTTGATAAATAAGCCCTTAACACTTTACAGATAAGGCCAGAACTATTCTAGGAGGTGTCAGCACTATTCTTGAGGTGCAAAAGGCATAATGTTTAAAAGGACCTTTTATTACTTCTCTATAAACATGCTGCCATTAGACTTAAAACAAAATACCTTCTCTACATTGGTTTCAGTAATTTTGACTTATGAGTAATAATGAGTAGCCATATTTGATTATAAAGAACATGTCCATAATTATTTCTATTTCTCTTAATGCTGACTAATAGCGTTTGTAGTGCCAAAACCCTCTAGGCTTATGGCTCAGATGATTAATGAAGCACCTTATTCAGAAACGTCATTTTGATTGTGTTTGGGAGTTTCCCTCTGCAGTTGATGTTTTGCTGAGTTAGCAGTGTTTGATTATGCATTACTTGTAATTATAAAGCAATCTGATCAATCATTATATTACATCTGGAATACACAAAGAGAGGATTTTCACACTCAAGGTGTCCCAGTGATTAGAAGGCAATAACATAGACGTGTTCCTCTGGTGTATGGATTGGCTTCCAGAAATCTGAGACATTCTACTGTATTGTACTGTCTGGCAATGGTTCAAAAGGCTTGAAATGGAACATATATAATTTTTTATAATCACCATAATAATGACAAATAATAATTTTCAGCTTTCAGTTTTGGGCTTAAAGGATTATTGCCTTGAACAAATGACCCTTTATTGGTGCACCCCACTGATCAGCTCACTGCTCTGTGTCTATGTTAAAAAGTAATGGTGGGCATCTTCTACATTTCCCCAGAGGCACAATAAAATGTGCCAATCAAAGCTCTGTCTTCAAAGAAGGAAGGGCAGACTGCAGTTCCCTGTCAGGTCATGTTAGCTGCTCCCTGTACACCTACCAGGTCAAGATTTAATAAATAGAAATCCCTTATTTTTTTAGGCAATGTATAATATATGGTGTTGGTTGGCTGTAAATTCATATTTTCTTTAAAAGTGGCCCCTTTATTTGAGCTCCCCATAGATGTTCTCTGGTCCCTGGCCATGTTTCAAATATGGGGGGGGGGGGCGTATCCGAACAGTCCTTGCCAGAAGCACAGTAGGAGGGAGACAACCAATCACAGCCCTGCAGTTACACAAGACAGACTTCAAGTTACCTATCAGGTCAGCCTAGCTGCTGATTGGTTCCTATCCTACAGTGCAGAGTGCAATAAATCAGCCCTAAACACTACTTTTTAAAGCACAATTCTTCTGTATTTAAAAGAGTATAATGCACTGGCACATCCTAGTTTTTCCACACAAAACGTCTCCTTTAAGCACCTTGTTTTGCCCTAAACCAACTGAGCACCAGGGCCAGTGTTGGACTGGCAAGGCAGGACACCAGGAGAAAACCCGGTGGGCCCCCGACCGGCCATACCACCTCTCCGGGCATTGAGTTTTTCTAAAAACAATTTTTTCCTTCGACGTTAGTTAGCCAAAAATTGAATCAATAAAGGCTGGAGTGAACAGGTATCTAACATAATAGCCAGCATCCAACTTCCTCCTTTTCAGCTCTATAACTCTGAACTAGTCAGTGACTTGACAAAAACAATTGAGAAATGTCCAAGCGTATAGTGAGTACGTATAAATAAATAAATAAATAGCATTTCATTAAACAGTCCAATTTTGGAAAAAGAAACACAGACCATCTGTAAAAAAAGAACAGGTACACCAACAGAAAATATATATATATAAGGTTGGTACAAGTATGCTATCCCTATTATTAGTATTATCTTTCCCTTGAAGTTATCTGAAACGTAAAGGGATACATTGTAAGTAATTTAAGCAACCATAGATACAAAAGGCCAAAATACTGATGATATGGATAAAATTGTAACTCTCAAGATAAAGTAGAACAGGGATACATTGTAATTAAAGATCCTGTATCAATGGAGTTATAAGTAGCAGGATAAATTGAACTCTTCATTTAGTCCCCTTGGCATTTGTGTTTGCAGTAACCAGATCAGTGACGTAAATAGAGGGGGGCGGGCCCTGGCACGGGACCCGCTGCCGGGCCCCCCGCCCCCCTGCGTACACCCAGAACCGCCCGGGAATCGTGTCGCGTGAGCTGCCGGGGGGGCCCTTAGGGGGTGCGAACCCTGGCCCAATCGCACCCCCTGCTCCCCCAGTAGTTACGCCACTGAACCAGATCCAGTAGCTTTCACGTTGTAACAGATTTTGCTTTAAAATTTGTCCGCCATTTACCACAACCTTTTCCAAGATTTGCCAACGTAATTGCGTTGTTTTTCAAAAAAATGTTTGGCCAGTGTGGTCTCATGTTTACTGTGTTTGTTTGATTTATGTTTTTTCTTCTTCCACTGCAGGTTGAAAGTTTCATATAGTGGATTTGTGTTCGTTGAGGCGTGTTTCAATTGGTCTGCCTGTTTGGTCAATGTAAGCTAATCCACATGGACATTTAATGGAACATGGCCTTCTGCCAGCCCTGACACTGATCAGGTATATGGGTTTGTTTTCAATGAACCATTCATTCTTTATTTCTATTAATTTATTTAGACAGTTATGTCATTCCTTGTTTGATAAACCATTCCTTGTTTGATAAACGTCTAACATGTACACACCATGTCATCCAGCACATAGGCTCCTACCTGCCAGTAACACAATGGTGTTTAAGACAACTTGGCTTATTTTTTTGTCCTTCAGCTCAACAGGGGTTTAACTGTTTGCTATGGCTGAACTACCCTAACAACTAGGCAGTGGTATAAATGGAAGATGAATATAGTACCTGAATAGAAAGATAAACAATAAAACAAATAAGAACAACAAATGGGAGCCTGTCACCATCACATTTATTTTTCTCCAGGGTCAGTGACCCTGACAATCAGGTAACATTTCCATTGGTGGTTAAAAAGAGGCAGAATGGGAAGGCTCATAATTCAAAAAAACATAAAAATAAAAGATGAAGACAGCTTGGAAAGTTGTTTAGAATAGCTATGTCTGTAATATACCAACGGTTAATAGAAAGGCAAACCTCTCCTTTCTAAGGGCTCTGAATCCTCTAACACAATGCTCTTTTATGAAGAAAGCTGCTGCCACTGAAAAGAAAGAACACATGAATAACAGAATACACAATTCACTGTGCAAGGACAAAAGTAACTAAAATGAAAAGTACCTGCAGATTCTTTTCTACTAAACATTACACACTGTTTCCATTCCTATTCTCCTAAAAGAAAAAGGTTTCCCCTACAACTATACCATGAAAACACTGGGCAGGTTTGGTGCATTCAGTGACATCACTAGATCTGCACACATCCAGGAGCACTCATGCGTCTTACCTGTCTTCTTCTAGCAGGTGTGTCTGGCCAGACCCAGCAGTGCACATAAAAATAAATATTAAAAGAAAATAGAATAAAATATAATGAAGAATGGCTGTGCATTAATTCACCCCTAACGGGTGTTAAAGGATTTGTGTTTGGGATGGGGAGGCCGTAATTTCCCATTTTAGGAAAGGACTTCACGGACGGATTTTCACCATCCAACGCGCTGAGAAAAATGCAGGCGTCACGTCGGATGAGACAGAAATAAGGTAAGCAATGGAGATGTGGGATGAAGTCGCAGCGCTGATCCGACACAACATGACTGTTGGATGCAGATGCAGCATGCAGCGTCTGCATCCGACAGTCAAGTCGCGTCAGATCAATGCTGCGACACCATCCGACATTTGTATATCTTAACTTACTTCCGTCGCATCCGACTTGACGCCTACGTTTTTTCGCAGCGTGTCGGAATGCACAGAAAATGCCTGTGTAGTCCTACCCTACAGACACCAGAGGTTATTAAGAGTGATTACAGCTTGCCTCGATTTGCCCAGGTTTGGAAATACAAGTGAACAGAAGTAACCTGTGCTAACGAGTAAAATCAGAGAGAGATAAATAGAACACTGATTATCTATATCGCTTACTGAAAAAACCAGTCTGATAAGCAGTGTTGTACATTATTTATTCCATTCATTGTTGAGGAAATAGTGTGCTACAATGACAGAAATGCATTGTGTATTTTTTATCAACTTCTTTCCCAAACATAATTTTAATTAGCTAAGTGGAACCCAATTCAGACTATTTAGGAATAAGTCAACAGGCGAGCCTACAGGTAATTGGTTCGCCTAAAGCTAAACCAGCTGGACACTGCAAAGTTCAGGGCAGCATTTGTGGCTTAAGAATAGGGGAAGCAATAGGCCCACGTGTGTAGGGCTAAATGAGGCCCAAACTGGGATTTCTGTCATTATTTTTTAGGGATGCACCGAATCCACTATTTTGGATTCGGCCGAATACCGAACCGAATCCGAACCCTAATTTGCATATGTAAATTAGGGGTGGGAAGGGGAAAACATTTTTAACTTCCTTGTTTTGTGACAAAAAGTCTCTCAATTTCCCTCTCCAACCCTAATTTGCATATGTAAATTAGGGTTCGGATTCGGTTCGGCCGGGCAGAAGGATTCGTCCGAATCCGAATCCTGCTGAAAAAGGCCGAATCCTGGCCGAATCCCGAACCAAATCCTGGATTCGGTGCATCCCTATTATTTTTATGATGTTTTTATTTCTAAATAATGTTTATATTGAAAATAATTTACTCCACCATGTAAAATATCATTCCTAACCCAACAAGTGTATTTTTTTTTTTAAGTAAAATTGGTATGTAGGCAGCCATCTCAGGTCATTTTGCCTGGCCATGTGCTTTCAGAAAGAGCCAGCACTTCAAGATGGAACTGCTTTCCGACAGACTGTTGTTTCTACTGCTCAATGTAACTGAAGGAGTTGCAGTGGGACATGGATTTTTACTAGAGTGTTGTTCTTATATCTACCAGGGAGTGGTTATCTGGTTCCCATTGTTCTGCTGATGCCACATGACTGGAAGCGCCTGGGAAACTGACAATATGTCTAGCCCTATGTCAGATTTCAAAATTACATATAAAAAAAAATCAGTTTGCTCATTTGAAAAATGTATTTTAAGCGCAGAAGTCTGCTGGAGCAGCACCGTTAACTGATGCATTTTGAAAAAAATGTATTTCCCAAAGTAGAATATTATGGGTTAAATCTGGTAAAACACTTTCCTCTTTTTTTTTTATGCCTTTATTCTGCCCAGTTTTGATTGTAGTAGAATTTTTAGGTCCAAGTGGGCAAAAAAGTGTGTTTCATGGTCCAGTTGTAGCTCTGGGTTATGTGTGGATCCAGCTAATAAATCCAACAAAGGTCTCTAGTTTAATGCACAGATAAGCAACTGTGACCTGAAAGATGTTCTTTTACTTGTGCTGTGATCCTATGATTCCTATTTAATGGCCTTGCCTAAGTCATGTTGTTAAGCCTTTTAATATCTCATTAGTTCTATAACAGCTCAGGAGGTGACAGAATGTACTGCCATTAAGTAAAAAAAAAAAAAAAAAAAAAGTGTGGGAAGAGGAATATGTAAATGCCTGGAAAAGTTAGGTTGTACCCTTTAATATTAGGTCACTTATGAAATCTTCCTCCTTATAGTCTAATAAAAAAATGTAATCCCTGATGATTAAAAGAAATGTAATCCTCACAACTTTTTATGTATTTATGTCTGCTGAAATGACTTGTACTTTAAAATATAAGGGCTCATTTACAAAGCAGCGCTCTAATCAAAGTGAAAAATTCATACACAATTTACCATGATTTTACCCAAAGTGCAGCTTTGCTTTCCCCAAGAATTCATCAGCGTCATTGGGGCGAATGTTAATTGACAAAAGTAGAGGCTGATTTGCAGGAATATCTAAACAGAACTTGGACATCTAAAACCTTGGATATATTTAACCTTTTAAAATTGAATAATTTGCCTTATTATTTGAAAGGCTTTGTTTATTCAGTAGTTCAAAATATAAATAACAGGTTTGCCATTCTTAATGCTAAATGTGTCACATGTTCCATCTGTAATTTCCAGTTTCAATACCTTTAGTAAAAAAATGTTACTCGGCCGGACATCTTCAATTCCAACTGTCATGTTGGTGCTTTATCACTCAGTACAGCTTCACAATATGATATGATTTTAACGTTTGATTTGTATAACTCTTACAAGTAACTCTGGGCACTTCTTCAGTAGACATGGCAGGAATCTGGGAAGCAAAAGGTATGTTGGAACCCTAGAAGAAATGAATAGTAAGTGCATTAAATGGTGTCAGGGAATGAAATACAGAAGACTCGAGACTGTCTCTAATTTGATATTCCTACACTCTGATTTTTTTGACTATAAATAGAGTTGAATTTTTTCACTTTGCTTTATGTTGTTACAGAGGTAGAAGTCGCACCCAGTTAATCCCATTAATTATATATTACAGTGGTAACTACTTCATAAACCTCCCAAGAACAGCATCACAAGAAGGCAGCAGCGTATAAAAGGCCAGAATCTTCTGCATACACTCTGAGCAGGTGTACAATGATCCCCACACTCTAACAGTGCCAATATATATCAAATATTTTTACTTGTAAGTAAGGTTGCCACCTTTTCAGAAAATTTTTACCGGCCGGTGGTGGGGGCGGGAACAAAAGGGGCAGGTCGTGATGCAAAAGGGGCGGTCATGATGTCACGTGATGGCTAGAAGGCGGAGAAAAGGTACGTTTCAAGTGGAGGGCCAAGGGCCTTCGTTAAGGGTATTACAAATTTACCGGCAGCTACATTGCCGGTAAATTTGTAGTACCGGCCACGGCAGGTGTTCTACCGTCTAGGCAGGGTGGCAACTCTACTTGTAAGGAGAACTAAACCCTAAAAACGAATATGGCATCTTGAATTCTGTTATAAGTGTCTGCGACACAGACTCTCACATGTTCGGTTTGCTCTGTTGAGCAGCTAAACTTAAAGGTTGTCGCAAACTATCAATTATGGGGTGGAATATTAAATTACCATGCTAATTGCACTAGTTTGAGAGCTGGCACATACTAATTATGTGAATTAATTACTAGTCTTGTATTGTGACATATACACTGTAGATATATAAAGTAACAAAAGAGTCCGCACACACAGGACTTATGTGTGAGAAAAAAAAATGGTTGTTTATTCAACGTTTCAGCTCAGCTACATGAGCTGTCCTCAGGAAGTGTGTGTATATATATATATACAGATATATATACAGATACAAAGTCATCCCATATCTGGCCAGTCCTACGCTCAATTTCATCTGATTCATTAAGAATTCTATTGCTTCATTATACATTTTACAAAGGGACTAGGTTTTACCTGCAACTTACTTGCTGCTTTCAAAGTAAACCTCCGTACTTGGGTGCCCTTTTATTAGACACCAGTGGGATCACCTGACTATAGCTGGGAAGGGTGGGAGCTACAACATGGAGCTGGTCACTGCTCCTGTATAACTATAACAAACAAGGGAAAGTTGTGCTCACCACTATTTTTTAAAACCATTAGGCGGGGGTGCAATGAGGCTGTGACCATTGCCAGCTTAAATATATTGCAATATATGGACAAACAATCCCTGTTTTGTTTAAAGGGTAAGGCATTTTTTAGTAGCAGTATGCACAAAATGTCGCTGTCTTAAATATATTGATAATGGGTTGAGTGCAGAGGACTCTTGTGTTTGACTGTATGTATTTTGTGGTCACAGCCTCAGTTTGACTATATATATATATATTTTTTTTTTATATATATATATTTTTATATATATATATATCTATATATATTTTTATTTATATTTGTATATATATATATATATATATATATATATATATATATATATATATATACATACATACATACATACATACATACATACACACACACACACACACAGTATCTTGTGCATGGATCTCTAGCTCAGTAAGTGACAGCAGTACAGAGCATGTGCAGTGAATCAGTAGTAAAGAAGATGGGAGCAACTGGGATAACTTTGGATGCACAGATCTTCACTGCTAAAGGGTCGTGGTTGCCTTGTGCTGGTACAGAAGCTCAAAACGTAATGGACAACATTTTGTCCCTACTACTTTGGCTAAGCTTTAGTTCCCCTTTAATTATTTTACAACTGTATAGTAAACAGACCCTCCCTGAGGAAGCGGACCGGAGAGTCTGTGAAACGCGTAGGAAAGGACAGTGTGGCACCTATTGCTACTCCCTGAACTCCACCATATTTCCACATCACACAGCAGATCCTTCTGAGAAGTCCGGACCTTTACCTTGGAATGTGATGTGCTTCTGAACGGTTTGTGAGTAGGCAATTGGCGTTCTGTGATTGTTTTTAAAATATTTATTAAATGGAATTAAACTATTTCCTCTTTTATCTCCGCTTCATGTATGGAGTAATGAATGAACTGCAGTACACAAAACAAATATGACATGCACGCTGAACATTGACTGTTTGTAAGTAAATGCCCAAAAGGGAAGCCTGATTAGTGTGTGCACCTTGGGTGGATCCAATGAACCTTTTTTTCTGAACACCTTTTAACCCTATTGTGGCTGGATTGCACTCATCAGACAACTAGGGTTGCCACCTGTTCGGTTTTGACCCGAACTGTTCGGTTTTTCTAAGGTCTGTTCGGTTCTCAACTTCTGTTCGGTTTTCAGCCATGTGAAACCCGAACAATAATCTGGCCAATAAATGAAAACCAATTAAATACAAAGGTACTCACCTTGACATGGCTTAGTTATTATCAAGTGCAGTTCAATTCTTGTTATTACAGAAATAAGCAAATCAATCAAAACAAGAAAGTTTTTCTAAATGAGCATTGCTGTATTTCTGGATGAAGGATTTCTGTATAATAGATCCCATACCGGTGGTTAAACGATTGGGCTTACTCATGGGGCAGAATAGATAGAGATAGGGTTTCCAGCCATGTAGGTTTCAACTGGACGTCTCATTTTGTCAAATGGCTGTCCGTTCAAAACTGTCCCATTTAAAACATTGCAAAAACTGGACAGAAATCCAGTTGCATATAAGTGATGCAATAACCCTTACCCGACATCATAACTCCACAACATCATCTCTCATGCCAACCTTAACATCACTGCTCCACCCCCAATGCTATCTGCCCCGCCCCCTTTGTTAGGGTTTAGCCACCAGCAAAGAGGGCAACCCTACAGACAACACGAAACAGTATTGCCCTATGTGCACTTCCTTCTCTTTTAGATATTTTGCTGCATTGTAAACAGACCTGTAATAACTCATCTTTATTACTTGGCTACCTTACCTACTTTCCATCTTTATCCTATTACAACCATGCACAAGTTATTACTTCTGTTACTTTTGCACAACCATCATTGTGTGCCTCCACCTATATTCAGACTGTATGCCTGAAGGCACAGACCTCTGTCCTTTAATGTCATTTTATAGTCTATCTCAACAATTATTTATTTTAATCCTCTTAAGCAGAATGCAGAACAGCAATGTGCATAAACACTAATTATAATATTTTTTAGAGTCTTATAAAATGGTACAGCTACACCTATCGTGCAAAAGGAAGAGGCCAATAGTTCCTTTTTTTCTACAACAGTAGTGACAGATTTGAACAACAACAACAACTGGGCCCATTTTGCAACCAACTAATATCACAATCTTCACTTCTCTACTGCAGGGCCGGGACCCGCGCCTATATGAGGAGCTTAGGAGGGTGGTTCTTAGATGCATATACAAAAAAATTATTTCACAAAATTGGTCCCTGAAAGAGTTTACAATCAAAAGATCTTACCATGAGCACAACCTATACAATTGGGTTAAACTAATCATGAGAAAAATGTACCCGCACGCAAGGAGAATTTACAAACGTTTAGTACAATGAATCAAAAAAAATATTATTGGGTGTTAAACTACGGTTGAAAATGTCAAATCCAAAAAAGGCTTAATCTGTTTTGCGAACATAGAAGTTTAGGGTAATGTGATATAAAAAGAAAAAAAAAATTGACATTCATATGATTGTGAATGTCATTTGATTATTATCTGGCATTTTTCTCCAGGCATAGATATGCAGTGAAATATTGGGTTATACCATTGGTGTGCATTTTGTCTTTGCAAAATTTTACCACAAAAATAATGTTGCAGTAAGAAAGCCCTGTGAGAAAACAATGCAGTCAATATTCTTAAGTATAAAAATGCAGGAACTACCTATTGCTGGCGATTTTACAAGCAGACAGATGTTTGCTAGAAAATATTTTTATTTAGTATTATAGATGGTCTTTTCTATTTATTGTACGCATTGTGCCCTCTGTATCAACCCCCTCCTCATCATGGTATGCTCAATGTTATGTTTTGGTCGCTGAGGGTTAGTAGAGTATAACAGTGCTTAATTAGCAGAGTCATGCAGGTATTACACAACAGTAAGCTTTCACTTTTAAGCTACCAGGAAGTATGAGCACAGTGACATCTACAGGCCATTTGCATGAACACCACACTCCACAGTGAACTTGCTCAACAGAATGATTTTATAGGGTATTTCCAATGCAACTTATTAAAAAGGGGGCCCTGTACTGTACCTGTAGTTTCAATGGCAGATATGGTACCCTATGGAAAAACTATATTTCCTGGCCTGGTGTCAAGCCAATCTTGTCCTCCCCACCCCACTAATCACCACCACTATCCACTGCCCCCCTGAACTCACTCTTCCTTCCAACCAGGCCCGGATTTGTGGCGAGGCATAAAACATTAGGGGCGGCATGCCACCCAGCTGCTTTCCAGGGTGAACTGGGGAGCTCAGCTCGCAGAGAGGGGGTATGTGGGAGGTCGATACGACTGTGTGGCCGGGCAACCTCGGGGCACCCGCCCACTAAATCCGGCGTTGCTTCCCACCTCCATCACAGCTGCTAGCTTTCCATTCCTTGTCCCCAGAACGGTCCCTTTCTTATCTGATGGCCGTCTGCAGTTAGCACTCTACAGTGAGCTGCCACCCCAAACTGCATTCTAAGCATGTGTTTACCCCTAGTTCCAGGCCTGCCAGGGGCTGTTGGAGCAGTGGCAGCAAAGCCATTGGCTGCATGATCAGTACATTTTTAAAGGCAGGTATGGACCCCTATGGAAAAATGAGATTACCGGTACCTGGGCTGGTGCCAATTCAGTTTTGCCCTCCAACAATCACCACCACTATCCACCAAGATCCAAGCCTGACAGGGGCTTTTGGAGCAGTAACAACAAAATCATTGGCTGCATGATCAGTAAATCATTTTAAGATTTTAAATTAGAAACATTTAAATTGTACTTACAATTTCCAGATCCAGAGCAGGATTATTCACATGACTTGTATTTTCAGCTGTACTCGTAAATTACCCAGCATAGCTAAAGGGCCCACACATTAGCATAAATACTAAATGTTAGGGATACAACGAATCTAGGTTCGGGATTCAGCCAGGATTCGGCCTTTTTTAGCAGGATTTGGATTCGGCTGAATCCTTCTGTCCTGCCGAACCCAAACCATAATTTACATATGCAAATTAGGGGCGGGGAGGGAAATCACGTGACTTTTTGTCACAAAATAAGGAAGTAAAAAATGTTTTCCCCTTCCCACCACTAATTTACAAATGCAAATTAAGGTTCGGATTCGGTTCGTTATTTGGCCGAATCCTTCGCCAAGGATTCGGGGGTTTGGCCGTATCCAAAATAATGGATTCGGTGCATCCCTAATAAATGTATTGATATTGTTCCACCTCTCTGGCTCTTGCTGAACTAAAACTCTCAGAATTTCAATTGAAAATAAGAAAGACCTCTATATCCACAGAAATCAGAAAAAATCATTATATTGCATTCAGTGTACGGACAGTTCCACCTAGACACACATTATAGAGATTCCCAAATCATCCAATACATAGCAAGGAAAGCTTTTTAAAATACGTCATTTTTAAAAAAAAATGCCAGCTCCTGATATACATGTATTTGGGATAATGGAGAAGGACGGCTGACAATCAATGTGGAGACTAATCTAGAGCATATGGAACACAATAAAACTTACCTTCAATGGAATAACGAGGAGTCAAACTGGGATTTGGTGGGTCTCCATGGTGCAGCAGCTGCAGGAGCCATACCCACCCCCATTGAACTGTAATGCACACGCAAGCCCTCTCACAATCAGTCTCTCTCTCTCAAGCATATTTAGCCTCTCCTCCACACTGAGACTAAGCCATTTTCTATAACAGTCTCACTGTCTCACACACACAACATCACATAATCAGACTGAGGCAGAGAAAAGATGCAATGTAACAATTATCAGGCAGGAGTCTGGCAGAGAAGCTTGCAGTCTTATCTGAAGAGACACACAATATGCACTAACAGATCTTAAACATAATTATGGTGATCCAGGGCACTTGCTCTTGTTCTATTTGAGCTGAAAACTCCAGGAGGAGGGGGGGGGGGACATGCCCCCTCTCTCAGTGCTTATGCCATTCCCTCTGTTTCACGCCTCCCATTCATTGAATTTGCTGTGTGCTCTTGTCTCTTTAAGGGGTTGGTGTAGGGGGAGGGGAGACTGTCTGAGAGCAGAGCCCATCCCAATGAGACAGCCAGGAAAAGGCGAGAGATATCGAGACAGCTAGTAAAGCAGGTTAAAGAGACATCAAGCAATATCCTCAGCCAGCTCTAGAGATACCTTGGGGTGACAGCTGGCTGCAAACATTGACAGCAATAGTCACAGATACAGAGGGAGGTCCATGGAATAAAGGGACAAGGCAAGCTGAGAGCGACAGCTTGAAAAGAAGAGACATCCATGGAGATTGAGATGGTGCCGGTGGGGAAATGATGGGGAGACATAAGAGGTGTAGGAGAGCCTCCTGCTGAGAGAGAAAGAAAGAAGAATCCAGAATTGCTACACAGGAATGCTATGAGATACCATGATGTCTAGTTAAGGTGCCCCCTACACACCCCGTGGTGGGTTGCAGCTGTCTCTCCTCGCCTTAAGATGTCTCGTGTTTCCGCTGGCAACGAGAGGATAAATGACACGGTGAGCACTTATGCCCTGGGGTGGCCTAAAATGGCTCACTTGTTCCCTAGACTTATGGGGATGCCCATCATGTTGCCCTCCAGCTGTTGTTGCACTATACCCCCCCCCAACATATCCGGTCTTGGAGGCTACTGAGATTTGCAGTTCATTCAGAAACAGCTGGAGGGCAGAAATTGGAGGATGGATAATATACTAGCACTGACAGGACTACACTGGGGATTCATTTAAATTGGTGGCCAGGGGGGGAGTTGTGACCCCCCCCCCCCAGTTTTCCCCTCAAACAGGGCAAGAGCAAGGTTTCAATAATGATGTTTAGTGCTGATTCTGTGTCTCTCCAGATAGCATTGCAGATTGCTGCTTGTTACATTGTATCTTTAATAGCCTCAGCCTGGTTTTTTATGTGTGTAATTGTAATTGTATCTATGTATGTGTGTGTGTAATTGTGTCTATGTGTGAGTCTGCTTGTGTATGTATGTGTGTATGTGGTATAGATACCTGTGGCTGCTGCACCAAGGGAACCCACCAAATGTCAGCCTGGTACCTCTGTGTTTATTCTATTAGGAGAAGGTAAGTTTTATGGTGTGTATATCCCATGAAGTTGCATATATTCTCAGTCTCCCCATTATTTGCAGTACTGCTTCTATCCCAATACATTTCTCAGTATAAATCAAATTTATCAATCATAACATACATATCGAATAGTGCCTGTGATACTTTTTAGCCTCTATATCAGGTCCAGCTTGGGTAGCCACATAAGTCACTGCTTGTGGTTGCAGCTGCTGAAATTGAAAAAAAATAAATAAATTATGTGTTATTTAAAAAGCTTTCCTTGATAAATAGTGTTGGAGCTGAACAGCAGCCTCAGGGTTGCAGGTGGGACCTTTTAGCTTTGTAGCCCTCTGTCTGTAATGTCTACCTAGATGGGCCCATTTGGGTTGAATGCTATGTAATGTAATTTATTCTGATTTCTGTGGATGTAGAAATCCCTTCCTTCCACCTGAGATTCTAGGAGTTGTAGCTTAGCAATAGACAGAAGGGAGGAACTATATACGGATATATGGGGGTCCTGGCATACGCCCAGCCATGCGCAAACAATAACGCATGTGCGCGGACGGGCCTGTGTCAGTCCTTGCTTAACTTTTTTCAGTGGCGGACTAGGGTTAGGCCGCTTATGAGGTACGTGCCTGCCAGAGCTGGGCAAGACCAGCCAGGCGCCCTAGGCAACCTGACCGGTCACGCACACATGAATTGGCACATGCATGCGAGCGTCAAATTGCACAAGCGACAAATTGATCATGCAAGCACCAATTCGCGCATGCGCAAAACATTGTGTGCATGCGCAGAAGCACAATTCCACTGGGAAATAACAGCAGCAGTCAGGAAGAGAGGGGACCAGACATGGGGTAGACGATGCCCCCCCAGCTTTGCGCCCTAGGCACGTGTCTACTCTGCCTACTCCAAGTTCCCGGCCCTGGTGTTTGGCACCTCCCAAGATTTGCACCCTTGACACATGCCTCTTCTGACCCTGGTGATTAATTTAGCTTTTTGTAGATCTGTGAACTGTAAGTAAGCAGGTCTGTTTTTGCAGGCCCCTGCTTACTGCTATGCCAACCTGCACCCACATTGTTTTCCCCATCAATCAACCTGACCCCAACACAAGGTTTTGCCTATGTAAAGCAGTTTTTTACTTTTTGTTCCCCCAAATGGCTGCCTACAGTTCCACCTTCATCTAAAGGGTGCCTGCAGGGTCAGGACATAAAGGATATTCAGATATTCTATGGTTGCCAGCTTTTAGTTCTGGCCCTACCAGCCGGTGAAGTAGAGGTTGGGGGCAGACCAGAGAGGGGTGGGTTTGTGCCATTTCGGGACGTGGGTGTGATGTTTCGGGGGGCGGAGTCGGGAAGGGATTGCAGGGATTGGATTAGGTGAGTGCGGGAGCTGAGAGGGGCAGACCAGGGGCAGATCTGAGGCAGAACAATAGGTATTACAAATTTACCGGCTAATACAGTGATGGTAAATTTGTAATACCGGCCCCGGCCTTGGCTGGTATTTTAACGGTTAGGCTGGTGAAAAACCTGCCAGGTAGCAACTCTAGGATATATTGAGGGTACCAGCTGGTACTTGACCTGCTGCAGGTCAAGTACTACTAATTGTAGGTAAAAGCTTAAAATGATGTATTGTACATTTAAATGAATCATGCAGCCAATGAGCTTTGCTCTCGCTGCCCCAGCAGCCCCTGGCAGGCCTGGATCTAAGGGTAGGCCTCTGTCTTGCACTCAATTGTGCGGGGGTGCAGTTCACAGCAGACCACCATCAGAGAAGTGAGGAGTGAGTGACTGCGGGTTTCAGCGCTGCTTGCCTCCCTGAGGCGGCCTTTCTGATGGCACCTCCTCCTCGCACCCATTTTGAGGGCCAGGTGTGGGGGCGCATTGCTAGTGCGGAGAGCGCAATTGCTATACGGGGCAACTTGGCTGCTAAAGAGACTAATGAGCCATTTTTTTTTACTGAAAATTTAACAATTTTGCTTTCTTCTGCTCCTAATGGGGATTGAATCAATATTAGTTTCTTTGCTGCCTGAAAATGCCAATGGCAAGCTCTATGATTCTCCCATCTGTACCCACTATTTGGCTACTGCCGAATTAAAATGCATGCTTGCATGTTTCTGCATCAAAAGCTGCTCCATATGCCTGCACACAGGCTGACCCCATGCTTGATAGTGCAGTTACAGCATGGAGGGGTTAGGAGCAGCTAGGCATATTAGAGAAACAGCATTGTGTGCAGGCCCAGACTAACAATCTGTAGATTCTGGCAAATGCCAGAGGGGCTGCTGTAACTGCAATATACAATCGATATTTATTGGGCCTGTAGGAAGCTGTTTAGGCTTCTGTGTTCTTGTAATGACAGGGCCTATTTCAGTCAGGATACACAGAAAACTGGTTAAAATTAGATAAGTTCCCAAGTGCCTTATGTGGGTATTCAACTTGGGCCTGCATAAATAACAGAACTGTGGCCAAGGATGGAACCTTTTTTCCCAAATAATATCACCAATTAGTATAGAGCAACACATTATCATGATTTTATTATTTCCTTAAAAGCCCCCTGATTACACAAATATGGAAGCTGTGAACAACTTTCTGGGTTTTGCCAAAAAGTGATTTCCTATAAATATGGCATAACCGTAGCAGGTTTAGTCTAAAAAAACAACCCTCCCAAGAATGTCCGTATTCATTTATGCAACCAAATACTATGTATATTTTATGGGGTATAATTGCTCTTTCAGTGGAAGACTACAGAGCTATATACAGCTTTTTGGGCCAGTGGAATCATTAACAACGACTGACTTGTTTGCACTTCTTTTTTGTCATATCAAGAGGTTTGCCTTTTTATTTTTATATTTGAGGTTATTTTGCTGGTAACATACTTTTTTCTACATGACAGGACCACGCAGAGCATTAAAGTCCACATCTTGCACTGGACAGCAGAGCAAATCTTATACCAATACTATATAAACTGGTGACAGGAGCATAACATCTTGCTTACATGTTTATTGATAATGGCAGGTTTATTTGGTGCAGAGGCATCTTGTTGGTGCCTGCAGTGTTGCCTGTATAATACTATTAGGGCACTTTTCGCATGAAATCTTGGTTGTACATTTCCTGCAAAAGTGAGTATCCCTGGTGAAGGATCATTAAAGAGATACTGTCATGGGAAAACAATTTTTTTCAAAATGAATCGGTTAATAGTGCTGCTCCAGCAGAATTCTGCACTGAAATCCATTTCTCAAAAGAGCAAACAGATTTTTTTTCTATTCAATTTTGAAATCTGACATGGGGCTAGACATATTGTCAATTTCCCAGCTGCCCCAAGTCATGTGACTTGTGCTCTTATAAACTTCAATCACTCTTTACTGCTGTACTGCAAGTTGGAGTGATATCACCCCCTCCCTTTTCCCCCCAGAAGCCAAACAAAAGAACAATGGGAAGGTAACCAGATAGCAGCTCCCTAACACAAGATAACAGCTGGCTGGTAGATCTAAGAACAACACTCAATAGTAAAAACCCATGTCCCACTGAGAAACATTGTTACATTGAGAAGGAAAAACAGCAGCCTGCCAGAAAGCATTTCTCTCCTAAAGTGCAGGCACAAGTCACATGACCAGGGGCAGCTGGGAAATTGACAATATGTCTAGCCCCATGTCAGATTTCAAAATTGAATATAAAAAAATCTGTTTGCTCTTTTGAGAAATAGATTTCAGTGCAGAATTCTGCTGGAGTAGCACTATTAACTGATGCGTTTTGAAAAAAACATGTTTTCCGATGTCAGGATCCCTTTAAAATATTTCTCTACAGTGGATATTTCATAGTAGACCTTGCGCCCACTGGCATGTTCTGGGCAAGTAAAGTCAGCAACTACTCGTACTAAAAAAAATCTGACAGCTTGCACCTGCATCGAGAGATTTTATTCACTGATTGAATTAGGATGTGTTTTTGGAGGCTTCGCTTCCATTTAAACGGCCACTCCAAGGAGGAATTCAGAAAAGGGGCATTCAATTTGGAATTAGATTGTTGGAAAATGTTTATTTATGCCAGAAAATCATTGAATGACTAGCTACGATCATCTTAAAAGCAAATGTTTTATTTGATGCCACCCAACCCCCGTTTTTTTTTTACCATCAAAAAGATGGAGTGAAATTGGTGAATTTGCTCTATCTTTCAGATTTTTTTTTTACACAGGCATAAGGTAAATATATTAGTAATGGCAATAAACTGATACAGGTTTTTCTGCACACACAGGGCAAACTTTGAAGTAGATGAGCATAAGTATGCATTTTCATGCTGAACTACGCCCTGTTTGTATGCTGACAGGCTGATACTGTGCCTGTCTGTGCAGTTGTAGAAAGAAGTGGATCGCCTTTCTCTGCCAGCAAATATATACCAGTGGAAAAAATGCACCAGGACAGACTCTTGCCTAGATTTCGAGATTATACAGGAAATAATCTAGAAAATAATCTTGTATTCAAATATTGATACCATTCGAAACAGAGCGGAATCAAAAATAATAACATTACCATGGCATTTAATTAGGGTTGCCACATTTACCAGGTTATAAACCTGGACAAATGGTCCATGCACAATGACGACAATGCTTGTTTCTAGGGATGCACCAAATCCAGTATTCGGTTCAGGATTCGGCCAAGATTCGGCCTTTTTAAGCAGGATTCTGTTGAATCCTTCTGCCTGGCCGAATCTGAATTTGCATATTTAAATTAGGGGTGGGGAGGGAAATTGCATGACTTTTGGACACATAACAAGGAAGTTAAATGTTTTTCCCCTTCCCACCCCTAATTTGCATATACAAATTAGGATTCGGTTCGGTATTCGGCGAATCTTTCACACAGGATTCGGACGAATCCAAAATAGTGGATTCGGTGCATCCCTACTTCTTTCCAATGTAATTAAAAGATGAAAATATAAGAAGCCTGTTTTGATATAAACATGTAACTTTAAAATGTCTGCAACAATGGGATTGTCACTTCTTCAGAAGCCATCAGTGTTTTCTCTTTCATTTTTTCCGCAGAAACTAAAGGAAATGAGTCCACGATATAGCATATGCACGCAAAATCCCTACTCCGAGCATTTGCATTAAAAAATCATTATTAAAGCTGCCATTTCTCAGGGTTAATTCACATATGCTGCAAAAACATAATCTCTGGCGTCTTTTTCGTTTATGGAGACGCCAGCTCAAGCACTTACATTCAAACATATAGAGAAGGAATGATCTGTGCAGATGGGATATGTCCTTGCGTATTACTCTGTATTTAGGGAAAATGAAGGACAAAGCCCAGTCATAAGCTGTCCTGTTAGCAGTGTGTTTTAAGAAAATGCCATCACAAGCAAAGAAGACCAATATTTTGAGACTTTCAACCTGGCTTGTTATCAATATTTGAATACAAGATTATTTCCCAGTGGGCCCATTTAAAAAAGGGAATGGTCTATTGATCACAAGAGAAGTCTTATAAAACAGATACCATCGTCCTGTTTGTAATTGTGTATGTTTATGCACGTAGCAAGGTTTGATTTAAATAATAGGTTTTTTGTTTTTCTTCAATTCAAGGAGATAATAAGAATAGCTCTTATTCTTAGAGTTATTCAGAAACATATCTATATCTATTCTTCTTAAAGAGGATCTGTTGCCAAATTGAAAATGTAATATAGGCTTCATGTCACTGAAATATGACACTTAATAAATACAATCAATTAAAATTTCTGTACAGTTTAAGAAATAATCAAGTTACTCTTCAGTATCTCACTCTGCACAACCTGTCACTCTTCATGCTCTCGTCATGCTGTGGTCTGCTTTAGACTTTGATTGACAGGTAGGTCTAATATGTCTTTTGGGGGGGTCCCTTTCTTAGCAGAATAACTCAAATAACTCCAGCATAAATAAAAGGTAACATAATAACAGACTCTGCACGCAGAGAAACAGGATTTCCATCAGAGCCGGTTATTTTTAAAGAGTGAACAACTGGGTTAAGGGTTTAACCTCCCCCTAAGGGTGTATTAGATCTAACTGTCAATCTAAAACTGACTCCACCTACTGCATGGAGACCGAATAAAGAGAGACAGGTTGCTCAGAGGGGGAGAGTGAAGAGTAACTTAATTATTTCATAAACAGAATTTTTAATTCATTATATTTAGAAAAGTGTCTTATTTCAGCAAGCTGAAGTTTATATTAACTTTTCATTTTCACGATAGATCCCCTTTAAGAAATATTTCTAGCTCACCAATGGAGATGGGTTTTTAAGAATGTGAAATGTCTTAAGGGGAACAAAAGATCTATAAATTGCTGTATTCCACTTCTTTTTAATGCTTTTGAACTTTTTTCCCTCATCTTTTCTGTCACCTTTAGTCTGGTTCCACCCGCTCAGAAAAGGCCTCTGCACCTTTATCCTGGCCACATCGACCTCCAGGAGCCCGGTCCAGAAGTTCTGCTCAAGAGGAGCCACATGTTGGGAATTACAGACTCCTAAGAACCATTGGAAAAGGGAACTTTGCCAAAGTTAAGCTGGCAAGACATGTCCTTACTGGGAGAGAGGTGAGGAAGTGTAATTAGATAGAGACTAGTTTAGTACAAATACAGGGCTGGATTTGCCCTGAGGCTGGCGTCCTCTGACGCCCCTTCCGCCGTTTGGCGTTAGTGCTCCGTCAAGAAAATTGCTCATGAAGTTAATTGATCCTGCCCTAGGCCCAGACCTTTGCGGCCTCGCCGCCAATCCGGGCCTGTACATATATATAGGATCCATTATCCTGAAACACGTTATCCAGAAAGCTCTGAATTACAGGAAGGCTGTCTCTCATAAACTCCATTATAATCAAGTAATTCAAATGTTTTAAAATGATTTCCTTTATCTAGGTAAGGAAACTGTACCATGTACTTGATCCTAGAGGAGATACAATGAATTATTAGTGGAGGCAAAAAATCCTATTGTGGAGGCTTATTTATTAAAGGTCAGATTTTAATGGTTTAGAGGTTTTTGAAACCACGATTAAACTCACAAATTCTAAAACCACAATTGTCATTGAATTTATTAAAAAAATTAGACAAAATTTGGAAGTAATTATTAGTTGAAGTTCCCACACCTGACTGTTTTGCCAACCTGACTGTCCCATCTCAGCCTGTTTGTTAAAGTTTTTAATGATAACGGACTCCTGCTGCACAAATATGGCAGCCCCCTCATAGGCAATCACAGGTAGTCAGATAGGTAATGTAAAAGCATTGGGCAAATACTTTATGGCAAAATTATAAAAAGCATGCAAAGTCAATTTTATGGAAAATGCAAAAAAGGTTCAATTTCTGTTGTCAGTATCTCTTTAGATTTTAGCAGACTTAAGGTATGGAAATTCAAATTATGGAAAGATCCCTTATTCGATAACCCCAGGACTCGAGCATTCTGGATAGCAGGTCCCATACCTGTACAGAGAAATGGTATGCAAGAGATTAAAAAGTCTTGAGATTTGATTGGGTATATCATTTATATCCAGACCAGACTACTTTGTTTGAGATTTGGATGTTGTTAAGTTTTGGGTAGCTGAGGATGAGTAGAGTATAACAGTGCTTTATTAGCAGGCTCATGCAGGCATTACACAACAGTAACTGTAACTTTCACTTTTAAGCTATCAGGAAGTATGCACAGTATAAGTCTGAGCACAGTGACATCTACAGACCATTTGTATAAACACCACATATTCCCCCTATAGTAGGAAAGCATTTGGGCAAATGTAATAAACAACAACAATGCATCTTAAAGCAATAATATATATTATTCACATCACATAGTCCTGGGTCCATGCAGGTAGTTTTCTGATTCTCTCAGTACGCCTTATAGGTTCACTTTCTTCAGGCCTATTGCAGTTGACATCAGGAGTAGGAAAATGTCCTTCATCAAACGGAGCTTATCCAAAGTCATATCTAACAGGAGCAGCATTCCATATGCGTCCATCAGACAGTTGATATGTGTATGGTCCTCGCTGGCATCTCAATTTAAGTGGTGTAAATTTAGATTGTCCTTGTTTCAGTATTCCTGGTTTCTTAATTCTGACTAAAGATCCAGGCTGAAAGTACACTTCTCTTGCACCACGTTTTCTGTCAGTAGAAGCCTTACATTTGTCTTGTTGATGTTTCACAATGTCAGCAGTAGATGATTTTGTAGGCACAGTATTTTGTGGAAGTTTGACTGCAACGTGTAACTGTCTGCCATGTAATAATTCAGCAGGAGATGATTGGGTTGTTGCATGGCATGTTGCTCTGTAGTTATGTAGGAACTCTGTTGTAAATACTTTTCAAGATTTCCCAGTAAGATTTGCTGTCTGTAGTGCTTCTTTCAGACTTCTGTTGAATCGCTCATTTCTCCATTTGCTTAGGGCTAATACACTGAAGATTTCCTATCCATAATATTCCTCTCTCTCAGGAAGAATTCAAACTCATATGAGGCAAACTGTGGTCCGCTGTCTGCTATTAACTCCTTTGGATTACCTTCTCTGCTGAAGACGGTAGACAGAAATGTATTACTGTAGCTGATGTTATTTGAGAAACAAAGGCAATTTCAGGCCATTTACTGTATTAGTCTATCAAGGTTATAGCAAATCTACAATCTATAGGAGCCTCTGTAAAGGGACCGACAATATCAATAGCAAGTTTTTCCCATGCTGGGTCAGGAAATGGTACTGGTTTGACATCTGGTCTCACCTTAAATTTGTGTACAAAGTTCTTTGCACAGCCAAGTGAAGTGTTGCTTTGTGGTGACATTTTAGACACTGGCTGTGTGGCAGGCACTGGTGCTGTAGTAATGAAACCATCAACTAATTGTAGGTTTAATGCAGCAAAGAGATCCCTTCCAAGTACATCAGTACCCTTATTCACAATGTAAAAGTCACATTTTGGAGTATTTGATTGCACAGTCACTGGCAAGCAACCAAGCAAAGGAATTGGATCCTTTAAGTAACTGAACAGTTTCAGGGCAGGTGCAACAAGCAGATATTGTGCAAATGTTTTCACGAAAATATCCTTTGGTAGTATAAAAACAGCTGAACCTGTATCAAGCATTAGGTTAATGGAGTGTCCCTTGTCAGCAGAAGCAGTACTGACACTGACAGTGCATATACATTTGTCTGGAATAAATGTACCAGCTTTATCCACACTTAATACTGTGATATTTGTAGTAGTGACTTTTAGCCTCTGCCTCTCTTAGCATTTCATCTGTTAGATTCCCAAACTCACAGGTAACAACCAGCTCTCTCAAAGCTGCTACAAATTGTTCTGTGGATTTGCCATTACGTTGTCCATGTTGGCGGAATTTATATCTTTCAGGCATCATTTTTCACATGCAGGCATGATTTACTCACATGCAACCACATTTACTCTTGGCACAAAAAAGTTCTTTATAGCAGTAAGAGCAGTTTCATAAGTATCATCAGGTAATGGTAATGTATAGAATATACGCTGTCCCTCTGCTCCCAGGCAGTGAATAAGTAAATCACGCTTTCTAGCAGCAGAAATCTCCCCTTGGTCAGCAGCAATAATGTAGTTTTCAAACATACGGATCCAAGCAGTAAAAGGTATGGCAGGCTCACCAGGGTTTGGAAGAAAAGCTGCAGGCTGCTGCAGAGGTAGACGAGCCATCCTTGTCAGCAATCTGTTATGTTTTGGGTATAAGTCTGAGCACAGTGACATATACAGGCCATATGTATAAACACCACAGATGTTGTATAATATTATATTTCTTGCATTTTCAGGTTGCTATAAAGATCATTGACAAGACACAGCTGAATTCCAGTAGTCTGCAAAAGGTGAGAAAAAATATCTGACATGCAGTAAATATAGATATGCTATATGCTACAATTAATTGGGAAAAATCATCTGAAGGTTGGCTGTCTTCAAACTGTATTCAGACAATGCATTTTATCCATTACAACTTTTTGTCAACGTTATTTCTTTTGTTCTGAAAAAAATGTAAACATTGGTTTGCTGACTATGCAGTATTCCTTGATACTAAACAACACAGTAATATGTAACATGTATCCCTCCAAATGCCCCACAGTTTATTTTTCACATGCAGGCATGATCATTCTATAGCATTGTTTTATTGCATGGATTTTGTTGGAGAAGGCACAGAGAAATATATGATATGTGAATTGGGGACCTAGTATATGGCATTATGGAGCTGAGTGACTATATGCTGGATATGCTGACTTAATAACACGGCAAACATTGTGGATTATTCTCACTTACAGTATGTGATAAAACTCAAAATGTACCAACTCACAGTGGGGATTACCTGCTTGGACAGAACCAAAAGGCTGTTAAATATTTGGTTCGCTTATTATAGCGTTTTGACAAGTCATGCTTGCACACTACTTGCTATGTTATGCCCAGCATCGGGTTTCATTTAAATAAAGAAAAATCCATAGTCTGTGAAAATATTGGATTGTTTGTAGCTGGGGGCTACAAATGTGTAATCAACAGATATTTAGTGCATGGTTTGTAATGTATTTCAAAACAGTGTTTGGGGTATATTTAGATATCTATAATTCACTATGAGGCCATAATGAATGTCAACAGAGATCACCTATATGCAGTAAACACCCATATCTGTGTAATATGTTTACTGAGGATTTTCAAAAAGTCAGTCTCAGTAATTTTATGACTGCACGTCCCCAGTTTGCCAAAATGACACTTGGTTACATTAATTTTAACAGACACTGGTCGAAGGACCAGAAGTTGAAAATGTTTTTCTCTAGAGGATGCTCTTGATTTGAATTTAGAACATAACCTTGAGCTTTATTGTTAAACAGTTGGGAGAAAATGACTCTGTGTTGTAGGGCAATAGGTTTTAGAACTGAGGAAGAAACACACCCCGCCTACTTAGAACTTATTAAGTCTCCTCTGAAACTTACCCAGAAGTATCCTGTAAAGAACAATTTTAGGAATATCCTGATTGTTAACCTCCCTGTTAAATACCCTTACATCTTCTCTCAGTAATGTCACTGGAATTGACTTTGTATCTATAGTCTTCTGAAGTATAATACAGGTATTGTCCAGAATGCATGAGACCAGGGGTTTTCTGGATAAGGGATCTTTCAGTAATTTAGATCTTTATACCTTAATAGGCTTGTTTTTACACCAATATTTATTCATTATATCTTGTTGGGATCTTATTATTACAGAGAAAAAGGAAATACTTTTAAACCAACTAGGGTTGTCACTTGTTTGGTTTTGACCTGAACAGTTTGTGTTTTCTAAGACCTGTTCATGTCTCAACTTTCTGTTTGGCTTTCAGCCTTGTGAATCCTAAACACTAATCTGTCCAATGAATGAAAAACATTTAAACACTAAGGGGCAAATTTACTTATGGTCGAATATCTAGGGTTAATTAACCCTCGATATTCGACTGTCGAAGTTAAATCCTTCGACTTCGAATATCGAAGTCGAAGGATTTAGTGCTATTCGTTCGATTCGATGGATTTTAATCCATCGATCGAACATTTTTTGTTCAACCAAAAAAAGATTGCTAAGCCTATAGGCTAACATTGACTTCGGTAGCTTTTAGGTGGCGAACTAGGGGGTCGAAGTTTTTTCTTAAAGAGACAGTACTTCGACTATAGAATGGTTGAATAGTCGAACGATTTTTAGTCTGATTTGAAGTCGTAGTCGAAGGTCGAAGTAGCCCATTCGATGGTCGAAGTAGCCAAAAAACATTCGAAATTCAAAGTTTTTTTTCTTCTATTCCTTCACTCGAACTAAGTAAATGGGCCCCTTAAATACTCTTTTCAACATGGCTTCATTATTATCAAGTGAATTTAAATTCTTATTGTAGAAACAAAAATAAGAAATTGATTTTCTAAAGTAGCATTGCTGTATTTCAGAGCTTTATGGATAACTGATTTTAGTATAATAGATCTTTCTTAATAATATGCTTTTATGCTATCTGCTCATAAGCAAGGGTCCAAAAAATGCTTACATGCTCAAAATTAGAAACATGCGCAATAATGTGTCAGGAGGGAGTGGCTGACATGAGGTATGAAGACTGGGGGGAGACACTGCCATGTGGTTTGATATGTATGAACACTTTTATTGTTTAAATTGTATTATGCTGATTTAACTGTTATTGGTGAATTTGCACAAATAAATGTATGAAGTTACCTGTAATTAAAGGATTGGGTTTACTCATTGGGCAGAATATAGATAGAGATATCATTGCCACCTGTGTGGTTTAAAACATTGAGAAAACTGGACAGAAATCCAACAAGTTGTGTCTAAGTGATCAGGGGCAATCCTGGCCTTAAAGGAACAGTTCAGTGTCAAAATAAAAACTGGGTAAATAAATAGGCTGTGCAAAATAAAAAATGTTTCTAATATAGTTAGTTAGCCAAAAATGTAATATATAAAGGCTGGAGTGAACAGATAATAAAAACAGCCAGAATCCAACTTCCTGCTTTTCAGCTCTATAACTCTGAGTTAGTCAGCGACTTGAAGGGGGGCCACATGGTACATTTCTATTCAGTGAGTTTGCAATTGATCAGCATTCAGCTCAGACTCAAAAGCAACAGATATGACCCATGTGGTCCGTCCTCAAGTCTCTGATTGGTTATTGCCTGGTAACCAGGGTAACCAGTCAGTGTAAACCAAGAGAGCTGAAAAGCAGGAAATAGTGTTCTGACTGACATGTTATACATCAAATCACTCCAGCCTTTATACATTACATTTTTGGCTAACTAACTATATAAGAAACATTTTTATTTTGCACAGCCTATCTATTTACCCAGTTTTTATTTTTATACTGAACAATTCCTTTAAGTGAGTTTCTCAACACGCCTCATTGGAGCAGCACCGCTGTAAGTGATGCAATATCCTTGCCCCAGTGTCAGTGTCGGACTGGCCCACTGGGATACCAGGAAAACTCCCGGTGGACCAAGGTGTCAGTGGGCCCTCCTGCTTCTAAACATTTGGTCTATTTCATGGCTATTCCCTATTTCTATGAGAATAAAGAGGCTAAATAGATGAAATAATAGGTTATAGTATGTAAAGAAAAGAGTCTAGGAAAATAGGGGTTGAGCAAGGAAAGGAAGAAAATAATACTTTGGGTGGGCCCCTGGTCTCAAGGTTTTTGGGTGGGCCCCTGGTCTAAGGGTTTTTGGTGGGCCCCTGGTGTCCCAGTCCGACACTGCCCAGCGTAATAACACCACCATCATCTGATGTCATCATGCCCACTCAAAAGCATTGCTCCCCATGCTATCTGCCTCACCCCCTTTGTTTGGGTTTAGCCATCTGCAAAGTTGACAACCCTAAGACAACCATACACATGGTGCCTATCACCCCTAGCAACAAATCAGCAATTCTATTTCAACCTACAAGTTGGAAAACAATAGCAAAGATCTGATGGACAACATCACTGTTTATATTCATCACCCATGTTTTACACAGCATGATAAATATGCCCCATACTGTTGGTTTAAAAAAAAAAACTTGATTTTTTTCTTGAAGCATGTATGTTCAGCTTTAAAGGGGAACCCCACAAAAAAAAAAAAAAGCTTTTTGAAAAGTAAACATAATTTCAAGCAACTTTGCAATATACATCATTTAAAAATAGGCAGACTTTTCATGATTTTTGATGGTTTCTGACAGTTCCCTAAACCTGCTAATCTCTAATTATTTACTGAGTTGGCTGACTACTGTTACTTTGTATCAACAGCCATCTGTCTTTAGCCTGCATCCTCCAAACCCCACAATTCCCTGCACTTGTGATTTCAATAAGGAACGGAACATCCCAGTGCAATGCATTGTGGGTTATGTAGTTCCTGCATGCTGTCTGTAAAGTGTGGATACGTTGTTACAATGTGTAACATCAGTGTTTTAGTCCCTCCTTCCCTGACAGGATTTCAAATGATGCAGAAAGAGAAGAACTGTTAAACAGCTGGATTTTAGCGTAGGAAATGGCATTTATTCATACTTTTTGAAGAAACAGGTAACTGTGATGGATATATTAGGGGTTTCTGTGTTTTATGGGCCTCTTTATCAAATTTTGGTTTGGAAGCCCCCCTTATCCCAGACTCCCGTGAACTGCTTGTTATGACTTTAGATAAATCCTCATATTCTCTTGCATTCAGTCTCCCTCTCTTTATTATTTTAAGGGTAGGAGTGCTAAACTTTTTGTTTCCTTATTTCATATCTACATAAGAACCTGTTCCCGTTAGTAAGTTAGTCTTCCCTCTTCTCCAAATACATAGATTGACAACCCTTATGATATGCTTCTCACCAAATCCCCCCTTCCATGTCTGATTAGGACTCCATCTGCCCCGCTGACCTTTAGATGTTCCCTGGAGATGTACCTTTCAAAGGATACTTATTTGATACCATTTGTCATCATTAAGAATAATGTGAGGCAGCCTCACTGAGGCTCAAAGAACATTATTTTTCAAATATGTTGGATTTGATCCAAGATGGACATACATACAAAGATCTGCTCATTTGGCGAGTGCGGATCTCTCCTTAATATGCCCACCTTGAGGTGCCTGGCGACTGGATCAGGAGGAGAATATGGGCGGTTGGATTGAGGGATTTTTAAACCTGCCCGATCGACATCTGGCTGACTTTTGGCCAGATATCCATCGGTGAAGCCCATCAGAGGGCCCCATACACTGCCCAATATGCTACCGGCTTAATCTGTTGCCAGTTTATATTGGCCTGTGTATGGGGACCTTAAGTCTGTAACTATGTGCCATGTTCATACATTTTCCAGTAATGTTGTATATTAGTTACATGTGAAAGGGGCAGTATAACCCGTTGTCAACATTATTTCGCAAGCAAGGCTTGCGCCTAACAAACGTTTTTTTTTTAAATGTCACGAGCTAAACATTCTGAAAGTGAAAATAAAGTCAGATTCTACAGCACGATCAAAATATATCCACAGACCACAGAGATGCCCGATATATATATATTATAATCATCTGCTCCTTGTCTGAAACACTAACAAAGGCAGCAGCTGGGGCAAAGGTGTGGTTTGTTTATACAGAGAGCTATATAGATATGTTTTTTTATATTGTGTTGATATGAACAGAAAGTAGAATTTGACTTCCATTATACATATGTCCCTATTTATTGCAAGAAATAACTAAAGCTATTTAAATAAACTATAAACATACCTCATTAGTGATGGGCGAATTTGCGCCATTTCGCTTCGCCGAAAAATTTCGTGCGAAATGGCGAAAAATTCACAAAACAACGTCTCATTTGTGACGCCGGCGTCCGTTTTTTTCCGACGCCGGTGGCCGTTTTTGACGCCGGCACCCTAGGCTACGGCGGCAACAACTGGGAGCCAGCATGCGCTCACTCACATCGACGTGCATACGGAAGCGTGAATCGCAGAAGAGAGAGGGGCCCGGAACTAGGGGTAGGCAGATAAGGTACCTGCCTGGCGACCCCCTACAGCTTTGGGCCCTAGGCATGTGCCTACTCTGCCTACCCCTAGTTCCGGCCCTGCATCATAGTTAAAACAATATGCAGAAAGTATATTTATCACAAAATTTATTCACTAAACTCATTCTGACAAAAGCGGGCATGCTGCCCCTCTAATGCTTTCTATAATAGTTTTTCAATCATTAGTAATTGGCAGTCAGTTACAGTGAGATTTAAAGAGATACTGTCATGTGAAAAGCTAGTTTTTTTCAAAATGCATCAGTTCTGCATTTTTTTTCAAAAGAACAAATATATTTTTCTATATTTCATTTTGAAATCTGACATGGAGCTAGACATATAGTCAGTTTCCCAGGTGCCTTCAGTCAAGTGACTTGTGTTCTAATAAGCTTCAGTCACTCGTAATGGCTGTATTGCAAGTACAGCCCATCAGCAGGACAATGGGAATGTTACCAGATAACAGCTCCTAAACACAAGATAACAGCTGCCTGGTAAATATAAGAATAGCACTCAATAGTAAAAATCCATGTCCCACTGAGACACATTCAGTTACATTGATTACATTGATAAAAAAATACACTTGTTGAGTTAGGAATTCAATTTTACAGGATATAGAGAATTATTTGCAGTGTAAACAGTGTAATTTAGAAATAAAAACTACGGCATAAAAATCATCGCAGAACCCTTTTAAGGTGATCAGTTTGGATATTCATGGATCTGGGATATCTGATAACCTTTGTAAATGCATTATGTGGTAGTGGTGTGGTAAAGGTGGGTCTTTGGACCCAGATAACGTTGGCTTTATCACATAAGATCTCATTATTAAATAGGAAACGTACCCATGTTGTCTCTCTTATAAACAACTTTTTAGTTGCTCTCCATTATTTATGTTCTATGGTTATATAATTATTAGCCTTGTGGTTTTTGGCTCTTTTCATCCTGCAGCTAAAAATGTATGGGTGTCACGGTCGCTGAACCTGACAACCAAAAAACAGATTGACTGTGAGGCTTCAATAGTATTGTTATTAAGTTTTTTGATTGCTGGTTTTCCTTTCAGGTTCTCTATTATTCATCTGCCATTTTAATTTTAAAACTGCTCCTTAGATGCCAATGTGATTAATTTATAGCAATTGACAGTTTAAAATGGAAGCTTAAGTCTCTCAGATAAAAGTGTTGTTTGTTAGTAAAGTTACCATTAGGTTGGTTTTCTCTTACAGGGTTAATGGAAACCCAGCAGTAGGCTATTCAATGAAGTTGTAGGCAGACTTAATTCACGTAGTGTACTGCAGGTGACTAGCGAATGGTACAGGTCTTGTGTGGGAGATTTTCTATTGATATAAATCGTGTGGGGAGACATAGGCATGGGAGCTGTGTAGGAGTCTCTGGACTGGTACTGAATCTATGTGGGTGACTATAGATGGCATGAAAACAGATTTTAATTTTAATTTGTGACCAAGAACGTGGTAGTGGCGACTGGGCAGTGTCTGACTGGGGGTCCTGGGCCCACTGGGACTGCTACCTCAAGGGCCCCCACACAGAGTTGGACTGGGGCCCACCCTAAAACCTTAGACCAGGGGCCCACTCACAGTTCTATTATTCTTTCTCTCCTTACTCAACCTCTATTCTCCTAGTCTCTTTTCTTTACATACTATAATCTATTAATTCATCTATTTAGGTTCTTTGTTCTTATAGAAAGTGATATTAACCATAAAATAGGCCAAATGATTAGAAGCAAGAGGCCCACCGGGAGTATTCCTGGAATCCCAGGAACTGGGACTGCTACTGGGACTGTACACCAAGAAAGAAACTCCGCTTAAACCTTAAAAAGAAAAAACATTCAGTATGCATCTTAACACTGTTATGGATCATCACGGGCAGAGGCAATATATAGGGGAGGCTAAAGATGTACTGTGACGGTTGTGTGTGGATGTTCATCTTTTATTAGTATATTTATGTGCTAAGGATGCACTTCATATGGGTGTAAGAGGAACACAGTGTGTGTCAGGTTCCCTGGATTCTCTCCAGCAAGCCGCAGATTACGTGCTTACGTATGTGTCATGACTAGTAATGTTAATTTTGCAATCATGCAGATGGCATTTATTTTAGCTATACTGATGAGAGGATCAGTATGTTGCTGAGCTATTTTTAAAACTATATTTCCTTGTTGCTATGCAAACTTTTAATTCCTTTTTTTTTTTTTTGGTCATGTACATTCAGCTCCTTCCACTTTCAAGAATGCTGAAGAGCAGGTATAAACAAGCATGGTTGGGAGATAATGTTGGGAAATGCAGCACAGCTACTGAGAGAAAGAGGCATAGTTGTACTGATATAGTGAATGGTATCAACAGTTATCATTTCCAGCCACGGGCTCTTCAAGAGTTGCTGTTGTTAGATTTTTCATGGTTTCTGAGTTATTAGCAGTTTTAGACCATTTTATACTCGCTAGACAGGCTTTCAGCTTAAGAGCTCATTGAAGGTCAAAGGTGGCAACCCTAGTCTATAAATACAAGGGATGCACCGAATCCATTATTTTGGATTCGGCCAAACCCCCAAAACCTTTGTGAAAGATAAGGCCGAATAACGAACACATTTGGAAAACATTTTTTACTTCCTTGTTTTGTGACAAAAAGTCACGTGATTTGCCTCCCTGTATTCGGTTTGGCTGAGCAGAAGGATTTGGCCAAATCCGAATCCAGCTGAAAAAGGCCGAATCCCGAACCGAATCCTGGATTCGGTGGATCCACAATAAATACACTTCCTGGTTAAACCAAAAGCTTGATGTTAGCAGTCTAATAATGGAATTTAGTTTTTTGGTTTAGACACCCTTTAAATGTAAATGTGGTTAGCAGTCAATTAAAGCATTATTGCCAGAATGATGTGCTTGTTCCAAGTCATTGTAAACCACATTTAATAAAGTGAAGGGAATATGGCATAGGCTATTGCATGGTTGTAGTGGAGTGACATCCTGTATGATTTGTAGCAGTGTGATTGGTAAAAACTCAAGCGCTGTGATTTATTAAGCACACCGTTTCATGTAGATCCTTGACCTTTTGCCATTATAATTGCACTCACTTTATTTGTTCTATTATCACTATTGTTCTATGCCCAATTGTGTATTAAATGGGATTTAATTCTATACCATATCTTTTCAAGTACGGAAAGGGAGGAAGCACTGTACTCTTAATTTTTTGGAATACTGAAAGTCCATGAAACTGTAGTTGTTCTTTGTAGTACACTGGGCGGTAAGAGATTATCTGTATATAATTCTCATTTTTATCTTACTACTAGTTTTAGCTTTACCTGCACTTGAGCTGCCATTTAAAGGAGTGGTTGCAAAACATTTTCATCTGAACCTTACCTGCTTAACATGTTGTGAGCATTAAGGCTCTGCAATGATTTCTGCAAACATAAATCAATAAACATAACTGTAATTATCTATACCATAGATACCATGCGTTTCCTAGTGCCATAGAAGAGAAGACAAACCACTTAGAAATGCTGTCTAAAATACAGGGAAAAGTGGTCATCTAGGCTTCCCCAAAAGTGTAGGAAAATTTAGACAGACTCCTCGTACACTTGTTTTCCCATTCAAGTTCAATGAGAAAAAAAGACAACTGTCTGCTAAGAAACATTTTTCTGGGGGCCACCATATTGCTTCTACAAAGAATAGTACTAGTGGTTGTTGTTCTGTTTAAGCAGAGGTGCCCATAAGATGTATCATGATCTACCTGAGGATTACAGCTCTGGTTTACAGTATCTATTACTAAAGCAACTGAACATTACTTCTTTTACTTTAGACTTATTTCTACTAGGCACTGTATATCTAGGGTTGCCACCTGGCATACCTGGCTGGTAAATTGATACTTGATTCCATAAAAATATAGGAAGTCCGGTATTTTTTTCCAGAAAATGTGGCAGTGGTGTAACTTTTGCAGGGGCTACCACAAAAAAAAACAGTAGGGGCCAGTTGTTCACACCAACAACGCCCTACTTTCCACTTGATCGTGGCAGGTGAGCAGTGATTTTTGGGAAGAAGACTCCATGACCCAGACCCCTGTCCCAAGGGAGACGCACAGCTCTGATTATTCATATTTTTAAAACAATGTCTTGAGGAATCAGTGTTGTTCATTACAATACCACCCTGTTTTTCACCTGTGAAATTCCATTTTGTGTAACACATGAAGTGCTAAACCCTAATGCCACAACTTCACTAAAAGCACCCCTACATTGATAGAGTCTGGGCTCCCCTGTGTAAAATCCTTACTTTGAATTGAATTTGGCTTTTCATGTGTATCTAGGCTTCTGTATAAATCTTTATATTCCCTTTGTCAAGCAGAAAGTTACTTTTGATGACAACAGGCTGTCAATAGCAGCAGGTGCTCCTGGCTTTCTGCCACACACATTTATTTGATCTGAACATAAACTGTACAAAGTAAAGGTTCGGTTGCTCGTTTTTTTCTTCTTCTTCATTTTTTTAAGCATGGCAGCTATCTTTCCTCTGCAACTACTATTTGGTTAGGATTAATAGTATAAACCATAAGGGCAACTTCAGCTTTGACTTTGATTGCCTTTCATTACCTGACTCATGTTCTTTCAACATGATTGTCTTTTTGAGACCCTTCTGTGGGAAGTCACCCACTTCATTCTAAATAAATGCAAGAGCATTGCATTTATCTATCCAGCATTTTCCAGTTGTATGGACCATTCTATATTCATGGATATGCCTTTGTAGTCTGTGACCTTTTAAAAGCTGAAAATGTATTATAGATTGGCTTTACCCCTTGTGGTTTGTGGTACTGCATTAGGCAAATGTAATCATGCTGTTTTGATGCTGGAGCAGTTTTAATGGTACACTGTATAAAGGTACCAATGTCTGATCATGTAATATGTATTTGTTGACCTCAACACATTCCTACAGTGAGTAAAGATTTGGCTGTTCTATTGCATTAAGTGATATGCTGCTAATTAAAATCTGCATGCTGGATGTGGAATCAATACATGTGATTACAGCATTATAGAGGACACAATCTGACTGTTCTTTGTTTTCCTTCAGCTATTTCGTGAGGTTCGAATCATGAAAGGACTTAATCATCCCAATATTGGTAAGATGGGCTTTGTACATTTTTGAGCTCCCTAACCCTCTAATTAATCCACATGAATTTTATGTTTTTACTCTCTTGCTGGTTCTTTCATTGTCCTAAAATCATTGTTGCCCTCTGCTGCACTTTATCCATGTACTCATTTTTATTTCCTTTTTCCCCACATTGCTCACTAACTCATATGTTGCTCATGCAATAATCTACCTCCTGATGGCTTTTATTTTTTATTCTCTCCCTCCTTACAGTGAAGCTGTTTGAAGTTATAGAAACTGAAAAAACGCTGTATCTCATTATGGAATATGCTACTGGAGGTACTGCTGCATTGACTTTTTCTTTATTCTTTTGGTTAATTGGTGGTTTAGTCATCTTCCCCACTCATTAGAAGGCCTTTCTTTCTTTCTTTCTTTCTTTCTTTCTTTCTTTCTTTCTTTCTTTCTTTCTTTCTTTCTTTCTTTCTTTCTTTCTTTCTTTCTTTCTTTCTTTCTTTCTTTCTTTCTTTCCTTCCTCTCCATTTCCCATTTTTTATTCCATCATTCTAATACTGTTTCTTTTTTATATGGTTATTTTATTAGTTTATTTATGCTCTTCCTATCTCTCTTTCAAACGATTTTGCAATCTCTTGTTTTTTTTTCTTTCTTTCACTATTCTTGGTTTGTAGTCTTCATCTCTTGGCTTGGCCATTAATATTTTTCCATTTCTAGATTCCCTAAAATAATGTTTTTCTCAAAGCTCTTTCTATGTCTTTCTCTTAACCATGTTACTGTCACTTTGTCTCTTCCAGGTGAGGTGTTTGACTATTTAGTGTCTCACGGACGTATGAAAGAGAAAGAAGCTCGTGCCAAATTCAGACAGGTAAGGCACTGCCAGTGTCCTACCTCTTTACATGCCCACAACTGCATTTACTGCTCTGTTACATATGTGATTCTGTGACTTACACTTTATTATTCTTTCTTATTTAGGAATTCTGAGATTTGAAGCCCAGAACATGGGTGTAATCTCAGAAACTCCTAATATGAGGCCCACGGTCTATGGGGGAAATGTAATAAAATTTGCAAACAGTAAAACTTTGCAAATAAAAATTTGTCTGTTGTAATGTAATATTCTTCATTAGGCTTTTATTGCATTTTGAATATTAATTGTGAATTGCGAAACGTTAACACCTGCTCTTCAGTTTTGTTAAATATATTGAGCTCTTCTCCTGCTCTCCCCACCCGACTGCCGGCTTTCCGACTTCCGGTTTCATCTTTTATAGACGGGTTGGTGCGGGTATATAAAAGCAAACCGGAAGTGGGATGCGGGCGGGTGCACTACTTGGTGCCCAAACTCTTGGTATCTGATCTTTAATAACACTAGGTGTGGGTCAGAGCTAATTGTCCAGATATAAGCACAATGAAGCAATGAAGGGGAGGGGATTGGGCAATGAACGGCAGCAAACCTAGGGGCGCCTGCTATGTAAATCTGGCCCTGCTTTTCATTTTTTTAAATGTATGTTTGTGCCTCTATGCTATTTATCTTTGTGTGATTATAAATTAACGTTTTGCATCCTTGAAAAGGCAATTAACAGGGATAGGGGAATAAATAATTTAGAGCACTTCTGTGAGACAGTTCTGTGCAAACAACAAACCTAGAAGACTTTTGTAATTATGCCATTTTGACCCACTTATGATGTGAGCTATCTTGTTCCATCATAAAAAGACTCTACTCTGCAAATATCTATAGGGTACGCTGACTGTTGCTTTCCAACACATACTATAATATTAACCATTTCTTTTCTTTACCTTTTGTCTGTCTATTTCAGATTGTCTCTGCAGTTCATTACTGTCATCAGAAGAACATTGTTCATCGTGATCTTAAGGTCTGTAGCTAGATCCAAATTCTTATTACAATCTATGTATCTATGTTTATTTCATCTGATACTAGTGGTGAGGGGTGTAATTACAGAGGAAGCAAACCCTGCAGTTACAGGGGGCCCCAGGACCATAGGGGGCCCAGTAGGCCTTAATTACCGTAATTAGCAATTTCAGTATTATCAAATTCAATCTTGGTAGAATAGGTCAACGTAGCAATGTTTTGGGGCCTAAATTGAATTTGCTGTGGGGCCCAGAAACATCTAGTTATGTCACTGTTTGTAGCTATGTTTTTTTTGTTTATTTTCACTCTATCTTTGTTCTGTTGGTGCCCATGCTCAATCTCGCTCAGTTTTTTTTGCCTCCAACTTTTTTTTTTGTTCTTCTACTCACAGGCTGAGAATCTCCTCCTTGATTCAGAGTCCAATATAAAAATTGCAGACTTTGGGTTCAGTAATGAGTTTACTCTAGGTGGGAAATTAGACACTTTCTGTGGTAGCCCCCCTTATGCTGCTCCTGAGCTCTTTCAGGGAAAGAGGTACAATGGACCTGAGGTGGATGTCTGGAGTCTGGGCGTTATCTTATACACATTGGTCAGTGGATCCCTGCCATTTGATGGGCAGAATCTTAAGGTAGGTCATATGAGCTTGAGGAGGAAAGAGATAGTCAAGGCAGAGTGAAATATATTAGGATTATAGCATCATGGCTTATTAGTACAGACAAACACTTTTCAACCTTGGGATGGAAGCATGTAGTCGAGTCAGGAAAGAAAAACACTGTAGCACCATCACTAGGTTATAATGCTTTCTTGGTATATTGCCCATGTGCTATGGTCTCAACATGGGGTTAAGTGTGTTGTATAGGTATGGAACCTGTTATTCAGAATGTTTGGGACCTGGGGTTTTCCAGATTAGGGGCCTTTGCATAATTTCGAATTCATAAATTACCTTAAAGGAGAACTAAACCCCCCTTGGTGATAGGTCCCCACTGGCCCTCCTCCCTACCTCCCCCTGCGCAGTCTTTCCCCTAAATTCTGTCCCCTCTAGAAATAGCGACCGCACATGCAGAGTGAGTGCAGCAAAGCTCATGGGCACCATCTTCTCTTCGTAATCTTTGTGTCTTCTTCAATTTCCGTCTCTTTTGGCGCATGCGCAGAACCGGAAGATTGCTCCAAATGCGCCTGGGCCAATACGCCGCTCACTTCTTGAAGATTACTAAAGAGAAGAAGATGGCGCCCGTGAGCTCCGCTGCGCTCACTCTGCATGTGCAGTCCCTATTTCTAAAGGGGACAGAATTCAGGGGTAAGACTATGCAGCGGGGAGACAGGGAGGGGGGCCAGTGGGGACTTATCACCATGGGGGTATTTGTTATGTGGTGTTCCACCTTGATCAAATTGTACAAATGCCTTATTTTGGTGGAATTGCACTTCTCCATGAAATCAAAACAAATGTTGTAGTTTTGCATATGCAAAAACATTTTTCAGCATACGGTATATACATTTTAGGCACAGGTTTGTAATTATATAAAGGGAGATGTCACAGGTGTTATGCAACAAAAGGGCAATCTCTGCAAAGTTTAGGGCCTCGGGCATGGGTCCCCCTCCTCTAAAAAATAATTGCAAATGCATGGCAAAAAAAATTTGAATTGGGCCCTACCCTCCGTACCACAGCCCATATTGATACTACCCTTAGCAATAATTAGACATACCAGTAAGATACACTGCAGAAAATGGATTCATGCCATTGAATAACAAGCATGTGAGTAAGATCACTACAGAAAATAGATTTGGAGCATTTGATTTATCCTAGACATGCCAGCAAGATCATCACAGAAAAGGGACAATGAGCATTAATTAATTGTGCATTAACCCAAGACGCACCAGTAAGATCATTGCAGAAATTGGACTGAACACTGATGCTCAATCCCCACCAGAGTCTATACAACACTGAAATCTAAGCCCCCTGATGACTCCATTGGAAAGTGAAATAAGTAGTCCTACAGGGACTATGTGAATCTCCTATTTGTACCCTGCTTTTTCACCTTGGAAATTCAGAAAAATTGTTTTTAGTCAGGCTTGAGAAGATGGAAAATCAAAATCCCCACGCTTCTAAATATAGGGTTACCTGTGTCACAACTCCACTGCAAAACTTCTTGTGTGGAAAATGTATCATATTTTGAAACAATTAGAGAAATTCCCAGAGAAATGGAATGGTAAATATAATGATGAAACCCCCCCATTTTTTTTGTAAGGAACTGAGAGAGCGAGTTCTGCGTGGGAAATATAGAATTCCATTTTATATGAGCACAGACTGTGAGAGTGTTCTACGAAGATTCCTAGTGCTAAATCCAAGCAAGAGGTGCACTTTGGAGGTAAGCCCCTAGATATCTAATATATTTGTCTGGCTTTGAGTATAATCCTGACTATATCCTCTTGTTGCTTCTGGACTTACCTTTTATTTTTCTCTAGCAAATAATGAATGACAAGTGGATAAATATTGGATTCGATAGTGATGATCTAAAGCCATATAAAGAACCAGAGGAGGACAATGCAGATGCCAAGCGCATTGGTAAGAAACAGATATATTAAATGGAAAGCATACCCTGTATTAAAGTTGCATTTACCTTATTTCATTCTCATTTTTTAGCTATTTTGAGATTTGAGATATACAGCCCATGCCTTCTGTTAATGACTCTTATCATACATTGTGACTCTTGGGCTACCATCAGGTTCTAGGTATGGTGGTCTGCTGGCATTAGTTGCAGAGGCTGAAGCTCATGTAGAGGGTTATTGTTCAGGCAACCCATAACCTTAATGTTACAGGGATTTTGATTAGGCTCTAAATCTAATCTGTGGTTGGTTTAGAATCTGTGAAGCTGCTGTTTATTGAGGGATGCGATTGATCTTTAAAGCTGTTATCCCATTAGCAGTTACCAGCATCTGTATGCATCATCAACAACTGTAGGTTTGACCAAACCACTTAAAATACGTAGAGAAAGAGTGATAAGATTAAAAAAAAAAGGTATTTAAAACGTGTAGTTTAGCATCTGCTGTTAGAGATTTCATTCTTATATAAGGAAAGCCTAATATAAGGAAACAAATTTGTGAAAGTCAAAGTAACTTACATTTTTTTTTGTAGAAATTGCAACAGAGGTTGTAGAGATGATTATTATGGGGTCACGAAGCAAGAATAGATTCTTGTAGCATAACTTAATATCTTGATTTTCCTGATCTCTGTAGAGATTATGTTGGAAATGGGTTACTCGCGTGACGAGATTAAAGATGCTCTGAGCTCAAGCAAGTACAATGAAGTGATGGCCACATACCTGCTGCTGGGAAGGAAGCCTGATGTAAGATGCCAGCCAATCTGTCCATTTCTTTACTGTCCCTGGCTGTCCATATATGGGAGATGAACTTTAACTTCTTATTGTTGTCACACAGAGTGAAGGAGGAGAGTCTCGTTCAGACAGCACCCTTTCACTCTCTCGGTCCCGTGTTGCCTCAGATGTTACCAACGGTGCCACCAAGTCATCATCAGTACACAGCAAAAACCAGAGAGGCTATCAAAGACAGAGACGACATAGTGACTTCTGTATGTGGCAGGACTCGTAGCACCTTTAAACATGACCCTGTAGCATATACTTGTGTTTTTTTAGTTGGTGTCATGAGATGAACCAATTAGGCTTTGTTTATGGTTATATTTAAAATTTTAATCTTTTCAACAGCATATTAAGAGGCTTATTTTGCTGTGGTTTAAAATGTCTACTACACACTGTTCCTTTTAATTTATGTTCATGTGCATCCTTTCAGGTGGTCCTGCCCCAGCTCCTTCCCAGGCCAAGCGCAGCCCCCCTGGAGTCAGTGATGAAGGTGCCGTTGGAGAGCGTCTTGCCCCCCGGAGGGGTAGTGGATCAGTGAGTGGGGGCAGCCGGCCTCCCCCTCCCTCAAGTCCCATGGTCAGCCATGCCCACAACCCTAACAAGTCAGAGATTCCTGAGCCACGGAAGGAGGCTCCACCAACCACTGTGAGACTGTGTTATATTTCCTGTAATTCCTCTGGTAACGCACAACATAAAATAAAATGAACGAGGCAGGACCAGCTTAGGGACTTGACCTGATGATGCCATTCACAGTCAGAGTAGAATCTCACTCTATAGTTGTTACCTCCTTATAAAAGCAAGGTTCATGTATATGCTCCTCCATCCTCGAACAGAGCATTTTATAATCCCTAACATAGTGGTTGGGATCTAGTCACCATAGGGAGTTTAGATTTTTATTCACCAAAATGGCAGCAGGCAATTCTTAAAAGACGCAGCCACTTATATTTGATCTCTTTAAATTTTTACATCTATCATAATATTGCCTTTGAAAGCTACTTATAACTTTGCTATAAAGTATTTGCAGGATGCTTTTACATGACCTGTCTGATGCCCCATGTTCCTGTATGAGTGAGCTGTCATATTTGTGCAGCAGGAGTCCATTAGCATTAGAAACTGACAGGCTGAGATGGGACAGTCAGGCAAAACAGTCAGGTTTAGAAACTTCAACTAACAATTACTTACAAAAAACAAACCTCTCTGCAAAAAAACGATCAACGTGATCTATAGGTGACTTTTAATGTACATTTATATTTTAACAAGTAGTTTGTAAATATCACTTTAACCAACTTTGGTTGGGCATCATATTGGTCATTCAGATCTCTAGTATTAATTGAGCTCTTAGTCCCCTTTACCTGTCACATTTCCATGCTTGAAGCCTGAAGTAGTTTCTTTGCTCCTTTTAATTTCTTTCTGCTGGGACCCTATATTCCTGGGCAACAGTTGAATGTTTTTATATGTTACAGTGTAAAGTGAAAGTATTGGTGGAACAAATCCATACAGGACATTAATACAAGGCAAATTTCTGGCTTTCTGTTTAGTCTGCCATAAAAAAACAATAACTGCACCAACTTGGTTGTAGACTGCCTCCTAATGCTTTATGTATTCAGTGGCATTGCAGACTGCCATGCAATGGGCCTGCAATTCCTGTGTCATTAGATTGTGCTGCCTCTTGATCGGAAGGGAATCGCCTTGAGATTTAAGAGGAAATGGTAATACATATCTTTAACATAAGAAATATGGTTATTTACAGATAATTTTAAAACCACAAATAGGTTGTAATAAATGTATATTGGAAAGGTGCCTGTCATTACATTTTGTAGACATTAGTAAATTTTCACTAGGCCAAAAATAGCATTTAAGCGGAGGACTAGCGATGGGCGAATTTGCGCCGTGAAATTCACGAAACGGCGGAAAATTCATAAAACTGCACTGGCGTCTCGTTTTTGATGGCGCGTCCGTTTTTGATGCCTGCGTTCATGCATTTTTCATGCGTTTCATGAATTTTTTCGCTGGCGGCAAATAAATTCGTCCTTCATTACGGAGGACCCTTTAAAGGAGGACGGACATGTAGCATCTCACACAGTTGAATATAAAAGCGCTGTTCTGAGCATTTTTGCAATGTTACATTTTTTCCTTCTGTTTTTATTATATTTGCAGTCACATACTGTGGGCAAATTTACCCTGATCTCCAGATGCATCGCTCTGCTATACCAGCTCATGATATTTAGCAGTGTTTTAATGCTATTATCATGAAACCACATATACAAATCATTTTAATTTCAGTAATGTTCAGAAGAGCACTCTGGATCATTTTAAATTATGTTGTGTCAGAAGGTACAGGTATGCGATCTGTTATACGGAAACCTGGTATCCAGAAAGCTCCAAATCACGGAAAGGCTGTTTCCCATAGACGCGATTTTATCCAAATAATCCATATTTTTAAAAATAATTTCCTTTGTTTCTGTGATAATAAAACAGTACCTTGTACTTGATCCCAACTAAGATATAATAATCCTTATTGGAAGCAAAAACAGCCTATTGTGTTTATTTATTGTTTACATGATTTTGTAGTAGACTAAAAGGTCTCCATTATCTGGAGAACCCTATGTCCCAAGTGTTCTGGATAACAGGTCGCATACCTGTATATGCCCCCTTTGAAGGTAAAATTATCTTTGGTTATAATGCATTGCTGGTCTGTTGTAGAGTTGCTTATTTTCTTGATTAATGAGTGCCAAAACTGAGTCTAGAAATAAAATTGTCATCTTCTATACTAGATGAATACACCACCCGGGGTGATGGGCCGTAGAAATACGTATGTTTGCACAGATCGGCACAGCTCTGACCGACATTCACTTCTCCATAACGACAAAGAAAACAGGTATATTATTTTGTGCTAGTCTAAGCTGTTCTGTGTAATCATTTTGCACTGCCAACTGATTCATAGGAATGATTGTTAAGGTGTAATCTGATAAAAATCACGTCTTCGCATGTCTGTGATTCAACATGCTCATCACAGAGGGATGTTTCGGTTGATCATATTCCTTTTAGTATCACTAAGCAATAGCCTAGAAAGGCTCTCTAGCTTCCTATCTGGTTTATGTGATTACATAGAGGTAGGAAGCAGAGAATAAGGCAATACAGTACAGGTATGGGATCCGTTATCCGGAAACCCATTATCCAGAAAGCTCCGAATTATGGAAAGGCAGTCTCCCATAGACTGTATTTATCCAAATAATCCAAATTTAAAAAAATTATTTCCTTTTTCTCTATAATAAAAACCAGTACTGTGCACTCGATGCAAACTAAGATATAATTAATCCTTATCAAAACCAGCCTATTGACTTTATTTAATGTTTCCATGATTTTCTAGTAGACTTAAGGTATGAAGATCCAAATTATGGAAACATACTTTATCTGGAATACCCTAGGTCCCGAGCATTCTGGATAACCGGTCCCATACCTGTAATATTGATTACAGCTAAGGTGGAACATCCTTAAAGTATTTCCTTATCCTTTTTAAGTATGTTTCACATACATATCTGACATGTGTGAGATAGCATGAACTTTAAGGGCAGAGACACATGGGAAGATTCGGGGAAATTGTCGCCCGTCGACTAATCGCCTCTTCTTCGGGTGACTTACCCCCCGAAAAGCCTTCCTCGGAGCATTTCGTTTTCCGAAGTTGCCTGAAGTTTCCTTGGCAGACGACTTCAGAAAACAAAGCTCTATAAGTGCCATCCCGCCAGTGATTTCGATTCTAGGCAGCGGGGAGGCAGTTTGGGGAGATTAGTCACCCGAAGAAGAGGAGATTTGTTGCTGAGCGACGAAATCTCCCCAAATATTAGCGTGTGCACTTACCCTAAAGTGACATTGTGGATGTTGTTCATGTTGTTTTCAACATACAGAATGGTAAGACGTGCCATTGATTTCTGTAGAATTTCTTCCTCTCAGTCACTACATAACTTTACCACTGGGTGGCGGGTTACCTACCGCTGGGTATTTCTCCTAAGCAACCACTTGCAGCCCAGTAGTAGGCAGAGATGAACAAGTGTATGGAATTGTGAGAGATTCTGAATGAGAGCAAATATTTAAAGACATTTCTAAACATCTTTCTGTTGGGAAATTCCATCATGCACACTCCTAAAAGGTGTCTCTACTGTCTTGCACATTGTACACATGAAATATGCAGAATTCTTTTCAGTTCAATAAAGCATACAAGGCCAGAGTGTTTTCTTATAGTAAACCAGGTACAGAGGTAAGCAAGGATTTAAAGTGGACCTGCCACCCAGACACAAAAATCTGTATAATAAAAGTCCTTTTCAAATGAAACATGAAATCCAATTTCTATTTTTTATTAAAGCATTCATAGCTGCTGTAAGCTCATTTAAAAATCTCAGATGTCAATCAAATATTGTCTGCCCCTCCTCTATGCCATGGTCATAGAGGCGGGGCAGACAATTACTTTCATTTTCCATCCAGCACTTCCTAGATGTCACTGCTCTCCACACGTTCCCCCAGTTCTCTTTACCATTTAATTGTGTAGCCAGGGCATGGGAATGGACATCGGGTCCCCCATTCTGGTGCACAAATAAGATTCTGAGATGATACAAGGTTTTCCTTAAAAACAGTGTCCACAAAATGGCTGCTGCCTGCTTGCTGTAATTTTGAAATCCCAGACTGAAGGAAACAAGATTCAAATCATTTAAACAGTGTAATTAAAGTTCATTTTGCTTGACTAATGTGATAAAATAAGATTTTGAATAATTTTTTTGGGTGACGGGTCCCCTTTAAAAGAATCATTGTTTATAATTAACAGATTTCTTTTTTTCCTCACCAATCAGCTCAACCCCATCTCGTCCACCTGCACTTTCACCATCCACACAGAGTATTGCAGAGCGTAGCAGTCTTTCCAGGGGATCCAATGTCCGTAGCACTTTCCATGGGGGCCATGTGAGGGATCGGAGAGGCCAAAACCCACCCCCTAGTTCTCCAACCCATCCTCATGAAGGACTAAATCAGAGTCGGACCCGAGCCACGTCAAACCTGTTTAGTAAACTGACCTCCAAACTGACCCGCAGGTAACCAAGAAAGTCCCTAAGGAAAAAAAGTAATATTTTAAGCATTCCTCCAATGCAGAAGAAAGGACCTGCAAAAATCTCCCTTTTCATAAAATACCTTTAAAATCAATCCTTTATTTAGATCTCACAAATGGTCTGTGTTTTCTTTAGTTCACATCAGTGAGTTGTCCAGCTATAGCCTTAAGAACATCCAGCATAATAAATAAATCTGTGCTTCCTAGCACTGTCTCTGTATCCTTTTCCTTCTTTTGGTTTGTTGTTTGCGATTTCTTTCTACTGCCATCTGTTCTCCTCACTTTTCCTATCCCTCTCTACTTCATCCTTTCCTCGTTAGGGTCGCTCTTGACCCCTCTAAGAGACAGGCATCTCATCGCTGTGTGTCTGGAGTGTCTCTCCCTCAGGACAGTAAAATCAGTAAGTTTAACACTCTAATACAGTAATATTTTGCTGTTGTGGCTGCTTTTATTCTGCTGCTCATAAATGTAATGCTGTGCTGCTTTTATTGCATTATTTCATCCAGGGTCAGATGCCACATCTTTCATATAGGGCAATCAGCAAGGAAGTGCAGGGGGCATAGTCAGGGCCACCATCAGAAATCGCAGGGCCCCATACGATATGTATTATGTATGTTGCCATAGTTTATGGAATCTGAAGATACAGTCAATGATCAACACAAAGGCGTTGTTCATGCTACTGCTATGCTATTCCTGCCATTTTCTATTACTGTACACTATTAATGGACAATTCCCTTTTGGTTAGTCTTGAGAATGGATTATGACCTAACTGAAAGGCTAAAGCTGTAGCCAGTAAGTAAATAAATTATGCGAATGGAAGTCTGCAATTGCAAGCGGATTCAGTTGTAGCTTCTTAGATGCTGTAACTCAAAATAGAATAAGTTACACATTCACCTTTCAACAAATGGACAAAAAAAAATGGTATAGTAATCCTTTACCTAATATTTATCTTGTCCTATGTGTGAAACAAACAGTGAAAGCATAGTTTATGGTGTTTGCAGATCATTCCTGCTTTCCATAATTTGTTGGGAGAGCCTATATTGCCTGCCTTGACAGCGTTTTTTCGATTTCTATTGCCTTGACAGAGGACAGCTGTAGATACTCCATAGACGCCAACAATAGCAGTCAAAAGTATTGTTCTACAATGAAGTATTGTTTTAGTTGCCTCAACGTCTGTCCTAATAGGTTATATCAACACTTTGCAGAGAATGTTCGCTAACATCTGTCCTTGCAGCAACATTTTTGTGCCCTTTCAGTAAAAAAGCCCCATGTTGTTGGCTGCTTGCAATACATACATAACCTGGCCATTTGTTCACTCTTTTAGCTTTGTAACCAACTTTATGGGTTTTCCTCCTTTGTGTGGATGTGTGTGTGTTTGTGTCACTGTCACTATTTTCTCTCTAAGGGTCAGGGCACACAGGCAGATTCGGGGAGATTAGTTGCCCTGCGACAAATCTCTTCTTCGGGGCGACTAATCTCCCCGAACTGCCTCCCCGCCAGCTAAAATGTAAATTGCAGGCGGGATGGCGCTCGGATCGATTCATTTTTCAAAGTCACCTGAAGTTGCTTCACGAGGAAACTTCGGGCGATTTACATTTTAGCCGGCAGGAAGGCAGGGAGGCAGTTTGAGATTAGTCTCCCCGAAGAAGAGGAAATTTGTCACCAGGTGACTAATCTCCCCAAATCTGCCTGTGTGCCCTGACCCTTAACAAGACAATAACACTAACGATTAGTAGAAAAATCACCTTTTCCTTTTTATTTTAGGGTCACAGACGAATCTGAGAGAGTCTGGAGATCTGAGGTCACAGGGTAAGGCTTCATACACTTTTCTTCCAATCTCACCTCATCCTCATTGCTATTTCTTTCAGTCTTTCTGCAAAGATCCCCTACTCCTCCTCACTGGTATATTTTTAAAACTACAAGCTGTAATCTTGGCAGATTGTTAGTATAACTTTATTTTTTTTTCATTCTACAGTAGCTATATACCTTGGAATAAAACGTCGGCCAAATCCAGCCTGCTCAGACCTCCCAGGGATGTGAGAAGGTCAGCTCAGCGCCCACCCTTGCAGTCAACAGAAACCTCCATTGCTCCCACCAGCCCTTCCTCAGTAGGAAGGCCAAGCCCCCTACCAGGCAAGCTACGCCCACTAATCACTGTTTGGACGGTGGGACTTTAAGAAGGGGAGGCGTGTTCTGTGTGGAAATATACTGAGATGCTGTGACTCAGAATACGGAGACTGTATCCCTACTAGGAATAATCATGCAGTTTTGGACAGCTACATGCACTCTTTGCCATTGGGATGCTGTGCCTTTAAGATGGACACCTAACCCTTTTCTCTGGATTGCCACGCCTGCTACCCACTAGGGAGATGCTGTGGCATTGCTGTGAGTAGCAGGTCCACTTTAGCCTAGAAGACATACCCCTCTTGGATGTGCCATGCCCCATGTGCATCTTGGGACAGTAGCAACTATAACAGGAGTATCTGTGAAATTATAAGGGCAGGGCTCATGTTGGACACATTGTTTCTTTTAGATTTGGCCCTTTCCACTGTGCCAGGGGAACATGCTGGATCAGTGTTATGTGATTATTAGCAAACTGTTCCCCTAAAAGTAATCACTTCCCTTTTAATGAATCTCCCCACATATAGGCAATTTTCCCTCTTTACAAGCCTCGTCCTTTATTAAGTACCCCAAGTCATGCTTCCCCAGATTAAACCCTCTAATTTAAGATCCCAATTTTTAAACAGTTTTTCTGCCATAATGCGTTTGTCTTGGGATTTTCCCTATAAGTATATTCCCCTCTGAATGAAGCTTTCCCTTATCCACATGTGCTCCTGCAAACTTACTTCCCTGATTTATTCTTAATGAAAAGTTACCCTTTCAATTATCTTTTCTGCTTTGTGAATTATCACCTGTTTCCTATGTCACAGGCTCAAAACAAGGGTACTACCCTCTTATTTCCAGCCTTAAACATTTTATCCACCAACCTGTTTAATTATTAATGATACGTTAGTGAGGCCTTTGTTCTCAAGGCCCTTTCATTGTGCTGCCCATTCTCACCCATTGGTTGCTGATTGTGTGGGTGGGACTGTGTAAATGTGTGGGTGAAGGAGACTACTGTTCTTTTTACTGAGTGAGGGAGGGTGTCCCATCTAATTTTTTCCTGCTCTATGCACATACACCTATGCTGATATACCAGTCAGAATACCATACATATTGTAAATATCATTATGGGACAGTATCAACTTTACACTGAGTCTATCATTATTTAAAAACTAAAAAGTAATCTTAATAGTGGGCAATCTTGAGCATTTGTTTGTAGAGGTCTATCAACACGGATGGGCCTCATTTATCGTTAAAAAAGCAAGATTTGATTGGATCAGGGGCAAACTCATTAAAATAGAGCGAAAATCTGAATTTTACTAATTTTCTAGTTTTTTCCCGGATCGTTGGAATTAACCAGAAAATCTGACTAGTTCAGGCTTTTCGGGCAAAAATATGAAAAATTCTGGCTTTTCAGGAAAAAGACAAAATTTTTCGAAATTTTCCCTGAAAAGACTGAAATAGTCAGATTTTCAGGCTAATTCCAGGGCAGACCACAGAAACTTCTGAATAGGATAGGGACCTCTCCCATTGACTTATATACAACCTCGGCAGGTCAGAGATGCCGGTCGCCGGATTTTCAGATTCTGACTTTTTCCGTCCTCGGGTATAATAAATTCGAGGTTTATTTTTCCACTAAAAATTTTAATTTTATAAAACTAAGTTTTCCGCATTCTGACTTTAATAAATAACCCCCCAAGTGTGTGCCAGACTAGGTGCTTTTAAACAATTAACATTACAAAAGATGACTGGTGCATTTTGCCCCCGCTGGAAAGTCTGCAGTCACAAAGCCCTGTGTGTCAGTTGAATAAATTGCGGCTAGTGAGTGTTCCTGAAAACACTACATTAACTGTACTGTTAAACCATTCAGATACACTTTTCTATTTTAACTTTCTTATTATCAGTTAATTGCAAGTACAGATACAATCCTGTTCCTAATCTTAAAGGGATACTGTCATGGGGAAAATGCATAAGTTGATAGTGCTGCTCCAGCAGAATTCTGCACTGAAATCCATTTTTGCAAAAGAGCAAACAGATATTTCTATATTTAATTTTGAAATCTGACTTGGGGCTAGTCATATTGTCAGTTTCCCAGCTGCTCCCAGTCATGTGACTTGTGCTCTGATAAACTTCAGTCACTCTTTACTGCAAGTTGGAGTGATATCACCCCTCTCCCCCCCAGCAGCCTAACAACAGAACAATGGGAAGGTAACCATGTAGCAGCTCCCAAACACAAGATAACAGCTCCCTGGTAGACATAAGAGTAGAACTCAATTGTAAAATCCATGATCAATGTAGTGGTAAGTTATTAAAAAGCTGTCTTTGATTATGAAAGCTTTATGCACACTGCAGTAGTGTATATTAATCACTACTGTTCACACATCTGATGGAAATCACTACTATACACATTGTCCATACAAATAACTGTTCTGTACATAGCACCTAGGGTTGCCACCTGGCCGGTATTTTACCGGCCTAGCCAGTATTCCAAATTTACCGGCAATGTAGCTGCCGGTAAATTCGTAATACGATTAAAAAGAGCCCTCGGCCTGCCCCCAATCCCCTTGAACTTAGATTTTCTTTGTGGTTCCTTTAGTGTCCGTGCCCCCTTTGATGTCACGCCCCACCCATTTTGACATCACGGCCCGCCCCTTTGTGTCCCCGCCCCCCACCAGCCGGTAAAGAAATTTAGTGATCAGAATATATTACTTATACAGATCTTTTTGGTGGATTCCCAGTAGATTCCCAGTAGCATACAATGCCATCTGACTACACATGTGCAAATCTTTGCTTTGAATTCCTACTTTTACTCATTAAACCGGAAGGGGCAAATTCACTAACCTGCAGAGTTGTGCTAGCGCCAGGCCGCCGCTAATTATTGAGATCCGAACTTGCGATCAGGAGGCGAAAGGTAGCGAAGTTGCGCTAGTGTTAGTTCGTCAGGCTAAGCGAAGTTGCGCTAGCGAAGGCTAATTTGCATACAGTGCCAAATTTAAATTTGAATGGACATGTATGCTACAGCGCATACAGAACACTACACAAGCCCAGGGAAACTTAATAAAAGTTTAAATAGGTGTTCTAATGCCCTACACATGTACCCACAGTATATGTAAGGTGCCATATGTTAACAAATTTTGGGGGGAAGGTGGGCACCATAAAAAAAAATTCACTCTTTTTCAGCCTAACACCCAAAAAACGCAAGCATTTTTGGGACTTAGAAAATTTTTCAACTTTTTTTTTATAAACTCTTATCTAATCTATTGAACTTCGCCTGCTCTGACCTGGTGAGGTAAACTCTGACGAAGGAGGTAACGTTCACAAAAAAAAAAATCTTAGTAAATTTGCATAGTTTTGTCCCCTTCGCCAGAGTGCAACTTCGCCAGCATTAGGGTACAAAGTTGCGCGAGGCTATCCACTGCGTTAGCGCTATCCACAGCGTTAGCCACTATGAATTTTAGTAAATTTGTCCCAAAGTGCCCTTGCTAACATACAGTACACTTAAGCTCAGCAGTGGAACACCCTCTCCCACATTATACCTTAAATATATTTATTATACTCACCCAAATAAACCTATAAATGCTGTTGTATGTGTTACACAAGTGCTATATCAAGGGTGGTGGCATGCAAAGGTTGTAAAGCATTTGGAAAGGGCACTTGGAGAGCATATAAGAAGAAGAATTGCAAAGAAAATATTTGAGGTTTGAAAGGATGCAACTACTTCCTTTAAACAGCCTCATTCTACCTTTATCAGTCTTGTACTCTAAGGTTAGCCAAAGAGTATTTTCAGTTCCAGTGCTAAATATCCCTTTTTTCTATTCATTCATTTAAATCTTCAGTCTTTTTGAAGGGGAAGATCGGAAAGCAGTCATTGCGAAAATGTTTATTGGGACAGTGAGGCATTTGAGTGGGTTAAACTGAAATCTAAATATTTTATAAGCAATTAGAAAGCACATTCATAAGAGGCATAATGGATAGGAGAAATGTAATTGATGGGCTGATTGTTGCAGGAGGCTAATTTTCGAGTAAGTTGAGAAACCAAAAGAGTGCATGTAAATGAAGAAAATGTGTATGAGCCGATTGAAGAAAAGGTCAAAAGAAATGGAAACATTGAAAATGACATCATTAGAGGTGATACTTTGGTTTTATTGGCTTCAGGCAATCATGGGGGGTTCACAAACAGATGGTGGAAGGAGGATAAATGTGTTATAAAAAAAAAACAACTCTGTCTGCAATAATATAATCTTTATCAGAGAATCAGATTCATTTTCTCTTTTGATTTTAAAGCTGTGTCTTTTCTTGTGGTGGATCCTCCTAACAATGTGACATTTCTGGAATTATCCCACCCACCTCCTTTACTAATGTATCGCCCCTATAGATGGCCATTTTCCGACCTCTAGTGATCTTAATGGGGTCTCCTCTCCCTTTGATGGTTAAAAAGGTTTAGGCTCTGTCTCTAGCCCTGACATCTACTTCTGTGCTGGTATCATATCATCAATGGTCTGTCCCTTCTCAAGCTTCTTCTCCATCTCAATCATGAGTTTCACACCATCTACTACCATCTGTACTTGATCCACTTCAGAGAAGCCCAGTCTATCAGCATTGGAGATGTCAAAGACACCCCCTACTGCAGCAGTGTCAACACCACCTGTGGGAGAGGGGACAAAGAAAAAATAAAATTCTAGTTGGTAAAATCAAATATTTTCAATTTAACCTGCAGTCACATTAGGTAGGCTCTCTCCTAGTGAAGGACAATAATTGGTATGTGTGACTTATGATTGGTGAAATATTTTCTAGTCCTTCCTAGTCAAAAAAACAATCTGCTTCAAATTTCCATTCCTGTTCCAACATCATATTGTCAGTATACAAGACAGTTGTACTATTTGAGTTCTTCACAAAATCCTTACCTGTGCCTCTCTTCTGCAGACGAAGCCTGGTCAGAATTTCATCAAATTTGGGGTGTTTGCTAAGGTTGGGGAGCTTGCAATGCACACCTCCTCTCAGGCCTGTGCCCAAGTTTGATGGGCAGGTAAGGACATAACCCAGATGTTCATTCCACATGAAGGGGTGTCCTGCTTGTTTAAAGATCTCTTCAATCTATGGTAAATAAATGAATAATTATAGGCTGCTGTGATTTTACGCAAAAAGACAAAACAGGTGTAGGCGCAAAGTTTGATTCAGGTCCAGTAACCTTAGCAACCATTTTGATGTTTACTGCAGAACTATAATACAGTGGATAACATGGCATGATTAGTTTCTAGTTACTAGAACTGGAGCAACCTCTTACCCCCAAATACAGGACTAGAATCTAAGAGTGGGACATTATGGTCATTACCATACCTTTATAAGTCCCTCACAGAAGCGCCTGAAGACTTCTTTCATGTTTCCTCCTTTCTGCATGGAAATGACTCTCAGATGGTCTTCTTCATTTACCCACACCAGGAAGGTCTTGTTGTCATTGTGCCTGAAGATGGTGACACAGATGAAAAATGAGTTGAGAGAAAAACTTCACAGTTCTCTACTTTTCCCCATGTGCTGGTTCTCTGATTATATATACATATATGTCATTCAGCACTAAGATATATCTATGAGCGGATTGTCTATAGGGTTATTTGGTGTTCAGAGTGGTAAAAAAATGTTCTGTGCCTACAGCAATGGTCCTGTGAAACTAAGCAGGAAATCTGGTGTAAAAAGGGTCATAGGATTCCCATTTGAGGATGATGTGTCCTAGATGATGTTTTGAGCAATATCGCTTTAAGAATTCACCTCTAAGGTAGCTGAATTACAGCTCCCATTATCCTTTGACACATACTAATATGCTGGGGGCTCTAGTCCAAGAACATTTTGCTGGAGCAACACTGATATGGAAGTTAATAGTTGTCCACCTACTGGTTACTATGACTGGGTGGAATTTCTACTTTCTGTTATGTTGAAGCTTGTAGGAAACATAACTCACCAGATGCCACGGGCATCAGGCCAATCACGGCCCATGCCAGAGGCCAGAAGCAGAGGGGATACTGGTTTGTCAAACAGGAAGTGGTCATCAATCAGCTGCTGCTGCTCTGCATCTGACATATCCTTGAGAGGGTAGTATTTCCCTTTGAATTCCCCAGTAAGGCTGCTGAGAGCTGAAAACAGTGCATACATGGAAGGAAAAGGGAATTAATATCCATCAGTCTGTATTATATAACTATAATTATTAAATATAGCTGCAGGTGCCTAAGATATTGAACCCATTAGAAAATTTAATTACACCACAGAACAAAAACATTGCCACACGTGATGTTACTTACCTTTGATTGAGAGTTTTTCAATGGCACGACGCTCCCCACGGCTGCAGTGGGGGGGCAGGGTGTATCCCTTAATGCTACGCCCAGTCCTTACACGGCTGCTCATGACATAGTTTGGGTCAAGGTCATCACCTCCCTGAAATCCCAATACATAGAGGAATCAGCTGGCACAAGAACAGGAGGTTGCAATCTGAAACTCAAGTGGGCAAATCTCTAGGCCTACATGACTGAAATGTAAAGTGAAGGCTTAAGCCATATACCAAACTGATCTATTGTAAGCAGACACAAAGAATGTTAAAATACCTGGGACATGTAAAGCTCTACATGAATACCAATAATACTAAATAAAGGTATTTTTCCTTCATACGGATCAATTTTAATTTTAGTAACTGCTATAGTTTATATTTCTTTCTTTAACTCCAGTTACCTTTCTACTTTCTGGCCAATATGTTTATTTAACCATTACCTTAAGGTTGGCAAAGTTGAGGTCTGTCTTGTGCTTGTCAGTTGGTTTGTAACCACCGTGACGATCCTGAATAACGGGGTCAAAAAGGTCCTTGAACACTTCATAGGATTCCTCATCTCCTGCTACACAGCCCACAGTCATGATGAAAGGGTGACCTATGAACAGTAGTTAACACATTTATAAAGCGGGCTCCTGATTTCATTTTTTTACAAAAAGGCATGCAGGAATCCTCCCCTACAAAAGGAATAATAGTTGGCTTCTTCTAGGCGTGTTACAGAATTAAACCTTAGGATTGATATACAAAGTGCAAGAAATTTCCAAAGTCTAATCAAGTCGAATCAAGTCTAATCCTCATGAAAACGATTCTCTCTTGCAATCACAGAATTTGCCAGAACTACATCTGTTTTTTCTTAACATAAGCAAATATGAAGTATGAAAATGTAGTGTTCTACTGAGAACCATAGCTGAAAAAAGAAAGTAAAACAAAATAAAAATGTATCTATTAAACCTAAGAATCAGTTACATTTTGATAATTATTTTCTGTATATGTTGTTCAGATTCTACAAAAAGCATAGTAGAATTAAGAGACCAGTGATATTACAAAACCCTGGAATTTTCTCTTCAAGAAGTAACCTCCTCTTTACCTGGGTTGTCAACTCCAGTCTGAATGACATCATCCAAGGTGAAGCCACTTGGTGTCTGCTTGTCCCTGAGCTTCTTGTAGATGTCAAGAGTCAGGGCCTTGGCCATATGATTGTTGTGCTTGGTGAGGTCAGCAAATTCCTCCTCAGCTGAATAATTCAGCTTCCACTTGTTATGGTTGTTAGCATAAGGCATGTTGGAAGATCGGGCTAGACCTGCAGTTTGAGAAAGAATTTAAATTTTAATTAGAAATGATTGCACAAAAGATATACAGAAGACAAAATAGCTGGTACAAATCAAGTAGTATTTCGGGTTCTGTGAGAAATCCCAAATGGGTAAGCCATGCTGCAACCCCAATTCCTGTGGAATGGTTTATATGGGCAGATCAATGTATGGGGACGAATTCAATAACTAATTAGCTATAGGCTACCGTTTATGAGGTTTGCTTGATATAGTCCGAATGGTATCAGGTTGTCACACAGACATCACTTTGTTGTCTAGACATTAAAGAGTCAGATGTCAAAAGTTGTGAACTGCAATCTTGGCTATTTACATCTAACTGTAAATGTTTGTTATCTATGAACCTTTCCAATACAATATCTACCTCTGCGTCTAGCAATTCTTGATGTTCTCTGGCTCCTGATCGCCACAGTTCTATAACTGCTTGGAATGAGACGTGTGATCTTATGAAACAAGTGGCAAAGCATGTTGAGTTGGCAATCTGGCCAACGTCTGAGATATGGTGGGTGTAGAGTTGAGTGTGTACGTGACCAGTAAGAGACTATATGACACTGTATTGGACAGTGTTCTTGAATGTGTCTGCTTCAGTAGCAGCAATTGGCAATTTGGCAGTGCTGGGACTGGATAAATATAGATCATGCCATTTCTGTACACATAGCCAAAGCTGACAGGTGGCTGTGCTGTGAAACATGAGAAAAGCAAGAAGGTGGGGAGAGGTAGAAAGATTTGGGAAAGGGTAGTGAAAGAGTACAGTGGAAGACAAAAAAAAAATCAAAGAGGCAATTGGACAGAGAAGAAAATGGAGGTCATAAGGAAATAAAAGGAGGAGGAAGAAATGGAAAGGGAGGAGGGGACATATCAGTTTTCAGTTTAAGATCATTCAAAATACCATAAGTGGTGATAAAAAGTTCCACTGAATGTGGATAAGGGTGGAGCACATCTTACTCATCTGTGCCAAAGCTTAAGGCAAATATACAGAAGAACCCAAAAAAAAACATGGCAGGGCTTAACAACAGTAATAATTAGGGATGCACCAAATCCAGGATTCGGTTCAGGATTCTGTCTTTTTCAGTAAGATTTGGATTCGTCCGAATTCTTCTGCCCGGCCGAACTGAATCTGAATCCTAATTTGCATATGCAAATTAGGGGCGGGAGGGAGATCACGTGACTTTTTGTCACAAAACAAGTAAAACATTTTTCCCCTTCCCACCCCTAATTTGCATATGTTAATTTAATCTCGGCCAAATCCAAAATTCGGTGTATCCTAATTTTAATGACAGATAAATCACCTGCCCCAGTATTAGAATATCTCTATACTTAATAACTATTATTACATTGTTTCAATAATAATCTGTGTTGCAGGAAAAACTGTATTCTGCAGGTCATCATTCTTACTAAGAAAGGGTAAAGAGAGTAGCCCTTTCACAATAGTCTTAATTGTAGTCATCTATAAATTAGTCAGCTTGAATACATGTCTCAAAGAAAAATGCATGAAAGCTTGAATGCATGTCTCAAAGAAAAATGTAGAGCTTTTGCAGGCTATTCTAGCAGGTAATTTCTGCAAGGAATTTGGTAATAGAAAGGTAGAAGGTCAAGTCTATTTAGGCGTATTTAACAGTGCAATCTCCATACAGAAGCTTGGTGTCACCTACTTTATGTGTAGTGGACTATACAAAATAATAAACTGTGAATGACTTTGTGTAAGTGCTCTAAACAAATAATAGTCCAATTTTGTATGGGCTTTAAGAACAATAAGTTTCTGCTGTCCTCAATTTTTTAAAAAAATATATACACAATGCTCTAGACGAGTCCTAACTAAGAACTGAATTAAATATGTACATACAACATTTTTTTTTTTTACATTAGTTCAGTGCACTAGTTTCATAATTCATGTGCACAGTAGTATGTTGTAGTACAGACATGGTATGGTGAAACAGAGAGAGGGGGAACTAGGAATTTTACTTATACTCATCTGGCACTTTTCCAAGATTATGTGCGCACTTGTCCTACAACATTTTCTATGTGCACCATATTTGTTGTGTATGCTAGTGTCATTTTATGCATGTATGAACAAATACCCAGCTTAGGAGGAGTATTGCTTTTAGTGGACACCCGTGCAGGCAAAATTCAAACACTCCAAAATTAAATAATAGCTCTTAACGTCTACCTAATAAAATAAAAAGTTCATAAAGTCTACCAGGCAAAAAGTCTTTGAAGGTCTTCCAACCAAAAGGTAAAATGCTTTAGTGAGTTAATTCCTCTCAAAGTTTGTACTATTGGGGCTATTTTAAATAAAGGTTCTCAGTCCTATCCTTGCTCCATGCACTTAGGAAACCCTCACTGCTGCACAGGTTATCACATGTGAAGGGTCAGTAAAAGGTAGATATAGCATTGTTACGCTCAGGCACTTCTGGTGGTTCCTATGGAAAAGTCAAGAGTTGCTTAAACCTGATCTCCACATATTTATCAGCAAATAAATGCAAAATGTACAATCGTCTTATTCTGAAAAAGGAACATGCTGCTGGAGGTCAGGTATTACTTATAGGAAACGGTTAACTGCACTGCAGTCGTCATGCAGGGACACAATTATATAGAGGGATTACACGCTGGAAATCTCTCACTGCCGGTACACTACCGGGCTGCACCAGGGAGACTCCTAGGGGAAACCTCTCCTCCCCCCCTCCCTTCTTATCCCTACTTTGGGACAACACTGGTTCAGGCACTGGTTGACTCTGGCTCCTGCCTCCCAGTCCTCCCTCCCAGTTACTTTGCTGCATTGTACTTTTTACAATTACCTGTTGAGGTGGGTGGCCACACTCCAGCGCGGCAGGACCTAGTGAGACCTGGTCATATAGGCTGCTAGAGTTCTTTCATATGCTTTTATAGGCGATTGGTCTACCTAGAGTTCTGCAGCAACCTACATTTTGGTGTCCACACAGGACTTTCTAGCTAGAGGAAGATATTTAGAGCGGCCTGCATCTAGGAAACATTTATAAACTGATGCTTTGTATATATATTTAGCAAAGGGAAGGTTTACATTCTATGCAGGTGTTTTTAAGAGAGGAGGATGAAAATTCTACATGCATTGTAGAATGGATGGGAGCCCCAATATTTGGGGAAATTAGAAATGGCCAATTGACTACCTTCCAGTTGGTCTTAAACTTCAACAGCCAGCATTGCTTTTGCAACAATTTGGGGGCCTCTCTACCAAACCCTAAAAGTACCTCTGGCATCAGAAAAAAACAATAAGAAGATGCCTCTTTAAAAAAAAAAGTTTTGCAGGTCTTTGTTGGCAAAGTTAGACAGCAAGGCTTCCCCTGACAGTAGAAGGAGTAAATGCATTACCTGCTGTAGAGACGGAGCAAACTTCAGGGTGACCCGTTTTGCTCTTCCAATTTCTACCTTATATAACCCTAAGTAGCTTCCAATTGGCCAGCTCGTTGAAGGTGTGAAGTGTGTCACTCTGATGTCAAGACATCAACACCTTTTCATTGGCTCTTCTTATATCTGACTTGATGCCTTTATCTGGAGCACAAGAGCTCAGCTTTCTCACCCTGGGTTATAATTAGAGACTGGGTGGGACAGTTCAGTAGTAGTACAAACTGAGGAAATTTAGGAGCCTATCATACAAAGAGTGACATGATAAAACCGAGAGAGGGGAACTAGGGATTAGGGATGTAGCGAACTGTTCGCCGGCGAACTAGTTCGCGCGAACTTCGACTGTTCGCGTCCGCCGCAAGTTCGCGAACGTCGCGCGACGTTCGCCAATAGGCGTTCGCGTCAAAAATCGTTCGACCATTCGACCATTCGATTCCTTCGACCGCTAAAATCGAAGGATTTTCGTTCGAATCAAACGATCGAAGCCATTGGATTGAATGAAATCATTCGATCGAATGGCTTCGATCGTTCCATTCGAACGAAAATCCTTCGATCGAACGAATAAATCCTTCGATCGTTCGAATCGAACGATTTTCGGATGTTCGAAGTTCGCGAACTGTTCGCGAACTGTTCGCATTTTTTGCCGGTGTTCGCGAACGGCGTTCGCGAACACATACTCGGCGGTTCGCTACATCCCTACTAGGGATTCCATGTACCTGTCTCAGTCAGGAAGATGCAGTGATATATTATGGGAAATCTGGATGCCTGACTGCTGAGTAAGAGGAGAGAGAGTTAGACAGACTGGATCTGGGAGATTAGCCATTCTGATCAGAGTCACACTGAGAACTGAGTTGTCATTCTGCACTGGCTGATACCAGAATATTGCTTACCGGTGTCTGAGTTATTGCACTGATGTAAATGTGCACCTATGGATGAGTGCTAAGGTGACCATACATGCCAAGAATTGGTCAGGTAATTTGGCAAATACATTACTCCCATCTGAGCATGAATTGTACTTAGAAGACACCTAACAGGTCAAAGTAATGTTGCCCATTCAATCCCACTAACAAAGCATTTAGTTCCGCCACATCTCTGTCCCCTGTTTACATGGCAGGTGCTTCCGCTGGTGTTCATGCAATCTCACTGCCTGACTACCTGCAAACACCTTTGGGGACACCCAATAGGCCATGCTGCTGCAAAGGCAGTCAATAGCAGATAATTCAGGTAGAGTAGCTCATGCAGGAGTCAATGCAGTAATGTAATAAAAAGCACAAAGGTCTAAACTTACAGCAACCAATCATTGTTTTCATATAGCTTGCTTACCTCTTGTCTCAAAAAAATAATGAAAAAGCAGAGCTACTAAACTACAAGCCTTTATTCAAATGAAAGCACACAACACTGTTTGGGACTTATGCCCATTGTCAAAGCATTGCTTTGGCTCCATATTGTTATTCATTTTTCCTATGGGGGTCAGCACAGTGACACATTGTGGAATAGTGTGAACCCATGCAGAAAGATTTTAACTAGTGATGGGTGAATAAATTCGCCAGGCACGAATTTGTGGTGAAAAATCCGCCGAGACAAAAAAAATTTTGCGCATATAAAAATTTTCGCTCACGTGAAAATTATTTGACGCCCATTGACTTCAATGGGTTTTCGCTTCACCAAAAATTCACGAAACTGCGAAAAATATTCATATTCACGCATCACTAATTTTAACCCATTAGTAACCACTTTTCTGTTATATAACACTGAAGTATATAGGGGCAAATTCACTAAGCGCCGAAGCGCCGAACGCTTGCGTTAATTGCTAGCGTTTGGCATTTATTGTTACTGCGCAAATTCACTAACGAACACTGGCGTAGTTTCCCTAGTGTTACTTCGCACCCTTACGCCTGGCGAATTTTCGCTAGTGACATAACTACGCAAATTCACTAACGCGCGCAGTGTACTGAACGCTACCTTTTACGCTAGACTTCCTTCGCTACCTCAGACCAGGCAAAGCGCAATAGAGTAGATAGGGATTGCTTCAAAAAAAGTCAACATTTTTTCTAAGTCCCAAAAAACGCTGGCGTGTTTTCTACATTATGGGTGATAGGCTGAAAAAGATCGAAAAATTTTTTGGGGCTCCCCTCCTTCCCCCCTACATTTCCTGACTCATGGCAACTTACCTAGACAGTGGGCACATGTGTAGGCCAAAATAAAATTTTTATTTGATGTTTTGAAGGTTTTCTAGCCATTTGTAGTGCTGATACGTATTCCTCCATTGAAATTTGACGCCGTATGCAAATTAGCCTTCGCTAGCGTAACTTCGCTTCACTTAGCGAATCAACGCTAGCGCAACTTCGCAATCTTACGCTACCCCTGTGCGCAACTTCGGATTTTAGTGAATTTAGTGAATTTGCGGAGCGCTGGCGAAACTACGCCTGGTGAAGTGCGGCGAAGTGCGGCGAATCGCTGCGAAGTTCTCAGTCCTGGCGCAACTACGAATGTTAGTGAATTTGCCCCATAGTGTTTTATAAATACATGTTAATAAAGAAACTACAAAATCCAGCTTGCCTCACTCTCATTACACAAACTTCACAGAGCATCCCAGAAATGCTAGCAGCTGACTAAGGAATGTGACAGCCCTGGATAAGTGTGACTAGTCATCTCCAGCCTGTTGATTATATGACGAAGCAACATTGTGTATGTGTGTAAGTTGTTTTGAACCCTTTTGAGCCTATGGTGTGTAGTGTATCAGTTCCACTGCAACCTGAGCCTTATGCTTGCATGTGCTATAGAACACCATCAACAGCTTTACAATGTTTACAAGAAAGGCACAGGGTTTTGGTATTGCCACCTCAGAGGGGCTTCATTGTGCTTCCCTTGACTTAAAAATAAATGAGGTCTTTGTATGGGGATGATAGGCATCTGTGATAGGGTGAATTTAAATTAATTTTTTGTTAATTTTAATAAACTTTGCTGGCCGATAATCTGTGTAAATAGCTATGTGTATAATTTATATAAATAGTTTGGTTATGTAGGCATTAGAAGTGGAAACTAGTTTTGGTAAAACCAAGGCCTACTTTGAAGCATGACTCAGATGTGCCGAGAGTATATTTAAATGGTGCTAAAACAATTGTATATTGAAAGCTGTGTTTGCTACATGTTAATACAAAAGTGCATGGAAAGCTTTACTTTTCTATATATGCAGTTTTTCTTGCAGCTTTCTCCACCTGTTGTCAGTGTAAGCTGTGTGTTTGGGGACCTGATGCAGCCTGGGATGGAGTATGCACCTGTCAGGCACCTTCAGCCCTATGGTCCAGGAGTTTAAAAAAATTGCCTACCTGCGGGGATTGGACCGGCTGCCCTCAAGCATGCCACTACTAAGCCTTCAGGTTGAGTGGTTGACTCAGGGTTTTGTTTTTTGCTGATTTTTTTGGTGAAAAGATCTGCTATTAATTGTCCTCCTGCTATTACAGTGATTCTACCCCAGACAAGAATCCTCCTAGTAAGAGAGATAAATGGCATGGGAAGGAAGGATCTTCCAGGGCCACCTTTAAAGGGCAAGATACTGTGCCATGACTGCCTAGATGATTATACCTTTAAGGGAAGGACGTTATGCTAAGGAGAAGGTGCAGTCGACCGCCCCTGCTGCAGTTGTTGACCAGGCTGCTATTATGAAGTGGATTCAAGAAACAGTGGGTGAGACTATGAAACAATATGGTAGGGGTTTGGATCCGAAACCTTCTACATCTACAATATGTTGCATATTCATCTTCAGAAGAGGAAGGAGAATGTTTTTCCTCAGCAGAGGAAGATAAGAATGAGTTGGAAACATTTGACACAAAACTGGTTCCTTCACTTATAAAGGCTATAAGGCAGACCTTAAGTCTGGGGGATCAGCAACAGGAGACTTCTTTGAAATCACTTTTTTGCCAAAAACAAGAAATCAATGTTTTCTGTTCATCCAGAGATCAGGGATCTTATGAGACAAGAATGGAAGACATAAAAGAAAGCTCTAGTAGAGACTAAGCTGGCTGCACTATATCCTTTTCCAGCTGAGGACATGGAAATCTGGGATAAGTTCCATTGGTAGATGCTCCTGTGGCTCGATTATCAAAAGAGACAGCTCTGCCAATCGATGAGGTGTTGGCGCTCAAACACCTAATGGACAGGAGGATGGAAACTGATTTAAAGAAGGCATATATGACGGCAGGAGCAGCTTGTAAGCCAGCAGTGGCAGTAGTATCAGTGGCAAAAGCAATGTCCTTGTGGGTAAAGAATTTGAAACAAACAATTAGAGAGGAAGCACAGGGAGATAATATCTGTAAAGCTCGGGCTGACATCAAGAAAGAAGCGGAGTTTTGTCTACATCAGCTGTGGATATTTCAAGATTGTCGGCACGTAGTATGACCTATACTGTAGCTGCTCGTAGAGCACTGTGGCTCTGTACATTGTGTAGACTGCCTTTTGAAGGAGGATGCCTGTTTGGCAAATCCCTCGATGAATTGATATTTAAGTCCTCAGGTGGCAAAAGCACATTGTTACCACAGACCAAGTGTCCTCAAGAGTTCTCTAAAAGAGAGGAAGCTAAGGCTTGAGGGCTTGGGAGAGAATACAGGTCAATTTGGCGGTCTGGGCAAACTGGGTTTTTTTTGTGTCTCCAAGGGTAAGAATGCAAGATCTCCCAAGCCACAGCCCAAGCCCCAATGAGATGATGCCGACCCCAACCCCCTTTGTAGGAGTAAGACTTCTATGATATCGGGAGTTGTGGGCCAGAGAAACAAACGACAGATGGGTAATTTCAGTGGTGATCTCTTAGAGTTCTCTTAGAGTTCCACAAAAGACCCACAGGAAACTACTTTGTTCAGGGTCAGGGTTTTTACTCACAGCTTTTTCTGATAATGAATGCTTCAAACCAATCTTTAGATTTAAGAAGGTTAAACAATTTTTTAAAAACACAAAGGTTCAAGATGGAATCATTGGGAACTATCAAGGCAGCCGTTCATGAGGGAGAGTGGTTAGCATCCCTGGATTTTAAGGATGCATAGCTGCATTTACCTGTGGCAGATGAACATCAGCAATTCCTCAGATTTGCTGGGAGAACTATCATTGTCAGTTTTGTTGCTTTCCCTTTGGTCTTTCAACTTCACCCAGAACATTCTCCAAAGTCCTGGTAGTCCTGATAGCAAAGCTAGGACAGGAGAAGATTGAGATTTATCATCATCTCAATGATCACTTGATGAGATCATAGTAGTGAGGGAGAAGACGATTCTGTTGCAGCATGTAGCAAGGGTGAAGTTTGTCTTAAAACATTTTGGCTGGGCCCTGAATCAAAAGAAGAGTCAGCCAGATCCCACACAGAGGATAATCTATTTGGGAACCCTTCTCGACACCAGAATGATATCTCTTCCATTGGAGAAGATTTAACATGTAGTCACAAAAGCCAAGTGGTTAGATAATCACCAGTTCCTTCCAGCAAAAAGAGTTCATGAGTTTTCTAGGCCTACTGATCTCAACCATAGAGCTGGTGAAGTGGGAAGATGGAATAGGAGGCCCATCCAGCATTGGTTCCTTGCGACATGGGACAACAGCAAAGATTGGTCCCAGAAGATTCAGATACCCAGTCATCTTAGAGATCACCTTCACTGGTGGCAGAAGGCAGCAAACTTTCAGAAGGGATTTCCCTTGGAAGAGTTGGAATGACTAGAGATGTACACAGATGCATATGGATTAGGCTGGGGTCCCATGTGGAAGAGTAGGCAGTGCAAGGGTCTTGGAAGATCGATAGGTCTTACTTACCTTCAAATATCCTGGAGTTAAGGGCAATCAAGGAGGCCCTGAAGACATTGAAGCCAGTCCTGTAGGGAGGGGCAATAAAGATAAGATCAGACAATGCCTCAGACATGCCTCAGACATGGCTTAAATAAGGAAGCAGGGGGAAACTGGCAGTGTCAAGTTATTGAAAAAGACTCTACCGATCATGGAATGGGCACAACATCACCTGTTGGACATAAGAGCAGTTCATGTGCTATGGATCCAGAATCAACAAGTGGTTATGTTGAGCAGGAATCCGCTGGAGATAGGGGATTGGTAGTTGAACCCACGGATCTACCATTGGATAACTTCCAGTTAGGGTCTTCCCAGGGTGGACCTCATGGCCTCAGAAAAGAATTACAAGATCAAGTCATTGAAACAGCAGTGGATGCATCCTTACAGAGCTGGGAGTGTCTTTGGGCCTATGTGTTTCTTCTATTTCCCCTGATCAAGGTACTCAGGAAAATATTAAGGTCAAATTAGCTGCGGGGCCCAGTAAGGAGAAAATTGCTTAATAGTTACCGTAATTTTCCTTTTCTGGTCATCCCCACAGCAGCATACACACCCTAATATATGTCTTTGTATTTCCAGCTTCCAGCAAAGATGAGCGTAGATAGAGGAGAAGAGGATTTATTGCATGAGGAGTGGGCTTTTTCTTCTAAGAAGGAGAACATAAGTAAGGAGAACAGAACTCATGTGTTTTATTATGCTGCCTGCCGTGGCAATTTTCTCCTATATATACAGTCAGTGCCGTAACTAGATGTTACTGGGCCCCACAGCTAATTAATTTTAGGGCCCTCAACATAACCAGAGGTTGTCCTTTGTTTTACCAATACATGTACAAATTGCTAATTATTTAGGGCCTCATGGGGCTCCTATACTTCCTGGGCCCATCTGCAGCCGAAGTTTCAGTTGCCTATGTAGTTACGTCCCTGTATACAGATTCCTTTTGGTTTGACATTTTTTTGGGTTCCTACTTAACTCATGCCAAGGCTGTAGATTTTCTGATGGTATCCAGGGCAGCAGATAAAAATTACCATACTTCTCATTCTACTTGCCCTTTTGGCAGAGTTTTTTCAATAATTCCTTACCTAAGTTTGTCAGCTACACAGTTCAGAACCCTGCGCTTTAAGCTGTTCTATATAACTTGGCTGCACAAGGCACATTTTCAAGCAAAGTATTCTGAGAGAAGAGACCACTGTCTTTGTAAATTCAGTGTGAGAATTGGGAAAAAGTCTGCAAGGTGACACACCAACTCAGTAACAGCGGACTTAGCAAAGGTATAGATTTCACCACCATGTGACAGGACCAGAGCTAGACAATAAATGATTGCCCTTTTCTTTGCAACGTGACCCTGACAGGAGGACAGTGACCCTGACTTAGGAGATGGGCAAGTTTGCTCCTTGTATCTGAGACCAGAACCACACTGGCCAGTTCAGGGCTACTCATAGTGCAGGGATAATAAATGTCATGCAGAAATGCTGACATGCACAGCATTTGTCAGTGTATATTTTATTCTGTCATGAAGACTGGGCTTACTGCCACCTGCACCCTGCACTCCCACTCTAATGTTCCCTCCACACCTCCCATAACCGTGCTCTTATTCACTGAACCCTTAACACTCTCTCTCACTGCCCATGCTACTTTGCAGTGGCATGTGTTTTTATATTGCATAAAAAAGGCCTGAATATATTTTTAATTTGGTTTCTTCTTGAGATTCATTTACCACTTTTCCGTACCCACAGAGGAGATTGTAATAAGAGATATATTTTCATTTGCATAGAAGATTTTATTGCAGCTTGCTTATCCCGGTATTTGAAGATGACCAACAATTCATGTGATTCCTATATCAATCTATTATTAGAAGGAGGAGGTTATTTCAATCCCACATACAGTATATCTCACAAGTCTCAAGGATATCCATATGACTAAGTAGTTGGGCAAGTCTGCATGCTCAATAGGAAGGCCAGGCACACAAGTAAAAGCTTTATACTTGACTTAAACAAATGTATTCTAAGTTGGGGTTATTCTGAGTGTTTATTAGTTCTAAAGCAACTGGTATGATCCTCTTGGAATTTACCAGCAACAGAGATGTAGCAATAGGGCTAGCAGGAAATGAAATGGTATCAAAAGAGTGAATTATACAAAGTATGACAAACCCTCAGTGAGTAGCAGTGAGCTGAGTGAAAGAAAAGGAAAAAAGTAACTATTTACGTAACCATTTGAAAAATGTGTGCATATTTATATGCCTTTAAAAAACCTTTACTTGACTATACCCAAAACATGAATGTTTATCCATAGGTTGCCATCTGATAACTGACATAAACACTGGACTAGCCTTGCCTATATCTGGATTAAGTCTTACAAACTTGGCCTATGCCTATGTGCTCATGGGTGTTTCATTGCAGAAAAATAGACCATACAACAATACTTGCAGTTATGCATGTGGTTACACACTGGCACAATAAATGCACCCCTGCCCAATTGCAAGTTTTGTGCAATCTCTTTTTCTGCAGTTTTGATAGGACACTGAGCTGCCATTCGTCTGAGATCCAGCACCACTGTTCAACTTCCGTGAAGTGAAGGGAGTACTACTATGAACTCTTCAGGACTCATGTGCCAAACAGTTGAACATGCTCAATTCTTATATTTTTTATGTTCTCGTCCTGGCTGATGACACATTAGCTCGCCTCTCACATGGCTTGGGGGCCTTAAAGCAGAACTAAACAGGAGCTCGCCATGTTGGATTTTGTTAGGAGTATCAGTAACACTTTTGCTCAGTTCAGCAGCTGAGAAGCTAAACTTAGGAGTTGTGCCAAATCAGTTATATAAAGTGATGCTACAGTTTGCCAGTATTATCACTTTCTTTGTAGATCTATGTTGTGCATATAATTTGAGACTGAAGAGGAAAAACTGCAACAAGGAAACAGAACGACACTATTATAGGTTGTGGTTACTTTATATTTATTAGAATGCAGATCAAGGTAGAGCACTCCAATAATTGGAATATAAGGAAAAAGCTATATGAGGTGCAAATAATCCAAAAATTCTCCCCAAAGAGTAACCACAATACAAATTTTAAAATTTTTGGTTTGCACACTACAGGTATATATATATATATATATATATATATATCTCTATATATATATCTATCTATATATAGATATAGATATATATATAGATATAGATATATATATATATATATTAGGGATGCACCGAATCCACTTTTTTGGATTCGGCCAAACCCCCGAATCCTTCACTAACGATTCGGCCGAATACCGAACCGAATCCGAACCCTAATTTGCATATGCAAATTAGGGGTGGGAAGGGGAAAACATTTTTTACTTCCTTGTTTTCTGACAAAAAGTCACGCAATTTCCCTCCTTGCCCCTAATTTGCATATGCAAATTAGGATTCGGATTCGGTTCGGCCGGGCAGAAGGATTCGGCCGAATCCGAATCCTGCAGAAAAAGGCCGAATCCTGGCCGAATCCCGAACCGAATCCTGGATTCGGTGCATCCCTAATATATATATAGATATATATAGATAGATATATATATATAAATAGCTATAGTTCACAAAAAAGACGAGCAACACTGAGATATCTTGTGAATCAAAGTTGAAAGTGTATTCAATTCGGTTCACACTGTGACCTTTCTCTAACCAAAACATCACGTTGGCTATTCATGCAAGTTTGAATACACTTTCAACTTTGATTCACAAGATATCTTGGTTTTGCTGTTCTTTTTTGGGAAGTATCTGAACAATTTACCGTGCATCCAAAGCAAGCTACACATGCAGAGTGCTGCCCATAAGAAGGTATATATATATATATATATATATATATATATATATATATATATATATATATATATATATACAGTAAATACTGTATACATGCAACGCTAATTTAGCTAGGCAGACCAAAAAGGGGTTAATGTCCAGCTAGTCATAAGAGCATGGGTTACATGTGACTCAAACACTTCTGGCTAGGGCCTTCACTAAGTGGAAGATTTCAGGAATGGTGTAGTGTAACTGATGTGGTATATGCAATAGTTTAGCAGGCTGAGACAGGTTGAATAACACAGCTGAGGAATGTGACTCCCATAGGCTTTGTAGTCAAGCAGTAAAGAACATCACCAGGCAGATATACCTTTAAATGGTCCAGATCCAACCCAGTGGAATGGTCAGGAGAAGGACTCTAAGCCTGATGCCCTATCCAACTGTAGTCCCTTCACTAAAGGCAATCCAGGAGCCTTGGGAAGCTACTCCCTTCTACAGATCCTTGATGGAGCACAAAGCTGCTCTTGCTTTCTGTTCTCTCTAACTTACTCTCCTAGAGAGTCTATGACAGATGTAACCTGTTTCTAGCTAACCTCGTTCACGGGGTTCCCTGTACTGGTCCCTCTAGGGCAATGGCTTTACTGGGCCTTGGTGTACCCAGGCTCAATGGGAACAACCAGTCCATCAGCAACCAAAGAAGATCCACCCCTTTACAAACACTATATTGAAGTGTGGTAGGAAGTGGTCATTAAACCTCTTGGCCAATAATTGGATAACTAGATACATGGGCTTTTGCCCAGCAACTAGTTAAAAGGAGGGAAGGTAGGAAATTAAAAACATAGGGGCAATTTATAGGCCCGGATTTGGGGAGAGGCCACCAAAGCGCAGGCCTAGGGTGGCAAGGAGTCAATACATAACACAAAAATCTATAGTTTTCTGTCAAAGATATATACAGCAATATCATTGTAAACACAATTGTAAAATCAGGGCAGAAAAAACAACAAGCAGCGGATACACTTGCCAGCAATTAGAAATACCCCAATATTTCGGCGTAATAACCTTTGTCAAGGTGAATTCAGAATATATATAAAGATATTTTTACACTTCATACCACCTTGTATTTGTAGTTTGTCGGAGTGTGCAAACCCAATATTTGTAATAGTCTTTATATTTATTGTTATAGTTATTGTTCCAAATGTTGATTCTTCAACTCCTGGTTATAACACTGTACACCAAGGCATCATCTGTAAAGACTGACACCTTTTTCATAAGCCCTCTTCTCTGAAGGTCACTAATGCCTTAGAATAACAAACTTTAAGTTTATTAGTGCAAACAATAGTATGACACCCTGGTCTATTTTTATCATTATAGTTTCTTTATAATGCACCAGTACTTTACAGTAAGGACATTCCAAACAACGTAACAGATAAATCAAGGCATGAGCTCAGCGGAGCTGTCTATGAGAGCTAACAGTCTAGGGTAAGAGGAGTTTTTTTTATGGGTGGGGTTACTATTGCTAGAGAACAGGAGCGGAACTACAGGGCCCGCACCCCCTCAGGGCCCCCCGGCAGTCCGCCCGCCGCATGTTCCCCGGCCAGTTCTGGGTGTACAGAGGGGGGTGGGGGCCCGGCTGCGCGTCCTGCGCCAGGGCTGCCCCCCTCTAGTTCCGTTTCTGCTGGAGAATCATTCCTTAACCCTGCATAGATCTACAAAAATGTTTTTGTGGAGCCTTTCCCACAAGCACAGTAATATGTAAAATAATTTTACCAGCCATCACTTCTTGTGTGGAAAAGAATCAGATTGCTAAAGTCTCAGAGGACATCACTATGGGTCTAGGCATTAAGGGGCTCCAGCCTGGACTCAATCTCTCAAGACATTCATTTATGATTCTGAAAAACATGATGTTAACGACTATCTTATTCTTTGTGACTTCAGGCAAGCTGTTCAATGTTCAGTAAGCAAGACACCTGACATTCTAGACTTTTGCTGCAAAAACTTGCCATACCTAAAACATACTGTATGTACAGTTGCAGATAATGAGAATAACATATACCGGTACATCATTTTCTGTTTAGAATTGTGTGCACATTTTGTTCAAACTTTTCTGTTTATAATAGGACAGGGATATCATATTCCTTGTGGGCAATAGCTGCTCTATTCTGATTCAAAGCTGAGTTCATAATACAAAATAACTGACACCTGGTTGTACTTTAGGCAAATTTTAAGACTGGTTTCATGTTACCCATGAATGTTCCATACATTAGATTGCTCAATAGTTGTCCAGTACATAGCTAGCACCAGGCTGGATTTGTGGAGAGGCCACAAAGGCCCGGCCTAGGGTGGCAGATTATTTGGGGCGGCATGCCGTCCAGCTGCTCTATGGGGAGCACTGGGGATGCACAGCTCCCCAGTGCTCAGGCGCCTTTGTGTGCCCACGAGAGGTTGTGCGGGCAGTAAATTTGGCGCTGTCTGCATTTTCTTAGCTTGAGGTTAATCACCATAAGCCCCATAAGTTCCTTCATTGGGGGTGCCATCTACTCCCAGATCTCTTGAAATGTTTCTCTTTTGGGATAGAGGATGTGGAAAATACAGGAATTTAGCATGCGCTTCATCCCTAAAAACAACCTCTTTGCCGATGAGCAGACAGATATCCTTAGCCACAGAATTGGGGATATTTCAGAACTTGGGTTAAATATATAGCGTATCTGGGGGAGGGAAAGGAAAATGGCACTTTGCACTTGGGCTAATTAGAGTATCAGCTTTAGGATAAAAATTATGCAAATGGCATCATTGGGAAGGTGAGGAGACGGGGCGGCGCCTGGAAGGGGAGGGGACAGCAGAGGGGGAGAAACCGGAAGGGAAGGGACGGAGGGGGACAGAACCGGCTGGCCTAGGGGCAGCTAGTTTGTAAATTGAGCCTGACCAGCATTTAAGATTAAGATTACCTGGCATTTAAAGGGGGAGTACACCTTAAAACTACAGTAACTTTTGGTATGATGTAAAGATTCTGTGACAATTTGCATTTGGTCTTCATTCTTTTGGTTTTTCACTTAATAAAGTTTCTGTTCAGCAGCTCTCCAGCAGCTCTTCGTCTGCTATCAGGTTGCTATGGTCTTATTTAACCTAGAAAACAGGCAGTGGTTTGAATAAGATACAGGAATATGAACAGAAGAAACCAAAAACATATTAAACCAAAAGAAACCAAAAACATACTAAAATACTAAAAGTTAACGGTGAACCACCATTGATTTTGGAAAGCAAGCACAGCATAGTTTCTACAAGATTGGAATTATGTGGTATATAGTCAAATGCTTTGAAGGTTTTATTAATTCAATAATTCTGAGGTCAAGACACCACTCAGCTACTGGATCAGCAGGATATTAATAACACTCCCATCAGTGCCAAATGTCTATCCTTCTGTCACCCTGCTGCAGTACTTTGGCACTAAGAAAAAAAGTTATTTTTAGTTGGATCCACTGACTGTGAGTCCTAGGTTTCAGGAAAAACCCTGTGCCTTGTCAGTAATCTCTTACAATGTTCTTATTTGTTTGCTCATTCACACAATGCTTCTTATATATCCTTTATAAGCCAATGCCATAGCAATATTCAAGACTATGGCAATCTCTGCATTAGTATTTTCTTTATAAAACAAAACATTTTTCTGTATTTATTTCTTGGGTGTCTGGGTATATTTAAAGCATAGGTACTGATGTGTTGGGTCTTGGCATCAATTATTCTAGATGACAGTTAAATAAATTAGTTATCCTATCCTCTCTGTGGATCATCTCCAACTTACAGTCATAATGAGACAAAGCCCATGCCTGTAAGGAATAATATCAGTATAATTATTTTTAATTTGCTTCTTGTTACTACAATCTTTAACCCTTTTATCTGCAAACACAGTCTGAAGCTTTCTGTCTTAAAACAAATCCCAAGTTTATCCTCATGGTCCACTTTCCTCTGTCTCTGCTCACCCTTTGCTCTACCTTTTGGTCTCCCATTGTCCCATCTCTCTCTCACTTCTCTCTGTCTTGCTCACTCTCACCCTCCCTTCTCCCCATTTCTCTCTCACGTCTCCACCCCTCTCCTTCATTCACATTTTCATTATTCACAGTTTTCACTCTTCTTCCCTCACTCACAGACCTTTCTCTATCACAATCTACTTTATTCTTTGTGTTCTCTCTCAAACTTAAATGTGTAGATGGGCCATGTAGGCCCAGATGTAGGGAGGCGGACTGACCTTAATGTTAAAATAATTTTATACTATTACAATATGATTAAACTTTTTCTGTGCTTTAATATATAATGTTAATACTGGGAGGGTGGGAGGCTGGCAAGTGTGTTTATATATTTTTGAGTATTATAAATAAGGTTGTGGTAGGGGTGATTGGGATCATGGAAACAGAATGACTCAAGGAAGGGAAGGCCCATGGGTGGTATGAATGGAAAATATGTCCCTTCTATCTCCCCTTCCTTACCATGTGGTCTCCTTTCCTTGTTGTCTTTCTTCCTCTTTTCTGCTTTCCTCTGCTTTTCCTGCTTTCCCTTTCCCTCTCATACTCTGCCTTCTCACCTTTTTCACATTCCCTCTCCTCCTATGTCTTTCAATGTTCCATTACTCTTCCTATCTCTTAAAAGGGCAAAATTGTCACAGAATATCAATATCTACATAATAATAAATGTTAATTTAAAGGAAGACAACCCCTTTAAGTTTCTTGTTCACTTTACTCTCTCACTTCCCTTAACTCTCACAGAGTCTTTTCTTTCTCCTCTGTTACACATTTTCTCCTCTCTCATTCTCTTACATGAAAATCTGGTGTATGCAACTCAGTGTGTGTATATATAAACTACATATGTAACTAGCCAACTGTCAAAATATTGACAGATGTAAAATGTAATTGTCTAAGTATAAAAGCAAGCCTAAGTATAAAATGTCCAAGTACAAAAGGATGAAGGAGACTAATTGGCAGGTGGAACACTTTTTGAACACAATATTGACCCATGTAGCTAATATAGCATATTATATTTGCTACATATAGCTATACAGTATATATATATCTATATATATATATATATATATATATATATATAGCACACCCTAGGGGCATGATGCTTGTTGAACTGTACCTGTGGTTATATAATACGTTTATTAATCTCCTGGTAACATGGAGTATGGAATTGTAATTACTGCAAGGTGAGAGGTCATCTCCATATAGGGGGACCAAGATACTGAGAGATCCAAAATATATTTATAGGATCAGTGGAGGGAGGGAGAAGCAAAAGTGAGGGCTTAGGAGGAGAGGACAATTAATATGGGTGAGAACAGAACATGGAGTGCAAGAGAGAAATGGAAGAGCGTGGAAGGCCGGGACTGGGGACTTAGATGCAGAGGCTCTACTGGGGAGTAGAGTAAATCGTTTTATGTGATAGAGGCTTCATTTCACTTGTATCACTTGTGATAGAGGCTTCAATTCACTTGTAAGTCTGGGAAGAGAAGCCAGCAATGCCATTTGGAAGAAAACTCATCTTGTTGGGCCTGCTTGAGTTTATGCCATTTGAGTCTTCCAAATTTGTAAATGTCCTCTACTTTAAGTAACCATTCTTTAAGTTTTGGAATATTCTTCCATTAATTTGGCATCCCATTCCTGACTTGGCCACAGTAATAAGAGTTACTGTATATGAGCAACCTACTAATATTGTACATTTTAGCTAATATACTGGGCACCTTGTACCAGTAAAAACATTGTTATAGTTGCTTTACAGCAATTGCCCAAACCATTGTCCTTTAAGATGCAATTCCCCGGCAGACAAAATACACATCTGCAAAATAATTCAACAACTATGGACTGAGGTATTCTTGCTCATTAACATCCTTGGCTTGCCCTTCGATTTCGAATTCGAATTTCTAGCTATTTTTGTGTCCTTCGACTAGGGAATAGTCCAGATTCGATTCAAATTTGAAAGAAATTAAAAAATTTGAATATCTAAATTTATCATGTACTGTCTCTTTAAAAATTCGACTTCGAACATTCACCTTCTAAAACCTGCCGAATTGCCGTTTTAGCCTATGGGGGACCTCCTAGAACCCATTTGGAGTCAATTGGTGGACTTCGAAAATTCGAAATTTTTGGGAAAAACTTTAAATCGAATAAGATCAAATTCACTATTACTTTGATTCATATGATTTGAATTCGGCTAAATATGGATGTATTTGATCGAAAACTGACCTATTCAACCAAAAAAAACTTCTACTTCATTTTGGTTGGTCTTTTTGAATTCGAATTTCCAAGTTTTTCCAATTCGAAATTCAACCCTTGATAAATATGCCCCTTAGTGTTTCTCTGAGCACTTTTGCAATTTACATTCAGTTTCTATTTTTCAGCAGTTTCTGGGATACTTGCAGTTTAGAATGCTAATACCATGTTTTCGAGTATCAACAACTTTAGGGTTAATTGAATCCAGAAAGTGCATAGAAAACTATAAAACTATAATTTTATTGTTCACCATAAACAAAGACTTTTTTCAATTGCTTTCCATCTTGAATTTTTTACCATTTTCCCAAAATTGAAGTTTAAAGTTTAATGCTTCTGTCTCTGGTGTTTCAATCCGGCAGTTCAGTGATCCAGGAGCATCTGAACTGTTACAATTTGCTGCATTTAGTTGATACAATTAGTTGATACATTCCTCAGCAACATCTATGTATAGGCAGGGACACACTAGCATAGCGTATGTGCTTCATTACACCAGTGTAGCTCCCTGTAGTAAACATCAAGCAATTTATTTCTGCTACAAACGAAATGCCCAGAGGCTGCTATGGCAACTGCCCTTGTGCAATATAGCACATAAACCGGTATATTAGCGCCATTGTGACACTGAGAATGTGAGTAGATGTAACAGCACAATTTTTTTTTCCATTCAGAGGATTTATGTAAAGCCATTTCAATGCTGTTGTCCATTGCATTATAGTCCCCAGCGCCGTACCCTGCCATCTTCCTCCACATGGTGGCACTCCTTCCATTCCAGCATCTTCTGTCTGCCTGCCCCCAGGTAACATACACACATTTTATCCTCTTGTTGATTGCTTGTAAATCTGTACCTTTTTAGCTAGGTATGGACATCACTAGTGATGCTTATTCTCTCAATACTGCAGCACATGTGAAATAACATGTCACTCTCTTTTGCTCTTGTTACAGGTGACCAGGGATATGGAGGACCCAGGGAAAAAATTTTGCAGGGGGCTTGGGCCCCCATGGTTACACCACTGACTCTCCCATTTAGTGTCCCTTTTTATCATGGGAATATTTGCATACAGGTAAATTAGTATGTTGTGTTTTATTAGAAATGTATGTTATACATGTACATTGATTTGTAGCAGGGCTATTAAACCTGTAACCCAATCATTTAATCACTGAAACTTTATTCTGTTTGAACCACCCATTTAAATTCTATAAAAAATGGTGCCCCTGGCTTGGTTCCTCACTAATCAGCCAGTGGAGAGATGCCCAATTCCCCCCACTTACCCCTGTGCCTTTGAGACAATTCTTAATTTTGCTAAAGACAATTCTATCAACATTTTGTCCCTAGTTTTTTTAATCTCGCAAACTACCCAAAAGAATTTAAATAGTCTTTAAAGGGATACTGTCATGGGAAAACATGTTTTCTTTTTTTAAAATGCATCAGTCAATAGTGCTATATTTCATTTTGAAATTCATGGGGCTAGACATATTGTTGGTTTCCCAGCTGCCCCCAGTCATGTGACTTGTGCTCTGATAACCTTCAGTCACTCTTTACTGCTGTACTGCAAGATGGAGTGATATCACCCCTCCCTTTCCTCCCCCCAGCAGCCTAACAACAGAACAATAGGAAGGTAACCAGATAGCAGCTCCCTAACACAAGATAACAGCTGCCTGGTAGATATATAAACAGCACTCAATAGTAAAATCCATGTCCCACTGCGACCCATTCAGTTGCATTGAGTAGGAGAAACAATAGCCTGCCAGAAAACAGTTCCATCCTAAACTGCTGGCTCTTTCTGAAAGCACATGACCAGGCAAAATTACCTGATATGGCTGCCTACACACCAATATTATAAATTACAAAAAATACACTGGTTCAGGAATGACATTTTCTATTGTGGAGTGAATTATTTGTAGTGTAAACAGTGTAGAAATAGTGTAGAAATAAAAACGACACCACGAAAACGTTTAAATTCTCAATGCACAAGCACATTTTGAGTTACAGTTACGTTGAGGCTCCATGTGGGGTAATGTTGTATTTTAGATGTTTCAATAAATATATTTTTTAATATAGCAGTACTATAGAGAACTTTTTTTGGACTATAACCGTATTACCTCTGTATTACCTCTGTTTGGTCACTCATGCTTTTTGTAGTAAGACTTTTTCAGACCCTATAGCCAATATATCTTTTTTGATTATCTAACAGTTACGTTGAGAGTTTGCAATAATCTATTTTATGCTGAAAACAATACATAGAACACAATAACTTTGCCATATATCTCATTATGTTCTCAGTGACGGACCTTGGAAATAATCTTCACATATTAGCAAAGGTGGATGAGTTGCTGTCATATAAAGGGTCTTCCACACAGGGATCTAAAAGGCACTTACATACATTCATGCCTTCCATCACAAGGAAGCACATAAGGAAAAGCAGCCTGTTCTTTGCTACAATTATGTACTCACTCTGCCACAGGTAGGGTGGCCACTTAATTCATTTAAAGGTGAACTAAAGCTTAACTAAGGAAGTAGGCTAGAATATTGTACATTATAGGGCAGATTTATCAAAGGTCAAAGTGAATTTTCGAATGAAAAAACTTTGAATTTCGAAGTATTTTTTGGGGGTACTTCGATGATCAAATAGGCCAAATTCAACTTCGATTTGAATTGAAAATATTTTGAATATTCGACCATTCGAAAATCAAAGTACTGTCTCTTAAAAAACTTCGACTTCGACACTTCGCCACTTTAAACTTGCCGAATTGCTATGTTAGCCTATGGGGACCTCCTAGAACCTAGAGCCAAAATTTAGCTAAGTTTTAAAAATGACTGGGCTTTTCATTATCATTGTTTCTGGGTGAATTTACAGGTGGTGTCAGTAAGTATTATACAATACATGAAATCATTGGTTTCAGACTACATTCTAAAATTTATCATAATGACTGCTTTTACAGGCAGCAGTGAATCGCTCAGGGCGTTTGCATTGCTCTGGCCTTAAGGAATGCAGTTTGACACCTCAGCAAAAGATAAAGATATCTGCCAGCTCTAACCTGCAAAGTGGGACAAAGGAGATTACAGACTGCACCTCTCTACCCACCATCCCATTTCCTTTCCCACCATATAAATCTCTAGGCAGGTTATGTTTGTGTGTAGGGTGGTTATTTGTTCATATGCCATAATTCATTACTCGCGTATATGTGCAGATTAAACACAGCGGAGCTCATGGACGCCATCTTCCGGCTCTTCTGTATTCTTCAGGACGTGCTGCATGCGCATTTGAAGCAGTCTTCCAGTTTGTAGCCACTGTGCTTGCTCCAAAAGTGCCAAAAATTGCCGAAGGGAAAGGACCCGAAGAATACTGAAGAGCTGGAAGATAGTGCCCATGAGCTCTGCTTTTTTTACTCTGCACCTATATTAGGGGCACTTTCAGGGGTAATCACCTATGCGGGGATAGCAGGGAGGGGGGACTATGTAGGGTAGTGTGTAGTTTTTTTTCTATTATTTAAGGGGTTTAGTTCTCCTTTATGTGCTTTGGGCATAAAACATATAAGGCTAATCATTGTTCATTAATAATTGTTATTTTTGGGGGGGATGGAATAAAAATACAATTTTCCTTTCCACTGAACATTTATGGAGTACCTGCTGCATATTTATTTTACGTTAGGCTATAGGTCTATAGGGCCATGTGCACCCAGTTCACACATTTATACTGGTGAGCTTTGATTCTTTAGTTATAGTACTACAGATGTGCTACATTTCCTCAAAGGTTTAAAGAGACCAACCTTTGAAAGGCAAGACCTTTGTAAAAGTTTAAACAAGCGTTTCCCACTTGTAGAATAGACATGGTATTATATCGTAATCTATCAATAAAATTACTTTTTTGCTGAAACAGGTACCTTTGGTTCTAAGCACATGAAAATTAAGCTTAAATTATGCTTGACATTGATTTAAATTAATAGATACATTTTTGCGGCAGGGCTAATTGAGTAATCATTTGTTACACTTGATAAAGGACAAATCTGTCCAAAGCATGTAGTGTGTTTACAATAAAATTGCAGTTGCAGCAACTCTGCTACTGGATCTTCTGCCTTCTTATAATTGCAGTAATGCATTTTTTTGGGATGTGTGGGTGGTAAGTATATGAAAAATAAAGTTTTAAAATCAGACTGCAACACCATTGGTAGCCAATGTTTCTGGCATTACTGATGTACTAAATGTAATAGAGACTACATACTGATACTTCCCTTGTTTATATTATAAAGTTATCTGCTGGAAAAGGCAAATGCACAATTAACAACCAGAATAAGAACTGGATATTCCACAATCAATTTAAATTTTTCTTGGTACACAAACAACAGTCTGGTTTAATAAATAAAATAATGTTTATACAAAGACAAAAAACAAAAGCTAAGTATTCCCTCAATTCCCACAGCTAATACGTTACTATACGAAATGCGCATCTCTTCCATACAACAGCTACCTATAATTCACATAATACCATCAAGCACACATTGTGTACCGGATGTACATTGTGTACATACACTCACTCACTATGGGGTAAATTTATCAAAGAGTGAAGTACCGCCACTAGAGTGAAATTCCGCAGCTCTCAATCCATTTCTATGGGATTTTGAAAGGCGTATTTATCAATGGGTGAAAGTGAAAGTTCACCCTTTGATAAATACGCCTATAAAAATCCCATAGAAATGAATGGAGAGTGACGGAATTTCACTCTAGTGGCGGAACTTCACTATTAACTTCACTCTTTGATAAATATACCCCTATGGGTTTAAAAAAGAAACACACACACAAACAATGCATTAGTTAGCTGTATGCACAGAAATACAAAATGATCAAAATCTGGTGAGTGCAAATGACATCAGGTTGGTTCACTGTTCTTGTAACATCACTTGGGACTACGTGTAGGGCGAACTCTTGGGTATAGCTGTAAAACAAAAAAGCAAGCATATAAAGTCAGAAATGAGGTCTGTGAGAATAATCTGTGAAAGCAGCCAGTGCCCACGCTGAAGTAGCTGTAGACTGCAACTTTTAGCCAAGAAAGACATTACTATACGTGGGATATCTATACTACATTTGAACTACACAGTTCAAGAGGTTTAAAAGGCAATTAAAAAGCCACAAGCCTCAAAAGGATGGATTCTGTTAGATAGTAGTAGTATAAAGTACAAGCTTCAAGCAGAATAGGACAAACATTTTACTTAATTTCCCATAGAGGTGAATATGTTGGCATGGTGTATATGTATAGCATCACTGATGTCACTAACTGCTCATGGCCCTTCCCGCATCCCATGTTGCTAAATATGCACTTCGTAATAGAAGGGAAAATGTCAACCCAAGGGTGTTGCCAGTTATGATACAAGCAAAAGGAATATATCATTTCAAATGACTCCCCTTTTCTCTATAATAATAATAATAAAACAGTACCTAACAGGACGCTAAGCTGCATCACCATATTGGTGGCAATGTGGCCGTGGACCTAATTGGTTTATTTCATGAATAAATGTAGACTTATAGGAATTGTTCAGTATAAAAAAACTGGGGAAATAGCCTGTGCAAAATAAAAAATGTTTCTAATATAGTTATGTATAAAGGCTGGAGTGACTGGATGTCTAATATAATAGCCAGAACACTACTTCCTGCTTTTCAGCTCTCTTGGTTTCCACTGATTGGTTACCAGGCAGTAACCAATCAGTGACTTGAGGGGGCACAGGGGTCATAACTGTTTACTTTTGAACCTGAGCTGAATGCTGAGGATCAATTGCAAACTCACTGAATAGTTATGTCCCATGTGCCCCCCCTTCAAGTTGCTGACTAACTCAGAGTTAGAGAGCTGAAAAGCAGGAAGTAGTGTTCTATTCTATGTTATACATCTAGTCACTCCAGCCTTTATACATTACATTTTTGACTATATTAAAAACATTTTTTTTCTATTTACCCAGTTTTGTTTTTTACACTGAGTATATAGACATACGTATGCCATGCTATTAAGAGTGTAAAGACAATATTGTATTTTAAGCCACCAGCTGCCATGCATATTAATAAATGTTAACATGCAGAGAACTTTATTGTGCAGAATCCCAGAGTTTTATGTATTTACTTTAAAATGTAATTAAACTAAACATTTCATAAGCTGTTGTTCATCAAAGACAACAAAAACAAGTATTGTAGAGAGCAACTAGTTTAACAATGGAAGTACAGTTTTTAATATAATAGGTACAGTTGTGTTCAGAATAATAGCAGTTTGTTTAGAAAAGTGAATAAAGCTCAAAATCCTTATAATAGTTTTTATTGCCATACACTCAAATGCATTGGGAACACTGCACTCTATTCCAAATCAAAACAAGAAGTAAAATGTATCAAATTTCTGTTATTTCTTTACAGAAAGTGAAGAAAAGGGAATATTTGGCTGTTCCAAAAATAGCAGTGTCTGCATTCTTCTTTACAAACTCAAACATTCACTGTATAAACTGAAAAATGCTTCAAGATTTTGCTTTCCTTTGAATCACTGAACTAATTTTTAGTTGTAATATCAGTTTCTGAGAACTGCTGCACATCTGTGTTGTGTGGAGTCGACCAACTTCTGGCACCTGTTACATTCCACAATTCTTCTGCATCTCTTGGTTTTGACTCAGAAACAGCATTTTTGATGTCACCCCCAAAAGTTTTCTATTGGATTAACATCAATCTTGTTGGTCTGGAACCAAGATTTTGCTAGTTTCTGGTGTGTTTGGGGTCGTTGACTTGTTGAAACACCCATTTCAAGAGCATTTCCTTTTTTGAGGTCATGTTTTTGATGTATTGAAACTGATTCATGATCCCTGGTATGTGATAAATAGGCCCAGCTCCATAGTATGAGAAACATCCCCATATCATGATGCTTGTGCCACCATGCTTTACTGTCTTCACAAACTGTTGTGACAAACTGTCTGTGGCCCCTAGACCCAAACAGAACATATCATGATGCTTGTGCCACCATGTTTCACTGTCTTCTCACCTTACTGTGGCTTGAATTCAGTATTTGGGGGTCGTCTGACAAACTGTCTGCAGCCCCTAAACCCAAAAAGAACAATCTTGCTTTTATCAGTCCACAAAATGTTGTGCCATTTCTCTTTAGGCCAGTCAGTGTGTTCTTTGACAAATTGTAACCTCTTCAGTACGTCTTTTTTTCCAACAATGGAACTTTGCGGGTTCTTCTTGGCGATAGCTAGGCTTCACAGTCTTTCAGGTTTTGGTTGCCATCAGTAACGAACTACAGGCACAGGGCCTGGGTGCAGGCCATACAGCTGCCCCCAGCCCCTCCGGAAGTGATCTTTGTAGTTCTGCCACTGATTGCCATTTTAAAGTATTTGAGATCATTTTAGCTGAACAGCCTATCATTTTCTGCACTTCTTTATATGTTTTCCCCTCTTTAATAAACTTTTTAATCAAAGTTCTTCTGAACAATGTCTGGAACAACCCATTTTATTCAGATTTTCAGAGAGAAATACACTATAACCAGCATGCACAACATTTGCTGCCTTCCTTTCTAAAGCTGGCCATAGACTTTCCCCCGATATGCCACTAACGGCATGGCTATATCGGGGTATTTCGGCCGTATGGCCGTACGATCGAATTACGATACGCAAAGGGACGTATGGAAGCCCCCATACACGGGCAGATAAGCTGTCAAATTGGTCCAAACGACTGATATCGGCAGCTTTATCTGCCCGTGTATGGCCACCTTAAGGGCAATAATTGACACCTGTTTTTTCACAGAATGAATGACTTCACTAATTGAACTCCACACTGCTATTATTTGGAACAAGCTATTATTATTTTAAAGGAATTGTTCAGTGTAAAAATAAAAACTGGGTAAATGGATAGGCTGTGCAAAATAAAAAAATTTCTAATATAGTTAGTTAGCCAAAAATGTAATGTATAAAGGCTGGAGTGATTTGATGTATAACATGTCAGTCACAACACTACTTCCTGCTTTTGAGCTCTCTTGGTTTACACTGACTGGTTACCCTGGCTACCAGGCAGTAACCAATCAGAGACTTGAGGGAGGGCCACATGGGTCATTTCTGTTGCTTTTGAATCTGAGCTGAATGCTGAGGATCAATTGCAAACTCACTGAACAGAAATGTACCATGTGGCCCCCCTTCAAGTCGCTGACTGACTCAGAGTTATAGAGCTGAAAAGCAGGAAGTTGGATTCTGTCTGTTTTATTAGACATCTGTTCACTCCAGTCTTTATATATTAAATTTTTGGCTAACTAACTATATTAGAAACATTTTTTATTTTGCATGTCTGTTGGGTCTGTTGGGTTTCTATTACTCTGCTACACCTACTAGTAAATTGCCATGTTGAAATATAATTTCTACCAAAAACACTGATTGATCAGTTAGTTATGTAGAACAGCTGTTTATCTTTCACTCTGTGTTTCACTTACCCCAAAATAGTTGCGTGGAACATAGCCTTCCCGACCACAAAGAGAGGCCCACCACCAAGATCCACACTCTCCATCTTTCCTTAGGACAGTAACGATGTCCCCTTCCTTCAAAGAAAGCTCATCGGCAAATTTTGCAATGTAATCCCACAAAGCATACACCACTTCACTCTGTGCTTCTCCCATGCATTGTCCTACATCTGCAAAACCATATTTAAAAAGAAATTAGGAAATCACATTAAGGGGCAGATTCACTAACTTCGAGTGAAGGATTCGAATGAAAAAAACTTCGAATTTCGAAGTTTTTTTTGGGTACTTCGACCATCGAATTGGTTAAATTAGTTCGAATTCGATCGAAATCGAACGAAATCAAACGATTCGAAGTAAAAATCGTTCGACTATTCGACCATTCGATAGTCGAAGTACTTTCCCTTTAAAAAAAAATTCGACCCCATACTTCGGCAGATAAAAGCTACCGAAGTCAATGTTAGCCTATGGGGAAGGTCCCCATAGGCTTGCTAAGCTTTTTTTGATCGAAGGATATTCATTCGATCGTTTGATTAAAATCCTTCGAATCGTTCGATTCAAAGGATTTAATCGTTCGATCGAACGAAAAATCCTTCGATCGTTCGATCGAACGTTTAGCACTAAATCCTTCGACTTCGATATTCGAAGTCGAAGGATTTCAATTCGAGGGTCGAATTTCGAAGTAAGTTTAACTTCGAAATTCGACCCTTAATGAATCTGCCCCTAAATGTTAAAGGAAAGCAGAGCAGGAGACAGAACAGAGAGAGAGGCAGAACTACGAATAAAAAACGAATTCCCTATTTTAAAAGGGACTTACCAGTAAGATAGTTGATACAGTCTTGATAACCTTCCCTATAAGGATCACATTTCTCCACAGCAAGGCTTCCATCGCTGTGTGTTGTTGCAAAAATGGCTGCACCATGTTGTACCAAAAGTAAACATATCTGGAGGTCATTACAGGAGGCAGCACAGTGAAGGGGGGTCCTGAAAAACAATACAATAATTGAAGGAGATAAAGGATAAAGCCCCATCACAATCCTTTATCTACTTCCTTCTTTTAAGGGTAAGGGCACACTGGGCGATTCGGGGAGATTTAGTCGCCTGGCGACTAATCGCCTCAACATTGCGGCGACCAATCTCCATGAAGGCCTTCCCTCACTCTGCGCCTATCTAAATTGAAAAATCGCCGGCGCTAATCACATGCGGCAATTCATTTTCCAAAGTCGCCTGAAGTTTCCTGAATTGGTCGCCGCAACGTCGAGGCAATTAGTCGCCAGGCGACTAAATCTCCCCGAATCGCCCAGTGTGCCCTTACTCTTACTGTGTCCCTTATTTCATTTGCCCTCTCCCTTCACACTCTCTTACCATCCATGGCTGTCTTCAGCATTTACATTGGCTCCATTGCTGACAAGCAGTTTAACAATATTGTAGTTGGCTCCACAGATTGCATTGTGGAGAGCAGTTATTCCCTCTTCATTTGGTTGGCTTGGGTCATAGACCTGTAAGAATAGGGTAATTAAAAGAGTGGCACATTCATTGCACACTGAACACACTCACTGCTTAAGCTATGGCAGGAATCTTACTCATAAACCATAGCTGCAATTAAATTCTGGCAAAAAGCTAGTTATTTCTAGGAAAAAAAGTATATTTTAACCACCTTTTCTGGAAAAAAATACCGGCCATCCTATATTCTTGCAGTTTTTTCCAATTAATAACATTGGCATCAAGCATCATTTTTACTGGCCAGGCCGGTTAAATAACGGCAAAGGTGGCCAATGTATATATATAACATTGTATTTTAAAGAGGTTCAAGACTTCAAGCTTCATAAGGGTGAGGCAAAGGCTTTATTTCTGTCCTGGATACTCTTGAAACTATAGAATGGTTACTGTTATAACAATATATACAGCTATCAAACTGTTATGAGTTGAGGGGGCCTTAATGAATGTCAGGCTAAAAAAAGAGCAGCTTGAATGAAAACTCTGCCCAATAGGTGTGCACATTTTATGCATGTCTGAAGCTCCTCCTTTTAGGGCAGAGACAGACAAGAAGATTCAGGGAAATGTAGTCGACAATGACAAAATCGCCTCTTCTTCCGGCAAATAATCTCGCCAAACTGCCTACCCGCCGGCTAGAATCAAAATCGCCGGCGGGATGGCACTCGGAGCTTCGTTTTCCGAAGTCGCCAGAAGTTGCCTCCCGTAGAAACTTTGGGCCAATTCGGAAGTGCCATCCAGCCGGCGATTTAGATTCTAGTCGGTGGGGAGGCAGTTTGGGGAGATTAGTCACCCAAAGAAGAATCGATTTGTCGCCAGTCGAATAATCTCCCCTAATCTCCACATGTGTCTCTGCCCTTTGAAGGAATGGCACACAGGGGAACTTGTTCCTGCTATTTAAGGGATGGGGACAAAATACTTTGATCAGTGGCCTAACTACATGGCACTGGGCCCCCTGGAAGCAAATACACCATTTGTACCAGTGCAGGGCAACACTGTATTATTTATTCATTACTTAAAAACACTTTCATTTTTTGATGCTACTGTTCCTTTAAGCCAGCGGCTTCAGTACCACTTGCCATTCAAAGTAAATGGGACACACTGAAAGCATGTCCTGTGTCAGACACATATTATTCACAAATTATTGGTCCTGCATTTTCAAGCAATTCACTAGACCGGAAAAAAACTACCATTGCCCATTCATTTTGAATGGGGGGAATTTGTAGTTTTTCGTCCCCTTTGCTTGGAGCGATAAATTGAGCAGAAGCACTACTTATGTCCTGTGCCATTACTCTAAAACATGGTCTTACGGTTGATTTGTTATTACAGATTTAATTGGGTTTCAAACAACTATCTTGATTAAACTGGCTCTAATAAAGCTGCAATTACAGATCACAATGTAACAGAAAAAAAGTAAACAGTAAAAACCTCATCGCAACACCTCCTACAAAAGCTCTGTATTCTAACGATAAGACAACAGTGCAAAGGCCATACCTCTTTAAGAGCCTGGGTCACCACATCAATTTCTCCTGTGAGTGCTGCATCCAGAAGTAAAATAAGTGGATCTAGTCTGGCACGAGAGGGGCGCTGCCTGAGTGGTGAACCTCGACCCTTCAGAGCGGAACGAAGTCTCTAGGTTAGGATGAAAATAAAACATTACATCTTAGCCATTAACTTTTCATACTTCCTATTCAACCCTTAAAACATTACTTTGTGCTAGCTTTTTCGTGCTTTTATCTTCTTTTGGTAATATTCACGTGCAACTTTTCTTTACTAGGCCACTATTTGAGCAGCCTCATTATTGTAAAGTTTACTCACCAAGTTCTGGCTTCCACCGATAACCAATGGTACTTTAAATTCCACATCTCCTGGCACTGGGGCAGATGCACCAACCCTGGAATCTGATGCCTCAATTATAACACACAATTTATCGTCAGGCATAAGCTTCTCATTTGTCCTGATGTCCTCAAGGATGGGATCTATTTTATTGTTCAAATCCGCCTCTAATGACCGCTTGTTAGGGGAAATATATTTGACTGCAGACCCTTGAAGTTTATCCTCACCCTTTGGTTGGTCAGGAGCAGAGCTTGGTTTAGGTGAAGCCCTTCCAAAGAGTCGTCCCATTATCTGCTGATACTGGCGTCGATGAGATGGCAGGGGTGGAGCTTGTGTTGTGAGTTCCTGGGAGCCTCTTCTTCTTAAAGAGCGAGGTATGTCCTCCAAAACTTTCTGCACCTCCGCCAGTGAAGGAGGTAGGTTTGGCTGAAGACGAGTGGGACTGAGAGGACGGGGAACTTCTTCATTTGTTGTAGGAGGCACTGGAGTGACAGCAGCTAACTCCCACTCTGGGACCACTGGTAAAGGTACAGCTGGTACAGAGGGCATTGAAACAGCAGTAGGTACAGTTGGTGCAGGAGACTTGCCATATGAAATTGGTGGAGTCTGTTGCTCCCAAAATGAATTCTGCAGACGGCAGATCATTGAAAGAGGAAGAGGTCGGTGAGGTTGGCCTCTGCCTTCTGGAGGTGGAAATTGGATATGGGAGATTGGCTGTTGGGCTAGAATGGGTCGGGGCAGTGAACCAGTCCCTGCCCTCCATACAGGTTCCACACCTTGAATACTCGGCTCAACTCCTGAAGAGAACTTGTTACTACGAAGAAGTGTCGAAGAGGAGAAGTCACCCTAATAGGCAAAGGAAAAAATAATCACAGATTATCCAACACATGATTAAAAAAAATCCTAAATAAAAAAAAAACAAATATCTGTCTCTGAGCCATCAGTACATAAGTAAAAAAAATTAAACCCTACACCAATAACAAATTGTGATTTGATGTAATGGCATTGCATTTTATATTGACACCCCCTCCATTGTCTGGGACTTTCATATTCCCATTCAGTGTCGGACTGGCCCACCGGGATACCAGGAAAAGTCCCGGTGGGCCAAGGTGTCAGTGGGCCCTCATGCTGCTAAACATTTGGCCTATTTCATGGCCATTCCCTATTTCTATGAGAACAAAGTGGCTAAATAGATGGAATAACAGATTATAGTATTATAGTATGTAAAGAAAAGAGACTAGGAGAATAGAGGTTGAGTGAGGAGAGGAAGAATAATAGTGCTGAGAGTGGGCCCCTGGTCTAAGATTAATTGATGGGCCCCTAGTCAAAGGTTTTTGGGTGGGCCCCTGGTGTCCCAGTCCGACACTGTTCCCATTAACAATCCCTGCTGTAACTCCCTTAATATTATTTTTCTACTTTCTGCTCAGTCTGCAACTTCCCCCCTCTCCCCTCTGTCTGATCACTTGAACTAGCTACTCTACTTCTTCCCCATTTGCATCTCTGCAGGGACAGAAATACATTTCTCCTCTTCTTTCAACTCTCCGCTAACTACTGTGCTAATTTGGCTACTTCCATTGCAGAAAACTGCTTAAGATATTGCTGAGCACTTTAACAGCAAAACAGATGTCTTTATAAATTACATTTCTCAATCTGATCTTCCTTGCTATTCACCCCTTCCTGAAAACCCCATTTAGAATTTGCATTTTTTCAAGATGAGCAAATTAATTGAGCTTATTCTGAAAATACATTCTGCCTATACTTTTATTAAAAAAATGTATATTATCATTTTGCATTATTAAAGCTTGGGATTCTAAGCGCTGTCTGCATGCTAGGGTTTAATTATCAGACAACCAGGCCGCAGTTTGGAACATACAGTAACTATTGAAGAATTTTTAAGTGTCAGTGACACTGCACATGGTCAGTGTAGTTTGAGCAGCTATTGAGAAGCTAAGCTTAGGGATCGTCATAAATCATCAAGCAGTAAATGAGGTTGGCCTGTCATATATGCCAATGTTACAGGGCTGATTATTAAATTCTGTTGCTGATTGCGTTGCGTTGTCTTAGCCTCAGCCTTATATTGTAACATTTATATTCTACATATTCAGTATCTTGTGCATCTAATCTCAGTAAGTGACAGCAGCACAAAGCATGTGCGCTGAATCAGCAGAAAAGAAAACGTGGAGCTACTGGAGGCACTTTTTTTTCCTGATAAAGGGCTGTGGTTCCCTTGAACTGGTATAAAAGCCCAAAATATAATGTAAAACATTTCAGCCCATAATTCTTTTAGTTCCCCTTCAAGGTGATCTGGTTTCCAGTGCAGTCACCCCAACAACCAGATAGCCTTTTCAGCTGCCAGCCAGAAAATGTCATATTAGAAAAGCAATTAGTTAGGAAGAAAATAACGACCAATCTTAACGTTCCTTGGAATAGGTTCTTCTGTACATAATAAAAGTTTTTTTTAAAAGGTTGACTATGTTGTAAACTGTGTTTTTCATTGCCACAAGTGCTGTTGATTATGGTTTCTTGAAGCACCCGTACTGGCAAACAGATCAGTCTAGCTGTTACCTTAAAATGTTTAGTCAACAGCTGGCTACCTGAGAATGATGGGAAATGCAATGGACAATTCCTGCCTGGGCTGTGGTATACAATACTTGCCCTGTAACTCTAAATGACTTGGTTGCACCTTAATAGCTAAAGCTTCTCCTTAGTGCAAGTTATTTTATAATAAGTAATGTAGAATTATTCAATTGCACAATTAAAAAGGCAAATACAAACAGCAGCATTAATAGCTGGGGATCTCTTATGTGTCTAGTGCTTACCTTGCTTATTGATGCTGGTTGTCGTGAAGAACTGACATCATCTAGGGTTGCAACAAATATAAAAATAATTGAACAACACAGGTGGTAATTCTAAATCAATAAAATAAGAATTCAATAGAATTCAATAAGGATGATTACAAAGAGTGGCCACCCCACTCTTCCTCTGCTTTGCTAATGTGAACTAGAGTCCTGCGCAGGTCCATTTTTTGTAACCCGTACCCGACCCATACCCGCAACCTGCAATCCGCAACCCGGAACCGCATTCTTACCCGATTGGACCCGCTACTGGACCCAACCCGTAAGTACCTTATCCACAACCCGGACCAGCTGACCATCAAGAGTCAGGAAGTGCTGTCATTGTAAACCAGAAGTGACATCATCAGAAGTAGACGTGATCAGAAAAAAGGAGTAAAAATCGCTATTGAGGTGACCCACGGCCCGCAAACCCACAGAACCGCCGACCCGCATCTATACCTGCACCCGGAACTTCTACCCACAACCCGCAGGGTACCGTTGGACTCTAATCTGAATCTACAACCTTTAACTGCTGGCCTATGCAACCACAAGCAAGGTTGATTCTCCTAGAATAATAATTTATCCCATCAGGAACCCAACCACAAAGTGGATTCATTCTGCAGGTAGATTTCTTTGGGCAGTGGGGGAGTGGGAGGCGTGGTGTGATTGCATCACGCCTGAACCCCCTTGGGGCCTGCCACCGGTTCACATGCATGTGATTCTGCTGCGGAGATCACGTCAGGAGGTGTGGCGTCCAGCTGCATGGCCTGCACCAGGCTGTCTGTGGGTATTTTTCATTTAGTGTTCTGTTCCAGAGGTCCCCAACCATTTTTTACCCATAAGCCAGATTTAAATGCAAAAAGAGTTGGTGAGCAACACAAGCATGAATAAAGTCACTGGGCATGCTAAATTAGGGCTTTGATTAGCTAATCGGTGGCCCCTATGAGGACTTTCAGCCTAAAGGAAGCTCTACTTGGCAGTACACCTGGGTTTTATGCAACTAAATTACTATGCAACTTGACTTCCAAGTCAAGAATTCAAAATAAGCACCTGCTTGGAGGCCACTGAGAGCAACATCCAAGGGGTTGGAGAGCAACATGTTGCTCATGAGCCACTGGTTGGGGATCATTGGTTTAGACCTTCTCCTATTCATCTTCAGTTTGTAATTAACCACTGGCAAGTAGCTAAAGTCTGTGGAAAAACTTGCAAGAATTACCTGGGAACCTGGAACTGTATCCATGAGGGACTTTTTGTAAGGAACCCCAGTCTGAATACATTCCTCCTGAATGTCCTTCAAGACTAGGAGATGATGTCCTGGGTCCCAAGGCATAATCATTTGAACTGGAAGACAGCCGTGCAGAAGATGTATGGCGGCGATCGTAATACTGATGACGAGGTGAGGAGGGACGGCCAAAAGGGATTTGAGAATTTAAAGTAAGATAGGGGTCTACGCTCTCTGTAGGGATAAACCTCTGGGCCATAGAGGGGGAAGTAACAGCTGTGGGACTGATAGAAATGGAGGGAACAGAAGAGCTGGAGTTAATAGCATGTGGTGATGCTGTGGTCAGTGAGGACTCTGATAGGCGGGGCTTCTGAGATTTCAGTGAAGGCATTAGAAGTGGAGAAAAGGCAGGAGAGGAATGGGCCCGGCGTGTCAGAGCAGGGATGAGAGCGGGGCTGGATGTCTGTTGAGAAGAAAGTTGCAAACCCTGGGGGGGAAAAGGGAACAGTCTATCTGTATAGATGAATGTATAAACACAGGCATCTCCACAAAAACTTATGTGTAATATGTGTATACCTCTTGATTGCTGTTCTTTACTGGCTCCCTCCGGTTTTCCAAATCCCTCTTTAGTTTGTCCAATTTAGCAGTGGCAGAATCCAGCTCCATCTGCTTTAGGTCCAGTTCCTGAGAGGCAAGGGCTGTAGGAAAATAAACATTTCATCCACTAAAAGGAGCACACCAAAAAGTTGCAAGAAGGTTGCAACAAAGACACACGCCTCCATTGAAACCACACACGTTACAACTGCCTAATAATATAAATTAGCTAAATGGATAGTTCTCAGGGGACAAATACTTTTTGGATTTGGTGCATCCCTAGTTTATAAGAATGTTGGCTTACCCTTTAATATGATTTCTCTCATACCTATGTTACTCGTGATGCCTCAAATTACACCCCACCCTTTAAAAACACATCAAACAATGCTCTTCTAATTCACAGCCTACCTATTATTTTCATATCAGGGAACACCCTCACAGTGACCTAGATATAGAGTCACACTCAATAATAAGCAATACTAAGCTTGGTTCTCTGAATGTTTCTATAAAAATAGCTTCAGTCCTATATTCTGTTCACAGGATTAAATAATTTTTTAAGAAAAAATCCTGCAAACAACCAATTATGCCATGTCAAGAGGCTATAGGAAGCAGTGAAGTATGTCTCCAGGACATCTCTGATTCAGAATAGGCCCTGGCATTTTAATTTATTGTAGCTCATTTTATTATTGTAATGTTGGGCTGAGTGTTAATTGTCTAGTCTGCGAAGAAGGCACACAGAGGCCCAAAAAGTCACCAAAGTCCAGATCTGTTGGGAATAGTCCATTGGAATTGCAGACATGGTTCTGTCAGTTGAATACACACTCCAATTTTTATTGGCTTCAGATTAAATTGACCTTTGTGTATAATATAATCTGAATTAACCATTATGTGTTAATGTAAGATTCACTGGGGCAGTAACTGGTGTGATCAGCAAACACCAGGTTGGCACTATATAATGAACATTTTTGCTATACAGTGTGTGATACTAAAAAAAATACTATAATACACATACTTAAAGATATTTTATATTTAATTATAAAAGCATTTAAAAAAACAAGTGGTTTAAAAACAAAACAAAAACATTTAAAACATTATTCTTTCTAACTACTTTTATTGCCTTAAATTTTCATATGTACATTTTTTTTAAAGAACAGTTGCTTTATGCATATACCTATATATACCCATCTGGTAACTGCAGTATCGATACTTACACTGGAAGTCAAAAACAGACTGTGCAGGTCTGACTTTTTCTCCTGCCATCTTGCGAATGGTGTCTCTCCAACTAATTAATTTGGTCCTTGGGAAAAGAAGCACCTCCATTAGAACAAAATGTTAAAGAGCAGGTGGTAAGGGTATAAAGATAAAAACTTACACACATTGAGTAATTGTGAATTGTGCTTCTGTCAATATATGTACTTTGAAGTGGGGTAAGACATTTTATTCAGCAGCTCTTTCATTTGCATCTTAAGCAATCTGGTAACTAGGGTCAAAATAACCCTAGCACCCATACATTGATTTGAATAAGAGACTGGAATATGAATAGAAGAATCAGTAATAAAAAGCATAAAAAAAGCAATAACAGTACATTTGTAGCATTACAGAGCATTTATTTTTAGAAGGGAGTCAGTGACTCCCATTTGAAAGCTGCAAAGAGTCAGAAGAAAAAAGTCAAATAACTATAAAACTATAAAAAATAAAAAGCAATTGAAAGGTTGCTTTGAATTGGCCATTCTATAACATACTTAAAGGTAAACCACTCCTTTAAATCCATTATTACATTTTGTACTTTCTGCCTAAATATGTCCAAACTTGCCAAATCAGCAGAGTATGTCTGCTTTCTATGGAGGGAAGGCATAACAAATGGATGCTTATAAACAGAAACACATTAAAAAATCTATAGACCAAAAAGGAGTCATACTACTTCATAAGGGCTCTCAGTGTCGGACTGGGACACCAGGGGCCCACCAAAAAAACATATATTAGGGGCCCACTCTCAGTACTATTATTCTTCTTCTCCTCACTCAACCTCTGTTCTCCTAGTCTCTATTATTTCCTTACTATAATCTATTATTCCATATATTTAGCCTCTTTGTTCTCAAAGAAATAGGGAATGGCCATAAAATAGGCCAAATGCTTAGCAGCATAAGGGCCCACAGACACCTGGGCCCACCGGGAATTTTCCTGGTATCCCTGTGGGCCAGTCCGACTCTGAGGGCTCTTACAGATGAGCGTTTTTACCTGCGCTCCCCTGCGTTCCGAGTAGCTCAGGAGTAGACACACTGAATTCTTTTCAATGTGGTTGTACTCACACAGACACATGTGAGCGCCGAACGCAGGAAAAATGCAACATGCTGCGTCCCAACCTGTGTTCGGCGCTTACATGCGTCTGTGTTAGTACAGCCACATTGAAAAGAGTTCATTGCGTCTACTCCTGCGCTCCCCTGCGGCTGAACGCATGAAACCGGAACGCAGGGGAGCGCAGGTAAAAACGCTCATAAGAGCCCTTATGAAGTAGTAAGACTCCTTTTCGGTCTATAGATTTTAAGGGTAATTTGCATTTTCTTTCTGTATTGATGGGATATGTCCCATTTGTTCCCCTACACTAAAGTAACTAGACAGTACTGTATATAGGCTATTCATGGCTCTTGTTATGTATTCTGTATTATAGAGGCATACCACAATCATTGTTTATTTATATTCTAAGCATCTGAAACCCACCGTTTTACCGTTGCCACACCTTGCCCTTTAGCTATACACTGCAGCTAATCCATCTGTTTATGTCTTTCATTGGGAATGCTTGGCACCTGAGTTTTCCAGATAAGGGTGTTTCTGCAATTTGGATATTAAGGGGCAGATTTATCAAAGGTTGAAGTGAATTTTAGAATTAAAAAACTATTTTGGGTACTTCGACCATCGAATAGGCCAAATTCAACTTCGACTTCGATTCGAAGTGAAAATACTTCACAAATTCGACCATTCGAAAATCGAAGTACTGTCTCTTTAAAAAACTTCGACTTCGACACCTTAAACCTGCCGAATTGCTATGTTAGCCTATGGGGACCTCCTAGAACCTTTAGCCAGTATTTGACTAAGTTTTGAGAAGTTGAAGGATTTTTTTGTAAAATCGTACAATTAAATTGTACAATCGTACGATTCGAAAGTACGATCATAAAAATCCTTCGACTTTGAATGTCGGACTACCCTATTCAATGGTCGAATTTCGAAGTTTTTTTCACTTCGAAATTCGACCCTTGATAAATCTGCCCCCTAGTCTACTAAAAAATATTTAAATATGCAAAGCCAATAAGAATGCATGCAGCATAGTACAATGCTTATGATTATGATTAATTTGCTTAAATTTGTCTCTAAGGGAGATGGCCTTCCTCTTATTCTGAGCATTCTGGTTGATGGATTTCTGGATAAGGGATTCTATACCTGTATTACTCATATAAAAGGCTCTGCATTTGGCATAAGTATCAAAAAACAAATTGGAAGCATTTTTATAAAACTAAAAAGGTCAATGACTAATAGGTGTTATTTGTAGTGATGGGCGAATTTGGGGCGTTTTGCTTCGCGAAACGGCGCCGGTGTCTTATTTTTGACACCGGCGTCTGTTTTTTACGCCGGCTTCCGTTTTTTTTTGATGCCGGCGCAAATTCGCTGGCAGGAATTTGCCACAAATTCGTGCCTGGCGAATAACTTCGCCCATAATTAATTATTTGCAAGTAAAACTCAATCTGAAACTGATTAGGAATGCCACTGGGATGTTACACTAAGGGGCACATTTACTATGGGTCAAATATCAAGGGTTAATTAACCCTCTATATTCGACCATCGAATTTAAATCCGAAGTCAAAGAATTTGCCGCTATTCGTTCGATCGAATGATCGAAGGAAAAATCGTTCGATCGAATCGAACGATTTTCCTTCGATCACAATTTGCAAGGAAAGCCTATGGGGACCTTCCCCATAGGCTAACATTGGTGCTCGGTAGGTTTTAGGTGGCGAAGAAGGTGGTCTAAGTTTTTTTTAAAGAGACAGTACTTCGACTATCGAATGGTCGAATAGTCGAGCGATTTTTAGTTTGAATCGTTCGATTCGAAGTCGAAGTCGTAGTCGAAGGTCGAAGTAGCCAATTCGATGGTCGAAGTAGCCACAAAAAAAACTTCGAAATTCAACGTTTTTTTCCTTCTAATCCTTCACTCGAGCTAAGTAAATGTGCCCCTTAATGTAAAGAAAATCTCCAGAGTTGTATGACACAGGCAACAAGGAAACTATTATGTAAAAAAATCCACAATTGAGCTTGAATTAAAGAATGAATGTACTAGATAATACTTATTGCAAAATAGTTTATGGTTAGACAACACAAATGTTGCAAGTTTGAAATCTATTAAACCTGGCGACAGTAGTGCTGTAACATCTAAAGATAGCCTGTTTTGTTTTGATTCAATCAATAATGAGCCACAAATCTTAAAAAAAGCAAAGAAATACGTGTAAACTATCAAAATCAAACCATGCACTAGTCTAGTGCCATATTTCTTATACAAGCATCTGCCTAGAGTAGTAGCTTCAAGGGGATGACTCCCAGGAGCAAATATAGAAAAAACAGTTGCGATTGTCTGAAGTCTGAAGCAGGACACTTGCAATTTAATCTGTCCAGAAAGCAAAGCGGGGGGGGGGGGTTACTGTACTTTGCATGTGCCAATAGGATAGGAGAGGGGGTGAATGAAGGAGAAAGCTTAGGGCAGCACCCAATTCTAATCAAGCACAGCTAGATTGAATACATTTGTTGACGATGAGAACCCATGTCTTCAGCAGTGGTTATGCAATGTAAATAATGCATTTCAGGGGTGATCCTGGAGCTGCTGCTTACGCTTAAAACAGCGTTGGTGTGGGTCAAAGGGGGTTCCGCCTTGCTAGTTCATTGAGAGCAATAGCGCTCTCTGCGCTAGCGAAGCCAAATTTCTGGGTTAAAATAAGGGAATGGAATGAAAGGGGCAGATGTTCAGAATTAACGCACATTATATAAAAGTTTCTGCTGTTAAATCCACAGAACACAAGCAAAAGACTTGTCAAACTTATAATGAAAATAACTTCTGCCTACTCCCATAAATACCAAATTCGAACAATCAAAATGTATTACATCGACCCGAAAACTCGAATCGAATTAGATTCAATTCGATTCGAATTTTAATAACTCGATTCGACTTTTTTCTCCGAAAAAAACTTTGAATGTTAGGAAGGCCGCAAACAACTCCAAACTGATCCCTTAGCATCTCCCATTGACTTAAACAGCAATTCGGCTGGTTTTAGGTTGAGGAATAGTCAAATTTGAGTTCTTAAAGGGCCCGAATATTATAAATCTCGAAATTTGAATAAAATTTTTTGGAAAAACTCAAATCGAATTTGAAAAAATCCCTAGTGAATTTCACAGTTTTAACCATAAAAAAATCAATTGGACCCTTGATAAATCTTCCCCTAAGTATTACAAGCAAAAATACATAATCTATCTTATATTAAATGTGCACAGGTCTGAATACCTCTTCCATTTGTACACTTACATTAAAATTAAATACAGAGAAAATCTCTAAATAAAAAATACACACATAACTGACAACATCATCCCTTACTAGTTCTGTTTATGAACACTCACCATACTCTGCTGCGCAGCTTCTTGCCCTCAGACAAGGACAACACACTGCCAAAACGGCTAAGCTTGTGCCGCGGCTGTGTCTGAACCATGATGAAGAGGTAGTACACAGACTAATGCATAGTCTGAGGAGGTAGTAGGAAGTACAAAGCATTAATAGAGTATTTTGGGAAGAGGAGGATCAGTGACTAAAGAGGTGGTGGCTGACTATATGGGAGTGAGAAAAGGGAGGAGGCTGAGGGGCTGCAGGTAGGAAGGAAGCTGCCAAAATTAAAGTTACAAAAAAAAAAAAGTTAAAAGGGAAGCATATTGTGCATCAAATAATCAATATGGGCAGGAGGTACAGAGTGTGAGAGAAAGTTATCTACTATTAATAGCTTAGGTGTGGCAGAAAAAAAAATACTTTTTTAATGATAGAAACTATTACATAACAGCGCACTAAAGCTGCATAACCAGTGTGTGTATTTGGCAGCATGTTATGAATAATCGGGATTTTGATTTTTGGAAGCAAGAAGAACACTGTGAACTCCTACTTATTCAAGTATATACCTGTATAAGCGCAGGAGCATCACAAAAAAAAAAAAAACCCAGCTCATGAGGATATATGTGTGTAAAGACACGAGTTAACTGAATGCTGGAGAGAGCCATGTGTAACGAAAGGAAACTATTTACATCCTTCAAGCAACCAACCAACTAAACTGAAATTTAGAGCTTCAAATATCTACACACCATTGGCAATCACTGAGATGATGCCCATTGGGTATGCCAAAGCTCTGAAGATTCTGCTATAGAAATGTACATGACCTAAGCACAGGAGCTGGAGCTAACCCATAGGTCTCCCAGACAGCGAGCTGCAGCAAATGCCAACTGATTCCACAAAGCTTAAACGAATACTTTTCAAAACACATCAGTTAATAGTGCTGCTCCAGCAGACTTCTGCACTGAAATCCATTTCTCAAAAGAGCAAACAGATTTATTTATATTTAATTTTGAAGTCTGACATGGGGCTAGATATATTGTCAGTTTCCCAGGTGCCCCCAGTCATTTGACTTGTGCTCCGATACACTTTTACTGCTCTTCATTCTTTACTGCTGTACTGCAAGTTGGAGTGATATCACCCTCCTCCCTTTCCCCCCAGCAGCCCATCAGTAGAACAATGGGAAGGTAACCAGATAGCAGCTCCCTCGTAGATCTACGTAGAGCACTCAATAGTAAGCCAGGTCCCACTGCGTCACATTCAGTTACATTGAGTAGGAGAAACAACAGCCTGCCAGAAAGCAGTTCCAGAGTGTTGGCTCTTTCTGAAAGCACATGACCAGGCAAAATGACCTGCTTTAAAAAAATACACTTACTGGTTCAGGAATTAAATTTTATATTGCAAACTGAATTATTTGCAGTGTAAACAGTGTAATTTAGAATATAAAAACAACATCATAAAAATCATGACAGAATCCCTTTAAGAACACCAGTGGGTGAGCTGGAATTTCCAAAGCTAAAACTAAATTTCTTGGTCACCCAGTTATACTGTGTCCTGGCAGTTTAAACCTAATTCCAACAACCCCATATTGGTTTCAGTGAAAATATGACAAGATGTAGTCAGATTCGATACCTGTATAATATGCTAAGAGAACACTCTACAATTAATGAGAATGGAAAGTATTACTCGTTGTATATCCTTAGGAGATAACCTGTTCTGCACCCTACCCTCACTCCATTCTCCCATAATTGTCTTATGTCTCTTCATCTCATTTCATTTCTAAAAGGAAATACACCCATCAAAAGGGTTGGATGAACTGGTATATGCAAAAGAGGCAATATCCAGTTTACATAAGTATGTGTCATGTATTACATAATTATGATTTTCTGCATTTACATAATTATGACAACATCCACAAATGGAAATAAGCATGGTATTGCCATGGTAATTGTTTATATATTTATAATTGAGTTTTTGTGCTTGTTTTTTGATCAAGGTTTATGACATCAATGTAAAATATGCTAGAATGTTAAGTAGAAATAATAAAATAATAATAAAAATCATATTAAGCCAATTAAATGTGGCTGAAATATAAAAGAATGCTTGTACAGATGCTGGATAAGGTTAGTTGATTTTGACAGTATTCAGGTATATAGCATATGTCATAGAGCTGTTAAGGATGATAATATAGGGGTGATTATGACCAAATTTTAGTTAAGTTGTGCATAAAACACTTTTTATTGCATCAAAATTCACTTTTTGTCCCATTCTAATTGGGGCGTAGTCACACCTATTGTTGCAGAGAAATACTGACGTTTTTATCCACCTCTTGTCCAGGCCAGGCAGTGTCGGACTGGGATGCCAGGGGCCAACTAGAAAACCTTAGACCATGGGCCCACTTTCCAAACTATTATTCCTCCTCAATTCACTAAACCTTTTTAGTCTCTTAGTCTTTTATCTTTACTTACTATATACTATTCTTTCATTATTAAGCCCCTTAAAGAAATAGGGAATGACCATGAAATAGGCCAAATGGTTAGAAGCAAGAGGGTCCACTAACACCTGGGCCCACTGGAATTTTTCCGGGTATCCCAGTTGGCCAATCCAACACTGAGGCCAGGCCCGTACTTGTGTCAAGGCCACAAAGGCCCATGCTTAATGTGGCAGAATTTTAGGGTGGCATGCTGCCCAGCCATGTCCAAATGCGAGCAATGGAAACGGGCATGTTGGAAATATGAAAATCTCCTGTGTGTCTCCAGTGCCGGACCAGTTCTACAGTACATGTGCATGCAAAGGGAGTGAACGGGTAGGTGAAGGGAAAGGGGAGGAGAAGTAGATGGGGAAGGGGAGGGGAAAGGATGGAGAAGGGAAGGGGAGGAGAATGGAAGGGGACGGGTCAAGCAGAGCCAGCCTAGGGGTGCCTGGATAGTAAATACGGGCCTGGTCCAGGCACCAGCTCCAGGGTTCCCTTAGCACTAGGTGTCAATAGATGCAGTGAACTGTACCAGAGCTGTATTTTGTCAATGCTGTTTTATGGCTTGGAGTTCTGGCATATGACAGAAAATGACCTAGCCAAGCTGTCAACCCTCCGTCTGAGAAGGGTACTGCGCATCTTTTGGCCACAGAAGATGTGTAACAATGGCCATATTACTCAGTGTCACTTTGCCTCCATCATAAAGCAAATGTGATCAAATGTGATGGAGGCGAACTGTCAGAAGAAATTCACGGGCACACAGGAGTTGCGCCAGTGAATTTCTTCTGACCTTGGACGAGAGGTGGACGATTCCTGGGCACCAGGAAAAAGAAGTCGCCAGGTTTTATGAGGTGTTCGGCTTCTCCAAAATCGCCTGGAGGTGAACTGGACATGTAGTATGATATAATACAGACTATATGGTATAAAAAAAAATCTCCACAAAACCTTTCGGTGGTACAACGTCCTTTCTCAAGTGCTCTCCACAGACTGCACCACCATTGCTTTTTAATGGACAACAAATGGGAAATGGAGAAGATGCCAGCATAAGAGTGAAGGCCTTTGTTGCTGCTATACACAGTTGTTCCCATCAAATGGGTCCATTCCTTCCTACAGTGCTAATGTAGCTTGATCTGACTGAAAAAATGCTCAAAATCATATTACAGTGGGTAGCCCCCCAAAACTTGCATGGTTTGAAGCAAGGCAGACTACCTTACATTCTTGAAACGAAACCTATGCAGCCTACTATTTTGCTACTTCCCTTATACCTATGATTCTACTTCCTCCGGCAATTTTTTTTGACCATGCCCATTTGTGTGGCCACACCCCCTAATTACCATGTCCATTTTACAAAATTTGGCAGGTTATGAAAGTTTGAACATATTTCAGTAATTTTTTCAGTTATTACAGTTTTGTTAATGAAGGTGAATTGGCCTTTAAGCATTGAGTCTAACTTTTCCCAAGGGACCTGTTATCTTATATTGTTACAATTACTTATTTGCAAAATTGTTACAAAAGTACCTTATAAGCTGCTATGGCTGTTCTGGGAACTCTGCCAAAAGCCAATTAAGTTAGAAACTTTGTTTCTTTTTCTGGCTGTTCAGTGCAGAGAAAAACTGGAGTTTCCAGTACAAATGAGGGACTGCGGGTTGAGCTGTCAAAAGAGGGACTGTCAATCTGAAAATTGTTGGGAGTTGAGAGGTATGCATTAATCTACCCTGAGGTCTGTAGAAGGGGGAGTGCTAGAAATATCAAATTTTCTAGCCAGGTAATAAAGCAAGTGCAGTAAGTAACATTTATATGCATATTACTGAAAATTACAACAGTCAATATCACCTCAACAATGCTGGATAACACGTCCTCACTTTGACTCTACTAAAGTCACTGAATTCTTCTTTTAATGTTTCTTTACCGCATTCTATGCCCTGTAACGTGAACTTGCTTAGTTCCACCTAGAGGCAATTCTGATTCACACCCACAAGCCTTGTAAAACACTGCAAATACTTTCAACTAAATTTACAACTCATACATAACTTGATTGCAGAACCTATGAGTCATTCAAAGACATGCCTCTTTAATGTGCGCATGCTGCACACAAAACCTACATCAAAGTTAGAAGATTGTCACATGAAACACACCTAATCCAGGATTCAGTTTGATATTCTGCCACATTCTAGCAATTTTTGCAGTATCTGGATAAAAAGTCATGTGACCATAAAGTGCTGCACAATTGCTGATGCCAATTGTTGGGTTTCTATTTAGTGAAATCTTTTGGTGAGGATTAGGTACTGGGCTAAATTCAACAATTATGGTGCACTACTTAAACTCCCAAAGCAACAACAGCCTTTCACTGATCAGCAAAGTTTTATCAAACATTGTACCACAACAGCTCTTAGAACTTGCTCTCAAGTTCTCTAGAACATTTTTCCATAAACCGGTGGTCAGGTTGACCTACCAGAGCACCAAAGAATCTTGTAGTGTGAAACATTACGGTGAGTTGTCAAAATCGGGACTGTCTCGCGAAAAACAGGACTGTTAGGAGGTATGAAATCATGCTATGAAATATGGGACAGAACATTAGTTTTAGTGGAACTTGCAACAGTGGTGAAAGTAAACATTACAAACAGTAGTCTGGTCTGCAGCATTGGTTTGTGCCCCACTAGATAAGGACACTGGATGAAACTGATTACCAGCACTGCTTGAAATTATATACGGTTACCTTCCTGGCACTCTAATTTATCATTAAATCGAACAAAGTGGTAAGATTACGGCAGAGTATGGCAACAACATAAAATCAGGGTACTAATATTCGCTTTACATGCTGGCATTTAGATACATGCTAAAGCTTCTGCCCCTTTCCCATAGTCACAGACTTTTTTAAGTAGAATAGCATTATTTAGCAAAAACTTCCTGGACTCACGTGGATCTTTTTCAGACTGATGCCAGTCCAATAAATAAATGAAAGAAAGACGCTGGGCAGGGCAGGTTTATGAGAACCTTTTCCAGCCCATTCCACTATGTACACAATGTCTCTCTCTGGTTCTTGCTAAACAAAATCATATTTCTATAGCTGTCACGCACGAAACACCCTCTAGCAATATTTCGGCAGGTGTGTTCAGTAAAAGGCAGGCATGGAGTGGAATATAACATTCAATGAGTGCCTGAGAGACAGATATTGGGAATGCAGTTGAACAGCAATGTCTGTGCCTCCTGCTCAGTGCTGTTTGCAGTGGGACATAGGACTGTTCTATCTTGCTGATTGCCTGTGTAGCAAAGCAAAAAAATAATTCACTTAATTCTCAATAGCTGTGAAATAAAAGTTTGCATTTCCGAAATGCCACAATCTGTTTTGCAGTAAAAATAGACAAAAAAAACAGGTAAATATTAGCATTGTCAAAAAACTTTTGACCCAAAAATGAGCTTTAAGGGCACGCAGGGGAACGCAGGGGAGCGCAGCTTCAACCGCTCGTCAGTAAGAGCCCTAAATATAGCACTGCAATTAAAATAAACCACAATGAGAAAATTGATGTTTTATTTAGCAGACTTGCTTAGCCTAGGTTTTGAATGTTATGGCCTACTTAATTATGAGTCATGCAGTAGCATGCTGAGCAAGTCCGCTAAATAAAACAAAAGGGATAGGCCCTGCCGAGTCTATTTATCTCCTGAGCATATACATTTAAAGGGGTTGTTCACCTTTGAGCTAACTTTTAGTATGATGTAGAGAGTGATATTCTGAGACAATTTACAATTTGCTTTCATTTTTAATTATTTGCAATTTTTGAGTTATTTAGCTTTTTATTCTGATCTCCAGTTTATAATTTTGGCAAATCCGGTTGCTAGGGTTCAAATCAATCGTGCGTTGATTTGAATAAGGGATGGAAATATGAATAGGAGAGGGCCTGAATAGAAACATGAGTATAAAAGGTAGCAATAACAATACATGTGTAGTCTTACAGAGCATTTGTTGTTAGATGGTGTCAGTGATCTCCATTGAAAGCTGCACAAAATCAGAATAAAAGGGCAAATGATTTATTATAAATAATATATTATTAAACTATAAAAAATAATAAAAACCAATTGAAAAGAATTGGCCAGTCTAGAACACACTGAAACTTAATGTAAAAGTAAACCACCCCTTTAAGGATAAATCAATTTGCCTAAAGTTGGAGGTTACTATGCTTGAACATCCCTAATCCTTATTATTCTTCTCTATAAATAACAAAAGTGTCACACCACTAGCCCACGGCTGTCAAGTTAGTAGCTCTGCAGAGCATTCTGCAGCAACTTTACAACTCCTGATGACTGCTTTAAACTGGCCATAGACGCAAAGATCTCATCATACGAATTGAGGATTCGTACGATTTTCAGAACGTGTGTGGAGAGTCCCGACATTTTTCGTCCGGCGGAGATCGGTCGTTTTGGTCGATCGGACAGGTTAGAAAATTTCTGTCGGCTGGCGATAATATCTCTGTGTGTATTGCCGATCGTACGATTTTCAGTGGGAGACTGTCACTAGCTTTGTCTATCGTATGATTGCTGTCAGGGGCAGAACATCGGCTGATCTGTTCTTTAACTACTTTATTTGGTCGGAATGGTAAGACTTAATCTGAATAGTTAGTGGCAGGTCGGGAGATGGGAAAGTCCAATCATACATTGATCGTAGATTGATTCGTACGATCAGATCTTTGCGTTTGTGCCCAGCTTTAGGCAACACTGTAAATACTGTATTATTTCCATGAAAAGGTATAAATATATTACACACTAAAATCTGCATGCAAGGACTTGCATCATTAAACCTTACCAATAATAATACATAGTAAGTTAGGTTGAAAAAAGACACACATCCATCAAGTTCAACCTTTCCAAGCAAAAATGTTTTAGGGATAGCACCCTCCACTCAAATACCGTGCGTCAAAATATGAACTAATGAAAAAATATAAATTAATATAACTAAAAAAAAAGTAGAAAACACACAAAAGCTTGCACGCTGACTAATCAGATTCATAACCAGTTATTAGGTAAAACATAACTCATATTCCTAAAATTATTAAAGCACCAGTTTTAAAACACAAAGTTTTCAAACAAGGTCAGAAAAGGTGTCAATTCGGTTTGCGAATATGAAAATTATACTGTATAGGGGCGCTATCTATAGATTCTATCTATAGATTCCAATTATTTCTCATGAAAAAAACACTTTCCATGTCTAGAAGAGGAACATGCTTCACTCAGTAAGCCCTATCTTTATCAAAGGCCTTTGATGTTTTTGGATTCTAGGAAATCTATGAGGAGTTCCCATGTCTTCCGGTGAAACCAGCCTGTTATTCAGGCCCCAAATGTAGGCACAAAATGACAGGGCAGTTACACAATATGCTGGAGAAATCCCAGACACAACTCTGCCCAACTTTACCACCACTATTGTTAAAAAGCACTGCAGATTATAACACAATTACAGTCTTTTCAGCATCAGGACAGTGAGGAATGCCCTGCCAGGTGATGTTGTTGTGATGGCTGAATTTATTAATGCCTTTAAGGGAGAGGCTTGGATGATTTCTTGAAAAAGCATAATATCCAAGGTTATTGCAATACTAAAATCTACAAGTATTATAGATGTTTGTAAATATAGTTTGTGTGTGTGTTTGTGTATGGACAGGTCAGTGTGAGTCTATGTATGTATTCCACCATATTCCAGGTGGCACTCTGGATTTTTAAAAAAGTGATGATTTACTTCAACTGGCTGTGAGCCTATGATTAAGGGGTTTTTTTTAAGTGCTTCAGGTTTGGTTCTTTCACAGCCTGTTGCAATAAGTTTTTTTTTAAAATCCGGAGTGCAGTTTGGTCTATGGTTGAGTGGAACTGGATTACAGCTGAGAAACTGGAGCACCCAGTAAGTATGTGGCTTGCACAGGCAGGAGCTGTATAAGGAAATACTAGACAAAGGGTGGGTCTGGAGCAGTCATTTTACTAACTGTATATATGGATGGGGGGGTCCTGGCACCAATGCTTTTTTTAAAAAAAAACTTTTATGAGAGGCCCCGCGCCAATGTTTTTTTTTAACTTATAGGGGGCCCTGGTCCCCAATAGCTATTTATAACTTGTGTGTGGGGGGGTTACCTTTTTTAGCGCTGATGTCTGTGTGGTCTTTTAACCGTGATTTGGAGTGGGCAGGATCTGGGGCGGGGCTTGGGGGCGCTGAAATTTTTTTTATGGGGCCCCTTGATTTCTAACGGTGGCCCTGCCTGCGCCCCCACCATCATTGCACCCTAGACAGGTGCCTCTTCTGCCTACACCTAGTTCTGGCCCTCATGTAACTAACTATGTAACATCATGTATGCCTGCTTTAAATTAAGAAATATCTATGTTTTAAGTTATTTCTGGCACTAACGGTAATGCCACACAGAGCTGAAAAATGACCTGCTGCAATATGCAGACTGAGAATCAACACCCATGCTGGCATTAGCCTCCTGTCCTGCCTGCAACCAGAACCATGGTGTCTGCTTGGGTACAGGCACATGTGGTGGATTCACTCCCAAAAAGATAATTTGCATTCTCTCGCCGAAATGTGCTGCATGTGCCTGCACCTTGGCTGACACAGTGGTTGCGGGTGCAGTCACAAGATTAGGATGATTTAAGTGTAGGGGATGATCCTTGGCCTGCGTTTACACTCGGGGAGATTAGTCGCCCCGGCGACAAATCGACTCTGATTCAGGGCGACAATCTTCTCGAACCGTCTTCCCCTACCTTCCCCCTGGCCATATTGAAAAATCGCCAGCGGGATTGCACTCACAGGGAATCTTACTCCTACTTTCCCATGCAACTTAAACCCTTTCTGAAAGTCTCGAATGCTGACCTTTTCTCAAAGTTATTCTTTGTCCCTAAATGGTCAAGGTTTTGAAAACTGACCAGCTGTGTTAGAATACAGATACTCCCATGCACAGAAATATTTTAATTGCATGTGCAAGTCCTGTGAGAGTTTTCTTGCAAGCAGTCCTGCACATATCCCTCTAGGACTAGCCCCATCAGGCAGGCTCACCTTACCGCAGGAGTGCTCCCGTGCAGCCTCAGTCCATTCGCTGGGCTCTGTCTCTCACCCTTGGCAGCCAATTACTGGCTCTTCCTTCTCTCTTCTTTCTTTCTCCCCCTCACAGCTCCAACATTTCCTTATTTCAGTCTGCTGAAATCTTTTAGCCTCCTTCAGACTTTCTCGTCTCTCAACTTTCTCAGCTCCTCTCAATTCCAACCCACTGCTCCCCCTCCACTCCTCTCATACTCCTCCCTATAAGGTATATTGTTGTGTACATCGCATGCAGGTGTGGGATTCATAGTATACAAGTTTCCTAACTCCAGAGCATGTCAAAGTTTAAAGGGGTTGTTCACCTACAAACAACTAGTTTTTTTGCAGATAGATCACCAGAAATAACGACTTTTTCCAATTACTTTCTATTTTCTATGTGTCACCATTTTTCTAATATTGGAGTGTAAAGTTTAATTTTTAACCTTCTAAAGCAGCTTTGGGAGGGGGGTTCGCCGACCCTGGAAACTGTTCTAAATTGATACATTTAGTTGATACATTTCTTATCTTTGTACCTGCTGATCAGAATCCCTGGGTTTCATTACAGGCAGCTGTTAGAATTGATACAATAGTTGCTAATACTCCAGAGATGCTGCTGAGAAATGTATCCAGTAAATATTGCAAAACTGTTCAGAATCTGCACCTGAATTACTGAGCTGCCAGACTGAAACACCAGAGACAGGAATTAAACTTTAAAGTTAGATTTTGGAAAAACAATAAAACATAAATAATGGAAAGTAATTGAAAAAAGTATTTATTTATGGGGAACAATCTGATAACAACTAAAGTGGAAAAGTGGTGAAAGGTGAACAACCCCTTTAAGCTCTGGAGAAACTACAAAATCCAGCATTCCTCACACTAATTTAACAGAGCATGTCAGAAACACTAGTAACTGAGTAACTGAGGAATGTGACAGCCCTGGTTATGACTAGTTGTTACATGACTAGTTCTGCCTGTACCCAGCTGATGAATGATATTCATAGCACAGGCAATGGTATCCTTGTTTAGACTATATCAGTGTTGCTAGACTCCCAAGAAGTCCTGTAGTACCAGTCAGATGTGCCTCATCTCAGCTTCTCACTTTCAGTGTGAGGGTAGGCTTCTCGAAAGAAGTGTGTTTTAAGAGATTTCTTGAAAGCAGAAAAGTTGGGAGAAAGTGGGACAGACCGTGGGAGAGAGTTCCAGAGGAGGGGTGCAGCCCTTGCAAAGTCTTGAATGCGAGCATGTGAGGAGGTAATGAGAGAAGAGTTGAGTAGCATGTCAGTAGAGGAGCGTAGTAAGCGGTTAGGTGAGTATATAGTATAGAATTAGGAGTTATTTTGCAAGCACATGCTAAACAGTGAGAGGCAATGGATACTACAAGCAGTGAGTAATAGCGCCACCAACACAAAATAATTTGAAATGGCGCGCCCTCTACTGTTGTCTTGTAGAATACATCTTGGGAAAAACAGCATAAAAAAATGAAAAACAATTGTAAATTGTCTCAAAATATGTCTCTCTACAATACATCATAGTCAAAGGTGAACAACCCCTTTAAAGGAGACCTACAGTTTAAAGGGGAAGTAATGTCAAAAAATAAAATCCCATTGTCAGGTCCACTACTGAAAAATAAACCTATATATATATATATATATATATATATATATATATATAGATAGATAGGTATAATAATAAACATAATAATAATAATAATAATAAATATATATATATATATATATATATATATATATATTCATATTCAGTAAAGAAGGTCCGCACTCTCAGGACTTAAAAATTAGATAATGTTTTATTAACAAAATACGTTTCGGCCTCTATCTATTTTTTAAGTCCTGAGAGTGCGGACCTTCTTTACTGAATAATTATTTCAAAATTTTGGACACTGCACTCAGGCAAGTTGAACCTAGTGACGAGAGTGCCGGCTCCCCCAAATTTCTAATATATATATATATGGTTGTTTTTTAGATTGTTATATAAAGATACAATAAAGATAAAAGATTGTAATAAAGACTTTTTTCAGTTGCTTTCCATTTTTTGTTTCTTTTTTTTTTTTTTTTATTATTCTTATCTCATTTTTTATTTCTATATATTGAAGTCTAAAGTTGAATGTTCCTGTCTCTGGTGTTTGAGTCTGGCAGCTCAGTGATCCAGCAGGAGATCCTGAACTGCTACAATTTGATACATTTAGTAGCTACATTAGTTGATACATTTCTAAGTAGTATCTGTGGAATATTAGCAACTATTGTATCAATTCTAACAGCTGCCTGTAATGAAGCTCAGAGATTCTGTTCAGCAGGGACAACGATAACAAATGTAGCAACTAAATTAATCAATTTAAAACAGAGTCGGCGACCCTCCCTCCCAGAGCTGTTTTAGAAGGTGAAAAATGAAATTTACACTTTAATATTAGAAAAACAATCACAAATAGAAAATAGAAACTAATTGCAGAGAGTCTCTGTTTCTGGTAAACTATATGAAAACAACTAAAAAAGAGTGTTTGCTTTTAAAGCGAAAGATCGTGTGCAACGTAAAACTTAAACTTATCATGAAAACTAAAAAGGAATACTCTGACAAGCTTGACAAGAATTTTGCAGGTAATCAGCGTCAACTCTGGCAAGTGTTTCAAAACATTACTAACTACAAAGTCTTCCGGAAGACCCCAACAACGTCTATGCGTGTTTTGAAACTAAAGAGAAGGCTCCAGCTTGCAAATTTCAATATTAAATTAATTCTAATATGTATTATTAATAAAACGTATTATTAATTATTGTTATTAATTATATTATTTATATTTATTTAAATATGAATGGCTCTTGTGTAAAATATAGTGGGTAATATACACCCTACTGTAATTTATAAAGATATTATAAGTCACAGAGAAATTACATGACCATATAAAACCACAGGCTAAGTGCTGAGTTAGTCTGCTGAGTTAGTATTTAAGGGAGGCCACATGGGACATAACTGTTCAGTGGGTTTGCTTTTGATACCTAGCATGCAACTCAGATTCAAAATTAACAGTTATGGCCCATGTGGCCCCCCTCAAGTTACTGGTTGGTTACTGCCTGGTAACCAATCAGTGGAAACAAAGAGAGCTGCAAAGCAGGAAGTAGTTCAGTGTTCAGGCTATTATGTTACACAGTCACTCCAGCCTTTATACATTAAATTTTTGGCTAACTAACTACTGTATATTGGAAAAACATTTTATTTTGCATAGCCTATTTACTAATTCCTCTGCAGCCTTACAGCATGAAGCTATTTATGAAGAAATACTAATTTGTCATTTAATATGTGCCTAGTTTTAAAGAGAGGAGTGTCATCCATCCATCTCTTGGCAACCCACAAGCAGCATTTTGGAATAATTCTGCATAATTTGGCCATATGTGTGGAAGGGTAATTGGCTGCAGTAGGGACCCAGGCAGACAAATCTGTACAGTTCATAATAGCACCATAAATAAACTGAATTAGATAATTGGTTGCTACCCCAAACCAGGTTTTCATTGGGCCCATTTTTCACCTTCCTCAGTCATAACCCATAACCACACTATGTTACACATAGGGGCACATTTACTAAGGGTCGAAATATCGAGGGTTAATTAACCCTCAATATTCGACCATCGAAGTAAAATCCTTCGACTTCGAATATTGAAGTCAAAGGATTTACCGCATTTACTTCGATCGAACGATCGAAGGAAAAATCGTTCGATAGAACGATTAAATCCTTCAAATCGAACGATTCGAAGGATTTTAATCCAGCGATCGAACGATTTTCCTTCGATCAGAAATTGCTTAGAAAGCTTATGGGGAAGGTCCCCATACGCTAACATTGGTGCTCGGTAGGTTTTAAGTGGTGCAGTAGGTAGTCAATTTTTTTTTTAAAGAGACAGTACTTCGACTATCGAATAGTCGAATAGTCGAACGATTTTTAGTTCGAATCATTCGATTCAAAGTCGAAGTCTTAGTCGAAGCTCGAAGTAGCCTATTCGATGGTCGAAGTACCAAAAAAAAACTTCGAAATTCGAACTTTTTTTCATTCTAATCCTTCACTCGAGCTTAGTAAATGTGCTCCATAGTTAATGTTCCCACCTAGCAAGTAGGCTGAGCTCCTAATATAAAGCATTCTGGTGCATGTAATTGTACAGTAAGAAATGAAAGCTTTGTATATCCCAACAAAAGCACAGGGCACGTGCCAGGCCAAGTAATATGAATACCAATATTTTAAGACAGCAGCAGGCAGCATTATTATAGGAGAGGACAGACCCACTTCAGTACATGCACAGACACCGCCAATAATAGCCTATGCCGCGATCATTTATTTCACACAACAGCGTGTAACTAGGAAGCTACCATCTTACCAGACACTTCCATTGTGGCAGTCTGTTTTACTTTGTGCATCGCAGATGCAACATCATATCCGGCTACAACGTTTAGACTTATTTTAGGGTACAAAGGGGGTTGTGGGAGCACTCCAAGGCTAAGTAAAAATATATTTAAATATAATGGAAGTGCAACTGATTTGCCCAGTTAATCAATGCACATTCCCTGGTCCCCTTGTCTTACAGTTAATTCAGTATATATGAAGTGCATGTGTTTATAAAAACAGGGGTTTTTAGTTACAAAGTTATCATCATAAAATTGGTAAACCACCATACCACCTCAAGGTAAACCCCATACAGTGGTCCCTAACTGGTCTTAGTATAAAAGTAGCAAAAGTTAGTGGCGGGGGAGGATCTAGCCCTTTGATTGAATGCCAAGGTCAGGAGACACTGGGGCTCATTTATAAAAACTGGGAAAATTTGCACCAGGGCAGTAACCTATAGCAACCAATCAATGATTAGCTTTTTTCAGCCAGCTGGAGGATGAACACTGAAAGCAATCATCTGATTGGATGCCATGGGTTGCTGCCCAGGTGCAGATTTGCCCAATGTTTATAAAAACACTCTATCACTAAATCACTTGGACATATGTGAACAATTGGTTGCATACTGGGGTCCTCTAGTGACCAAATAGAGGTATAGCCTCATTACTTCCAAAAAAATCCCACAAGCATGCTATTAAGATAAAAAGTATAATTATATTAAATAATTGTAAAATATCAAACAGTCCCCACATGGAGCCTATGTGGGGATTGTTTGATATTTTAAAATGATTTAATAAAATTAGATTAATTTTATCTTAATAGCATGCTTGTGGGGATTTTTTGGAAGCAATGTTTATAAATGACCCCCACCGATCCCAAGGAATGCTACTTTTATACTAAGACTAATGGTTAGGGGCCACCATATGGTGTTTACCTTGTCGTGGTATGGTGGCTTATCAATTTTATGGTCATAATTTTGTAACTAAAAATCCCTGTTTTAATAAACACATGCACTTGCATATATACTGAATTACTTGTGAGACAGGGGACTTGATTTGGTGCATTGATTAATTGGACAAATCAGTTGCACTTCCACTGTATTTAAATAAAAACATTTCTTAGCCTTGGAGTGCTCCCACAACCCCCCTTGTATTTTTTGCTTATTTTAGGGTACCCAATACACCGATAATAAAAATATACATATACGGGTTATTATCACTACGGCATAATGAACTGAAAGGCAAACTGGCAACCAACCAGCTTTTGCACAGGCGGTTGTAGTGCTGGCTGAGTATCCTGGGAAATGTTTGAAAATCCTTCAGAAAAGGACCAGGGCAATAATCCATTGTGTAGCGCTCGATTTCTCCTCCCTGGCTATCTCCTATAAGGAAGGCAGGGAGGAGAAATTGAGCACCGCAGGATGGATCGCGATCACCTTTTCTGAAGAGGAGCACAAGCAGAGTTTTGGTAAGTTATTTCTTAATAAAGATTTTGCGATTTTAAAGTTTAATTTCTCTTGGTGTTTTGTTTTCAATGAATACTAACAAATTTTTTTTAAAAAAATGTTGATGTTACTGGTCCTTTAAATAATTTTTTACCTAGCCTAGAGTGCTCCAACAACTTCCCTTGTATTTTTTGTTTTGTAGCCAGAAGCAGGCTATGCTTCCATGTGGTTTGTAGCATACCAAACCCACCCCTTCAACAAAGGTGGCCTCATGCCTTTAAAAATGGCCGTTGGTTTGGGCAATCTCTCTCTCCTAAAAGCTGCAAAAATTAGTGGCGGGGGGAGGATCAGGAGGGGGGAAGGTCAGGAGACACTGATCCCAAGGAATACTACTTTTATATATATATAAAATATATTTTAACTTTCCGCAGTTTGCCCTGTACCTGTGTATATAAGCAGGAGATCAAGCGTGACAAGCGTGTTTGTCCTGCAGTGAAGGTAAAACTTTCTGTGGTGCTTATTACGGGCACAGGCGCTTGGGGCAGATATTTGATGTTCCCAACTATCTAGCCAAGAGTCGGTGTATATGGGACTGTGAAAGGCATACTTTCGACCTCTTCTATATCCTCTCCACCAACACCTGCTGTCGATTGAATTGGGCGGATTTTTTGAACATTTAGTGGAGGTTGGGCATACCTGAGCTGTGAGACGATTAATAACTGAAATGGGGTGTAATACTGACTCTTTGAACACTATTGATACTATATATTTTATATATTGATTGAAGATTTCATTATTAATATTTTTTGAATATTTTTGCTTTTTGCATTTTTTGTGTTTTTTAACAACGTGGATTATATCGCATTTTTTGCTTTTTCGGTGGGGCCTATCTAAGCTCATACACTTACTGATTATGGTTTCTTGGGGAGATTTTTTATTAGTACTTTTATATGTGAGACACAGTGGTTTGGGAAACTGGGTGGCTAACACACAATACTGAGCTATGGGTACTGGGGGTGTATTTATTTATTTATTTATGGGTTGATACACATGGTTTAGATATCTTTAATATTCACACACATTATAGGTTTATGGGTTCAAGTGACACATACACCTAGAGATAACTTTGAATGATTGTGTCAGCATAGTGGAGATGTCATGGATCCAAGACGGGGGTATGAATAAACACACTATGGTGAACCACACAGGTGGGCGATATTCTATTTGGAAGTCCCTCCCACAGAGGCTGGGCTTGGATTTAACATCCCGAGGATAGGAATAACTGCAGGGGCCCCCTCAGTTTAATTGATGAATATATGATAATCTGCAGGTTGCCACTTACCGTTAATCGAGAGGTAGCTTTTATACTTGACACATATTGGATATATTAATCAGCATATCAGATGGACAGAACTTCAGAGCAGGCCTGTTATCTTTACTCATTTTTTGACACATTTTTTGTAACATTTGTGCAACATTGTTTTATTCTGAGATAAGGAAATGAACACTAGCAAAGGTTACTTAAGTTTGTGCTTTTAGCAATAGTTTGGTTTTACTGCTTAAAAAAGTTGAGATTATGTATAAATGCTTTCTGTGTATGTACTATGTATTTTTAACACATGTATATGCAGGCACTTTTATGGCAATTACGTTTCAGTGATGCAACAATACGTCAGTTACAATTTGTCTATGTTCCCGCCAACTCTTATATTTAAGGCATTCATGTAATCCTTTAGACACTTTGAGAAAGGCCTCGGAGGAGGCCGAAACGTTAGTCTGGCATTTACAATAAAACTTTTCTACATTTTTAAGACCTGAGAGTGCGGACCCTTTTTGCTGTTTGTACATTGAAATTTTGGACACTGCACCCAGGCAGGTATGCTGGGAAATGTTTGAACACTGTCCAAATATTAGTTCTTTTTGTCAGTAACGTGAGAGACACCTAGTGGTGTTAAAAGTCAGACGTTTTGGTTACATTTTAAATTGGTATTATTAAATTCTTAGTTGTGCATGACTAACCTTAAAGGGCTGGAGTTAACTTTAAGTATGATAGAGAGAGTAATATTCTGAGACAATTTGCAATTAATGATGGGCGAATTTGCGCTGTTTCGCTTCGCTGAAAAATTTGCGAATTTCAACGCCGGCGGACGTTTTTTCCAGAATTTTTTTTGACACCGCCGAATCTCACAAATTCGCCACGAATTTGCGCCTGGCGAATAAATTCGCCCATCACTATTTGCAATAGTTTTTTTTATTATTTGAGGTTTTTGAGTTATTATGCTTTTTATTCAGCGCCTCTGCAGTTGCAATTTCAGCAATCGGGTTGCTAGTGTCCAAATTGCCCTAGCAACCATGCATTGATTGGAATGAGAGATTGGAATAATGAATAGCAATAACAATAAATATGTAGCCTTACAGAGCATTTGCTTTTTTTGAATGGGGGGCCAATGACCCCATCTGAAAGCTAGAAAGAGTAAGAAGAAAGCAAATCATTTAAAAAAAATGGATGCAAAAAATATAATGATGACCATATGAAAAGTTGATTAGAATTGAACATTCTATTACATACTAAAAGTTAACCTAAAGTGAACTAATCCTTTAGTCTTATACCCTAAATATAAAAGTGCAGCCAAATATGGCCAAGCATGTACAGATTTCATACCCTTCACTCCTTGCTATGTAAGGGTAACTTTTAAAATCTTTACATCTTATATATTTGAAATTAGCAGATACACAAGCTTTAATGGGACATGCTGTATAAAGAGTAGAAGCTGCACAGAGTAAACAGTGCTGGACCTTGTTAGCCCTTTGCCAGTTTGTGTGCACAAAACACTTTCTAAAATGCAAAAGCAGCCATTTTCATATAAAAAGCCGAATTGTAATGTAATTTGCTTGAACAGTAAGGTATTTCCTGGGAGATTTGTACAGGGCAACATGCGCTCGTTAGGCCAAACAGGCCGATGGGTCTGATTTGTCTACCCACACTTTCTAACTCACATCATTAGCTCTAGGACTAGTAATCGGACCATCCATTGGGGCCTACAGAGATCTCTTGAATGAGGACTGTAGAAGCTCCTCACCCGACGGAATGTTAAAACCTGCCGATTCAGACAGATGTATGTCAAGCAGGCTAGTTGTTGGGGCCCCATACATGGAAAGATAAGCGGCTAAATCAGCAAAACTATAATACTTTGTTATATTACAGAATAACCTTGCTTATACTGATTTACTATTTTTTGTTTAACTTGAAATCACTTTGTTTCTAAAGATTGCTTCTTGGATAAATCAGTTACTTTTTAACTTTGCGGAGATGTTATTGATCATCGTACTATATTTGCTCTTTGCATTCATTCCTTGGTTGTGCTATGGCAACTGAGACGTTCACATTCTGCCTGGACTAATTATTAGTAGATCAGTAATGACCTGGGTCACTACACATGACCAAGCATTAGGTCTGGATTCTGTATCTAGGGTGCCAAATTCAATGTCCTGTTGCCACTTTGCCAGAGACCTGCACTGGTAAATGTCCAGTCCTTTTTGCCTCTTTTTTTTTTTTTCAATTTTATTAAAGAAACAGTTGTGTACAAATAAAAACTGGGTAAATAGATTTTATGTGCAAAATAAAAAATGTTTTCAATATAGTTAGTTAGCCAAAGATTTAATGTATAAAGGCTGGAGTGACTGGATGTCTGACATAACAGAACAGAACACTACTTCCTACTTTTTAGCTCTCTAACTCTGTTAGTCAGCGACTTGAAGGAGGGCCACATGGGACATAACTGTTCAATGAGTTTTCGATTGATCCTCAGCATTCAGCTCAGATTTAAAAGCAAACAGTTATTAACCATGTGCCCCCTCTCAAGTCACTGATTGGTTACTGTCTGGTAACCAATCAGTGGAAACCAAGAGAGCTGCAAAGCTGGAAGTAGGGTTCTGGCTATTATGTTAGACATCCAGTCACTCCAGCCTTTATACATCACGTTTTTGGCTAACTAACTAAATTAGAAAATTTTTTATCTTGCGCATACGATCTATTTACCTAGGTTTTTTTTTTTTTTTTTTTTTTACCCTGAGCATTTTTTATTTTTACCCTTAAAATCCTGACTTTAAAGCACTGGGCAACTGAAGCGACATTTTATTCCGATAAGACCGTTTTGGTTTGTTTTTCTTTAGCTTATGGAAATTAGGGTTCAAATTCAGTCTGTTTTCAGCATCCTTCTTTCTCTTCCATAAAGACATTAAATGTTTTTCTCTCTTGAAAGTTATTTTGCAAATGTCCAGTGTATCCAGAAAACCATTGTTTATCAAGGTGTGTGTAATTTCACGCCATGCACAAAAAAGATTTGCAGCCGTTATTTTACATTGCTTCTGGTGAGTAGTCAGTCCTAGAAAAAACGTGAAAACCTTTTACACCGTTTTATTACGCCTCTTTTTACACAGAGAAGCAACTCTTAGGGGGTTAGGTACTAAGCTACGAATACCCAAAATTCCCTGAAATCCAAAAAATTAGTGATTTTTTTTATAAGATCTGACTTTTAAAAAATCATGTATTTTTCGGAATTTATTAAACCCCGAGGGCTAAAAAGGCCGAATATAAAAACACGGCATCTCAAATCTGTCAAGGTTGCATAAAAGTCAATGGGAACAGTCCCATTGATTTTTGATTGTGTCGGGGGTTTCAGGCAATTTTACAATGTTTTCGGAGCTTTCGGGTGAAAACTCAGAAAAATTCAGAGATTTCGGGGAAAATTCACAAAAAAATCTTGAAAATGTGAGCTTTTCCCGCAAAATTTACGGGAAAATGTAATAATAAATAAGCATTAAAAACCTGAGCAGGTTAGATCGGAGCGTGTAGCAGCCGATATTGAGATAAATTCGGACCTTGATAAATAACCCCCTTAATCCAATATACACTTTCAATGCTATTCCTGTATAGTCCATTAACCCTAGGTTTTATGACTCTCAAACAGCTAAATTCTGGTACTGGCAGTCTAAAGTGGCTAAAAAGAAAAGTTAAATGCAGCTTTCAAAAATACTGGAAGACTCCTTTATGCTTCAGTCCTTCTTACCATTTTCTCTCCCCTGCCCTCAAGCTCTTCAGCTTTTTTATTTTTATTTTTTTTACTCCACACTCTCAGGTTTATTATGTTATTATGTTAACCCATTCGCTATTCCTCTGCTATCTCTTTCACTTGGTTTCACTTTTGCTTTTCTTAGGTTGTCAATTTATTCCATTCAGGACAGGCCACCTCAAAACTTTTCCTGAAGGGTTGATATTAAGATACTGCCCTTTTGGCTCCATAAATCCAAGTTATAAAAGGAAGGCAGAGGAAGTAATTGTTCATACAAAGAAGAAGAAAAAACTAAAGCATGTAGAGGAAAATGTTTATGTCTAGGACTGTAATGTAGGGAATGCATGGTCTACAAAATCTGCATTACACCATTTATAACTGTAATATTTGTTGTGGCCACTTGGTGGCATTATTATCTCTGCTACACAAACACTCAGGAGTTTTTGGTTCTTGGTCCATGCTCAAACTGTGGCAGGTATGCAAAGGAAAAGGGCTTGATTACATTTTAAAACTGTATATCCAGTGCCACCTGCACAGCTTTTTTTGGGTAAGACTGTTACCCTTATAGTTGACACCTTAAAGAACTCGCTACCATCTGAATATTTTTGTTTTTACATATTTTTCATTACAGTAGGAGAATTTATTTTTAATGGAGGAATTTATCAACATTCTTAGGTTAATATCAAAATATAGTTTTATTTTCTATAAAATACTTGATATACATAAAGTTTGGTACTTGAGGCTCAGCCCCATGTATTTTCTTGATATTGAAGATAAAAAAAAGTAAATTAAATATATAATGCTATACATAGATGTAACTCCTAGTTACGTCACTCACATTATTCATGATAATGCATAATTTGTAAGTCCCCTTCAGTCTCTTGAGATATACTTCTCTGAAGAAGTTGTGTTGCTCTGCAGGGGCATAATAGTCTTGTCTCTTAATGTTATGCCTTAGTTGTTAATTGTTAGTTCTTCTGTTGATGTTGTGGTTGTGCTTGATGTTAAGTATTTCTTGTAACCCCCACTCTTTGCCATGGCTCTGCACAGACGCTCCCACCCACCATCTTCACCTCGTACTGCAAGGTCGTAGAGTCTGGTGTGAGCTCGTAGCTGCCTGATAGAGCGATGAGTCTCCCGGTTCCTGCGCAGGAGAGCAATGGATCGCAGGGAAATCTCAAATAGTGATAATGCAGGTTGGTTAATTGTGGAAGTATGAGGAGTGCAATATGGGGGACTGATTGGTGTTGGAGGAAGGGCAACCTTGGGTGCAATCCGCGGATAAGACTGAAGAATTGGAAGATAAGAAGTATGTGTTGGGCGTTTGCGATGACGTCGTTTGGGGGTCTGAAGAATAAGAAGTCTTGGCTGCAGTATGAGAAAATGGAATAAAAGTGTGTTAGCATAGATCCTCTGTACTAAACTCTTTACAGAACATATTATGTCCACCATGCCTCCAATATTTTATTTCTCACCTGTTTCAATACAATATTCTGCACTATGTAGATAGGAGTATAAGATGTCTGTGCCGGGGCAGTCACTTGTGAGATTTCAGAGACTTTTATGATTGCTCTTGCACCTTTTGTCTCTTCAGAGCCAATGCTTTCTGAGCTGCTGTCTGTGGAATGGCATCAAGGAGAAAACATGAATAAGAGTGTATTTTGAGATGTGTAAGTCAGCCCAGTAAAACAATTTCAAAAACATTTTCAGATTACTGATGCAGTATTATTAGTTTTCAGATTACAATACAAGCCAATACAAGACTAAAAAATAAAGCAAAATATGAGAAGGATGGGCATTGGTGGGCTTTGCAGCAAGTATGGCATGCCTCTTCAACGTTTGTATGTTGCCTTCAATCCAAGGCTGGCCAACATGAATAGGTAGGGCTGTGTGGTGAGTTCGCCAGATGTGCAGAATATTTCCCTGATTTAGCTGCCCATGTGGTGGGCTGATCCAACTGTTTGACCCCTACACCAATGATCAGATCAAATTGACAATATATGGTGATTTGTTAGGAGAGGAATGCTTCAAGGTGCACATGTAGTCAGCACCGAGTTGGAATTTCAAAGCAGCCCCAATAGCTATCTGGCCAATGTTCAGCAAGATATGATCATGTGACACAACACATGGGCCAGTAAGCTTCCTTCTTGGTTTAGAAGTGTCATGTTGCAGCTCTATTTTTTTACATCCTGACACCTGTAAAATCTATATGTTTTGAGTCCAGTTATGAGTTAAGATATGCAGCTTAGTATGGTATCCAGAACATAATGCATTGGAGTTGAATATTAATGAACCAGCATATGGGTTTAAAGGACAAGGAAAGCCTGGTTTACTGGGAGTGCTGTTGGGTACAAGGAAAAAAATTGGCAAAACCCGGTTGCCTGGTGGCAATCAATTGACAATTGTTTGATCAATCGGCTGCAAGTGATGGGAAAGAAGGTGTCTTAAGTGAATTATTCCAATTATTTAGCTTGTTAAAAAGCTAAACACAAACCGTGTTTGCAAGAGAATGGGAAACTATGGTAGGTAAATGGAGGATAGAAAAAAAGATTGTATTGAAGAACAAGTTTGGTGTGAGCTCTGTTATTGGCAGACAGGGACAAAGATAAAATGGAGGATTATTTGTTACCTGAGTAGCCGGAATCCTTCTCACTGTCAACTCGTGTCTGGGCGTCCTCCTTATTGGGCTGGCTTTCAGTCTCAATTTTGGATAAATTCTCTCTTTTTTGGTTTGGGGGACCTTTCTCAATAGATGGAGATTTCATGTTTAAAATTGACAATACCCGGTGAACCTGTTTGTAAAGAGAAACCAGTGTCTATTACATTTCCTTAACTGGTTCAGCACAGTATGTTGTGCCTACATGTATATTCACTACTTGTTCTGTAACTACTTTTGAACATTTTTTCTACTTCAACATTCTCCCTCCTCTTTCTGTCTTCTCTTGATGTCTCTGTCACACCTTCTATTACTCAGTCTAGTCTTCATTTCTTTTTCACTCTTATGGGCATATTTATTATGCTGTGTAATTCGCTACAAAAAAATTTGGAGATTTCGGGGGAAAATTCATGAAAAAATCTTGAAAATCGAAGCTTTTCCCGCAAAGCAATTTTTCAGGAAAATGCAATTATAAATAAGCGCTAAAAAAACGCGAGCGGGTTAGATCGGAGTTTGTAGCTGCCGATATTGAGATGAATTCGGACCTTGATAAATAACCCCCTTGGTCCACTATACACTTTCAATGCTATTCCTGTATAGTCCATTAATCCTAGGTTTTATGACTCTCAAACAGCTAAATTCTGGTACTGGCAGTCTAAAGTGGCTAAAAAGAAAAGTTAAAAAGAAAAGACTCCTCTATGCTTCAGCCCTTCTTACCATTTTCTCTCCCCTGCCCTCAAGCTCTTCAGCTTTTTTTTTTTTTTACTCCACACTCTCAGGTTTACTATGTTAACCCATTCGCTATTCCTCTGCTATCTCTTTCACTTGCTTTCACTTTTGCTTTTCTTAGGTTGTCAATTTATTTTATCCTTTTTTTGCCAAAATACATGTACCAACTTCAGCACCATACCTTGTGTTCTATGGGGTGTGCTGCCACAATCTTATTGTATCCGCAATGTATTTCCTTCTCCTGCAGCCACGTACAGACAGCTTGTGCAGCAGTCAATCAAACAGGGAACAGCAGGCAATTTAGTTTTGCACTTCAATCAGATTCTTCAGTCATTGCTTTTAGTACATGAATAGTGCAATCAAAATGAAATGAACTGCAGGAAAGAGTAAAACACAGGAACAGAACATGAAACATTTTCCCATGGTGCTGATACATAGCAGTGCCCCTATATAAAAAAAATATATATATATTTTCCTTAAAAAGTATTCTCTCTTATGGGCAAAACATTTTTCCAGGTTTTATAGAGACATTTCTTATATATTTGTGATAAAATTCGCAAAACATTGTAGCAAAGTGAGCGTATATCCTGTGGTGACTATGTAACTGGGGAAATGTTATGTAAGGCCCTCAGACACCTAATGAATGTGGGGTTAGAAACATCCACTGTTTGTGAAAAAAAAAACTACTTTATTATTTTTCAATCCAAATTTTGATATATTGGAAATCCTTTTTGTTTCTAGGGTATGATTTAAAGTAACAATACTTATAGTATAATAATAATGATCACAACAGTGGAGTTGTCAGCTCAGGAGATTACTGTTCAAAATCATTCCCATGGGCAGTGAATTTGTCCCATCAATTCACTTCAATTTTGACGCCCGCATTAAAGTCAATGGGCGTCCGACGCGAGCGGCTATTCCGACGTGTGTCCAAAATCTTTTAAAGGCTGGCGAATTTTCGCCACAGTTTCACAAATTTATTTGCCGACAGCAAAACACGAAAATTCCCTGCAAATTCACGCCTGCTGAATATATTCGCCCATCACTACTCATGGGTTACTTGCAGCACTTTTTTCCTACATATAGGTATTTGTCTCCAGTTGTCAGTCCTGTTATTGAGCTGGAATGCCGGGTGCTTTCATTCAACAACAAGCTGAATACCATCAGTTGCAGATCGTCTATAAACTATAGCAATCAATTGAATAGTTTCTTTTGAGTTGCAACATTCATTCTATTTCATTGCTTCCTTGTCTTTCCTCCCCCTTTTTATTACTCAGCTACCTCCATGAATAGAACATGATTGTAGCCTGTACTGTACACTGTGTCTCTGATTCAAACCTCCCTTTCTATTCCCGTACAGTATACTGTACACACCTTCTGTACTGTACTCAGTGTTTTCCCTAGGACATTTGGGTGACACATTGTACTGTGCTAACCACTCCCTCTGTACAGTACTAACTGTACTAACCTAGCCACATGTTCCGCACATGCCTCGGCTACTATTTTCGACTCCTCCTTCCACGTGTATGTGTTTAGCAAATAGTTCTTATCTAGAGAGTCAGACAGGTGCCAGAAGCCCACCAGAAAATCTTACACATTTGGCACACTCTCCAAAAAAACTCAATTCCTTTATTTTCATAACCTTTTTTCTTTATACACTCTCATCTCTCTATTTCTATTATTAAACTGTTTCCTGTACATTAATTTATAATGAAAGGGATCTTACGAAAAAGGTTTATGGAGGACCATAGTCTGACATTTTCATATATTAAGCAATGTGCTACAGGGTATGCAATGCAAATTGGAGGTTTACAAGCTGGGCACACCAATTCCTGACATACAACAAGTCCCACTATCAGATGTTGGCTGCTGGGGTAAAAGTAAAAGTGGGAGAAATACTTTGTACAGCCACCTTTTATATGCTGCCCAGCATACTGTACATCGGAAACTGACAGCTACAGACGTCCTATGTATGTCTCATCTATTTGCCGCTGCATCAATAAGAATACTACCGTGCCCACAGCATGGACTGAAGGTTGGACTGGTATTATAAATGCTAAAATGATCTCAATACCTGTAATCTATTTAAGGGAGAACTAAAGCTCACAATGGATTATGCTAAAATGTGTCTTCTTTACCATCCCAAGGCCATCAGAGCCCTTTAGCAGTGATCATCTGTGCCTCCAAACATGCCCTCAGTAGCTCCCCATTTTATTTTCTATATTCACAATGCATGCTCTTGAATGCCTTCACTAACCTGAGCTTAGCAACAGACTTCCAACATACAATACAGGATTTATACAATAAAACATTCCTGATTCAATTAATATTTTGGATAACATTAAATAGCAGCAAGTATCATATTTCTGATTGAGCATCTCAACAGCAGCCCAAAACATATATTACACATCTCGGACTGGGGTGCCCAACAGGCCTGCAGCCTCAGGGGCCCCCACACCATCTCCCGGGCTCTCCAGACACAAAGCCCCCCAGTCACCCCATCCCAGCCGCAAACACGCGCAGCCAGTCCAACCCTGACAACACATGGGCAGTGCCAGGCCTGGACTGGGAGTCAAAATAAGCCCTGCCATTCCAAGAACACATAGGCCCAAACAGCCCCCTACCAGCCCACTGTATGATAACTTTCTATGGAACCATACAGCAGCCCTTCTGGCATTTGCCAGAACCCACAGATTGCCAGTCCGGGCCTGGGCAGTGCCATTGGCAGGCAAAACAGGGCTTAACAAATCAGAAGATGGGGACATCTTTGTAGACAAGGAGCTTTAAATGGGTAGTTCACTTTTAGGTTAACATTTAGCATGCTAAAGAATGACCAAATCTTCAAAACTTTTTCTTCATTATTTATTTTTTATAGTTTTTGAATTATTTGCTTTTTTTCTTCTAACTTTTTCCAGCTTTCAAATGGAGGTCGCCGACTCCCAGCTAAAAAAAACATGGTCTGTAAGGCTACAAACGTATTGTTATTGCTACTTTTTATTATTCATCTTTCTATTCAAGCCCTCTCCTATTTATATTCCCGTCTCTCACTAGCAACCAAAGTGCTGAAATGGCAAACTGGAAATATGCTGAATAAAAAGCTAAATGACACATAATAACACATAATAAAAAAAATGCAAATCAACTGCAAATCGAGTATCACTGTCTACATCATGCTTTACTAAAATCTTTAAAGGGGTAGTTCACCTTTGAGTTAACTTTATGACAATAACTGCATATCCAGTAAAAACAAATGATAAAGAGAGAAATCTGAGTGCAAACTGTTACGTGTATGCTTTCATTCAGCATAAAAGCCATTCTTTCCTTTTTTAGACATTAACATGTATGAAAGGTCTAACTGTCTTCCAGTTTACATGATTATTCTATATTATTCACGGATTTATTACTAAAGATTAATCTTACCTTCAGCGTGTATCTCTGTGTGTCTTGTTTGTTGTTTCTTGTGCATGTGAATTCTCTCATTCATCTGCTTACACCGCCCTTCTCCTCTTTTATCTCCTCCTACGTTCCGTCCCCTTTTTAATTCAGCCTGTGATCTGTCTCTTAGGCTGGCAGACTTGTTATTGTCCAGCCCATTCCCCATTTTATTGCATGTTTATTATCTAAACATATAATTCCCTCACTCCAAATTTTCCCAAATCTCCATATTATTCTCTGTGTGGTCTGTCAGTCTCATAAATCCCAGCATTCCTTCTTCAGTGGGTGTAGTAATGTAAACTACATTGTTAAGATCTTGCTGAAATTCGTGCTGTTTAGTTTGGCTTATTTCTACTTCTCCATTTTTAGGAATAACCTGCAGAGCTTGCAGTCTTGCTTTGCACAATGCATATTGTAGGGTAGCCCCTATGTATATATGTATGTATGTATTATTGAGTTATGTCATCGTTCTCCCTATTGAGAGTTATAAAAGATCAATACACATACATACACACTGCTGTTATAAACATCTATCTTTTTATCTGTCTGAGAATCAATCACTCTGCTCTCCCTCCCTCCCTCCCTTTCTCTGCAGCGTGTCTTTGTATGTGATCCGGCTGGGATGACGTACTAATAGCACTTGCACAGCCATGTGCTGCGGATTAACCCCCTAAGAAGGGGGAGTTAACGAGGGAGAATCATTGACAAGTGTGTTGGGGTGGAGGGGAAGGGGAGTTAAAAAAAAAAAGCAACGCGGGAATGTATAAAAATGAGGGTGCAAAAGTGTAAGTAAGTGCTCACCTCAGGCACGAAACGCATCAGGCTTACATAAAGATTTTTTTTACTTACTATAAAAATACATTTGCCTACTGCTTTACTGTTGGATGACCTCTTGGCAAAACCTTGGACTGGGGGTTACCCTGGTAAGAGACCGTCTTTCAAAAATATATATATATTTTTTTATTTTGTATTTTTTCACTACACATTTTCTATTTTTTTTTATTTTTGACTTCTACTTCTAGATTTTTATTTTTGACTTCTACTTCTAGGTTAACAATGCGAGACATACAGGCTGAACTTTACAAACCATTAACAGCTCTTTTTGTGTCATATACAAAAATACTTTTCACTGTATCTAAACGATTGTTTAGGATCTTTTCAGTGTACAGGTATGGGATCCCTTATCAGGAAAGAAGCTCCGTATTACAGGAAGGCCATCTTCCATGTACTCCATTTTATTCAAATATTTTATACATTGTTAAAAGATTTTGTTTTCTCTGTACTAATAAAACAGTACCTGGTACTTGATTATAAATACACTGCATTAATCCCTATTGGTGGCAAAGCAAGTCTATTGGGTTTATCGTTTAAATGATTTTTTGTAGACTTTAAGGTAACTTTTAGTATGTTATAGAATGGCTAATTCTATAATTCTAAAAAACTTTTTATTTGTCATATAAATTTTAAATTTTGTTTATAGTTTTTGAATTATTTGCCTACTGCTTTCCAACTTTCAAATGAGAGTCACTGACCCATCTAAAAATCCAATGCTCTGTAACGCTATAAATGTATTGTTATTGTTACTTTGCATTACTCATCTTTCTGTTCGGGCCCTCTCCTATTTATATTTTAGTCTCTTTTTCAAATCAATGCTATGGATCCTAGCAGCCAGATGAAATTGCAAACCAGAGAGCAGCTGAATAAAAAAATAAAATAGCTAAAAAATGTTTAAAAAAAATTAAAACCACTTGCAAATTGTCTCTACATAATGCTACAACTTAATTTAAAGCTGAACAACCGCTTTAACGTGATCCTAATTACTGAAAGACCCCTTATCCAGAAAAATCAAGGTCCCAAACATTCCGAATAATTGATCTAGTACTTGTATTGGAGGATTTTTAAATTATTAATATAGTATAAAGTACAGGTATGGGACCTGTTATCCAGAATGCTTGGGACCTGGGGTTTGCCGGATAACGGATCTTTCCGTAATTTGGGTCTTCATAACTTTAGTCTACTAGAAATTAATTTAAACATGAAATAAACTCAATAGGTTGGTTTTGCTTCCAATAAGGATTAATTATATCTTAGTTTGGATCAAGTACAAGGTACTGTTTTATTATTACGGAGAAAAAGGAAATCATTTTTAAAAATTTGGATTATTTGGATAAAATGGAGTCTATGAGAGACACCCATTCCGTAATTTGGATCTTTCTAGATAACGGGTTTCCGCATAAGGGATCCTATACCTGTACAGTATATTTTATAGCCTGAGATTATTTAGCATGGAGGAACTGATGGGTGAGATATGTGGGATATTCATGCTTTCTATTAATTTTGGCAGCCTGTAGTACATTGGGTGGTAATAAGAACTTACTGTACTGCAGCTCCTCCTTCCCAGATTTTCTGTTCCCAGTCAGTATTTCCTCCACAGTACTTATAAACACAATTACATAATGTTTGTATTGTACAGTAAATGAAAAGGCAGACAGGTACAAGGTACAGAACGCTCTCGCTAGGAAGAGACACTCCTCCACATGTCCCGGGAAGAGTGCCAAGGAGAACACAAGGGAACTAAGAGTAATAGGACAGCAGCCAAATGTAAACTGTGCCAACTGAAAATACTTTAGTAGTTAATAAGTCCTTATTATGTGTAATACCAATAATCAAGCATGCCATACAAACTGTCTATGTGTACATATTGTGTAATATGTACAGAACTTGTAATATGTACAGTATGTACAAAACATGCAGCGGGCACCACTAAAACAAGCATGTGCGGTACATATAAATGACCTATTTTCTTTATACTGCAATATCTAAGGGGGATATATATATATATATATATATATATATATATATATATATATATTTTTTTTTTTTTTACTTTTTTTATACAGTATAATATATAAATATTTTCATTACATATGAACATATTTATATATATTACATATTTGTATAAGACACAAAAATATGTGGATGGCCATCCTACTATCTTAAAAAAAGAACTTGAAACAATAAATAATTACCTAGTTCACCAAGGTAAGCGCTACTATATAATTCATTCAGATCAACTAAAAATCCAATAAGGTCAGAAATACTGGGGAGATATTAGAGAAAAAAAGCTTCAAATCAGAATCCACAGGCTGGAGAATATGGAGCGATCGTTATACTCTATTGCCATCTGCCGCTAAATCTAGGGGATTAAAGTCCGTTTTTTTCCCCTTTTTTTCTATGGAAAAAAAAACTAGAATTTTTTGTTATTTATTAAACCCTGATGGTATTAAAAGTCAGAATAAAAAAATCCTCCATTTCAGACCTACTAAGTTCATGTAGAAGTCAATGGCAGATGTCCCGTTTACAATTGGAAGATTTCATGATTTTCAGGCGATAAATCGAATAAATCGCAGGTTTCTGTCGTCAAAAATGAGTACGATTTGGATTTTTACATGATTTTATCGAGTCTTTTCCCGCACAAGAAATTTTAGTGAAAATGTATTGATTAATACAGGTGTAGTTGTTGTGCGTATTTGGTTGGAGTGGTTTCCAGAAAATAGTGAGAAAATTTTGATTTGATAAAAACAGCCAGCACCAATCCCAATATCCCAAAGTATCCTCTCCAGAGGAAGACAAAAAACCCAATTTGAAGCTTCCCAAATGTTCTGCAGATGGGGGAAAAATTATTTCCTGACTCCAAGATGGCAATCAGACCAGTCCCTGGATCAACTTGTACTATGAGCTATCTCCCATAACCCTGTATTCCCTCACTTGCTAAAAAGCCATCCAACCCTTTCTTAAAGCTATCTAATGTATCAGCCTGTACTACTGAGTCAGGGAGAGAATTCCCCATCTTCACAGCTCTCACTGTAAAAAAAACCCTTCCAAATATTTTGGCGGAACCTCTTTTCTTCTTATTGGAATGGGTGACCTTGTGTCAGCTGGAAAGAACAACTGGTAAATAAAGCATTAGAGAGATTATTATATGATCCCCTTATATATTTATACATAGTTATCATATCACCCCGTAAGCGTGAACTACCCCAACTTGGCCAGTCTTTCCTCATAGCTAAGATTCTCCATACCTTTTTACCAGCTTAGTTGCCCTTCTCTGCCCCTCTCTAATTCCATAAAGTCCTGTTTGAGTGATGGCGACCAAAATACAGCATATTCTAGATGGGGCCTTACCAGTGCTCTATGCAGTGTAAGAATAAACGTGACCTCCTGCAAATCAATTCCCCTTTTAATACAGTTCAAGACCATTTGACCTTGATGCTGCTGTCTGGCATTGCTTGCAAACAGCCAAGTTTATCATCTACAAGGACTCCAAGGTCCTTTTCAATTATGGGACTGCACATTTCCTAGTGCAGTCCCATTAAGGGCTTGTATAAATTTACATTTACCAACATTGAATCTCATCTGCCACTTAGCTGCTCAGATTACAATTTTGTCAAGATCCTGTTGCAAGGATGCTGCACCCTGGATGGAATTAATTGGGCTGGATAATTTTGTGTCATCTGCAAACATTGAAACTTTACTTACAATACCCTCCCCTAAGTAATTGAAGGGCACCTGTTGGGTAAAAATGTTATCCCCAACCAAAGGTGCGGGCTAATAGACACCGTTTCCGGTTGGGGATAACCGTATTTTTTTTTTTTTAAAAAAGACCCCGCAAGAGCTACACTACCCGCACCGGGAGGGAGCGCACAGTGGGAGCAGCCATGTCCAGTAACTCGCATGCGCATAATGAGCAATTTGGGGCAGCCTTTCATCATGCGCATGGGAGTGACCAGACATGTCTGCTCACACCGGGAGCTCCCTCCTGGCGCGGTTAGCGTATTGCCAGCGAAGTGTAGCACATTTGACTGTATTATCATTATTTAAAAGAGCAACACTCTCAACCCACATCTTTTTACAATTAAAATACTTAAAAAACTTTTTGGGGTTCGTCTTAGCCTCGGCCGCAATGCGCTCCTCATTTCCTAATCTTTGCCTTCCGGATTGTAGTTTTACAACATTTATTATAGTGTACATATTTAAGCCACATAGGTGATTCTTGGTGCTTCTACATTTACTTCTTAAGGAAATAAATTGAGAACAGTAACAATTTAATATAATTTTAAATGACCACAATTTCTGTTGTGTTCTGTTCTGATATATTATGATTACCATAAGGCCTTTCAGCAAATCTCTGCAATTAATAGCTAGTAGTTGTGGTACTGACATTGTTTAGTAGACCTCTAAATGATTTACAGTATACTATATAAGCCAAAACATTAATTTATGAAGTCAATAATGCCCCATTTGCCTGAACTCTAACCTTGGCACAAATCTTATCTGCTTACATTAGCTTCTTGGAGAGCACCATCTAGATCAGTGCTGTCTAACTGGTGCCCCCCCCCCCTCCTTTTGTGGCCCCCACGTGAATGTTTGCCTGTTGTGACTGCTTCCCTTATGTAAGATTTAAAAAGTATCAGTACTGAGATTAACCGGTCCCTGCATTGTGTAAGACTTAAATTCAGACGGTAAACTCCTGCATTGTTCATATCTGTAACACCTCTATTGTTCACAACCCTAAAGCCCTGCACTGTTCACAAATGTAAAGACCTGTACCATTGATACTTACTTTGTTTACCTGCTCACACAACTACTGGGGGGCTCCAGCATTCTGTCACGGTATGTAGTACAGTATGAAATGTTATTATATGTTTCCCTGTCTCCTGCTGTATTTTGCCTTCCCTATACTCCCTGTGTGTGCCATACTCTGCCTGCCCTATGTCCACTGTGTGCTATACTCTGCCTGACCTATGCTCCCTGTGTGTGCCATACAGTGCATGTCCTCTGTCCCCTGTGTTCCATGATTGGATTAGTATTTACTTTGATACAAATATAGTGAAAAGTATTTTTAATATAATAAATGACATTTGCAAAATCTAATGGCAGGTGGTACAGTAATGCAGAGGGGTGAGCTGCTAAAGATGTGCATTGCCAGCCCCAATCATCCTGTATTGGACATTAGTAAATGGACATGGATATACTATATACTTTTGGAAACTACACTTTCTAGAGATTTGAAAACTAGAAATTACTAGATTACTAAACTAGAAATCTTTGGTAAAATGGATGATTTTTACAAAATAAATGTAAGACTGGCACATCCTACACCCCCCATATACTGTATCCTTGGATACAAACTAATAAATACCATTGTAAATATGGACGTCATGGTTCTTGTGAATTGTGTGATGACTCAAATGCATTGATTGTTAGATTAGTCTGACAGCAGTATCTGTCTGCGCATCCCCATTCTCTGCCCTGGTGGGTTTGATTATTGAAAGAAAGTAGCAGACGCCAGCAAATCACCACGTGGAAAACCATGCAAGGCAAAGTTACTCCATTGTTTCAAGATACAGGTATGGGATTCATTATCTGGAAACCCAATATCCAGAAAGCTCCAAATTATGGAATAGACTCTATTTTATCCAAATAATCCACATTTTTAAAATGTCCTTTTTTTCTCTGTAATAATAGAACAGTATAGTGTACTTGATCCCAGCTGGATATAAATAATCTTTATTGCAGTCAAAACAATTCTATCGGGTTTAATTAATGTTTAAATTCGTTTTTAGTAGACCTAATGTGACTTAATTTCTTACACAGTAGCGTCACTAGAGGGGGGCGGGCCCTGGTGCGCGACCCGCAGCCGGGCCCCGCCCCCCTCCGTTCGGCCGCTTTTGGCCGCATTTTAACAGTGGCGGGTGAGCTGCCGGGGGGCCCTGAGGGGGTGCGGGCCCTGGCCCGCTCGCACCCCCTGCTCCCCCGGTAGTTCCGCCACTGTTCTTACAGAAAGAAGCGTTATCCAGAAAACTCCAGCACCTAAGGATTCTGGATAAATAGGTCCCATACCTGTAAAGTACTAAAGACTCATGAAGTACTGTTTTCTATAGCAATTACATTTATAAATACATGTATGGGATAAGTTATCCAGAATGCTCAGCACTTGGGGTTTTCTGGATAAGGGATCTTTCTGTAATTTGGAATTATCTGTAATTATACCAAAGGTCTACCAAAAAATAATTTAATCATTTAAAAAAAAAAAATAGGATTGTTTTGCCTCCAAATAATCCACAATTTTACCTTTTATATCAATAAAATAACTCGAAAAATTCAGTGCAGGAAAAAAAATCATGAAAATATTTGAAACTAGCAAATTTTTCAGATTTCATTCCTGAAATTCTTTATGCCGGATTATTGCCTGAAAACCACAAATTATTCAGATTATCATACGAAACCCAATGCAGATCATGAAATCTTCCAGTTGTAAAAAAGACATCTGACATTCACTTCTACATACATAGTAACATAGTAAGTTAGGTTGAAAAAGGACACACGTCCATCAAATTCAACCTTTTAACTCTATTTTAACCTGCCTAACTGCTAGTTGATCCAGAGGAAGGCAAAAAACCCCATCTGAAGCCTCTCCAATTTGCTTCAGAGTAGGGATGCACCGAATCCACTTTTTTGGATTCGGCCGAACCCCTGAATCCTTCGTGAAAGATTCGGCCGAATACCGAACTGAATCCGAACCCTAATTTGCATATGCAAATTAGGGGTGGGAAGGGGAAAACATTTTTTACTTCCTTGTTTTCTGACAAAAAGTCATGCAATTTCCCTCCCGCCCCTAATTTGCATATGCAAATTAGGATTCGGGTTCGGCTGGGCAGAAGGATTCGAATCCTGCTGAAAAAGGCCGAATCCTGAACCGAATCCTGGATTCGGTGCATCCCTACTTCAGAGGGGGACCTCGGCAGGAATTTTTTGATTCGGACATTTATAAATATCAAAAAAAATTCATGTTTTTTTCCCACTAAAAATCCATGTTTTCTCCTTTGAAACCTGACCAGAAAAAAATAGTTTTTAAGTAAATAACCCCCTTACACCCATATGTAATAAAGGCCCAAGTTTGCCCAGGAGCAGTAACCCATAGCAACCAATGCAATGCTTGCTTTTAAACAGGTGACCAGTTAATGCTTCCTGCTGATTGGTTGCTATGGGTTTACTGCTCCTGGGCAAACTTAGGGCCTTTTATTACACCCTCTTAGGGGCAAATTCACTGACCTCCGTAAATTCGCCAGCAACATGACCAGGGGCAGTTGGGAAATTGACAAAATGTCTAGCCCCATGTCAGATTTCAAAACTGAATATAAAAAAAATCTGTTTGCTCTTTTGAGAAATGGATTTCAGTGCAGAATTCTGCTGGAGCAGCACTATTAACTGATGCGTTTTGAAAAAAACATGTTTTCTGATGACAGGATCCCTTTAATAAATATCTTGTCATTTCAAATACTAGACAACATCACCAGTTTTATTTGCTCATTGCACTTACACCTACTGTACTCCTTATCAAAGTAGGAATATATATATATTTTGTAACAGTGCCCCCTTGTGGTTACATTTGTACATGTGCATGTAAAAAGATTATTGCATTTCCACACAGCATTTCTTTCAATTACTATTAATAATATCCTTTTCTCCTATCTTTTTTTTGTGTACTATTTATATATGAAAATGATGCATATCCTAAAGTAGAGAGATGTATCAAATTTAAACATCAGAATAAAAGCAAATCATTTCAATGATCATTTCCAAATAAGCATAAAATTGTACCTATTAAAGGGGGTGTTTACCTTTCAATTAGCTTTTCGTTCAGTTGGAAAGAGTCAGAAGAAGAAGGCAACTAATTCAGAAGAAAAAATGAAGATCAGTCGGAAAGTTGCTTAGAATTAGCTTTTCTATTTCATACTAAAAGTTAACTTAAAGGAGAAACAAACCCCTTATTATAAAAAAACCTTACCCCACATAGACCCCCCTTCCCTACCTTCCCCCCAGTCTAGCTCCCTTCCCCCTCGGGCAAATGCCCCTAACTTTTTACTTACCCCTCGGTGCAGATACAGGGATCATCTTCCGCGTCTTCGATAATCTGACAACGAGACCAGCGTGCGAAGCATGTGCAGTTGGAGCAATTTCCCGGTTTGCGACAACTGCATATGCGTCAAAATTGACGGAAATTGCCGAAGCACCGGAAGATGGCTGCCGTGAACTCTGATCCCTGAATCTGCACCGAGGGGTAAGTAAAAACGAAACAACTAAAACAACTAAAATTATATATTTATAACTCTGTAACAGTATTGTGAAAATAATCTGGTGCAGACCACAGTGATTAGAAATGGAAACAGAAACATCTTTAAACATCTTTAGTGGTGGGCCAGGTATTACTTATGTTACTTTTATGACAAGGTGCAACGAAACATTTTTATAACTCACCCAGTACTCACAATATGAAATAAGATCTGGGGGAAATGAGGGTATGTAAAATTGAGGTTTTACTGTATATGGTGTTCTTGTATCCAGACCAAATAATATTATACATTTTAATTCCATGTATGAAAACAGAAAATCCAAGGGACTTTTAACTCCACAATACAAGTGTCTGAAACGATCTAAAGATAATATAAGTAATTACACATCAAAGTAAAATAAAAAGCGATTTTTATTCACCACCATGCCATATTAATCAAATGGAATTAAAAACATTTAAAAAGTAAGCAGCGCTGCATATGAAGCTGAAGGGATCCCTTCTATGAGGACATAAACCCCAAAGGCTGATTATGTTAATCAGATATGGGAAAAATTTGCATGCTAGTGTGTGAAATAATTGGTAGTCCGTTAGTTTTGAAGGACGTAATAAAAAAGTCTTTGGAACAATGAATGCAAAATTGCAATTGTGAACTCCTTAGGTTAATTATATTCGATTGGGTAAATCCATGTTGGTCCTAATAAGGAGAAATTCCAAAACTTAGAAACAAAACAGCATGCATGCATTCCCCAACATCATATGATGCGAGAGGAGGATTGCAAAATGAATACTTAAATATTTTCTGCCCATGGGCCAATGTTTGATTCAAGAAAATAGCTCCAATATTGAGGATTATTGCTTTCTATGCGTGCTGGAGTCTGTATAGTGCTGAGGGTGCGCTATCTGCACCTGCGATACACAATAGTGACTGAACAATCCAGATAATCACAATTAGCGATATAAGTATTGCAACATATACTTCCAAATGTTACAGTCAGTTTGCAGGTGATGTATCCCCAGAGCCGTTCTCAAATGAGATAGTAATTATACCAACCGTATATTGGATTGCGTTCGCGGGTAACTTCAAAATTGATTAGATTAGCCTCCATGCGACGGACGCAACGCTGAACCTCGACAGCTGTTTCGCCACAACTCTTGGCTTTGTCAAGAGTTAATTCCATGTATAATACCAGAAACAATAGGCACAAAGCAGACCAGGAAACAGGACCGTGTATACAGACATTAAAACTATATATATGTGTAAATAAAATGCTCAACCTCCTACTCACTTCCTTGGTTGTTTCTGCTTTTCTTTCTTTCTGTTTTCTTGTCTTTCTCTCCTGCTTTGCTTTACTACCTCTCTGTATTTTTTCTCCTTGTTATAACTTTTCTTTGCTGTTGTTTTGCTTTTTATTCTGCTACTACTAAATTTTTTTTAACCATAGTGCTATCACTTTCCTTCCTCTTCCCTACTCCCAGGCTTTCCTTTGCCATTGCCCAAATCATCCATTCTCCCCTTTTGCTCCTTAAATATTCTGTTGATCTGCACCTTTCTGGCAGTGTTTATAAAGGGTGCTCCATCCTGTGCAGAGATATAAATAGACATGAATCCCCATAGACTGACACAGCTGTCAGTTAAAAATCTCAAATACTCTCCAGGTGGGCCGCATACTAAAATGTCTTATCTGAACGAGTGACTGACTTTGCAGTAAAGGTGGCCATACACATGCTGATAAAAGCTGCCGGCAGCTTATTGGCCCGTGTAGGGGGCCCTCTAATGGGCTTCCATGATCGATGTCTGGCTGAAAATCGATGCTTAGTTTTCCTCCTAGGACCCCGGACCCTGGTACAGTTGCACCCTTTGCACCCCCGGTAGTTACGCCAGTGAGTAAAGGCTCTTTTAAACTTGCTTAGTGAAATTAAAGTTGAATTAAGGCTGGTCTTTGGTTTATCAGACTTCATGTAGTAGGGGGACAGGCACTTCAAATCAGATTCAATCAAATTACTGTCCCCAGTTAACCCACTGTATAATGAACTACCCCTGCTGAGAGGAAGGAGCTCATCTACAGATAGCTTATTTTGCAGGGCACTGAGAAAGAAGAGAGTAAGGGTAATAACAAAACCATAAAAGATTAAAAAAAATTAATTAGAAGAATAGGGATAATATATTTTCTATACAAATGCTATTTATTTTGCTTATCCTGAATCTAGATGTATATTGTTCCTTAAATTAAAAATAAAAATTATTGTACCATTAAAAATAGAGTAATAACTTTAGGCAAATGACGATGTCAATACAAGGGGGTTATTTACTAAAACTCGACTTTTTCTCACTATAATTTTAAAAAAAATTCAACCAAACTCCCAAAAGTTAGGCACCCCCAAGTGATCGCATGTACTTACCTGAAACCCCAGGCTTGTGCACCTATTGGGAGAAAACTGCACCAGCTCAGGATTCTTCCAGCGAGCACCACAGAGCGATTGTGTGCAGTTTTCTCCTAATAGGTGCACAGGCCTGGGGTGGGGTCAGGTAAGTACATGTGATCACTTGTGGATGCCAAACTTTTGGCACCCCCATATAAAAAACCCTTTCATTCTCCTTTATTTTACAAATAACATTCCCCTGAAAACTGGACTTTATGCTGTTACAACTCAAATTTATCGGATTATCAAACGAAAACCAGTGCAAACAGACTGACACTAGCAAGATTTCTGAAGGTAAAAAACATGTTCCAGTTGTTAAAGGGACCATCTGCCATTGGCTTCTACATTTTGACAGATTTTAGCTGAAGTGTTTTTGGATTTGGATTTTCTGCAGCTTCAGAGCAAAATCTCAAAAAAATAAAAAAAAAATCCTTCTAAAAATTTGAGTTTTTCCCTGTTCAAAATTTCACAAGAAAAATTAGAAGTTTAACTGATACCCTATAGTAAGTTCCTGAAATATCAAGCTGAGATAGATTTATTTAGATTAACATTCTCAGTCGTACTTTTCTGACCTTATAGGCTCATAAAGCTGTTTCAACAGATTTCTGATTCATGCCCAAAGTGTAATATAGAGGTTGTCTTCTTATTTCATGTTTTCTGGGAATGACCTGTCATTAAACAGTTTTGATTTGCTGTCTTGGCATACATCAATTTAGTTCTAACATACGGTTAAATGAACAAAAATGATGCGGTTCGCATCGGAGCTCACCCGGAAATGCTGTGTCTTCCCAGCCGCTGCCTTTGCGAGATGCCAGCTACTCCATGCCGGTAATGAATGAAAAACAAACAATACTCTCGCATACTCGGTGCTGATCTAGAACACTGACTCTGAGGAAGTGCCGGGAGATCCAGCAAGAAACGCATAAGTCAGCCCTGTACACCCACCGCTGCACCCTTACCTGTATGTTTGTTGAAATAAAGCCGAAAATTCTACACGAACGCTGTTGTCCTGGATCAGCGCCAAGTATGCGAGAGTATTGTTTGTTTTTCATTCATTACCGGCATCGTTTGTTCTAGTTCTAACATACCTCTGCATTTGTTCTCCTAGACTTAGAGTGATTTACGCTTAACAGATTATATGTCCCTTATAGCTATTGCTTTATGTTAAAAAATCTGTTATGTTGTACAGTTGCACCCACCCTTAGCATATGGTGGAAACTAGTTAACAATAACTTGTCAATCAACTCCAGCCTGCCTCAATCAACCCATTTCCACTGCCACTCTCCCCAAATCCTGTCTTGATTCAGTGCTTGATGGTCTGGCCCCGCCCTCTTTGACATTACAACTCCGCCATGTTGACAGTATAATTTAAAAAGGTAGCAAATCTGTATGAAATGCATATGGCATTTTTATTTCACGGTGCTATTGCCCCATGATCATAATTTAGCATTGTACTTAGCTAAATAGCTCATACTATGTTCAGTAGTACATATTAAATAGAATAATGCCAATGTTTATAGCATGACAAATAATAGAGAATATTTGCATACAATTATCTGAAAAGCATGAGAAATGACTACTAAGCATGAAAAAATATATATTTATAGCATTGGATCAGGCCTCTTGTATTTCTCTCAAGTGTTCCCAATGCTGTGACCCCTCCTGGGAAATGAGCTAGAAGGGAATGCCAATGCAGGCATAGTTTGGACATGAGCTCAAACATTACGTGATCTCTTCCTCTCCTTTGTGGCAGGAAATCCTCTTGTGGTGAAGTCCTTTTCTGGGATAAGAGCCGATTCCCAGTGTAGCTGTAGCTAAGCGGCCTTATCACTTGTGTACAAATAGCTGCCAAGTTTTTATTACAGAGCAGAGAAAATGGATTCCAGTGTTACTTCTCTAGGACTGATTTAGAATCCCTAGCTAATGGGCTGGGTTAAAGGAAAAATATACCCTATCAAAGGAATATGTCTGTGAAGGTTCCCTCTCATCCAGGTCATGGTATATCTATAGTAATATGTCAAATCCACTGGATGTTTTTTCTCTTGAAGACGTTTCACTCGTCATCAAACTGGCTTTCTCAATTCAGAATTCAGACTCATTGGCTTTTTTGGACTGTTTGGTAAGAGTCAGAGAGAGGGTGAAAAGCTGGAAACAGAGTTCTATAGTAAACCAACCAACCCTACATCACAGAGCAGACAAGATACCCACCAGCACTGAGGCTAAGGAGAAAAAGTTGGAACATAATAAAACTTGTATGTATCCAGATTGGGCCTTTGTTAAAATTGTGAGAAGGAGAAGCAATTATACCAAAACTAGCAGTGAAGGACAGACAAAAGAACTTGGTCCTCACATATATTAGCTGGGGTGTCTTATTAAGCACTGCACCCTGGTCTGTTTCAAACTGAGTGTCACGATCGGCACCCTAAATCCAGAAAAAGTGCTAGGCTCCCTGGTCTCGGCCCTGCTTCCGCCTGTAGCACCCCACCTTTTGATTCAAGAGGAGCCCTCTGCTAATCTGATGCCGTCAGGTCTTAATAAAAGAGGAGCCAAGCAAGAGTTCTGGACGAGCAAAGGGGCACGATTGTTTACCAAGGATTTAGGACGGAAGGCCACACAACTCAGGAGGTTTCAATGGAATATTGTGAACAGACAGGTCGGGTCGGTACAGATAGAGTTCAATCAAGTTTAGACAGGTTAGGGTCAGGATTGCAGAGTTCAGAATAGTCAGGTAGGCAAGCAAGAGTCAAAACCAGGATACACAAAGGAATTCATGTAGAATAAGCACCCAGGAACTAAACAAGTTAGTCATAACAACGGACAACTAATTTGATTCCGAAGTCCCTTTAAATACCTTTCAATTTTGTGCCAAAGCGTGATGACGTCATTACGCTGGTGCGCAAAACCCGTAAGTGCACCTGTGTTAGAGGAGACAGGAACCATGCGGCGGGCGACCCCACCGGAGGCACAGTGGGCGTCCCCGTCGGCCACTAGACCACCAGGTTAAGCTATCATTACACTGAGCAACACACTGTGGCAGCAACTGGTTCACCCAAAAAACCCAAAACAAAAGTTTAAGAAGAGAAACATGGTGTATGCAGTGCAGCGAGGAGTGCTTGGACTTGTATGTGGAAGAAACTATATACAAATGTATGGCGCAGCTCCTCTGGTAAGGAGGACACATATTTGATAACTGCCAAGTTCACATTCTGGGCAGGGAGGAAAATTGGTTCAGAAGAGGGGTTAAAAAACCTAAATATGTGAAAAAAACCAACAAGTTTGAATAGTGGCCGAGGGGTGCGACATCCATTGTCTGCCACATACAATGTTGTTTTGGCACCTTTCCCTGGATGGTTTAATAACACCTCAAAGCTCCAATCATGCTAATACAATCATCACCTTGCCTCCATGAGGTGATTTGACCTATAAAATGAGTTTTAATTGTCATTTATGAGGGGGGATTTCTTTCACTTTATAGTACTATAAGAGATCCATTTATCAAAGTCCAAATTTATTTCTTCATTTTCTGAAAAATACTCCCACCAAATCCACACAAGTTTTTTCCCCTTATTAATCAATACATTTTACCGAAAATTTTCTATACGGGGAAAAAACCTGAACAAATCATGAAAAAAATGAATCATACAAATTTTTCGGATTTTCCACCTGAAAACTGCAATTTTTTCTGATGTTTGCCCAAAAACCATGAAATCTTTGGATTATTGCATGAAATCCAGCGCAGATCAAGATATCTTCGGGACTTCTCCCATGGATTTGTATGCAATCTCAGCAGTTCTGAGATACTGTATTTTCGGAATCTGACTTTTTCCCATCCTCGGGGTATAATAAATCCCGAAAAATTCTTGTTTTTTTTCCCACTAATATTCAGATTTTATAGTAAAAAAACACATATTTTTAATACAAGCAGTGGTGTAACAACCTATACACAGGAGACCCCATGATCATAGGGGGCCAAGGGGGCCTGGCTGCAGGGTTTACTATATGGTAGTTTGTCATCCCCTGCTTCTTATAAACTTGCCGGCTGGCTCATTTGCCGTTGGCTGGGGGCAAAATAGCAGGCGAGTTTGAAGGGGTTGGGCTTCATTGTGTGTTCCAGCCAAAACAAGTTACACTACTGTGAAACATACTATTTGTTCATGGTTCTTTCCTTGTAAGTGATTTACAGTGTGGCAGTTCCTATTTATCAGTATATAGTAATTTGTTAGATAAGAAAATACTATATCAATACCATTTAAGGGCCACTTGGGAAGACTTGTCGTCTGTGGTTAAATCTTTACTTCCGCGGGTGACAAATCTCATGAAAAGACTTTGCATATCATAAAATTAAAGGATAAGTAAACCTTTAAAATAAGTTAATGTAAAATTAATGAGAGACTTTTGCAATGTACACTCATTATTTATTTATTTTTTAATTCCAAGATATGAAGGGATACATGTGCTATTAATATGAATGAATTTTGTTCCAACAGCACCACCTGCTGGTCAATTACACACCAGTCTGATCACCAAGTAGTCAAGGAAGTTGTCAGGAGAAAGAAAGAGGCTGCTCTGATGTTCTTCTACTTAGGAAAAAAAAATAGAAACCTCTCTCAGATCTTTCTCTCAGAAGAACAATAGAGCAGCCTCTTTCTTTCTCCTGACAACTTCCTTGACTACTTGGTCAAACTGACCTGTTGTAACAAAATTCATCCATATTAACAGTACATGTGAACATTTATACATTGCAAAAGTGATTAAAATAGCACCCTCCTCAATTTTACATTCACTTATTTTTAAAGGTTTACTTATCCTTTAAGTTCACCCTAAGTAAACCTATTACTTGCTGCCATCTAGTTAATCATAGAATTTAGTCAAATATTTTGTGGTGAATGAGGTATTCAGATAAATTCGAAAATTGTAGATTTGGTGCATTCCTAATCTCTTTCTCTATATATTTTCCCTTTTACCAGTGGTGTAATTGTAGGATCTGGTTGAATACCAAACACGCCACAAAAACATTTAGCAGAATCCCAATTCAAATCTGAACCTGAATGTGTTAAATCAAGGTAATCACAGTATTCCATTCATTTTCAGTAAGGCTGTAACATGTTGACTATGTAAAAAACTTGAATAAATACTTGTTTGAATGCTGAACATACACTGACTTTTCATTTTTAAACTCAGAATTACAAATACATCTGATATTGTGGGGTTTTTGAGCCATGACAAAATCAGCCCCCTTGAGTTAAATATATTCATTCATTTTAAAGCCTGTGCTGTGCTTCCTTAAATAATTCAGCAGATGGTGCTGTACTGCCGTTAACTGGTGACTTTATACAGAGTACAAAGCACAATATCACACTATATATACAATGATGCTTGAAAGTTTGTGAACCCTTTATAATGTTCTATAATTTTATATGAATGTGATCTTAAACATCATCTGATTTTCAAACAAGTCATAAAAGTAGATGAATAAAACCTGTTAAATCAATTAAACAAAAATTATTATATTTGGTCATTTGTTTATTGAAAAAGAATGATAACTCCAAATGCCAGGTGTCTAATAGTGTTACCCAGGGTAAATTGTAAGCAACGGAAGGCCTGTCTCACATTGGTAAATGTTGATGTTCATGAGTACACCATCAGCAGAACACTGAACAGCAATGGTACTGTATTTGGCAGGGTAGCAAAGGAGAAAGCCACTGCTCTCCTTCCCATAAATAATGTATAATTGTAAAACACAGTGGAATTTGCTTGCACTATTTAAACCCGTTGGACCTGCAGGTTTCGGCCGACCCGCACATGACTACAGCCTAAGACACTGCCCCTCTGACTGCCCCCACACCAATAAGAGCAGGCATCAATCACAGAAGAGAGGGGTAGCCCACTCTGCCTCCGCATGGGCTGGGGGAGGTTCTTTAATTCTATCTAGGTATACTGAAATAAACAAAAGAAATAAGGAGACACAAAGAACATGGATTTCCAATAGTATATTTAGCACTGTTCCATATAGACATTTACTATAATGAATTCAAAAAATATATATTTATATAATAATTTTTTCTACTTACACAATATCACTAACACAGTAACAGTGAATTAACTATACTTATAAATCTCCATCCCCCCCCCCAAACTCACTATAAAGAGCTTAGTGCATGAGTGTGTATATGTGTGTTTATGTATATATATATATATATATATATATATATATATATATATATATACACACATACATACACACACTACTCATGCTCAAATGCCAATACACACACACACAAATACACATTATGTAAAAGTGCAATCAGTCTCATATATTAATTATTCTGATAAGTACATTCCAGATATATATATATCTTTTTATCTGGGTTTGACCCTTCCATAATTCCACATTTTAAAGGAACATTTTACAAATAAACAGCATACGGTATATAACAATATAGGTGTGGGTATATAAATAATTCTGTATATATAAAAATATATTTTAAAGGTAATTTATACACACACACACACACAGTTTGTGTATATATATATATATATATATATATATATATATATATATTTCTGCTATATGATTTTATATATATAAATCAGATAGCAGAAATTAGGTACTACACTCAGCGGGTCTTGGTGTGCTGTGTGACTACAATATTGGAGTGAATGCAAATATATATATATATATATATATATATATATATATATATACAAATATATATATATACACACACACACCACACAAACTTATACCCACACTTATAATTGTTTTATTTGTACATATATTATAGAAGTATGTTTTGATATATATCTATACATATATATACTGTATATGAAACACATATAGGTAAGCATGTATTTTAAAAATATATAGAAAAATAGGGCTTTATATCTTACCATTTATCTTTGTGTGTGTGTGTGTGTGTGTGTGTATATGTATATATATATGTATATGTATATATATATATATATATATATATATATATATATATATATATATTTTTTTTTTATACACACACACACACACACACACACATATATACATATATATATATGTATATGTGTGTGTGTGTGTGTATATATGTGTGTAGGTAGGCATACATACAACAGATATTTACAAAACCAATGCATTTTATTGAGAAACCCATTATCCAAAAAGCTCAGAATTAACAGAAAGACCTTCTTGATCTCGATTTTTAAAAATGTTTCCTTTTTCTCTGTAATATCTGTAATAATAATACAGGAACTTGTACTTGATCCCAAATAAGATACAATTAATCCTTATTGGAAGCAAAACCAGCCTATTGGATTTATTTAATGTTTAAATGATTATCTAGTAGACTTAAGGTATGAAGATTCAAATTACAGAAAGTATTCTGGATAACAGGTCCCATACCTGTACTTGCAAAAAAAAATCTCTTCATCCATTGGAACAAAATCCTTGTCTGTGTATAAATGTTTAATCCTAAATCTATACGTTCAGAACACAAAGTAACACTGCTTATTGGCACTGACAGGCAGATAATATGTGTGTATGTGTGTGTGTGTGTGTGGCTGATTTTATTAAAATATAAGTTATTTTAAAAAGTTTGTTTTTGACAATGACCTAAAATTGGAGCTTTAACCTACACACTGGTCCCTGGGCTTCTGGAAGGGCTCAGCAGTTAAAAAGATTCAGCAGGAAATCCTTGCAGTTTTTTCACTCTCTTTGCAAAAATATATCTGACTCTTGAGTTAATTCTAGAATGGGAGAGGTTATACCTGATCTGTATACTCTCTCTTAGGAAAATAGTTATTGGCAGGTCTCAGCAGCAGAGAAGAATTAAAACTTTTCATATTTATGTTTTTTAGCAGTGGTGGGAATGTATGAGAAACAATTTCAGCCCTCACTGGCATGAGAAAGGGTGAACACGGCCCTCTTCTCACTCCTTATCCAGATGACACACTCTTGCATAACGATTGCATATCACTTGGCATTTGTAGATGTGAAGTATGTTCTGTAGCCTTTAAGATAAAGGATTTTGGTCCCTTTGGAGCTCAGTGGCTGAAGATCACTGTGTGCCGTTTCTTTGAAGTGGAATGTGGAACATCCAAACTTCTTAACAATGCTCCAGGATGCTCCATAAAAAGATATTGGGGTTTAAGGAAATGTTCATGGTACAGAATTGAGAATGGGAGAGGTAAATAAGGATAATGGGTTAAATATTATTTATAGAACATTATAAGTAGAAAAATGAGGGTGTTGTTGGCCATTGTGTTCAATGATGGTTAGATAGACAAAGTTAAAGAAATAAGTGAGGAAAACCAGATTATGATGATGGGGGGACGGGAATATCTAATATCAATTGTGCAAAGTGATGATGGGTAAATTCAGTGCAGTAACTACCATACAGCAAACGTTAGGGTCTGTTGTATGATTCTCCCTCCACAACTCCTGGTGCCACTTGAATCTTGTCCACCACAAGGCAGAGTTTTTTGTGTCGGGGAGTCTGGCTGTCAAATCATATTATTGAGTTATTTTATGGGTGTGATAATATGAAGAGTTGAAGCAATGCAAATCCAGTAATGCAGAATATTTTTGAATGTTAGACAGTAAGTGAGAAAGGGACTGGAAGAATTCATCATGAGAGTAAAGAAGTTGGAGAACAAAAAAAAAGACTGAAGGTAAGCTGGATGAAGACGATAAGTTAAAGAAGTCAGTAAGAGAAAAAAGTTGAAGTATTTCTTATGGGCATTAGCATGAAGAAACTGAGCAAATGAATGAGAAGTAAGGTGTGCACAACTCCTGTCCTCATGGACTATTAACTGGTCAGGTCTTAAGGATATCAATATCCATTGTACAGCATAGATGTGCCAGTCAAAAAGACTGAGCCACTGAGTAACTCACCTGCACATTGATAGCAATATACTTATGTCTTGACCACTTAAGCCTCCATCGAGGACCAGAATTGTGCACCTCTTGGATAAGCAGAGCAGAGCTGGATGGAGAGACAGAAAGTTGAATTCAGAGGATGTGTAGAGGAGGGGTAGGTGGTCATGTCTCAGAGGGCCAGGAGTGAGGGAGAGCTGAGTGAGTCTGAGGATGAGCGCTCACTCCCACTGCTGCGCTGGTACCGGGCTCCGCAGGCTCCTCCCTCTGGGGAGGTGAACACAAATGAAGATGTGTAAGACCCCGCACTAGTGGCATAGTCTGAGTCCGGCAGTGGGGGCAAACAGATAGGGAATGATACCTTCGATTGTGTTGGATAGGTGGGCAGGAGCGCTCCATGGGAATAGGATGTGCTTGGATCTAAAGCTGGCAGGTCAAAGTCATCATAAGGCAGTTTGCATCCTGGTCTGTGGGAGAGAAAAGCAAACTCCAACTGTTCTTTCTGTCTGCGTAGTTCATCAATCTCTGCCTCCAGCGTAGACTTTTCCTCTTCAAGAAGGTCTGTCTCCTAATAAATCAATAACAAAAGAATGGAGGCAATTATTTGATATCTGATATTCTAGATCTTCTCCTTATGTGGTTCTGTCACATATTAGACTTGATTAACATCACACGTCTCTTCTACATAGACACGCTGCCCTATGAGACCCATGCACAATTTAAATAGAAAGAGTAAAATGAAAACCTACTTAACCAAAATAGTTGTTCCCCTTTTATGAAGCAATGGGTTTTGTGCTAAAATCTTACCTGTCAATCATTTGTCTTTAAGGTTAAGGGGTAGCTAGTGTAACGTGACATCTATAAAATTAAAACCACAAGAGAATAATGACCTGTTTTGATTCAGTAGCATCAGTAAATGGAAAAGTTTGATATTACTATTATAAGATAAATAGAATCCTGGTCATACAGCACTACTACTAGGAGTCTATATACTGCAAGAAAATTCACTTGCCAAATTAAAATCAAAGTAAAAAATGTAAACATGTTACTTAGCCTTCTTCGTGGGGCTGCATCTAATCAATTTAAATCTAATCAATTATAATTCTGCCAAATTAACCAACCACAAGGGCATAAGGAGATATATATATGAAAAGCAAGGCACCAACGTTTCAGTCTGACTGAAAGGTCTCAAAGATGACCAAAATGTTGGAACAACAATTAAATTTTATCTCTTTTCACCATATTTTAAAGTCCTGTGAGTGCCTTGGTTTACATGATATTCTATATGACTTTTCTGCGGTGTGCAACTGCCAATAAGTGAGTGCAGCTATTTTATATATATATATATATATATATATATATATATATATATATATATATATATATATATATATCTCCTCACATTTGTAGCAAAATTGCAAGTGCTCTTATGTAACTACTGCAAGTTTTTTGAATATGGCATTTAAATGGACAAAACTCTTCAGGATTCTAATTCACACATGCATAGCTTTTTTTTTACTGGGATTGTGTTTCTATCCCTGATGGCTTGAAATTAAGGGGCCCATTTACTAACAATCAAATCTTTTTTTTTTCCCTACGAATCTCGAAGAATTTGCTGTTTTTCTGTATTTCTAAAAAGCTCTAAAAATTAAAGATTTATTAAAACAATGAGAACCTCTATGTCAAAGTTCTAGTAAAGTAAAGGTTGTTGAGGTCCTATAGAAGTCAATGGGAGCAGTGATGATCCGAATTGGACTACTTGTAATCCAAACTAAAAGTTAGAGGTTCTTTTATTTTTTTCCAGTATGAATTGTCCGAAAAACTACAGACCTCCCCACCCATGTCCTTCTTATCAGGTAAATATCATTATTCCCCATTACACTCAATAGCCACTCGCTAATTTTGGATACCCGCACTGGTTTAGTAGCCTTGTTTTTTTTTCTTTAATTGCAATATGAGATTATTTTTGTTTAAACTAAACATGGACATGATAGGTAAGGTAACAAGATCAAATTCTATGTAATAAGTACTTTCCTGGTGCACTTGCACCAGCTATTTCCAAATAACAATCTACCTGTTATGAAGTTCTTTCCTAACTTCCTTTCCTTATCAATTTTTCATCCTTCGTAGTAAACTTCTGCAGATGCACAAAAAAATATATATTTTTGACTTACACTCTGTAGACTGTCAGTCAACTCCCTTCTTCTGTTCCTGCATTTTGCAGCTGCCTGTTTGTTTCTTTCCCTTCTCACCCGTCTTTTCTCTTCTTCCTCTGGAGTAAGCTGAAAGATTTATAATGTTAAAACACCTTCACAATTCCCATCCTTATACCAAAGACAAGGGAAATAAAAGTGACATGTAATTCAGAACGTATCAATCCTTGATTTTTTGATCAGCTTCATAATGTAATACAGTGTGCAATTTAACACGCAGATGCAAACACATGCAAAATGAACCTGCTCTTTATGTCTCACTCACCGCTTCCTCTCTGGTTCTCTTGCCTCTAGCTCGGGATGGATGTACATCTTCTTGCTCTGGCGTGGCTTCAGTCAAGGTGTGTCCATAAGTTGTCCCAGAAGGAGAAGCATAACTGGGGCCTGGTAGATCATACGGGTCAATAGGGGGGCCTGATGTAGGCTGGGACTGAGCCATAGAGGAGATAAGAGTTGGGGTGACCAACCACTGGAGGTCTTGGCTACTGGTAATGGCCGTAACAGTGGGGACAAATGAGGTGGGGGCATCACATAGTGCTACACACTCCTAGAATTACAAAAAATGCAATTTTTAAGAGAAACATTTGAAAAAAAGAGAACAAAAGCTAAGAATGTGAGTTAACACTTAGCATGCTTTCTTGCCTTCATTATGTTATCTCATCTTTATACTTGTTGACAATTTGGGCTTAACAGAATACTAAAGAGCGAAGCTATGGGGTACATCCATGCACATGTGACTTTCTATATTAGCTCAAAATTACATCACTTCTACAAAAATTACTGATTTTTTTGCCCAGTAACAAGACATATAAAGCTTTGCGGGAAAAATCTGTAGGCCCGTCCTTTCCCTGTAAGATGACTACTATACCTCTAGGCAGGTGCATGAAGTACCTTATGTGTTACATGATATTTTGATTGAGCTTTAGTTGCCAACTTATCTGTTGCATTTGAAGTTTCTAAATATTAGAATATGATGGAATATGGCAAAAAACTGTGCAATGAGAATAGATCGCGTTAGCAACTGATAGAAAATAGGTGTGCTCCTGCTCAGCGAAGAAACATACGATGAATGCTTTGATTTTGACAGGAAAAATGCTCATATTTTATATATGGAAACTAGCTGTAAAGAACAGACAGCAAAAAGAGTGAAAGAGTGGACAAACGATAATCAAAAGATTAACTTGGCCAATACTAGTGGGGAAGTGCAGAGTTATCTGCAGTTTGCAGGAGAAAGGAATCTTTTGACAAAATGCTTGAAAGAAGATTGAATGAGATAAAGAGAGGAATATGAAAGCCTGCTTTCGTATGACAAGAGTGGATTGAGATCAGCTAGGACCAACTGTTCTAGAAGAAACCTTTCATTTAAAAACGCTTTCATTTTTTGGTGTTACTTAGATCTCTATCCAAAACCATTACTGCCACTATATTATTTTGAGTATAGACTACCAAAAGTTCTTCCAGTCTATTCTACACAGAATAGGCAGATACCAAGCTTGCCCACTTTGGGTTAGATACTTGTCAGTTTCTTAGAAGAATCTACTTTCCAATTGTTCAATGTCACAAAAATCCTAAATAATACATTAACCATTATAGCTACCTTCTTTAAAAGTATATTATCTTAATCAGTAGTATCCAGCTTTTAAGCAGTATGGAGGGCCATGTCCAGACCAATGGTCCTCAAGTTGGATATTCCCATTCTAATACTACACAACTATATTAAGTTGCAGCAGTATTTTTTTTTATTACATACTCTAAAATATTCCCCTTTACAAAGCTGTAATATGCACAAGCCTCTATAGGATCTTGCTTAATGGAACAGTAACACCAAAAAATGTTAGTGTTTTAAAGTAATGAAAATATCAGGTACTGTTGCCCTGCACTGGTAAAATTGATTTGTTTGCTACAGAAACACTACTATAGTTCATATAAATAAGCTGCTGTGGAGCAATGGCAGAAATTGAAAAATGGCTATATGGCACAGGTTAACTAATGGATAACAGATAAAACCATTAGACAGACAGAGCTTATTCGCTATCTGCTGTGTAACCTGAGCCTTTTCTCCTTTTAATGGCTGCCCCCATTGCTACACAGCAGCTTATTTATATAAACAATAGTAGTGTTTCTTAAGCAAACACAGCAGTTTTACCAGTGCAGGGCAACACTGCATTATATTTTCATTACTTTAAAACACTTTTATTTTTTGACGTTACCGTTCCTCTTAAGGCCCCATCAGTGAAGTCACAGCACTGGGGATGTTCTGACCAGCAGTATGGCTCCATCAACTTTAATGTCTTAGACAAACTTTGTGCTAACATCTCCAACCCCACCTAAGACCCTATTAAATATGAATTCATCCGCACCCCAAAAACTGATTTCATGCATATTGAAAAAATTTTAATTTTAAGCAAGTTTCCACCATGCATTAATTTTAATTTTTCAATAGTTTTAAAGTTATTTGTAATTAAAATGCAGTCAACAACACTGAGTTTATCCCTTTCTGTTCTCTAGGCCGCCCTACTGTTAAAATTATGTTACAGGAGTCACGGCTCTTTTATTTCTTTTAATCCACTTGCATCAGCTACAGTATCTTCCAACAGCTATCTTGCAACATTGTGTCTGAGCGAGGAAAATGTACACACTACACAATCAGATTGGTTCTCAGCACACAGCCACACAGACCTGATGTGTCAGCCCCCAATTGTCCCACTGTATTAAAAATACAGTATATACATGAAGAACAAGTATGAATATTAGACATTCCCTAAGTAGCTTCTATTGAAGCAGCCTCCTAACTCCCCTAAAGCTTGATGAAATAGCCAGTAGGCTATGACATCAAGACACTCGCCTGCATGACATCACACACTCACCTGTGGAACACCAGCTGCCAGTGGGCTCCCATAAGAATCCACTGATGAAAGAAACTGAGACTCGGCAGAGGGGGAAGAGCTGGAGGAGTCGTACCCCTGGTACATGACCTCACAGGAGCTTGAGAAAATCTATTTATTTTCAATCAATCCCCCAGTAATACTATATTCACAAAGACTAACTACAGACCCGTCAAGATGCAATGGATGTATTAGATCTGCTCTTGAAATATGCAACAATCCATATTGTATGTTTGTATGACAAAGTCCCAAAATAAAATGTATGTTGCTCAATTTTTTCTCAGCAATGCAGATGTCAGCTGGCTGTCACCAAATGTCCAGTCAGAATAAAGTCATTAGATCCAGACAGTAATAGCTGTAAGTCTTAAACCCCAAAATATCATATTAAATACCTCCTGTACAGCCAGATACAACCACGTTCCCCAGTGCTTGTTGGTGCAGCAGTGGGAAGTCAGACACCTCACTCTCTCAACTCCAATTATATAATAATAAAAGGCAAAACCGTTAGGGTGGCAGGGGGCAGAGCTTTCCTGGGCTGTTGGGCAAATCCTTTAGAATTCTGAGCAACCCCAAAATGTCAGGATCTTCTGTTCGGCTTCGTGTCCTGAAGTTGATTCACATTCCCATTCAAAGTGTAAGGAATCCCCAGCAAGTTCAAACTTTAGAGCAAAACATCAGTAAGTGCACTGAGGATTAAAAACAGTCCTGAAGCCAGGAAATAGCAGCAGGTGAAGAAACAATGCGGAATAAGCAAGAATCCTATGAAAATCCCACACTCTGCAGCTCCAGCAGCCTCGGCTTATAGATTTATGAATGAAACGCACAGGACTGAGCCTATTTATACTGGTAGAGCCCACCCCCCTTCCACTGACGTCACACGGCAGTCCCCGATATCTCCTGTCAGGAGAAGCAAATGAGCCCCACACTCAGCAAGCAGAGACTCGCTGTTCGGATGTCTCTATCTTGTGAAAATCAGCCGCTAAATACCAATGCAAGAGCCGCCGCGCTCTACAGACTGGGGAAACCTACCCCGCCTCTCCGGAGTTCCTGTGACGTACATAGCCATATAAGGTGTTGTCTTTGCTATGTTTATCTGGTTACCTAGCAGTGACGTAAGAGGGAATCCCTGTTCCCAGCTTGTAACCGGTTAGGCCGAGAGAAGTATTAATAGCAAGCTTTTACTATGCTCTTGAATAAAGAAAGTCAGGCAATACTAAACCCGACCAAGAGTATTTATATATAACTACACACACATTTAGAGGTTTCTGTGTCTGTAGAGATACCTGTCCATGCATTTATGTCATTAATACTGGAAACGACTAGATAAAGGCTTCATTTGTAGCTACATGGCTTTATACTACATCACTGGCCTCTCACTGGGTGCAGCTAATTTCTATATAACAACCACCCAACGTTTCTTCTTACTGACACATTGATAGTGAGTGTAAGACAGGTTTGTTATATTTTAAACTGTTTTCATGTAAGATGTCCCCTGTCCCAATTAGGTCTCTGCATTTATGTTGGAGTCAGTGGGGCTCATTTATCAATACTGGGCAAATTTGCCCATGGGCAGTTAACTATAGCAACCAATCAGTGATTAGCTTTTTGAAGCCAACTGCAAGTAGAACAGTGAATGCAGCAATTTGATTGGTTACCATGGGTTACTGCCCATGGGCAAATTTGCCAGTGTTGATAAATGACCCCCAGTGTCTATATAACAGGCACAATATATGATGTACTGAAATAAATATTCAGTGCCAAATCTCACTTTGCTGATACCTGTTTTGACCCAAACACCCACACCTATGCATAGGGTGGCAGCTTTAGGGGGCAGCCCTGAAGTATCTATATATTAAAAAGAAGCTAACTCTGGCAGTGGAGCTGAGGGTATTCCCCACTTTCCCATTGCATGCATGTGCTGATTGAGAAATGGGGGTTCATTAACCAGTTGTGTGCCAAGGGCAGCACTGAAACAACATTTTTTGCCTCTCCCCTTTTGCATTTAGATTGTAAAATGTAATAAAGAGGGTCCCATTTATTCTTCTCTATCATTATCGGTATCTAAACTGTATGTTTCATGTGTACACTCTTCTGTTGTCCAATGCCGTGGAATATGTGGGTGCTGGTAAATGCCAGAGGGGCTGCTGTAAGTTGCCATAGACAGTCACTATTTATTAGGCTGGTGGGGGGGTTGCTGTGTGGCAGGAGCGTAACTACCGGGGGAGCAGGGGGTGCAACCGGGCCAGGGCCCGCACCCCCGCAGGGCCCCCCCGGCAGATCGCGCGCGCTGCAGCCGGCTGGAGTCGGCTGCAGTCGCAGAGAAAATTACACGGACGAGGGTGGGTGCGGGCCTGGCTGCACGGCCCGCCCCCACCTAGTTCCGTTACTGCTGTGTGGCTAGTTTGGGCCTCTGTGTACATGAAATGCTAGGGCCTTTTTTGAATCTCAGTCCAGTCCTGTGTGGGTTCTTTATAAATACTTCTTAATAAATGTACAAACCAGTTCTGTTTCACTTCGTGAAAATTTTGTGAAACTGCAGAACAATAAGCAAAACAATAAAATTTGCCACAACATATCCAAATGCATTAGATTAAATGGGAATTGTAAAATTACATTGCAGATAAGGCATTTTTAGCTTATCTTATACGGTATTTTAGCTATTTTGTTGCTCTCTTGCAGCTAAGAGAGCTGGGATCATTGGTGTATACTGTGTGGATATTGGGAAATCCACATATTCCCAACAAAGCAACAAAAGGCGTATTTTATCTTGTATTTTGGATTATATACTTTTCTCTGATCTGATCCTAAAAATAAGAATTTACAATTAACCTCATCCTACCATATTATGTACCGCACCATCTTCTTGTGTCTATACAGACATCTGTACTGGCTGTTCCTGTTCACACAAGGAGTCACACAGGTAACTAAGGCCTGAAGCTACAAGTAATGAGAGGACACAGACTAGAACACCACAAAGACTGCTCAAAGAGCAAGCACCCATAACTCACCAACAATGACAGCCAGCATCACCAACCTGAGGACTATAGGATCATGAAAGTCAGTTGCATCCCAGACATTTTAAAACATATACAAGCTGGCAAATTTGTAGATGTATATACATTAATCAGGGATGCTTTATAGCAAAAGCAGAAATGGGCAAAAGAAGTCTGTACATCCTTTGATAACCCACTAAAATACAGCACCCTCCTAGAGCAAAACCCTGAACAATGCCACAACATAGTTAAATATTTTCACATAATACATCACACACTTAAAAAAACAGGGAGGTACTACTTCGGCAGAATACGATAGGGAATCCACAAAGAAGCATGTAGCCAATCAGGTACTATAAATGAAACATGAAAATAAGGGCCTCAGATATAATAAATAGGTTACCTGATAGAGACTGTGTAATTTCTGTAAAAGCTCGTTCACTGCAATCTTCTTCAACTACTGTCTTCTTTTTTCCAGGTCCAGGCAGTCACATGTGCAGTAGAGTGAAAGTGCTGCCTTTTTGAGTCTAGGTTTGGCTACCACTCTACTGCACATGTACCTGCCCTGGCTTGATCGATGGGAAATAAAGAAGCAGGAGAAGTTGCAAAGAGCAGCTTCTACAGAAATACCCTGGAACAATTCAGATTTTAGTAAACAGAAGTACCTGTCCAGAAGGACACATATACATCAATGGGCATATAATCAGTGCTCTAGAGCAGGGCTGTCCAACTGGTGGCCCACGTGAAGTCTGCCTGCTGCTACTTACCTTGTGTAAGCTTTAAAAGGTATCAGTATGGAGATTAACTGGCCCTGCATTGTTTACACCTAAAATTCAGATTATAAAAGCCCTGTAATGATCATACCTGAGGCCAGACTGAAACTGTCAACATAGTTCACCTGTTCACATTTCATACAAACCAGGTCCTGATAAGTTTCCCTGCCTCATGCTGTACTCTACCTGCCCTATGCTCCCTGTGTGTGCCATACTCTGTCTGCCCTATGCTTTCTGTGTGTGCCATACTCTGTCTGCCCTATGCTTTCTGTGTGTGCCATACTCTGTCTGGCCTATGCTCCCTGGGTGTGCCATTCTGTACCTGCCCTATGCTCCCTGTGTGTGCCATACTCTGCCTGCCATATGCTCAGTGTGTGTGCCATACTCTGACTGCCCTATGCTCCCTTTGTGTGCCATACTCTGTCTGCACTATGCTCCCTGTGCATGCCATTCTTTGCCTGCCCTATGCTGCATGTGGGTGCCATACTCTGTGTGTGCCATGCTCTGCCTGCAGGAAGTTTACCTGGTGGGGGATTATTAGCATTTGAAAATACTTGTTAGGGGGTCTCCATGGTGTTTAATCATGTGCTGGGTTTAAGGGTATGTCTTAATATGGTTTAATAAACTTCTTTCACATATGAGTGCTTTTATGGTGTGCTACCACCATTAATGTGGATACAGTCAGGGTCGGACTGGGGGGCCCAGGGCCCACCGGGGCTGGTGTCCAGGGCCCCCCTCTGGCCCCCGCTACCTACTTGATTGTCGTCTCGACGCTCGACGCCCAGGCGGTGCTTCGCGCATGCGCAAACGGAAACGGCGCTCGACGCGCATGCGCAAATGCAAACAGCGCTCAGCGCGCATGCGCAAACGGCTCTGCGATGCGCCGATTTTTTTTAAATTTTTTTAAAAACTGTTTGGGAGAGGGGGACTGGCCCGGCGGGGGCCCACTAGGGTCGGGGCCCACCGGGTATTTTCCCGGTATCCCGCTGGGCCAGTCCGACACTGGATACAGTCTTAAAAGTTCTTGTGGTAACATGGGTGTGGTTTAAAATGGGCATGGTTTAAAACAGGGAGTGGTCAACACTGGCTTCCATAATGGGCCCTCCGCCACGTACGCCAGGAAAATTCCAGCTACGGTACCACAGAAGTTGAACAGCACTGCTCTAGAGGATACACCTGCAAATACAAGCATGACTGTTTATATTGCGTGGGTTGAACACCCTGCCAAGGAATGTGATAAGAAAGAAAGCAGTAATTTGGGGGAAAGGTTCCTTAAGGCCCAACAATAGAAAATATAGCTGTCTATAGTACTGGAAATAAAGTAAATAACTAGAACATAATCCGGAGAAGAAAGCCAAGTTTCTATCCAATGCTTTTTCAATCCCAGTCTCTGAGGTAAAAAATACATGATCCAAAATGTAGAAATCTAGAGTCTGCTAACTTATACCAGGCCATGTCGAAGAAAATAATTTTACAGAGGACCATCAACAAGTTGGGCCATTTAATAATCCCCCCTTTGATAGCGTTGTCATCAATTATTGGCCGATCAACTAGAGAACCATACAATTCCCTTTTTGTTAGACAACATGAGTGTGATTCACATTTCTTCAGCTTCACAACCAGCCATTACTCTGCTAAGATGTAAATTGCTTAAATACATGTTACATAGAGTGCAAATTATAATACCATACACACTCTCCAGACACATACAATTCACCAACAATACAGTTTGCAAAGTGTCAGGTACATGTCCAGTTGCCCTGCTGGCTTTAATAGAGAGAACAGAAGGAACATCCAAGGCAAAATATTATTAATTTTTGGAAGAGTTATACATCAGATCAGGACAGCTGTTCAACAAGGTGGCATCCCCCCCCCCACCATGAATATAATCCTCGTAGGGGCCGGTGACCAGCGCACACAGTCACACAAGCACCACTGCGGGCACTTGATATTGCAGGGAGCAGAGCGTCTTTAGAGGAAGGTTTTTATGGGTCTGCTTCCTCTATAGTCACAGTATGTGACTGGATCAGGGGACAGTGACCCTATTGTCAAGACAAATATGGCTAAAAAAATGTTCTATTTAATAGACTGAGCTTACTGCATTAGCATCTCTATAACAGTAATGAGTCAGGTCTTCAACGTTATCACATGACTGCATCATCTAGGGTTGCCACCTTTTCCGGTGATGGCATTGGGGTGGGCATGATGACATCAAGGACAGCCACATATGCAGAAACAAAAGCAGAAAGCTCACACCCCTGAGTATAAACCTTTTGTGGTATCAGGTGCTGTGCTGGAAGACCCATGCCTGCTTCAAGGATCAAAAATCATATTAAGAAAATGCCAGCAGCACACCAAAAATTTGAAGTAGTGTAAGGTTTATTTAAACCCAAAACATACAGAAAAAGTGCAATGCTTCTGGGCCACCCCTGCCCTTTATCAAGCCTAGTGCTATACTTCCCAACCCACATTTAAAGGGTGAGGAAGGGACGTGGACAAACACTCCACCCATTCCCTTCTGTGAAATCACAAAGCAAGGTGCAATAATGTATATCACCCAATCCGCGGAGGTCAAGTCCATAAAAAGTCAAATATGCAGTATATAACCATTCCAGGTGTTCCACATATTCCATATTGGGCATTATAGGATAGTGATACTGAAATTTTCTTTCTCTATGAAAACTGTGCTTGACAATAACTAACTAAGCCATGTTGATAGAAAAAAAACATGGTGATGATCATAATAATTATATGTATTTCATCTACTAGCCAAATTATTGTTCCCGGTTTCACAAGGCTGAAAACTGAACAGACAGGACAGGTGGCAACCCTAACATAACCTTGGATTGTGATAGAAGTGCTCAGTGTGCTCTGAACATCTGTTGAGAAGGTAAGCTTAAAGGGATACTATATTGGGATAAAATGTTTTTTTCAAAACGCATCAGTTAATAGTGCCGCCCAAGCAGAATTCTGCATTGAAAACCAATTCTCAAAAGAGCAAAAAGATTTTTTTTATTTTTAATTTTGAAATCTGACATGGGGCTAGACATATTGTCAGTTTCCCATCTGCCCCAAATCATGTGACTTTGATAGAAGTCACTCTTTACTGCAAGTTGGAGTGATATCACCCCCCCTCCCTTTCCCCCCCAGCAGCCTAATTACAGAACAATTGGAAGGTAACCAGATAACAGCTCCCTAACACAAGATAACAGCTGCCTGGTAGATCTAAGGACAACACTCAAAGTAGTAAAATTCAGGTCCCACTGTGACACATTCAGTTCCATCCTTAAGTGCTGGCTGGCACATGACCAGGCAAAATTACCTGAGATAGCTGCCTACAATATTACAACTAAAAAAAATACACTTGCTGGTTCAGGAATTAAATTTTATATTGTAGAGTGAATTATTTGCAGTGTAAACAGTGTAATTTAGAAATAAAAACATTATAAAAACATGACAGAATCCTTTTAAAGAGTGTATGCAATCATTAAGCAGAAAATGAGGTTCAGATGATGCTAAAGGGCTTAAAATTAAATTCTTATGCTAATTGTGCTGGTTTCTGAGCTGCCATGTAACATCGGAATTAATTACTAAGCATCCTTGTATTGTAACATTTATATTCTATGTATATGTAGATAAATTGTATGTCTGGCCCTGACTGGCAAATCTGTAGATTCTAGCAAAATCCAGACTGGCTGCTGTAAGGTGCCATAGATAGTCACTATTTATTAGCATGGTGCAGCACTTTTTTGTCCTCTGTGTACTATATATGCCAATGTCGACTTTGAATTTCAATCTTGACCTGGTCCCTAACTTAGGTAACATATAACATAACAGAGCATGTGCAGTAAATCAGCTACTGGGGACAGATCTTCCCAGCTAGACGGCTGTGGTTGCCTTGGGCAGGTACAGAATCCCAAAACATAATGTGTATGTAGCATTTCTAGGCAACTTCATTGTTAGGCTTGTTCTTCTTTAAAGGGATTCCGCCATGATTTTTAATGATGTCGTTTTTATTTCTAAATTACACTGTTTGCACTGCAAATAATTTACTCTACCATATAACATTTCATTCCTGAACCAACAAGTGCATTATTTTTAGTTGTAATATTGGTGTGTAGGCAGCAATCTCAGGTCATTTTGCCTGGTCATGTGCTTTCAAAAAGAGCTAGCACTTTAGGATGGAACTGCTTTCTGGCAGGCTGTTGTTTCTCCTACTCAATATAACTAAATGTGTCACAGTGGGACCTGGATTTTACTATTGAATGCTGTTCTTATATCTACCAGGCAGCTGTTATCTTGTGTTAAGGAGCTGCAATCTTGTTACGTTTCCATTGTTCTGTTGTTAGGCTGCTGAGGGGATGATGTCACTCCAACTTGCAGTACAGCAGTAAAGAGTAACTTTTATCAGAGCACAAGTCACCTGACTGGGGGCAGCTGGGAAACTGACAATATGTCTAGCCCCATGTCAGATTTCAAAATTAAATATAAAAAAAAATCTGTTTGCTCTTTTGAGAAGCGGATTTCAGTGCAGAATTCAGCTGGAGCAGCACTATTTACTGATGCATTTTGGAAAAAAAACTCTTTTTCCAATGACAGTATCCCTTTAATATGAAGAGAAGGTAAATCATTGAGTGCGGATAAGTTACAGGGAGTCAGACATGGTGGAGTAGGGAAGGGCAGGCTGGGGTGGGCGCCAGGCAGAAGTCTACACACCAGAAGCCACCAACTATGGAAAGACAGAGGAAGGCAGGGTTTACTCTAGCAAGAAAAGTGAGAAACAAGGGTGGGGGCTTGGGGATTACATGCTGCTGTGCTGCCTCTTTGAATCAGATCTAGCCTTCCTCCAGACATGACATTATCAAACCAGTGCTAGCGCTGAATTTCAAAATAGAAAGCAGCGTCACCCAGAGGAACCCACTGCACGTCAGTAAACACGCATGGAACGTAACGTACGTCAGCCACGCCCACTTGTGTGCTGCCTGCTATGCCTATCAATTACTTGCCCGCAGCTTTATTAGTTTGAGCAACAGGCTTTAATTGTGCTGAGGAAATGTCAGGTCATATAAGGGACTGTGCTTATAAAAAACATTTCTGTTATGTGTGTATATTGAGGTGGAATGTGAATGCTTAGAAACATGCATGTGTTAACTGATACATGAAGCCTTTTATAACTACATTTACTAACACAGTGGTGGCAATAACAAATGCATCTAAAACAATTCTTGCCAATTCCCCAGTGTATCATGAACCAGATTTATTGGAAGTTTAAGTACAGGTACAAATTCTATTGGCTGCAGAAGGCAAGTTTCCCAAGAGATCCCCATGGTATATTTTCCCTTTCATATGAAAATGCTATATATAGATTGTAAGTTTTGTTGGTTTGATGAATAACTGATAACTATAGGATAATACCTTCAGGATAGTGAGGATCCTTCAGAATTCCCCAAAGCATGCAGTGGTTTTAATTTATATTCCCCCTTAAAGGTGTCATTTAAATTCCATTTGTTGTGTGTGTTGAAATTAAGTTCTGTTTTTTGCAAACTTCAAATGCTTAATTGTACTACAAATACAGTATATACACATGAAGAACAAGCATGCATGTAAAACATTCTCAAGGTAACTTGTAGTGAAGGAGCCTACTAACTCTCCTTATTTAAACTATTCTAGCCAGTAGGTTATGACATCACTCGCCCTACATTTATGACATCACACACTCACCTGTGGAACACCAGCTGCCAGTGGGCTCCCAAAAGAATCCACTGATGACAGATACTGAGACTCCGCAGAGGGGGAAGAGCTGGAGGAGTCGTATCCTTGGTACATGACCTCACAGGAGCTGGAGAAATGGGTTTGATAGGGGTTTTTTTTCAATTAAAACCCCAAAATAAAATATTATAATTGCAAAAGAGATTCAAGTATCACAACTGCTTCTGAAATATGCAACAGTCTCAAAAAGTAGACTTTACAGTTGAGTAATAAATAAAGTTGAGAATAAAGTCATTAGATCCAGACAGTAATAGCTGTAAGTCTTACACCCCAAAATAACATTCCAAATACCTTCTGTACAGCCAGATATGATGTGAAAGTTCCCCAGTGCTTGTTGGTGTGAGTGCAGCAGTGGGAAGTCAGACACCTCACTCTCTCAACCCCAATTATATGATGATAAAAGGCAAAACCGTTAGGGTGGCAGGGGCAGAGCTTTCCTGTGCTGTTGGGCAAATCCTTTAGAATTCTGAGCAACCCCAAAATGTCAGGATCTTCTGTTCGGCTTCTTGTCCTGAAGTTGATTCACATTCCCATTCAAAGTGTAAGGAATCCCCAGCAAGTTCAAGCTTTAGAACAAAATATCAGTAAGTGCACTGGGGAAAAAAAACAGTCCTGAAGCCAGGAAATAGCAGCAGGTGAAGAAACAATGTGGAATAAGCAAGAATCCTATGAAAATCCCACACTCAGCAGCTCCAGCAGCCTCGGTTTATAGATTTATGAATGAAACACACAGGACTGAGCCTATTTATACTGGTAGAGCCCACCCCCCTTCCACTGACGTCACACGGCAGTCCCCGATATCTCGTGTCAGGAGAAGCAAATGAACCCCACACTCAGCAAGCAGAGACTCGCTGTTCGGATGTCTCTATCTTGTGAAAATCAGCCGCTAAATACCAATGCAAGAGCCGCCGCGCTCTACAGACTGGGGAAACCTGCCCCGCCTCTCCGGAGTTCCTGTGACGTACATAGCCATATAAGGTGTTGTCTTTGCTATGTTTATCTGGTTACCTAGCAGTGACGTAAGAGGGAATCCCTGTTCCCAGCTTGTAGCCGGTTAGGCAGAGAGAAGTATTAATAGCAAGCTTTTACTATGCTCTTGAATAAAGAAAGTCAGGCAATACTAAACCCGATCAAGAGTATTTATATATAACTACACACACATTTAGAGGTTTCTGTGTCTGTAGAGATACCTGACCATGCATTTATGTCATTAATACTGGAAACGACTAGATAAAGGCAACATGTGTAGCTACATGGCTTTATACTACATCACTGGCCTCTCACTGGGTGCAGCTAATTTCTATATAACAACAACCACCCAACGTTTCTTCTTACTGACACATTGATAGTGAGTGTAAGACAGGTTTTGTTATATTTTTAAATTGGTTTCTTGTGAGATGTCCCCTGTCCCAATTAGGTCTCTGCTTTTATTGCCCATTGAGAAGGGGAGGTGATGCATTTGGCAGTACCAAACAAAAATAAATCCCTGTTCACACACAATTTTGTTTTTAGATTTGAAGCCATATTTACCTCATTTACCTCTTCTTTCTATAAATATATTTAGTCTGTTTTATATTGGTGCTGAATAAGTTGGTACATTATAAATTCTTGCTATTAATAATAATAATTATGGAATACTATCTCCGTGCATATACCTCTTAACATTTGCAAGCTGTACCGTATTATGGCTTTACAAGGCTGGCAAATGTATATCTAAGTGATAAATAAGTGGAAATCGAGGTGATTCAAATAGAAATGAATGGAGGCAGCTCTGATCATTTGAATGCCCATCCACCACATTCGAAAACATCCACGCAACAAAAAGTCCAGCAATGTTACAGTATGTGCTCTATTAATATATAACTTAAAGCAGAGAAGCAGGGTGCATGCTGTTTTTAAACAAATTAACTCCAGGGGTTGCAACCACACCTAGGCCCTGGGACTTAAGTGAGACACATAGGAACAAGAAATTATATTGTTACAGCAGAAACAAAAGTGTTAAGGCTATGGGATAAATAATGGTACTCATTCATGGCATATAAAGGAAATAACTTGGTAGACTGCACAAAATCTGCAGTTGGGCCCTTGAATATCTATCAAAGCCTTGCAATATATTTCCTAGTGAATGACTACATTCAACTAATGGTGGCAAATTGTAATAGTAGTTTAAAATCCTTATTTGCACTCAGTTGACTCCAGATTATGCTCACATGCAGAGTTTTAATACTTCAGAACTCACAGTTTTAATATAGAAAAATAGCAACAATTCTTACTATTTAGAATGGTGCAACAGGACCTCCCTGATACTTACACAGGCACATTAGGGCCCATCTTTCTATATAGGTGTTTATAAAAAAAAAAAACAGACAGGAGTACCTAATACTTACAAAAGTGTATAAACACCCACAAAATCCTATATGACACAGACAGCCCTCCCACCCAAAAAAAAAAACTATATGCAATGTACTCCTTAACAGATTATTTTTATAGACACTGTAATTAACTTCCTCTGTAGTATTTTGTAAAGATTCCCAGTTTATAAAAAAAAAAAGCTTAGTATAAAAGACAATATTTATGTAGACACTTCATGCTGAATCTCACCTTCTTTTCAGGCCACTGGGAGATGCAAGTGATATGGTCTGTTCAGACAGGAACAGCAAATAGATTAACTCTATATATGACATATATAAGAAGACTAGACTATGTTTGTGTTAGAAAACATGTAGTGCCCAGTACATTTTGGAACAACCACCAAACCCAAGGCACTGCTCAGCGTAGGTCATGTCCTTATGATCATGCTGAGCATAGACTTTAGACCAACAACAGGATACCAAAAACAGTTATGATTCTGGTGCATCTAAATTAATTTCCTCTAAACCAACCACTGAATAACCCTGTTCCCATTGAAATGCTGCTATACTTCCATCTTTTATACAGTTGGACCATTTTTTAAGCCACCATATTTTCAGCTATAATAGCCAACAATGCAGCTGACAGCAAATTCACTATGCACAACAGTAAGACAAGGAAGCAGCAAGATGAATTATTGTTTGTTGTGTCAGTTTAGTAAGACACTTATATGGCTTCCACCATTGGTATATTAAGGGAGACTTTAGAACAGTATGCACATATTTAATCCCAAGGTTCTGTCTGTCTATTATGCTGGTTATTTCTAAATAATAGAGAGTGTTAAATTAATTAATCTGATTTATAAAACAGAGTGGGATAGAAGTAAGGAACAATCAGAGGACATATTGTACCAGTTAATTATGTAGGCAAGAGTACATGATAACAAGCAGAGGTATGGGAAGACAACATGGGGTTTTGTGTTAGGAGCAGATGGTAAGGATACAGTTTCTGTTTAATTTTATGCCATAACAGAGGGTAGCCGGCCAGTGATGTGGAACAGTATTAGTATTATTAGCATATAACACCTACAGTGATGGACAATCAGATGGGATGATACATCAACCATACAAAGTACATAAAAACAAATAATCAGATACAGGAGGTAAAGAAGACAATACTCACTATTAATAATTACGTTTACAAAAATGCAAGAATAGCCCATATTCTTTCTGCTGGTGCTAAGCCAGCTAAAGTTTCAATTATAAATGAAAATTCCACTATTTTAACATTTCAGTTATCAAAGAAACACCATTTTCAAATGCTGGTTTAAGAACATGTGATATATTTTTATTCAAGTATTTCAAGACACTTAGGCTCAAAACAAATATAAACAAAATCTCACCTTTATGTATAAATAGCGGTCAGATGTAGAAATTCCGATCGATCTCACCTCTTCTGAGGTTACACTAGCACATGTGGGACAGGTGTGTCAAGGCTTCACAAAGGACAAATTCTGTTTCTGCTTCATTTTATCTATGCCCAATAAAGATGATCATTATTAAGTACTCCCAGTCAGTATCAGTACAGGCTTGTCCATGACTTGTATAATGTTGTGAGCTGATATATTATTTATATCTTCAATGATTCATTACATGCGATTAATTCTAGGATAACAGGTAGGTCTCTTTTTTCCGCCATCTCGGCCATCTTTATAAACAATATCTCCATGTATACACCCCTAATCAGTGCCCTATCCCTTGTACAGTCTCTCCTTACTTAAAGGGGTTGTTCAAAGTAAAAGTAACTTTTAGAGCTTAACAGATGTTAAAGGAGAAGGAAAGGCAATTTAATACTTTGGGTGCCAAAAGTTAGACACCCCCAAGTGATTAAATTTACTTACCTGACACCACAGGCCAGTGCTCTTCTGCACCAGCCTGGGGTTCTTACAGTGAGCCCCACAAAACGAGCCTTTTCCTGCTTCTTTGGTCTTCTCGCAGCTGCGCATGCGCAGTAGAGTTAAAATATGAACTTTGGTGAAAAAGATTGCTATTTTGTTCTAATGCATATGCGTCTGCTATGGGGAAATTTGAAAACCGAAGAATCAGGAAGAGGATCCGTGGTGCTCGCTGGAAGAACCCCGGGTCAGTGCAGTTTTGTGCAGAACCTTTACCAATGTCAGTGTTATGGGAAAATGTTAAAAATGTTAAAACAGTAACAAATGTTGCAACATGAGCTATGTAATAAATACAAATCACCTGTAATTAGAATTGTGTTATTTAAATGAATTTCAAATATAATTTCGTGTATAGTGTAACAATTATTTGTGTAACAACTATTATTGTAACAATTAATATCGACTGCTTGGGATTTTTAAACTGTCCTTAAGTAGGAAAAGACATGAGCTTATGTACAGAAGAACTACATGTGAGACCAATATTATTTTAAATATAATTCTATAAGTAAGAAGTCGCCAGAGGATGGTTTGGCAGATTGGGCCATTGGCAGAAAGGTTGCTGGTAAAGTAGCTGAGCATAGGAAAAAACAACCATTATTAACTGGTTAATTACCTGGTTATTAACTGGTTAATATAATATAAACGACAGTTGTGTTTCGGAAGCGAACACATCTGTTTTGCCATTGGAGGGAACCAATTCATTATATTGTCTTTCCTTTACAACACTATACCATATGAACTCTCTGAGGTAAAAGTGACAAATGTGTTGTTTGCAGTTATAGAAAATTCAGGTACACGTGTGTGGTTTAGATGCAAGTGATTGTGTGCTTAGTTTTAAATTCAAATAATTTATTTAAATGTATTCAGAGTGTTTCTCTGAGCTCTTTTGAAATTTACATTTATTTTCTGTTTTAGCAGTTTCTGACATACCATGCTTTTGGCTCAACTAAAATTCAGTAAGGTTATATGAATACAGAAAGTGTATATACATTTCTAGACTGTGTTAATAAAGGTCCCTTACACTCAAAACAAACTAATGAGCTGAATGCCTGCCATTAGCTCTATACCTTTATATAAATCCTTTTTTTGTGTTAAGAATTGATTATGCAAACCTAAAAGTGGCACTAAAACCAGTAAAATATAATCAGGCCACCAATAACTATACAATAACACTGGTTACCCTTACCATATATTTCACATTCTTTCCCTCTCAGGTTGTAAGAATTTCAAGCAGGGCCCACCTTCCGATGGCACTTAAAAAAGCCCACTTGTACTTGTGAGACAATTCTGGTAAAATGTTTGTCTTTATATGCAACTGTTAGGTCTTCTATTTTTACCCTGATGGTGCTATATAAATAACTGTAACAAATTGTATAAAGGAAAAATGTACCGAGGTACCTCAACAGCCAAGGCACATGGAGAGGTCCATGTACCAGATTTTATGATAGAACATACAGTTTTAACCAGATGACCGAGAATAAACTTTGTTCAGACAGAGTATATTTTTTTAAATTCAAAATTATTATATCTGATTTCTCCAGCAAGTTACAACACTTCATCCTGTCTACTGTGGACATCCCCTTTCTTTTTCTTTCACTTCTCTAAATCTCTCTTGTTTTTAATGTGTGCTTCAACTGTTACTATCTTGTTGACCAAACTACAAACATTTCTGTTTTTTCTTCACCAATATTCAAGTACTAGAGAGCTGTGTATATAAAGTAGGGTTTCCACCTGTTCGGTTTTGACTAGGGTTGCCACCTTTTCCGAAAAAAATACAGGCCTTCCTTCCTGGTTTTTACCCGAACAGTTTGGTTTGAACTTGTTTGGGTCTGAACTTTTTCAGCCTAATGAAACCTGAACAATAATCTGGCCAATACATGAAAAACATTTAAATACTGAGATACTCACCTCAAAATGGCTTAGTTACTATCAAGTACAGTTCATTTCTTATTATTACAGATACAAAAAAAGCAAATCAATCAAAAATAAGAATAATTTTTCTAAATTAGCATTGCTGTATTTCAGAGCTTTGTGGATAACTGATTTCTGTATAATAGATCTCATACCTGTAATTAAAGGATTGGGTTTAGGGTAAGGGCCTTACGAGGGAACTTTGGCCGGCTTCGGAAAACAAATCGCTGCTAGTACAATCCCGCTGGCGATTTTTCGTTATAGCCGGCGGGGAGGTAAAGAAAGGCAGTTCGGGGAGGTTGTTGCCCCAAAGAAGAGCCGATTTGTCGCTGGGCGACTAATCTCCCCGAATCTCCCCGTGTGCTCCTACCCTTAATCATCAAGCAGAATGTAGCTAGAGATAGGGTTACAATCTGTGTGGTTTTGAACTGGGCATTAACACTTTAAAACATTGAGAATACTGTATAGAAATCCAGCCAGTTGCATCTAAGTGATGCAATAACCTTGCCCTGGTGTCATAACCCCACCAATATCATTGTGCCCACCTCTGATGTCATCATGCCTGTTCCTACATCACTGCCCTTGTATCTATTGTGGCTTTTATTTTTTTAAAGCCTGCTGCTGTGTTCTGTAATTAGTTTTAATTTAGGTGCCTGCTGTTTCTTCTAAGGGATTTATTTATTCTCACCTATGTGAAACTGCTTAGTTATGTGAAACTGTTTCAGTAATTACTGGATACTGAAAATTAAGGTCATGCACTTTTTGTCCTGGCAGGTGATCATGCCACTTAGGTGTAATGCTATGGTAAGAAGGATAACCTAGTCAAGACCACATTTTAATCCAGAAAAGATGACCCTAACTAAACCATAGTCTCCTGTCATTCTCTTTTTGCTTTAAGGGTTAGTTCACACAAGGAGATTCGGGGAGATTTTGTTGCTGGTGACTAATCGCCTCGTCTTCTGAGCGACAATCTCCCCGAACTGCCTCAGCGTGTTTTCCCATAGGCTATAATGCAGATGCGGCAATGCGTTTTCCATAGTCCGTGAGGCAACTTCGGGCGACTATGGAAAACACATCGCTGGTTGTGCTTTAGAGCAGGCGACTTTTCATTATAGCCTATGGGAAAAGACGCTGAGTCAGTTTGGGGGGATTGTCGCTCAGAAGACGAGGCGATTAGTCGCCAGGCGACAAAATCTTCCCGAATCTCCTTGTGTAGCTTAACCCTAAAAGACTTATTCACCTATCCATTGTCATTATACTCAGTATGTTAATTAATTGAGATGTTATATTTGTTCATTGATTTTTTGGGTTGTTTTATCACTGTCATAGTCATAGAATTATTTTCTTAGCTCTCAGGCTCCCACGTGTCCCGAGGCCTAAAGTAAACACTCCTCTGGTTGTTAAGGGCAGCGCTAACTTCAGCGTCATCACGTTTGCTTGGTTTTGTTTACGTATCCTAGCAACGTGAAACAAGGGCAGGGGATTGATCCGTCTGGCGGGGCGGAGACTGGTGAGAGAAGGCGGTAACATTTTTCTGGGTAGACATTTCTGGGTTGTTGCCGCCATTACACGAACTGAGACTGTGGTGCATGTCCTTAAAGTGTTTAGTACTTGGTAGATACGCGTTGGCGCTTGTATTTTGTGAGAGCTTCAGTGGCGTCTTTGTTTTCTGCTTCATGCGTTCTTAGCGAGGATCTGTCTGTACTGGCAGTGGGCGTGGCTCATCGCAGCTGCAGTGCGGAACTACAACTCTCTCACGGCTTCTGCTGGCTAAACTAGAAGAGAAGGGGTCTGGATTACACTCCCCACGGCACCTCTATCCAACACTATTAAAAGCAGCTTTTGCTTGTTCTTTTGTGTATTCCTATTTGTGATAAAATCTTTGTTCATTATTATATATTATAACATCATATTTGCCGCAATTCTGATTCACATGCAAATTGTCATTGAGGAAGGCCCTACTGTGGGCCAAAATGTTGGATATACATTATTAAATAAACACGTTTAATTCACTACAAAACTTCGAAATTCTATGGTCGAATTTTTTTGAAGTACTGTTTCTTTTAAACTTCGACCATTCGCCACCTAAAAGCTGCCGAAGTGCTGTTTTAGCCTATGGGGGACCTCCTAGAACCTGTATGGAGGCAATTGGGAGATAAAAAGTTGAAGTTAAAAAAACTTTGAATCGAAGTACGATTCAAAGTAGACAGAATTCGACCCCAAAAAAACTTCGACCTTCTCTGATACAGAAGCCCATGTGTACACAATAGAAGGAAAGACGTGGTGTTTCTTTTGACAGAGGAGTCAGAGCAGCATTATTTTGAGGGTTTACTGGTGTATTTATATAGACCTTTCTGATAAAACGTACTTAATTTAAGCCTTTCCTTCTCCTTTAAAGTTGCCAGAGGTTTGTTTACCTGATAATGTGCTGCCTGAGACAAGGTTCGACTTTCCTTGTTGTAAAAACATCCCTGCTTAGTGCGGCAGCTAGGAGAAAAAGGTTTCTAGAATCTGTCACTGGAATATTGCTAAAGGCCTGCGGCATGTAATTAAGAAAAGTGCCAGGAATGTGATAATGGTATATTTCAATATAATGACTAGAATGTGACTCAGATTGTATGTTACACAAAGGATCATGAACGATTTGTGAGGATACAAAAATATAATTAGAACCCAAAATCTTAACCTAGTATAAAAGGGCAATACAGCACTTTATTTCTGTTGTACAATATAGGGTTTTGGAAAGCGTGAACTCGAGGGCTTTCAATTTCTGTTGGACTGAGACCACTCTTTTTCATATATATTTTCTATGACACAGGTGTACCTGAGACTTACCATACAGAAATAAGACAATCATGAACCATTTTTAAAGGGATACTTAACCTTTAAGTTAACTTTTAGTATGTTATAGAATGGCCAATTCTAAGCAACTTTTTATTAGGTCTTCATTGTTTATATTTAATTTAAATGATTTGCCTTCTTTTGACGCTTTACAGCTTTCAAATGGGGTTCAGCTCTGTAAGGGTACAAATTTATTGTTATTGCGATTTTTTTTTTTATGATTTCTTTTTAGATACTGTTCTAATTATTTTCCAGCCTCTTATTCAAATCAATGCATGGTTGCTAGGGTCATTTGGGCCCTAGAAGCCAGCTTGCTGAAATTGCAAACTGGAGAACTGTTGAATAAAAAGCTATATAATGCAAAAACCACAAATAATAAAAAATTAAAACCAATTGGAAATTGTCTCAGAATATCCCTCTATATCATACTAAAAGTACAATTAAAGGTGAACAACCCCTTTATAATTTAATCATAGAAAATAGAATTGTATGTAATTTGTTTTAGTTTTGGTTCATTACAAAATAAATCAATTATCCTGAACCTATTAACACAACGTTGTAAACATTTATCTTTATGTACATCACTGAACTTTGTTTCTGTTCCACTGAACAACATCGGAGTTATTCTATGACCTCACTTCCTGTTCCACTACAAGACAGCATTGTAGCTAATCTGGTTTTAAAAGCGGAATCATGTTGTTTCCAAATGCAACTGTGGTTTTATTCAGTGGTTACATATGTAACATTACCTATGGTCTTGTTCTTCAGTGGTTTAGCAACCTAAAAGTTTTGCACCTAAATCTCATGCCACTTAGTTTTTTTCCACTGAAAACAAAATGCAGTGTGACATAAGCCTTAAACTCTATTAAATATACATTTTATGAATAAAGATAACAGTATTTTCATTTAGAAATATTTAGAATATGGTGAATTAAATATACATTGCAATGAAAATCTTATATTTACAGTATATAGTTATTATGATTTGTATACCACTGTGAGCTGCACAGTAATGTACATGGTGATAATGCCTGCTCAGTGTTGGATTGGGTGATGAATTTCAGGGAACTAACCAGCTACACTGTATAGTCATAGAATGCCCAAGGAAATTTTGTCCACTGTCTCTACCCTACGACATACTATGAGATCTAGCCAGGAAGAATTATTGAAGTCTTATGATTTATAGAGTGCCAGAATTAGGGATGCATCGAGTCCATCATTTTTGGATTGAGGCAAATAGCATATTCTCCACTCTGAACCCTTTCACATTCAAATCTGAGAAAAACATAAAAATGCATCATCCATAAAACAAGAACAATCAGTTGTACAGGACTTTAAGTCACGTGACTTCAAAGGTTGGTCTCAACACACGTCTGAGTGTGAATCCTGCAACTTCACTGCACCCCTGGCCAAAATAATACATTTGTATTTATGGAGCCCTAGGGGTATATTTTTCAAAGAGTGTGAGAGGTCACCACAGTCCTCTAGAGTGAAATTCCGCCACTCTCCATTAATTTCTATGGCATTTTGAAAGGATGAACTGTCACCCATTGATAAATGCCTTTTTAAAAATCCCATAGAAATGAATGGAGAGTGGCGGAATTTCACTCTAGAGGACTGTGGCGATCTCTAACTTCACTCTTTGATAAATATACCCCATAGATGGTCAAACTTCATAACTATACTATTTAAAACACTGAAAATAATCTTTATCTTTTAGCATGGGATATTTTGCATGTGATTCTGGAAGATAAACATGGTGCAGTCTAGGGCTCAGCCTCACTCCAGCCAACAATTGAGATATATCTTTAGGTTCCGCTAAGGCCAGTGCCTGGATTTACACAGCAAGCACCCCTAAGCCAGCGGCTGTTCATTGCCCGTCAACTCCCTTTCTTTGTACAAAATTTCAGCATTGGGTTCAGAGTACTGAGCAGGGTCGGACTGGGAGGGGTCAGGACCCCCCACTTCCCCCCCAGTAGCAGGGCCCCCCGCAGCTCCCCCCCCAGTGTGCCTTCCTCATTCAATTGGGCAGGGGGGAGTGGAGGTAAGGAGCGCCGGCCATGGCTAGCGGGTCTGGGTCAGCGGGCCCACCGGGTTTTTTTCCCAGTATCCTGCCGGCCCAGTCTGACGCTGGTACTGGGGATTTGTGCACAGGAAATTTTAAAAACTATTGTATCTCCTGCGAATCCCCAGTGATTCCTAACCAATGTGCGTGTGGTTGGGCGGCATGCTGCCCCCTTAAAATTCTGCCCCACTAGGCCCGGACCTTTGTTGTCTTTCCACAAATCCAGGCCTGGCTAAGGTTAGTCTGCAGGGTGCCATTCTATGACAGGCATCACAAGATTTACAGAACTCTTTAGGATGGATACCCTGTAGTAAAACTGTGATGTAACTTGTGGTGAGAAAGCCCCCTAAATGCAAGCAAACAAGTAACGACTCCATATTCAGTCCTTCGAGGTAAATAACTAGCGCACAGATAATCCTCCTGCGTAATGAACTCCTGCTTACTTGTAAACTATGTACTGGTAATCTGATTATCTACCTCACAAGGACCAAAAATGTAGTACAGCAGCCTCCATTTTCCTCTTAGCTCACAAAATAATAGAGATCACAGATTTTTGTATTTAAACGAAGAGGAACAAAAAAAAGGTTCATTCAGCAGATGCCCCCGCTCATTGCCCTCCTGTTGAACAAAAGCATATAGGGGCCATTTAATATAAATGAATGAAATGACAAAACTGAGCACAATACAGTCATTTTATAAACAGTAGAGCGGCCCATTGGCAATACACTCTGATTTCTTTGATGGCCAAACAGTGCCAGTGTCACCCCCACACAGTGTTCTGAGGTATTCATGGATGTATATTCCATCATACATGTTTTGTGACGTGCTGCACCTGCCTACACGCCTATGACTACTGCAGCACCTGCTGGGTGTATATATTAGTGTGTATGTATCAATATATATAGATATCAGTGTATATATTAGTGTGTATGTGTAAGTATATATTAGTGTGTATGTATCAGTGTATATATATCAGTGTATATTAGTGTGTATGTGTTAGTGTATATATTAGTGTGTATGTATTAGTGTATATATTAGTATATATTTGAGTATATATTAGTGTATATATCAGTGTATATATTAGTGTGTATGTATTAGTGTATATATTTGAGTATATATTAGTTTGTATGTTAGTGTATATATATCAGTGTATATTAGTGTATGTGTTAGTGTATATATTAGTGTGTATGTATTAGTGTATATATATCAGTGTATATATATTAGTATATATTTGAGTATATATTAGTGTGTATGTGTTAGTGTATATATATCAGTGTATATATATCAGTGTATATTAGTGTATATATTAGTATGTATGTATCAGTGTATATATATCAGTGTATATTTGAGTATATATTAGTGTGTATGTATCAGTGTATATATCAGTGTGTATATATTAGGGTGTAGCAGCAGGCAGTGTAGTACATAGCATATTCCTAGTAATCTCGGGGGTCCAAGAGATTTGCACGCAGCTATCCTCAGAGCCCCCCATGCTCCTCCCACGCAGCATCCTCTGTGCACACGTCACGCGTACCCCAGATACACACGGATATTCATAGCACTGGCACCTAAAATAGACTCAGCACTGCTCCCCCTCCCTTTTCTCCAGCAGGATATTTCCCGCGCTCCCTCTGACTCCTTCCCTCCTTACACTGATTTCTCACCCCCATTCTCCGTCACCTTCTCTGACGCTGAAAGTCTCTGACTCAGGCCGACCCCATTGTCACCTAAAAGAGCAGCCTGTGATGCGTTCCACATTCAATATCACACACACAGTAGCCCCTCCCCCGTCCCTCGCTTTTCCCGTGATTTCATTGAAAAGGTGAAGCCTATTGTTATGGAAGTACCGGCATGCCACGCGCACCTTTGTGGAATGCGATCTGGTATGATATCCCTCGGTTTAGCGTGAGAATAGCAGGTGTTCGCCAAGCATGAAACCCTTACTTAAAAGAGAGAAGTCTGTAGGTGATTGATACAAATAACAGTAAACAGTCGCCCAAATTTAAAATGTTCAGGCTGGAGGGGGTATAAAAGGGAACTAGAAGCCATTTGTTATTTGCCCGGATGACCCTCAGTGGTCTGGGGTGCAGGCTTCAAACCTGTAGCTGTCTAGCGACAGAGTGGTTCAATTCCACCTTTCGGGCGAATATTTAGTTTTTATTTTCGCACCTAGGGGGTTACTTATCAATGTCCGATTTTATCTCAACATTTTCTTCTATCAAATCCGCTCGGGTATTTTACGCTTATTTATTATTACATTTTCCCGAAAATTTGCTTTGTGGGAAAAATTTTCACCTGAAAACTCTGATTTCTTATGCTTTTTTTGCTCGAAAACTTCGGGGTATTGCACGAAACCCAGCACACATCAAAAAATCATTGGGACATCTCCCAATGGGACTTATATGCAACCTCGACAGGGAGGTTGCCAGATTTTCTAATTCAGACTTTTCCATCCTCGGGGTTTAATAAATTCCAAAAAATTTGAGATTTTTTAAAAGTCAGATATATTTGAAAAAAAAATCACACATTTTATGGCATTTCTGCATTTGGAGTTTAGTAAATAACCCCCATAGTACCATACAAAACGAATCTCAGTGGCAGCTTTATGATACACCAATACATTGATTAAAGCACCCTCTCCATAGGTTTCCAGGTAAAACACCTTGGGGCAAATTTACTAACCTCCAAAAATTCGCCAGCGACGGCTTCGCTCACAGCGCAACAGGCGTAGATTCGCCAGGACAATGCTAATTCACTAAAATCTGAAGTTGCGTCCAGGGCTCCGAACGATGGCAAAGTTGTGCTAGCTAATTTGCATATGGGGGAAGTTAAAGTTGAATGGACGTATATGTTGCAGCAAATACATTACACTACAGAAGCCCAGGAAACCTTAATAAAATAGAGTTGGTATATTGCCCTACACATGAGCCCAGTGTATAGTTTATGTGCGATATGTTAGGAAATGTAGGGGGGAAGCCAGTTAACCCCCAAAAAAATTACACTCTTTTGCAGCCTATCACCCTGAAAAAAAGGAAAAGACACCAGCGAAGGAAAGTCTGGCGCAAGAGGTAACGTTCAGAAAAATCCACATCTTAGTGAATTTGCGTAGTTACATCCATTCGCCCGAGTGCAAATTCACCTGGCTTTAGGGAGCGCAGTAGCATTATGAATTTTCGCCATTGTTAGTCACTTCGCCCTTTAGTAAATTTGCCCCTTTGGCTGCTGCATGTGTAATTCACATAAAAACTACACAATGGACTTTCTATATGCCAAGGCAGACGTATTCTACATGTGTAAAAAATAAACCTGCACCTGTTTAAAAGTGAAAATAATGACCTTATGTGATTTTTCTTCCCTTGGGGCAAATGACAAGTTGACACCACACCTTGCAGAAGTCCAAGTTGCAAGTCTGCATAACTTACTGACATTTGTTGTTTGGCATTTGATGGGATGCTGTCAGCTAAGCTTGCCATCAGATTTCTTGGGGCCCTATGCAGCTAAATGCAGCCCTATGCCCCCAGTTATCAGAGATTATACAACCAGTGAATTAGTGTATATATTAGTGTGTATATTAGGGTGTATGTATCAGTGTATATATTAGTGTATGTATTAGTGAGTATATATTAGTGTGTATATCAGTGTATATATTAGTGTATATATTAGTGTGAAGCAGCAGGCAGTGTAGTACATAGCATATTCCTAGTAATCTCGGGGGTCCAAGAGATTTGCACGCAGCTATCGTCAGAGCCCCCCGTGCTCCTCCCACGCAGCATCCTCTGTGCACACGTCACGCGTACCCCACATACACACGTTATCAGGGATTATACAACCAGTGAATGCCATTGCACACCATCCCAAAACTGAAGCACAGCAGGTTAATGGCTTAGAGGTCAGCACATTTGTATCCCAGGAGTGTGCTGGGCGGAAGATAAGTACCCTCCACAAATTCACCCTAACAGACCTTTAGGCTGGGCTCCCTTAGTTCATAATAAGGTGACAGATATATAAGAGGCCATTTACTTTGTGCTAGGGCAGCGGTCCCAAACCTTTTTTGGCCCAGGGACTGGTGTAGAGCCAAATTTTTCTGCAAGGACGGGGGGAGGGGTCAGGAGGCGGCACATGCCAAGGGCCAAGTGTACAATGGGGGTGGGTTGGGAGGTGCCCATGGTACATACTTCTTCTGGCTAGCAGCAGTGTCGGACTGGCCCACCGGGATACCAGGAAAACTCCCGGTGGGCCCAGGTGTCAGTGGGCCCTTGTGCTGCTAAACATTTGGCCTATTTCATGGCCATTCCCTGTTTCTATGAGAACAAAGAGGCTAAATAGATGGAATAACAGGTTATAGTATGTATAGCTAAAAGAGACTAGGAGAATAGAGGTTGAGTGAGGAGAGGAAGAATAATAGTACTGAGAGTGGGCCCCTGGTCTAAATTTTCTTGGTGGGCCCCAGGTCTAAGGTTTTTGGGTGGGCCCCTGGTGTCCCAGTCCGACACTGGCTAGCAGTGTTGGGATGCCAAGCTTGGTAGGGCAGTCAGGGGCTTGCCTGTGCTCCAAAACTAGTGTCACCAAATCACTAGAAAATCCAGCTACAAGGGCTGCACTAACTGCTGTTTAACATACATGACATACAGGCAGTCTGTAATGGGTGTCTCTGAATTTTCAAGTTTGTTGGTGACCTTATCCAAAACATCTCCCAAAGTGTAGAGACCAGCATTCAATCCCTGAATACAGCACCATATGTTTTCAATGCTAGGTGCAGAGTGAAAACAGAACCTGCTTTTTTAAATTAGCACTAAAGGATACAGTTACATTACAATCAGGAGCTAGGCTTCCCTCCAGAAGAGTTTACGAGGCCATCTCTGATCTTAAAATGCACGATTGGTGGGGTGATAAGTGGACAATACGGTTAAATGAACAAAAATGATAAGTGGACAATAGCTTGCAGTTTAGGCAATGAGCAGGTATGGGGGCAGTGACCAGGGGAGTAATTATAGAGAAAGCAGACCCCCTGCTACTGTATATCATGTTATTTGATCAATTGACTGATTATTCACTTCAACAAAATAATGAAGTACAATAGTGTAATTTAGATTTATTATTGTTTTTTCAACATAAAAGCATGTAAAAGCCCACTTACAGTTTGTTATATGGAAAACACATGGGATTTTGTTTCCCATCGTAGTCCCATCAGACAGATACATGTCCTGCTGTTCAGCTGTCAGCCAGAGGAAACTGAGCAATATTCCCTAAGTTTAGCGTCTCATAGTAGCCCAAAGCCCACTGAGCCTCGGCAGTGACACACAAAAATTCCTAACAAGAGCCAAGCTGGCAAGCTGCTGTGGACACTGTTGAAAGCCTGTATTGTTACTGCTGTAGAGTTTATTAAATACAGCATTGCTAGCCATATTCTTTATTACGCTTTGCTTCTCCTTTAAGTCACAACTAGCCAGCTGAGAGCTGTTAACCCAAGCATAACCAAAACCCACTGAAAGCTTGACACCTTCTGTTGTCTAGAAATAGAGTGGTCAGATTCCATTTCCATAGATACGTCAACCAACCCCATGTAAGGATCCAACTTTATTCTGAATTTCTCAGCCCAGGTTGACGTCTCTGTTTCCATGTGTGTGACATATTTGGGGGCTTGGTTGTCATGCTTGCCTGATAAAAGGCTAGTTACACTCAAGATTGGCATATACAATAGAACCCTGAATTAACGTCCTATGAATTTACATTGTCTTGGATTATATGCCAATTATTTGCGGTCCCGCACTTGTGCACTCTGTACGCTTTTTCCAGGATTATGTGTTTTACTGAATTTTACTTTCTTTTCTTTCTGTCCCTTGAGAAATATAAAAAGCTGGGTTCTACTGTACATTGGAACTAGATAATTAATCACTTGGGAATGCAAAAATAAATATTCACAAGCAACACAGTTAATACCACTAATGTCTATCATAATGACCTTTCATCTTAAATGCCAGTTCTCCCTGAAGGTACAATAACTATCAAATCACCCTTCTAAGAGGGACAGGCAATATGGTGCTTTTGTTAACCATAGCAACAGCAGTACATGCAGATGAAGCCCATGCAAGCTACATCTAGGTAGATAGATAGATGATAGATAGATAGATAGATAGATAGATAGATAGATAGATAGATAGATAATAGACTGATAGATTAATAGATAGATAGATAGATGATAGATAGATAGATAGATATATCAATAGATAGATAGATAGATAGATAGATAGATAGATAGATAATAGAGAGATAGATACATAGATAGATAGATAGATAATTAGATCGATAGATACATAGATAGATAGATGATAGATAATAAATAGATAGATAGATGAATAGATAGATAGATAGATAGATAGATGGATAGATAGATAGATAGATAGATGGATAGATAGATGATAGAAAGATATATATATAGACGATCGATAGATAGATAAAAGATAGAGAGCTAGATGATAGAAAGATATATAGATAGACATATAGATAGATAGATAGATAATACATAGATAGATAGATAGATAGATAGATAGATAGATAGATAGATAGATAGATAGATAGATAGATAGATAGATAGATGATAGAAAGATATATATATATAGATGATAGATAGATAGATAGATAGATAGATAGATAGATAGATAGATAGATAAAAGATAGAGAGATAGATGATAGAAAGATATATAGATAGACAGATAGATAGATAGATCATAGATAGATAGATAATACATAGATAGATAGATAGATAGATAGATAGATAGATAGATAGATAGATAGATGATAGATAATAAATAGATAGATAGATAGATGATAGAAAGATATATATATATATATATATACGATAGATAGCTAGATAGATAGATAGATAGATAGATAGATAGATAGATAGATATAAAGATAGATAAAAGATAGAGAGATAGATGATAGAAAGATATATAGATAGACAGATAGATAGATAGATAATACATAGATAGATAGATAGATAGATAGATAGATAGATGATAGATAGACAGATCAATAGATAGATAATAGATAGATAGATAGATAGATAGATAGACAGATCAATAGATAGATAGATAATACATAGATAGATAGATAGACAGACAGACAGACATTATAGTTTAGAGAAGATAAACTACCCGTGCAGACATGTTGTTTTACACCAGTATGATGAAAAAAATATTATTTCTTTAGTATAAATTTATATAGTAATTTTGACCCTTATTTACTAAAAACATCAGCCATTTTATTTGCCCAAATGCGCCCCAGCAGTGGTCTGCAATGCAGGCTTCAAACCTCAATCTGTCTAGGGACACAGGGGTTCAATATCACCCGTGGTCTTAACTACCCCTAGAGTTTCTATAGAGATGGGACATGAGCACTGCAGTTGAATAAAACTGGTGGGCTGAGTTGGAATGAGTTAAGGCAGGTTAGGGTCGGGCATGGGTCAAAAAATTTTCACCCTGCACATCATTTCCTCCTATGCAAAAAATAAGTGAAGAGTCCAACATTTCATTTGAAAGGACATTTTGTATCAGGTTGAACATCAGCAGAACCTTTCTCTGTATTTGCATTCATGCTGTTTTTTCCCATCTCATATGAATAATTACAGACATGATTCATATAGCCTCCCAGCAATGTTATATTTGAAAATAATACATTATTTATCTGAGACTTTCTTGCTTACATATCCATCACAGGTCCCAGCTTGGCATAAGGAGACAAGTTGAGCCAACATCAGAAAACCCTGTAATCATTTCTTGTAAAATAATGGCAGTCTCAGAGCTTCTCTTCAAGGACAACCAAGCATAGATCCAGTACATTATCATCATCATCATCATCATCATTTATTTATATAGCGCTGTCAAGATACGCAGTGCTTTACTGCAGTTATAGCAAACAGGGAATAAATGGTGGATAACAGACAAGGATTACAGAATACAATAGGGTTTACAAACTAAAAGGTTAGGGTACAATTGAGACATTAGGATTGTATAAACACTTTGTCATTTTGTACATCTCTCAGTACTTTCCTGTTAAATGCAACAGATCCTATTTGTCATTTTTCATCAAATTCATAGAGAGAGGACAAAATTATACGTTTATATTATAAAATCATGTTCTTGATTTTTCTTCAGACTAAAGCAAAAGACTTTGTTTTTTCCTGAGAGACCAATACTATTTGGTCTACAGGCTGATCAGACAAATACCATACAGGTTGACAATCTAAAATGTCAATGCTGTTGACCTCAATTTAGCACTATACATATAGTCTAATGATGAGACTTGCTGCAGGGGTGCAGTTCACCATCAACTAGTGAGCCATGGGTTATTACAGGCTTATGACATGCTAGACCACAAAGCTCTGTGTAAATGAACACACCCCAAGAAGAAAATTACATTGCCAAAAAGGTGGTTAACATAGTGTTCTGCAGACCTGAACCAACACTCCATGTATTGATTTATGAACTGGGGGAGGACCTTTTTTTATAGAAAAATGAAATACCTTCCCCTAAAGGGATGGAGACAAACTTTCTGATCTTTTTATACTGGATAAGTCTGTGCTTAGAAGTCTGGTTCCCATTCACTAAAAGTCAGTGGCAGCATCCCTTCAACAATCCCTTACCAGCTCACCAGAAACCTGGACCAGGTTGACCTGAACCAGGAACAACGAGAAGATTATAAGATTATATGGGGCAGACTGAGAGCAATACCAAAGGATGAACAGAAGCAATTATGTTGTGTAAGAGATATTGAGATATGTACACGACATGGGATCTGGAGCCTCTCTTGCAGATGGTCAGTTTGAAGAAGCTGCACCAACACCTCTATGGCGTCTGAATCCCACTCCTCACCTTCGGTGGCAGCACACACCATCTCTGTGTCACCCACATGTACCTTAAACTGTGGGTTGCGGAAGTAGGACTCTGTCCAAAAGAGTGGAGAGGGTTAATCTGGACCGAGAGGAACACTGCCACCTCTAAATGTTACCACAACAACCTGCTGCAACTGACGCAGCAAACTTGTGCCTTAAGTATTGGACACATGTCATTTTGATACTGAGCACCAAAAGTGATTCCACCTTGCCACCTGTGTCTGATTTGCGCCGAAACACACGGTCAATTGAGATTAACACATCATCTGCTGTTATAGTGTTATAGTAATTAAATCCTTAGGGAAAACTGTATTGGCCCCATGGATCCCAGGTCTTATGGAACATTTTTGTTTCTCCTGTAATGCTTAGTTCTTTTCCACCCCATTTTTTTTACTTCCATGTTCAGGCTAAGGCATTTCTAATTTTGAATAAAAAACAAAAGTTATAAAGACAACATATATCACTTTCTGTATAAATTTTCATCATTAAAGGGGAACGCCACAAAAACATAACTTTTTGAAAAGTAAACATAATTTCAAGCAACTTTGCAATATACATCAATTAAAAATTATGCAGACTTTTTATGATTTTAAATGGTTTGGGACAGTTCCCTTCGCCTAGCCCCCTGCTCTTCTACTGATCTATCTGACTACTTTGCTGAGCTGTCTGACTACTGTTACTTTGTATCAACAACCATCTGTCCTCGGCCTGCATCCTCCAAACCCCACAATTCCCTGCACTTGTGATTTCAATAAGGAACAGAACATCATAGTGCAATGCATTGTGGGTTATATAGTTCCTGCATGCTGTCTGTAAGCTGTGGAGAAGTTGTTACAATGTGTAACATCAGTATTTAGTCCCTTGTTCCCTACCAGGATTTCAAATGATGCAGAAAGAAATGAACTGTTAAACAGTTGGATTTCAGCATAGAAAATGGCATTTATTCATACTTTTTGAAGAAACAGGTAGCTGTGATGGGTATATTAGGGGTTTCTGTGTTATATGGGCCTCTTTATCAAATTTTGGTTTGGAAGCCATAGTTCCCCTTTAATAAACCTAAAGTACTACTGCAAATCATATCCTATAGTACAGTGCAATCTAAACTGGGTTTGAATGTTACTGCCCTATTCTGAATGTGGTTTCATTATTTATTGTCTCCAAAATTTCAAATCCATGTTTAGCATCTATGGAATGATTAAAATTGATATTTATATTTTATAATACAGGTATGAGATCAATTATCCACAAACCCATTATCCAGAAAGCTCTAAATTACAGAAAGCCCGTCTCCTTTAGACTTAATTTTATCCAAATAATCCATATTTTTATAAATGATTCTCGTACCTTTTTCTATGTAATAATAAAACAGTGCCTTGTAGTTGATCCCAAATAAGTTATACTTAATTTTGATTGTAAGCAAAACCAGCCTATTGGGTTTATTTAATGTTTACATGATTTTCTAGTAGACTTAAGGTATGAAGATCCAAATTATGAAAAGATCCGTTATCCAGGTTCTTAGTATTCTGGATAACAGGTCCCAAACCTGTATTAGCCATGATGTACTGAGCATGTATAACAATCCCTAATATTCTGTTTATGTTTTAAATTGAACAAAAATCACAAATCAGCTATTAACATAACTGCATAAAACTATGTCTTCTAAATCTTCATTTAAGCTTATGTTTACATAGCTTTATTATAAATATAAAAATAAATACAAAGTATGAATTGCAGATAGATTGTTCTGTACATAACTTTCTTTTTTGCTGCTCTCTAAATCCGTACATGGGACATATATACATGTGTGTGTGTGTGTGCGTGTGTGTGTGTCCTGCCTCTGTGTATACTAGGATAAAGTGTTCTAACCACAAAGCCAATATCAATACTGCACCCTCATATTTCAGCCCCACATGCCATTTTGCTTTGCATGTTATTTTCCGCTAAATCTTGTCAGCATTTAAGGTGATACTTGCTTAAAGAGACTCACATTCAGTCTTCTTAAAGCCAGGCTTAAAGGGATTCTGTCATGATTGTTATGATGTTGTTTTTATTTCTAAATTACACTGTTTGCACTGCAAATAATTCACTCTACAATATAAAATTTCATTCCTGAACCAGCAAGTGTATTTTTTTTAGTTGTAATATTGGTGTGTAAGCAGCCATCTCAGGTCATTTTGCCTGGTCATGTGCTTTCAGAAAGAGCCAACACTTTAGGATGGAACTGCTTTCTGGCAGGCTGTTGTTTCTTCTTCTCAATGTAACTGAATGTGTCACAGTAGGACCTGGATTTTACTATTGAGTGATGTTCTTAAATCTACCAGGCAGCTGTTATCTTGTGTTAGGGAGCTGTTAGCTGGTTACCTTCCCATTGTTCTGATTTTAGGCTGCTGGGAGCGGGGGAGGGGGTGTTATCACTCGAACTTGCAGTACAGCAGTAAAGAGTGACTGACGTTTATCAAAGCACAATCCCATGACTGGGGGCAGCTGGGAAACTAACAATATGTCTAGCCCCATGTCAGATTTGAAAATTATATAAAAAAAAAATCTGTTTGCTCTTTTGAGAAATGGATTTCAGTGCAGTTTGCTGGAGCAGCACTATTTACTCATGCCTTTAAACTCATCTCTTCAAGAGATCAACAAAATCAGACCCCTATCCACAGACAAAAGTAGATGTGTCTGGCTAATTCATAGTATTTTTTAGCAAACCACTGCCCGTAATTCTGTGTTTTGGGTCCCAGCTTGTATTTTTATATCCATTTCTTTTCTCAGAAAATAACTCACCCAGCAGGCACAGAGAAAGCATCAGGGTATTTGGCTAAAAAGCAATGGAATGGAATCACAAACGTTAAAGGGCAACAATCATGACCAAAATCATTTACTAAGTAAATACACTATGTGAAAGTTCAAGAAATCTGATTTTTAAAACAGTTAGAATTGTTTGTATAATGTAAATGATCAGCTCACTATACCTCTATCTGCCCTATCTCCACTGCAGTTCTAGCTGAGGCAGCCATCTTGGATTTCACTGGCTCCTCCTACCTATATCTTCCCAGCCAACTGTAGCTCTGAAATCTCGCACATGCTCAGTTCAAATTCCTTGCTTGTTTATCGACCCTTCTAAGCTATTTTCAAATCAGCCAAACCTGTGTGTTAGCTGCTGTTCAGTAGTGCTGCCACCTGCTGGAAGTTAGTGAGTGCCCTTCATTTGCATAATGACTTTACCAGCAGGGGACAAGATAGGGAAATCTCCTGATACTTCTAGTGGAAGAGTTTACTTAAACAAGGCATTCTGGGTAGAATACTCAAAGCAGTGTTACAATCTGAGCATGCTCCTGAAATTTGCATATTAGAGTCTCTATTATAGTCACAGTATGGCCTCCCTCAGTGAAAGAAGCCATTGGACAAAGTAAGGGATTTTTTTAAAACCTGCAGTTTTTTCAAAAAACTATATATGTAGTTTGATTAAACGTGTTTATGTTGTACTGGTCAGATTGTTAATATATGTTTGATTTTGGCTGTGATAGGTGCCCTTTAAGCTTCCAAGAAACTCCAAAATTTTCGAGATTTATTAAGTAAAAAAAAAAAACACGAAAATCTCTAATGCCAAACTTTGCCAAGTAAAGGTTGTTGAGGTGTTGTAGAAGTCAGTGGGAGCTACGCTGATCTGATTGGGCCACTTTAAATCAATTTGGACTTTTTTTGGATTATTTTTGCTAGGCATTGTCCAAAAAACTCAATTTTTAGAGGTTTTGGGCATCGTTCAGCTCTTTTTATTGTTCTTACTTTTGTAAGAATCTTTTAAAAAATTCAATGACAATCACTGGTTTTAGAGTTTGCGAGCTTAGTCATGATTTCAAAAACCTCTAAAAGCGACTCAAATCCGACCTTGAATAAATAAAAGTAATTAAAGGGAAAGTGTTTTCAAAGCACATTAGATATTTTAATATTTAATTTTGAAATTCGACATGTAGCTAGACATATTGTCAGTTTTCCAGGTGCCCCCAGTCACGTGACTTGTTCTCTGATAAACTTCTGTCACTCTTTACTGCTGTACTGCAAGTTGGAGTGATATTACCAGCCTATTCTTCCCCCCCCCAGCATCCTAACAACAGAACAATGGGAAGGTCATCAGATAACAGCTCCCTGAAACAAGATAACAGCTGCCTGGTAGATCTATGAACAACACTCAATAGTAATAACTCCAAGTCCCACTGAGACACCTCCAATGAAATGATATGAAATAACCATCTGCAAGTAAATCATTTAACTGTACAGTAGGACAAATTATTTTTGAAAGGACAAAAAATGGCGGACATCAAATGCAGAGAATTTCAAATAAAAAACAGATTTATTGTCACATCGAAAAAAACGGTGACTTGTGAAATACCGTGTGAATAGATTTTATTAATAACATTTTAATTAAATATTAAGTATCCCTGGAGTGAATTCCTGCAAAAGGTAATCAGTTTCCCTGGAAAAACAGCGATGGACTAAGATCCCTGCAGACTGGAGTGATGAGTGGAAAGAGCGCAGAACAAGTTCTGATGAAGTTCTAGTTATGAGTTTCAGACAAACTTACAGACCTTCCCCCCAATTATTTTTGCTTTGCTGGTGGTTTTTGGGGGGCACCTTGAATTCTGAAAAAGAAAAATGATATGAATTAATAACAATCTAACAGTCCAACTATCTTTGTACAGGTATAGGATCCCTTATCCGGAAACCCGATATCCAGAAAGCTCCGAATTATGGAATGGCTGTCTCCCATAGACTCCATTTTATCCAAATGGTCCAAATTTTTAAAAATGATTTCCTTTTTCTCTGTAATAATAAAACAGTAGCTTGTACTTGATCCCAACTAAGATGTAATTAATCCTTATTGGAAGCAAAACCAGCCTATTGGGTTTATTTAATGTTTAAATTAATTTCTAGTAGACTTGAAGACCCCAATTACGGAAAGATCCGTTATCCGGAAAACACCAGGTCCCGAGCATTCTGGATAACAGGTCCCATAGCTGTATTAACATTGCTGAGCTTAATTCATGGTAACCAAATGATTCACTAAATGGGCCTGTTTAACACTCTATTCATAATTCTAGGCATGGGGAGTAATAGCTGCCAAATTAAATAGGAACTGCACCTGCCCAGAAGCAACTGCCTTCACTTGACCAAGTATTCAGCAAAAACTTGTATAACTGTGTATAAGTGCTTCTGTTACTATGGCAAATGCATTTACTAAATTACACACAGAGAATCTACTCCACAGTCTGCTGATATCAACTGTCTGAGGATGAATAGATCTACAACCGCTTATATTATACTATGTCATCATAAACGTCTGCCAATTGCTGTGCTACTGCAACTAACTTCTGCACAGGAAAACTCTCCAGTCTGGCCAGAAAACTGCTATATGAAAGATATAGAACATGCAGTATTTCTTCCACAATTTCTGGTATTTATAACTAAGTTGCTGGTCTTCAGGTAATTTAAACCTGTTAGGCATGTTTCACATAAAACAAAAGGAAAACAGAAATGCTCTGCTGCTGGAAATGAGCACTGCAGATGGTAAATGTGGGTGAACCAACTTACATTTATGTTTACCCACATTTACCATCTGCAGGTGGTGGGGTGACCAGGAGAAAAAACATTGGGTTTCCATGGACATTTTTGTCCTTTTCCTCATGTTAAGCTTCGAAATCATCTGATCCCTTCACCAACCTGCCTTTTTCGTCTGTCTACACAAATAAGGGCCAGTTAATGAAAGTTTCCTTCTTAATAGTCCCAATTCTAGAAATATAACTGATGCATGGTTAACACATGAGGACATTCAAAATATACAAGAACATGTAACGATAAGGTCTGAGACCAGATGGTTTTCATCCCAGGGTACTCTGTGAGTACCAAATCTCTTTACTTTTTCAGGATTTGTTGAGGTCTGGCGTGGTGCCTAGAGACTGGTGAATTGCTTATGTGGTGCCGCTACTCAAAAAAGGATCTTGTTCTCAGCCTTAAAACTAGAGGCTGGTTAGTCTGACATCAGTTGTAGGAAAGCTTTTTGAAGGGGTATTAGAGAATAAGATACTGGTCTTCATAGCAAATCATAATACTATCAGTTTGTGCCAGCATGGTTTTATGCGTAATAGATCTTGTCAGACTAAGTTCCTTTTATGAGAAGGTGAGCAGGGACCTTGATTCTGGGATGACAGTGCATGTAATCTACTTAGACTTTGCTAAAGCATTTGATACAGTGCCACACAGAAGGTTACTGGATAAATTGCAGAATGTTGGCCTGGAACATAGTATTTGTACCTGCATAGAGAACAGATAAAAAAGAGACAGAGAACAGGTTAAAAGATAGACTACAAAGAGCGGTGGTAAATGGAACATTTTCTAATTGGACCAGTGTTGTTAGTGGAGTACCGCAGGGCTCTGTACTAGGTCCTTTGCTTTTCAACTTGTTTATTAAAGGAAAACTATACCCCCAAAATGAATACTTAAGCAAAAGATAGTTTATATCAAATTGAATGACACATTAAAGAATCTTACCAAACTGGAATACAGTATATATTTACATAAATATTGCCCTTTTACATCTCTTGCTTTGAACCACCATTTCATGACTTTATCTGTGCTGCCTCGGAGATCACCTGACCAGAAATACTACAACACTAACTGTAACAGGAAGAAGTGAGGAAGCAAAAGGCAGAACTCTGTCTGTTAATTGGCTCATGTGACCTTACATGTGGTTTGTATGTGTGCACAGTGAATCTTACGATCTCAGGGGGCGGCCCTTGTTTTTTAAAATGGCAATTTTCTATTTATGATTACCCAATGGCACATACTACTAAAAAAGTATATTATTATGATAATGGTTCATTTACATGAAGCAGGGTTTTACACATGAGCTGTTTTACTCAGCGCCGATTCGTACCTTAGTGCCGCCTGAGGCGGCTCCTGCAATGCCGCCCCCCCTCGCCGACTTACCTGTCGGGAGGGGAGGCAGGAACACTAATGCGGAGAGCGCAATTGCGCTCTCTCACATTCGTAAAGCAGAATTTCCGGTTTAAAAACCGGAAATTCGGCTCTTAAAGGTGCAGGAGCGGCTTTTTGCCGCCCCTGGAAACCGCTCCGGCGTTGCCGCCTGAGGCGAGCGTCTCAGCTCGCCTCATTGGCGGCGCGCCCCTGGTTTTACTCAGTATCTTTTAATAGAGACCTACATTGTTTGGGGGGTATAGTTTTCCTTTAATGAAAATGCTGTTTCTATTTTTGCTGATGATACAAAATTATGCAGATTTATAGGTTCCATGCAGGATGCTGCCACTATGCCGAGTGATTTGTCTAAATTGGAAAACTGGGCAGCAACCAGGAAAATGAGATCCATTGTTGATAAATGCAAGGTTATGCAATTGGCTGGAAGCATCGGGCTCGGGGGTATGGGTTACTTAACCTCTAAGTTGTAATGCAGGACACTCTGTAACACTTCAGGAAGGGCTTACATAATCGCAATCCATCCTTCATCTTCTGATACTTTAGAGTGTAAATAACCCGCAATGCAGGGACCACACTATCCCCCTCCCAACTGTCTAAGGACTCCGACCAAGACTCATACTTGTTACTTTGTAACATTACCAGTATTTCCTATTATTTTGATACATTTAAATAGTTGCGAGTGAGATTAAAAACTGTTACAAAGTTTGTTTTTAAGTATTCTCCTCTCTTAAACAAGGGGTGTTTTAACAGTGATATGATTATCTGTATTTCTTAGTATTTCTTAATGTTTAGTATTGATGTATTTTGAATAATGCTATTGGATGCATTGTGATGATGACAAGGATGACATGTCAGCCAATTAATTTTTCCCGCCATCATGGGTATTAAATGCATTTTTCATTGTCTGTTGTTACTTTGAGAAAGGCCTCGGAGAGGCTGAAACATTAGTATTTTGTTAATAAAACATTATCAAATTTATCAAAATCCTGAGAGTGCGGACCTTCGTTACTGAATAATTATTTCAAAATTTTGGACACTGCACCCAGGCAAGTTGAACCTAGTGACGAGAGTACCGACTCCCCCAAAGTTCTTGTATGTATATATATATATAGAAGAGACTCTTCTGCCCTGTATATATATATATATATATATATATATATATATATATATATATATAGAAGAGACTCTTCTGCCCTGCATAGAGACAAATTGTTTGCAACTATGGAGTCCTAGATGCTACCGCACGTTGTAAACGCTTCATAAAAGGAAGGAGGATTCCCCGAAACGTCGTGTGGGTGCACAAATATGTGGCGTTATCGCTGGACTATGTACTGCTGGACTATGTACAGATTAGTTTATACAATGTTGCAAATGAAAGTACGCTTTGGAATGTTTTGACTTAAGCAAATAAATGCTACGTTTTATCAAGGTGTTGCGATCTGGTTGGATACTATATATTTATTGAGAGCAGAATTACTCATCGCTATTCAGATCAACACCCCATTAACGACGTGATACGCTCCACTTAAATGGTGTTTCATAATTGTTGGAATATATATATATATATATGTAAAGCTATGTTATATGAGTCACAATGTAATTATATTGTATATATATTCACATAACTTGTCTGTTTATGTGGTAAATTGGTGCCTATTTGGGGTTATTAGAAAAGGAACTAGTTTGTTCACAGTGACTAAGGGCTATAAAGGGTGTACTTAGACCATCTAGTGTCAGGAAGCAGTAACAGCAGTATTTTGCACACAATATAGTTTATCTACTTCTATACGTGTTTTCCGTACTATATGTGCTACAAACCTTCAAAGCAATAAGTAATTATTAGTTACATTTTAGAAATAGCAGCTCAAGTAGCTCTACTTACAGCTTTCCCTTCCGTATTTGTATATGAAACAATAGCAGGTTACATTTTGCTAATGCCTTACGAACCACAAAATGCTAATTGAATCATTTCATGTACACTATAATAACATTATTTGGATTATTTGTATGCAGTTAGAATGGATACTAACTTGAAAGCACAATTATATTAATATCAGCTAATTTATGGTAATTACAAATTATATATTATAAATCTGGACAGAACTTTAGTGAGTGGCCTTAAACAATTGTGCCCTGGTTTATGCTAGTTATTTATTGGTTAGTTTATTGGTTAGTACTGCTAGTAAGTGACTTAGCATTTATTGACACAACAGGTTATCAAACAATAAACTTTTTTCTCTCTTATAATTAAGTTATAAATCCCAAATCACAGTGAAGAGATGCACTGCTGCTGCACACAAGGCAATTTTGTGAGTTTTACTTGTGTATTTTAAGAAAAACACCAATGCTGTGCATGGTAATTCCTTGTAAGAAGCAGAACAATAGCTTGTTTGGTGATTCATGCCTGAAAATTTTCACTACTGCATAGAGGAGAGATTTTTGATATTTGGTATATTAGTATGTTGCTTGCTGTCTTCTAGATCTATGTTAAAGGGATACTGTCATGGGGGAAAATGTTTTTTTCAAAATGCATTAATTAATAGGGCTGCTCCAGCAGAATTCTGCACTGAAAGCCATTTCTCAAAAGAACAAACAGATTTTCATATATTTAATTTTGACATGGTGCTAGACATATTGTCAGTTTACCAAGCTGCCCCAGTCGTGTGACTTGTGCTCTGATAAACTTCAGTCACTCTTTACTGCTGTACTGCAAGTTAGAGTGATGTCATCACGCTCTACCTTCCTTAACCCCCCCCCGCAGCCTATCAACAGAACAACGGTAGGAAGGTAACCAGATAGCAGCTCTGTGGTGTGGGCCCTTTAACAGAGGTTGCTGAAGCTTGCTTGGCAAAGAAAAAAGTATTACACAGCTCAATTTCAGCATGGTATCAGAACAGCAGAGCAGTTTCTCTAGGTCTTTCCTTGAAGAGAGCCAACATCAGACAGAGAGACTCTTACTGACTGGGAGCGGACTTTTATACCCAAGGCTCCCAGAATGCTTTGTGGTTCTGTGACATCATACATCTCACATTAAACAAATGTTAAATTTTAACAATAATTGCAATTTCCACATATACATTTACATATTAGCCTTCATAGATTACAACATAAAAAGGTAAAAAGAAACTCACATTTAAACAAAGTTTAAATTCCAAGCTGTGAAATGTCTGTGCACAGCTGCCAACAATCAGACTACACCCATGTGTTTCACCAAACCCTGTGCAGACTCATCAACTTGGGAAACTCAGGTAAGTATTTTAAACTTTAAATGTTAAAGTTTGAACTCATATATATAAAGGGTATATTTTAGTGGCAAGTTGCTTTTCTAAGAGGAAAAACTAATGTTTAAATGTTCTAACTTTATAGAGCTGCAAAACAGACTGCTTTCACATGGCTTTTTTAACCCTGTTGTTGCCATGTTGAACACAGGAGAAAAAATATGTTTCAAGGCTGAGAATGGTGTAGGACAGACACAAGAAGTAATGAAAGACAGATTAAGAAAGAGAGTTTGTGCTGGCCAGCAGAGGTAGAAAAGACAGAGAAGAAAGAAAGTAAGAAAGTACTGTCCTCCACACATATCTCAACAACAAAAAAAAAGAAAAATTTATTTAAGTGACATAACTCTGTCACAAGCTCCCTAACACAAGATAACAGCTGCCTGGTAGATCTAAGAACAGCACTCAATTGTAAAATCCAGGCCCCACTGCGACACATTCAGTTAAATTGAGTAGGAGAAACACCAGACTGCCAGAAAGCATTTCCATCCTAAAGTGCTGGCTCTTTCTGAAAGCACATGACCAGGTAAAAAGGCCTGAGATGGCGCCTACACACCAATATTACAACTAAAAAATACACTTGCTGGTTCAGGAATGAAATTTTATATTGTAGAGTGAATTATTTGCAGTGTAAACAGTGTAATTTAGAAATAAAAATGACATCATAAAGAATCCCTTTAACGTATTCAGAGTCAATAATTCTTGTGTCCTAGTGACACAAAACGCGTCAGACGAGAGATGACTATATAATAAAGCTTCAATTTTGAATCTACTATTTTTCTGGTCTGATCAATACGTGAGTTTGCCAGTGTGCCCAGCACCAACATTCATGTTTTTGTTTACAGAATCCCTTTAAAGACCAGTGACTAAAAGCCAAATTATGTATCCAAAATTTATATCAATGTCAACTGTAATCTTCCCTTTATTTGCTGTCACCAAAAGGCTGATCCCTGACACAGCACAGCAAGGTTATCGTTATAATGACAACAGGGACAAACTTTAGCTATTATTCTATTCTTGGCTGTCAGCACTTACTAAGGGAGGAAGACTCTGCCACCTCTAGGAGTGAATGACAATGTGTGATGGCCTCTGCTGGGCATAAGGTTTCTGTGTGCATTTACAGTTTTCCTGCCTGAACTTTACCCTGTCAGTCACATTCCTTAGAGTATTTACAGCACCGGGCTGCATTTATGCACTCTATAGGACCAGTACAGCATAACTTATATATGTAATACCTCATTCACACTACAGAATTAGGCCTATATGCTTAGTTTAGTAAATGCAAAATCAGATCCAATTAATCATATCAGACCAGGGGTCTGGAATATGTCCATAAGGATGGAAATATTGTATTCTAATATTGACAAACGTTATTAGATGATTTATGGTGAAATTTTGTTGCAATGGTGATCATTAACTCTCATTCTTCAAAGTTAAAACCATCAGGATATTGATTTGTTTTGGACAAAGACCAAGCAACACAAACCATTCTATTGTAACAATGCAGAATTCACCTCTATCCAATAAACACACCCACAACTTAATTAATATTTAATAGAACTTACTTGGAGCGGAAAGCATTCACCTTCTTGGAAACAAGGGACACGTAATGGTCAACTTGTGTCTGCAAAGGGAGACAAAAGTTACGATATGTTGTTCTGCAGGTTTCAAGAGGTTCAGTTGGAACCTAAAAATGGCTAGTGCACCTGGCCTGCACTGGCGGGTGTTAATTCCAGGGTTTTTTCCATGTGTTCAAGCACCCTGTAATCTGAACTTTGCACATAATTAGTTCTAAGCCATCCTGAACGAGTATTACATAGGAAACGGACCTCTTTATGTATGGCTACACATGCACAGGTGAAATGTTACAAAACAAAGTTTTGTACGACTGTCCATCATCACCAATATACACTATACTATGGCTATTGGTCTATTCAGGGATTGGGTAGGTTTCAAAATGTCATCTGCAACACATTGGCCAGTGTATGGTGTAACCGTAAGCAAATTGAATAACGTTTATTCATATCAGACAACCGGAAAAATCTGGATATCCCCTGAGAAGCCCTCTTTATAAACAAACCCCTCCATTCCCCAAGCTACAGCCTGTTAGGCTTTTATATAAGAAGCATCTCTTTATATGGAAGGCTTTTTAGATAACTGGTGACTTGTTTCAACTCTTTAAAATAAAGGGGTTCTTCTGATGAATTGTTCTTCTCTGGTGGACTATGATTTCTTTTCGATTTTAGCTTTTGCCCTGTTTAGTGCAAGAAATTGAACTAAAGGGGGAATACCGTTCCTCAGATTGCTAATCATCATGCAGGATGAGCAGGGTCAGACTGGGCCGTTGAAAAAAAACCCAGTCCGACACTGATCATGAGTACTTTATAGATGTGCAGTCTGACAAAATACTAATAAGATCCTCATTGTGCAGTAAACATGAAGACACCACACCATGAATGTTGGTAAAAACACCAGTGGGTACTGGTGATGTGTGGGTCAGGGAAACCTCAATCCACAAAATGTTGCCATTGTAGGACAGCACCCAAACAGTAGCTGATGGTTAATAGAAAGGGGAATCTTCAGGAGAACTGGAAGAGTGTATCTCTCCAGTCTGGCACGCGCCAAACCCTAACTTGATTTGGTTGGCCAAATTTCTCCCTGAAATACATTTTACATGTATGTGATGGAAATAACTGTATTATGTTCATTTTTTGTGTGTCTTTAGTCATTTAAGTAGATGGAAAGCGATGATCTGCACTCACCTGGTGATGTTTGTACAGTACAGGAAAGGTAAATGCTCCAATTACACCTAAAAAAAGAGCATGCTCTGTTAGAACACAAATATTCAAGGGAATACTACATCACTGCCTTAAATCCACATCACTTTGCTCCACCGCACAAATCAGGCACATGAGCCAGATGGGACCCACCAAGGTTTTCTTACATTGTCGATCACACACTACATAGTTTTGAATACATTTTAACAGTGTGCACTGCATCTTGCCAGTAAATGAGCCCTTATCTTTATACCCATATCCCACAGTGGAGCACTACACCAATGGAAGAGCAATGTGAGTAACATTGGCCCTGGGCTGGGCATGAACCAGGGAATCCCTCTGCTGTAGGAAAAAGTGCTTGTGTGACACTGTGACTCAGAACAAGGATCTTCTTCAGGTGTGTCTATGGGCAACTTGTTGATTTCTATACAGCCAGCCTCAAAGGCCATATTATAATTTATCACCGCTCCATATCACGCAAAATGTAACTGTACAAATTTGCAGGCTGCAACTCCATGCTATCTACCATGCATTACCCCTATGAACTACTGATACTCTGTATCTATACAGTACCCTCACATTTAGCAAGCAAACATAATACTTACATAGAAGTAGTACTGTGATTCCATTGAACACCTCTCCAACATATGTCAGGAGGTAGACAATTACCAAGAACTGCAGAAAGAAAATGAGGATTAGCAGTTATTGGGTCTCTGTAAACCATACAGCTAATGTGATACGCTGTGACTGGTAACCCTGATTAAATATGTTGTGAATTTACTGTGATTACTGAAGTTTTACTTCTGTTTTAGATACATTTGGTAAATTAATTTGCAATGTCATGGTATTTTCTGTATTTAAACATTTTGGGTGTTATTTATTAAAGGAGAAACAAATCCCTTATTAAAAAAAAACCCTACCCGCTACCCCACATAGACCCCCCTCCCTCCTCCCCCCCCAGCCTAACTGCTACCCCAGGCAAATGCCCCTAACTTTTTACTTACCCCACGGTGCAGATTCAGGGATCGGTGTTCACAGCAGCCATCTTCCGGGTCTTCGTCTCATCTTCTGGCGATTCGCAATTTCCATACATTTTGGTGCATGCGCAGTTCTCGCAACCCGAGAAATTGCTCCGACTACGCATGCGTCACTCCGCTGGTCTCATTCTCAGATTACCAAAGACCAGGAAGATGGCTGCCGTGAACTCCGGTCCCTGAATCTGCACCGAGGGGTAAGTAAAAAGTTAGGGGCATTTGCCTGGGGTAGCAGCTAGACTGGGGGGAGGAGGGAGGGGGGTCTATGTGGGGTGGGGGTAGGTTTTTTTTTTTTAATAAGGGGTTTGTTTCATCTTAAAGCTCTGAATTTTTCCTAGTCGGACTTTTAAAGGGGAAAAATAAAAAATTTGCAGAGAGAAATAGAACTTGATTTATTAAAGTCCGTTGGTGTTAAAAGTCCAATGAAAAAAGTACTCCAACTCAGACCTGCCAAGAAATGTAAAAGTCATTAACAGATGTCCTGTTAACAACTGGAAGATTTTCTGAGTTGTGCTGGGTTTCTGAAAAGCTTTCAGGCGATTTTACAAAAAAAATAAAAAAAAAGTATGTTTAGCATATAATCATGACTTTTTCCGCACAAGAACATTTTTTGAAAATGTATTGCTAATAAGGGGGTAAAGTCTGTGCGGATTTGATCAGAGTAGTTTTAAAAAAAGAGTGAGAACTTTTTGGATTTTGATAAATAACCCCCTTTATATTTGTGCTTCATAATGCTATAAAGCTGTGTGGTTACCTTTAGTGAATCCTTCAGCTCCTCCACCAGGAAGAGGCTTCTAAGGGAGCAGATGGTGGTAGAAGCAAGTGAAAGTGCACGGGCAGTGATTTCTTCGGCTTGTTTTGTGGTTAGTTTGAGGTCAGCATTCAAATAATACCTTGTGGGGAAACACACACTGATTTAGGACCCTTCTAAACCTAGTACTGCCTTGCAGAGTCAACTCACTAATGTGATTCTTTGCACAAGAACAAATCTTCTTACATACAAGGGGTGGTTCACTTTTGAGATAACTTTTAGTATGATGTAGAGACTGATAATCTGAGACAGTTTGCAATTGGTGTTCATTTTTTATTATTTAAGGTTTTTGATGTATTTAGCTTTTAATTCAGCAGCTCTTCAATTTGCATTTTAAGCAATCTGGTAGCTAGGGTCCGAATTACCCTAGTAACTATGCATTGATTTGAATAAGAGACTGGAATATGAAAAGGAGAGGCCTCAATAGAAAGATGAGTAATAACAATTAGCAAGAATAATACATTTGTAACCTTACAGAGCATTTGCTTTCTAGAAGGGGTCAGCAACGCTCATTTGAAAGTTGCAAAGAAAAAGACAAATATTTAAAAACTATAAAAAATAAATAATGCAAACCAATTGAAAAGTTGATTAGAACTAGCCATTCTATAACATACTAAAATTTACCTTAAAGGTGAACCAACCCTTTAAAGGGTTATATCATTAATTTATTTTAAGTAAGAAGACTTAGTCTGTGCAGAGACTTCCTATTCTCTCCATATCTGTAAGAAGAGATATTACTAAAAGGAATACTTGCAGCTAAATAGGAATAATCCATATATCCTCTTTAAATTATTGTTATATTGTAGTTAAAAACCACAAGAAGAGGAGAAACAAACTATGGCAAAAAATTAAGGTTTTGATTTTTTGCCATAGTTTAAATAGAATGTTCTCCAATACAAACAATATATCAAATGGACAATTAATTTAAGAATTTATGTAGGACGGTCACCTTGATATTTACATTTGGTCTTCTTTTACTAAAAATGCTGTCTGGGTCAGTGATGCCTGTACATTGTTATAGTTATTGTCTTTTTTTTTGAATATTTTACTAGGGATGCACCAAATCCACTATTTTGGATTCAGCTGAACCCCTTAATCCTTTGTGAAAAATTCGGCCGAATACTGAACCGAATCCGAACCTATGCAAATTAGGGGTGGGAAGGGGAAAACATTTTTTACGTCCTTGTTTTCTGACAAAAAGTCACGCAATTTCCCTCCCCGTCCCTAATTTGCATATGCAAATTAGGAATCAGATTCGGATCAGCTGGGCAGAAGGATTCAGCCAAATACGAATCCTCCTAAAAAAGGCCAAATCGTGGCCGAATCCCGAACCGAATCCTGGATTCAGTGCATCCCTATATTTTACTGCTTGCTTGCATGGGTAATTGGGACAACCAGCAGCAGAAAAAAAAACCTTAAATCATTCAAAAAAATTAAAAAGACCAATGGTTAATTGCCTTAAAGGGGCAGTATATCACCCCCTTTTTAAAGGGATACTGTCATGGGAAAAAAAAATTTAAAAAAAATTAATCAGTTAATAGTGCTGCTCCGGCAGAATTCTGCACTGAAATCCATTTCTCAAAAGAGCAAACAGATTTTTTTATATTCAATTTTGAAATCTGACATGGGGTTAGACATACTGTCAATTTCCCAGCTGCCCCAAGTCATGTGACTTGTGCTCTGATAAACTTCAGTCGCTCTTTACTGCTGTACTGCTTGTTGGAGTGATATCACCCCCCCTCCCTCCCCCCCCAGCAGCCTAACAAAATAACAATGGGAAGGTAACCAGATAGCAGCTCCCTAACACAAGATAACAGCTGCCTGGTAGATCTAAGAACAGCACTCAATAGTAAAAACCCATGTCTCACTGAGACATATTCAGTTAGTTACATTGAGAAGGAAAAACAGCAGCCTGCCAGAAAGCATTTCTCTCCTAAAGTGCAGGCACAAGTCACATGACCAGGGGCAGCTGGGAAATTGACAAAATGCCTAGCCCCATGTCTTGACTCTAAAACATGTTCAGTTTATTATAGCAATGCTACCTTGTATATATAAACAGTAGTGACATATGTAATAATATTATGAAATGAAATCCCCTGAATTTATCCAATTAATTATACTTCTAATTTATACTCAGAGTCTATTTCACACAAAATATGGGACTAAATCACAGAACTACTCACTGGAAGGGGTTGGCACCATTCCCTCGTTTGAGTGCGTGCAGGAGCTTAATGTACAACCGCAATGTGAGCGTCACACTCAGTATGATGAGACACCCGTAAGCGAACACACTGATCACACTAAACTGGGACAGGCACAGCAAGGATAGTGTTACTCCAGTGAGGCAGCCAGTAGAAAGGAGGGTGTCTCTCCAGTACAGGAGGTCTTTTACTGAGAGCAGGGGAAGCAAAAGGTAGGAAAAGATAGAGAGTGATAGTGAAGGGACAGAAGGAATAGAGAGTTTCATTAGCCACAAGGATTCAGAATTACAGGGATAATATTTAAGGGATGAATTAGTTGCAAGCTAAAAAACTATTATGAATCCTGGGGATAAACAGATGATCAAACTAATCTATCAGGAGAGAATCCTCCTTCAGTGTTTTTAAAACAAAACTCAAAGACTACCTCTGGGAGCACCTGGATAACACCTGAACTGGCACTTATATAACAGTGTAACAAACTGTAACCCACAGCACCTTAATACCCCTCTGAATTGTGTCTGTATGTTCCCTCCCATTTAGACTGTAAGCCCTACGGGGTAGGGTCCTCCAGCCTTTTGTTTCCTTGACACTGAGCACTTAATCTGTATTGTAATTATATTTTTTATATTTATGTGAATTGTATTTCTAATAATGCACTTATTGTTACTTTTTATTCCAATGACCCCTTTTTTGTTACTACTAATTTATTGTTTTGCTGAACAGTGCTTTGCCCCCGAGGAGCGCTTTACAAATAAAAATATACTTACATACATACAACTAATATATGAAACAATGAAACACAAAGGTAGTAACTTCATACTAAAGAAATGTCTTTAAAACACCAACACTTTTTATTAACAATCAGATCTAAGTTTTACTTGTCATTGAGTAGTGACTAAGGTCATAACATTACAGTCATGAGACCTGTTATGCAGAATACTTTTCTGGATAAAAGGTTCTTTCCATAACCTATTCTATACCTGTACAAGCTGTATTGTAGCTTTGTAGTGACTACATTACATTACAATATTAATACATTATAAGATACACAGACCCCAAGAAAATAATTAAGAAGGGCACAACAGGCTGCATAGTTCCCTAGTACTCTGCATTTAGACATGGACAGAGCTCCATAATGCAAGACAGCTCATTGTAGCATTTGTGTCCCTAGATCCTACAAAATCTAAAATTACACCTACGTCTTGAGCTTCTGTAACATTTAAAGCTAACCGCAGATCTGTGCTTTTAAAGATTCACCTTGTGGATCCCTCATATTCTCTTCTGTTTACAGCACATGCAATGGGCTTCTGTCAGTTACCTGATCTTGGGTACCTACAATTCATAATAATTATTCACCTGCCGATGCAAATTGCTGCACTCTTGCTTCGAGTTGTTAAGTAATCTGTCCTAAAGACACTCTTTCATGACAAATGTAACCTCATGTCCTGCTAAGATATGTTTATTATCATTGTGCTGAGATTTTAAGCAGGAAATTATTTTCTGGTGTTTTTTCATGCCGAGATAAGTTCTGAAATTCTGCGTTATTGCTACTCACTGAAAACATATTAATGTGGCCTGTAAGTTTCTTTTCCTCTGTCTCCAGTTTAGGATTTTCAGTTGAGTGACCATTTGAGCAGAGATAAAACTAATAACTAGTCTACTAAGAAACCCTCTGATATTGAGCTGCTCAAAGGCTTGACCATTTGTTCTTAACAAATTGCTCTGTTTATAATGGGAGAGGCGGTGGATGTACAGTGAGTGTTCAGTGTGTTTTTAGTGGCAAAAAATATCATTTTCTTTTGTCCGCCGTACAAAACAAAAGAGGCTGATCTGGGCCCTTAGTTGTACAGTATTAAATTTAGTGCAGATTCTTACAACAATGGCACTTTGGAGATTTGTTGCCAATCCGCCAATAGCCATATGACAGTCAGCTCTGTAATAATGGTTAAGGAATGATGTATGTTATTACCCATGCAAATTACAGTACAGGTATATAGGATCTATAAAATTGAATTCTTGGGAGATGGTGTTTAGCAGATGAGATATCTTTCCATAATTTGGTGCACAATGTCTGGAAACAGCTAAAAAACATATAACTGTGCCATCAATCCTAGTTTAGGGCAGTTTAGCATAAATCCTAGCTCAATCTCAATTAAAATACAACCCACCTGTCAATCAAAAAAACACACTTTACGTAAATATGCAGCGTATTTTAAATATGGCGTCCAAATTCTCGCGAGATAAATGATGCATATACGTTTTTACGGCCGGTGACGTAATTACGTTGTGTATTGACAATCATTCCTGCTCCATTTTGCATGTAAATAGTTTTTCTATCTCTAAATAGCTTTTCTATTTTCTATTTCCAGCCAGCAGAATTGTTGACGGTCGCATGTGGTTTCAGTGGCGTATATACGCCCGACTGAGCTTTTTTAAAAACATAACTTAAAAACGCCATGTCTGGCCTTGCCCTAAATGAAACTCAGAGATTCTGCTTAGCATAGCAAATATAAGAAATGTATCAACTATATGTATCAATTCAGAACAGTTTAGTGAGTCGGCGACCCCTGTCCGAGAAGGTGGAAAGTGAAACTTTAACTTTACAGTCACACATTGAAAATAGAAAGTTATTGGGAAATTTCTTTATTCCTGGTGAACTATCTGAAACCAACTGAACTGAAAAATAATGTTGGAAGGTGAACAACCCCTTTAAGTTAGCCATACCTGGCTGAATATCAGCTATATACTGCAGGCTACTTTTGGCAGTCTATTGACTAAAGGTTCCTTATATAATCCTATCTTTGGCTGGAGAGACAATAAGTGGAAAAATCAGTGGGAATTGTGAATGCAAAAGCGAGCTTTGCTAGAAAACTTGAACAGTGCAAGCTGACTGGAAAGCTAATAAAAGAAAAGAACATTTTATTTGCATTAGCAATATATATTCACACTAGAGAATTATTCCAGCTGTCAAATCTGTAACTCACAGGCACAGAAGTGAGAACAGCTGCAGACCCTGACAATCAGCTGCTTCTTGAGCTGGAAAATGCTCAAATTTGCCCATGTTCCAATACCCTAAAATCAATTGATGTGGGGTCCAGTAATATTTAATTATACCACTCTCCCTGTAGCCAGGGCTGATCCTATCAAATGTGGGGCCCAATTGGGACCATGTTGGCGGGGCCCCTAGACAAAGTGTTGCTGGCTACTGACACACCAAGTATTTAGGAAAATAAGGGCATACAGGCACAAAATAGAAAGGAAAGGGGCAGACAAGGTAAGAGAGTGAGAGGGATGAAATAGGGGCACATAATAGGGGCACACCGGGTAAGACAGAGAGGGAGGAAATAGGAGAGTGGACTGGGCCAATTAGTTTGGGGCAGGCTGGGCCGATTCAGCTTGGGAGCAGGCTTGGTTGGATTGGAGGCAGGCAGGGCCTATCAAGGTTGGAGGAAAGCTGGGCCTATGAGAGTTGGGAGCAGTCTAGACCTATGGAGTTGGGGGATAGGCTGGCTTATCAGAGTTGGGGGTGGGCTGGACCTATGGATTTGGGGATGGGCTGAACTCTCAAAGTTGGGGGCAGGCCAGGTAGCATCATGTGCTGAGGGAAATATTATCTGTGCTGCCCTGTGGTGCGGGGCCCCCAGAGGTGCGGGGCCCTATTGGGCCCAATTGGTCCAATAGGCCTAAGGCCGGCCCTGCCTGTAGCAACACGATATAAGAGTAAATATCTACAGAAAGGTATCAACACAGGCCTTTGTGCAAGATAGAATAAATAGAGAATTGCAAAATATATTGTTATATTCTGCAAAATGACAAAACGCTGGCTAGACATTTATAATGCACAAATACAGTGCACTGATACATACAGTAAGTAATTAACTTTAAAGAGATGGTTCACCTTCAGGTGAACTTTTACTATATTATAGAATGGATAATTCTAAGCAACTTTTTAGTTTTTTTTTTTTAAAATCATTTGAAGCTATCTGCTGTCTCTTTGCAGCTTTCAAATGGAGGTCACTGACTAAATAACTCAAAAACCACAAAAAATAAAAAAACAAATGCAAATTGGCTAAGAATATCACTTTCTACATCATGCTAAAAGTTAATAAAAGGTGAATGACCCCTTTAATAATAAAATATAAAGCTTTTAAAATCAAATGTATAATTATATGAAAAATATGAGGGACACTGTATGTATTGATAGCCATACTCATATAAATATATTTATAATGAGATGAATGGATACAAATATAAACTGAGATGGATAAACTGACCCATAAAATGGCAACTCCAGTACATCCAACCATCAACAAGCTTACCCCTTAAATAAACTCATCGTGAATCCCCTTTATTTTGTCAGCAAAAAAGTGCTGTATAATTTGGAAATAAATCTGAACCTACTCATTGTATGCAGCATGCAGCTGTGCCAGGGCTGGAGATGCCAATGGACTTTGCCTCACTGGCACTGCCAATTACTTGGATATAACAGTGGGTTGAGCAACAGAAATTGTTTTGCCCTATTTTGAGGTTTGTGGTGCACAATGTATATATTAAATTCACCCCACTGATACAGATATTCAAATATTCTATAACTATGATAGTTGCAAACTAAAATACAAATATTCTGTTCTTGCTCACACGTCCCAGGGGTTATTTTAGGTATGTATGTGGGTCTATCTGAGTTTAAGTGACAGCTGCATGTGCATGCCTCTCTTCCTCTCTCTCCTCTCTTCCATGCTCCTTCCTATATTTCTTTTTCTCTGGTCTCTCAATGCCTTATTATTTTGCTCACCAACCTTCCTTTTACCCTTCGCTTCACTTACCTGCTTTGTTCATGGTCTCTCTCCCTCTTCTTCAGAGACTAGTAGTCAGTTACTCAACACAACTCCTTAATAACTAGTCTCTTAATTCTGGGACCAGTTCCGGTGTGTGCTGGCGAGGGAGGAGAGAACTAAATATAGCCTGCTAAGCACCCCCCCTGGTATGTGTGTGTCTGTACAAATTTATGATCACTAATGGTCAGTCCGTGCTCCCACTATAAAAAATATAATTGAATGTTTTCTACTATACTTTGTTTTATTCCACTAGTTACTCTGGTATCAATTAAAACACCCACAATTACACTCACATGAGCATCATTAAACCATGTTTATATACAGTTGCCTAACTTCGGATGCCAGGGCCCCCCTGCAAAAAAAAATTCAGGGCCCCCTCTGCACATATATAATAGTGGGAGAATTTCATGTATAATACCCCCAGAACTCATAGAAGGACGGTACAGTGGCAATTCCATGTATAAATGGCACAATTGCAAATTTGCACATTAAGGCAAGGAAATGGGTTAAAGGACCACAAGGCAGTGCAATAAATGTGATTTGTATCCTTACCGCCCTACATTCTTTCTATGCTGATAGTCTGGTAGAAGGGGGAGGAGGGGGGAATCTGCAGGGAACGAACATCTGTCCTGCCTGTCTGGCTTGCTTCCCTCCACATGTTATTGAACTACAACTCCCAGCACCGACACCTGGAGAGCTACAACCTTGGCCCAGGGCTAGTGGGGAGAGAGAAGAACCTGCTTCTGGAACTTTAATGTCAGGCCGATGGTAAAACAGAGTGAGTTTATTGCCTGGGCACTGTGTAAGTGAAGTGGGAAAAGGGGCATGAGTGTGGGCACAGCTGGCATCACACACACACACAGCAGCAAATGTACCAATCACTCACACACACAGTAACAAACACACACAAACAGAGAAACACAAACACAAACTCAAACTGTAATTGACACACATAGTAGAGCTTGCCTGGCTGCATGGCATCCGATCCGACCTGCTCCCTAAATCCACCCAGCCCCCCAGGTTTCAGCTCAAACAGTTCCAGCAGAACAAACAAGGCAGCTAGGAAGATCAGAATGACACCGCTGCCATGAGCGCTCACCACTGGGATCCATCCTTTGAAAGCAGGCCAGCAGCAAAGAACATAAGTGAAATTGTGCCATGTGACAGTCCTCTCATACCGGTCCCGGCAGTACACTAAAGGTGGCCATAGACTTAAAGATCCGCTCGTTTGGTGACATTGCCAAATGAGCGGATCTTTCCCCGATATGCCACTAAACTGCGTGGTTATATCGGGGGTAATTACGATGCGCCAAGCGGCTCCGACGGGTCGGTCGGGAAAAAATCCAACCTTCCCGATCGATATCGTGGCCAGATATTGATCGGGATGACCCGTCGGAAGCCCCCATACACGGGCAGATAAGCTGTCAAATCGGTCCAAACGACCGATATCGGCAGCTTTATCTGCCCGTGTATGGCCACCTCCAGGCACTGGGCAGAGGGCGGAGTTTAGAATTAGAAGAGCCCATCCAAGCACGCCTCGCCTCTCAGACTCAAGCAGCTGCACTGTACACTCTGCAGGTTTCGCCCCCCAAGTGACGTGGAGTTTAGAAATTGTTTTTTTTCCAAGCTGCACAGGATTATCGGGAATTTAAAGTGCCTATAAGGGACAGCGTGTTGAGCTGTAAAAAATCGGACGGTTGAGAGGTATGCAGGTATCCCCATACTACTGAGGAAGCAGGCCCCGTCCGGGCCCCCTGTACTCCCAGGCCCCGCCGCGGCTGCGGGGTCTGCTTACTCGGTAGTTACGCCACTGTTTATATATGGTGACATATTTGTATTTTTTACATAGGTCTAAATTATGTAGAACAACATACATCATGTTATTTTTCTACCGTGCAGAAATCAGAAATATCACTACACTACAATATAATACCACTGCATTAAGGGGCTTATTTATCATGCTGTGTAAAACATGAGAAAAAAGCATTACTGGTGATTTTGCCCATAGCAACCAATCAGCAATTGGATTTCAACACACCTACACCTACAAATTAGAAAACAAAAGCAAATATCTTATTGGTTGCTATGGGTATCAGGCAGATTTGCTTTTAAGTTTCTATCTTTAGAGTTTTCATAATATAGCACGCAGTCTTTCCTATACCATAATCAGCAATTCTCACACTGTTCTTATGATTTATTGAGGGTTACTGACACTATAATTAATCATTGTAAAGCTTTTGTGATGGTTTCAACTACTGGATCCCATAATGCTAAACTATACTCATTCATTAATTAATTAATTAATTCATTCATTCATTAAATGCTTATGAAAACCCAAAAAAGTGGGAAATTATGTGGGAATTGTTTGCTTAAAATGGACTCTGGGACATGGGTTTCCTGTCTTGTCTGATTTTTTTAGATAATGGGCTTCTAGAAAATAGATTCCATACCTGGATCTATTATCAGTTTACATTTTTGTAATGCAAAGCCATTAAGGGCAATGCAAAATGCCACTGTGCTCTTTACTGAGCACCAGATTTTTCATCTGGTGCTCAATGCAGAGTGCAATATCCACGGGGGTGCAAGTTTTTCTAAAATGAGAAATGATGACTTCTCTCAGTGCAGAGCACAGTGTCAAGGGGGTGCAAATGCTCCTAAAATGAGCACTAAGGGGTGGGCTCATGCTCTTCACTTGCTCATATTATCTATTAAACAGACCACTAAAATTCACAAAAACAGTTTTTATACCACAACCCAACCCTAACAATCCTCTAGAAAGTACAGTGTATAATATACAGTACATCCAAAACACAACTTATTTATGTGCAGCTAGCTGATTTAGAGTAGCTGATTTAAGCAATTTAAAAACGTAAACTGATTTAAGCAATTTTATCCAGTTATTGATGTCTTTCCCTCAAAAATTACAAAATGATGAAAGACAACAAACCTTTAGTTACTGTTCCTCATGAAACATCAGTAGATTGAGAAGTCTCAGTCATTACAGCTCTTACCAATAGTGTCCCAATATTTAGCCTAATCTAATCTCTAATGATGCTAAGTTAATTTATACATTGAAATTTTGAATAATTGGTTATGGAAGACAGTGTGTGTGTCTGACCTTCTTATAAAAGATTCTTACCTGCCCTGAACATTTCTACTTGGGGCTGGGGTTTTGCCACAAATACTACTTCTTCTTGGATCAACGGTGGTGATATATTTTTCATCTGACGGGTCTTTTCCAACAGGACATAGGTCACAACATCCTTAACCTCCTCCTCCTCTTCTGTCTCCTGCCTCGGTGCTGCATGCACTCTACCCTGGCCCAGTCCCCTACGAGCCCTGACTGAAGGACGTAATAGGGGTGCAGAGCTTCCAATGGTGATATAAGAAAATGTTGGCTCATGGGGGGAAGGCAGAGGACAGAAGTCAACCTCTGTCACCGGTGTATCAGCTTCCTCCCCTAAGAAAAAAACAAATGTAAATTTTTTACTTAGGTAATGGATGTTAACTATACAGTTTAAAGCTCCTTGATAGGGACCGAAACGTTGGGTATTGATGCAACAATAAAAGATTATACGTTTTACACAAAAGGGAGTGCTGGTTTGGAAACTGTTGGTGTATACACGATTTACTGTGCACCCCTCCTTCTATTAAAATTGACTTTGGAGTGTGGATTCTCGTCTGGAAGTTATATATATATAATTATATATATATATATATATATATATATATATATATATATATCTTCCTCTGGGCAGAAGCTTATGTACAATCACTGTTAAAGTGTTGTGGAATATGTTGGCATTATAAAAATAAAGATAATAATAATACATGCGCATTTGCATATTGCATGTGTAATTTTAAAGCTAAAGCAATACTGGGTGCCCAGTGCAAGAGGGAATGGGAAATAAATGATCACAATTGAGGAATAAAAAAAAATTTCCATGTCCAAGACTGTAAATTTTAATTGTAATTTCTAAAGGGCAGTGATTCATGATAGACACCCATGACTAACATAAAGAGTTTAGAGTCAAGGTGGCCATATCGGAGTCAACCAGGAATGCTCTTTTCCCAATCGGTACAAGGGACCCACTATCTTATGGTCACCTTTCTATTCATAGTACATGGATATTGGTTGGGATTTAAAAGCCAACATATACAGCAGGGGTGCCCAAAAGGTAGACCTTTAGCTGGTGATCAGTAGATCTCAAAACACTGTCAACAAACAGCTTGTTTAAATAACCTTACTGTTTCATGCTTTTCATTCAGATATTTATTCTGTTATGGTTATATAGAAATAGTTGTTTGTTAAATATAGCAATATAAATTTTCTCATACATCAATATATTATTTTAGTAATAGTTTCCATGGAACAGAATGCTAACAATGTTTTTATGGATGTAGATCATAATGGGATAACATCACTAAAAGTAGTAGTAAAGTATGGGCACTCCTGATATACAGTATATGTACCAATAATTGTACGAAAACAAAGTATTGTTGTTGCACGTTATGGCCAGCTTTACAGTTTGCCAGCAGTTGCTGGAGCTTCACAGAGACACTAACACACAGGCACAGAATGACTAATATAGTAATGACAGCATGGCCTAACACAAAATATGGTTGATAGCAGCTACTTATAAACATTACTCTTTTTTTTAAATAATACAAAAAAAAAACAAATGTGAAAATTACCCTGCTGCCCTTTTATCTTGACCAACCTGACAGGAAGAAGTAAAAAACAAAACTCTTATCCCTCTACCCACCGAGATCTGGCATATGAAGATAATAGGAATCATTTATGAACTGGAAGGCAGGGTGCAAAGTGCCAAAAAAGCATGTCATTTATCATTTTTGCACTTTGCTGTCCAGGAGTAGTGAACAAATGGATCCCCACTCTCCTTTTGTTACAGGGGCAGGAAGCACCCACACATCAACCCCCTGGGCTTTAAGGTTGGTGGTCAATGTCAGTAAATATTGGGGTCCATAGGGACTATTCTTTTAGTTTCATGAGTTCCATTGCAACCTCTCCAAAACGACTACCAATTGTGAGTAGGCTGGGTAAATAAAAAGAGTTCAATGTAAACTTAGAAACAAGAGCAACAATTACCCTCACTGTAAAAAACAGATGGTGCTTTGTCACTGGTCTCTTACTTGGAATGTCTCAACTACTGTCGAGCCATTTTAATCTGTTTCTATAAAAGTTTTTTTCTATTTAAAGCTCTGTTATTTTATGAAAGTTGTGTAACATCAAACTTAACAATTGTGACTGCAGTGTATTCAAACTGGACAAAGAGATGCCTGTGCTCCAACAGCTAGGGCAGAGTTTATTATAATGCACAATCACTGTGTGTACATGAATAACAAATATATTTATACCTTCAAAAGGGCAGGAATCTGGTGTGCTTGATGCTGTTGATGGAGCATCTTCTGTGAAATAGATAAGATGTCAGCGGATTTATTTAGAGGTGTTTCTCCAAAGTACATATATTAATATGCATTACTCAGCAGATATTTCGCACTGAAATAATGATTCAAATATATTGAGAATGTAAAACAGTACATAAGGACACACACATACAGGATGATGGGCAGAAAAAAACATTGTAAAAGCAGATATAAGATAGCAAAATGAACACTGCACAAACTGACATATTCAGATACATAATTATGTTATAATACTGTATATAAACTGACATAAACATATGTGTTGTTTTAACATTTATATACACAAACAAATACATAAAAGCACTCACATAAATATATGATGCCAGGGCTGTTGGAAACATGGAAAACTCATTGATAATAAAGAAATATTGAATTATATTATCATTTTAAAGGGGTCACCCTTATTGCATGTATACTATGCCATTTGGTAGGCAAATTTGGCCGATCTCACCCATACTGCTTGACCAGCTGGGCATCTATGGCACCTTCTTGAGGAACATTTATTAACAGACCATCCACCCTTTAGGGTATTTTATTTATTCATTATAATGTACAAAACTGTATATCTAAAGGAGAAGGAAAAGCTTGCAGCATTTAGTGCCAAATGTAGTTTGTAACCCCAGGCCGGTGCTCCTATCTGCAGAAAACTGCACTGACCTGGAGTTATACCAGTGAGCACCATAGAGCGATCTTCTTCTGTCTTCCTCCTTCTTCGCGTGGCTGCGCTTGTGCAGTAGAACGAAAAGCGGAACTTTAACTAAAAAGTCGGCTATTTCGTTCAACTGCGTAGGCGTTTGCCCAGAGAAATTTGAAGACAGAAGTGTATTGCTCTGCGATGCCGGTGCAGTTTTCTGCTGATAGGAGCACCGGCCCTGGGTTTCAGGTAAGTCAATACAATCACTTGAGGTGCCTAACATTTGGCACCCCCAAGCAGGTCCGGACTGAGAATTAAAATAGGCCCAGGCATTTCAGGTACAAAGAGGCCCAATCAGCCCACACAGAGGCCCAAACAGCCTCCACCAGCCCACTAAATACTGACTTTCTATGGTACCTTATATCAGCCCCTCTGGCATTTGCCAGAACCCACAGATTGCCAGTCCGGGCCTGCCCCCAAGTGCTGCAAGCCTTTCCTTCTCCTTTCAGAGCTGTGAAGAGTGGGATTATCTGTTCTGCTGTCCAGACACATATTTCATCAAATTACATTTATTACATATAAATAGTTCACAGTTTAGTCTCCATTACTTTCCATTGTGGTGTTATTACAAGACTTTTCTGCATCATAATAAGCATTAATTGAGCTATTTGTGAGAATTACTCACCTTGAACATGCTAGCAAGCTAAGGAGTGGTGAAATGTAGGTAAGTTTTTCATTAAAAAATAACACTTAACTACATCATAAATGTGTATAAAAAAAATAAAGTTGCTAGCAGCATTATTGGGTACAAGTATCTTTTGAATAGTGTCAAAAGCCACTACATATTGCATCCAAACTAGGGCTTTACACTTCTGTTTGTAAAGGAGTCCTGATATATGAAAAAAATATGACCCGTGGTCTAGCCATTTTTATGTGTACTGATTTACCATCTACTGTATAAGAGATTCTACAAACATAATAAGACATTCACCCAATCAAGAACCAGAAACTTTACTTTTTTTCTGCCTCCTAAAGAAGGGTTCAGCTTACTGGTGTGTTGCGCCAACTCTATGAAAGGGCATGGAGCTATATTAATTATACATATATAATTCCTATAAGCCCCTTAATTAGATGTTGGACCCACTTGCCACAAAGTAAAATAATACATTGTTTTTCAGGGCCAATGGTTAGCCAGTATGTCCTATATGCCCCTAATGTTAGTCTTGATGTTCTCAATGGATGTTAATAGTAAATAAGCAAAAACAGACTTGTTGAAGGAGTGGGGAAAGCCCTTTATACAGACTTTAGTGGCAGAAATTTGCAATTTCAGCTACTGAAATGCCAGACCTAGTGAATCTAGTTGAGAATTGTTGGGAGTAGTAATGCCATTGCGAAAATAGACACCAATGTACATTTTTCTGATTATTTACTGTGATGTACATTACAGCACATACTGTAGATACACACATACACCGAAATCTGCCTTCCACACACTAACACATCTAACACTATCTATCTATCTATCTATCTATCTATCATCTATCTATCTATCTATCTATCTATCTATCTATCTATCTATCTATCTATCTATCTATCTATCTATCTATCTATCTATCTATCTATGTTTCTATCAATCTATCTTGTTGCTTTGAATACAGCAGTCATGTAAATAGTAAAAGTGGGATATGTAGAGGTGAATTTACAAGAAAAAGCAAGAACTGGTTGTAGTACATGTCATTTTACTAGTTATCATATTAACTACAGTAGAGTTTATGAATACCTCCATCCCACTCCACCACCAGAGACACACAGGATCAAGTGGCCCGACAATAATGACAGAGATGGAGCCAGCGTAAATGGACAGGTGAAAAATTGAGCAGGTGGCACTTACTGCAGTGTGTGAAAGAAAGGACTTGTCCCATATCCACTGCCTTCGTGCGACACCCATACGGACACACTGCACACAGATCCAAACACCCGGGCCCGCTATCATATCATATTGTTGTACTACAGCTACACACCCAGACACACAACTACATAGACACAGTGCCAGCAGCAACAACACAGAAGGGAGGAGGAAGAGAGAGACAAAGAAGAGGGGAGGGTGGGAGAGCGAAGGAGGGAGTGGTGGGGAGGGTAGGGTCGAGGAACAGGGTGGATGACTTATTGTTGCTCTGTGTCATTGAAAGCTGATTATATATATGATTATATTAGTTAGCCAATAAAGGTATCACCTGTACACCACTTTTGTTATTTTTTATTTCAAAAGGGTTGCCGTGTAACATTGTTACTGGCTAACACGGTACAGCAACTTTACCTGAAAGCTGAATAAAATACTTTGTAGAAATAATTATGTGGCTGTAGCTTAAAGGGGTTGTTCAACTTCAAACAACTGGTTGTTTTCAGATAGATCACCAGAAATAACGACTTTTTCCAATTACTTTCTATTTTCTATGTGTCACTGTTTTTCTAATATTGTAAATAAGTGTAATTTTTCACCTTCTAAAGCAGCTCTGGGAGGGGGGGTCGCCAACCCTGTAAACTGTTATAACCTGATACATTTATTTGACAGAATTCTTATCTTTGTCCCTGCTGAACAGAATCTCTGGGTTTCATTACAGGCAGCTGTTAGAATTGATACAATAGTTGCTAATACTCCAGAGATGCTACTGAGAAATGTATCAACTCAATGTTGTAAAATTGTAACAGTTCAGAATCTGCACCTGAATTACTGAGCTGCCAGACTCAAACACCAGAGACGCAAACATTCAACTTTAAACTTAGATTTTGGAAAAACAGTAAAAAATAAATAATGAAAAGTAATTGAAAAAAGTGTTTATTTTCTGGGGAACAATCTGAAAAAAAAGTGTTTGGAAGGTGCAATGAGAGCAATCAATTCCATTTTCACGATGTATAAATATATTGTTGCAGAGTGTGCTATCGGTAGCGCTGGTAGCAGTTTGGGCTGATTTGTACTTGCATGTTTCGCATCTCCTTGCACTCTACACGTGTCTCATGCACATGGCTGTCAGGTTACACCTTAGAGATGGCGGCGGTCAATCTGAACCCGTTATCTAACTGAACCCGTTATCTAACAGAGACCCAAACAGCCCCCACCAGCCCACTAAATAGTGACTGTCTATGGCATTCTACAACAGCAACTCTGGCATTTGCCAGAATCCACAGATTGCCAGTCTATGTCCATTTAGGGTTGCCATCTGTCCGTTTTTGACCCTTTTGGAAGAGCTGCCCGGGTCAAAATTGCCTGCATGGTTTTCCAAATTAAGAAAACTGGGCCGAATTACCTGAGATTGAAGCAGCAATAGGCCGATTCACCACGTCATAGTCCTGCCGCTGACATCACCAATCCACCCCTTGAATGTCAGCCATGTCCCAGACCCACCCCCTCAACGTCATCGTTAGTTAGTGCTAGGAAAAGGTGGCAACTATAAAGCCATCAGATTTGCCAAGAGTGATGGGAATCACAGTCCTAAATGGGAGTGATCTGTCTAACCAGACCCGGGCTGGCAATCTGTGGGTTCTGGCAAATGCCAGAGGGGCTGCTGTAAGTTGCCATAGACAGGCACTATTTAGTTGGCTGGTGAGGTGCTGTTTGGGCCTCTGTGTAGCTGAAATGCCAGGGCCTACTTTGAATCTCAGTCCAGACCTGTTTCTAACATTCAGTTGTCTAGTCCCCAGGTCCAAATTTGTGGGAAGGCCACAAAAGCCCGGGCTTACGGTGGCAAGATTTTAGGGACAGCATCTTGCCCAGCAGCACCAACATTTTTCTGAAGCACTGAGGACGTACAACCTCTTGTGCACCAAGTCAGTGCCGGATTCGCTGGGCGGGCGCCCCTATGCCGTGCGCTCCGCGCGGTCCTAGCGCCCGTCCGCACTACCACACACTGTCGCAAAAGCGCCGACGTGCGAGTGCTGAACCACTGGGGAGCACAGGCGGCCTAGGCCCGGGCCTATGTGGCCTCGCCACAAATCAGGGCCTGCACCAAGTCCCAGTGAACCGGAGAAAAACCAACTGGCCATTCTCCCAGTTAGGCCCAGATTTCTAATTTGGCCACCCTTAGGCCAGAGGTCCTCGCACCAGCCCCAGCCACACATGCATAGGGTTGCCACCTGGCCGGTAATTTACCAGCCTGGCCGGTAAAAATGATAGTTGATCCCAATGTTATTAATAGGGAAAAAAGATAAATATAAAGGCCGGTATTTTTTTCCAGAAAAGGTGGCAACCCTACACAAGCACATGTTCCCCTCAAGACACTGGGGTTTAGGCGTGCAGGAGATTTAAAGAGCTGCGCATCCCCAGTGCTTCCGAAAAAAATTAGAATGCGACTGAGCAGCATGCCGCTCCTTAAATCTTCCCGCCCTAGACTCAGACCTTTGTTGCCTTCTCACAAATCTGGGTCTGCTCCCAATCTATCTGAAACCCCAGACTGGTGCCCACCACTGGGACAGTATCCCTCACAGGATTGCTGCCTAACACTAATGGTAGCCATGAGATGGGGATTAGGAGACCAGTGCTTGGCCTAGCCAAAGTACGGTTACAGGGAGGGACTCAGTATTAAATAGATATGGTAATCTTTTGCCGTGATCACTATGCTGTCTTCCTGGTGCCACAATGCAGCATGTGGTTGGTCAGAATAACATTATTGGGAGGGTCTCTCTTATTACATACAGTATTATGACTAACCCTAAATTTAATTGTAGCTGGAGTAGCTAATGGTGCTTCTATACTGTCTGAAATGTGCCAGCAGAGAAAACAGCCCATATGCCTTCAGCTATATTCAGCTAATCAATTCTTTAAAGCCAAATGGAAAATAACAGTGCTTCACTAATGCTCTTTATAGATGGGGCCAAGTACTTTATTGTTCTTAATGAAGATTTCCCTATGCCTGGAGCTTATGTTGCTAATGACTCTGTTTAATATTGCAGATATAGCTCAGCTTGCAGTCATGGGTCCTATTTTTTTAAGGGTCTAGTAGCTTAAAATGTTCTTAGTGTATGAATAATGGTGGTTAAAGCAGGTGGTATTAATGTAATATATCACAGTCTTTGGCAACCAATTCTGCCACAAGGATGCCTACTACTAGAGATAAAAGGGAGAATGAAACCGCGCTGGCCAGGCAGGAGATCCAACAGCTGTTTCTAAAGTATGGCCATTTTTATCCATCACTTCAGCAATATGTGCTTGGTGGCCCTACTGACAGTGATGACAGCCATTGTATATAAATACTCCAGTAGTTCTTAAGTAGTTTCCCACTGAGCTATTTTCCCACAAATCCATGCTGAGGGGACAGCAGTAAGGTTCCATGACATCAGGAAATCTTGAGGCCATCTCTTGTAAGAAACCCATTACAGTTACATTGCTCACAGTGTGTTTAAACTACTTAAAAGTATGTAAAGGTCTGTCAATGACTGAAAATAGGTCCATAAGATTTTAATCAAAAGGCCATTGGAGTAAAAACTTTATTTATTCTGTCAAACAGCAGTTTGAAACATGCATGAGTTTATAATTTCTTTACATGCCTTGACATGCCTAAATATCTTTGAAACTGACTGTCAAATATTTTCTCTGCCTATTTGGGCCTAGTACAAAGGAATGTATCTATAAGTGATAATGTTTTATGCTCTGTATTTTTCATACCTGTACTCTGCCATATCTAGTTTTTCTAGTTCCTATATTTTTAGCCACAGCTTTAATATCAGAGAACCTTGCAAGCATCCGCACTTTCCATCAGTAGTGAACTGGACACGGACAGCAGAAATCTAAAAGTTTTCTCTCCAGAATTTGGAATAAGGGTTAGAACACCATTACAAAAAGTAAAAGCCCTATAACAACAATATACTCTATTTCTCTATTAAAGGAACAGTTCCGTGTAAAAATAAAAAGTGGGTAAATAGACTGTATGTGCAAAATAACAAATATTTCTAATATATTTAGTTAGCCAACAATGTAAGGCTGGAGTAACTGGGTGTCTAACATAGCAGAACAGAACACAACTTCCTGCTGTGCAGCTCTCTAACTCTGAGTTAGTCAGTGACTTAAAGGGGGGCCTCCCTGAAGTCACTGATTGGCCACTGCCTGATAACCAATCAGTGGAAACAAAGAGAGTTGAAAAGCAGGAAGTATACTGACTATTATGTTAGACATCCAGTCCCTCCAGCCTTTATGACCCACTCAGTTGACTATTGCTATCTGCCCCAGGCTGTAGGATAAAGCTGCTGACTTTTTAAAGCAAGCTACCTGGACCTGCTGTCAACGGCTTTTTGCTGGGGCACTACCACAATTGTGCCCTACTTCACCTACGTTGTTAGAAGTGCTATGGATTAAGATAATATCTAGTTAACCTTCCAGTATGCCACATGTGCTTGATGAGTCATGGCCTCTCCTGCCATGAGGAGGTGAGAACCTTGCCTCAGGCGGTAGCGAGCGGCCAATTACAAGGGGCGGCAAAAAGACACCTCTTGTAACTTTAAGAGCCAAATTTCCCGTATTTTAACACGGAAAATCAGCTGCACTAATGCAGAGAGCGCTGCAACGCTGATGTTTTAAACGAACAGTAACACCAAAAAGAATGTGTTTTAAAGTAATGAAAATATCATGTAATGTTGCCCTGCACTGGTAAAACTGATGTTTGCTTCAGAAACACTACTATAGTTCATATAAATAAACTACTGTGTAGCAATGGTGGAAATTGAAAAAAGGCTATATGGCACAGGTTAAATAGTGGATAACAGATAACACCATTAAGTTCTACAGAGCTTATCTGCTGTGTAGTCTGAGCCTTTTCTCCTTTGAATGGCTGCCCCCATTGCTACACAGCAGCTTATTTAGCAGCCCCAGGATCGCAATAAGAACAAGGCAATCACTCCGCAAACTGTACTTACAATTTGTGCTTTATTCGGATCTCCACACATCGTTTCGGACGCTTTTCTTAAAGCTTTTTAGGGGCAGATTTACATAGGGTCGAATATCGAGGGTTAATTAACCTTCGATATTCGACCATCGAAGTTAAATCCTTCGACTTTGAATATCGAAGTCGAAGGATTTTAATCCATTGATCGAACGATTTTTCTTCGACCTAAAAAAACATTAAAAAACCTATGGGGACCTTACCCATAGGCTAACATTGCACTTCGGTAGGTTTTAGGTGGCGAAGTAGGGGGTTGATTTTTTTTAAAGAGACAGTACAGTACAGAGACTATCGAATGGTCGAATAGTCGAACAATTTTTAGTTCGAATCATTCGATTCGAAGACGAAGGTCGAAGTAGCCAAAAAAATCATTCGAAATTCGAAGTATTCGAGGGTTAATTAACCCTTGATATTCGACCCTATGTAAATCTGCACCTTAGTTAATTAAAATAGAGTTGATATCTTATTTTTATAGGCCTCCTTTTTAAAGGAAGTAAACAAGAGCTGTCACTCTACTGACTATTTTTTGGGTGAGAACGAGCTAGTATCTTCTGGCTGTAAAATAGCAAACAGGAGTGATTAGCAATCAATACGCAAGCTGCTATTCTTGTTCACAAACATTTATCAAGGGTTGAATTTAAAACTCATGTGAATTTTCTTAAACTCGCATAAATTCAGAATTTGACCAATCGAAATTTATTAATGAATTACATTTTTTCCACTCGGACGAATTGAAACAACCCAAAACCTCGAATCGAATTTGATCCAAATTATAAAAACTCGATTCAAATTGAAAAAACTCGATTTGAGTTTTTTCTCCGAAAGGCAAACATCACCAAATTGATCCCTGGACCTCTCCCATTGACTTATACAGTAATTCAGCAGGTTTTAGGTGGCGAATAGTCAAAATTGAGTTTTTAAAGGACCAGAGTATGATAAATCTCGAAATTCTAATTCATATAAAACTCGAATCGAGTTTGGATAATTCACAATTCAAATTTGAGAGTTTTGACCAAAAAAAAAATCTTAAAATTTGAATTCTCACTTCGACCCTTAATAAATCTGCCCTATAATGTACATTATTCTAGAGCATGCAATTTTTTATTTTTATGAATGTTTTTTTAACTATAGTAAACTGTATACTGACGGAATAATGCACTCAAGATAAAAATGTATAAACACAAGGAAATCTTAAATAATATATACAATATATTGGTTAGTCATTCCCCTCCCCCCACACACAAACATATGTGTAAATAGTTAGTTTTCCTTCACCAAAAACGATATTTTAAGAAATATTGGAAGCATATGTGGTCAGTTAATTGTTTTTAGTTCTGTTCTGTTCTTTCTTTGGGGAAGTAAGTAAGAAAAAACATTATTTGTGCCTTTTCAATATAGTGAACAAATGTCAAATGTGGAGATAAGACAGATGAGACATATTTTTGTTCCATAGGGCCTATAGTCAGAAGATAAGTTTATTTAACATGAAGGTTAACCTGCTTGCTCCTATGCATTTAAACAGAATGTGCTGTTTATGGAATACAATTTTTGAAAATATTTTATATTTACAAAATGTATGTTATTAAAGATATAACGGTTTTGAATGTGTTTATTTTATAATGGTTTATTATTTATCCATGTCTCTATGACAGATATATTACAATATTGCAGGATTCCAGCTTATGGATATAAAGAATTGTATAATGCCTGGAAATTCATAATCAGTTCCAATGCCAGGCCACAAACTTTAAAAGTTGGCTAACACTCATAAAAGCCTTTTTAGAAATGCAAATTGGTGCCCAAGAGGTAAATGCTCTTCCATTGTTTCAGGGACAGTCAAATGATCTTTCCTAATTTGCATGGTTTTCCAAATGGCTTTCTATTCAAATTACCAATATAAATGGAAACTCTGCAAATAAATCAAAGAAGCTATGGGAATGCCATAGCAAACACTAAGTGATTCTTGTCTAACATGCCAGCATTGCTATAGGGATTGTGAATGCCATTCATTTGACAGGGGAAACAGTGGTGATTGGGGATGCGTGTCAGGACAGATGCAGTTATCCTTGAGATCACCCCAGCAGGGAGATGGTGGAGAGAGACAAGATATATATATATATATATATATATATATATATATATATATATATATATATATATATATATATATATATACAGTGTGTATATATATATATATATATATATATATATATATATATATATATAATGGTTCAACCCAGGTTAGATTTCACAATATGTTAATATAGAGTGTAAATCTATTGGTGTGACATGATCTGGGCAAAGCTAATTAGTGATGGGCAAATTTGCGCTGCTTCGCCGACAAATTCTCGAATTTCCAGCAAAACTACGAAAAATTCGCAAAACGGCACCGGCGTCTCGTTTTTAAAGCCAGCGTCTGTTTTTGTGGGAATCTAATGATCGTGCATCTTACGATTTTTCGTCTGACATCTGTCAGAAAATTGGCCAAGTTAAAAAATCAGTCCCAGTGCAATCTTTCTATGTTTGCAGGGCCAAGCAGGCAGCTACCCTCAGTTTTCCTGGCAATATCGCCTGAAATGGTCTTTTTTATTGATGGTAGGGTCGGACTGGGCGGGACACGGGAAAAAACCCAGTGGGCCCAGGGGTCTAGTGGGCCCCGTTGACCCAGATCCGCACCCTGGTTTTCTTCCTTCTCCGGTTACGGCAATAAGCAGCAGGCACGCTGTTGCAAGTGTTAACGTGCATGCGTGAGTTTGAGCGCATCAGAGCGCTTGTGCACACAGGTGGCTGAGGTTGTTGCCGGACGGAAGGCCCTGAGGCAGCAGCCCCTAGGTTCCGGAGAGGGACCCTGAGGCAGAAGCCCCGGTGGGCCCAGGGCCACCTAGTCCGACCCTGGTTGACGGACAAATCGCACATTTAAATGATCGTTTCGAGATAATCGTGGTCTCACAATAACGAAAAGATCTTTTAAAAATCTTTACATCTATGACCATCTTTACAGTATCTTGTGTGAGCCAAACTGCCTCCACTTCACAAGGCGGGTGAAACTTCTGTTACATGGCTACGGCTCTTATGAAAACGTTTTCCTACGATCCGTTTGTTTTATCAAAAGGCTCCTGTGAGAAAAATCTTTTCCTTCACTTCAAATAACAGATTTTTGTTTTACACGGATATTATCAAGCTTCAAAACTGAATATTATGCTGGATAAGAAAGACTCCCATGATTTCGCCTTCCTATGGCATTCTGGGAGTTGTAGTTTAATAGAAAAAGAAGGACTACAGTTCCTGATTTGTTTTCCTTTAAGCAAAATTCTTTCTGTCCCATAATAAACATTATACCTGTTTCCACTCACAAGCATAAGGGAGGAAGGAGTACAACGCTATTCCTCAGAGGGATTATTGGCAGAGCTACCTAGCCATACTTGTAGTTATGTATCCCAGCCTTTGTCTGTATAAATCTCCCCAATCCCCCTCCGCCCCCCGGGCAGTGTATGCCGCGCTGTCTGTGGGGGAGGGAAGCAGACAGAACTCCTGTGTAGAGGTGACATCACCAGAAAGGTGGGTCGCCCTTTTAAGATGGGCTGTGGCTTGTTGCCTCTTTAAGAGAAGGCTGTCCCCAGAACAGAGGAAGTGATTGAATGTAACTGAGAGGGAAGAAAGAGAGGAATAAAGCGAAAGAAGGGGAGGCTGAGGAAGGCAGGTAGAAGTAAGAAGAGAGACAGAAAAAGAGGAGAAAGAGAAGGGAGACGCAGGACTGGGTGGCATAGCGTTAATCCGGGCACCAGCTCTGAGGCCAAGCATGTGGGAGTATTAGGGAATACACAGGAAGGGCGGGGTGAGGAAGAGAGTTGTAGGAGAGGAATTGGAAAAGAAGAGATTAGGGGAGAAGGGGCATTGCTGGAGGTGAGGGGCACATTCCTTCCTGCATGAGGCTCAGACTCACAGTGCAGTATGAGGTGAGTGGGTCACTAGCCATTTGTCATGTTGTGTCATGTTGTGTCATGTTGTGTCATGTACCACTGAGTAGCACTGTGTATCACCGAGTAGCACTGTGTATCACCGAGTAGCACTGTGTACCACCGAGTAGCACTATGTATAACTGCGTAGCACTGTTTGCAGGCCCGGACTCTGTGGGTTCTGGCAAATGCCAGAGGGGCTGCTATAAGGTGCCATAGAAAGTCACTATTTAGTGGGCTGGTGGGGGACTGTGTGGGCCTCTGATTGGGCCTCTGTGTACCTGAAATGCCAGGGCCTATTTTAATTCTCAGTCCGGACCTGACTATGTGCCACTATGTAGCCAAGTAGCACTGTGTACCACGGCGTAGCACTATGTAGCACTATGTAGCACTATGTAGCACTGCTGTGTCAAGTTCTGTCTTGTATAAAGTATATCTCTGCACCCCTATTGCTTCGTGCGATGACGTGCATGAGGGGAAGTAATTTCATAGCATTTGATGTGATTTTTGTTGGTTGTGTTGTGGGTGTGATGTGTGTCATAGTTCACTTTGGTGTGTTCTGCTGATTTTATGTGTGCTTTTTGCATTTCCTTCATATTATACAGCACTGGGCTTTAGTCTTCCTGCATACCACAAGCCCTCCCATTTATCCTTATCAGTGCTCCATGTGTCATAGTCACTCACTGCATCCTGATGTCTGCAAGGGCTTGGTCTCTGTCTTCTGCTTCTCTATATATCATGTTCATACAATATACAGTGTAGAATGGCTTCTGACATCTCTAGTGCAGGGCTGTAGCCTGTAGGTCACTTACTGTATACATCCAAAATATATTCTACTTAAATTGCCTGCAGTCTGTATGAGTGTAGTGCTGTTATATGCCCTATAAACATAGCTGCAAATGTATAAATTAAAGATACAGTCAATTCACACAGAGTCAATTTATGAAATAAAAAAAAATGGCATACCAAATGTTGCTCTATAAAACATTAACTACTCCCTCCCATATAGCATTTCCCAGGGGAGTGTATATATCAGGGATGTTATCAGGGTTGCCAGGTTAGTGGTTTTCTATCCAAATTGGGCTTCTAATTTAAAGCCCACGCGGGTTTTGAAAGTACAAACTAGCCAAGGTATGGATTTGGGCTACTTTTTCGGCCTTTGGCGGAAACCAGCAAAGGTTTTCTCTTGCCCTAATGTGCCAAGTCTGCATCTCCCAATGCATGTTGGGCAATGTAATTTTCATTTACCAATTTATGAACTGCCAAGTTGTTTAATGTAATACCCAACATGTGATGGGACTAACTTGTATAGAAGTCGGGAGTGACCAGATTTTGGGCTCTGTACCCCAGTCTCCCATCGCTCTTAAAGCGATACTGTCATGGAAAAACATGTTTTTTCAAAACACATCAGTTAATTGTGCTGCTCCAGCAGAATTCTGCACTGAAATCCATTTCTCAAAAGAGCAAACAGATTTTTATATATTCAATTTTGTAATCTGACATGGGGCTAGACATTTTGTCATTTTCCCAGCTGCCCCAGTCATGTGACTTGTGCCTGCACTTTAGGATGCACACACCAAATTCCTGGACAGCGCACTCTTCGGATCACTCAAGGAATTGCCTGGTCATCAATTCATTGGTAAAAAACTTGATTTTTATTAAATATTCAACATATTAACAAGCTGTATAACCCTGCGCCATGAGGTCTGACGCGTTTCGTGTCACTACACTTCATGATGAAGTGCAGTGACACGAAACGCGGAATTCGGTGTGTGCAGTATTGCGTTTCCCTTAGTGACGGACTCAGGGCGGCTGCACCTGGGTCACAGTGAAGTCCGGGTAGTCCTTACATATTTGGGAAGCTGAATCCGGTGATTTTACGAGGGGTCTGGGGCTTTGGGCACCCGGACCAACAAACCTTAAGGGTGAGCCTAAACCGGCATTAAGCGTATTTTAAAAATCAAATAAATAAATTAATGTACAATAAATAGAAAGTATATATTTTTTGAATCCCAATAAGCAACGCTGAGAATTCTTTTGTGATGCACTTTAGGATGGAGTAACTTTCTGGCAGGCTGTTATTTAACTGAATCAGTCTCAGTGGGATTTGGCTTTTACTATTAAGTGCTGTTCTTACATCTTCCAGGGAGCTGTTATCTTGTGTTAGGGAGCTGCTATCTGGTTATCTTCCCATTGTTCTGTTGTTAGGCTGCTGGGGGGGGGGGTTGATTGAAGTTTATCAGAGCACAAGTCACATGACTGGAGGCAGCTGGGAAATTGACAAAATGTCTAGCCCCATGTCAGATTTCAAAATTGAATATAACAAAATCTGTTTGCACTTTTGAAAAAAGGATTTCAGCTGGAGCAGCACTATTAACTGATTTGTTTTTGAAAAAAAACATGTTTTCCCATGACACTATCGCTTTAAGCATTCTTGCATTTTCTGGTGACTTTTCCCAATTTCAGGCACTTTTGCGGCAAAAAAAAAAATCTGCTGGCCACCAAAATGTCTAGAGGGTGACCTGTTTTACCAATATTTATTGAAATTTTATATGTATTAGGGCCTTATGGGGCCCCTATACCTCATGGCCCCACCTCTGTAGTTATGCCTCTGGTGACGGGCGATTCTGTCCCATGTTGCTTCATGGAAAAAATTGAAAAAGGCATATTTTGATATATATTCATTTCTATTTTTATCCTTTTTTTCACTGCACATATTGTGCTATTTTTGGGCTTTTGAAGTGCCTCTTGGCTAGTTTTGGGCTGGTTTTGTAACTGACTTTGGCTGGTTTTGAAAAGTAGACCTGCCAACCCTGGATGTTATACTCTATTAGCAGGTTTGGCATAGAGTGGTGTACTTTATAAGGCTAAAGCAATGTACTTAGTGTTTGAGCTATGCCCATTTGTATTGCTATGGTTGTCATTAACTTATTGTTAGAAGGCACTTTCACTGGTTATATATATATGTATATATGTGTATATATAATTATTAAAAAAAGGCATTAGTTCCTCACATTTTTATGCAATCTGAATTAAAGCCGAAAGTCTGCAGTTCAACTGCATCTGAGTTGTTTCATTTAAAATTCATTGTGGTAATGTACAGAACCAAAATTATAAAAAAAGTTGTCTCTGTCTAAAGATTTATGGGCCTAATTTTATATATATATATATATATATATATATATATATATATATATATATATATGTGTGTATATGTTTGTATATATATGTATATGTTTGTATATATATGTTTGTGTGTGCGTATATATATATATATATATATATATATATATATATATATATATATATATATATATATATATATATATATATATATATATATATATATATATATATATATATATATATATATATATATATATATAATGTCCAAGGTACCTGCACTCCAACCACTTTGTTATTTTCACGGGTGCTTGGTCAAAATAATACTGTATAGTCATCAAAGGATGGACCAGCACTCCAGTTCTGATAAATAATGGTGCACCATTATTTATCAGAACTGGAGTGCTGGTCCATCCTTTGATGACTATATATATATATATATATATATATATATATATATATACTCGAGTATAAGCGGAGGTACCTAATTTTACCTCCAAAAACTGGGAAAGCTTATTGACTCGAGTATAAGCCGAGGGTGAGAAATGCAGCAGCTTCTGGTAAGTTTCAATCTCGTTTTTGGATGACTATTCTTAGGCGCCGGCTACTATTCTAAGGTGCCGGCGAATATTCTTAGGCGCCGCCTACTATTCTAAGGCGCCGCGAATATTCTTTGGCGCCAGCGACCGTTTTTGCGCTTGACCCGAGTATAAGCCGAGGTAGAGTTTTTCAGCATATTTTGGGGGCTGAAAAACTCGGCTTATACTTGAGTATATATATATATATATATATATATATATATATATATATATATATATATTATTTTTTTTTTAATGAAAGTCGCCCGAAGTTTACTCGAGTGATTCGACTTCAGAAATCGAATCGCCACGAGTGCATTTGCGCAGGTGGAAGACACAGGGTAGCATTTCGGGGAGATTAGTCGCCCCAAAGAAGAGGCGATTAGTCGCCGGGCGATTAAATCTCCATGAATCTCCAGGTGTGCCCTTACCCTTAAAGCAAAGAAGTGGAATATTCTTGAATGGCCAAGCCAGTCACCTGATCCGAACCCAATTGAGCATGCATTTCTCTGACAGAAAGGCCCACAAACACACAGCATCTGAAAGCCGCTGCAGTAAAGGCCTAGCAGAGCATTAAAAAGGAGGAACCCCAGAATCTGGTGATGTTCAAGACTTCAGGCTGTCATTTTATTTTCAGTTTTTTGTCTAATTACTTTTGAGCTCCTGAAATGAAGTGATTTTTATGACCTCTTTTTGTTCAACCCACTGAATTAAAGCTGAAATTCTGCAGTTCAACTGCATCGGAGTTGTTTTATTTAAAATTCATTGTGCTAATGTACAGAACAAAAGTTGTCTCTGTCCAAGGATAACTGTGTGTGTATATATATATATATATATATATATATATATATATATATATATATATATATATATATATATATATATATATATAAAGTATGGCGAGACACAATTTCATTTGGCTGGTCACGTGCTGTAACTCTGGTTCTACTGGAAGTTTAAAATCATAGTCTCAGGGCTTGATTTCAACTTCAATACTACTGTGCAATCTGAGTACTCGCATCCTGCTTATACTACAGGCCCTTGGCTTACTTTAATCAATAATATGGATTACTGTGATCAAACCCTAAAGATGCCTGTGGGTGGGAGAACATTTAGGATATCCAATTGATAATCCTGACAGTCGGATTATGCATTTCTGGTCACCAATTTACCTGATGGATGCAAAGATTTCCATCAACCGTTGGCTTCATTTCTGTGTTTGGAATTTCAATTTTAAAGGGGTTGTTCACTTTTAAATGTACTTTTAGTATGATGTAGAGAGTGATATCCTGAGACAATTTGCAATTGGACTTCATTTTTATTAATTGCGTTTGTGAGTTATTTAGCTTTTTATTGAGCAGCTCACCAGTTTGCAATTTCAGAAATCTGGTTGCTAGGGTCCAAATTGCCCTAGCAACCATTCCTTGATTTGAATAAGAGACTGGAATATGAATAGGAGAGTGCTTGAATAGAAAGATGAGTAACAAAAAGTAACCATAGATTTGTAGCCTTACGTAGCATTCGGGTCAGCGATCCCCATTGGAAAGCTAGAAAGAGTAAGAAGAAGAAAGTAAATAATGAAAAAACTATAATAAAGAAAACTTGAATGAAAAATTAATAAGCCATTCCATTTTATTTTCATATTAACAGTACATGTATACCTTAATATCTTGGAATAAAAACAAAATAAATAATGAATGTAAATGACAAAAGTGCTTAGAATAGCACTCTCATCAATTTTACATTCACTTATTTTCAAGGTGACATATATCTATTGTGACATTCACGTAAGCAGAGACCATAGCCACAGCACAGTTTAAGCACATAAATTGAGTCTGACGCCACCTTTAAAAGTTCAGTGCAGTTTGGCTTTTGGTTATAAACAAAGGTTACATCTTCACCACAGGATTATTCACTTAAAGGGCACCAATCATGACCCAAATCATTTACTAAGTAAATACACTATGTGAAAGTTCAAGAAATCCAATTTTTAAAACAGTTAGAATTGTTTGTATAATGTAAATGATCAGCTCACTATTCCTTCTGCAAGATCTCCCTTATCTCCACTGCAGTTCTAGCTGAGGTAGCCATCTTGGATTTCACTGGCTCCTCCTACCTATATCTTCCCAGCCAACTGCATCTCTGAAATCTCGCACATGCTCAGTTGAAATTCCTTGTTGCTTATCAACCCTTCTAAGCTATTTTCAAATCAGCCAAACCTGTGTGTTAGCTGCTGTTCAGTAGTGCTGCCACCTGCTGGAAGTTACTGTGTGCCCTTCATTGGAATGACTTTACCAGCAGGGGACAAGATAGGGAAATCTCCTGATACTTCTAGTGGAGGAGTTTACTTAAACAAGGCATTCTGGGTAGAATACTCAAAGCAGTGTTACAATCTGAGCATGCTCCTGAAATTTGCATATTAACAGAGTCTCTGTTATAGTCACAGTATGGCCTCCCTCAGTGAAAGAACCCATTTGACAAATTAAGGGATTTTTTTAAAACCTGCAGTTTTTTCAAAAAACTATATATGTAGTTTGATTAAACGTGTTTAGCTTGTACGGGTCAGATTGTTAATATGTGTTTGATTTTGGCTGTGATAGGTGCCCTTTAAGAATAGCTTTAAAACCCACCTTGGTGTTCACAGAAACACAATATTTCCAGCTCATACAGCCTTGGACATCTCAGAATCCTCTGTTTCCAGAACTCTGTACCCTGTACTCTCTTCCTCTCTCCCTCTCCAGCCCTTATTAGTCAGTTACCTCTAATGGAATGGAAGGCCCACCCTCATCTCCTACATTTATTCGGCTTTTCCTGAGCCGGTCCACAAATACAGCCACACTTATCTACATATCTACAGAGAACATCACTGCATATTTGTGTAGTGCTTTAATACCTAATGAAAGTTAAAGCTGTAATACACCCTGATAATGTAGATATCTCAATGATTTCCCACAAAGTCTGCTTAGCTTAAGTGACACCAGAAATATAATCTTTTTCTATATAACAAGCATAACATTGTATTTTTCCAATGCTTTTGGATAATCTGTCCCATCCCCTCCAAATTTCTGTATGAGGAGGCTACCATATTTGTGCCACGGTAGTCTGTAAGTGTTAGACATTCTAACAAGCTAAGAAGTAACAGTCAGGTTTAGGAACTTCAAGTAACAATCACAACATTGTAAAATGCTGGCACCTTAAATTATTTAAAATAGATAAGGAGCTATCATTTCACTGTTATAATGTTCCTATTACGGTAAATACTACACCCAACATCTGCCTGCATACTATGTCATGTTCAGAGACACTTGCTTTAAGTTCTTTGCACAAGATTTGTTGGGGCCTGTAGAGGAACTGGTGGCGCAACTGTCATGTCATAATTTTAACAAAATTGCACACACTTCATTTATGGCAGATCACATTCACACCAGTATGCAATTTTTGTATTGTAAAGCTTATTGTAAATGAGAATTTAAGTTCACCATTGTGTTTTTTTTTAATCAGTACTTCTGCTTACTCCATCTCTGTTGTGCTTTCTGTGTCTTTCACACTCCTGGTTCTCACATGTGGTATCTCCCGTCTGTGACACACAGCCTTATAAGGGCAAAACCACAGCTAGTAGCAGGGGGAGCAAGGGGGGAAATAATGGCGGGTAAACCAGTATGACTTTGTCAGTGCGTGTTTGTGCATGATTCTGTATTTTGTTAAAAATACTGCAAAAAAAACTACCCTAGTTTGATGGTTATTGGTAAGATATTGCCATGTCTGTACCATTTAAAAGGTCTTCAGTAATTCATTCATTTTATAATAAATTCAGTTATATTCTGAGTTCAACAGGATATCCGTAACATATACAGGTAAAAGACAGTTTGTATTGTTAACCCAGATGTTCTAAACATCCTTCTTATTTTAATAAATAAACAAAAAAGTTAACTATTCTATTCCTTTGTGAAAGATTCGGGCGAATACCAAGCCAAATCCTAATTTGCATACTTCCTTGTTTTGTGACAATTTCCCTCCCTGCCCCTAATTTGCATATGCAAATTCAGATTCAGCTTGTCTGGGCAGAAGGATTTGGCCGCATCCTGCGGAAAAAGGCCAAATCCCGAACCGAATCCTGGATTTGGTGCATCCGTAATTTATATGTTAATGTAAATACAACTGCAATCTGTATCGGTTTATCTAATATATAATGTAGCTACTACTGATGTGCGCGCCGACCCGATACCCGCGGGACCCGCCGGTTTACCCGTGGGTCGGACGGGTTCGGGTCGACCTTGCACTGCTCCTCGCGGGTGGCCGTCTTCAAATGCCGACTTCCGGGTTCCGTTTTATAGTCTTGCGTCTGCTCGCCCAGCCCCTTTTGTGACATCATTGGCGGGCGGCACGGGTCTGTATAAGGACCCCGGAAGCGCGGGTGCGGGTCAGGAAAACCCTGACCTGCACATCACTAGTAGCTACCTTATTTCAAAGGTAAGAAGTGCAGAGAATTTTACCAGACAGGTATCTCTTAATAGCAATAGCATTTAAAAACTGTTTAATGTCAGTTTTCTAAGAATGTTTGTATTGTACATTGCTTCTAGCATAGCTAATATAGGTTTGGGATCTATTATTCTGAATACTTGGGACTTGGGGGGGTTTCCAGATAAGGGGTTCTTTGGTAATTTGGATCACCCTGAAAGGGGTTGTTCACATTCTAAACACTTTTACAGTTGAGTTGTTTTCAAATTGATCTCTAGAAATAAAGACTTTTTTCAATAGCTTTCCATTTTTTATTTTTTACTGTTTTTCCAAAATCTAAGTTTAAAGTTGACTGTTCATGTGTTTGAGTCTCACAGCTCAGTAATTCAGGCGCAGACGCTAAGCAGTTACAGTTTTGCAACATTTAGTTGATACATTTCTCAGCAGCATCTCTGGAATATTAGCAACTATTGTATCAATTCTAACAGCTGCCTGTAATGAAACTTAGGGATTCTGCTCAGCAGGGACAATGATAAGAATTGTATCAACTAAATGTATCAATATGAAACAGTTTAGAGAGTCGGCGACCCCCCCCCGTCCCAGAACTGCTTTAGAAGGTGAAAAATGAGACTTTTACTTCAATATTAGAAGTAATTAGAAAAAGTCTTTACTTCTGGTGAACTATCTGAAACCAACTGAACTAGATTTTCGTCCACAGGAGTAAGCACGGATGCACCTCTTAGCGCTCTTGCACTATCCGTAGTGTGTATAAACTACCACTATTGCATATTTTGAAACAAATTCAAATTGTCTTATTACTAATATGTCAAAGAGTGTCTTTATTTGTAACACCAAATAGCCTACCCTTTGTCACTGAATTGAGTTTCTGGAAGCTCCTGTGTCATTGGAGCTTGTAGATAGCATATATATCGGTAAAAATACATGCAGATATAGAGAGCATCTTGTTCAGAATTATATGTGCTGATGAAAATGTTATCTTCCCGAAATACATGGCATCCCTGATGCAGAAACCCATTATCCAGAAAGCTCTGAAATACGAGAGTGCATATTAAACAAATAATTCTACTTGTTTTAAATGATTTCCTTTTGTCTGTAATAATAAAACATGTTACCTTCTTAGCTACATGACTACATATTGAGAAGTCATGAAGTAGTCCTATTTGGTTTATCTTTTAGTAGACATAAGGTATGGAAATCCAATTGACATTAAAGTCCCAGGCATCCCGGATGATAGATTCCATACTTATATGTATATAGGTGTGTAGTGGGTATATCTAGCTATCGATAATTTTTTTTTTTTTGATTGTTTGTTTTTATTTTATTTGGAAGACTATTGTAAAAGATCAGCATTGGAGCTAATACTGTTTAACAAGAAAGGGGCAAAGAGGAACAATTGCTAAACTACCTCAACAAATGTACACAATTACATTGCATTATACAGTGGTAAAATACTCCTTTGCAACATTGGTTCTCAGTACTGAGTACCATTGGGGAGATCTAGTGATAACACCTGCAATTCCAGATTATGACCCAAACTCCTACGGACTCTTTCTATATTCTAACTTCTTTGTTCTTCCCACTTTATCTCTTATGTTTGTAAACTACATGGTCAGTGAGACAGCGCTGGTCACAGCTCGTGCCAATGTCATGGTCTATGATGATTCCAGTAAAAAATGGGTGGCAGCTGGAACTGGTGCCCAAGGACCCAGTCGTGTCCAGGTCTTTTACAACCCTACAACACAAGCATACCGTGTGGTGGGCAGGAAGATGCAAGATCAACAGGTACAAGTATATGGTACAAGTATATAGTACAAGAGTGCTGACGTGGAACTGGTAGGACAGAAACTTTTTGCATTCCTACTGTATAATGTATATCGGAATTTCTCTGATGCATTTTATTTATCATGATCTGTAACTGTCTAATGTTGATTATGTACTATCATCTGCTGTGAACGAGCCTCTCTTATTAAAGGAAAACTATACCCCCAAAATGAACACTTCAACTTACCAAACTAGTCTTTATATTTAAGTAATCTTGCCAATTTAAATCTCTTGCCTTGAGCCACCATTTTCTGATGGTCTGTGTGCTGCCTCAGAGATCACCTGACCAGAAATACTACAGCTCTAACTGTAACAGGAAGAAGTGTTGAGGCAAAAGACAGAACTCTGTCTGTTAATTGGCTCATGTGACCTAACAAGTATAGTTTGTTGGTTTGTTTGTGTGCACAGTGAATCGTACGATCCCAAGAAGCAGCCCTTATTTTTTTAAAATGGCAATTTTCTATTTATGATTACTCAATGGCACATACTACTAGAAAAGTATATAATTCTGAAAATGGTTGATTTGCATGAAGCAGGGTTTTACATATGAGCTGTTTTATGCAATATCTTTTTATAGAAACCTACATTGTTTAGGGGTATAGTTTTCCTTTAACTAAAGTTGTTCCTACTATTGAAGGCTTAGGGGCCATTTCACCATTCACAGGATACTTTGGATTGATGCTACACTTGTTTTAGTGTAGTACGGTAAGTATATATTAAACCTATTAATAAAGGCACATTCATATTCAGAAGATCCCTTTTTTTTTTTTTTTTTTTTTTTTTTTTTTTTTAATACAATTTTTGGATTTTACATTTGCTGTTGTCACCTTGTATGTATTGTAGTATTACATTCAGCGTATGGTTTTTCAGGTAACCCAAACCTGCAAGCACTGAGATACAAGCAGAGACTGTGACTATGAGTTGGTTTTAGTAATACTGAGCAGGAAGTAAGGCTTGCATAAACAAAAGTTTGCCCTCGGCTGCTGAAAGTTGGCAGTTGCAACACCATATGTCGACGTTTCTGAAAACATAAATGATTGAGTATAAAGTACATTAGCTGAAAGAATCAGTAGATGAAATCGCTTGCACTGCTTGACTTGTTCTCACGTTTTTACTGAAATATAACAGCCTATGTTATTTGGCATTGTTTCATGTTAGAAAAATAAAACTGAGAAACACAAAAAACTGAATTATACTGTTTCCAAATGTATTCATTTTAAGTATTTTGGGATAAGTACACAACCAGCTCTGAGCAGCATTGTTAGTAATTTTGGTAGATATTTTCTGACACTTCTGTGTCTACATTTTAAAATGGTCCCACAAATTCCGAGTTGGATTAAGATCAGGTCCTTGACTGGCCTTATGCTGGACATGTTTTTGCTTTTTAGACACTCCAGTGTTACTTTGGCCATGTGTTTTGTGATTATTTTCCTGCTGCAACATGGGAATCAATTTTTTAAATTGGGTAATTTTGCAGTATTGTACCAGTATTTTGCATAATACATTCTGTTTTAAGAAGCTGCCCAGACCCTGCTGATAAAAAAGAAGCCCAATGTCACCATGCTTCCACTACCAGGATTTGTTTTTCTGTAAAGCAGGAAAACTGATCAAGGAGTGTATACAATTATATAGACAAATCTGTTTGCAGTTTATTGGGAATTTCTTAGCAGTGCAAGCTTTATGAGGACCCATCCTTTTATATCAAAATATGTGATAAGATATGTATGTGTGAGCCTAAATGACTAATAAGGCACATAATTAACAGGTGTTAATTATGTGTGTGTGCTGCTCTGGAGTGGAGGGTATTGGTGCTCATGCACCCAGTACCCTGTATCTCAAGGCAGCACAGTAAGCTTGCTCTATGTCCAGGAGTATGAAAAAATGTCTGACCTTTATTTTCCAGTCAATTTATAATACAAGTCTGTGGGGGCAGTTTCATGCAATTTGGTGCAGTATTTTTGGCATACTTAAAGGAACAGTAACGTCAAAAAATAAGTGTTTTAAAGTAATGAAAATATAATGCAGTGTTGCCCTGCACTGGTAAAACTGTTGTTTGCTTCAGAAACACTACTATTGTTTATATAAATAAGCTGCTGTGTAGCAATGGGGGCAGCCATTCAAAGGAGAAAAAGCTAAAGTTACACAGCAGATAGCAAATAAGCTCTGTCTGTCTAATGGTGTTATCTGTTATGCATTAGTTAACCTGTGCCATATAGCCGTTTTTCAATTTCCGCCAGCTTGTTTATATGAACTATAGTAGTATTTCTGACGCAAACACATCAGTTTTACCAGTGCAGGGCAACAGTACATTATATTTTCATTACTTTAAAACACTTACATTTTTTGGTGTTACTGTTCCGATAAAAGCACTCCAAAGCACTTACGCTATCAAGGTGCAACTACCCTAAAAAGGTTTTTTTTTTTTTTTTCTACTTTGGAGTAGACATCTCTGTCAGATTTGGAGCTAGAAAGGCTCACTAAATGTAGATTAGCTGGGAAATTTCATAATATCTTTAAAATTAGGACATTATTATTAGAAGTAAATCCCTATGCCCATACTATACTATTACTATACTGAGCTTATTTGACATTTGTTACAGGTTGTAATAAACTGCCCACTGGTTAGAGGACTAAAGTACAATCAAGCCACACCGAACTTCCACCAATGGAGGGACAGTCGTCAGGTGTGGGGCCTGAACTTTTCCGTTAAAGAAGAAGCAGGGCAGTTTGCTGCAGGAATCACACAGGCCTTGGATGCACTGGAGACTGGTAAGATAGAAAATTATGAGAAATTTAAAGTTATTTACTATTAAAGGCCTATGTTTTGTTCCACACTAAACTTAAATTTGCATTATACTCCATTTTCAGCATGACCTTCGTGAATAGAACTTAGGGCGAACATGCTTTTTGCCTACTGTTTTAATCACAAACAATGTTATTTCTTCAGCAAAATGGGGCTAACAGGGAAATTGAAGCTGCTTCATGTTTGCTCCTTGCTAAGAAGATAATTCGATTGCCACCTGTATAATAGAATTCAGTTTATCTGTGCACTGAAAATCTATTTATCTACCTACCTCACAAGGACCATGCAGTCCTACTCAATGTTACTGAAGGAGTTGCAGTGGGACATTAGTTTTTACTATTGAGTAATGTTGTAATATATAACAGGGAGCTGTTACCTTCCCATTGTTCTGCTGATGGGCTGCTGGGGCAGAAGGAGGGGAGGGTGATATCACTCCAACAGCAGCAGTGCAGCAGTAAAGTGTGCCTGAAGTTTATCAGAGCACATGACTGCGGGCACATGGGAAACTGACAATATGTCTAGCTCCATGTCAGATTGCAAAATTAAATTTAAAAAAAATGTTTGCACTTTTGAAAAACTGATTCAGTGCAGAATTCTGCTGGAGCAGCAATATTAACTGATGCATTTTTTAATATGTGCAGCCTATCTTTTTACCCAGTTTTTATTTTTACACTGAACAATTCCTTTAAGGTCACTTCCCCAACCAAGCAAGAAATGCTACAAAACTGAATGCAGCCTTAGGGCACTGGCACATAAGATTTACAAGCAGCATCAATAAAAAATGCTTGCTGTTCCTTGTAGATTGTGCCAATCTGACATCAGTTATTGAGGACTTTGGGATGCTTTAGGAACAGGAGCTGGCTAAGATATCTTGTGTAGATGTGACCATAAAGTCACTGGGTCGGATAAGGTAGCCACACATATGCAGATATTTATAGAACTTGGTTATTTTCTACTCACATGTATGTCATCAGCGCAAAAACATTCAGTTGGTGTAACTGACTTGTGTTTGGCCAGAAATTCATTTTTGGACCTAAGTGACTAATAGGGGTTGTATAGAATGAGTTGTCAGGTTTAGAGCACTGCAATGGCTAAATTATTTGAAAAACTGCTATTAAAAGCAATGTTATACATATGTTAAATATATACAGTAGTTAAAAATGTAAAGTTACAAATGTTGTTAGCATATCTTTAATTCTCCCACAATTCTGCCCATGCTCTGAGACACTTGTCTTCATTTTGATTCAGCTCACTTTCTCAATAACAGGTTCCAATACATGGATTCCTCAGAATGGCCCCAAAGTTGAAGAGCCAGAGCAGCCCAGAAGGTAAGAGAATTTATTTTTTTTCTTCCAGATTCTGCAAATTTTTATTATGACCTGGCACTACCTGTAGCCATATGTCTTATGGGTAGATTCGTGCTTACTGGATACATTGTTTTGTCATTGTTTGCTAAGACCATGTAGACTTGGAAGCAGCTGTTACTAGTGAACCTATGTAATTATGTTCTTCTTGACTCGTTTTTTAATCTGTTTGGATCAGTAGGATTTATATAAAGTAAAAATAATTAAATCAATACCTCCATGGTTAAAAGTATTATAGGATCAAGGCTGATTGGATATCATGAGTCCTCACTGAAACAAATTTTCATTTTGTGAGAGTGGAGTGCAGGAGAGTGTTCATGCTCATGATTCACAGATATCTTCTTGTAGCCATAAAAAGGGAATACATGTACCTCTTGTGCCAAAGAAGGCTAACTTTGTCAGAGCTAATGCAAAAAAAGGAATTAACATACAGCTCTATCACAAGCAACCTATTAAGGCTGAAGCTGCATTTTGCCAAATTTTTGGAAATGAATTTGCCAAAAATGTTTAACTGCATATCAGACCAGACAGATAAGAAATGTTGTTGAGCAGCCAGTGAACAATGAGGGATAGGCTAATGGCAGACAATACACAGGCTCTAAAATGATTGTCTGCTATCAGCTACTTGCTGTAAGTGCACTGAAAGGAGAGGGAGCATATTTTGTGCAAAAATACATACTCATTTCCATGGCAAGATCAGTCAAAAATAGCCTGACGTGCCACTGGCCTTTTACAGGACTGATATTGCAGCAGAAATTCCTTCACAGAAGCCAAGTATAAAAAAGTAGGAGAAAAATATGTACATGCACTTTTAAATATGTTCTGTAGCAGGGCTGTCCAACTGGTGGCCCGCGACCCCCCCCCCATTGTGTGGCCCCCCACATTGAAAGTCTGCCTGCTGTGTCTGCTTACCATGTGTAAATTTTAGAAGGTATCACTGCAGAGATTAACTGGCCCCTGCATTGTTTAAATCTCAAATTAAGACTGTAATCCCCTGTATACTTCACATATGTAATCCCCCCCCTGCATTGTTCACACTTGTGACACCTCTATTGTTCAAACCCATAAAGCCCTGTACTGTTCACACCGGAGACCCAGACTGAAACTGCCCACATTGTTCACCTGTTCACACTCATACAAACTTCTGAAGGGGCACCAGCACTGTCACTGTATGTAGCACAGTATGAATTGTTCATTTTAGAGTGGTCCTGATAGGTTTCCCTTCCTGTGTGTGCCATACTTTGCATGTCCTACTATCCCTGTGTGTGCCCTAATCTGTCTACCCCCTGCTGTGTATGCCATACTCTGCCTGCCTTATGCTCCATGTTTGTGTTCCATAATTTGTCTGTTCTACTATGCCTGTGTGTGCCATAATCTGTCTGCCCTATGCCCCCTGTGTGTGCCATACTCTCCCCACCCTATGCTCCCTGTGTGCGCCATACTATGCCTGCCCTATTCTCATTGGGTGTGTCATACTCTGTCTGCCCTATGGTCCCTGTGTGCGCCATACTCTGCCTGTGTATGCCCTGCTCTTTGTTGTAGAACATAAGCCTGGTATTTGTTCTGGGGGGTTTGTTAGCATTTGAAAATTATTGTTTGGGGGCCCTAAGGTGTTTAATTATGTGCTGTGTTATCCACAGGGGAGGAGGAGGCATATGTATTTAAGGATATGTCTTAATATGACTTAACTTTTTTCACATATGAGTGATGAGTTATATCCCTGCAGTGAGCACCAACCATTTGGTTTTTTGGTGTGCTGCCACCATTAATGTGGACATGGTCTTGTGGTAACATGAGTGTGCTTTAAAGTGGGTGTGGTTTAAAAACAGGAAGTAGTCAACACTGGTTTCCATTATTGGCCCTCCACCATGTAGGCCAGAAAAATTCCAGCCCTTGGTACCACAGAAGTTGGACAGCACTGTCCTATAGAATCATTATTCCCCATCAATCCCCTCCCACGGTATGCCCCTACCACTGTCCATCAGCTGCAAATAATGTCCACATTTTAATAATCAACAGTGATCTTGGACAGCACGTGTCCCTTAAAGGAGAAGGAAAGTTCCAAGACAGTTTATTGCCAATAGAATAGCCACAATAGTGCAAGCTAGAACGCTATATTTATTCAGCAGAATGCTTTATCATACCTGAGTAAACAGCTCTAGACACTGTCTCTGTTTGTTTAGGATAGAGGCTGCCATATATGCTTGGTGTGACATCACTTCCTGCCTGAGTCTCTCCCTGCTTACTCACAGCTCTGAGCTCAGATTACAGTAGGGATGGGAGGAGGGAGGGGGAGAGGAGCAAACTGAGCATGCTCAAGGCCGTGCCCTGGAGGTTTAAGCTGAAAACAGGAAGTCTAATACAGAAGCCCATGTGTACACAATAAAAGCAAAGAAATGTGGTGTTTCTTTTGACAGAGGACTCAGAGCAGCATTACTTTGAGGGTTTACTGGTGTATTTATATAGACCTTTCTGATAAAGCTCACTTAATTTTAGCCTTTCCTTCTCCTTTAATATAGCCCCCATTTTGACAACCCTTAAGGCACGTCTTGCTGCATGGCAGGGGCTTCTTTTGTCTCTCCCTGGCAGAGTTAATATTTAGAAAATGGTATATCTTCCAAAATTTTTGAAAGTTTTCCATAACTCACCAGTAACCCCTCCTACAAGTGTTTTAGAAAACTGGAGTCAATGATAAGGGGATATTTTATGGCATGGAGAAACACCAAGACTTGCCTTCTAAATTTTACAAATCCCTGCTAACGGAGGTGGGCTAGCACTACCCAACTTTCTCGTGTACTTTGGCCAGCCAACTGGTGTTTGCACACTGGTGAATGTCCCCTAAATTAGATAACCAGGCCCTGATACTTGAGGCCATGGTAATAGGTTCCCATAAAACTTTAGCCTGTCTATCATATAGAGGCATATCTCCCTGCCATAAGACGACTAGCCCCATGTGAACTGTGGTGGACTCTTTATAGATCACTAAAAAAAAGCCCAGGGCAACAAACTCTGTCCACTCTGTGACAGACATAGCCTCATGGTCAAATGCAGGAGTCAAAACATTGTCAGATATTATTACTAAAGGGCAATGCAAACAATTTGATGCCCTTAGGTGTGAATACCCAATTCTGCCTAGAATGCACTTTTCATATTTACAAATGTGCCATGCCTTCAGATCACAATTCCCCTCAAGGCCCTTCCAAATAACTGAAACTAGTTTAGAGAAATATCTAAGGAAGCAGGACCTACAAAAAAACACAACAACATTAAGCAAACGTGGACTGAAAATATTCCAAAACTGGATGAGCACCAGATAAATGTTCTAAATGTTTAAATGATGTAGGTACCTATTATCATGTATTTTGGGATTGCCCCCAAAAACAGTTTTTGTTGGGAAGTTCTGGCATTTGTAGAACGCACATTAGATCTTCCGATACCTATGCGCAACTATGTAAAACTTTGCTACCTACAGCTATTTTACTTAGCTAAGAAAGCGGTATTATTACAATGGAAGTCAGTATCGCCTCCGTCGATGAGTTACTGGAAAAAAAATGAAGTCCTTGGCTAAGCAAAAACTGGTATACATAGTACGAGGATGCCCTGATAAATTTGAAGGAATTTGAGGCCACAAGGTGTGCACAGATTCCCTTGCCTACCTAATGACCCCCTTGTGGGGCCTAAATGAGCCAACTGGGCTCACTCTTTCTTTCGCTTCTCTTTTATTCTCATCATTTCTCTTCTGTTTTCACTTATTATGTATGTGGGGTTAAATTGAAAACTGTTAAATAAAAGCTTTAAAAACATGTCCTATAGACAAATGGGTTGCTAGGCTTCTTTTTACCTTTGCAACCAGGACGTGGTCTGAATAAGAAATTGGAATATAAATAGTAGAGGATCTGCATATAAAGCTTATTCATAAAAAAAAACAACTATAACAGAAATTAATTGTAGCCTTGCATAGAAATAGAGGCTGGGATTGGTGTAAAAAAGCTGGAAACGGGCAGAATAAAAAGGCGCATAAAAACTATAAGGCATTCTATAACTTACTTGAAGTTAAAGGGATTAGCCCTTTTCACTGCCCCTGAAGGACAAGGTTAAACCACTTTGTATTGTGACCATATCCGTATATCAAACATCTTTATATACAATTCCTCTATTTTCAGGATGCAACAGGAAAATGAACAGAGGATTCAGAGCCCAGGTAAGAGAAAGAGGAGTTGTTGACCTTGTATGCTTCTCTTTTGCTTCAGATCCCAGGGCTGAACCTTTTATCTTGGCAAGATGTATCTCAGATTGCAGAAGAGGGGAATGCGTGGGTGTAAATGTTTTTAACAGCTTGTTTGCAGTATTGGGTAGAGTTGTTGAGCTATATATTATTGATATATTGAGACCAGCTTCTTAGAGTTCATTTTTGTTCTACAAATAGTAATTATTGTTAGTGTAAATAATTAATATATTCTATAATGTAATCATTTTTAAACGCTTGCTCCACTGAGAGTATCTTCTTCTCTTTACATTCTTCCAGTTGCCCCGGTTATCCCAACTCCTGCTCCTGCTGCTCCACCTGGGCCACCTCCTCCCCCAGGGCCACCACCACCACCAGGGGGCCCACCTGCTCCACCAGCTCCCCCTGGAGGTGGTCCCCCACCACCACCACCACTTCCATCTGGGGGTGGAGGAGGCTCAGGTGGAGTTTCTGGGGGACTAGCAGCAGCCCTTGCTACAGCAAAATTGAGGAAAGTGGCAAAGGTGAGAACCAAAGGTTGGACAATCATTGTATGGGAAGTTTAGAGAGCTATAGCTATGGATCAAAGAAACTATATTGGGATACCATTTTGAAAGATAAGTGCTGAAGATGGGCATAAACAAGCCAGATAGTAGGGAACATGGAACACTGGGAAGCAAGAAATAATTGTCAAAGAAAAAAAAAGTATAGAAATATGTAAAAATAGATTATTAATATATGTGGTATGTCTTAGGGAAAGAGGGCAGTCATTTTTATGCATCCTACTAGTGTTCCAAAATTTGTTTTTTAGCAGGATGATGCTGGGGGTGGATCCTCCCCAGTTGGTGGAGTGCCTGCAAAGCCAGACATAAGTCGCACAAGTGGTGGGGCGACAACAGGAGGGGGTGGTGGAGGCGGATTGATGGACGAAATGAATGCAAAACTGGCTCGCAGGTAACTTGTCAGCAGATTTAAAGGGATTTTGGCCTGGGAACTGTTTACACTATCTTGTAAAGCTATGAAATGACTGTTGAACGAACAGTAATTCAACACTTTGCCAAAAAAAATGTGAGGTGGGGTGCAGGATGATTCTGTATACAGCTATGCGGACACAAATTTTGTAGACCTACCATTTTTACACTAAAAAAGAACACCGTTAAACCAAAAAGCAGTGCACAATCCTCACCACCTTGCTATTATATTGAATAGTTCAATAGTTGGCATAAGAAGTAAAAAAAATAAGTATTGTAAGAACGTGTTTTCACCCAATGTGCCCAATATTACAGTTTCATTAAAAGCAAGCAAATGTGTGCATTTACAATCTATCTGTTTTTATGGTGTGGCGTCACAACTGTGGGCACATATTAGCACTCATTGTAATAGTATGGACTATTAGTAAGAATTGTGTTCATTCAAGATGCCTATATGTTGAGCTGTTTATTTTATTTGTGGCTTCTATAAAACATGTAATAGAATTATGTTTCTACGGCATAGGCTTTAATATGGTTTCAATGCCACACAATCAAGGATAATAAATGGAAGTTTGATTAATTATCTAATTAAAATGTAATCAAAATAAGCTTTAAACAAGCCTCTAAATGGAGGGAGACAAACAGGGGTAACAGATGGGCCTTTGTACAAGCTGTCTTATACCTTCTCACAATTCCAGGAAGAAGATTACACAGCAAGGGGAGCGTCCACCACCCACCACAACCCAAGATGATAATGACATTCAGGGAGGACGAGGCCAAAATGGTGAGTAAAAATACATAATCATTCCTATTAGTCTTCTCAGCAATATCTGTAGAATATTTGCAACTATTGTATCAAATTCTAACAGCTGCCTTTAATGAAACTCAGGGATTCTGCTCAGCAGGGAAAAAAATAGCATGTATAAACTTAAAGGGATACTGTCATGGGAAAAATTTTTCGGTTAATAGTGCTGCTCCAGTAGAATTCTGCACTGAAATCCATTTCTCAAAAGAGCAAACAGATTTTTTTTATATTCAATTTTGAAATCTGACATGGGGCTAGACATATTGTCCATTTCCCAGCTGCCCCAAGTCATGTGAATTGTGCTCTGATAAACTTCAATCACTCTTTACTACTGTACTGCAAGTTAGTGATATCACCCCCCTCCCTTTTTCCCCCTAGCAGCCAAACAAAAGAACAATGGGAAGGTAACCAGATAGCAGCTCCCTAACACAAGATAACAGCTGCCTGGTAGATCTAAGAACAACACTCAATAATAAAAACCCATATCCCACTGAGACACATTCAGTTACATTGAGAAGGAAAAACAGCAGCCTGCCAGAAAGCATTTCTCTCCTAAAGTGCAGGCACAAGTCACATGACTGGGGGCAGCTGGGAAATTGACAAAATGTCTAGCCCCATGTCAGATTTCAAAATTGAATATAAAAAAATCTTTTTGCTCTTTTGAGAAATGGATTTCAGTGCAAAATTCAGGAGTAGCACTATTAACTGATGCGTTTTGAAAAAAACATGTTTTCCGATGACAGGATCCCTTTAATGTATCAATTTAAAACTGTTAAAGAGTGACCCCCCCCACTAGAGTCCTGCACGGGTCAATTTTTTGGAACCCATACCCGACCCGTACCCCCAAGCTGCAATCAGCATTCTTACCTGCTTGGACCCGCTAGCCAACCCATAAGTACTTTATCTGCAACCCGCTGAGAATCAGGAAGTGCTGTCATTGTAAACTGGAAGTGACATCATCGGAAGTAGTCGTGATCAGAAAAAAAAGGAGTAGAGATCGCTATGGAGAAGACCCGCGTCTATACCCGCACCTGGAACTTCTACCCGCAACACGCAGGTTTTTGAGGGTAACCCGCGGGTACCCGACCCGCTGCAGGACTCTACCCCCCGCCCCCCAGAGATGCTTTAGAAGGTGAATAATGACACTTCAATATTAAAAAAAACGGTCACAAATAAAAAGTAGTTGGAAAAAGACTTGATTTCCGGTGAACTATCTGAAACTAACTGAACTAAAGAAACAAGGTGAACAACGCTTTAACATGTGCCTTTCCTATCCTGCCCACTTAGTAATCGTCCACTAAAATGTACAGATGAAAGTACAAAGTAAATGACAGTTTCTTTAATAAAACATGTCAAGTAAGAAGGATTACACACTTCTTTTCTCAGACCTGCTGGACAACCAAATGCTAGGGACAGAGATGTAGATATATAACCTTTATATAAAATAAGTGCATTCACATGTAAGGAACTTGCTGGTTTGCTAGAATATTCATTAAGGACTAATTTGCATGTCTTCTGCCATGATTCCTTAAGTTTGACTAAAAAGCCCTAATTTTTGGTTTTGAGGGAATGTGGCATAAGGCATGAGAATGCCCTCTGTTTGCCTTTCAGTGTTGCCCTGCTGTAAAATATCTAATAAGGAAGGTAATATCACATCTCTCAGTTCTACTATAGAGTACTGCTTGAGTTCTTTTCATATGGTACTCCCTCTAGTTGGATAGTGATGTGTGAGATATTTTCGCCTAAAATGGTTCTCACCTGATTTATCAAGCAAAAACCAGCAAAACAACACAGATAATAATTTTTTTAATTATATTTAATAAACATTAGGATTTCAGGATATCCTAAAATAAAGACCTTGGTAATTAATGGCTGTTTTTCCATGTGCTGTGAGCCTCCTTTGCACTGGAGAAAAATGTGGTGTTCTTGTCTGCTTCTGAAAGTTGACTTTCAGCCCTCTATCATCTACAAACCTCACCAAGAGAGCTGAGCCATGCATTTCTAAGTATTGTATGTTTTTCCAGAGCTGAATCTGTGTTTTCATACAATTTATTGTAACGAACATTCGCTTGGCTTAAGTAGAAGCTCCTTGGCCTTACAGCAAAATAATTTTAAAGGCTTCAAAATTTCCGAGGTTTTCTGATATTTTCTTGACAAAAACACATTTGAAACTTAAATAGTTTTGCTTTGTCAACTACTGTTTTTTTATCACAGATATCAGCCGCCGCCCCTGGGACAGAGGAAGCACCACGTTACCAAGGTAACTTTCACCAGCCTCCACTATTGTAATGGGAAAGTGAAATGCTTTTTCCAAAGAAAAACTGGGTGGGACGAGCAGAGACATGGCTTCTCGTGGCATATTCCATTTTCTATTACTTTTTCAGGATGAAATCCACAGTTGGGAGTACTGAGGTGGCCCCAAGTTCAGAGGACTCTGACTCAATGGAAAGAATCAAGCAGGTATTAATGGATTATAGGTTGATTACTTATCACATAAATGACACATCAGAAGGTAGTTTCACTTGAAACAGTATTGGTGATTTGTGTGCATCATTGTGGTTATCGAATTGTATCAATAACACAACAACATGGTTGTCAGTACATTTTAATATTTACAGTGACTTATAAGAGTAAAGATGTATCAGGAGTGGGTACAGTATACCTTTTGTGGTGGGCCATATAATTGTCCTTTGTACTGCCCTGTATATGATTGACCTGCTGGTATTTTAATAACACAAAAAAAAAAGCATCACACCACTTAAAACCACTTCCTGTGAACACTATTCCTCTTGTGCTTTATTTTACACATCAGTTCTTCCAATACAACTAAAATCTCTTCTATAAGCAGCCTGGGTCCCAGTATTGAACCCACAGATCTTACACTTAGTTTTGCAGAGAGCTACAGATTTTTCTTCACTATAAGATGGGAAGCATTAAAGCCATTGATAATAATTTAGCCCATTAATACATGTAGCAGTGAAACTTTTAAGACTTAAATTGCCTATACTCCCATCTCTGCAATGTAAGACAGAAACTAGAATATAGCCCCTCCAATTCCTTCTTAGCTATGTGTGCAAAAAAAAGTGGAACATTCGTTTAGATAATTTGTTAGGTCAACCTCGGACAACCTTTGCTGTTTAATATGCTGAGAAGGAAAACCAATAGTTAGCTTTGTTGTATGGTGATTGTTGCTATACTAGTGAATTAGTATTTTGCTCTGATGTAAGTGCATGGTAGCTTCTAATAAAGTGGTGTAAAGGTCCCCCATACACGGGCCGATTAAAAGCTACCGACAGACCAATTCGGCAGCTTATTGGCCCATGTGTGGGGCCATCCGACAGGCGTCCCCGATTGATATCTGTCTGAAGGTGGGCATATCGGTGAGAGATCCACTCATTTGGCGATACGAGCGGGTCTCCCTGTGTATGGCCTTTAGAGTGACCACCCTATAGTCAGGCAAGAAATTGCAGGTTAAATTTTCAATTTGGACACAAAGGTATGAACATTGCAGCAGATGGAATCTTTATGCAGAATCTGCATACATTTATGATCACTCCATTGCCAAAAAAAAAAAAAACGTCACACAAACATCAGAGTGCCATACCAGATCAGGTTTTAAAAATGCAAGCCAATCTGTAGGCACTTCTGCTCCTCACAGCACCCCCAGAATGTGATCACACAACCTTTACTAGCAGACAGAAATCTATAATGGAAGTTGAGGAGCATACACATTATATTTCACACAGTATTGTTTTCCTGGTCCAAAGCTTTTCCATTGGTGTTAAGCCTCTGGGAAATATTGTCTTTTCTACCTCAAATTCTTGTTGGCCATCCATGATGACAGAAGCAGCAACATTGGATATCACAGGCTCACAAAAGAAACTTGGAAAACTATTGGAATGTGCATCCCTGGGGAAAATAAATGACAAACTGCAACAGGGAAAAGGTCATTGAATTTAGGGGGTGGAAACCCAAAGGGGTATGTTCTTAATTGATAGCCACACTGAGCAGAGTAGTGGGGTGAAGCTTTAATTAGCAAGCCTTTTTGGCATGAGTTTAGATTACATTTTTATAGAAGGGAGTTGTATAGCAGACATGCAAGGTTTTCAAAGCTTTAGAATTAGCCTTGGAAGTCTGAAATTATGGAGTGGCCACCTCCCACTTGTACTAATGCTTACACTACGTTTGTACATGCGAGCTACATTCAAATCTAAAAGTGTTGGGGAGCAACACGAACATGAAAAACGTTCTTGGGGTGCCATGTAAGGGCTCTAATTGGCGGCAGCACTTATAAGAGATGATCAGATTTGCCAGTTTGTGCCCATAACCCTTACTAATTCCAATTTCCTTCTCCAGCAGTAGAGTATATCTACATCTTATATGCTGGGGCTGGGTCAGATTTCTTTGTAAGGTTTTTAGTGGTCTGGTTGCTGTACCAATCTGGCTATTCAACTAAGTGTTGAACTTTTGCAGGAATTGCTGGAAGAGATGAGGAGAGAGCTGCAGAAAGTGAAGGAAGAGATTATTGAAGGTGAGTGGAGAATAAAGAGGGGCCTGTGTGCTTCTGCTTTCTAGAAACATTTATATTGAACTATATCAAAAGGAAGTTTTGATATAGCTTTCTGACGTTTTTAAGATTCACCTACCAGCATCCCCAAAATAGCCAGGATATGTAGAGTTGAGTCAACAATAGAGAGAGCTGCAGGTTGCAAATCTTGACTCAACAATGTTTATGCTGCAAACAAAGGTTATTAAAGCATTGGTTTAATATACAGTGTCGATATCTGCTCCATGTGTCTGATGAGGGGCAGATAAATGGCTCCATAGAAGCCTGTGCTTATACACAGGATGAGAAACAGCCTTGCCAGTGTGACATTAAATGTGGACAAAATATGCTTTAGCAGTACTCATGTTTTGGTTTTTGGGAACTCACTAGCAGGCCATAAATGAGTGTCAAGATATTGTTTATTTGGGCCAACAGTTCTTTTTTCCTTTCAGCCTCCAGACTGATATTTTCCATTTAAGTCTTTATCCGTGGGGATTATTGGTCTAAACAGCCTTCCAATTTGTTATACATGCCCAGATGTTTTCATTATTGTCAAAAGTGGCCAAAACTGCACAGCCAAATCTGGGCATGTATGGTCAGTGTTTTAAAGATGCCTGTATTGCCAATGTACTTTTGCATCACTGTTGCAGTGCATTATGAAATGGATTCTGCCATGATTTTTTTGGTAGTTTTTATTGCTAAATTACACTGTACATTGCACGTAATTCATTCTACCGTTTAACTTTATTCTTGAACGAATACATTGGTTTTAGTTGTAATATTGGTGTGTAGGCAGTAGGGTTGCCACCTTTAAAAAAAAAAAAAAAAAAAATACTGGCCAGTGGTGGGGGCGGAAAATAAAGGGGTGGGACGTAATGCAAAAAAGGCAGAGCCGATGAGGCGCCCACAAAGGGGCAGAGCCACGTGGTAGCATCAGAAAAGGGGCGGGGCCACCACCTGAAGCCGACGAAAATTTACGTTTTCATCGGTGGGCAAGGGATTTTGTAAATGGTATTACAAATTACAGGCAGCTACTTCGCCGGTAAATTTGTAATACCATCCCCGGCAAGTGTTTTACCGGCTAGGCCAGTAAAATACCGGCCAGGTGCAAACCCTAGTAGGCGGCCATCTCGGGTCATTTTGCTTATGTGCTTTTCAGAAAGGGACAGCACTTCACAATGGAACTACTTTCAGATAGGCTATTGTTTCTCCTATTTAATATAACTGAATGGGGTCACTGTACTTGGATTTTTACTTTTGAATGCTGTTCTCATATTTACTACTACATGAGAGCATTTTTAGCAATGCAGGTATCAGGAAGCTGTTATCTGGTTACCTTCCTATTGTTCTGCTGATAGAAAAAAGTAAGTGTGTGTGGGGGGGTGATATGACTTAAGGTGGCCATAGACTTAAAGATCCGCTCGTTTGGCGACATCGCCAAACGATCGGATCTTTCCCCGATATGCCACTAAACTGCGTGGCTATAAGGGGTAATTCGAGCGTTCGGCCGTATGGCCGAATGATCAAATTACGATGCACCAAGCAGCTCCGACGGGTCGGTCGGGTAAAAATCCAACCTTCGCCGATCGATATCGTGGTCAGATATCGATCGGGATGACCCGTCGGAAGCCCCCATACACGGGCAGATAAGCTGTCAAATTGGTCCAAACGACCGATATCGGCAGCTTTATCTGCCCGTGTATGGCCACCTTAACTTGCAGTGCAGCAGTAAAGAGTTTATCAGAGCACAAGTCACATGACTGGGGGAACCTGGGAAACCGATATGTCTAGCTCCAGGTCAGATTTCATAATTATATTAATTTTATATTTAAAAAAAACTTGCTGTTTTGAAAAACCGATTTCAATGCAGGATTCTGCTGTAGGATTCTGCTGTAAAATTATGTATTTTGTAAAACACATGTTTTCCCATTAAAGATCCGTTTTACAATTCTGTTCACTGAATATATGGCAGGCATATAGTGCGAACTTCAGCGGTTGTAATGTTTATTCAACTGCAACGGTATTAAATTAATAAATTCTCAACCACCAAAAAATAGTTATACTGAGTTCAGAAACCGATCCATGTGGCTGGTTGGTGGGGCAGGAGCTGCAGATCAGAAGTGACTTACTTTGCTTTACTTTTATGTGTATTTTGATTGCTATTACGTGGAGAGGAAATCAAAATATCCATTATACTTGAGTTGTAAGGACCTAGTTCAATTGATATGCTTTAATTTACTATAAAAGAATTTGGTTGCTTTCCTATTACTAATAATGGAGTTAATCAATACATCGTAATTGACTTCAGTTAAAATATACTGACTTGCCTTTCTCTTTGCAGCATTTACACAGGAGCTGCGCAGAAGGGGTACTCCTTGAATCAAGCCTTACCTTTTAAGATGACTCAGGCTCCACCAATAGTGCTCTACCGAGGGACACTCATTCCTTCTTTTGCAGGGTCCCATATTTGAGGGAAATATGCATTCTCTTGCACAAAAAGTATCTTGTGCTGATTTCTTACTTCTCTGGGCATGCCTACCTGTACTTAATTGTACAAAATCCTGCACTAATCACTGCTGTAGTCATACATTACTGTACTAATCAAGTTCTGTAAACAAATGCTGTACTATGAGATGCTGCACACATTCCACTGCTATCTACACAACCGTATCCTGTTTTAGCCAAACTGCAACCGGTACTCATCGCTGCACCTCACATGGACACATTCATTTTCTCTCTGCCCATTTCTTCTCCTTGCACATGTGCGGCTCTAAACGGGTTAGCAGAAGCTTTAAGCTTCGACCAATAGGACTTTTTTTTTTTTTTTTTAAATTTATGGGATAACGGGTTTTTTAAAAAAAAAAAAAATCATCATTTCAAAATGTTTTATATATGTATGTTGTATCAGAGGTAGTGCTACTCAAAGCAATCTGCTGGTGTGCAAATGGTGGCGGGTAAAGGGCCATTCATAGTGTTAGAATACTAGGGTCTTACACTGGATAGGGGAATCAGTCAGTCTGGGTTGGGGAAGCACCAAATCCACTATTTTGGATTCAACCAAACCCATGAATCCTTTGCGAAAGATCGGCTGAATACTGAACCCGAATCCTAATTTGCAAAGAAATTTTTACTTCCTTGTTTTGTGACAAAAAGTCATGCAATTTCCCTCCCCGTCCCTAATTTACTTTGCAAATAAGGATTCGGCGAATCCTGCTGAAAAAGGCCTAATCCCGAACTGAATCCTGGATTCGGTGTATCCCTAGTCTGGGGTGCCCATGACTGCCCTATATTTTTGCTACGTAATGCACACGTAGCAGAGGGGTAACTGAGGGGATAAGTGCTTTGGAGTATATTATAACCTTAATATATATATGTGGAATTTTTTTGTATCCAGTTTTCTAGAAATAAATCTTGGCCTATCATGTGTGGTTTGTTTCTGCTTCATGCATGGAGGTATTCCATTAGGTAAGTCTGTGCATTATTGATACAATTCTTAACACTCATATCACTGTAGCTCTCCTTTTATTTATTTTTTTTATATGCAAAACATTTTTTCCAAAGGAAAGATCCTGGTGTGTGTACTTCCTTGTACAGCTGGCCAAAGGTCTCCAGTGTTTAGTTTTGTAGAAACAAGTGCAAGGTTTATGCAAGGTCAGTGGAGAAATTTTAATCATTTGCCAGCTAGCTGTTGCCTCTCTGTCACACGAGCCCTGGTTTCCAGTTCCTCTGTTAGGAGTCCCAATCGTGCAATCTCAGCCTCCATAGATCCCAGTCTGGCCTCCATTTCTTCCTCTTTCCTATGGCTGTTAGCTGATTGCCTTGAATACTCTGCTACCATACATCCACCACCTATAAGAAAGATGATGGCCTCTCCTAGTAGCTCTGCCCCCAACTCTGCAGCTGCATCTTCATTTAAAGGCTTGATTACTGCTCCACGGAATCCCATGATCCTCATTTTGGAACGCATTTCCACCCAGTGATATACTGCAAAAAGGGAGTGAGAATGAGCTTCCAAGAAAAAGTGCATAACACACTGTCTATTTATTATATAGTACTGTAGGCTGAAAAGGTGGCAGTTAATTTAATCATAATATTTAGTGTTGGCCACTCTGTAATATGACATTTATTGACAAACTAGGAACACTACTTATCAAGCAGTGGACTGAAGGGGTGGTTCACCATTAAGATAGTTTCTACAATGGCTAATTCTAAGCAACTTTTCAACTGGCTTTCATTTTTTCTTTATCGTTTTTGAATTAATTTGCCTTCTTCTGATTCATTCCAGCTTTTCAAATGACCCAATCTAAAAACTATGCATGCACCGAATCCACTTTTGGATTCGGCCGAACCCCCGAATCCTTTGCGAAAGATTTGGCTGAATACCGAACAAAATACTAATTTGTATATGCAAATTAGGGGTGGGAAGGGGAAAACATTTAACTTCCTTCTTTTGTGACAAAGTCACGTGATTTCCCTCCCCAACCCTAATTTGCATATGCAAAATCGGATTTGGTTCGGCCAGGCAGAAGGATTCGGTGCATCCATACTAAAAACAAAACGTTCTGTAAGGCTACAAATGTAATTTTATTCCTACTACTTTTTAGTACTCGTCTTTATTTTCAGGCCCTCTACTATTCATATCCCAGTCTCTTTATTCAAATCAATGCATGGTTATGAAGGTAATTTGGACCCTAGCAACCAGATTGTTAAACTGCAGACCTGCTGGATTAAAACCTAAATAACTCAAACCACAAATAGTATAGTGAAAACCAATTGCAAATTGTCTCAGAATATTACTCTCTACATCATACTCGGTGAATTTAATGAACAACCCCTGACAAAAAGCTTAATATCACTGTAAACATTCAGACCAACAATCTGCTTTCTGTTCGCTTGGCTCAGTGATAACGATGTACAACCGAGGTGGGCTGTGCAGTTACATTGTTCTGTCAACTGCAATTACAGTTAACCCACACTTTTACATTTTCCCAGGGACAGCAAAATATCTCTGAATCTTAGTAGGAAAGAATGCAGCTGTGCGAAGCAGTGCGAGGAAAAGATGTCCTATGCAGAGCGTTTTATGTGGGTACAAAAAAAAAACTGGGTCCCACTGTATTAAAGTACAACATTTTAATTGGTTGCACAGTGTATCACATATGTTTATTGTGAATTCTGTGGTAGAAGTCAGAATCAAGGCCACATAATTAACTTTTCTGCATCGATGAGATGTTCATATAAACACATTTTGTGCTCTATAAACACTATAGCTCCTGTGATGGTTATGAAAAGTAAATTCCACATGCACTTCCAGGCCCTCCTGTTTATTAAAAAAAAAAATTAAAAAAAATTTCCAAAATGAATCAGTTAATAGTGCTGCTCCAGCAGAATTCTGCATTGAAATCCATTTCTCAAAAGAGCAAACAGATTTTTTTAATATTCAATTTTGAAATCTGACATGGGGCTAGACATATTGTCAATTTCCCAGCTGCCCCAAGTCATGTGACTTGTGCTCTGATAAACTTCAATCACTCTTTACTGCAAGTTGGAGTGATATCACCCCTTTCCCCCCCAGCAGCCAAACAAAAGAACAATGGGAAGGTAACCAGATAACAGCTCCCTAACACAAGATAACAGCTGCCTGGTAGATCTAAGAACAACACCCAATAGTAAAAACCCATGTCCCACTGAGACGCCTTCAGTTACATTGACAAGGAAAAACAGCAGCCTGCCAGAAAGCATTTCTCTCCTAAAGTGCAGGCACAAGTCACATGAATGAATATATATATATATATATATATATATATATATATATATATATATATATATATATATATATATATATATATATATATATATATATATATATAAATAATGAGTCCATAATCCTTGCAGCCATGTCACAGAGTCTGTAGTTTGTTCTATGTGTATAGTACCGCACCAACCAGGTCTTGATGTACAAAATCAAATTTATTATCAATGTTTCGGCTCCATAGCTTGAGCCGTCTTCAGTAAACAAAGAGTTGTATACAAACACACATATTTAAATCCCCCCTGAGCCCGCCAAAAGTGAGAGTGACGTGTAAATTAGTGGCAACCCCCTTAGTGACATGTTAGGTGCTCATTTTTCCTTTTCTGGACAATAGTCTCTTATCCACCGTAGTAAACTCTTATTACAGAGCAGAGTGAACTAATGTGAACGGGGAAATCCCGCACTTTCCAAGTGATACTTATTCGTGCTGCCATATAGCCGAAAGAAAAAAATAATTAAATCGACTAAAAACATCGTATGCCCCCACTGTCCCTAACTAGGGAAGTGAGGAAATCTTAATCCACCGGGCTGTTCGCCATCCTTTAGGCGCTTACCTTATTTCATGTCGCCTCTTAATGCAGATACGGGAGGTGTAGAGAGTGTGCAGTGTTGTCAATCTCCATCCGTGCCTTCCAACCTGTCGCAAGCCAAAGAATCCAGGGCTCGCGGCACCAGCCGCACACAGAGCACCAACCCCCGATCCAATAGGGACAGTGGGGGCATACGATGTTTTTAGTCGATTTAATTATTTTTTTCTTTCGGCTATATGGCAGCACGAATAAGTATCACTTGGAGAGTGCGGGGATTTCCCCGTTCACATTAGTTCAGTCTGCTCTGTAATAGAGCTTACTACGGTGGATAAGAGACTATTGTCCAGAAAAGGAAAAATGAGCACCTAACACGTCACTAAGGGGGTTGCCACTAATTTACACGTCACTCTCACTTTTGGCGGGCTCAGGGGGGATTTAAATATGTGTGTTTGTATACAACTCTTTGTTTCCTGAAGACGGCTCAAGCTATGGAGCCGAAACGTTGATAATAAATTTGATTTTTGATTTTGTACATCAAGACCTGGTTGGTGCGGTTTTTTCCTAGTAAACTATGATTGTTTTGAACCAGCACACAGGCACTGGATCATTCGCCGTGTGCACCAGCCATTTTTCAAACTCGGAAACTTGAATCAAATTCGAATCGAGTTTTTTCTCTGAAAAAAATTAGATTTTCAGGAAGGCTGCAAACAACTCCAAATTGATCCCCCCATAGACTAAAACAGCAATTCGGTAGGTTTAAGGTAGCGACTAGTTGAATTTGAATTCTTAAATGGACAGTACATAATAAATTTTGAAATTCAAATTTTTTTTTTTATAGAAAACTTGAATTGAATTTTAACTATTCCCTAGTCGACTTTCACTAAAAAACTTGAAAATTCAAAATTCGAATTTTCAATTAGACTCTTGATAAATCTGCCACTAAATGTAATGGGTTACAGTTTTGCTAAAACTGCTTTACTGGGAGATGTTAAAGGTACATAAAAGGAATTATGGTTCAGTAAGAACTAAAAAAAAAAATGGCCTGTGATGACACAGCACCTACAAAACAATAGAGGGCCTTTTTCATGTGAAAGTACGCTTCCCACTTTGTATCAGCTGCATTTTTAGAAAACGCTGGAAAAGGCTACCAAAAGACTGTAGTCTGATGGATTAAAGGAAAACTATACCCCCCAAACAATGTAGGTCTCTATTAAAAGATACTGAGTAAAACAGCTCATGTGTAAAACCCTGCTTCATGTAAATGAACCATTATCATAATAATATACTTTTTTAGTAGTATGTGCCATTGGGTAATCATAAATAGAAAATTGCCATTTTAAAAAATAAGGGCCGCCCCCTGAGATCGTACGATTCACTGTGTACACATACAAACCACATGTAAGGTCACATGAGCCAATTAACAGACAGTTCTGCCTTTTGCTTCCTCACTTCTTCCTGTTACAGTTAGTGTTGTAGTATTTCTGGTCAGGTGATCTCTGAGGCAGCACAGATAGAGTCACGAAATGGTGGTTCAAGGCAAGAGATGTAAAAGGGCAATATGTAAATATATATTCCAGTTTGTAAGATTCTTTAATATGTCATTCAATTTGATATAAACTATCTGTTGCTTAAGTATTCATTTTGGAGGTATAGTTTTCCTTTAAGTAGCAGGGGACCAATATCTATAATAGAGACAGGGATACGATTATCATAGCCATAACCACACAGTACCTATGTCTGTCAAATGGATTTTCTCCAAGGCTTACATGTACTCAGCTTTTTTAGTTCTACAGAAGTCTTTGATGATGATTTATTTAAAAAATTACTTCTGCAATCTACAGTATATTCACCGGAAGGTGAAAAACAATTAAAACAATGAGTCAAGTCTTGCCCTGACGGGCGTTTCACCACTGCTTTTTCAAAAGGCAATTGATTAAGTGAATATATCCAGAATTAACTTGGGCTGCACAAACATCTAACATCATAAAATAATAGCTGCCAGCCCTATTCCCCAACAAATAGGGCTGGCACCTATTATCCACTCCTCTCTGAAGTTCTCATGTATTGTCATAAAACATGAAATCACAGAGGACTTAAAGGACCAGTAACATCAATTTATTTTTTTTAAAAATATGTGTTAGTATACATTGAAAAAAAAACCACCAAGACAAATTAAACTTTAAAATCGCAAAGCCTTTATTAAAGGGATACTGTCATGGGGAAAAAAATTTTTTTCAAAATGAATGTTAATAGTGCTGCTCCAGCACAGAATTCTGCACTGAAATCCATTTCTCAAAAGAGCAAACAGATTTTTTTATATTCAATTTTGAAATCTGACATGGGGCTAGACATATTGTCAGTTTCCCAGCTGCCCCAAGTCATGTGACTTGTGCTCTGATAAACTTCGATCACTCTTTACTGCTGTACTGCAAGTTCGAGTGATATCACCCCCCTCCCTTTTTCAATGGGAAGGTAACCAGATAGCAGCTCCCTAACACAAGATGGTAGATCTAAGAACAGCACTCAATAGTAAAAGCCCCATGTCCCACTGAGACTCCTTCAGTTACATTGAGAAGGAAAAACAGCAGCCTGCAAGAAAGTAGTTCTCGCCTAAAGTGCAGGCACAAGTCACATGACCAGGGGCAGCTGGGAAATTGACAAAATGTCTAGCCCCATGTCAGATTTCAAAATTGAATATAAAAAAATCTGTTTGCTCTTTTGAGTTCTGCTGGAGCAGCACTATTAACTGATTCATTTTGAAAAAAAAAAATTTCCCATGACAGTATCCCTTTAAGAAATAACTTAACGAAATTCCGCTCCTCTTCGGAAAAGGAGACAAGGCGCTCAATTTCTCCTCCCTGGCTATCACCTATAAGGCAGAGGAGAAATTGAGCGACGCATGATGGATCGCGATCGCCTTTTCTGAAGAGGAGCGCAAGCGGAGTTATTGCTTAATAAAGACTTTCGCGATTTTAAAGTTTAATTTGTCTTGGTTTTTTTTTTTAAATGTATACTAACTAATTTTTTTATAAAAAAAAGTTGATGTTACTGATCCTTGAATGTTTTGGACACTGATCAACAGAAACAGAATCTTTTGGTTCAAAGTGACGCAAATTCCGGTTTAGCTCAAGGAATATATATTAATATAAACAAGCTTAAAAAGGAGCAGTTGAAAGAATAGGTACACATTAAAGGAGAAGGAAAGGCTTGGTGCACTTGGGGGGGTGCCAAATGTTAGGCAACCCCAAGTGATTGTATTGACTTACTCATCTGAAACCCTGGGCCAGTGCTCCTATCAGCAGAAAACTGTGCCACCCCTGGGGTTATACCAGTGAGCACCACGGAGCGATCATCTTCCGGCTTCTTCTTTCTTCTAGCGGCGGCGCATTCGTAGTAGAGCGAAAAGCCAAACTTTAACTAAAAAGCCAGCTTTTTCGTTCTAAAGAAGTCGGAAGAGGATCGCTCCGTGGTACTTACTGGTGTAACCCTGGGCCGGTGCAGTTTTCTGCTGATAGGAGCACCGGCCTGGGGTTTCAGGTAAGTAAATACAATCACTTAGGGTTGCCTAACATTTGGCACCCCCAAGTGAAAGACGACTTTCCTTCTCCTTTAAAGGAGAAGTAGATACATTATATACAATAAAGGAACAACGGAGTGTCCAGTAATTATGGAAATAATTCATTGATTGCAGCAGTTGTAGTTCTCAAGTATCACTGGCAATGGCAACAATACAGAACATACTAAAATATATTTTTCCTACTTCGGGCAATTGCAATGTGAAATGATCAGCTGCTGGAGTCACTAACGATGTAACTATACTCGAGGCAACTGAGAGGAGGAACAAAGCCTAGAAATAAAGCAAGAATACGTTAAGAGGCGATGAAATACTAAAAAAACTGAATTCGAGGCGACGCCATTCATATACAAATATATTACCAGATAATCTAGAAAAGTATAGCAGCAGGGTGACCTCTCACCATACACATTTGTACAGCCCCCTTTAATCAGCCTATCTCTGATTGGTTAAGAGCAACCAAAGTAACGTTCCTATTGGCCCATTCTCCACTACTCCCGGCCTGTACATTAAATAAAGTCACCTTGAGCAGGCGGGAGACAAATGTAGGTACGAAAGAATTCACTCCGCCGTGCGCCCGCCTTGATCCGGTTCGCTAAAGGTTTGCTTATCTGGCGGATCCCCAGGTACAGGAGCTTAGCGATGGGAAACGCTCCCACCACCATCTTGGTGAGGTCACATACAGCCGGCCCAACCCGTCATCGACGTCATCGTGCCACTTCCGTATAATGAATGAGCTCCTCCTTCTCAGCCCAAACTAGAATTGGGAGCGAGGCAGGTATAGTGATTTAATAGTGTGAATGGAGCTAATGTGTGGGTGTAGCTGGGAGCAGGCCCGGACTGGCAATCTGTGGGTTCTGGCAAATGCCAGAGGGGCTGCTATAAGGTCCCATAGAAAGTCAGTATTTAGTGGGCTGGTGGGGGCTGTTTGGGCCTGTATGTGGGTTGATTGGGCCTCTGCGTACCTGAAATGCCAGGGCCTATTTTAATTCACAGTCCGGACCTGCTGGGAGGAGACATAATGGCGTAACTAGAATTGACTTGATGCAGACACAAGGAATACAGAGGTCTCCACTAGTACTTTATCGTTTATTACAAATGGGGTTGCCCAATGCTGGTACTGAAAATGTGTTCCATACTTAAAGGAAAACTATACCCCCAAACAATGTAGGACTCTATTAAAAGATACTGAGTAAAACAGCTCATGTGTAAAACCCTGCTTCATGTAAATGAACCATTATCATAATAATATACTTTTTTAGTAGTATGTGCCATTGGGTAATCATAAATAGAAAATTGCCATTTTAAAAAAATAAGGGCCGCCCCCTGAGATCGTAAGATTCACTGTGCACACATACAAACCACATGTAAGGTCACATGAGCCAATTAACAGACAGAGTTCTGCCTTTTGCTTCCTCACTTCTTCCTGTTCCAGTTAGTGTTGTAGTATTTCTGGTCAGGTGATCTCTGAGGCAGCACAGAGACCATCACAAAATGGTGGCTCAAGGCAAGAGATGTAAAAGGGCAATATTTACTTAAATATATATTCCAGTTTGGTAAGATTCTTTAATATGTTATTCAATTTGATATAAACTATCTGTTGCTTAAGTATTCATTTTGGGGGTATAGTTTTCCTTTAAGGTGGCCATACACGGGCAGATAAAGATGCCGATATCAGTCGTTTGGACCGATTTGACAGCTTATCTGCCTGTGTATGGGGGCTTCCGACGGGTCTTCCCAATCGATATCTGGGCACGATATCGATCTGGAAGGTTTGATTTTTAACCAACCTACCCATCGGAGCCCCTTGGCGCATCGTAATTCGATCGTTTGGCTCCCGATATAGCCATGCCGTTAGTGGCATATCGGGGAAAGATCCGCTCATTTGGCGATGTCGCCAAACGAGTGGATCTTTGAGTCTATGGCCACCTTTAAGCTCCCCATAGACACAAAGATTTCTCTTGCCAAACGATCGGTCTTAGCGAAGTCCGACCAATCCTTCAAAATTATCGCGCGGTTTGTGGGATTCGCATTATCGCACATCTTATGATTTTTCAGCCGACATCTGTCAGAAAATTCATCGGCCAGGTTAAAAAATCTTCACTGCAATCTAACTATGTTTGCAGGGCCAAGCCAGCCAGCTCCCCTTTGTTTTCCTGGCAAATGTCTTTTTAGTTGATGGACAATTCGTACGATCGTTCTGAGATAATCTTGGTCTTATTTGGTAAGAAAAAAAAAAACTACAGCAAGGTCAGAATAGTTTTTTTTTTTTTTTTTTTTTTTACAGAAAAAGTTGCACCTCTGGTCACTACAAGCACTTAAACACATGCCACAGGAATTCATCCAAAAACTCACTACCAGAGTTATCAGGTCTAATTAAAAAAAAAATCAGCTTCAAAACCAACCCAAAACTAGCCAAGAATCACATTTAAAAGAAGCCCAAAAATAGCACAGAATGTGCAGTGAAAAAAAGTCTACAAAAAATAAATTTATGTGAAAATACGCTTTTTTAAAATTATCACTGATTTGCAAATTTTCCATTAAGTAAAATGGTACAGATTCACCCTTCACCAGGGGCGTAACTACAGAAAGGGGCCCAGGAGATATAGGGCCCCACAAGTCCCTAATACATATAGAATTTCAATAATTATTGGCAAAACGGGTCAACCTCCAGACATTTTGGTGGCCAGCCGATTTTTGCCCCAAAATTGTCTGAAATTGAGAAAAGTCACCAGAAAACATGAGAATGCTTAAGAGGACGGGAGACTGGGGTACAGAGCTCAATCTGGTAACTCTTGACTTCTACTTAACTCAGTCCCATTAAATGCTGGGTGTTGTAGTCTTACATTAAACTTACATTAAACGTGGCAGTCTGCAAATTGTTAAACAAAAACTACATTACCCAACATGCATTGGGAGACACAGGCTTGGCACATTAGGGCAACTAAAAAATATTTTACACACCTTAATTGTACCTAACCAACGTAATTATACAGGCATGGGACCTGTTATCTAGAATGGGGTTTCTGTAATTTGGATCTTTATACCTTAAGTCTACTAGAAAATCATGTAAACATGAATAGGCTGGTTTTGCCTCCAATAAGGGTTAATTATATTTTAGTTGGGATCAAGTAGAATCTACTGTTTTATTATTACAGTGAAAAATGAAATCAATTTTAAAAATCTGGATTATTTGATTATAATGGAGTCTATGGGAGACGTCTTTATGTAATTCGGAGCTGTCTGCATAATGGGTTTCCGTATAACGGATCCCATACCTGTACAGTATTTATTACTAGATATATGTACCACATATAAAGGGGAGATCGTGCTGGCTGCCTAAATGTTACCATCAAAATCATATTCTTACATCCAGTCTCGCCATACTGTATTCATTTAACTGCCAGGTGTGTATGGCAGTTATAAAGTGGGGATCATCCTATGTGAATTATGCCAATAAACTACTTAAATCAGAGAGAAGACTCACAGAAATACATGGTACTAATTAAAGAATCATAACAGGAAATGACTGATTTCTTCTCTGAACATACATGGTATCATTAGAGTAAATCAGAATTTTTCTAATGGAAATATTTCATTTTGGATAGAAAGAAATTAACACAATGTCAAATTAAATATTATTGACTTAATTTAGCGAAACCCATGCCTCTATTTCATTTTTGTCAAAAATGTGTTATATAAGGTAAATCAATATATTTAATCTGAATTTCGCAAAACTTTGTTGACTTTTGGGAAAAAAGTAATGATAATGATTCTTTTTTTTTTTGTTGTTTGATAAAAGGCGAAAATGTCTTTTGGAAGAATTGGTAATAAAAGAATGGGTAATGATCTTGTGTTTCCCAGGGGAAGGTTTGAAATCAAATTAAATTCCATGAAACCTTAAAATCCAAGGAAAAGAAAGACACAACTTGTTTGTATGAGATCATGAAAAATGGTGTAAATTCCAGGAAAACATAAAATCTGGGTTTTACTGTATGTATTTTCTAATCTGAACTTTTGTACCAGAACAGCTGTTTTTATAAAATTTCCATAAGTGCATACATCTTATCTCTCAACGTTGGATTTTGTGTGACATTATGAAAAAGTCAAGGTTATTTTGCAACAAGTCGAAAAATTCACAGGTTCAGCAACTTTCCAGTGACTTTTTCACATTCTTGCTGTTTCAGTTTGGGTCTTCCTCTGTTGTGTGCAGCACAATGACGTCATCATGTATGATGGTTTCCCAGCAGAGCTGCTAGGGACCGTCTGAAGTTTCCTATGTGCAGCAGTATGACCAAGTAAATGAAGGGAGAATCTCACTGCATACAGACAGGTTTCTTATAAAAACGGTACGCATTTTTTTATGAAAGTATATTGGAGATAGATTTCTTTTTCATTAAAGAAAGTAAAAATGGGATTTTATTTTTTTGATTTTATAGCCCCTTTTTAAAGGGGCTACAAACTGGTAATGATCTCTTGCCTGACTATGACTTGTTTCCTGTTACTGACTACGATTTCATATTCTGATTTGGTACTGCTCTGCTCTCATGGTATTGACCCTAGCCTGTCCTCTTACTTCACACTACTTTATCCTCATTCATCTGTTTCACGCTCTGGTTCCCTTGCCTGCCCAGAATCTGGGCTATCATCAATACCTTTAGCAGTAATGAACTGAAATATGAGGCTCGTTACCACGTATAGCTGGAGTGCAGGAAGTTATGACAGTGGGGTGGGTCCAAACATATTGAAACTACAAACTGGTTTGCAAATAGCACTAGAAGGGAGAAATGAAACTTGGACGCTGTGGCCACTAGAGGTCAGACCGTCTATATACATGTCTTTCTACACCGAATTACCAAGATGCAAAGTTTCTTTTAAAGGGCATGTAAAGGCAAAAAAATAAAATCCCATTTTTACTTTCTTTAATGAAAAAGAAATCTATCACCAATATACTTGATTTCAAAAATGTGTACCGTTTTTATAAGAAACCTGTATGCAGTGAAATTCTCCCTTCACTTACGGCTGTGGATAGGAATTGTTAGACGGTCCCTATCTGCTGTGCAGGGAAACAATCATACTTATGAACAGAGGGAGCCCCCGCCTTACTTCCCAGCCATGCAGAACTCAAGCAGCTTTGTTTGTTTCCCTGTAGAGCAGTCGGCGACTGTGTAGAGATTTGTATTGGATCTTACTTTTGCCTTTACATCAGGGACAAAGATCATGGATCCAGATTTAAGATTCTATTTGGAGGATTATTTTGCTGCAGCCACTGGTTCTGCAGAGTTGGAGAACGTTTGTATTAAACAATACAAAAACTATAAAATCCACATTAAATTACATGACAACACAGGACCCAGTGCAGTCTGCCTATTCTGATTATTAATCAGTCTTGCTGTATCGGCTTCTGGCAGATATTATTTGACATGTGCTGTTTTGATAATTTACGACGAACCCTAAGCAGACCACACTGAGCATGTGCACAGTCTTGGTCTTTTAAAGATGTTTAACAAAGTTACAAGAGGACAGCCCCCTGTGGCCAACTTTGAAAGCATAAATCATTTGTTTGATTAGGCTTGTGGTGCAGTAAGTTCATGTTTATGTTTAGTATACAAAATACAGCATTTCTAGCCTTTTTCTATTTTAGACTTTCCTTGTCCTGCGATTTTTATGACATTTCTGAAAATCCCCTCAAAACTTCCATTTTGCAGCCTCTTATCTCCCACATATAATTCGGTACTATGAGGAAACACCCTAAATATGAACGCCTGGGGCCCACTGAAACGTTTGATGCTCAGTTTGTTTTGGTTTAACCTAAGTATCTGACATTTAGGGGCAGGGATGGACTGGAAAAAACCTGGTGGGCCCTGCCGGCCCAGGTCCGCACCCACATCTGCTTCTAAATGCCACAACCCCCTTTGTCGGAGGTTGCAGCAAAAGAAATTTCAACCAAGGTGCTGGGCGCATGCGGACAAAACTTGGGCCCCGGGCCCCCCAGTTAGACCATTTAGGGGCTCCAAGATGAAGATGCCCCTATATGATCTGTAATTTCAGCTACTGCAAAATCAACACATTTAAAGCATTTTATGAGGGGTAAAGATACAAAAAAAAAGTGTGCGCACCACAGAAAGTCCTATATTTGTGGAAGGTACACATTCCCCCAAATCCAAAATGGGTACATGTCTCTTTACTTCTAAGTACCAAGCCCCAAGCTTTCTTAAATTTGACAATTTTGGTGACATTTCTGAAAATCACCTCAAAACTTCCACTTTGCAGCTTATCTCCCACATGTCATTAGATAACCAGATAAAACATCCTAAACATGAACACCTGGGTTCAGTTGAACAGTTTGATACCTAAATGTACATAGATTTATCGTACATGGCTTGGAAAAACTGCAAAATCTATCTTGTGCATGCTTATTTTATGGCTTTCATTTGGCCTATTGACTGTGTGCCATAAGACACACCCAAAAAGTTCAAAGACCTTTGAAAAGCATATATTTTTTGAAAGTGCACATTCTAACTAATCCAAAATGGGTAATAATGTCTTTCTACTCCAAACTCCAAATCTACGCTAATGGCAGCTGATTTCTTAAAATCTCATAAAGTTACTGCAACTTTATCTCATCCAGTTTCTTACAAAATATGAACGCCAAGGGTCTACTGAACTGCTTGATGCCCAATATGCATAGATATGTCAAATCAGTTGCCATATACGGACCTAAAATGAAAATTGTGCAGACCATTGATATATTTTTGGAAAGTATACATTCTGACGTATCCAAAATTATTAATTATGTCTTTCTACTGCAAACTACCAGATGAAATTTCTCGGCTTGCCAATTCGCTTTCTGTGAACAAAGCTCCCTGACTATGTATTATGTGCCGTAAGACCCCCTAACTGTTCAAAGACCCATGAAAACCATATATTTTTGGGAAGTACACATTCTGACCAATCCAAAATTGCTAAAAATATCTTTCTAATCCAAACTATCAAACAGCAAAGTGACACTAAAAAAACGTAATGAACAACAATGCAAGCATAAAACCACAAAATTAAAATACAATTAGGCAGATCAATGAAATAAAATAAGTAATCCAACAGCGAGGTTAGCTGTGTACGTAAGCATGTAAATATGTGGCACTGGTGGGCTGGAAGTCTGGGTGCTGCAATGCAGGTAAGTTTCTGTGACATCCTCCAGAACAAGTTGGCCAGCGTGGCAGCCCGCTTGGCCTGTTGGCATACCTCCCAAAATTATAGAAATAAAATGTGGGACAAAAAAAGTTGCCACATAATGGGGGGGAACTTTTGACCACACCCATTTTATGGTCACACCCCCTAATTACCATGTTCAGTTTAGAAAAGTTTGAACATATTACAGTGTTTTTTTTTCCAGTTATTACAGTTTATTGTTACAATTACGTATTGTTACAAAAGTATCTTAGTTGCACCTGGTGGCTGTTCTGGGCTCTCTGCCAAAAGCCGATTAAGTTAGAAACTTTGTATCTTTTTCTGGTTGTTCAGTGCAGAGAAAGTTGGGACTTCTCAGTACAAATGCAGGACTGAGGGTTGAGCTGTCAAAAGCGGGACTGTCCTGCTGAAATTGGGACAGTTGGGAGGTATGGCCTGAGGTGTTGTTTCCCTGACTAACCATCTAAATGCCACTGATGCATAGGGGGAAGCTCTAAGGGGCAGATTTATCAAGGGTCGAATTTCGAGGGCTTAAAACCCTCGAAATTCGACCACCGAATTGAAATCCTTTGAATTCGAAGGATTAAGCGCTAAAATAGCATTCGATCGGCCGAACGATTCGAAGGATTTTTAGCGAACGATCGAAGGATTTTTATTCGATGCCAAAAACTTTAAAAAAATGCACTGGAAGGTCCCCATAGGCCATATAGCAATTCAGTAGCTTTAATTTGGCGAAGTATTGAAAGCGAAGGATTTTTAAAGAGGCAGTACTTCGACTATCGAATGGTCGAATATTCGAACAATTTTTACCTCGAGTCGAAGTAAATTCAAAAGTCGTAGTATCCTATTCGATGGTCGAAGTATCCAAAAAATTAATTCGAACTTTTTGAACTTCGAAAATTCACTCGAGCTTAGTTAATCTGCCCCTTAGTGTGCCAATTATATTAGATACGTTCTTGGCACTAAAGGCTGAATGGCAGCTAAAAGCAATATTTGGCTTACGATTTGTATACAAAACACAGAAAAATTGCTAGCGCTTGGTCTAACCCACGTGGTTACATTGACCAACTTTCAAACACGACTGTGTGTGTATGTGTGTGTGTATATATATATATATATATATATATATATATATATATATATATATATATATATATATATATATATATATATATATATATATATATATATATATATATAGTGGTAGAGTGACCACAGAAATCTGTAAAAAGGTGAAAAACATATGCCCCAGGAATGGAAATGATAAACAGAGAATGTGTTCTCTGTTTAAGGATTGTAGTGGCCAGACACTCCATTCCCCGGATCCATTGTGGTCATTGGAGCTCATCTTTCACAAGAAGGCTGTCCTGTGGAAAGGGTATTTAAAGTTAATTAGAATGTTGGAGAGAGTCTCGCATCAGGGCACAGCATGTAGGAGACATGGCTGTGTGAGGAACTCCCAAAGGAGCTGAGAGTGCTGTCTGCAGCTTTACGAAGCCCGTGACGGTGACTGTAATCGTTACTCTGAACAAGAGTCTCGTCGGGAAAGTGAGGGAAGCCAGAAGGCTGAACATTTTAGGGAAATAGAGTACTGTGAAGTACAGGAGTGAGCCAAACTTGCTTTCTTTTTTCTGGTAGCCCGAGTCTAGTAAGGGACTTCTTCAAATGTCTGACGGTAGTGCCCAGTGGGTAGGGTTTATTTTTACGATTTATGTTTTCTATGCTGAAATGGTCACCCCTGGGCTAGAAGATACTGTCTAACTGTGAAAAGCTCAATGTCTGATGAGGCATGCTAAGTTATGTTTAAAATTTGAAAAAATAAACCTGCGTTTTCTCTGAAGAGCCGTGGTGTTACCATTCGCTAATTTCCACAAAAATCACGTGTACAGGCAGCCAGCATGGCACTGAAATTGAATACAAGCTTCATCATACTGAAACAAGAAACTTTCTAATTATAATCAATTAAATATTCTGCATTGTTTCTGAAATAATCAAGTTTATCTTCACTATTCCTCTCTCGACATCTGTTTCTCTTCATTCTTTCTTCTTGCAGGAGTTGGGTGTCAGATATTCATTGACAGTTAGACCCAATATATCTAATATACTTCTTTGTCCTAGCAGATGAATTAGAGCTCACTCAAATAACTGATTCCTGTACAAACAAAATCTAACAAAATAACTGCCTTTTACACAAATCCTTCTAGACATGATATCTGGTGATTTTAATAGAGTGAGCTCTAATACGCAAAAGGAGCCCCCCTATAAGATATATTGGATCTAACTGTCAGTGAAGAGAAACAGATGCTGAGAGAGGGATAGTGAAGATAAACTTGATTATTTCAGAAAAGGTACAGAATTGTCAATTACTTATTTTTAGAAATCCTCTTATTTCAGCATGCTGAAACTTATATTAAATTTTCATTTTCGTAATAGTTCCCCTTTAAGATTTTTCAGTGTTCAAATTGGGCTACTTTTAAAATGAGTTTTGGCTACTTTTTTTTTTAATCTTTGGCTGGTTTTGAAATGTAAACCTGGCAACCCTTGCCCTGGGTATTTATTTCATTGAGGGGAAAGAGTCAATTCAAAGGCTTTGCATAGTGTGATATACTGTAAATGCATAACTAATGATAAATAAGCACTATTCATTTAGATGGCATTTAGTATAGAGAAAATGAATAGGGGAAGAGTCCCATCAGTGGGGTTTGCTCGCCAAGTATTCTTGCTGAGGTTCACGACTACTTTATAAGATCAACATATGTCAGATTCTCACTGTGAAGACACAGCAAAATTAGAAAATATTTAAATAAAACATCCATTTCCATGTTTTCCTTTAAAGGAAATGACAAATAAATCCCTTCCTGACCCCAGATTACTGGAAAAAAAATACACCCACGGTTTTATTTGTTGAAGAACCTATATACACCTTCTTGAAAATATCATGATACAAACACAATATTCCTTGCAAAAGAATTGCATGTTAGCCATTTTCTTACTGCTTGCAATATGTGGGCATGGCAAAATAAAAAAAGCCCCTCAAAATCAAAATGAGCAAGTGCCCATATATCTCTAAGAAAAAGAAAAGTGAAATAACATGTGATAGGTCACCAAATTGTGGAAAATATATACTTACAGAGCTGCTATTACATTTCAATTGCCTTTTAGTGTATTATAGAATGACTAAATTTAAGCAACTTTTCAATTGGTCTTCAGAATTTATTTTTTATAGTTTTTGAATTATTTGCTGCCTTCTCCTGATGCTTTCCAGCTTTCAAATGGGGGTCACTGACCCCATCTAACAACAAATGCTCTGTAAGGCTACACATTTATTGTTATTGCTACTTTTTATCACTCATCTTTCTATTCAGACCCTCTCCTATTCATATTCCAGTCTCTTATTCAAATTAATGCATGGTTGCTAGGGGAATTTGGACCCTAGCCACCAGACTGCTGAAATGCTAAACTGGAGTGTTGCTGAATAAAACGCTAAATAACTTAAAAACCACAAATAATAAAAAATTAAAACCAATTGCAAATTGTCTCAGAATATCACTCTCTACAGCATACTAACAGTTAATTTAAAGGCGAACAACAACTTTAATCAAACTGGGGTAAAAAGTAAATATAAATTATAAACCTGGATCTAAATAATCATGGGCCTGGATCTAAATCCAAATGTTTTTCATTTAGGTTCAGGACCGCCATCAGAAATCATGGGGTTATGACAATATTTTCTGGACCCCCATTGGCCCTGCCCACCAACACAGGCCCCGCCCCAGACCCTGCACCACGTAAAAGTCACACAGATATGAGCGAACACATTGGTGGCCAGGGTCCCCTTCAAATTAAAAAAACTATTGGTAGTCAGGAGCGATCCCCCCTCTCCCGCTCCACACTTAAAACATCAGCATTGGAACGGATTAAAGGGGGGCCACATTGCTAGTGAGGTGAGTGCAAAAGCGCTCTCTGCACTAGTAGAGCCAAATTTCCAGGTTAAAACTAGTGATGGGCGAATTTATTCGCCAGGCGCGAATTCGCCGGCGTCAAAAACGGGCGCCGGCGTCAAAAACGAGACGCCGTCGCCCATCACTGGTTAAAACCCATACATTTGGCTCTTAAAGTTACAAGCGGCGTTTTTTTGCTGCCTCTTGCAACCGGCTGCTTGCTGCTGCTAACGCCATTTCTCACCTTGCCTCATGGCAGGAGCGACCCTGGTCAGAAATTGGGGGTCGGGGCCCCATAGAAGATCATTAAAAAGAAAATAAATATTGGTGGCCAGGGGCCCCATAGAAGATTAAAAACAAACTTTTTGGCCAGGGGTTTAATTAATAAACATTAGTGTTCAGTGGAACTTTCCTGTAAAGTTTGGCATGTGCTTTTCTTCATTCTCATTGTTAATGGCAGCTTCAGCTTTCTTTGGCTTCTTTTGGTGGCTTCAGATCTTCAGCAGCTTAAGAGCTTTAATTCAAGGGGATCCTGGCTAATCTGGGAAGTGCAGCACAGCGGGGGCCCCCTTTAAACCTAAAATCTGCAGGGCTCAGGACGACAGTCCCATTTATGCCTCCTGCCCAGTCCATGGCGCAAATTCACTAAGCGCCGAACGCTAGCGTTTGGCATTTTCAGTACTTCGCAAATTCACTAACGAACGCTTAAATTCGCTAGTGTTACTTCGCACCCTTACGCCAGGCAAATTTTCGCTAGTGACGTAACTACGCAAATTCACTAACTTGCGCAGTGTACTGAACGCTACCTTTTACGCTAGACTTCCTTCGCCACCTCAGACCTGGCGAAGCGCAATAGAGTAGATAGGGATTGTTTCCAAAAAAGTCAAAATTTTTTCTAAGTCCCAAAAAACGCTGGCGTGTTTTCTACATGATGGGTGATAGGCTGAAAAAGATCGAAAATATTTTTGGGGCTCCCCTCCTTCCCCCCTACATTTCCTGACTCATGGCAACTTACCAAGACAGTGGGCACATGTGTAGGGCAAAATAAAAATTTTATTTGCTGATTTGAAGGTTTTCTAGGCATTTGTAGTGCTGATACGTATTCCTCCATTGAAATTTGAATTTGGCGCTGTATGCAAATGAACCATCGCTAGCGAAACTTTGCTTCGCTTGGCGAATTAACGCTAGCGCAACTTCGCAAACTTACGCTAACCCTGTGTGCAACTTCGGATTTTAGTGAATTTGCAGAGCGCTGGCGAAAATACGCCTGGCGAAGTTGCGCCTGGCGCAACTTCGCATCTTAGTGAATTTGCCCCCATATATCTCTACTCAGCCTAGCCAGTCAATGCACTAAGTTTAATAGCAATGTGTTAACACATGTTATAACAAGGAATTGTAGGAATGGTATGGTATCTGTTATCCAGATTGCTTGGAACCTGAAAGTTTTCAGATAAGGGGTCTTTCCGTAATTTGGATCTTCATGTCTTAAGTTTACAAAAAAATCATGTAAACATTAAAGGGGCGGTTCACCTTTAAGGTAACTGTTATTATGTTATAGAACGACCAATTCTAATCAACGTTTCAATTGGCTTTCATTATTTTTTTTTTTATAGTTTTATAGTTATTTGTCTTTTTCTTCTGATTCTTTGCAGCTTTCAAATGGGCGTCCATGTCCCCTTCTAAAAAACAAATGCTCTGTACTGTGTTTTTATTACAGAGAAAAAGGGAATAATTGAAAAAAAAATGTGGATTATTTAATTATAATGAAGTCTATGGAAGGCAACCTTTCTGTAATTCTGAGCTTTCTGGATAGCGGGTTTCCGGATAACGGATCCCATACCTGTAACTGAATTCTGCATGTTAAACAAATATAAAGGGATTGTAATACCTAATTGAGAAAGAAGGAATACTTGATCATGTTTTCCTGCTGATATTGTCCCTTTTCAAACACACTGCTATGTAGAACGTGAACTTGTTTACAGCAGGTTTTAGCTTATTTATGTAAACATTTCATTGGTTGTTTAGCTTTTGACCAGATTGAAAAAAAATATTTTACTGTCAGGTCTGCATGTTTATTTTCTGCTGTGCCAGTAGTGTAAAATCACTACTGTGGTATTCATACCTCCCAACTGTCCCTCTTTTGACAGCTCAACCCACAGTCCCTTGTTCGTACTGGAAAGTCCTGTTTTTCTCTGCACTGAACAGCCAGAAAAAGATACAAAGTTTCTAACTTAATTGGCTTTTGGCAGAAAGCCCAGAACAGCCACAGCAGAAGATAAGATACTTTTGTAACAATTTCTAGATAAGCAAATAAGTAATTGTAACAATATACGATAACAGGTCCCTTGGGAAAAGTTAGACTCACAGTTTAAAGGACAATTCACTGTAATAACGGGAAAAAAACACAGAAATATGTTCAAGCTTTCATAACCTGCCAAATTTTGTAAAATGAACATGGTGATAAGGGGGTCACAAAATGGGAGTGGTCAAAAAAATGTCACCGTGCTACGAGCGTCAACTTTTTTGTCCCTCTTTTTATTTCCAAATGTTGGGAGGTATTATTGTATTCAGTAATTCTTTTGCATTCATCAATCTTGCATACTGCATTAAATAGTTGTGTAGTTTTCTATGGATTTAGTTTCAAATCCTTTTATTTGAATACAAATATTTATATCAAAATTCGAATCACATTTTACGGCGAAAATTTCACTCCCCAAACAATTATATAACTTTTTTGGAAAAAAAACTTCTATGTTGTTGTTAGTGTAATTTTAATGAGATAGTGACAGGGTAAGACTAGCCCACCGGGCTATCAGTGAAAATCTTGGCGGGCCCTGCGCCTTTTTAGCCCCAGGGTGGTCTGTTATGGTCTCTCATACCTCTTACTATTTGTGCTGCTACCTAGTGCTAGTACCTAGTGCTGTCCTTGACATCACCAGATGGGCTTTACATCTGATTTATGCACACTTAACACACAGAGCAGAGAAATCATTTCTTTCTTCCAGTTTTACTTTGCGACTCTCTGATAAGCACTGATACATTGTAATGCTTACAGACACCAGTTATTCAGTTATTCCTTCCTCAGCAAATATTTAAGACTAATTAATGCCCACAAGGCCTTTTGACTGCTGCTGCCAAATCTTAGTGGTTCACCTGGTAGAGGTTTGCCTGTTACTGCTCAGTATGTGTCAGACAGGGACATTTTCAATTAACAAATATAGAAGCAGTGACAGATAGACAAATCATTTAAACCACTGCTTGGAAAAAACAAAACAGCTCTGAACAATAAATCGCTGTATACACTGAACATACAAGATTACATCTAAAAACAGCAAAGAGGGCCTTCCCAAAAAAGCTTACATTCAAGCTATTTTACTTTTTGAGGTTTTTAAAACAGCCAAATTTGTAAAAATGAATGTAACATTGCAATTTTTATTGAGATACTTTTTTTTTTACTGTGTATTGAGGTTTTCCATTTAGATTTTTTTTTTGTAAATATGCTCGCAATCGAGAAAAAAACACAAGTGAATATATAAAAAAACACGTGTAAAAACTGAAAGATAAGCCTCCCTATGTAAGGCATATGTTATACTAACTGGATTAGAATATACTGAAAACCTAGAGGGTTATTTACTAATGCTCATCTATTAATATGTGTGCTCTCATACAGATCTCATAGTAATCTGATACTGGCACAGTGTCATGTAACATGATCTTTGTCTGCTAATGCAGAAGTGTTAATAAAGTTATGTCTTCTTGAAGCCATCGAAGCATGGGGGTAAATTCACTAAAGGACGAAGCGCCTAACGCTAGCGTTAATTCGCTAGCGTATCGCATTTTCGTTAATTCGCCGATTCACTGATGGACACTGGCGTAATTTCGCTAGTGTTACTTCGCACCCTTACGCCTGGCGAATTTGCGGACGTAACTACACAAATTCACTGAGGCGCGCATTTTTATGAACGCTACCTTTTACGCCAGACTTCCTTCGCCACCTCAGACCAGGCGAAGTGCAATAGAGTAGATAGGGATTGCTTCAAAAAAAGTTAAAACATTTTCTAAGACCCAAAAAACGCTGGTGTTTTTTCTTTTTTTTATGGGTGATAGGCTGAAAAAGATGGAAAAAATTTTTGGGGCTCCCCTCCTTCCCCCCCTACATTTCCTAACTCATGGCACCTTAACTATACAGTGGGCACATGTGTAGGGCAAAATAAAAATTTTATTTGCTGTTTTGAATGTTTCCCAGGCTTGTGTAGTGATGCTACATATACCTCCATTGTAACTTCAATTTGGCGCTGTATGCAAATTAACCATCGCTAGCATAGCTTTGCTTGACGAATTAACACTAGTGCAACTTCGCAACCTTACGCTTCCGCTGAGCGCAACTTCGGATTTTAGTGAATTTGCGCAGCGCGTGGGCGAAAATACGCCTGGCGAAGTGCGGCAAAGCAGACGCTGGCGCAACTACAAATCTTAGTGAATTTGCCCCATGGTGTCTGTTTGCAGTTTCTCCTCTGTGTAAAGAAAGCTGCAGGCTCACGTGAGATTGAGCTACTGGTTATCCCATCTATTGAGAATCCTGAAGTTAAAAAGCATGTTCCAATTGTTAAAGGGACCATCTGCCATTCACTTCTACATGACTGCAACCCGGTTTTGCTGGAGTATTTTTGGATTCAGATTTTTAGCAGTTTAGGAGCATAATAAATCTCAAAAAAAGGTGTTTTTGTTCCTCTAAAAATGTAGATTTTTTTTCCCTTTAAAACTCGACCAGAAAAAATTGAGGCTTTGTGAATAGGCCCCCTATAAATCAATAGTTGCAAAAGCTAATTTGTTGTTTTGTTTAAGAAATTATATCCTTGAAAACCTGTAGGTTCTTAAGAACCATATTTATAGTTTAAAGTATATGGTTCTTTAGAACCACAGTATTATATGTTTATTACAGTTATCAGTGTCTTGTCTATAGCATAGAAAGTTACAGAATGAGAATTTTTGAAAATATAAATGATTTCTAAACATCACCTTAGTAAAACCAGCTAAGTCTTGGACCTATCTAAATAGCTACCTTTTGTAATGATTACAGGAGAACAAACGCTGGGCATTCTGTTAAGTAATGACTCAAGGTATTTGAAAGTACTCCAACACTGCAGCAGAAGCGTATACAAATCATCTGCACTAGTTGTGTTTCTTATCCCATGAAAGCCTCTTAACCCTGTTTTTTGTCATTGACAGAGGTTTCCTAGTTACCAAATGAGCGCTGCTTCCTGAAGTTTTCTCTGCAGTAAGTGGGACACTTTCCTATCTTTCCGCTCATTCAGCTGCGCATTGATATCTGGTGTAGTCAGTCTTCTGTTACGCATGCTAATACCACTTATGTACTGTATTTGTTTTATCCTGTTTCTTGATGCCTTTTAGAATTACCTTAACTGACTTAGCTGACACAGGCCTCAGCAGGAATGTTTAAGGAACTGGCAGAAAACAAGTCCAAATTCAGCCACAGGGTCAGGGCAGGCAGCGAGTCAAACATAGTTCACAAGATAGGAAACAGGCAGCAGAAATGCTATGATCCAGCACCAAGGCATGCAAAAGGCAGGCTTAAATAGCCCTTTAATTTGGCTAATTCCTGCAGGTAGCTCATAGGATGTTAGTAGGAAACACAGATGGAGTTAAAGTTGTCATTGATTTTATCCTTCAGGCCAAAAAACAGAGCTTCCTGTGGCTTTACATGGAGGAGCAACAGCCAGTGTACATAGTTTCTAAACCAGGGAATAACTAACAATGCCATTTGATAGCAGGCCTGAACTAGAATTCAAAATAGGCCCGGGAAGTTCAAGTACAAAGAGGCCCAAGCAACCCCCACAGACCCATTATATAGTGACTCTCTGTAGCATCTTACAGCAGCTAGGGTTGCCACCTTTTTTTAGGAAAAAATACCGGCCTTAGCCCCGCCCCCAATCCCACCCAAAGCCCCACCCCTAGTTCAGTAACCAACGCTGTCCATTTCACACATAGCCATAGGTAAATGCATATTGCCCAACAGTTCCTAACACAGGCTACACAGCCCGCTGGAGTGACTGGATGTCAAACAGAACACTACTTCCTGCTTTTCAGAACTCTAACTCTGAGTTAAGGTGGCCATACACGAGCAGACTTTTTACTTCCAAAGACCGATTCCAGAACATCCCGAAAATATCGATAACCTATCGGATTGGTTGATGGTGTAGGAACGATCAGCGCAAAATTGATCAGATGAGTTTAAAAATTTTAGTCGTTCAGGGATAAAATCCCCTCTTTGTGCATGTCAGGATTGTAGCACAAGCCACGAACATATACAGAACAACGAACATATACAGAACAACGAACATATACTGAACAACGAACATATACGGAAGGCCCCTAATGTTCTTTGCTGAAAGCTTCATTTGTAACCATATGAACTATCTAAAGAAATAAATTGGTGCTGACTGCAGGAATATCACCCTATTGCCTCATATATGAAAGAAGTTTATTATGCCATAGCATAAATCCATATGTCTGCATGGAGCAAGGAAGGAGAAACTGATTATATACTACAGACAGGGACACAATGCTAGCACCATTCCTCGTTCATCTGTACATGAAGCAAACAATATGGTTATATCCGTTCTCCGTGGATGGCATATCGTATGGTAAAATAATCGTCAGACGATCGTTCATTGCAGAATGATAAAAGTATGCCCGTGTATGGCCACCTTTAGTCAGTAACTATAAGGAGGGCGTGAGTTTGAAATTGATCCTTAGCATTCAGCTCAGATTCAAAAGCAACAGTTATGACTCACCCACCCTCAAGTCACTGATTGGTCACTGCCTGGTAACCAATCAGTGGAAACCAAGAGAGTTACAAAGCAGGAAGTAGTGTTGTGGTTATTAAGTTACACATTCAGTCACTCCAGCCTTTATACATTAATATTGGCTAACTATATAAAAAAACATTTTTTATTTTGTACAGTCAATCTATTTACCCACTTTTTATTTTTACACTGAATAATTCCTTTAATATGACAACTTTTTTTTCCCATAAGAGTGATAAAGGATAACCCTGCAGTGAGCACCACCATTAATGTGGACATGGTCTTGTGGTAACATGGGCGTGGTTTAAAGTGGGTGTGGTTTAAAAACAGGGAGTGGTCATCACTGGCTTCCATTATCTGCCCTCCACCATGTAGGCCAGAAGAATTATGGCCGTCGGTACCACAGAAGTTGGACAGCACTGCTATAGAGGAAACAGCAGTCCGGGTGGGTCCCCCTTTTCCGTGGGCCCCGAGGGGTCTTCTTCCTCTATAGTTACACCAGTGGCGAAGGGGATCAGTTGCCAGAGCATAGTTCATCAATAGGGCACACACATTACACCGTCTCCCTGATGACCACAATGATGCTAGGATTATGGGAATAAGCTCTGCATTGTGGGTACAAAAACATGCATTCATAAGTAAAACACTGTGCAGTAAATAGATTACCCCTTATGTGCTTTATCTTTGTGTTTATTTTGAATGTATCCGAAACATATTAATGATAGGCTAGTATCTTCCAGCTGATCTCCATTATTAATATAGTCTACATAAATATTTCATTTGTATATTTGTCTAGCAGCTGTTATCTTTTTGCAGTTTTTATCTTGATAGCATTCAACACAGTAATGGGTGAAAGACTTCTTTCATATTTCCACACTTGGGGGCAAATTTACTAAGGGTCGAAATGAATTAGAGGGAATTTTCGAAGTAAAAAAATTCGAAGTAATTTTTTGGATACTTCGACCATCAAATAGGATACGAAGACTTTGAATTTACTTTGATTCGAAGTAAAAATCGTTTGAATATTCGACCATTCGATAATCGAAGTACTGTCTCTTTAAAAAAACTTCGACTTCAATACTTTGCCAAGTTAAACCTGCCGAAGTGCTATGTTAGCCCATGGGGACCTTCTACAACCATTTTGTAAGTCTTTACACATCGCATAAAAATCGATTGATCGCTGAAATTCTTCGAATCGAACGATTTTTATTCGACCTCAGGATTGACAAATTTGCTGAAAAAACTTTGAATTCGATATTCGAATTCAACGTTTTTTTAATTCGATGGTCGAAATTCGACCCTTGATAAATCTGCCCCTTAGAATAATTTCCAGGGACACAATTTGTGTGTCTCATGAAGAATTGGTACTTAACGTGGTTACAGTATAATGTATTTTAATAAGCCTTTTTTTTAACTAAAGCTTATTAGATGAATAAAGCCTTTTTTAAAAGGAATATTAATATCATTTTGTTATATTTCCAGGGGCAACTTTCCAGAGAGTACAAACAGCTGGGAACTCCTTTACTAAGTACAGGTCAGAACTGGTATCTTTAACCTGGGTTTTGTTTAATTATAACTCACAGGTATATAGTTTCTTGTGGTTACAGCACAGCTGGTAAGGTTACTGCTCGCGGTTGTGTGCATATTTGGAGATAATACTTTGTGCAGCATTTGTTGTACACATTCTGCTGTAGGTTCTAAGAGTGCAAACATTCCTCTCCAGAGATAACATTTCACCATACCATTCTGTAACTATAATCCAAAAACCATAGCTTTCTTTAGCTGTGGTTGAAATACAGCTGCCACCAGTGTGTGGTTTATGAGTTTCCAGAGTTTGGAGTTCAGCCACGGCTGAATAACCGCAGAGTAGAGAGATCCCTGAAGGAAAAATGACATGCTGTCTGGGAAAAAAGATGGAATTTATATATTTGAGAGCACTGGTTTCACTGCTGGGAAGGCAGTTTTAGAATTGTGTAGCAAGATTGTGGTCTTTACTCCACGTTAAAAGCCCAGTAGCCACACTAGAATGTAAACTAGAAAACATTTAGTAATGGTTTATGTCAGGTGCAATCTAGATCAGATGTTTCTTCTATTGGTCCTGGGTACAGTCATTATGTTAATACACATTCTGTATTGTAAGATCCTTAATCTCCTTCCTCAATTTATTTTTGTTCTTTAAAATGGTTGAAAGTCTTTTTGCACTTGTGGGTGCCAAATGTTAAGAAGCTGGAAGAGGATCGCTCCGTGGTGCTCACTGGAATAACCCTGGACCAGTGTAGTTTTCTCCTGATAGGAGCACAGGCCCGGGGTTATACCAAAGAGCACCACATAGCGATCCTCTTCAGGCTTCTTCTTTCTTCAAATTTCCTGGGGCAGACGCATGTGCAGTAGAATAAATAGCCAACTTTTTAGTTAAAGTTCGGCTTTTCGTTCTAGTACGCATGCGCAGCCACGCGAAGAAAGATGAAGCCAGAAGAGGATCGATCCATGGTGCTCACTGGTATAACCTCGGGTCAGTGTCGTTTTCTGCTTATAGGAGCACTTGCCCGGGGTTTCAGGTAAGTCAATACAATCACTTGGGGATTCCTAACATTTGTCACCCCCAAGTGCGAGAGCACTTTCCTTCTCCTTTAAATAAAGAAAAAAAAATGTGAACAAATGCATTGACTACTCTTTTATCTGTACTCACATGGGTTACGGTATCCTGGGAATGTAAAAATGCTTTAGAATTACATAAGGATGTTTGGAATATGGAATAAGTTCAAGAACAAATGCAGTGTCTTATTGTTTAAACTACAATAGGCAGACTAAATGGCTCAGCTGTTTCCTATAAGATGTCAAATGCTTTGTTTGCGTGAACTAGATATGTGTCTTTACAGAGATAGCTCCACTCTCGGGTTGTAGCTGGGACGGGGCATTTCCAGGATCGGAAACAATGCGGATGTGACCCAGCTGTGACCGAAATGTGACTTCGAAGTGTTGAATTCAGATTTAGCTGAGCAGGCTCCTGGGCAAATCAAGTGTTGCATTTTGGTTGTGTTATACATAAATGTGTTTGCAGCATACATTTATAAAGCAATAGGGGAAAATATGCCACCCATTAAAATATAATATTAGAGTTATCCAGGCATTCTGTGACCATGTGGAAGAAATGTATTAGTAGACCTAGTGACCCCATACTAACTTTTAATATTTTTATCTTTATTAAATTAAAAGCAGGGTTTGTATCCCATGCATTGCGACATCACTACTTATTGTTTAGCACTTATGACCTCACTAAACATATTTGTATAGAATATATTTTGCAGATTATTTATGGCGTTTGTGTATTGTTGCAGTTTTTATTATAGCAAACGCTTAATCGAGAAGTGATATGGCTGGCGTTTTATGGTCTGCAGAAGAAATGATCACTGTGGTGCTCCCCAGTACTGAGAATATCAGGCAACCTTCCAGTACAGTGACAGTGGGGTATGTACAATAGTATCAGTTCTGCAGGCTAGGAGTGAAATTTAGAAAGCAGGGTGTGCATTTAGATGACTAAAAAGCACAATTTTATATTCTGCACCAGTGTTTTATATAGAAGCTTGTCCACATAACTGTTTAATGTCAGTGGACAAAAACCAGTGTATGGAAGGAATGTGCATGTAAATTTTAGCCTTATCTAAGAGCTGTGGCATATTCTACTGGTTACCTCTGACAAGTGGCTGTTGGAAAGCCAGGAATCATGGCAGGTTGCTTACCACTCACACTGCTAAAAAGCACCATTTACCCAAATATATTGGAAGGTTTTTGGGCAACATTGGTTGAGCTGAATGCTGTTTGCAGTGCTTCCTAATGTTAAAGGGGAACTATCGTGAAAATGTAATATTAGCTTCAGCACACTGAAATAAGAAACTGTCTAAGTACAATCAATTAAAAATTCTGTACCGTTTCTGAAATAATCAAGTTTACTTTATCTTCACTATTCCGCTCTCAGCATCAGTTTCCCCTTATTTTCTCTTCATGCAGCAGGTGGGTGTCAGATAGTCATTGAGAGTTAGATCCAATATATCTTATAGGGGGGCTCCTATTGCCTAGAAGATGTATTAGAGCTCACTCTATTAAAATCACCAGACATCATGTCTCTCTACATGCAGAATTTGTGCAAAAGGCAGTTATTTTGTTAGATTTTGTTTGTACTGGAATCAGTTATTTGAGTGAGCTCCAATTCATCTGCTAGGAAAGGAAGCCCCCCTATAAGATATATTGGAGCATTCATCTGACACCCAACTGCTGCATGAAGACAGAATGAGGAGAAACAGATGCTGAGAGAGGAATAGTTGAGATAAACGTGATTATTTTAGAAATGGTACAGAATTCTTAATTGATTGTAGTTAGTAAGTTTCTTACTTCAGTACGAGGAAGCTTATATTAAATGTTCATGTTAGTTCCCTTTTAAGTAATTTGTGCTGACATTTTTAAAACATCCAGTATTCCATATTCCCAAAAGGTAACGTTGCACAAGGCATTCTGATCACTGCTAGTTATTGTAGTTAGTAGTACTGCAGGTCGTTTTCTATTGGCATCAAAATGAAGCGGAACAGGTGTAGGTCCCAACCTTTGCTTTTGCTCAGAAATTTACTAGTGTGTTTTGTGGCCCCAAAGTGACATGCCATTTCTCACTGTTGGGAAGCTGTAATTATACAGTGTGTTTATCTTTAATATATATCTTCAGTATTCATTGTTGCCACACATAATTCTGTGTATTCTTGGCTTTGTCCTTATCTTTATCTTTCACAGATAAATACCAATATACACTATGTGTAAGTGCTAACAATGAGAATCAATCATGAGGATATTGAGAATATACACTAATAATGAACACTATTTGTTTTTCCAGATAGTGATTATTGACTGATAATGAACCCCGTGTGCTTAGGGTTTTGGATAATGTCAAATGCTTTGCATTTCTATAACATTTTCACCCCACACAAGCATGCTCTCAGCCTTTAGTATCAATTCATCACAATCAACAAACAGTGTTAATTTTAAATTCATACTGTATAGTGGTACACAGTGCCATGTGTTCATTATCCCTGCACACTCAGAGAGTAGATAGCAGTACAGCATAGCACTTTAGAGTTTGGGCAGACTTTAAGCACTGGATGCAGAACATGTACCAAGGAAGGTACAAACACTGGCAAGGAGGGCTGAGGTTTACTGACAGAGTTGCGTGAGATGAATAGCAGAGCAAGCACTCTTGTCGGTAACAGCTGTGTACTCTGCCTGCCATTTTTCTCTGCTGTTCCTGTGTAACTCAATTGCCCCCACATACCTCTAATGTGCCTGCGTAACACACACTGACTCAGCACACAGATGGCAAAGACAAAACTGCAGAGCATCGGTACAGGTGCAGAGTATCTCCTCTGTAAATGCATTTATCTCTGTGACCAGTTAATTGCATTGGTAATGAAGCAGGTTGTATTCATCTTCTGTCAAATATTCCTCCATCAATAACAGAAACTTCAACTTAGATGCCATTGCTTTACTTTATTGAACAGAGCAACAAAAGTGTTTATGACCCTCCTTCTCAACCAAAGTCACACTACAAATTCTCTCCCATTTCCTCTTAACTCTACCATTCCCACCTCCTCTCCTTCTCCACATCCTCTGCCATTACCACCTCGTTCTCCCCAAGCTCTCCTTTCCTTTCCCAATGCCCATGCCACTACCCCTCCTACAACTTTTGCCAATTCACCTCTTGCACCAGGACATGCTAAGCAATAAAGGGCAGGATCTGCCAGACAGTTCAATGTGGCCAGTGCTAATGATGCATGGTATGCTGGGAATAGTCTCTCCTCAAGTGCACATCCTGAATCTGCATCAACAGAACCACCACCCACCAGAAAAACCAAGCTGCGTAGAAGCAGCAGAGCATGGTAGGGTCCATAACAAAGAAGTGCTACACATGGAAGCCCTAAAGCTAGTCGTCGCACTCTTCTCCGTTCCCTTTGCTCACAAGATGCACTACCCCTTAATGCTCGCAGGAGACCAGCGTAGCACAGCATCATGACCCCCCAGGGCAGTAGAAATCCAGCTAAAACCCTCCCTACATTGGCTAAGGCAGCCCCTTTCCCAGAAAGAGGATAGCTCTCATAGCAAAATGTGTGGTTGTAGCGGTCTCGGTGAATAGCTTCTCCCAACAATGGTGGAGCGTTGGCTGCCAACTCAAGCACCCATATCAGTGCAGAGACAGCAGCAGCAGAGCGAATCGGTCTTGCACCTGGGAACCTCAAGGGATGTGCCACTGCCAGGTAACGGTCAGCTGAGACACAAGAGAGGAAAGCAGCTCCCACATACAAGTTAGTGTAGAAAACAAAGCCAAATAAGCGACAGGCACCTGGGCCATATCCCCACACATCCCTCCGAAGGTAGTAGTCCGTCCAGGGAGGAAGAGCACAAATAAGTAGAAGGTCAGAGAGAGAAAGGTTGAGTAAGTAAACACCAAGTTCTCTTCCTTTTCGCACTTGAAGCCAAGCTGCCCAAAGGGCCAGTAGGTTTGCTGGCAAGCCCAATGTGAAAACCAAAGCATAGAGAGATGGAGGAAGAACACTGTCCAGACCAGAGTCTACATTGCAGGCATCTGGGGTGGAATTAGACATGGCAAGTGAGGTAAAAAAGAAGAGAAAAGTCTACAAAGTGTTCAGTATTGCTCCGTCTTTTATTCCCTTTGCTCGTTTCTGTTTTGCTTTCTCTGTCTTCGTAGTTTGCCTTCTCTTGTTTACTCCTTACTTCCCTGCCTCTGGGGGGTGCAGAGTAATTCAGTTGCTTAGTTGAGATGCACATTTTGGCACATGGCTTCTGCTTCTCGTAACTCTAACAGCACAGTCTGGAGTAAAAACAAGATACATCTATCAGTAGCTTGGTCTTGTGTATAACAATGACGTCTTTGGGCATGCAGTGACTTATTGGAATATGGTAAAGTTATGTTTTGTAATTGCTCTTGCAGTAGTGGTTGGTTCAACAACTGTCATCTGCCATCTCTGTGTGTGTATTGCAGAAGTGTATAATAGTATTGTAGTACTGGCAAGATTGGTTAGTACAGAGACACTCGTTGCATGGAGTGCCTAAGTGTGAGTGCTCCTTGGTGGTTTAACTGTGTAAGAATGTAGTGGACATAGGGCAAGTTTTATTATAGTTTGTCTACAGGGAGGAGTATTGTGCAGTGGCAATATATGATTGCTTGTTGATGGATTTGAAATAAATATTGAGAAAGTGATTAAACACAAATGCACAAAGTGATATGTCAGTTGTAGCTTTTTAGCTAAGCTCTATTGTGCTTACTATAAATAACAACAACTATGCTAACAAAGATAATGAGATTTGTTATTTTTTACTCGAGAAATTCTATAACAGCATAAAATATCATCGTGCATGGATGCAGTGGACTAATAGATTCCTGTGTTGTGTTGGCATGCAAAGTTTCAAGTTAATGGAGACAGAATGTGTTACAGAGAAATATAAATTAGTAGTGTAACTTTTTATAATACATAGCACTGCAAATTTGGAGGGGGGTATTTTCCTATGTTTGGCAGGTGCCTTATTGCAGAAGGTGGTAATTAGTGTTAGCAGTGTACGGGGTTATTTATGGAAAGAAAATAGCAATACAGTTGTGTGATTTTAGTATAAGTTAGATTAAGGACAGTAGGATGAAAAACTGTTGGGCCAATTTAGGTATACTGCCTGTATACTTTGATTGCTTTTGTCAGCGAGCCTGTGGTCATGGTTATTCTGTCTAGACTCTGTGTCTAAAGAGAGTGATCACCTCTGTGAGACCTCGTTACCATCCATCATAGGAGAAAGAGAGAGAATGAGTGTGTTTGAGGAAGGTAGATACTAGAAGAGAGTAAGGGGGAAGAAGAATTGGGTTAGAGAGAGTAGAGTGTCAGTAACTAATCGAGTGTCTCTGTGCCATATATATATATATTTACGTACTGAGCGAGATTAGAGTGTGAATCAAAGGGGAGAGAGGAGAGCTGAGCATGGTGAGTGTGTGATGTATTTTAAAGACAAAGGGGAGAATGATAGTTGACAGGTTAATACAGAGTGAAGAAGCAGGAGTAAATATTCTAGAGGAAAATCATTATTCCAACCTGGAGCTCTTGTGAAAAAAACTAAACATACATAGCCAACTTGTGGCTCTCCAGCCATTGCACATTATTGCAAAATACTTTGATGGCTTTTTGAAGATAATGGTAGTTTTAGTTAGTACCATCTGGAGAGCCCAGATTGGCCATGCCTAAATATGTTAATGTACTGAGCATGTTTGCTAGTATTTAATATATCAGTATTTTATGTATTTCAATAATGTTAAATAAAGCAGAGGTACCTTTATTAGTGTATTCTCACCTTTCTTGGAGTGGGAAGAAAAGGATGGCGTAAATTGCAGAATTGTCTATATCATTCCTAATCTTGCCTGTAGGATTGAAGTAATCTTTAGTTTGCAGCACACTTTCTGTAGCTTGCGGAGCTGTGATTGTACTGAACACAGTTCATGGTGTGCACAGAAGAGCCGGCACAGAGGATTGTTATGTAGATTGGAGGCAGACTCAAGGGGCTGGCCTAAAGATTAACCCTGCACACTAGAAGCAGAACCACCATCATCCTTTTCCTCTTCAATCACATTTGAATGAAGAAGTTGGTTTCAACATACCCTTTTTATTAAAAACTCTGATGGACATTGTCTTTTCTCATTGTTCACTGCACACATAGGAAAACGGTTTTGAATTACAAGCACCTTTCACATGAAGAGCACATTTGGAGTGAGGAGATCTGCTTTCATTCTGAAATGGTAAACTTTCTATTTACATGGAATAACTTTTAGGCTGAAACTAACAAACTGAATTTGAAAGCACAACCAGAGTAGTTGGTGAGCAGATACTGTCAACAACCTGGTTTCATCCTCACATACTGTAGTGCTAATCAGTTTAATGTAGGGTTTTACACATTACATTCAAACCCATACCAAATAATGTTACTTTCATCTGCACAACACTGGACAGCTGTGCCCTTTCGTCAATTCATAAACTAAATACATATACACTGCTTTATAATTTCCCACCTGGACTACTGTAACTTTCTAATTTTTCAGACTCCACTTAACTTATTTTCTCCACTTCTAAATAATGGACTCAGAAGCCAGCAAACAAAAAAATCTTACATTTGCCTCACAAACAAAAACCACCTTCTTGATTAAAAATGGCAATTCATCAGTTCCTGAGAACAAATGCCTGTACCATCTTACCCCCTTCTTAAAAGCACAAATTGTATCCGCCACTTCAACTGCTTCTAGAAGAGAATTCCACAGCTTTACAGTTGTAGCAAATCACTATAGGAATACTTGAGCCAGGCTTAAACTCTTCAGTTGTTTCTGACCACCCATTGTAGTCATACTGAAACTTTTAATCTGGCCACACACTGCCAAATATTCTACATGTATGTTGCACATTTAAACAAGTTTGGGTCCATTGTCTTCTAAGTCTTCTTGCCATAAATCTGGTACAGACACACAACTGTCTGGTTAAAATGGTTGCTATGGGTTGGCACATAGACATGTGATGGTACAGTCAGGGGCGATCCTGGCCCCTCCACCACCTGAGGCAGCAGCAGTTGCTGCTGCCCCCCCTCCCCAGGAAATTTGCTCTTAAAGTACCAGGAGCAGCATTTATGCTGCCCCTGGCACCTAGTGGGGCACTGCCGCCTGAGGCGACTGCCTCAACTGGCCTCTTTGGGGAAGCACCCCTGGGTACAGTTTGGTTTAAAATAAGTGGATTGTATAAGAAAATGGTGTATGTGTTCGGCTTTACTGATAAGAAGAAATATCTCTGACATACCAGGTTCCACTCATTATCCTGGATTATTTGACATAGGCACAAAATATAATCCAGTCTAACAGCACAAAATGGTGAAATCAACAGCACTTACAACACAAACTTCCCAACAAAAAGCCGCTGAATGGGGGCGGAGCCTATCACCATGATGTGAAGATTCAGATACCGAGAGCTCCCACACCGATCCAGCTATAATTACTAAAGGGACACTTATCTAAATCATCTCTCACAGAAATGTCCAGCTAATATACTCTCTTAACAGAGACATAATGGCCAGCTCCCAAAAGGACCCAGGAAACTTCTTTCAACAATAAACCCGCTAAAAAGGCAAGATGGCGCCACATCACCAGATGCGGTGGACAACATTGAGCACTCTTTCTGCCTAACCAAATCAATATTGGACAACAGCCTCGAATCTCTATTAAAAAAATGTAGGATCCCACACTGACATCCTCGAAACTAAGCACGATGAAATGGCCACAGCACAAGATAACCTGGCTACCCATGTAACCTCGCTGGAAAGGTCAGTAGTGACTCTCACATAACCATACAGAAGACCTAGCGAATAGCTCACGTTGCAACAATATCAGACTACGAAATGTTCGTAGTAGTAGGTCCACTTCGCTAGCGAATTTTACACCAGCACCCATTAGTAAATCGGCGAAGTAACGAAATGACATCACACTGGCGAAAGCGCTAGCGTTAGCAACTTCCCGTTTTAGTGAATTTGACCGTAAGGTGTTTATAATGGGATCCTTTATAAAACTAGCAACCCAAAAAAAAGAATTCATACAAAAAAGTGATTCTTTTGAAAACTCTATAAGAAGGCTCGAATCTATCCACAAGACAACCTCATCCCCACCACCCTAGACAAATAGATCCAGGCAACAACTGAAAACACTACTACAAGAAAAGGCAGAGAAAGCTTTCAGATGTCCTTCTTATTGAAGGACAAACCAAATTGTTACTTGACAAACAAATTAATATCCGAACAAGGCTACCGATCTATAATCACCATAATCACACCCTCTGGCACTCTTATTAATAAACCAGCAAATATATTGAAGGTGTTTCACAAATTTTATTAAAATTTATGGCCTCAACAACATTGCCAGATAAGAGATCAATGCCTAGAGCAGATTCAGCTCCCCAAAATATCCTCTTCTGAAAAAGAAGCACTTAACAGTGATATAACCAAAGAGGAAATCAAACAAGCCATCCATACTCAAACAGATCTAGTCCAGGACCAGATGGATTACCCCCAGCTACTACAAGAAATTCCAAGAATTTATAATTCCACATCTATCAGTGCTGTTCAATGACATGCTAGCAGGACATCCCCCCCCCCCACCGACTGGAAATGCTACAGGCCAATTTATCCCTCCTACCAAAACTAAACAAAGACTTAACCAAAGAGCAAAAATACAGACCCATTTCAGTCTTAAATATTAATGTGAAACTATTCTCCAAAATCCTTAGCCTTCGCCTAAATAAACTGATGCCAAAGTTAATACACCCGGATCAGTCCGGATTTATTCCAGGAAAACAAGCCATAGATGCCATCTGTAGATTAACATAGTAGAGGACGCCAATGTAAAAAAAATCCCCCATACTACTACTAATGCTTGATATCTACTAAGCATTCGACTCCTTATCCTCCTTAAGCATTCTTGTTCAACATTCTTCCCAGATACAATATTTCAGGCCCATTTATAGAAGGATTCCGAGTTCTATATAATAACCCAACAGCTTCAATAAAAATGTTTAACACCATGTTTATGTTTAAACCATCTCCAACTTTCAAAATCTTTAGAGGAACACGGCAGGGGTGACCGCTATCCCCACTTCTTTTCGCTCTAGCAATAAAGCCTCTCACATGGATGATACATGTTGAAATCAACATTAAAGGATAGGCACAAGAACTTACAAACTGGGCCTCTATGCAGACAACATTTGCATGACAATTACCAACCCATTAACAAGTCTAACTAATTTATTCCAAAAATGTAAAAAATTCCATCAGATCTCAGGCTTGACAGTCAAAATAAGCAAAACAGAAGCTATGCCAATTAATATACCTTCCACTCAAATCAAATTATTACAACTAAACTTCCCATTTCAATGGAAACAACATTCTTTGGTATATCTGGGAGTCAAGATAACTAAAGCTTATAACACACTTTACAAAGCCAATTTCCTGCCAATGATTCAATATTTACAGTCTAAACTATCCGAATGGAACCAACTCCCACTTTCATAGCTAAGGCACATTACCTCCATTCGCATGGTGATTCTGCCAAAAATCTTATGACTCTCCAATTTTTATGGAATAGAAAATGACACTGCATCAACAAATCCACGAACTTTGCATTGTATTACAAAACAGCCAGAATAACCCAATCAATACAATGGCAATATCGCAAATGATATCCAGAGTGGATCATATACACTTATTGTCTTATCTCTCCGCTCTAATATCGGACTCCCTAAAATCTCATAAACAAATAAGGGAACCTTGGGAAAATTTTAAAAGAACCAGTAATCCTAGTACTAAAAATACAACAAGTATGGATACCCAAACCTGATATTATTCTTGGAACAGTGGAATTCCAACAGTTCCGAATGTTGGAAACTCTCAAAACTTTTGGTTAAAATCTTTGCCATTTGCCATATTTAAAATATTTATTGCCCCATCCCAAGCACTGCCTGATCAGAACACATCTATATCAAAGAACTCATACATGCAGATCTAGGAAATGAAGGTTGAAAACTTTTAATTTGTTATGATTTGTGTTATTTTATTTATTTATTTTTGGGGGTTTTTTTCTTCTATTTTTGTTACTGTATGACTTCTGTTAAAAGTATAATACACTACTGTATTGTTATACATGAAAAATTTAAGAGAAATAAAAAAAAAAGCCACACCACCACCTGCACACACATTTAACTCCCTCCAGGCCCGGACTGGCAGTCTGTGGGTTCTGGCAAATGCCAGAGGGGCTGCTATAAGGTGCCATAGAAAGTCATTATTTAGTGGGCTGGTGGGGGCTGTGACTCTCTGTGGGCTGATTGGGCCTCTGTGTACCTGAAATGCCAGGGCCTATTTTAATTCTCAGTCCGGACCTGACTCCCTCGTTTCTACTTCAGTAAATATGAAGTCCCTATCCATGCTCCCAAGCTCCTAGAAGGTAGGTTTTCCCCAACACCACTTCACATACAATGCTTCCTCTGACTCTCTCTTTCAACATCACATTCACCTTTTGGATTTGCCAACATACTGGCCTGGTTGGTAGAAGGATAGGGGCAAATGCTGTCTACAAACACTACTTCTTCTGACCTACTACTCCTACAGTCTGTGTATTTTTTTTGGTTTTTTGGTCCCCTTTACCTACCTTTTTCAAAGCATCTGGAGTTTCTCGACAGTTCAGCCTATGTATCTTACTTCGCCTTCACCCATCTCATTGGATTTTTTCCACTTGCTTCTCAAACCATCAGGAGGGTTCAGTGTGGAAGCATAATATAGAGAAAACGGGCATATACAGCTGTGTTCAGAATAATAGCAGTCCTACATAACTTACCTGATTGTTATAATACAGAACTTCTTCCCTTTATTGAAAGAATTGTCCAAATGCAGGCCCTGTGCTCCCTCCCAGTTTTATTGCAGCTCTTGCCCTCTGTTCCTGAAATTTCCCCCCAAAGGTGAGCTGTGCACATGAGCTGAACAAAAGGCCCACACCCTAGCTCCTCTGTGCATGTGAGAGAAAACAAGGTTTCATGTGACTAAGCCAATCAGGGCAGACTTTCCTCCTCTCCCTCCCCTTGTTCTGGCGGGGATTCTAAAAAACACTGCCTAGGGGAAAAAGTATCTTCCCTGTACTGGACTAGAGCTTCAGTTCCGTCCATCTGTTTGAATATAAGCTCATCCCCTGGCGTGGGTGGAGGGATTTGCACCTGTGTATTACTGACACTGCCTGGAGCTATAACCTGTGTGGACTGATATATATTTTATCATACCTCTCAACATTTTGGAAATAAAAAGAGGGACAAAAAAGTTGCCACGCGTAGCACCCATTTTTGTGGCCACACCCCCTAATTACCATGTTAATTTTACAAAATTTTGCAGGTTATAAAAGTTTGAACATATTTTTTCTTTCCATCAGCCTCCTGCCCATTGCGGGCAGATCAGCTGGTAGCCGAGGGAGGGACTATTCTGCGGGGGATGGATAGGTCCCTGTGATTGACAACTCCCACTTGCAGTTCCCATAACACCGGCGGTTACCCATGTAGTTAGCAAAACGTCACTGGCTTCTGGTTTTACGGTCCGGGTAAAAATCGGATTTGGTGACCGAGTTGCTGTGCAGCACAGGAGGAGGGATACCGGGCAGCGCAGTGTGGGGGCGTGGGAAGAAAAATGTCAGGGAGAGACAGAGGAGCAATGCAGGGAAGTGGGGAGCAACTGTCAGGCAATGGCGATGTCAGCTGGACTATACAATATGTGCATCGCTTAGAAGTGCTGCCCCAATCTTGCTGGCAGAGCAGCCAGGAGAGATAGCCAAGGAGGAGGAATCAACTGCTGCAGAATGGATGGTCGCCGTTTCCCAAGAAGCACGGAAGTGGAGTTACAGTAAGTTATTTTTTAATAAAGGCTTTGCAATTTAAAAGTTTAATTTGTGGGGGCGTGGCCTAACTGCCGATGTAGAGAGACGTGTCTACTCAGAGCTCCGGTGCAGTTGCTCCGTCACAGTTGATCCTGTGCCCCCACAGGCTAAAAAATTTTCCCTGTGGGTGCCCGAGTGCCCCCTGATGCCACTAGATGGGAGGCGTTAAGAAGTCGGCCGAAGCAACGACCAGCAAGCTGGATAAATATGTGCGGCACTCGAACCAAGATGGCGCCCGCTTGAGCAGGGCCGACCCGCCACCTCCACCCCCTCCTGATCCGGCCGGACCTGAGCCTCCTGAGCGACCAGAACCGACACTCCAGGAGGTCCTACAGGCGATTCGGGATACACGGACAGCTGTGGAGGTAAAGATTGATACTAGGGTGGAGGAGGTGAAGATTGACTTGGCACTGCTCCGCCAAGATCTCCAAAATTTGAGAGAGCGCACAGCGGAGTCGGAGCGCCGGCTCTCGGACCTAGAGGACGCTACCAGAGAGGTCCCACGTGCAATCGCAGATCTCCAGAACCAGCTGCGGCTTTGCAAGTCGCGGGCTGACGACCTTGAGGGGAGGCAGCGACGCAATAATATACGCGTTGTCGGCATACCCGAGAAACGGGAGGGAGCCACTCCCGAACTGTACCTGGAAAACCTCCTCAGGGACCACCTGGGGGCTGCCCAATTGTCCCAGATGTTCCTGGTTGAGCGGGCCCATCGTATTCCATCGCGGCAACCTCCCCCGGGGGCTCCCCCGCGCACCATGATTGCCAAAATCCTTAATTACAGGGATCGCGACGCCATCTTGAGGCTGATGCGCACCAAAGAAGACCTGCACGTTGACGATGCCAAGATTATGATCTATCCGGATTATACTATGGAAGTCCAACGGCAAAGAGCCAAATATGCAGAGGTCCGGAAGAAGCTCAGGGATAAAGGCATTCTCTATTCTACAATTTTTCCAGCCAAGCTACGAGTGGTGGACGGCAACAACAACAGATTTTTTGTGACGCCACAGGAGGCCATGGACTGGCTGGAACGGCGATAAGGCCCTCCTGCATCCTGCTCACCCCTTGGGGTGCACTTGCCCCTTGGGGTTTCTGTCCACTCTTCAGCTTCGGACTTGTGGCCTTGGGTTCGTGAGTATATACCCTCCTTCCATGGTATACCACGCTGTGTTCCTATTTACTGCCCACCACTTATGTCTTCAATGGACAGCCTCTCGTTGTTACCAACTGGTTTTTCTGTGGGGACACTTACCATAACCCGGAGGACTGTGGGCCCGTGCTTATGTTGAATATTTGTTTAACTACATAGTGTTTATGCTATAGTCGCCATGTCCCTGGCGATGGCTATTAAGGTTTTGTTAGGGGTCGAGGCCCACCCCAGTTTCCAGGGTGGGCAGGGCGGGCTAGGGAGTTGTGGGACTTCCCCAGGTTTTTCCCCCTTTCACCCCCACTTCCTTATTTGCTCGTGCAGCAGCGAGGTCTTGACACACAGTAGCGTTTTTCTATTTGATTATGGCTAAGGTTACTTTGGTTTCATGGAATATCAGAGGCCTTAATGATAAAATTAAGAGAGCACTCCTATTCAATGCATTAAAACAATGGTCCCTGGCGATTGTATGCCTCCAGGAGACCCACTTAACAGGCCAGAAAGTCCTATCGCTGAAAAGGGCGTGGGTCGCTCAGGCGTACCACGCTACCTTTTCCACTCATGCGAGGGGGTCTCCATTCTAGTCAAAAAGGGCCTTCATTTTTCGCTCCATCACATTCATGTGGACCACTATGGTAGATATCTTATCATGCACTGTACTATTTACTCCTTTGAATTTATATTGGTCAATCTATATGTACCCCCTCCCTTCACAACGGAACTTCTGGATACGGTGATGCGGAAGGTGGCGGCTCTTCCATTGGTCCCTCAGTGCTGGGTGGGTGATTTCAATAGTGGCATGACCCCTGTGTTGGATAGGCTTAATTCAGCTGACACCAAACCAACTAAATTGAAGGCCTGGTCGGACTCAATGGGGCTTCAGGATGTCTGGAGGGCCAGACATCCTGGGACTAAAGTTTTCTCCTGTCATTCCGCCTCACACCAAACTCTTTCGAGAATAGATATGGCCTTGCTGTCCTCCGAGATGGCTAACAAAATTGGGCACATTCAGTATGGTGCCAGGTCCATTTCTGACCATTCTCCCTTAATTATCACTATACAACCTCATGCTGGGTCCGGGGATAGAAGGTGGAGGCTCAGCCCCTTGTGGCTCACACAAAAAGAGGTGGCGGATAAAGTTTGCGAGACGGCAGAAACGTATTGGGACGAGAATCAAGGTTCAGCCTCCCCTTCTATGCTATGGGATGCGTTTAAGGCGGTCTCGAGGGGTGCCCTGATTCAATCCATTAGTAGAGCGAGGACTGCGGCCAAACGGGAGGTTCAGCAGGCATCTTGGGAGTTGGAGGCGGCGGAATTAGCGTATGTTGACGCCCCCTCCCCTGACCTACATGATGGCTTGACGCAGGCCCATACTAAACTGCAATGTAAAATGACAGCTGTTACCCAGAAAAAGCTACTATATGCTTCCCAGAGGGGATTTGAGCACGGTGACAAGTCGGGCAAACTGTTAGCCTATCTATCCAGAGTTACCAATCCGCAAACAATCATTCATAGGGTAATCTCTGCTACCGGGCATCCGATTACGGATCCGCGCGAAGTAGCAGACGTATTTGCTGAATACTTCTGTATTGTTCCCAGGTGTCTTACACTGAGGCCCAGCTAACGGAATTTCTATTGGATATTCCCCTGCCTACTTTACACCCTTCACATGTAGCTTTACTTGACAGTCCCATTACCCCAGGTGAAATCCGTGATGCTATAGCCTCTATGACTCCAGCCAAGGCCCCGGGTCCTGATGGGTTACCCCTGGAGTGGTACCGTACCTTGGGGGAGAAAACACCGGCCACACTCTGTGAAATTTTGAATCAGGCCAACCAAGCCAGTAAACTCCCGCCCTCCTTTGCTAATGCGCTTATTGTTTTGATCCATAAGGAAGGGAAAGCTCCTGAACAATGCGGTTCATACCGTCCCATCTCCTTAATTAATGTAGATGCCAAAATCCTGGCGAAGGTGCTGGCGGTCAGATTGCAACAGGTTATTACTCAGTTAATTGAACCTGACCAGACCGGTTTTATGCCCAAGAGGTCCACAGATGTTAATCTAAGGCGGCTCTATTATAATTTGCAGGTCCCTCATGACAACCTGGGATCCAGGGTGGTAGTTTCTTTAGACTCCGAAAAGGCGTTTGATTCTATTGAATGGCCATACTTGTGGGCAGTGTTGGAGTCCTTTGGTTTTGGTAAACAGTTTATTAAGTGGATCAAGTTGCTTTACAGTCATCCCACGGCCCAGGTCTTAGTAAATGGCTTTATCACTCCGTCCTTTCCATTGGGCAGGGGGACGCGACAGGGCTGCCCCCTGTCGCCCCTCCTATTTGCTTTGGCGATAGAGCCACTGGCCACTCAAGTTCGTATTTCCACTAATCTCACTGGTCTTAAGTATGGCCGAATAGAGGAAAGGATCTCACTATATGCGGACGATGTATTAATTTATTTGGCGGACCCTGGTCCCTCTCTAACGGAAGTATTATGCATTTTTGCCCGTTTTACCATCTATGCCGGCCTCCGTATAAATTGGACCAAATCTGTGATCTTTCCACTGGACCCGGATTTAGACCCCCAGCTAGCGGCTGATTCCCGCCTTAAGTGGGTTGATTCCTTTAAATATTTGGGGATCACCATCCATCTGGATCCAAAACAATTTGTGCCCTTGAACATTTCTCCCATTAATCATCAACTGGCTACGGTGTTGCAGGCTTGGGGTAATCTCCCTTTAACACTCTGGGGCAGGATCAATATTGTGAAGATGGTCTATTTACCCAAGTACTTATATCTATTTCATAACTCCCCAACGGTTATACCCAAACAAACCTGTAAGGCCATACAGGCTCTGATTACCCCTTTTCTTTGGTGTAACAAAGTTCCTAGAATTTAGTCACTCAAGCTGATGGCCACGTCTATGAATGGAGGATTGCATCTCCCTAGTTTTTATGATTACTATATAGCTAGCCAACTTAGTTATATTAACTGGTGGTTAACGCAAGATTTGAGTAATCCCAATGTACCTCTACAAGCCCGTCTGGTGGGATCCCTAGAAGCCCTTCGTAATTGCATCCTCAGTAAGCCGAGGGACTCACCTACACTACCCCCTTGCATGGTAGCCCCCCGTGCGGCGTGGTTAGTTGCTCAGAGAACACTTAAAAGTCCATCCCCTATCCTGTCCTCACGGCTGCCTCTCTGGAGGAATTCACGCCTCCAGCATTTCCTTCCATCAGAGGCCATGTGGTTTTGGGCCCAGCATAATGTCAAATACATGGGGGACATTGTGAGTGACGGGAGGTTCATGGATATGGTTCCGTTGAGGGATCAGATGGGCGTCCCGGACCTTCCTATGTACCGTTATTTGCAGCTGAGGCATATGTTTAGGGCACAATTTGGGTCTGGGGAATTGGTATTGGGGGATCCTCCCCTTCTGGTCCAACTGAGGAAGGAGGACCCAATTAAATTGGTTTCCAGGCTCTATGCCTGTCTGCAATCCTCTAAATCCCCTCCGTTCCGCTCCCTTTTCAGTCAGTGGCAGACTGATATCCCCAGTTTGACTGAAGAGCAATGGGAGGAAGTAACGGATAGGCTTTACCAATTCCTAATAAGCACCAGGGACAGACTTATTCAGTACAAATTCTTAATGAGGATTTACTTGACCCCAAATAGACTTCATCAAATGGGGAAAATACCCCTTCCGTTGTGTAAAAGGTGTGGAGATAATGATGGCTCTCTCTGGCATATGATCTGGACATGCCCTATAATAGCTAGATACTGGGCTAAGGTGGTAGGCTATATTGTTGATACGCTGCAGTTACCCCCTCTACTGTCAGCGGAAATTTGCCTCCTGGGTCTGTTAGATGATCTGATACCAGCCAATAATACCAGGGTTCTGGTGAGGACATTGCTATTTTATGCTAAAAAGGTACTTGTACTGCATTGGATGGCCCCTGCTCCTCCCAAGAAAGCGATCTGGTTTGCTTATGTTAATAAGATGCTGCCTCTAATAAAGTTGACCTACGAGGCTAGAGGGCAACCTGACAAATTTGATAGGATATGGGGTGTCTGGATGGAGACACATATGTTACCTTTGCCATAACTGTATGATACATATATTGCTGTGCTTTGACAGATTGTGAAGTTAAGACTGCTGCTGTATTATTTTATTTTCTTGCCTTCTTTTATCTGTTCCCCCTTACCTTCTTTTCTGTATCCCCCCCCTTTTTTTGAAAATTCAATAAAAAGAACACCTGTTAAAAAAAAAAAAAAGTTTAATTTGTGTTGGTGTTTATTTCTCGATGTATAATAACGAATTTTTTTAATAAAAAATTTGATGTTACTGGTCCTTTAAGATGCTTACTTTAAAGGCTATCTTCTTAACTACTATAGCTTCAGCAAGAAGGATTGGAGAGATCCAAGCATTGGGAGCCTCAGAGCCTAAAGCTCCCCATAGACGCAACGATTCTTCTTGCCGAATGACCGATTTTAGATAAGTCCGACCAATCCTTCGAAATTATCGCGCGGTTAGTGGGATTCAAACAATTGTACATCTTACGATTTTTCGGCCGACATCTGTCAGGAAATTGATCGGCCAGGCCCAAAAATCTTTGTCGGTCCCAGTGCAATCTATCTATGTTTGCAGGGCCAAGCAGGCAGCTCCCCTTTGTTTTCCTGGCAAAGTGGTCTTTTTAGTTGATGGTCAATTTGTACGATCGTTCCAAGAAAATCGTGGTCTCACGATGAGGATCAACATCTATGGCCAGCATTATACTGTTTTTTCAGGATAAAGTCTGCTAAAGAACTTTATCTTCTTTTGTACCAAAAGTATCATCTTCATGGTGTGTTAATGCAGAAATTAATCTACCAATATTCTTCCAAGAACCAAACTGTCAAAGAGGAAGAACTTCTTCATAAACTTGATCTGAAAAGATGTTTAAGTATATACCTTAAAAGAACAAAAAATTTCAGAGATTCGGTTAGTTTGTTCATTCTTTTTTCTGGAAAGGGAAAAAAGGCTTCTAAAGTTTCTATTGCAAGGTGGATCTACAAGGGGAGTCGCTACCTCAGGGGCAGAAAGGTGTTATGCGTCTCCTCAAGATATCTGTAAAGCAGCCACTTGGTTACGTTTGCATACGTTTGCCAAGCACTACAAATTAGACATCTTGTCCGCAGAAGATATGGCCTTTGGCAGCATGGTTCTACAAGCGGTACTTCCTGAAAACTACTACCTGATTTGGGAAGCTAGAATATTCCCTTGGTTTGCTGCCTGTAGGACGTAATGGAAGTAGAAAATTGGTATACTTACCATTGAAATTTTCATTTCCATTAGTCCGTAAGGCAGCACAAATGTCCCTCCCAAATTGAATAAATGAATACAGCATTATGTTGTGGTGTTGTTATTGTGGTAGAGCTATAGAAATAACAGGCAGAGGGAGGGGTGGTCTGGGGCTTTATAGGCTGCTAATTGAATAATTTTTTTTGCTACCTGTCCTATCAGGGGAGACACTGGAGTTAACCCCTGGTGTGCTGCTGTATCCCTACAACTCTTCTTCCTCAATTCTCACACAAACCAGCCCCAGTTTTACAGATTGTTCTGTAATCTCACCTGTTCCTTCCTATACCCTCCCCCTCATGCAGACTCGGATTTTACTGCTCTAGAACAGTTTCATCTGGTTCCAACTGACACCCTTATCTGTCTTATCATTTTGAGATCCACAAACAAGCCAGAGAGACAGTTACCAAGAGACGGAGCAAAATCAAACACTGTACTGTATTACATCTTTAAATATAGCGATAGAATGTGCTATTTACATAGAAATGCATGATATACAGCACTGTAGTGGTGTTTTGTATCTTTGCTGTGTGGGTTTATGTAGATCTATCTGTGACCCTTTGTTTATACAGTTCAGGTAAAGAGTGAGCTTGGTGCACGGAGTAATAAGTGGTGCAGGGAAAGCAAATCCACAACTGTTATTGATTTACAACTCCCAGCATGTCCTGATCAGCTCCTAACTAGTATTGTCAAGATAAAATGAGACTCAGGGGCAGTGAGAAATAATTTTCCATTTATTTGTGAACGCATAGTGCTAACATTCTAAAAACAACCAAAGAATAATCAAGTATACGCTAATGGAAAATTAGTAGAGCAATAATCCTGTCTGTTGAGGAACTTGAAAAAAAGGGTGCACGTTTTAAATACTTTGCCTGAGAAATAGTCTCTCTTTTTTTAACAAACCATCAATAACTTATTCAGATATTCTTTAGAAGAGAGACACCCTGCAAAAAATCGAGTGCATGTATTCCATAGATACAAGTGCAGGCCAGGGTAAGACACTCCACAGGCATAGTACATAGGGAAAGTCTAGGTTCATGCAAGCCACGGTGCTCAGTGTAGGAACTAGATTAAGATGCTGTGTAAGTTCTAGGTTCAGATGCTCAGCAAACGACAGATGCTCTGTTATAGCACAGCCCACTGCAACACTGTGCTGTCCTTGCCGCCAGCAGACAACATAACACTGTCATTATGCAGGAAGACAACTCTGGTAACATGACTGCTGTGTCCACAATATTTATGGCTGGATGCCTGAAAGAGAAGAAAGATGCAATATATAATGTAATGGATGTTTGTTTTTAATCACCTAAATAAAGCTGGATTTTTGATTTTATTCTACACGTGTGGAATGGGATTTTTCAACCACTAAACCCCTAATACATGATGTCCACTGGAATAGAGACCAGCAAGAAGAAATCCGCACACAGTGCAGAATGGGCTCAATGGAGGAGTGACCTCCTGGACGGGGACATGTGAGTCTTTTTCTTAATCTAAGTGTTAGACACAATTCTCCATTTATCAAAGGTCGAATTTCGAATTCAGGCAAGTTTTTCTTAACTCGAATAGATTTGAATATAGTTGAAATTCGATTGGGAGGTTACATAGTTACATAGTTACATAGTTAAATTGGGTTGAAAAAAGACAAAGTCCATCATGTCCAACCCCTCCAAATGAAAACCCATCATCCATACACACACCCCTCCCTACTTTCACACAAATTCTATATACCCATACCTATACTAACTATAGAGTTTAGTATCACAATAGCCTTTGATATTATGTCCAAATATCTAAAATATCTAAAACTCAAACAAATAATACCGATCCGAAAACTCAAATTGAATTCAGATCGAATTAGACTAAACTCGGATTTCAGGAAGGCTATTAACACTTCAAATGGTTCACTGGCAGGTTTTAGGTGGCGAACAGTCGAATTTGAATTATTCCCAGGGTATAGGTTTGATTAATCTTGAAATTTGAATTAAAATTCGAATCGAGTTTGGATAATTCACAATTGAATTCGAGAGTTTTGACCAAAAAAAAAAAAATTTGAATTTACTATTCGACCATTAATAAATCTGCCCCTATATGTACATATGCATACAAACATTTTTTAAAAATAACATTAACCTACACAATTCTTGCACAAAAGGATGTTAATATTAGGGATGCACTGAATCCAGGATTCGGTTCAGGATTTGGCCAAGATTCAGCCTTTTTCAACAGGAATCGGCCGTAAGAACCGAATCCTAATTTGCATTATATGGGGCAGGAGGGAAATCGCATGACTTTTCTTCACAAAACAAGGAAGTCAAAATGTTTTCCCCTTCCCACCCCTAATTTGCATATGCAAATTAGGATTTGGTTCGGTAGTTCGGCTGAATCTTTCGCGAAGTATTTGGCCAAATCCAAAATAGTGTATTCGGTGCATCCCTAGTTAATATACATGTAAGGGTCTCGGAAGCTCTTATCTCTCTTAACCACTGGCTCATATCAGCAAACAGAGAAGCTATTTTCAGCACAACCGAGATTAAGTCCCATTAATAAATGCTTCTTACCCGAGGCACCACACAGGGGTAATTATACAGACGCACTCCTCCAAAATCATCTCCGGTGGCCAGTAGCTTCCTGTCGTGAGACCTTGTTACAGCATTTATGTCTGTGCCATCTGCTCCATCAGGCCATATTCCTGTGTAGAAAAATGACTATATCTTAGCAACAAGAAAAGGACCTACATTTTATGGAAGTATAAGAAAGTTTTATTGTCCTTTTATATTACCTGTCAGTCATTATCAGAGTTTCACTGAGATTTAGTCAGAGGTATGGCCAGAAATCACAGGAAAGGGAACTGTACTCACCAGGGGCGATCCTGGCAGTTGCTGCCGCCCCCCATCCTCCTTGCGCTTACCTTTTTGCGCCTGAGGGGGTCCAGCAGAGAGGGCAGCAGAGAGGGCCAGTACCCTAGCGCAGAGAGCCTAACTGCACTCTCTGTGCTAGAGGAGACAGAAATTAGGCTCTTAAAATACCAGGCATTTTTGCTGCCCCTGGCACCTAGTGGGGCGCTGCTGTCTGAGGCGACAGCCTCAACTCGCCTCATTGGCGAAGCGCCCCTGGTACTCACCAAGAACATAGAAGCCCAGAGTACATGAAGAATTCTCCCAGTCTATGTTGCGAATATTTTCTGCACTGACAATCTGCTTACAAGAATCTGGATCCCCTGTGTGAGAGAGAAACCATCATGTTTGCAGTTCTAGGTTATTTTGGGTTTGTCTTTTCAGGCAACAATCAAGTGAAAATAACCTATAGTGTCAGGAAAATTCAAAAACAATTGTCCTGAATTGTGGACCCCAAAAGTGACATGGCAGGCTACTACTGGGAATATTGCATCAGTCTGGCCATATCCAGGATGAATAGACACGTGGCATAAAATGTGCATATACATTTATTGAATTCTAATTTTGGGAGGTATGACAGGAATCAATAGAGAGCAATTGGAGACTTTTTTTATTTTTTTTTAAAGCAAGGAAAAAACATGGTGGCAAAAGCCCTTGCTATAACATCACATATTCCCATTTTAAAATAACCATTTTAAATGCTGTATATGGGTTTATGTGGTTTTCTGATTATATAAAACCTCATTAAAATGCCATCTCTCCTGGAGTCTTTTGCTCTTTGCCATCTTCTCAGTTAAAACTGCCGTTTTCTAAGGGTAGAGACACACACTGTGATTCGGGGAGATTAGTCGACAATTCTCCTCTTCTATGGGGCGACTAATCTCCCAAAACTGCCTCCCCTGCCGTCCCGCTGGCTAGAATGTAAATAGCCGGAGGGATGGCACTCGGAGAGCTTCGTTTTCCAAAGTTGTCCGAAGTTTCCTCGTGAGGCATATTCAGGCGACTGTGGAGAATGAAGAGTTCCAAGTGTCATCTCGCAGCATGTGTCTCTGCCCTAAATGTTCTCACTCATTTGGAGCCTCTTCCCTTTTATTTGCCTTGCCAGACAGGGATTTCACTGGAAAGCTTACCAAACAAGTTTGTGTAAAAGAATTATTAGCTCAGTAGGCTGTTGAACATTGAGTGGACTGCACCATACTTATTCTTTCATTGATAAATTATAGAAATCACCAGCATAATCTATAGTGCTGTATAAAAAATGCTAGTAAGCCATGCTTTGTGTTCTAGAAAAAACACAATATCTTCATACACACCACTACACTTTTCCTTACATTTTCTTCTTCAGTATGTAACAATTGACATGTATGTAGCTGCAATATTATTGTACTGTGTTGATAAGGTAATAATAACCTGACCTCTCTTACACCCCCTGCACTGATAATTGTCACAGTTGACTTGTATCTATACGATTATTTGAATAGTTTTCATTATCTAGACATGCGTGCCTAGATTCTTCCCTTTTTTTCTTCTTTCCTCTTTCACTTCCAATGATTGCACAAGGTTAGGAAAGCTAAGCTATGTTTGTGTTTGTTGGCATGTTTACCAAACATTTTTACGACGCACAAGTACAGTATTGTTGGTACGCTATTACGTAAATGAACATGTTTATATGAGACAATAAGATTTAAAGATATGGGAGCTCCAGACCCAGAGCAATTCTGGGGTAATTATCCCCTGAATTCAACACTGGAGCCAGAGATAAATAATTTCAAGAAGTCTAATATAGAGAAAAAAGGTGGCCATACACGGAGAGATCCACTTGTTTGGCGATGTCGCCAAACGAGCGTATCTCTCCCCGATATGCCCACCTTGAGGTGGGCAATATAGGGCTGATCTGATCGTGGGCCCTAGGGCCCAACGATCAGATCCTAACGGTGGCTTTACAGGCGGTCGGATTGGGGGACCGCATCAACGAACTGATGCGTCCGTGATCCAACGTGATTTTTAGTCCGATCCGATCGAGACCTACCGACTCTGTCTGTCGCCAGCTTTTATCGGCCCGTGTATGGCCACCTAAATAGGGATGGGCGAATTTGACTCGTTTCGACAAAAATACGCCACGGCGAAATGACGGCGATGCCCATTAATGTCTATGGGCGTCAAAGAAATTTTGTCGTGTGCCGAAATTTTTTTGACGTGCGTCTTTTTATTTTGACGCACAACGCCATACAAGTCTATGGGCGTCATTTTTTCGACAAAACAAGGTGAAAAAATTCGCCCATCCCTACACCTAAAGTAAAGTAAGACTTCCTGTCCTAAATACATTGTTACTGTTTCAGTGTTGGTTATAAATTTTAAGGACATTGTTTCAATGTTTTTATAAGTAAAAAAATTCTTATACATCATTCGCTACTATTTATAAAACACTTATTTACATTGTATCTTATATGGAATAATATATTGTTCTTTCACTGTTTTGCAGCACTATAGAAACAAGAGTCACATAGTAGTTTATAGTATTTATTACAATTTGGGATATGTGCACTGAAATGTTTCACTGTGAATCATGGGTAATATGGAGATGAGAAATTGTGACTCCTCCCTGTTTGTGGGTATTTAAACACATGTGGACATTGTTAATTAATGGCTTGTAGTCCGAAACGTTGCCTAAGGCACTTTAAGTAAAGTTCATCACTTTTTCAACAATACTGGAGTGCTGCTGTTTTCATTGGATTCATGCCTACACACCAATATTACAACTAAAAAAATGCATGCAGTGGTTCAAGAATTCCATTTTAAATGGAAAATATTATTTGCAATATACGCAGTGATAAAAACGACACCATAAAAATCATGACAAAATCCCTCTTAGAACAAGGTTTAGGATATAAGCTTATCAATACACTCTATAAATGTCTTTATACACTTACAATATAGGATTTCATAGTCTCCACTGTTTGTCATGAAGCAGGAATTGTCTGAGGCCCAGTCCAGATGTGTGACAAAACTGGAGTGACCCTACATTAACAGGAAAATAGAGTATAATGTACATGCGAATGAGCCTTCGCAGTCTATCTACAATCATTCATAGTGGTAAACTAGAATTTAAAGGAACAGTAACATCAAAAAAACAGGATTTTTTATACTTACCGTTAAATCTGTTTCTCTGTGATCAATAGGGGGACACAGGGACGATGGGGTTAAGCTCCACCCTCCAGGAGGCAGGACACTTACTAATAAATTTGTGGGCGTGCCTAACCGGCTTAACCCCCACACTCCAGCTTATCCAATCAGTTTGTCACAAAAGATGCTGTAACAAGATAACGTAATAAACAAAATAATAGCCCACGTAGAAGGTAAGTCAGGGAATTATCCCGAAATGACCAAATGGTCAATAAACAAAAGTTTTAGGGCGGGCCGCCCTGTGTCCCCCTATTGATCACAGAGAAACAGATTTAACGGTAAGTATAAAAAATCCTGTTTTCTCTGTCATCATAGGGGGACACAGGGACGATGGGGACTTAACAAAGCAGCCCCCAGAAACAGCAGGGCGGGAAAAAAAAAAGAACTAACCATTACTTCAGCACAGAATGAAGCACCTTGCGCCCAAAAGATGCTTCAGCTGAAGAAAAAATATCAACTTTATAGAATTTTGTAAAAGTATGTACAGAGGACCAGGTAGCCGCCCTGCAGATCTGGTCCAATGAGGCCGAATTACGCCAAGCCCAGGAAGCTCCGATTGCTCTTGTAGAATGAGCTCGAACTCCCTCCGGTGGAATCTTCCCTTTGGCCATGTATGCCTGTCTGATGGTTTCCTTGATCCATCTAGAAATGGTAGCTTTAGATGCAGGATGACCCTTCCTGGGCCCTGATGGTAATACGAAGAGAGTTTGAGACCGCCGAAAAGACCTTGACTTTTCAATATACCATCGTAAGGCTCTAACTACATCTAAACCGTGTAGTCGACGTTCCTTATCATTTTTTGGTTCCGGACAGAGAGAGGGAACAACAATGTCTTGGTTGATGTGAAATGACGAGACCACCTTAGGAAGGAAAGACGGAACTGTGCGTAGGACTGCCTTATCCTTGTGGAACACTAGAAAAGACGGATCTGCCGATAGTGCACTTAGTTCTGACACTCTTCTAGTGGATGTGATTGCCATTAAGAACACTACCTTCCAGGTAAGCCAAATATCTGAAATAGATCCCATCGGTTCGAATGGTGGATCAAGAAGGGCCTCGAGAACAACATTTAAATCCCATGCTGGAACTGGAGACTGATATGGAGGAACTATATGTGCCACTCCTTGCAGAAAGGTGCGTACTGTATCATTCAAGGCTAGTTTGGACTGAAATAGGATTGACAGAGCTGATACTTGTACTTTCAGGGAGCTGAGTTTTAGACCTCGCCTGAGCCCGCGCTGCAGGAAAGACAGAACTCTCGGGATGCTAAGTTTGTGAAAGGATAGATTGAACTCCTCGCACCAACTCCGATAGGATTGCCAGACTCTGTAGTATGATTTTGAAGATGAAGACTTACGAGCTCTCAATAATGTGGCAATAACTTCTTCTGCTAACCCTTGTTTTCGCCAGATGTCTGCCTCAACAGCCACCCCGTCAAAGCGAACAGCCCTGGGTTGTGATGTGCCACGGGCCCTTGGAACAGAAGGTCCGGCCTGTTCTCGAGACGTATTGGTTGTGCTATTGACATTTCCTGAAGGTCGTAAAACCAAGTCCTCCGAGGCCAGTAAGGAGCCACCACAATTACCGTGATGTCTGACTGTCTGATCTTCTTGAGGACTCGTGGAAGCATGGGTAGCGGAGGGAATATGTACGCTAGATTGAACTGCCACTTCTGTGTCATGGCATCGACCCCTGCCGCCAGTCTCTCTCGGTAACAAGCAAAGAATCGAGGCACCTTTGTGTTGTTTCTTGATGCCATTAGATCGACCTGTGGTTGTCCCCAATGGAGTACTAGTTTTGCAAACACGTCTGGGTGAAGTTCCCATTCTCCCGGATCTAGACGAATTCTGCTGAGATAGTCTGCTTTGGTGTTTAGAACTCCTGGGATATGGATCGCGGACAGCTGTACTTCGTTGGTTTCTGCCCAACTGAGGATTTGTTGAGCTTCCAACAGCGCCGCTTTGCTGCGAGTACCTCCCTGGCGGTTTATGTACGCCACTGCGGTAGCGTTGTCGCTCTGTAACCGAACCGGACTTGCTTGCAACAACTCTGTCCACTCGGATAGAGCTAGTTTTATCGCCTTCAGCTCTAAAATGTTGATGGGAAGTTTGGACTCCCCTGGAGACCATAGGCCTTGGGCAGACAAGTTGTCCCAGGTTGCTCCCCAACCCCTCAGACTGGCATCTGTGGAAATTATCTTCCACTCTAGCGTTGCCCAGGATTGACCCTTTCTCCATCCCTCTTATCACTGACCTCAAGGTCTCCATTTTGAATCGTACTGATCTGACGAACTTGTTCAGCTGTTTGAGATCTAGTACCGGCCTGAACAAGCCGTTTTTCTTTGGCACAATGAAAATGTTGGAATAGAATCCTGAAAATCTCTCTGAATGTGGCACTGGAACAATCACTCCAGTTTGTTCTAAATTTGTGATGCAATTTAGAAAGGCAGCAGCTTTGACTGGGTCTGCAGGAACCCTGGACATGATGAATCTTTTGCAAGGAATGGTTGAGAAATCTATGTGGTAACCTTCGGAAATGATTTCGTTCACCCACATATCTGACGCATGGTTGTTCCACACCTCCCGGAATTGGAGCAACTTGCCCCCAATACGCTCCCCCAACTCCGGAGGGGGTGCCCCGTCAGGCCGAAGAAGATTTATCTGCTGCGGGTTTGACAATAGGTCGATTGGTCTTCCAATGCATGCGACTTTTGTCATTTGTTTTGGCTCGAAAGTGTGACCGCTGTGGTGAATTGTTTCTACGTGTGTATCGTCTACTTGAACCACGAAAAAACCTTCCCCTTCTGGTGGAAGTAGTTGTTCTACTTTTGGCCTGTGGAAGAAAAGTGCTTTTTCCTCCCGTAGCCTGTGAAATAATCTTTTCAAGCTCTTCACCAAACAGACGCTGTCCCTTGAATGGAAGAGATGTCAAGGACTTCTTAGAACTCAGATCTGCTGACCAATTTTTCAGCCACAGTGTTCTACGTGCTGCAACAGAAAGAGCGGATGTACGTGCTGTGACTTGAACTGTGTCTAGTGCAGAATCACACAAATAAGCCGATGCCTCTGCTATCGCATTGGCTGACGATAACAGATCGGATCTGGAAACTGCATTCTGGATGTCCTTGACAAGTGATTCGGACCACGCTTGTATTGCTCTGGCCACCCAAGCCGAGGCCAGGCATGGGCGAAGACACCAAGATGGCCGCCGGAACGCATACGCGTTCCAGCGCAGCGTGACCCGGCCCTCTCTCCCTCTCAGCCGTCTTCACCTAGACAGCAGGCGCAGCAGCGCCCAGGACAAAACGGAATGGAGAGAGAGGACCTGGCCAGTACAGGAGCCCGTCCTGCACCGCTCAGTAAGGAGAGGGAAAAGGGGAGGGCTACCCACTAGGGGGGAGGCTGCCAAGCCATAGTTGTGAGGTGAGCTGTTATGCCCAAGGCAGGTACTCACCTCGTGCCCCTCCCGGCCAGACCGTCTGCCATCGCCAAGCTAAGCAGGGATATATCTGGGTGGTCGTTATAGCCTTTAACGGCTAGGAAAAGACCCCGGTGGGCGGAGAATACTGGGACTATACTAAGGACAAACCCATGTTGCCAGAGTAAGAACCCAGGAAGAAAAAATAGTCATCATTGACTAACATATCCATGACGCTGGACGTCCATCCTCCTGGTAGCAGGACACTTAAAAAACTGATTGGATAAGCTGGAGTGTGGGGGTTAAGCCGGTTAGGCACGCCCACAAATTTATTAGTAAGTGTCCTGCCTCCTGGAGGGTGGAGCTTAACCCCATCGTCCCTGTGTCCCCCTATGATGACAGAGAAAATGTAATTATTTTAAAGTAATAAAAATAGAATGCAGTGATGCACTGTACTGGTAAAACTGCTGTGTTTGCTTCAGGAGCACTACTATTGTTTATATAAATAAGCTGCTAGGTAGAAATGAGGGCAGCTATTCAAAGAAGAAAAGGCTTACACAGCAGATAAACTCTGTAGAACATAGTGGTGTTATCTGTTATCCACTATTTAACCTGTGCCATATAGACTTTTTTCAATTTCCGCCATTGCTACACAGCAGGTTGTTTATATGAACTAAAGTGGAGTTTCTGAAGCATCAGTTTTACCGGTGCAGGGCAACATTACATGATATTTTCATTACTTTAAAACTCTTTCATTGTTAGGTGTTACTGTTCCCTTAAATCTGACCTATCCCTGCTAGACTTCAGGTACGGCAGGTAGCTTTGGGCTGCCTGTGCTGCATTTAGGCAATACTAAAGCAGAATATTAGCTACGTGATAGCACATCTTGCAGCTAAATAGGATTAATATTGCGCTAACCTTAGAAATCTGCATTTAGTTTTGTGTGTGTCCGCAAATTACTATACACAGGTTCTTATATCTGTCCTTAAATCTGCCCTGGCTGTTATAAAGGAGAACTCTCACCGTACATTTCCCCACACGTCTGTACTCTCGGCCCTCGTCTTCCACCTCATACAGATAAATAAAATTATCGTGTGACCCAACTGCCAGATAATGTCCATCTGTGATAAAGAGAAAGAACCATTTGTAAAAATGAAGTTTAAAGCATCAGATTAACATGCGCGGCCAAGTTTTGAAATGCAGGGTGACAGTACCAGGGCTGTATCTGGTTACACTGATCTGCTCGGCTGCATCAGAGATACTTGTCACAATAACGTGGGTTTGAGAGTCCAGCACCAAGAACCTGTGGATGGTTGGGGAAAGAATACAATACAATAAACATTCCCTCTCATTTTTATCCATGCTGCATTTTTTGAGACTCAGACTGCATGACACTCCCTGTACACATTGTATTAAGAGTGCTAATCAACATATTTACATCTATACATTTTTTAAACTTTGAGATTTCTTACTTTTATTAAAATATCAAAAAAAAAACAGTTGTGCAACATCTCTCACCTGCCACTAGAGGTCCCAATTGCTACAACTGAACCTGATGGGTGGAAGCCAGCCACCCGAGCCGCATCCTGTTGGACAAGAAATATGAACATGTTATTCTTACAAACCACATAATATATATAACTAAAAGCTTCCTCTCTCAATCAATCACTGCAGCTGCTATAAACAGACTGTTATAGTAATACTGCATCATTATATGTGGCCTATATAGTGCTGGCACATTTGCTCAGCAAATTACAGAGATTATACTTTATTCACTCAGTCCCTGCCCCAGTGGAGCTTACAAGCTAAGGTTTATCTTATACTAGTCATAGATTGCATCATCACACAGAACATACCATCTTTTACTTACATAGACCCAGTGTAGTTATTTATAGCAACCAATAAGCCTTTAGTGATTAAGTGCAGCTACAATAAGTAAATGTTTGATTGGTTTCTTCTGCCAAACTCACTGCAACCTCCACCAGTAGCAGAAGCTGCTAAAGTTTACTAATGGTCACCAATGATGCTGTAACTGGAGCACCATCTCTGAGATGAGTTGTATATTGTCCCTATATCATTGCGGGCTTGTCTCCAGGTACTCTACTTTCCTCCCACTCTCTTACTGGAAGGTTGATTGGCTACTCATGAAACTAACCCCCGTTTGTATGCATGTGCATTGTGTTAATGAGATAGGGAACATATATTTTAAAATAGCAAAATTGATGCAAAGACGCCAATATCTGCACCACTGTAAGTCAAATACAAATATCTGGAACAATAATAGTGAGAGGAGAACAAATATACTCACAGTTCACCCCAGTCCATGGGTGCATAACATATGAAAAAGGCCAAAAAATTTGAGTTTTTCTCCAAAAATAAAGACCAAAATATTATAAAACGTTCAAGTCATTTATTAGGACATACAGGTCAACGCCTGGCGTGTTTCGTGCCTACTGGGGAACTTACTCATTAGGTGTCCTAATAAATGAATTTTGGTCTTTGCTTTTGGAGAAAACTCACAATTTTTGGCCTTCAACATATATTTTAAGCTTCACTGGTAAGGACTTGTGAATGATGAATAATCTCCATAAAGCACTTCTTAATATGTCAACATTATTTAAAAAAAAAACAAATTTATGATTTATAAAAAAATCTGCACCAATCCACTCTCCGGCACAGACGAATGTAGAGTTCTGACACTTCAAGATGGCTTATCATACCAAAGTGCAATTAACATGTTTGTCACCCTGGAATGGGGGTGCCTCAATCCTTTTACAGACTGAAGTGTATTACATGAAACTGTAGAATATAATTCCCATATAGGATTAAATGTATGTATGGTTTGTGTGCATCGTGAATTCTAGGATCCCAGGGGGTAAACCTTATCTTTTTAAATGATATTTATGATTACCCAATGGCACTTACTACTAAAAAAGTATATTATTATGAAAATGATTTATTTACATGAAGCAGGGTTTTACATATGTGCTGTGTTATTCAATATATTCTTATAGAGACCTACATTGTTCAGGGGGTATAGTTTTCCTTTAATTTTTTTTAACCTAAGAACTATTAAGATATGGGAAACTACTCAGAAGGCAAATAGGGGATGTCCAAACCTGGGAAAGGGAAAATGTACATGACTAAGGGAAAGAAAAAGTAGAGCGAAAAGAAAACTGTGACACAACTGATCTAGAATACTAGGACAATGGCTCTGGCGATCCAGTTTCAGTGCTCCATTCCCCCTTAAGAGTGTGTTTTGTCCTGATTCTAAACAACAGCGATAATTTGGAAACAGATCCGCACTCACTCAATTGAAAGCAGTCGGGGAAGATACCCCTTTTATTATGCTTCCAGTAATTCAACATTTCAGGGGGAACCCCCCCCCCTTCATCAGGATCCTGATGAAGGGAGGGTTTCCCCCCGCAACGTTGAATTACTGGTGGCATAATAAAAGGGGTATCTTCCCCGACTGCTTTCAATTGAGTGAGTGCGGATCTGTTTCCAAATTATAGCTGTTGCTAGGGGACCTGGCCGGGTCTACGGATGACCAGCACCACCATTGCAGTGATAGTTGAGTGCAGGTGCGCGGCAGAATACTTACACTGATTTTTAACAAACAATAAAGGAATCTCACCTCCAGCGTGGTACTCCAAACAGGCTGATGTTCTTTGCTGTTCCAGAGGTGGACAAATTTATCATGGCCACAAGTCAGAAAGAGGTCAAGGATCGGATGAGTACAGAGACCCCACAACTCATCCGTATGGCCCTGAGAGAAGGCAGCACAGAAAACCAACTTTATCAGTACAGTACATACATGGGGTTGGCAGCTCTATCAGACTTATGACAGTTTTTCACGGTTATTCTTGGAGAGTGAATTTCAAAGCATTTCCGTGGCACTGAGGCACACATAGCAGTTCATTTTCCTGTGGCACAGCCTTACTCGCATCAGATTAAAGTGCGCCTGGAATTTTCTAAGTTTGGTAAGTTGCCAACTATGTATAAATGAAAAGGAGCCACAAATACACAATACTTGCAAAGGGCTGGGGGATGGGTCACCCCATGTATTTAAACCACAAGTAACCACTATTTTTAGGGAACACCCTTCCTGCAGCAGGATAACAACATCCTTTTGTGTCCATACTGAGATACAAAATAGGTACTGGCATTTCAAATACATAGAGGCTCAATAACAACGTGTTGGTCTTATAGTGTCAAATGTGTAGATGTCTGTCTAGTATACGAGTAGAATCAGCACCAGCAGTGAGCACTAACTCATTGGGGGGGTAGCATTGAACAAAAAAATATATTCTAACCTGTATTAAACAGCTTAGGCCACTCTCTAGATTGCCACTCATCACACAATTCTTGGTGGTTCCTACATACAAAGTGTCACCTCCTCGACCCTCAGCTATGGTCCGAACTGGCCCAAAGCATTCTGGAATCTAAAAGAAAGAGTTCCGGTTTAGGTTTTTGACAAACACTGTTTCTGCTCAAGGGTATATGACCTGTGCCTTCTACTGTCTTACCCTTGTTTCTTGCACTTTCTTATAATCTCTGTTCCATAAGATTACTCTACCATCTTTTCCTCCTCCAGATAGGATTGTCCCATCCCTGCATACGCAGAGAGCAAAGATTGATCCATCGTGAGCATTAGAGACCGCATGAGAGATCCTGTGACTTCCTGAAAAATAGTTTGAGAGGGAGAAGTGGGGACAAAGAGATGCAAGTATACAGTTAATGTCCACTGTGGAATGTTATGGTTAAGTGATATCCATGCCTTGTGTACTAACCTTTCCCCCACACAAATAAATTCCCATTGGAGTCTCCTGTGATAACATCTCCATTCTCAGCAAATGCCACGCAAAGGACAAAACGAGGCTTCTCATATTTCTGTGGAGGCAAAGTGTGACCTGTAATATCTAATTTCCAACCAATTGCCTTTCTACATGATCCTGCAGTTATCCAATGGTTCTTTGACTAATATACAGGGCATTATCATATAACTGTGCCCCAACCACCCTTTTACTTCTCTGGATGTACTTCTGATGCTGCCATTGCATACCAATAGTGTTGATATATCCTGCATGTATTTAAACCTACTTTCACTTGACAACTTCTTTCTGAATTGGTTCCATGATGTCTATAGCTACACTGCAATGCCAGAGTTCCCCCAGTCTTTACATTCAAGGTATTACAATATATGCTTCCTTTGTTCCTGTTACTGAGCAGAAATACACAAAATGATTTGTTTGCTCTGTGGTTACACTGCTTGTTTATTGTTAAAGCCTCCTATTTTCCAGTGGCCTTTTACCTCAAACACCCCCTGCCTCTTGCTTAAAGTGGCTCCTCCACTTGTAGATCCTCCTCCTGTGGCCCCTTCAAGGCTCCAATAATACAGGTGGGACTTCCCACAAGTGATGATCAGATTTGGCTCAGTGGGGTGGAAAATGGTTGCCAGGACTGGTTCTGTTGAACACTGCAGAGAGAGGGAAATACAGCAAGGATATATTTTTAAATTATTTAATATATACTAAATGTAGTAAATTACTGGTTAGACCCAAGCAGATATTCCTGTTTAACCCAACAATGAGCAGATTATTGGTGCCATTGGGAAAAATATTGGGTGGTTAAAATTGTCTAATAAATGCATAGATCGAGAGTGAACAGGCAGGGGACTGATATAGCCTAATAACCACTTATATACAGTATGCAACACAATCAATAGACAGATAGTAACATCTAATTAAATTCTGTTGAAATCTGTGCAAAACCCAGTTGGAATATATTCTAATTTATTTACACACTGGAAAATATTGAGCCAATTTAGATACAGTGCTTGTGCCTTGATCACAGTTAAATTAACTGATGATACCTTACCTTCACCTCTGCCATTTTAGTTTCTCGCTGCCATTGCCATACAGAGAGGACATGATCACCAGATTCATCACAGGCACACAAAAGGCTCCCGCCATCCTTGGGGATAAAATATAGAGTTTAAGTAATGAATGGAAACACAAGAGTTGACTAACATTTACAAAGTACCCTTGGAATTAAGAAACAATGCCACTCACTGTCTTGGAGAAGGACAGACAGGTCACTGCTCTCTCAAAGCTTCCAACACCAAGAACATGAAGAGTACAAAGACTGACAGAGTGCCATATCCGGACATGGGGTGGTAAGGCCTAGGGGTAAACAGAGTAAAAACAATTCTGATCTGTTTATAGTAATACTATAGAAATGCTAAAAGTAGCTGCTACCATGGTGCCTTCCAATATGTCTACCTTTGTTTGTAAAAATTTGAATAAAAGTAACATTTGCAAATACAGGTATGGGATCTGTTATACAGCAACATGTAATCCAGAAAGCTCCGAATTACAGAAAGGCCATCTCCCATAGACTCCATTTTAACTCCAATTTTTTCTTAAAGAGATGCGGACACCAGAAAATATATTTTTTTTATATCAATCAAAACATTGTCTTTGAATGCTATTTATAATTTTGCCATAAAAATATTTTCCTGATGCTTTCACATTGCCTTTCTTACCCCCACGTTCCTCTATGAACTATGGGCTGCCATATTTGTGCAGCAGTAGTCTTTAGCATTAGAAACTCTAAACTGACAGGTTGGCAAAACAGTCGGGTTTAGGAACTTCAAGTGACAGTTTCTTACAATATCAGAAGGATCAGTGAAAAATGATCAACATGACCTATAGGTAACTTTTTAATGTAGATTAATATTTTGAAAAGAAAAATGTTACTGTCAGTATCACTTTAAAGGGATACTGTCATGGGAAAACATGTTTTTTTCAAAACGCATCAATTAATAGTGCTGCTCCAGCAGAATTCTGCACTGAAATCTATTTCTCAAAAGAGCAAACAGGTTTTTTTTATATTCAGTTTTGAAATCTGACATGGGGCTAGACATATTGTCAATTTCCCAGCTGCCCCGTGTCATGTGACTTGTGCTCTGATAAACTTCAATGACTCTTTACTGCAAGTTGTAGTGATATCACCCCTCCCTTTCCCCCCCAGCAGCCAAACACTAGGAGAGAAATGCTTTCTGGCAGGCTGCTGTTTTTCTCAGTGGGACATGGGTTTTTACTATTGAGTGTTGTTCTTAGATCTACCAGGCAGCTGTTATCTTGTGTTAGGGAGCTGCTATCTGGTTACCTTCCCATTGTTCTTTTTTTTGGCTGCTGGGGGGAAAAGGGAGGGGGTGATATCACTCCAACTTGCAGCACAGCAGTAAAGAGTGATTGAAGTTTATCAGAGCACGAGTCACATGACTTGGGGCAGCTGGGAAATTGACAATATGTCTAGCCCCATGTCAGATTTCAAAACTGAATATAAAAAAACATCAGTTGGCTCTTTTGAGAAATGGATTTCAGTGCAGAATTCTGCTGGAGCAGCACTATTAATGGATTCATTTTGAAAAAAACAATGTTTTTCCCATGACATTATCCCTTTAACTAAGATATAATGAATCCAGATTGATGACTATGGAAAAAAAAATTGTTTAAACCTGTTGGTGTAAATAACACAAACAAGTCTCACTGGAGACACTTTTACTGAATGCCCACTGTCCATAATTCATCTATTGTATCTTAATCTTATTAATACCAGATTTACCTGACTGTCTCCCTTGTATTAATGATTTGAATGCTCAATATATGTTACCTTATTTTAAGCGGAACTGCTTTAAAATGAATTGATGATGTGAAAACACTTGATCAGCTGCAACAATTGTGACTTGAGTCTATTTTGACACAAGCATAGAAACAGCATCAACACAGAACAATTAAAACAGATCACGGTCTCCGAATCTTACCTTGCCATCCTGTGAATTTCCAGCCACTTGCCCGCTGGCAATAGTCACAGAATCTGGGTGGACTGTCAGACTGTGAAAAATGGGAGGAAAAAACTTAATCCAAAACAACTGGATTGTCCTCCAGCAATACCCCCTTTATGCACTGTCTTAATAACAAATTGACACCTCTGAACACTTTACTGTGCACCCTGAGTTACATTCCAGTCAAACCTTTTGATGTCATCAGTGTGGCCCCGATAGTGGCGCTGGGTTCCAGCTGCAGGATCATACAGGACACACACAGCTGCTGTGAAATACAGTAATTCTCCTGACGGCAAGACAAATAGATTACTGCGGCAGTCCCGGCCCCGATACCCATATCTGCAGGTCTGATGTCAAGGGCATGTGGTTAAAGGTGGTGTAGTAACACAAGGTGCTTTTTATAAGGATAATTCAGTTGCATGAAGAGCTCTGTGGATATTTCAATTACTGGATGTTGTGTGACTACAACTCCCTGTAATAAGTTTGTTTTTGCATGAAACAAAACACAATAAGAATATGAGGGGTTGGTGTTGCACTTTAAGACTGAATATTCGAAATACAACATATTTCTTTTTTGTGCATGGTCACTGTATATCCATCACTTTTGAGTAAGCAAGCTTGTTATCCTGCTCATGCAAATAACATAAAAAGGAGCTTTACTGCATACGGTAAACAATTTATAAGGGGGCATCCCTTGAACACAGGCTCTTATGGGCCTCGTTTTGGGAAATTTACCAGTATTGTTTTATGTATAATGGGCCATTTAGGGTTACCAACAAGCTTATTCAGACTCTGCTCAGGATACACCCATTCTAGTTGCAGCTCTCTTGTTGGAAGCTCGCCCTTTGCATCCGGGGTGTAGGAGGCAACCAGTGAGTCGGGAACATAAAGGGGTACAGAACGCCCGCGAAGGTACAGCTTTACAATTCCCTCCTCTGGTGGGAAAAAAAAACAACACAAACATTAAGGTTAGTGTCACACTGGGCTGTTTCCACCCATGCATGTCTGCATGCAAGACAGCCACTGCTTTGCCCTGGGTGCAGACACATGTAGCAGATTTCCGCGCCTTTATGCATGTTTGCAACAAAATCAGCTATGTGTCTGCACCTAGGCCCAAGTCAGTGCAGAGACATGCATGAGCCTGCTGTCATGTATTGGAAATGGCAGCAGGCTCATCACATTCCAGCATTTCTTTTGTCCCTATGATCTTTAACCAGTTTAATACATGGCAAAACAGAGATTATGGAAGGTATGGGTTTGGGATTACCTATATAGACTGGCTGAAAAACCACACAGACAGAATACCAGGGGGCATACAGTTAGATACTGAACCCTTATTATTAAATCTGTGTGAATGGTCCATATGTAAAGGGCTGCCACCTTTTATTACAAAAAGAATTCATATAAAATTCACATGTGCAGTGCTGATTAGGTACGTATGGTATGTCAGATACATGCTTTGTCGCTGCTTAGAAAGCAGTACAGTCTACTTCTCTGCAAGTACTTATGTAAACATCATGTTGATTGCATGTTCATTCAGTTTACACGCTATGGACAGCATCTATTAACAGTATAAAACTGTGCACATTCATAAATGATAATCCACATGGTAAGCTCATGAGGATTGATGGGGTGTCAGCTAATATCCCAGACTTTCAGAGGGCCACAGTTCTATGGCTGCCATCTTTATCCACCAGTCCAGTAGCAAAGCAACTGTGTGAGGGTAAATATTAGTAAAAGTGTTTCTTTTGCTGTCCTTCAGTTGTTGTTGGTGTCAGGGGCATTTCTGGGGCTGATTAGGTTTTGCATTGGAATTGGTGGAGTGGGGCCGCATAGCTAGTGCAGAGAGCAGTATTGCATACTCTGCACAAGCAAAGTCAAATTTATGTTTTCAAAAACAGAAATTCAGCCCTTTTAGCTTTTTGCTGCTCCTGGTAACTGGCCACTCACTGCTAACTGAGGCAAAGTTCTCACACACTTGCTCTGGGAGCTGATATCAGCCTTAAGGTGGCCATACACAGAGAGATCCACTTGTTTGGCAATGTCGCCAAACGAGCGGATCTCTCCCCGATATGCCCACCTTGAGGTGGGCAATATCGGGCTGATCCGATCGTGGGCCCTAGGGCCCAACGATCGGATCATAACGAATAGTAACGGGCGGTCGGATCGCATCAACGTACAGATGCGGCCGTGATCCAAGGGTATTTTTAATCCCATCCAATCTAGATCTGGTTGACTTTCGGCCAGATCTCGATCGGGGAAACCCGTCGGGGGGCCCCATACACAGGCCAATAAGCTGCCGACTCGGTCTGTCGGCAGCTTTTATCGGCCCGTGTATGGCCACCTTTACACTTATGTCTGGTAATATTATTAGCCAATGGCATAAAAACTACAAGGTTCTGAGCTCTTCTGCAAATGTATTTAGGTCCCCATTAACAACTTCTAATCAATTAGTTCCCCCGTATGGCGACCCGCAGTCACAGTATCTCCTTCCTTTCTAGTTACTAGCATCTATTGTATATATAAAGTAAAGCAGAAGCTCTTCTACCACAAGATTGTAACTTCCCTATAGGTTACCCAGTCATAATATGATTTAGTCAGGGTCTTTTGTTGCACAACTGAGATGTAATATAGGTTTCTTTAAATACAGAATCCAAATTATGCTCTGTAATTTTAAATACACAGAGGCAGAAACAGCCCCCCCCCACACCAGCCAATAAATAGTGACTGTCTATGGCTTCTTTGAGCATACCTCTGGCATTTGCCAGAACCCACATATTGCCAGTCCAGGCATGAACTGGAGCTACTTACAGACTCATGGCTAGTCTTTAGACTCTATTCATACTAAGGGCTCTTACACGCGTTTTCCTGCGCTCCCCTGCATTGCGCTTTCTTCCATTCAGCCACAGGAGTACACACACTCAATTATTGTCAAGGGGGCTGTACTCGCACAGACGCAATAAAGTGCCAAACGCAGGTGGGACGCAGCATGTTCAATTTCACCTGTGGCGCATACATGCGTCTGTGTGAGGACAGCCCCCTTCACAATATTGTAGTTCGTCTATTCCTGCGAAAAACTGCCTGTGTGTAAGACCCCTTAAGGTGGCCATAGACGCACAGATAATATCGTACAAAATGAATTTTCATACGATATTCGGCGAGTGTATGGTGGGAAAAGAGCAGGTCGGTAGAAGACTTGAATATCGTTTGGCTCGTCGATCGGGCAGGACAGAAAATTTTGATCGGGGGGACCCAAACATCGGCCATTGTTAGTGCTGAATCGTCAGATACAGTTAGATTTCTATTGTTTCTTCCCGTATTTCGGATGATTCAGCTCTACACGTGTGTATTGAAATGATACATCTTTCTTGGAAAGATCTTTTCCAAGAAAGATCGTAATTGTTATGCCTATGGCCACTAATTTTCAGACATAAAAGCCAAAAACGGGGGTTATTTATAAACACTGGGCAAATTTGCACCTGGGCAGTAACCCATGGAAACCAGATGATTGCTTTCAGTGTTCCACCTGCAGTTGGCTAAAAAAACTCAATCACTGATTGGTTACTATGGGATACTGCCCATGGGGCAAATTTGCCCAGTGTTTATAAATGAGTCCCAAAATGTTTTAATCCAATTCATATAAAACCCATGCCACTCACTTTGTTCCATAGACACATTTCAAACTTAGTTCTGGTGACTTTTACATAAGTCTTGTGTGCATCTGCATTTTGTAGTAATTCAGATCTGAATACTCAGAATTCAATTTATTTGTCCTGCTAGCTGAATCAATTCACCGCAATGCAACTCCATAAGGGTCGATCGGTCAACGAAGATTCCCTTTCCATTTGAATCTGATGAGGTTGCATGATGCCTCTAGGCCTGAGCATTCGCAGGAAAGCTGCACAAAGCTCAGGTGATTCAGTCAGCAACATGGGTGGATGGGCCAGAATGAGTCAATTACTGTTTGTTTGTCTTGTGGTTCTGACTGATTCGCAGGTGCTCTGGGGAGGATATCCTGAAAATTTGCATGTCAATAGGAATCACTGTATTATGTGTATGTCTATGGGAGTGCAGTGTCAGAGTCAGAGAATCTATGCTGCACACATAAAGTTACTTTTAGTATTTTAATTTGAAGTTGAATGCACAGCTCCCTGAAACTATCCATGGTTAAGTAAAATGTTAGTGTGCACAACAAATGTTGCTCCTTCAAAGGGTTAAGAAAACTACAGGCCACGGGGACAATCATTTCAAAGAGATGGGCAGGACTATGTTTGCATGATTTATAATTTATATACACACCCACAACGTGCGCTGCTGAATGACTGTGCACATCACACAAAAAAAACATCCCTTGGCTTTTCCACAATAATTCAGTTGATTCCTGAGTATGGCGACCTTCTCTAGCACAGAGTATGTATTGTACAATATCCCTGCGCCACCCATCCAAGAGAAACATGCGGCTTTTACGCAAATTAGACAACTTACCTGGTAAGAAAACAACTTGCTTGCTCTTACTGTGGAAATACAAAAAAGAAAAGCAATTAAAGCTTACTACTGTGCATGCATTAGAATATATTTTCTAATCGATGCAGCATATAGACACAAATGTTATCTACAAATAGTATGTTCTTTATCCATAACCAAACATACTATATACATGAATACAAACAAACATAAACTACGTATTATATATATCACACACTTTACTGATACATATAAGGTTATAGATAGATATCTGTACATGGAACACACACACAGAGCGTACCTTGCTGCCTTCTTCATTTTGCTTCGCTCTACCTCTGACCAATCAGACACAACTTCCTAGATTAGACAGACGCACTCTCCCCCTCCCTCTCAGGCTGCATAACTGGCACACCCATCAGTGGGAAGGGAAAGTAACTCTGACAGGAGGCTTAGATCTTGCTTGATACACAGTGTATACCTCCCATCTGTCCCGTTTTGAGTGGGACAGTCCCACTTTTGACAGCTCAACCCGCAGTCCAGGATTTGTACTGATAAATACTGAGTTTCTCTTTGATCTGCTGCACTGAACAGCCAGAAAAAGATACAAAGTTTCTAACTTCATTGGCTCTTGGCAGAGAGTCCCAAATAGATACTTAAAATACTTTTGCAACAGTTTTTACATAAGATAAGAAGTTAGACTCTTAAAGGGCAATTCAACTTCATTAGCAAAACTGTAATAACACAGAAAAACCACAGAAATGTGTTCAAACTTTCATAACTTGCCAAATTTTGTAAAATGGACATGGTAATTAGGGGGAGTGGCCACAAAAATGGGCGTAGTCAGAAAACATTCACCGCACTACGCACAACAAATCTTTTTGTCCCTCTTTCTGTTTCCAAAATGTTGGGAGGTATGACAGTGAAGAGAATATAAAAGCTTTCTTCAAGGTTTCTCTTACTGCTAACATTGAAAATTTGTGTACAAATTGTAGCCAAATTTTGCCTATAGCTGCTATTCAGCCTTTAATGCAGGGAATGATTTACAAGTGCTTGTTAATGGTCTGGGGCTTAAGGCTGGAACTACATGGTGCGCGTCCTTCCAATTAGACATGATTAGAGGAAGCGCAAATGTCATGTCAGATGCGCCGAATCAAATGTAAGTAATACAAATGTTGAATCTACAAACTGTTCGCATCCAGCACAACGCGACTGTTGGATCAAGATACAACGTGCAGCATTTGCATTCGACAGTCATGTAGGGTCGGATGCAATCAGTTTGTAGATGCGATATTTGTATTACTTACAATAGATTCGGCGCATCCAATGTGACACCATACATCATTTGTAGCCGCTGGTCAACTCCAGATTGTGGGTTAAACTGAGCACAGGCACAAGGGTGCTTCTAGCATCTCATCAACGCCACAGTGTGGTTTAGACCGAGTGCTGGCAATTTCTTTTCGGAAAGCTTGTTGCCTATCATCTGTCTTTAACAGCACAGCCCTTCTAGCTGGATTCTTTATATTCTTCCTCAGTTTTCCAAAGGATCAGGTAACCTTACAGAAAACAAACACACACCATATAATAAAGTGGTTCTAGCTATCCCTATGTGAAACCACTAGAAAGTGATTCTCAGTTGGCAATGTTTATCAATAGTTGCAAATAATAGGTGGTAGCCCACACACTTCTTTTGTATAGTTACTACATAAAAAATGGTCTGAATTTTCCTTTCTTTTAAGAGGTTGGGCTTTATTGTTTTTTGTAATTATACTCTACAGCCCTAAGGCAACCCGAAAAGCCATACTCTTAGTTACATAATAGCTTATTTTTATGAACTATAATAGATCTTTTAATGCTAACCCTTTTTTTAACATCATATAAATGCATAAAAACCCTTTTATTTGTTTCCTATTTACTGACCCTTACAAACAGGCAAATCTTTCTATTTTGTTATAGCTTATATCTGTTGATGATTCAGTGCTTCTTTCTTAACATATTTTTGCATTCCATTTGCTTGATTTTCTCCATCAACCCTTTTAAACGCCTCGTTCAATTTAACAATGGTGGTTACCACTAGAGGGAGCTACAGCTCTTCAGCTCTATTTTTGTATGCACAACTTTGTCGGCATGATAGGGTGGGGTGGGAGACTGGGCCAGTGTAGGGATATTTCCTGTGAGATGAGATTAGTCTGTATGTGGAACATTTTCACCCTACACAAACATGGCAATGGCTTCATGTAGCACAGAGCTTTCCAAACTACAGGGCTGGCTGTCCAAGAGAGCCAAAATGATTTTGCCTGCACTCCCCTGCATTCAGTTTTAATGCGTTCCATCGCAGGGGAGTGCAGGACAAAACCCTGTCAATTATTTAAAACTGGCACTTCTCACACAGGCGCCGAACGCAGGTGGAACACAACATACTCCCCTGCAGTGAAATGCATTGAAACTCAACGCGGGGGAGCGTAGGCAAACCCACTCATCTGTGTGAGCCCTTATTTTTTTTTTTGCTGTTCCCCCGGCACCAGGGCAAGGCAACCATTACAAAAGTGTTTCCGTATGTCTGTAACCTTGTTATTTATAATGAGTAGGGTTGCCACCTGGCCAGTATTTTACTGGCCTGACCAGTAAAAATGATGCTTGACCCCAACGTTATTAATAGGGAGAAAAATCTAAATAAATAGGAAGGCCGGTATGTTTTTCCAAAAAAATGTGGCAACCGTAATAATGAGCAGGGGAGCCAGACTGTTGGGGTAAGATCTGAAACGATTGATCATTTGCTCACCCAAGATATTCTTGTAACAGGACAGTTAATTTGCCTTTATGTGTCAGGGCCTTATTATCTAATATTGGGCAAGAGCGTTTATCCAAAATGTCTGCAACCGCTGAATGCACACTAAACAAGGGATACTCGGAAAAAAATATATGGAGATGATCGGAATTCTTTCAGCTAATTTTAAGACATGGCCTGTCATTCTGGAAAATCATTAATTCCCATATTACTGCAGAAAAAAAACCTGCAGATAAGAGAAAAATAAATGTGATCATTTTGTAGTTGTATCATCACTTGCCTTTTCAACAGGGTTTCTGTTTAAGAAACTCATCAGTTATTATATATATACTATTATATTATATATTATATATATACTCATATATATTATTATATATTTTTAAGTTAATCATATTTTATTCATCCAGGCCTGTATTTTTTTTTACAGAGAGGTGCCCAGTTTCCTTTTTTAATTCTTTACATATTCGGTAATAGAGTCTCAAAAGTTATACATTTTTGTTATATTGTGGAGCTTGGGCCATAAAAAACATCTGTATCACAGAGTAACTGCAGTAGCAGCAAAACTCTGCTGTATATTTCTGTTCTAAACAAAGACCAATAGACACATATTTATCAGTGTATAAAAATAGATTTCAGCCACAGTTCCCAGAGCTTTATTTTGACCCTTTCATAAATATGCTATTAAAAATTCTATACAAGTATATAGAGAATGCCATTTTTCACTGACAAACTGTGGTAAACTTTAGTTTTACCCTTTAAAGGTGGTTTAGAAGAATCATCCCTCTGCAGGATACTGTATATATATCAGAGAATGAAACTAGAGTTCACCAAGAGAACATTTCACAGCTACTGTATCTATTCACTTGTATATGATTTTTTAAAAGATATGTATCAAAGGGTGAAAATAGAGCTAGTGGATTGTACTCCAATGATTTAAAACAAATTATCATTACTTATCCAGACCTGGTTCTTCATCTGTGTAAAGGGCAAGGAAGTGGCAAGATCAGCGGTTTTCAGACATTATGGGTTTTATCAAGCTCCGAATTTATCTCAATATCGGCTGCTACAAACTCCGATCTAACCCGCTCAGGTTTTCCATGCTTATTTATTATTACATTTTCCCGAAAATAACCGTTGCGGAAAAGCGCAGAATTTCACGATTTTTTCATGAATTTTCCCCGAAAACTCCAAAATTCTTCAGAGTTTTCCTCCGAAAGCTCCGAAAACATCATGAAATTGCCCAAAACCCCTGAAACAACCAAAAATCAATGAGACTGTTCCTATTGACTTTTATGCAACCTCGACAGGTGTTTGAGATGCCGTGATTTTATATTCGGGCTTCTTAGCCCTCAGGGTTTAATTAATTGTTGATTTTTTTAAGCCTATTATAACACAAAAAAATAACAAATTTTTCGGATTTTGGGCGATCGGAGCTTAGTAAATAACTCCCTATGTGTTCAAGCCCTGTTTATGGTTCAACACTTGATGAGGCCCCCTTATTACAAGTGCATGGAAGATGAGACGGCTGTTTGTGGGATTTATCCATGGGGTATACTGATTATAAGATAAGGAATGACACACAAGAAGGCAAATATTACTAGATATGGTTGTGTGAGACATTTCTGCTTGTATCACCTTATATCTCATTATCTCACACACTCTTGCTCTTGCCTCTTTCTCTCACCCTCTTGCTGTCCACCCACTTCTAGTCTCTCACCCATCTCTTCTCCCACTGCAGCTTGCGAGTACTCTGCTTCTGGTGTCCGAGATATCTCTCTTTAGAAAAGACATGCGTTCAGGTGAGAGAGAGCGGCGGACGCTGAAAGACACACAGTGAGTAACACACTGGGTTAAACAGAAAAGCAAAAAGGGAAATATACAAAATGAAATATACGAAATGAAGTGAACGCTTTTAGTTGGTCATTACCTCTTTGCGAAGACTGGAGTCCCCCCCATTTTAGGAGAAGATGGAGAGGTGGAAAGGCCAATTCTTCTTCGTGGGGCTGTACCATTTTGAACAGGGCGAGGAGGTGGTTTCACTATATGGACACCTAAAATATATATACATAATGACTTCATTAAATATATAATATATATACAGTATATATACTGTATATAGCAACATGACCATAAATTGTTATGTAGAACACCTTATTGGAGCAGCAGCTACTTCTTTTAAAACAGCCTTAGTTAATTTTTTGTCTCGTTCTACACTGAATGCAAACCTCTTCTCTACTCTCTTTTCATCATCTGTATATAGATATGGAGAATCGATTTCACTACTTTGAACCCCTGCAAAGAAACCTGTTTCTGTAAAGAAGTCTTACTCCATTATTTCCTGTGGTTTCTAAGGAGCATTTTCAAACCTAGTTTGCATTATCTTACGTTCAAGAAATTTCTCACTCTGTCTGCCACGTATAGCATCGCCCCTCTCCTCGCAAACCCGCAGTCTTCGCAGAGCATCACTTAGTGCAGCTCTCAGAACTTGCATCTCATCCTCCTGGAGCTGGAGCCGCTGTTCCAAGTTGGAGATCCGATCATCTGTGTCCATCGCACTGGGACCTGAGAGCCCATCATCTGTGGAGTAGATGCAGAGCTTCAGTAAGCTTGAGCTGTAATTGTTAGTTTTAAGTGACCAAGCAGGTTTTATATAGGGGTCAGTAGATTACAAGTGAGTGTTTCACACACTATTGACAATATGACAGTTCAGTTTGTGAAACTATGATGATAAAAAGCAAATAATTACAAAATCAGAATATGCTCCTTGATTTTGCTCCCCATATATTTTTATACAAGCAGAAACTGACTTTTTTTAAGGTGATGTTTTTCAGAGGTGTGAAGTAGTTCAGGCAAGCACGTGAGAAGTTCTTATTCATGACTTACTGAAGGAATAATAATAATACACTGGAGAAGGGTACCTTATATAAAAGGGTTTGGAACCAATTCTTCAAAATCAAAGAAGGAGATTATGAAGAGTGGCATGAATGCTGTATTAATGAAGTTGAGCAGGACCGCTGGAAATTAACTTTTTGAATTAACTAACCACCAACCTTGTGATAGGAAAATGGAACAATTTGTGAACATGTACAATTTACAGTGTCTGTACAGTCATTATTATAGCTAAACCCATATCAATGCAGAATACTCACTGTGGAGACTGAATTAAAAATGAATAAACTTTATACTGTGCACTGGATAGACAGAGGTAGACAGGGTTCTATTTGTGGAATGGATAGTGCACAAAAATGGCAGATTTTTTTTGTACACATAGGGACCTGCTATCCAGAATGCTTGTGACCTGGGGTTTTCTGGGTAAGGGATCTTTCCATAATTTGGATCTCCATGACCATTAGGTCATGCCTCAGACAACATTTTGTCAAATCAAGCCCCTGCATTTAATCCATTCCAGCATGATATATTTTTTGTTGATAAAATTAAAGGCAGAAGAGAGGGAGAACACTGATTTAGAAATGAACAGATTTAGACATAAAGTACACAGGACATCTACTCCACCAGTGTTTTTTAGGTGGTGGAGATGCATCTCTATATACCAGTGCAGTTTGTCTTTTAGTTAAATGGCAAGTGCATTTCCTTAAACGTATCCATCTTCCAATGATAAAGAAAGGAGGAATTCTCCATCAGACCTAACATTTTGTTAAGTCAACTTATTACTAGTGGTGGAAGCAGATGGATTTGGCCATGAAACGTACATTTGTGTTTTTTCTGGCCAAATCCAACTGTTACTACTAGTGACAGGCATAATCCATTGGACTAAATAGCTCCACCAGTGATACACTGTACACCCTGTGTGCCATAGGCCTTGTGTAATGATTTCCTGTTTTGTTAATAGAAATGTACATTAAGTTAGTTGCAGGATGGATTTGGATAGACGGTTTATGGAGGGAAGTGCATAGCATTGGAGCTGCCCTGACATAATATTTATTGTGGGGCGTGTGTTAATTTTTCTACCGATTATTAGAACTACCTCTTGTAGAAAGTGCAATGAAGTAAAAGCAAACAACATTCCTACACAAAATGTATGTTTTTCTCATAGATAAATCAAAACGTTTATCTCCATAAATTCTATGTTAGTGATGGCCAGATAATTCCAAAAGGCCTGCAGTAATGTAGCACTAAAGGTCACAGACTCAGCCAACTCTATCCCCTCACATTATAACTTTGGATTGGCCAGGCTGTGCCTTATCTCTTTCCTCACCATACATAACACGTGCCAGGCACTGCCATATCTATCTTCTCAAATAACAGCACATCCTTACAATACTTTGTGGATGGATACCAGGTTTTGCCATAGTTTACCCTTTAGAGGTGCCAGGCCCTGCGTTATCTCTTTCCCTTAAAGGTGCCTCATTCTGCCTTATTTCTACTCTAACAGCAATAGGGGTTCACGTCAACACTCTCACTTATACTTTACCTTCTCTTGAACAACCGTAGGGCCCTGATTTGCCTTGCCTTTCCCATTTTCTCATAGCATCAATTGTTCCAGACTTTGCCATATCTCACCCCCTCATTCTACAGCCATATAGTAACCAGCTCAGCTTTATCACTCTATCACTCACATCTTATCTCAGTGCTGAAGTTGCCAAGCTTTGCCATATCCATATATTCCTTTCCTATACATTATTATAGGTTCCATAACACCATACAATATTAGAGGTGCCATGCTCTGCTGTATCTTCCTCATTCCCTTATATTAATAAAGGTTTGAGGGTTATTTTATGTGCTGCATATAGTCCAAAAGGTGGCAGACTGTAATTTGTGTACCCTTTCTTTTATAGGTAATGTCATAGGGGCTGTTTTACTATTATTTTCCCTAGGTATTTCAAGATCTCAGTCCTAGGCCATTGTCCCCTCCCCTCCCCCCATAGTATTAAAGATGCTAGATTCTGCCTTTTCTCTGTTCCTCGTTTAGAATTCGAGGTGCCAGGCCCTGTCTTATTTCTCTATGCAGAGATAGAGGCACCAGGCTCTGGTCTGTTTGTATAAATTAGCTATAGTGCACTATAACCCTTAGAGACTGGTTTTTCATGCTGCGGAGAGAGACAACATGGGAGAAAGACAGGAATTTCTATTAAAAGAGAACCTTGTGCACTCACCATTGCAATACTGCAGCAGGGAGCTGGTATCATATACAGAACTGCCACCAGCGCCGGATTCTGACATTCCTTTTCTCTTTTTTCCCGTCTTCTTGTCTTTCTGCCTTTCTTTTCTCCCTTTCTCTCTCTCTGTTTCTCACATCCCTCCTTCTCTATCTTGTCACCATGGTAACTGCCTCATGCAGCATCCTCTAATGTGATACCCCCACAGTATGGCATCACAGCTAACCCCACCCCCTCTGTATAAACATGCTGAAGACATTCTATAGATATCTATTCTATTGATATCCATTCAAATATAGCTATACTTCTTATTTTCTTATAAGCCTGTGTTCTCCAGGGTTTGCCTGGTGTAACAAACCTTTATTTCAATGAAAGCATGGGAAATGTGAGCTATATAATAACCTAATTGTGCAGCTGTGACACAGTGTGGCAGACAGTGACCTCAGGGGACAGCAAGCAGAATGTGTGATGATTCACGGTGAAACATTCCACTGCCAGCGAGCAGCTGTAGCAAAGGCTGCAGTCAGAAATGGGAAAGGTTTGTTTGTAGGGGGCTGTAAACACATTCATAGAGGCTCCTTTAGGCACTTCCAGCATTTCTTTATATATATATATATATATATATATATATATATATATATGGGACTGTTAAAAAGGAAGACATACGTCAGGATATACTTGTGGTTGCAGTGTTATTTCTGAAGACAGTTAGGGGCACATTTACTTAGCTCGAGTGAAGGATTAGAATGAAAAATACTTAGAATTTCGAATTTTTTTTTTTGGCTACTTCGACCTTCGACTTTGAGTTCGATTCAAACTAAAAATCGTTTGACTATTCGACCATTCGATAGTCGAAGTACTGTCTCTTTAAAAAAAACTTTGACTACCTACTTCGCCACCTAAAACCTACCGAGCACCAATGTTACCCTATGGGGACCTTCCCCATAAGCTTTCTAAGTTTTTTTGATAGAAGGAAAATCCTTCGATCGATGGATTAAAATCCTTCGAACTTTCAATTCCAAGGATTTAATCGTTTGATCGAAGATTTTTCCTTCGATCGTTCGATCGAAGCATTTGCGGTAAATCCTTCGACTTCGATATTCGAAGTCGAAGGATTTTACTTCGAGGGTCAAATATCGAGGGTTGTGCCCCTTAATATAGGGAATTCCATAATCAGAGACATAGAAAGGTATAAGGCTGCCTGCAGAGCTCTTATACAGGTTGAAGAACTGTGAGGTGCCTGCTAACAGCCTTATTTGTTAAATTTGGGGATTGATTGTTTTTACCCTATAATACACAAGTTTTAAATGATGTAGCCTAAACACTGTTTTAACAGTTACATTTTCCAGGTTATTCACGGCTCTTGTGTATTATACTCCCCAGGTAGATAGAAATAAAATTAATATTTGTCCACACCCTCAGACAACACAGAAATTAAAGTATGCTATGTGACATTTCCCATTAAAGTCTTGGCGTCCTTCCATAGCCATAGCTTTGTTAAGTAATAAAAAATACACAGTAGGGCTCATTCAGAAACATTTGTGCATAGCAATAGCAACCAACAAAAGGGCAAATTTACTAAAGGGTGAAGTGACTAACATTAGCGAAAATTCGTTAGCGTGATGTCATTTCGGTACTTCGACAATTTACCAACGGGCGCTGGCGTAACTTCGCTAGTGAAGGAGATAGACTCTAGCGCTCCTTCGCACTCTTACTCCATGTTACGCTTCGCTCTGGCGAAAGAGCGTCACTTTGCAAATTCACTAAGATGCACATTTTACATTCCCTGTTCCGATAGACTTGTCTTTGCCAACTCAGACCAGGTGAAGTGCAATGGAATGTATAGGGCTTCTTCAATTTTTAGTTGAAAATTCCCAAAAAACTATGGCGTCTTTTACTTTTTCAGTGGCTTGATAAAGGGCCCAGTTGGGTCCAAAACGTTGCCCTTACCTTGTATGTACATGGGCTAAAATAAACAACAAATAACTTATTTCACTATAATCAGTGTGCTACTGGTTTGTTTCTACAGTTTACTTTTTCAGGGTGATAGGCTGCAAAAGTACGTGTATTTTTTTGGGTACCTGGGCTCCCCCATACATTTCCTAACATTTGGCACATAAACTATACACTGTGCTCATGTGTAGGCCAATATGACAACTTTATTTTATTTAATTAAGCTTCCTTGGGATTGTGTAGTGAATGTATTTGCTGCAACATATACGTCCATTCAACTTTAACTTCCCGCCGTATGCAAATAAAGCCAACGCTATCGCAACTTCGCTTCGTTTGGTGCGGTAACGCTAGTGCAACTTTGCCAGAGTTCGGCGCCCTGGACGCAACTTCAGATTTTAGTGAATTAGCGTTGTCCTGGCGAAGTGTTGCGATGTGAGCGAAGCAGGCCCGGACTGGCAATCTGTGGGGCTGCTATAAGGTCCCATAGAAAGTCAGTATTTAGTGGGCTGGTGGGGGCTGTTTGGGCCTCTGTGTGAGCTGATAGGGCCTCTGTGTACCTGAAATGGCAGGGCCTATTTTAATTTTCAGTCCGGACCTGGAGCGAAGCCATCGCTGGCGAATTTTCGGAGGTTAGAGTGTTTGCCCCCAGGTCTTTCCTTACATTTCCTAACTTTTTGGAGACTGATCAAATCTAATTGCTAGTTGGTTGCCATTGGCAAATGCACTTGAGCAATTTAGCACCTGTGTTTGTAAATGAGCCCCAATAGCTAAAAAAATGGAGTCTATACAGAAAGCAGTGCCTGCTGGAAGATAGAATGGCAGTTGCACGAGCATCTAGAGCTCTATTGTTTTTACTAAAGCAGTTGCATAAATTCAGTGGCTGCTTCACCATTAGGCTTCTGTGGCACTGCTTTCCTTGGGAGAAAGTTGCACTAGGAAGAGAACTGCAATTGTCTCTCTCTCTCTCTCTCCACATTGTTGCTAAGGGTAGGACTCCACGAACGATTCTGTTGCGATCCGACGCGCTGTGACAAAACGCATGCGACTTGTCGCATGCAACAAAAATAAGGTAAGAGATAGAATTGTCGCATGGTGTTGAATCGTTGATCCGACGCAACACGACTGTCAGATGCAGACGCTTTACAGTAAACACAGGATATTGCACACAGACCTAACTGTTAATTAAAAATACACATTCGGTTATGTGGTGATAATAATACCTGCAGAAAAACAGTGATTCTCAGTTACTCAGGATTTCACCTCTATGGCTGATAAAGGATGCTAAAGGCGGTTTTTCAACAATAATTTGGCAACACAAATTGCTTTTAGTAGCAGAGAGAAAGCTGTAATGCACCGTAAGATCCAGTTTTGTAGCATGATTTCTAAAAGGATGGATGGATGAGAAGCAAACAGATACAACATTGTTAGACCTTTTAGTAGAAACAACCCAAACTGGCAGCCCGCCTCATATATGTGCAGCCTCTGACTAAACCAGTCTGTGCACTTTCATGTTGCCAATATGTCAATAGCACTAACTGACTTTGAAGAGTCTACTAGAGGTTGCTATTAGCAACTGCACTTATGCAGTTTAAGACCTATGTTTTTGAATCTCTGTTGCCAGAAAGAGATTTGAGGGACCATTGCTATTTTTGTTCTGGACAGCCAGTCCAATGGTTATTGTTGCTGTGGGTGGAATATTGACTGAATATGAACATGTTCAATGAAAGTTTTTATAGTGGCCCTAAAATTACAAACTAATTTTGCCCTAAAAGAAAACTTTTTCATTATTGCAAATTCATTTTAACTTTAGAGAAAATATAGTGAATGGGGTTGTTCAGACTATATAATTTATAGAAGATAAGTTACAAGGCAGTGTGCAAAAAAAGAGGTGCAATATATATTTCATTTCAAGCACTGTGCATGTTGTCTTCCTTGTTTTATGAATTGCCGCATGCACATACCTCCCAACATTTGTAAATTAAAAATAGGGATTAAAAGACCTGCTGCGTGTTCTGCATCAAATTTTTTGACCATGTTGATTTGTGGCCACACCCCCTAAATATCATGTCCATTTAAACAAAATTTGCCAGGTTCTGGAAAGTTTGAATACATTTCTGGGGGTTTAGTGTCATGTTTTATGTGTTTTAACAGTTTTGATGTTGAAGGTGAAATTGCCCTTTCAGGCAATGAGTAAGTGCCCCAGTAGGCACAAAACGCGTTAGGCCTTGTCCTTTTTGTCCTAATAAATGTTGTTTTATTTTTACTAATTCAGCATATGTAATTTTTGAGGATTCTCACATTTGAGCTTTGCAGTATATTTATTTGGTATTTAATCGGGTAATTGATGCATTGGTTGATATCAAATTAATTAATTTAATAAAAGTCAAATAATTGAAGTAAAATTACTCTGTGTGGACTAAGTATATTTATGTGCACCTGGACTGGGGTGAATTGTGAGTTCTTCTCCTTATTTATTTATTTTTTTGGTTACTGCATTATTACACTTTGGCAGTGCTTATATAATTTATTTTGACAAGCTGCACCATTGTCTATAACGAGTGCTAACTGATGGTGGCCAAACATGGACTGAGAGTATGGACTGGCCCACTGTCTGTACAAATGGCTATGACTGCTTTTCTATTTATCTAGTATAGGTCAATCTAAAAAAACGTTTTGAACCTCTTTGAAGAGTTACAATGTGCCATTGTAAATGGATTAGTGGAAGAGTTTATATGCCGAGAACTTCCCACACCAGTCAGTTGAACTGAAGAAGCTGCTCGGATGAGTAGTGAAACGTCTTCATTGATTACTCAGCAAGTCCAGTTGTTTTTTAGATTGACCTATACTAGATATACTATGACCTGGATGAATGAAAATCTTCATAGTCATATTGCTTTTCTATTGTTTGTTTAGGCTGACAGTTGAAAGTGAACAAATGGAACAGCAGAAAGTGAAACAAAATTGTGACACCACTTTACTTCCTCCTCTGCTGATGCACCATCACTGGCATACAGTATGTGTACATGCATATCAGTTTGGATCTTCAGATTTTAGAGGTATGTGTATGACGAGCTGAAGCCACCCTGGCCACAACAACAAAACTTCTGCCCTCATGATTAATAAAGGTAATAAACATAACGTAAATGAAGAAATATTTACTCCACTCTTACAATTCAGTATTTTTCAACCCTTCCTATAGTTAGTATAGAGTGATGGAATACTTGGCTCTGATCGCCTGTCAAAATGTGTCTGGGTTTTACTGAATAAAGACATAACCTTCAAAATCCTTTTGGATAATACAACAAAAGAAACTTCAGCAGGGTGATATTTTTATGAAAACAACAAACACTTTGGAATTATATGAAAGATTCTTGAACAGACAGATTAGAAATAGTAATGCAACTGGAACTCTGACAAATTGAATAAGAGTGCCTTCTAGTGGTCTTCCAAATACAATATTTTCTCCTTTCCTCAACAGCAACAGGGAAAATATAACCTACATCCAAACAAAGTTCATATTTTTACATTTTTATTTATGATATATCAGTATAGTTTCCCCCATCACTAACCTCATCTGATTTTTCAGTGAAATTAGTCTTATCCTAAAAACATTTTATTTTGCGTAATAAGAGAAAATGTAATATAATTTAAAGACGCTTATCTCTAAGTTGCAGATGTTGCGGTTGGTACAAAACAATATGAGGGTTACATTTCACTCAGACAACAATAAGAAGCAATGAGGTAGACAAACAGAGATCTCATGGATAATTATTTGGCAGTTACATGTCAAAGTTTTGGCTTATCATAGAAGGAATGCTTTGGATGCTCTGCTTTTTCTTTCTTTTGTGTAGATGAAAGAGTAATTAAGTTCTTGTATGCTTCAGAGAATTACCTATTGTTCTTCTTTGTGCTGAAATGATTTTTCGGTTTTGAAATGTTCCAATCTAAATTATCCTGAACCCAGAGAAGTGACTGAACTCGGAGCCAGGTAGGGCTGTTGGAGGATCCATACTGATGGGACATTTCCCCTATAGAACACAGGATTCTAAATTACTTTGCTCTACATTCCATAACTCATGTATTACCCTGATCTCTGGTTAAATGTTCTTGTCCAACGCTGGACTTGAATGCAACACCTTATCCTGCATTTTAGTCCAAAACTCCATTTTTGTCCTATGTCCAAGCCTAGTGCCCCTTCCATAAAGGGGTTGTTCACCTGCCAAACACTTTTTTCAGTTCACTTGTTTTCAGATTGTCCCCCAGAAATAAAGATTTTTTTTCAATTACTTACCGTTATTTATTTTTTACTGTTCTTCCAAAATCCAAGTTTAAAGTTGAATGTTCCTGTCTCTGGTGTTTCAGTCTGGCAGCTCAGTAATTCTGCTGCAGACTCTAAACTGTTACCATTTTGCAACATTTAGTTGATTTTTTCAAAGTCCACCAATTGACTCCAAATAGGTTCTAGAAGGTCCCCTATAGGCTAAAACAGTAATTCGGCAGGTTTTAGATGGCGAACGGCCAAAGTCAAATTTTTCAAGAGACAGTACATGATAAATTTTGAATTTTTTTTCAAATTCTAATCAAATTTGGACTATTATTACTTGACATTTTTTACATATATATTTTGATCTTTGATAAATCTGCCCCTTATAGTACAATACAGTACACAGTTTATGGGGTGTATGTATGTTTGCAGTTTGTTATACCAAACTATAATAGAAAGAGGTAGATGCATGCATACTTTTTTCAGCACTTTGTCTATAGTTTTAATATAACATTGTGGCTTCGTCAACAGCGAAGATATTATAGATTTTTTCATAATACTGTAGCAACTCTTTGGCTGTTTTCTTGACATTTTTATAATGCAGACTATCTATCACTGGCACACAAACTGTGGATGAGAGAGTGTTTTTCAACTTCTTTTTTCTGTTGCTGTTAGGCAGAAGACTTTCATTCTGCATTCTATAAGTCACTATAGCCATTTTTGTTCCCATGCTAAAAACAGTATGCCTGTTTATAATTCAGAATCACAAGAAACAGTTTCGGGGTTTCAGATGTAATTAACTGCTAACAGTAACATCTCTGACTTGTTTCTAGATTATTTAGGGGCAGATTTACTTAGGGCCGAATATCGAGGGTTAATTAACCCTCGATATTCGACTGTCGAAGTTAAATCCTTCGACTTCGATTATCGAAGTCGAAGGATTTAGCGTTGTTCGTTCGATCGAACGATCTAAGGAATAATCTTTCGATCGAACGATTAAATCCTTCGAATGGAACGATTCGAAGGATTTTAATCCATCGATCGAACGAAATTCCTTTGATCAAAAAAACCTTAGAAAGACTATGGGGACCTTCCCCATAGGCTAACCTTGAGGTTCGGTAGGTTTTACTTGGCAAAGTACTTGGTCAAAGTTTTTTTTAAAGAGACAGTACTTCGACTATCGAAGTTTGAAATTCGAAGTATTTCTTCTTCTATTCCTTCACTCGAGCTAAGTAAATGTGCCCCTTAGTGTGGAGTAATAATAGTAGAAGTGTGGATCACAGGGCTCTGGTCACATTCGACTGTTCTGTTTATTGAGAAATATTATGACTAATACAGTGCCCTGCTGTTCAGCAACAAAGGGGTTACTTCTTTTAATACACAGGGGAATTAACACCTTGTGCAGCAGACATTTCTACCCTTTATTTCATGTGCATTTGTATTCATGACACCAACAATTACTTGTTTATTGACGTTTTCTATTTAAATATGTATTTTTCTTCCAGATTATGCCTATATAACGAATATATACAATTATGCTGTTAGTATATTAGTCCCACAGTCAGCATTGTGACTGCACAGTAGTGTCATTTTTTGTACGGTGATGTGTCTGCAAGTTGAACAATGACATTATTGTAATGTATATCAGGGTTTCAGATATTATACACAGGTACTAATCAGTTAGTAGCTAGACAACTAATTTATACAAATATATCCAAGAGCAAGACATCCTTCAGGCAGGATCTGCATTGTAAGAAGCAGATAAAGGTTCTGAGAAATTTAGGTTATGTGATAGATTTAATAATATGTGCTTGGGGATAATATTAAATTGTTTATAATGCTATCCCACTGGGTCTGGATTAAATAATCTACACTAGGGAATTGACTACAAACATCAAAACATATCTACATTCTTAATAATCCATATAAACATTATGCAAATGATCTGGAGGGTGCAATCTGGGAAATTCTTTTATTACATGGAGTGATGCATGTACAGTAGAACCTTTGACATTCGTAGGAGATCAGTAGTGTGTGAAAAAGGGAAATGTGTAAAGCAACATGTGTGCCAGTTAGGGTTGCCCTCTTTTCCAGATAAAAACATTGGCCTTCCTATATTATATTTATTCTCTATTAATAACATTGTCATCTAGTATCATTTTTACCAATCAGGTCATTAAAATACCATTGGCGTTACATTTTAAAGGAGAACTATACCCTAAAAATGAATGTGACTAAAAATGCCATGTTTTATATACTGAACGTATTGCACCAGCCTAAAGCTTGAGCTTCTCAATAGCAACAATTATCCAGGACTTCAAATTTGTGACAGGGGGGCAGGCCTGGACTGGCAATCTGTGGGTTCTGGCAAATGCCAGAGGGGCTGCTGTATGGTTCCATAGAAAGTTGTAGAAAGAAAGAAAGATGCTTGAGAAAGGGGTCACGCCCCGAAACGTTGCATCCGTAATAAACGAGCAAGGTTATACCTGCTAGCAGTACCCATGTTGTGCTGGTGTGTTCTGTTTCTCCATAGTAAGTTACCATATAGCGGGCTGTTTGGGCCTATTTGTACTTGGAATGGCAGGGCCCATTTTGACTCCCAGTCCAGGCCTGCAGGGGGGTCACCAACTTGGAAAGTGTCTGTGACACTAAGATGCTCAGTGGGCTCTGAGCAGCTGTTGAGAAGCTAAGCTTAGGGCTCGTCAAAATTATCAAGTAGAAAATGAGGTTGGCCTGTAATATACGCTGATGCTACAGGGCTGATTATTAAATTCTGATGCTAATTGCACTGGTTTCTGTGCTGCCATGTAGTCATTATCTGTATTAATTACTAATCAGCCTTATATTTCATTTTCTAGGTTTACTGTATATTTTGAGTCAGTCCCTAAGCTCCGTAACGGACAGCAGCACAGAGTATGTGCAGTGAATCAGTTTCTCTTTGAAATACAATACTTTTTCCATATTAATGTCAAGGATAAAACAGTGGTGCATTTACATGTAAAATGAGCCATGTTTTGCTAGACCTCTCTGAAAGTCAGATGCACAACCAAACACAACAGGTAACTGGGGATGGCCTTTGAAGGTGCTAACTAATTGGAATGTATTATTTACAGAAGGACAACAGGCAAAATATGGTATTGTATTAGTATTGTAACAACGTTTTATTTCATTAAATGTAAATATTTTATGAAAACTGGGTCAAGAGGTTTTTGCTAAGTGAGTAAAAATGAGGTATCAAATCCAATAAAAAAGGCTTCCACTGAAATGCAACAGAGTTGGCTGGATGCCAAAACAACAGTGTAAAATACAAAAACATAAGAATGGAGGCTTGAATATATGTAACACAGAATACAAGTAATGTAGAAGATGCACATGCAGACAAATCCAGTTTAATAATAACAGCCTAAACGGTAACTATAGAGAAATTAAGGCATACGCATTGTATCTTTTATTTTATCTTCTAAAGGTGGCCATACACTATTAGATCCGCTCATTTGGCAAGGTCACCAAATGAGTGGATCTTAGCCTGATATGCCCACTAACGGCAGGGTGATATTGGGTAAATCCAACCGGACTACAAAGCTGAGAATGGACACCGATGGGTCACAGGACCTCATAAACTAGCCGATTCAGTCCTGGATCTCAGAAAAAAATCAAACTTGCCGATCAATATCTGGCCAATTTTTGCCCTGATATCGATTGGGAGGACCCGTCTGGAGCCCCCAGACACATGGGCAGATAAACTGCCGAATCGGTCTAAAGGACCAATATCGGCAGCTTTAATCTGCCTGTCTATGGCCATCTATAGTCGCAGGTGTATTAGAAGTCACCTTCGAACCATAAGCAAATACATTCAGAAACATCCACATAAGGATTGCCCCTGAGCTTCACTCATTCTTGGCATGGTCTTTTGCTAAAACATTGCAGCTTTCAGGTTCAGGTGAACATCATACTGACAGAGGAACAGCGGTAGATTCGGTAAGGGATAATTAAATGATGAATTGTTAATGAAATAGAGAAGACAGGGAAAGCATGTGGACTAAGAGAACTACAAGGTGGATGCATCACACAATCACAAACAACTGTACAAAGTTGTTATGGATTTGACTCGGTTCTGATTCTGGTCTGTGTTTTTTCCCTTCTCCCTTTTAGTTTTGCTGTACCTATGCACATATCACCTCTAATTTACCATATAATAGGATTGTTTACAACATACTGTATCCATTTCTGACTTCTTCCCATGCTGTACTTTGTACAAATTATCCACTTATGGAAATGAGGTCTCTTCTGTCTGTGTCACTGTGTCACTCTGTGCGGGGGGGGGGTAGATTCCAAAGTCCTCCCTGTCTACATCCCCATGCAAAAAAGAAAGCAGATTTTTATTTGTCATTTTGCCAAATCAGAGTCAGAAGTACCATCCCTCTTCATAGATTACGTCTCATCCTATGGAGTCAGGACATGTTCCCTTCCCCCTCTGTGGACTTCTGGGTTACTTTGTACTGTCAAGGCAGATTCCATCGTCCCTCTGTTTAGATTATTGTGCCACCAGTTGCCATTTGTCATTGTGAACTGTGTGTGAGATGTGCATGTATATGGGGTTATGGTTCCTAGTTCTCAGTTTCACAGCGGCCGCAAAATGCAGGAAGGAGGCTGTATAGTTTGTGGTCTTTTAAAGGGACAGTTATAAATGGCACCCTGAGAGTTTCCTTTCTGTAATCTAATTGGAATTACCACATCCTTTAAATAAAAATGATTCCACATATTTCGGCATCATTAAGGAGGAAAGGGACCATGATAGAGACTGATGAGAATGATGGTTACAAGATGGTGAGAGATACAAGGAGTGAAGGAGAATTGTCAGATATTAATATTCTTTATCTGCACAACCCCAGATTCTTACTCTGTGTGGTATTGAATACATCTATGCAAGTAGACAGAAGTAAAGGCGATGTCCAGTGACATAAAATGATTGGAATGAACATGGAGGAGCAAGGTACATAGCGGTACATAGAACTAGTAGGGAAGAGAGTGATGCATAGCTAGGAAAAAGTGAGTGCAACCTGTAGACAGGGAAGTTGCCATAAAGAGCTTAAAAACAGAGACACACACTGCTATTTCGGGAGATTAGTCGCCCAGCAACAAATTGCTTCTTCTTCGGGGCGACTAATCCCCCCGAACTGCCTTCCCACTGGCTAGAACGTAAATCGGCGGCAGGGTGACACTAGGAACGCTTCGTTTTCCGAAGTCTCCCGAAGTTGCCTCACGAGGATACTTCGGGCGACTTCAGAAAACCGAAGCAATCCGAGTGCCATCCCGCTGGCAATTTACATTATAGCCGGCGGGAAGGCAGTTTGGGGAGATTAGTCGCCTGAAGAAGCGATTTGTTGCTGGGCGACTAATCTCCCCAAATAGCAGCGTGTGTCTCTGCCTTATAAAGCAGCAATTACATGGAGTGGTAAATGAAAGGGGTAGGGAAATGGAGGACTGGGGCTGGGGCTGAAGAGTTTAATGGTGAGATGAGTAGTGACATTTAGCACTTGTGTTTGTGGCAGCACAAGATGAGAGATACTTAGGACTAATTCATTAAATGAGGCAAACGGAGAGGTGTTACCATATACTGGGGGTGTAGGGTTCTTTGTTGGAAAAAGAAAGAGAGCTGGAGTCTGAGAGACTAAAGGAAAATGTTTAAACTAGAAGAGAAACAGAGACAACTAGTACTTGATATCAAAATGTTCCGCTATTGTGTTCTAGAGACTTATTGATCCCAATGGAATGCTTGGATATTATATGTGTGTGGGTGTTGTGGATATGTATGTAGCATATAATAGAAATATCCACTCTCTCTTGTTAGCTCACTTTCATTAATTTATATATGTTTTTATGTGCAGACATATGTGTGTATAGATATTCCCAAAAGCACATATCTATATCTTCACTGCCTCCCTTCCTCCCTCTCCCCCCTCTATCTCTTCCTCACTTTTCTCTTACCTCCCCTCCTCTCAGATCCTAGCATCCCTCATTTAGATACAAGGAAGAGGAGAGCACAGAGTGCGAGCGGCTCAGTGTGTATTTACAGAGTTTGAGCCAGTGTGGCTTTGTGCAAGTCATACATACAGGAGGCAAGTTCATTGTTTGTGTGTAATTGTATGCCTTTAGGATACTACTGGGAATCAATGAACAATTGTACATAATGTGAAGTAATGTGTGCGTGTGTGGTATTATTTCTCCAATGTGTATGTGGATAAAAGTTGTGCATTTACATACTAATATGTTGTAGTTAGGTGTTTGCAGTGGGTGTTTGTTAACTGGTTGCTGAAGCTAATAATTTACACACGTTCAGGCTTTTTTTCAATTTTATTCCGTATGTGTCTGTCTTTACAACAGTTGTGTAATACAGTGTGCTTTGTTTGCATGTTTGTAGAAATGTGTTTGTACTAGTTGTGGGCATGCGTCAATTCTACACATGGATTATTGCTGCAAGATTGGATTCATCAACTGCTTATGACAGGTAAGTGACACCACACTGTGCTATGTTGCACTCTGACTGCTTATCACCTTGTTACTGCACAGCTTTCACTTACTGCAGTGATACCGTATCTTACACTGTTGTGCTTTATAGGCAGTAAGGACCAAATACTTGAGTCCTGCAATGATTTTATTATAGATTGCTATAAGGACAGAGAAGGACACAACAAGGGCTAGGCTATACGGGGGGGTTTCGGGGAGATTAGTCGCCCAGCGACCAATCGCCTCTTCTTCGGGTGACTAATCTCCCCGAACTACCTTCCCACCAGCTAAAATCTAAATCATCGATGGGATGGCACTCAGAGCGCTTTGTTTTCTGAAGTCGCCTCACGAGGAAACTTAGGACGACTTTGGAAAACGAAGCTCCGAGTACCATCCCTGCCGGCGATTTTGATTCTAGCAGGAAGGCAGTTCTGGGGGATTTGTCGCTGGGCGACTAAATTTCCCTGAATCTCCACGTGTGTCTCTGCAGTAATGGGGGGGGGGCATGTGGACATTTGGAGTGGGTTACATATTTTTGGGACTTTTTATTGTTTCGGTGAATGCCTTGCACTACCTGTACTGTATTGTCAGAATATAATTAGAAAAGTACAGTTAATAGTCTGTAAAGCAAGACAGGTCACTAACATTCCCCAGTTCTATTATGAGCGTTAGTGAGTATATTTTACTGTCTGAACTGGGCACCTGTCTGAAAACTTCTCCATAAAAACACATACTTCTGCATCTAACAAAAAACATTTGAGGTGCGTTTACACATTATGATACAGCAGTACATTAACTACACTGCAGCCAGAAAACAGCCACAAGGAAACCATGAGCTACTTACTATTGAGACAGATAGGGGCAGGTTTACTAACGCTCAGTTCTTTTTACTGTGTGTGAAAAAAAGTTTAAAATTTTCCTGCAGCTCTTGAAAAATGTATGTTTATATTTGATCACAATATTTGGTCACAACGTGTGCACTTTCTCCCTATTTACCAAAGCATGAATGATATGAATACTAATGGAAACTTGCTCTCATTCAAAAATATCTTTAGTGTTTGGGCACTAGAAAAAATTGTTGCCAAGAAGAAAAGTGCAACTATCAAGAAGACAAAATTTTGATCACTGGCGAAGAAGCTAATCTCATTTTTGCCATGTAGAAAAAAGAGAAACAGGATGATTTTTTGCCCCACACAATGACCATCCACAAACTCAGACATTTCATGCTTTACAGTACAGGTATGGGATCCATTATTCAGAAACTCTTTATCCAGAAAACTGAATTACGTGAAAACCATAACAAACAAAATCTTAATTAAATATTTCAAAATTTCTTAAATTATTTCATTTTTTTTCTCTGTAATTATAAAACAGTACCTTGTACCTGATTCCAAGTAAGACATAATTAATCCTGATTGTAGGCAAAACAATCTTAATGGGTTTAAGTAATGTTTAAATTATTTTTTAAATTATTTTTTAGCAGACTTAAGGTATAGAGATCCAAATTAAAGGAAAGATCCCTTATCCAGAAAACCCCAGGTCACAAGCATTCTGAACAACAGGTCCTTATACCTGAAGTAGATTACGGTATAATTACATATCATGCTCTGTGTTATAATCAGACACCGTTTATTCACAATTGTGCTGCACATTTCGCTGCTCATATGCAGCCAAAACCTGCCACTTATTCACTACACCCACATGCTGCTGCAAGTGAATGTGATAAAGTCATTCACTGTAACATACTAATGATATCATATACATGCATGGATTATATCATTATAATTCCTTGCTATGATCTTGCCCAGATGTGAACTGTGACCTCAAGATGTGGAGTCACCTGGCTGCTCTCGTCCTGCTGCTCTTGGAGGTAAGATCTGGGTGTGAAATAGCTTAATCAGGCAGCTCTGTGCATGTTATGAGCTTATTTATTTTTGTTGTTTTATTAGCTATTATATTAGAATAAGTATTAAGCCACATATTACTGTAAATGATACTGCCGGGGAGCTAAAGGAATCGTATCTGCCTCGTTTTATTACAGTTCCCTCTAGTTGCTCATATAGACTTTATTAACCTCCTTTATTTAGCCAGACATGGCTGAACCACTAGGATTCCAAAATGAAAAAGGGACCTTGCAATACAACTAACATAAAACTCTCTTTCTCTTTTGTAGCTTTGCTTTTATGGTTTGTTTACACATTTGATATTTTCCATCGGATTTGGTTGGACTTCCATCTTTTTGTTTAAAACCACAGGCATAAATAAACTAAACAAAGAATCTGAGTATTTTAAGATGATTTGTATTTCATTTAGCCTTGTCTGTGGCTTAATGCAGAAAATTGACCACCAACCAAAGCTGACACTCAAGATTGTTATTGTAAATCAACCCTTGCAGACAAAAACATCTGAATACACAGACCTGTAAATTAATTATAGGGGACATTGGCATTGATAATCATTTTTCACAAATTTTATAGACAGTGGTTGAGTAGGACAATGTAACGTTTGTTTTCATTCGTAATTTTTGGGACACCTAAGGGGTTGTGCTATGTTTTCGCATTTAATAATTGTTTTTTTTCTTGTTTGCCACAGTTCTGTAATAGAACTGAAAGGTCCTTCTATAGGTCAGGACACACAGGGATAGATTTAACAAATGTTATTTGCGGCCAAAAGCACTTGCCCAATGCCACTGCCTGCCCTCTGCATCTCGTGCCATATTTAAAATCTGGCAAAAGGTGCAGAGCACAATGCTTTTGGGCATGAAATATCCGTGTACATACCAACATGTTCTTGTGGTCACTCCCTAGCCAGCATCCACCTGCTGCACACCACCTTACCACTCTGAATGCAGCACTGGTATAAGCACACAGCTCTGAATTCAGAGTAAGGCTTTATTATTTATAATCCATTCTAGAAACACAAAGACCTGTGAATTAAGATGCAGCCAATTTGTGCCCTTTTTGCACTTTGCCTGTTGTCCATGGCTTTGTAAATTAAGATTTTATAACTAATTGTGTAAGTGACTGATGTAATACTTACTTCATACAGAGTTAAACAGTTACATGAATATGCATTTCCCAAACATTAGAAATAAACAGGTTTCAGATATGTTATTGCTATGAGAAGCCCATTGTTGTGCTAAATTCCTTGTCATTTTGATTCAAACAGGACTATAGGAAGGTCCTATTAATAACAAGAATATGGTGTCAAACCTTAAATAGTATGAGTAGCCCTCAGTTAAAGTGGACCTGTCACCCAGACATTAAAAGCTGTATAATAAAAGTCCTTTTCAAATTAAACATGAACCCCAAATTCTTTTTTTATTAAAGCATTCATAGCTGTTGTAAACTCATTTAAAAATCTCAGCTGTCAATCAAATATTGCCTGCCCCACCTCTATGCCTTAGGCATAGGGGCGGGGCAAGCAATTACTTTCACTTTCCATTCCGCACTTACTAGATGTCACTGCCCTCCCTACATTTCCCCGTTCTCTTTTCCATTTAATTGTGTAACCAGGGCATGGGGATGGACGTCGGTTCCCCCATTCTGGTGCACAAACAAGATTCTGAGATGATGCAAAGTTTGTCTTAATAACAATGTCCACAAAATGGCTCCTGCCTGCTTGCTGTAATTATGAATTCCCAGAACGAATGAAAGAAGATTCAAATAATTTATTCAGTGTAATTACATTTCATTTTGCTTCACTAACATAATAAAATAGGATTTGGAATATTTTTTTGGTGACGGGTCCCCTTTAATCATATTCCTAGCCAAAGGTCTCCCCCTGGTGGCTCTAATCTTAAAGGGATCCTGTCATCAGAAAACATGTTTTTTTCAAAACGCATCAGTTAATAGTGCTACTCCAGCAGAATTCTGCACTGAAATCTATTTCTCAAAAGAGCAAACAGATTTTTTTATATTCAATTTTGAAATCTGACATGGGGCTAGACATTTTGTCGATTTCCCAGCTGCCCCTGGTCATGTGACTTGTTCCTGCACTTTAGGAGAGAAATGCTTTCTGGCAGGCTGCTGTTTTTCCTTCTCAATGTAACTGAATGTGTCTCAGTAGGACATGGGTTTTTACTATTGAGTGTTGTTCTTAGATCTACCAGCAGGGCCGGGCCACGCCGGCCAGGCGCCCCAGGCAACCCAGCCAGCCGTGGCGCCCCTTCCACCGTGCGTGCTGGAAGTACGTGCGCATGTGCGCTGACTGACCGGCACCCCTTCCGGTAAGCTCTCCTCCTGTACGCGCACGCATGTGCACGCGCAGGCGCACAGACAGTACGCAGGACTGAAGAGGAGCGCACTCAGCCGGACTAGGGGTAGGAAGCGGAGAAAGGTACATGTCTGGCGCCCTCCAAGCTTTGCGCCCTAGGCACGTGCCTACTCTGCCTACCCCTAGTTCCGGCCCTGTCTACCAGGCAGTTGTTATCTTGTGTTAGGAAGCTGCTATCTGGTTACCTTCCCATTGTTCTTTTGTTTGGCTGCTGGGGGGAAAGGGAGGGGGTGAAATCACTCCAACTTGCAGTACAGTAGTAAAGAGTGATTGAAGTTTATCAGAGCACAAGTCACATGACTTGGGGCAGCTGGTAAATTGACAATATGTCTAGCCCCATGTCAGATTTCAAAATTGAATATAACAAAATCTGTTTGCTCTTTTGAGAAAAGGATTGCAGTGCAGAATTCTACTGAAGTAGCACTATTAACTGATTCATTTTTTTAAAAAAAAAATTTCCCATGACAGTATCCCTTTAATAAAAGTGTGCTGAATGTTTTTAAATGAAATACAATCAGTGAAGTCCTGCTGCTTAAAATTGCTTAGAAGCTTCCTTGATGTTGGGAAACCCTGGAGATACCATCATCATCGTTCATTGGCAGAAGCTCCAGGGTTCCCATAGCAAGTTCAGTCAATGGTTGCACAAGATTTGTTCCCAGAGAATGCAAACACTGTTTAAACACATGCTCTGGATATTACACAACCAACATAGTTTGCCCCAGATTATATCAAAATGCGAGTGCAATTGCATCTGATTTGAAGCATCCAATGCTATTGTGGCGGATGCAAAATAGAGGTATAGTGCAAGGTCAAAAAATTGCATAAAATCAACATATCAGACAAGCACTCCTTTTATTACATAAGATTTTTTTTTCAATATGGAACCCAAAAAAAATGTATCTGTATGGAAACACAACAATAGGACGGGGAACACATTTAACCAGTGTAGTGGGCACAACTGCTTCTCCATAAAAATTCTGTTGACTGCAGAGGAATTATTTTAAAATGTGCAATTTGTGTACTACTACTACCGAAAGCACCAGTAGCCTTATTATTACCTATTTATAGTTGAGCTAAAGTCCCATTGTAACAATATGTGTGCTCACATACAGCTATTATATATACTGCTAGAACTCGTGATAACCAAAGTTATTAAATTTTTTTACACATGCGATATATGTGCTTACTTTACGGTGAAATGGCAACATATTGTGTTTTTCCATTAGTTTGTTACAGACAGCTAGAACTCATTACAGAGACCAGTCACACAATATAATGATAACGGCCCAGCATACAGTACGTAATTTATGATTCAAGGACTAAATGCGCACAGTAAATGTTTCTGCTTCTATTTTTAAAAATACACAGCAAATGAATGTGCTGGTATCTTTTCACAGAATGCTAAAATGAATCATATGCTGTTCTGCCTTACAGTTATTAAAACTACGGTGTATCAGGTCAGGCATTACCTGTGGCAAAGGAGAATCAGAATAAGAATAATATAATATATATATAATATATATACATGTGTGCAGTTGAATGAACATGTGCTCATTACATATTATTAGACCGCAGATATGTATCTCAGCTACATGCAGAGCAATTATTACTAATCCTATGGGAATTCCTCATTGGACTCAATTAAAAGTACTAAGCAGGGGAAAGCCAGCATGCATCTAATAACTTTGGGTATTACAAACTTCCTCAGGGGAGAGAGAGTACCACACTTGTTTATTAATTTAACAATCAGCCAGTTCCAGACTTATTTACCAACTGGATTCTAATGCATTTACATCACATACAGCAAAACCTCAAAAGAAGAGAATAAAATGAAAAATAATCATAGTAATAACAGAATAAGACATCAGATGTGTTTGTCTTGTTTTTAAGTGCCACATGTGTTATAGGTTTTTTTTTTATATAATATTTCCACCTATGATCACCCTGGGTCCCAAGCCATTTGTCTATGTTTTAGATTCTCAGAGATGACATTGAGGTCTGGTCAGTGTGGAAGGAAAGCCATGCGACCTAAATCTTTCTGCTCTTTCTTGAACTCCAAACAGGGAAGGACGTAGCTTTAATGTATGTTTAGCACCACTGTTCTTCTGCAAAATTAATCCTTTTCCCCATAACTTTAAGCCAGAAACGTCCTACACATCCTCTATCATATATTAATTCACTATTCCTTTATGGTGATACTAACTCACTAAAAAAACTACTTAAAATATTATATTCAGAGTTGATAGGTCTGCTTTTCTAAATAAGTTCAGGTTGTTGTACCATATTAGCCAGTCAAAATGTTAAAATAGCGGCACAGAGATGCAATGAATATGTTGACATTAGTGATGGGCGAATTTATTCGCCAGGCGCGAAAAAATTCACCAGCGTCAAAAAACCGGGCGCCGGCATAAAAAACGAGACGCCGGCGCAGTTTCGCTAATTTTTCGCCGTTTCAAGAATTTCACTGGAAATTCGCACATTTTCCGGCGAAATTCGCCCATCACTAGTTGACATGCTAAATGGTCTTTTGTTAAAGGACAAGGAAAACTTTTAAACAAACAGCTCTCATCATTACAGTCTAATTTCAAAGTTGTACAATGCACTTAGAGCACCTCCAGAGTATCTCTATGCATTGCACTATTCCAAGCCTTTCTTTTTCATAACGGTGTGATGTCACTGAATCTTCGACATTGTTCCAACCCAGCAGCCCTGGGCAACAAGCAAGATCAACTTAATGTATTCCATCTTGGTTTAAAGATCCAGAGACATGGGCTGTATTTCTTTTTGCGCTCCCCTGCGATGGAGAGCAGGAGAGATGCATTGCAAAGTAATGTTGGTTAAACGCCTGTGTTTAAGGGCCCTAATAGAGCTTAGTAGACTCACCTTTCAACACCCATAGCAGTGATTAGCATTTTCCTTTCAGCTGCAGGTAGAATAAGTAAAGCTAACATATAACTGGTTACAAGGGTTTACTGCTCCGGTGCAAATTAGCCCAGTTTTGTATGTGTCATATACGCTGAAGAACATTTTATACATTGAGATATTATATCAACCAGCATTGCAGTTTCCAGAAAAATACAGATTTAGAACCAGTGGCATCACTATAGAGGAAGAAATGTGACTGCCCGGGGTTCTGGGATTGACTCCTATGTTGGGGGGCCCATGCAAAATCTCAGATCACCCTGTAATTTTTGTGCAATGCAGATGACGATTTCGGCCAGGGGAAGGGGAGCAGAAAACAATTTTGATGTGAGTCTGGGACTCCTAAGTTTACAGTGCTGTTTAGAACTAATTCTGTGTGGGCAGCTGTGTTCTCCTCTGTGTTTCTGTTTGTTGCCTTGTGTTTAACGTGTCAGTAACAGACTGTGTGAGAGCACAGAACAATGCAGTGGATACACACAGACAGACTACAAAGGACAGCACAAACAGACAGTTTGTAATCCAAATTTGTCTGTGTCAGTACTGTTTACAGCCTAGATTGTTTGGTTGTTTTGTGGATCTCTGTCATTTACACTGAGCATATTTTCCTTACGAAACTCACCCTGCCAGTTAAGTATAATTAATATCCTTTCTCCATTCTCCGGCTTATTTAAGTTTGGCTTCTGTCTTTTCCCTGACCCCATCCCAAAAGGCTATATTAACTCTTTTCTAGCTTTCTCACTGCTGTAAATACATTTAAAGTACAAGCATAATATGGAAAATGTAGTAATAAGTTTATGTTCTGTACTTCAGAACAGGGGGAAAGGCCCAATCTGACCAGAGTCTACCGGAGAAAAATCTGATACAACAGCGGTCCAGTCCAACGCTGCAGAGTAGATGATGAATCTCTGTTACTGCAATGTTTGATCATTATCTGTAAATGCTGCTATATATTATATTGTAATTATGTTATTACTAGTTTATGATCTCATGTTTCTCTATTGTATAATAACAGGAGTGTCACACCCAGACAGTACAGGACACAGTACATGACATAGTGCAAGCCTGGGAGAGATACCAAGAAGAATGCAATGAGCGGATGAGGACTGAGCCCCCACTGAGTGGTAATATACATACAGTAAAAGCACTGGATAACATGCAGGCAGCAAAAGATAAGGAAGCAGAGCTGACCGGCACTCAAACGGATCCACAAGACCATAGCTATTCAGTTAAAAAAGAAATTTATTGGTAGAAAAGTTAAAAATATAGCTGCATCTCCATCCACCCTACGCGTTTCGCAGCAAAACCTTAAAAAGATTTCGTATTTGTCTGTTCCTCAGCAGTCACACACATAAGGCACACAACTCTAAGATATGGGATTCCCAATCCAGTGGGCATGAGCGGGTCTGCACTGGGAGTCAAAATAGGCCCTGGCATTCCAAGTACACAGAGGCCCAAATAATCCTCCACCAGCCCACTAAATAGTGACTTTCTATGGGACATTACAGCAGCCCCTCTGGCATTTGCCAGAACCCACAGATTGCCAGTTGGGCCTGGGCAAGAGGTGAACTTCTCTCTGAAAAATATAAAATCATGTAGAGTTATTATTTCCAATAATAATTATTAGGGATTGCCAATGGACATGGCAAATTGCCTTTATATGGCAAAAAAAGTGGATTGCAGTTTTTACGGCATTCTTTCTTCAAAGGATATTAACCTTTTTACTTAAAGAGAAAATGATACATGAAAATATTTCTATGTTGTGCTGTTAATTTGTAAGTCTTTATTAAGCCGTTTATGTGAACTATTGTGAGGGGCACAGGAATTCTGGGGAATACTGGGAGTCCTGAATAATGTTTAGTGGCTTCCTTAGTGGTCCAAAGCAGTGATTGGGGGCCCCAGCTTGGAGGCCACCTAGGGTGAGATGGAGAGATTGCGTAGCTGGATTCCTAGATGTCCAGCTTGAAGGTCAGCTGTTGAGTTAGCACTCATTTGTCACACTAGATATTTTTGTATCTATTACTGCATATCCAGTGCAACAATCCTTTCATTTTTAACCCTGTTAAGAGCAAAGGGGGTCCCTGAATAATTATTGGACATTTTCATGGGGGTCTGAAAAACAGTGATCTACTGGTATTTTTGTTTAAGAAAGAAAAGTAAATGGTTGCTATTTGGATGCTGTTAGTGGGTTATGATTCATAACATGTAACAACAGCATTATCCTGGAAATGCTGTGGCAACAAAATGCCATGTGATGCTATCTTAAATTTTAACATAAACAACTATAGAAAAAGGACTACTTCTTCACTACAAGCTTCATACTACACTTAATTATTTGCAGTCATTATGTATTAGTATTTGGTTCCCTTAGTACTGCAAACAAACATCCCGTGAAAAAGCGTATTATATACTGTAATTTGGCACATGATAAATAATAACACCAGAGCAGTTCACTCATCTATATACCTCATTAGTGTGTGAACATTAATAGCTGACTGTAGCTTTTCACCTTGTGTTTTAGGTGTATTCTGCAATCGTACATTTGATTTGTATGCATGCTGGGGAGATGCCCCTGCCAATACGACAAAAGCAGAACCATGTCCTTTCTACTTACCATGGCATGCAAAAGGTAATTACATGTACATACAGCCAACTGTTTGTGTTAACGAGAGACATCTTATGGTTTCTTTGTTCTAAATCACAAGAGAAAAGAGAAAGAGCTGACCCATATATCTGCACCCTTCCACCCACAGCGTCCGAAACTCATGTGTATTAGTTAATTAAAACATAACTTTTAATAAGACATTAAAATTGATGTCCAGTGTGTACCATTAAAAAATTGGTTAGCAGCAGGAAAACTGATTGACCCGGGCAGGATCAGTGGGTTTCATAAGTTTTGAGCTATTGCAGCTATTAAATAGGCTAGTGCTACCAGCCAAACTTAGTGTTTAGCATATTTGATATGCCCTAGTGATAGAATAGAATGGAGTCGCCGGCCACATCAACTAATTGATTCCACTTCCCGTGCCAACCCCTTCACCCACTTAGAGATCCCTCCCATAGGGGCAAATTCACTAAGATGCGAAGTTGCGCCAGGCGCAACTTCGCCGCACTTCGCCTCACTTCGCCACACTTCGCCAGGTGTATTTTCGCCAGCGCTCCGCAAATTCACTAAAATCCGAAGTTGCGCACAGGGGTAGCGTAAGTTTTCGAAGTTGCGCTAGCGTTAATTCGCCAAGCGAAGCGAAGTTTCGCTAGCGATGGTTCATTTGCATACGGCGCGAAATTCAAATTTCAATGGAGGAACACGTATCAGCACTACAAATGCCTAGAAAACCTTCAAATCAGCAAATAAAAATGTTATTTTGCCCTACACATGTGCCCACTGTCTAGGTAAGTTGCCATGAGTCAGGAAATGTAGGGGGGAAGGAGGGGAGCCCCCAAAAAATTTTCGATCTTTTTCTGCCTATCACCCATCATGTAGAAAACACGCCAGCGTTTTTTGGGACTTAGAAAAAAATGTGACTTTTTTGGAAACAATCCCTATCTACTCTATTGCGCTTCGCCAGGTCTGAGGTGGCGAAGGAAGTCTAGCGTAAAAGGTAGCGTTCAGTACACTGCACAAGTTAGTGAATTTTGCGTAGTTACATCACTAGCGAAAATTCGCCTGGCGTAAGTGTGCGAAGTAACACTAGCGAATTTACGCCATCGTGCGTTAGTGAATTTGCGAAGTACCGAAAACGCCGAACGCTAGCGTCAATTCGCATCTTAGTGAATTTGCCCCATAGAGTGGTAATTTAGGCGCACTCGATTAGTTGATGCCGGTAACTCAAAACCATGACTGTACCACAACTCTTAAAAAAATATGTAGTGTGCATCAGGCACAGCAAAACCACAATTATGCTGCTGATACTGGCCCTCGGATCCAAAAGAGCCTCCAACCCCAATGACAAAGCCCGCAATAGGCGGGTGAAACACGCGTCAGGCGCACTTTTAGCGACCGGTTAGGCAGGACTACAGATAGGGACTAATAAGGGCAAGATGTACGGATTGGGAGGGAAATCGCTGTGGGTGAAGGAGGGTGCAGATATATGGGTCAGCTCTTTCTCTTTTCTCTTGTGATTTATGATTAATTATCTGACTCTGCACACCATTTTTCTGTGACTGATGGTAGGTGCTCCCCAATACCTAACTTTTGTGGTTTCTTTGTTCACAGTTTTCTCCAATAGTAAACAAGGAAATTGAACTAGCCAGATATAATTACTACTACTACTACTTTTCTACTTGTAACCACTGCTAATCATTAGTCCCAGTCTATTTATTGGCGTGTAGCTACTAAATGTATTCACAATATTCCTAAATCTCTTGTCTTGCATTTGATTTCACACACACCCTGCCCTCACACCTGTTTTATTCTTTACACCTGACCTTTTTTTCATTCTAAGTAAAGGAAGGCTTTGTATTCCGTCGTTGTGACACAGATGGTCAGTGGGTGCGAGATGACTCAAACAGGTCATGGCTTGACCTCGCTCAGTGTGAGAACCATGAACCAGAGCAATCACAGGTAAGCGTTGCAATGTATCTATAATAAATCTGTTCATGTTAAAGTCGGTTTTACAAAATAATGAAATATGGGGACTAAATAGCTATACAAAGCACATAATTCCTTTTCCTTTTTAAATTTTTCAAACAATGTCACACTAAAAAAACTAATTTCCAGTTTAAGCACGTTGAAATCTAAATATGACAGAGAACCAAATTTCAGTGTAGATTTGTTATTTTAAAATATAAAAATTGGTCAAGAGTATTGCCCTTTTAACATAAGTGCAAGTTGTATAACTGCCTGTAAAATATGTGTGGCAAATCAAGTTTATTTATTGCCTTCTGAATGGAGTTTCTTGGTAGGTTGTTAAGCATGCACTTTTGCCATACATGAGTTGTGAGCTTTTTAATAAAATTGAATAAGTTGTTCTGATTTGTTTTTAGTCCTATCATGTGGCACATATGCAAATTAGGGGGGAGGGAAATTGTGTGGCTTTTGTCACAAAGGAAGTAAAAAATGTTTTCCCCTTCCCACCCCTAATTTGCATAGGCAAATTAGGTTTCGGATTCGGAAATCTTTTGAGAAGGATTCGGGGGTTCAGCTGAATCTAAAATAGAGGATTCGGTGCAACCCCACTAAGAAGAGAGATGTCCCTTAGACACTGTTACAAATAAGTCATAAATGACTTTAGGGACATCTTGTAAAGTTATAATATAGATACCAATGTTTAAATATTTGATTAACAAACATGGGCTGGTGCAGCTTGTTTCTTTGGCAATATCATGGATAGGCAAGTGCCCGACACTTGTATGTGTAGTTTTAGTATATGTAGGAAGAAATTGACACTAGGTTGTGGCCAGATAGAGCAATGTCATTGTCAAAACTTAAATATAAAATAGGTGCATTGCAGGGGTCACATGAGGAAGTGAGAACAAAAAGTGCAAGCGGCATAAGGGTCCATAGGAGACAAACTTGATAAAGTGCAGGTCTAACCACTTTTAGGCGAGTGAATTATATGTTCTAGCCAATTGCACAGTAATTTTATGGCGCTCAGAGCCAGACCATAGTGTTAGGGTGCCAAAGACACCTGACCGCCATTATATGTCCTGCCCAGTCCCACCTCCGCTCGCCCCCTAATCAACTCAACCATCCCCCCCACCCTGCCTGCCTTCGCTCGCTCCTTCCACTTGCCTGCTAGCAGAGCCAGCGTTACAAAGGTCAGACTAGCGATGAGCCCTGGGTCCTAGTGTCTTCTCTCCATTGTGCATAGGCACGCATCTCTTCTGCCTACCCATAGTTCCATTGTTGCCATACAACAGGGGCAGATTTATCAAGGGTCGAAGTGAAAATTCGAAGTAAAAAATTTCTAATTTCGAGCTATTTTATAGGCCAAAATTCTATTCGAATTTAAAAATGTTTTACTATACCACTATACTATATACGAATATCGAAATTTATCATGTACTGTCTCTTTAAAACTTCAACTTCGACCATTCGATCTAAAACCTGCCAAATTGCTGTTTTAGCCTATGGGGGACCACGTAGAACCTATTTGGAGTCATTTGGTGGACTTTGAAAAATCAAAGTTTTTTAGGGCAAATACGTTGTTTCGAATTCGATCGAATGCGCTAAAACTTTGATTCAAACCAATTCGAATACAGCCTATTCATCCGAAGTTAAAAGCGTGGATTTTTTTTTAAAATAAATTTCAATTGGACTTTTATTCGAATTTCGAAGTTATGGAAGTTCAAAAAAACTCCCATTACTTCGAAATTGGACCCTTGATAAATCAGCCCCATAATGTGGAGCAGATTCCATATTCTGGGTCTTTGTTATGGCTGAGCATTTTAGATAGAAGAGTTCCCTAGAACTCTAGGCCCACGTGAGTTTATAGTCCAGCTATTTCAGAGAGAATGAGTTACCTCCAATTAAATTACACTATTTCACACAGAGTTTTGTTAATGCCCGGTCGTTTCTATTATATCTTGTTTATTTGTAATACAATGACTTTAGTGGAGCAGCTTTTCTTTAGTTCTAAGCTCCGACGATTCATAATGACACATGTTCTTTGATAATGAATGTTGTTTTTCTGCTCTTTCAGCATAAGACTTGGATCTTGTCCCAGCTACGTGTGATGTATAGTGTGGGATATGGGATCTCCTTGGCTGCACTCATTGTAGCTGTGTTTATACTCACACAACTCAGGTCTGTGTCAAAACAGCTGCACCATATTTACTTGGCTTATATGACTGGGCTCTGTCACATCCCATTTCAGTATCACATTCGCTTCGGCACTGGCTTATTCCATTTAGAAACTTCTCTCAAACAGATATGTGGCATTTTTGCCTGGTAACCAGAGGGCACTTGTTGCAACATCCCTATCCAGTAGTTATGATTGTTCAGGCACTCAGCCGAATGAACAGAAAATAGCGTTTGGTTAGAAATGCAGTATCTGTCTTTTTGGCCTGCAGATACAATGAAGGATCAGCCAGTGTATGGCTACTTTAAGAGTCAGGCCACACACGCAGATTCGGGGAGATTAGTCACCCCAGCGACAAATCTTCGGAGCAACAATGTCACTGAACTGCCCTCCACCGGCTAAAATGAAAATCGCCTGCGGCAAATCACACTCAGTACTTAGTTTTTTGAGGCAACAACTTTGGGAAACAAAGCGCCGCGTGTGCATTTTCATTTTAGGGCATGGGGAAGGCAGATTGTCGCACTGAAGAAGAGGAGATTTGTCACTGGGGTGACCAACCCCCCCCCCCCGAATCTGCTTGTGTGGCCTGACCCTAACTGTAATATAAAATGAGTTAATTGCTTATTCTGCATATGTTTTGGCTATGTGCACATTAGTTAATCACATATCCCACAGCCCAGGGCAAAGATCTCATTTATGTATTTAGAAGGCTAATGTAAATATAAAAAGGTAAGCAATAAAATAAGCAATGCAGAGACCTCCTCATTTTGTTCTCATTGCTTGAAAGCAAACAGACGCTTACCCTTCTCTACCCGGACACCCACAATAAAGAGAAGTCTACAGATTTTACTTAAGTGGTAGATCTCTTGCAGCTGATTACTATAAGTGAATCTACTATGTATGATAAATGCAAATGTGATAGCTGACAAAAGTCTGATAATGGACCCCCTTGTTGTGGTGAGCCCAAATGCCTTTATTTGTACATTTATTAAAATGGCACTGCCCATATGTTTACATAATGGGGCATAGTAAAAGGAATATACTGTACAAGGTATGATACAAAGTCTATAGTCATCTTATACTAAAGGCATGTATTTATAACAATCTCTGTAGCACAATACCATGCATTAATGGTGTGGAAATAACAATGTTTATTTCTTTTACACGAACAATAGGCGTTTGCGCTGTACGCGAAACCTGATCCACTGTAACCTGTTTGTGTCATTCATACTTCGTGCGGTGTCCCTGCTAACACGAGACGCACTACTAAAACAACACAGTATCATGACACAAGAAGAAGGAGATCCTGCCAATTTTCTGAGAGAGAGAGTAAGGAGGATTGAATTGAATACCCTTACTGGTATTTTTGTGTCAACACAAAGGACTGGGTTGTGTGTGTGTGTCTGCTTTTATATCCCTTATATTAATGTACCCTTATTTCTTCTTAGACACTAGTTGGATGCCATGTGGCTCAGTCTATCACACAGTATTGTGTAGCTGCTAGTTATTACTGGTTGCTGGTGGAAGGCTTGTATTTACACAACCTGCTTGTTGTCTTGTCATTCTCTGAAGAATCTGTGCTGCCCCGTTACATGCTGCTGGGCTGGGGTGAGTGTTTTTTTTAAGTGAAATTGGTATGATAATGGGAAATTCATGTGTCTATGTATAACACGCAATACCAACACGTATTACTTCTACGTGGTTAAGCACGTTGATGCAAATACTATGATAATCATGTTCATGCACTTTATTATTCTTATTTTATCAATATGTTACATTTAATCTTTAGACCCACTGTCACCAGTTTTGTGGTAGAGAGAAAAAGCAAACCTTAATAAAGAGTACAATTAAATTATATTTAATATCATGTCAAATGTATGCATTTTCTAGGCCTAGTAAGTGAGGACAGACACACCAACTTCTGTGTGAACAGTAACTTGGTTGCTTTATTGAACTCAGCATAAACACTTCAGCATAACATGGCTGCAACAGTGCCAATACGTATCCTACAACAGAATGTATTATGCATGTAATTGCCACTGTATTTTTTCCTGCCGTGTTTTTTTTTTTTTATCAGACATGAACCCAGCACTGCATGTATCCTGCCATGTGTTCTGATGACTAGTGATGGGCAAAAAATTGTGAAAATTCATTGGTCTATGAACGACAATTTCTTTTTGACTCGTAACAAATTGCGCAACAAATTTTTGACGCACAACAATTTTTTTCACCCATAAGAGTCTATGGGCATCATTTTCGCAGTGAAATATTTTGCTCCTCACTACTGAGAACATTATATACAGGGCCAGATGTCCCCCCAAGGGAGCCCAGAGGCCAGTGTCCTTGCCTTTTTGGCGTTGCCGCAAATCTGGGCTTGGTTATACATTAAGTTGCATTTAACTTGTTGTGTGTTCAGGGCTGTTATAACTGAAATTGTCACTACAATTATACTGCAAGGTGTTTTGGGAGGTATCACTGCATTAACCCTGCCACGTTTTCTGTTGTATTACTGAGTTATAATTGGTCTAAGGGCTCTTACACACGGGCCTTTGTTTGTGTGCTCCCCTGCATTGCATTTTCTTCCATTCAGCCGCGGGGGAGCACAGGAGTAGACGCACTGAATTACTGTCAATGGGGCTGTACTCACATAGACTCATGTAAGTGCCAAACGCAGGTTGGGACACAGCATGTTGCATTTTACCTGCGTTCGGCGCATACATGTGTCTGTGTGAGTACAGCCCCATTGACAGTAATTCAGTGTGTCTACTCCTGCACTCCCCTGCGGCTGAATGGAAGAAAACGCAACGCAGGGGAACGCACTAGAGATGGCGCGAACTGTTCGCCGGCGAACTTGTTCGCGCGAACATCGGGTGTTCGCGCTCGCCAGAAGTTCGCGAACGTCGCGCGACGTTCGCCATTTTGGGTTCGCCATTGTTGGCGCTTTTTTTTGCCCTCTCACCCCAGACCAGCAGGTACATGGCAGCCAATCAGGAAGCTCTCCCCTGGACCACTCCCCTTCCCTATAAAAACCGAAGCCCTGCAGCTTTTTTTCACTCTGCCTGTGTGTGCTGAAGAGATAGTGTAGGGAGAGAGCTGCTGCCTGTTAGTGATTTCAGGGACAGTTGAAAGTTTGCTGGCTAGTAATCGTTTTGATACTGCTCTGTTATTGGAGGGACAGAAGTCTGCAGGGGTTTGAGGGACATTTAAGCTTAGGTAGCTTTGCTGGCTAGTAATCTACCTTCTACTGCAGTGCTCTGTATGTAGCTGCAGTGGGCAGCTGTCCTGCTTCTGATCTCATCTGCTGACTGCTGCAATAGCAATAGTCCTTGTAAGGACTGCTTTTATTTATTTTTTTGTTGTTTTACTACTACTACTACTACTACTACTACTACTACTACTATAAGAGCCCAGTGCTATTAGTCTAGCAGTGTTGGGGAGTGGGACTGGTGTGCTAATCTGCTGCTCCTAGTAGTTCAGCAGCACCAACTTTAATTTTTTTTTTTTTTTAATATTCATTCTTTTTTTATTTAACTTTTTTTTATTTTACTACCGCTGTAGTAGTGTATAAGTTGACCTTTTAGGCATTATTTGCCCTGTAGGCATTTTTTGCCCAGTGTGTTATTCAACCAACTGCTATCTAGCTGTGTGACCGTGTTCACATTCTGTCTAAATATCCATAATATTACCGTCTCCAGAAAAAACACCGGAGTGACTTTTTTCAAGCAGCCATAATAAATTTTACGTAATCCGTATCCATCGCTGTAGTAGTGTATAAGTTGACCTTTTAGGCATTATTTGCCCTGTAGGCATTTTTTGCCCAGTGTGTTATTCAACCAACTGCTATCTAGCTGTGTGACCGTGTTCACATTCTGTCTAAATATCCATAATATTACCGTCTCCAGAAAAAACACCGGAGTGACTTTTTTCAAGCAGCCATAATAAATTTTACGTAATCCGTATCCATCGCTGTAGTAGTGTATAAGTTGACCTTTTAGGCATTATTTGCCCTGTAGGCATTTTTTGCCCAGTGTGTTATTCAACCAACTGCTATCTAGCTGTGTGCCCGTGTTCACATTCTGTCTAAATATCCATAATATTACCGTCTCCAGAAAAAACACCGGAGTGACTTTTTTCAAGCAGCCATAATAAATTTTACGTAATCCGTATCCATCGCTGTAGTAGTGTATAAGTTGACCTTTTAGGCATTATTTGCCCTGTAGGCATTTTTTGCCCAGTGTGTTATTCAACCAACTGCTATCTAGCTGTGTGACCGTGTTCACATTCTGTCTAAATATCCATAATATTACCGTCTCCAGAAAAAACACCGGAGTGACTTTTTTCAAGCAGCCATAATAAATTTTACGTAATCCGTATCCATCGCTGTAGTAGTGTATAAGTTGACCTTTTAGGCATTATTTGCCCTGTAGGCATTTTTTGCCCAGTGTGTTATTCAACCAACTGCTATCTAGCTGTGTGCCCGTGTTCACATTCTGTCTAAATATCCATAATATTACCGTCTCCAGAAAAAACACCGGAGTGACTTTTTTTCAAGCAGCATTCTTATATTTTACGTAATCCGTATCCACCGCTGTGTATACGTTGACCTTGTAGGCATTATTTGCCCTGTAGGCATTTTTTGCCCAGTGTGTTATTCAACCAACTGCTATCTAGCTGTGTGACCGTGTTCACATTCTGTCTAAATATCCATAATATTACCGTCTCCAGAAAAAACACCGGAGTGACTTTTTTTCAAGCAGCATTCTTATATTTTACGTAATCCGTATCCACCGCTGTGTATACGTTGACCTTGTAGGCATTATTTGCCCTGTAGGCATTTTTTGCCCAGTGTGTTATTCAACCAACTGCTATCTAGCTGTGTGCCCGTGTTCACATTCTGTCTAAATATCCATAATATTACCGTCTCCAGAAAAAACACCGGAGTGACTTTTTTTCAAGCAGCATTCTTATATTTTACGTAATCCGTATCCACCGCTGTGTATACGTTGACCTTGTAGGCATTATTTGCCCTGTAGGCATTTTTTGCCCAGTGTGTTATTCAACCAACTGCTATCTAGCTGTGTGACCGTGTTCTCATTCTGTCTAAATATCCATAATATTACCGTCTCCAGAAAAAACACCGGAATGACTTTTTTTCAAGCAGCATTCTTATATTTTACGTAATCCGTATCCACCGCTGTGTATACGTTGACCTTGTAGGCATTATTTGCCCTGTAGGCATTTTTTGCCCAGTGTGTTATTCAACCAACTGCTATCTAGCTGTGTGACCGTGTTCTCATTCTGTCTAAATATCCATAATATTACCGTCTCCAGAAAAAACACCGGAGTGACTTTTTTTCAAGCAGCATTCTTATATTTTACGTAATCCGTATCCACCGCTGTGTATACGTTGACCTTGTAGGCATTATTTGCACAGTGTTTTCTTCAAACCGCCATCTAGCTGTGTGAGCTTGTTCACATTTTGTCTAAATATTGATAATATTATCGTCTCTAGAAAAACCACTTGAGTTACTTTTTTTCAAGCAGCATTCATATATTTTACGTAATCCGTATCCACCGCTGTAGTAGTGTATACGTTGATCTTGTAGGCATTATTTGCACACTGTTTTCTTCAAACTGCCATCTAGCTGTGTGTATTATCGTTTCCAGAAAAACCAACTGAGTTTTTGTTGTTGTTGTTTTTTTAAAAATAATGCCAGGCAAAGGCAGGCCGCCACGCAGAGGCCGTGCTAGGGGCCGTGCTGCTATGCAATCCTGTGGCCCTAGCAAATTGCCCAGTTTTAAAAAGCCAATGACCCTGAACTCCCAAAATGCTGAAGAGGTAGTTGACTGGCTTACACAGCACACCCCATCCTCTACCGTTTCTAACTTTACCACAACATCCTCCTCATCCTCCACTGCTATGGCCACCCCACGTAACACTTCCTCCACCACCGGTGCCCCTTCTTCACTGGAGTCAGAGGAGTTATTTTCCCATGAGTTTCTTGAACTGAGTAATGCGCAACCATTATTGGCAGAAGAAGATGAAGGAGATGAGGACGTTACACCAGATTTAATTCTGGCAGAGAACACGACAGAGATGGACATAATGATGAGTGATGAGGAGGAGGAGGAGGTCCCCGCTGCTGCTTCCTTCTGTGATGTGTCAGAAGAAATTGATGCATCTGAGGAGAATGATGATGAGGAGATTGATGTTTTGTGGGTGCCTAGTAGAAGAGAGCAAGAGGAGGGTAGTTCAGATGGAGAGACGGAGAGTCAGAGAGGCAGTAGGAGAATAAGACTTAGAAGAAGCAGGGAGGCCAGCCCGCAGGGATCAGTAGGGCAACAACATGTATCGGCACCTGTGTTCAGCCGGCCAACGCACCCGCCATTGCCGCCAATGCCGCCAACTTCTACTGTTACCGCCAGATCGCAGACTTCCAAAAAGTCAGCAGTGTGGGATTTTTTTAATGTGTGTGCCTCTGACAAAAGCATTGTAATTTGCAATGAGTGCAGTCAGAAACTGAGCCTTGGTAAGCCCAACAGCCACATAGGTACAACTTCTATGCGAAGGCACATGAGCGGCAAGCACAAAGCACTTTGGGAGCAACACCTCAAAGGCAACAGGCAAACTAAAAGCCACACTCCTTCTGGTCCAGCATCTTACTGCTCTACCTCTGCTCTCCTTGACCCATCTGAACCACCCTCCACTCCGCCTTCCACCTTGACCACCTGTTCCCATTCCCAGTCATCTGCCACCAGCCAAGTTTCTGTGAAGGCCATGTTTGAGCGTAAGAAGCCAATGTCTGACTGTCACCCCCTTGCCCGGCGTCTGACAGCTGGCTTGTCTGCACTCTTAGCCCGCCAGCTTTTACCATACCAGCTGGTGGACTCTGAGGCCTTCCGCAAATTTGTAGCAATTGGGACACCGCAGTGGAAGGTACCCAGCCGCAATTTTTTTTCTAAAAAGGGAATACCACACCTGTACCAACATGTGCAGAGCCAAGTTACCGCATCTCTGTCACTTAGTGTTGGGCCAAAGGTCCATATGACTACTGACGCATGGTCCTCCAAGCATGGTCAGGGCAGGTATGTCACCTACACTGCCCACTGGGTGAACTTGGTAATGGCTGGGAATGGGAAGCAGGGAATGGGTAGCTCAACAACAACAACAACAGTGGAGTTGGTGTCACCGCCACGGATTGCACGCGGTTCTGCCACCACCTCTACTCCTCCATCGCTCTCTACCTCGTCTTCTTCCTCTTCTTCTTCTTACTCTGCTGCTGGGTCCTCCTTCTCCTCCTCCACACCTGTGCACCCCCAGCTCCCCCTAGGCTATTCGACGTGCCAGGTACGCCGTTGTCACGCTGTCTTGGGGATGACGTGCCTGGAAAGCAAAAACCATACCGGATCTGTACTCCTGTCATCTCTGCAGTCACAGGCCGATCGGTGGCTGACCCCACACCAACTGCAGATCGGAAAAGTGGTGTGTGACAATGGAAGCAATCTGTTGGCAGCGTTGAGACTGGGAAATTTAACACATGTGCCCTGCATGGCACATGTGTTAAATTTAATAGTCCAACGTTTTGTCTCCAAGTACCCAGGATTCCAGGACGTTCTCACCCAGTCCAGAAAGGTGTCGGCCCATTTCAGACGTTCCTACACAGCTATGGCACGCCTTGCTGACATTCAGCAGCGCTACAACATGCCAGTCAGGCGTTTGATTTCTGACAGCCAGACTCGCTGGAATTCAACGCTCCTTATGTTGGAACGTCTGCTGCAACAACAAAGGGCCGTCAACGAGTACCTTTTTGAACTGGGTGGTAGGACTGGATCTGCAGAGCTGGGGATTTTTTTCCCCCGTTACTGGGTGCTTATGCGCGATGCCTGCAGGCTCATGCGACCTTTTGAAGAGGTGACAAATATGGTCAGTCGCACCGAAGGCACCATCAGCGACCTAATACCCTTCGCTTTCTTCCTGGAGCGTGCCGTGCGACGAGTGACAGATGAGGCTGTAGACCAGCGTGACGAGGAGCTGGAAGCGCACGATTTATGGTCGGAATCACCAGAACGAACCCAGGCACCTGCTGCAATGCAGGGAGAGGTGCCAGAAGTGGAGTCAGAGGAGGAAGGTGGCTTTGTGGAGGAGGAGGAGGAGGACCAACAGGAGCAGGCTTCCCAGGGGGCTAGTGGTGACCTTTTGGGGACCCCTGGTCTTGTACGTGGCTGGGGGGAGGAGACCGTGGATGATGCAGTCCTTGATAATGAGGAAGCGGAGATGGATAGCTCTGCATCCAACCTTGTGAGAATGGGGTCTTTCATGCTGTCATGCCTGTTGAAGGACCCCCGTATCAAGAGGCTTAAGGAGAAGGACCTGTACTGGGTCGCAACGCTACTAGACCCTCGGTACAAGCATAAAGTGGCAGAAATGTTACCAACATACCACAAGTCCGAAAAGATGCGGCATTTACAAACCAGCCTGCAAAACATGTTGTACAATGCTTTTAAGGGTGATGTCACTTCAGGAACTCATCAACATTCCAGGGGCAGAGGTGCCAGTAATCCTGCCACGAGCACACCTGCAAGGACAAAGCCCTTTGGCCGGTCTGTAACATCAGACATGCAAATGTTTTTCTGTCCAAGGCAGCGCCACAACCCTTCTGGATCCACCCTCAAAGAACGCCTCGACCGGCAGGTAGCGGACTACCTGGCATTAACTGCAGATATCGACACTCTGAGGAGCGATGAACCCCTGGACTACTGGGTGCGCAGGCTTGATCTGTGGCCAGAGCTGTCACAATTTGCCATGAACCTCTTGTCTTGCCCAGCCTCAAGTGTGCTCTCAGAAAGGACCTTCAGTGCAGCAGGAGGGATTGTAACTGAGAAGAGAACTCGCCTAGGTCACAAAAGTGTCGATTACCTGACCTTTATTAAAATGAATGAGGGGTGGATCTCGGAGGGTTACTGCACGCCGGAAGACTTGTTCTGACTTCTATGCAGCTGTCCTTCTCTTCAAGCCTCATGACTCCACACACAGCTGTCCTTTAGCGTCCTCCTCCCTCCGCCACCGTTACAAACTAGGGTGCAAACCCTACTGGTTTAATTTTTTCTGGCCTCTGTGCTTCAGTGGCTGCGTCCAAAAAAACGGGGCAAACAATGTCTACAAGGTCAACGTATGGCGAAAAATTACTATTTTCAGCATTTAAATGGCATATTTTTTCTGGCAACTGTGCTTCAGTGGCTGCGTCCAAAAAAATGCATATTTTCTGCATTTATATGGCATAATTTTTCTGGCCTCTGTGCTTCAGTGGCTGCAACCAAAAAAATGCATATTTTCTGCATTTATATGGCATAATTTTTCTGGCCTCTGTGCTTCAGTGGCTGCAACCAAAAAAATGCATATTTTGTCCATTTATATGGCATAATTTTTCTAGCCTCTGTGCTTCAGTGGCTGCAACCAAAAAAATGCATATTTTGTCCATTTATATGGCATAATTTTTCTGGCCTCTGTGCTTCAGTGGCTGCAACCAAAAAAATGCATATTTTCTCCATTTATATGGCATAATTTTTCTAGCCTCTGTGCTTCAGTGGCTGCAACCAAAAAAATGCATATTTTCTCCATTTATATGGCATAATTTTTCTAGCCTCTGTGCTTCAGTGGCTGCAACCAAAAAAATGCATATTTTCTCCATTTATATGGCATAATTTTTCTGGCCTCTGTGCTTCAGTGGCTGCAACCAAAAAAATTTATATTTTCAGCATTTATATGGCATAATTTTTCTGTCAACTGTGCTTCAGTGGCTGCGACCAAAAAAATGCATATTTTCTGCATTTATATGGCATAATTTTTCTGGCCTCTGTGCTTCAGTGGCTGCAACCAAAAAAATTTATATTTTCAGCATTTATATGGCATAATTTTTCTGGCAACTGTGCTTCAGTGGCTGCGACCAAAAAAATGACTATTTTCAGCATTTATATGGCATATTTTTTCTGGCCTCTGTGCTTCAGTGGCTGCGGCCAAAAAAACTGGGCAAACAATGCCTACAAGGTCAACGACGTTGACCTTGTAGGCATTGTTTGCCCAGTTTTTTTGGCCGCAGCCACTGAAGCACAGAGGCCAGAAAAAATATGCCACATAAATGCTGAAAATAGTCATTTTTTGCCATACGTTGACTCAACGTATATGGCAAAAAATGACTATTTTCAGCATTTATATGGCATATTTTTTCTGGCAACTGTGCTTCAGTGGCTGCGTCCAAAAAAACTGGGCAAACAATGTCTACAAGGTCAACGTATGGCGAAAAATTACTATTTTCAGCATTTATATGGCATATTTTTTCTGGCAACTGTGCTTCAGTGGCTGCGTCCAAAAAAACTGGGCAAACAATGTCTACAAGGTCAACGTATGGCGAAAAATTACTATTTTCAGCATTTATATGGCATATTTTTTCTGGCAACTGTGCTTCAGTGGCTGCGTCCAAAAAAAACTGGGCAAACAATGTCTACAAGGTCAACGTATGGCGAAAAATGACTATTTTCAGCATTTATATGGCATATTTTTTCTGGCAACTGTGCTTCAGTGGCTGCGTCCAAAAAAACTGGGCAAACAATGCCTACAAGGGCAACGTATGGCAGTTGTTTAAAGAGAACAGTAGATTACTAGCCAGCAAAGCTACCTAAGCTAAAATGTCCCTCAAATCCCTGCAGACTTCTGTCCCTCCAATACAGAGCAGTATCAAGCAGATTACTAGCCAGCAAACTTACTATCATCTGTCCCTGAAATCACTAACAGCTCTCCCCCTACACTATCTCTTCCAAGCACACACAGGCAGATTTTTCAGATACATTTTTGCCCTTGATCCCCCTCTGGCATGCCACTGTCCAGGTCGTTGCACCCTTTAAACAACTTTAAAATCATTTTTCTGGCCAGAAATGTCTTTTTTAGATGTTAAAGTTCGCCTTCCCATTGAAGTCTATGGGGTTCGCGAACCGTTCGCGAACCGCTCGCATTTTTGCGCAAGTTCGCGAATATGTTCGCGAACTTTTTTTCCGACGTTCGCTACATCCCTAGAACGCACAAACAAATGCCCGTGTGTAAGAGCCCTTAGGATACTAATGTAAGGAATGTAAGTAGAAATTAGCCTCCCCAAACACAAAAATCACACTCCACCTAAGTATCCTAGATGCTGTTCAGGGACATTTTCTGTTAGTCTAATAACAACGGGGGTGGTCAACGCGAGGAAAATGTAACATTGCTTCTGTGACAGAGAAGAAAGAAATAAAAACAATTACCTCAACTGCCTGCCTTTCTATTTAATGATAGGGTTATACATAGAAAATAATGGCCAACAATAGATAGGGAAATGAAGGGATATTCTGATGCCATCAGTGAAACAAAATAATGTAGAAATTGTGATACAGTATTTATTATTTTTTAACTGAAGTTATGAGTTACAAATTGTACCATGTTTCAGGTGCACCTGTTCTGTTTGTTGTCCCATGGGTGGTGGTGCGACAGTTATATGAAAACACAGAGTGAGTATAAGACACAAAGTGAAAACTATAATATGAAATAATATAGCTTGTGCTGTCTCCATGTTATAAGCTTACATGAAAAAAGGCATACTAGATTGATGTGTTCTTGACATATGAGAACCAGTGGCGTAACATTTGGGGCCTGAGTCCCCAGCAAACATTTTTCCTCTCCCCCCACCACTAGCACGGCCAAAATCATGGGTCATCTGCGATGAGCTTAGCCCAGAGCACACTGAGCTTGTGTGTGTTGGAGACTTTGAAGGCCTGTATCATTACTGTTACCCTTAGGTTGGTGCAGTTAGTTCAGTATATTATTATTTTTATTATTATTTATTATTATTATTTTTTAATATTATTATTATTTATTATTATTTAAAATAATAATTTAAAATAATAATTTATTTAAATGTTTGCTGTTTATTTTATTATTTATTATTATTATTTTTTAATATTATTATTATTTATTATTATTTAAAATAATAATTTAAAATAATAATTTAAAATAATAATTTATTTCAATGTTTGCTGAGTCCCCAGCAAACATTTTTCCTCTCCTCCCACCACTAGCACGGCCAAAATCATGGGTGATCTGCTATGAGCTTAGCCCAGAGCACAATGAACTTGTGTGTGTTGGAGACTTTGAAGGCCTGTATCATTACTCTTACCCTTAGGTCGGTGCAGTTAGTTCAGTATATAAAATGTGGCATTTCTAGCCATATTAATTGTTAGAGGTTAGTTCCCCTCGAAGACTTAATTCACATTCAGTTTTTATATGCTATCATAGTAACATAGTAAATTAGGTTGAAAAAAGACACACGTCCATCAAGTCTAGTTTAGTCAAGTTTAGTCTACATATAACCTGCCTAACTGCTAGTTTATCCAGGTTAAAGGCAAAAACCCCATTTGAAGCATTTCCAATTTGCCTCAGAGGGGGAAAAATTCCTTCCTGACTCCAAAATGGCAATCGGACTAGTCCCTGGATCAACTTGTACTAAGAGCTATCTCCCATAACCCTGTATTCCCTCACTTGCTAAAAAGCCATCCAACCCCTTCTTAAAGCTATCTAATGTATCAGCCTGTACAACTGATTCAGGGAGAGAATTCCACATCTTCACAGCTCTCACTGTAAAAAACCCCTTCTGAATATTTAGGCGGAACCGCTTTTCTTCTAATTGGAATGGGTGACCTTGTGTCAGCTGGAAAGACCTACTGGTAAATAAATCATTAGGGAGATTATTATACGATTCCCTTATATATTTATACATAGTTATCATTGGCCAGTCTTTCCTCATAGCTAAGATTTTCCATACCTTTTACCAGCTTAGTTGCCCTTCTTTGTACCCTCTCTAATACAATAATGTCCTGTTTGAGCATTGCATTTGCTGTCATTGTGATCCAATTGTTTGACCCATGTCAAACAAGCTGATATTTTAGTGTACAATATTGTGTGAGATGTGTTCTCAGTCCACGTTAGGTATGCCCTGTGGCAGTTGAAAAATAGCTATTGACCTGGGGATGTTAGGTGGTTTCACACTCCCACAAATGTATTCCTCTTTTCAGGGCCCTTAGGCAAGGAAACAGGAGGTGAGGGGCCTTGAGGGAGTTCTAGTTAGTAGCTTGTGTAAAAGCCCACTATAGGAGTGAGAGCTTGGCATAGGGTAGCTAGTAAATTTTCAAAGAAGAAAGTAACAGTGTACCATGAGTGAAATCTAATGCAGTCTGCAGAGGAAACCTAATCAGAAATGAATTTACCGCAATGAAGCAGCTGATCATTACTGCCCAAGTTAGTGTGAAGCAGTAAAATGTGCATGTGAAGCCCAAGTACTCCTCCAATACTACAGCAAGAGTCTAGATCTAAAGTAAAGGCTACGGTAATTGTCACTCTGAGAGTGCAATACTTCCTCAAAGTTCTTGCAGGCTGTATTGGGAAATAAAGTCCAAGTAAGTGCTGAATTATGTGTCAATTGTTTGAGCTCTCTACAATTTGGGGTGTGCACTAGTGGCATAAATTGTTTGACTGGGATTTAAAAAACTGTTTGACTGGGATTTTTCAGTCCAATCTCTGCTCCACTTCATGTACCTGCACTCAGCTGGAAGATATACGTTTCAGTGCATCTATAAAGGGGGCAAGTCTGCTTCTCTCTTCCTGCAGAAAAAATGCACGCTGAAAGCAGCGAAGCCAACACTCTGTGCACCCTTGCCCTTAGCCATGGTACATGGTCTGTATTTTCTCTCTTTATGACACTGAAAAACAGTATATAATGTACAATTTGGCTGAAAAACAGAATATACTGTAATGTACAATTTGGCTGAAAAACAGAATTTGTTGCATTGAAACTGGGAAACTACAACAAGCAAGTCATTATGATAACTAACAAACATAATATTTTAGGAATGCAAAGTGTCATTTTATGTATGCTATTTTTCTTCATGAGTATTTACAAAGAAAACACATACTGTATACAAATGTAGAAATTTTCTTGCAGGTGCTGGGAGAGGAATGACATTCGTTCCCATTGGTGGATCATTCGATCGCCGATCCTATTGGCTGTGTTGGTCAGTGAAATTTAAACTGCATTCTCAAGTTCTTGCTTTGTCAGAGGACCCCATACACGCAGGCATGCACAGAAATATACTTGCACTGTGCGCTTCTTGCATTAATATACCTAATCTGGTATGGGCCAGAATCAGTTTCAGATATAATAGTTGGTCTTTATGCCTTGAGAAGGTATAAGTCTAGTTGTGCAATGCTACCTTTCTACCATATTTATGTGTATCTATGTATAGGGAAGCACAGAATCCTTGGTGCTTTACAGTAGAAGACTTCTGTGAATTTGCCATCCATAAGTGACACTCCAGTAAAGAGAATTCATGAACTCACTCAATAACCCATATTCCTTTATCATATTACTAGATAAACTTCTTTATCTTCCTGCGGATAATTCGGATTCTGGTGTTGAAGCTACGAGCCAATCAGATGAGGAGAAGTGACCGCAAGTACAGGTATGTAAAACCTGGTGCATAAAGCAGTGGGCGGCCTTTTTAGTTCCCCAGCAGATTACCACCGCCTTGGCCCTTGATTACAAGTTTATTACAATATGCTTTATCTTTATGATGGACGCCATACAACAGAGCATTACACACCAGAATGCACTTGGATTATTAATGCTTATTTACACCCCATAGAGAACCCCTGCCTTTATTTAATCCTTTCCTGGTAGTCTAAATATATATGAATGTCCTTAATTCTTATTTTCAACTACCTCACTCAAAATTCATAATATGATTTTCATACCATGTGATGTATGTGATACAGCAGTTTGCATAATGTAATATGCCATATGCAAGAATTCATAAAAAGCTCACAGAGTAATATATGTATGAGATCCCTTATCCAGTATCCAGAAACCCATTATACAGAAAGTGAAGTATTACAGCATAGCCATCTCCAATAGAATTCATTCTGAGCAAATAATTCTTTTTTTTTAAAAATAATTGCTTTTTCTCTGTAATAAAAAAAGAGTAGATTTTACTTGCTAGTAACTAAACTGCATGAGTCCATATTGTTGGCAAAACGATCCTGTTGGGTTTATTTAACATTTAAAAGATTTTTACCAGACTTATAATATGGTTATCCAAAATAGAAAAAGATATATTATCCAGAAACCACCAGGCCTGAGCATTTTGGATAAAATATTCTATACCTGTGTAACAAAGTAACTGACACAACATATGCCATCGGGCACAACCTCTTATAATACTTTTTGTCCTTTTTTTGTCCTTTCTATCACAGAAATAGGGATAAGGAGTCTTTTAGAAGTCCCACAGGTGCAAGAACTGTAGCACTAAGGTTCCATGAAGAACACCATATAGCTAGGGCAGGCTGCAATATTCTTCTTAAACCAGATTAAAAATCCAAAGCAAGATGTAGAGTACATGGCTGTTGGGCACAAAAGCATGTATGTAGCTGAAGCTGATGCATATCATGAAAACATAGTAAGACTAACTTTTAATTGAATGTAGACAGAAGTGTTCTAAGGCTAATTGCACTTGGTCCTCGTTTTTTATTTTTATTTTGTTTTGAAGGATTGGAATTTTAACTGATATCTGGTTTCTAGGGTTATTAAGCACAATGCTGAGAGATATATTAAGAGGGCCTTAAAAGAAAGATAAGCAACAACAACAAAAACAACAGTAACAAAAACAGTTATTCCCAGTCTAAAGGGCTCATTTACAAACATAAGTGCAAATTTGAGGAGGAAAGAAAAAAGCCTCTCCAAAATATATATTGAACAGCTGTTTGAAAGCTGAACACATTAGTTATAACCTTGTTATGGTTGTTTTTCTGCCGCCGATGTAATCCATTAGGATTTAAAATAGGATTTATGTACCACATAATAGAGACAGACCTCAAACTAAGTGTCTGTCATTACCTCTTGTTTGCCCCTTTCAACCAGATTGGCCAAGTCAACACTGACACTCATTCCACTTCTTGGCATTCATGAGGCAGTGTTTAATCTGCTACCTGAGGAGAGTGCGAGGGGCGGTGTGAGGTACGGAAAACTGGGGGCGGAAACTTTGCTCAGCTCTTTCCAGGTGAGTGCACCAAGAACAACAAAATAAATAATAATTCCCACCATCACTCTGATAGATCTTTACAATACGCAAGAGCCATGAATATTCAGAAGTCTCTATCTTAATGGGGTTAAGTGGTATCATCAGTTATAATTGGTGCTTAGGCATGTCATTCACCTACTGAAATAATGTATCTGCTACTTTCAACCATAAGGCTGATGCCACACAGGGCCCTGCTGATCCTCCTTCTTTCTTGACTCCACCCAGAACCATTGCGTTGGCCCAGGTGCAGGAACACACGGCCGAATTCCAGCAAACTCTAGCGTTTCAGTGTCAGAATCCGCTAAGACTTGTATGAAAGGGTTAGGCCAGTGATCCCCAACCAGTAGCTCGTGAGCAACATGTTGCTCTCCAACCCCTTGGATGTTGCTCCCAGTGTCCTCAAAGTAGGCGATTATTTTTGAATTCCTGTAAGTAAGTTTTAATTGCATAAAAACTAAGTATATTGCCAAGTAGAGCCTCCTGTAGGCTGCCAGTCCACATAGGAGCTACCAAATAGCCAATCACAGCCCTTATTTGGCACCCCAAGGGACTTTTTTATGCTTGTGTTGCTCCCCAACTCTTTTTACATTTGAATGTGGCTCGTGGGTAAAAAAGGTTGGGGATCCCTGGGTTAGGCCATTCGGTTATCGCTCTATGTGAGCAGCCAATAGTTATATATTTATATAGACATATACAAGAGGTCCTCTGCACTCAACCCATTATTAATATATTTGAGACATGTTTGGGGTTATGTAATAAAAGGCACTAAGTTTGCCATGGGGCAGTAACCCATAACAACCAATCAGCAGGAGTTAGCGTATACTAGTCACCTGTTTTAATGCAAGAATCTTATTGGTTGTCATGAGTTACTGCTTCTGGGCAAACGTAGTGCCTTATATTACTTATGGGGGTTTGTGCCTAAAGCTCCCCATAGAGGCGACGATTCTTCTTGCCGAATGACCGATTTTCGGGAAGCCCAACCAATCCTTCGAAATTATCGTGCGGTTAGTGGTATTCGAACGATCGTACATCTTACGATTTTTCGGCCGACATCTGTCGGGAAATTGATCGGCCAGGTCAAAAAATCTTTGTCGGTCCCAGTGCAATCTATCTATGTTTGCAGGGCCAAGCAGGCAGCTCCCCTTTGTATTCCTGGCATATTGGTCTTTTTAGTTGATGGACAATTCGTACGATCTCAACATCTATGGCCAGCTTTAATCTACAAAAAAAACCTTCTCTTGTAAACAAAACAGGGATTGTTTGTCCATATATTGCAATATATTTAAGATGGCCAACTACATCAAAGTCATCCCTTAACTGGCCAGTCCTACACTCAAATTGCATCTGATTAATTCAGATTTCTATTGCTTCATTATACATTCTACACAGGGACTAAGTTTACCTGCAACTTACTTGCTGCTTTCAAGTTTAAAACTCCCAAACATGGCTGCCCTTATATTAGACACCAGTGGGATCACCTGACTATAGCTGGGAAAGGTGGGAGCTACAACATGGAGCTGGTCACTGCTCCTGTATAACTATAACAAACAAGGGAAAGTTGTGCTCACCACTAATTTTTAAAACTGTATTAATGCAACCAAAAAACATGTTTATATTGCAGAGGGAGTATGTGCTGATTGCAAGTAAAAGAGCAATTCATAAATTAAAAAGAGCAATACATGGCAAGACTCTTGAACTAGAATAGGAAATAGGTCCCTTCCCAAAGAATATCTTTTCATGAAATATTCACGCAGCACCAATTTGTTGAAATATATAATCTTGCCATATAGTACATGGCAAGAGACAGGTAAGAGAGTAGCATGCACAGGATGGTGATTACTATGCAAGCACAAACTAAAGCTGGCAACCTACAATTGTACTAGTACCTGAAGAAAATGCATTTTGTATCTAGTGGACTAGGGTTGTTCACGTTTAAATTAACTTTTAGTATGACAATAGACATTGATATTGTGAGATTAGCAATTGTTTTTAATTTTTTTTTATAGTTTTTAAGCTTTAGATTTAAGATATTTAGCTTTTTAATTTGAGCTTTGAAACAATGAAAACCAACTGCAAAGTGGCTAGGAAAAAGAGATTCCATAACATACTAAGAGTTAACTTAAAGGTGAACCACTCCTTTAATGGCGCGGTTCACCTTTAAGTTAACTTTAGTATATCATATAGTAGTTAATTCTAAGCAACTTTTCAATGGTCTTTCATTTTTCTTTTTTTTATCATTTTTGAATTAATTGCATTCTTCTTCTGACTCTTTCCAGTATTCGTATGGTGGTCACTGGCCCCATCTAAAAAACAAATGCTCTATAAGGCTACAAATGCATTGTTATTGGTATTTGTATTACTTATCTTTATATTCAGGCCCCTCCTATTGGTATATCAGTCTCTTATTCAAATTAATGCATGGTTGCTATGGTATTTCGAATAAAAAGCTAAATAACTCGAAAACCAAAATTATAAAAAAGGAAAACCAATTGCAAATTCTCATAGAATATTATTCTCTTCATTTTACTTAAAGCTAACAACCCCCTTTAAAGCTGTGCAGGGGAGTGGTACCTTGTTAGATGTAGGTAGGCTGGAGTGAACTGTGGAATGACTCTCTTTTAATTGACCTTGCCTGCCAGAGACCGTTACCTCTCCAGTCTATAATGAACACTGCCGTGAGGCTCAGCAACCGCTCCTCCTCTGCCATTCCTTTCAGTCAATCCCTACACTGGCTTCTGCTACCTTTCAGAAGGAAATTCAAATTAATGACCCTGACATTCAAAGCACTTCATAACTCTGCCCCTCCTTACATTTCTGAACTCATCTCTATATACTCACCCAACCACTTACTATGCTCCTCTACTGATCTGCTACTCAACTCTTCTCTCATTTCCTCCTCACATGCTCACATTCAAGATTTTGCAAGGGCTGCACCCCTCCTCTGGAATCCTCTTCCACAGTCTGTCCGACTTTCTCCCAACCTTTCTGCTTTCAAAAGATCTCTTAAAGGGGTATTTCAATTTTAAATTAACTTTGAGTATGTTAAAGAATGACTAATTCTTAGCAACTTTTCAATTGGCCTTCATTTCTTATTTTTAGTAGTTTTAAATGATTTGCCTTTGTCTTCTGACTGTTTCCAGCTTTTAAATGGGGATCACTGACCCCATCTAAAAACCAAATGCTCTGTAAGGCTACAAATGTATTGTAAGTGCTACTTTCTATTACTCATCTTTCTATTCAGGCCTCACCTATTCATATTTCAGTCTCTAAAGGTGGCCATTGATGCACAGATCCTATCGTATGAATTGAGGATTCGTACGATTTTCGGATCGTGTGTGGTGAGTGCCGACTAGGGTTGCCACCCGGCCGGTATTTTACCGGCCTAGCTGGTAAAATCCCGCCAGAGCCCATTGCGCATCGTAATCAGATCGTTCAGCCGAACAATCAGATTACTCCTGATATAGCCATGCTTGTTAATGGCATATCGGGGAAAGATCCGCTCGTTTGGCGATGTCGCCAAACGAGCGGATCTTTGCGTCTATAGCCACCTTAACTCCAGTCAATCTATGGTTGCTAGGGTAATTTAGACCCTAGCAAACAGATTGCTGAAATTGCAAATTGGAGAGCTGCTGAACAAAAAGCTAAATAACTCAAAAATCATACTAAAAGGTAATTTAAAGGTGAACCAGCCCCTTTAAAACACACTTATTTAAAGAAGCCTACCCTCACTCTGCTTCACTACCAAATGCAATACCACATACAGTCCTACATCTCTCACCCACTTAATTCTGATCTTTCTCACTCCCACACCTTGTGTCTTATCCCCTTCCCTTTAGATTGTAAGCTCCTTTGCACAGGGCCTTCCTCACCTTTTGTACCGGTATTGGTTGTGATATTTGTAACTCCATATGTTCAATGCATGTAATTCATGTGATTTAGTTGTATAAACACATTTACTTTACGGAGCTACGCAATATGTTGGCGCTATATAAATACATAATAGTAATAATAGATGACTGAATGGACATAAAGATACATGGCTTAACAAGGAGTCAATATGAGCATTTTGCTATGTAAAGCAATGGAAAATTTCCCACTTCTGACCCCACACCTACTGGCACGACCTCCTCAGTATATCACATTCTATACTGAGGTACAACGTGTGAAGCATTGTCTAAACAGAGGACTGTTTTGCTCCTGATCAAATTGACTATAGTGTGGATACAGTGTGTGAATGTTATAGAGACCTTAGATTGTAAGCTTCACTGGGGGAATGATATGAATAATATGGTTAAGAGGTGCAAAATATAAAGTATATACACATTCTGCACAATAAAGTTCAACAGTTTTGTTCCTAATAACAGTTATATATTGTTGCACCAGTGAGTACAGGTTTACTGCAACAACTTGTGTTTTCTCATGCCTTATATTTCTCTGTGCAGGGACTGCTAGTGGCTGTTCTGTACTGCCTCTGTAACAAAGAGGTGAGAGAGCACTTCATCTTCGTTACTTATATTTGCAGCTCTTGATTACAGTTTATACACCTAACACCGTCTGACATTTCTTTTAGGTTCAGGCTGAGCTGCGCAGAAAGTTACAGGGTTCTCTGAGTGGCAGAGGGGTTACATGTACAGCACGGCCACTCCATCCTCCCCATGGAAGACCACGAACGGCTGAAGATCTGATGTCTGACAGCTCAGAGGCTACTCCATCTGGAGCCCGGACCAGTCAGTGCTGACCCAATTACTGCTTCCTCTAATCACCCCCTCAACATCAGTTTATTTATTTATTTATTGTTATCTTGTGCAGAAGCACAACTTAAAAGAGTTGTGAGTGATTACAGCATAGTTTGAGTTGGTAATGTCTCAGGTCTAGATAGTTCCACAAACATATACATATATAGCATTACAGGTAAGGTAGCCTCACATTGGTGTTTTCTCTCATTTTACCCCTACGTTCAAGCCTAAAATTACTGGTTAATAGTTTAATTTTAAAATTGAAGAAAAAAGAAATAAAACTGGCAAAATACTTAAGGGCTCATTCATGGACTCAGCTTAAAGGAGAAGTAAACCCCTCAGTAAAAAAAAACCCTACCGTTCTACCCTACATAGACCGCTCCCCCCCCCCCCCAGCCTAGCTGCTTCCTCTGGCAAATACCCCTAACCTTTTTACTTACCCCTCGATGCAGATTGACAGCATCTGAGTTCACGGCAACCATCTTCTGCTTTACGGTCTACATTGGGAAGTTCCGTATCGGTGCAGTGTGTTTTTGTCAGCTGCGCATGTGCCGAAAGTCACGAAAATTGCCGAAGTGTCAGAAGAAGACCCTATGAAGACCGAAGAAGAAGGAAATGCCGCCCGTGAACTCCGATAAAGTGAATCTGCACCGAGGGGTAAGTAAAAAGTTAGGGGCATTTGCCCAGGGTAGCAGCTAGACTGGGGAGGGAGGAGGGAGGGGAGGTCTAAGTAGGGTAGGGGGTAGGGTTTTTTCAATAAGGGGTCTTTAACAAATAATTCCACAGCCAATGAGTGAATAAACGGCATTCATAAAGGTAATAGCTTCCACCTAGCTGCATTTGGTGCCGCTGCTTCTTTCCCACCTCCTGTTACGGATTGTATGCACATTTATTACAAGTTTTTATTGATGCTGGGAAACCCTGGTTAACCACCAAGGTCTGCATCCATAGACATAGCGTACTTGCGGCTTAGGAATCACATGAAGATGCCATTTGGATGGCATATGCCAGACATGCTGCAGTCCCGACTCCATGTATTTTCTGTGCAATTGTATTTGATTTGCACTGAAACACAAGAACAGTTGCAAACATTGTGACATATCAGTAGAAATTGCATTAGGTGCATCGCCTCTTGTGGCTGCAATTACACTACTACAATTATGGGGAAAAACTTGCACCTGAAATTATACTTAATATAAACTGCACTTAAGACTGTAAATGAGAGGGAATCAGTCCTATGTTTCATTAGTCTTATAGTAAATGGCTACCACTTCAGCAGGTCAGTTACTTGTGACACTCAAAATGCTTATTTGTGGTTCATGTCATTATCTCAAATAGATGATTTTTACTGTAGGGTACTCAAGGAGTTAGGGCCCCTGCTAATTAACGAAGCTGCGGTTACTTGTATCCTATGCCCTGTGAGGTGGGTTCAAGGTTAGAGTGAGTTGGTCCAGCTCATAGTTTAAGTGGAGAGAGTACATGGCTCTTCTTTTTTTGACTCTACCTATTCCTAAGGATGACTGTCCCTGGGAAGCCAAAGGCCCCAGTACATAAGGTGTACCCTAAAGGAAATGGGGAACACTTAGTGGGGAAACAGATCCCATGAATTAGATATACTGTAAGTGAACAGCAGATGTAATGATCACTCCAGGAGTGTTAGTATTAAGCTAGAAAAACAGCCTATGTTCCACTGAAGATATAGCATGTAAGGTTGTGCCCTGGGTGGTATTCACTAAGTGCAGGAACTCAAATGGATAGACTCAGGGAATTCTGAACACCCTTAAAGCAACCTGAGACACTGGAAGAAATACCCATGGTGTGTCATTTGTCATTTACAAACGTGTGTATTTGTGCCACTGGCCCTAATATATTGAATATACTGAGAATTATTTGCTGCTACCTGTTTAATAAATTATTTGGTTCAAGTACCACCGGCAACCATCATTTTGTTAAACATTGTATGTTTGAGAATTACCATTCAGCCACATCTGCCCCTTCCTCCACCAGAGATTGTCACATATATAACAGTGTTCTACCCTTAAAAAAATAGTGGAAGGTTGGTTCTGGCTGAGAGTTCTTAGGATCTGGAGAAAAAACATCTGACCTTTTGGTAGAAATGTATACAAAGGCCCACCAGGTGAACCTTTAACTGCTATAATCCAACTCATTAGCTTTCTATGCTCAAGTTAAGATCAGCCTTTGCTTGAGAACTGGGTTGCAGGATCAGTGTAAAAACCTTTATGTTTGCTCATCTAACCGAAAGAATTAGTAGGATATTTGCAGGGCCAGAGACTGAAGAGCATACTAGATGAACTGAAAGGACAAATGCTGCATACACACAATATATTGCTACAAAAGATGACACAAGATGATCCGATTATAATGATTCAAGTCGCTAACCTTCGATATAAGAAAATACCAAGGATAAGATGGAACTTGACAGAATATAGGAGGTAATTCTCTGTTTATCTAGTATATCCAACAGCAAACTGTCTGTATCACATGCTGACCTAGAGACATACAATCCTCCATCCACCAGTTGCTGCAAATTTAAAGCCCACAGCAAAAATACTGGAGTAGCATATTTATCATATGGGACATAGAGCCACTTTTAAACTCATTATTTACATGTAACATGTAAAAATATTCCAACCATATTCACAAAGAAGTCTTCTTCTGCTAAGGCAGGCAGTATGAGGCTAGCAGATGAGCTATTGTGTGTAGTGATTGGTGAATAAATTCGTCAGGCATGGATTTTGCGGATTTCACCACCCGCAAATGTTTTGTGCGAAACAATTCGCTGGTGGAAAATCAGCTGTGACAAAAAAATGGTGCACCTCAAAATTGGTGCACGCATAAAAATTTATGCGCATCAAAATAATTCGGACTCCCATTGACTATAATGCATTTGGACAAAATAGTCACCAGTATACAAATTGTCGCTCGTGAGAAAAATTGACACACATCAAAATGATTTTAACGCCCATTGACATCAATGCGTTTTGCGAAATTTTCCGCCATTTCGTGAATTTTTTCGCCATTTCACTAATTATTTGGCGAAGCAAAATGGGACAGATTCGACCATCACTAATTGTGCTTATTATTGCTTATACCATGGCAGACTAGCACACCGTGGTTGACTACAAGCCAAACTGACTTGGCTTTCTCTACTCAGCATTTTTCAACTGTTTCTGGGAATGTTTATAAAGCTTAATGAACGAACATGACATTCTAAGCATCATCCAGAAGGTTCTGGGAATGTTTATACAGATTGATGAATGAACATGTCAGGCGGCTGCATCAAAATACAACTGACATAGGGATAGTGAATTGAAAAAGTATCCTTACAATAACAAAGACCACATATTCCTATGATGCATAATGGCTCAGTGCTTTGCAGCATTAAGGTCCTGAGTTTGAATTCAGTTTTCAGTCTATTGGGGTTATGTAATAAAAGATTCTAACTTTTCCCAGGAACAGTAACCCATCAGAGCCTGGACATATACAGTACATAAAAATATAAATAACATATATATGTTTAATATTTATATAACAATAGTTATCTATAGTGACACCTTGTGGTAAGAGTACTGTATGGTAACTGGTGCAATTTTCTAGTCCCTGGAAATATGATTAAATGTATAGGCATGTTAGGTTGGTGCCTTTTAAAAAGAAATAAATTCATGTATTTAAAATTGCAACCGTTGCTATATCACTTCTAATATATCTAAGGCAAAGGGTGTGTAAAATGTCAGATGCACAGTGATATAGAAAAAAAGATTATTAATGGATATTAAATGGAGACCAAAACACACACATGCTGTATATAAACGTTATACAGTCTTCCCTGGTTGTTCTACCCAAATGCAGCCTTTGATTTTGAACTTTGAAATAATGATGAGACAATGCTTGGTCAACATATGTTAGTAAGAGCATATAAGATCATAGCAGCACTGAAATGTCATTCCATCATATAAAAGACAGTGACCTATTCTTGCACTACTGCTCCCATTGGATGTTACATTCTAATAAAGAGAATTCTTAGTGAAACAGATGAATTTTTTATATTGAATTGTTGTGATATATGAGTATTGATCTCTAGAGATGCACCTGCTGGTGTGAACTCATTGCACATGAATCATTCAAAGCCAAGAAGGTCAGTGCTTTAATCAGCAAATATGTCCTTTTATGGAAGTTTACACAGAATAAGATAATACAAATGTGCTAAAAATCTGAGCATTTACTGACAGCTTTTCTTGAACTTCAGCACCCATCATTGCACAATACCCAGGGACCCTTGCACATACAGAATCCCCCAACATGCAATGGGGTCATTTATAAACACTGGGAAAATGTACACCTCTGCGGTAACTAGGGATGCACCGAATCCACTTTTTTGGATTTGGCCGAACCTCCGAATCCTTTGTGAAAGATTCGGCCGAATACCGAACCAAATCCGAACCCTAATTTGCATATGCAAATTAGGGATGGGAGGGGAAAACATTTTTTACTTCCTTGTTTTCTGACAAAGAGTCATGCAATTTCCCTCCCTGCCCCTAATTTGCATTGCATATGCATATGCAAATTAGGATTCGGCCAAATCCGAATCCTGCTGAAAAAGGCCGAATCCTGAACCGAATCCTGGATCCGGTGCATCCCTACTAATAAGATAAGCAGGTCTCTTGGGGGACTGAGACTTGAAGCTTCATTAGCAAAACTGTAATAACTCCTAAACAAGCGTCCCAAAAACAACACTATAGTAGACGGCACTTCTGGACAAAATTTAATATGGCAGGCTGCTGGACAAAACCTAACGCGTTTCAGGATCAAATCCCTTAATCATAGGTTACATCATAGGTTTTGTCAACCTGCTATATAAAATTTTGTCCAGAAGTGCCATCTACGTTGAGTCTTGTAATTGGATACAGTGGGGACACTAGAGACTGAGCACCTGGCAAAGGGAGTAATGTGCGGTGAGCTTGAGCAGTCTCTACTTTTTGTTTTTTACTTTTAGTACACGCGTCCTAAAAACCCCCAGAAATGTGTTAAAACTTACCGCAACCTGCCAAATGGTGAAAAATGGGCATGGCATTTAGGGGTGTGGCCACAAAATGCATAGTTAAAATATTTCGCCGCACTACACACACCGGATCTTTTTGTCCCTCTTTTCATTTTTCAAATGTTGGGATGTATGATACACTGTTTCCCAATTCCAAAGAACGGGTTAAGTTTGCACAATAGGGGTCAATACAGAACACAACGTTCAAGTTGCAAAGACTGAACTGCTTAATTTTTTTTTTATACTTTGCACAGCCCATTCTGGAGTTGATGCAGATCTATGTGCCCTGTTTCAGAGCTTCCCCTACAAACATTTGTCGGTGCTGTCCTGGTGAGCGGCAGACGGGGGGAGGCGCACAGACATCTCCACACCCTCCCCCTAACTTGCCCTTCATTCATCCACTCTTTAGAGGGCGCTAGCCACAACTGGGCTCTGTCCTTACTAGAGGGGGCGGGCCCTGGCACGGGACGTGCAGCCGGGCCCCGCCCCCTCTGTACGCCCGGAAACGGCAGAAGAACTCAGTGGCACGCGAGCTGCCGGGGGCCCCTGAGGGGGTGCGGCCCCAGGCCCAATCGCACCCCCTGCTCCCCCGGTAGTTACGCCACTGCGCCTCAACTGACCAGTGTTTTCCCCAGGTCCTTTATGCCTGATGCATCACCCAGCAGTTTTTCTCTGGCCAACACCCTTTCTCTTGCTTGAAATGCTTACTTAGGCCTGGACTGCCAATCTGTGGGTTCTGGCAAATGCCAGAGGGGCTGCTATAAGGTGCCATATAAAGTCAGTATTTAGTGGGCTATTGGGGGGGCTATTTGGCCCTCTGTGTGGGCTGATTGGGCCTCTGTGTACCTGAAATGCCAGGGCCTATTTTAATCCTCAGTCCAGACCTGTGCTTACTAATTTTAAACATCTTATTAGGTGTCTTACAAAGTGTTGTGTAGTTTGGACACTATAATATAGTCAGTACAGTCTATAAAATAAAGTGGTGTAAGGTATTGATCATATTCATACATTATAATAATCATATTGATCATGAAAATCACTCCTACATTACAGCAAACAATACAATCTCTCACTTTTCATAGGGATGATTGAATCTTTTAGGAACTACCATAAGGAATACATGACGGGTATTTTTCTCTGCACCACATAATGGAAAAGTGCAAAAAAGACCACAGTTATAATGAATTGATCACAATGAATGATCAACCATGGCTCAATACAGGAAAGTGCTGCCTCCTGTGACATTTCTATCCTGTAAGCTAACATCATGTATTTGCAGGATTTGTGCAGAGAAAATTGGTGTGGGGTCCTCCAGGCTGTGTCCCTGTTGATTTTTGACTTTGCTGTCAATTTAACAATGTCTATAGAGTTTGCTAGGAAGGTGAAGACTCGACTATGACTTTCTATTAATGCCTTTTGGGATTCTGGTGAATGCTGTAGTAGCTCATAGGGGTAAAGTTACATTATGGGTTCTTGGAACTATTTCTCTTTTATTTTTTATTAAAGCGGTTGTTCACCTTTGTGATAACTTTTAGTTTGATGTAGAGAGAGATACTCTGAATAAAATACCGGCCTTCCTATATATTTATCTTTTCTTCCTATTAATAACATTGGGATCAAACATCATTTTTACCTACCAGGCCGGTAAAATACTGGCCAGGTGGCAACTAGAGATGGCGCGAACTGTTCGCCGGCGAACTTGTTCGCGCGAACATCGGGTGTTCGCGCTCGCCGGAAGTTCGCGAACGTCGCGCGACGTTCGCCATTTTGGGTTCGCCATTGTTGGCGCTTTTTTTTGCCCTCTCACCCCAGACCAGCAGGTACATGGCAGCCAATCAGGAAGCTCTCCCCTGGACCACTCCCCTTCCCTATAAAAACCGAAGCCCTGCAGCGTTTTTTCACTCTGCCTGTGTGTGCTGAAGAGATAGTGTAGGGAGAGAGCTGCTGCCTGTTAGTGATTTCAGGGACAGTTGAAAGTTTGCTGGCTAGTAATCGTTTTGATACTGCTCTGTTATTGGAGGGACAGAAGTCTGCAGGGGTTTGAGGGACATTTAAGCTTAGGTAGCTTTGCTGGCTAGTAATCTACCTTCTACTGCAGTGCTCTGTATGTAGCTGCAGTGGGCAGCTGTCCTGCTTCTGATCTCATCTGCTGACTGCTGCAATAACAGTAGTCCTTGTAAGGACTGCTTTTATTTATTTTTTTGTTCCAATACAGAGCAGTATCAAGCAGATTACTAGCCAGCAAACTTACTATCATCTGTCCCTGAAATCACTAACAGCTCTCCCCCTACATTATCTCTTCCAAGCACACACAGGCAGATTTTTCAGATACATTTTTGCCCTTGATCCCCCTCTGGCATGCCACTGTCCAGGTCGTTGCACCCTTTAAACAACTTTAAAATCATTTTTCTGGCCAGAAATGTCTTTTTTAGATGTTAAAGTTCGCCTTCCCATTGAAGTCTATGGGGTTCGCGAACCGCTCGCATTTTTGCGCAAGTTCGCGAATATGTTCGCGAACTTTTTTTCCGACGTTCGCTACATCCCTAGTGGCAACCCTATTTGCAATTGGTTTTAATTTTTTATTATTGAAGGTTTTTGAGTTATTTAGCTTTTTATTCAGCAGCCCTTCAATTTGCATTTTGTGCAATCTGATAACCAGTGGCGGAACTACCGGGGGAGCAGGGGGGTGCGAGGGGGCCAGGGCCTGCACCCCCTCAGGCCCCCCCGGCAGCGCCACGCGCCACTGAAGTCCCCTCGGCAGCGCCGTGCGCCACTGAAATTCGGCCCGTACGGAGGGGGGCGGGGGCCCCAGCTGTGCATCAAGCACCAGGGCCCGCCCCCCTCCAGTTACGGTATTGCTGGTAACTAGGGTTAAAATTACCCTAGCAACCCTGCATTGATTTGAATAAGAGACTGGAATATGAATAGGAGAGGCCTGAATAGAAGAATCAGTAATAAAAAGTAGCAATAACAATACATTTGTAGCCTTACAGAGCATTTGTTTTTTAGAAGGGAGTCAGCGACACCCATTTGAAAGCTGCAAAGAGTCAGAAGAAAAAGTCAAATAACTATAAAACTATAAAAAATAAATAATGAAAACCAATTGAAATTTGCTTTGAATTGGCTATAACATATGAAAAGTTACCAAGGTGAACTACCCCTTTAAGGTTTTTAGGCCTGCTTATGGTCAGACTTTAGGTATTTCCTAATGTCCTGCATTGTCATATTAGCGGACATAGATTTAATGTAATAAGAAATGAAAATAATGCACCAAAACTCAGCACTCTCCTAGATCAGTGTATCAGAGTGTATCAACATGTGCCTGGGAGTCTTAAGGAGGATTGTGGCTGAGGTCCTGGAGGGGGGGTTTATGACCCAGTCCAACCCTGTGCCCATTGCATTAAAATTCAGACATAGTTTGGCATAATAGTTGGAAATTATTAGTCATGTGTCAGGCAGGTCAGGCCACTTGTTACTCCTCCATATTGGCGACAAGCTGCACAGATGTGTTTACATCACAGGGCTGTATGGAGAATGAGGCAGGGGTTGTGATGACGAGTTTCTCTTTCTTGCACGTGTATGCAAATATATGGCAATTAGTGCATACCTCCCAACTGCCCCGTTTTCTGTAGGACAGTCCAGACTTTGACATCTCAGGATTTTTATTAAAATGTCCACTGTTTCTCTTTGATCTCCTGCAAGCCAGGAAAGGGTACAACGTTTCTGGAACTTAATTAACTATGAGGCTTTTTGACAGACAGCCCAGAAATCTCAGCACCTGCACTTTGATATATTTGTAAGAATTTCAAAATAAGCAATGATACAACTAAAAGTACTATTTAACAACTATTAAAGATAAGCAAGTCTCTTCTTTAGCAAAACTGTTATAACACATAAAACAGAGCCCAGAACCGCCACCAGGTACAGCTAAGATACTTTGTAACAATTCTGAGATAAGTAATTGCAACAATTTAGATAAGGAGGTCCCTAAGGAAAAGTTAGACTCAAGCTTAAAGGGCAATTCACCATCATAGCAAAACTGTAATAACTGGAAAAAAACACAGAAATATGTTCAAAACTCCAAATTTTCATAACCTGTCAAATTTTGTAAAATGAACATGTAATTAGGGGGTGTGGCCACAATAATGGGCTACGTCCGGCAATTTTTTTTGTCCCTCTTTTTATTTCAGAAATATTGGGAGGTATGCAAGCCAGTTTTGTACAATATCCCTCAATCCTTTTGCAGAATTTGCACCAAAGGGGTTTCCTTCTCCTTTAAAGTATTGAATATATCATATAGTGTTGCCCTGCACTAGAAAAACTGGTGTGTTTGCTTCAGAAACACTACTATAGTTTATAAAACGAGCTGCTGTGTAGCAGTGGCAGAAATTGAAAAAAGGCTATATGGCACAGGTTAAATAGTGGATAACAGATAACACCATTATGTTCTACAGAGCTTATCTGCTATCTGCTGTGTAACCTGAGCCTTTTCTCCTTTGAATGGCTGCCCCCATGGCTACACAGCAGCTTATTGATATAACCAATAGTAGTGTTTCTGAAGCAAACACAGCAGTTTTACCAGTGCAGGGCAATACTGCATTATAATTGTAGTACTTTAAAACACTTGTATTTTTTGATGTTACTGTTCCTTTAACAATGTACCTTTTAGCCCATAACAACAAGTGCAGTGCAGCGTGCCCCCTGGCGTTTAGTGACAGGCACTCTAGTGTGCGCTCTAATATCAGACAGGATATAGTGAATGAAAGCAAAAGCGATACTTCCGCCCATGCGCTTCTTCTGCAGAATTCAGCAGATGTTTTATAATCCGCTACAACGCTCAAGGGGTTACTGCGCATGTGTGTGCGTGCGGGAATACTCTATATTTATTAGGATAAGGATTACACGCCGCTGCCCGGTTGAACATTTGTCACACACTTCCTTGTTCCATATAAGGGAAAGGCCTGATCTGCGCGTCCTGATTGGTTTATTGTCTCCCCTTCTGCTGTCTGTCAGCTGAGCGTACAGAGCGTGGGTGCCAAGGTGGAGAGTGGACCTTTAAGAGATCAGGTGACTCACTCACACCAAACATCCCCGTCATTTTGTGCGAGCTCTCGGGTGTGTAGGGGACCCGGTGGGCAAGAATCGGCTCTTGGCCGGGCCTCCAACCAACTGGGAGAAAGAACTACAATCTGCTAGGGGTGGAGGCGGGTTTATTGGTTGGATTCGGATAGAAAACAGCATTTGCTGTGGGTGGAATAGAGGAGTGTTGCGCATTCAGCGCTGGGGTTGTGCTGCTAATCCGAAACTGTGCGTAAATCGGTTCATTGTGTAGGAGGGAGGTGAGACGGGCCATGTTGTTCCGGCAAATATTTTCAACCAGTGACACGGTCTTACGAACTGAGCCCTGTAAACTCTCTGGAAGCCTCTGAGCAGCACCTGACAGCGCGACTGCTTCCCACAACCGACTCACTGCCATTCTATTGGTATCACTGCGCCAATCCCAGTGAAGAATGAACTTTGTACAGGTGAGATTTGGCAGTAAGGCATCTTTGTGTTTATACAGACTGACAGCAGCACTAAAATAGACCCCCGATCTGCACACTTTATATTAGGGGCCCCACATGGTTTTTCCCTGTCGTGTGCTCCTCATATTTGCAGCATGTAGGTGACATAAATCATAAAGCCATTATAGAGCTTAGTTTGTATGTGTGGCAGGTGTACTCTGGGCCGCCATCAGGGGGTACAAGTGTACTGGGCTGAACTTTTGAAAGAACCTGGCCCCCCCCCTTGACCGCGCCGAAGCCGTGCCGCCTTCTTCCGAAGTCCTGAATGCGGAAGTATCGAAAATCCAAAGTCTCGAATGCGGAAGTGCCGAAAAGCCGAAGTCTTGAATGTGGAAGTGCCGAAAAGCCGAAGTCTTGAATGTGGAAGTGCTGAAAAGCCGAAGTCTCGAATGCGGAAGTGCCGAAAAGCCGAAGTCTTGTATGTGGAAGTGCTGAAAAGCCGAAGTCTCGAATGCGGAAGTGCCGAAAAGCCGAAGTCTTGTATGTGGAAGTGCCGAAAAGCCGAAGTCTTGAATGTGGAAGTGCTGAAAAGCAGAAGTCTCGAATGCAGAAATGCCGAAGAGCCGAAGTCTTGAATGTGGAAGTGCCGATAAGCTGAAGTCTCTAATGCGGAAGTGCCGAAAAGCCGAAGTCTCTAATGCGGAAGTGCCGTCGAAGTCTGTAACGTGAAAGTGCCGAACAGCCGTAGTCCCGAAGCCACGAAAACAGCCGAAGTCCCGAAAACAGCCGAAACTGAAGTCCTGAAGGTCGCGAAAGTAGGCGAAGTTGAAGTCCTGAATCCATGAGTTAAATTCCTCTGAACACCAATGTGTGTGTTTTTTTTTTTTTTTTTTTTTTTTTAATCCCCTGGCCACCAATGTAGCATTTTAATACTCTATAGGCCCCTGCCACCAATGTTTTTTTTTTAAATATTCTTTGGGGCTCCAATTTTTTTTTTAACTTGTAAGGGGAGCTCTGGCACCAATGTTTTTTTTTTAACTTATACGGGGGCCCTGGTCACCAATAGCTTTTTATAACTTGTGTGTGTTGGGGGGTTACCTTTTTTAGCGCTGATGTCGGTGTGGTCTTTTTAATGTGATGTAGAGTGGGCGGGATCTGGGGGGGCTTGTGGGCAAGGGTGGGTGGGGCCGGGTGGGTGGGGCCCACCAGGGGGCCCCTAAAATTTTGTTGTACAGGGCCCTTGATTTTTAATTGCGGCCCTGGGTGTACTGTCCCTGTGTCACCTTGTGTAGCCAGAGAATCCTACTTGGTGGCCTCCTAGCCAATGTTCTCCCTCAGAGCAGAGGCCTGAAGGCAAATTAAGGTGAGATTTGGGGGCGTTGATCTCTTATAGTGGCCATACACGGGCAGATAATGCTGCTGATATAGGTTGTTTAGACCAATTTGACAGCTAATCTGCCCGTGTATAGAGTCTTCCGACGGGTCTTTCCGATTGATATCTGGACATGATATCAATCGGGAAGGTTTGATTTTTCTCCCGACCGACCCGTCGGAGCCCATTGCGCTCATCGTAATCCAATCGTTCGGCCAAACGTTCAGATTACCCCTGATATAGCCCCGCCGTTAGTGGCATATCTGGGAAAAGATCTGCTCATTTGGCGATGTTGCCAAACAAGTGGATCTTATAGTGTATGGCCACCTTTAGATCAGTGGCGTTACTAGATGCTACTGGACCCCACAGCAAATTCAATTTAGGGCCCCAAAATATTGATAAGTTGGACTAGCCTCCTAAAGATATATTAAAATTGCTCATTAATTAGGGCCTCACTGGGCCCCTACACTCTTGTTCCCCCTACTGCAACTGCAGGGTCTGCTTTCTCTGTAGTTACTCCCCTGTCTTAGATACTCAATAAAGCCCAGCCTGAAGGTCAATGAGGGTGAGATTTGGGATAAACACAGTCGCTGTCCTAGATTTTCCTGGAACTATAGATGATACAGTAGTGTTGTTTTTTTTTTAATTGTTATTAATCTGTAATCTATATATATATATATATATATATATATATATATATATATATATATATATATATATATATATATATATATATATATATATATTTTTTTTTTTTTTTTTATGCTTAAGAGCAGAGACACGCTGCTATTTTGTGAGATTAGTCACTCAGCAACAAATCGTTTCTTCTTTGGGTCGATTTATCTCCCCGACTGCCTTTCTGCCAGCTACAATGTAAATCACCGGCGGGATGGCACTCAAAATGCTTTGTTTTCCAAAGTTGCTTCACGAGGAAACTTTGGGCAACTTCGGAAAGCCGAGCCAAGTGCAATCCCGTATAGAATGTAAATCGCCGGTGGGATGGCGATGGGTCGCCCGACATTTCCTTGTGATGCAGCTTTGGGGCGACTTTGGAAAACAAAGCTCTTAAGAGTGCCATCCCGCCGGTGATTTACATTATAGCCGGCGGGATGGCACTCAGATTGCTTTTAGGGGAAGACATTTAGGGAAGATTAGTCGCCTGAAGAAGAGGCGATTTGTCGCTGGGCGACTAAGTAGCCTCGTCTGCCACCACCCTTAGGGTTTTTAAATATATTTATTAAGATCTATCATTTATTACTGTTCTCAAATAAAAGGAACTCCCATGTTGCAGTGTTTCAATCTGCATATGAAATTCTTCCTCTCCCCTGCCGTCACCTTGAAGGTGGGTAATACAATCTTGCCCTCTGCTCCTCGGACATTCAAAACTGTCAGTATTCCGTGTCTTCCTTTGCTTAGAGAGTTATTCAGCATGCTATCTGATATTCTGCTCATAATGATACTTTGAAATCCTACCTGTGTTTTACATGCACCAGTTTCATTCTTCATACAGTCTTTGCACTATATTCTGTGGCACGTTCAACCCAGGTAACCATCCATCCAATATCATTTGTCACCTTGATACTGCTCCTTGTCACTTAGCTCTAAGTATAACATGATCTTCTGCAAGTTTTATGTAACTTTGTGCACTATATTATCTGCAACATTACCCATGTTTCAGGCATCTATATGCTGTTTATGGTGAGTGTAATAATGTACTTTTTCTCAACAGATAGCACTGGCCTCTCCATCCTCCATTACACTTTTGTGACCGCCATTCCTTTACAAGTTATGGATCCTAGGGTCCCGTCTCCCCTCCACCTGTGGAATCCGTGCACCTTTGGTACTTACTCCCAAACTTGTCCTACTAACAAGGCTGAAGACTGTGAGACCAGTAAAGAAAACATGAAAGCAGCAGATGAACACGTCTTGCCTACTGAAATGCCTCGGTGTCACAGATCTGGTGATGACCGTGTTCTATTGGATACCTGGTATGTGATCAAGCCAGGAAATACCAAGGAAAAGGTGGCCTTTTTTGTAGCCTACCAGTGCTCAGGGGGTGGAGCTTCACCACGTCCCGGTGGCCCTAAAGTCAAAGGTCGCTGGACTGCAGGTGGCAGCTCTAGGGCTAAGAGAAGACGCCACGCCCTTGAACCGGATGCTCCTCCCTCTGTAGCTGAAATGGTTGCTTTGGCTGAGAATCGTGGAGAAGATGTTATGCCCTCCAGGCCTCCTGTGGTGCTTTTGAACTCAGAGGAAGAAGGAGAGGCCCAATGCCAAAGTGTGGCAGAGGCAGTGGCACAGTATGAAGCAGAGCGTGAGGTTCGAATTGCCTTCCGTGTGGGTGAGCACCCTGGTGACCCCATAACTTGTGATCTTTACCAGCTGCTCAGTCCAGAACCACACCGTGTTCGAGTTCTTTTACAAAAGATGGAGAAGCCACAAGCAGAGAGGGAGGAGGAGGAGGAGAGTCAAGCCACTGCTTCTGCTGCTGGATTCCATGTTGACCTGGTTCTCACAGGAGCTGTGGATCGATGTGTTTTTTATGGAGGAGAGGCAGGTGAAACAGAGCCAATTCCTGGTCAGCTTTTCTTCCCAAATGTAACATCTACCCCTCAGGCACCCCCTCCACCTCCACCACCTGTTCCCCCACTTTGCCGACTTTACCGCCATGTCTCCCATGATTTCTTAGAGATACGCTTTCAGGTTCAGCAGCTATTACAGCCACGGCTTTGTCTCACGTCGTTGCCTGACCATGTCCTCCTAGCTATTTTCAGCTACCTGTCCACAAAAGCCCTAGCAGCTGTGAAGTGCACATGCAAGCGTTTTCGAGCACTGATAGAGGACTATGGGTTGCGGCCATGTGACTCACGTTGGAGTCGTGACCCCCAGTATCGTGATGACCCATGCAAACAGTGCAAAAGAGTATATCGGAGGGGAGATGTGTCATTGTGTAGGTGGCACCTAAAGCCTTACCATCATGATTTGCCTTATGGACGATCCTATTGGATGTGTTGTCGACGTCCAGACAAAGCAGCTCCTGGCTGCCAGCTGGGATTACATGACAATAATTGGGTGCTACCAGGAGAGAGCTGTAGAGGGAGAGGAAGAAGAAATGGGGAAGGGGAAGAAGGCAGGTGAAATGATTAAAGGGTTGACTGCGGTGTATGAGAGTTTAAATAAAAGGCATTATTTATAACTGTACCACTGTGACTATTACAATGATTTAGTGGGAATAGAATCCTATACGGGAAGAGTACAGATGGTTGTTTGTCCATAAGAGCATATGGCCTCTAATTTGTGTCACAGAATCCTCTGTTACAGAAAAATTGCATTCCTGGTTGACACAAGCACTATTGTAATTCCTTACACTTGGTTAATACTCATTTCAAATGTAATAAGGGAGCTCCATAATAAGTGCATACTAAAATGTTGTAATATTTTAAGTGGTATATCTGATCAGATATTGTCACAAGGCTATTACCTATTTTTATCATAGATAACCTATTTAAATGGAAAATGTATGCTGCTAATAAGTAGGGTTAACAGGAACTTTATTTTCTTCTCCAATCTTCTTCTACAAAAAACAACTTTAGTATAGGTACATGGGCAGATGTCCGCTGATTATTCAGCTCATTTTGGTCACCTTTAAATTTACTTTTAGTATGATGTAGAGACAATTTGCAATTGGGTTTTCATTTTTTATGATTTGTGTTTTTTGAGTTATTTTGCATTTTATTCAGCAGCAGCAGCTCTGTAGTTTGCAATTTCAGCAACCTGGTTGCTAGGGTCCAAATTACCCTAGCAACCATGCATTGATTTGAATAAGAGACTAGGATATGAGATGAGTAATAGGAAGTAGCAATAACAAGACATTTGAAGCCTTGCAGAACATTTGCTTTTAGTGACCCTAATATGAAAGCTGGAAACAGGCAGAATAACAAGGCAAATAACTCAAAAACGATAAAGAATAAATGAAGGCCAATTAAAAAGTTGCTTATAATTAGCCTTTTTAAAACACACTAAACGTAATTAAAGGAGAACTAAAGCTTTACTGAAGAAAAAGGGCAGACATGTTCTACATTATGTTTTGGGCTTTTGTCAAGGCAACCACAGCCTTTTAGCAGGGAAGATCTGTGTCTCTAAAGATGCCCCAGTAGCTCCCCATCTTCTTTTCTGCTGATTCTCTGCACATGCTCTGTGCTGTTGTCACTTACTGAGCTTAGGGACCCACTCACAATATACAGTACACATAGAATATAAATGTCACAGTATAAGGCTGATTAGTAATTAATACAGATAATTACTACATGACGGCACAGAAACCAGTGCAACTAGCATCTGTAATAATCAACCTATATTACAGGCCAACTTTATTTTCTGCTTGTTGTCTTTGCTACAACCCCTAAGCTTAGCTTCTCAACAGCTGCTCAGAGCCCACTGAGCATGTGAGTGTCGCAGACACTTTCCAAGATGGTGACCCCCGTGACAAGTTTGAAGTCCTGGATCATTAGGGTTGCCACCTTTTTTGGAAAAAAAATACCGGCCTTCCTATATTTTATTTGTTTTTTCCTATAAATAACATTGGCATCAAACAACATTTTTACCTGCCTGGCCCGTAAAATACCGGCCAGGTGGCAACCCTGTGGATCATTGCTGCTATTGAGAAGCTGAAACATTAGGCTGGTGCAATAAGTTCTGTATATAAAATATGGCATTTTTAGCCATATTCATTTGTAGGGTTTAGTTCTTCTTTAAAGGTGAAACATCCCTTTAAGGAAAATGGCAGTATATTTGAGAGGGGAGCATGACAGAGGTGAGAGCAGCAGAGGGGAGAAAATTTGGAATAGGGGTAGGCAGAAGATCCCTTAACAGGTACCTGCCCAGCACCCCTCCCCATCATTGCTCCCTAGGCAGATGCCTCTTCTGCATACCCCTAGTTCCGGCCCTGGTTGACCACCTGGACTTATGTGCAGATCTTTGTCCTGTCTCTTTTATCCTGCCCTGTCTGGCCCTAGCCTAAGGCATAAAACGAGGTGTTAGTCTTGTGCAACGCCCACCTTTATATATAGTGCAATAATTGCTTACAAAGAGAACAAGAAAGCTTTATAAATATTCCATTTATTTTAACACACTGTTTACACAACTGTTTGGTGAAATTTTTTTCTGCTCTTCGTTTTTAGACCTCTGTAAACCTGGTGCATTCATTCAGCTCCCTCAGGGGGCAAATGTACCCCCCTCACCCACTTTCTATTCATTTCTATGGGGATTTTAGCAGCGCATTTATCTATTTTATCACCCAATGATAAAGACACTTCTAAAAATCCCATAGAAATTTGGTTAGTTTTTCTGTGGTGAGCTCAAATTTCACACTATGATAAATCCATCCCCTCTTGTTCCATTAAAAAATTCCCAGTGTTTTAAATTCTAAATGCCGCTTAGCCTGAGCATAATGGATTGCTTACAATCTCAAGAATTTATAAGTGCGGCATTAAATTCATATGCATCATGGTGGCCAGATTACTGTGGTAAATTAGAAAAATAAACATCTCTCACGTGTGAAAGGACCCTAAGGTGGCCATAGGCACTAAGATTATTCTCTCCCTAACGACAATTCGTAGGGGTCGTGAGGTTAGTTACAATGTTCTTGGAAAGCTTTGTTTGATAAGATGCACAAAATCTATTTTAAGTACAATCCATTGCTTTTATTGCCAATCTGCAGCATTGGTCTCTAGCCAGCTGCAGTCTGGAGGTTCATCACCTCTGCAATGACAGTTGCTGGACACAACACATATGATTTTATATTTCACTGGCTTGTGTGGCTGCTGCTGTAGAGTGCATTTGTGTCAACTTTCCCAAAATACTGGTTTGTAAGATAACGGAATATTCAGGCGTGTGATGACATACAGGATAACAGAAATATGATTTTTTTTAAATTTAGACATGCAAAAATAAGTATGTACTGGTTTCAATAGTTCTACTTATTTTGCTATTACAGTCTCTGACTGGTGTCCATTATATAGTGAATAAAGTACCCCCTCTTGTAAAATATAAGGATATTATAAGTTACCGAGGAGTTTCATGACCATATAAAAACACGAGGCCGAAGGCCGAGTGTTTTTATACAGGTCATGGAACTCCGAGGTAACTTATAATATCCTCATATTTTACAACTGGGGGTACTTTATTAATTATAATACACAAATTTTAGTGAGTCATGTGACAGAAATTACATCACTACTCACCGTTTATAACTGATGACATCACTACTCACCGTTTATAAGGATATAATTTACAAGATATTCATGGCTTTTGTGTATTATATAGTGAATAAAGTACCCCCTCTTGTAAATTATAAGGATATTATAAGTTACCAAGGAGTTTAAGGACCATATAAAAACACGAGGCTGAACATTTTGCAACTGGGGGTACTTTATTTATTATAATACAAGTCATGTGACAGAAATGACATCACAACTCGCCTTTTATAACTGATGACATCAGAACTCACCGTTTATAAGGATATAATTTACAAGATATTCATGGCTTTTGTGTATTATATAACAATAACACATTAAAGTTGTAGTATGACAAATTATATCTCCCTGACTAAATGTTGGAAGGATATGCTCAAACGGCATTCCTTCAATGGTGAATTTCACATGCCAGTGACCTTGGACTCCAATAGTGCAGTTATAATATCACCCAGTTTCTTGTTATATAACAATCTGATTCAGGGAGAATATGAATAACAGTCAATCCATAAAGTGTTCTGAACTGCAGCTCCTGCCATTATCAAAACTCTAGCGTCACTTATGTATTATATACATTTGTACCACCAAATGGGGCTTGTGCTTTTTAAAGATATTTGAGGAAAGGCAGTTAGGGTTGTATAGTCAATAATTGTTTTATCTAGATATTCCACAATATGTAGCACAAACAGCGCCGGATTTCAATAAGGGGTGCCCCTAGGCCGCGCGGTCCGACCAGACGGCAGCGCGGTCCTAGTGCCCACTTCACCTCCCCTTCCCAGCGCGCCGAAAAGACGCCGGCGCATAATGCGTCCCCATAATGCGGCTGGGCGGCATGCCGTCCCTATTTTTTTGCCGCCCTAGGCACGGGCCTATGCGGCCTTGCCGCAAATCTGGGCCTGAGCACAAAGACCGATACAGCAATAGTTTCCTATATTTATTATAGTGATCAAAGCTACAGTTATCTTTGAAACTATTTGTCTGCATAAAAGTTTGGGGTCTCAAGTTTCAGAGGCTTGTAGTACAAATACGTAATAAAATACATCTGTTGTCAGAAGCTTTAACTCATATACTTTAAGGGATGACATACCCCATGTATAAATTATAAAGAATTGGGCAGCAAGGTGTTGCACTGCAGTGCTGAGGTCCTAGGCTTGGGCATCTGTAGGGAGCTTGTTCTCCCCATGTGTGTTTGGGTTTCCTCCCACACTCCAAAAACATACAGGCAGGTTAATTTATTCTTATAAAATGACCATAGTGTGTGTGTATGTGATTTGGGATCTTTGATTGTAAGCTCCACTGGAGCAGGTTCTGATGTAAAATCTCTGTAAAAGTGCTGCGGAATATTTTGGTGCTATATAAATAAAGTATAATGATGTAATAAGTCACCTTGGGGCTCACTTGCCTGTATAAGATGGCCTAAGTGGCAGTCCTGCCTTAATATGGTTAGAAAAGTTCCCAGTAACCAAAAAAAATCAGTTTGCTTGTTTTTGGCAACACTTTTCCAATATATCCGGTATCCGAATAAAGAGTCATATGTCAGCTGTGAGGCCTTTAGCTGTATTAGGGTTTCTCAATCCTGATATCATCGGATGGGAGATTTTTGTTTTCAGAAAAGTACAACATATTATATCTCAGCCTTCTTCTCCCAGCATTAGATCATGATCTTTTTATAACTATTCTATTGTTTTTTTTTGGGGGGGGGAGGTGAAAAATTATATTGTACATTTATTTATATGCATAATGATCATATTCTGCAACTGTGCTGAGTATAAACAACTCTTTGTACAAAACAGCATGCTGTGCCAGGCACCAGAGCACCTCTACAAATGTACACAGCTTATCAGTATTTTATATATGGAATTGGCTGTGATAACCCTTAGCAACTAAGCTGTAAATATTCAATTGATTTTTGGAGCTGTGCATTTGGATTGATCTTTCATTGGTAACAGTTGGAGACCCAGAATACAAGGGTCAACCAGTTATAAAACAATAGGTTGTTCTTCACTGTGCCTACTGCACTACTGAAGCACTGACAGGATAAGGAATCCTAAAATCAGTAGGGAGTGCTGGTCCACAAAAACAACCTTGCCCCAGGCTAAAGTCCTATAAAAAAAAAAACCTGTGATGCCAGTCTGTACAGTGAGGAACTACTGTTTTACACAGGTATTCTAAAGCAGGCTTGTCAATGCCATTCAGCAGCATCAAGGGCAAATAAGCTTTTGAGCTGTATTAAAAGGGGCATAGATTCAGCGAAGGAAGGGATCATTCTTCCACTGTACGGAACGCTGGTAAAGCCCTATTTAGAATATGCCGTACAGTTTTGGTCTCTAGTTTTGGTCTCCAGGACATTATTGACTATACTGGCCAAGTTGGGGTTGTTCACGCTGTAAAAGAGGCGCTTAAGGGATGATACGATAACTATGTATAAATATATAAGGGGATCATATAATAATCTCTCTAATGCTTTATTTACCAGTAGATATTTCCAGCTGACATAGTTCACCCATTCCGATTAAATGAAAGGAGGTTCCGGCTAAATATTCGGAAGGGTTTTTTTACAGTGAGAGCTGTGAAGATGTGGAATTCTCTCCCTGAATCAGTTGTACAGGCTGATACATTAGATAGCTTTACGAAGGGGTTGGATGGCCTTTTAGCAAGTGAGGGAATACAGGGTTATGGGAGATAGCTCATAGTACAAGTTGATCCAGGGACTAGTCTGATTACCATTTTGGAGTCAGGAAGGAATTTTTCCCCCCTCTGAGGCAAATTGGAGAGGCTTCTTGGAGAGGTTTTTGCCTTCTTCTGCATCAACTGGCAGATAGGCAGGTTATATATAAAGTTAAAAGGTTGAACTTGATGGACATGTGTCATTTCTCAACCTTACTTACTATGTTGTGTGTGACACATTCACACTGTGTTATCTTCAATTGCTATATTGTGCAGGTGCCCAGCACACGCCCACACAAGGACTACCTGGAAGCTGAAGAATAATTGTGGTAGTGTTTTCCCCAGCCTGGACCAGTTTTTTAAAATGGTATATGATATTAACCTGCAGATTTGTTCTGCAGCAGTTCCATATAGGTTTTGGTCCTTTTAGTCTGCCTTCTCTCCCGTCTACTTCTTTTCTGTATGCTTGCAATCTTATTCGGTATTGTCAGAAACTTAAAACTATAAATGTGCAGCATGCAAAAAGTAGTGGGTGGTTGGGTGAAAATCTTCCGCCTTGCTAGTAAATTTCACACAGAAATGCAAATGTTCTTAAATTAAATACATTGGGGATCATCCATGCATCTGTCATACTGACCTAAATTTTAATTGAATAAAGGAGCCTGTAGCATAGCCTTGCTTGCAGGAGCACCTGCTTACATCAAATATAACACTGCTCATAAATGACATCTAGTAATAAGTGTTAGTATTTGCAGTAAGTGAATAATACAGGGTGCTAGATTGCTATCAGTCTTGCATCAGGGTGACATTGCAGCAATCTGGATAATATGGCTACTGTAGGACTTAAAGGAATAGTAACAAAATGAAAGTGTCTTAACTATATCTATTATCTGCTGTGTGTCCTGCACTTGAATGGCTGCCCCTCATGGCCACACAGAAGCTTGTTTATATAAACTATAGTTGTGTTTCTGAAGCAAACACAGCAGTTACACTAGTGCAGGGTAACACTGCATTATATTTTTATTACTATAAAACTTGAATTTTCTTTTGGTGTTACTGTTACTTTAACTTTTACTTTAACTTATAGTTGAAGGTGCTGCAATTTGTACTTCAGCTTTAGAGGCCATATCTGTAATCTTCCATCAGCAATTGAAGTCGAAACATATACCTTTATAAGGCAAAGAAAACATAGATATTTTCAACATATTAACATTAAACACTTTGATATAATTGAATCCAGTAAGTCTTTAATTGTGGCTATAAAGTCATAAGTCAAAAAAAACAACTTCAAGTGCATGCTTAAGATAGTCATACAGATCTGACGCACTGCGACAAAACGCATGCGACAAATCAAATGCGATGGAAATAAGGTAAGAGATAGAAATGTCAGATGAAGTCGCAGCGTTGACCTGACGCGACACGACTGTCGGATGCAGACGCTGCATTGTCACAGTGCGTCTGCCTGGTAAATATAAGAACAGCACTCAATAGTAAAATCCATCTCCCACTGCGACACATTCAGTTACATTGAGTAGCAGAAACAACAGCCTGCCAGAAAGCAGTTCCATCCTAAAGTGCTGGCTCTTTCTGAAAGCACATGACCAGGCAAAATGACCTGAGATGGCTGCCTACACACAGGGGCGATCCTGCCCAATTTGCCTTAGTTTTTGCCGCCCCCCTCTCACCTTCAGCGCCGGACGGGTCCACGTCGCTAGTGCAGAGAGCACAATTACGCTTTCTACACTAGAAGATACGAATTTCCGGGTTGAAAACCGGAAATTCGGCTCTTAGTTACCAGGAGCACCATTTTTGCCGCCCCTGGCAACCAGGGGGGCGCTGCCGCCTGAGGCAAGTGCCTCAACTTGCGTCATTGGTGGAGCGCCCCTGCCTACACACCAATATTACAACTAAAAAATACACTTGCTGGTTCAGGAATCCCATTTTATATTGTAGTGAATTAATTGCAGTGTAAACAGTGTAATTTAGAAATAAAAACTACACCATAAAAATAATGACAGAATCCCTTTAATGCCTGCTGCACTTGCCACGTGAGCTGGTGTTAGTAAAGAACATTCATATGGAAGTGACAGTTTTGGCCAAATGAACATCCTTACCTTACAGGCTATGCCTGACAGTGCAATGTTTGTTGTCTTGTGATGCAAGGGGGTGAAGGGAAATGACAATTGGCAGGGTGTTTTGTGCCAGTTTTTAGCACTTTTCATACAAACTACTTGTCCTGGCTGAAACTGATTATAAGAACCTGTTGTTCCAAGGCAGCAATGCTACACACTGTACCAGCATACTGCTCATAGGTTGTCATTATGAAAATGGTAGTGTTTAGAGGCTGTTTTGGAACAAACACTTCCATATCTGGTAACAGCCCAGCTATAGAGAAATTAAATAAAGTGACATTAATCACTCCTGATCTGTCTAGCATTAATTCCCTCTACAATCAATCCAAAACAGACAGAGAGAGAGATTAAAGGAAGAGATTAGGCAAGAGTCATATGTAGTGAGAGAGGAGTATAATATCTGGCATAACACAGAATTAAAAAGAAAGGAGGACTGGACTACATTTGTGCTGTAATGCAACTAACCTTAGTAGAAGTGCAGTTTTACACTATAAGTGTACTCTCATTTACTCCTGAATCATGGAACAATAACAGGATGGAAGAGGAAGGATCTTTTTATGCATACAGTCATTTGGTAAGAAAATTGTTCTGCTGCAGAGTCTTTTTTTTTTAATTTATAACAATAGTTTTGTTAAAGGACATGCAACCCCCCCAAAAAAAACAGCCCGTTTGTCTTGAAACTCCTCTCACTCGACTTGTTAACAGGTTAATAGTAAGACTGCAGCATCCACTTCCAGGAACAGTAAAATTAAAAAATGAAAGTGTTTTAAAGGAATGACATAATATATTGTTGCCCTGCACTGATAAAACTGGTGTGTTTGCTTCAGAAACACCACTATAGTTTACATAAATAAGCAGCTGTGTAGCCATGGAAGCAGCCATTCATGCACAGGATACACAGTAGATAAATAAATTCTGAAAAATCCCACTGCATATTACAGAGCTTATCTGTTATTTGCTGTGTATCCTGTGCCTTTTGTCCTTTTTCAGCTTTTAATGACTGCCCCCATGGCTACACAGCAGCTTGTTTATATAAACTATTTTAGGGCAGAGACAGACATGGAGATTTGGGGAGATAAGTCGCCCGGCGTCAAATCGCCTCTTCTTCGGACGACTAATCTAAATCACTGGCAGGATGGCACTCAGAGCGCTTCGATTTCCAAAGTCACCTGAAGTTTCCATGTGAGGCGACTTCGTGCCATCCTGCTGGCGATTTAGATTCTAGCCGGCAGGAAGGCAGCCCGGGCGACTAAATCTCCCCGTATCTCCATGTGTGTCTCTGCCCTTATAGTTTCTAAGCAAACACACCAGTTTTACCAGTGCAGGGCAACACTATTATATTGGGATTCCTTTAAAACACTTTCATTTTTTGGTGTTACTGTTCCTTTAATCTCATAGGATTCCTTCTCATCCTTTTCTAACCCACTCAGGGTCGGACTGGGGCATCCGGGGCCCACCGGGACTGCTGTCCAGGGCCCCCCTCTGGATCCCCCTACTGCATCGTCGTGCTCTGCCGCCCAACGGATTATAAACCCCCGGGGCCCAGTGCGCATGCGCAAACGGAGCTGCGCTGTGCGAATGGGTGAACGGCATAACGCGGTGCCGCAAATTGTTTTTTTTGTGGGCCAGGAGATCGGGAGAGGGGTGTGGGCCGGCGGGGGCCCACCGAGCCCCCTCCCTTGTGAATTTTCTTGGCTGTTGGCTCCTGAGCATGCTCAGTTCTTGTCAGTCTAACAGCCAATGAAGAGATGACATTACTGGTTCCCGTAGAAACTCTGCTCTAGCTGTCCGCTCCTATTTTTTTCTCCTAACCTCTTCTCCTGAGCTCAGCTTAACCATCAAATTGCTGAATAAAAGCAGGACATATTAAAGTAAGTTCTGCCTGTGTAAGCCTACATTCACGACTGCATGAACTTTACAGAGCACATGTGCCATTTCAGATGTAAATGTCACTGATGATGTGTCAGAAGGAAAATGGCTGCTGGGTGAAAGCTGCTATTTGTTTTAGAAAAATGTGATGGCACTGGTGAATAGCAGGGATATTATGCAGTACAATTGATGCAGTTCATGTGGGGGAGATGTGTTCAACTTAAATACTATAGGAAAATGTATGCTTTCCAAGTCCTTTAAGGCATACATATGTTTTTACATTTCCACACCATTAACTGTAGTTATACTGACTTAGTAGATACACATTTATGTTCAGGTAACTTTAATTATTAACAAATTATAACTAATAAAAAAACAGTGCACCCTTTCAAAGCGAGATTGGGGTGAAGGTATACAGATTACTTATAAAATAGAAATTACTGACTCCTAGACAGAGATACTGTATTTTTGTAGAGCCATTTTTCCAAGACAGTTTTCAGCTTTGTTCGGCAGTGCTGAGAGAAGGGTTTGATCTATCCAGGATTGTGATATATAGTCATATGAAAAAGTTTGGGAACCCCTCTTAATTCTTTGGAGTTTTGTTTATCATTGATTGAGCTTTCAAAGTAGCAACTTCATTTTAATATATAACATGCCTTATGGAAACAGATTGGATTAACAGAAAATAAGTAAAATGCATCATAACAAAATTAGACAGGTGCATAAATTTGGGCACCCCAACAGAGATATTACATCAATACTTAGTTGAGCCTCCTTTTGCAAATGTAACAGCCTCTAGACACCTCCTATAGCCTTTGATGAGTGTCTGGATTCTGGATGGCGGTATTTTTGACCATTCATCCATACAAAATCTCTCCAGTTCAGTTAAATTGAATGGCTGCCGAGCATGGACAGCTTGCTTCAAATCATCCCATGGATTTTCGATGATATTAAGTCGGGAATGAAACAAAAAATAAGGATCGCACACTCTGTTAAATCAAAAAAAAGGAACATTTATTACATGCTAGTTACACAACATGGCAACAGCATGTCGCCCTATGCATTCCGACCTAAAAAGGTCTTCATCAGGGGCATTTGCCTTTTTATTATTTTTGTGCCCGATGAAGACCTTTTTTTTGATTTAACAGAGTGTGTGATCCATATTTTTTGTTTCATGCAGCCTCCTGTAGGATTGAAGTGTGTTTAGGGTCATTGTCTTATTGGAATATCCAAACCCTGCGTAACTTCAACTTTGTGACTGATGCTTGCACATTATCCTGAAGAATTTGTTGATATTGGGTTGAATTCAACCGACTCTCAACTTTAACAAAGGCCCCAGTCCCTGAACTAACCACACAGCCCCACAGCATGATGGAACCTCCACCAAATTTGACACTATGTTCCAAAATGACTGTGGCTTGTCTAAATGAGCTTTTGCATACAACAAGCGACTGTTTGTGGCGTGAGTGCAGAAAGGGCTTCTTTCTCATCACCCTGCCATACAGATGTTATTTGTGCAAATTGTGCTGAATTGTAGACCGATGTACAGATACACCATCTGCAGCAAGATGTTCTTGCAGATCTTTGGAGGTGACCTTTGGGTTGTCTGTAACCATTCTCACAAGCCTCCGCATATGCCACTCCTGTATTTTTCTTGGCCTGCCAGACCTGGGATTTACAGCAACTGTGCCTGTGGCCTTCCTTTTCCTGATTACATTCCTTACAGTTGAAACTGACAGTATAAACCTCTGAGATAGTTTTTTGTAGCCTTCCCCTAAACCAATGCTGTACCATATACAGTGACACAGTGCTGGTGCCCCATTAGCATTTTGTATAAAGTGTGAAAAGGTGAACAATGTGGGCAGTTTCAGTCTGGGTCTGTGGTGTGAACAGTATTGGTGGGATCACCAAAACAACAAAACAACAGTGTAAAACGAGGGGGGGAAATGCACGGTATGTGAAATGCAGGTTCCACTGTAATACCGTCAGTTTGTGCACTCACAGGGTCTCACTAATTCCCCTGCCCATTAGTTAAAGATTTCATAAAACTTGACAACATGTCAGTAGTTGCTAGACACCCTGTTTCATGGGATGTCACACTGCTACACACTTTCCCTGACTGATTGGATGAGAGTTCCTATTGCCAAGATTCCTTTCTGCTGATTGGTAGGTTTTCAGCCTAATGGCTCCCCGTTGGTCTGGCAGTAGTCTTTGTGTATCTGTGGGGCAGCAGCTGGTATCAGGGACGTGGCTGCCAAAGTACCAATCTCTTTTCGTGCTGGTGGCAGGGGTCCTGATTGGTGTTGGGATATTGCTGTGGGAAAATTAAGAAGGAAGCGGTAAAGGGAGAGAGGATGGAGGAAAAGAAACAAGAAGCAGTGAGGACACAAAGGCACAACATAAAGCGGGGGGTAACATTTATTTAGCAACCGTGCTTTGCGCATCATTTGTTCTTGGTTAGTGAGAAAACGGGGAATGTGTTGACAGTACCAATTACTTGAGTGGGCAAATTGTTCAAAAATAGTGATGGGCGAATCTGTGGCGTTTCGCAGAAAAATTTGCAAATTTACAGCAAGATTCGCGAGACAGCAAAAAAATTGCGAGGCACGTTGAAGTAAATGGGTGTCGAAATTATTTAGACGTGCAACAATTTTGACGCGAGCAACAATTTTATACGTGCGACAATTTATCCAAACAATTTAGCCTCTTTCTTCTCATAGAAATAAAGAATGACCGTGAACTATGCCAAATGTTTAGCAGCATGAGGGCCAGACACCTGGGCCCAGTGGGAGTTTTCCTGGTATCCTGTTGGGCCAGTCCGACACTGTTAAAGTGAATGGGCGTCTGAATAATTCTGATGAGCAACAATTTTTTTTGTGCAAATTTTCGCAGCAGTTGCGCAAATTTATTTGATGGTGAAACATTGAAATTTGTTGCAAATCCATGCCTGGCTAATGTATTCACCCATCACTATTCTAAAACAGTTGGTATAATATGTGACAGAATGGAGAGGTAAATACATTATATATCAGTAGGAGGCAGTGGCGGCGCATCTGGGAGCTAAGAGTCCCAACCCCACGTGCGTCATTGCAGATTATGTTTCAGGGGATTGAACTGGTAATTCACGTGGTTCCTTCATGAGCCTGGGACACAATGCAGCCTGTCCCCTTCTGCCCAAGTACTACAATGTATAGCTGGAAATACCAGCACGCACTTTTGCTATGCTATTTTTGTAGCCTTATTTGGGACAATTTTCAAGGAGACTGAAACCTTATATACAGTATAAATGTATTGTATCATACCTTGAACTGTCTGTATTTCAAAGGATGAGCTGGTATTTGAATGGATCTGTTCACCTTGCACCTACCCTTCAGCACAAGTAAACATTACACAGAAATGTATATTGGCAAAGAGTTTTGTGTATATCAAGATGTGTCAACTAATCTGTGTATATTTACAACGCTGCAAAATATGTTGGCGCTAAATAAATACATGTTCATAATAATAATAATAATAATTTATTGCAGTGTTTGTTCCCATTTGCAGTGTTAATGTAAAAACACCCAGCACTGTTTATACAGTAGTGCTACAGTATGTAAAGATATTTATACATTTTAAATATTTAAATTAACCCTGAAACACATTTAGCCTGGTTTCACACTGCATCATGTTGCAGGTCATTTTTAAGATTTTTGGCAAGTAGGCAAGACAAGTCAAGTATAAATTTGTAGGGAGGTGGGTGTTTTAAACCTGTGTCTGTTACTGTGAATCACTTTCATACTTTGCCAGGTGTAATTTAGGTCATAGAATTTTGTACTATGTTTATTTGCTTGGCAACATTTCCAATAGTTTTGTTCCATGTGACATTGGCTAAAGCAGGGTTGCCATCATAAATCATGAACAACACAAAGTTCTGGGCCCCGCCCACCACCACACACCACCAAAGGCCCTGCTATAGCTGGGATTTTTAAAGGCGTATTTATCAATGGATGAACTTTCACTTTCAACCATTGATAAATCCCATAGAAATGAATAGAGAGTGGCGGAATTTCACTCTAGCCAACTGTGTGATCTCTAACTTCACTCTGTGATAAATATACCACTTTGTCTTCTGGCTGGACAGTTGACCAGGATCTGTTTGATGCAGTTACCCCTCATGGATCACTATCTTTTGGAAGTGTGGTGGCTACTGGATCCCTATGCCCCTCAATGACTCGTCTTTGCTTGTCATCTAGACTCTAAAGTGGTTTCTTCCAGATGACAAAGATCGTCCATTCATTGGGGCTACTGACTTGGCTGTGCCATTGTAACGATCGCCGCCCGGAGCAGGCCCAGGAGCTCCGGGCGGCGCGTCCTCTCCTGCCGGCGTCGCTCCCAAGATGGCGGCGCCCATGGCCGCCACGTGGGTAAGCGGCGCCGGCGCGATGACGTCAGTGCGCCGACGTCGGCGCAAGGACGTCAATGACGTCACTAAGGCGCCAAATTCAAATAAAAAGCCTGTTTAGACGCCAGAATGGCGCCCAAGTATAGGAAATCTTCCCCAAAGTATTTCCTGGGTTCCCTGTGTGCTATTTTCGCTAACTTGTTCCTGATTAATATCCTTGACCCCTGCCTGGACTTTGGACTTGCTGTTATCCGCCTGCCTTGAACTCTTGCCTGGATTCTGATCACTCTTTTGGATTAACCCCTTGGACACCGCGATCTTGTTCCCTCAAGAGGGCTTCCTCCTTGATCCTGACAACCTCCCTGGAGGGAGCTCCCGGCTCCCTGACATTATACTTGGGCCATGGATCCTACTGAGGAAGCTACGCCTGATGTCGGACGTGCGCTCCGCGGACTGGCATCCCGCATGGAGGATTATGAAGCCCAGCAGTACCGCATTGGGCAGGCACTTGATACCCTCCTCTCTCGGATGCCTCCAGCACCCCCTGCACCCCAAGCTGCGGTAAATCCTTCTTTGGCGGCCGCTTCGTCCACCGCAGGTTCCTCGTCAAGTGAGCCTCGCATTCCGCCTCCTCCTCGCTTCAGTGGGGACCCACAAGCCTGCAGAGGTTTCGCTACACAGTGCCAGATCCAGTTCGAGTTCCAACCCTCGCACTTCCCCAATGAACGTTCCAAGGTGGGGTATGTGATGTCTCGTTTGGTGGGCAAACCGCTTGAGTGGGCAACATCTCTTTGGGAGAAGAATTCTCCACTGACTTTTGATGCCAAGGCCTTTCTTCAAGCATTTCGTACTGTGTTTGATGCCCCGGGTCGGGTCACTAATGCTCCTTCTCGTCTTCTGCAACTCCGGCAGGGAAACCGCAGTGTCAGTGACTATGCTATTGACTTTAGAACTTTGATGGCTGAGACTTCCTGGAATGACGATGCCTATAAGGCCGTATTCTATCAAGGTCTGTCTATTCGCATTAAAGATGATCTTGTCTCCAGGGAGTCCCCTGACCTGCTGGAGGATTTGATCACACTTTCTATCAAGGTGGACACTCGGCTCAGAGAGCATCAAGTAGAGAGGGAGCGCTGTAAAAGATTTCAACCCTTGTTGGCTCCTCGCTTCCAGAGACCTCTCCTGCAGACTCCGGCTACTCTAGCCTCTCCTTCTCCTCCGGAGGAACCAATGCAAGTTGGAAGGGCTCGTCTATCCGAACAAGAAAGACTTCGTAGACGAATGGCCGGCTTATGTCTGTATTGTGGCGGACAGTCTCATTTTGCGAACTCTTGTCCGGTGAAGCCTACGAGTTCTGTTCCCCGAGGTATATCTAGGGTAACGCATGTAGGGGGCACTACTCCAAAGTCTCAAGAGAACTCTCACAGGTTTCTCCTTCCATTACAGATCCGCCTAGCCTCTAAGACTATCGTTGGCTCTGCTTTCATTGACTCTGGAGCTGCTGGGAACTTCATGGACGCTCAATTCGCCAAACACATGGAAGTTCCCTTATTCCCATTGTCTACTCCTCTCCGTGTCATTGCCATTGACGACAGACCCCTGGAGGTTGAAGTTGTCTCCATGACGACTGGGGAATTGCCTGTGCAGGTTGGGACGCTGCATAAAGAAAGACTTTCGTTCCTAATTATTTCCTGCCCATCCGTTCCAGTTGTGTTGGGTCTCCCTTGGCTACGCCTGCATAATCCCTCCATTGATTGGACCGCAGGACAGATTACTCGTTGGAGTCCATTTTGCCAGCAACACTGTCTTCCTGCTGAACCCCTCCGGAGGGTGAATATCTCTTTGTCGGATCTGAAGTCTCTACCTCCCTTTTACAAGGAATTCGCTGATGTGTTCTGTAAGAAGTCTGCGGAATTCCTTCCTCCACATCGCTCCTATGACTGTCCTGTCGAACTCCTGCCAGGAGCCATGCCCCCCAGAGGCCGCACTTACCCTCTCTCTCCTGCAGAGACTACCGCAATGAAGGAATACATCCAAGAAAATCTCCAGCGGGGGTTTATCCGCCCTTCCACCTCTCCTGCAGGGGCTTGGTTCTTCTTCGTGGAGAAGAAGGACGGAGGCCTTCGGCCATGTATAGACTATCGGGGCCTGAATAAAATCACTGTAAAAAACAGGTACCCACTACCCTTGATTGCTGAGCTCTTCGACCAGCTGAAGGGGGCGAAGATTTTCTCTAAGTTAGATCTCCGGGGGGCGTACAACCTCATTCGCATCCGTGAGGGTGACGAATGGAAGACGGCTTTCAACACTCGTGACGGGCACTATGAATATCTCGTTATGCCCTTCGGCCTTTGCAATGCCCCTGCCGTCTTCCAGGAGTTTGTTAACGATGTGTTCCGGGATCTCCTAGGAAGGTTCGTAGTCGTGTACCTGGACGACATCCTGATCTTTTCTAAAGACCTAGAAAGCCATCGCTCCCAGGTGAAGGAGGTACTCTCTCGTCTGAGGAAGAACTCTCTCTTCGCCAAGTTGGAGAAGTGCGTCTTCGAGGTGTCCAAGATCCCCTTCCTAGGATACATTATCTCTCCTGAGGGATTTGAGATGGACCCCGTGAAAGTGTCTGCCATCCAGGAGTGGCCTCGCCCACTGAGTACCAAGGCAATCCAGAGATTTATCGGATTTGCTAACTACTATCGGCAGTTCATCCGGGGGTTCTCTTCCCGCATTGCACCTATCCTGGCCCTCATCCGGAAAGGAGGTAAACCCAGCTTGTGGCCTCCATCTGCCATTGAAGCTTTTCAGTCCTTGAAAGAGGCCTTCACGTCTGCTTCTGTCCTCCGACACCCCAATCCTGAACTACCCTTCTGCATCGAAGTTGATGCTTCTGAAGTCGGAGCCGGAGCCATCCTGTCTCAGAGACACCCCGCTGATGGGAAGCTGCACCCCTGTGCTTATTTCTCCAAGAAGTTCTCGTCCGCAGAGCAGAACTACGATGTCGGGAACCGAGAACTCTTGGCTGTTAAACTTGCCCTTGAAGAGTGGCGTCACCTCCTGGAGGGTTCTCTGATTCCTGTTCAGATTTACACCGATCATAAGAATCTCGAGTTCATCCAGTCCCTCAAGAGGCTAAACCCCAGACAAGCAAGGTGGGCTCTCTTCTTCTCTCGATTTAATTTTATCTTGACTTATCGCCCAGGCTCCAAGAATCGGAAGGCCGATGCCTTGTCTCGAAGCTTCACTCCGGTGGACCGCTCTCCTGAGAGACAAGAGCCAATCATTCCTCCAGTCAAGATTATTGCCTCCCTGTATCCACAGTTTGCCGACCAAATCCTGGCTGGTCAGTCTTCTGCTCCTTCAGATACTCCCATTGGAATGGCATTTGTTCCTCCTGAGCTGCGTCTGCCTATCCTGCAACAGACCCATTGCTCCAGGCAAGCCGGACATCCTGGCCCAGCTAAGACTCTTGAACTCTTACGACGCCTGGTCTGGTGGCCTGATATTCGCAAAGATGTGAAGGACTTTGTTGCTGCTTGTATTGTATGTGCCACATCTAAGTCAAGCCACTCCTGCCCCAGTGGGTTACTACAGCCCTTGCCGGTTCCTTCCCGTCCCTGGACCCACCTGTCCATGGACTTCATTGTCGAACTTCCTCCCTCCTGTGGGAACACTGTGATCTGGGTTGTTATTGATTGTTTCTCCAAAATGGCCCATTTCATCCCTCTGAAGAAGTTGCCCTCTGCGGTGGAGTTGTCCCAACTATTTATCCAGTACATCTTCTGCCTGCATGGTTTCCCGGTGGAGATCGTCTCCGATAGAGGCACCCAGTTTACCGCCAAGTTCTGGCGTTCCTTATGCAAAGACCTGGGAATTGTTCTTCAGTTTTCATCTGCATACCACCCGCAGACGAATGGGGCAGCTGAACGTGTCAACCAAGCCCTGGAACAGTTCCTGAGGAACCATGTATCCCTCTGCCAGGATGACTGGTCTGATCTCCTCCCGTGGGCAGAATTTGCTCATAACAACGCCTGCCACACTTCCACTGGGAGGTCCCCATTTATGTCGGTGTATGGCCAACATCCTCAAGCCTTCCCACAAGACTTTGTGTTGTCCGATGTTCCGGCCGCTGATGACCATGCAGCCCACATGTCTGCTATCTGGGCTGCAACCAAGTCCAACCTGGAGAAGAGTGCTCTGGTTCATAAGACGTTTGCAGATCGTAGACGTAGACCCTCTCCTCCCTACAAGGTCGGTGATAAAGTCTGGTTGTCTTCCAGGAACATTCGGCTGAAGGTACCATCTCCCAAGTTGGGTCCAAGGTTTGTAGGTCCTTTTTCCATCTTGGAGGTGATCAATCCTGTGGCTGTCAGACTTCAGCTTCCCCCTGAGATGCGAATTCCCAACGTGTTTCATGTCTCCTTGGTGAAACCCGCTACCTCCAACCGCTTTTCTGTTGTCCAGCCTCCTCCTCCTAATATCTCTGTGGATGGTCAACAAGAATATTAAGTGGAGAAGATCCTTGACTCCAGAATCTCCAGGGGGTCTCTTCAGTACCTCATCAAGTGGAAGGGCTTTGGTCCTGAAGAATGCTCCTGGGAAGGATACCCTGATGTCCATGCTCCTCGTCTGGTGAGGGAGTTCCATTCCAAGTTTCCCCAGAAGCCAAGTCCTGGTGGTCCGGAGGCCCCCCGTGAGGGGGGGGTACTGTAACGATCGCCGCCCGGAGCAGGCCCAGGAGCTCCTGGCGGCGCGTCCTCTCCTGCCGGCGTCGCTCCCAAGATGGCGGCGCCCATGGCCGCCACGTGGGTAAGCGGCGCCGGCGCGATGACGTCAGTGCGCCGACGTCGGCGCAAGGACGTCAATGACGTCACTAAGGCGCCAAATTCAAATAAAAAGCCTGTTTAGACGCCAGAATGGCGCCCAAGTATAGGAAATCTTCCCCAAAGTATTTCCTGGGTTCCCTGTGTGCTATTTTCGCTAACTTGTTCCTGATTAATATCCTTGACCCCTGCCTGGACTTTGGACTTGCTGTTATCCGCCTGCCTTGAACTCTTGCCTGGATTCTGATCACTCTTTTGGATTAACCCCTTGGACACCGCGATCTTGTTCCCTCAAGAGGGCTTCCTCCTTGATCCTGACAACCTCCCTGGAGGGAGCTCCCGGCTCCCTGACAGCCATGCTGTTTGATTCTTGAAGCTGTTACAGCACTAGACAATGAACTCCGAAAACTCAAGGACTGGGTGAGCATGACATTGGCCATGACCATAGCTTTATTAATCTTGTTTTCTGCAACATACTGTATTTATATACCTGCCAAAGCTAGCTATTTTTACTTCTTCTTTGAAATATAGTTCTGCAAAGAATACACCAGTTTCCAGAATGCACTTGATATAAATGGACAGTGACAAAATAGAAACCAGGCTATTAACTGATCATACCTCAACTCAAAGGCAGATTTACATAGCAGGCACCCCTAGGCCCGCTGACACTGGTCGCCCCCCCGTCCCCTCCCTTTTATTTGCGCAAATATTCATCAACGGAACTGTAGCAATGGGGATTGGCACACAGGAAATGTAAAAAACTATTGTATCTCCTGAACATCCCAGTGTTTCTGAACCAATGTAGCTGTGGTTGGGCAGCATGCCGCCCCCCTAAAATTCTGCTGCCCTAGGCCTGGGCCTTGGTGGCCTTTCCACAAATCCAGGCCTGCCTCAACTCCATGCATTTATCCCCCAACCATATTCAGAAAGGTTGAATTGGACAGCATCCTTAATAGCATATGGCAAAAACTGATTTTCCAGTTGATTAACAATATTGAACCTGTTGGATCAAGTGTCCAGTATAGCAGTGTGTGCCCTGGCATGTTTTTCTATGGTTGACATCTTAGAACTTTTAAGTTTTGTTTACTAGACCATCTTTACCATATTTATCACAGACTTTAAATATTTTAAGGAGTTTTCTGTAACATTTGTCCAGTAGGGTTCCAAGCTCACCTTACCGTTATTTTTCTTGGTTGGGGAGGAGTCTCTTGCTGAATGGACAGCGACTGATTCGTTGTATGGAGCACGACATTTGGCTCAGCAATTGGAGAAGACTGAAATACCAGGAGGTGGAAACCAACTCAATGTAATAGTGAGAAAGGGGTATTTTTTTAGAAGAGAAAATGGGTCTGTGAAAGGTCTTTACAAATAGTTATGTCACATTTATGTCTCTTTACACCTTCTATTCATTGTCCTTGATCTGCTAGGAGCCCCAGACCTTCTCATTCTAAATAATTTTAGTGAGACTCGCAGCCACTTTTTTAAAGGGGACCTGTCATCCAAAAAATCCTAATTTATTAAATTAGTCAAGCAAAATAAACTTTAATTACACTATATACATTATTTGAATCTTGTTTCCTTTGGTCTGGGAATTCATAAATATAGCAAGCAGGCAGGAGCCATTTTGTGGACATTTTGCATAATTTCAAAATCTTGTTTGTGAACCAGAATGGGGGACCTGATGTCCATCCCCATGTACTGATTACACAATTAAGTAGTAAAGATAGAGGGGGAATGTGGGAAGTGCAGTTACATCTAGTAAATGCTGGATAGAAAGTGAAAATAACTGCCAGCCGCTCCTCTATGGCGAGGGCCAGACAATATTTGATTGACAGCTGAGATTTTTTTTGTTTCAAACACTTTTATTATTTAAAAGATTTAACACTGAGATGGCTTAGACATACATTGGTTCAGAGAGATCCTTTCTGAAAATATAACATCTTGTTTACAAGTTATGAATGATTAGAGAATACCATTTTCCATTTTGGATTGACACTTTAACATCTTATACATTATAACATCCAAAGCTAATGCAGGTCACCACGCTCGCACAGAAATATACATATTGATTGTTTTATGTCATGAAATTGTTCAACCTGGGTGTATTATAGTTTGGGGACTTTCTAACCAGGGGTTCGATATCCGTTCGTATTTATCAGGGCACCCTCTGTTTTTGTAGGTTACCGCTCTGTATGGGAGTGCTTGGTTTACTAAAGTAATCCAACCACCTATTGTTGGGTGCTGTGGTGACAGCCACTTTCTGGTAATGTGTTTCCTTGCACAGTATAGTAATTCTGCCATTGCTGTTCTCAGGTAAATGCTATGGTATAGATCTTCTATAATTGCCAGTAGGCAGACTTTAGGGTCCAGGGGGACTGGGGATCCCATAATATCATGTATGAACTTGGTAATTTGTACCCAATAGCTGGCAGTCGCTGGGCAGGCCTGTATTAATTGGAAAAAGTTAGGACGATTGGAGCCACATTTGGGCCAGTTTGGATTCGTGTTTCTACGAAAGTGTCTAAGGGTTAAGGTGGTAAGGTATGCTCTGTGTAAAATATAGGTTTGTATCATATGTTCACGTACATATGGGGAGGTGTATGTGGGGGCCTCAAGGGCCTCTTCCCACTCCTCTTGGTCCAGCTGGCCTATGTTATCTTGCCATGCAGATTTGGAACATTGGGTATGTGTTTTGGATCCGGGTGTTAATAGGATACCATATAGTTTGGATATCAAGCACTTAGAATATCCAGTTTGGATACAGCGAATATATACTTTAGCTTCCAGGGTGGGGTGCCCCTGAGGGGACTGCTGAGATTTTTTTTTGCGTTTACAACAGCTATGAATGCTTTAATAAAAAAAAGAATTTGGATTCTATGTTTAATTTGAAAAGGACTTTTATTATACAGCTTTTTATGTCTGGGTGACGGGTCCACTTTAAGAATATAAGAGTAGGGATGTAGCGAACGTCGGAAAAAAAGTTTGCGAACATATACGCGAACTTGCGTCAAAAATGCGAACGGTTCGCGAACGTCGCGAACCCCATAGACTTCAATGGGAAGGCGAATTTTAAAAGCTAGAAAAGACATTTCTGGCCAGAAAAATGATTTTAAAGTTGTTTAAAGGGTGCAACGACCTGGACAGTGCCATGCCAGAGGGGGATCAAGGGCAAAAATGTTTCTAAAAACTCCATTGTTGACACAGCGCTGCGTTTTGTGCTGTAAAGGGCAGAAATCACACTACATTTCTAAACCTGTGTAATAAAATGCTTTAAAACGTCCGGCGTCTACATGCCAATCAAGTCGTGTAAAGGTTACAGCCTGTTCACACGCAAAGACGAAACGCGGTGCTTACTGCAACGCAAAAAGACGCAAAGAGCTTTAATGAATGATACCGTCAAGTGAGCAAATAATAGTTTTTAATTACTAGTTGAGCTTGTCACCTCAGGATGTTCGTCCTGTTGGTGGCAATATTTCTGTAGTGGTGTGTTTAGCAGTCACCGTGCTTGTGCGCACGTGCACGGTCAGGCAGAGGTAATTCAATGTACAGTGAAGTGAACCAAAAAACACTGATTCTGCAGTGTGGGCCCAGTTTTGGTCTACTTTATTGATCACCTGCGGTGACCATAAAAGATGCGATTTTGCCACTGTTGCAGAACCCTGAAAAATTAGGCATGTGTACTTTCCTGAAAAATTATCTTTTTTTTGTCAGATACAGTGGATACGGAATATATTATTGCTGCCTGAAAAACGTTACTCGGGTGGTGTTTCTAGAGACGGTACTATTATTGATATTTAGACAGAATGTGAACAAGCTCACACAGCTAGATGGTTGTTGTTTGAAAATGAAGAAAACACTGAGCAAATAATGCCTACAAGGTTAACGTATACACTACTACAGCAGTGGATACGGAATATATTATTGCTGCCTGAAAAACGTCACTCGGGTGGTGTTTCTAGAGACGGTATTATTATTGATATTTAGACAGAATGTGAACAAGCTCACACAGCTAGATGGTTGTTGTTTGAAAATGAAGAACACACTGGGCAAACAAGGCCTACAAGGTCAACGTATACACTACTACAGCAGTGGATACGGAATATATTATTGCTGCCTGAAAAACGTCACTCGGGTGGTGTTTCTAGAGACGGTATTATTATTGATATTTAGACAGAATGTGAACAAGCTCACACAGCTAGATGGTTGTTGTTTGAAAATGAAGAACACACTGAGCAAATAATGCCTACAAGGTTAACGTATACACTACTACAGCAGTGGATACGGAATATATTATTGCTGCCTGAAAAACGTCACTCGGGTGGTGTTTCTAGAGACGGTATTATTATTGATATTTAGACAGGATGTGAACAAGCTCACACAGCTAGATGGTTGTTGTTTGAAAATGAAGAACACACTGAGCAAATAATGCCTACAAGTGCACTACTATTGGTGCACTACTATGAAGAACAGCAACAGCACTGTACACGTTAAAGAACAGTAAGATAAGAAAAAAAAAATATATGTATATTAAAAAAAATATTTTTCTCGGGTTGGTGCTGCTGAACTACTAGGAGCAGCACAGTAGCACACCAGTCCCACTCCCCAACACTGCTAGACTAATAGCACTGGGCTTATAGTAGCAACTAGCAAAGTAAAAAACAAAAAAGAAAATAAAAGCAGTCCTTACAAGGACTATTGGGTTATTACAGCAGTCAGCAGATGAGATCAGAAGAGATCAGTGCCCACAGCAGGCAGCTACATACAGAGCACTGCAGTAGAAGGTAGATTATAGAGATGGCGCGAACTGTTCGCCGGCGAACTTGTTCGCGCGAACATCGGGTGTTCGCGCTCGCCGGAAGTTCGCGAACGTCGCGCGACGTTCGCCATTTTGGGTTCGCCATTGTTGGCGCTTTTTTTTGCCCTCTCACCCCAGACCAGCAGGTACATGGCAGCCAATCAGGAAGCTCTCCCCTGGACCACTCCCCTTCCCTATAAAAACCGAAGCCCTGCAGCGTTTTTTCACTCTGCCTGTGTGTGCTGAAGAGATAGTGTAGGGAGAGAGCTGCTGCCTGTTAGTGATTTCAGGGACAGTTGAAAGTTTGCTGGCTAGTAATCGTTTTGATACTGCTCTGTTATTGGAGGGACAGAAGTCTGCAGGGGTTTGAGGGACATTTAAGCTTAGGTAGCTTTGCTGGCTAGTAATCTACCTTCTACTGCAGTGCTCTGTATGTAGCTGCAGTGGGCAGCTGTCCTGCTTCTGATCTCATCTGCTGACTGCTGCAATAACAGTAGTCCTTGTAAGGACTGCTTTTATTTATTTTTTTGTTCCAATACAGAGCAGTATCAAGCAGATTACTAGCCAGCAAACTTACTATCATCTGTCCCTGAAATCACTAACAGCTCTCCCCCTACACTATCTCTTCCAAGCACACACAGGCAGATTTTTCAGATACATTTTTGCCCTTGATCCCCCTCTGGCATGCCACTGTCCAGGTCGTTGCACCCTTTAAACAACTTTAAAATCATTTTTCTGGCCAGAAATGTCTTTTTTAGATGTTAAAGTTCGCCTTCCCATTGAAGTCTATGGGGTTCGCGAACCGTTCGCGAACCGCTCGCATTTTTGCGCAAGTTCGCGAATATGTTCGCGAACTTTTTTTCCGACGTTCGCTACATCCCTAGTAGATTACTAGCCAGCAAAGCTACCCTAAAATGTCCCTCAAATCCCTGCAGACTTCTGTCCCTCCAATACAGAGCAGTATCAAGTAGATTACTAGCCAGCAAACTTACTATCAACTGTCCCTCAAAGAAATCAGTGAAATCAGTAACAGCTCTCTCCCTACACTAGCTCTTGCAAGCACACACAGGCAGAATGAAAAAACGCTGCAGGGCTTCAGTTTATATATGGAAGGGGAGTGGTCCAGGGGGTGTGGGGGTGGTCCAGGAGGGAGAGCTTCCTGATTGGCTGCCATGTATCTGCTGGTCTGGGGTGAGAGGTCAAAAAAAAGCGCCAGGTAAGGCGAACCCAAAATGGCGAACGTCGCGCGACGTTCGCAAACTTGCGGCGGACGCGAACAGCCGATGTTCGCGCGAACAAATTCGCCGGCGAACAGTCCGCGACATCCCTATATAAGAGGGGGGTTGTGGGTGCACTCCTAAGGCCATATAAAAAAATATATAAATACAATAATCCCCTGTCTAAAAAAAGAAAAACAGGGTTTTTTTGTTACAAAGTTATGATCATAAATTTGGTAAGCCGCCATACCACGTCAAGGTAAACCCCATACGGCGGTCCCTAACCTGTTTACCTGTGATCAAAATTTAAAACCTTGGTTTCAATCTGGACTAGATCCTCCCCCGCCACCTGCATATGCGGCTTTTGTTTGTGTTTTTTATTAATCCTTGGTTTGGGCAATTTCTCTCCCTTAAAAGCCACAAATGCTAGCGGCTGGGGAGGCTTTGGCCTTTTTATTACCAACGCCTGTGAGACACCCATTATATTTGCTGCACTTATCACTAGGTAACACTTGCACAGACCCACACACATTACACCTATTACACTCCACATTTAGCTTTTCCTTTTTTATCTCCCTCTAAATCTATACTCACACCTGTACTTACAGATGAAGCCACTTGGATTTGTGAGTTAAATGCGTCATGACTCAGGGTTAATTGAATAAACGGTGCTATCTAAAGTCACCTTAACTCATTTAATGCATTTAACCTTTTCATTAGCATACCAAAGCACCATTGTTCACAATGGTGAATGCTTTAATTAGGTGGGATGTTGTGACGCAGTTTTCTGTGTTAAATGAGATAAATGGGATATCTGTGTTTAGTTATTCTGTGTCAAACAGACAAACCAAAGTGGCTGCATCTGTATACTTATACACATACACACACAAGTGTGCACTTATATATACAACTTTACTTTTCCTTCATTATAGTCTCTTCACAATCACTTTTTTTATTTTTTATTTTTTAAATGGGCGTTGGTCTGGGCAGTCTCCCCTTCAAAAGCCGCATATGCAGGTGGCGGGGGAGGATCTAGTCCAGATTGAAACCAAGGTTTTAAATTTTGATCACAGGTAAACAGGTAAGGGACCGCCGTATGGGGTTTATCTTGACGTGGTATGGCGGCTTACCAATTTTATGATCATAACTTTGTAACAAAAAACCCTGTTTTTCTTTTTTTAGACAGGGGATTATTGTATTTAAATATTTTTATATGGCCTTAGGAGTGCACCCACAACCCCCCTCTTGCACTTTAAGAATATGCACACTTGATGAGACTGCTTGCCAGTTTCAACTCTTATTAAAGGATCAGTAACATCAAAATGTTTTGTTTTTTTTTAAATAATTTGTATACTACGAAAAAAACTACTAACACAGATTAAACTGTAAAATCGCAAAGTCTTTATTTATAAATAACTTACCAAATCTCCGTTTGCGCTCCTCTTCAGAAAAGGCGTTCAGGTGATCCATTGTGCGGCACTCAACTTCTTATAGGAGATAGCCAGGGAGGAGAAATTGAGCGCCACACGATGGATCGTCTCCCTTTTCTTTGAGTGAAACATTTGATCTTTAACATGAATGCCAAACTAAAAAAAATGTCCTCCTCGAGCAGGAGTAACCTGGCCGTATATGGACAATGTTGGTCATTGATTGCTATAGGTTACTGTTCAGTATTTATAAATAAAGTTTTGCCGTTAAAATCCTACCAGAGAATAAAGATTCATGAGGTCTCAATTATAGCCACTACAACTTATACAGTAATGAAGATTAACAAGGTACCACCTCAGATGTAATGCTCAGCCAGAGAATGGTATTTCCCAATAAATCATATGCAGTCTCAAAGAGACCCACACGATGTATAGTTTGTAACTATTTGTGAAGCTGTGCAAAGCCAGCTCAATGTCCAAATTATGCTATACGAAAAGAATAAAATACAAAGACTTATATAAAGCATTTGGGGGTTTGGTTATGATGGCCCGCAGGCCATTTAATAATTATTTAAATCATTTGAACAAAATTGTGAAAGAGTTTGGTGCTATACAAAAGTCTATGAATTTTGCAGTAGAGTTACAACCTGCAAACTCCAAAAACTCCAAAAAGCTGACTCCAAATAAACCTCATATAACTAAAAGTCTCTCACAGTGCCAGGTACAAGAAAATCTTAAAGGGTTACTGTCATGGGAAAAATATTGTTTTTCCAGTTAATAGTGCTGCTCCAGCAGAATTCTGCACTAAAATCCATTTCTCAAAAGAGCAAACAGATTTTTTTTATATTTAATTTTGAAATCTGAAATGGGGCTAGACATATTGTCAGTTTCCCAGCTGCCCCCAGTCATGTGACTTGTGCTCTGTTAAACTTCAGTCACTCTTTACTGCTGTACTGCAAGTTGGAGCGATACCCCCCCCCAGCCCATCAGCAGAACAATGGAAAGGTAGCCAGATAGCAGCTCCCTAACACAAGATAACAGCTGCCTGGTAGATCTAAGAACAACACTCAATAGTAAAATCCAGGTCATACTGCAATACATTCAGTTACATTGAGTAGGAGAAACAACAGCCTGCCAGAAAGTTCCATCCTAAAGTGTTGACTCTTTCTGAAATCACATGACCAGGCAAAATGACCTGAGGTGGCGCCTACACACAAATATTATATATTACAAAAAATACACTTGCTGGTTCAGGAATGAAATTTTATATGGTAGAGTGAATTATTTGCAGTGTAAACAGTATAATTTAGAAATAAAAACTACATCATAAAAATCATGACAGAATCCCTTTAAAGACAATAATTTCTTGGTTCATATGGGACTCCTATGTTAATGGAAAACTAGAAAACATATTTTATAAATTATTTTAAGCTTGTTTACTGTCAAGCTAAAAATATACTAATTATAATTGATACTAAAATCATGAGTGTAAACTCCTGATCTTGTCACTCTCCAACTCTCCACTTTCTTTTCCCTTTTATTCAGATTGTTAATTGTGAAAATGAAAGAAAATTCAGTGGCCCAGTTTTTCAATAAAGCTAAAAAGGCTTTTCTTCTGAAATGTGAGATTCTCCCTTGGTCTGCATGTAGCAGGTTAAACAAAATGGCACCCTAGAATGTTAAATAGATTCATCCTTTAATGGAAGTGATAAATTAATAAAAATTAAAAAAAGATCAGAATAACATTTTCAGTAGAACAATTTGAGATTCTCCCTTGGTCTGCATGTTGCAGGTTAAATGAAGGAAAACAAAATGGCACCCTAGAATGTTAAATAGATTCATCCTTTAATGGAAGTGATAAATTAATAAAAATTAAAAAAAGATCAGAATAACATTTTCAGTAGAACAATTTGAGATTCTCCCTTGGTCTGCATGTTGCAGGTTAAATGAAGGAAAACAAAATGGCACCCTAGAATGTTAAATCGATTCATCCTCTAATGGAATAAATAAATAAAATAAATGTTAAGATTAAAATAACATCATCAGCAGAACTAGAAGTGTTTCTGTTGGGGTGCCCAAGCTGAGACAGCAGAGCTGATGTATCTACCTCCATTCAGAAATGTCCTGCCGCAGTAAATTGTATATGTTTAATACTTATTACATATAAGAATTGCATGTTTTACTTGTGCCACTCTGCTCTCTTAGTTTTCTCATTCTGACCAAAATATTTTACTATCTGCTAAGTGGGTATCTAAAATATATGCTTGTTTACATGAAGCATTGAGCTGGTTAGTTTGCAGTGAGCATTGATACTACTCACATACTATCATGCTTTTTCTTACCCCTAACAAAACAAACAAGAGAAACCATTAGACTATTTTTGTTGCATTTAATCAGGGAAACTAAACTAAACACAAGTCAAGTACACCTTATTAAACATTGCAACACTCTGAAGACTGCATCACCTGCTTCAGTTCAGTATAGAAGGCCCATACATTAGACGAGGGCATTTTCTGTAGCTCAATGCACAAAATGGCTTCCATTGATAATGGGTGAGTGCAGAAGACCTTGTCTTCGTATGATTTTTGTGGTCACAGCATCATTACATCCGTGTAATGGTTTGAAATTTAGTGCTGAGCACAACTTGCATCCGACAGTCGTGACGCGTCTGATTACCGTTGCGACACTATCCGACTTTATATTGCTTACCTTGTTCCTGTTGCATCCGACTTGACGCATGAGTTTTGTTGCCCAGCGTCGGATCGCATCAAAGTCGGCAGTGTAGTCCTACCCTTATAGGCTTGTTTATGAATGCCGGTTCAGCCTGCTCTGATTACTCACGTGCATGGAATGGAGCCCTGGAATAAATAATTGCCTTGAGATGCTGTTACTTCACATGTTGCACCTACACATGCAGCTAATTTATATCTAGTGTATCATATCTAAGGTCATTATTAAGATCTAATGAATTATGCTGACCAACGAATTTACAAGTAATGTGCATTTTTACCTGGGTTTATTTATTTGTGGGTTTAAGTGTATGAATTACATATCTATCTGTAAATCAATGTATTGTTCTTAAAAGGGCAATGCTTTTCTATTTTCTATATAACTACCTTGTTGCTGAGTAAGTAAGGTGTTTTTTTCCCCGCAACACCCATTCCTCTCTCTCTCTCTCTTAGGGTGCACTATAGAGTATTTACTTTTTGTAATGTGCATCAGGCAAATTACAAAGCTTTTATCATATACAGTGATAAAATACAGGTTAGCTATGACTGTCTAATGTAAGACGTAGTGGATCTCGGCCTGTTGACAAACACAGGCCTAGAAACCGCTCCTATGCTTCTCGGATTTTCGGTCTGCATTTGTCTGCAGGCCAATATCCACTACATGTGACATTAGCCGTGGGGGTGCTTATTTACAAACATAAATACTGACTTGCATCTGTTATCCATTGCAGCCAATCAGTAATTAGTTGTTGTCTGCCTAAGTAAGTTTTTTCTTTCTCTCCGTTGACAAGACTGAATTGTCTTTTACATTTTTGTTAGCCTTTAAAGGGATTCTGTCTTCTTTGCCAATTTTATTTCTAAATTACCGTATATACTCGTGTATAAGCCGACCCGTGTATAAGCCGAGGTACCTAATTTTACCTACAAAAACTGGGAAAACTTATTGACTCGCGTATAAGCCTAGACACAACTACAGCCCTGTCTCCCAGCAGCGCACATTCTGCCAGAGCGACCCCCCCAGCGATCAACCGGACTTCTTTGCAAAGCTGATGGTGAAAGAGAATTGCCAAACGGATTACTGTGTGCATTGTCCCACTGTCCCACTACCATGTGCAGAGGGTGCTGTGTGATATTAAAGTCTCTGTTATTCTTTCATACAACCAACAGATGGCGCTGTGTGATATTGCAGTCACTGTTAATCTTTCATATAACCAACAGAGGGCGCTGTGTGATATTGCAGTCCCGGTTATTCTTTTATACAACCAACAGATGGCACTGTGTGATATTGCAGTCCCTGTTATTCTTTCATACAACCAACAGATGGTGCTGTGTGATATTGCAGTCTCTGTTATTCTTTCATACAACCAACAGATGTCACTGTGTGATATTGCAGTCCCTGTTATTCTTTCATACAACCAACAGATGGCGCTGTGTGATATTGCAGTCACTGTTAAACTTTCATATAACCAACAGAGGGCGCACTGATATTCTTTCATATAACCAACAGAGGGCATTGTGGGATATTGCAGTCTCTCCCCAAGTGAACTGTTGGTATAAGAATGATTAAAAGTGACTGCAATCTCAGCTGGTCGGGTACCGCTGACCCGAGTATAAGCCGAGGTAGACTTTTTCAGCACATTTTGGATGCTGAAAAACTCGGCTTATACGCGGGTATATACGGTACACTGTTTACACTGCAAATAATTCTCTCTACCATGCAAAATTTAATTTGTAAGCCAACATGTGTATTTTTTTAAGTTGTAGTATTGTCTTGTAGGCAGTCATCTCAGGTCATTTTGCCTGATAATGTGCTTTCAGAAAGAGCCAGCACTTCCGGATGGAACTGCTTTCTGGCAGGCTCCTACTCAATGTAACTGAATGTGTCCAGTGAGACCTGGATTTTACTATTGAGTGCTGTTCTTATATCTACCAGGCAACCGTTATCTGGTTACCTTCCCATTGTTCTGCTGATAGACTACTGGGGGGGGGGGGAGAAGGCATGGGTGATATCACTCCAGTTTGCAGTGCAGCAGTAAAGTGACTGAAGTTTATCAGAGCACAAGTCACATGACATGGGGCACCTGGGAAACTGAAAATATGTCTAACCCCGTGTCAGATTTCAAAATTTTGAAAAAAAGATTTCAGTGCAGTGCCCATGACAGTATCCCTTTAAGGGGGTGATTTACCAAAATCCAAAATGTTCTCATTATTTTAGTTATACAACTTCTACTTAACTCCCAACCACAATTTTACCTTATTAATCAATAAAATAATTTGAAAAATTTGGTGCGGGAAAAGACTATAAACTCTCGATAAAATCGTGAAAAAATTCAAATCGCACTATTTTTTCGGATTATCGCCTGAAAATCGGATTATTGTACAAAACCCAGCACAGATCATGATAATGTGTCTTATAATTGGAAAAAGGACATCTGCCATTGACCTCTGCAGGTTTGAGATGGAGTATTTTATTCAGACTTTAATCAACCTTGGGGTATAATAAATCTAGAAAAATTCAAGTTTTATTTTTCCACAAAAAAAAATGGCGTTTTCCCCATTTAAAACTCCGACCAGAAAAAATTGGCTTTAGGTAATAACCCCCTAAGTGTTTTAGTCCTACATTATATGAAGACAGAGTATATTTTAATATACTTATCATAATAAAACCAATTTTACAATCCTTATCTAAGCCTCACAAGGTTGGATGTGCTATTCTAAATTTAAATAAAATAATCTGTAAAAGTAAATAAATAAACAGAACTCTTATTTTTGTTTCTGCTTATCAGAGACTCAGGGACACTGAGCCAGGTGCAAAGGCAGCTATGGGGCACTGCAGGGAAAGAGGCAACAGTCTGTTTTGTGCATGGTATGGTAAAAAAGGAAAATTATATCCTGTTCATTGTTAGGATAATATGCTGCACATGACTTACTGTATTTCTAAGTAGAGTTCGTCTACTATTATCTTCTCTCTTAAAAGGAGTTGTTCACCTTTAAAATAACATTTAGGGGCTGATTCACTAACTTCGAGTGAAGGATTCGAAGTAAAAAAACTTCGAATTTCGAAGTGTTTGTTGGGCTACTTCGACCATCGAATGGGCTACTTCGACCTTCGACTACGACTTCGAATCGAAGGATTCGAATTAAAAATCGTTCGACTATTCGACCATTCGATAGTCAAAGTACTGTCTCTTTAAGAAAAAACTTCGGCCCCCTAGTTCGCCATCTAAAAGCTACCGAACTCAATGTTAGCCTATGGGGAAGGTCCCCATAGGCTTTCCTAAGTTTTTTTGATCGAAGGATATTCCTTCGATTGTTGGATTAAAATGCTTCGAAAAGTTCGCTTCAAAGGATTTTATCGTTCGAACTAAGTAATTCGACCCTTTGTGAATCGGCCCCTAAGTATGATGTAGAGAGTGATATTCTTAGACAATTTGCAATTGATTTTCATTTTTGATTTTTGAGATGTTTAGCTTTTTATTCAGCAGCTCTCCAGTTTGCAGTTTCATCAATCCATGCGTTGATATGAACAAGAGACTGAAATATGCACAGGAGAGGCCCTGAATAGAAAGGGGAATAATAAAAAGTAGTGATAACTATAAATTTATAGCCTTACAGAGCATTTGTTTTAGATGGGGTCACTGACCCCCTTTGAAATCTGTAAGTCAGAAGAAGAAGGCAAATAATTAAAAACATTCAAATTGAAGGCCAATTGAAAAATTGCTTAGAATTAGCCATTCTATAACATAATAAAAGTTAACTTAAAGGTGAATCACCCCTTTAACCAATCAGTAAAACTGCATGCAGGGCATGCACTAGTCAAACCCTTACCCACCTTGTCAGGCAGTAATATGGCAACCACAACCGCTAATAAATGCTTTTAATTATATACTTCTTTGCAAATAGAGTCTCTCAGAAATCTTCAAACACAGACCATTGTGCTGAACTTGTGATGGGATGAAGTTTAGATTAAATTTTCTTTTCACTATAGTTCTCATTAAAATAAAAAGTATTGTGTTTTCTAGACATGATTCAGAATAACCTGTAAATTCATAAAGGACATTTCAGTGTTTTTACTGTTCCTTTAATGAATACAAAAAAATATTGATAAGAAATTCCATCCAGTGTCAGCTGTTCAACCAATGTCACCAGGAAACGCCTTCCTGTGTAACTGGGTCCCTCAAGTGTGGTGAATAAATAGGGTCGAGTACAAGCAAAATCACTGAGGATTTGGAAGAAAAAAGGTGAGTCCAAATATTCTCTCTGTTCTGTTTTGCCTATGCATAGACTATTACGCTAAGAATTCTAAAAATATTCCTAGACATTTAATTTTTTTTTACAATAATAAAAATATTCACGTCAGGGGAATTTTTTTTAACAGAGTTGTCTATTTATCGAAGCCTTTTGGCTTTTCTTTTTTAATGCACCAGTTCATTGAATATAAATCTGCTCTGACCAGTCAAATTTAACTAACTTTTGCGAAGGTAAGAGCACTGGGCACTAACACACTCACTTGAAAACTCTCCAAAGAGAATGAGCTTTGCAGTAAATTTAATAAAAAAAAATTAAATAAAAAATGCAATACAAATTGTTCTGTTGAAACTGTCACTGTAATTGTCATTAATGACTGTAAAAAAAATAAATGAGTGTCTCCTTTACCCAGCTATCCATTATTCCCAACACCTACAGCAACAGAACTTTATTATTCTATACAGGCTCAATAATGTGTACAGTTATTTTTCTTTTCTTAGCCTTGAACAATAATAATAGTCATTAATGACTTAATTTGGTACAAGTGGGTCCATAAAACAATGGAATAAAATGAACATTTAGGGGCCCATTTACTTAGTTCGAGTGAAGGAATAGAATAAAAAAACTTCGAATTTCGAATGTTTTTTTGGCTACTTCAACCATCGAATGGGCTACTTCGGACTACGACTACGATTCGAACTAAAAATCGTTCGACTATTCGACCATTCGATAGTCGAAGTACTGTCTCTTTAAAAAAAAACTTCGACCCCCTAGTTCACCACCTAAAACCTACCGAAGTCAATGTTAGCCTTTGGGGAAGGTCCCCATAGGCTTTCTAAGCTTTTTTGGGTCGAAGAAAAATCGTTCGATCAATGAATTAAAATCCTTCGATCTAACGAATTGCGGTAAATCCTTCGACTTCGAAATTCGAAAAGGATTTCAATTCGGCAGTCGAATATCGAGGGTTAATTAACCCTCGATATTCGAACATAAGTAAATTTGCCCCTAAATTTGTATTTAATGCATAACAACATCTAATCAATACCTAACTGTAGGTACAAGCTGTCTTGGTTGCACTTTGTGAATTTTTATACATAGGGGCACATTTACTATGGGTCGAATATCGAGGGTTAATTAACCCTCGATATTCGACCATCGAAGTTAAATCCTTCGACTTCAAATGTCGAAGTGGAAGGATTTACCGCAATTAATCCATCGATCGAACAATCTTCCTTTGATCAGAAATTGCCTAGAAAGCCTATGGGGACCTTCCCCATAGGCTAACATTGGTGCTTGGTAGGTTTTAGGTGGCGAAGTAGGTGGTCAAAGTTTTTTTTAAAGAGACAGTACTTCGACTATCAAATGGTCGAATAGTCAAACGATTTTTAGTTCGAATCGTTCGATTCGAAGTCGTAGTCGAAGGTCGAAGTAGCCAATTCGATGGTCGAAGTAGCCAAAAAAAAACTTCGAAATTCAAAGTTTTTTTCCTTCTAATCCTTCACTCGAGCTAAGTAAATGTGCCCCATAGAATGCATATCCCTATGTTTTGGAAACAATGCAATTCAAGACTTATAAATATGACCCCAGTTGCATACAATGAAACCATAATGTCATTTCTTTAACCACAGAACTTTACTAAAATGTACTGGAATTACTCCACATACTCAATATTTCATAGTTGTGCATTTGTATTTTCCAGGTGTCTTTCCATAATGCTGCGACTTCTTGCATTTTTCGCCACACTCTGCGCTGTTGCAAACAGTGAGTTCTAGTACCATAACTCAACAGAGAGAACAGCATGAGTACTTAATACTTTAAAGGGATGGTTCACCTTTAAGTTAAATTTAAGTTAAATTTTAGTATGTTATAGAATGACTAATTCGGAGCAACTTTTCAATTGGCGGCCTCCATTTTTTTCTTTTTTATAGTTTCTGACTCTTTCCAGCTTTCAAATGGGGGTTACTTACCCCATCTAAAAACAAATGCTCTGTAAGTTTTCAAATGTATAGTTATTGCTACTTTTTATTACTCATCTTTCTATTCAGGCCTCTCCTATTTATATTCCAGTCTATTATTCAAATAAATGCATGGTTGCCATGGTAATTTGGACCCTAGCAACCAGATTTTAAAACTGCAAACTGGAGAGCTGCTGAATTAAAAGCTAAATAACTTAACAGAATAATGAATAAAAACCAATTGCAAATTTTCGCCGAATATCTCTCTCTACATCATATTAAAACTTAAGTTGAAGGTGTTCAAATATATACCCCCCACACATATATCACTTTGAGAAAACTATTTTTTTTATATACATTTATTTATTTATTTTATATAAATTACAATTAAAAATTGCATAAAATTGCATTGTTTTCCTCGTGCAAAAAACAGTTTTGGGTTGAGAACTCCATTAAAGTACAACCATCATGAAAATATTAAAAAGTTTACATTTTATAGAAGAAACTTTAAGGGGATATTAAACTAAAAATAAATTGGTCACCTAATGAAAGAAAATGTTATTCTAAACAAATGTCCAATTTATATTCATTAGAACATACATGTAATTGCTATTAAAAGCAGTAACTGTTTGCCCTTGCTATTCTCCACAATGGTGGATCTGACTTTTAAAACCAATGTTCAGCAGACCTATCAACAGACCTATCATGGACTACAAGAGGTCGTCAACTAGAAGAGGTCCTCTGCATTCAACCCATTATCAATATATTTAAGACAGAGACATTTTGTGCATACTGCTACTAAAAAATGCCTTACCCTTTAAACAACACAGGGATTGTTTGTCCATATATTGCAATATATTTAAGCTGGCCAACTACGTCAAAGTCATCCCATATCTGGCCAGTCCTACGCTTAATTTTCATCTGATTCATTAAGAATTCAATTGCTTAATTAAACATTTTCCAAAGGGACTAAGTTTTACCTGCAACTTACTTGCTGCTTTCAAAGTAAAACTCCCAAACTTGGCTGCCCTTTTATTAGACACCAGTGGGATCACCTGACTATAGCTGGGAAGGGTGGGAGCTACAACATGGAGCTGGTCACTGCTCCTGTATAACTATAACAAACAAGGGAAAGTTGTGCTCACCACTATTTTTTAAAACCATTAGGCGGGGTTGTTGTTTAAAGGGTAAGGCATTTTTTAGTAGCAGTATGCACAAAATGTCTCTGTCTTAAATATATTGATAATGGGTTGAGTGCAGAGGACTCTTGTATTTGACTATATGTATTTTGTGGTCACACCCTCATTGCACCCCCGCCTAATGGTTTTAAAAAATAGTGGTGAGCGCAACTTTCCCTTGATATATATATATATATATATATATATATATATATATATATATATATATATATATATGTGTGTGTGTGTATATATATATATATATATATATATATATATATATATATATATATATATTTCCTTTTGAAAACATTAACTGTTTATCCCTTTCTGGCTTCTATTTATGACTCTTCAAACAATATAACAGGAGCCATCTGTCCTCCGGGTCTGTTGCAGCACAGTTCCAAGGGTCAGAGCCAGTACTGCAGAGAATGCAAATACTAATATTATACTGCCTATAATAGTAATTACATTTAAAAAAAAACACTGAAAATGTGTAATGAATGTTTATTGGAATGTTGATTAGAATTACACTTTATTTAGCTAAAGCAGGCATGTCCAAATACCAACCGGGGGGCCAATTGCGGCACATTTTCAAATTTACATTGGCCCTCAGCCTTTGTCATGAAATGAATAATAATGCGGCCCCCCAGCACAGTGTGATCAGGAATCTCGTATCCATAGCAGTAATATTTGGGCACATTAGTGAAATGATCTGCCACTTGGTCCATACTGCTACCTGTGTGCTGAAGGTGTTAGTAATAGACACGTATGTGAGAGCGGCGTGTCACTATGTGCCAAAACGTGTCTATTACTAACACCTTCAGCACACAGGCAGCAGTATAGACCAAGTGGCAGATCATTTCACTAATGTGCCCAAATATTACTGCTACGGCTACGTGATTCCTTGTTTAAATGAGTTAAATGATGTTGATGGTTCAAAGAATGTCAGGCTGAATGGTGGGCCCCACACATTTTCACCTCACCAAATCTGGCCCCCATTGCAAAAAGTTTGGACACCCCTAAGCTAAAGAAAAGAAAATTGTGGCAGGGGGCTATTAACTTTGCCAGAGTCAGGTTTATTGTCATAAACAAGACAGCATTAAAGTGGTGGTTCACCTTCAAGGTAACTTTTATCATGTTTTAGAACAGCCAATTCTAAGCAAGTTTTCAATTGGTTTTTACTATTGATTTTTTTTATAGTTATTTGCCTTTTTCTTCTGACTCTTTGCAGCTTTCAAATGGGCGTCGCTGACTCCTTTCTGAAAAAAAACAAATGCTCTTTAAGGCTACAATTGTATCGTTATCGCTACTTTTTATTAATGATCCTTCTATTCAGGCCCTCTCCTATTCATATTCCAGTCTCTTATGTAAATCAATGCATGGTTGCTAGGGTAATTTGGACCCTACTTACCAGATTGGTTAAAATGCAAATTGAAGAGCTACTGAATAAAAAGCTAAATATCTCAAAAACCACAAATAATAAAAAATGAAAACCAATTGCAAATTGTCTCAGAATATCACTCTCTACATCATATTAAAAGTTAATTTTAAGGTAAACCACCACTTTAAGCAACATCGAATTTAACTTTTTAAAGGATAACTTAAAAAAAAAAAAAAGGGAATATCTAATATGTTTGCCATTCCCTGAAGGCAATTCTAGTAAACACTAACCTATTCTTGTATATTATATAAACTAACCTTTAAAACAAAAAATTACAATGGTAACAATATTATGTTATGTTTATGTCAGGCTGCCCTACAATCCTATCAAAGGCTCAATGGGGAGGCCGTGCTCCCACCTGCAGGACAGCAATGGCTACGCCTGTCACCTATGTGATCATCCATCACACTGCTGGGGCAGCTTGCTCTACTCAGTCTTCATGTATAACTCAGGCCAAGAACATTCAGAACTATCACATGAATTCAAATACCTGGTGTGACATTGGATACAGGTATGAGGCTTGGTGTCAAGGCTGGGACTAGTTGTAGGTAGGGCAAGATTAATGCCTCGGGCACAATTGCTGGTGGGGTGCAAGTGGAAGAAGACCATGCGAAGGGACAGTAACATGTGTATAAGAACAGTGAGCTGTGGATGCTGTGCAGGAAGGTTGGTGTTGGCAGCATATTGTGGTAGTGCGTGAGTGATCGGCTGGGGTGGCAGAGAGGATGCTGGGCCAAGTAATAAGTGCCAAAACTACTTGGCCTGGCTCTGAATGGAGTAACATACATATTTGTAATACTTTCATGCACTATTAATGGTTACTCACCACTACTTTTATTACAGCTTCCTAGTTGGTGAAGATGGAAATGTATATGAGGGACGTGGCTGGACTTCTGTTGGGGCTCATGCTCCTAATTACAACTCAAACTCCATTGGAATTAGTGTCATGGGAACATTCTCTAGTAAGTTGCACTAATATGAGGATTGAGAAGGTAAAAGATCACAGCCTGATTTGCAAGCTGAATGATAAGCGCAAAAACTGGGTGCAAACCATTGATTATTTTAATCTTTACACTGATGAAGCACATGCACCTACATTTCCCACAGGAATACAAAGCTGCCTGCATTCAGCAGCCCTATATTCATGAAGTGAGGGCTTATATTAGAAGCCCAGTATACAAAGAAGACTTACCCCCTACTGCCTGCCCGTTAGTATGTTGTAAAGGCAGGGCTACCTTGTGCCCAGGGCCGCTCCTGCCATGAGGCTGGGTGAGAACCTTGCCTCAGGCGGCAGCGAGCTGCCAGTTACAAGGGGTGGCAAAAAGCTGCCTCTTGTAACTTTAAGAGCAGAATTTCTGGGTTTTTACCCAGAAATTCGGCTCCGCTAGTGCAAAGAGCGCAATTGTGCTCAATGCACTAGCAATGCTGCCCTCTTTTGACCTGCTCCGACGCTGATTTTTAAGCGCGGATTAGGAGAGGGGGGAGGCATCTGGGAATCGGCGCTGCTTGTGCCTCCTGGCACTGGAGTCTGCACCTCGCTCTGAACTTTTAATCCTCTATGAGGTGCCGACCACAGCAAGGCCCCAGGCACAAGTGCTTATTAAATGAGCACTATAGGGAGAAATTTTAGGACTTTATAAATGACCCATTATGTCTGCAGCTGTGGACAGTACAAAATAATTCAAAATAGAAGAGTAGAACTGTTGAGCAAAGAGTAAAGTGTTATACATAATTTTAGTTATACTCTTGCAGCATAAAGCCTTCTGAAAACAGAAGGTATTTACCTGTCTTGTGCCATATAAATAGCACTGCCGTAATATCATAAAATGAAATTTTAACTCTCATATGAGGCATTATGGGCAGGGACATGCAAATCACTCCTTTATGTCCCTGTCACCAACTATGCATCCAGAAATACTGGTTTTATAGCATAGATAGAGCCGAATAGTTCAGAACCATAAATCCAAAGTTGCAGACAGTCTGTTTCAATCCTGTTATATCTCCTCAGTGCAAGATTTTGGAACATGTCTTCTGAGTGGGTAGGAGTAGCAAAGCAGAGAACCTTGCCTGGTTTCGGTAAGGCAGGCTAAAAGGATCCAAAAAGCCCTTAATGCGCAAAACATGCAGCATAAATCCTTCTGAAAACAGAAGGCATTTACTTGTCTCATGCCATATACATACCGGTAACACTGCCTTAATACCAAAAATGAAGGTTTAACTCTCACAGTTATACTCTTGAAACTTGTCTTCTGAATAAGCAATAACTGAATTTTCAGCAAGATCTTAGCTTATATATTTGTGTTCTTGAGGATGGGTGCCTGGGCAAGTTTCTGTGATCCCAGTAAATGCATCTACATCTTATCCTACTGCTGTTATTAAAAAATGCTATATAGTTAATTCACTACCAAATACTACTTTCCAGATAAAAAAAACATTAAGGAACTTTGTTCTAATAGTTTTGTGATCAATCTTTAATAGCAATAGTCCTCTAAAAACTGTAGCTACTACATATAAAATTAACTAGACAGTCATTACAGATTTCCAAATATATTGTGCATACTGTATATTTGTATGTGGCTATATCTTTCCCCTATTCTGTTGAGACTTGTTTATATTACACAAAAGCCATGAATATCTTGTAAATTATAAACGGTGAGTTCTGATGTCATCAGTTATAAACGGTGAGTTCTGATGTCATTTCTGTCACATGACTCACTGAAACTTGTGTATTATAATAAATAAAGTACCCCCAGTTGCAAAATATGAGGATATTAGAAGTTACCTCGGAGTTCCATGACCTTCGGCCTCATGTTTTTATATGGTCATGAAACTCCTCGGTAACTTATAATATCCTTATATTTTACAAAAGGGGGTACTTTATTCACTATATACAGGTATAGGATCCCTTATCCGGAAACCCGATATCCAGAAAGCTCCGAATTACGAAATGGTTGTCTCCCATAGACCCCATTTTATCCAAATAATCCAAATTTTTAAAAATGATTTTGTTTTTCTCTGTAATAATAAAACAGTAGCTTGTACTTGATCCCAACTAAGATATAATTAATCCTTATTGGAAGCAAAACCAGCCTATTGGGTTTATTTAATGTTTAAGTTAATTTCTAGTAGACTTAAGGCATGAAGACCCAAATTACGGAAAGATCCGTTATCCGGAAAACCCCAGGTCCCGAGCATTCAGGATAACAGGTCCCATACCTGTATAATCTACATTGTAGGTTCACTAAGAAGTCAGATATGAAGATTTCCACAAATGTACCAGTAACATATTCCTTTTTTTTTTACCATTTCTTTCACCAGACATTAACCCCAATACTGCAGCTCAGAATGCAGTAAAAAACCTCATCAGTTGTGGAGTGACAAAAGGTTACATTAAGTCAGCTTACATTTTGAAAGGACATCGTAATGTGTCAGCAACTGAATGCCCTGGGAACACATTTTACAACACCGTAAAAACTTGGCCCCGTTTCCAAGCTTGAGATACATCGACAACTAATGTCTGAAATACAAATACTACTTGTTATATTTTCAGTATCAGACGTTGCCATGCAGAAAATACACAGTAACTGAATGAAATAAAGAATATAATATAAAACTAAACATTGCAAGCTTTTCCTGGGTTTTGAAGTCTCTCTCTTTTGGCCTGCTAACTAAATCAAGGTTAAAATGATAGTAATGCTCAGGTTTTTTCCTTTTCTATAAAAGTTCTCTCTGAGACTCTTACTTTTAGAAAATAGTGTAGACACCAATATTCTTAGACAATTTACAATTGCTTTTTTTTTTTTTTACTTGGCTTCTTTAATGATTGCTTTTTTTGTTCTTCAGTTCTTAGAACCGGATTTTAAGTGTTATTTGTATGCTTAGTCCTTAATTAATCTAGCAAAAGGGCAGCTATTAGGAAGTCAAAGGGTAAGTCCACACTGGGTGTTTTGGGGAGATATGGTCGCCTGGCGACTAATCGCCTCGTCTTTGCTGCGACCAATCTCCCCAAACTTCTTCCCTGACTCTGCGCGGCTTAAAATGAAAAAACGTCGGCACTTATCACACGTGGCGGTTCGTTTTCCGAAGTCGCCCGAAGTTGCCTCACGGGGAAACTTTGGAGACTTCGGAAAACGAATCGCTGCATGTGATTAGCGCCGGCGTTTTTTCATTTTAAGCTGCGCAGAGTCAGACTGTATTTCTGCAAGTCTTATTGTATATTGTATATCTGCAAGTCTCATTGCTATGTAAGCCTATGTAAGTAGTGGAATGTGCCTACAACAGCTCTTTCTGTGTACACCCTGCACCACATCTGGAAAAGATCCATGGCAGCCCCACTTTATTTCATTTTTAGGTATTGAGCTGACTAGCTCCGTTAGAACCTTATACAAATTCAAGTCTCCTCAATGTCGTTGCCTTAATTCTAAGGGAGGGGTGGGGGGCAACCAACATAGAGTTGTCCGGTAGCTGCTATCTGGGCAGCTGTTGGGCTGTTGAGGGAAGGGTGGTGATATCACTCAAATTTTCAGTGTAGCAGTAAAGAGTGACTGAAATTTAGCAGAGCAGTCACATGACCTGAGGGCACCTGTGAAACTGACAATATGACTAGCCCGATGTCAGATTTCAAAATGAAATATAAAAAAAAATGTGTTTTTGCTGAAAAAACAGATTTCAGTGCAGAGGTCTACTGGAGGAGTACCATCACCATCAACTGATGCTATTTTTAAAAATATATCTTCCAGAAATGCAAGAAAACCCAGGGAGAACATATAGGGGCAGATTTATCAAGGGTCGAATTTCTAAGTTCGAATTTTTATTTTTGAATTTTTTGGCCGTTTTCGTTCAAAGTAAAATCGTTCGATCGATCGTAGAAATCGTTTGAATCAAACTATTTAATCGATCGAACGAATGATTTTCAAAAAAAACTTCGACTTTTTAAAACTAGGAGGTCCCTTTAAGCTAACATAGCAATTCGGCATGTTTAAAGTGGCGAAGTGTCAAAGTTTTTTAAAGAGACAGTACTTCGATTTTCGAATGGTCGAATATTTGAAGTATTTTGAATTCGAATCAAAGTCGAATTTGGCCTATATATCTATCTATCATAGCATTATATTTGAATGCTATTTATAATTCTGCCTGATGCTTTTACATTACCTTTCTTACCCCCTTTTTTCCCTATGAGGGTGCTGCCATATTTGTGCAGCAGGAGTCCGTTAGCATTAGAAATTATAACTGACAGGTTAAGATGGGACAGTCAGGTTGGCAAAACAGTCAGGTTTAGAAACTTCAACTAACAATTACTTACAGAAGCAGAACTATCAGCGAAAAACAATCAACATGACCTATAGGTAACTTTTAATGTAGATTAATATTTTGAAATAAAATTTTTAGTGTCAGTATCACTTTAAAGTTATCCGTCTCATTAAATTATACGGCAACCTCTCCAATTGAAAACCATTTAGATTTGATTTTGTTACATGCTACATTTTGCCCCTTTTTGGAAACTTTATCCAACTTACTATAAATAATAAACAACTGTTTATATAACTGTCTGTCTCTAGTGAAAATGTGCCAAAATATGTCCCTTTCATTCATTGTCCTACAGAGAAACACAGCTTTCACTAAATAATATCCAAGCCAGTCCAATATAAAAGTCTGGTGCAATTTCCAATGCATCAGCTACATTTTAGTAACATTAAGAAGTAAAAATATTTATTTACATTTAATGTTTCTTCATCCATCACCTACAAAGACATTCTTTCTCGGTCACAAATGTCCTATTTCATATGATCCATTAATTTTTTTATATATGTAAAAATAAACCCATTTAAAGGACATGTAACCCTTAACATCATAAATAAAACATAACATTACTCAAGGTGCTCAGGCACTTTTGCAATTTACTGTTTACATTAATTCTATTTTTTTTCCAAAGATATTAAACTGTTTTTAAACTGCAAATATAATTAAAGGGGAACTCTGGCTTCCAAACCAAAATTTGATAAAGAGGCCCACATAACACAGAAACCCCTAATATACCCATCACAGTTACCTGTTTCTTCAAAAAGTATGAATAAATGCCATTTTCTATGCTGTAATGAATCCAGCTGTTTAACAGTTCTTCTCTTTCTGCATCATTTCAAAGGGAAGGAGGGACTAACATATTGTAACAACTACTCTGAAGCTTACAGACAGCATGTAGGAACTACATAACCTACAATTCATTGCACTGTGATGTTCCTTTTCTTATTGAAATCACATGTGCAGGGAATTGTGGGCTTTGGAGGATGCATGCTGAGGACAGATGGCTGTTGATACAAAGTAACAGTAGTCAGCCAGCTCAGCAAAGTAGTCTGAAAGATCAGCAGGAGAGAAGGGGGGCTAGGCTTAGGGAACTGTCCAAACCATTGAAAATCATGAAAAGACAGCATATTTTTAATTGATGTATATTGCAAATTTGCTTGAAATTGTGTTTACTTTTCAAAATGCTTAAGTTATGTTTTTGAGTTCCCCTTTAAGAGTCAGATTGAAAATTCGAATTTTGAATTATACAAACTTGAGTTTTAATTCAAATTTCGAGATTTATCATACTCTGGCCCTTTAAGAACTCAAATTCGACTATTCACCACCTAAAACCTGCCAAGTTCATGCATACGTCAATGGGTGAAGTCCAGGGACCAATTTGGACATTAGTAGCCTTCCTGAAATTCGAGTTTTAGACATTCAATTTTTCTTTTATAAATAACCCCCCAGTCGAATTTCAAGTATATTCGAATTTAATAGAGTTTTAAAAATGTGCTTCCCAATGTATTAATTTAAAATAGTTACAGTCAGTGAACCCCCCCCCCACCTCCCAGAACTTCTTTATAAGGTGAAAATTTTAATTTTACACTCCAGTATTAGAAAAACAGTCACAAATAGAAAGTAATTTCAAAAAGTCTTTATTTCTGATGAACTATCTGAAAACAACTAAACTGGAAAAAGTGTTTGACGGTGAACAGTTTAATACTTTCGTTTATAAATTTTACTGTGGCAGTAGAAGTGCCTTCTGAGATTGGTTTGCTGAGATTTTCTAATATCACAGAGCAACTGTTACAATTTGTGCATTAGTTGCTGGTAGGGTTGCCACCTGGCCGGTATGTTACTGGCCTGGCCGGTAAAAATGATGGCTGAAAAAAGTTAAATATATAGGAAGGCCGGTATTTTTTTCCAGAAAAGGTGGCAACCCTAGTTGCTGGCATCTGCCAGATACTACTGAGAAATGTATTAACAATTTATCTGTCTGAAACAGTGCACAACCTAGCTAATTGAGATTATATGAGAAGTGAATGGATTTTTAAAACCTATATTTCATAAAAACTATATATAAAACAGCAATTCTTTTATTTGTGATATATCATTTCAAAATAAGTCACGCAAGGGTAGACTGAGAACATAAAGAAAGAACTTACAAGAACACAACAAGATATTAAAAATAGGAAAAAGAAAAAATTCTTGAGGGATACTGATGATTATAAAAAAGGTCAAGTTTATTTGATGCAAGAAAGAAACAAAAAAAATTACAGTGATAGTGAGTCAGAAACATCAGAGCCTTTTAATACAATTAAAACACAGGCAAAAAACGGAGAAAAACAAGAAGGGGAAAGAAGTGTAGACAATCAAGTCCAACTAAGGGATAGATCCAGATGGGGTTATTCACCAAAAAGGAGATACAAGAAAAAGATGTATTAGATCAATTACAGATTGTAAATCTGTCTAGTTTTGATTTAAGAGAGTCACATATATCACTCTTAACTAAAGGACTCAATTTTTGTCCAACAAAAAAACTTGACAGATTTACAGTAGTAAAAGATCTACATCTATTTGCTAGGAGAGTAGCGTTAAAAAAAAATGTATATGCATGTACCAAACAAAGTTAATTTGACAACCAATGATTATGTTGGAGTTGACATTCTAGAGTCCCTCTTGATAGAATCAAATACACTATCAGATGAAGACCTTAATGATAAAATAGGTTTCTCATCGTTAAAGAAAAAAATCAGAATATATGCCATCCTTTTCACAAGTCCCGAATGTAAATGCATTTGTTCAAAGAGAAGAAAAAGAGATTCTAGCACTACCAGAAAAACAATCTATGATCAATAATCTGACTAAACAAGAGAGAACTGCTTTAAATGATCTCCGTAATCAAAAGAATTTAATAATTAAAGTGGCGGATAAAGGAGGTAATATAGTCATAATGGAAGAAGACAAGTATAAAAAAGAAGTTTTGCGTCAATTAAATGATAAGAATCAATATGAAATATTACAAAGAGATCCCAAAATGAAACTAAACTACAATCTATATTATTGGAAGCTAAAATGAAAGGGATAATTTCAGAAAGAGAATTTGAGTATTTGAATGTTAAAAATCCGGTGACCCCAACTTTTTACATAATACCTAAGATCCACAAAAATCTAGAGAATCCTGCAGCACGCCCGATTGTGTTGGGCAAAGGTAGTGTCATGGAGCCGCTTAGTAGGTATGTCGATTAAAATTTGAGATCATTTCTACCAACAATATCATCATTTGTATTAGATACTGCGGATGTGATTAGGAAGATTGATCAATTACCAATTTCCGATGAAGTGCTATTGGTCACTTTGGATGTTGAAGGACTATATTCCTCCATCCCACATAACGTAGGTATCAGTGCTTGTAAAAAATATTTAGATAGTAGGGGCAAAAAATATGACATCCACTCAAATTTTGTCATTGAATGTTTGACATATGTACTTAATAACAATTGTTTTGTATTTGATGGGAAACACTACAGGCAGATTCGCTGGACAGCCATGGGGGCAACGTGCGCTCCTACCTATGCCTGCCTACATTTAGGACAATGGGAAGATACAGAAGTCCAGAAGATCCTTGACGAATGGGCAGGACCGCACGTGCTCCTCTGGTTGCGTTACGTGGATGATATTTTGATATTATGGGAAGGTGAGCAGCAGCAGCTACTTCAATTAGTGGAAAAGCTAAATAATAATGACAAAAATATTAAATTAACATTAAATTATCATAGGCAAGAAATAGCTTTTTTGGATTTGATGATTTTTAAAAACAATGGAGTACTATGTACTCGAACATATAGAAAAGAAACAGCTACAAACACTTTACTGAGAGCCGAAAGCCACCATCCCCAATCATTGATAAGAGGAATCCCTATTGGTCAGTTTCTGCGAGTACGGCGAAATTATACTCAAGATTTTGATTTTGATCAGCAAGCTGAAGAACTAACGCAGAGACTGACAAATAGGGGTTATAGCAAGCAGACAATAAGTAGAGGGTATCAAAAGGCCAAAACATTAAATCGAACTGAATTAATTTTCAAGAATAAACAAGTTCAGAGATGCAATTTATAACAGAGTATAACTGTCAATGGTATGATATCCAGCAGGTGTTAAAAAGAAATTGGGATATTTTACTAGCTGATCCTGAGTTAAAAAGCTTTTTAAGTCCTTTTCCTAGAATGACCGCAAGAAGAGCGCCATCTTTAAAGGACAAGCTAACTAGTAGTCATTTTGTCAACAGTAGTCATGGAAAAGCCTTAACATGGCTACCAGAACCGGAAAAAGGGATGCACGAATGCGGGCATTGTAAATGCTGCAAATATGTAAAAAAAAAAATGTAGGGATTTCACCCATTTAAAAAATAAAAAAATTTATAAGATAAATAACTTTATAAATTGCCAAACCACTGCTGTGGTGTACGTCATAGAATGTAATTGTCCTATGCGATATGTTGGGAAAACATTTAGGCCTTTGGGTAGACGTATCCTGGAACATATCAGTGATATTAATCGTAATGTACAAAAAAGCTCGGTGGCAAGACATTTTAGAAACGTGCATGGTGGAGAATTAAAAAATCTAAAGATGTTTGGAATTGAACACGTTTCCCTGGGGATCCGGGGAGGAGAAATTGATAAAAAAACTGCTTCAAAAGGAATTAAGGTGGATGTATGAATTAAACACACTTTGGCCTAATGGTTTAAACGATGATAGTAAATTTGGAGTCTTTTTGTGATATTTGTAAATGTTTAATAATTTAATTCTTTAATTGTTAGGAATAATCTTAAGAAACTATAAAAAAAAAAAACTCTGAGGATTTATTAATTTTGATTAATATATTACATGAAGTAATCTACAGTGTGCGGAAAATAAGATCTTTAAAAACTTTTTGTTGTTGCAAGTAATTATATCTTTCTTACGCACCGCCGTACATGGCTTTGTAAGCTTCTAAAATTTTAAATAGTAGTGTGCGCTGCCGACATACTGTATATACAGCAAGGGTAGACTGCCCCTAAAAGCTAGCAAAAATCCAGGTTAAAGGCAAAATAATTCTGTTTAATTTCTCCTCTGCTTGTGCCCATAAATGTTGAGGCCAACACAAACAAACAATTGTGTGTGAGGAAATGCATCATTTAGTACTTATTCTGGCCCACTGTGTACACAATTATTTCAAAAGGCCACATGACAGACAGATTGTTTTTGCAGACAAGAAATTTGAGGGAACTCGAACTTGTTGGTTTCTATTTTTTTAGTAGTCTGAGCTGTATATGGTGCTCCATAAGCAAGAACTATTATCTGGAAAAGTAGTATTTTGGTTAATTGACTCCACACTCTTTCTCTCATTTTGCTTCATTTCCTCATTATAATCATATTGGTATATTTTACTCTAGACACTGTAACAATGGTATTGGAAAAAGTTAAAGAAATATGGACCGAGGTCCCTAAGAGTGGAAAGGGAAAAAAGAAGTCCAAACCAGTGAACAAAGACAGATATATCTCCAAGATGTTCGTCCGTGGAGACAGTGTCATTGTTGTTCTTCGGAATCTATTGCTTGCTGGGAAGTAATACTGTGTAATTTTTTATAACTTCTGGACAAATACCAACCCTAGTGTTTTCATTGTTTTTACCAAGGATCACCCAATGTCTTTTTTCTTTTCTTCTGCTCCACCCAAAAGAACCCTGAAGATGTCACAAAAGTTGTTCTTACATTGTTTTGTCACCCTGCATTATCTGTGATCCCTGACAAAAAGACACATTCTTCCATCTGAGGCGTTTAACACCTTTTGTAACATGATCTCTGTCTCTTTCATCGTGATTTTTTTCTAATAAAGAAAATTTGTTAAAACTAGGTATCTTTTGTCAGTTTGTGTCATGTTTAATCACAAATGTCCTACAAATTAATATATTAGCAGTAATATATATTTGCTGTGTCATATATACTGAGGTAATGGCTTTCTAAAATGTAAAAGAAAATGAAAATTTAAAGGGATCCTGTCATCAGAAAACATGTTTTTTTAAAAACGCATCAGTTAATAGTGCTGCTCCAGCAGAATTCTGCACTGAAATCCATTTCTCAAAAGAGCAAACAGATTTTTTATATTCAATTTTGAAATCTGACACGGGGCTAGACATTTTGTCAATTTCCCAGCTGCCCCTGGTCATGTGACTTGTGCCTGCACTTTAGGAGAGAAATGCTTCCTGGCAGGCTGCTGTTTTTCCTTCTCAATGTAACTGAATGTGTCTCAGTGGGACATGGGTTTTTACTATTGAGTGTTGTTCTTAAATCTACCAGGCAGCTGTTATCTTGTGTTAGGGAGCTGTTGTCTGGTTACCTTCCCATTGTTCTTTTGTTTGGCTGCTGGGGGGGGGGGGGGCTGGGGAAGGAGGGGGGTGATATCACTCCAACTTGCAGTACAGCAGTAAAGAGTGATTGAAGTTTATCAGAGCACAAGTCACATGACTTGGGGCAGCTGGGAAATTGACAATATGTCTAGCCCCATGTCAGATTTCAAAATTGAATATAAAAAAATCTGTTTACTCTTTTGAGAAATGGATTTCAGTGCAGAATTCTGCTGGAGCAGTACTATTAACTGATTCATTTTGAATTTTTTTTTTCCCATGACAGTATCCCTTTAATTGAAATCCCTTTTTGTTATGTAATGTTGCCATGGAAACTATATTTTGTTATGAATGTCTCCTGTTACCACAAGTTTGTATTTTAACAATACAAAATATACAGTACATAAAAGATTAATTACAGTAGCATTTGAAATACCAAACGAAAAGGTAATTTTTACAATTTGTTAAATGTATATAGTGACAATGAGACATTAGGTTTCAAAGGTGGAGCATGTCTCATCGGTTTTACCAGGTTGAGAGGCAGAAGGCGTAGTTACAGCTCTAGGGAATTCAGGTCACACCAGCCCCCCAGATATTTGCGACCTTCCCATGGTCTCATATGTAAGTTTAATGAGGGGAAGGGCTCCATCTATTTATTGCCTCCAGAAGGTCAAGGACGTGGAGATATCCCCCATCCAGTGCACAATTACTGGCTTCTTAGTGTAAAAAACAAGAGAACGCCACTAAATTCTTGCTGCATTGTAAAAAAAAATATTGTCTATTACCCCTAGTAAGCAGACCACTTGGTTTACAACTCATGGGGGCAGATTTATCAAAATGTGAGTTCAGATTTTAATAAATAAAAACTCAGCCATGTTCTATTCATTTCTATGGGTTTTTTTTTAAGGATATTTATTAATGGGTGAACATTGGAACTCACCTTTTGATAAATACAGTGCACTTCCAAAATTCCCATAGCAATGAATAGAATGTGGCTGAGTTTTTTACTTAAATTAAAATCTGAACTCACATTTTGATAAATCTGCCCCTATATATTGTGCCCAATTAATTTTCAATTAATTTCCAAGGGTCTCCATTATAGTCCAGAAATTTTTTTATGGCGGGACAAGAAAAAGCTTTATAAATAAAGTTTGCTCCAAAAGATTTGCATTGTGGTCATCCTGTCTGAGTTAGGGGATATAAATTTGTTTGAGTGTATAAGTCTGTCTATTAGCGTAATTTTAGGCAGTGTCTGTTGCTTTAAGTGATTGCTCATGATTCAAATCAGAGATATTCCATAAAATCTCAAAAAGTCCCAGGCAGAAGTTTAGCTGGAGAAAGGGAGTAGAGTTTCGTCTAGAGCCTCAGTTATCATTGTGGAAAAGAGAGTGTGTAAGGGATGACCTAGGAGTGATGGACCATACTATGTGTGGGATATTAGGCGGTGCCCTCAATAGAGTGGAGGATGGAGGCAAGTAGGGCAATGCTGGAGTTATAAGGTTTCAGGAAGGGGGCACCGGTGCAATTAATAAATTCCAGAGGCTGAATAATAGAAGTAAAATGGGGTATGACCAGTCCCCATTTAGTGGTAGACGTCATTTTGCCACTTCGCTGATTTACTAACGGTCCCTGGCGTAAATCCGCTAGCGAAGTAGACAGACTCTAGCAGTACTTCACACCCTTACACCAGGCGAAGTTGTGCTCTGGTGAAGGGACGGAACTACGCTAATTCACTAAATTGCAGATTTTACTGAACGTTATCTCTTGCGCCTGACTTGCCTTCACCACCTCAGACCAGGTGAAGTGCAATAGAGTAGTAAGGAGTTTCTGTAAAAATAGTTGACATTTTTTCAAAGTCACAAAAAATGCTAGCGTTATTTACTTTTTACTGGGTGATAGGCTGAAAAAGATCGAAAATGTTTTTTGGGGTACCCGACTTCCCCCTTACATTTGGCACCTAAACTATACAGTGAGCAAATGTGTAGGGCAATATAAGACCGCTATTTAATTTTATTAAGTTTCCCTGGGCTTGTGTAGTGTAATGTAATTGCTGCTAGGGATGCACTGAATCCAGTATTTTGGATTCGTCTGAAACCCCGAATCCTTCACGAAGGATTCGGCCGAATACCGAACCGTATCCGAATCCTAATTTACAAATGCAAATTATGGATGGGAACGGAAAAACATTTTTTACTTCCTTGTTTTGTGACAAAAAGTCACGCGATTTCCCTCTCCGCCCCTAAGTTGCATATGCAAATTAGGATTCGGTTCAGCCAGACAAAATGATTCGGCCGAATCCTGGCTGAATCCCGAACCGAATCCTGGATTCGGTGCATCCCTAGTTGCTGCAGCATACAGTCCATTGTACTTTAACTGCACGCCGTATGTTAATTAGGCATCGCTAGCATAACTTCGGACTGCTTATGGTATTATTGCAAGTGCAACTTCACAAGCGTTCGGTAACCTATGCGCAACTTCGGATCTTTGTGAATTTGCGTCTATGAGTCTGCTTAGCTTCTTGAAGAAGAAGCAGGGAATAATAAACTGTGTGTTATAGAATATGTAGAGAAGTTTGGGTAGATACACCATCTTGATCAGGGCTGGGTCAAGCCAGCTAGGTGCCCCAGGCAACCCAGCCAACCTCATTGTCCCCTTGCCCCCCCCCATGTGATAAACGTTTTTTTGGTCTAGTTCTTAAAGGAACAGTAACATCAAAAAATGAAAGTGTTTTTAAGTAATACAAATATAATGCAGTGTTGCTCTGCACTGGTAAAACTGGTGTGTTTGCTTCAGAAACACTACTTTTGTTTATATAAATAAGCTGCTGTGTAATAATGGGGACGGCCATTCAAAGGAGAAAAGGCTCAGTTACACAGCAGATAACAGATAAGCTCTGCAGAACATAATGGTGTTATCTGTTATCCACTATTTAACCAGTCCCATATAGCCTTTTTTCAATTTCCGCCATTGCTACCAGGGCCGCCATCAGAAATCACAGGCCCCGCACAACAAACTTTTCTGGGCCCCCCCTCCCTCACACGCCTCCCATCTCCTTGACACGTCTACCTTGCCACGCCCCCCCAACAGTACAAATGTCACATGAATACAAGCACTAAAACAGTGAATGAAATCATTTGGCCAAGGGTTATTAAGCCTGCCACCACTTCAAGGTAGGCTCTTTAAGCAGGTACCTGCTCTAACCTAAAATACAATTATTCTGCATTTAAATTGTACAAATAAGAGCCATTTGGTTTAACCCCTCGGTCAAAAAATAACCAGTCCTATATAAGGGCACAGGGCCGCCATCAGGGGGGGACAGGGGGGACAAGCGTACCGGGCCCGGGCATGAAGGGGGGCCCGGCAGCGCTGCATTTTTTGAAGATCCGGGCCCCCCTTACGAGCGCCCGAGCCGTACGTCTTGCCTCTGTGCTGCCGAATGCGGAAGTGCCGAAAAGCCGAAGCCGATGCGCCGAAAAGACCCGAAGTCACGGAAAAAGCCGAAGTCACGAAGCGCCGAAAAGACCCGAAGTCACGAAAACAGCCGAAGCCGAAGTCCTGAAGCAGTGAAAAGACCCGAAGTCACGAAAGGAGGTGAAGTTGAAGTACTGAAGCCGTGAGTTCAATTCTACTGAACACCAGTTTGTGTATTTTTTTTTTTTTTTAATCTCCTGGCCACCAATGTATTATTTTAATATTCTATAGGCCCCTGCAACCAATCTTTTTTTTTAAAACATGTTTTTTTGGGGCCCCAATTTTTTTTTTAACTCGTAAGGGGCCCCTGACGCCAATGTTTTTTTTTTTTTCAAAAAATTATTTTTTTTTTTTTAAATTTTCTTTGGGGCCCCAATTTGTTTTTAACTTGTAAGGGGGCCCCTGCCGCCAATGTTTTTTTTTTTTTCAAAAAAATTTTTTTTTTTTTCAAATTTTTTTTTGGGGCCCCAATTTGTTTTTAACTTATAAGGGGGCCCCTGCCGCCAATGTTTTTTTTTTTTTTTTGAAAAAAAATTTTTTTTTTTTCAAATTTTTTTTTGGGGCCCCAATTTGTTTTTAACTTATAAGGGGGCCCCTGCCGCCAATGTTTTTTTTTTTTTCAAAAAATTTTTTTTTTTTTTAAATTTTTTGAATCCCGAACCGAATCCTGGATTCGGTGCATCCCTAGTTGCTGCAGCATACAGTCCATTGTACTTTAACTGCACGCCGTATGTTAATTAGGCATCGCTAGCATGTTTTTTTTTTTTTTCAAAAAAATTTTTTTTTTTTTTCAAATTTTTTTTGGGGCCCCAATTTGTTAATTAGGCATCGCTAGCATGTTTTTTTTTTTTTTCAAAAAAATTTTTTTTTTTTTTCAAATTTTTTTTTGGGGCCCCAATTTGTTTTTAACTTATAAGGGGGCCCCTGCCGCCAATGTTTTTTTTTTTTTTTCAAAAAAAAATTTTTTTTTTTTTCAAATTTTTTTTTGGGGCCCCAATTTGTTTTTAACTTATAAGGGGGCCCCTGCCGCCAATGTTTTTTTTTTTTTCAAAAAATTTTTTTTTTTTTTAAATGGCCCCTACCCCTACCTGAATGGCCAGGGCCCCCTACAAGTTAAAGAAAAAAAACCTGAGCGGCCAGGGTCCCCTACAAGTTTAAGAAAAAAAACCAAATGGCCAGGGCTCGCTACAAGTTAAAGAAAAAAAAAAAAACCCGAGCGGCCAGGGCCCCCTACAAGTTAAAGAAAAAAAACCCAAATGGCTAGGGCCCCCTACAAGTTTAAGAAAAAAAAAACGAAGTGGCCATGGCTCGCTACAAGTTAAAGAAAAAAAACCCCAAGTGGCCAGGGCCCCCTACAAGTTTAAGAAAAAAAACCCAGAGCGGCCAGGGCCCCCTACAAGTTAACGAAAAATAAAAATGAGCGGCCAGGGCCCCCCGTTAAAAATTTTCCAAAAAAATATGTTACCATAGTTATAAAAAATAATTGGTGGCCAGGGAACTCTACTTATATGTGTTATAAAAACACATTGATTGGTGACCTGGGGTTAAAAAAAAAAAACAAGTCACCAGGGCCCGCTACAAGTTCATCAAACCAGGGCCCCCTTTAAAGAGTTACAAAAAAAAACCCTTGCCCAAGTTGTAAAAAATAATTGATGGCCAGTGGACTCCTACTAAAATTATGAAAACACATTGGTGGCCAGGGGCTACATTGCCTTCAGTAGAACTTACCTGCAATGGGGGTCTCTCTTGTGCCTCCTTAACGATGTCTTCTTCCACGGCAGCCTCCTTCTCAGATGGCTTCTTCTCCTGCGGCGTCTTCGTCTCCAGGAAGAAGCACTGCCGTCTCCAAGGAAGAAGCACCGCCTCCGGTCGCGTCTTTAATCCTCTGAGTGCAGCCGGCAGGCTACACACTTCTCTATTACAACTGCGCCCGTGCATACTCACGTCAAGTGTACGCACGGGTCTCAGCCAACTGGAACTGCCGCTGACCACCAATGAAATTTAGGGAGGGGAAAATTGCATCTTGCCATGGAACATAAGCCCTAGCAGTGAGACATCAATTAAAATTCCAACCTGGAGCACTGCGGAAAAAAATATTAAAGAATTTAAAAAAAGACAATGGAGGTCATTTATAAACAGTGGGCAAATTTGCTCTTGGGCTGTAACCCATGGCAACCAATGAGATGATTGCTTTCAGTGCTCAACCTGCAGCTGGCTAAAAAATGCTAATCACTGGTTGCTATGGGTTACTGCCCAGGTGCAAATTTGCCCAGTGTTTTTAAATGAGCCCTACAGAGTTAAAAAGGTAAGACCACTTGTATATGTTCTTAGAATAACACTGCCTTCTGCTGTTGGTTATTTTAATTTTCTCTTCGCTAGACATATCACTAGGAGTCATTTCTGTCATTTCTGATATAGGGCCTCAGGTTGCAGTCCCACAGCGGAGGCAAGTAGCCACCCAACATAAAACATATGTTAACTCTTGCATGAATTAAACTTGTGGGTTTTAACCAGGAGGTTCAATTTTAAATTATGAGTGCAGCAGGTACAATGTGGTTCATTACTGTTGTGCATTTTGGCTATTACTTTCCAGGTAGTGGTTCATTCCTAACATTGCCTTCTGTGTTCTTCTTTTTCACAGGCTTGACATGGGTGGAACCTGTCCTACTTACTACTGCTCTGGTGGCACAAAAGCAGGACAAGGTGGCCTCCACAGCCTGTCGAAATGAACTCATGCGAAACACATAAATTATAGTGTTGAGAGCAGAGTTAGCATGGGAGAGAATAACAGCAGAAAGGATTACGTCTTCAGGTACCACGCAACTTGGAAAAAATAGTCTCACTACATTTAAAATATGAATAGGAAGCCAGCAAATGTCAAAATAGAAGACAACGATGAAAAGTGATGTTGCCATACGTAATTCTTTCACCGCTATTCTGCGCCTTCTTCTCCTGCTGCTTATGTCTACCTCCCATTCAGCAATTTGACAAATCTGTTTCTGGATTTCTAGGAAAATACGGGCATAAAGAACAAGCATGGCTGCTAATGGTGGGATGACAAAACCAAAAAATATCAAATAGACCATGTAGGATTCAGCATTAGCTTTTTCGGTGGAAATGGTTTCCGCCAGCCCATGAGTGGAAAGAGGCCTGCAATTGCTGCTAGAAACCAAGTCCCAAGTATAACAAGAAAAGAGGTCCGGGGAGTGACAAAGGCACGATAGTAGAAGGGCACATAAAAGAGTGTAGCGCTCTACAGGCACAGCTAGTAGTCCAAAAATTGAGGCTAGAGAGAAGGTCATGAAAATGCAGCAGTACAGGTTACAGCGGACCACACCCATTTCCAAAAGAATGGCACATGGGACAGCCACAGCTCCAACCACAATATCAGCAATGGCCACTGAAAGAAGAAAGTAATTGGTGACAGTACGAAGCCTTCTGTCCCTTATCACAGCCAAGCAGATCAAAATGTTTCCTGTCATGGAGAGCAAAGCAGTCAGCACCTCTGTGACAAAATATGGGATGTTGGTAAGGGTGACACTGGGGCCAGAGGTGCCACCCACATGAGGAGATAAAGTAGAATTCATGTCTGCCAAAATAGGGAGTATCTTTCCATCCTGGATGTAGTATCGAAAGGCAATGCTGAACTGGAGAAAAAACACTTTGTTAGATCAAATGTTTACCGTAATCTAATAATTTTCCAATTTTAATACTATTGTTAATAATACCAATAATAATAATAGTAGCCTTTGTATTCTCCTATATAATGATATCTGCTACAGTTTTCTGTTACATTACATTTTAATTACAATCACACAGTTTCCAATAATCCCTAATTTCATTGAAAGATTTCTGTTTTTCTCTTGTCTGGAAGAAATTCGGGATTCATTGATTGTTCTTTTTCTTGTAAAAACCCAACACAAGGTGGAAAAAGCATTCCTGTCTGCAAAATAGAGCATTAACTTGGCATCCTGTTAGTAGTATTTTGTTTTGTTAAAACCATGAGCATTGAATGGGTTGTATTACCTATTCCCTAAAATAAAATTTGTTTCTCCAGATGTTATTAAACACTTTCACATGTTTAACACATGGACTGAGAAATGCTTCTTCAAAAATGATCACATTCCGAAGTTAGACATTTTTGCCACAGGGCTACATCCTTGTAATCTAACTCAGACCTGCATGTTCATGTAGAAGTCAATGGCAGATGCCCTGCTGATATCCTGATATGCACTGGTTTTTCTTAAATAATCTGAAGATTTCAGGGTTTTCAGGTGTCAAATCTGCAAAAAGTCAGAGGTTTCAGAGACAAATCCAGAAAAATCGTACGATTCAGATTTTTTTCTAGTTTTTTCCCACACAAGAAATTTTCGAAAAAATTTATTGACAAATAGAGGGAGTAGTTTGCAGAAAATAGTGAGAACTTTTTGGATTTTGATAAATAACCTCCATCATGTGTAACCAAGAAGAGAATGTATGAAGTAAGGTTCAAGCAAGCTAGGAAGCAGAAGTAGTGTCAAGAACCATGGATCTGTTATCCAGAATGCCTGGGACCTGGGGTTTTCTGGATAAGAGATGAAATGGAGTTTATATAAGACAGTCAAGGCTACAGCATTTGCATTGCTGGACAGTCATAACCAGAACAAAGCCCTGCAGCGGCTTCTTTGCCAACAAAATTATTGCCCCTGATTTTAACATGTCTGAAGATGAAGACAGTTCAGGCTGACAGCTATTTATACTTCTGCTGAACCATTGCCAACTAAGAAGCATTAGATTTGCACTTGACGTGTTGACTTTGACTGTGCATGGATGGCTAATTTGCTCATCCCCTATCTCTATCCCCAAGGAAGGAAGAGGAGATTATTTAAATCCTTTTAAAGATCACCTTTTTTGTTTCTAGTGTTGCAGAAGTGGTTTTATGTATGTTGTGTTTACATGCATTGTAAGCATTAGAATTATCCCTACATGTAATCGACAATTAGCATTTATGCACATATGTTTACAGTCAGTCAATCTGGAAATGATATAAAACCACTTTGAGCTCATAGGCTGGAGACCAAAGGCTGCATTCATCTTATTGGCCTATTATGAATCTTTTTAGCCAATTTGCTTTTAGATATAAATAAAAACACAAACATCAGGAAAGGTTGCATTCCACTTAAAATGTGAATTGCCCAAGTATCAGAGTCACCAAATCGGTATCATCATTAAGGGGCTGATTCACTAAATTCGAGTGAAGGATTCAAGTAAAAAAACTTCGAATTTCGAAGGTTTTTTTGGGCTACTTCGACCATCGAATGGGCTACTTCGACCTTCGACTACGACTTTGAATCGAAGGATTCAAACTAAAAATCATTTGACTATTCGACCATTCGATAGTCGAAGTACTGTCTCTTTAAAAAAAACTTCGACCCCCTAGTTCGGCAGATAAAAGCTACCAAAGTCAATGTTAGCCTATGGGGAAGGTCCCTATAGGCTTGCCTGTTTTTTTTATTGAAGGATATTCCTTCGATCGTTGGATTAAAATCCTTCGAATCGTTCGATCGAAGGAATAATCCTTCGATCGTACGATCAAATTTTCTGCGCTAAATCCTTCGACTTCGATATTCGAAGTCGAAGGATTTCAATTCCTAGTCGAATATCGAGGGGTTAATTAACCCTCGATATTCGACCCATAGTGAATCAGCCCCTTAAAGTATATGGTTGTTATTCAGAATGCTCTGGAACTGGAGTGTTCTTTTGTAATTTGGTTCATGCAGTCTGTTTTATGGAACAACAATGCTAGAATTCTGGATTTGAATTGTGTCAATAAATTTAAGTCAGTTCTCTGACTCTGATGAAGTATATATCTGGCCCCATTAAGAGCATGCAAAAAAATTCAACCTTGCAGTACCTTTGGAAGGTCCGGTAGTTCTACCGTCTCTATTGGATATCTGGGGTTTTTTTTCAGTTCAGTGTGCATTTACTGAGAATTTTCAGTTGGCAAAGTAAAAATATTGTCATAAAAGAAGCATAGATATAGTTGGTAGCAAACAATGATGAGTCTCACGTCTTAACTGTAAAGAGACAGAATAGAGGGTAGGTGAGAGATCCTAGAACAGAAGGTAAGGGGAAAGATTTTAAATTACGGAGCTCATTTTTGAGATCCCCAAATTTAACATATTGCATATTGAAATTGTAGGAAATCAATGTTTGCCTAATAGACTAGATTGGTAAATTCTAAATATAAAAATATAAGAAAAAACAACCCAAATCTAATGGTATCTCCTCTAATGCTCCTTGGTCCCCAGAGTTAGGGAAAATCTAAGAGAGTTCAACACTATAGCAGTTGCATTCAGGTAGAACCTACAGAGTCACTTCTCTGTATAGTTCAGAATGCTCAACATCCCAAACATGGCCAGCCCTCTATTCCTATTTAAATCATGAAGCATTTATAAGAAGAGTCAAATGGACCCTTGGCCCACACTAAGTGGGACAGCTTATTGAGTCCAGTGGTCTCATATTTTTTAAACTGAATTTGTCTGTCATTTACTAAATTAGTAAGTTTTGTATTAACCAAAATCCAATTACTGTCATTTTCTGCTGAAGCCGAGGTATGGGTAATGCTATCACATAGGGTTCACTGAACCCAGCAGATCCTCTATGAACTTACATTTTTATTGTTACTTCTTATTTATTTTATCGCTTTCTGTTTAGATGCTGTCCTGTTGATTTAAAAGACTATTATTTAAAAAAACTGATTATATGCCAGGGAAAATAAGTAATTCTTAACTGGAGAGCTGAAGACAAAAGCAATAATAAAAACCCAAACAATTCAAATGTGGGAAAAAAATCAAACAAGTTGTCTTAAGATCACAACTGCCTCCTACATCATAGTAAAAGTGAAGTTAAGGTGAAGTTAAGGTGGAGTGTCCCTTTTAATATAGGATAATTTACAAAAGGAGTAAAATGTACATAACAAAACAAAGCTGGTGCGTTTCACAGCATTTAAATATAGGGATGAGGAGGGCACTCTAGCAATAGATCAAAAATAATGATAACGGGTGCAAAAGCCCTAAAAACTCCATTAGTTTTTATAGCACATATAATACAAAGATATGGGCATGCACACCAAATGTTTAATCATATAAACCAGATAATTGTGCAGTAAAAAAACGTTTAATGTTTAAGACATAACAGTAATAAACAACATCAATTAATGAGGGTGAATATTCAGTAAATCAGCATACATACATACCACACCACTGGTAGTTTTGGTTAGATATTTGGAAAGCGGATACACAGACCCCCCAAAAAAAGAGAACACCCCGACGTTTCGGCTTTCGCCTTTATCAAGGGGTATTCTGACCTTCATGTTTCAAATGGCTTTAAATACCTTAGCGTTTCCTATTCTCAGCGTTCAATTGCATGCGCGCTGTAATGTCGCCCCGTAGTGACGTCACTTCCGCATCCCTCGTGCTACTGGACAATGCGTCCACACACAGGAAGCGGATATAGATGCTGAACCGCATCTTGGAGCGCAAGCGCATGTGATAGGTGATCGGCTTCCCTAGCAACTCATCTTCTCAACGTCCAATATAGAGCTATGCGTTCCTATACGATCCCACATTTACTGCAGAACACTACCATATTTCTACTAGATATAAAGCCATTGACTTCCTATATGCAGAAAACAGACAGTGGTGATTAAATTCATTATTCATCTAACATTTCAAATCACATATAAATCTAATAATAGAATTCATCAGACATACCAATGTAAATATATAAGGACAATTTATCAATCTTAATGGGTTAATTCATCATAAAAAATGTAAATAATCTGAATGAATAAAAAAATACATTGTAAAACATCAATCCATGAAAAAGTGCTAGTGCATTAGATATTGGCTACCATAAAAACTCCCAGTGTATTTCATATATCTAGCATATAGTACTATATAGCAACTAGTGTACATAATAAAGTTTATATTTAGTTTGCCAATGTTACTGTGCAAAAAAATTTTTTTATATATTCAATATAGTCACCAAAGGACTAATATTTAATCAATTAATCAATAAGTGTAAATATATAAATAAATAAATTAATCATATTCATATAGTGTTGAGTGCTAATAAATATACAAGAAATTTAAAAAAAATTTATGAAAGACCAATCTCATTCTTTCATATCCGTGATTACTTTTTACTCATTATCATAATAGTATTATCCTAAACCATCTCATTCACAAGTGCCCATTCGATATCAATATTGTCCCACATATATATAAACATAAAGCTTTTCCTCTTAACCATCTTTAATATTCAAACATAATCAAATGGCCCATATCTCAGATTTGTCCATATCACGGAGCATATATCCTCAAAATTTTCCTTAGTCCAAGTATGTTTATATTTCAGATGCAGGGCTTTATATTTTCTTTCATGGTCATCTTATCCCACATGTCTGCTTCTGCAAAATTAACACAAATATATAAAATACTTTCTTAAAAACCAGAATAACAATTAGTGTGTTACTCCCCTTTGTCATACCCAGGCCGAGGCAATAACATCACTATGCCAAAAAATAATAATCATAGAAAAACAGAAAGTTCCCTATCCTCATTTAGCCCATCTGGTGACAGTGCATTCAGTTTATATATCCATTTAAGTTCTCTTTGTTTAAGGAGTATCTCTCTATTCCCTCCTCGTTTCGGAGTCATAACTCTCTCAATGCCCATAAACCTTAACTGGCTGACTTGATGTCTTTCAGCCATAAAATGTCTTGCTACTGGTGATGTGATTTTATTCAACCTAATGTCACTCCTATGTTCTCCTATTCTCGTTGTCAGAGTCCTGGTCGTCTCACCAACATATATTTTGCCACAAGGGCATTTTAAAAGGTATACCACAAAGTCAGTCTGGCAGTTAATATAGTCACCTATTGCGTATTCCTTCCCTGTTTTTGGATGGTAGAACTTATCAGATCTTATACTAAAGTTGCAGTTCACACATCTACCGCATCTATACATGCCTTTTGTATCGCTTAACCATGTACCTGGTTTCTTCATTGGTTCCTGTACAGCATGCACTAGACGATCTCTTAAATTAGGTGGTCGTTTATACGCCATTATAGGTGGATTCGTTGTCCAAGGTTTCAATTTTTGATCCATCTGTAACAGATGCCAATGTCTGTATATTATCCTCCTGACCTGTTTCGATTGTGAGCTAAATGTACTGACAAATGGTAGTCTATCACAGCATTCCAAGTCTGTCACACTCTGTGACACTCTGTGTCTTGTATACTGGGGGGCACATTTACTTAGCTCGAGTGAAGGATTCGAATGAAAAATACTTCGAATTTCGAAGGGGTTTTTTTTGGCTACCTGGACCATCGAATAACTTTGACCTTCGACTATGACTTCGAATCGAACGATTCTAACTAAAAATCGTTCGAAGTACTGTCTCTTTAAAAAAAACGTTGACCCCCTACTTCGGCAGCTAAAACCTACCGAGCACCAATGTTAGCCTATGGGGACCTTCCCCATAGGCTTTCCTAGCAATTTCTGATCGAAGGAAAATCGTTTGATCAATGGATTAATAGTTTGATCGAATGATTTTTCCTTCAATCAAACTAAATGCGGTAAATCCTTCGACTTCGATATTCGAAGTCAAAGGATTTTACTTTGATGGTCGAATATCGAGGGTTAATTACTCGACCCATAAAAAATGAGCCCCTGGATCTATACTTATGTCCTGGAAAGTTTTGGTTTTTATAAGATTAAAGAGTTACAAATAGTTGTTTTTTTTTTGAACAACACAATGTTGGTATAAGCTTCCTGGAGAATCTTCTTCAAGTCTGTCATGGAAAAATCTCACTTAGCTTCTCTTTCAACGTTCTGATTTTCGCTTAGGCAGGGGTGTAATTCTCACAGCAAGAGAGTGGCAGGGGCAACCTCAGGTCTACTCAGCTTAGGCAAACTCCATGCACTTTTCAAGGTTCTTGTTTTTAGTCACTGAGGCGTAGAAGGGATATGTTCATATAATACACAAAAGCCATGAATATCCTGTAAATTATATCTTTATAAACGGTGAGTTCTGATGTCATCAGTTATAAACAGTGAGTTCTGATGTCATTTCTGTCACATGACTCACTGAAACTTGTGTATTATAATAAATAAAGTACCCCCAGTTGCAAAATATGAGGATATTAGAAGTTACCTCGGAGTTTCCTGACCTGTATAAAAACACTCGTGTTTTTATATGGTCATGAAACTCCTCGGTAACTTATAATATCCTTATATTTTACAAAAGGGGGTACTTTATTCAATATATAAATATGCATATTGCAAACATACAATAATATGTTATTCTTACACTAGATTATACATTCATCAGTACATGAAGGATGAGTTATATTTGTATTCATGGCAAAATATACTTATCCTTTTATATATTTGTGTGTCTGTATACTGACTGAGACCATGATGTCACCAAATGGTACCTAGTGAACATTCTGATGTGTATGTCACGAACGCCGCCCCGAGCAGTTCCAGGAGCTTTGGGCAGCGCATCCGTCTCTTCCGGCGTCGCTCCCAAAATGGCGGCACCCATTTCCGCCATGCGGGTAGCGGCGCCAGCGCAAACACGCCAGCGCATCAACATTGGCGTAAGGATGCCAATGACGTCACTATGGTGCCAAATTCAAACTTAAAAGCGCAACGAAGATGCCAGAATGGCGCCCAAGTATAGTATTCATTTACTATGTGTAACCTGGGTTCCCTGTAAACAGTTATTAGACTGTATCTTGTTCCTGATTGTTGCCTGACCCCTTGCCTGGACTTTGGATTTTGCTTATTATCTGCCTGCCCTTGAACTCTTGCCTGGACTCTGATAATCCGTTGATTAACCCTTTGGACACTTTTCATCCCTCAGAGGGCCTTCCTACTTGATCCTGACAACCTCCCTGGTGGGAGCTCCCGGCTCCCTGACAGTGTACAGTGTGATCTCAGGAGATATTTTTATTGGTTCACCACCAGTACTTTACAAGTTATTTTTAAATTGTTCTATAATAATCTCCATGGGTGACAGGTGACATTGTCCTCCAATGCTTACCACACTTGCGCCTCAATAATTCTTTTTGTGGTTATAATGTTTTAATGCAGTCAAATGTGAACTTTGAATGTTTACTGAAACAAATGCTATATCAAGCGTGAGGTTAGAGAAATATGAGGAGTGTGCAGGCCCGGACTGACAATCTGTCTGTACGGGAAAATGCCCGAGGGGCCGCTCTAATTTTTGTTAAGAGGGCCACTCTAATTTTTGATAAGTGGGCCGCTCCTGTAGTGATCGTGTGGAGCAGTAAAACAGACCGTTATTGTAGCCCCGCTGTCTCCTGTACTTCTTCTTACAATCGGCTCTCAGCCGGCAGGCTGCAAACAGCAGACATGACCAGTGGATTGCAGAGTGCGCACGACATTACACCGTCTGCTGTTTGCAGCCTGCCGGCTGAGAGACGATTGTTAGAAGAAGTACAGGAGACAGTGGGGCTACAATAAAGGTCTGTTTTACTGCTCCACACGGGGGAGGGAAGGGGACTTGCTCGGCCAGTAAATCAGGAGTGTCACCTTGTCTTGATTTGAACCGCGCAAGGTAAAAATACTCAGCCTTCAGCCCATGCAAATCCCAGAGACTCCTCCTCCTCCTGCTGCTGGAGCTGCCAAGCAGTAATCATTCAAATGCCTCATTATGTGCTAGCCCACAGACAGGCAGGGCTGTAGCCCACAGAAGGAGGAACAATTAACAATCACAGCCACTAAGCTAGCAGCAGCAGTCTACAACTGCAGCAAGGGGGAAGCTATTCCTGAAACACAGGGGGAAGTGATAGATTTACAGTGTGACAGCGGTGGAGTTTATGGGGCAAGCGCAGTGAAGTGATATGGGTGTCAGACATGGTGCCTATAGTAACAGTGGGATAATAGTCTCTGGGAAGGGAGTGTGACTGTGGGATAGCAGGTATAGTAGGGAGAGATGGTGTCTATAGTAACAGTGGATAATAGTCTCTGGGAAGGGACTGTGACTGTGGGATAGCAGGTATAGTAGGGAGAGATGGTGTCTATAGTAACAGTGGATAATAGTCTCTGGGAAGGGAGTGTGACTGTGGGATAGCAGGTATAGTAGGGAGAGATGGTGCCTATAGTAACAGTGGATAATAGTCTCTGGGAAGGGAGTGTGACTGTGGGATAGCAGGTATAGTAGGGAGAGATGGTGCCTATAGTAACAGTGGATAATAGTCTCTGGGAAGGGAGTGTGACTGTAGGATAGCAGGTATAGTAGGGAGAGATGGTGCCTATAGTAACAGTGGATAATAGTCTCTGGGAAGGGAGTGTGACTGTAGGATAGCAGGTATAGTAGGGAGAGATGGTGTCTATAGTAGCAGTGGATAATAGTCTCTGGGAAGGGACATGTGGGCTGCTTTAATTTTTTTGCCCGGGCTGCTTTTTACCTCCAGTCCGGCCCTGGGAGTGTGTTATGGAGGTAATGAAAATTGTGAGGTGTTTGCAAAAGTTCAAAGCAAATTTCCATGTGACAAGAAAGTAATCTAGTTAAAGCACCATCCTTTATTGCTTAAAGAGTATGTGTCTACAGTAATAAAATGAACGACTTTTTGAAGTGATTCAATGAGTTTAAAACAGTGTGTGCTAATGATATACACGGTGCTGCATTTTTTTAAGAAGCAAAGTGGTCTATCATATTGATAAAGTTAAATAGGGATATTTTCTCTGAACAGCATAAGTGGCCTGATGGGATTTAAGCCATATGCAGAATATGAATACAGTTTTCCAAAAAAAAAACCCTGTGTTTTTTTTAATCAATATCTGTAGACATCAAGTAAACATAGATTAATAATTTGCGTCAACTCTCGATATCTGCAGATACCATAAAAACAGTTGCCTCGTTTCCATGTCATCATAACACATATACATTTCAGCTGGGTGCTTTCCCAGCATCTCCTATCAAAATATTTGCTCCAGCCTACCTGCTATTTGCTTGATTGTATGTCAAATGTATGCACACTTCTCTAGCCGCCCCTCTCTCTCCAATAAGTTATATGTTTTCTTATTACAGAATTAAAGAAGATTACTAGCTTGTTTAGGGATTTGAGATAGACACAGCCATATATACAGTAGATGTAATAGCTCATGCAATAAAAAGCAATAAATATCAAAATAAATGTTATTCTAATACACCATTAACCTCAATATTCTGCTAAACATATTTGAAATAATAAACCAAACTATCAATAACCTCCATAACATATCATTATAAATGGTGCTAAGGGATGTTATAAATTGGGATTAAAGGGATAAAAATGAATGTACAGTTGCTTCAAAATATGAGGATATAAGAAGTCAAACAGGAGCTCCATGACCTGAAGCCTTATGCTTGTGTGTATAATTGGATTACCAGCGCACAGATAATCCCCCTGCATACTAGAGTCCTGCTTACAAAACAGTCACAACACATTGCAAAGGGAGGGGTTGTATATTGGGAGTATAATTATCTGTCAATACTTCAGAAATGTCCAATTTCTTTCTTATTGATTGATGTTTAAAATGTTATATTGTGTTTTTTTGAGGGGCCCAAAGAATCTACCATAGGGTTGCCATCTTTGCCAGCAACTAAACCAGAACACAGGGGGCGGGGCAGAAAGCATTGGGGGAGGAGCAGTGATGACATAAGAGGCAGGCACAAAGAAGTAGACGGAGTTATGACCTCAGGGTAGGTTATCACATCACTTTCAATATTGTAAGCCGGACAGAAAGTTTTGATGTCCAGTTCAAAACCACACTGGTGGCAACCCTATCTCTTATCTATATTCTGCCTGTTGAGTAAGCCCAATCCTTTAATTATTGGTATGGGATCTATCATACAGAAATCAGTTATCCAGAAAGCTCTGAAAGATATCAATCCTAATTTAGAAAAACAATTTCTTATGTTTGTTTCTGTAATAAGAAATGAACCTCACTTGATAATTCCTTTTATCAAGTTATTGGCCTCATTGGCCAGATTATTGTTTGGTTTTCACAAGGCTGGAAACCGAACAGAAACTTGAGACCCGAACACGCCTCAGAAAAACCGAACTGTTCGGGTCAAAACCGAACTGTTCGGGTCAAAACCGAACAGGCAACCTATTCATACATAGGGTTGCCATCCGGCCGGTATTTTGCTGGCCTGGCTGGTAAAAATGATGCTTGATGCCAATGTTATTAATAGGAAAAAACGGCAAGACTATAGGAAGGCCGGTATCTTTTTAGAGAAATTGGTGGCAACCCTATTCATACATATTATATGGGGCCGACTGGCATGTTTGCAATTCAGTATACAAGAATTGTATTATAATTTTAGAATAGTTTTTGTTTTACTCTTAAACTTAATCGTGACAGGCACAATTACAGCTCATTTAAAACTACAAATTAGTATAAGATACTTTTGAGACTACAAATTAGTCTCAGACTAATACACATTTTTGGACAAGTTTATAACTATAAAGCTCATGCATTTTGTCATACCTCTCAACATTTTGGAAGTAAAAAGAGGGACAAAATTTTTTTTCCAGCATGTAGCACAGCAATTTTTTGACCACACCCTTTCTGTGGCCACACCCCCTAATTACCATGTTTGTTTTACAGAATTTGGCAGGTTATCTAAACTGTGTTTTGTGTCTCAAAATTGTTACAAAGTATCTTATTTCCACCTGTTAGCTATTCTGGGCTCTCTGCTAAAAGCCAATTAAGTGAAAAACTTTGTTTCTTTTTCTGGCTGTTCAGTGCAGAGAAAAGAGGGACTTTCCAATACAAATGAGGGACTGCGGGTTGAGCTGTCAAAAAAGGGACTGTTCCTCCAAAAAAGGGACAGTTGGGAGGTATGCATTTTGTGAAAAGGTCTTTTGTACTGAATATTTTGTTTCCCACCCAGTAAAAAAAAAAAAAAAAAAAAGCTAAATCTCAAAACATGCGATGTTTGCCATTCCCAATATGTCTATTGCCCGCAGGACAAGAAAAATATGGCGGGTACGTCATGCACAAGCAATCTGCCAATCTCAATGTGGCAGCCGGATGTCGCAGTGTCGCTCTGTTAATGACGCGTTGACAGTAACCGGCAGCGGGAACATGGCAGAGGAAGAGCGAGCTGTAGAGGCCGGAGGAGAACCAACAAGCAACAAGGAGAAAACCGCCGAGGAGCTAAAGGAACAGGCGAATGAATACTTCAGGGGTAAGAGCGTCACTCCTTATTGTAGTATAAATAAATAGCTTTACTACTCGTGTTGGTTCTGTTCTCACACAATTACTCCTCGTGCGCGTGTAAAGGAGAGACGAGTGAACAATATAAGCCGCATGCTGATCTCTAGCTCTTTCTTATTTATCTGAAGATCTGTACGCGACTGCCAGTCATATTGCTGACGTCTCACTGTTGTTTTGGGTCACTTTCTCTGTATATAACTTTCTGCTTGTGGTAAATTGAATTGACTAATTTTTTTTTTTTACATTTAATGATATATTTGCAGCCCGTGTACGTGCGCCTGTCACAAAATGGTCATTTGTATCGGTACCTTTGCGCGAGGGATCTAATCTGTGATGTCACTCCAATGACATCAGCAGGGAAGCCACCTGGAACATATGCACGGGGAATGGCGAACAAGAAGCACATTCTTAATGAAACACAACTGAATCAATAGCTATGTGCTAATAGAAGCTGTTAGTCTTCTCTATTGATGACATGTTTTGGGGGTGCATTTGCTGCCTCTGGATTGGAGCATAGTGAGACATTGCATTAGTCCTGTTGGTGAAAAAACACTTTTTAGCCAATTAACATGCTCGTCTAAAGTTGGCCATAGACGCCAAATGAGCGGATCTCTCCCCCCGATATGCCCACATTGAAGTGGGCGATATCGAGGCTGATCCGATCGTGGGCCCTAGGGTCCAACGATTGGATCAGAACGGAGGCCAAACGGGCAGTCGAATCGCGGAACCGCATCAACGAAAAGAAGCGGCTGCGGTCCGTCAGGATTTTCTAACCTTATAAAAGCTTATTGGCCCATGTGTAGAGCCCCCCCCCGACGGGCTTTCCCAATCGATGTCTGGCCTAAAGTCAGCCAGATGAGGGGGGGGGCTCTACACATGGGCCAATAAGCATGCGGATTGCAGGACCGGATCAACGAAAAGATGCGGCCGCGGCCCAACGGGATTTTCTAACCTGATCGTCATCTGGTCGACTTTAGTCCAGATATCGATCAGAAAAGCTGGTGGGTGGGGGGGGGGCTCCACACATGGGACAATAAGCTGCCGACTTGGTCTGTCTAAAGTTGGCCATAGACGCCAAACGAGCGGATCTCTCCCCCGATATGTCCACATTGAAATGGGTGATATCGAGGCTGATCCGATCGTTAGGCCCTAGGGATCAGATCAGAACGGAGGCCAAACGGGCGGTCGGATCGCGGGACCGCATCAACAAAAAGATGCGGCCACGATCCGACCGGATTTTCTAAGATGCCTGATCGCCATTAGGCCAGATATCGATCGGGAAAGCCCGTCGGGGGGGCTCTGCACATGGGCCAATAAGATGCTAATTTTGTGCCAACGGCGCCACCTGCTGGTCAGCTTCCCACCAGTCTGACCACCAAGTGGTCAAGAAAATTGTCTGGAGAAAGAAAGAGGCTGCTCTGATGTTCTTCTGCTTAGGAAAGATTTGAGAAATGTTTCTAATTTTTTTCCTAAGCAGAAGAACATAAAAGCAGCCTCTTTCTTTCTCCAGACAATTTTCTTGACTACTTGGTGGTCAGACTGGTGGGAAACTCACCAGCAGGTGGCGCTGTTGGCACAAAAGTCATTCATATTAACAGTACAGATTTTCCTTAATATCTTGGAATGAAAAAAGAATAAATAATGAATGTAAATGACAAAAGTGCTTGCACCCTCATCAATATTAAATTCACTTATTTTAAAGTTTTACTTATCCTTTAAAGATGCCAAAGCTGCAGCCCTTCATTCGTTGTTGATTTTCAACGTCCTGCTTCCCAACAACTGCTGATGTATATGTCCGACTTGTAACAACAGCTGGAGGGCTGCAGAGTTGACATACCTGGTTTAAGTAATTTGACCATTCCCTTAAATTGAACCTTTAAATGGCAAGCATGGCCAGAACTGTCACTTCTGTAGAGCTGGTAACCTTATTCCCAACCAGATATTAGTTGGGAATACAGCTGCCGCCTCTCTGGTTTTTACACAATCTCTGTTCAAAGCTGTCTCTCCAGATTTCAGAGTCTCAAAACCTGGCAAATCTGCCAGTAGGAGGGCTTAAATGTGCCAATTACTGCAGGGTAGGCATCGTTCCACGTCGTTACTGCCTTTAGATTAGGTCTGGACCGGGAGTCAAAATAAGCCCTGGCATTCCAAATACAGAGAGGCCCACTTAGCTCCCCACCAGCCCACTAAATAGTGACTTTCTATGGCATCTTATGGCAGCCACTCTGACATTTGCCAGAACCCATAGATTGCCAGTCCGAGCCTGCTTTAGATGTCTGTGCCCCATCATCTGGCCTCTCTTTCCTGCCCCTTGATATAACTGCCTGTTTGCTATACAAACAAAAGTTGGTCTAGTTGGGAAGGTCATCATTTGCCCCCATATCCAAGTCAACCGGCTGTCAACTTAGTCACTTTTGATAAAGTGTTAGCCTTTTAACACTGGCCCTAATTAAAATAATTCACATGTTCTGTATGTGACTAGAAAAAGTGGTCATATTCCACAGGGATAACTGTTAAGCTGGTTGCAAGAGTTGCAGAATGCTTGTTTGGAGTTAGTATAGGTATGTCCAAAGCAGTCACCCAGCAACTCAGTTTGTGCAAGTCATGACAACAAGGTACTAGTCATTTGGAACAGCTGCATCTACTTCTGTGTAAATAGTAGCCCTTCTTCTGTTTAAGCATGTTGACGTAATTTATGTTGGCTAAGTGGAGTTTGGCATCTGTGTGAGTTGCATCTTTTCTAGCTCTTGTGTAAATCAGCCTGGAAGCAAATGAATGCCACACCGAAGCTTGAGATGAGAGAGTGAGGGATCCAGAGCCATATCTCATGCTATAATGGAGGCACCCTACTTATAATATGTAGAGCAGAGTGAGCCCAGGAGCATTCCAGACTGTCTGCAGCCTGTATGTATTTAATCTATATGAAGGTGGCTTCACGGGTTATACACTTTGACTCATTACTCACCGCATTAGTGATGGTGGCTAGTGTGCACAGGGTGCTTGTTCTATTTTGAACTGGCTTGTTATGTACTATATAAATTCATGGGATTCTCTTAGAGGCACATTTATTAACAATCGAATTCCAGTTTTTTTAAACTCTATTAAATTCAAATGTACTCGAAATTCGACTGGGGGGTTATTTATAAAAAAACTAAGAAGAAATAGGATATCTAAAACAAATTTTACAGACTCAAAAACTTGAATTCGATTTGAATTAGACTAAACAAGATTCGAGTTTTCTTTCCAAAAAAACTTGAATGTCAGGAAGGCTATTAACATGTCCAAATTGGTCCCTGGACCTCTCCCGTTGACTTATACATGAGCTCGGCAGATTTTAGGTGGTGAATAGTCTAATTCGATTTCTTAAAGGATAAGTCAACCTATGGGGAAAAAAAACCGTACCCCCCACCCCAGGTAGACCCCCCCCTCCCTCCTCCCACCAGGCTAACTACCCCCCCCCCGCGTAAATGCCCCATACTCCATACTTAACCCCCAGCGCAGATTCTTCCAGCGGAGTTGCACTGATCCATCTTCTGGCTCCTCGTTAAGCTGACTGAGAGATCAGCAATTTCCGTGTAATTCCGCGCATGCGCAGTTGTCGCAAACCGGCAAACTGCTCCAGCTGCACATGCGTAGAAATACCGATCTCCCAGTCAGTTACAGAGGAGCCCGGAAGATGGATGTGTGGAACTCTGCTGGAAGAATCTACGCCGAGGGGTAAGTATGGAGCATAGGGCATTTCCCCAGGAGGTGGGGGCAGTTAGCCTGGTGGGAGGAGGGAGGGGGGTCTACCAGGGATGGAGGGTATGGGTTTTTTCCCCCACAGGTTGAATTCTCCTTTAAAGGGTCAGAGTATGATAAATCTTGAAATTCAAATTAAAACTCGGATCGAGTTTGGATAATTTACAATTCAAATTTGTGAGTTTTGACCATAAAAAATTGAAAATTCGAATTTTCAATTTGACCCTTAATGAAACTGCCCTCTATATTGTGCTATAAATACATTTACTGAAAGTCAAAGTAAACTTTGCACAATTTAATAAGAAAGGAGCTCACCACATGAATTAGATCAGACCTGTCCACGGGTATCCTGTGTCCGATATCCCAATCAATATGTAAAACTGTGGTATAGGTGTGGAACAGATCCAAAACGGCAGTCAAACTGCAGAAAAATCCGTTTATTGGGGAGTGTACAACATGTTTCGGGACAAGCCCTTTATCAAGTGTATAGGAACAAACAAAACATCCAACATTTAAATCCTATGTGGCCAATCACACCTTTTGTGGGTTATTACTTCATTTAACCCTTGTGTTAACCCTAATCATGTGATATCTAAATGCATCCATTGCTGCATAACACAATAAAATTTTCATTCATAAAAACTGTGATCGGTTAAAAACTATTCTAACATAGTTGACATTTAGTGCAAACAGTAAAAGCAGTGAATAAATATTTTTTACACTTAAATACGAAAGCCATTCAGCCCAATTGATACAATAATATTTGCTTGATTCTCCTTTTTTTTTTTTGGATAATTCAAAAGTGTCCAATTCCGTGTGAAAGTGCATTAGTGCCAATCATCTAAATGGTACAATAAGAACATGGTGTCCAAAAACATTTACAAACAGCTTAAAATACAGGGAATTGCTCCATTCGGCCTAACCTGCAAGGTAAAAAGAAAATGCTGAACCAGCCTATCTGAACCACTTGTTTCATAACTATGTTGCAAATTTAAATGATTACCATCTACATTTGTTTGGCAACAATAGTTGCTAACTCACTCTATGCTATTTTTGTTACATTAAGAACTCTTGCTTGGCTTTTAGGTGTATTATAGTAAGACTCCTGTCTTAATCGACTCACCCATCTATGATTCGACCGACGATCCTCGGCAATACCGTTAGCTCACTAATTATAATACCTGAGAACAACAAGATACATTGTACCATTAAAGAAAGCATATCAAATTGTATTGTTCATTTAACCCTTTGGGGGAGATGCATTCTAACCGGCTAATCCATCTTGCCTCCCTTTGTAACAATAAATTGTTATGATCTCCTCCTCTAGCTGGATTAGGTACCTCCTCCAACACCTTCCATTTCAGCTGACATGCATTGTGTTTATGCTCAAAAAAATGTCTAGATACAGGGGTATCGGAATAAGTTCCAGCCTTAAAATTTCTTATATTGCCCTTATGTTCCTTAATCCTCATGTGCACGGGTCTTATGGTTTTACCAACATACACCAACCCACATGGGCATTTCAGAACATAAATAACATACGCAGTTTTACATGTTGCAAATGTATTAAGCTTGATTTCTTGCCCAGATATTGGATGATGAATGTTGGGACCTTTTATAATGGAACTACAGCAATTACACCCTAGACACGGAAAGGTGCCCACCTTCTTCCTGACCGTTGGGTTATGCTTACTGTCCATTTTTTCGATGGAACACAATGTGTCACTAATGGATTTCCCTTTCTTATAAGCAAAACGTGGGGGTTTTTTGAAAACCAAACCAGAGGTGGTGTCAGTCTGTAATATGGGCCAATATTGTTTTACAATTTTTTCCACCATTTTACTTCTCTTATCATATTTGCTCACAAAAGTTATTCTTTCACTATCCACTTCCCTTTTTCTTGGTTGTAATAGATCTCCCCGTTCTATCTTCTGTACCTCATCCTCTACTGCTCGTAGTTGCCCTTTCGGATATCCCCTCTGTAAAAATCTCTCCGTTAACTCTTTACATGCCATTTTATAGCCAATGTTACTTGATGCTATTTTCTTAGCCCTCATATACTGTCCCTTGGGAATGGCATTAAGGGTCTGGGGGTTATGGAAACTCTTCCTGTGTAGGAGATTATTCCTATCCATTTCCTTGCGATACAGATTAGTACTCAGACTGTTATTTTCCAACTTAATCTGTACGTCCAGGACGTTAACAATACAATTTGATATGCTTTCTTTAATGGTACAATGTATCTTGTTGTTCTCAGGTATTATAATTAGTGAGCTAACGGTATTGCCGAGGATCGTCGGTCGAATCATAGATGGGTGAGTCGATTAAGACAGGAGTCTTACTATAATACACCTAAAAGCCAAGCAAGAGTTCTTAATGTAACAAAAATAGCATAGAGTGAGTTAGCAACTATTGTTGCCAAACAAATGTAGATGGTAATCATTTAAATTTGCAACATAGTTATGAAACAAGTGGTTCAGATAGGCTGGTTCAGCATTTTCTTTTTACCTTGCAGGTTAGGCCGAATGGAGCAATTCCCTGTATTTTAAGCTGTTTGTAAATGTTTTTGGACACCATGTTCTTATTGTACCATTTAGATGATTGGCACTAATGCACTTTCACACGGAATTGGACACTTTTGAATTATCCAAAAAAAAAAAAGGAGAATCAAGCAAATATTATTGTATCAATTGGGCTGAATGGCTTTCGTATTTAAGTGTAAAAAATATTTATTCACTGCTTTTACTGTTTGCACTAAATGTCAACTATGTTAGAATAGTTTTTAACCGATCACAGTTTTTATGAAGGAAAATTTTATTGTGTTATGCAGCAATGGATGCATTTAGATATCACATGATTAGGGTTAACACAAGGGTTAAATGAAGTAATAACCCACAAAAGGTGTGATTGGCCACATAGGATTTAAATGTTGGATGTTTTGTTTGTTCCTATACACTTGATAAAGGGCTTGTCCCGAAACATGTTGTACACTCCCCAATAAACGGATTTTTCTGCAGTTTGACTGCCGTTTTGGATCTGTTCCACACCTATACCACAATTCAAAGTAAACTTTGTCATCTCAGCAGTATACGAATACACAGTGAGACGAGACGCCGTGGCTCCAGCTAGTACATATCACAAAAAGGCACAATTAATATGTAAACAATTGAAATATGCAATATATTGGCAGAAATTGGATATATACATGTGTAAACCTTTAGAATTGTGCAAATAAATTAACAGTTCATAAAGTTATGTTCACAGTTCAGGTGTGTCTGGAATGTAGTGGGAGGGCAGGCAGAGAGTTGAGGAGTCTGATCGCTTGTGGAAAAAAGCTTTTGCGCAGCCTAGTTGTTCGGGCTTTAATGCTGCGAAATTGTCTGCCGGATGGGAGAAGCATGAACAGTCCTTGTGAGGGCTGTGTGGAGTCCAGTGCAATGCAGGAGGCCTTTCTTGCACAACGCTTGTGTAAGATGTCCTGCAGTGATGGAAGAGCCACTCCAATGATGTTGCCAGCTGCTTTGACAGTCCGCTGTAGACCTCATCTGGTCAGCAGCGCTGGCACTACTGTACCAGACGAGATGCAGCTCGTCAGGACACTCTCTATGGTGTCCCTGTAGAAGGCGGAAGGCTGGCCCATTTCAGTCGGCTGCTGAGCCTTTTTGGTGATGGAGGCGGTGTTGGTGGTCCAGGTGAGGTCATCATAGATGTGGGCTCCCAGGAATTTGGTGTTCTTTACTGTCGCTACCGTGGAGCCGTTGATGGTGTGTGAGCAGGGCGAGTTCTCCTGAAGTCGACTATCATCTCTTTCGTTTTATCCACATTCAGTGACAGGTTGTTCTCACTGCACCAGACCGCCAGCTGCTGAACCTCAGCTCTGTACGCCGACTCATCATTATGGCTGATGAGCCCCACCACAGTCGTGTCATCGGCGAACTTGATGATGTGGTTTGAGCTGTGTAGCTATGCAGTCATGTGTCAGCAATGTGTACAACATCGGGCTGAGAACACATCCTTGAGGAGCTCCTGTGCTCAATCCGATGGTGCTGGAAACGTTGTTGCCGATACGAACAGACTCTGACAGAAAGTCCAAGAAGAGGTGCTCAATCCCAGCTCGCTTAGTTTCCCGCTCTGCTTTTGAGGGATGATGGTATTGAATGCTGAGCTAAAGTCTATAAACAGCATTCTCACATAATTGTCTTTCTTGTCCAGATGAGTAAGTGAGAGGTTGAGAGCAGAAGATATGGCATCCTCAGTTGACCTGTTTGATATGCAAATTGTAGTGGGTCCAGTGAGCCGGGGAGGGTGCTCTTGATGTGTGCCATCACAACTCTCTCGAACCATTTCATTATGACCGGGGTTAGTGCAACAGGGCGGTAGCCATTCAGGCAGGTTACTGAAGATTTTTGGCACTGGAATGATGGTGGTGGACTTGAAGCATGTGGGGATGATCATCTGGTTTAGCGATGTGTTGAAAATGTCAGCCATTCTTAAGAGGTGAGCTTGTGCCATCGCACCCTGGGCCTTTCAGAGTTTTCAACCAGCCAATGAAGGCTAACTATGTCCAGTAGATTTTGTGTGGCATTGTATTTTGAGGTTGAAAATTACTTCTAACTATACGTATAGTGCAGTATATTTTAATGGTTTAATACACTTGCAACTGAGGAAGCGCTGAGTAGTATTTGTACCTATAGTCAGACTAGTGAGTGCTAATTGTTCAGGTACTTTTATTGTGTTTTCATGTTTCTTCTTTTTTTCTTGGTAGTCATCAGTTTTGATTTGTTTCAAGATCTAACAAATGCTTTCTTTGTATGCTCTTTCCAGTAAAAGATTATGACCATGCCGTGCAGTATTACACCCAAGCCATTGATCTAAGTCCAGACACGGCTATTTACTATGGAAATCGCAGTCTGGCATATCTCCGAACTGAATGTTATGGCTATGCCCTTGCTGATGCTTCCCGTGCCATCCAGCTGGATGCCAAATACATCAAAGGCTACTACAGAAGGGCAGCCAGTAATATGGCCCTAGGGAAACTAAAAGCGGCTCTAAAGGATTATGAAACGGTAATCTTGCCTTACTTTCTCCATCACAGTTGTCTCTTTTTTACCTTTTTTTTCCTTACTTTTCTTTCTGCATTATGTGCTCTTTTATCTCAGGTAGTTAAAGTTCGCCCTCATGACAAAGACGCCCAAATGAAGTTTCAAGAGTGCAATAAGCTAGTCCGGCAGAAAGCTTTTGAAAGAGCAATCGCTTGTGAACAGCACAACCGATCAGTGGTGGACTCACTTGACATAGAAGGAATGAGTAAGTGGAACTGAGAAACAGGGATGAGAAAATTGCTAAAATGTAGCTGATCATTATTAAAGGGGAACTAAAGCCTAACTAAAGAAGTAGGCTAGAAATATTGTACATTATATTTTGGGCTTGTGTACCAGCCCTTTAGCAGTAAAGATCTGTGCCTCCAAAGATTCCCCAGTAGCTCCTCATGTTCTTTTCTGGTGATTCACTGCACATGCTCTGTGCTGCTGTCACTTACTGAGCTTAGGGACTGATGCAAAATTTACAGTATACATAGATTACGAATGTTATAATATAAGGCTGTTTAGTAATTTTAATACAGATACTACATGGCAGCACAGAAACTAAGTGCAACTAGCATCAGAATTTAATAATCTGCCCTGTAGCATCAGCTTATATTAAAGGCAAACCTCATATTCTTCTTGATAATTTGTGACGACCCCTAAGCTTAGCTTCTCAACAGCTGCTCAGAGCCCAATGAGCATGTGAGTGTCAGACGATTTCCAAGATGGTGACCCCCTGTGACAAGTCTGAAGTCTTGGATCATTGCTGCCATTGACAAGCTGAAACTTTAGGCTGGTGCAATAATTATATAAAACATGGAATTTATAGCCATATTCATGTTTAGGGTTTAGTTCTCCTTTAACTGTTATTAATGAGAATAATGCAACTTTATTTCATGCCTATAACAGTAGCATTCAATAATTTTGCTTTCCCTATATTTAATTTTTCAACCATAAATCCATAAGGGTAAGCATGGCTACCTTCTTTATACATCTGTCTCTTCAGATAATGAACTTATATCCTTTAAAATCACAGAATAGTCTCCTTTACTAACATTTTCTCTCTCTTCAGCCATAGAAGATGAGTATACGGGTCCACAGTTACAGGATGGGAATGTCACCGTGGATTTTATGTTGGAGTTGATGCAGTTTTATAAAGATCAGAAGAAGCTTCATCGGAAATGTGTATATCAGGTACGTTTAGTAAGCAAATGTCTGGTCCATATTAAACAACTTACATTCATCATTTTTGCTAGACACAGTATTTTACATGAGGCAAAGTTTTTGTACTGTTTGTACAAAAGCCCCCGCCCCAAATTTTTACTTGTTTACTGGAAGCTTTAGTGTAGTCTAAAAACCGACATATGCATTCCATCAGGGTAGCTTTTTTTTGGCTAAACAAGTCCATCACGTAAACAAAGGCTTTCCATGTATTGATCTTCGCTACGTCAGCTAGTGTTTTCCTTTTTTAAGATTTCTACTCTAACTGCACCTGAGTTTACGTTTGACTCTTAGCTCTCTTTTCTTTATCTTCTTGACTCCACTAACACAGTTATATCATTGTAATGTTTGGTGCACTTATATTATAGGAGTGATTTTATTATGGTTTATATAGCGTTGACATGGTACATCACATTTTTCAGAGACATTGTTCAACAGGCCTGAGTTCAGGTAAAATGTCTCCAAAATAAAAAAAAATTGCAGATTTTGCGTATGTGTGCGCGGTGTACATTGTGAGTTGGTTCCTAAACTCAACAGCACAGATCATGTTCTGTAAAGCTTCTGATGTCTACTGGGGTTTGTTCAGAAGCACAGATCTTGACTGCTAAAACATTTGCATCATATTTTGCCTACTTAATTTTCAAGTTTTAGTTCTCCTTTAAGACTAGTCAGGGCTTCAAATTTAGTCATTGATGCCACTTTAAAAATGATATGTATTAATATGTTGTCCCTTTGTTAGAATCTAATTGCTGCATCACCTTTCTTCCTCTGGTAGATGCTGGTACAAGTCAAAGATATTTTGTCTAAGCTCCCCAGTCTGGTGGAGGTCTCTCTGGAAAAGGTTGGTAGTTTAGTAATCTATCATGCTTTTTTAATACCTTTGCTTTATATCCTTTCTTGCCCCCCCCCATCCCATTTACTTTCCTTTTATGCAGTATCTCATGCTATGTCATATCTGCCCTTGGCTGTCTCTGTTTTTTACAGTCTTGTCTTCCTTTTCTGTTGATCATAGTCTCAACAGGTAACAGTCTGTGGCGACACACATGGTCAGTTTTACGACTTAATGAACATTTTCCATCTAAATGGTCTCCCGTCTGAGAATAATCCATATGTATCCTTTATTTTTCCTGGTAACAAATTGGTCATTTGATCGCTGACCATGGTAGTCCTAGCTGAGTAACTTCAGATATTTCCAGGCTACAATCAACTGGATCTTTGCTAAATACATTATTATTTTTGACTTTTTACTCCTTTCATGTTGACTGAGAAGCATAGTTATTATACCTTCATCTTTTAAGTGATAGTCATAGCAAGAAACATGCAATACTCACTCTGAACTCACAAAAAACATGGATTCCCTCCTAGTAATGTCATAGTTTTGTTACTAGTGCACAATAAGTTTTGGATCCTGTTAAGCAAATTTTTAGGGATGCACCAAATTCAATATTTTAGGATTTGGCTGAACCATAATTTGCATATGCAAATTAGGGGAACAAAGGCAAAAGAGAAACACAGGCAGTGCATGGCTAAAAAAAATTAATTCCTTGTTTGTGTGACAATAAATCACATGATTTTATGGAGTCTGTTCAGCTAAACACTTGGATTTGGCTGAATCCAAACCCTTCTGAAAAAGGCAGAATCCCGAAGCGAATCCTGGGCATCCTTACAAAATCAAGTTTATTTGATACCCAAGATATTAAAGCATTTATACAACGTGCATTCTACCCCCCCACCCCCATGATTTCTCAATACATTAGAGAAAAATAAAAAGCAATTTTATTATTGATATTTGCAAATATATAGAGACACTAAGCTCCAAATAGTAATTTTGTTGGAAAAAGTAGGAAGAAACAGTTCTGAAATTCTGCTTAAATGAAAAAAAGTACTATTCATTGTTGCTAGATGGGGAAATTGAAATTGCTCCATGTTTGGCCTTTGCGAGGTATTAAATTACTAGTATACTATCCCCTTCCTTTCCCCTTTGTTGTGTCTGTTTTGTTAGCAAGAGTACAATATGCAGGGGGATTATATGTGCATTGGTGATTTAATTATCTACTATCTACCTCACAAGGATAACAAAGAGCAGCTTCAGATTCAGTTTCCCTGTTTAAATGAAGTAATAACAAAAATCATAGATGTTTTTGTAATTAAAGCAATAGTCCTGTCCTGTTCATTCAACTAATTTACAACTGGGTGTATTGCCCCAAGACCTGCTAAAAGTGTTGCTTTTATGTACGGGGTTAAAACTTACTTAGAGATTTATGAAAGACGAATATTTTTGCAAGGGACTGCATGTTGAAAATAATATATATTCTGGCTTTGAATCAACTACTACTCTAGGCTTTAGTGAGTTTTCCTAAGCTATTGCAGATATTTAATGGTGACTTTGTGGATCGTGGTTCATTCTCAGTGGAAGTCATAGTGACCCTCTTTGGGTTCAAATTGCTCTATCCAGCCCACTTCCATCTGCTCAGAGGTGAGTCAAGTGCTTATCACAACAGCATGTTGTCTCATTTAGTATTACCTGGGTTCAAGCCTTCGTTTTCTGGACAGTTTTTTCTGTTTCTCCAGATTTGGACACTATTAAAGTCATATGTAAATATGGCCATAAATATTGATCTGTTTGCTTGTTAACATAATCTTCTCACTGAACCCCAGCTTCTATCTTCTACTGTCGTTTATTCAGTGTTGGGAGGGCTTGTAGGAGTTGCTGTGTTCCGTTCCCCTCTGAAGGCTTTGGGCAGGGGGGGGGGGCCAGGTGCCGACTAGTCTATCCTCTGTTTATAGGCTTCAGTTTGTCACTGACCTGGGGTGAATAGTTCCATTTGTTTGGCATGTTCTTCATATTTATTTTTTACACATGAATCTGTTCAGATATATGTCACTGATGCTTTTCATTTTATGTGATCCTGTATAACTTCTTCAACTGCAGGTAACCATGAAACAGACACTATGAATCAGATGTATGGGTTTGAAGGGGAAGTAAAGGCGAAATACTCGGCTCAAATGTTCCAGCTATTTAGCGAAGTCTTTCAGTGGCTGCCACTGGCAATGTGTGTGAACCAACGAGTCCTGGTAAAGTACCTCTGAAATAACAACAAATAATATGCTCATAGTCTTCTTTTTAAAGATTATCAAGTGTTCACTTTTTTTCTTTGCTTCATCAGATTATGCATGGAGGTCTCTTCTCAGAGGACGGAGTCACTTTGGATCAGATTCGTAACATTGAAAGGAACCGGCAGCCACCAGATTCAGGTGTGATTTCAGGGTGGCTACTGCTTTCATTTAGATATTTATTATCTACTTTTTTGATAGTGATTCTTATGCATACCCAGTTTCTATTACATATACATAAATATTCCATTCTTCATGTTTTCCCCTGATTGTCTTTTAGGTATGTTTTACTAGGGTGTTAGCACCTGTTGCATTTGTTTTATCTACACACTTGGGGTATTAGTTGTGGAGCACTCTATACTATAAATTAGGAGTCCCCAACATTTTTTTTTTACCCGTGAGCAACATTCATATGGAAAAAAGGGTTGTGGGAGCAACACAAGCTTGAAAAAATGTTCTTGGGTGGTGCAAAATAAATGCAAGCCTGGAATTCAAAAATAAGCACCTGATTTGAGACCACTGGGAGCAACAGCCAAGGGGTTGGTGAGCAACATGTTGCTCACGAGCCACTGCTTGGGGATCACTGCTATAAATAGTATTCTTCTTATATCAATACAAGGTTGTCCTTATCGTGTAAACCTGTGTATTTGTGCTTCTCAACAGGCTGCAATACCCTTGTCGGAGTGCAAAAATTCCAAGTAAACATAGATAGTACCCAGAGAGCACATTTTGTCTTCAAAACTTCATGTCCTAATTTCAGAAAATTGTGCACTACATGTTTCAGCTCATCAGCTTTCATTGTGCACCTGATGAAGGCTGATGAGCCGAAACATGTAGTGCAAAATAAAGACATGAGGTTTTAAAGACAAAGTGTGCTCTCCGGGTACTTCTACTTTACTCTTCAACCCCTTACTTCTAGGTCTGCACATATTAAAGATCTATATTTACAAAGTACAGTAGTTCTTTGGTCCAGTAAGCGATCATTCTTATTGCAGCCAGAACAGAAGATTTGATTACCGTATGTCCCTTTAAAATAGGGATGTTCGGGATTCGGCCTTTTTCAGCAAGATTCAGATTCGGCCGAATCCTTCTGCCCGGCCACAACGAATCTGAATCCTAATTTGCATATGCAAATTAGGGCCCTAGCGGGAAATCGTGACTTTTTGTCACAAAACAAGGAAGTAAAAAGTATTAGGTTCCGGTATTCGGCTAAATCTTTCACGAAGGATTCGGGGGTTAGGCCAAATCCAAAATAGTGGATTTGGTGCATCCCTACTTTAAAAGCTAACATGTTAAACACCAAAGATGTTAGTGTGTTATTGCAGATAAAGAAAACCTGTATAGGGGAGGCAGGGGATGGAGTCACAGCTCTAGGGAGTCCTGATCACATCAGACCCTCCAAAACTTATTAAACTTGTCATTAGCTCACTTGGTTATATATATATATATATAAGAGCTGCATCTATAAATTAGGTAATACCAGGAGTGGCCTATATCCAGAGGTGATAAGATCATCAGGGGGTGGTTTAATAATTTCCATTTATTCTTTATAAATCCTAGGGATAGTGTAGAGTGACATTCAGTCACAGTAATGTGAAAGAGAGACTGCAAAATTGTAACTAAGTTTGAGGCATCTGAAGAGCTGCACCTATGTGAGGAATTGTGTAGTGGGAATGGGGTTAGACAATTTTTTAATGCCCAGCTGTGTCCAGTATATAAAATCTGGCAGATTATGGAGGTGGATGAAGGACAAGTTGTCCCAGAGCGTGAGGGGAGAGATAGATATGGTAATTCCAGGTAAAGTTGATATGGTAGAGGATGGCCTAGAAGTTTCATAGACATGGACCATGTTCTGAGAGGAGTCTTCAGGGTATTAGACAATATAGCCACATTGATGTTTTAAAGGAAAACATTAATCCCAAAATTAATAGTTTGTATAATATCAAGTAACATTCTAAAAAATATAACTGGAATATATATTTAAGTAAATATTGCCCTTTTAAATCTCTTACCTTGATCCACCATTTCCTGATGATCTGTGTGCTCCTTCAGAAATACACTGACCAGATATAATGCAGCTCTAAGGCTGGCCATAGACTCAAAGATCGCCAAACGAGCGGATCTTTCCCCCGATATGCCACTAACGGCATGGCTATATCGGGGGTAATTCGAACGTACGGCCGAACGATCGAATTACGATGCGCCAAGTGGCTCAGACGGGTCGGTCGATTAAAAATCAAACCTTCCCGATCGATATCGTGGCCAGATATCGATCGGGAAGACCCGTCGGAAGCCCCCATACATGGGCAGATTAGCTGTCAAATTGGTCCAAAAGACCGATATCGGCAGCTTTATCTGCCCGTGGATGGCCACCTTTACTGGAAGAAGTATGGACAAAAGACAGAACTTTTTCAGTTAATTGGTTCATGTGACTTAGCATTTATGGCTTGTTTGTGTCCACTGTGAATTATAGGATCCCAGGGAGGTGGCCATAAAATGGAAATTTTCTGTTTAGTGTTACCCAATGACACGTACTACTAAAAGTATATTTTTGTGATAATGGTTTAGTTAGATGAAGCACATTTTTACATAAAAACATGTTTTATGCAATATATTTTATGGAGACCTACATTGTTTGGGGTATAGTTTTCCAATGGATCTTAGGATGGAGACCTTGGAGGGCAATGTTGGGATTGTAGGTGTTCAGGTGAAACCAACAGTGTAAAAGATTTCTGAGACTAAGTAATAGAAGTAAAAGTGGGGCAGTTCGGTCCCCCTGTGATGGTGGCTACAGTTCATTTTTTTCCAGGAAGTTCAACAAGCTTCTTTAGCCAAATAAATGGAATTATGAGCCTGTTGGGGATCTATTCTATACAGCTAAAACTTTCCACAATTAATTTACAGCCCTGAGAACCTGTCACGGACATGAACTGTGTCTTAAGAGTGTTTGTAAGGAGTCTGCATGATCAGACACTTTTCTGTGAGATTGGCATATTGTATCCCTTTGATAGACCAGCATTATCTTATCATAATGGCTATAGGTTCGATTGCTACTGCAAATTATTCAAAATCCTATTTTATCACATTAGTCAAGCAAAATGAACTTTAATTACACTGTATAAATTATTTGAATCTTGTTTCCTTCGGTCTGGGAAGTCATAATTATAGCAAGCAGGCAGGAGCCATTTTGTGGACACTGTTATTAAGACAAGCCTTGTATCATCTCAGAATCTTGTTTGTGCACCAGAATGGGGGACCTGATGTCCATCCTCATGCCCTGGTTACACAATTAAATGGTAAAGAAAGAGGGGGAATGTGGGGAGAGCAGTGACATCTAGGAAGTGCTGAATGGAAAGTGATTTTTAAATGAGTTTACAACAGCTATGAATGCTTTAATAAAGAAATAGAAATTGGATTTCATGTTTAATTTGAAAAGGACTTTTATTATACAGATTTTTGTGTCTGGGTGACAGGTCCACTTTAAGAGTCTTTGTAAAGCACTGTGAATATTTTTATTCGTAATAATAGGGGCATAATAAAGGACTGGGCATCTTGTTAAAATTGAATGAAGAAATGATGGTTCAAAATACTGGCAAACACTGACAATGAGCTTGTGCAGGTACCAAGTACAAAGTAAGCTACGATTACACAGATTTTGGTGCAGAAACATGCGAGTATGCATTTTTGCTCTGAAAATTGTTCAGATCATCTGCCAACGCAGTTCCTGTTAATGCAGACACAGGAGCAAGTGGAGGCCGGCAGTTTCTTGGCCTGTGTTTTTTACTCCGGCTGAGAAACCGCTACCTGTTACTGTAGCCTAAAACTAGAATATGTCTTAAAATGGTCTAGATTTTAGTCTAATTTACAATATGTGGAATAGTGATGTGTGGTCGGAAAAAACCTAACCCGCGCACCCAGATCCGCACCTGCACCCGACTTCCACCTTCCTTTTTTAGACCCACTCTTACCAGCCTCGCCAATGACGTTACCAAAGGGGCGGGGTGGACAGGTACGTGCCTATAAAACCAAAAGCCGGCAGTGTAAGGTTGTGGGCAGGGAGAGCAGATAGGAGAACTCAACCCAAACCCACCCACGACCCGCAAATGGGGGAGCAAGGTCGGCCCAAACCCGCGGGTCCCCCAGATATCAGGCTGGCCTGCACTAATGAGGAACTATTATAAAATTACATAATCCAGCTAACTTGAACACGTGGAGCAAATCTGACTGGAAGAATGGGAAGAAAAATATTTAGCATAGAACTTGATAAGTAAAGATTTGGTCAAGGGTTTGACTACATTTGCTGGGTACTGTGTGTGTGTGAAAATACGGGAAGAGTAAATCTAATTAATATGTAAAAATTACAATCTCCGTTGTACCCCTGTGTCATTGCCAGTCTTCATCACTATCTTGTCCATTGTTTTAATGTTCAGTTTTCTTTCTGTTCCACTTGTTCCTTTGAGTCTAATTATTCCATACAATATATTTTTCTTTATAGGTCCAATGTGTGACTTGTTATGGTCTGATCCACAGCCTCAGGTGAGGTGTTTTCTGTCCTCTATCAGCCTCATTTATCATCTTTCATTTTATTAACCAAGTTTACATAGCAATTTGCACACAACTGGTATTGCAATAGAGTAATAGTTCTACACAGCTTCAACTACGTATTGAAGTAATGAGAATTGTGTTGTATTGCCAGGAAATTAACTTTGTGATGCTTGTCTTTGCCAGGATGGACGCTCTACTAGTAAACGTGGTGTCAGCTGTCAGTTTGGCCCTGATGTCACACACCAATTTTTGGAAGAAAATGGTCTCGATTACATTATCCGCAGCCATGAAGTGAAGCCAGAAGGATACGAAGTGTCTCATAATGGTTTATGTGTTACGGTGTTCTCTGCACCGAACTATTGGTAAGAACAGTCTTGCATCCCATCTTTCTCACTGCAGTCCTTTCTTTTTAAAGAACTTAAGATGGTCTGCCTTTTTCCCACAGCGACCAGATGGGCAATAAAGGAGCATACATACATCTCAGTGGCTCGGATCTGAAACCTAAGTTCCATCAGTTTGAGGCAGTGGTGAGTCACTTCTATGATTTTATTAGTCTGCTTCCTGATCTGTTTTCTACTATAAGAGAATTGATCATCACAACTGTCCTTGTTTGGTCTGTAACAGTTGGAGACAATTGTAAATTCAACTTTCCTTTATGAATTTGTTTTACAGCCGCACCCCAATGTAAAGCCAATGATGTATGCAAATTCTCTGCTCCAGATGGGGATGATGTAAGGAGAAGGTGCCTGCTGCTACCACACCTACTGTTGCCCATCTGATGAGGTAGTGAAGGGGTCCCACTGTATTTGCCCCTGCTTTCCTCTGGAGTCAGACAAGCAACAAACAAAGGGAGAGGAATATTTTTAATACTGTAAAAGAGACAAATGAGAGGGAGAATGGGAACATATGCGCTGTTTGTTACCTGGTTGTGAGTGAACCTTGCTGTGTGTCGCTGAATGAGTGTAAATATAACAGTCTAAGCAAGGGGGGGGTTTATCAGCTAGAAACGCACAATAACTATACCCCCACCCCATTTCCTATATGGCTTGTGCGTACACTCTCCCTCCTGTATATGTCCAAAGCCCCTTTACGCTGTCTGTAATTAATATGCTTCTAATAAAGATTCTGATAACATGACCACCTACCAAATATCTGTGTTTATATAAGACTATAACTAGCACTGCAACAATAAGCTTTGGACCCCCTATCTGTCGATGGCAAGAACATCTCAGTAGTTGTTTTTTTTTGATGCAGTCTTGTATACAGCCATTTTGTTTCTCTGCTTCTGACCCTGAACACAATGAGTCAGACTGCAGCAATGTTAGGACATCTTGTTTTTGTAAACAACTATTAATATCAATATTATATAATTTGGTAATATATAATTAATATCATTTGGTTAATTATGCCCCATGACGGTGGTAGTTCTGAATTGATGACCCTATAGAGTGACTTTAATACCCGGCTCCTCGTGTGTATTAGTATTTATATGTTATGTTTAGAAGAATACAGAGCACCAGCAAGCAGAACAATAAGGGGAAGAAAACTTTAAGTTTAGGACTGGAGAGGTCAGAAGAAATCAGAAGAGAAATGAAGAGCATAAAAAGTCAGATGGGGTAAAAGAGACAAAGACTAAGGATAGTGTTGACTGTAGAAGCAAGGCTAAGAAAAGCAAGGTCACAGAGATAAAAGGAGAAATAAGAAATTGAGATGAAGAGGAAAAGGGGCAAGGAGGGCAAATTCAAAAAGTGGAGAGAAAAGAAAGGTAACAGAAATCAAGAATGAAGAGATGTGGAGTTAAATAACATCACAAAATAAGCAGAAGCAGGTAAAGAAAAACAAAGGCAAGATCGGGGAGCATAAAATAGGGCTACACATGTGGAATTCCTTTTGTGGGTTCTTGCTAAGGGTTTCCTTTTAAAAAACGGACATGGCTTAAAAAATGAGGCAGCCCTCCAGCATCTAAATCCAACAATAAATGGTCCTCTCTCTAAGCAGGACAGCGCTGTTCCAGGACATAGTGTCCACAGGGGTGTCGAAGGGATGCACCGAGTCCACTATTTTAGGATTCAGACGAATCTGAAAATGTTTGACTTCCTTGTTTGTGTGACAAAAAGTCACTTGATTTTTTTTTTGGATTAGGTTTAGCCAAATCCAAATTCTGCTGAAAAAGACAAAATCTCAAACAAATCCTGAACTGAATATTCATTATGTAATATTTTATTGTGAGTATTGTGTAAGACAAATGGAACTGTAATAAGGTTGGACATAATGGGGAAAAAAATTATTTTTTTTTTCTACTTCGGCAGCTAAATATTGTTTAAAGGACAATGCACACACCCCCCCCCCCACACACACACACTGCTTTGGATTTTTAGTACAGGTATGGGACCTGTTATCCAGAATGCTCGGGACCTGGGGTTTTCCGGATAACGGATCTTTCCGTAATTTGGGTCTTCATGCCTTATGTCTACCAGAAATTCATGTAAACATTAAATAAACCAAATAGGCTGGTTTTGCTTCCAATAAGGATTAATTATATCTTAGTTGGGATCAAGTACAAGCTACGGTTTTATTATTACAGAGAAAAAGGAAATCATTTTTAAAAAATTTGGACAAAATGGAGTCTATGGGAGACAGCCATTCCATAATTCGGAGCTTTCTGGATATGGGGTTTCCTGATAAGGAATCCTATACCTGTAGTAATAAAGAGCTTCATATTTGCTTGTCGGCAGACTTTATGCTCATGCTGCCAATAGCCAATGGTAAATGTTGGTCATGAAGTGCTGTTGGTAGCCGTTGAACACCCTCTAGTGTCCTATATGTGCTGGACCCATGGGGTCAGGTTGGTTTCTTGTGGTGGCCAGGATGTTGTGGAATACCAAACAGTGGAGCTGGCTGCCCTCTGGAAGGAAGCTTTAAGGAAAACTAAACCCCACGTACCAAAAGCCCACCTAAACGACCTGCCATTGTTCCCCTTCCCCTCTTTCTCCCTGCATGTGCAATAGTCAACAAACAACCCTTCTGAAAAATCATAAAATGCAGAGCAGTGCAGCTGAGCTCCAGGGCACCATCTTCCACCACTACCCCTCAGTTTCTGGGCTCAATGTTCTCCTTTAAAGCAGAGTCTGGACAGACAGACTGGGAACCTGGAGGGTTCCAGGTTCCGAGTCAGTCTGTTAGAGATATGCAGAAATCAGGGATATTCATTAAACTGAAACTGAATCACTAATATAAAGGCATGAGACCTGTTATCCAGAATGCTCGGGACCTGGGGTTTTCCGGACAACGGATCTTTCCATAATTTGGATCTTCATACCTTCAGTCTACTAGAAAATCATATAAACATTAAATTAACCCAGTAGTCTGGTTTTGCTTCCAATAAGGACTCATTATATCTTAGTTTGGCTCAAGTGCAAGCTACTGTTTTATTACTACAGAGAAAAAAAATAGTTTTTCAAACTTTGGATTATTCGATTATAATGGAGTCTATGGGAGGCAGCCTTTCCGTAATTCAGAGCTTTCTGGATAATGAATCTCTAGATAACAGATCTCATACCTGTATTAATATTTTCCTATATCCTTTACCCATTTCAAGGGCTGGAAGAGGCCAAAGGCAGGGTCTTCAAGGGGGCGATGGGCAAAGACTAGACCTAGTTGGGCTTGAACTGAAAATGTTTGACCGTAAACTAAATAAATTTTTTAACGAGCCTGACTTTTTCTGAACAGCAGAATAGTGATTAGGTATAGCATTAGATTGCAGGGGCTTCTTTTTTAAATTTCAGAAATATTTTTTATGCTCTTTGAGCATGAATAACATAAAAATAGATTTTGTTTGATGTGAGTTAGCATCTCTAAGAACACAGTATGTTGTACAGATCATGGCTGAACTTCTGCTAGATGACGGCAGAGGGCAGAAAAGTTCACTTGTTTCCCAGACACACAGACTGGCAGGAAAAAGCCAACAGTTTCGGGCAAACTAACATTAGATTACCACAAAATCCCTTAAGAACCAGCCAAAGATACTGCATGAATTGCATTTAATTGAAAGGCATTTTATTTATTGGAGACATATAGGATAAGTGAAACCTCTAATACTGTAGGCAATAGGAAATAATATATGGAACTGTTTTTACTTTAGGCTTAAAATAAATATCTTTAAAAACGGCTCCATTATTGGAGCTCCCTATAGATCTGCTATGATCACGGTCCGATTTCAAATGAGGGGTGCAGTTGCGCAAGCAAAGACCGACTTCAGTTCCCTATCAGGTCCTGCTAGCAACTGATTGGTTTCTGTGCTGAGTGCTGCCAACTCCACTGTACACAGGCCCTGATTTGTGCCAATGCCTGGGCCAAGGGCGGCACATTTTTAGGGGCGGCATGCTGCCCAGCCCCATCGATGCGCCTCACCGGGAGCAGAAGAACAGTAAAACTGCTCGTGCGTGCAGCTGGTCTCTGATCGCATAAGTTGAGAAATCCGCGTGGGAAGGAGGAGGAAATGCTTGTGGGGGGAGGGAGCACTCGCGAGGGGGATTTAATCCTCTTGCCTAGGGGTGGCCCAAAAAGAAATCCGGCCCTGCCTGTACAGCCTGGGAAAGGAGGCAGCAGGAAATGGAACAGATGGGAGGGGCTAGTAGGGTTCACTACTTTTTAAGCACATTATCAAGTATTTAAGAGTGTAAAATGCACTGGTACATTCTTGTTTTTCACACAATATGTCTCCTTTAAATTCACACTATTTTAAATGGCCTGGTAACCATAAACTAACAGGGACTGTAGCAGTAAACTTTCAGTGGGATGTGGCCCTTTTGTTTTAGCCTAACTGCCTTATGCCTGAATATCGTTATGGTACGATCCGGAACTTTTAATAGGAAGCAGACAACAGTTTTCTAAGACAGTTTGTAACTGTTCTTTATCACGGTATTTAAAATAAATAGCTGGCCAACCTACTTATATATAATACATTCAAATGATTAATGTATCAAATGAGCTTGAAATAGCAGCATGATTTCAGTAAAAGAAATACATCATTGGTACTTGCATGCCCAGTGTTTCCAGAAAGGTCTCACCTGTTTCTACCAACCTAAAAGTCTCTGTACTCACTTCAGAGCCCTTTTGAATGTGTGATCGTACTGTAGTTGCCATTGGTAGGTAGAACAAATTGAGATACTCTTGACAAGCGAATAATGTGTTTGGAGGAAGTCTTGTAGCTGCAGTCAGTAGAGACTGGAGACTTTCCACAAACTGTATGCAATAAAAGGCATAATGTAGAAACCCCAAAGTAGTTTAGTTTAGGTAACCAGTAAATGCTATCTGCTGATCTAGTTCTAAAATATCTCTGGATTGTCTAATGGCCTCTGCATTATTATACCTGGCTACGTTGGGAGCGTGTAGGAGCTGGTCCCCTACCGTCCACCTATGCCTCCCGACGCGCGTTTCACCGGCAACCCAGCGGCATAACGCGTCGGGAGGCATAGGTGGACGGTAGGGGACCAGCTCCTACACGTTCCCAATGTAGCCAGGTAGTCAATTCTGGGGGGAAAACGGAAGGGCGGTGTGGGTGATCTGTTTGATATTATGCCACAAGAATGGCTAAAAACAGGCGAATTTAAACTTTGAAGTGAGTTGGCTTGTTAATTTATCTAGAACACCATTATGGTGTGTGGCTGGTTAATTACCACTGTGTGATATCACCACTCATCCATCCTATGTTTTTAATTGTTTGTATTTTTATGGACATGGTCCAGCTTCACTGAAATGGATTCTCAGTGCTGAGTTATATGTATTAGGTAGCGTGGTCTGTTTTTTAAGCAAGTCAAATAAAAGTTGAATTTTAATGATTTAATTATTTAAGCACCTGAACTAGTTAACTGGAGGATTGGATGGTGGTGACAAAAGATACAATTGTTTCCACTGTGCTATTCTTTAAATGCTACATGTATAGATACATTTATGGTCATTTAACTTGCGGGTGTGTAGATACTTAGCAATACTTTTCTGTTACTCTATAAGCAATTCACAAAACAAGGAAGTAAGAAATATTTACCCCTTCCCACCCCTAATTTGCATATGCAAATTAGGGTTTGGTATTCGGCCGAATCTTTCTCAAAGGATTCGGGGGTTCGGCCACGGCCAAATCCAAAATAGGGGATTCCGCGCATCCCTACTTAAAACTATATAAATAAAATAGTTGTTTTTCTCATTCTTTGCTTGTGGTTTACAGAAATGTATGACCAGTCTACCGTTGTAGCACCCTTAAACTGGCCACCCATGGGCTAAAATAAACTGTCCACTAAGGGCCTCCAGACAAGGCAGCAGCTTATTGGCCCATGTATAGGGTCTGCCCAACCAATATCTGAATATTGGCTGGTTATCTATTAGGAGGGTTAGACAATCCCATCAGACAAGGGCCAGGATGGCCTGTAATAGAAGCTGATGTTATAGTGCTGATTATTAAATTCTGACGCTACCGCCACTGGTTTTAGACTTGCCATATATTAATTGCCAACACTAATCGAATTTCACTTTAATATACACAGTATATTGTGAGCCAATCCCTAAGCAGCACAGAGCATGTGTAGTGAATCAGCAGAAATGAAGATGGGGAGCTACTGGGGCATCTTTGGAGGCACACATCTTCCCTGCTAAAGGGCTGTGGTTGGGCTGGTGCAGAAGCATTGAACATAATGTTTAGCATTTCTACCCTACTTCTTTGTTAAATTAGTTCTTCTTAAAGGGGTAGTTCACCTTCAAACAAGTTTTTCAGTTCAGTTGGTTTCAAATAGTTCCCCAGAAATAAAGACTTTTTTCTAATTACATTGTATTTTTTATTTGTGAATGTTTTTCTAATATGGAAGGGTAAAGTTTTATTTTTAAAAAAAAAAACACCCAGAAATGTAAGCAAAGTAAAACAATAGTTGTTATAGTCAAGAGTATTAAGGTGTCCACAAACACATATAACAAATAGAAAATACTCGAAATGGGACTTAACCCCCAAACAGATCAACTCTTGAATAATATCATATTATAAATTATCCAAAGTAGAATGCTGAAAAGGCAGTATTTATTCACAACCATGCCATGAAGTATTGTGAAAGTTTTATTTTTCACCTTCTAAAGCAGCTCTGGGAGGGGGGTCACAGACTATTTAACTGTTTTAAATTGATTCATTTAGTTGATACATTTTTTTTAATCCCTGAGTTTCATTAAAGGCAGCTGTTAGAATTGATACAATAGTTGCTAATATCCCACAGATACTGCTGAGACATGTATTATTATTATTATCATTTATTTATATAGCGCTGTCAAGATACGCAGTGCTTTATCAATGAAATATGTATCGACTAAATGTAGCAAATTGTAACAGTTCAGAATCTGCACCTGAATTACTGAGCTGCCAGACTCAAACACCAGAGACACGAACATTAACCTTCAAACACCTTTTTTCAGTTCAGTTGGTTCACCAGAAATAAAGACTTTTTCCAATTACTTTCTACAATATTTGTGAACATTTTTCTAATATTTCATTAAAGGGATACTGTCATGGGGAAAAAAAAATCAAAATGAATCAGTTAATAGTGCTGCTCCAGCAGTGCAGAGTGCTTCTGCACTGAAATCTATTTCTCAAAAGAGCAAACAGATTTTTTTATATTCAGTTTTGAAATCTGATATGGGGCTAGACATTTTGTCACTTTCCCAGCTGCCCCAAGTCATGTGACTTGTGCTCTGATAAACTTCAATCACTCTTTACTGCTGTACTGCAAACTGGAGTGATATCACCCCCTCCCTTTCCCCCCAGCAGCCAAACAAAAGAACAATGGGAAGGTAACCAGATAACAGCTCCCTAACACAAGATAACAGTTGCCTGGCAGATCTAAGAACAATACTCAATAGTAAAAACCCATGTCCCAATGAGACACCTTCAGTTACATTGAGAAGGAAAAACAGCAGCCTGCCAGAAAGCATTTCTCTCCTAAAGTGCAGGCACAAGTCACATGACTGGGGGCAGCTGGGAAATTGACAATATGTCTAGCCCCATGTCAGATTTCAAAATTGAATATAAAAAAATCTGTTTGCTCTTTTGAGAAATTGATTTCATTGCAGAATTCTGCTGGAGTAGCACTATTAACTGATGCGTTTTGAAAAAACATATTTTCCGATTACAGGATCCCTTTTAATATTTCATTACAGGCAGCTGTTTGAATTGATACCATAGTTGCTAATATTCCAGTGATACTGCCGAGTATCAAGTAATGGTATTAACTAAATGTAGCAAATTGTAACAGTTCCGATACTCCTGGATCACTGAGCTGCCAGACTGAGGCACTAGAGACAGGGACATAAAACATTAAACTTGAATTTTGGGAAAACAGCAAAAAATAAAAGAAAGCAATTGAAAAAGGTCTTTGTTTATGGCGAAGAATCCTTAAACAACTCAACTAGGGATGGGCGAATTTGACCCGTTTCGCCAACAATTCGCCAGCGGCAAAATGTCGGCCACGCCCATTAAAGTTTATGCGCGTCACAAAAATTATGGACGCCCGCCTTTTTTTTGACGCACAACGCCATACAAGTCTATGGGTGTAATTTTTGCGATGAATCAAGGCGAAAAAATTCGCTCATCCCTAAACTCAACTGAAAAAAGTGTTTGGAAGGTGAACAACCCCTTTAAACTTCAACTGGAAAATTATTAAACGGAAACCAATTGAAAAACTTTTATTTCTGGTGAACAACAATCTGAAAGCAACTCAACTGAAAAAAGTTGTTTAACAACAGGAAGCTCCATTATTTTTTATGAAATCCTAAGGTTTGTGTTGTGTGAAGGTGGAAGGTGAGGGGCCATGAAGGACTGGAAGTGCCACAGTCAATCTTCATATTGTAAAGTCTATAATACAAGATATAAACATATTTTTGGACTGTCCACCAATAAATAGTAGAATAGATCTGCTTACAGTGTAGGATTTGAGAGGATCAGAGGAAAAGCTAATTATTAATGATCTAATCAAATAGTCTTAAATCACTGGCAACAATATGTATCAGTAGAGATGTCGCGAACTGTTCGCCGGCGAACTTGTTCGCGCGAACATCGGGTGTTCGCGCTCGCCGGAAGTTCGCGAACGTCGCGCGACGTTCGCCATTTTGGGTTCGCCATTGTTGGCGCTTTTTTTTGCCCTCTCACCCCAGACCAGCAGGTACATGGCAGCCAATCAGGAAGCTCTCCCTTGGACCACTCCCCTTCCCTATAAAAACCGAAGCCCTGCAGCTTTTTTTCACTCTGCCTGTGTGTGCTGAAGAGATAGTGTAGGGAGAGAGCTGCTGCCTGTTAGTGATTTCAGGGACAGTTGAAAGTTTGCTGGCTAGTAATCGTTTTGATACTGCTCTGTTATTGGAGGGACAGAAGTCTGCAGGGGTTTGAGGGACATTTAAGCTTAGGTAGCTTTGCTGGCTAGTAATCTACCTTCTACTGCAGTGCTCTGTATGTAGCTGCAGTGGGCAGCTGTCCTGCTTCTGATCTCATCTGCTGACTGCTGCAATAGCAATAGTCCTTGTAAGGACTGCTTTTATTTATTTTTTTGTTGTTTTACTACTACTACTACTACTACTACTACTACTACTACTATAAGAGCCCAGTGCTATTAGTCTAGCAGTGTTGGGGAGTGGGACTGGTGTGCTAATCTGCTGCTCCTAGTAGTTCAGCAGCACCAACTTTAATTTTTTTTTTTTAATATTCATTCTTTTTTTATTTAACTTTTTTTTTATTTTACTACCGCTGTAGTAGTGTATAAGTTGACCTTTTAGGCATTATTTGCCCTGTAGGCATTTTTTGCCCAGTGTGTTATTCAACCAACTGCTATCTAGCTGTGTGCCCGTGTTCACATTCTGTCTAAATATCCATAATATTACCGTCTCCAGAAAAAACACCGGAGTGACTTTTTTCAAGCAGCCATAATAAATTTTACGTAATCCGTATCCATCGCTGTAGTAGTGTATAAGTTGACCTTTTAGGCATTATTTGCCCTGTAGGCATTTTTTGCCCAGTGTGTTATTCAACCAACTGCTATCTAGCTGTGTGCCCGTGTTCACATTCTGTCTAAATATCCATAATATTACCGTCTCCAGAAAAAACACCGGAGTGACTTTTTTCAAGCAGCCATAATAAATTTTACGTAATCCGTATCCATCGCTGTAGTAGTGTATAAGTTGACCTTTTAGGCATTATTTGCCCTGTAGGCATTTTTTGCCCAGTGTGTTATTCAACCAACTGCTATCTAGCTGTGTGCCCGTGTTCACATTCTGTCTAAATATCCATAATATTACCGTCTCCAGAAAAAACACCGGAGTGACTTTTTTCAAGCAGCCATAATAAATTTTACGTAATCCGTATCCCTCGCTGTAGTAGTGTATAAGTTGACCTTGTAGGCATTATTTGCCCTGTAGGCATTTTTTGCCCAGTGTGTTATTCAACCAACTGCTATCTAGCTGTGTGCCCGTGTTCACATTCTGTCTAAATATCCATAATATTACCGTCTCCAGAAAAAACACCGGAGTGACTTTTTTTCAAGCAGCATTCTTATATTTTACGTAATCCGTATCCACCGCTGTGTATACGTTGACCTTGTAGGCATTATTTGCCCTGTAGGCATTTTTTGCCCAGTGTGTTATTCAACCAACTGCTATCTAGCTGTGTGCCCGTGTTCACATTCTGTCTAAATATCCATAATATTACCGTCTCCAGAAAAAACACCGGAGTGACTTTTTTTCAAGCAGCATTCTTATATTTTACGTAATCCGTATCCACCGCTGTGTATACGTTGACCTTGTAGGCATTATTTGCCCTGTAGGCATTTTTTGCCCAGTGTGTTATTCAACCAACTGCTATCTAGCTGTGTGACCGTGTTCACATTCTGTCTAAATATCCATAATATTACCGTCTCCAGAAAAAACACCGGAGTGACTTTTTTCAAGCAGCCATAATAAATTTTACGTAATCCGTATCCCTCGCTGTAGTAGTGTATAAGTTGACCTTGTAGGCATTATTTGCCCTGTAGGCATTTTTTGCCCAGTGTGTTATTCAACCAACTGCTATCTAGCTGTGTGCCCGTGTTCACATTCTGTCTAAATATCCATAATATTACCGTCTCCAGAAAAAACACCGGAGTGACTTTTTTCAAGCAGCCATAATAAATTTTACGTAATCCGTATCCATCGCTGTAGTAGTGTATAAGTTGACCTTTTAGGCATTATTTGCCCTGTAGGCATTTTTTGCCCAGTGTGTTATTCAACCAACTGCTATCTAGCTGTGTGCCCGTGTTCACATTCTGTCTAAATATCCATAATATTACCGTCTCCAGAAAAAACACCGGAGTGACTTTTTTCAAGCAGCCATAATAAATTTTACGTAATCCGTATCCCTCGCTGTAGTAGTGTATAAGTTGACCTTGTAGGCATTATTTGCCCTGTAGGCATTTTTTGCCCAGTGTGTTATTCAACCAACTGCTATCTAGCTGTGTGCCCGTGTTCACATTCTGTCTAAATATCCATAATATTACCGTCTCCAGAAAAAACACCGGAGTGACTTTTTTCAAGCAGCCATAATAAATTTTACGTAATCCGTATCCATCGCTGTAGTAGTGTATAAGTTGACCTTTTAGGCATTATTTGCCCTGTAGGCATTTTTTGCCCAGTGTGTTGACCTTGTAGACATTGTTTGCCCAGTTTTTTTGGACGCAGCCACTGAAGCACAGTTGCCAGAAAAAATATGCCATATAAATGCTGAAAATATAAATTTTTTTGGTTGCAGCCACTGAAGCACAGAGGCCAGAAAAATTATGCCATATAAATGCTGAAAATAGTCATTTTTCGCCATACGTTGACCTTGTAGACATTGTTTGCCCAGTTTTTTTGGTTGCAGCCACTGAAGCACAGAGGCCAGAAAAAATTAAACCAGTAGGGTTTGCACCCTAGTTTGTAACGGTGGCGGAGGGAGGAGGACGCTAAAGGACAGCTGTGTGTGGAGTCATGAGGCTTGAAGAGAAGGACAGCTGCATAGAAGTCAGAACAAGTCTTCCGGCGTGCAGTAACCCTCCGAGATCCACCCCTCATTCATTTTAATAAAGGTCAGGTAATCGACACTTTTGTGACCTAGGCGAGTTCTCTTCTCAGTTACAATCCCTCCTGCTGCACTGAAGGTCCTTTCTGAGAGCACACTTGAGGCTGGGCAAGACAAGAGGTTCATGGCAAATTGTGACAGCTCTGGCCACAGATCAAGCCTGCGCACCCAGTAGTCCAGGGGTTCATCGCTCCTCAGAGTGTCGATATCTGCAGTTAATGCCAGGTAGTCCGCTACCTGCCGGTCGAGGCGTTCTTTGAGGGTGGATCCAGAAGGGTTGTGGCGCTGCCTTGGACAGAAAAACATTTGCATGTCTGACGTTACAGACCGGCCAAAGGGCTTTGTCCTTGCAGGTGTGCTCGTGGCAGGATTACTGGCACCTCTGCCCCTGGAATGTTGATGAGTTCCTGAAGTGACATCACCCTTAAAAGCATTGTACAACATGTTTTGCAGGCTGGTTTGTAAATGCCGCATCTTTTCGGACTTGTGGTATGTTGGTAACATTTCTGCCACTTTATGCTTGTACCGAGGGTCTAGTAGCGTTGCGACCCAGTACAGGTCCTTCTCCTTAAGCCTCTTGATACGGGGGTCCTTCAACAGGCATGCCAGCATGAAAGACCCCATTCTCACAAGGTTGGATGCAGAGCTATCCATCTCCGCTTCCTCATTATCAAGGACTGCATCATCCACGGTCTCCTCCCCCCAGCCACGTACAAGACCAGGGGTCCCCAAAAGGTCACCACTAGCCCCCTGGGAAGCCTGCTCCTGTTGGTCCTCCTCCTCCTCCTCCACAAAGCCACCTTCCTCCTCTGACTCCACTTCTGGCACCTCTCCCTGCGTTGCAGCAGGTGCCTGGGTTCGTTCTGGTGATTGCGACCATAAATCGTGCGCTTCCAGCTCCTCGTCACGCTGGTCTACAGCCTCATCTGTCACTCGTCGCACGGCACGCTCCAGGAAGAAAGCGAAGGGTATTAGGTCGCTGATGGTGCCTTCGGTGCGACTGACCATATTTGTCACCTCTTCAAAAGGTCGCATGAGCCTGCAGGCATCGCGCATAAGCACCCAGTAACGGGGGAAAAAAATCCCCAGCTCTGCAGATCCAGTCCTACCACCCAGTTCAAAAAGGTACTCGTTGACGGCCCTTTGTTGTTGCAGCAGACGTTCCAACATAAGGAGCGTTGAATTCCAGCGAGTCTGGCTGTCAGAAATCAAACGCCTGACTGGCATGTTGTAGCGCTGCTGAATGTCAGCAAGGCGTGCCATGGCTGTGTAGGAACGTCTGAAATGGGCCGACACCTTTCTGGACTGGGTGAGAACGTCCTGGAATCCTGGGTACTTGGAGACAAAACGTTGGACTATTAAATTTAACACATGTGCCATGCAGGGCACATGTGTTAAATTTCCCAGTCTCAACGCTGCCAACAGATTGCTTCCATTGTCACACACCACTTTTCCGATCTGCAGTTGGTGTGGGGTCAGCCACCGATCGGCCTGTGACTGCAGAGATGACAGGAGTACAGATCCGGTATGGTTTTTGCTTTCCAGGCACGTCATCCCCAAGACAGCGTGACAACGGCGTACCTGGCACGTCGAATAGCCTAGGGGGAGCTGGGGGTGCACAGGTGTGGAGGAGGAGAAGGAGGACCCAGCAGCAGAGTAAGAAGAAGAAGAGGAAGAAGACGAGGTAGAGAGCGATGGAGGAGTAGAGGTGGTGGCAGAACCGCGTGCAATCCGTGGCGGTGACACCAACTCCACTGTTGTTGTTGTTGTTGAGCTACCCATTCCCTGCTTCCCATTCCCAGCCATTACCAAGTTCACCCAGTGGGCAGTGTAGGTGACATACCTGCCCTGACCATGCTTGGAGGACCATGCGTCAGTAGTCATATGGACCTTTGGCCCAACACTAAGTGACAGAGATGCGGTAACTTGGCTCTGCACATGTTGGTACAGGTGTGGTATTCCCTTTTTAGAAAAAAAATTGCGGCTGGGTACCTTCCACTGCGGTGTCCCAATTGCTACAAATTTGCGGAAGGCCTCAGAGTCCACCAGCTGGTATGGTAAAAGCTGGCGGGCTAAGAGTGCAGACAAGCCAGCTGTCAGACGCCGGGCAAGGGGGTGACAGTCAGACATTGGCTTCTTACGCTCAAACATGGCCTTCACAGAAACTTGGCTGGTGGCAGATGACTGGGAATGGGAACAGGTGGTCAAGGTGGAAGGCGGAGTGGAGGGTGGTTCAGATGGGTCAAGGAGAGCAGAGGTAGAGCAGTAAGATGCTGGACCAGAAGGAGTGTGACTTTTAGTTTGCCTGTTGCCTTTGAGGTGTTGCTCCCAAAGTGCTTTGTGCTTGCCGCTCATGTGCCTTCGCATAGAAGTTGTACCTATGTGGCTGTTGGGCTTACCAAGGCTCAGTTTCTGACTGCACTCATTGCAAATTACAATGCTTTTGTCAGAGGCACACACATTAAAAAAATGCCACACTGCTGACTTTTTGGAAGTCTGCGATCTGGCGGTAACAGTAGAAGTTGGCGGCATTGGCGGCAATGGCGGGTGCGTTGGCCGGCTGAACACAGGTGCCGATACATGTTGTTGCCCTACTGATCCCTGCGGGCTGGCCTCCCTGCTTCTTCTAAGTCTTATTCTCCTACTGCCTCTCTGACTCTCCGTCTCTCCATCTGAACTACCCTCCTCTTGCTCTCTTCTACTAGGCACCCACAAAACATCAATCTCCTCATCATCATTCTCCTCAGATGCATCAATTTCTTCTGACACATCACAGAAGGAAGCAGCAGCGGGGACCTCCTCCTCCTCCTCATCACTCATCATTATGTCCATCTCTGTCGTGTTCTCTGCCAGAATTAAATCTGGTGTAACGTCCTCATCTCCTTCATCTTCTTCTGCCAATAATGGTTGCGCATTACTCAGTTCAAGAAACTCATGGGAAAATAACTCCTCTGACTCCAGTGAAGATGGGGCACCGGTGGTGGAGGAAGTGTTACGTGGGGTGGCCATAGCAGTGGAGGATGAGGAGGATGTTGTGGTAAAGTTAGAAACGGTAGAGGATGGGGTGTGCTGTGTAAGCCAGTCAACTACCTCTTCAGCATTTTGGGAGTTCAGGGTCATTGGCTTTTTAAAACTGGGCAATTTGCTAGGGCCACAGGATTGCATAGCAGCACGGCCCCTAGCACGGCCTCTGCGTGGCGGCCTGCCTTTGCCTGGCATTATTTTTAAAAAAACAACAACAACAAAAACTCAGTTGGTTTTTCTGGAAACGATAATACACACAGCTAGATGGCAGTTTGAAGAAAACAGTGTGCAAATAATGCCTACAAGATCAACGTATACACTACTACAGCGGTGGATACGGATTACGTAAAATATATGAATGCTGCTTGAAAAAAAGTAACTCAAGTGGTTTTTCTAGAGACGATAATATTATCAATATTTAGACAAAATGTGAACAAGCTCACACAGCTAGATGGCGGTTTGAAGAAAACACTGTGCAAATAATGCCTACAAGGTCAACGTATACACAGCGGTGGATACGGATTACGTAAAATATAAGAATGCTGCTTGAAAAAAAGTCACTCCGGTGTTTTTTCTGGAGACGGTAATATTATGGATATTTAGACAGAATGTGAACACGGTCACACAGCTAGATAGCAGTTGGTTGAATAACACACTGGGCAAAAAATGCCTACAGGGCAAATAATGCCTACAAGGTCAACGTATACACAGCGGTGGATACGGATTACGTAAAATATAAGAATGCTGCTTGAAAAAAAGTCACTCCGGTGTTTTTTCTGGAGACGGTAATATTATGGATATTTAGACAGAATGTGAACACGGGCACACAGCTAGATAGCAGTTGGTTGAATAACGTATGGCGAAAAATGACTATTTTCAGCATTTATATGGCATATTTTTTCTGGCAACTGTGCTTCAGTGGCTGCGTCCAAAAAAACTGGGCAAACAATGCCTACAAGGTCAACGTATGGCAGTTGTTTAAAGAGAACAGTAGATTACTAGCCAGCAAAGCTACCTAAGCTAAAATGTCCCTCAAATCCCTGCAGACTTCTGTCCCTCCAATACAGAGCAGTATCACGCAGATTACTAGCCAGCAAACTTACTATCATCTGTCCCTGAAATCACTAACAGCTCTCGCCCTACACTATCTCTTCCAAGCACACACAGGCAGATTTTTCAGATACATTTTTGCCCTTGATCCCCCTCTGGCATGCCACTGTCCAGGTCGTTGCACCCTTTAAACAACTTTAAAATCATTTTTCTGGCCAGAAATGTCTTTTGTAGATGTTAAAGTTCGCCTTCCCATTGAAGTCTATGGGGTTCGCGAACCGTTCGCGAACCGCTCGCAATTTTGCGCAAGTTCGCGAATATGTTCGCGAACTTTTTTTCCGACGTTCGCTACATCCCTATGTATCAGTGATATACTGTATAAGTGGATATAACCACAATGTTTAAGTTAGTTTGTATTAAAAAAAAAAACGTGTTATTGTGCATGACATTTTTTTTTAGCAATTGAATGAATATTACTATTTACTGTTTATTAAACAATTGGTTATATCTATCTTTTGTCTTTTTATTCACTCATCTTTCCATCCATACAACCATGCGTTACCACATTTGATTCACAATTGCTTTTTTAATGACAGACAAGATTTATATACCTATGTTATATGTTTGTGCTCAGGTATATTTAGTTCAGTTCACTAGTACAGGTATAGGATCCCTTATCCGGAAACCCGATATCCTGAAAGCTCCGAATTATAGACTATATTTTATCCAAATAATCCAAATTTTTAAAAATGATTTCCTTTTTCTCTGTTATAATAAAACTCTGTTATAATTAATCCTTATTGGAAGCAAAACCAGCCTATTGGGTTTATTTAATGTTTCAATGAATTTCTAGTAGACTTAAGGCATGAAGACCCAAATTTTGGAAAGATCCATTATCCAGAAAACCCCAGGTCCCAAGCATTCTGGATAACAGGTCCCATACCTGTATAGAGTTTTTCATCTAATACACTGGTTTCCAAACCATGGGACTGGTACTCTTAAGGGTCAGGCCACACAGGGCGTTTTGGAGAGTCACCTTCCCTGACTATGTGCCGGCTAAAATGAAAAAAAGCCAGCCCTAATCACACGCAGCGGTTCTTTTTCTGAAGTCACCCGAAGTTGCCTCAGGAAACTTCGGAAAACCAATCGCCGCGTGTGATTAGCGCCAGCATTTTTTCATTTTAGCCAGCGCAGATTCAGGGAAGGCGTTTTGGGAGATTGGTCACCAGGCGACCAAATCTCCCCAAAACGTCCTGTGTGGACTTCCCTTAAAGGGATCCTGTCATCAGAAAACATGTTTTTTTCAAAACGCATCAGTTAATAGTGCTACTCCAGACTTCTGCACTGAAATCCATTTCTCAAAAGAACAAACAGATTTTTTTATATTCAATTTTAAAATCTAAAATGGGACTAGACCTTTTGTCATTTCCCAGCTGCCCCTGGTCATGTGACTTGTGCCTGCACTTTAGGAAAGAAATGCTTTCTGGCAAGCTGCTGTTTTTCCTTCTCAATGTAACTGAATGTGTCTCAGTGGGTCGTGGGTTTTTACTATTGAGTATTGTTCTTAGATCTACCAGGCAGTTGTTATCTTGTGTTAGGGAGCTGTTATCTGGTTACCTTCCCATTGTTCTTTTGTTTGGCTGCTGGGGGGGGAGGGGGTGGTATCACTCCAACTTGCAGTACAGCAGTAAAGAGTGATTGAAGTTTATCAGAGCACCAGTCACATGACTTGGGGCAGCTGGGAAATTGACAATATGTCTAGTCCCATGTCTGATTTCAAAATTGCATATAAAAAAATCTGTTTGCTCTTTTGAGAAATGGATTTCAGTGCAGAATTCTGCTGGAGCAGCACTATTAACTGATGCATTTTGAAAAAAAATATTTTTCCCATGACAGTATGCCTTTAACACCAGTGGTCTAATGGATAATGGGTTTGCATTTGTCCTGGTTTAACCAGGGTTTTCTCCTTTTTGAGATGCTCCCAAAAGCTGTACTGGTTTAATCTTTATATTACAACTACATTGGTTAAGTCTGGGTTACAAAAGGGCATAAAATGTCTTCTAAATGTATCTGAGATTTTATCAGTAGAAAGTCCTTTTTTGCATACAAGTCCGCGCCTTTCACTATTGCAGCCCCTTTAGGTAAAAGTCTCTTTTTTTTCAGTTCTCTTGCTAACTGCAGTGTCTCCAACAATCTTATTTTGATGGAGGAAATAAAGCAGCCTCACGTTCGCCCATGCCTTCTCTTTCAGAATTTCTTTCTTTTTTAAGATTCCCCACACAACACGTGTCTCCCACCTGTAGCAGTTCTGGTGATCTTGGTATGAATCCTGGGCTTGATGGTTCCAGGAAGCTAGTGACACTTTTTGGTTTGTTAGTGTGGCTCCATCCAGAGCAAAGTAAGGAACGGAGTTTTCTGAATACAGATCCTCGGAAGATAATGAAGATCCATGGGTCTAGGATGGGGTTAAGGGCACTGAATCGAAATGCCAATAGATCTGCTGATTCATTATCATCTTCATAAAGTGCACCTAGAAAAGCACGCAGCTGTAAGGTAGAAAGAGAGGCAAGTCACCTGCTGTGTGTATTAAAATATATTTTGTAACATTTAGGGGCAGGTTTATTAATGGTCGATTTGTAAATTAAATTTTTTTTATGGTCAAAACTCTCAAATTCAAATTGTGAATTATCCAAACTAGATTCACGTTTTAATTCAAATTTCAAGATCTATCGCACTCTGGCCCTTTAAAAACTCGAATTTGACTACTTGCTACCTAAAACATGCTGAGTTCATGTATAAGTAAATGGGAGAGGTCCAGGGACCAATTTGGACACGTTTGTAGCCTTCCTGACATTCGAATTTCGAGTATATTCAAATTTAATAAAAGAGTAAAAAAAAAAAACTCACATGAATTTGAAATTGGACCTTTAATAAATGTGCCTCTAAATAATTGAGGGGTCACAGAGTATATTTATCAAAGGGTAAAAACAGAATTGTTTGCACTTGCCTACTGGAGGAATTGTGTAAAAAAAATATAATTTCCCAAAATATATTTAATAAATGACCCTTTGCAGAAAGCTAGAGCAGAAGTTTTTCCACCCTCTCAGCCACATGGGCAGGGGCATAACTACAGAGAAAGCAGACCATGCGGCTGCGGGTGGGCCCAGGAGTTATAGGGGACCCCATGAGGTCCTAATTAATGAGCAATTTCAACATTTATTGGTAAAATGGGCAACCTCTGGATATGTTGGGGACACTAACTAGTTATGCCATTGCCACATGGGGAGATTGCGATCATTTTGGCAGCAACATGATTTCCAGGTAATAATCTGGACTCGATTGGTGCAATTGCAGAGCATCAGATCATTGCTTGAGTGCATTTTCCCAATCATCCTGCCAAGCTGATAATCATGTAGATGGAAAACCACTTGCATTTAAAATAAATGACAAAAATCTCACATCATGATATGTTATGCAAGTGCAGAAAAATGATGAAGATAAAGTATAAATCACTGCATGTGTACATATTCTATGTGTATAAAGAGATGCAGAGATAGGAGCACAGGCACCAACTCTCTCACATGTGGATCCAACATCAATCTCCCCCGCACCACATACATGTACTGCCACCCATAATGGCATTTACAGGACCTCACCTTCATTCAAGTTACAATTTATAATTGTGTATAAGTGTATCCAGTATAAAAAGATCACCATTATCTGCAAGATATAGAACTATTAGCTTGAAGTTGTATTCTGGACAAAACTAGCTTTCTTTTTGTTTGTTTAAACCTCTCAGTAGTGATGGGCGAATTTATTCCGCAGGTACAAATTCGCAGCAAATCCCCGCGATTCGCCGCCAGCGAATAAATTCACGAAACCGCTGCGATAATTCGTCGGCGTAAAAAAAAATGAATTTTTCAACATTTCAAATTGTACGGCGAAGCAAAATGGCCCAAATTCGCCGATCACTACCTTTCAGTGCCAGTTTTCTCATTCCACATGTATTTAGTGCCAGGTGAATTTTTTAAGGACACCCTAAACTTAATAAATCTGCCTACATTTTTATGTAAGAAGATATAGGTCTCTATTCTCTATATATGTAATAAAAGACCCAAAGATTAATCAGCTGCAGTAACCCATAGCAGCCAATATGATTTTGCATTTAAACAGGTGACCGGTAAATGCTACTTACTGATTGGTTGCTATGGGTTACTACTAGGGATGCACCGAATTCACTATTTTCGATTCGGCCGAACCCCCGAATCCTTCTCGTAAGATTTGGGAGAATACCGAACCGAATCTGAGCCCTAATTTGCATATGCAAATTAGGGGTAGGAAGTGGAAAGCATTTTTTACTTCCTTGTCTCACAATTTCCCTCCCCGCCCCTAATTTGCATATGCAAATTAGGATTTGGTTCAGCTAGGCAGAAGGATTTGGCCGAATCCGAATCCTGCTGAAAAAGGCCGAATCCTGGCTGAATCCTGAACTGAATCCTTGATTCGGTGCATCCCTAGTTACTACACCTGGGCAAACTTGTATTTTGTATTACAAAACCCCCTAAACCCCTAAAACATTGTTTTTGTGTGAAAATACAGTTGATTTTAAATGCATCCTTTGCACACCCAAAAAAAAGTTTTTTTGCTAAAGAATCTAGAAAGGGGTCGATATGTATTTCTACAAAAAACTGCCAAACTGCAAATCTTTACTAAATTTAGCTGGTTTAATGACATTTCTAAAAATGTACTCAAAGCCTGCATTTGAAAGCATTGTTATCTCCCACATGTCTTAAGGTACAAAAAAAAAAACAACATAAATTTGAATACTGGTATCTAAATTTTCATTGGTGACACTAGCCTACTGCAAAATTGATGAGAGTGCTATTCTAAGAACTTTTGCAATGTACATTCATGATTATTTTTTTTAATTCCAAGATATTAAAGGACACGTACTGTATTAATTTTAAATGAATTGAATGAATGAATTTTGTTACAACAGCGCCACCTGCTGGTCATTTTCCGACCAGTCTGACCACTTAGTAGAACATCTTTCTCTCTTTCTCCTGACAACTTCCTTGACTACTTAGTGGTCAAACTGGTCGGAAAATGAACAGCAGGTGGCGCTGTTGTAACAAAATTCATTCATGTTTACAGTACTTGTATCCTTTTTTATCTTGGAATAAAAAAATAAAATAATGAATGTACATTGAAAAAGTACTTAGCATAGCACCCTCATTAATTTTACATTCACTCAAGTCAATTTTAAGGTTTCCTTATCCTTTAAGAGTTCACCTATGCCTAAACACACAAGAAACTGAAGTTTCTCATCCTTACCCATTAGCTCACTCTCATACACCCCTCTACGCACACAGATCATGTTTGTTTACACTGTACATAGAGATGAGAGAGGGAATAATTTACAAATAGCAGTGCTAGGTGCAATGTTCAGGGTTCCCTTTACAAACTGCACTTCTGGAATAATTTTTTGCTGAAATGCATGTAAATAAATATAGGATGCCCTGCCTTGTGTTGCCCATAATACTACAGATACAGATCGCATGACATTCTAAAACAAGCACAAGAACTTTGCCTACTGTATATTGTTTAATTGCTTGCGTCTAACAAAAGCTGCAGTGACACTGGATTGCATAGATTTCATTTTGTGCATTTCTGCATTTCTTTTAACTGGAATGCTGTCACTTTTCAAACATTATTTGGCATAAAAACGTAGTAGTTCTATTCTTTAATTTACACAAAAACATATTTGTACTTATGGGGAATGGGTTTGTTTAGTCAGTTTAGTTTTCCTTACCTGCATTCTACAGACATAGACTATCTCTCTCTACAGTGAGTCAGCAACTTATTGGCCTTCTGCCCAATATATGGCCAAATATCTATTGGGCAGATTAGAAAATCAGGTTGGGCAAGGACTGCACTGGCATGTTCATGAAGGCCTCAGATTTTCATAGACCAATAGAGGAAGAGCCAAGCTCAAACACTCCCTTTTATAGACTCCTGTAGGAATTCCTCTGCAGACCAACCTTATGGGTTGGTGCCACCAGTTGGCTGTCTAAGAAATTGCCTAACTATTTACATTAAAATAAAAATATATATCTCATCTCCTAAAGGTCGTTTGGACCAATTTGACAGCTTATCTGCCCATGTATGGGGCTTCCGACGGGTCTTCCCGATCGATATCTGGCCACGATATCGATCGGGAAGGTTTGATTTTTACCCAACCGACCCGTCGGAGCCCCTTGGCTTATCGTAATTCGATCATTCGGCCAAACGTTCGAATTACCCCCGATATAGCCATGCAGTTAGTGGCACATCGGGGAAAGATCCGCTCGTTTGGCAAAGTCGCCAAACGAGCAGATCTTTGAGTCTATGGTCAACTTTACACACCTGATATGGCCAAGCACCTGGGTGGCCAAACAGGGCAAACATTCATTCTTTGGTGACCAAGTCTAATTAGGATCTCTAAGGAGCAGATTTATCAAAGTTCGAAGTTAAAAAAGCTTTGAACTTCGATTTCAAAAAGATCAACCGAAACAATATAAAAATCGTGACAGAATCCCTCTAAGATGTTAATGAAGGCAACCTGATCCAAGGTATTGTGGTTTATCTAGAAGAAAGTGCTGTATGGAGAGAGGGCTGGTTTTATTAATGAATGGCACCATTTTGGCTTTTACCAAAAGCTTTTTTTTTCTTTTTTAGGGCACCTAGTGTCAGAACACAGTAATCATTTATGAACGTGACCCATGGTGCAAAGTGCAGTTTCAGGATATGGGGTCCAACAAATGGGAACATGATGCTGCTATAACCTCACTATGTTGGAACTGACGCCATTCTAATACAAATCCTGTGGGGATTGTGTCATTGCAGTGTGATTTGTGTTATTATCAGCATTAGCACCTGATTCATGTGGCCCAAGTCAGTACCGACTATTAAATGGTTATTTGGGCGTTATCAGTGTAAAATTTTTTTTAGAAATGTAATAACTTTTAAAAGCATGAAAAAAAAGAAAATTGATGGTAGCCCTTTAACTTTAATAAACAGCTAAGCATATGTTTTCGCCTTGTTTCGCAGCAAAAATGACGGCCATAGACTTGTATGGCGGCGTGCTGCGCCTTGCGACAAAAATGTTTTGACGCCCATAAATTATAATGGGCGTCGCAATATTTCGCCGGCGGCAAATTTTTGGCGAAACGGGTCAAATTCGCTCATCCCAAGTCACTATACAAAACTCCTGTTTTCGGTCCACACAAATAAAAAAGATTTGTTGTTCCTCTGAAAAACCCTTCTCTTTGCCTTAGACATAAACACATCCTAACAGGCGGAACCCCCCTCCTCTCTTTCATATATCCACAACTCCAGCATTCCTGCATGGCATGGTCATTTTCACTCCCTCTCATAATCTAGTCTTCTTTCTCCCTTACGTATGCAGTGACATTTCCGCTCATGACTTGTAGTCTAGCTGTCTTTGGCCCATACATTTCCGTCTTTTCGCTTTTCACACATAGAGATAATCTTTATACTGACACCAATTTGTGCAAACAGTGGCAGCCACCAGCCCACATATGAATAATTTCACTGTAAACCTAATGCACACAGCATCTGTCTCTCTTCAGCACACACAGACACATTTGCGTTCTTCTTTACATACACAAAAATTTTCCTTTTATCTTACTCCAATGTTCCCAGTATGCCAAGTTATAATTTATAATTTAGAGCTCAATTAGCAGGGTGTCTACATATATATATATTCCATTAACACATGCACTACTATCTAGCACCCCACTTGCAGCTTCAGTTTTCTTGCAATACCTCTCTCATTTTCCCCATTTCACTTAATATTTTTGTTCCCACACACCAAACAGCCAAATTACTCATTCTCACTCACACATTAATTAAGCTTTTCTCTAATACACTCAGAGTATCATTCTCCCTCTGCCTTACAGAACAGATTCTGCCTCACCCTTTTAGACTTGGAATTTTAGCCTCTTCCTCCTGCTCCAGTGTCTCCTCATGTGTCTAGTACTTACCGTTAAGGGTACAGAGCAAACCATGAAAATAACTGTCATCAGTGCCAAGAGGATTAAATGTTCCAACTCCTCCTCTCCTGCTCCCAGAAGCCAGCCACGAGCCCCACATCTGCGCAAGGACCCTCTTCGAGCCTTCTGTCCCTTCCGCATTTGGCAAAGGCTGGCAGTTACTGAGGTATTGCAAATAACTATGGCCACAATGAGAAGCCCCGTGAGACTGGCATAAAGCAAGGAAAAGGCTAGTGCTCCACTCTCGCTGTGTTCTGGTACTGTCATTCTGATGAAACACCAAGTGCCAGGACAATACTGTTTATGTTCTCCTACTCCGACCAGAGGCAGAGCACAGAGTAGGGCTCCCAGAACATAGGAAGCAGGAATGGCAACATGGGCCAGACGGTGTCCCCAGGCATGTTGAGCATACACATAGGGATGACTGATTACCAGGCACCGCTCCAAGGCCATACAAAAGAGGAGCATCATAGAAGCTAGACTGAAGAAGGTCATGGCAAAAGCAAAAAGATGGCAAAGAGGTGCTGCTCCCAGTGCCAGGATGGATGACTGTTGAGCGTAAGAAACAAAGACCACAGGGCTTAGTATACAAGTGCCCAGGAGGTCAGTCACTGCCAGACCAGTCACTAGAACCCAGAATGGTGATGCGCGGGCTCTCCTTTCTCTGCGATGCACACCTAGAATGCCCAGAGCTAAAAGATTTCCCAGTACCCCTGCAGCAAACATCAGGGTGCTGATTGCAGGGTGGCTATTTTCATGTACTTTTGTTGCGTTCTCACAGGAGATGGACATGGTAGGGGTCCAGACAGCTAATGCTTCAGCAGGGTTCCAAGGTAGGTGGCAGCATTTGCCTGTCTTGTCCACTGCAGTCGTTCCTTCTTTCTCCTATGTTCTTTACTTTTTTCTTCCCTCCAGTTGTCTCTTACCTGTCTCAAACCCTCTATTCCCATGCAGCTAATTAAACCCTTCTCACTGCACTTCCTTACTGATCCTTTTTAGCATTCTTGTATGTTTTTGCTCATTACTCCTATGCAGAATCTGTTTTTCATTTTAATTTTTCTATCTGCCATTATCGCTCTCTTTCTTTATGTCCTGTTATTTCCCCTCTCTTCTGTGCACTTGTCTGTGGCTTGCCCTGACTCTAATCTGACAGTGGTTTGTACTCCAGGGAAAACGAAATGGGAGGGGGTGGAGAATGAGACATGCATAGAATAGGAGGGAGAGAGAGAGTCAGTTAATTATTGGGAGAAACTCAAGAAAAACTGACAGAAACAAAAGGAGGACCTGAACAGTCAGACAGGGCCATTGGGGCAGCAGTTATCCAGCAGATACAACTGAAGTGACTTTGTGTGACAATGTACAAAACATAACTACAAGTTAAAGTGTCATTGTATTTTACAGAGGAAGGCGATAGTAAAACTGTCTGCCAGACTGTGTGACAGCTACACTTCCATTACTTTTGTCACATTGGCTGCCACTTAAGCCTGATGCTCTCATAAGAAAAATGTAGACACAGACATAATACCTGAATACCAGCTGCAGATTCCAGGGGAATGCAATGTGAAAGCAGCAAAGAGATGATGACCAGAGACAGTCTGTTTAGAAAGGTCAGACAGCAGAAATCAGCCTGTGTCTGTGCGCTGCCTGTTAGTGTATATGTGTAGTGTATAAATATATAATACACAAAAGCCATGAATATCTTGTAAATTATATCCTTATAAACGGTGAGTTCTGATGTCATCAGTTATTAACGGTGAGTTCTGATGTCATTTCTGTCATATGACTCACTGAAACTTGTGTATTATAATAAATAAAGTACCCCCAGTTATAAAATATGAGGATATTAGAAGTTAACTCGGAGTTCCATGACCTGTATAAAAACACTCGGCCTTTGGCCTCGTGGTTTTATATGGTCATGGAACTCCTCGATAACTTATAATATCCTTATATTTTACAAGAGGGGGTACTTTATTCACTGTATATTATACAAAAGCCATGAATATCTTGTAAATTATATCCTTATAAACGGTGACTAGTGATGTCATCCGTTATAAATGGTGAGTAGTGATGTCATTTTTGTCACATGACTCATTGTGTACTTGTGTATTATAATAAATAAAGTACCCCTTGTTGGAATATATGAGGATATTAGAAGTAACCTCGGATTTCCATGACCATGTAAAAGCACGAGGCCTGAGGTGACTTATAATATCCTTGTATTTTACAATAGGGGGTACTTTATTCACTATATCTCTTTACAAACACGCATAATGATAAATAATATTTTTGTTACCTTGTGGAGCCCGTGGTTATATACTTTACCCTTCTTGGAGGCTATTGCATTACCCCCTGTCAAACAGAGACCAACTTACACAGTAAAGTGTAGGAGAGACAACAAGATATTATTGAAACTAAAAGTCCAGTAAAAAAGCAATGAGCCTCAAGACCTGCAGTTGTGACCCCCACTTTTTCCAAAAGAGTTCCAGCTTTGGCAGGTGCCTCTGCTGTCTACCCCTAGTTCTAGTCCTGGTTGAATGCTAAGTACATATGCCAATGGTTTACTTTTCTTGGAAATATAAATACTAATCCGTTGATGATTTGTTTAAGGGCCATTGATATGATATTACTACTGGGTGCTTTGACGGTTCCAAAGCATTAAAAAGTTCCATAAAAACAGCTGTGGAGTAATGGAAAACCAATCTAGAGCAGACTGTAGTATAAAGTATTTTGTCAGGATAGTGCTATGCATTAGAAATGGCACTAGCTGATGTCTTCTGTAGCACTACATATTGTAAATCAGGGGTCCCCAACCTTTTTTAATAGTGAGCCACATTTAAATGTAAAAAGAGTTGCAGAGCAACACAAGCATGAAAAAGTCCATAGGGATGTCGAATAAGGGATGTGATTGGCAGTTTGGTAGCCTCTATATGTACCGGTAGCCTACAGGAGGCTCTGCTTGGAAGTACACCTGGTTTTTAATCAACTACAACTCGCCTCCAAGCCTGGAATTCAAAAATAAGCACCTGCTTTGAGGCCACTGGGAGTAACATCCAAGGGGTTTGATGAGCAACATGTTGCTCGCGAGCTACTGGTTGGGGACAACTGTTATAAATGATACCTTTTAGCATTGTTGTAAATCCTGAAGATATGGTTGCTACATGAGACCATAACTTGAGGTCTCCAAAATCTGTGGCCACAGTGCTTTAAACCCACAAATAAATATAATCAGCACTCTAAATAGGGTTCCAAAGTGAATCCAGTACATACAATGGAGGTCTCTGAGGAAATATGTAGTCACGAAACACATTAGACATCAGATGCTGTTCTATCAGATGTATCAATAAAGATGTATCAATAAATACTCCAGTTCTTAAAGGGATACTGTCATAGGGAAAAAAAATTCAAAATGAATCAGTTAATAATTCAATTTAATTTTCAATTTTGAAATCTGACATGGGGCTAGACATATTGTCAATTTCCCAGCTGCCCCAAGTCATGTGCTTCCCCAGCAGCCAAACAAAAGAACAATGGGAAGGTAACCAGATAGCAGCTCCCTAATACAAGATAACAGCTGCCTAGTAGATCTGAGAACAACACTCAATAGTAAAACTCATGTCCCACTGAGACACATTCAGTTACATTGAGAAGGAAAAACAGCAGCCTGCCAGAAAGCATTTCTCTCCTAAAGTGCAGGCACAAGTCACATGACCAGGGGCTGCTGGGAAATCGACAAACTGTCTAGCCCCATGTCAGATTTCAAAATATAATATAATATTAGAATATCAGAATATCAGAATATAAAAAAATCTGTTTGCTCTTTTGAGAAATGGATTTCAGTGCAGAATTCTGCTGGAGTAGCACTATTAACTGGTGCGTTCTGATCACAGGATCCCTTTAAACTGGAGTATTGAATGAGTGATGTTCTAAATTTCCCCAAGTGTGCTGCCATATTCGACTGCTTTTAGGAACCCATCTACTTTAATATGTGCCCAAGGCTTCTGCAGAATGATGACATAGTTTATGTAGTCACCCATGCCAGGAAATGCCTTGGCACAGACTGACTGAACAGTTGCTTATGCCTTTCTGAGTTATTGCCAAGCTATTCTGATGTTGGCACAGGCTTGTAAGGTAGATCTTGGCAGCTAGTGCCATAAAGTGGAGCAACAAATAAAGGTTTCTGTATTTGACATATTCTCCATAGAGGGAAATACCCAGAGACCTCTACATCTGGCATCTAAAGTAAGGACGACCAACTCATTATCACAATAGGCAAGACTTTTTGATCTAAACTTACTATTGCTTTTTTGGTAGCGACAATAATTAGATGTGTGATTGTAATTCTACAAAAGTTATTTCAATTTAAATTATAATACACATTGTTTTTCAGCACATGTAACCACACTTTATTCTGATGAATAACTCCTAAATATTGATAGGTTTCCTTATGAAAAAGTGTATTATGGTATATATCAGTAACGAGCCAACAATGTGCTTATCTGAGAAATGGCCTTCCCTGTGCTGTGTATTTCACCTGTAGCCGATAGCTTGCAAGGTCAGTCTTGAGAAAGCTCTAATGGAACTAAGCAGCTGTTGCCAGAGACCTATAACTTAAATGCCTACTTGCTACAGGGTGTTTGTAATTGTTTCCTACTCTTCTTATAGTGTTATAATAATATATATTTTATACTAGCCCAGTCCAGCTGGAGGCCCACAGAGTGGATGTGGTCCTCAAAGCGATTTGTATGGCCTCCAGTTGACCTGAGAGCTTCATAGAATTCTGTGTACAACACCATCATTTTAATATAACCTAACCTGCAATTTGTCCCGGCACATAATGGGATACAGTAGGTAGTTTGAACAACAACCGGATGGCTTCATTTATGATGGCCTGCAGAGACACTTCACTCCTGCCTTTTACAGCTCCGCAGCTTCACTTTTTTAGTTTTGCATGTAGCCAACCATTCTGCCGTGCCATGTTTCTTTAACAGTATAGTGTCCCACAGCCATTCCTCTCAAGTCTTAGATCATGCATAACTCTCCTCACTTAATAGCCTTAGTGAGTTACCGGCATTCATTCTAAGGCTCTCCATAATATATACTTATCAATCAAACAGTAGCACATATAAAATAACTCTATCGTATCACACAGTCAATAACTTTAGAGTAAATAAAAAATAATTTATTTCACACATTCTCCAAATGCAACCATTAAAAATGCTTTGTGCTTATGAGTCTCTGTACAATCTATACATCTTTGTTTCACATATTCTAAAACACAAGTTATTTTCACATCTTCTATTAACCCCGGACCTACCTTTCTCGTTCTTTCCGGGTCTTATCACTAAAAATAAATGCACACACCCCACATACACACACCTAATAAACATACAGATATCTGCTGGAACTTTAGGGGTGTGGTTAGAACACGTCACCTCCAGCATATCCCACAGCCTCCACCGCATCTGAAAAAATGAGTAGCTCCATATAGTACAGAAAGTTACCCCACACCCGGCACACCTGCATATCTACTAAAAGGCATAGCAGAATTACACAAGGATAATGCTGCATATTGATGATTCTTAAACTCATACAAGGGTGTATCTTGTGACAAAGTGGGTGGCCATACATGTACAGATTTAGTTGGGCAGTTTCTTGATTTTCAGCCTTTCTTGTACAACCATCTTTGCATGTACAGTACCTAGGGAAGTCTGCCTAGATAAAAAATGTCTCCCATCTCGACAAGTGGATAGGGCACTGGCAGATACAATGCACTTCCATTTAAATGTATTTATTCAGAGCAATGCATTAAGTAATGGATTGGTGCTGTTTGGTCATTCGTAGTAACGTAGTAACATAGTAAGTTAGGTTAAAAAAAGACACAGGTCCATAAAGTTCAACCTTTCAACTATTTTAACCTGCCTGACTACTAGTTTATCCAGAGAAAGGCAAAACAAAAGCTAATCTGAAGCCTCTCCAATTTGCCTCAGAGGGGGAAAGAATCCTTCCTGACTCCAAAATGGCGATGGGACTAGTCCCTGGATCAACTTGTACTATGAGCTATCTCCCATAACCCTGTATTCCCTCACTTGCTAAAAAGCCCTTCTTAAAGCTATCTAATGTATCAGCCTGTACAACTGATTCAGGGAGAGAATTCCACATCTTCACAGCTCTCACTGTAAAAAATTCTATCAAATATTTAGGCGGAACCTCTTTTCTTTTAATCGGAATGGGTGACCCTGTGTCAGCTGGAAAGACCTACTGGTAAATAAAGCATTAGAGAGATTATTATATTAATCCCTTATATATTTATACATAGTTATTATATCACCACTTTAGCACCTTTTCTCCAATGTGACCATCCCCAATTTGGCCAGTCTTTCCTCACAGCTAAGTTTTCCAATACCTTTTACCAGCTTAGTTGCTAGGGTTGCCACCCGGCCGGTATTTTACCGGCCTAGCCTGTAAAACACCTGCCAGGGCCGGGGCCGGTATTACAAATTTACCAGCAATGTAGCTGCCGGTAATTTGTAATACCATTTACAAAATCCCTTGCCCGCCGATGAAAACGTACATTTCTGTCGGCTTCGGTGGTGGCCACGCCCCTTTTGTGATGCTACCCTGTGACTCCGCCCCTTTTGTGGTGCCCCTCATCGGCTACACCACTTTTTGCGTCACGTCGCTCCCCTTTATTTTCTGCCCACACCACTGGCTGGTAATTTTTTTTAAAAGGTGGCAACCCTATTAGTTGCCCTTCTCTTTACCCTCTCTAATTCAATAATGTCCTGTTTGAGCACTGGAGACCAAAACTGTACGGCATATTTTAGAAAGGGCCTTACAAGTGCTCTATACAGTGGAAGAATGACCCCCTCCTGCCCCTTTTAAAACAACTCAAGACCTTATTTGCCCTTGATGCTGCTGACTGGCATTGCTTGCTACAGCCAAGTTTATCATCTACAAAACTCCAAGGTCCTTTTCGATAATGGATTTGCCTAGTGCAGTCCCATTAAGGGTATAAGTGGCTTGGATATTTTTACATCCCAGGTGCATGACTTTACATTTATCAACATTGAATCTCATTTGCCACTTAGCTGCCCAGATTGACAGTTTGTCAAGATCCTGTTACAAGGATGCCACATCCTGGATGGAATTTATTTGGCTAGATAGGTTTGTGTCATCTGCAAACACTGATACATTACTTACAATACCCTCCCCTAAGTCATTAAAAAATAAGTTAAATAAAATTGGGCACAATACTGAGCCCTGAGGGACCCCACTAAGAACCTTACTCCAAGTAGAGAATGTACCATTAACAAGCACCCTCTGTACCCGATAGGCCCGAATTTACATAGCAGGCGCCCCTAGGCCCATTGCTGTTTATCGCCGCCGTCCCCTCCTCTTCCTTTGAGCACATGCTCAAATTTTTAGCATCAAGTGCTGAGTATTGGGGATTGGTGTACAGGATATTTTAATAATATTGTATCTCCTGTAAATCCCAAGTGCTTTGAACCAATGCAGGTGTGGTTGGGCGGCAAGCCGCCCCCCCCTCAAATTCTGCCCCCCTAGGCCTTTCCACAAATCTGGCCTGGTACCCGATCCTGCAGCCAGTTTCCTATCCACGTGCAAACAACTTCATTAAGCCCAACAGACCTTAGTTTAGAAAGCAGTCGTTTGTGGAGCACGGTATTAAACATTTTGGCAAAAACAAAATATATCACATCTACTGCTCAGGCCCGGATTTGTGGTGAGTCCACAAAAGCACGGTAGAATTTGAGGGGTGGCATGCCGCCCAGCTGCATCAAAATTAGATATTATCATTGAAGACGCACCTCAGTCTCCAGTGCTGTGCCTAACTAAGACTTGCACGCTTGAGAGTGAGGTACGCACGCAGGCGAAGGGGACAGCGCATGGAAGGGGAGGGGACAGCGTAGGGGGGGGGCGAAACCGGAAGGGGTGGGGCAAAGAGCAGCGCTGGCCTAGGGGCGGACGGTTTGTAAGTCTGGGCCTGCTACTGCTCCCCCACTGTCCAGCATCTTACTTACCTCATCATAAAAATGTATTTGGATGACCATTTCAGAAAGGAAACTCTATAATCTACACATCAATATGCTGGATTGTACAATATCTAAATTGTATGGTTTCCTAAAGAGCAGGTGGTTCAGGTTAGGGCTACACGTCACGTCTCCCTGCTGCTCCTCTTCTGCTGCGCTGCAATATATGGGTAGATCTGAGAATAAAATATATGCAGTGGAAATATACTTAGCAATAGAGGAAATGGATTATTCCGTTACCATGGTTTCCACAGCACTGTATATATTAAAAGATTCTATACATTAATTCTACCAAATACATACAGAAACTTGTTATCTAGAATGGTTGTAACCTGGGGTTTTCTGGATAATGAATCTTTCCATAATTTGGATCTCCATAACTTAAATCTACTAAAATATCATCATCACAAGTACAAAGAACTGTTTTATTGTTACAGAGAAAAAATAAATGTGTTTTTAAAATGTGAATTATTTTATTAAAATGGAGTCTATGTGGGAGAAAGCTTTCCTGTAATTTGGAGCTTTCTGGAGAACAGGTTTCTGGGTAGCCAATTCCATATCTCTACAAATATTGACCAGTTTAGGGGGCAGAGAGGAGCCTGTTTAGAGCTGACATGAAAATGACAACCTTAGAAATGGGCAATTTCGTTGCGTCCAGCTGCTGCATTGTATATATAGTACTGTAATTCAGAAACAGCTGGAGAGCCCCAGATCTGAGCTCCTTGCCCTGACACACGCAATCACTTTAATGCACGGTATAACAAACTTCCAGATAAACAGATTCACTAAATATAACACAGGTGCACTTATATGTTTATAACACATACCAAACACAGCTGACTATTCACACCCATCTTATCACCACCCATGGAGGGTTTATATTGTACTGGAGAGACAAATTCCTCCCCTTTAAAGTTAAGAATTGAATCTCTTTATTCATTTTATATTTAGGATTTATAGAAATTAAATAATGAATTTTGTTTTTAGATAATGTTTAGTCCCTCCACTGGGAGTCTTTTCTTAGAACCTACCCCCCTGCAAAATAATGTTCTCTAGTGTCCAGCTGAACAACATGACCTCTAGTTACGCCTGTCATGTAATTCTCCGAAATTTGCTTTTATCTAGCTCCTTGCTAAACCCTGCACTGTATTATACATTTCTAGCACATCTCCCCCACACTTCTCTCCTCCAAGCTGTACATTTGTGTGTTTCCATTCACTTTATATGCCTCCTCTGAGCAGTACTCCATGCTAAAAGCCTATTTTTGATCTATCTCTGGCTTATGTCCTTGTTAGGATGTTGGATCCTTATTTTGGTTGATGGGTAAACGTATCTATGTCCGTTTTCTTGGCTGTTAAAGAACATGAAATACCTGAATGTGAAGATACTTTGTAATTATAATATTTTGTCTCATCCCCTGCTGGAAATAGTTTATCTGTTTTATGGAGAAAATTATGCTTACACACTTGTGGTGGCATCTCTGATCTAAATGTCCCTATTACACAGACCTTATTTTTCTTTGGCTACTTAGCAACAAGTAGAGCTAGTACAACTTTGGGTTTATCTACTAGTAACAAGCAGTTATCTAGTAGTGACAACTGAACGCCCTGTTTATCATGACGGGGATTCATTTCTTATATAAGTCACTGTAAATGCAAAGTGTTTATTTCTTATGTCATATACAGTAGAACCCCATTTTGCATTCTCCAGGAGACCAGACAACCGTGTAAAATCTGGGAAATGAAAGGCCTATACATAATATATTGGTGGGACCACAAAAAAAATGCACAAAAACTTCGAATCAGGTACAAATAATTTAAGGTGAAAAACCGCGCATTAATTTATATAATGAATGTTAATTAATACTTATAAATTACTTATTTCATCCTAAAAGCAGCAATATAGTTAATAAAACATCTCCTAAACACTCTCAAAGTCCTCAATTCAGATTTAGAGCATATTGAAATGATAGTGTGTACGATTTTGGTATTATTAGCTTGTTATATATATATCATCAGGGTATAGAAAATTGAGATTTCACTGTATGTTACAGATGTATTACCACATGTCTGTTTGGTCCCTGATTTGAGCAAAATGCATAAAAAAACTTTGCTGAATCTAAGGTTTCTTAGTAAGTGACTCTCCAGCTGGTAAACTACAACTCCCACCATGTCATGAATAGAGATGGTTGGATTTATTCGGCAGGTGCGAATTCGTGGCTAATTTACGCGTTTCGCCGCCAGTGAATAAATTTGCAAAATTGCATTGAAAATTATTTTGACACGGTCGACAGTTCTGGCGCCGGCGACAATAAATAGGCACCCATTGACTTTAATGCACGTTAGAATTGTCGCAGGATTCAGAATTGTCATAGATGTCAGAATCAGGGCCGGAACTAGAGGTAGGCAGAAGAGGCACGTGCCTAGGGCGCAAAGGTGGAGGGGCGCCAGGCAGGTACCTCTTCTGCCGCCTTCCCCTAGCTCAGACCCTTGTGTCTCACATCTCGGCAGCACGTGCCTGCGCTCTTCCACATAAATGCACGCACAACTCAGACTGGTGTCCCCCATCGCCGGCAGCAGCTCTGGCATTAACGTCAAGCTCGCGATTGTGCGCAAATGCGCACATGCGCTTGAGTCTGGAATCAACGTCATGCGTGCCTCTGCGCATGTGCGCGCACACACACGCTTGAGAAGAGGGCTACGTAGTCAGCCGGTTTGCCTAGGGCGCCCGGCTGACTTGGCCTGGCACTGGTCAGAATTGTCGCCGGCGTCAAAATAATTTTGACGCCGGGGTCAAAATTCGCTAAATTTTTGCAGTTTCTCGGCAAAGCCAAATGGGAGAAATTCGCCCATCACTGGTCATGAATGCTACAGGAAGAAGAAGAAACTTTGCTTAGTGCAGTTCACTGTGTGTATTGGAGAATCTATATTTTCTTTAAATAAGTGTCAAATACAGCTCCTGTTTATTTGCTCACATTATACAATCGGCTATTTTTACTTACTAGTTGCAAAGCTCCTCCTCCTTTATAACTCTATGACCTCTTCTCATTATCAGAGATGATTTTGTACTTGACTGCATCCTGTTAGTGTTCATCATTAACTTGTCGCTGTAAGTGTAACACTGTTTACTTTGTTATAAATCGGTATATCACACTTTCAAAGATTAAAAGCATTTAGTCTGGTGATGATGTAAAATAATGTACCAAACAAACCAACAGCAGGAAGATCAAAAGACAGAGAGAAATGGAAAAACTGAGGGGTGAAAGGGAAAATATATAACTGTACATTAGTAATTATTTACCTTAAAGGGGAAATATCACGAAAATGTAATATGATTTTTAATATCAATAAAAAAATTCTGCATTGTTTCTGAAATTATCAAGTTTATCTTCACTATTCCTCTGTCAGCATCTGTTTCTCTTCATTCTGTCTTCATGCAGGAGTTGGGTGTCAGATAATCATCATCATCATCATCATCATTTATTTATATAGCGCTGTCAAGATACGCAGTGCTTTACTGCAGTTATAGCAAACAGGGAATAAATGGTGGATAACAGACAAGGATTACAGAGTACAATAGGGTTTACAAACTAAAAGGTTATGGTACAATTGAGACATTAGGATTGTATAAACACTTTGTCATTTTTGATACAGCAATGATTAATTAAGGTACATCGAATAGGCCTCTTTAAACAGATGGGTCTTTAAGGAGCGCTTGAAAGTTTGGAAGGAAGGAGAAAGTCTGACAGCTTGTGGCAGAGAGTTCCAGAGAAAAGCAGAAGCCCGAGAGAAGTCTTGTAGATGAGAATGGGCAGAAGTGACCAGAGGAGAAGTGAGGTGAAGATCAGAAGCAGAGCGTAGGTTTCGTGAAGGAGTGTATTTGGAGATTAGAGATGAAATATAGGGAGGGGTTTCATTATTAAAGGCCTTGAATGTGAGTGTAAGTAATTTGAATTTGATTCTAGAAGAGATTGGAAGCCAGTGAAGGGACATACATATGGGAGCAGCTGATGTTGACAGTTAATTAACCCTCGATATTCGACCATCGAAGTAAAATCCTTTGACTTCGAATATCGAAGTCAAAGGATTTACCGCAAATACTTCGATCAAATGATCGAAGAAAAAATAGATTCGAAGGATTTTAATCCATCGATCAAAGGATTTTCCTTCGATCAAAAAAAGCTTAGAAAGCTTATGGGGAAGGTCCCCGTAGGCTAACATTGATGCTCGGTAGGTTTAAAGTTCCGAAGTAGGTGGTCGAAGTTTTTTTTAAAGAGACAATACTTCGACTATCGAATGGTCGAACGATTTTTAGTTTGAAACGTTCGATTTGAAGTCGTAGTCGAAGGTCGAAGTAGCCCATTCGATGGTCGAAGTACCCAAAAAAAACCTTCTAAATTCAACGTTTTTTTACTTCGAATCCTTCACTCGAGCTAAGTAATTGTGCCCCTAACTAATGGCATAGGAGGCATGTGATATTAGTCTAGACATGTATAAACATTACAGGCTTCATATATGTCCTGCAATTGGCGCCTGTTCTGCTTTTGTTTGTTCATCCTGTGATGTGCTCAGAGCAAGGTATCCCTGTACTACCATAGGCAGAAGGTAAGTAAAAGACTTACTGAATAATTCTAAATATTGCTGTCCAGGGGTTTAGAGATTACAGAGAACTGCTTTTGTGCAGTTGTCAGGCTTGGAATTTTAACTATTACTCCTGGTCACTAGCGTTTAACACCTTATCAACCAAGTATCAGTTAAGATGTTACGATAACACTGAAGCTTCAAAGTGCATATTGTGGTCTCTGATCAGTGAGAAGGACACTCAGATCTGCAGGCTGTACAAATGCAGAATAGGAACTTAAAGGAACAGTTACACCAAAAAAAATGCATGTTTTAAAGGAATGACACAATATAATGTACTGTTGCCCTGCACTGGTAAAAGCTGTGCGTTTGCTTCAGAATGACTACTATAGTTTATATAAAGAAGCTGCTGTGTAGCCATGGGGGCAGCCATTCAAGCGCAGGATACACAGTAGATAACAGATACATTCTGAAGAATCCCATTGTATACTACAGAGCTTATCTGTTTTTTGCAGTGTATCCTGTGCCTTTTCTCCTTTTTCAGCTTTAAATGGCTGCCCCCACAGCTATCTAGCAGTTTGTTTATATGAACTGCTGTAGAGTTTCAGAAGCAAACACACTGTTTTACAAGTGCAGCACAACAATACATTATAGTTTCATTACTTTAAATAACTTTCATTTTTTGGTGTTACTGTTCCTTACTCAGTACCTTAGTTAATAGGTTAATGATCTACTAATAGATCACATTCATCATAGCCCTCCAGTCTCTAAAACACAGAATTCTAAAAAGAATTAATCATAGCCTGTAAACTATGTTGTCATTTTCAGCAGCACATTTTTAATAATAATATTTGCTATCTGTTCCCCATGTAGTTTCTTTTTAAACCTGGTTTCATAATGCCGTAACAGGAGGTGATGAAAAAGCTGATACAGGGATGTGTTCAAGGTTTAGCAAAATTAACCCACAAACTCACTTGAAAAGATAATCAATGTTTTGGGTAGATAACCCTTGTTTCTGCAGGAATCCACAGTTTGATTCTTGCAGTCATATTCATGGTGTTTACATATTGATGTGGATATGGCATGATTAGAATTGTAGAGACGGCTACTGTACTTACTGTAGTTGCCAGCTAATTGCTGCTGAATGAATAATTCATATTTGTAACTGTTATTTATGCTGTCCTTATAAGCTATGGAAATAAAAATATGTCATGCCTTTTTCCCGAAAGAACTATGTACCAGTCTTTATTAAAAAGAAAAAAGAAATAATCAGACTTGTAAGCCATGCAAGGGACTCTGTTTCATGTAGATGAATCTGGTGTCCATTTGTGACACTTGCTCAGTTAACTTCTACAAATATTATGTTTTATTATTCTGGTTCTGTGCTCACAGCCAGTCTGGGTTACTAGATAGTATAAATAAACATAGGGTCCTGGGTCTGTACATTGTGTCTCTGCAGCTTGATGTATAGCAGAAGTGAGAACACTTTTAGTGGATTTTCTTGCAGATTCAACAAGCAGAAGGGTCAGGGACCAACATTAATTCCAACTGCATGGATATGTGTAGGTACAGGCCAAGAACCTGGTATCCAGAAGTCTTGGGACCTATAGTATTCCATATAAGGGTTTTTTTGTACTTCCCTACTATCAGTCTATATGGAATATTGTGCTTGGAAAAATATTTTCTCTAAGGCCCACCTACTGGTTTCATCATCCAACTGGGTTTAGGACAGAACACCAATGGTGTTAAGTAATAAAAGGCAGCTAGCATTTAAGGTCTTTTGTTTAAAAGCAAACATCTTATTGGCTACTATGGGTTACTGCACCTGAGCAAACTGACTGCCTTTTATTACATATGCGGACAATTCAATAAAAAAAGTGAAAATAATAAACAATTTTCCCCTTTTTCAACAGCTCTTCTAGCATGAACTGTAAGCATGACTTTCCTGTTAACATTTTCAGCATCAGATTCTCCTAATTACATGTGATTTTTTTATCTCCTTTACAATAAGCTTTGACATTTTGGTTTACAATATTTATCAGAACAGAATTGTGTATAGGAGGATCGCCCACCACTAGGGTTGCCACCTGGCTGGTATTTTATCGACCTGTAAAAATGATGGTTGATCCCAATGTTATTAATAGGGAAAAAAGATAAATATATAGGAAGGCCGGTATTTTTTCCACAAAAGGTGGCAACCCTACCCACCACCTGTCTCAAGTGCCATATAATGTCTTGGAATGTTGTATACTCTGTTATGTATAACGTGAAATGCATCAGGTTTTCCCACTCGAAAAAATGTTCTACCAAGCTTGATTATGAACAGATGGTTGGGGGGGGGTAGATTCTTCACGTGTAAAGTAGTTTTCATGTAGAGTGATCCACTGTTCACAAATATATAAACAACGTAGATCGAAATACAGTTAAATCTTTGGACAGAGACAACTTTTTTCTAATCTTGGTTGTGTACATTACCGCAATGAATTTTAAATGAAACAACTCAGATGCAGTTGAACCGCAGACTTTCAGCTTTAATTTAGTGGGTGGAACAAACCGATTGCATAAAAATGTGAGGAACTAAAGCCTTTTTTTTAACACAATCACTTCATTTCAGGGGCTCAAAAGTAATTGGACAATTGACTCAAAGGCTATTTCATGGGCAGGTGTGGGCAATTCCTTCATTATGTCATTATCAATTAAGCAGATAAAAGCCTCACATTTTTATGCAATCTTTTCGTTCAACCCACTGAATTAAAGCTGAGAGTCTGCATCTGAGTTGTTTCATTTAAAATTCATTTTGGTAATGTACACAACCAAAATTAGAAAAAAGTTGTCTCTGTCCAAAGATTTATGGGCCGTACATATACTATATATATATATATATATATATATATATATATATATATATATATATATATATATATATAGATATATATACTATATATATATATATATATATATATATATATAGATATATATATATATATATATATATATACATACAGTCACTTGCCACCACTATCAAACTATCATAAATACACTGGGAGTGCTTTCATTACCTCTTACATCGATTTTTTTCCCCATTTTGTTTGTTTGAAATCCTGAGTACAGTTAATTCTTTTACTACGTCTCCATGTCTCTGTAACTGTGCAAGATATAAAGAAAAGTGACAGCCTGGCAGGAACTTGTTAAATGATGTTGTTGATGTTTAATGTCCAGAAATCCTGTTTCATTTACTGATTAGGTCTGTCCCTAGGTACAGCATATATGTGACATACGCAAGTTAGACTGTACATATCCTTAAGCAGTGCCATAAAGATACACAGTGTTTAAAAGAAAGAAAATGCTGAAGTTAACTCACAGTGACTTGCATAATGTAAAAGCACTTTCTAAGTAAACATAAAAAAATCTCTCGGTTTTTTTCTTGCAAGCTTTTGTTGCTTTACTGTTATGGTTAATATCAGAGCAGGGGGTTCTGGGAATGTGACAAGCCAAGCATTAGAGGAATGCTAAACATGGTATTACATATTCTGCTATTTATTGAATGTTACATAGATCTTTCATTATACCTCCTTCCAGCCCTACAGTCCAATCTACTATTTAAGAAATGTTGGGTCACATCTGGACTCTCTGCAAAACCTTCAAGGGAATGCCTGGAATTTTGTTAGGCACCTCCTTTTTTCAGTGCTATGCCATTAAGGAGTTTTACAATGCAACAGAAACTGCTTGGAGGAGACATTATTTATTAATCATGCAATTTCAGTTCTCTTTGGGCAATTTTGAATTGCAGCCCAATATCTTTTGAGAGTGACATTAATGCACTGTTGTTGCGTTTTACAAGATCTAACTTATATCAATTGACAAGAAATATACAAGCTGTAAATCATTTGCTTTTCTGGTAAAACAGAGGATTTACAGCCAACTAAGAGACAGTTTAAGACCTAGTTCAAGAAAAATAGTGAGTATACCGTACTTACCCATTAGGGGCCGGGTTGGACATTGGGAATCCATTTTTGGTTTGTGACCTCTCAAGGAATGAGAATATTTTATTAAGAGGCTGATCCATTTACAATTATACCCATAGGCAGATGGTGATTTTTTTTTTGGGTAGGCTAAAAAATGGTAAGTATCTATAGTCATATGAAAAAGTTTTGGAACCCCTATCAGCCTGCATAATAATTTACTCCACTTTCAACAAAAAAGATAACAGTGGTATGTCTTTCATCTCCAAGAAACTGGGGTGTTTTCTTTAGTGAAGCTGTATTCAGTTGTTTGAATATAAATCTAATGTGAAAAACTGCTCTGCAAAAATGTGGTTACCCTTATAATTTTGCTAATTTGAATGCATGTAACTGCTCAATACTGATTACTGGCAACACCAAATTGGTTGGATTAGCTCCTTGATAGGCAGGTGTGTCCAATCAAAAGAAAAGTGGTCAATTACAAGTTGTGCTTCTGTTTGACTCTCTTCTGAAGAGTGACAACATAGGATCCTCAAAGCAACTCTCAAAAGATCTGAAAACAAAGATTGTTCAGTATCATGGTTTAGAGGACACTATCTCAGAGGTTTAAACTGTCAGTTTCAACTGTCAGGAATGTAATCAGGAAAGGAAAGTGCTTTGGGCTGATGAGACAACAATGGAGTTATTTGGTTTTAACAAAAAGCGCTTTGCATGGCGGAAGACGAACACAGCATTCCATGAAAAACACCTGCTACCTACTGTCACATTTGGTGGAGGTTCAATCATGCTGTGGGGCTGTGTGGCTAGTTCAGGGACTGGGGCCCTTTTTAAAGTCGAGGGTCGGATGAATTCAACCAAAAATCATCAAATGCTTCAGGGTAATGTTCAAGCATCAGTCACAAAGTTGCGCAGGTGTTGGATATTCCAACAAGACAATGACCCTAAAGACACAATTCGAAATCTACAAAGGCATTTATGCAGAGGGAGAAGTACAATATCTGGAATGACCATCACAGTCCCCCGACTTGAATATCATTGAAAATCCATGGGTTGATTTGAAGCAGGCTGTCCATGCTCGGCAGCCATCAAATTTAATCGAACTGGAGAGATTTTGTATGGACGAATGGTCAAAAATACTTATGAATTTTTGGTAGCAGATAAACTACAGGGATAAGAAAGTCTCGCAATTTAGTAGAAATAATATCATTGTCACATGCTTCTTTTACCAAGGTCGCCCAATTGTGGCAGGCAATGGTTGGGGTTTCATCCTATCTATTTACCCAGTTTTTATTTTTACACTGAACAATTCCTTTAAGGGGGTTATTTACTAAAGTCCAAATTTTTCTCACTATTTGCTTAAAACCACTTCAACCAAACTCCCGGGCACATTTTAACTGTATTTATCAATAAATTTACTGGAAATATAATCTGTTGTGGGAAGAGACTCGATAAAATCAAGAAGAAGTCCAACTTGCTCTATTTTCGAAAACTCAGTTTTTTTTTAGGATTTTTGCCTGAATTCTAGGAATTATTTGGATTATTACATGAAACCCAGCACAGATCAAGATATCTTCCAATTGTAAAAGGGACATCTGGCATTGACTTCTACATAGGGTTGCTACCCGGCCGGTATTTTACTGGCCTAGCCGGTAAAATACCTGCCAAGGCCGGGGCCAGTATTACAAATTTACCGGCAATGTAGCTGCCGGTAAATTTGTAATACCATTAAAAAGAGCCCTCAGCCTGCCCCCAATCCCCTTGAACTTACCTTTTCTTTGTGGTTCTTTTAGTGTCCGTGACGCGTCCCCGCCCCCTTTGACATCACGCCCCGCCCATTTTGATGTCACGGCCCGCCCCTTTGCGTCCCCGCCCCCCACAAGCCGGTAAAGAAATTTTAAAAAGGTGGCAACCCTACTTCTACATGATCGCGGCAGGTTTCAAGATGGAGTACTTTTTTATTCGGACTTTTAACAGGTATAATAAATCATGAAAAATGTGTTTGTTTTTTTTCTATGAAGAACTCTGACCATATAATTAGTAACTAACTCCCTAAGTGTAAAGATCACTGTACAGTCTTACAGTATACAATAGTATATGCAGGGAGGACAAGTATTATAAATACAATAAGTAAGTATAAATACACTTATTAAGTGCCTTGTGGTATAAGACACAGTAGGAAGGAGGTTCCTGTCCCATAAAACTTACAGTTTAAGTACTGTTGTTTCTAACACAAATCCTTAATAAATATAAATCAGAATAGCAGTGTGTACACAGCACACACCAATTTTTTCACCTTTTTAGCAGGTATAACTACTGTATTTAAAAAATGTCCTTGATGTTTATAATTTTTTCCCAGAAGAATCCAGCTTAGTCACTTGTCTCTGCCGTCTGGATACGGTCTCAATAATTTGGCTATGAAGATGGCATTTCTTTGGATTACGGACTATGAGCTCACGATTTATAATAAGAGCAAGGTGCTGCTGCTGCCACCTGTGCTGGCTGAAATGGCATTACTTCCCTTTAGCATCTGTATTCTTTTACGGAAAATTATTGTGATGGAAAGGGCAGAATTACACTTGCTAAAAAAATCCCCCGCTGTGTCAGTCATACACACTGTCACACAGGCAAACACAGAGCTTCCTGTATATTCATATACACAGAGCAGGGAAGAGGAGGATAGTAAATAGAAAAATAGAAATATAATTGGGGCAAAATCCTAGGGAGGAAAGAAATGTAGGAGGGTTGATGGAAATTAGAATGAAAATAAGGGAACGTGTTTAGTATGGAAGGGACAGAGAGACAAGGGGGTAGAAAATAATGCAACAAAATGAGAGGGACTGGAAATGAAAAAAAACAGAAATATTTACTTAAAGGAAAACTATACCCCCAAAATGAATACTTAAGCAACAGATAGTTTATATCAAATTGAATGACATATTAAAGAATCTTACCAAACTGGAATATATATTTACATAAATATTGCCCTTTTACATCTCTTGCCTTGAGCCACCATTTCGTGACTCTATCTGTGCTGCCTCAGAGATCACCTGACCAGAAATACTACAACACTAACTGTAACAGGAAGAAGTGAGGAAGCAAAAGGCAGAACTCTGTCTGTTAATTGGCTCATGTGACCTTACATGTGGTTTGTATGTGTGCACAGTGAATCTTACGATCTCAGGGGACAGACCTTATTTTTTAAAATGGCAATTTTCTATTTATGATTACCCAATGGCACATACTACTAAAAAAGTATATTATTATGTTAATGGTGCATTTACATGAAGCAGGGTTTTACACATGAGCTGTTTTACTCAGTATCTTTTAATAAAGACCTACATTGTTTGGGGGGTATAGTTTTCCTTTAATGGTAGCGGTCAGATTGATGTGTAAACTGAGATACATATGCTTTCAGTATTGGATTACATTTTACAAGACATTTAATGGACCTTTTTCATAAGGCCGTGATATTTTATCCTGTTATTGTCTAGCTTCTCACTGGCCTTTAATCAAATCCTTTTCATACAACGTATGCTTTCAGCATCAAGCAGAATATGCTCATTGTTCTAATTTTTACAGACAAGAAGCAATGATTAAAGATCCAATGAACTGAAAACAAAAGCGTTGGTTATGTGGTCTAGGAATGCCTGTATTTTCCATTGCCTGAAGATACCAATACCTTGGCAGATAGTGACTGCAGGTTCTGCTACTGTATTGGCCAGAACTCATCTGGTTCATTCAGACAGAATTGGTCCAGGCAGGTAATCCTGTAACAAAAGGATCACACTGGACTGTATATGTAGTTTGTAGTGATGGATCGTGGGCTCATTATGTGATACAATTCTTGGCTACATAATAATTCTTTCATACTGATTTGCTGTTTCCATACATGTTTGAGTTTATGATGATATCTTTGTTTGCTAAAGGCATGTGACTAACCCCCTTTTAATTGAATTACTAATGCACCGGTCTCATTCCGAAGATTACCAAAGCGACTGAAGATGGTGCCTGTGAACTCAGCTGGACAGAATTAGCACAGAGGGGTAACTAAAGAGTTAGGGGCATTTGTCTGGGGTAGCAGCTAGGCTGGGGAGGAGGAGGGAGGGGGATCTATGTGGGGCAGGGGGAAGGGCTTTTTTAACTTTAGGGTTTAGTTCTCCTTTAAAAGGTATCAGTACTGAGATTGTTTACACCCCTATACTCTGCCTGTGTGTGCCATACTCTGGCTATCTTATGCCCCCTGTGTGTGCCATACTCTGGCTATCTTATGCCCCCTGTGTGTGCCATACTCTGGAAGGTACGCCTGGTGGGGGGTTGCTCTGGGGGTTTAAATTAACAATCTTAAAAACAGCTTCTGAGAATTAATGACAGAAAGAAAACTGCCCATAACAAAGATAACGCTTCCACTCTTTATTTCGTGTTTTACACAAAGATGAGACAAAGAGGAATCAGATTATACAACCGTTTGACTTATTCCATCACATCCGTCCTTTCCCTGCAGTTAATATCTGTCATCTGTACATTTTCAGCACTTTACAGATATTGTACATCGTTCACTTAGTTCCCTGTTCCGGTGGAGCTTACAGTCTAAGGTGCCAATTAACCTGCCTGCGGGTTTTGGAAGTGTCAAAGGAAATCAGAATACCCAGAGAAACCCAAGCAAACATACAAATGCCTTAAGCTGGTCATAGACACACCTTCGATTCATACAATTTTCGGACCATGTGTGGATGACCTGACATTTTTCATACCGGCGTTTAGTCGATCGGACAGGTCAGAAAATTTCTGCCAGCTAACGATATTATTTCTGCATGTATTGCCTATCTGACAATATCAATGAATGACTGACACGGGATTTGTTCTTTTACTACTTTGTTAAAATCTAAATGATTAGTGGCAAGTCAGAAGATTGCAATGTGCAATCATTCGTCAGATACAAGGCTAAAATCCTGCACGTCTATGACCAGCTTTACAGATAGTAGCTTGGTGTCACGGCCGGCACCCGATACCAGAACAAATGCAAAGCACCCTGGTCTCGGCTCGGCTTCACCAGTAGTGTGACCACCGTTGGGCTTCGGGAGGAGCCCTCAGCTTACTTGGGTGCCACCTGGACTTAGCGAGGGGTGCAAGGCGAGATGTTCTGGCTGGCGAAGGGGCACGACCGGATAGCAAGAGTCTTTGGGCAGAAGGACAAGGACAAGGCGTCAGGTGGAAACGGAACAGACCGGATCAGGAAAGGCAGATAACAGAATCGTCAGGCAGGCAAGGGGTCAAAACCAGATAATCGGACAGACTGGATAAGGCAGAAGGATGGTCAGACAGGCTGGGTCGAGGCAGGCGGATATCAGAATCGTCAAACAGGCAAGGGGTCAAACCGGGTGATCAAGCAAGGGGTTAAGCAGGAAGAGTTGTCGTAGGCAGGCAAGGGTCAGGATACAGAATGCAGAGTAGTCAGGAACAGGCTGGGTCAAACACGGATAATCAGTCAGGATAGCAAATTCAGAAACAGGTAGCAAAAGCTCAGGAAACCACAGGATATGATCCTATAACGGGCACTGGCTACAGGTCTGAATGGGCCTTAAATAGGGAACCAATTGGCGCCAAAACCTGCGCAATTTCGCGCCGTTGCGCGCTGACGCAATCACGCCAACGCGACTGCGCCTTTAAGAGGCGCACAGGCGCGCCGCGCGCGCCCTAGTAATCCAAGATGGCGCCGGCAAGGGCAGGATAGGAGCGGCGTAGCGGGTGTCCATGCCAAGGGCGGCATGGACCCCGCTGCCCACTAGACCACCAGGGTAAGTTTCTTACACCTGGACTGAGTAGAACTAGGGACAACCTGAGCCACAATGCTGCCCACTGTGTTGCCCTGTTCTTTAACTTCCTGTCTCTGCCCAATTACCCAAACTGCCCCTCATATTCTGAAGAGAATCCAAATATGTACAGAAGAGAAGAAGAATGTGAAAAGAAATAGGATGGCTGTTTTCGTGTAAAATGCAAGGGTAGGGAGACAGGACTTTGTGCGGAAATACTGTTTTCTGACTTCAATGAGTCTAGACATACCTCCCAACATTTTGGAAGTAAAAAGAGGGACAAAAAATTTTTTCCCACACGTAGCGCAGCAATTTTTTTGACCACACCCTTTCTGTGGCCACACCCCCTAATTACCATGTTCTTTTTACAAAATTTGGCAGGTTATGAAAGTTTGAAAATATTTCTCCTTATCTAAACTGTGTTTTTGTGTCTCAGAATTGTTACAAAGTATCTTATTTGCACCTGTTAGCTGTTCTGGGCTCTCTGCTAAAAGCCAATTAAGTGAGAAACTTTGTTTATTTTTCTGGCTGTTCAGTGCAGAGAAAAGAGGGACTTTCCAGTACAAATGAGGGACTGCGGGTTGAGCTGTCAAAAGAGGGACTGTCCCTCCAAAAAAGGGACAGTTGGGAGGTATGGTCTAGAGTTGACACCTTTGCCAGCTGCTAAACCCAAACAAAGGGGACAGGGCAGATAGCACTGTGGATGTGACCATCAATTTAGTATCTGAAATTCTCGATTAAGGGAGAAGGAAATTCATTAACCACTTGGAGGTGCCAAATGTTAGGCACCCCCAAGTGAATGTATTTACGTACCTGAAACCCCGGGCCGTTGCTCCTATCAGCAGAAAACTGCACCAGCCCGGGGTTATACCATTGAGCACCACAGAGCGCTCCACTTCCGTCTTATTCTGTCTTCTCGCGGCTGCGCATGCTCATTAGAGTGAAAATCCAAACTTTAACTAAAAATTCTGCTTTTTCATTCTACTGTGCATGCGTCTGCCCCGGGAAATTTGAAGATAGAAGAAGCCAGAAGAGAATCGCTCCGTGGTGCTTGATTGAATAACCCAGGGCCGGTGCAGTTTTCTGCTGATAGGAGCACCCAGAATCAGACTGGCCCGGCGGGATACCAGGAAAAAACCCGGTGGGCCCCGACCCCTAATGGGCCAGTCCCCCGTCCCGATTGTACTTGAAAGAAAGTAGCGCCATTTGCGCATGTGCACGGCACCTTTCACTGAGGAGCGGCGCCTACACGCAGGCGTGCCGAGCAGCGCCTTCGTGCATGTGTGCTTGGCGCGTCATAGTAGGGAGGCAGGGGGGTCGGAGGGGGCCCTGGACAGTAGTCCAGTTTCAGGTAAGTAAATACATTCAGTTGGGGGTGCCTAACATTTGGCACCCCAAGTGGTTAACGACTTTCCTTCTCCTTTAAAGGACAAGGAAAGTCTAAAATAGAATAAGGCTAGAAATGCTGTATTTTGTATACTAAACATAAACATGAACTTACTGCACCACAAGCCTAATCAAACAAATTATTTATGCTTTCAAAGTTGGCCACGGGGGGGGGGGGGCTGTCATCTTGTAACTTTGTTAAACAGCTTTCCTGACCCTGACCCTGCACATGCTCAGTGTGGTCTGGGCTGCTTAGGGATCATCATAAACAAAGCTGCTTGAGTTCTGCATGGCTGGGAAGTAAGGCTGGGGCTCCCCCTGCTGTTCATAAGTATGATTGTTTCCCTGCTCAGCATTTAGGGACCGTCTGACAATTCCTATCCACAGCAGTAAATGAAGGGAGAATTGCACTGCATACAGTCAGGTTTCTTATAAAAACGCTACACATTTTTTAATTAAAGTATATCGGAGATAGGTTTCTGTTTCATTAAAGAAAGTAAAAATGGGATTTTATTTTTGCCTTTCCTTGTCCTTTAATAATAAAAATCAGGGGAAATTTTGGATATGATCACACAATAATACAGGGGCCAATACATCAGTGCTACCTTGCTACAGATTAACATATTTATGCAATAATAGTCATGTTAAAACCCATTTTCTTGCATCTGTTGATTTACCCAAATGTCCACGGTGCATGTTCTAGCTGTAAGTGTATTACCAGAATAAGAACCTGCAAAGAACATGCATAAGAAAGATGAATTACTCTCCCCACATTTACTGTAAAGTGAAAGCTCATAATACCTTGTTTAGCATATGCACATACTTACTAGGGAAGCATAAAATAACTTTAATTTGCTGTAACTCCACTCTGTCCAGCCTCCCTAGCAGTTGCAGTGTGTTCTCATATAGAACACGTAAGGGGGAATGTAATTAAAAATCGCAAGCAATGTTTAAAATGGCGTGTTTGCGAATGTTTAGCGCAGCTCACAATGTAAATTATTTGCTGGCAAATATTACATCGCTAAGCAAAGATTAGCGTATATTAGCTAATTATAACAATAGAAGTCATGGTCAGAAAAAACAGCTGGAAAAAACCTATACACAGCTCAGCAGCTCCACCTAGCAACAGAATAGAGAATAGCCAAATGTTATTTACATGATATAGCAACTATAGCCTTAATAAAATAGGTACTCAGGTGACCCTGCATGCCGTTACCCTAACAGTCTCACTTAGAATACATGCCTGAGTCCTTTGTCACTTCTACTGGCAGGCAGTAATTACCGGTAAATATAAATCTCATAAAAACTTGAAGTACATGCAACTCCATACAGATGAATGGGGATAAGACAATTCAGATGTAGACGAACTTTTACACAGAAATGCATAGTCTTGCATCTGGAAATGCATAGTAGGGTTTTATGTGTTCTTTTAAACACAGCGTGTGAATTACAAATGTAAGCCTTTTATTCTGTTGCATTTTGTATCTGTGTCAAGCACCAAAAAATGCAGCAGGTTACATCTCAAAAAAACCAATAATATGTGAATGCAATGAAAACTCGTGAGTGGAACCAGGCAGAGTAAAATTGAATCAATTTGTTGATGTACATAAGTGCTCTCCAGCCTGTGTCTCAAACGCACATCCACAACCCCCCCCCCAAAAAAAAACTGTGTGTGAGTCCTAACACAGTACTATTTTCTATGGCTCCGTTTATATTCAAGGTCTGATCATATGGGTAAGGGCTTCCCATAATTTCTCTCTTCTCTCTAACCCAATACTTACATTTCCTTCCATGGTCTTCCTTCTCCAGACATTATTTTCTTTCATTTGCCAATGATTTGTTTCATTCTGAACAGCATTTTTATGCTCTTACCAAAGACTCTCACCTGCATTCTGTCTATATTCACTTCCATGCTTAGTTGCTCCACAGCATTTCGAGCCTCCGCAATTTTTACCATGTTGTTTGACATCCTGTAATGTCACAATAACAGCACTTAAGCACAAGGTCACTATTTCTTAGCAATTGGCAGCTGCACCTGCTGTCCCAAGAGGAGGAAGGTTTCGATATTACATCAGACTAGAGGGGTATAATTATGTGAAACAACAGACTTGCTCAGGTGGAGTGCAGTGTATGTGTGCTAAGCGTGTGTGTGGCATTAGAACACATTACCATTTTTATTCATATAGTATATATGATTGTAAAAAATATCTCCATGTCAAAGCCTTCAAGAGCACCTTTCCCTTTCTGACAAAGCTTAGTCTTGACTTATATTTGCTACTTTGCCTGACATCCCCATCTGGCCTTAGTCCATCTTGCTACATTGGACATTCTGAAGCAAGTCATCGGCAGAATGTTTTTATTTCAAATGAGCATATATCTGTTGTATCCAGACTGAGTACAGAATACATAGCCACGGCTGGCTATTTTCTGAGCAGTCAGCAACCTTTACCATACTACAATCCTGTCCCACCAAATTGTGGTTTAAATGCTCAATGTTTCCAACATGCCGAACATATGGGCCCTTTGTGACATCAGCAGTTTTAAAGGAGAAGGAAAGGCTTTGTGCACTTGGGGGTGCCTAACAAGTGCACCCCCAAGTGATTGTAGTTACTTACCTGAAACCCTGGGCCGGTGCTCCTTTTAGCAGAAAACTGCACTGGCCCGGGGTTATACCAGTGAGCACCACGGAGCGATCCTCTACCATCTTCCTCTTTCTTCGCGCAGCTGCGCATGCACAGTAGAACAAAAAGCCGAACTTTAACTAAAAAGTTGGCTATTTCGTTTATGCATCTGCCCTGGGAAATTTGAAGAAAGAAGAAGCTGGAAGAGGATCGCTCCGTGGTGCTTACCGGTATAACCCTGGGCCGGTGGAGTTTTCTGCTTATAGGAGCACCGGCCCGGGGTTTCAGGTAAGTCAATACAATCATTTGGGGTGCTTAACATTTGGCATCCCCAAGTGTATAAAGCCTTTCCTTCTTCTTTAACAAACGATCCTGTGCTGCTGTCATAGAGCGGTTTGTGCAACGAATTTCACACCTTTCCAATAGGTGAATTGTATATGGGCACATGCAGAAGCTGGGACTAGTAACCTTGTTACAGAGCAGAGCTGAACATCCAAGTAGTTGACACTAATGCAAGTGGGTGGAGAGGCATAATTTTGGAATGAAGCTCGAACCTGAAAGATTGTGACACATTCAACAAATTCAAAAGAATTGTTGAAAACTGGGTAAATAGGCTGTACAAAATAAAACAGTTAGTTAGCCAAAAATGTAATGTATAAAAGCTGGAGTAGCTGAATGTTTAACATAATAGCCAGAACACTACTTTCTGCTTTGCTGCTTTCTTGATTGGTTACCAGGCAGTAACCAGAGACTTAAGGGGGGCCACATGGGTCATAACTGTTTGCTTTTGAATCTGAGCTGAATGCTGAGGATCTATTGCAAACTCACTAAACAGTTATGTCCCATGTGGCCCCTTTAAAGTCGCTGAATAACTCAGAGTTAGAGAGCTGAAAAGCAGGAAGTAGTGTTCTGCTTATTATGTTAGACATCCAGTCCTGGACTTATTTCGTGTTTTGATGGGAAATTCTGCAATTGTGTCATTTACTTCCTTATTGTGGGGGAGGGGGGAATGACAAAAAGACTGTGTGATAAAGTCTAACACAGGGGTGCCCAAAAAGTAGATCAGAATCTTCCTGTAGACCTTTAGCTTGTGATCAGTAGATTTCAAAACAAACAAATTGTCTATATCACCCCCCGTTTCATTCTTTTCATTAAGATATTTATTCCAGTTTATAAAAGTTTCAGAATAAATAGTTGTTATTTAAACATAGCAATATGCATTTGCTCATAAATCATTATAATATTTAACTAATGGTCTCAATGGAACAGAATGCTAACAATGCTTTTATGGGTGTAGATCATAATGGGACAACTAAAAGTAGACCACTCATTAGTAAAGTATGGGCACTCCTGGCCTAGCAAAACTGTGGTATGATTTCCTACTGTATTTAGAAGACAACTACATTGCTTCAACCAATTAAATAAGAAATCTGAAAATTACTCACATGTATGATGCCTAGTACACAGTCTAGTGGAGACAAAGAGCTTGTGTGCCTGTTTTTGTGTGTATGCTGAAGAGTCCCAGTTTGCAGTTTAGTGGGATCCCCCAGGGAATGCTGGGAGAGGAGGAGACATTTGTGACAAACAAGGGAGTTCACTGACAGCTGCCCAGGAAAAAGCAGAAAATAAACAGGTCATTGTGTTGAATGGGAATGGCCACCCAAAAACGGCATTAACTCTTATTTGCATAAAGAAAGAAAATGTAAGCAACATTCCAATACACAGTAATGACATATTTTCAATGGCTCTGAAGCTATTTATAAATGTAACAGCAATTGAAAGGGACAAATTATTTCTTCAATCGTGATTACATGTGCAAATAACTCCAGAACCGTTGAAAATATTTAATTGTTACTTAAAATATTGCATTGAATTATTTTTTTCTTTCAGTGTGCAAATGAAACAAAAGTTTTGCTGATTTTTTTGGGTGGATGTTCCCCTCTAACACAGAAACCATCGTTTTTTTTATTCCACCTTATCCTGGGTTACTGTAGCACTCTCACTATATACAGTTGTGTTCAGAATAATAAGCAGAGGTGCACTCCCATATGTCATTAATATTTAGTGAGGTGCTCAGAATAATAGCAGTGTCTTTACAAAAGCGAATAAAGCTCAAAATCCTTATTATAGCTTTTATTTCCATACACTCAAATGCATTGGGAACACTGCACATTCTATTCCAAATCACAACATGAAGAAACATTGATCAGATTTGTGTTATTCATTTACAGAAAGTGAAAAAAGGGAATATTAGGCTGTTCTAAAAATAGCATTGTCTGGATTCTTCTTTACAAACTCAAACATTCACTGTATAAACTGAAAAATGTTTCAAGATTTTGCTAATATTTAGGGGCAGATATACTAAGGGTCGAAGTGAATTTGAGGGAATTTTCGAAGTAAAAAAATTAGAATTCAAAGTAATTTTTTGGATACTTCGACCATCGAATAGGATACTACGACTTCCAATTTACTTCGACTTTGATTCGAAGTAAAAATCATTCGAATATTCGACCATTCCATAATCAAAGTACTATCTCTTTAAAAAAAAATTGACTTCAATACTTCGCCAAATTAAACCTGTCGAAGTGCTATGTTAGCCTATGGGGACCTTCTGCAACATTTTTTTTTTTAAGTCTTTACACATCGAATAAAAATCCTTTGATCGATTGCTAAAATCGGTTGATTCAAACTATTTAATCGTTCGATTGAACGATTTTTATTCGACTGCAGGATTGCCAAATTTGTTGAAAAAACCTCGAATTCGATATTCGAAGTTCTTTTAATTCGATGGTCGAATTTTTTGTACTTCGAAATTCGACCCTTGATAAATCTGCCCCTACGTTTCTGAATCTCTTTCTGAGAACTGCTGCACATCTGTGTTGGGTAGCGTCGACCAACTTCTGGCACCTGTTACATTCCACAATTCTTCTGCATTTCTTGGTTTTGTCTCAGAAACAGCATTTTTGATGTCACCCCACAAGTTTCATATTGGATAGAGTTCCGGGGATTGGGCTGGTCACTCCATAATGTCAATATTGTTTTGTTTGATGTACTGGAACTGATCCATGATCCCTGGTATGCGATAAATAGGCCCAACTCCATAGTATGAGAAACATCGCCATATCATGGTGCTTGTGCCGCCATGTTTCACTTCTTCACTCTGTACTGTGGCTTAATTTCAGTGTTTGGGGGTCATCTGACAAACTGTCTGTGGCCCCTAGACAAAAAAAGAACAATTTTTCTTTCATCAGTCAACAAAATGTTGTGCCATTTCTCTTTAAGCCAAGACATTGTGTTCTTTGGCAAATTGTCAGCTCTCTGCAAGTCTTTTTTTCAAAAATGTGACTTTGAAGGGGCTTCTTGCCAATAGCTTGGCATCACATAAGCGTCTTCTAATTGTAACAGTATCACAGGTAACTTTAGACCTTCTTTGATTTTCCTGGAGCTGATCATTGGCTAAGTCTTAGCCATTTTGGCTATTATTCTATCCATTCGAATGGTAGTTTTCAGTTTTCTTCCAAGTCTTTCAGATTTTGAAGCATTTAAGATAATTTTAGCTGAGCAGCCTATCATTTCCTGAACTTCTTTATATGTTTTCCCCTGTCCAATCAACTTTTTAATCAAAGTACGCTATTTTTCTGAACAATGTCTGGAATGACCCATTTTATTCAAAGAGAAATGCACTATAAACAGCATGCACAACATGTTCTGCCTTCCTTCATTAAATAAGGGTTGTAATTCAGGGGCATAATAAGAGTGAACCCGGTTCCTCCAGCCAGGGCCCGGCGTGCTTGGGCACTGCAGCAAGTGCCTGTCCACAACTCCCCTCCCCGCCGCATACTCGCTCAGGTGTGGGCGCGTCCTTTAAAGGAGGGGGATTTCTGCGCTGCAGTCCGAGCCCCCCTGCGAATGGAGGCTCTGCTTCCTCTTTAGTAACGCCACTTCTTTAATTGACACCTGTTTTTTCACAGAATGAATGACCTCACTAATTGAACTCCACACTGCTATTATTTGGAACAAGGTATTATTTTGAAGAAGCCTCAATTAATGATTCAATTACACAGAATCAGCAGCATGCATGTCAGAACTGTTGGTTTTCTATTACTCTACTACACCTTCAATAAATTATTTGCCACGTAACCTACAAAAAAAGGTGATTTATTATTCTGAACACAACTGTATCTATACTAAAATGCAAATTTCCTCATCATCTAACTCTGTCACAGTTTGCCTCAATATGTCAGGTATATTTTCACAATGGCACTGCATATTTACTTAATTGCAAATATGCAATGTGAACGTAGCGTAAAGAAATTTTGCGAACGTAAATTGCAAAAATGCATTTCCCCCAAACACCTATATGTGGACATTTGCTAGACAATTTACACCTTACAGAAATGACATATGTGGGCTATTACCAGGGAGAATATGACATAGATAATGAGATGCAAAGGTGGCATTAATCTCCTCAATGGTAGTTTGCCAACCCCCCAAAAAATTCCTCTCGGGGAAATCTGTTCTTGTGCTCCTGTTGAACATTTGGAATTTTGCCAAAACTCATTTTATAATTTCATGACAAATTGCCATTATAAATGCAAAATACTCCAAAATGTAACTTTTGCCATTTAGTAAGCATGCCCCTACATGCCGTCATCTGTGAACTCATTTGTCTTATCAGTCTCCCTCTCTACAAACAACTTTCCAATATAGATGAATATAAATGAAAGACCATCATGAAAGATACTGCACAAATACTGCTTTCAATAGCAATTGTATTTACAAATAACTATAAAAACCAATGCAAACGTGTAACTAATGTACAGTGTATTGGAAATTTGCTTAGAATGTGAGTTTATTTCATTATGCGATTTTTCTTTAACTCCCCTTTAAGCTGTGCAGTTGGAAACAGAGGTCCATACTATGCTATAGTGAGATACCACAACTAAAGGGACAAACTTTGTAAACTAGATGACCTACCATGCTCATATACATTTCAATATACTTGATATATATTAGGGGACACAATAGAAATGTGCTACACCTTCCTTTACACACCAATCATCCAAACAGTATCAAACCCCCAGGCTCCAGCTCTCTCCTCTGTGTAAATGACTCATGACTTGTGTTATATTTGGACTTGAAGTGCTTTTTTTTTTTTTTAATAGTTACCATGACAACCAAAGAAAAAGAAAAGGATTCTACACAATTGTGTGTGTGTGTGTATATTTATATACATATATATATATATATATACATACATACAGTCGATGACTGGAACGCACAACCATAAGTATTGACTTGCAGGAATGGGCAAAAACAAAAAACAGTTATAATGATTTAATGAGGTTTATTTTATCCAATATTTCTGGGGTGGGTGTGGATGTGGGTGTGTGTGTGTGTGTGTGTTTGTGTAAGACTGGCCCACAGGGATACCAGGACGGTGGGCCCAGGTGTCAGTGGGCCCTCATGCTGCTAAACTTTTGGCCTATTTCCTGGTCATTCCCCATTTCTATGACAACAAAGAGCCTAAATAGGTGGAATAATAGATTATAGTATGTAAAGAAAAGAAACTAGGAGAATAGAGGTTGAGTTAGGAGAGGAAGAAAATAGTACTGAGGGTGGGCCCCTGGTCTAAAAACTTTTGGTGGGCCCCTGGTGTCCCAGTCCGACACTGTAAACGTGTGGGGGAGTGTGTGATTTTTAGTGAACATCAAGCGACATAGATTGTACCTTCTTACATAGTACTGGGAGTGACTGAAAGAAAGAACATTCTGTTTGAAATATTTTCCATCTGGTTTTTATTAGAGGATGAGAGCTAATCAGAGAGGTTGGGAAATATAGTGGAAGGGAAGCATGAGAGAGGAATGAGCAGAGGATTGGGTTATGCAGGACATACATTCTGCTATGGAAGAGAGACTGCAGTAGGAGAAAAGAGGCACTGGGGCAAAGATGGGTCATGGCTTAACCTGGCAGCAGATATAGTAGTGTTGTGCCCATCACGACCAGCAGAGAGATGGCCCACACTAGCAATAAGCATTTTATTTACACAAATTCCAAGTACAAAGTATCATAGTATTTACATTTATAACAATGTTATTTACATATATGTACATTTAATAATGCCTGGAAATCTATGTACATAAATCATTATAAACACAAATCAACAATGATTATATACACATCTTCAGTAGGTGCAAATCTAGCTGTAGCCAAAGATTAAATGATACAATACTGATATTAACCTATGGCCAATAATACAATGCATGCTCATTATGCAATACTGTACACTAGGCTTTCTTGCCTGAAGTCTAGCAGAAAGAAGTTTGGTGCACATGCACATTTTGCCCTCTGCTACTGAGCATGCTCTGTGCATTATGAAAACTAGTGTGTGGTTTCCAGTTGATACTGGGTCTAATGAACATGCTAAACCTTTTGGCCTTTTGGTGATACCATTATCACTCCCCTGGCTACAAAAACCCCAATACAAAAAAAAAATCATTGAATTATTACAGTGTGCTTCAATATGTTGTTTCAGTAACCAACCAATCAATTATCTATGCAGAGGCACTAAAAGAACAAAAACAGTTTAAATAAAAAATATAATGTGTGTTCCTACTTTAGTTTATGTGCCGCTTCTGTTGCTGCTCCATCATTTAGGCTTTTAGAAGCAAAATTATTCAAACAGGGACTGAGGAAGATCCAGTGGCTAAACTATTATAGCTGTCATTGTTTTCCACCTGATTTCCTGCCCTAAGAATGCAGCACAAATGCCCTTAAAGGAGAACTAAACCCTAACAATTAATGTGGTTAAAAATGCCATATTTTATATACTGAACTTATTGCACCAGCCTAAAGTTTCAGCTTCTTAATAGCAGCAATGATCCAGGACTTGTCACAGGCGGTCACCATCTTGGAAAGTATCTGAGCAGCTGTTGAGATGCTAAGTTTAGGGGTTGTCGCAAATTATCAAGCAGAAAATGAGGTTGGCCTGTAATATAAGCTGATGCTACAGGTCTGATTGTTAAATTCTGATGCTAGTTGCACTGGTTTCTGTGCTGCCATGCAGTAATTGTCTGTATTAATTAGATAATTATATCAGCCTTATATTGACATTTCTATTCTATGTGTACTGTATATTGTGAGTTGGTCCCTAAGCTCAGTAAGTGACAGCAGCACAGAGCATGTGCAGTGAATCAGCAGAAAAGAAGATGGGGAGCTACTGTGGCATCTTTGCAGACAAAGATCTTTACTGCTAAAGGGTTGTGGTTGCCTTGAGCTGCACAAAACACAATGTACAACATTTCTAGCTACTTATTTAGTTAAGCTCTAGTTCTCCTTTAATTTAAAAATAGGCTAAAAATCTCATGATTACCCAAAGTGATACATTTATTTGGATTAATATAGCAATAGCCAATTATTAATGAGACATTTCTAACAATTTAGCCAACAGCCTAGACAAAAATGGCTTCCAACAAAGTAACTCCTTTACATGAGCGACTATAGCCTATTAGAAGTGACACCAACTGATGTCACCCACTGTAAATCTGACACTCGTCCGGTCTGCAGAGCTGCCTACAATGGTTTAAGAGGACTGGGGTTAAAACAAGTGTTGCAGGAGAGGCCCATATTTATTTAGAAAAATAAATGGCCCTTCAGCTGTTGCTGCACTACAATTCCAAGAAACTCCAAACATACTATAAACAATTGGCCCACGTGTATCTAGCTTTACATATATTAAGCCTTCAGCGACAGTCTATTTCAGCATGCAGTCTTCTGGCAATAGAAAGTAAACAATAAAGGATGGGATTTCTTTTATCTAGAACATCTCACAAGAATTTTCCCAACAGATGGACAGGATGATATTACATTTTCTTTGAGACCATATAAGCACAATGCATGTCTATTTCTAAACTATTTAATATTCCAATCTCCACTGTTTACCTAATTGCTGTTGTCAAAATTCTAACACACACACTGAACAAAGAGCATATTTTGTTTTCTGACTCCCCAGTCCTCTTTGAAAGCTAAACATTGCTGCAGCAATTCTATTTTCTTTATTGGTCAGTTCTTTATTCAGTCTGCAATGCAGACAGTGTTTACTGAACTGAAATTTGGAGCAGTCACATACAGGCTAAAAATCAGGGGTCCTCAACCTTTTCTACCTGTGAGCTGCATTCACACGTAAAAGGAGTTGGGAGCAACACAAGCATGAAAAATGCTCATGGGTGATACAAAATAAGGGCTGTGATTGGCTATTTGGTAGCCCCTGTGTGGACTGGCAGCCTACAGGAGGTTGTTTGGCAGTACACATGTTTTTTATGCAACCAAAACTTGCCTCCAAGCCTGGAATTCAAAAATAAGCACCTGCTTTGAGGCCATTGGGAGCAACATCCAAGGGGTCGGAGAGCAACATGTTGCTCACGAGCCACTGGTTGGGGATCACTGGGCTAGAGTGTCTAATTTCACTATTTAACTCATCTGAGTATATATATATATATATATATATATATATATATATATATATATATATATATATATATATATATATATATATATATATATATATATATATATATATATATATATATATATATATGTACACAAACTATGGATAGAGGATTTTTTTACCCAGCTGCCAGAATAATTTCATGCTTTTGTTCACTCATGCAGAACGGTGAAAATGTCCTTTCCTCACCTTTTGCCACATCATTTTTTTCATGGAAAACATTCTGTTTATGACAGCTACTGGTGCTGTCTGTCATGGATCACTCTCTCTCTCTGGTGTTTCTCTGCTGTCTCTTGCCTTCACATTCCAAATAGATAGGAAGCAGCTTCGGGCAAGAAAGGGAATTTGTCTGCCAAAATTTTCCCTGAGACAGCTATGGCATTGGCCCATTGTGTCATTAGCCTATAGGGCTCTTCATGAGCCCTATAGCTCATGGCTGAAGCCTTCAGTTTAGTAAATGCTCATGTCGCCCCGACCATGCAGCAATAATCTATAATCCATCCTCAACATCTGCAGAGACATACATTCCTTTGCAAATCAATGCTACGACCCTGGTGAACATTTTATATTTTCATTCCTCACCTTCCAGCTATACATTTGTCTCCAGAAAAGATATCATTCTAATGCAATAGGCTGATAAAGGAATAGACAGCCTATGTAACCAAAAGAGAAAACCATTAATTATCCAGATGCATTATCTATTTATACAGTCAAAACAATGATGAACTATCCCTGATATAGCTTGGTGTGTCATGAGAAGGAGGAAAATCTAGCTGCCTATATACGGTGTATGTCATTGCACTTTCAAGGTAGTTTAGATCTGTGCACCACTGGCGTTAAGGCTGACTGGATGACTTCAGATATTGTGGTCAACGAGTGAAGCACACATGGGCATGATCGATGCCTCATAAAATTAAATATAGGGCCTCTAGTGAGTGTTTAAATTGATTTATTAAAATAAATAGTGGTAAGTATTCTATATAAAAATCTACCAGTTGCATTTGCTCCGACTTCAATAAAATTTGTTACCAGTAAGGGAGTTTAAAATTTACTTGAATTTGATTGGAAAGCTGACATATATTTAGGCGCAGATTTATCAAAGTGTGATTTTAGAACTCAGCACAATAAAACTCGCTTACTTTATATCCATTCCTATGGGATTTTTAAATGCATATTTATCAAATGGTGAACTGCATTGATAAATATAATTCTAAAAATCCCATAGGAATCAATAGAACATGAGTGTCCTAAAACACTACATAATACATTTTATACAAGAACACTGAGAATAATACAGAAGCTTTAGAGCTTGATGCTGAGTGCCCAAAAGCTGAATGTATAAATTAAGCAAAATTGGAGTGCCCAAAAGCTGAATGTATAAATTAAGCAAAATTATCTAATAAACCCAGTTATATTACAAAACAATGTTCAACAGAATTGGCAATCACATTAACTGTGGGCATGTCAGTGCACCAATCAATGAAGTATTCATGTGACCTTAAATAGCCCTGTTTACCTATATGAGGCCTGTAAGATGTATATTAGGCAGTTGCCATACTTGTAAGTTAAGAACAAACCTGTCAAACAGTTGTCATGACCTTGAGAGACCCTGTGTTAAATCTCATGATCTTTTTCTTAAGAGCTTGTGAAGCTTTGACTTTAAACATTTGAGGATGTCCATCTGCATCACGAGGTGGTAACTGAAGGGGCCATACCAGTTCGCCTTCTTCCTCCTCTTCCCCTTCAGAATCCACCCTGGACTCTTCTTCCGGACCTCCTCCACTAATTTCTGCAGTGGACCTCCACTTCCTGCAGGGTGGACCAGTCTTTACTGGTGGTGCTTTTCCTTCCCTCCCCAATGTGTAACAACGCCCCCCTTCCTGAATGTAACCCCTGTTTTCCCCCCAATCCTGTACAAGGCCCCTTGGATCAGCCCAGCCTTCCGTTTGGCTTCTGGACTTTCCCCAAAGTTCTGCACGGACCCGAGGATGAACCCAACCTTCTGCATTTCCTCTAGGTCCCTCCCCACCTTCTGTGTGACCCTTGGGCACATTCCATTCCTCGCCAAGGTGGCTAGGGTCCCTTAGGCTTGTCTCAGACAAGGAACGTGGAGTCCTCCTTCCCCCTCTCTTGCGGGGTGGCTCTTCTGCAGACAGACATTTCCTGGGGAGTCGAGGTGGGGATCCCTCCACACTGTGGCCCTTCAGAAGTGGAGGGTGTTTTCTGCGGGAAACACGATGTGGGGGTGTGTAGGAAACATTAGCTATTCGACAACCTGAAGCAGGAGGAGGGGGAGGAGGAGGTGGCCTCTCAGCAGAGGCTGAGCGTAAATATGGAGGGCGTAGCTGGCGTCGAAGAAGAGAGATAATATATCCCTCAGCCCGGCGAGAAAGTGGTGGAGGAGGAGATGGAGATGAAGGAGAAGGGTAAGGAACAGAGAGAGAGCGGGGGACTAGAAGGCGGGATGAAGAAGAGCGAGGGTGCTGGGATCCAACAACAATATCACCTGAAGGTAAAAAGAGTTGTGGTTGAGTAAGGGAAGGATATATAAAGGAGACGGCAGGAATTGAGAAGGACAAAAGAGAGAGAGTGACAAGGGAAGAAAAAAAAATCAATATCCAATCAAATAATTTCAAACAAAATTTCATACCCAGTCTACCTTTAGCATTGCATTTTCTTACCTGCGCTCTTAGGTCTCTCGTTTGCATAATGCATTCGAGCCTCTGTCAAACCCCCTCGAGAGGAACGTTCTACAAATACATCACTTGCCTCCATGCCATCCGCTTCACATTCCACTGTGAGGAAACAAGGAACAATATGAGAAAGACTGCAAAAGTTATTGGACCATTAAAGGAACAGTAAAACCAAAAAGACCAATGGGGTTATATAATAAAAAGCACTAAGTTTGCCCAGGAGCACTAATCCAAAGCAGACAATCAACAGGTAACATTTACTGGTCACCTGTTTAACATCTTATTCTACACTTGGGGGTGCCAATGTAAGGCACCCCCAAGTGATTGTATTGACTTACCCCTATCAGCAGAAAACTGCACCGGGCCGAGGTTATACCAGTGAGCTGGTATACGAAGCCATCCTCTTCCGTCTTCCTCTCTCCTTCGTGAAGCCAAGCATGCGCAGTAGAACGAGAAGCCGAACTTTAACTAAAAAGTCAGCTGTTTCGTTCAACTGTGCATGTGTTTGCCCCGGGAAATTTGAAGAAAGAAGACGCTGGAAGAGGTTCACTTCGTGGTGCTCACTGGTATAAACCCGGGCCGGTGCAGTTTTCTGCTGATAGGAGCACCGGCCTGGGGTTTCAGGTAAGTCAATACAATCACTAACATTTGGCACCCCTAAGTGTAGAATGACTTTCCTTCTCCTTTAAATCCTTTTAATACATAAGGATTCATTTCCAACCACTAGTGCAGTGTGTAAATTACAATTTTGGGCTTAAGTTGCCATGCTTTTACCCACAAATTAGAATTCCCCCAAAAATTCCAGTATCATTGCATTGTGCTAGTTGCAATAGCATCCAATGTGCTAAAATGTGATTGCATTATAATACAAATAGATGTAATTGCACTACAAATCTTCAGTTGCTATGGGTACTTGGTTCTAAATGTGCTCCTTGCACTTCCTGATATTTGCTCTCAGTGTTGCTGGGTCCATCCTTTTCAAATCATGCACATTGCGCTTATTGATGTAGGGAAACTACAACTTCTGAAGGTGATTGTAGCTCCAAAAAGTGACGAAATGCTGGCAGCAAAGATTTTCAATGCAACTGCACTTGATTTGCACAAAACCACGTGCAACTGTAGTTATCTTAACACTGTACCCACATAGTGACTTGTGCCCAAACTGCACACAGCAATTGCAGTCATATATTACCCCTCATAGCTTTGTACAAAATAAGGGCCAATGGTCAGATCTTACTAGGGTTCTATGCAAACCTATTAGGAGCAGACCACTGCAATGGCCTGATGCTCCCCCTGATAGATATCTAGTGATCCATGGTCCTACATCAGTCGGGCAGGCTGCCATTTTGACTCCAAACAAAGGCCAACAACAGGCTGTTGACTAAGTCTGAAGTTGCCCACACTGAGGCTGATGCTTACTGACGCATGGTCATGTTTAGAATTATATATGTGCAATATTCATATTTATCAATGGTAAAGTAGGAGATACGGCACATGGAGCATAACAGCCATCAAAAAGCTTTAATGGGAAGCTCATTGAGTTGTCTAGACTGGATGTTTGAATGTGTCTTACTACCCTGGCTGTTAAAGTGTGCTCTTATTTATCACACAATGTTACCATTTTCATTGTCATTTTCTGCTCTCAGACGTAGCTCTCCCAGTTGCCTTTCCAGCTCCCAAAGTTGGCGGTCAAGATCCTTGGGGAAGAAAAGAAAACGTAACTCCAAATAGCTGCACATTGAGGTGTAAAAATATACAAACAAAATACAATGAACTGTAAATCATAAAAGTATTCAGACCATCAGACCTGATTTATATATCATTTATATATCATTCAGACCAGAATTATAAATGCTACATCCAAATACTGTTCTCAGTGATGTTTTTATTTCAACGCAGTGACATTCAAAATTAGTTTTATGTTAGAATAAAAATGTGTTTTCACCTCTGTTATGGAAGCTCTAGGGCTAAAAACATGCATATGGATTGTTCTACCAATGGAAAATTTGTGTCACCTCTCATGCTGCCTGCCTGTTAATGCAATAGTAACCTGTTCCATTAACCTTAAAACTTTTATTTGTTTTGAACAAGAGTAGTAAAGTACAAACAAAATATCTAGAATAGACAGGACACCCAAAAGTTCATTTGCGAAGCTTAAGGTGGTGTGCAAAGTGCAAAAAATGCAGTGACTAGACTTTTGCTTTAGGCTTTGCACAGATTATTACAGGTCTCTGTGCTCTGTTTTGAAGTCCACAGACTTTGGTTCTTTCAGCAGGATAACGTAAACAAACTATAGGAAAAAGAGTGGCTCCAGGACAAAAAAGGTGATTGCCCTACAATAAACTGAGTGTTTTCTCCCTCAGCACAGTGGATTCAGCCCCATCGTGGATGCTAAGAGCCTGACTTTTTCACATACAGATTAAATTATGCATATAATTATTAAGTCCCTCCCTTTGACCTCTAGCATCACAATTGTTCTGCAGACCCTCAATAGTGCAGACAAACAATACATAGTTCCAATCACCTCTTTTAGTTAAGATATATTTGGAATAGCCCGGGAGCAACTTTATTGACAAAGAAGCAAACATGGCAGAAACACTTGGGTTCCTACTAAAGTGGCAGCAGTCATAAGTAGGCATTACAGGATCAATGACGAGCAGAGCTTTCACATTACCCACATTTAATTGCTACTGGAACCCCCCCCCCCAAGAAGACTGTGGGCAGAGTGAATGGAGGCTAAAGTTCAGCCTGAACCCACCCACGGCCCAAGGACATACTGCAGAACTTGGCCCAAACTCGTCCTATCCGCAGGTCCCATGGGCTTTGGGCCGGCACGCACATCACTACTGTGCAGTTAATCCTGGTCATACAGTAGCTTTCCAGCAGGGGTGGGTGCACTTACTCTTCTGCTGAACTGGCTGTGGAGAATACATTTGCTTTTCTAGGAGCATTTTGCCTAAATATAATATATATTAAGCGTCAGCTTGGTTCACAATATTGGACCCCACCCCAACTTCTGCATGCTATTCAGGCTAGCTTGCTCTCTGGTTCAGCCCATAGTGGTAACTAAATGGAAGTTGCAGGAAGAATCCCAGTGCCCAGAACCTTTTAAAGCCCAAGCCTGGAGCATCCTAGGTTTGAATTCTGATTATTTACTTAAAGGTAAAATATTCATTCAGAATGAATAATTAAATAACTTTTAAGTTATATTAAAGTTCTGCCTTGAGCCACCATGTTGTAAATAATGCAAATGTAACAGGAAGACACAGTGCTGTCCAGCATTGGCTGATGTCATTTTTGATTTATGTGTATTTTGTGTACCGTTGTTTTGCGTTTCAGCACAGTGTCTCATACGGGCCAGAGGGTGGAGCTTAGTGTTTACTAAGAGAGACCTGAAATGCTTACATTATCCCTTTAAGGCAGTGATCCCCCAACCAGTAGCTCGTGAGCAACATGTTGCTCTCCAACCCATTGGGTGTTGCTCTCGGTGGCCTCAAAGCAGGACTTATTTTTGAATTCCTGGCTTGGAGGCATATTTTAATTGCATTAAAACTAAGTATTGTGCCAAGTTGAGCCTCCTGTAGGTTGCCAGTCCACACAGGGGCTACCAAATAGGCAATCACAGCCCTTATTTGACTTGTGTTGCTTCCCAACTCTTTTTACATTTGATAAAAAAGGTTGGGGACCTCTGCTTTAAGGTTTTTCAGATGAGAAAATGCTGAAAACTGCAGGGAGAAGTCCAAAGCCCACAGTATATGCCACTCTAGCCAGTTCCTCAGAATCTGACTTGTTGTACTCCCTTTGGTTTTAATAGTATTGGTAGTTTGCTGGACAGTGAGGAGCAGTGTCTGTTGCACAGGAAAGACAAAATAGCATTTTGTGAATGGTCGTATATAGGAGGAGGCATTGGATTGTACAGAAGTGTCAATATTTAAAGTGTGCTTACAAGTAGGTGAGGGTAACCAATACAGTAACAATTTTACCTCCATCTGTTCAGCTATGGCAGAGAGCTTTAGAGCTAAAGCTAATGTAAATTGCAAAAGTGCTTAAAGGAGAAGGAAAGTGTAAATTATTGGAGGATGCCAAATTTTAGAAGAACCCCCCCCCGTAATTGTAAACACTTACTGCAAGGCCAGGGTTCTTCTCAGCAAGCTCCATGGAGCAAAGCAGAAAAACAGGATTGTTGCATGAATCCTATGCAATTTTCCCAGTGCTTCCCTTAACTTTTAATAAGTGGGCTCACCTGCTTAATTGGGTCACACCGTAAAGACCAAAGGATTCATCAATACACGTTGTATGAAGGAGGCCACAAAACATCCGCAGTACTGTGCTGCAAAACTTTATTCCAAAATACACAACATGTTTCGAGTCCGCAAGGACCCTTTCTCAAGGTAATTAGCCAAACGTGTGTACAAGATTTAAAACCATACAATGCTCCACCTTCTCAAGCAATAATCCAATTAAGCAGTGATGAAGTCACATAGCCCAGTTATACAATAGTATCTTATTTCAAGTGGGGAACATCCTCCAGTGGTTAAAACAGATACATTCACCATGCTGTGTTTTTAATAAATATACATTGTGTCAAGATTTATACATGGTGTCAAAATTCAATAACCAAAGGTTAAAACGTCCATAAAGTGCAGTGAGACATTTCTTTCTTTCAAAACTCTGAAAGGGAAAATGTTCTAAATGAATACATTTTAATTCAATTTTAATTTAAACCTTTATCATAAAAACAGTATAAATAAAGTATCGTTTGAATACAAGATTATACAAAAGGTGGTACTACTCTCTATTGGAGTCTACCTGTCCTGCACACGAAACATAGCGTGTTGAACTATAACTCCATAATAAACACAATGGACTACAATTTAAACTTTTAAAGTAATTGGATAAATAGAAATGCCAGGGATAGTATTATCTTACCATACCCCAGGCCCAGAGGCAACTTTTACTGTAGGCATCATTTTAATATCTGTAAAACATAGATATATGTTGATATTACACATAAATCAAAGAAAACACTTCAAACTCCAGGTATCGTTGAGACCTATAGGGCTAAGAGTATTTAGTCTAGAAATCCACTTTGCTTCTCGCTGTAACATTTTTTGTTTAGAAGAACTACCCATTTGAGTTGCCCACGGGAATGTTTCGCTTTATTAAAATGTCTGGCCACTGTGGTGTCTGTCTGGGTCCCTTGTTTAAAATCTCTTATATCACTTTTATGTTCTTTTATTCTGGTTCTGACATTGCTTATAGTTTGCCCTACATATGCCAACCCGCATGGGCATTTAAGCATATAAATGACTCCCTTGGAGTCGCAGGTGGCATAATCCTTAAATTTAAGTTTTGTCGCTTGTGTTGGTGGTTTATGCTTGGTCCCTTAATTATTGATGCACAACAGATGCAGTTAAGGCACGGATACGTGCCCTTCTTTTGTATTCCCAGAAACTTTTGGTTTGGCTTTATATCAGATTCGGCTGGACAAAGTATATCTCTAATACTTTCCCCATTTTTACAACAAAAGAGACGTGGTGAGCTAAACACTTTCCCGTCGTTTTCGTCTCCTTGAAGGACTGGCCAATATTTTTTAATCACCTTTTTAATATGTTTGCTCTGTTTCACATATTTAAATATAAAGGGGATACGGGTGTTGGAATATTTTGGAATAAACGTTTTGCAGCACAGTACTGCGGATGCTTTGTGGCCCCCTTCATACAACGTGTATTGAGGATTGTTGCATGGTCTCACAACAGAATACTCCTACTTATTCACTGGCAGCCTTGATTCATTGACCCAATAAGTGGATCATAGGAAAGTGGGTGGCCTTACATTATGTTTTGTAATGTTTCCGACAAGGCTCTGACGTATATATATATATATATATATATATATATATATATATATATATATATATATATAGAGAGAGAGAGAGAGAGATATATTGCACAATTGCACACCTGTACAGTAGATGCACAGCACTGGTATGTGAGGTTGCACACCTGTACAGTAGATAAACAGCACTGGTACAAAGAGCTTGCACACCTGTACAGTAGAAGTATACGACACAAGGGGGTTCATTTATCAATACTGGGCAAATTTGCCCATGGGCAATTACCTATAGCAACCAATCAATGATTAGATTTTTGAAACCAGCTGCAAGTAGAACAATGAATGCAGCAATCTGATTGGTTGCCATGGGTTATTGCCCATGGGCAAATTTGCCCAGGGTTGATAAATTAGCTCCAAGGTGCAGTAGATAAATAACATGGGAATGCTGAAGATGACGCATGTGTAGTATAGAGTACGGGTGTGAGAGGGTGTCAGACATTGTATATAGCATGTGACAGGCCCCAGTAGAGAAGACTAGTTCTTCCCATAGTGCAGCTCGGGTGTGACTGACAGTAAGTCTCTACATCAGGTGTTACTATGGAGAGAGCTGCATTTCCGATTCACCACACTGGCTGCTCCTGGATCATTTACTGACACTGAACAATGAAAGGGATTAATACCGCACGAAGCAATAGATCATTTACCTCTCCACCTTGAAGCGCTCTCCGGACCCGGACCTCCTGCCTGTCTCTCAGTAGCTTCAGCTCACAAAGACCAGCCACACTTGACCGTAGTAAATGACGAAGCCGCCCTCGGTCACCACCGCCTCCGGAGCCCAGCATGTCACTAATCGGCCGGCTAAACGCTGACTGAAAAGCCGCAATCTGAGCATCGGGCCCGGAGCAAAAAAAACACCAATCACAGTCCTCGAAAAACGCAAGATTCCGCCCCGTGACCAATCACATGCTGGGAACTATTGCCATTGCACGGAAACCCCGCCCTATAACTAACGGAATGCTTTTCATCAGCTACACAAGTCCGCCTGGCGGCCAATAGACATGTGGCTCATCTGCATGACTGTGCGCCACAGCCAATCAAAATAGCTCTAATCTGCACGACGCGGAGACATCTTGAGGAGCCCGAGCCAACTATTCTACTGACGCTGATTTAGAGAGTGGGCTCAGTAGCCGAGCTAACGTCCGCTTGCTGCTAATTCTAAAGCCTTGTCTCGCTGCTATGCCATGCCCTGGGCAGCATCTTTCAATCGACATGTCTGCCAATTGATTGAGTCCAATAAACGCCCCTCCCTCTATCCCATGCCACATCATCTACCAAATAGCTGTGGGTAAAATGCTAGAGCAGGAACATCGTGGGCGGGGCTTAGGAGGGCTCGCTGTGTGATGGGCGGGGCTTAGTTTAGGCTATGGGAGGGGCTGGTAGTTGTTGCAGAGAAATTAATGAAGAACCTTGAGTATCTGGCGGCGCTCCTGGATATCACAGCCCCGCTGCTCTTCGGACAATCCGACTCGTTTATCTAGAAAACGTTCTTTTCAATGCGTGTGTTTTTGTTTGTACATTTTTGATCAATAAAGTTCAAAGAAAAAAATGACAAATGGGCGTGGCATCGGGGAAAAGGAAGGCACGTGTGATATGTTTATTATTTGTCCATTCAACCTGCTGGTTGTTCTTGTATGGCGGTTTATAGGTCGCTAATGTTGCATTATAATTGCGCCCTGCTTCACGTGCAATGGAAAACGCTGGTTTCTTAAAGGACCAGTAACATAAAATTTTTTTTTAAAAAAATTCGTTAGTACACATCAAAACGAAAACACCAACACAAATTATACTTTAAAATCACAAAGCTTTTATTAAGAAATAACTTACAGAAACTGCAATTCCTGTCCTGTACAGAAACGGCGAAAAGGCGACCATCCATCCTGCTGGGCTCGATTTCTCCTCCTGGCTACTCTGCTGACAGCGTGTGAGTGAGCAACTATTCACTGACAGGCATCGCCTCTCCTCGGCTCTCCTCTCCTTCACTGTGCATGGCTTCCCCCCTCCTCGCTGCTCCCCCCAGCCAGATCCCCTGAACAGAATGATGAATGATTGGCCCACTTGTCACTTCACAGCCGCACAGTACCTTTATTGCTGCGTATTAACGGTGCGCAGGGGGAAGAGGAGACCGGGTTAGCAAATTGCCAAAGGGATTACAGAGAAAGCTGCTCAGTCTATGGCCTTTACATTTTTATCCTGACCCCTTGTGCCTCTGGCTTGTGGTGAGCTGAAGTTTAAGAAATACTCTCTCTCAGGCTCTGTGCATTGCAGCAGGGATGGAAAGGGTGGTTGAAGCACAATTAGGAAAAGAAAGGGATGTGGCGCCTCAGGACTTTCCCGCTGCGCACCGTTAATACGCAGCAATAAAGGTACTGTGCGGCTGTGAAGTGACAAGCGGGCCGATCATTCATCATTCTGTTCAGGGGATCTGGCTGGGGGGAGCAGCGAGGAGGAGAGAAGCCATGCACAGTGAAGGAGAGGAGAGGCGATGCCTGTCAGTGAATAGTTGCTCCTTCACATGCTGTCAGCAGAGTAGCCAGGAGGAGAAATCGAGCCCAGCAGGATGGATGGTCGCCTTTTCGCCGTTTCTGTACAGGACAGGAAGTGCAGTTTCTGTAAGTTATTTCTTAATAAAAGCTTTGTGATTTTAAAGTATAATTTGTGTTGGTGTCTTTGTTTTGATGTGTACTAACAAATTTTTAAAAAAAATTTTTTATGTTACTGGTTGTGTTTCAGCCACAGGGGAACAAAAAGGTTTTACTATAAGAGCTGTAACAACCTCCCAAACAAAATACATACCGGCTGGAAGATCCTTCTCAGAGGCTAGCATGTAGTGCATCAGGATGCAATAGTAATTGGTCAAGAGAATGCATTTGTCAAGGATCCAGCAGGACAGAGGGGTCCCAAATGAGCCTTTTCAACTCTTATAATGTTTGGATATATCTCTTAGAACTGTCGGACTTGTCGTTTGAATCAGCTTTACAGTAATCTGTAATACTAATTGAGGGTCTGTCCAATGCTTTAAAAGGCAAGGAAACAGTGAATTATATGAATCCCACATACCCATATCTATACTAACTATAGAGTTTAGTATCACAATAGCCTTTGATATTATGGGGCCGATTCACTAACTTCGAGTGAAGGATTCGAAGTTAAAAAACTTCGAATTTCGAAGTTTTTTTTGGGCTACTTCGACCATCAAATGGAATGGGCTATTTCGACCTTCGACTACGACTACGACTTGAAGGATTCGAAGTAAAAATCGTTTGACTATTCGACCATTCTATAGTCGAAGTACTGTCTCTTTAAAAAAAACTTCGACCCCCTACTTCGGCAGCTAAAAGCTACCGAAGTCAATGTTAGCCTATGGGGAAGGTCCCCATAGGCTTTCCTAAGTTTTTTTGATCGAAGGATATTCCTTTGATCGTTGGATTAAAATCCTTTGAATCGTTCGATTCGAAGGATTTTATCGTTCGATCGAAGGAATAATCCTTCGATCATACTATATGCGCTATACGAAGTCGAAGGATTTTAATTCCCAGTCGAATATCGAGGGTTATTTAACCCTCGATATTCGACCCTTAGTGAATTGGCCCCTAAGTCTGTCCAAGAAATCACCCGGCAGTGCATTCCACAACCTCACTATCCTGACTGTGAAGAACCCCCTACGTTGCTTCAAATGAAAGTTCTTTTCTTCTAGTCTAAAGGGGTGGACTCTGGTACGGTGATCCACTTTATGGGTAAAAAGGTCCCCTGCTATTTGTCTATAATGTCCTCTAATGTACTTGTAAAGTGTAATCATGTCCCCTCGCAAGCACCTTTTTTCCAGAGAAAATAACCCCAACCTTGACAGTCTTCCATCCCCCTAACCAATTTAGTTGCACTTAGTCTCTGCACTCTCTCCAGCTCATTTATATCCCTTTTAAGGACTGGAGTCCAAAACTGCACTGCATACTCCAGATGAGGCCTCACCAGGGACCTATAAAGAGGCATAATTATGTTTTCATCCCTTGAGTTAATGCCCTTTTTTATGCAAGACAGAACTTTATTTGCTTTAGTGTCCATCGAATGACGCTGCCCAGAATTAGACAACTTTTATACAAAAACCCCTAGATCCTCTCATTTAAGGAAACTCCCAACACACTGCTATTTAGTGTATAACTTGCATTTATATTATTTTTGCCAAAGTGCATAACCTTGGATTTATCAACATTGAACCTCATTTTCCAGTTTGCTGCCCAGTTTTCCAGTTTAGACAAATCACTCTGCAAAGTGGCAGCATCCTGCATGGAACCTATAGTTCTGCACAATTTAGTATCATCTGCAAAAATAAAAACCGTACTTTCAATGCCCACCTCATCAATAAACAAGTTGAAAAGCAAGGGTCCTAGTACAGAGCCCTGCGGTACTCCACTTACAACACTGGTACAATTAGAAAATGTTCCATTTACCACCACTCTTTGTAGTCTATCTTTTAGCCAGTTCTCTATCCAGGTACAAATACAATGTTCCAGGCCAACATTCCTTAATTTAACCAGTAACCTTTTGTGTGGCACTGTATCAAATGCTTTAGCAAAGTCTAAGTTAATCACATCCACTTCCATCCCAGAATCGAGGTCCCTGCTTACCTTCTCATAAAAAAAAATTAAGTTAGTCTGGCAAGATCTATTACACATTAAAACCATGCTGGCATACACTCATAGTATTATGATTTGCTATGAAGTCCAGTATCTTATCCTTTATTAACCCTTCGAAAAGCTTTCCTACCACTGACGTCAGACTAACTGGCCTATAGTTTTGAGGCTGAGAACAGGATCCTTTTTTGTCAGGATGCTGCTACGCAGACTGGGACATCACTTTGCTTGGTTCTACCTGGTGAAATTTGATATTACTATGTCAGTGACATTATGGGGTATACGTATCAAAGAGTGAAGTTAGAAAGCTCCAGAAATTCCGCCACTCTCCATTGATTCCTATGGCAATTTGAAAGGCATATTTATCAAAGGGTGAACTTTCACCCATTGAATTTGCTGCGAATTGTCCTATTGGTGAATTTTCACCAAAAAAAAAACAAAAAACCAAACAATTCACCCTTTAGTAAATGTGCCCAATGGAGTTAAATATTAAAGCTGCCGTGACCAAAATAAATATATGTCAGATGACTGGTAGTGTATCAATTAGTGTCACTAAATTCAAAACCAAAAATGAGAATTAAATGTGATAATCCTCACTATCCCAATTCACCTCTAAAGCTGAGTTTTTGGCAAAATGGTTGACCACGTGTGTCAAAGGACTTGATATTCACCGGAGAATCGAAGTATATGGTAAAAGAACACCGCTATTGGAATGGGACCATTTGGAGCATATAAGCAGGGCCACCATCAGAAATCATGGGGCTCCATACAACAAACATTTCTGGGGCACTGCCTTAGCTCCCACACCACAGTAAAAAAAAGAAAACACTCATTGGTGGCCAGGGCCCCCCTACAAGTTTAAAAAAAATATTGGTGGTCAGGGGCTCCTCATAAAAATTAAATAAACTTCACTGGTGGCCAGCCCCCCCCCACGAATGAAAAAACCTATTGGTGGCCAGTGCCCCCCCTACAAGTTTTTAAAAAAAAAAAAACAATTATTGATGTCAGGCCCATTGGTGGCCAGGGTCCCCCTAAAAGGTGAAAAACATTGGTGGCCAGCTCCCCTGCTTTACAAGTTAAAAACATAATTGGTGGTCAGGGCCCGAAGAAAATGTTTAAAAAAATTGGTGGCTAGGCCATCGCTTACAAGTTGAAAATACAATTGGTAGTCTGGGGGACAGAGAAAATTTTAAAAAAAACATTGGTGGTCAGGGGCCCCATAGAATATTTTTTAAAAAACATTAAAACATTGGATGGCAGGGGCCTTATAGAGGATTAAAATACTACATTGTTGGCCAGGGGTGTAATAAAATAAAAAAATAATGGTGTTCACCGAAACTTATCTTAGGTTTTTCTTCCTTGTCCTCAGCGATGGCAGTTCTTCAGCTCCTTTTGCGGCTTCAGCTCAGTTTGTGGCTTCGGGTCTTTGGCTCCTCTGGTCTTCGACACTTCAGGTTCAACTCACTCGCTCTTAGGCCTTTAGGCCCAGGACGACTGTACTCCCTGTGCCCCCTGATGACAGCCCTGCATATAATTATAACCCTTGTTTCTGATATGAATATTTTGTCAGGCACATACTATATGATATATACAAACATTGTGCACTGTTCCTATACACATACATATATTGAAAGTGCCGCACATAAATCTTTAGAACTAATTGTATTTATACAGTGCTGTTTAGTGCTAAATTGTGAATTTAGTGCTAAATTGAATAGCACAATCTATGTTTTTATGGGTTAGGTAGTTTAGCTCTGCTGGCTGAGTTGGGAATAATTAATGCCTTTTATCTATTGGATGGTTTTCATAGCTTATTATGACAAATAACTGCCTGATGAGCACTTCTATTAACTAAAGGTCTCAATACTAGTCATTTACAACTGCGAGTGCAGTTCAGTAACACAAATTGCACTACAGTAAGTGGCATGTGAAACCCCGCAGAATATTTCCAGTCTGTAGACAGTGCTGCTGTGAGCTGTACTACAGGCTCAGTTTCCCTGATAAGCAGGGGCAAACAGGAGTCTGCAGATATATGTAACAAATTGCCAATAACCAATCAAGTTTTTTTCCAATTAATAGATGACTATTCAAAGCTTATTGCCGATTGGTTGCTATTGGGAACTAGACTTGTGCAATCTAGCCCATAAATAAGCTCCACTGTGTTAATTATGAATCACACACAGCCCTATGAGTTTAGGCCTAAGAAACTATGGGGCAAATTCACTAAATCGCAAAGTGGCTATCGCCAGCGCAAATTCGCCAGCGTGAAGTCATTTTGTTACTTCGCTGATTTACTAACCGGTGCTGGCGTAAATTCGCTAGCGAAGTGGACCTACTCTAGCACTACTTCACAACCTTACGCCAGACGAAGGGACGTAACTACGCTAATTCACTAACTTGCGCATTTTACTGAACGCTACCTCATACGCCAGACTTGCCTTCGCCACCTCAGACCAGGCGAAGTGCAATAGAGTAGATAAGGCTTGGTTCATAAAAAGTTTCAATTTTTTCTAATCCCTTTTACTTTTTTATGGGTGATAGGCTGAAAAAGATCATAAATTGTTTTGGGGGTACCCTCCTTCCCCCCTACATTTCCTAACATATGGCACCTAAACTATACAGTGGGCACATGTATAGGGAAAAATAACAACTATTTTATTTTATGAAGCTTTCCCAGTCTTGTGTAGTTTAATGTATTTGCTACATATACGTCCATTGTACTTTAACTTGGCGCCGTATGCAAATTAGGCATGGCTATTGTAACTTTGCTTTGCTTGACTAATTGATGCTAATGCAGCTTCGCTACCTTTCGCCTACCTGAGCACAACATCGGATTTTAGTGAATTAGCGGCGCCCTGGCGAAGTGCAGGGAAGGCTGCGCTGGCGCAACTCCGCAGGTTAGTGAATTTGCCCCTATGTAAATTTGGATAATGTAAATAGGTAAATAACCTGTAATCTTAAAGGGATTCTGTCATGATTTTATGATGTAGTTTTTATTTCTAAATTGCACTGTTTACACTGCAGATAAATCATTCTACAATATAACATTTCATTCCTGAACCAGCAAGTTTATTTTTTTAGTTGTAATATTGGTGTGTAGGCAGCCATCTCATGTAATTTTGCCTCATCATTTGCTTTCAGAAAGAGCCAGCACTTTAGGATGGAACTGCTTTCTGGCAGGCTGTTGTTTCTCCTACTCAATGTAACTGAACGTGTCTCAGTGGGACCTGGATTTTACTATTGAGTGTTGTTCTTAGATCTACCAGGTAGCCGTTATCAGCTGTTAGGTGATATCACTCCAACTTGCAGTACATCAGTAAAGAGTGACTGAAGTTATCAGAGCGCATGTCACATGACTGGGGGCAGCTGGGAAACTGACAATATGTCTAACCTCATGTCAGATTTCAAAATTAAATATAAAAAAATTTGCTTGCACTTTTGAGAAACGGATTTCAGTGCAGAAGTCCGTTGGAGGAGCACTGTTAACTGATGCTTTTTGGAAAAAAATCCCTTTAATTGCTTTCATCCAATTGGAGCAATGTTGTTTGGTAGTCTGTATGCTGAAATGTAATTACCCACACCAAGTTAGATGTGCTCTCTGTAACAGCCACCCATCCAGTCCCACAAGCACTTTGTGTTGTCAAAAAGCAATCACATGTTTCTTGGAAGCTTCCCAAACCTGTTACCCAGGTTTACAATGTATTGACCTAGCTCGGAGTCATGTTACTTGTATTCATATGTAAAATACAGATGATTTTCTGGTTGAATTGGAAAAAAAAAAAAATCAGTATAAAAGGTTGTTGCTATGATAATTAAAGCTTAGGGTCAACTTTGTTCATCCTTCAGTTGTCTGATTAATGATCTGGGCCTACATGCAAATTATTTTATGCCAAGTTATTGGCACAGAAATGCGGTGTACAGCTATAGGATATATTATCCAAAATGCTTGGGAGCTGGAGCTTTCCTGATAAGGGATCTTTCCATATTTTAGATCACCATGCCTTATGTCAGCTAAAAACATTAAATAAAACCAATAGGATTGTTTTGCCACCAATACAAATTCATGCAGCTGCATCATCAAGTATTAGGAACTGTTACATTATTACAGGAAATCATCTTTGAACATATGAATTATTTGCTTAAAATTGAGTCTATAGGAGATGGCCTTCCTGTAATGATTTAGTCGCCTGACGATAAACTGCCTCCCACCAGCTAGAATCTAAATTGCCGGCACTTTGTTTTCCAAAGTTGCCCGAAGTTTCCTCGTGAGGCAACTTCGGAAAACGAAGGACACAGATTGCAATCCCGCCGGCGATTTACATTCTAGCCGGCGGGAGATTAGTTGCCCTGAAGAAGAGGAGATCTCCCCAAATCTGAGCGTGTCTCTGCCTTAAAGGTTTTCCAGATAAGGGATCGTATACCTGTAAAAGATGTTTACACGGAAGCCCACTACATTGCTTGCATGCTAGGAAACACAGGGACATTTCCAGTTATTTCTGTTGCCAGGTTGCATTATCCAACACCATATCATAGCATCATATAAATAAGAAATTCAGACAGCAGGAAGATTTACAATTTTTTTATTACTTCATTTCTGGGGTCCATTAGTGCATGCACACTCGTGTACACGGGCAGCCTTGTTTGGTTTGTGTGCTGCAGTGTATAGTACTTATCCCATGTACTACTTTAAGGGAAAATTACAGATTTATGTTTTAATACACAAATTCATCGCATGGCAATAGTGTTTCCATTGCAAAGAAGTTGCGTAAAAGTATTTAAAAAAGACTTATGTACACAATGTTGCAATTATTCAACTATGTTCTTGTTTGGTCCAAATACGTAAACACTTTGTAATAAATTCAGGTATGACCATCCCACAAAAGACACAATGTAACCATACACACACAGACATATATACATATACCATACATACATATACATTAGGGCTGCATATAAAGACACAGCTCCCTGCAGCATTGTGTGTAACAGGGTATGAGGAATTTGACCTCACATAAGCAACCCTTCAGGAATATCCTCTCTCGAGGGGAACTTTACCTTTAACTTACTCTATAAAAGTCCATCTATGACATATTTAAGCAACTTTTCATTTCACCTTCATATTTTGTACAGATTTTGACTTATTTATCTTCCTATTCTGCCTTTTCGTGGCTGCAACTGAAAATGTTATCTGGTTGTCTGTACTAACTCCAGAAACCCTAATTATACATATTTCATGGGGCCAGAAAAAGAAATGAAGAAAAAAATCTAAGGAAAGGCAAAATCAGGAAATTTCATTATGCATCATATATTGGTGGGACTACAACAATAAATGTAAAATTAGGGAAAACTTAAAATCAGGGGATGTAAAATTTAGGTTTCTCTGGACTGCTTTTTAGGCCCCTACTATTCATTCCCATTCTGACTTTCAAGATGCTGCCGTGTTGCTAGGGTAATTAAGCTCTAGCAATCAAATTTGCAGAACAAATTGTAGATAATTCAAAAACTTAAAAAAAATTAAATAAATAAATAAAGGTTAGGTGGAAATTCTTAGCATTCTATTCTAACACCAGTGGTTTCAAAACGGAGGGCCTAGCCCCATGTTTCTCTCCTGGAAGCTATGCTTGGAGGTCATTAGGATTTTGGGCAGTGAATATTAATATATTGTGCCAGAAATCACTGGAATGTTGCCTGAATGGATGATATAGCAATGCTTAATATTAAGAGGTACAGGGGGCCCAAAACAAACTTTAGACCTCAAAATAGGGGCTTAAAACTAAAAAAAAAAAAAAAAAAAAATCTGGAAACCACTGGCTTACACCACACTAAAATTCTAATATTAAAGTACACAACCCCTTTAATGGAGTTGATGTGTTGAATATCTTATACCTTCAGGTTTAGGGTAAATATGTCCCTAAGCCCTGGTCAGTTCCTTGGGGTACGTACCCATGTGCTTTTTCCCATAAATTGCAGGTAATGTGCTATCTTTTAATACATTCCACAAAATGTCAACACAAATAAACAGATTGGGTCTAAACACACTGAAGTACAGATTTTTGCTGAACCCAATAAAAAAAATAATGTTCACAAACACATTTTTTACATTTAGTGCTGCTGATCACTCCTGTAGTTGACCACAGGGCTCACTGAGCTCAGTTAAAGCCCATTCTGGAGTGAAGTGGAAAGCATCAATATACACCACATTGCGGACACCTTTTCTGCTAGTGAAGCTTGTTCTAAGACTTAAACAGAAGATAAAAATAAAAAAAGGACTGACCTGATTCACTGAGAGAACCTAACTGCCCTGCTAACAGTGAACATAAGTTAAAAAAATATATATAAAAATAAAAGCCCTTGAGCTGTACAGTTCGTCCAACCCCAGGCCCAGAATCGGATGAGTCCTCGTGTTCTGAATTGACAATAATCCCAACTTTGCTCATTCAGCAGCCAGTAGTTCCTCACATTGTAGACTCCTTTTCCAGAGCACTTGCACCATCGCTTTTTAATTGTGTGTGCTTTTGTAGGAGTGGGTCACCTTCAGGATGGTCTCCAGGAATTTCAACTTGCACTGCTGATAGTTCTGCCCCATCGTTACTTGAAGATGTTCGGTCGCTGTATACCTGCAGCAGCCCTGCACCAAAGGCATCACCTTCCACATTTATTACAGTGCATGTGCGGTCACTGAGTAGAGGAAAGACAAAGAAGCAGTGAGTGCCAAAGTCATAGATACATGTTAGGTTAAAGGAAAACTATACCCCCCAAACAATGTAAAACTCTATAAAAAGATATTGCACAAAAAACTCTAAAACCCTGCTTCATGTAAATAAACCATTTTCATAATAATATACTTTTTTAATAGTATGTGCAATTGGGTAATCATAAATAGAAAATTGCCAATTTAAAAAATAAGTGCTCCCCCTGGGATCCTAGGATTCACAGTGCACACAAACAAACCATACATGTTAGGTCACATGAGACAATTAACAGAGAGTTCTGTCTTTTGCTTCCACACTTCTTCCTGTTACAGTTAGAGCTGCAGTATTTCTGTTCAGGTGATCTCTGAGGCAGCACACAGACCATCATGAGAAAAAGGGCAACATTTACTTAAATAGATATATATACTAGTTTGGTAAGATTCTTTAATATGCCACTTAATTGGATATAAACTGTTAATTAAGTATTCATTATGGGGGTATAGTTTTCCTTTAAGGCATGTAAAGGCATTAAAGTTATAGGTTGTGTAAGAGCTAATAGCAGATGATAGTGTTGCTTGCAGTCCTACCATGAATCTAAATTAGAACAGTCTCTTTAATGGCAAAAACCTAAAATGGGTAGAAAGTAGTGATGTGCGGGTCGGGATTTCCCCGATGAAGTCACAAAAGGGGTGGGGTGAGCAGACGCAGTGTCTATAAAAGAAGAACCCGGCATTTGACGGTGGCGGGCGGGGAGAGCAGGAGAAGAGCTCAACCAGCACCCGTCGGCCATCCGTGAAGAAAAGTGCGAGGTCGATCCGAACCCGCCCAACCTGTGGTATCAGGCGGGCCGCACATCACTAGTAGAAAGAAAATTTTAAATGGTGCAGAACAGGAGACTAGCTTCGTATAAGGCTACAATTTCTTTCAAAAGTCAAATACAAAAGAAATAGGAAACTTTTATTCTCCCTCAGCCACATAAATATACTGCAAGGAAGCACCCCACAAATCATACTATAGATGGTGCTAACTATTATTAAAATGTGCCCTAAGCCTTAATAACAGATTTATCAAAAGATCAAAAAGAAACTCTTGACATTTTAATAAAAAATCTGGGACTGCGGGATGAGTTGTCAAAATCAGGACAGTCCCACAAAAAAGATGGAACAGAGGTATGAAGTAGCCTGCTGTTCCAGTTGATAAGAATCCATCCCAACCCTGCACCCAGTGACTTTAGAATGAGAAATGATTAACCAATATGATTTAAGTGTGAAGCAGTTACTGGGTCTAAAGAAAGTAAAGAGGAACTGTGGCTCCTATTGCAGCAGATATTTTTTCTGTTTTGGAGAGGTAGCTGATACAATAGGTTAGAAGGTGGTATAGCTAAACTAAACCCCAACGTGACATACATGGCTCAGAAAATATGGGCAGATTTATCAATGGTCGAAGTGAAAATCAGAATTTGGATTTTCAAATTTGAATTTTCGAGTTTCTTTGTATGACCGCATTTTACTAGGGAATTATTAAAATTCGATTAGAGTTTTTTGTTTTTTTTTACATTCGAATTAGATTTGAGATTTATCATACACTGGCCTTTTAAGATCTCAAATTCGACTATTTGCCACCTGAAACCCGCTGAATTGCTGTTTTAGCCTATGGAAGACGTCCTGGGATTAATTTGGAGTGGTTTGCAACCTTCCTTACATTCGAGTTTTTTTGTGCAGAAAAAGATAGAATAGAGTTTTTTTTTTTTTAATTAATTTTGATTAGTCGAATGAGTTCATGGGAGTTTTAAAAAACTCCCATGAACTTGAAATTTGACCCTTGATAAAGCTGCCCCATAGTGTTGTCACAAACAGCAACATTTCCTAATTAAACTGGACGTGCATGGCAATCTTAACACATTTGGGAAGCACAGGGTGGCTAGAAATGTCCATATTAAAATAGCCTGTCCATTATTGCAAGCTGAAAATAAATGTAAGTGGAATAAATGAATGCTACTCACACCAACCAATCCACAGCCAGGATAAGCGAAATGTCATTTGTTGGAAGCCCCACAGCTTCTAAAATTATAGCAAGAGTCAGGACTCCCCCGGCAGGGATACCAGCTGCTCCCACACTGGAAGCTGTGGCTGTCACACTATTGAAGAGGATATAATAAAAAAAACAATAATAAAACATTTGTTTTTAGCGTGGTGAAAAGACAATGCAGACTGTGACTTGCTGTGAGGGCCAATACTTACAGAATTGTAATGACTTGGATGAAGTCAAGGGAGACGTTGTTAAGTTGGGCAATAAATACGGCCGCTACACATTGAAAAAGAGCAGCACCATCCATATTCACCGTGGCTCCTATTGGAAGGATGAACCGACTGATCTGTTTGGAAACACCATTCTTTTCCTCTACACATTTCATCATCAGTGGAAGTGTGGCGGAACTACAGGAGTACAAAGAAACATGTTAAGTTCTACATGCTTGAATGTATATATCTCCAGTGAGAAAAAAAACAAAAAAAACAATTGCATTGCATAGTAGAATGTTTCGAATGTTTTATTATAATGTGCCCTAAGCCTTTCCAATAACAGATTTATCCTGCACCAAGGACATAAGTTATAATGATTTATCCACATCTAGTTCAACTATCCACATCATAAACGGTGTTTTCTGCCTTTACATTAGACTATAGGGTAAAGGGCATACTGTAAAATGCACAAACATGTTAAATATAAGATACAGTGTAATGGTCGGTTTGTTTTACTTCTAAACTCTGACACAGAAAAGCCAGTGTTTTCTACTTGCAGTGTAAAATTCTTGGATATCTTCTGTTCACTTTATTCAAACTTTAAAAAACACTTTTACTCTAAGGTCATATAAAGTGTGTTTCTAACAAGTTTTCAGCCATGTGGGCCTTACAAAAAGGGAAGATCTAGAGATATACAGTACAACCATGGTCCCAAAGAAGATCAACCAAGCAGTGAAGTTCTAACCAAAACAAGTGGAAATCTGAAAAAGACTATTGTAAAGGATAGGCCCCTTTACGCCCTCTTTTGTTACCTGGAGGAGGTCCCAAATGCTGTTGCCAGTGCGCTCACAATACCCCAAAGGAAGCGGTATGGGTTCTTCCGAGTAAAGGCAAAATAAATGAGTGGGAGTACCAGCAGACCGTGTATGATATGGCCAACAATGCAGCAAGATATGTACTTCCCCAAACTGGTGAAAAGCTGGACAACATCTTCCATCTCCACAATCTTGCCTGCCACAAGGAACATGATACCAAGTGGAGCATACCTTAAATAAGAGAAGAACTGTTATTAGGTGGTGCTAATGAAGCAGAAAGCAGGAAAAGATATATACTCTAAACAGGGGTGTGAATATGCACAAAGAGAGAGAAGCTAATGAATATAAATTTGAGCACATGCTACTCTTACATACCACATGATCCATGTCACCAGAACCATGGTAGCCTCATTGAAGGAGTTGAAGAAACGAATAAGAATTTCTCCTTCAGGGCCCAACTTCCTAAGTGCAATTCCAAAAACAATGGCAAACACCACCAAGCCCAATATATTCATGCCTTCTACCTCTTGCCCATAGGGAACCTGAAGTTGAGGCAAAACAAAAGTGACAATGAGACTAAAACCTGGTTTCATCTCACTCAAAATCCCAAAAGAGATGAAGAAGTAATCAGTTGTGATTGTTCTTACCTTAACCCATGTGCTGTTCATGTCTCCAAGTACACTGGAATTTACATGTTCAAGTTTGTAGCTCGTGGCATACTGTAGAAACACAGGACACGAGTTATAATGGAATAATTACATATATGCATTAATCACATAGTCAATACAGAAATATATTCATCTTACCGACTGAAAAGCAGCAGACACCAAGTTTGATGGGAAAATATTTCTGTAAAAAAAAGAAGATTAATTATTAGCACATAAATTGCTGAAATCTGAAGAGTACCTAGTGAACTGTTTGTGTGGAGATCTGTTGGAAAGGACCTGTAGCAAGCATATTTGCACCAGCTCTTCCCAAACTGAGGGGCTGGTTCCCCCTGAAAGCCGTCACAGTAGAAGGTAGTGACCAACCTGAAGGCTAGTCAGTTAAAAAACAGGTTAAATAGTGGATAACAGATAACACCATTATGTTCTACAGAGCTTATCTGCTGGATAACCTGAGCCTTTTCTCTTTTGAATGCCCCCACAGCAGCTTATTTATATAAACGATAGTAGTGTTTCTGAAATAAACACAGCAGTTTTACCAGTGCAGGGCAACACTGTATTATATTTTTATTACTTTAAAAAACTTCTATTTTTTATGTAACGGTTTCTTTAAATCTGTGGAAGCATGCTGATTTTCTGCCTTGGATATAACTGGAACTTTAGGAAGGTGAATGACACAACCTGATGTTCATCAGGTCTGTTACTCAAAGACATTTGAATTACAGTGGTTAGCATCAGTCCGAGTTGGCCCCTAGATGAGTACAGAAGTTCTGCAGGATTATACCTCCCATAAATGGATACAATCCGGCAATATATAAATAGCAGATGCCCAGACATGTATTTAATTAGCCACAGCAGTAACTACATGAATGTCAGCAAAGCCCCATCTTAACTGAATAACTTATATTTACAATTCCAGACAAGCCACCAAAAATATTTGTATATCTGAATTATGCTGAAATTCCAGCACATTTTTTATGTTTGTAAGGTTGTGCCTACATATTGGTAATCATGTCTAAATCATTTCCAAAAGATCTGTTTTGCAGCTCCTGTATAAATCCTGCTAAATTTTGGGCATTTTGTCCCGATCTACCCAATTTCAACCACACTACCTAACTATTTGAGTATATATAGCAAATTAGGAAGTTGTTTATACCAATAATACTGCAATCCTTGTGATCAAGCATTATCAATTTCCTAATGATGACTCCAGCCACAGCTCCTGTGTCTTTCCTGCTGTTCTCTTATGGTACGAGGTAGTGACCATAAATGTCACTTCATGACCCTTCATACAGTTTCTGTCTATTCTGCCCTTCGACCAATCAGTTGGACTACCATATGGGTTGGCCTATGCACAGTCACTTGTGAAAGCAGGGGCAGTTTGTAGCCGAAATGGAGGGAAAATTGCAGAGCGATACAAGTTGTCAGATAAGAACGCAAACTAACGATAGTATGTTTCACATAAAACAAAGCTAATTTGTATTAAGGGGGGAAACACTTTTCTAGAGTTTTTAACAAATGCCAAATGCTGATGCATAGCATCTAAAAATTCTTACGGTCTAGATTGATATGTACTGCACCACAAGCTATGTCAGTAATATCTGTGCTCCTTTCCCATTTTGGAGATTCTATGGGATCTGGATATAGAACATTTCTGTATCCAAGCTTTGGATAACATAGTAAGTGACTTTCAGTATTTGCTTCCTTTCTGGTTCCCCTCATTAAAGAGACCTACAGGATTGTGGGAGCTGCTGTGTGTCACTAACTTCATGTGTTGTGCTTATGCACAGGGCTAAACCATTTACTTTTACCGCCACATAGTGAAGCAACACTCCCCCTGCCCTCCTGCAAGAAGTTGCACAGTCATGCTAGTGTTGCAAGTTATTTTGGCCCTTTGATTGATAAAGATTACACTATTACTCAGCAATAGTAATGTACTGGGAGATATGCTGTGTAACAATATGTAATTTGTAAGGGCCCAGGATGGCCACATCCGACCCCATCAAGCCATAGGAAGTAAAGGGCAGTACTTTGCCGTTATATATATTTATATCATATGCTAATAAATAAATTATTGATTTCTAACATGGTGTGCGTGTAACCTTGGAACGCTATATATATATATATATATATATATATATATATATATATATATATATATATATATATATATATATATATATATATATATATATATATATATATATATATATATATATATATATATATATATATATATATATATATATATATATATAACAAACAAGGGAAAGTTGTGCTCACCACTAGTTTTTAAAATCATTAGGCGGGGGTGCAATGAGGGTGTGACCACAAAATACATATAAACAAATACAAAATCCTCTGCACTCGACCCATTATCAATATATTTAAGACATAGACATTTTGTGCATACTGCTACTGAAAAATGCCTTACCCTTTAAACAAAACAGGGATTGTTTGTCCATATATTGCAATATATTTAAGCTGGCCAACTACGTAGTTGGCCAGCTTAAATATATTGCAATATATGGACAAACAATCCCTGTTTTGTTTAAAGGGTAAGGCATTTTTCAGTAGCAGTATGCACAAAATGTCTATGTCTTAAATATATTGATAATGGGTCGAGTGCAGAGGATTTTGTATTTGTTTATATATATATATATATATATATATATATATATATATATATATATATATATATATATATATATATATATACACATACACACACACACACACGTGTAACCTTTGGCTTGATAAAGGGCATGATGCATCCCCGAAATGTAGCCTGATGTTTTATATTTAATACACGTTTTTTGATCAAGTGAGTGCTGCCTTACCTGTGTGTTTTTTTTTTTATATATATACACACACAACTAACACAATGATGCATATGCTCCTTGAAAAGGTGGTGTTTGTTCCACACAATGGGACTGACATTTTTTAAGAGTCTGTGGCTCTACCGATGTCAATGGAAAGGGATGGCCCCATGTGTCTGGATGTTTGTGGGGGGTCACTGTGCCTTTGGATGTTTGTGGGGGGTCACTGTGCAAAAAAGCAGGTACCCTGTGGGTTGAGGGAAGGATTTTAGGGTGCGTGTATAGATGTGGGTCTGCAGGTCAGGTTGCGGGTCTCATCTAAATTTCTTATCTTGTGTTACATTGTCTATAATTAGGATGTCCCTAGACAGGATAGAAATTAGTTAGTTCTTATATGAACCGACTAGTTTCTATCCCTATACTGGACCTGTCAGGTAACTGCCCAATTCAGATGGTTCCTGTTCTAAGTTAGAGAAGTAGTTTCTATCCCTATACTGGAACTGTCAGGTAATTGCCCAATACAGATGGTCAGGGCCGTATTTATATATAGGCCCCCAAGGGCGGCGTGGTTTTGGGGGTGGCCCTCAGGGGTGCCTTTTTTTTTTACTTTTCGTTTCCATAGGAAATCCGGTGACGGAGCTGGGGGTAGAGGAAGAATAAGGAAGTGAGGTCAATGCGCACTACGTAGGGGCGTGTTTAGTTTAGCCATTGGACTTAAATACAGCCCTGCAGATGGTCCCTGTTCTGTCAGAGAAGGTCCTCAGCTTGTTCTTCTATGAACTGACTAGTTTCTATCTGTGCCTCATATGAAGTAGTAGTAAACACAGGATGATGGATTTCACACATCTTATATATGAATAAATGAATAACTAATTACTGTCTCTAAAAATAGCGGAAATATGTCCTTTAATGAGCTGCAAATGACTTATCTATTAATTTAACATAGCAATAAGTGGATTTGTAGTTAGGGCCTCTATAAGGATGGGAACCAGTAGCTCAGTTAAAACAGACTCTATCCTTATTTGGGACCTTATGTGAATGTATTTGTACTGAGTGACATTCAGCTTTAGGACCAATTCCCATCCATTGCTGGTACATCACCACTAGAGGCATTGGGTCCTTCCCAGGGATAAGAACTAGTCACTGGCCTCACACACGCGGCAAATGGCATTACATCAGCCCAGGACTGACCCACTTTAAAATCAGTGGGGGGGTTTAATTCTGTGCTTTGGTCACTCACAAACAAGATGTGACGGGTGTTACAGTAAAGACTAGTCTGACAATGCCCTTATCTTATCCGTGTCCATTAGGGACACTCCATATAACAGCCACACTGTACGGCTTGTAACCTGCCAATCCCTGAGCGGCTCCCAGTCACTACACTCACCGGATCAGATCGAGGAACGAATCGACCACGTCCTTGCCCTCAGGTACTCCATCCCCTTGTCCGGACTCCACCAGGGCTCCCACCCCCGGCCGAATGAGCAGCGCCAGGCAGACTCCCAGGCTTGAAGCGAGCAGCGTGGTGATGAGGAAGAAGAGCATGGCCCATCCCCCGAGCTTGCCCAGGGCAGAAGGCTGGAGAGAAGCGGCCCCGGACACCAGGCTACAGACCACCAGCGGCAGGATGATCATCTTGAGCAGGCGAAGCAGCAGTTCCCCCGGGAAGGAGAAAGAGGCGATATGAGCTTTGGACAAATTCAGCGGCCTCACTGCCATCCCCAGCCCTGCGCCTAAAATCACCCCCATCACAGTCAGCAGCACCAGCACATTCCCCCGGAGGAACCGGCGGCACCGGGGGCCACAGCCCGGGGAAGGTGCGGAGTCTCCGGGACGATACAGAGCGAGAGGCACAGGGTGCTCCCCGGGGGAGGAGGTGCCGTTACACTCCGACTCCTTCATCTTGTGGAACGTGGGCACGGAACTGTCTGGCTCAGGGGCCGCCTGATGTTTCGCTGCTCAAGCGATTGCAATGGATGAGGTGCTGATTATTCTCTATTCGCCCGCCTTGTCGCTCTCGCTCTCTGAATGGCCGGGTACCAGCGGTGTATGTACAGCGATACCCCCTCGTCAGGACTCCGTGCCACTCACTCACTGCTGACTTGTCCCGAACTACTATAGCCTACTATCCTTTACTGGGCGGAGCTAGAAAAGGTTTGGGCGGAGCTTGAGGTTTTGGCGGGGCTAGAGAATACTAGACGCGGGGCTAGAGAAGGTTTGGGGCGTGGCTAGAGTAGGTTTGGGCGGGTCTACCATTCGCCCCTCAGAGAGCGTATTTGCCCACGTGGTTTAAACGGCGAAGGTCTGGCAATTGAGTGCGGTGAGTATGACAGATCACGTTGAAATTCTAAGGGACTGGGGGTGATGTCCCTGACGTGTCTACTGTTTATACAGAGCGCTGAGCAGGAGTGGAAGGGACTGGGCGGCGGCCACGTGCCCAAGGCTTTACAAAGGCTTCATACGTCATAGCGAGCTGTGCTGGATATTGGGTTGGTGTTTTTTTCAGAACTGAGGCGGTGCTGGGGCTTCTGGCAATGACAGTAATGACGGGGGGCGGGCTTGCTTGAAGACATGGCGCTTTGGGGTTTTATTTATTTTTTGGGCTGTGAGTAATAAAGTTTTCATGGATTGATTAGAGATCCACTTTGCTTTAAACTGAGATTAACGATCAGCATTTGTTTTAAGTACTAAGCAGAGTGTCTCAAAGCAATTGTTCTCATGGATTCCCCTCCTTGTTAATAACTATTCTGCCCTTTGAGTCAATGGGGCTCATTTCTGAACACCAGAACAATTCGCCCCATGGGCAGTAACACATAGTAACCAAGTGCATTTCTGATTGGTGGACGTGAATTTCTGATTGGTTGCCGTTGATAACTGCTCAGGTGCTAATTTGCTCTGTGTTAATAAATGACCCCTCCCGCCTCCCCCGGACTTAACTTGAAGGCTCACCCGTTGGACAGGGGCCTGTAAGCTCATTAAATGGTTCCAGATCTAGGGATACATTGGTCTAATTCAGTCACAGTTGCTAGGACTGTAAATATCAACTCAAATGACCATAAAGCTGCACTTTCAGGTGTATGAGATGAAATACCTCTATGCAATACTACTTAGCTCAGTGCTAAGGTAGACATGGGGGGGGGGGACTGGCAGAAGGGGGTTGTGGCTGAAAGACGGGTTGGGGAAGGGGGTTGCCCTGAGGCAGCAACCCCAGTGAGCCCTCAACCCCCAGTCCAACGCTGCTCCTCAACCCCCAGTCCAATGCTGCTCCTCCAACAATTCCAGGGGGTAACCCCTCACTCAGGGGCGCTGCACCAATGAGGCAGACACCCACTGGTTACACACAGCAATAATGCAGCTCCTGGTAAATTTTCAAACCAGAAATTTGTTTCTTTTAGCGCATAGAGCGCAATTGTGCTCCAAAAAAGCTAAGCAGGGGAGATGTAAGGTTGTCACCTGTTCGGTTTTGACCTGGATTGCCCGGATTTTTGAAGGGCTGCCCGGGTCCAACTTAGGAAAACCAGGCAGGATTCCCTATGACTGATCGGCCGATCACCAATCACCATGGTGATCGGCCAATCACCATGTCATAGCCCGTCCCCTGATGTCACTTTCCACCCCCTCCGTGTCACGCCCTTGCCCCGTGTCCGGTCTCCACCGGGCTAAAAGGCGGCAACCCTAGGGGGACGGCAGCAGCAAGCCTCCTTAGGTGGCAGAGGGGCCAGGATTGCCCTGCCCTCAGTTTGGGAAATATAATCCAAATTTCTGTTACAACGCATGATCTCTGTACAAATCCCTGTGCATTTGCAGCATAAAGAACTGGCAAAAGCAAACTGTCTCCCGCGTGTTGCAGCAGTGGATCATTTATGATATGCTTTTGCTCAGTGTCGGACTGGGGGTCCTGGGTCCACTTGGACTGCTACCTCAGGGGCCCCCACACAGTGTTGGACTGGGACACCAGGGGCCCACCCAAAAACCTTATATCAGGGGCCCACTCTCAGTTCTGTTATTCTTCCTCTCCTCACTCAACCTCTATTCTCCTAGTCTCTTTTCTTTACATACTATAATCTATTAATCCACCTATTTAGTTTCTTTGTTCTCATAGAAATTGATAAAGTCCCACAGAACATAGAATCTACGTTCTGTGGATAAAAGTGCCACAGAATATAGATTCTACTCTGTTGCACTTCGGGTCTGCAAGAGGAAAAATGACTTCCTTATGACCCACTTGTTCCCCTGCCCCTAGGCAAGAACAGAGTGGGGAAACGAGTGGCCTCTGGGGTACGATTGCTCAGGGGCCCCTAGGCTGCAGCAGGAACATGAAAACTATGTGTGGCCTCTACTCCCTAGACCACCCCCAACTCCACCCCGGCCCAGATCCTGCAGGGTGGCACACTCCTCTTCGTGCTGGATGTCTACTCATCCTCCAGATGGATTTCCAACCTGCACACCTCAGGTTAGAGTCATACACAGAAGCACACACTTTTTTCCACTAACACACACTTACATTTACATTTAAACTCATATTTTTTTTGGGGGGGGTTAACACATTCACAACACTCACGCATACTTGCACACACAACACACATTTTTCCAAGTGCAGGTGTATTTATATGCACTAACAAAATTTTCTGGGGGTCTTTATCTGCATTGTGGGTTTTTTTTGCCCCAAAAAATGTTTTATTGTATTCCGCCTTGTTCTTTGTTAAATGTTACCCTGGCATGCTTATTTAGGGTATATTATATTGGTACCTTATGAAATCTGGGGTGTATAATGGGGTAAAATGCAAGCTTTGTGACCATTTTCAGAAATGTCATAAAAACCACGTTTAGCATGACCTACCGTTTGGTAGTTTGCTTAAGAAAAGTGTATTTACCTATTTTGGATTCACCAGAATGTGTACTTTTTGAAAATATATGGTTTTCTAGGGTCTCCCTACTGTTAAGGGGATCTTATGGCACATAATGCGCATACCGGGTGCTTATATTGCAGCAGCCAGAGTGTCAGTTGTGAAAATTTATATGTGCTATTTTCATTTGGGGATCTCTGTACACCACATAGTTTTGTAAATCTCTGCATATTGGGCAACGATTTTATTGGTAACTAATGCTATGTGGGAGATAAGATGCTAGAAAGTGGAAGCTTTGAGATGATTTTCAGGTATTTCATCAAAACAGTACATTTTGGGAAAGCTTTGCGACTAATAAGTTGGGAGTAGAAAGACATGGTCATCAATTTTGGATTCATGTGTACTTTTCAAAAATATGTGGCTTGGGGTCAACATATTTTTTAGTGTTTTTTTACCCCACAAATAATTCAGTAAATGTGTTGATTATTCAGTAGCTGAAACAGCTGTACTTTAAAATAAGATATTTTTCTGGTATAAAATAACCACTCCCAGGAAATGCCCCTAAAGTGAGAGAGAGCACATAATGTTCAAAAAACAGCTGGCACTGAGTTCAAGTGAAATGGGAAATTCTACTGGCACTTAATTTCAACATTTGGTCTGTAATAAGTTTTAATAAAATTCAAACAAGCATGCTTTAGTATGGGTGTATGGTGATGCTGTTGTGCAGTATATCCAAATATAAAGTGCCCAGAAGCAATTGATGGTAAGAATCAGTTACGGTACTATAGTGGTGACCATAATACACAAAGCTATACTGGTGCTGAGTCATTCTGAATCATTCTTTAACAATTGTCCACTTATTTTGTGTCTGACAAAGGGTAGATTATGATTGAGTCTTCATTGGTACAATAGCAAAAATTTGCAATCTCATCATATTATCCCCATGTTCACTTGACTTGAAGTCAAGTATGAATTAGTGATATGTTCACCACAGTCATGATGACTGTTGCATTGTCACTACCTATTAACCATATTTTGAAAACTGAGAGATGTTACGCACAGAAGGGCAACTACAGCTCTATGGCTAATGACACAAAGGATGGCTTATCGTGTTCATTGTTTCCATGCTGAAATCTGCACCTTCAGGCTGGTCCCTTGCCTTGTCTTTGCACATATGCAGGTATTGGGGTGACTTTTTCTGCCGGTGTATGAACACCAGCGGAGAAAGTGACCCATGTGCCACTACTCTTAAAAACTGAGTAAATAGTTAGTTAGCAAAAAATGTTATATATCAAGGCTGGAGAGACTGGATGTCTAACATAATAGCCAGAACACTACTTCCTGCTTTTCAGCTCTCTTGCTTTCCACTGATTGGTTACTGCCTGGACTTGAGGGGGGCACATGGGTCATAACTGTTGCTTTTGAATCTGAGCTGAATGCTAAGGATCAATTGCAAACTCACTGAACAGTTATGTCCCATGTGGCCCCCCTTAAAGTCGCTGACTTTGAGTTGAAAAGCAGGAAGTAGTGTTCTGGCTATTATGTTAGACATCAAGTTACTAGAAATACTGGCCTTCCTATATATTTATCTTTTTTCCCTATTAATAACATTGGGATCAACCATAATTTTTACCGGCCAGGCCGGTAAAATACCGCCCAGGTGGCAACCCTATTTATGTCTGCAGCAGCATTTACATTTTCCTAGTTAGTGTGCTCCTGCTTCCACTGGCTGGACACGTCTCTGTAGAATAAACTGCTGCACATGACTCAGATCACTTTAAAGTAGGGATGCACCGAATCCAGGTTTCGGTTCGGGGTTCGGCCTTTTTTAGCAGGATTCAGCCAAATCCAAGAGCCTCGCCAAATGGAATATGAATACAAAAACTCACATGATATTTTGTCACATAAACAGGGTAGTGAAATATTTTTTGGCTGCAAACATCGTTCTCTTTCCCCCTCATTTCCCTAATTTATTAGGGTTTGCATTCAGTTTGGTTTTCAGCCAAATCTTTCACAAGGATTCGGAATTTGGCCGAATCATAAAATAATGGATTTGTTGCATCAATAGTTTATATAGTGCATCTGCATTGTGACAATCCACTTATTGACATGTTTGTGTGTCCTGTAAACCTAGGAACTGTAACATCAAAAAATTAAAGTGTTTTAAAGTAATACAAATATAATGCAGTGTTGCCCTGCACTGGTAAAATTGCTGTGTTTGTTTCAGAAACATTACTATTGTTTATATAAATAAGCTGCTGTGTAGCAATGGAGGCAGCCATTCAAAGGAGAAAAGGCTCTGGTTACACAGCAGATAGCAGATAAGCTCTGTAGAACACAATGGTGTTATCTATTATCCACTATTTAACCTGTGCCATATAGCCTTTTTTCCACCATTGCTACTCAGCAGCTTGTTTATATGAACTACAGTAGTATTTCTGAAGCAAACACACCAGTTTTACCAGTGCAGGGCAACACTACATGATATTTTCATTACTTTATAACACTTTTGATTACTGTGGGTTTGCCACCTGTCCGGTAATTTGAAGGGCTGCCCGGGTCAAAACTGCCTGCCCGGTTTTCCAAATTAGGAAAACCGGGCAGGATTCCCTATGATTGACACGGAGATCGGCCGTTTAGAGGTGCACAAACCCACCTAATTCTGATGCTGCAATAGACAGAGCATTACAAAGACCCATAATATAGAACAACTTTACTTCTCTGTGTGATGAAAGTAGTGCTCATTTACTAACATAGGTGCTAAATTGCACCAGTGCAGTTGCCAATAGCAACCAGACAGTGATTAGCTTTGAACAGCCTACTACTTCAAAAATGTTTGGTTGCTGTGGGTAACTGCACTGGTGCAACTAAGATTTGTATTAAAGGAGAAGGAAACCCACTGGGCGCAAAAATCCCTCCCCTGTGTTGTCGCCCCTTCCTCCTGGCCTACCTGTCCCCTGGGCAAATGCCCCTTACTTGTTACTCACCCCTCTGCGCAGGTCCTGTCCACAGAGTTCACAGGCGCCATCTTCTCCCGAGCGGTCTTCTTCCTGCTTTGACCGGCGTTTTTGGTGCATGCGCAGTAGGAGCATTTACTGGCACAGATCTACTGTGCATGCACCGAAAGTCACAAAGTTTTCCGATTTCGTGACAGTAGATCCGTACTGGTAAATACTCCTACTGCGCATGCGCCAGAAGATGGTGATTAATCCAGGAAGAAGACTGATCGGGAGAAGATGGCGCCTGTGAAATCCATGGGCAGGACCTGCGCAGAGGGGTGAGACATAAGTTAGGGACATTTGCCCAGGGGGACAGGTAGGCAAGGGAGGGGGGGGCAACACAGGGGAGGGGGGCATCCCTACTTTAAAGTGATCTGAGTCATATGCAGCTGTTTATTGCACTGAGACATGAAAGTAACCCTTTGGCACAGTGTTTATCATACTGTGGTCCTAGCACTGCAACTGAAAGACAACACACAGGAAAATCAGTCTTTAGTAATGGATCCTGTAAAGCAGTGATCCCTGGTTGCCTAAGATGCTGGAACTATTTAATAATCGGGATACAGAATGCAGGAAATGTAAGTAACATTTGTCTAGAATTCTGTTAGTTCCATAACATGCACACATCTATACATCTGTGTATAAACCAAACCCTTGAAATATAAGTAGTATTATGATTATATACTATACAATGAATACATTGCTTCACCAATCATTTTAATATTGCACATTTACTTATATACACATTTACATAATGTAAACCTGAAAGGCGAAGGTTATCACATGTAAGGCCATGTAGATAAGATTACAGCACAGCTCAGCATTTAGTATTTTCCGAAAGCTCAGTTTAGGTCAAGGATGTCAGCTTGCCATGTGCCACCCTGTCACGCCATTTAAACATATGATTGTGGAACCTTTTCCATTGAAATTAATACTGTGACATGTTGTGTGGTGTGAGCAGCCATATCAAAACAAGGTTTGCTCCTTCTGTAATCTCAGTCTAAACTCCCAATCAACAATCTATAATTTTACTTCATAGGCATGATAAAAATGGTATTATTCTGTGTACACGTCTTTCCAGAATATAGGCACACAGATGCACATCAGCATACAGACACGCCTAGTTAATAGCTGGGTTAGCCACATTTTAATCCCTTCTTTATGTTGCCTTGAGGTCCTGCAAGGATTCCAAATACATTTGCAAATACATATTCAGTTACACAGAGCTTGTGCCAAATACCGTAAACCTACTTTACCTGTAACTCAAACAAAAAATTGCTTACAGTAGCACAGAACAGACCAATAAAGGTTCCAGCTGCCATGCAGTTTGTTTTTTATATGAAGAAGAGGTACAGCCTCCAAAGTGTCAGATATAATTTGTGGGGCTAAATATATGTATTATTTACTGTATGTGTGTGCTATTACATGGCATGACATGAGATAGATAGCTAATAGATGATAGATAAATAGATGGTAGATAGATAGACAGATAGATTTGAGTATAAATAGAGATCTACATATTAGGATAATACTTTTTGCAAATTAGCTCTATCCAGTTCTCTTTCTAGCTCCTCTATGAGTAACTCAGTTTCTTATGTTTGTCTTTATTTGAACCAACCTGTCACTCTTCCCATGCTTGCTCCAGTTGCCAGTGTATCATGTATCAGAATTGAGACTGCTCCCGAGAAATCTCAGGACCCAATGTCCTGATCTCACCCACAAGAAGACAGAAATTTGTAGCCCCCTCCCTGCATTAATTAACAAGTGTATGTACCTGTTGAAGAGTTCAGTAGTTTATCTCTAAGGCAATCACCACATCTGGACACACTAATAATGCTCAAACTCAGAAGATAGATTTATTTGCAAGGTGCACCAAACTGCAGATTTAGCAATGCAGCAAATCAGACAGAGAATTCGTTTTGTTATACACACAAAACATCAACGTTTTAGATTACAAATTTTACTTCAATCAATTTATTGGTCACCTTAATTTTAATTTCATGTCATTGGATTTTATTATTAAGCATCATATGCTACTGAACAGATTTTTATGCATTAGCTTGTCTATACATAACTTCTCCTTTTTCTTATATTATTTATTGTCTGAATTCTAGCTTTTTTATGTGCTAAGCTAAACAGTTTTCAGTTCCTATAACATTTTGTACATTAGCAACAAGGACTTTAAGCTTAACCCCTTGCTTGCCAACTTTGTCAGCTTGACCTGACTTTGAGGCTTAGTTAGTATATTCAATCTGAACACTGTATACAGCTGTGGTGCTGCTGCAGTAAAGGAGGCAGGAGAGCATTGCATGAAAAGATCAGAATCCCTGGCTTCTAAATTATGTTGTACTAAAACCACAGTGTGATATCATGTCCAGACTGACATTAAAAATAGGGCCTGGCATTTCAATTACACAGATGCTACCCCACCAGCCTATTAACTAGTGACTTTTTATAACAGCCTATTAACTAGTGACTTTTTATAACCTCTTACAGCATCCCCTGGCACTTGCCAGAATCCACAGATTGTCAATCAGGGCCCGTGTGAGATATATTAATGGCAATATGGTCTCAGGCCATAACTGACTTGTACTATAACTATAAAGTTATGTTCAGTATGTTTTCCAATGGGTTTAATATAATAAATATTAGGGCTCATTTGCCAAATGCAGGGGAGCAAAGAAAGTGCAAAAATGGGTGAAATCTTCATGATTTTTGCAGAATTGCAGCCTGTCATTTGATGAATGGCTACAGGTTAGCACAGGTTAAATAGTGGATAACAGATAACAGGAGGAACACGCTGCATGGGAACCCATCGAATGGAGAGGAGAGCAGACAATGAACTGCTGCCGGTAGACGCTGACCCACTCTGGTCATATGGTCAAACGTAAAGGATCATTGAAAAGTGCACTTGCGGCTCACCGGGATATATGCAGGACTTATAAATGTGTGCACATAGATAAAACTCAAAATTTATTGGAAATTAAGGATACAACCATCACATGCGTTTCGTGACTGTGCTAGTCACTACCTCAGAACATTCTGAGGATGTGACTGGCACAGTCACAAAGCTGTGCTCTCCCCTGCCTGTTGTTTTTGTTTGCATCCAGTGATGGTTTCATCCTCAATTTCTGTTATGTTTTGGGTAGCCGGGGATGAGTAGAGTAGAACAGTGCTTTATTAGCAGAGACTCATGCAGGCATTACACAACACTAAGCTTTTCACTTTCAAGCTGTACAGAAAGTCCTGTGTATGCACAGTAGAAGTCCTGTGCACAGTGACACCCGCTGTCCATTTGTATAAACACCACAATTTCCAATAAATTTTGAGTTTTATCTATGCACTCGCATTTATAAGTCCTGCATATGTTCCGGTGAGCCACAAGTGTGCTTTCCGATGATCCTTTACGATAACAGATAACACCATTTCTACAGAGTTTATCTGCTGCGTAACCTGAGCCTTTTCTCCTTTGAATGGCTGGCCCATTGCTACACTGCAGCTTATTTATATAAACAATAGTAGTGTTTCTGAAACGAACACAGCAGTTTTACCAGTGCAGGGCATTATATTTGTATTATTTCAAAACACTTTCATTTTTTGATTTTACTGTTCCTTTAAGGTATAAAGGCCCTCTAACGCTTATGTCAGGCACATTTTCTCACAAGAGTGCAAATTTTCATCCATACTGTAACCTGTACCAGCTTGTAAGAAATTAACCTTGATCAATCCAGTGCAGTGATCCCCAACCAGTAGCTCATGAGCAACATGTTGCTCCCCAACCCCTTGGATGTTGCTCTCAGTGGCCTCACAGCAAGTGCTTATTTTTGGATTCCAGTCTTGGAGGCAAGTTTTGGTTGTATAAAAAACAGGTGTACTGCCAAACAGAGGCTCCTGTAGGCTGTCAGTCCACATAAGGGCTACCAATAGTCAATCAGAGCACTTATTTTGCACCACCCAGGAACATTTTCATGCTTGTGTTGCTCCCCAACTCTTTTTACATCTGAATGTTGCTCACGGGTGAAAAGGGTTGGGAATCCTTGGTCTAGTACTTTAACAATTCAATAATTACTGCATATGTTTGATTGGTTGCTGTGGGTTACAGTACTGGAACAAATTGGCATTTCTGTTTATAAAAGTAGTCCTGTGAGTCCCTGTATTAAAAGGGAAATCGCAAATCTTTTTATCAGTGCATGTTTTTATCCACTTGTAACCCTTCATTCCTGCAGTGACTGGAGGATTGTCTTGTCTGTTTTATGTACTGCAGTTAAAATACCCATCTATTGTACAACCTTGATATATTTGTCTCCATCACTGTAGGCTCATGAACCCATCATTCTTTTTACCTCTCTTAGTTTCCATGGGAACCATAAGCTGCTGGATATTATAAAGGAAAGAGTGGTGTCCATGGAAACTATATCAGCCTGTAAGCCTTGTGATCAATATAAACGTCATCTGTGTCTATATTTAGGTACAAAGCCTTACATAGGCACACAATTCCTGTCAATTTGTGTCTATATATATATATATATATATATATACATACACACACACACACACACAAGGTCATTCAAATGCTCTTTGAGCTACTTCTGCAGCTAATGTCTTATACAGTATTAAATGTCTGCCCCATTGTCAGCTGCCTGCCATAGTATTTGTTCCTTTGGTACAGAAATAAGTCTCTGCAACTACCAGGGTCAAATCTTTCCAAAACACACTGTTTACATCATGTTCATAGTTTCCAAAATTCTTTTATTAGATAAGTGGCCATCAGGGCATTTAGGTAATTTATCTGGCCTTTTTGATGGCCTATCTAACTAATATGGCAATTATTGGGCAGGTTAGAAAATACCAATTTTATTCAAAACTCCATGTAAAAAATATATATATAAAAAACACACACACACACACAATTTATGGGCATACTTTTAACTACTGTATTTATGATAAAAGGTTAAGTTTAAACCACGTTCATACGGTGGGAACCTCTGACTTTTACAGTGGGGAGGGTACAACTGTATGGGTCATTATTTTTTCTTTTCTTTTGATTTACTTATATGTTCCTTGACCCTGCATATCACTCATTTGTTTTTCTATATTCCATCCAATTGAAGGTACTACATATTGCTTTTTTTGTATATATATATATATATATATATCTCAATGTACTTTCTCAATTTCTCAATTTTATTTAAAAATGGTTCTATTCTCAATCTCATAATACAAATAAAGTATACCTAAATAAACTGTCCATGACATCTCTGTTAAATATAATAGAGTAATTCACTAAACCCTGGCAAACTTGTATTACCAGAATGCCAGTAAAGTGTATTCAGGCTCCAGGATAAGAAGCAGCTGATGGCAGACAAGAGCTGACTCTCCCATTTAACCTTTTCTTATTACTACACTGTGTTATTTCAGAAATAGTATTGCCATACAATGTTTGTCTCATTCATTTATGGTATTTAAGCCTCTGCCAGGTCTTCTGTGGACCACATGCAGCAAGGTCAATCCTATTTACACTGAAACTGGCCTAGAAAGTTTACGGGGCCACTTGGGTTCAAAGGTATCTTTTGGGGTGTGTGAAACTATGCCTTCGTTTTGTTTCTTAAAAGTTTATTTCAGCACTATCAGCACCTAGACCAGTGGTTGTTGGACCTTTTCTACAACTTCAAGTCCCTCTTGAAGTTTCAAAACTTGGCCAGAGCTCCCATTAGCCCGTAGATGTCTGTCATCCAGCCGTAGATTCAAGAATAACTAGTAGTTCCTGCTAAATCTGACCTTTAAGCTAGTGTGTGTAGGAGAGCACATATGCAACTTCCCCTTACCCCAAATGGTATCAATTTCCCTTAGTCACTCCAGTCCAGTCCCACCATTTGAGAACTCTGTACTAGACTAGATTTTTTTCTGCATGTTTATAAAATGTTGTGACTCCTACACCCCTCACCCTACAATATTGTGCTAATTTGCTTGTATAATATATTATAACATGTTTCCCTGAGCATTCCTTGTTTGAAACAGTAGTAACAAAGAATATCAAGAGTAGGATTTCCCATCAAAGGGCATAAAAAATAAACTGTAAATCAATGAATTACCTCTATGCTACAAAAAATCTTACTTTTTATATTATTGAGAATATAAAAAAAAGAATCAGTTGCATTTCTCATATTTTCAAGAAGAAGCTGTGATCCGTAATTTTTTTAAGAATAAGCTGGAAAGAATATTTGCAGCGTTCGTAAAACATGTAAGTGTGGCCACAAGCATGTGTTCAATATGTTAGTATCACAGAGCAAATGCTTTAAAGGAATAGTTCAGTGTAAAAATAAAAAAAAATAGTTAAATTGATAGGCTGTGCAAAATAAAAAACTGTATCTAATATAGTTAGTTAGGCAAAAATGTAATGTATAAAGGCTGGAGTGACTGGATGTCTTCAGCTCTTTTGGTTTCCACTGATTGGTTACCAGGCAGTGACCAATCAGTGACTTGAGGGGATAGGCACATGAGCCATAACTGTTTACTTTTGAATCTGAACTGAATGCGGGGGATCAATTGCAAACTCACAGTTATGTCCCACGTGGCCCCCCTTAAAGGAGAAGGAAAGGCATCGTACATTTAGGGGTGCCAAATGTTAGGCACCCCCAAGTGATTGTATTGACTTACCTGAAACCCTGGGCCAGTGCTCCTATCAGCAGAAAACTGCACCGGCCCAGGGTTATACCAGTGAGCACCACGAAGCGATCCACTTCCGTCTTCTTTTTTTTTTCGAATTTCCTGGGGCAAACGCATGCGCAGTATAACTAAGTATAAGCAGTATAACGAAATAGTCTACTTTTTCGTTAAAGTTTGGCTTTTCCGCTCTGTGCATGCACAGCCGCGCGAAGAAGGAGGAAGACGGAAGAAGATTGCTCCATGGTGCTCACTGGTATAACCCCAGGACGGTGCAGTTTTCTGCTGATAGGAGCACCGGCCCAGGGTTTCAGGTAAGTAACTACAATTACTTGGGGATGCCTAACACTTGGCACCCCCCAAGTGTATGATGCCTTGCCTTCTCCTTTAAAGTCGCTGACTAACTCAGAGTTAGAGAGCTGTAAAGCAGGAAGTAGTGTTCTGGCTATTATGTTAGACATCCAGTCACTCCAGCCTTTATACATTACATTTTTGACTCACTAGCTATGTTAGATACATTTTTTATTTTGTACAACCTATCTAGTTTTTATTTTTACACAGAACTGTTCCTTTAATGACATATCCCAAATCTCTCTTTCTCTGTGCAGCATGGCAGTGCTGGGGGTGAGTGCCAGCAGGACAAGCCCTTGTGTGTTTATTTGAGTGCATCATTTCGGGGCAGCAACCCCTTTGTCAAGCATACAGGTTAGTGAATGAGACAAGTATTTAACACCCCAAACAATTAAACTAATTAGCATACAACAAGCAAAAGCTACAAAAAAAGTAGTACAGCTTGAAGTTAATTTATACAATAAATGGTTATATTTGTACAATAAACTATTTAAAACCAAAGCGGCGTTCCTGTTATCAGTTTTTGTTCTTGTGTGTTTTTTTGTATATATAGAGGGTAATCCATTGAGTGCAATCAACACGGGAAAAATTCTGCCCAAAAGTACACTGGTGAAGCAGTGAGTTACAGTTCCACAATACCGCAAAATTTAATTTAAAGGGAAACAAAATTAGTAACAAAATATCAAAGTATTTTATCTTACTCTGTACAAAGGGAAGAAAGAGCAGGAAACATAAGCTTTACATAAACATAAGATTTATCTGCAAAATACAGATAAATCTTTCTATGTGAATATACATCAGGGAGAGCTTAGGTTTCCTGCTCTTTCTTCCCTTTGTACAGAGTAAGATAAAATACTTTGATATTTTGTTACTTATTTTGATTCCCTGCCCCAATCATTAGCCCACTGGTCACCTGCCCCCCTGGGTATTCTGTTCTGTCAACAAGTAAAAATCTGACATGGGGCCCCTGATTGAAGTATACCCCTAATGGTGGCCCTGCATTCTAGTATTCACCCAGGGGATAAAACTTACAAGGGTTCACATAAATATTTAATTTAATCACAAGTGGAAGCTGATGAGATAGATATGTAATGCACCTGGATTGTATCATTTTGCAAGCGTAACCATAAGTGGAGGTTACTCATTCATATTACACATAAAATACACTACGGGGGGCCTCCAATGTCTTTGCTCATGCGTTACAGAATAATGCCAGCCTCTAATCTGTATAGTGACTGGTGGACATGCCTATATTTAAGACTGCAGCAGAATCAATATCATGCATTAACATAAGCTTTGAGAATGAAAATTGACCAATTGCATCAATGTCAGAGAATACTAAATTACAATATGCCCAGCTTGTGAAAATTAGATTACTGACATTTAGGGGCACATTTACTATGGGTCGAATATCGAGGGATATTCGACCATCAAAGTTAAATCCTTCGATTTACTGCAATTCGTTCGAATCGAAGGATTTTAATCCATCAATCAAACGATTTTCCTTCGATCAGAAATTGCCTAGAAAGCTGATGGGGACCTTCCCCATAGGCTAACATTGGTGCTCGGTTGGTTTTAGGTGGCAAAGTAGGTGGTCGAAGTTTTTTTTAAAGAGACAGTACTTCGTATATCGAATAGTCGAACGATTTTTAGTTCGAATCGCTCGATTCGAGGTCGAAATCGTAGTCGAAGTAGCCAATTCGATGGTCGAAGTAGCCAAAAAAATCTTCGAAATTCGAAGTATTTTTCACTCTAATCCTTCACTCGAGCTAAGTAAATGTGCCCCTTAGTGTCCTTGTCCTTATTAACAGTTTAAGTTGCATCATTAGTGGTTGGGAAGCAATGAAAAGCATACGATTCCCATAGAAAGTATGAAAAGCATGAGCATTGCAGTCAATCACAAACGGGGTGCATAGCGATATGTCAGATAGAGGCAAAATCATCAAGAAATTGTTTCTCTGCCCTGATCTGTGTACTTTAAATGGATTCTGTCATGAGTTTTATGGTGTAGTTTTTATTTCTAAATTACACTGTTTACACTAGAGTCCTGCAGCGGGTCGGGTACCTGCGGATTACCCGCAAAAATCTGCGGTACCCTGTGGGTTGCGGGTAGAAGTTCGGGGTGCGGGTATAGACGCGGGTCGAAGGTTCTGCGGGTTTGCGTGTCGGGCTGCAGGTCTTCTCAATAGCAATTTTTACTCTTTTTTTTCTGATCACGTCTACGTCCGATGATGTCACTTCCGGTTTACAGTGACAGCATTTATGGGTTTACTCCTTTTTTTCTGATCACCCCTACTTCCGATGATGTCACTTCTGGTTTACAATGACATCACTTCCTGATTCTTGATGGTCAGCGAGTCCGGGTTGCGGATAATGTACTTGCGGGTCTGGTCGGGTAGGGGGTCCAATCGGGTAAGAATGCCGGTTGCCGGTCCGGGTTCCAAAAAAAATGGACCAGCGCAGGACTCTAGTTTACGCTGCAAATAATTCACTCTACAATATAAAATTTAATTCCTGAACCAGCAAGTGTATTTCTTTTAGTTGTAAGTGATATTGGTGTGTCGGCAGCCATCTCAGGTCATTTTGATTAGTCATGTGCTTTCAGAATTAGCCAGCACTTTAGGATGGAACTGCTTTCTGGCAGGCTGTTGTTTTACCTACTCAATGTAACTGAATGTGTCACAGTGGGAACTGGATTTTAGCATTGAGTGCTGTTCTTAGATCTACCAGGCAGCTGTTATCTGGTTACCTTCCCATTGTTCTGTTGTTAGGCTGCTGAGGGGGGGAGGTAAAGAGTGACTGAAGTTTATCAGAGCACAAATCACATGACTGGGGGCAGCTGGGAAACTGACAATATGTCTAGCCTCATGTCAGATTTCAAAATTAAATATAAAAAAAAACAGTTTCCTTCTTTGAAAAACGGATATCAGTGCAGAATTCTGCTGGAGCAGCACTATTAACTGATGCGTGCAACTGATGCAAAAAAAACCCATATTTTTTCCCATGACAGTATCCCTTTAATGAGAGAACTAAGTCAAAGTAAAAATACATGCTAATAATCTAAACTATTAAAATGACCAAACTAATTAGCTGGGTTCTGGGCTTCACCACTTGATACAAATATTTGTCACTTTATCAGAAAGTGGCCATAAGAAGATGTCAGTTCTGGCGTCTAAGGCACTGGGATTTACATAGCCTGACCATTTTGATAACTGCCTATTTACAGTATCTTACTGTGCCATGTGCTGTTTCCTTATATCTATTGATTTATATAGGACCTCTATTAACAGAATATGCTATGAGCATATAACTGAAACTGTTGTCTCTTATGACCAAAGCAAATTCCCTTGTTGTGTAGAGTAAAAAAGAAAGAAAGAAAAAAGAGTAGAAAGAATAACGGCATTCACTTTTAACTAATGTGTAGTAAAACACTTGCAAATCCTTATGTAGTTTCACCTAATGTATTTCTAGTATTCCAGGTCTTTGCCAACAGAAACATAATTAGGAATCAAATAGGGCCTTATGAGGGTATGCATGACTATTGCACTAAGAACTTCAAGCACAATATTAAATAAAGCTTTGTGCGTAGTGCCAGTCCTGTGTCACTATTTTAACAATAGTCAATAAATAGCAACATCTGTTATGCTGATACAGTGAAACCTTATTTTGGACCAGTAAATTGGAACCCAGTTCTGCCTGGGAAACCACTTTTAATTGTTTATTGTAAATGCTAATTTTGATTGCTTTTCCCCCAAACTGTCAGATACGGGGAGGCACATTTATCTAAGGATTATCTAAGGCACATTTATCTAACTCCCCTTAACTCCCATAAATTCGACCAATCGAAATTTATAATAAAAACTCGGATGAATGGAATCAACCCGAAAACTCAAATTCTGAAAACAAAATTTTTCTCCTGAATGTCAGGAAGGCTGCAAACAAAATTGATCCCTGGATGTCTCCCATTGGCTTAAACAGTAATTTGGCAGCTTTTAGGTGGCAAATAATCAAATTTGAGTTCTTAAAGGAACAGTAACGTCAAAACATAAAAGTGTTTTAAAGTAATGAAAATATAATGCAGTGTTGCCCTGCACTGGTAAAACTGGTGTGTTTGCTTCAGAAACACTACTATTGTTTATATAAATAAGCTGCTGTGTAGCAATTTGGGCAGCCATTCAAAGGAGAAAAAGCTCAAGTTACACAGCAGATAAGTTCTGTCTGTCTGTCTAATGGTCTTATCTGTTATCCATTAGTTAACCTGTGCCATATAGCCATTTTTCAATTTCTGCCATTGCTACACAGCAGCTTGTTTATATGAACTATAATAGTGTTTCTGAAGCAAACACATTAGTTTTACCAGTGCAGGGCAACACTACATGATATTTTCATTACTTAACAAACACTTAAATTTATTGGTGTTACTGTTCCTTTAAAGGGCCAGAGTATGATAAAAAAAAATGTAAAAAAACTCGAATCTAATTCGAATAACTCCCAAGTCAAATTTGACAGTTTTGACCATAAAAATTTTTCAATTCGACCCTTGATAAAGATGGACCATGAACCATGAGGTCTCATTTGGTTTTCTAAAAAGGGAAAGTGCAATCTACATAGAGTCCAAGAAGTAGCATCACCGAACACTAAATTAAATCATACAAGTCATTTCCAAACCAGATAGGTTAAACATCTGCTAAATGTTGCCCACAGGCAAAAGAACAAACTGTTCTTCCAGCAGATGAATATATATTTCCTTGTGAGAGAACGGCAAAAATATTATGTAATGCTTTAAAACAAGTCATATTGGTTTTTCATGGGCAGCAATGAACGAGTACTTAATATAGTATAAAAGCTTATTCAGGGAACACTATAATTATTCAGGCTAAACAAGCCAAAATACAAAACAGGACACCGAGCAAATAACAAAATCTTGGAAGTCAAATGCAACATTAATCAAATTCAGATGTAGTGGAACAAAGTGCTAAAGTAAAAAGGGCCTGATATTTGCTGATGTAAAAGCTTTATACTGATTAATTCATAGTTAATAATCGCTTAATGAATTCTCAGGTGGAACTGCCAGATCTGCAATACAGATCTCAATGTATAATGGCAGCAGCCCAAGATCAAGAAACTGCTTTTTTTTAAGATTAGGTACTAGGGAAAACCAGTATTTCTGCATCAAATCTCCTTGTCCCAGTACTGTCCAAGAGCTGTGAAGGTGGCCACATGCAGAGTGTTTGAATGTTAGTCTAGTGCAGGGGTCCCCAACCTTTTTCCACCCGTGAGCAACATTCAGATGTAAAATTAGTTGGGGAGCAACACAAGCATGAAAAATGTTCCTGGGTGGTGCCAAATAAGGGTTGTGATTGACTATTAGTAGTGCCTATGTGGACTGGCAGCCTACAGGAGCCTCTGTTTGGTTGGACACCTGGGCGCAAATTCACTAAGCGCCGAACGTTAGCGTTAATTCGCTAGCGTTTGTATTTTTTGCTACTGCGCGAATTCACTAACGAACGCTGGCGTAATTTCGCTAGTGTTACTTCGCACCCTTACGCCAGGCGAATTTTCGCTAGCGACGTAACTACGCAAATTCACTAACTTGCGCAGTGTACTGAACGCTACCTTTTACGCTAGACTTCCTTCGCCACCTCAGACCTGGCGAAGCGCAATAGAGTAGATATCGATTGTTTCAAAAAAAGTCAAAAGTCCCAAAAAACGCTGGCGTGTTTTCTACATGATGGGTGATAGGCTGAAAAAGATCGAAAATATTTTTGGGGCTCCCCTCCTTCCCCCCTACATTTCCTGACTCATGGCAACTTACCTAGACAGTGGGCACATGTGTAGGGCAAAATAAAATTTATATTTGCTGATTTGAAGGTTTTCTAGGCATTTGAAGTGGTGATACGTGTTCCTCCATTGAAATTTGAATTTCGCGCCGTATGTAAATGAACCATCGCTAGCGAAACTTCGCTTTGCTTGGCGAATTAACGCTAGCGCAACTTCGAAAACTTACGCTACCCCTGTGCGCAACTTCGGATTTTAGTGAATTTGCGGAGCGCTGGCGAAAATACGCCTGGCGAAGTGCGGCGAAGTTGCGCCTGGCCAACTTCGCATCTTAGTGAATTTGCCCCCTGGTTTTTATGCAACCAAAACTTGCCTCCAAGCCTTGAATTCAAAAATAAGCACCTGCTTTGAGCCACTGAGAGCAACATCCAAGGGGTTGGGGAGCAACATGTTGCTCACGAGCTACTGTTGGGAATCACTGGTCTAGTAAAATGCAAGTTGAATGTGACAAAAGCAGCCACGGATTGGTGGCTCTCATGTGAGAGTCTTCAAAGAAGGAAAGTGTTTAGCTGTATCTTATTACTGCATGCTTGCCTTTTGCATGGGTGCCATATTCCAAACTCAAGCAAGAACCTGGTAATTGTTTGTATTATGAGATCATTAGTAATTGGATGGAGTTCTAACTGTTTAAAAATGGGTCATCTAAAAAGAGTATCAGGTTCAATTATGGTCAAATATTTAGAATTCCCAAACAACATAATTAAAACCACATCTCATGTAAAAATAAAGAGTAATGCATGTTCCTTTAAACCAGTTATTATTGTGCTACAGTTTCCAGCATCTCCAAACAATGTGTGCTTGTTGGTGGGAGCTGGACCAGTAGTACAACAGCTGTAGGGCCATATTCATACCTTTAGATTTATTACAGAACTTACTTAATTGCATATTTGTAGTTATTCGTGTTACTATGTTTTGTTTATAAATAACCCGCATATTTCATATCACTGTACAAAAGTCAGATATAGTAAACTTATAGAAAATAAAGTTATACGGGATAACATCCAAGCAAGAGCTTGCAATATTGTTTGACTCTGCACCAGTTTAAAGTATATAGTGATGTTTCATTGAGGACTATAGAATGCGATAACATGGGTTGCTAAATAACATATGCACAGCTGTTTTACAGGGGTTGTTCATCTTTACATCAACTTTTAGTATGATGTAGAGTAATATTCTGAGACAATTTGCAATTGGTTTTCATTATTATTTCTGCTTCATTATTTAGCTTTTTATTCAGCAGCTCTGCAGTTTGCAATGTCAACAATCTGCTTGTTAAGATCCAATTTACCCTAACAACCATGCGCTGATTTGAATAAGAGACTGGAATATGAATAGGAGAGACCTGAATAGAAAGATGAGTAATAAAAAGTAGCAAATAAATAAGGGGCAAATTTACTTAAGGTCGAATATCGAGGGTTAATTAACCCTCGATATTCGACTGCCGAATTGAAATCCTTCTACTTCGAATATCGAAGGTTTTACCGCAATTCGTTCGATTCGAAGGATTTTAATCCATCGATCGAACAATTTTTCTTCGACCAAAAAAAGATAGCAAAGCCTATGGGGACCTTCCCCATAGGCTAACATTGACTTCGGTAGGTTTTATGTGGCGAACTAGGGGGTCGAAGTTTTTTTTAAAGAGACAGTACTTCGACTATCGAATGGTCGAATAGTTGAACGATTTTTAGTTCGAATCGTTCGAGTTAAAGTCGTATTCGAAGGTCGAAGTAGCCCATTCGATGGTTGAAGTAGCCAACAAAAAACATTCAAAATTCGAAGTTATTTTTCCTCTATTCCTTCACTCGAGCTAAGTAAATGGGCCCCTAAATGTCAATCTTTACAGAGCATTTGCTTTTTAAATGAAGTCAATGACCCCCATTCGAAAGCTGGATAAATAGTTAAAACACTATAACATAAAATAAAGGATAATTGTAAAGATGCTTAGAATTAGTAATTCTATAACATACAAAAGGGATGGGAAGCCACCCATTTAAAACAAATACCAAAAATATTTGCTTATAAAAAGCACATTTTTCATTTAAGCACTTACGTTGCTGAACTTGTCTTTTTTTTATGCAATAATGGGGCTATTGTTGTTTTGCTGCCAGAACTGTAATAGTTAAATACATTCTTATGTGACGTGCCAAGGATTATGCATGGTTCTCACCAAATAGAACAGGGGAGGGTGTGTGTCTCAAACATTTACCTTCTTTAGACGGTGTCTCTTCTTACATCATTGTATAATCAGACTGCAGGCAGGAACAGACTGACTGTACCAGGGGTTTATTATATGGCTATAATGGGAATGAATGATGGGTTCTTAAGGTTCTTACTGAGAATCTCAAACACTGAACATTGGTCAAAAGCAACAGAAATTGTTTTTATTTAGTCTATGGCTACGATCCTAAAAAGACTTGGTTATAAGTCAAGGCTGTAGCACTCAAGAAGGGAATTTGAGTATATACAGTGTGGCTAATGCAGGGCATCTAGGGTCCAAAACCTGTGGGGACACTTTGGGTTTAGGGATGACAGAGAGGGCCTAGACTAATGTCTTGAATTAAAGGGATACTGTCATGATTTTTATGATGTACATTTTTTTTCTAAATTACACTGTTTACACTGCAAATAATTCACTCTTCTATATAAAATTCATTCTTGAACCAGCAAGTGTATTTTTTTTTATTTGTAATATTGGTGTGTAGGCAGCAGTCTCAGGTCATTTTACCTGGTCATGTGCTTTCAGAAAGAGCCAGCACTTTAGGATGAAACTGCTTTCTGGCAGGCTGTTGTTTCTCCTACTCAATGTAACTGAATGTGTCACAGTGGGACCTGGATTTTACTATTGAGTGCTTATCTACCAGGCAGCTGTTATCTTGTGTTAGGGAGCTGTACCTGCTATAAGGTCTTATTAGGGTATAGTTTATATAACGCTTGAACCAAGTCCAGCTACAGAACTCCTGTATCTTATCTATCTATCTATCTCTATATATATATATATATATATATATATATATATATATATATATATATATATATATATATATATATACACACATATCTATATATATATATATATATATATATATATATATATATATATATATATATATATATATATATATATATAAATATAAATATATATAGATAAGATACAGGAGTTCTGTAGCTGGACTTGGTTCTAGTAGCTTTCAGACATTGTATACTTTTTGAGGGAGGTTCAGGTGGATTTTCAGGTATGGTGTCACTGCAAGAATGTGCATGTATGAATATAATACGAAAAAATAAAAAAGTATGACCCATGTAGTTGCACCTTCCCACCCTCATTCGTTGAATTCCCAGAACAAATAGCAATAAAACGTAACTTTTATTAATCACATCCTAAAATTAGTATGAGACAAATTGAGTGTAAAGTGTGTATTAAAACCAAGGTTAGGTGAGGAAGCTGTAATTGACTCAGGGTCGACAGCTAGTAGACGGTACTAGAAAGTTGGAAATAATGATGTGGGTATTTCAAACTCAGTGGTCGCAATCAGCCCACATCTATCCCAACCGTAATGTGGTACTGGTGACCCACTGTATAAACGTTCGGGTGGGATATGGGATCCGGTTCGATACAATAAGTTGTGGCGAGTGGATCAACGTCCAGTGCCACAAACCTTCTTTAGGCAGTATATCCCTGCTTGGATAAATTCGTATCCGAGTGTACTTATGCTGGAGCAGGGAGATTTATCATGTTCCAGCTCACACACCTTCCATAAGAATTAGTGCGTTACTAAGCGGGAGGCAGGGAAGCCTGCCACATTAAATCTGCCTATTGTTCAAAATTAGAGAGGCTGATCAATCGACCAGCATTGGGGCTGTTGTCTGCTTTAGCTCCGTTCGGTATAGCAGTCAGCGTCAACGGGGGAGGAGCTGAACCCCGTATTGACTCAGCTACCGACTTGCTGCCGAAAACCCCCTTACTTTGTCTGCACCTTGAGACGTTAATGTGCCGGTTAAGCACGCACCGCCCTACGAGTACTCTGAAATACTGAACATAAAGGTCCAGCTAGCGGAGCGTTACATTGGCGTATCTTAGCAACCCGAACCACCCTTCCACCCTTCCGTTTAGCACCAGTTTCCTTATTCCACCGTCCCTGCCTAACAGTTAAAAAGGTTTGCTCAAAGCTCCTAGAATATAATACTAGCCCACTGCATGTTTGCTTTCCACAGTGCACACCACCTAGCACTGAATATGTTCTCAAGACTTCTTCGAAAACATTATGTTCCAAAACATTGCTGTGTAATTATGCCCAAAAACCAAAATGCAGAGTCATAGGGATATATTTATCAAAGAGTGAAGTTAGAGATCACCACCGTCCACTAGAATGAAATAGCGCCTCTTTCTATTCATTTCTATGGGATTTTTAAAGGCGTATCTATCAAAGGGTGAAAATGAAAGTGCACCATTTGATAAATACGCTAAAAAAATCTCATAGAAATGAATGGAGAGTGGCAGTATTTCACGCTAGTGGACTGTGGCGATCTCTAACTTCACTCTTTGATAAATATACCCCATAGTGATATTCCAGCCCAACAATGTTCCTTCTTGGATACATATATATATATATATATATATATATATATATATATATATATCCAAGAAGGAATATATATATATATATATATATATATACGTACAGTGATACAATGCTAGTGCCCCTTCAGCAGTTTGTATAAAGTGTGAACAATGTGGGCAGTTTCAGTCTGGGTCTCAGGAGTGAACAGTACAGGCTTTAGGGGTGTGAACAATAGAGGTGTCACAGGCGTGTACAATGCAGGGGGGATTACATGTTTGAACAATACAGGGGATTCCAGTCTGAATTTGAGGTTTAAACAATGTACAGGCCAGTTAATCTCTGTAGTGATACCTTCTAAATTTTACACATGGTAAACAGACACAGGAGGCAGACTTTCATTTGGGGGCCAAACATGGGGTCTGAAGGGGAGGCCTCTGGTATGGTGATTCTCATTATGGGTAAAAAGGTCCCCTGCTATTTGTCTATAATGTCCTCTAATGTACTTGTAAAGTGTAATCATGTCCCCTCGCAAGCATTGTTTTTTCCAGCGAAATCAACCCCAACCTTGACAGTCTCCCCCCATAATTTAAGTCTTCCATCCCTCTACCCAATTTAGTTGCACTTAGTCTCTGCACTCTCTCCAGCTCATTTATATCCCTCTTAAGGCCAAAGGAAACACGCTATAGCGTCCATGACCCAGAGACAAGATGGTGAGGAATCAACTGCTATTGGTGATGGCTATTCCAGGCTGGTCACGTGGTGTAACACGGAAAATCATCTAGGCACACTTGCAGCCCACCATGTAGCAGGATTCATAAGACGAGTTTATAGATTAAAATACAAATTTATTTAAGTACTTCACTAAAATCATTACACATATGACTATTTGTTTGAGCAGGCAGGGGAGCGCACTGCATGACGCGTTTCGTGACTGTGCTATTCACTTCCTCAGAAGATATCCTTCTTAAGGACTGGAGTCCAAAACTGCACTGCACTCTAGACAAGGCCTCACCAGGGACCTATAAAGAGGCATAATTATGTTTATGTATGAGTTAATGCCCTTTTTTATGCAAGACAGAACTTTATTTGCTTTAGTAGCCACAGAATGACACTGCCCAGAATTAGACAACTTGTTATCTACAAAGACCCCTAGATCCTTCTCATTTAAGGAAACTCCCAACACACTGCCATTTAGTGTATAACTTGCATTTATATTATTTTTGCCAAAGTGCATAACCTTGCATTTAATAACATTAATACAAATGCAAACAAAATATATGGGCAAGCAGCAGCCCCCTGTGAATTGCTAGCCATAAATGACAACTGACCTCTAATGTGATGTTCATAGATCTTCTCACATCATTTACCATGCCTCGTATGGTTTTATTTACGGTAAATGAATGGATGCTAGCAAATACAATTCGGTTAAATCAAGATTTCTGTTTTGAACAACATTACGATATTGATCGTCTATAAACAACTAGTATATGTCACTAGTCTTTTAAACCACCTTCGCTCTTAATCTCCATTCAACTGTACCATTAACTTCTCCTCCAAATAATATTGTCCCTCTATCCAAGCCACCAGTAAAAGTCTAAATGAACACAAAGGGGTATATTTATCAAAGAGTGAAGTTAAAGATCGCAACAGTCCACTAGAATGAAATACCGCCTCTCTCCATTCATTTCTATGGGATTTTTAAAGGCGTATTTATCAAACGGTGAACTTTCATCCTTTGATAAATACGCCTTTAAAAATCCCATAGAAATGAATGGAGAGAGGAGGTATTTAATTCTAGCGGACTGTGTTGATCTCTAACTTCACTCTTTGATTAATATACCCCAAATTCCTGCAACTGTCAGTAATATTACATCAGCTGTCACTGCCTCACACATCATCACAGCTTTTCCTAAACATTTTTTCTTTCTGTGACTTCTCACAAATGCCACGGTCACATCCTGGAAAGCAATGCTCTTTACACAGAACATTCTTTCCTCCTGTAGAGTGTCAGCCTCCACTGAGGAAATGTTTACCCACCCCTCCCAAAGCTTCTTTCACCTCGCATTAAAAGCACAAGCAATGACAGCTGATGTAACCTAAGCTCCAGTTGCAGGAGATGCATGGGCAGAATGGGAGCAGGAAATGCAGTGATGTACCCAATAATGTGGGGGTGTTGCCTCCATATCCTGGATCCGCCTTCTGCTTGATGTAAAACACAGATGTGATGAATGACTCTAAATGTCACTGCCAGCATCACCCACTCCCTCCTCCCTACTGTGCAAAGCTGGCAGCAAAGAGCAGCTGAGGAGGAACTGGCAGTTATCCTAATGGAGGACAAATATTAGGAGGAGGGATGTTCTAATATGCACAACATGAGGATAGTGTTTTACACACAACAGAGGGGGTAATGGGGAAGATATAAGTTTGGTGAAAACAGTAGTATAAGCAGGATTTACTGGGCTATGTAGCAAAATCATTTTAAGGCCCCCCCTAAACTTTGGGAATGAGGATTTTCCATGAAACTGCTTCTCAGTCAGTCAGCTGTGGCACAGTCTGCTTTCTCTATAGTTACTACCCTGCTAAGAAACACACACACACATGCCTCATTGTGTATAGGAACAACATAAATGTCTGCCTGGTGTGAAACAATGAAATGACGGGTCTGCGTGTGATTCCTGGAACTGCACTTTAAAAAAAATACCTGACATTTCATTGCACTGAAGCGAACCCTTTCTAATATAAACCAGATAACTGTAACTTGGGCATTTCTTACATCATACAGCCACTTAACCAGAAATCCTTTAAATCTTATATAAATATTTTCATTTTCACTTACTGACAAATACAACTTTAGAGAGAGAGAGGTTAAAATGCCATATTAAGTTCAGTTACTGCAAATCCTTTTCCACATTAAGTAAACAATGTCTCCAGCAGGCCAGTTACTTACACACAGTGGTAAAAAATGCACTCTACCCCCCCCCCCGACAAAGAAAAGCTGACCATTGCAATGTAGGCAGGCTGGATCCCCTTCCCACGGTTAAAAGCTCAGATTAAAGGGGATCTATCGTGACAATTAAAACTTAAAGGGATCCTGTCATCGGAAAACATGTTTTTTTCAAAACACATCAGTTAATAGTGCTACTCCAGAAGAATTCTGCACTGAAATCCATTTCTCAAAAGAGCAAACAGATTTTTTTATATTCTTTTTTGAAATCTGACATGGGGCTAGACATAGTTTCCTAGCTGCCCCTGGTCATGTGACTTGTGCCTGCACTTTAGGAGAGAAATGCTTTCTGGCAGGCTGCTGTTTTTCCTTCTCAATGTAACTGAATGTGTCTCAGTGAGACATGGGTTTTTACCAATGAGTGTTGTTCTTAGATCTACCAGGCAGTTGTTATCTTGTGTTATGGAGCTGCTATCTGGTTACCTTCCCATTGTTGTGTTGTTAGGCTGCTGGGGGGGGATATCACTCCAACTTGCAGTACAGCAGTAAAGAGAGATTGAAGTTTATCAGAGCACAAGTCACATTACTTGGGGCAGCTGGGAAATTGACAATATGTCTAGCCCCATGTCAGATTTCAAAATTGAATGTAAAAAAATCTCTTTGCGCTTTTGAGAAATGGATTTCAGTGCAGAATTCTGCTGGAGCAGCACTAACAACTGATTCATTTTGAAAAAAAAAACATTTTTTCCCATGACAGTATCCCTTTAAGCTGGCCATAGACGCAACGATCCAATCGTACAAATCGTGGATTTTCATCAGGCGGAGATCGGTCGTTTGGTCAATCGGACAGGTTAGAAAATTTGTCGGCTGCCGATAATATCTCTGCATGTATTGCCGATCGTACGATTTTCAGTGGGAGACTGTCACTAGCTTTGTCAGACATAACTATCGTACAATTGCTGTCAGAGGTAGAACATTGGCTGATCTGTTCTTTTACTACTTTATTTGATCGGAATTCGGAATGGTAAGACTTTGATCTGAATGGTTAGTGGAGGGTCGGGAGATGGGAAAGTCCGATCGTACGTTGATTCGTACGTTTGGATCTTTGTGTCTATGGCCAGCTTTAATCTAAGCTTCATCTCGCGGAAATAACCTTTCTAAATAGAATCTTACAACAGTCTTATAACTTGAAATAAGCAGTTCATACACAACCCAGATGTAGCCCACATATACCCACAAATACCGTCCACTTGAAGAGGAAAGAGACAAAATTCTTCCACAGTGCTGTAAGAGACTGATGAGTCACTACAAGGAACATCGTGATGTATTTATTGCAGCTAAAATGAACAATGCTGGTAGTCTCCTAGGGGGGAGAAGAAGCACTGGCTATTGCATAATGTTTATAAAAATGGTGTCCTCCATTTCTTCTAGCAGTGAATGTACTCTATAGACTGGTGTCTTAATCGTTTGTGGGCTATTAAAGGAAAAAATAAACAAATACTAAATATACAGCCTCTTTTTGCACTGGCAGATGAATTTCTTACTCACTGGAACACTGGGAGATGCTGTGCTGAAACACATGGCTGAATATATGCCTTATACTTTCTGACACTCCATTAAATCTCCTATAGCTGGAAAGAACAAGTAGAACAAATACATTCAGAGGTGCCAGTCTAACAGAGACTACCCTGCTTCCAAATATAAAGACAGACAGGCCCCACGGTACGGAGTCAAAACAAGAATTGACTTGAAAAAAGTTTTCAAAATTACCTTGAATAGAAAGGTTATTCCAAGACTCCCCATGTGAAGAGTCTTTATTCGCTCAAGCAAGTTCTTCATCTCATTGCTGCATCAGTTTGGCTTGATACCACCATTGGATATTAATAGAAAATAAAAGCTAACCATGTACTTTATCGATACACACACACATATATATCTAGATATAGATATCACTACACCCTATGCAGAGAAACAGTGATTCTGTTATCAGGGAAGCCTTACCATCCTTGCCACCCAGAATCACACAAGTGAGAAAACCCAGTTGTTATTTGACAAGTGAATGCCTTACTTTTTTTGTTTAGGGCTATTCCACACGGGGAGATAGCCACGCGTTTGCGGTCGCGGCGACAAAGCGCGGCGACAGTCGCCGCGACCGGCGCAGGCGACAGTTTTGTATGGGCGCCTATGTAAAAACGCCTGTGCTAACCACACGAGGCGATGCGCTTTTCAACATGCCTCGCCAGGCTTTTTCAGGCGACTGTTGAAAAGCAAATCGCCTCGTGTGGTTAGCACAGGCGTTTTTACATAGGCGCCCATACAAAACTGTCGCCTGCGCCGGTCGCGGCGCTTTGTCGCCGCGACCGCAAACGCGTGGCTATCTCCCCGTGTGGACTAGCCCTTAATGTAGAATAACGCCCTACAATACTAGATCCTTCATTTAGTTTTCAGACATAGGGCCAGATTCAATTTGAAGAGAAAAACATTCTGTATGTCATGAGATAATTCATAACATTTTTTCTCATTAAAGGGGAACTATCGGAAAAAATGAAAATTTAAAGGAGAATTAAACCTGTAATTAAAAAAAAACCCTACCCTGGGTAGACCCCCCTCCTCCCCCCAGCCTACCTATCCCCCGGGCAAATGCCCCTAATTTTTCACTCACCCTCCATGCAGATTACGGCCTTAGACTTCACAACAGCCATCTTCTACTTCTCCGGTAATCTTCGTGTTCTGATGGCATTTTCCGCACATGCACAGTTGGAGTAAATTTCAGGTCCCGAACAATTTTTTGTGACTTTTGGCGCATGCGCAGTGGTTCGGGACCGGAAATTTACTCCAACTGCTCATGTGCCAAAACTTCCGAAAAAGACAGAAGAAAGAAGATGGCCGCCGTGAACTCCGAGGCCAGTAAAATATTAGGGGCATTTGCCCGGGGGGCAGGTAGGCTGGAGGGAGGGGGGTAGTCTACCCAGGGAAGGGGGGGGAGGGTTTTTTTTATTACAGGTTGAATTCTCCTTTAATATAAGCTTCAGCATACTGAAATAAGAAACTTTCTAAATACAATAAATTTAAATAATCAAGTTTATCTTCACTATTTCTCTCAGCATCTGTTTCTCCTCATTCGGTCTTAATTCAGGAGTTGGGTGTCAGATGAATGAAACAATGCAACATTTTTAATTGATTGTATTTAGAAAGTTTCTTACTTCAGTATGAGGAACGTTATATTCAATTTTCATTCTCGTGATAGTTCCCCTTTAAATTGAATCTGGCCCTAGGATTTCAGTTCTGGCAGAGCAAGAAATGTGTAAACATGCTATCAATGTCATGCAGCCTTTAACAAATCATTTACTCCTATAATATATATATATGTACATATTTACACATAAGTACACACAAGCATGCTTTTGACTCTTGCCTCTCTGTTCTACACACTACAACACTTTGCCCATTCCTATCAACATCCTCACCCACTGACAGTGACCTGAACTCTTGGCAAAACAACTTTAATGTACATTTTAAATGGTTCAAAAGTCAATTTCAGCATTGTTTTCTCTGAATTTGCACGATTGCCCTACTCAGGAAACTTAGATAAACTATTCTAGGAAGAGCTGTTCTTCTGGCTTATGCAGTCATATCACCACCTACAGGTTACAATGAATAATGAATGAGGCCAGTCTCATTAGGAGCTTCACCCAGTGTATAATGATAGAAACTTTCCAATAAAAGTTGCCAGTTTGTTTGTAAATCTATTTCCTATCAGAAGGATGCATCTCTCTGTGGTTTTATATTTTTTTTACATTACTGGCTGTTAAAACAATGTAGCAAAAGGTTGGTGATTAACAGAACAAAATGAATGATTTCTGTATGCATTCAAGTCAGGGGTTCACTTACCTAAGAAAGCATGCTTTAATCCTCTGTTTAAAATGAAAAGTGGGTAAGAAGCCAGTGACCCTAAAATATTGCTAAAAGGAAGATGGGCTTATCCAGGAGTCCCCAACCTTTTTTACCCGTGAGCCACATTCAAATGTAAAAAGAGTTGGGGAGCAACACAAGCATGAAAAAGTCCCTTGGGGTGCCAAATAATGGCTGTGATTGGCCATTTAGTAGCCCCTATGTGGACTGGCAGCCTACAGGAGACTCTACTTGGCACTATACTTAGTTTTTATGCAATTAAAACTTGCTTCAAAGCCAGGAATTCAAAAATAAGCACCTGCTTTTAAGGACACTGAGAGCAACATCCAAGTAGTTAGTGAGCAACATGTTGCTTACGAGCTACTGGTTGGAAATCACTGGGCTAATTGCTAACGATTATCTAGGTGTGAGCTACTCATCCTACAGTGTATGTGTGTGTATATATATATATATATATATATATATATATATATATATATATATATATATATATTTATTTATTTATTAAGCAAGAACCATGACTAACCTCTAAAATACAACTTAATGTTGTTTAGTGAAGTTGTCACCTCTGCATTTCATGACCTATATAAAAGCACTCAGCCTTCAAATGATCATCAAACCCTCTGGGATTTCAAATATGCATATAGGACTGGTTTCTCTTAGCATATGCCCCACTAGTAAGTCATTTTGCAGATTTATTCATTATGAAACGGCATCAGGAAAAAAATCTGCTCAGTTCAATGACGCAAATCTCTTTCAGCAAGTAATAGCTTCTGTTCAGTACCTGCTCCTTATCTCAAACACAAAAACTTTCCAAATATATTAATTTCTAACAAATTGACGGTTGTTTATTTCTGTGGTCGCTTGATAAAACATAATTTTACTGAGCTTTGGGTTACCCCCAAACCACAGCAACTGTCACGCTGCCCTCACCATCTGTAGTCACCCCACAGCAGCTTCTGCAAATTGTCACGCTAAACTGTCAACTACTCCTGGCATTTTAAGCGAGTACAGGATGTGCCCATGGATTGCTCCGAATCTCTGTATTTACCAGTGTGTTATATGATAGGATTTCACTAAGTAAGAAATAATCTCCAAAGCTTTTAATAAGGAATCATACAAAATTTGAGGGATTTACCTGCTGCAAATCATTAGCACTCTGTATGCAGGCTACACACTTTCCTTATGTTACTTGGGACAAACCATCACATTGCCTGGGTCCTGCACACTCTCATGCTAGTGCATGATATCAGTGGATGTCTAAGGTGCACAGATGTTTAAGGTGCACAGAGTGAATGTTCATTTACAGCAGGCAATTCAAGGATACATTTAAAATAAACACAAAATTCCTCTTTTGCAGAGTACTCCAATATTTAAACTCTATCCTTCTCTTAGGACCAGTTAGTTGCAACCACCTCACTCCTGCACCTCTCCACTTCTCCAATTCTTTCCCACAGCCTCATTCATACACAGAATATTTTATTGTTTTCACATTAACAGTTAAAAAAAAACTTCATTTTCGGGAGAAAACAGAAAGAGACAGGAGCAAGTAGGATACAGAGTTATGGAAAGAAGAATAGGAGGCTGTAATGGTCACATAATGCTGGATAAAGGGAAACAGAATACAGTGGTAATTAGTGAGGAAAATGCAGGGATATTTAGCTTCTGTCTGGAATGTTGTTACAGGACTGAAAGGGGAGGACATATATATATATATATATATATATTTATATACACAAGATACTGAAGAGTTTAGGTAGGTGACAGGTCAGAGGTCACTTTCACTCCAGGGACTGAAGCATCAGCAGCTGCTTCAAAACTTTTGTCTGACTCGTTTCTCTAATTTCACCAGCCAAAAACATTTCATCCACCACTGTGTATACCTGAGGTGGAAAAGCAAAAGTTCAACAGTAAGAACCAAAGAGCAGGAAAGGGTAAGATTTATTAGTGAATGTAATGAAGCCATCTCACCTTGTAGAAATTGAACACCAGATCTAATTCACATACATTATGGAAATACTCGTTTAACACCTACCGTAAAGAAAAAGAAAAAAAAAAATTATTGAATATATTTATAATATTTTGTTATAATTTATAAAACACGTGTCAATAATTGAGTAAATATGGCATAAGAAACAACACTTCAATGGTTTCCTTAGGTTAACAGTACTGTTAACAGTAACTGTTAATGAAACCATTTTTAACAAAAGGCTGTGTAGGCTTTGCTAGGCCTACTTGGAATCCTCAGTGAGAACCAGAGTTGTGAAAACACCCAGCCTCTCCTATTAATATGCCACTATTTGTATAAACTATAGACTGATTCTAAAACTGGGAGGGTCAGGGAGATAAAAGGTTGAGCACGTTACAATGACAGAACAATGAATAATATGGAATTAGTAAGAGCTAATGCGAAAGGATTTAACCTTTAAGAATAATCTTTTACTTTCCTAATCCCAAATTATTAATTGTTCTGTCACTACAATCCATTACCCCGACCCTCCCAGTTCCTGTATCTAATATAGTTAGTGTTGGGGGAAAATCCAAAGTCCAGAGATCACTTGAGGTACAAAGGGTTAACCAAGTTTATTATTTATATACTAAACATACACGAGCTACGTGGGTCCTGTACTCAAGTACAAGAGCCTCATTGGCACTTTGAAACTGTTCCCTCCATTGAGGGGGCCAAGATAACTTTTCCTCCACATTAGTTAGGCAAAAATGTAATGTATAAAGGCTGGAGTGACTGGATGTCTAACATAATAGCCAGAACCCTACTTCCTGCTTTAGTCAGCGACTTGAAGGGGGGCCACAGGGGACATAACTGTTCAGTGAGTTTGCAATTGATCCTTAGCATTCAGCTCAGATTCAAAAGCAAACAGTGGAAACCAAGAGAGCTGCAAAGCAGGAAGTAGTGTTCTGGCTATTATGTTACACATCCAGTCACTCCAGCCTTTATACATTACATTTTTGGCTAACTAACTATATTAGATACATTTTTTATTTTACACAGCCTATTTACCCAGTTTTTATTTTTATACTGAACAATTTCCACCACTATAATAACACACTGTACTCTGCCACATCTTTTAAACACATTTTGTTTTACTTATTATTTTACCTCCCTGTCCATGTTTATACCATCTACTCACCTCTACAAAGTTGTGGATGGCTTCCAGATAGGCCAGGTTATTGTCGGTCACATCCACACATATACAGAAATACAGCCCAGCATACCGGCGGTATATGATCTTAAAGTTCCTAAACTAGAAAAAATATATATATTTTCAATATAATGTATGGAAATAAAAAAGTGGGAGGATTTACAATCTTGCAAAGTGGTTTTGTGTAGCTGTTAATGGGAAAGAGTTTTTGTTAGTTTAAGGCTACAGTCACACAGGGCTCTCAGCCTAAAGTAAATTCAGTGTGAGAATTAGCCAATACAATAATAAGCCTCCTGTGTCTGCACCAAAAGACATGCCTTGGTGCAGCTATACAGAATGCATTTTGGGACACAAAAAAATGTATGTTTAGGTGCTTTGGGCCGAAATCCACAAAGGTTTACTGCATGCGGGCCAATGCAATACCTTTCAGTGGTGCTGCATAAAGTATTGGGTGGTTGGGGATCGCTTGTTTCTGTCTGAGTACCAAAACGCAGGCAGAGGAAGGTGGTGCATCTCCATCATGTGTTCTTAGTCTTAGGGAACAGAGTAAAAATGTTGCAAACCAACTACGCTCTTTATCAAGCTATGTCTAGTCACAACCTTTTTTTTGCAAAATATGTGCAAACATTACCCCTAGGCAACAAGTAATTTCATATGAATTCTGGTTCAACGCTTGGTATATGTGAGAGAAGTTGGTGGGGAGAAACCCTTTAACAACAGCAACTTAACTATTGGAGAACACCTATAAAAGGCTCTAATAGTTTTTCTATTTGATACAATCCTAGGTGGCAAGGGGTGTAGCTCCGGAGGAAAAGTGTAACCCTTTTAATGTAGGCTGTTCAGACGATTACTGTGTGATCATTGGGATCAGGGCAGCCATCAGGGGGGGACAGGGGGAAGAGTTGTAGGGGGCTCGAGGGTAAGGGGGGCTCGGCCACGCCACACTTTTTTGATTAGCCGCGCCCCCTGCTTTCTGAGAGCTGCTGACTTCGGGAAGGCAGGGCGGGAGCACAAGGGGAGGTATGTTCTGTCCATTACTTCCCCTTATTGGTCACTGAGTTTAAGTCCCGGTTGAGCTGCTCAGGGATTGGTTAGCTGAGGTTGGAACTTCTCCTCCAGCTCATCCAATCACCATGCAGCTTTACCAGGACTTGAAATTCTGTGACCAATAAGGGAAGAAAATGCTGTCACTGGAAGAAGATGCAGCCACCTGTGCTCCCCTCCTCCCTTCTGTAGTTGGCAGCTCACTGACAGCAGGTGGGCCACACTAATGAAGTAAGTGTAACATGGCAGGGCCCCCCTAAAGGTAACCCTTTGCAGTCCCTGTTGTGTGGTGGGGCCCTGTGCACCAAATTTTTTTTAAACTTCTGGGGGGCAAGTTTTGTTACATGGATGTTTAAGGGGAGCCTGGCCACCAATTTTCTTATAACATGGGGGGGCCCTGACCACCAATATTTTTTTATTAACATGTGGGAACCATAGCCATCAATGTTTTTTTTTTTTTTGCGTATGGTGGGGGGTAGACCTGTGGGGTGTGGAGGGCGGACCTGTAGGTGGGGCTTGTGGTGGGCGCAGCCCAGGGGGCCCAGGGATTTCTGATGGCGGCCCTGATTGGGATAGGTCGATGAATGTGTGCAGACCTACTCCCGTTTATATGTCTAACCCTATTCATGACAGAATGGCATGTTTTACTCTGTTTTGTATGTATCTTTTTCTGCTAATAAAATATATAATTTAATATATTACACTAACATAATCGCCAGTTTAAAATGTACATTATTGTGCTAAAGAAGGTGCCTTTTTGTTATGCATAGTATTGTATATGAAAACTTGCCAATCATAAGGGAAACTTTTAAGTCCTATCAGCTTTAGCTGAGCCTCTGTGTGGGGGGAAAGGAGGAAAAGAAGGGATGAAGGAAAAATAAAGACAGTATGTAATGCCCATTATTTTTTTTTAGTTGGAGCTCAGGATATCTCCTTTTTTGCCTTCTTTTAAGATGTCACAAAACTATACACTAAAACTGATCCAAAACAGAAGTTTCCATTTTAGAGAGATATTTATATTAACTGGGAGACTGGAAGGATGAATGCCAGATGAAGTTAAAACCTAATTTATAAATTGTTATACATTTGGGGGAATAATTCAATATGCGCAAAGTGCATGAAGCAGGCATGTCCAAAGTCAGGCCCGGGGGCCAATTGCAGTCTGTTTTCAAATTTACACCGGCCTCCATCATGAAATTAATAATAATGCGGCCCCCAGCAGTGCGATCAGGAATCACATAGCCATAATATTTGGGCACATTAGTGAAATGATCTGCCACTTAGTCTATACTGCTGCCTGTGTGCTGAAGGTGTTAGCAATAGACACGTACCGACACGTCTCTCTCGCATACTTTTTTAGGGCTGAAGGTGCAATAAACGTACTGATGTGCCAGTACAGTGAACTAAAGAGGTACGCGAGAGCGGTGTGCCACTACATGCCGTTACGTGTCTATTACTAACACCTTCAGCGCACAGGTAGCAGTGCAGATCATTTCACTAATTGAGTGCCCTAATTAGGAATTCACTGAATCCAGGATTCGGCCTTTTTCAGCAGGATTCAGATTTGGGCAAATCCTTCTGCCTGGCCGAACCCGAATTTGCATATGCAAATTAGGGGTAGGCGGGAATTCGCATGACTTTTTGTCACAAAACAAGGAAGTAAAAAATGTTTTCCCCTTCCCACATATGCAAATTAGGATTTGGTTCGTTATTCGGCCAAATCTTTTTCGAGGGATTCAAGGGTTCGGCAGAATCCAAAATAGTGGATTCGGTGCATCCTTAGCCCAATTATTACTGCTATGGCTACACAATTTCTTGTTTAAATGAGGCGCGGAGAATAAGTCCAATTCTCCACTTCCTAAACGCTGTGTACGCGTCCTTCTCCAGGAGTGAATGATCATGATCACAAGCTAGCTACATCAAAATGGATGTCAGGCTGAATGGTCGGCCCTCACACATTTTCACCTCACTAAATATGGCCCTCGTTGCAAAAAGTGATCTGGGGTTATTGATATGAGGGCTTTCTCATTGGGCCAGATGAAGCCCTCCAATACATTTCTATGCCTCCGCTTATGTGATATCATCCACAAGCATGCTATATAGCAGGTATTTTATTCTGTGATTTTAATGATTATAAGGACATGTGACTTTCAACCTCTAGTAGTGTACTGGACGTAGAAAGGGGCTTATGTGTAGTTTGGGGAGGGATATAACCTCTCAAACCATACATTTGCTGGAGCAGTAGCAGCTATAACCCCTGTATTTAATGTAGTATACAATGCTTCTACCTCCATCTCAATATCCACTCTCATGGTTTTCTGACAAAGTAACCTCTCTTTAACTGGCTGCTAATTATTTATGTACTGGACCACTAAACACAGCATATTCCCAGTATTTATATGCTTTACTGCTGAGCATGAGAACTTTCTCTTGTATAACAGTAGTGTGCTCTGCCCATCACAGGATTGGCTTCCACGCTGTGGGGAGGCACCCTAGGAGGGTTAAACCTAAAGGCATGAGAGGATCAGATTCCGAGTGCATAAATATTATCTGCTATATGTATGTCTATCACAGAGTATCCTATCTGCAGCACATTTACCTTGCAAGTTGCCAGAACAGTAACACCTGTGTTGTGTGGTTACTATTTTTTCTTGTTATTCAACACTATCGAAGCTATGTAAAGCTGGTTAAATATGTAGGAATATGGCACGGCACTTTTACTGAAACCTCTGCGTGAGGACTACTGAGCAGGAAGTCAATTTTATGAATCCATCTATAAACACCAAAATATTTGCTCTGTCAATGTCAATTTTCATGTGCCTTGTTCAGCCCATTACCGAGCAAGCAAATTAAAGTAATTATGCAATTCAGCTTTGGCCAAACTACATAAGAGAAAATTTTAGGAAACAGACAAGTGTTTTGCCACATTTCAAATTTACATTTCAAATTTTAAAAAATGGAACACAAAAATGATGATGGTGTTATTAAAAGAAATAAGTTGGATATAATCAGTCTAGAACAGGGTCAGCCTTGTCATTCATTCATACAGTTTCATTTTTTTTTAATAAAAAGTGTTTTGTGTTTGCCACCATTAGGTCTATATAAATACACCAGTAAACTCTTAAAATAATGCTGCTCTGAGTCCTCTGTCAAAAGAAACACAGCATTTCTTTCCTTCTATTGTGTACTCATGGGCTTCTGTATCAGACTTCCTGTTTTCAGCTTAAACCTCCAGGGCTAGGGCTTGAGCATGCTCAGTTTGCTCCTCTCTCCCCCTCCCTGCTGTAAGGGGAGAGACTCATGCAGAAAGTGATGTCACACCAAGCTAATATGGCAGCTGCTATCCTAAACAAACAGAGAGCTTCTATAGCTGTTTACTTGGGTATTGTAAAGCATTCTGCAGAATAAATATAGTGTTATATATATTGCACTATTGTTGCTAATCTATTGGCAATAAACTGCTTTGGTAGCTTTCCTTCTCTTTTAAAGTTGTCGCTGAGGCTAACAAGCTGGCTCTTATCATTTTACATGCAAATAGAAGGCGAAGGACTCAATGTGAATATGTGGGGTGCACATTAAAGATGCTATTTTTGCCCAGTCTGTTCATTTAGTCTGAAATGAAAGACTGAATTGCTGGAAAGACCTTTTACATGATTAAACTAAGGAAAATACAAAGTACAACATATTTTGATTAAAGTTTCATTCTTGGCAGGGGGAAATGGATTTGGGAGAGATCCCTCATGGATTACAGAAACCAGCAAGTACCTACCTCCACAAAATTAGTGTGCTTGGCATCTCTGACAGTGACCACAGCATGAACCTCCTCAATCAGCTTTTGCTTTTCATCATCATCAAACTGCATGTACCACTTGGCCAGGCGAGTCTTCCCAGCACGGTTCTGGATCAGGATAAAGCGGATCTGGGGGTGGAGAAGAAAGAGAACATTCCTGGCTTTCTATACAGTTATCAGCTATCGTTATACAAATATAAGAACAGGGAAATCCTAGAGTCATGTGTCTATTGCTGAGCTCAGGTTTACTGAGATCAGAGAAAGCCCTGTTATATTAGACAAAACCTCAACATGACTTATAAGGGCCAAGTAGTTTAGTACCTGCCAAATGTCTCTCGCATTTAGATCTGCTCTGTTTATATACGTGTGTTATACACACACACACACACACACACACATACACACACACACTCTCTCTCTCTCTCTCTCTCTCTCTCTCTCTCTCTCTCTCTGACATACACACACTCCCTCTCTCTCTCCCACACACACACTCTCTCACTAGATCTGCTCTGTTTATATACGTGTATTATATACACACATACATACATACATACATACATACATACATACATACATATACACACACACACACACACACACTCTCTCTTTCACACACACACACACTCTTTTACTAGATCTGCTCTGTTTATATACGTGTATTATACACACAACCCTGCAATTCAAGTTAACTGTGTGCAACATATATAATATATACATTTATGGACCTAATATGCTATATTCTCACCATGACTGTGATCACTCCCTTATTTTCCTTCGTTTCCTGTCAGCAGCTCCGGATTTCCGGAGGAACTACAACTTCCAGCATCCACCGCGTTACAGGCAGGATGTTGCGTTGCGAGCGAGGGAGAGAGTGAGAAAGCTTACGCCAATGGAACAGCGGTCGGCTGCCTGTGACTACTTCCCACAGTGCAACAGAACGTTATGCCATTTATTCGCTGTTCCTAGATCAGAATGTCATCTTTGCTGGATGTTTAAGATAAAAAAAAACGGCACTGAATCATCACTTTCTGTGTGTGTTACATTATTTCATAGGAATGCATTCATATTAATTATACAATCTTCACACAGCTGTATACCACTTTTCTATATACATACAGTCGTGCAAATGTGGTTGATAATGGAAGCAGTATCTAGTATCCTGTTGGTTACAGTCTATTCACTCCTGGCTCTGAATTGTAACGCCTTGTTACAGACCTGGAGGTGAACATACTGTTACTGGCCTCTATTGTGAATGATTTTAGAGCCCATTGACATTATTATTCAGTTATTGACATTACTGAATAATTAGGCTACTACAACCCCCCCAGCCACAGAGTCTGCTTCTCCATGACCTTTAGCAGCACCATGGGCCTCCATTAGAAATCACAATTTTTGGGGGTCCCGCTCAATCTGCCACCAAGTCCCGCCCGCTCCCGTCCCCACACAAAAGTTATAAAAGGCTATTGATGGTCAGGGTCCCCTTATAAGTTAAAAAAACTGTGGTGCCAGGGCCCCCCATAAAAGTTTTTTTTTTTTTAAAAGAATGGGTGGTCAGGCATTCCTCCTAACTAGAGGGACAGTCCCTCTTTTGACAGCTCTACTCGCAGTCCCTCGTTTGTACTGGAAAGTCCCATTTTTCCCTGCACTGAACAGAAACAAAGTTCATAACTTAATTGGCTTTTGGTAGAGAGCCCAGAACAGCCACAGCACCAGATCAGATACTTTTGTAACAATTTCTAGATAAGCAAATAAGTAATTGTAACAATATAAGATAACAGGTCCCTTAGGAAAAGTTAGACTCACAGCTTAAAGGGCAATTCACCTTCATTAGCAAAACTGTAATAACTGAAAAAAAACACAGGAATATGTTCAAACTTTCATAACCTGCCAAATTTTGTAAAATGAACATGGTAATTAGGGGGTGTGGCCACAAAAATGGGTGTGGTCATTTTACACAGCAGCTTTTTTGTCCCACTTTTTATTTCCAAAATGTTGGGAGGTATGGTCAGGGCCCCCCTACAAGTTAAAAAAAATTGGTAACAGGGCCCCCCTATAAGTTAAAAAAAATCGGGCACCAGAGCCCCCCCATAAAAGTTTTTTTAAAAAAAATATTGGCACCAAGGCCCCCCATAAAAGTTTCAAGTTTTAAAAAAAAATGGGGGCCTTTTTTAAAAAAACATTGGTGGCAGGGGCCTATAGAGTATTAAAATTATTAATTGGTGGCCAGGGGATTAAAAAAAAAAACACACACATTGGTGTTCAGTAGAATTGAACTCTTGGCTTCAGGACTTCAACATCGTCTCCTTTTCATGACTTCCTGTTTTTTTCTCCACTTCAGGACTTCAATTTCGGCTGGTACCACCTGTGCCCTCCTGATGGCGGACATGGCAGCACCCCTGCCTGAAGGAGAACTGACTTCTATTTTTGTTTCAATAGAAAGGCATAAATAAATACTGATTTTAATAGCAATTACATTTGCAAATAACCTTAAAACAAGTGAACGTTTTCAGGTACTGCATATTGTGAAGTTGCTGAGAATAAAAACTTGTTTCAGGTTGTTAAAGAGTGTAGATCTCCATTTAAAATATTGTAGAAATCAGATGGCACTCACTCTGGCAATTGTGCTAAATCATTATTGTGGTTTATTGAGCTCTCCACACAACATTTCGGAGCCAGCAAAACAGTACATGCCAGTACCAGTGATGGACGAATCTGTCTCGTTTCGCTGAAAAATTTGCAAAACTCAAAAAAAAATCAAAAAAACCTCCGGAAAATTTGCGAAACGCATTGAAGTCAATGGGTGTCAAAATAATTTTGATGTGCACAATCTGTATACGTACGTACGACTCTTTTGACCAAATGCATTTAAGTCAATGGGCGTCCGAATAATTTTGACGCGTGCCCATTTTCGACAATTTTGATGTGCGACAAATTATATTTGTTGCGCCAAATTTTTCACAAGGAATTTTCGTTGCAGTTTTGCAAAAACTTTCACAGGCAGTGTGGAATATGGAAATTCACTGCAAATCCATGCCAGTCAGAAAACCAGTACAATCCAACAAATCAGTGATAGCAAACCAGTTATAGTCAGCAAACCAGTTCAAGCCAACAAACCAGTACAAGTCAGCAAACCAGTACAGTCTAACAAACTAGTGATACTCAGCAAACCAGTGATAGTCCGCAAACCAGTACAGTCCAGCAAACCTAGTGTCAGTCAGCAAATCAGTACAATCCAGCAAACAGATACAGGAGAGCAAACCTGTACAATTCAGCAAACCAGTACATTTTAGAAAACCAGCACCAGCCAGCAAACCAGTCTAATTCAGCAAACTAGTACAATCCAGAAAATCAGTGAAATCCAGCAAATCATATATAACCAGCAACCCACAGTATAAATGGGCATCCAAAAGTACTTAAAGGAGTTGTCCATCTTCCAAAACTTTTTTCAGTTGAGTTGTTTTCAGATTTATCACCATGATCAATACTTTTTAAATTGCTTTCCATCTTTTATTTTATTTATTTATTTTTTTTACAGTTTTCCCAAGTTTAAAGTTGAATGTTGTTCCTGTCTCTGGTGTTTCAGTCCGGCAGCTCAGTGATCCAGTAGCATCTGAACTGTTACAATTTGCTACATTGATATAATTAGTTGATACATTTCTCAGCAGTAACTAGAATATTAGCCACTATTATATCAATGCTAACAGTTGCCTTTTAACGAAGCTCAGGGATTCTGCTCAGCAGGGACAAAGATAACAAATGTATCAATTTAGAATTGGCTATTCTTAAAGTCTTTATTTCTGGTGAACTATCTGAAACCAACTGAACTGAAAAAAGTGCTTGAAGATGAGCAACACCTTTAAAGGACAAGGAAAGTCTAAAATAGAATAAGGCTAGAAATGCTGTATTTTGTATACTAAACATAAACATGAACTTACTGCACCACAAAGCCTAATCAAACAAATTATTTATGCTTTCAAAGTTGGCCACGGGGGGCTGTCATCTTGTAACTTTGTTAAACAGCTTTCCTGACCCTGACCCTGCACATGCTCAGTGTGGTCTGGGCTGCTTAGGGATCGTCATAAACAAAGCTGCTTGAATCGCATGGCTGGTAAGTAAGGCAGGGGCTCCCCCTGCTGTTCATAAGTATGATTGTTTCCCAGCTCAGCATTTAGGGACCGTCTGACAATTCCTATCCACAGCAGTAAATGAAGGGAGAATTGCACTGCATACAGTTAGGTTTCTTATAAAAACGGTACACATTTTTTAATTAAAGTATATCAGAGATAGGTTTCTTTTTCATTAAAGAAAGTAAAAATGGGATTTTATTTTTTTGCCTTTCCTTGTCCTTTAAGTGAAAATTAGACCGGTCAGAGGAGATAAGAAAAGAAAAAGAAAGGGATAAAAACCAAATCAGTAATTCCAGTTCGGATGAAACAGCAACTGATAAATATAGTCATGAGAATCAAGCATTGGCATTCTTCATTCACAGACAATCTTACCTACCCCCCCCCCCCTGAACAACGTGGGAAACTATACTGGATAAACCGGACAACACACTTAAATTGGTATCAGTATTTTACAAACTTTTACTGAACAATACCACAACCCTAAAACAACCTGCTCGAAAGGAGTGGGAAAGAGAACTTAGTATCACAATCCCAGAGCCATTATGGGAAAAAACTCTGGCAGCCCCACATAAATTGTCCAGGGCTGTGAGAGTTAGAGAGATGAATAACAAACTAGCCACCAGGTTTCACTTCACTCCAGCAAAACTTAAAAAAATGTTCCCCAATAGTTCTGCAACATGTTGAAGATGCAAGCAAGACATAGGTACTCATATTCTTATTTGTTATATTGGGACCAAACTTTGCAAGACATAGTAAGAATGACACAAATTAATTTTTAAAGACTCCGACATATCATTAATATTGCTAAACATTATACCCGAAAAGAATAGTCTGTTACTTGACGTACTTAACCAGTGCCTACTCAACGCAGCCAGGACTCTGATTCCGAGATATTGGAAAAAAGCTTATCTTCCACCATGTGTGGAGTGGTGGCACTTAGTAGAAGAGACCAGGAAATTAGAAGAGATCACACACATAATACTAGCGCTAGTTACTGGAAAATTTGGGATCCATGGCTCGCTTTTTAAAAATCTTCACCCCATATACCTAGTCAGGAAGTTTAACAGGATAAAAGGATTACTATATTTGAAGCAAGGCCATATTGTGTAAGATGTATGTATGTTAAGTATTGTATCGTGATACTTTTACAGATAGTAACCTGCTGAAGACTAGACATGTTACGTCAAAATATGTTATAAATATTCATGCACAACCCCCCTTGCCTTTTGTATACCCTCCCATTACTTATAAAACCGAAAATAAAGAATATTAAAAATAAATATAATGTACTGTTGCCCTGCATTGGTTATGCGTTTGCTGCAGAAGCACTACTATAGTTTATATAAATAAGCTGCTGTGTAGCCATGGGAGCAGCCATTCAAGCTAAAAATGAGAAAAGTTACAGGTTACATAGCAGATAACAGATAAACTCTGTGATAGAATACAATGGTGTTCTACAGAGTACATTTGTTATCTGCTACCTTACCTGTGCTATGAATGGCTGCCCCCATGGCTAGAAAGCAGCTAGTTTATATAAACTATAGTTGTCTTTGTAAAGCAAATGCACCAATTGTGTTACTGCAGGGAAATAGTACATTATATTCTAATTACTTTAAAACACTTAATTTTTTTGGTGTAACTGTTCCCTTAACTCTACTGGCTGGGAACTGAATAGGTAAATCTTGTCACCTGGTATAACAGCAAGATATTTTACAGTTCCTTAATCTTAGGAAGTTTACAAATATATATTGAAATTGGTATCATGCAGACATAGGCATCTGAACCTGGGGGCCTGCATGTAGAGGTGTGATTTTAATAGAATGAGCTCTAATACATCTTCTAGGCAGAAGGAGCCCCCCTATAAGATATATTGGATCTAACTGTCAATGATTACCTGACACCCAACTGCTGCATGAAGAGAGAATGAGGAGAAACAGATGCTGAGAGAGGAACAGTGAAGATAAACTTCAGAAACGGTACTGAGTTTTGAATTGAGTGTATTTAGAAAGTTTCTTATTTCAATACGCTGAAGCTAATATTAAATTTTCATTTTTGCAATAGTTCCCCTTTAAGGTTGTCTGCATAGTGGAAGTATACTGCCCTCTAGAGAGCAAACTCAGAACTTCATAATGTAGATTTTTGACACAGCCTGCATGAGCTGCATATGAGTTAGTGTTTTTAGACTAACATTTGTAATTTTCTGCATAAAAAAACTAAAGGGAAAATACAACTGAATCACATTTACACGTTATACATTTTTTGATGCTGTATATATGATTTTTCTTTCCAATTGTATACAGAGCTGAGAGCTCCCATCAATGGGGGTTTCATGCGAAACAGTTACAGACGTGTGCAGTAGTTCTCTCATTTGAGATGATTTTCAGATATGGTTCTTGAATAAAAAAGACACACTATGAAGAATATGTGCCAGATATTTTCGAATACTGTTAAAACATTCTTTCTATTGGTTGATCATTTGATTATCCCTGGGGTGAGGTAGAGTTGCCATTTGGAGAGAGCAAACCAGGACCCCAACTACTATTAAGCCACCTCTGACAATAGTATTAATTACTCATTCAAGGGTCACAGCTAGGGGTTACCACCTTTTCTGGAAAAAAAATACCGGTCTTCCTATATTTTTATTGTTTTTCCCTATAAATAACATTGGCATTAAGCAACAATATATATATATATTAAAATATATATATACTGTATATAATACCGGCCAGGTGGCAACCCTAGTCACAGCTGACCCGATGTTCTTACTACATATGGTATTAAATGGATGACCAGTTCACCTGTAGAATACAATGTCAATACCTACTGGATTTTTTTAGGATCTTACACTATAACTAGAGTTTGTTATTACAGCCTGGTGCACTAATCATATCTGCCTGGTCATGCCCCTTATTCACCCAGTCGATGTGATGGGTCCAGCGTCATAGCCTAGAAGAGTTAGACTGTATACTGCTCATGCCTGATGAGAATCTGGTTGGGCAGGGTCACTCTACACTCACTGACAATGGCTGATCTGATCACTAATAATAAAGGCAGTATATACAGTAGTAGATTGTCGACCATTGCATGTTACAAAAGTGTGGGGGAGGGCGCAAAAGTTAAAAAAACATGGCACTTTCTGCCCATTTTTCAATTAATAATATCAGATCCTTCTTTTTCAATATTATGCCAATGTGTCATACAATATACACTGTTTCTAGTACAAATTATATTTATGATAAAGTTATTTCCTTTAGCTGTGAGTGTACTCTACATTTTGTAGTAGAATCTTCAACTTCGCCTAAAGACAGCTTTTACTTTTGGATTAGGGAATTAAAGAGTCACTGCAAAAACATGTGGATTTTGTTATACTGAAGAACTCTTTAAACAGGGGAGTAACTACAGAGGAAGCAGACCCTGTGGCTGCAGGGGGCCCAGGAGGTATAGGGGCCCCATGAGGCACTACTTAATGAGTAATTTCAATATATATTGGTAAAACAGGACAACCTCTGGATATTTTGGGGACCCTAAAATAAATTTGTTGTGGGGCCCAGTAACATCTAGTTATACAACTGACTTTAAAACTGAAGTAAATCCATCATGAAACCATAGAGCCCCTCCCCAAGCTCCTCTGAACAACTCTGCTTACCTTACCTGACCAGACAAGACAAAGCTGTTTTTACCTCATTATTCTAAATATTATTACATGGCTCTACAAACCTTCATTATACTACACCTATACCAGAAGCAACAAAGGATTCACTGAAATCAAAAAAAGACAGAGATGCAATTAAGGCACTCACCAAGACAGGAGAATAAATGTGGAAGAGTCAATAGCCGATTTATATGATGCAAATATACTTTTGTTTAATTGACATTCACTGTGATTGTTAATTTATGTGTCACCGATGTCAGAGGACTCTGATTTGAAAAGAGTGAACTACAAAAAGGTAGTCTAGGCCATTTTTGTTAGTTCCTCATAACAGAGTGTTGTACCATGTTAGGCATGGATCAAAACTGGTTAGCTATTTAAGGCTATTTAAAGCTAACAATATAATATAAAATGCAAGCTTTAGGGACTTGTTCGGTGCCTGCTTCAGGCAAGATCATGAAGTTTATAACTAGCACCAGGTAGAAAAATTTAGGGATGCACCGAATCCAGGATTCGGTTCGGGATTCAGCCAAGATTCGGCCTTTTTCAGTAGGATTCGGACGAATTCTGGTACAGAATGGACACATGCATACAGGGCCTGAAAATGCACACTTGCTTTAACCAATACTATTGATATGGAGATTCTTTTGAAATAAAAGTGATAATTTTTTAGTGTCTAAACCTGTGTGGTCCAACTTTTTCATTGACTTGAGACAGTTAGGGTAGAACTCCACAAGCATTTTTCGTCGTATCGACGGCCAAAAATGCACGCGACAAGTCAGATGGAGACTCAGGCGTCAAGATTCTAATTGGACTGAATGAAACGTCGTAGGTAAAAACTACAGTCACGTTGCGTCGGATGTGGACGCATAAAGCAACGTTTTCATCCGACAGTCGGACCGTGAAGTTGTTACCTCTGAATTTTCATTCAATTATATCTTTACACGTGCGACTCCATCTGACTTGTCACGTGCGTCGATCCAACGAAAAACTTTCGGGGATTTCTACCCAATCGCTGTGTGTTGTTTGTCAGATTGACGCCCGCCGACAAAACACGTGACAAGTCGGATGAAGACGCAGGCATCAAGATTCTAATTGGACTGAATGAAAAGTCGCAGGTAAAAACGACTGTCGGATGTGGACACAGAAAGCACGTTCTTCATCCGATAGTCGGACCGTGCTGTTACATCCGACTTTTCATTCAGTCCAATTATATTTTGACGCGTGCGACTCCATCGGACTTGTCGCATGCATTTTGTCGCCGGGCGTCGATCCAACGAAAAATAATTGTGGAGTTCTACGCTTATACCCAGGGGCGACTTAGCACTTTCTGTCCCCCAAGGCAACCTATGATGTACCTGTGTCACCCCTCCACTCATTTTTACTTTTTTAGCACCAGTTCAAATTGGGGGGGGGCAATTGTGCTCTGTGCACTGGAACAGCTGGATTTCCAATTTAAATAAAAAATGCCTCTTAGTTACCATGAGTAGCTATTTGCTGCAAAGGGCAACCAGTCTCACACTGCTGCCTGCAGCAATGGTTATAATTCAGACGGTTGTATTCTTTTTGTATGCTTCTCCCCTTAAAATTTAATCACCTTTTCAGTGGCGGAACCACCGGGGGAGCAGGGGGTGCGAGCGGCCCAGGGCCCGCACCCCCACAGCTAGCTCAAATAACTCCAACAAAAAGCTAACAAAATAGCTGACTCTGGCACACACCCTGCATGTAGTGAAACAGGAACCGAGCTGGTTATTTTGAAAGAATGAGCATCTTCTAGGCCAGTGATCCCCAACCAGTAACTCATGAGCAACATGTTGCTCCCCAACCCCTTGGATGTTGCTCTCAGTGGCCTCAAAGCAGGTGCTTATTTTTGAATTCCTGGCTTGGAGGCAAGTTTTGGTTGCATAAAAAACAGATGTACTGCCAAACAGAGTCTCCTATAGGCTGCAAGTCCACATATGGGCTACCAGTAGCCAATCACAACCCTTATTTGGCACCACCCAGGAACATTTGTCATGCTGGTGTTGATCCCCAAATATTTTTAAGTGTTAAGCAGCGTTAAAAACCTTAAGTTGTTGGTGTTTGCTGTGCATGCTGGGAGTGCTGGGTGCAAGGAGGGAGTAAGTGCAAATAACTGACTGCTGTGTGTTCTGTGAGTTATCTGATTGAGACAAACAGCTTTTTCTTTTCTCTCTTTGGGGTAAACTAGTTGATACATTAAGTGCATTTATTTTCTTTTTGTGTTTTAGCTTTAGGGGTCTAAGGGGAACATTTTTAAAAAAAAAACAAAAAAGTTAATAAGGGGTTGTTTTACTGCTGGTAGCAAATAGCATTTTTTTTTCTCTCCTTTCCCTCTTTCTTCTAATTAATGTCGGAGGGGTTAATCAGGTAAATTCTGAACAGGCTTTGTGTGCTCTGGTTGAAACCTTACACTTGTGAAGGCAAAGCGAATGTGGGAGCTGCTTAGCGAGTGTTGCATGTGATCGAAGTATTGCATGTGAATTAAGTGTTAAGCAGCGTTAAAAACCTTAAGGCGTTTAAAACCAAAAAGGTATTGGTGAGGAATTACATTTGGGAGACTGTAAGTACCCAGTGTAAATATGAGTGGGTTTGCTGGTATTACTCAGTGTGTGTCTTGTCACATGTATGTGGTGTTGGAGCAGCAGTTCAATGCAGTATTTACATGTGAGAGATGTCGGTGGGTTTTCATCTTGGAATCTGAGCTGCAGACTCTAAGGGGTGAACTTGCAGCACTGAGAGCATCGGCAAACGAGGGGAATGACAGGAGGCTCGCAGAGCAACCACTGGCAGGGGCTAGTGGAGTGGGGGGAGGAGAAGGGGCAGTAGAGGCTAATGAGGGAGGAAGGTTTGTGACAGTCAAGAGGGGAAGTAGGGGACAGAAGAGTAGGGGGGCTGGTCCACAGTTTGTCCAAAACAGCAAATTCGCAGTTTTGGCTGAAGATGCTGGGGAGGAAAACCCCGAACTGGCATGTATGGAGCAGGCTGACTCTCGGAGCACCCCAGGAGGCAGTGGCTCTAATATGGGTGGTGGGGGGAGTGCAAGGAAGGAAAGGCAGGTTCTAGTTATAGGGGATTCAATTATTAGAAAGGTGAATAGGGTAATCTGTCGCAAGGCCCCTTCATGCCGAACAGTCTGCTGCTTGCCTGGTGCTAGGGTTCGGCATGTGGTGGAACGAGTGGACAGATTATTGGGAGGAGCTGGGGACACATATGTACCAATGACAAAGTTAGAGGAGGTGGTGAAGTCCTCAAAAATGATTTTAAAAAACTAGGTGCAAAGCTGAGGGCGAGGACTTCCACTGTAATTTTCTCAGAGATATTACCTGAGCCACGAGCAACACTAAGACAGCGGGAGCGTAGGGAGATTAATGTGTGGCTGAAAGATTGGTGTAGGGAGGACGGTTTTGGGTTTTTGGAGAACTGGGCTGATTTTTCAGTCAGCTACAGGCTCTTTGCTAGGGATGGGCTGCACCTCAATGATGATGGGGCAGCTGTTTTGGGAGAGAAGATGGCTAGAGGGTTGGAGGAGATTTTAAACTAGGTGTGGGGGGGAGGGTTCAGTAAAAGATTCAGTGGAAGACAGGTTAGATGAGATAGTGGGCAAAGAAAGGGAAAATGGGGGAGGAGATTTGGCTGGGGATACTGTTAAGGATAGGAAGGACCACATGTCATATGTTCAATATGGTACCAGTATTAAATGTATGTTTACAAATGCAAGAAGTCTGAGGGAGAGCTGGTGTTGGAAGGAAAATATGATGTGATTGGGGTGGCTGAAACATGGCTGAATGAGTCGCATGACTGGGCAGTAAATATCAGTGGCTATACTTTGTTTCGGAGGGATAGAGGCAATAGAAAAGGAGGAGGGGTATGTCTGTTTGTTAGGCAGGATTTAAAAGCTCATATAAAGGAGGAGGTTATGTTAGAAAATGAGGGGGCAGAAGTCGTATGGGTGGAGTTCTTCACCAATTGTAAAGAATCCAGCAAATGAATCGTAGGAGTCTGCTATAGACCCCCTAATGTAAGTGAGGAGGAAGAGACAAAGCTCCTAATGCAAATAGAAAAGGCTGCTAGTTTAGGTAAAGTAATGATAATGGGGGATTTTAATTACCAAGATATTGACTGGAGCAACGGTACTGCTAGATCAGTTAATGGGAACAAGTTTATAAACTTATTGCATGACAATTTTTTAGCACAGGTTGTTAAGGAGCCTACCAGAAAAAATGCTATTCTTGATTTAGTGATCGCAAATAACCCAGAACTTATAGCAAATGTGCAAGTCATTGAACCCCTGGGTAATAGTGACCATAATGTTATATCTTTTAATGTCTGGTGCAAAAAACAAAAATATACTGGGGCAACAAAAACCATGAATTTTGGAAAAGCTAATTTTAGTGCCTTGAGGGCTGCCCTACGGAGCATTGATTGGGGCATTAGGTTTTCAGCTAAAAACACAGAACAGAAATGGTTGTCCTTTAAAATGATATTAAATCATTACTGTTCTCAATTTATTCCCTTAAGGACTAAACGTAGAAGCTCTAAGAATCATCCTGTGTGGCTTAATACAGAAGTAAAGAAGTTAATGGGAAAGAAGAGAAAGGCATTTAAAAACTACAAATCTGTAGGGACAGAAGCTGCATTTAATGAATATAAACACTGTAATAAATGTTGTAAATCAGCAATCCGGAAGGCTAAGAAAATAAATGAAGAGTTAATTGCGGTGGAGGTGAAAACTAACCCTAAAAAGTTTTTTAAATATATTAATAGTAAAAAGATGCAGGTTGAGAGTGTTGCTCCATTAAATAATGGTACCAGTATGGTTGTAACAGATACAGATAAGGCAAATGTGTTAAATCAGTTCTTGTCTTCAGTGTATACAATAGAGGAGTCTGGGTTCACAGGCTCACTTAATAACTGCACGAATGGTTCAGCTCAATCTAGTCAGTGGATATGATTCAAAAAGCTTTAATACAAATTAATGTAAGCAATGCTCCAGGGCCTGATGGCATACACCCCCGGGTTCTAAGAGAGCTTAGTTCAGTTTTAGACCAGCCCTTATTTCTGATTTTCTCAGATTCACTGTCATCTGGTATGGTGCCTATGGACTGGAGAAAAGCTGATGTTATTCCAATATTTAAAAAGGGATTACGATCACAGCCTAGCAATTATAGGCCAGTAAACTTGACATCTGTGGTAGGCAAATTATTTGAAGGCTTGTTAAGGGATCACATTCAAAAATGTTTCCTAATGAATGGCATTATGAGCAACAATCAGCATGGCTTTATGAAGGATAGGTCATGTCAGACGAATTGGATTGCTTTTTATTAGAGATGGCGCGAACTGTTCGCCGGCGAACTTGTTCGCGCGAACATCGGGTGTTCGCGCTCGCCGGAAGTTCGCGAACGTCGCGCGACGTTCGCCATTTTGGGTTCGCCATTGTTGGCGCTTTTTTTTGCCCTCTCACCCCAGACCAGCAGGTACATGGCAGCCAATCAGGAAGCTCTCCCCTGGACCACTCCCCTTCCCTATAAAAACCGAAGCCCTGCAGCTTTTTTTCACTCTGCCTGTGTGTGCTGAAGAGATAGTGTAGGGAGAGAGCTGCTGCCTGTTAGTGATTTCAGGGACAGTTGAAAGTTTGCTGGCTAGTAATCGTGTTGATACTGCTCTGTTATTGGAGGGACAGAAGTCTGCAGGGGTTTGAGGGACATTTAAGCTTAGGTAGCTTTGCTGGCTAGTAATCTACCTTCTACTGCAGTGCTCTGTATGTAGCTGCAGTGGGCAGCTGTCCTGCTTCTGATCTCATCTGCTGACTGCTGCAATAACAGTAGTCCTTGTAAGGACTGCTTTTATTTATTTTTTTGTTCCAATACAGAGCAGTATCAAGCAGATTACTAGCCAGCAAACTTACTATCATCTGTCCCTGAAATCACTAACAGCTCTCCCCCTACACTATCTCTTCCAAGCACACACAGGCAGATTTTTCAGATACATTTTTGCCCTTGATCCCCCTCTGGCATGCCACTGTCCAGGTCGTTGCACCCTTTAAACAACTTTAAAATCATTTTTCTGGCCAGAAATGTCTTTTTTAGATGTTAAAGTTCGCCTTCCCATTGAAGTCTATGGGGTTCGCGAACCGCTCGCATTTTTGCGCAAGTTCGCGAATATGTTCGCGAACTTTTTTCCCGACATTCGCTACATCCCTACTTTTTATGATGTGGTAAGTAAGATTCTGGACAGTGGGGGGGCAGTAGATGTGATCTATTTGGATTTTGCCAAAGCGTTTGATACCGTGCCCCACAAACGACTGCTTTCTAAACTAAGGTCTGTTGGGCTTAATGAAGGCGTTTGCACGTGGATAGGAAACTGGCTACAGGATCGGGTACAGAGGGTGGTTGTTAATGGGACATTCTCTACTGGGAGTAAGGTTCTTAGTGGGGTCCCCCAGGGCTCAGTATTGGGTCCACTTTTATTTAACTTGTTCATTAATGACTTAGGGGAGGGTGTTGTAAGTAATGTATCAGTGTTTGCAGATGACACAAAATTATCCAGCCCAATTAATTCCATCCAGGATGTGGCATCCTTGCAACATGATCTTGACAAACTGGCAATCTGGGCAGCTAAGTGGCAAATGAGATTCAATGTTGATAAATGTAAAGTCAAATAAGGTCTTGAGCTGTATTAAAAGGGGCATAGAGTCAAGGGAGGAGAGGGTCATTCTTCCACTGTATAGAGCACTTGTAAGGCCCCATCTAGAATATGCCATACAGTTTTGGTCTCCATCACTCAAACAGGACATTATTGTATTAGAGAGGGTACAGAGAAGGGCAACTAAGCTGGTAAAAGGTATTGAAAATCTTAGCTATGAGGAAAGACTGGCCAAATTGGGGATGTTCACGCTGGAGAAGAGGCGCTTAAGGGGTGATATGATGACTATGTATAAATATATAAGGGGATCATATAATAATCTCTCTAATGCTTTATTTACCAGTAGGTCTTTCCATCTGACACGAGGTCACCCATTCCGATTAGAAGAAAAGAGGTTCCGCCTAAATATTCGGAAGGGGTTTTTTACAGTGAGAGCTGTGAAGATGTGGAATTCTCTCCCTGAATCAGTTGTACAGGCTGATACATTAGATAGCTTTAAGAAGGGGTTGGATAGCTTTTTAGCAAGTGAGGGAATACAGGGTTATGGGAGATAGCTCTTAGTACAAGTTGATCCAGGGACTAGTCGGAGTCCATTTTGGAGTCAGGAAGGAATTTTTCCCCCTCTAAGGCAAATTGGAGAGGCTTCAGATGGGTTTTTTTTGCCTTCCTCTGGATCAACTGGCAGATAGGTAGTTAATAAAAAAAAAAGGTTGAACTCGATGGACATGTCTTTTTTCAACCTTACTTACTATGTTACTATGTATGTTTTTACATCTGAATGTTCCTCATGGGTGAAAAAGTTTGGGGACCCCTGTTCTAGGCAAAGGGTGCAACCCCCATAAATTAATGTATCGGAACTGTCAATCATAAACTGACGCCAGCTCCTGTATGAAGAGAGATTTAAGAGAGAGAGGTTGCTGAGAGGGTGAGTGAAGAGTACTTCATCAGTACATAAACAGTACAGAATGTTAAAATGCTTATATTTAGAGAGTTTGCCAACACCAGTCTTCACCAACGACCCTATTGGATCCCCCAAACTTTCTGATGTGGGATTGACAGGGATCCTACACATGCCAGGTAATGATATGTTATTTCCATTGTCTTGCACTGGCAAACACAGAAAAATATCTGCTGAGAGAGTGGGCCTTAAAGGAGGACTAAACCCTTAAAATGAATATGGGTAAAAATGCCATATTTTATATAACGTTCTTATTGCACCAGCCTAACGTTTCAGCAAGAGCAGCAATGATCCAGAATTTCAAACTTGTTACAGGGGGTCACCATCTTGGAAAGTGTCTGCGACATGCTCAGTGGGCTCTGAGCAGCTATTGATAAGCTAAGATTAGGGGTTGTCGCAAATTATCAAGCAGAAAATGAAGTTGGCCTGTAATATAAGATGATGCTACAGGGCTGATTATTAAACTCTGATACTACTTGCACTGGTTTATGTGCTGCCATGTAGTAATTATCTGTATAAATTACTAATAAGCCTTATATTGTGACATTTCTATTCTATGTGTACTGTATATTGTGAGTGGGTCCCTAAGCTCAGTAAGTGACAGCAGCACAGAGCAGGTGCAGAGAATCAGCAGAAAAGAAGATGGGGAGCTACTGGGGCATCTTTGGAGGCACAAATCTTCCCTGCTAAAGGGATGTAGTTGCCTTGGGCTGGCACAGAAGCCCAAAACATTATGTACACCATTTCTAGCCTATTTCTTTAGTTAAGCTTTAGTTTTCCTTTAAAAATATAAAAAATGCTGTGGTAGCTTACTAAATTCCAGTTGAAATACACCCAATGCTTCCACTATTCCAGAAATCTTTTAGGGTCATAGAGCTGGTGTTACAGGTTGCTATCTCTGATAAATGAGCCCAGAGGTAAAGCCATTCAGGTTCTAGAACCCTGAAGTTGCTGCCATCAAGCACAGAGTTTCTTCTATGTACTTCGCTCAGGGATAGAGAAAGCCATGTATGAGTGAGCATATGGGGTTGCTGTTAATTTGATGTTTACAGAGCTGCTATAACCCCCAGTTCATACAAAGGTACAGTAACGACAGCAAATATTGACACAGTGCTTTAGTTGTCTTTCAGTAGTTAAAATAGTTGCAACATAAACTGTTCTTAAAATAAAAGGGTAAAAAGAGGAAGAATGACAATGAAAGCTGCAAGGAGACAAGGCACTGCTAGTGCATAAGTAAAAGCAACTTCTTATCAGGACTGCAGAGATATTTGATATACTGAGTTATTTAGGTACGCACGGGAGCTAAACTCCATGACAGATTATCCAAGTTATTCTCATATTGCCTTGGGGAACCAGAAAATCCTCATTCACTCTCCTGTGACACGATCTGTGACACTGATCTGGATGAACAAGTTTTAACAAAGGTAAATGTTTTCAAAACTTGTTTGTTTATGCTGTGAGGAAGGTAATAAAGGGGGCATAGCTTATGTGTATAGGTAGGAATTATCTTACATTTTTCATGTGGAAAAATAATATAGTAGGGTATATAGTTTTGACAGAACATTCCATATTCTGTATTTACATTCATAAACTACATGTTAGTAGGAGCTACTATATTGCTTGCATTATGCAGAACTTCTCTCAATAGACCTTTGAAAGGACTTATTTCTAGCAACTGTCATTACAATTCTGGAGAATGTCTGTATGAAGTGTAAATAAATGGCAGATTGCTTTCTGAAATTGATAGTATAGTATGAAAAGGAAGAATGTTTAGCCATGTCCAGGCCCGGACTGGCAATCTGTGGGTTCTGGCAAATGCCAGAAGGGCTGCTGTATGGTTCCATAGAAAGTTACCATATAGTGGGCTGGTTAGGGACTGTTTGGGCTGGTAGGGGGTTGTTTGGGGCTTTACGTACTTGGAATGGCAGGGCCTATTTTGACTCCCAGTCCAGTCCAGGCCTGGCCATGTCAGTTATCAGTAACGTAACTTAACAGTACTGGGCCCGGGTGCAGGCCCACTGGTCCAAATGAAACCTGCTTAAATGCTGGATAATTGAGAGGGAAGTGAAGACCTGACTTTCTAAGATATTGGGGTAACATTATGAAGGGACTTGACTTCAGTGTTTCATGGTCACTAATAACCATTCCTAACCACTATGTTAAGAAAATCTTTTATTGTGACAGATTATTTTTTATTTCAAACAGCTACATAGTTTGAAACCTGTCAAAGCCAATCCTGCATTTGGTGCTCCTAAATTATATAATTGGATATTTTGTGTGAAGATTACCACATGACAGTGATGTTTATGCCTAAGTGGTGTGAAAGTAGAATGTTAAGTACAATGGTGTAACTAGAAGTTACAGGATATAAGACATTTTCCTTGACATATATTGGACCCACTACATCTCCCCCTCCCTTCAATCACAGTCACATATCGGGGAAATATGTCGCCAAACGAGCGGACCTTTGCGTCTATGGCCACCTTTAGTAAGGACAGCATATTTCTCCCCTTCACACATAAAAAAACCCTAAAAACCTGGCCAAAAGCAAAACACCGGTTTTATAGCACAGCACCATAGCAATGGTTAGTGATGATCAAAGTATTAAATGTGGCATAAGGCTAATACTTTACTAAAATTAAATAATCCTTAAAAATAGTAGATATTTTCCTTTTAACATAGGGAATACTATATGTCAAGACAGATATATTCTTTCTCTGGCTCTGGTTTGTGCTGCAGAGAGTGTCAGCTTTTCATATATCCAGCTATATTCTTGACAAAAAAAAACAATCAAACTCCAGGGTCTATAAAAAACTACACTAAACATACTTTAACATTATGTCCCAGAAAAACATGCAATAACACTATGACCCAGATTGCAAACCTCCCAGGTGGCCTTCAACCCTGGCTGCAGTGACAATGTTAAAACAAAAAAGGTAAATACAGACACAGATAACCTGTATTTAGTCAAAGGAACTCATATATATATATATATATATATATATATATATATATATATATATATATATATATATATATATATAAAGAGGTCATACTTTAGGACAGAATCAGAAAGATTTTTCCATTGGGATTAATAGGATAATAACACTTCAAGTGACAGGCAGTTTTATTCTTCCTTAATATCCCTTAAATTCTGATTTAAAAGTTGTAATTATCCCATATGATAGGATTGTTTTTTTTTTTTTGGTAGTACACTAGCTGTTTGTAAACACAGCAGATAGATCTCTATCTGCATTCTCCTGCACTACAATCAGGCTTGATAAAGGGCCTAGTAGGCCTGAAATGTTGCCTTTTGTATGATGTGTGCTAATCGGGAGAGGGGGTCTGGGCCATGGGCCATGTGCCATTGGGTAATCCTAAATTGCCACTAAGGAATAAAAAATAACGGCCGCCCCCCTGGGTTCTTAAGATTCACAGTGCACACAAACAAACCATACGTTAGGTGACATAAGCCAATTACCGGACAAAGTTCTGTCTTTTGCTTCCACACTTCTTCCTGGTACAGTTAGAGTTCTGGTATTTCTGGTCAGGTGATCTCTGAGGCAGCACAGAGAATATCGTAAAATGGGAGTTCAGTATAAAAGATGTAAAAGGGCAATAATTACTTCAATATATATTCCAGTTTGATAAGATTCTTTAATATGCCACTTAATATGATGTAAACTATAATTGTTGCTTAAAGTGGACCTGTCACCCAGACATAAAAAGCTGTATAATAAAAGTCCTTTTCAAATCAAGCATGAAATCCAAATTCTTTTTTTTATTAAAGCATTCATAGCTGTTGTAAACACATTTAATAAATCTCAGCTGTCAATCAAATATTGCCCTAGGCATAGAGGCAGGCCGGCAATTACTTTCACTTTCCATTCAGCACTTCCTAGATGTCACTGCTCTCCCCACATTCCCCCAGTTATCTTAACCATTTAATTGTGTAGCCAGTGATGGACAAGCATTCTGGTGGACAAACAAGATTCTGAGATGAAGCAAGGCTTATTTATTTATTATTTTATGACGAGACCCTTCCTAGTTAGATTCCTCAAAAACATTTTGACAAAATTTGGCAGGTTATGAAAGTTTGAACACATTTCTGTGTTTTTTTTCAGTTATTACAGTTTTGCTAATGAAGGTGAATTGCCCTTTAAGCTGTGAGTCTAATTTTTCCCAAGGGACCTGTTATCTCTTGTTACAATTACTTATTTGCTTATCTGAAATTGTTACAAAAGTTTCCAAGTGCACCTGGTGGCTTTTCTGGGCTCTCTGCCAAAAGCCAATTAAGTTAGAAACTTTGTTTCTTTTTATGGCTGTTCAGTGACTTTCCAGTACAAATGAGGGACTGCACGTTGAGCTGTCAAAAGAGGGACTGTCCCTCTAAAAATGGGACAGTTGGGAGGTATGTGGGGCCCCTATATCTCCATACCTCCCAACTGTCCCGCTTCTGACAACTCAACCCGCAGTCAAGGTTTGTACTGGAAAGTCCCGATTTTCTCTACACTGAATAGCTTAAATAAAAAAGATACGTTTCTAACTTAATTGGCTTTTAGCAGAGAGCCCAGAACAGCCACAGCTGCAGATAAGATACTTTTGTAACAATTTTTAGATAAGCAAATAAGTTATTGTAACAATATACGATAACAGGTCCTTTGGGAGAACTGTAATAACTGAAAAAAGACCCCACAGAAATATGTTCAAACTTTTATAACCTACCAACTTTTGTAAAACGAAAACGTTAATTAGGGGGGCGTGACCAAAAACAGGGGTGGTCAAACAAAATGTTGCAGCGCCACGTGCGCCAATTTTTTTGTCCCTCTTTATTTCCAAAATCGGGCGGTATCTATCTCCTGGGTCCCTCTCTGTATTTACGCCCCTGATGACGGGGAATCTGTCCTATTTTACTTCATGGAAATATGGCATATTTTCACATATATTCATTTATTTATTAGACTTTTTTTTCACTGCACATATTGTGCTATTTTTGAAGTGCCTCTTGGCAAGTTTGTAGCAACTTCCACCAGTTGCCCAAAGCAACTCATCCGCAACTATCCCGATCTTTTAAAAGCAGATATAGAACGGGTTACTCGTTATTACACGAAACAAGTCAGCGCCTGCATCAGTAAAAGAAGCCACTCAGCGCATTCTTTAACTATTGTTCAATTTGTATCTAGTGCCAATTCTAATAAAGTTGTACCGGAATGACGTCAGGGACAAATCGCGTCATCTCTACTTCCGGCTACCTCTTTCGCTATTGTCACAAAAGCAATAGAGAGTAGAAACATGGTGGACTTCCGGGGGCGCTCCCCGCGCGCTCCCGCTAGCCTTTCTCCTTTGGTAGTGTCCGCCCCCGCGCGACCGCCGGAAGGAAGGAGCCGCCATTACAGGAGACACCCGTGTCACCCGGATACACCCGGAAACAGCGGCCGGGGCCTCAGTAATATCACTGTCACTTGCATACACCCGGAAACATCGAGCAGCTGCTATATTCTCCGAGGTGTCCGGCTATCACTTCAAACCGTGCTTGCGGCCTTATCTATACCCAGGCATCTGGATACACCCGCAGAAACGCAAAGATACCCGGTAAGAACGTAGGGGAGAGGTGTCACTCGTAAAACCCTGTGCTGGGCAGCAGTGTGAGCAGCGTGTATTGGTATTTGTAGGCGAATAAAGCTGCCGTTCTATGAATATGCAGAGTGTCTGCTGCAGCCTGCAGTACATACAATGTGATCCCACCTTATGTCTCTCTCATTATCCATGACACGATTGTCTCGCCCGCGGCCCTCCAGCTGATGGACAACAACTTCCAGTCTTTCAGCCAACGCCTTGAGGTTACCGTGAGAGCCATTCAGCTGGAGGGCCGCAAGTTGGACATCCCTGTGCTATGGTTTACCCCGATTGTACCAATAATGCAGGAACCCCTAGACTTTCTGATTGTTACTTCAGGGGCAGCGTTTTTTTATATTTGTTACAATGTGTTGAATTAATATACATCCTTTATTTTATCTGCTGAATGGTCATAGCATAGGGATCATTTCTACAGCCTTCTCACTCACTGTATGGAAATATCACTGCTAGAACTGTATATAGGCTTTCACAGATGTCTTTGGATTAATATGTCTGGGCTGTCAAATTTCCTGCAGGGGCTGTTACACTAAAACTCCCACAGTCCCCTGGCAAGTTGAGGAAATAAATTAGCCTTGAGCAGTGCATTTTACTAACTGTGTGTGTGTGTCTATATAGATAGATATACATAGATCATCATCATCATCATTTATTTATATAGATAAATAGATATACATAGATACATAGATAGATATACATAGATACATAGATAGATATACATAGATAGATATACATAAATATACATAGAGATAGATATACATAGAGAAAGATAGATAGATAGATATAGAGATAGATAGATATAGAGATATATATATTCTCTCTCTCTCTCAACACTTTTTTCAGTTGTTTTCAGATTATTCCCCAGAAATAAAGGCCTTTTTTTCAGTTACTTTCCATTATTTATTTTTTACAGTTTTTCCAAAATCTAAATTGAATGTTCCAGCCTCTGGTGTTTCAGTTTGGCAGCTCAGTAATTCAGGTGCAGACTCTAAACTGTTACAACATTTAGTGGATACATTTCTCAGCAGCATCTCTGGAGTATTAGCAACTACTTTATCAACTCTTAACAGCTGCCTGTAATGAAACCCAGAGATTCTACTCAGCAGGGATAAAGATAATAAATATATCAATTAAATTAATCAATTTAGAAAAGTTAACAGGGTCAGTGACCCCCCTCCCAGAGCTGCTTTAGAAGAGGGGTCCCTAACCTTTTTTACCCATGAGCCACATTAAATGTAAAAAGAGTTGGGGAGCAACACAATCATGAAAAAGTCCCTTGGGGTGCTAAATAAGTGCTGTGATTGGCTATTTGGTAGCCCCTATGTGGAATGGCAGCCTACAGGAAGCTACACTTGGCACTATACTTACTTTTTATGCAATTAAAACTTGCTTCCAAGCCGGGAATTCAAAAATAAGCACCTAGTCAGGGCCGGCCTTAGGCCAATTGGGCCCAATTGGGCCCCGCACTGCCCCTTTCCTTTCTATTTTGTGCCTGTATGCCCTTATTTTCCTAAATACTTGCTGTGTCAGTAGCCAGCAACACTTTCTCTAGGGGCCCCGCCAACATGGTCCCAATTGGGCCCCACATTTGATAGGACCAGCCCTGCACCTAGTTTGAGGTCACTGAGAGCAACATCCAAGGGGTTGGAGAGCAACATGTTGCTCACAAGCTACTGGTTGGGGATCACTGCTTTAGAAGGTGAAAAATGATACTTTACACTTCAATATTAGAAAAACGGTGACACATAGAAAGTAATTGGAATAAGTTGTTATTTCTGGTGATCTATCTGAAAACGAGTTGTTTGAAGACGAACAACCCCTTTAAAGCTAAGGAATGTAGAGAGGTCTGACAAGTATAACTGAAATGTCAGAGACTACAGAGTAATACAATAAAACATTCTGCAATCTAGATTTTTATGTATTGATGGCACAGGATACTGGACAATAGAACTTTTGAATAAAATAGCGAAAATACAGGTTGTTGGGTGGTTAGTGTGCACAAATTTGTGTTGAAAGCATTTAGAAGTATACACTTTTCTGTGCCCACAGTTTGATTTTTAAGGGGCACAAAAGCCTTTAAGACATTTTTGCCAGAGACACAAATTAAGCTGCAGGATTGTGTTCCTTTATGCATAAAGTGTGGTGGAACTGTTACAGAGTTGTAAGCAAAACAGACTCTCTTGTGCACAGTAAACTATTTTATAGTGGGGTGCAGAAAATCACCAGATAATGGTTCTAGGTCAGGGGTCCCTAATCTTCTTTTTTTTTTTTTTTTTTTAATCACAAGCCACATTCCAATATAAAAAGAGTTGGGAGCAAAACAAACATAAAAGAAGTCTATGGAAATGCTAAATAAAGGCTGTGATATGCTCTTTTGGTAGTCCCAATGTGGACTAGCAGCCTTTTATTAACATGTATTTATATAGCGCCTCCCGCAGGCAGCACTGTAGCCTACATGAGGCTGTGTTTGGCAGTACACTTGGTTTTTATGCAGCCAAAAATTACTTCTAAATCAGCAATTAAAAAAAAAAAAAGCATCTGCTTTGAGAGCAACATCTAAGGGGTTGGTGAACAACTTGTTGGTCACAAGCCACTGGTTGGGGCTGGTCTAGGTATTAATTTGGCAGGTATTTTGTTTGAACTTAATATAGATAGCTTCTTTGTTATACTCATTTGATGTTATACATTTTTCTGTGTTTATGTTGTCTTCACAATCAATACTGTGAGTTACATCTTAATAACTCACACTTCATTTAATTCACCTGTGTATGATGGGCTGCTTTTTACTAGTTTCCAATAAGCTTGCTGCCTCACCCATGGCCCAATAATAATAATAATAATAATAATAATAATAATAATATTCAGGAAGAGGCTTCTTTTTAGTAATTGCGTGTTACTCCGTCTGTTATTTGGGCCAAAACTATACAAAATTGATAGATAAAGTGATGAGTGGAAACAATTCAAAATGTAAACCTGTTATAGCTCTTTACTCTTTAGGTAGGAATTGACAGAGCAGTTTAGCACCCTTCACATATGACTAAACCTAAAAGTGGGTTTTAACCTGCAGCTCGTCAGTATATAATGCCCCACATTTAATAAGCATAAAATATTGATTGCTACAATGATTTGTTTTGTTCTTCAGTGCAAACCAATTTTATATATGATGAATAAGTATTATTAAGTGACAGTGCTGAGAAAATTGTTATCTCTATATCAATATAGGGTAATCGTGTTTTTATTGACCATTTAAGTCATCTATTATCAGATAATATATATTTCCTTAGTGGGGGAAAAAACCCATAAGCTATCATTTCTTTGGCGTGCAGCATTTGTTTTTGTGTTATTTTTTAATACTTCATTGGCATTTAGAAATGTGCTTTGTTTTTCAAACTTTTTGTTGTCTCCTCACTCTTGCTATTTAGAAAAAAATCACATTATGGTGATGCTAGACTTTTACTTTCTGTGTGATATATTTTGTAAGGAAGAGAAGAAATATGTTTTTTTCCTTCTGATGTCGGGTAGTATACTTGACGTACTAAGCCTTTGTAGCCAGACCCAGCCCTGTCTTCTTGATGGATCTATCCTAATCCATTAGTCATAGGCCCTGTTTTTTATTCTCATCCAATACTGCAATATTACAGCTAGTGCATTTTGCTCTAATTGCAGCCAGGCTCCATAGTACTTTGTGATTCTCCTGTAGTTACTTTGTCATCATTACTAACGTAAACCACTAAGGGCAAGGTCACACGTGGCGTTTTTAGGTTGCGTTTTTAAAAACGCGTAGTAAAGTGTAAATACGCCAATGAAACCACACACGCATGATAATATGCGTTTTTCAGCCTGTAGTTTTCTTTTCCCAACATGCATTTCTGTTTTTTCTCGTTCCCCACAATTCCAAGAATTTAAGTAAAGTTTTGCCTGAAAAAAAAGCCAAGTGGAAAACAATTACATACAGAATGTAGCCGTACTGCTTGTCAATACGCAACGTAATTACATCACCAGCACACAACGCGTAAATACGTATATGCGAAATCCATCTCGCAAAAGTTTGGCCACCATGTTGAAAATACACAGCGTATGTCAGCAAAGTGTATTTCCAAACCTGTGGATCCCATAGAGTTCAAAAATATGGTGTATGCTTGGCGTATTGGCTTTTCTGCTAAAAAACGCAAATACTGGCATGTTGTATCAGATGCTAGCTCGCAAGCTCCCCGTCGGAATCAATATAGTGTGTATTCCATTATTTTCATTAGGGCTTAGTTTTGGGCATATTTACGCTCGGCTGTATGTTTTTAAAAACACAACTTAAAGACGCCACGTGTGGCCTTGCCCTAACAACCTCAATCCTGTATCAATTTTTTTTGTCCTAGTGTGATAAACAATAATCATATTCTATGGGTTTTTACTCTCTATGGCAGCTCCTACATATACAAGTAAGGGATCTGTTATTGGGAGAACCGTTATCCAGAAAGATTCGTATTATGGAAAGACTCTCCCAAGACTCCATTTTATCAAAATAATACAAATTTTTAAAAATGATTTTCTTTTTCTCAGTTCTTTGTATTTGATCCCAACTTATAATAATATTAATCACTCTATTGGGCTTATTTGGTGTTTACATGATTTTCTAGTAGACTTAAGGCATGAAGACGCAAATTACAGAAAGATCCGTTAGCTGGAAAGCATCAGGTTATGCACATTCTTGATAACAGGTCCCATTCCTGTATAAATAAAAACAAATATATGGGTTTCTGTGTTCAAAATGATACATGTTCAATGTAATAACTGAACATTTAGGATATATTGGAATTAAAACCTAATTAAATTGTGCATTTTATAGCTAAAAGCTAATATGTGTTATGTCACTTCATGCACAGATGATATAGGTTTAGATTTTTATTTACCCATTTTTTCTTTTATCAGTCACATTTTTATAAGCAATCATTTGTGATAACACCATTTTTTTTAATTTATTTTTTTAGTATTTAGGTGATCAACTGATTCCAGAACAAACACAATCTAACAAAATTACTGCATTTTGCACAAATCCTGCATGTAGAGAGACATGTCTGGTGATTTTAATACAATGAGCTCTAATACATCTTCTAGGTTAAAGGAGCCCCCTATAAGATATATTGGATCTACCTATCAATGATTATCTGACACCCAACTCCTGCATGAAGAGAGAATGAAGAGAAACATGCTGAGAGAGTGATAGTGAAGATGAACTTGATTTTTTTTCAGAAATGATGCAGACATTTTAATTGATTGTATTTACAAAGTTTCTTATTTCAGTATGCTGAAGCTGATATTAAATTTAAATTTTTGCTATAGTTCCCCTTTAAACACCCATATGTAAGGCCCTAAATCTTCTGGTCCTAAACATTCAGATTGTGGCATTCTATTGTTTTAATCCAAACTTCCCTTGCTGCAGTTATTAGAAATTAGTTCAGATGAATGGCTACTTGGAAATGAATGCAGTTTTTGAAAACTATCATTTTTATGCATCCATATGGGATGGGGATTTCATGCAAAGTTGTGACGTTGCCATCTTTAGCCACAATTAACCAACAACTACTACCTGTAGCAGGTTAGAATAATTTTGTCTTAAACGGGCACACTATACTGCAATTTGGTATAGTCACATATTTTAGACTGCTACATTTAGTTATCAGCAAGTCGTCAGTAGGCACAAAGGCTTTAGCAAGTATGTGACTATCGGTATTGCATAATAGTGTGACGGAAGAGCTAATAGCATTAATAACGAAAAAAATGCATAAATTGCCTAAAGAAGCAGGGTTTCCAGCTTATCCTTTGAAAACTGTACACATGGGGGGGGCAGATTTATCAAGGGTCGAATTTCAAATGCATGAGTTTTTTTTTTATTTTTTAAACTATAAACTTCCATGAACTTGAAATTCGACTAAGGCATAGAGGAGGGGCAGACATTGACAGCTGAGATTTTTAAATGAGCTTATAACAGCTATGAATGCTTTAGTAAAAAATAGAAATTGGATTTTATGTTTAATTTGAAAAGGAGTTTTTTTTTAATACAGTTTTTTATGTCTGGGTGACCGGTCCACTTTAAAACTTAAAGGAGCAGTAATGCCATAAGGTTAAAATATTGTATTTGCTTTTAAAGTTTATACAGTCATATGAAAAAGTTTGGGAACCCCTCTTAATTCTTTGGAGTTTTGTTTATTATTGGCTGAGCTTTCAAAGTAGCAACTTCCTTTTAATATATAACGGGTAGGGATGCACCAAATCCACTATTTTGGATTCGACCGAACCCCCGAATCCTTTGTGAAAGATTTGGCCGAATACCGAACTGAATCCTAATTTCACGCGATTTCCCTCCTGCCCCTAATTTGCATGTGTAAATTAGGATTTGGATTCGGTTCAGCCGGGCAGAAGGATTCGTCCGAATCCTGCTGAAAAAGGCAGAATCCCAAACCGAATCCTGGATTCGGTGCATCCCTAATAACGGGCTCATTTATAAGCTTTGCGCAGGGCAGATTGGTTCACACAGTGAATATATTTGCCCTGCCCATGCTTACATTTATAAAGCTGAATAAGAGCGAGCAAACAGAATTGCAAAATGTTTTTCACAAGTCGAATGTCTATAAGCTTTTTAAATATGTCAAAAATCGCAAATGGCATTTGAATTACGCATTTGAATTAGGCCATAACTTTGGTGGCGGAGAAAATATTCGCAAAACAGTTTTTCAAACTGAAGTTACTGTCAATGCTATCCGACAGAAATTTTCTAACCTGTCCGATCGACCAAACGACTGATCTCCTCCGGACGAAAAATGTCGGGACTCTCCACACACGGTTCGAAAATCGTACGAATCCTCGATTCGTACAATCAGATCTTTGCGTCTATGGCCATCTTAAACCTCTGCGATAGCTTTTGTAGACTTCCCTTAAACCATGATATTGAAAATCTTTGTTTTCTTTTGATAGTTTCTTTGAGGATCCCATGCTGTCACTCTTCAGATAAAAGTCAAACAGAAGCACAACTTGCAATTGGCCACCTTAAATACCTTTTTTCATTATTGGACAGCCTGCCTATGAAGTTCAAGGCTTAACGAGCTAATCCAACCAATTTGGTGTTGCCAGTAATCAGTATTGAGCAGTTATATGCATTCAGATTAGTAAAATTACAAGCGTACCTCAAATTTTTGCACAGCCAGTTTTTCACATCTGAATTAATTCCATACAACTGAATACTGCTTCAATAAAAATCTCTTTTCAGAAAACACCCCAGTACTCAGATGTTCCTGGGAAATGAAAGACAAACCACTTATCTTTTTTGTTGAAAGTGGAGTAAATTATTATGCAGGCTGAGAGGGGTTCCCAACTTTTTCATATGACTGTATCGGTTTGTCCAGCACTGCAACAAAATATTTCTTTGCAGCAAGTCATATTTTAAATGAGAGTTTCAGGTCAAGGTGTCTCTTAAACCATTTTAAATGCTGTTTTGTGGTAATATTAGCAAACTTTCATGGGGGAGTGGAGTAGCAGTGCTCCGATCACCACAACACGAACATCCATCAAGACTTTTTCACCTTATTACCCCCCTCTGCTTTTGTCAAGTACCTGAGATTAGTTTGGGGGAGGGGGGGACTCATTAAGACATTTAATTTTCAGCAATTAAATTCTAACTGCTTCACACACATCAGTCAATAGTTTTTTTTTTTCTGTTGAACTCTGTGGAAAAAAATATATATCTCGTGGGAGACTGGTATGTTACTTGTTTATATTCATCTGCAGTCCCAGTGGGTGAATATCTTGGCTTGTCCTTTCCCCAGTACATTTTTATCTTTACCATTCCTTACCCTCAGTTTACATTATAGATCTTATGCCCTCAATGACACCTTTAAGACTGAGCTGCTTTGAAATTTGCTTCTATGTTCTACAAGAATATCGAAAAGGCATAAATGCTTATTAGTAAAAAAAAAACGACATTACCTCAAGTTGTTGCCAGCCATGGATGTTGTATGTCAAAGTTCAGTGTGCTATATATATATATATATATAGGATGTACAATAGATATTGGCAAAAAACCCACCCGGTGAAGATGGGGTTTTAAAAAGTCCAGTATATCACTGGCAGTAAGGTGGGCTCATTGTCAATCACTGATATAGACTAATAAATGCCTTGGAAACAGCCATGTTGTTTAAGCATTCATCAGTTTGTTTTCTAAGGCCTGAATTGTTAGTACTTTCTCGCATTATTGTCTTTTTTTTATGCTTTGCCCTACACTTTTTTGGTTCTAACGAAAACTCTCATTTTTGTTTACGCAGATTATGGCATCACATATCTCATTATGACGTCTGTATCTGCCTCCAAATGATGATTTTGAAATTGTGACAAATTGCCTAGTGTGGCCATCGAGAAAGAAGAATCCTGTGCATGGGGCTACAGAGGTTTTTACTCTTGTTGCCATCCTGGTGTATCTTGCCTTCAAGTAAAATCTGTGCATGGGGTGGCAGTGTGAGGCCTCACCTCAGCAGTTGTTGATGTGGGGAGGATGAGTAATGCACCACGATGATGGCACGGAAACAAGATGTACGTGTGCCCACCTACAGTGTCAGCGTTGTTGGCCTTTCTGGCACAGAAAAAGAGAAAGGCCAATGTGGCATTGGAAAATCATGCCTTTGTAATCGATTTGTAAGACCCAGTGCAGATGATTTTCACCTGGACCACACATCCGTCCTTAGCACTAGTGACTTTGGGGGCCGTGTTGTAAACAATGACCATTTTCTGTTCTGGGGAGAGAGTGGACGGATGCCGGAAGATTGTGTGGACTTTAAGGTACATGTGGTGGAGCAGACAGAATTCATTGATGATCAGACATTCCAGCCTCACCGTAGTACTGCCCTACAGCCTTACATCAAGCGTGCTGCCTCCTGTAAGTTGGCCTCTGCTGAAAAACTTATGTACTTTTGCACAGATCAGTTGGGCTTGGAACAGGACTTTGAGCAGAAGCAGATGCCTGAGGGCAAATTGTTGATTGATGGCTTCCTCCTGTGTATAGATGTTAGTCGTGGAATGAATCGCAACTTTGATGATCAGCTTAAGTTTGTGTCCAGTCTTTACACGCAGCTGGCCAAGACGAAGAAACCCATTGTTCTGGTTCTTACAAAGTGTGATGAAGGAGTAGAACGTTATATCCGTGATGCTCATAGTTTTGCCCTCAACAAAAAGAACCTGCAAATTGTAGAGACTTCAGCCCGATCTAATGTGAATGTGGATCTGGCATTCACTACATTAGTGCAGCTTATAGACAAAAGTCGTGGAAAGTCTAAAATTATTCCTTACTTTGAGGCACTAAAGCAGCAGAGCCAGCTGATTGCTGCTGCAAAGGACAAATATGAATGGCTTGTTAGCCGTGTAGTAAAGTCTCATAATGAGACATGGGTCAATATTAGCAGACGCATGCATAGCAGCATTGAATACCAGGATTATGTGCATTTAGAGGGAACAGACAAAGCTAAGAAACTATTTCATCAGCATGTGCAAAGGCTTAAACAGGAACACATAGAACGACGCAGAAAAAATTACCTCTCCGCTCTTCCAGGAGCCTTAGATAGCCTTGTGCCTGATCTGGATGAAATAGACCACTTAAGCTGGGTTAAGGTTTCTAATTTGCTGGAATCAAAGACAGAGTTCCTTAAAAAATTTATTGTCCTGGAAGAGACACCATGGGATCTCACAAACCACATTGACAGCATTGATGACCGCATACCTTATGATTTGCTGGAAACTGTGTCTGCAGCAGAGGTCTATGCAGCCCACTTAGAGAAGTTAAGAAATGCCAGGAAAAAGGAAGAGATGAAGAGATCTTTCAAGGACAACTTGACCACTTCTCCTTTCATAACACCAGGTAAGCCCTGGGAAGAGGCTCGGAGTTTTATCATGAGTGAAGAATTTTACCAGTGGCTTGAAGAGCCTGTATACATAGAAATCTACAGCCGGCACCAAAAAGAGATTATTGACAAGGCTAAGGAAGACTTTCAGGAGTTGTTGCTTGAGTATTCAGAGCTGTTTTATGAGCTAGAACTAGATGCCAAACCCAGTAAAGAGAAAATGGGTGTCATCCAGGATGTTCTTGGCGAGGAACAACGTTTCAAAGCATTGCAGAAGCTGCAGGCTGAGCGGGATGCCCTGATTCTTAAACACATTCACTTTGTCTATCATCCAACTAAGGACACTTGTCCTAGCAGCCCTAACTGTGTTGATACAAAGATTGAGCATATACTCAGTTCCAGGTGCACATATCCCTATGACAGACTACAAAAAGATCCAAATGTAGATAGGATCAACCTTGTGATCCTTGGAAAGGATGGTTTGGCACGAGAGTTAGCGAATGAGATCCGAGCACTCTGCACAAATGATGATAAATACATAATTGATGGAAAGATGTATGAGTTGTCTCTAAGGCCTATAGAAGGCAATGTGCGGCTTCCTGTTAATTCTTTCCAGACATCAACATTCCAGCCTCATGGCTGTCTTTGCCTGTACAACTCCAAGGAGTCTCTGTCCTATGTTGTGGAAAGTATTGAGAAAAGCAGAGAATCAAGCCTAGGTCGAAAGGAAAATCACTTAATCCATTTGCCCCTCACATTGATCCTTGTTAACAGGAGAGGAGACACAAGCAGTGAAACTGCACATAGCCTCATTCAACATGGCCAACACGTTGCCAGTAAGCTTCAGTGTGTCTTTCTTGATGCAGCTTCCACTGGAATGGGCTATGGCCGCAATATTAATGAGAAACAAATAAGCCTAATTCTTAGAGGACTACTGGAGTCAAAAAGAAACCTAAATCTTGTCAGCTCCACTCCAAGCATCAAAGACTTGACAGATTGTGAGCTGCGTATTGTAATGTGCCTGATGTGTGCAGACTTATTTAACATAGAAGATGTGCTGAATGCACTAAAACCTCACACTTACCGTCCTTCATACTACGGGCTTGGTGGATCAGTTCTACTTGACCTCCCTATTGGCAGTCAAAAACGCCGCTTGGAGCTGCTGATGTTGTCGTATCATTCCTCCTTTAATGTTCGCAAGACTCGTTTAGTGCATGGCTACATGATTTTCTACGGAGCCAAACGGCGTGCTTCCCTAGCTATGCTGCGTGCCTTTTTGTGTGAAGTGCAAGATATTGTCCCTGTGCAGCTTGTTGCCTTAACTGAGGGACCTCTACCATACTTGGAAAATGTGGCACGAGAACAGTTACAAGAAGGAGAGGAAATTGCTCAGGATATTGAAGGTAAATTCCTTATTCTACCACAAGGGCAGACACAGCCGAAGTTGGATTTGTTTTACCCTTTCTTTAAAGACGTGTTGGAGAAAAAGGTTATTATTGAGGCCTCTCACATGTATGATAATACAGCAGAGGCCTGCAGCACCACAGAGGAAGTGTTTAGCTCACCCCGTGCAGGCTCACCCCTTTGCAATTCCCACTTGCCAGACTCTGAAGAAGACCTTGAGCCTTCACCTCAACACATCTTATTTAGAGAGGAGCCTAACATAGCAGCCCCCACAAAATTTTCCAGAGACCTGGAGGAGACTGAGAATCTTCACTTCATTCCAATGATAAACACCTTAGAGAGCAAGTTCAACAACAAGGTACCTCCTCCCCTTAAGCCAAAGCCCCCAGTTCCATATGAAATTTCCAAGCCTGAGCTATCCTATTTGGATACAGGGGCTCGGGACGGACACCGTAAGTCCTTAACTTCCATAAACTGGCCCCCTTTGGAGCCGTTTGATCCTTCTGATTATGCTGAACCCATGGATTCAGTAGTGAAACCAAGAAACCAGGAGGAGAATATTTACTCTGTACCCCATGATAGCACTCAAGGAAAGATCATCACTATACGTAATACCAACAAACCACAATCTAATGGGAGTGGAAATGGCTCAGACAGTGATATGGACACAAACTCATTGGAGCGAGCAAGAAAAACATCAATTGTCACTAAACCTGTCCTTTACCGTACCAAGTGTGCTAAACTTGGGAAATTCTCAAGCTACAGGAGTAGTTTGAGTGTTGGCAGCGATGATGAACTGGGACCAATTCGGAAAAAGGAAGAGGAAACTGGAACACAGGGTACAAAGGGGGACAATACTACAAATTCCTATGAAGCTGATGGAGAGGACCCACGCAAGAGAAACATTTTGCGTAGTTTGAGAAGGACCACTAAGGTAACTGAATGGACCTTTGAGGGTAAACGTTATTACTGCTAATGAAAAAACGTTATTCTTGTAATTAAAGGGACACTGTCACCAGAATAGATTTTATCCATATTTTAAAAAAGTATAATGTGTGTATATATAATGTTTGTATCGATTGAGGGTATTCACAAGTGTTTGTCTGCCTGCCATGCACTGTATGTAGTTGTGGCTGGACATATGAAGAAAACTGGGATCACCAGTCTTATACTGTGGCACATCTGAATATTAAAAATGAGTTAACGTTTTGGTTAATTCCAAATTAAGGGGCAGATCAAAAATCAAATACATTTTTTGCTACGATTCCAAATTTTTTTGCACCCAAACCTCACACATTCAAGTTCTAAAAAATCGAATGCCTGGTACTTAGATAAAACTCGAATGTCTGGTACCTATTAAGCGGAAAAACCCTCAAATTCTAATGTAAAAATTCGCCATCTAAAATCTGAGGAGGTAATGTGTGAGTCAGTGGGAGTTGTCCTAGGCAAAGCTCAAGTTGTTTGATTGATTTGAGGGTTTTTATCCCAAAACTTAATCATTCCAGTTTTTGGAACATAAATTCGATCAATTTGATTTTTTTCGTGATATGAACTCTATCATGTCAGTTCTATCATGTCAGAATCTATCATGTAGTTTTTCCCCATCGTTTTACATTCGAGTTTTTGACATTTAGATTTTTTCATAAATACCCAAACAATCAAAATTCAAGTTTATCCAAGGTAGAAAAGCTCTCACACAACTCACAAATTCGATTCTTGATAAATTTGTCCCTAAGTGTTTACTTCTGTCCCACCATTGGTACCTACCCATAGGAATGATTTATCCCAGAATTTTGTTACCATGACCTCAGCTGGTCAAATGTAGCATTTTACAAATAACATAAACTTTACTGTAAAAATGTTTTGATTCCCTTGCCACTATCGTGTCTTATGAGACCTCACAACTCATTCTAACTACTGTTTCCTGTTACTCTTTTTTTTCACATCTGTTATAATTTATTTGGTATTTATACATTTTGTCCAATTTTTTTTTTAAATATTTCAAAATACCATACTTTCGTCCTGCATGTCCTTTTGCATGGCATATGCCTTTCTTTTTGTATCTCCATGTCCCATTTGCTTCTTTCCTCTGTTTTCTGTGGTTTCTTCCCCCTCCCAGCTTTATCAATTATTTCTGTTTCTTTCCCATTCTTGTTATAGCCCCCTGGTTCCTTTTTAACGTATTGTTCTCAAGTCATTTTCTCTTTTCTCTCAGTCCCCCGTGTCCCTGTTCCATTCCCTCTGCCTCATGCTTTTACATTAAACAGCAGCACCCTACATTCATTTTAGAGTGGGCTGCTTAATTTCTCAGCACAAATGCAAGTTTTCACTGTGTACTCATCTCCAGTGTTCATTTTAGTAAAATATGAATGCACCCCCTACTGACTAAGCAACTGCAGTCAATATTAGCCTGCATAGCCATTAAAAAAACAATTACTTGTATTATCCAACCAAATTAAGCATTTCTTTTATTTATAAATTAGAAGCCAAATCTTATAGGTACCACAGGCAATTTTATTGCCAAAGGCAGCGCAATTCTGCTTTGGTCTCCCTCTTTTCTAATAGATAGAGATCACAACTCATTGCTTAAAGGGCAACTATCGCCGAAAATTAAAATTGAATATACTGTAAGCTTCATCATACTGGAATAAGAAACTTTCTAAATACAATCAATTAAACATTCTTAATGGTTTCTGTCATCTTCACTATTCCACTCTTAGCATCTGTTTCTCTTCATTCTCTCTTAATGCAGCAGTTGGGTGTCTGATATTCATTGACAGTTAGACCCAATATATCAGGAGTGCCCATACTTTACTAATGCAAGGTCTACTTTTAGTGATGTTGTCCCATTATGATCTACATCCATAAAAACATTAATTAAATAACATTCTGTTCCATGGAAAATATTACTTAAATATTGATTTATAAGAAAATGTATATTGCTATAATACACAAAAGCCATGAATATCTTGTAAATTATATCCTTATAAACGGTGAGTTCTGATGTCATCAGTTATAAACGGTGAGTAGTGATGTCATTTCTGTCACGACTCCCTAAAACTTGTGTATTATAATAAATGAAGTACCCCCTGTTGCAAAATATGAGGATATTAGAAGTAACCTCGGAGTTTCATGCCCTGTATAAAAACACTCGGCCTTCGGCCTCGTGTTTTAATATGGTCATGAAACTCCTCGGTAACTTATAATATCCTTATATTTTACAAAAGGGGTACTTATTCCCTATATATTTAACAAACAACTATTTCTTATGTGACCATAACATAATAAATATCTACATGAAAAGCATGAAATAGGAGGGTGATTTAGACAAGCTGTTCTGCATGTAGAGGGACATATAATATCTGGTGATTTTAATAGTGTGAGCTCTATTACATCTTCTAGGCAAAATGAGCCCCCCTATAAGATATATTGGATCTGTCTGTCAATGAATATCTGACACCCAACTTCTGCATGAAGACAGAATGAGGAGACAGTATAGAATTTTTAATTGATTATATTTAGAAAGTTTCTTATTTCAGTATGATGACGCTTATATTAAGTCTTAATTTTCGTGATAGATCCCCTTTAACAAAAGTTATTAAAAAAAGAAGGCATGCATAAAGACCTTTTGTTATATACTTTCCGTTATTGCTTATTTACATTTCTGCTCCTGAGGTTTTAAATTTTGCTTTTGTTCAGATATTTGCTTTGTACAGTCTTTGACTGTAGACCTGTGATAAAAAAAAACAATCCTTGCCATCAACCCTATTAGTGGTGAGTTTGGAGAGCTAAAACACAATAGGCAAAAGTGTTTTAGTAACCAATACTATATTTTAAAGTAGCTTTTATATAGTTGCAACTGTTTCATCTTGACTCTCAACACAGCATTTTCAAGCCCAATGATACACAACCTGCTGGAGTGCACATTCTCCAGTCTGGGCCAAAAGTGGTTGAACTTGAACAGAGGTATCCACGGTTCTCAACACCTGTAGCAGGCTAATGAATCTTTTAAGACCAAATAACACAGCTTGAGGAATGGAGCAGTAACATGCACACCTTAGCTTCAAAATGCTCCCATAAGCTTTCCGAGGTCTGTCTGACCCTGCCCTATGTGCCATAGACTTACAGCTGTATCGAAAATGGACATGAGTGGTTCAGAGCAAAGTGGATTTATCATTCGTGTTGAAAATTCGCTATTGTAGGCATCACATCTACCTGAAAATACCTTGCCTCCGTTAACGTTTTAAAGGAGAAGGAAAGGTTAAAATTAAGTAAGCTTTATCAGAAAGGTCTATATGAATACACTAGTAAACCCTCAAAGTAGTGCTGCTCTAAGTTCTCTGTCAAAAGAAACACCACATTTCTTTCCTTCTGTTGTGTACACATGGGCTTCTGTATCAGACTTCCTGTATTCAGCATAAACCTCTAGGGCTTGAGCATGCTCAGTTTGCTCCTCTCTCTCTCCTCCCCTTACTGCTTTAATCTGAGCTCAGAGCTATGAGTGGGCAGGGAGAGACTCGGGAAGAAAATGTTGTCACAGCAAGCTAATATGGTAGCTGCTATCCTAAACAAACTGAGACAGTGTCTAGAGCTGATTACTCAGATATGGTGCAGCATTCTAAAGAATAAAAAAGTAATTCTAGCTTGCACTGTTGTAGCTAATCTATTGCCAATAAACTGCCTTGGTAGCTTTCCTTCTCCTTTAACTTATGTAAAGAAGCAAATTTTTAACATGGTTGACAAATCTCCTCGTGGCATTGCCCTTAGGCATCCAACTGGGGCATATGTGGCTCTCCAAAAGTTTTATGTATCCACTCCGTCCTAGAATGCCCAAGCTCACCATCATTTATTTATATATCATACTTAAACGATTTATATCATGTTTGATATATTAAGTCTTTGGAGCACTTGGTCATGCTTAGGACAATGACCTGATTTTCTGGACCATGCCACAGCTATTGGAAATTACTATTTCACAGTATATGTAACTGGAGAGCCAAAATTCCAGGCATATAAATGGCATGACTTGAGGATTCAAGGAGCATTTGCATCCTCATGATAAATTTTAGGGCGTGTTCACTTTCAGGTGACCATATTAGGAGAATCCTTTCATTACTCGTAATTGCACTTTATCTCTGACTATGCTCTCGTTATAGAGGCATGATGGGTAAGATCTGCATTTGCAATTGAAAGGAGAATAGCAGGCACATGTCATGAGAAGTGTGCGCAAAGAAAGGCATACCTTGAGGCCATGGCCAGACAATGGCAGATCCTGACCTACGCAAGCCAAGAATCTACTGCTTTTCTTCTCCGGTGGATTTCGGCACCAAAACAGCATTTTGTGTCGAAGTCCGCCCACAGTTGAAAAGGTTTGAGGGCAGCAAATTCCCTGCCTGTGGAGAATCCTCATTGATATACATTGTCTGGCCCTAGCCTGAAGATTTTTAGAGCAAATATTATTAGCCACTTTTTGCGGCTGTACTTGCCATTTTGAGCACATTAAGGCAGAGACATCTGTTCTTCTCTCTCTGAACATTTTATATTTTTCTTTCCAGAAAGTGAAACCCAAACCTCGTCCATCTTTAACCAAGGCAACCTGGGAGAGTAATTACTTTGGCTTTCCTCTGAGTAGCGTGGTGACTCCTGAACGACCAATTCCAATATTCATTGAGAAGTGTGTCGAGTACATCGAAGCCACTGGTGAGGGTGTGTGTGTGCATAAATATTCTAAAATGTTTTATCTTTTCTGTGGATAATATTTTCTACATATCTGCAGTATTATGTTTTGAGAGCTGTTACTTTTCCCAGGAGGGTTGTGTGTAGCAAATTTGACAAATCGCAATCTGTCCATTATGTAATGTGGGTAAAGATAAATGTATTTCTTCCTTATGTTAGTGGTATAGCAAACGTAAGCCTTGGCCATCACTGTATATTTAAATTTTTATTTATATAGTGCTACTTGATTTGTAAGCAAAGCACTGTACTGTAGAACAATAACAAGGGTCAATACAACATTAAAATACAAAATATAGGTGTAAATATATAAACCGCATTGGAAGACATAATTGAATATGTAATAATTTAAATCAAAATGACCTGATTTTTTTTATAGTGAAAAGTAAAGAAAAGGGAACACATACTGATATTTAATATTGTTTCCTATATTATCCAGAAAGGCTTTATCTAAAGAGTTCAGAAACCCCACTTTCGTGTTTTGTCTTTTACGATAACCGCTCCCTTTCTATTTCACCCATGCCAATTCCTCATGCTTTAAACCTGGACCATTAAACCTGAAACAAATATTCAATAGAAGGGTATTTTGCAACCAATTGTGTTCCAAATGTTAGGAGTTGATAAATTCAGGCTTTTTAAAGATGATATAAGTGCTTTCATTTTAGATTCAAATTCATACGATGCTGTCTTTGTTCCTAGGAATGACCACAGAAGGCATCTATCGTGTTAGTGGAAACAAATCTGAGATGGATTCTCTTCAAAGGCAATTTGACCAAGGTGTGGATCATGTCCGAAATTGGAGAATCTCTGAATGCTTACATTTATATATAAATGTTTTTTGTTTTTAAATATACTGCTGTTTTTATGTGAAGTTTTATTTTTCTTCAGCACAGTGCTGCCTTTATTACCCAACAACAAAGAGGCCAGGAGCAGAGGATTTTTACTAGTATTTTTATGGTTTTCTTATTCTACGGGAGATGAGGAAAACAGTTACATACTTAAATTGGGTTGAAAAAAGACAAAGTCCATCAAGTTCAACTCCTCCAAATGAAAACCCAGCATCCATACACACCCCTCCCTACTTTCACATAAATTCTATATACCCATATCTATACTAGTAACTATAGAGTTTAGTATCACAATAGCCTTTGATATTATGTCTGTCCAAAAAAATCATCCAAGCCACTCTTAAAGGCATTAACTGAATCAGCCATCAGAACATCACCCGGCAGTGCATTCCACAACCTCACTGTCCTGACTGTGGAGAATCCCCTACTTTGCTTCAAATGAAAGTTCTTTTCTTCTAGTCTAAAGGGGAGGCCTCTGGTACGGTGATCCACTTTATGGGTAAAAAGCTCCCCTGCTATTTGTCTATAATATCCTCTAATGTACTTGTGAAGTGTAATCATGTCCCCTCGCACGCGCCTTTTTCCCAGAGAAAACAACCCCAACCTTGACAGTCTACCGTCCCTCTAACCAATTTAGTTGCACGTCTCTGCACTCTCTCCAGCTCATTTATATCCCTCTTAAGGACTGGAGTCCAAAACTGCACTACATACTCCAGATGAGGCCTCACCAGGGACCTATAAAGAGACATAATTATGTTTTCATCCCTTTAGTTAATGCCCTTTTTTTATGCAAGACAGAACTTTATTTGCTTTAGTAGCCACAGAATGACACTGCCCAGAATTAGACAACTTGTTATCTACAAAAACCCCCTAGATCCTTCTCATTTAAGGAAACTCCCAACACACTGCCATTTAGTATATAACTTGCATTTATATTATTTTTGCCAAAGTGCATAACCTTGCATTTGATCCTCATTTTCCAGTTTGCTGCCCAGTTTTCCAACTTAGACAGATCACTCTGCAAAGTGGCAGCATCCTGCATGAAACCCACAGTTCTGCACAATTTAGTATCATCTGCAAAAATAAACAGTACTTTCAATGCCCACCTCCAGGTCATTAATAAACAAGTTTAAAAGCAAGGGACCTAGTACAGAGCCCTGCGGTACTCCACTAACAACACTGGTACAATTAGAAAATGTTCCATTTACCACCACTCTTTGTAGTCTATCTTTTAGCCAATTCTCTATGCAGGTACAAATACTATGTTCCAGGCCAACATTCCTTAATTTAACTAGTAACCTTCTGTTTGGCACTGTATCAAATGCTTTAGCAAAGTCTAAGTAGATCACAACCACTGCCACCCCAGAATCGAGGTCCCTACTTACCTTCTCGTAAAAAGAAATTAAGTTGGTCTTGCAAGATCTATTAAGCATAAAACCATGCTGGCACAAACCCATAGTATTGTGATTTGCTATGAAGTCCATTATTTTATCCTTTATTAACCCTTCGAAAAGCTTTCCTACCACTGACGTCAGACTAACTGGCCTATAGTTTTGAGGCTGAGAACGGGATCCTTTTTTGAATAGAGACATCATATTAGCAATTCACCAGTCTCTCGGCACTATGCCAGATCTCAACGAATCCTGAAAAATTAAGTAAAGAGGTTTGGCAATCACAGAGCTAAGCTCTCTAATTACCCTGGGATGAATACCATTTGGCACCGGACCTTTGTTAATCTTAAAGTGGACCTGTCACCCAGACACAAAAATCTGTATAATAAAAGTCCTTTTCAAATTAAACATGAAATCCAATTTCTATTTTTTATTAAAGCATAGCTGTTGTAAGCGCATTTAAAAATCTCAGCTGTCAATCAAATATTGTCTGCCACTCCTTTAGAGGTGGGGCAGACAATTACTTTCACTTTCAATTCAGCACTTCCTAGATGTCACTGCTCTCCCCACATTCTCCCGTTCTCTTTACCATTTAATTGTGTAGCCAGTACATGGGGATGGACATCGGGTCCCCCATTCTGGTGCACAAACAAGATTCTGAGATGATACAAGGCTTGTCTTAATAACAGTGTCCACAAAATGGCTGCTGCCTGCTTGCTATAATTTTGAAATCCCAGACTGAAGGAAGCAAGATTCAAATAATTTATATAGTGTAATTAAAATTAATTTTGCTTGATTAATGTGATAAAATAGGATTCTGAATAATTGTTTTGGGTGACGGGTCCCCTTTAACATGTTCTAGTTTCTTTTGAATTTCATCATGTGTGAACCATGCATCATTAGTTGTATTACTAGAATTGGGACTTTTAAGAAGGAAACCTTCATTAACTGGTTCCTCATTTGTGTAGACAGATGAAAAAAATGAGTTCAGAATCTGCGGTTTTATTTTGTTTTCATTAACCAGCTGACCCCCTCTGATAGTAAAGGTCCCCACCCCTTCCTGCTTCATTTTTTACTATTAACATATTTAAAAAGTAATTTTGATTTTTTTTTACTGCTTGCTGCAATATCCTTTTCCATATCAATTATAGCTTCTTTGCATGATTTATTGACCTCCTTGTAAATGATTCGGCTGTCCCGGCTAACTTGAAAGCCTTAAAAGCACGTCACCCACTTCAACACCAACACTTCTATTGAACCAAAAAGGTTTTGCTTTGCAACAACGTTCCTTGCTTACAAGTGGAATATACTGACAAGTATATTTATTAAGCAGCTTTTTAAAGACTTACTAATTCCACTTTAAGTCTTCTGCTTCTATTATGAAACACAAGTGTCTTCATTCAAGGTAACGCTGCTTTTTTGCTTTTTAGTGCTGGTATCTGTAGCCTGTTTTTATGCTGTTTTCCTCCTACACTCCAAAAATATTTAGGCAGGGCAATTGACTACTAATAAAATTGATTATAGTGTGTGCATGTGATAGGAATTCATATTACAATCTCCCATGGGGCAGGGACTGATGTGAATGAGATGACCAAATGTGCAAAATCATAGAGATAGTAGTGCAAAATGTACATTACTGTTATGTTACCTTTTTTATTTTTATTTTAAGATCATAACCTAGACCTGGTGGAAAAGGATTTTACAGTGAACACTGTGGCTGGAGCCTTGAAGAGTTTCTTCTCTGAGCTACCGGACCCTCTGGTGCCATACAGTATGCAGACTGAGCTGGTGGAAGCATATAGTAAGAGACACTATCTACTTTGGTTTTACTCTGCTCAGGGTCTCGGGCAATGTATAATGCAACCCCCAATTTATAAGTTACCAAAGATTCCTTGCTTATCTGGTGTTGTGTTTAATTACCTTGCATAATTTTGCATACTTTCCTTTGAGACGATCCATATACTAATCTTGAATCTGACTGTTTCTAATAAACATCTTGAATGAGTTTGTTGATCCAGGAAATTATACTCAAAGGTTTGTGTCAATGTTTTTCTTAAATACCATCATTCCATGCAGTCTCCAGCCATTTGAAGAGTCTCAAAGTTTGATATTAGCATTTTCAAGAAATCAAAAAAACTGAATATCCAATTCAAAAACTGAGTATATCCATTTATCCTTAATTGCAATGGTCTCACAGTAAATCTGGCCTAGGGAAATGGAAGTTATGAACCATCTGAGCTCATTATATTATAGATCTGCATATGCAGGCAACAATTTAAAATCTGATGGCTCTGAAAGTCTTGTTGCACATGGGCATATTTTTCCGCGGTATTAAACTGGTGCATGATTAACCGCTTCTGCTTCATATACATGGAAAAACGCATGACACTCTAACTGTTTTTCAACCAATAAATTCTGGTAGGCTTAAAAATGCCAGAAGGCTGAAAAAGCTGGAAAACACAATTTTCAGTGCTGTTCTTCATATCCCATTTAAGTCAATAGGAGGCAAAAGTAGCAGTGCTAGAAACAAAGAATTTGTAGTCCTCATATCTCTGGCACAGCTACCATCTGAAGCTGTTCCTGTCTGTACAGCTATACGGAAACAAGCGGATCTCACACACACACACACACACACACACACACACCCCCCCACCTACCTACACCTGTATCTATGTCATTAAATAACATCTATGCTTGTCTTCCTTTTGTAGAGATAATTCATCTAGAACAGAAGCTCCAAGCAATGAAGGATCTTCTAAAAAAATTTCCAAAGGAAAATCACGAGATCTTCAAATATGTTATATCTCATTTAAACCGGTAGGTTACCTTTATAGTAGCGTGTTTATGTTGCTTTTATGTCACACATGTTACTTATCAAATCTTATAAACATGATTGGTATCTTGGCTGAGTAGGCTGCATTACAGTTGTGTGTTGCTTGCATAAAACATAATTGTATTCTTTATATACAAAATCCTTCCCTTCTCTGCTCTTACTCTCTCTTCTTCTAGCCAATCATTTAGAGATAGCTGGTCTATCATGCAGGGCTGTATAAACCAAAAACAAAACATGTGACCCACACATTATGTAGGAAAGCTTCCTATAGTGTGGTTAAAGGATAAATAAGCCATTTTTATTTTAAAGGGATACTGTCATGCTTTTTATGATGTAGTTTTTATTTCTAAATTACAGTTTACACTGCAAATAAATCACTCTTCAATATAAAATGTAATTCCTGAACCAGCAAGTGTATTTTTTTTAGTTGTAGTATTGGTGTGTCGGCAGCCATCTCAGGTCATTTTGCCTGGTCATGTGCTTTCAGAAAGAGCCAGCACTTTAGGATGGAACTGCATCCTGGCAGGCTGTTGTTTCTACTACTCAATGTAACTGAAGGAGTCGCAGTGGGACCTGGATTTTACTATTGAGTAGTGTTCTTAAATCTACCAGGCAGTTGTTATCTTGTGTTAGGGCTGGTCATGTCTGATTAGAGCAGCGGGCACCCTGTAGAATGAGGAGGATTTTCATTAATAATCCTTAATGTTACATGTGTTAAATCGTAAGAAAAGGAAAATAAGAATGGAAAAATAAATAACATTTAAACAGGGTTAATATTGTGAGGTATATTCATAGAAACAAGTTCTGAGTTTAACGTTCAGTTTTCACAGGTTAGGTTTGATTTACCTTAAAGTGATACTGACACTAAAAAACTACTTTTCAAAATATGAATGTACATTACAAGTTACCTATAGGTCATGCTGATGATGTTTTTTTGCTGAGAGGTTTGTATTTGACTGTGACCATCTCAGCCTGTCAGTTAGAGTTTCTAATGCTAACGGACTCCTGCTGCACAAATATGGCGGCCCCCTGATAGCCGATCACAGGGAGTCAGATTGGTAATGTAAAAGCATTGGGCAAATACTTTATGGCAAAATAATAAGAAGCATGCAAAATCAATTTTATGGTAGATGTAAAAAAAAGGTCACATTTCTGGTGTCAGTATCTCAAAAGAAGCCAAAAGTCTTGGTACGGTGGTGTAAAATGTATTTTAATGGATATCCACAGGCTGAATTTGAGGGCTGAAAATGTCTTTATTTTGTGTGTATGTGCAAAAATGGATGTATATAGCTTGCAGCAGCTAGTCAACTCCACAGTGTAGGTTCGTCTGAGCACTGAAAAATAGCAGCTGGTCAATACTACAACGTTAGAACAAATGCTCATAATTACTCTCTTTTTCCTGTTGTTTTGATCTCCTGTTCTGACAGAAGAATAGAACAGAGAATGTGTAATTGTAATACATTCAGTAATTAAGTACTAGAATAAGCATCCAATTTGCAACAATGTATAGTTAACTGGTCTGCAAGGTTGAATACAATGTATCTATAAACAAAACAATAACTGAAGTGAGAGTCAAATGTCCAGATAGCCTGAACACTTGCCCTGCAACTCCCAGCAACCCAGTTCAGACCGCTATTAGTGGTGACAGTGATAGCATTACACATATATCCTTCACCATAGTGAAAATCAAACCCACCCTTTGTGCCAAACTTCCCACGACCCAACAGACCCACTACGTTATATGACGTCAGTGCTGGACCACGTCAATAAAAACATACAATTAAAATTGCCCAGGTGGACAAGTGGTTGGTCTATTGCCAATTAATCAGCGTGACCAGTACTGTTTAGATGGTCCTAATAAGTAACATTCAGTAATTACAAAAATATTGTATATGCATATTTCTTGTGTTGCAGTTTTATTACAATATATAACTCATTAAATGCTTTTATGCAAGTGCTAAATATTGTCTAATGAAAAACATTCGTTCAACTTCCCCTACTCTACATTTCTGAAGTGAGTTACATTTCCCTTTTCCCTTTTTTTTGCTAATCCTTTTGTTTTTCAGGGTTAGCCAGCATCATCATATAAATCTGATGACCAGTGAAAATTTGTCCATCTGCTTCTGGCCTACACTGATGCGCCCCGATTTTACCACCATGGACGCTCTAACTGCAACACGCACATACCAGACAATCATTGAGCTTTTCATCCACCAGTGCCCCTACTTCTTCTACCAGCGCCTTCCTGTGGACCTGCCTACTCCTAGTTCCCCATCTACTCCACCTCTCACCCAGTCGTCTCCTCCGCAATCCCCTCCTCTGACGCCTGTATCCCCCTCGCAGACCCTACTTCCTCCGGAGCACAACATCCTGTGATAAGACCTTCCCTTCAGCAGTATCTAGTCACCCAGAGGCAAAGTCCGCTCCTCCCTGCTGTTTGCTGACCTTTTCTAAAGTGTCAGTAGAATTACACATGGGACCATTGCAGCCATGAAAGACTGGGACCCTGTAATGAAGACAGCAGGCACTACTGCACCTGTGCAAGGTGAATCTTTGGTACATTTTGGAGCCAGGCTTCTCTGGTACACTGTTTTAAGAAAAAAAGCCGGGTTCCCTGGTACACAAATTGCAAAAGGATGGGGTCCCTGGTACACTGACTGCAAGAAAAGAAGGATATGGTACACCCACAGTGGGAGTGGAGAGGGTTTGCCAATGTACAGAAGAGCCCAAACTTTGAGTGGATCAGAGGCAGGGCCCTAATCTGCTCTTCAGATCTCCACTAAAGTCTGGGTTACAAATAAAGTGGCACTCAGTCTGGATTACACGAGGATAACATGATGAGTTGCACTCAGCGCATTACAAGAGGATCTGCACATAATGTCGATTATGAGAAGATCAACACTGTGATTTACAGTTCAAGATTGTCTGGATCAGATCTAGTTGGTTTATACAGACAGGAGTCTCTCTGTGTTGTCCATTGTGTGTGTGTAAGTTACTTTTAGGTGTTAAGAGGGCAGCAATGCTGTTTCTTGTCCGCCCCCCTCCCAAAAAAAAAAAAAAAATAAAAAATAATAAAACACTTAACACACAGGACCCAGATACCACACTAATTATTTTAGCACTTACAAATGTGACTGATGCAGAAAATTAGGTTTAACAAAGGATGCATGAACTCCGAGTTGTATGCTTTGTACATTACTACATGAACACTAATATGTTCTACAGACTGGAGGGCACATGCATGATACATGTGCTGGGGAGATTTTGTCTCCTGTTGCTCCAACTGTTTTTATGATAGGCATCTCGGGATTTAAATGCACTGCCGAATGGATTTGAGCAAAACTCCTGAGGTGCCTTATTGCCTGGCTCAATTTGAGCCATTCCCTCATGTTGACATTTTAAATTCCGGAGCAAGGCTGAATCCTCATATGCATGAAGGATAAGACACTACTTCCTCACCCATAACCTAAACTGACGCTGAGATTGCCCTCTAGTTACACAGCCTAACCACAACTTGAGTTTAGCCTGCCTTTTCTCACCCTTTACTCACAAAGACAGACCTTTCCTACCTAGCTTGTCCGTGATAACCAGTTTTTAGTCTTTAGTTCACTCATACCAGGCCTAGTAATTCATCTAATCGGGTTAAATTATCTTTTCTTAATTAGTACTTCAAATAATTCCCTACTTACTGATATTATGGTTAATTACTGCAACGCCTCTCCCTTTATTAAATGAACTCTTCCAGGCAATGGTCCGTGGCTTAGAACAGTGGCAAATGGGAAGATTTGTCGCTCACGTTTTTTTTAGACGCGGCTATGAACGACAAATCTCCCGAAAATTGTAAGTAAAAATTGTCAGTGATAGAATTTACTGGAGGTATGTCCAACTGATAAATCGCCCGAAGTTTTCTTTGGAGGCATCGCTTCTGGTAATTTAGCGATCAGTTGGGCATACCACCAGAAATTTCAATTACCAGCAATGGAGAAGCATTTTCGGGAGATTTGTCGCCCCCCAGGCATGTCTTAAATATTGTGGGCGACAAATCTTCCCGTGTTCCGCTGCCCTAATTGTACCACTTAGTATGTAGCGTTATCTTACTAGCTGGGCACTTTGTACTTAACATCTGAGAAATCCATTTGTAGCAGCAATGATGATCTCCTGATAATTTAGACAGAAGTGTTGAGTACACAGATTAAATCAGTTAATGGTCAAGGGCCAATCTCATTGTGTGGAGCTCTGTGTTATGTGATGGGGCCAGAGAGGAGCATGTGTATGTAGGAAAGAGTGCACAGGGAAACACAATGCTAGGCTGAGCAGATACTCCATATAATGTGCAGTGGGCTGAGTTACACACGCATGCCTCCTGGCAGGCTTTGTTGTGACTTTGGGGGTGACCAGTGGTCTAATGAATTTGCACTGGTTATGTCCTGGTCTGTTTTTTGCTGTCCATTGGTTGTGTTAGAACGGTTGGGTCACTTTGTGCATGATAATGTGATCCTTCCACTGACGCCCTGAATCATGTATTTGCTGCGAGTCTGCTCATTGTATTTGGAACAAACTCCGAGGGCCTTAATGTGACTTGTATTATAGCTAATAAATCTTGTTACAAACTCCCATTTCTCCGTTGTCTTCTGAGTTTATATGTTTGTTTCTTCTATTGTTATATATATATATATATATATATATATATATATATATATATATATATATATATATATATATATATATATATATATATATATATATATATATATATATATATATATATATATATATATATATAGTGAATAAAGTACCCCCTATTGTAAAATGTAAGGATATTCTACAGTAGTCACCGAGGAGGTCCATGGCCATATAAACGCACGAGGCCACAGGTAATGGAACTCTGAGGTGACTTCTCATATCCAACAAGGGGCAGCCTATCATTTTCTGAATTTCCCTCTCCAATCTACTTTTACACTGTTCTTCTGACCAATGTCTGGATCGACCCATTCTACTCAGATTTGTAATTGACACCTTCTTTTTTCACACAATGAATGATCTCACTAATTGGACTCCACACTGCGATTATTTGGAACAAGCCTCAATTAATGATTCAATTACACAGAATCAGCAGCATGCATGTCATGACTGTTGGATCTGTCGGTTTTCTATTACTCTACTACACCTACTAGAAAATTATTTGCCATGTAGAAATATAATTTCTACAGTGATTGATCAGGTTAGTGATGTTGGACTGCTATTATTCTGAACACAACTGTATATGTTGTGTTTAGACATGATTCATTGCCCCAGTGGAGCTTACATTCTAAGGTTCCTTTTACATGCGTTAACTTAAAGGAAAACTATACCCCCCAAAATGAATACTTAAGCAACAGATAGTTTATATCAAATTGAATGTCATATTAAAGAATCTTACCAAACTGGAATATATATTTACATAAATATTGCCCTTTTACATCTCTTGCCTTGAACCACCATTTCGTGACTCTATCTGTGCTGCCTCAGAGATCACCTGACCAGAAATACTACAACACTAACTGTAACAGGAAGAAGTGAGGAAGCAAAAGGCACAACTCTGTCTGTTAATTGGCTCATGTGACCTTACATGTGGTGTATATGTGTACACAGTGAATCTTACGATCTCAGGGGGCGGCCCTTATTTTTTAAAATGGCAATTTTCTATTTATGATTACCCAATGGCACATACTACTAAAAAAGTATATTATTATGATTATGGTTCATTTACATGAAGTAGGGTTTTACATATGAGCTGTTTTACTCAGTATCTTTTAATAGAGACCTACATTGTTTGGGGGGTATAGTTTTCCTTTAATCAGAACACCCTAATTGTCTGTACATTGGGTCACCCTGCTGCCCATCACAAAGTTTGCTTGTATTGCAACTGACCTGCCAGCCCAAAACAATAACCACATCCACAACCCTATGCCAACAGAGAATCTGCCTGGTGTGACCTTGTCGTATGCAGTGAGATTCCCTTCATTTACATGCTCTGACTGATGTGGAGAGGAAACTTCAGACAGTCCCTAACTGCTCTGCAGGGCAACCATCATGCTTTCAAATGGCAGGGGGGAACCCTCCCCCACCTTACTTCCCAGAACTCGATCAGCTTTGTTTGTTTCCCTATAAAGCAGCAGGCGACTGTGTAGAGATTTGTATCCACAGAGCCAGTGCAGTCTGCATATTCTGATTATTAATCAGTCTTGCTGTATCAGCTTCTATGGCAGAAATTATTTGACTTGTGCTGTTTTGATACTTTATGACCATCCCTAAGTTTAACCTCCAAAATTAAGCCCGGACCACACTGAGCATGTGTGTAGTCTTGGTCTTGCAAAGATGGTAGTTAAAAGTTGACAGCCCCCTGCGGCCAACTTGGAGAACATAAATCAATTGTTTAATTACGCTTATGGTGCACTAAGTTCATGTTTATATTTAGTATACAAAATACAGCATTTCTAGCATTATTATATTTTAGACTTTAGTTCGCTTTAAAGGGACAGTTCACACTCAGATTAACTTTTAATATGATGTGATTATTATTATATGATAGTGATTATTCTGAGATACTTTGCAACCAGTCTTCATTTTTGTGTTTTTTCAATGTTTAGCTTTTTGTGTAGCAGATCCAGGGTCGGACTGGGCGGGCGGGGCACTGGGAAAAAACCCGGTGGGCCCTGCCAGCCCAGATCTGCCATTAATGCTGCTGCCTAAACTCCCTTCCGGCCCCCAGTTGCCGCCGAGCAGGGTCGGACTGAGCCCTGTGGTGCCCCAGAGGTATGGAACCCGGTGAATACCCAAAGGTCCAGTCCGACCCTGAGCAGATCTTCAATTAAAGGGGTGGTTCACCTTCAAACATCTAGTTGTTTTTGGATAGATCATCAGAAATAACCACTTTTTCCAATTACTTTGTGTGGGACTGTTTTTCTAATTTTGAAGTATAAAGTGTCATTTTACACCTTCTGAAGCAGCTCTGGGGGGGTCGCCGACCCTGTAAACTGTTCTAAATGGATACATTTAGTTGATACATTTCTTATATTTGTCCCTGCTGAGCAGACTCTCTGGGTTTCATTACAGACAGCTGTTAGAATTGATACAATAGTTGCTAATACTCCAGAGATGCTGCTGAGCAATCAACTAAATGTTGCAAAATTGTAACGGTCTGCGCCTAAATTACTGAGCTACCACACTCAAACACCACAGACATGAACATTCAACTTTAAACTTAGATTTTGGAAAAACAGTAAAAAGTAAATAATGGAAAGTAATTGAAATAAGTCTTTATTTCTGGGGAAAAACCTAAAAACAACTAAATTGAAAAAAAGTGTTGGGAAGGTGAACAACCCCTTTTTACCCTAGCAACCGGGCAATTAATTGAGAAACAGGAGGATGATTAGGAAAGGACCTTAATGGAAAGATAAGGAATAAAGAATAAGAATAAAATTTTAACCTCACAGAACAATAGTTTTTGGCTGCCAGGGTCAGTGACCAAATTTCTAAACTGGAAAGATACAAAGGAAGGCAAATAATTCAAAAACTATGAAAAATAAATAATGAAAAGTTGTTTAGAACAGGCCATTCTATAACATATAAAAAGTTAACAAAGGTGTACAACCCCTTTTAGAATAATATCCAAAAAAGAAAAACTTTTAAGTAGTTTTTAGGAGACATTAAAGGCAACAACTGGTTCATAACTATATTCTAACAAAGTTTATTGAACAAGGATGACACTGTGGTCTTGGGATGTTGCAGACCTGCATCAATATCAATGCAATTTGGTGTCATGATCAATGTTCCTTCTAATTCCTTCTCGGTTATGGATGCAAAAAAATGATTTTGTGCTCACATTTTCAACTCTATTTACATTACAGTGTACCAATAGTTTATCTGTAATCTTGATACAAAAGGCTAGAACAACCACTTCTGGGGTTGGGACTTTAATACAACTCTGTGAATTTGTATGTACAATAGAGTAACAATTATAATGCAATGCCTTGTGCATTTTAGGAGCAGGCCACCAGGTGGCAGTGCTTAATTTGCTGCATTATTATCTATACAACTGGCCACACTGTAGACCCTGAAAAAGGTCCTAATGAAGACGAAACATAGTTACATAGTTAAATTGGGTTGAAAAAAGACAAAGTCCATCAAGTTCAACCCCTCCAAATGAAAACCCATCATCCATACACACACCCCTCCCTACTTTTAATTAAAATTCTTTATACCCATACCTATACTAACTATAGAGTTTAGTATCACAATAGCCTTGGATATTGTGTCTGTCCAAAAAATCATCCAAGCCATTCTTAAAGGCATTAACTGAATCAGCCATCACAACATCACCCGGCAGTGCATTCCACAACCTCACTGTCCTGACTGTGAAGAACCCTCTACGTTGCTTCAAATGAAAGTTCTTTTCTTCTAGTCTAAAGGGGTGGCCTCTGGTACGGTGATCCACTTTATGGGTAAAAAGGTCCCCTGCCATTTGTCTATAATGTCCTCTAATGTACTTGTAAAGTGTAATCATGTCCCCTCGCAAGCGCCTTTTTTCCAGAGAAAACAACCCCAACCTTGACAGTCTACCCTCATAATTTAAGTCTTCCGTCCCTCTAACCAATTTAGTTGCACTTAGTCTCTGCACTCTCTCCAGCTCATTTATATCCCTCTTAAGGACTGGAGTCCAAAACTGAACTGCATACTCCAGATGAGGCCTCACCAAGGACCTATAAAGAGGCATAATTATGTTTTCATCCCTTGAGTTAATGCCCTTTTTTATGCAAGACAGAACTTTATTTGCTTTAGTAGCCACAGAATGACACTGCCCAGAATTAGACAACGTGTTATCTACAAAGACCCCTAGATCCTTTTCATTTAAGGAAACTCCCAACACACTGCCATTTAGTGTATAACTTGCATTTATATTATTTTTGCCAAAGTGCATAAACATTGGAGTTCTGTAATATGTGTATAAAATAAAAAACACCACATCATAAAAGTGCCGTCCAAGAATTGTTTATTCCAAGACACAATTATATCCTGAGAATTGGACTGTGCACTCTAGATTGGAGCGCAGGCACTTAAAGGGGAACTATCGCCAAAATTAAAATTTAATATAAGCTTTATCATACTGAAATAAGAAACTTTCTAAATATAAATTATATATTCTGCATTGTTTCTGAAATAATCAACTTTGTCTTCACTATCCCTCTCTCATCATCTGTTTCTCTTCATTCTTTCTTCTTGCAGCAGTTGGGTCAGATATTCATTGACAGTTACATCCAATATATCTTATAGGGGGGGGGCTCCCCTTTCTAGCAGGTGAATTAGTTTACTCAAATTACTGATTCCAGTACAAACAAAATCTAACAATATAACTGCCTTTTACACAAATTCTGCATGTAGAGAGATATGATGTCTGTTGATTTTAATAGAGTGAGCTCTAATACATCTACTAGGCAAAAGGAGCCCCCTATAAGATATATTGGATCTAACTGTCAATGACTATCTGACACCCAACTGCTGCATGAAGAGAGAATGAAGCAAAACAGATTCTGAGAGGAATAATGAAGATAAACTTTATGATTATTTCAGAAACGGTACAGCATTTTTAATTGATTATATTTAGAAATCTTATTTCAGTATGAGCAAGCTTATATTAAATTTTCATTATCGAGGTAGTTCCCCTTTAAGAAGCTTTCTAAATCTGCCTGACCTGTGTCCTTTCACTTCTGTAAAAAGATATAGGACTCAAATGGGCCTCATAACCCACAGCAAACTGAGTTGTAAGTAACAGCTGAACTGTAAATGCTCAATGGGTTGCTATGGGTTACTAGCACATTTATAAGCACACTTATTACATAACCCTATAAATATAAAAAAAAATGAAACTATTAACATTTTTCATAATATAGGAATGAAAATACAACTGAAAGCTCCATGTCTCCTAAACATACTAGTACCAAAAATGTATAGTTGCATAGGGTTTCCTGAAAGAGGCATGATAGCAAGCACATATTACAGATTGAATTACAGTGCCATCTATTGGTATACTTAAAAATGTTAACCAAAAATATCTGCTTGACCGTGACAATCCTCGTTACAAAAATACAAAATTGACTTTTATTTCCTTTAAATACAGTAATAAAATATGGAAATGCTTTAATAATTCCCCATGATAATGATTGCAGCCTTGCTGTAAAATGTAGTTTTGGACATGATCCTATTTGTATTCTAAATCATTTTAAAAGTACATTGCTTTGTTGGGCCAGGGGTCAGTTGTTCACACTCCTATACAAGTATAAGAGAGCCAGTGTTGCCTTACATATGGAATGTACACTGTAGTGATGTGCGGGTCCGGTAAAACCCGACCCTCCCTCCCACAACCCGCGCCCACCAGCATCCGACTTCCGGGTTTCCTTTTATAGCCTCGCCCACCGATGACATCATGAAAAGGGGCGGGTATTGGGCCGGCCCACACATCACTAGTACACTGGCTGTACTGCATATGAGCAGCATTAGTAATTATCTCTTGATCTCATATTTAAAAGGAACATTAAAAACAATTTAAATGTATAAAAGCACTCAGCCTTTGGCCTTGTGCTTTTATATATAGTCATGGAGCACCTCTGTGACTTACAGTATAATATCCTTATTTTACAGTAGCAGGTACATTATTCCATAACCATATGACATAAATATCTTCAGAGCTACAGTTACAATATGCCATTAAATATATCATGCTACATTAAAAATATATTTGTCATGTGATATACAAGTCTGTAAATAAAAGACCTTTCTTGTGTAATAACCTAAAAGATCACCACATTTATTTAGGATCGAATTTCGATATAATTGGAGTTTTTTTTTTTTTTTGTTAAACTCCCATAACTTTGAAATTCGAATAACAAAAGACCAACCGAAATATATTAAAAAAATCTAAGTTTTTTTGGCGGGTGAATACTGTATTCGAACTTTCGAATCGAAGTAAGAACGAATTTGATTAAAAAAAAAAAGTTAGCAGTTTATTAGGCAGTGTATGGGGCCCTCTGACGGGTTTCCTTGTTTGATATTTGGACAAAAAACGGTCATATGTTGATATGTCGGTTTTAAAAGAGAACTAAAGCCTAATTGAAGAAGTAGGCTAGAAATGTTGTACATTATGTTTTGTGCTTCTGTGCCAGCCCAAGGCAACCACAACCCTTTAGCAGTAAAGATCTGTGTCGCCAAAGATGCCCCAGTAGCTCCCCATCTTCTTTTCTGCTGATTCACTGCACAGGCTCTGTGCTGCTGTCACTTACTGAGCTTAGGAACCCACTCACAATATACAGTACACATAGAATAGAAATGTCAGAATATAAGGCTGATTAGTAAATAATACAGATCATTACTACATGGCAGCACAGAAACCAATGCAATTAGCATCAGAATTTAACAATCAGCCTCATAGAATCAGCTTATATTACAAAAAAACTCATTTTCTGTCTGATCATCCTCGATCTGATCTTTGCGTCTATGGCCAGCTTTATGAACATCTGTCCATGTGTTTAAAAAACTATTTGCCCCCTTCCTGATTTCTTATTCTTTTGCATGTTTGTCACACAAAATGTTTCTGATCATCAAACACATTTAACTATTAGTCAAAGATAACACAAGTAAACACAAAATGCAGTTTTTAAATGAGGGTTTTTATTATTTAGGGAGAAAAGAAATCCAAACCTGTGTGAAAAAGTAATTGCCCCCTGAACCTAATAACTGGTTGGGCCACCCTTAGCAGCAATAACTGCAATCAAGCGTTTGTGATAACTTGCAACGAGTCTTTTACAGCGCTCTGGTGGAATTTTGGCCCACTCATCTTTGCAGAATTGTTGTAATTCAGCTTTATTTGAGGGTTTTCTAGCATGAACCGCCTTTTTAAGGTCATGCCACAACATCTCAATAGGATTCAGGTCAGGACTTTGACTAGGCCACTCCAAAGTCTTCATTTTGTTTTTCTTCAGCCATTCAGAGGTGGATTTGCTGGTGTGTTTTGGGTCATTGTCCTGCTGCAGCACCCAAGATCGCTTCAGCTTGAGTTGACGAACAGATGGCCGGACATTCTCCTTCAGGATTTTTTGGTAGACAGTAGAATTCATGGTTCCATCTATCACAGCAAGTCTTCCAGGTCCTGAAGCAGCAAAACAACCCCAGACCATCACACTACCACCACCATATTTTACTGTTGGTATGATGTTCTTTTTCTGAAATGCTGTGTTACTTTTACGCCAGATGTAACGGGACGTGCACCTTCCAAAAAGTTCAACTTTTGTCTCGTCGGTCCACAAGGTATTTTCCCAAAAGTCTTGGCAATCATTAAGATGTTTTTTAGCAAAATTGAGACGAGCCTTAATGTTCTTTTTGCTTAAAAGTGGTTTGCGCCTTGGAAATCTGCCATGCAGGCCGTTTTTGCCCAGTCTCTTTCTTATGGTGGAGTCGTGGACACTGACCTTAATTGAGGCAAGTGAGGCCTGCAGTTCTTTAGTTGTTGTCCTGGGGTCTTTTGTGGCCTCTCGGATGAGTTGTCTCTGCGCTCTTGGGGTAATTTTGGTCGGCCGGCCACTCCTGGGAAGGTTCACCACTGTTCCATGTTTTTGCCATTTGTGGATAATGGCTCTCACTGTGGTTCGCTGGAGTCCCAAAGCATTAGAAATTGCTTTATAACCTTTGAAATTGAACTCAGGTGTGATAAACCACAGTTAAGTTATTTTTTAACAAGGGGGGCAATCACTTTTTCACACAGGCCCATGTAGATTTGGAGTTTTTTTTTCTCGTAAACCTTCATTTAAAAACTGAATTTTGTGTTCAATTATGTTATCTTTGACTACTAGTTAACGGTTTTTGATGAGCAGAAACATTTAAGTGTGACAAACATGCAAAAGAATAAGAAATCAGGAAGGGGGCAAATAGTTTTGCACACCACTGTATCTTGATTCCCAGTCAAAATCTGCTCAGAATTGCTGAGATGCTCTTATTATGTACACATGTAACCAGATTGGACAATAGACTGCGATTCAGCTGTCAGATCCGCTTGCTTGTTGCTAGCTTTACACCCTAAAATCAGAAGAAGACTCCCGTAAGTGTAAGGTTTAATAGCATTGTAAGACACTTTTCCAATAACATTTATCAAATATTATATAATTAAATCAGTGGTTATAATTAATTTTGCAGGAACCACAGAAAATATTAGAGAACACTACTAGTAATAGGGTAAGGCAGTTGTAGGACTGTAATCGAATGATTTTGTTGCCAGAAATATAGAAACCATAAGATAGCACTACTAGTAATAGCATAAGGCAACTGTAGCACTGTCCTTGAATGATTGTGACCATAAGAGAACACCAGTAATAGGATAAGGCAGTTGAAGTACTGGCCTGGGAACCCGTAAGAGAACACTACTAGTAATAGGGTAAGGCAGTTGTAGCACTGGCCTTGGAACCCATAAAAGAACACTACTAGTAATAGGGTAAGGCAATTGTAGGACTGTCCTCGAATGATTTTGTTGCAGGAACCATAGAACCTATAAGAGAACACTACTAGTAATGGGTTAAGGCAGTTATAGGACTGTCCTCGGATGATTTTGTTGCAGGAACCATAGAAATTATAAGAGAAGATTACTAGTAATAGGATAAGGCAGTTTTAAGACTGTCCTTGGATGATTTTGTTGAAGGAACCATAAAAAAAATATGAAAACACTACTAGTAATACCGTATGGCAATTATAGGACTGATGATTTTCATGCGGTACAGAAGACATATTCTTACTGGACAAATTTAGGTTGAGGTCAGGGTTCTGTGTAGCCCAATAAAGGTTTTCTAGTCCTATCTGACAGATGAATTTCCATTTTCAAGCCAGAAAAATGGAGAAAGCGCATAGAGCACAACTGCTCTTCTTCTGTAAACTATGCACCATGGACCCCCTCCGGCACCAAAAAAGGTGAGTGCACCCGGGGAGTGTCAAAGGGGCCAGGATTGCCAATGGCCTCTGGGCTTATATAACCAGTTCCAATAATTACAAGGCACACCCACATACTTTTGGCCATATAATGTAAGGTAGAACCTATGGTAGAGTCTACTCATGACTCTGGGTACTGCTAAATGATTATGTTCTGTATAGGTCAGATAACCACATCTTCAACCATGATCAGCTACTGGTGTAGGTAGGTATTAAAACTGGTGGGTTTAGAAGACAATTTAGTCTGCTCTTGGAAAGGCCTACACACACATTCTTGTAGTATTTCCTGATCTCTGCAGGTAATGGCTTAGACAACAGACTTTTTATTGCTTTTTATTGCTCTGTAATAGTATTTTTCACATGGTAAAATGCATGTTGTCTAATTAGAACAGTTCTGCCATCTACTGGCTGTTCTGGAAAAGTAATTATCTAAGTCATGTTCTTACTATGAAAGAAAGAAAGAAAGAGAAAGAAAGAGAACGAGAAAGAAAGAGAACAAGAAAGAAAGAAAGAACGAGAAAGAAAGAGAAAAAAAGAACGAGAAAGAAAGAAACTATCCAGTTTTGCAGCTCTCACAAGGACCATCCCGATCATGCTATGCAGTAGAATTATAGGGTGTAAGGTAATGGCACTGGCCAAGAGACACGCCAGTAATTAATGCAATGTGAAAAAGATGCCAATACCTTTGGATGCTGCAACGGGGGTGATCCCAAGTTTATTCCACGTTGCTATCAGACACTACAACCACGATCATGGTGGGGTTGTTTTTCTTTTTCTTGCCTTCGCTTAATGAATTCATTTTACAGTACATCATGGTATTTTTAATTACATTAGCTGGCTTGAATTGTAATTCATTTTTAGCCATCTATGTAACCAAACTTCATTTTTATGATCTGTAACAAATACTTCGATTGAGAGAATGAATGGCTTTTCCTCGCGCAGTTGCTTGGCACTCGCTCAGTTATTGATGAGTTAATGCCGCTTTCAACAGGAGGCAGTTGAAATGGATATGAGGGCTCAAGGCAATTCATATATTGATTTAGGAACTGAGGTTAATTTATACACAGCTGACCAGAAAATGGTGATCTGTATTCAAGTCTTGCTTTTAGAGCATTAATGCATCTTGCCTAGTAAGTGTTGAAGGGGACCGGACACCTGAAAATTAAAATTCATATACTAGAAGCTCTTTTTAAATGAAACCACAATATATTTATTTATACATTTTTGTACCCACATAGTAGATATGGCCTGACTGTAGCAGTTAAACACACAGATCGGTCCGTTCATTGGCTAAAATGGGCAAGGGTCCTTGGTTTGTGGGAGAGCACAGTTTCTCATATGAGCTAAAGAGAGAGATTTTCTCACTTAAAATGACAATATTTCTATATAGGTTTATGCAGTGCACATACTATTAGAACAACATATATTTTTTATTTATATGAAACAGTGTATTACATATGGCCTATTTTATGTCATATATTTTTATAAAGACCTGCAATGTTCAGGGATATAGTTGAAGAACACTTCACTCCATCTAAAATTGGCCTTACTGTGTGTGAATGTGATAGAGCCTTAGACGGGAAGCTGCACTGGGGCAGGGACTGATGTGAATGATGTGTAATCTCTGAAAAGTGCTGCAGAAATGTGTCTGGGCTGTATAAATATACCGATATCGATCGGGAAGGTTTGATTTTTACCCGACCCGTCGGAGCCCCTTGGCGCATCGTAATTCGATCATTCGGCCATACGGCCGAACGTTCGAATTACCCCCGATATAGCCATGCTGTTTAGTGGCATATCGGGGAAAGATCTGCTCGTTTGGCGATGTCGCCAAACGAGCGGATCTTTGAGTCTATGGCCACCTTAAACCAGACCCGCACATCACTAATAAGAAGGTCTCTTGGGGAAACTGTGACTTGCAGTGTAAAGGGCAATTCATCTACATTAGCAAAACTGTAATAACACATAAAAGCAATAGAATGTTTTCAAACCTTCATTTTGTAAAATGAATGTAGGGAAGTAGTGCAAAACCCTTGCACTTATCCCTGTATGGGCTCAGGCATAGAGCCTGTCAGAGAGAACTACATGGTGGACAGAGAGAGACCAGATTGCTGCTGCTGGGCCCAGAGAGCTGAGAGGTTCCCCAAAAGCATTCATGTGGATCAGGCTGGCACAGGGAAGCCACATACCTGTGCCTGGAGAGACCGTGAGTGTAAAATGAATCCAGACTAGAGGAGCAACCAGCAGGTTCCTGGCACTGTATGTCTGAATGTGCTGGACTCGCCTGAAGAGAACTCAGGATACATTTGAAGTGAGTATCCTGTTTAAAGGGACAGTACCCTAAAGAAGCACTTGAAGATACAGAGACTGTTTAGTGGAAGTACATTAAAGGACTTTGCCTTCTTTAGTTAGGTAGATAGTTAGCGCAAACTGAAAATACTTTGGTTTGTGCTACTGCCACATAAAAAATGTCTATGGTACCACTCAACAAATAAATAAAGATACAAAAATATAGTAGAAAAAATAATAAAGGAGAAAACACTCACAGTTCACCTCAGTCCCAAGGTGCAAAGACCAAAAACACTGTATCCAAAAGGATGTGAGGATCTCCAAAAATAAAGAGACAAATATAAAAAGTAGAAAAATGTATTAGGACATGAAGACCTTATTAATAAATTTAATAAGATCTTCATGTCCTAATACATTTTTCTACTTTTTATATTTGTCTCTTTATTTTTGGAGATCCTCACATCCTTTTGGATACAGATAGTTAGCACAAGCAAGTTAGATAGTGAGGCCCTTACTCGTACCTGGTTAGGAGTGATATTTGTACTAGTTGGCCATTTAATTTTCATACCTCCCAAAATGTCTTTATAACTTAATTGGCTTTTGGCAGAGAGCCACAGCTGCAAATAAGATACTTTTGTAACAATTTTGAGATAAGCAAATAAGTAATGGTAACAATATAAGATAACAGGTCCCTTGGGAAAAGTTAGACTCACAGCTTAAAGGGCAATTCACCTTCATTAGCAAAACTGTAATAACTGAAAAACTGAAATAACTGAAAAAAAACTACAGAAATATGTTCAAACTTTCATAACCTGCCAAATTTTGTAAAATGAACATGGTCATTAGGGGGTGTGGCCAAAAAATGGGCTTGGTTAAAAAATGTCACCGTGTGACGCGCTGCAACTTTTTTGTCCATCTTTTTATTTCCAAAATGCTGGGAGGTAGGATTTTTCTTGTTAAATGAGCAAAGATGTGCATACAGTTTGTCAATCGTTTAAATCATTTGCTCTCTTTGTAAGCAGGGGGTTACGTTTACTTTATGTTACAATATTTTTTAAATAACGCATATCTTCCTACATAATTCTGCTCTGAAAACCTCCTTTACTACCTATGTAATCTATTATAAGGTTACCAGATACTTGACTAATCATGGACACTTTTAATAAACGCAATTTGCAGGTAGGGTTGCCACATTTTCTGTAAAAACAGTCTTTCCTCTATTTTTGTGTTTTTTTCCCCCCCAATGTTTAATATTGTCATTAAGCAACATGTTTAGTGGCCAGACTAGTAGCACACAGGCCAAGTGGTAACCTGAGGAGCTGACTTCCTATTTCCTGAAAAGGAGCGATTAGAGTTTACCACAGAAAAATTCACCCACCTTCTATTCATTCCTAGGGAATTTATAGAATTGTATTTATCAAAATTAGAATTTGACAAATTGCACGGTTGTGAATAGAGAGTGGGTGAATTTTTCTGTGCTAAACTCTAATCTCACATTTTGATAAATCTGCCCCTAAGTACGGTCATACACTGAACAACTTGTACAGAACCAGAGCAATTGGCCGAAGGCTGACTGGACAGATACATGACCATACGTATGTACACTTTTTGTATTTTTATGTTGTTCTGCTGATTCCTTTTGGCCCGACTTGTCAAGCATGCCCTGATAGCTGGGCAGTATGGTCAGAATCTGCCTAATGGCTCAACCAAATCTGGGCCTGTATTGCCTGCTTGGGACCAGTAGCACACTGGGCACATTTTCTGGTGCCTCTGCATCCTGAAATTTAATTAAATGTAATCCTCCAATGACAAGCAGTGCCAGGCAAAAAAATGTTCAGGTCCATTTTACTAAATGACAGGCTGCACAGGCAAATTTTGGCACCTGCGTGTATTGTAAAGAACAGCACTGTCTGCAATATCAAATGCCCTTAACAAGTGTTGCAGCAGGAGAAGAGGTAAGCGCCAGTGTGTGTGTCTTGTAGCGATACGTGAACCCAGGCCCGGATTTGTTTTGTAAAAACGCACTGCACACTGAGTATCCAAACTCTATCGTAACATCTTGGCCACTGTCAATACAGCACATGCGTGATACCAAGCAAGTATCCCTGACCTTACCCTAGACAAGTGGGACGAGGCCACTAAGACCATCTACAGTCATATGGAAAAGTTTGGGAACCCCTCTCCGCCTGCATAATAATTTACTCCACTTTCAACAAAAAAGACAACAGTAGTATGTCTTTCATTTCCCAGGAACATCTGAGAATTGTGGTGTTTTCTGGACAAAGATTTTTTAGTGAAGCAGTATTCAGTTGTATGGTCAAATGGTCAAAAATACCACCATCCGGAATCCAGTCATCAAAGGCTATAGGGGCATCTAGAGGCTGTTACATTTGCAAAAGGAGGCTCAACTAAGTATTCATGTAATATCTCTGTTGGGGTGCCCAAATGTATGCACCTGTCTAGTTTTGTTATGATGCATATTGCATATTTTCTGTTAATCCAATAAACTTTATGTCACTGCTGAAATACTACTGTTTCCATAAGGCATGTTATATATGAAAAGAAAGTTGCTACTTTGAAAGCTCATCAAATGATAAACAAATTCCAAAGATCTAAGAGGGGTTCCCAAAATGTTTCATATGACAGTGTATTAGTCTAATAGCTGTGTGAGATAAATTATTTCAGTTTAAAATATTTCAACAGCTCTACCCAACCTCCCTAAAGCTCATTGCGATGTGCAAGAAGGATGTTGATTCCTGTCCCAGGTGTGGGACCCCCATGGCTAATTTATTACATATGATCTGGGCCTGCCCAGCAATAGCTGCCTTCTGGTCTCAAGTAATGGACTCCTTAGTGGTTACCCTAGAATTTCCACAAGTACCCTCCCCTATGGTGTGTCTCTTGGGAGTGGTGGGCCACTTAGTACCCACAGCCTATGCAAGGTTGAGTTTTTGTGCTTAAATGTTTTATGTTAAAAAATGTATAATAATGTGTTGGATGGGGCCCACCCCTCCCACACAGGACTCCTGAATTAATCTAGTAAACTCGATAATACCTAATATTAAACTCACAAATGAAGTTAGAGGTAATTCCAGCAAATGTGACAAAGTATGGAGTCCCTGGTCGGAATCAGGTCCAGGAGCGGCCCCAAGTTGATTCTATTGATTGATGTGTCTTTCTTACACCTGTATCACCTAATACACCCTGTTAAACTAGTAACTCTGATTCTAATAGGTTTGATCAAAACCAGATACAAATGTTAACTTATGAAAACATGTTTATTGTTTGATTTGCTGGAAACAATAATAAAAAGAAAAAAAAGTTACCTTTAAAAAAAAAAAGTACCAAATAAATGTACTTATCCATTCATGCGCCCTGTGATGCTGATGTCAAGGGCTGCTGACTCAACTTTGGAGTACCGACAAGTTATTTAGTATCTATGCAAGTGCTTTTTATTTTTAAGAAAAGGAGTTTTTATTTGTAAAGTTCTGATCATAAATTTCATAAGTAATTTAGCATTTATGCAAGTGTGTTTATTTTTAAAAACAGGGGTCTTTAGTTAGAAATTTCTGATCATAAAATGTATCAAAGCTCAAAGTCCAGGCCAAGAATCAATACCATGGGATGAGGATCAGTAGCACAGTAGGGGCTCATTGACAGCAGGTGGCCTAATGAACAGGAACTATTATTAGCAGAATCCATGGTGCTGACACTATGAAATAAGCAATAATGAACTCTCTTCCGGCCAAGTCTGCATTTCCCACAAGGCCTTGCTTGTGCCTGTTAAGCAAAAACCATAAAATTGGTCAGGATTCACAATATCACAAGGTAAAACCCTATTTGTACCAAAATAAATTGTGCTCTGACCAAAGATACTGCAGTTCTGATAATACAACAATACCATACCCACTGTCTCACAATTGGTTGAATTAGCACATGATTACACATGTGAGCAGTAACGCCACGTCAAGGCTTCAACCCTGTTACTGTCCATTCATTCCGGGTGTAACATTCCTCAGGGGGCCTAATAATATTATAGCAATAGTCAATAAATAACATCATCAGAAAATAGTGAGGCTTACTCGTGTCTGTGAAGTTTACCCTTTGCTCAATACATTCCTAATAAACTTCTAGTTCATCTGCAGGAAGGTAAAAAAACCCCCATGTACTGGGGGAAAAAAAACCCTTCCTGGCATAGATGATTGGACTATAAGCATTAATATCAGGGTATTGGTTCAACAGACATGTGTATGAAGGCAAAGCAGATTGAATGTTAGGCCCCCTTGCCCTCTTGTTACACCCTTGTCCTTTCATATCTCACATTCACTCACACAGTCACACACCATTCACTTCCAACTATTAACTGTAATTGTATTACCTAATAGTTAATAATTATACCCACCTGTACCTGTAGGAAGTAAAATATTAATAAAAAAAAGTTTAATAACTATATACATGGTATAAGGTCCTACAACAGGAAGGACAGAGGATTCCCTTCAGTTGGCATGGAATGCTCCATTGGAGGCTGCAGGAAAAAAGAGAAAAACAACCCTTTAGCCAGGATGATATGGAATAGGCTAACATGTGGGTATGTAATTATATTAATCCAGGGCTATGTATCTTTTTAATTAGCATTCAGCAATCATGTACTTACTGCTCTTAGCTGGAAATGGGGCGGTAGGGTTTTATTTTCCAGCTCCACCCAGTTGATAGTAGAGAAGAATGGGTGGTGTTTAATATTCCCACCTCCAAGACGTTGGTTGGGATCCTTCTCTAGGAGCTGAAGGAATAAAAGACAGAAACAAAATTACATATAAATATAGTAGTATGTCTTTGAGCTCACCAAATTTTACGCCACCCCTCTGTTCATACCTTTCTCAGAAGATCTTTCAGATCCTCATTCAGCCAACGTGGAATCCTGGGCTCATCATTGATGGTAGAGCTGATGATCTTCTCCCTGTTGTTGCCTTCATAAAAGGGGGAGTCCCCAGAGGCCATCTGACAGATTATAATTCCAACAGAAAACCAATCCACTGCAGCATTGTATCTTTTCCTTTGCAGAACCTTGAAAACAAAGTGAATACTCAACTTGAAAAAAGCTCTGAATGAACTTCCCATATATGTTGATCTTCCTACCGAACATGAGTTTATTTCTGAGACACTTTAACAAACACAATTCACAAAAAATATTGAAAGAAATTTAAGAATGAATATCAGTTCTAGGCTATAGGAGTAAATATTCATTTCCAAAACATTTTCTCATGACAAGTAAGATTGTTCTTGAGGTATAGAAAGTGATAGAGACAAAAGGGTAAGAAACTGGATTTTTAGCAAGAGACTTGAATGAAGTCTATAATTGGCAAGGGAATAATTAATAACACACATACATATGCACAGATATAAATGGGGATATGCCCCTGTATAAATCCCAATATACCTTTTTAGGCAGCTGCTAAAATATTAATTGCAAATGGCCATACTGCTGATACCCATGGGGCCGATTCACTCAGCTCGGGTGAAGGGTTCGAATGAAAAATACTTCGAATTTCGAAGTATTTTTTGGGTACTTCGACCATCGAATGGGCTACTTCGACCTTCGACTACGACCTTCGACTTCGAATCGAACGATTCGAAGTAAAAATCGTTCGACTATTCGACTATTCGATAGTCGAAGTACTTGCCCTTTAAAAAAAACTTCGACCCCCTACTTCGGCAGATAAAACCTACCGAAGTCAATGTTAGCCTATGGGGAAGGTCCCCATAGGCTTGCTAAGCTTTTTTTGATCGAAGGATTTTCCTTCGATCGTTTGATTAAAATCCTTCGAATCGTTCGATTCGAAGGATTCAATCGTTCGATCGAACGAAAAATCCTTCGATCGTTCGATCGCAGGATTTGCGCTAAATCCTTCGACTTCGATATTCGAAGTCGAAGGATTTCAATTCGAGGGTCGAATTTCGAAGTATTTTTAACTTCGAAATTCGACCCTTCGTGAATCGGCCCCCATATGTTTGTACAGTTGATAAGCTTGGTTTAGATCTTTTATTATACACTTTATTTCTATTACTGAATTGAAGATATAAATGTAGTGAAACTGCACTGCTCACCTCTGGAGCCATGTACCCCAGGGTCCCTGCCCGGCCTCCGATGGTCTTGTTGCCAAACATGTTTGGAACTGCCAGGCCAAAGTCAGATATTTTGACATGGCCGTCTTGGTCCACCAGGATGTTGGCAGGCTTGAGATCTCTGTAAATTGAAGAAAGTATTTGTAAGGGTGGATAGGTCAAGCAAATATAGAAATAATCAGATTGCGGGTAGGAAGCAATGTAAGTGATCAAAATATAGATAATCAAATAGAAACATTATGGAGAGGAGAGCGGGAGAAGCAGAGCTATACTGACCGATGAACAATGCCGCAGCTGTGCAGGAACTCCAGGCCGCACACGATCTCCGCTGAATGGAAACTTTAAAACAAAAATAAAATGTTTAAAAAATGACAAAAATTCCTAACATTTTTACTTTACAGCATTATTTTTATTCTATGTATGCCAACTGCCTTCTCCTAAAATCTTCCCATATTACTTACAGCACTGTCTCTGGCTCCAGGCTCCCGTAGTAATCCAGGTGACATGCAAGGCTTCCTCCACTGAGGTAGTCCATCACCATGAAAACATGACGCTGGTTATACAGACAAATGAAAAGAAATTAAAAATTGAAATGATGGCACACAAGTGAATACATGCAAATATTGGCCCAGTTTTGTACCTGAGTTTCAAATGTAGAATAGCCTTGGCAAAGGAATGGGTTCAGATGAGGCATCATGAGCACACTGGCCTCTATCCGGATGCTGTTGTAATTGCATTCAGGACTCTTCTTGATGACCTTCACGGCCAGTTTCCGGTTGGCAAATGTAGCCAACATAACCTGAGAAAGCCAGAGAAGAATTAGTATTAAAGGTTTTCTTGTAGGGACACTACCAATCAGTCATATTGATACACTTATTAGGTCGATGGATCAGAGCACTGACTGGACTTCAGTACAAATAAGGAACTCTGGTAGAAGAAGTAGAAATATATGAAATCACATAAAATATAAAATCATTCAAAGATAATTAAAATAAGTAAAAGTAATTTGCAAAATATCTCTATAGAAACACAGAGCATATAATTCCCTGTATATTACAATAGTAAAGTCACTCACTTTGCCGAATCCTCCTTGCCCAAGAATGGAATGGAAGTCATAGTTGTGGACATCCAGTGGGCTAATTCTAACTCCTGTAGGAAAAAGAAGCCACATGTATGAGTGTTTGTCCAAATTGTCCTTCATAATCATAACCCAAATATGTATGAAGTAATGAATATTTTTTTCTTCTTTAAAGCAGACTTGTCACCTACACATAAAAAGCTGCATAATGAAAGTCCTTTGCAAATGAAACATGGAACACAAATTCCTATTTTCATGAAAGTATCCATACCTGTAGTAAAGTTGTTTAAATATCTGAGCTGTCAATCAAATATTATCTGCCCAGCCTCTATGCCTGAGTCAATTACTTTTACTGTCCATTCAGCACTTCCTACATGTCACTGCACTTCTCAGATTTCCCCTCAAGCACTGCCCAAGGGCATCAGGTCCCCCTTTCTGGTGCATATACACGGTTTTGGGGTGATACACTATTTGTCTTAATAACAGTGTCCACAAAATGGCTACTGCCTGCTTGTTGTGATTCCAAGACTTAAGGAAATAGCATTTATATAATAATTACAGTGTAAGTAAAGCTTATTTTGCTCAACTAACATGATAGAAAAGAATTTGAAATTATTTCTTAGGGTGACAGGTCCCCTTTAATATATTTCCTCCTATTATTTAAAATAAAAAATAATATATGCGTCCATGTGCAAACACAACACCAGTTAAATTGCACTTTAAAAGGCTAAAATATATTTAAAAGGAAGGGACTTGTGAACTGTTCTATAGAGGTATGGGATCCATTACCCAGATACCTATTATTCAGAAAGCTCTAAATTACAAGAAGGCTGTCTCCCATAGACTACATCTTAATCAAATAATTGATAATACTCATAAAATACTCATAATCTTGCCCTGTCTGGATTGTTATCTGATACTAACAATGTTCCCTTTATGTAATATACAGTTTTCAACTTTTTTTAAGTTCTTGTTCACTTCAGAATGAATTTGTGTAGTAAGGTGTTATCTGGTTGCTATGGTCCAATTACCATAAAACTAGGGAGTTTTTTTCAGAACTCCATTTTATGCATATTACCCACACATATACCCAGAAAGACAAAAACAGCAGTTTATAATGCATTAAAATCCCCATAAAACATTTACATAGACAAGTTAATGGTCAAAACAATGAATATTTGTCCTAATTAAAACATGATCTTCTAAAAATCCCCATTTCTTAAAGATAAGAACAGAGTAAGGGGTATTCAATAACGAATCAATATTTGCTACATACTGTAACATGGGCAGGTAACATGGATATCTTTGGCCTAAAAGATGAGGGAGATCCCTGCTAGATAATAACATTTGACTCCACATACAAAATAGCAGCCAAACTAATCCACATCTCAGCAAGACAACAAACAATTTATATAAAAATCCCCAAAGAGCAAATTGTGGCAACACAACAGGGGCAAGTGACAGTTTAACAGCTTTTCTAAAAGGGATGTCCCTTTACCTCGTTGTCTCTTCTCCATCTCTCTTGGCGACGACCCTTTCTTCTTTCTTCAATATCTGACCTTAATGCACCTCTGTCTCCTTCTCTCCCACTCCAAGAGGGCTCAGGTACAAATATCTCTCCGAAATTCAACGCTCAGTATTCGCTTTGATAGCCAAAAAACTTGCGAGACTCTCACCAACACTCCTCTCTCACAAGCAGTCCCATCAAAAGACAGTTGGGCACTTGCATGACATCATCATTTTGGGCTCATGCTGGAAGATACCATTGCAGCAGCGCAGGGGCACGCTCAACAGTTACTACAGACACAGTTACACCTGCAGTGGTTTCTGGTTGGAGCCATCTTGACTAATTAGGGGGGTTGAGTGTGAGTTCAGAGGTTGGTTTATAAGGAAAGTGTCCTTTTGAACATCTTTTATTGTGAGCTTTTCTTCAACCAGATACCTGTACATGTGGAAGGTCTGATAGGTTTGCATCTCACATATCATGGGGCCACTGAATATTACTGTATATTATGGTTCCAAACTCACTTAAAGCACAACTGATTTCATCAGCATTTATGTAGGGAAGCCCTCCGTATAGCAGGCTTGCATGTTAAAGAAGAGGTAGATGGAGATGCAGATGAGGAAACCTTATATTGTTAGGGATCTCTGTGGTTCAATTCTTGCATGCAGAAACCACCAACATAAGGCATCTGCTGTTGTGCAAGTGTTACAGTGAGCATAACCCCCTGTACTGGGTTGGCACTCTCCCTCCCCATACATTCCAATAGGGTGCCTACCACTCCAGCTAGGTGAAGGGGGGGGGTGTTTGAAGGAAAGGAATCTCTAACCTGCATACAACATTTGTACTGGGAAAGGATTACCACCTACCAACAGCTAATGGGTTTGGTGAGAGCAGTGAAATAACATTTTAACAAACTAGGGGCATTTCAGTGCTCCCATTTTTTCTCGATTTGAACAGCGTATTTGTAATTATGACACAAATCACCTTAACTAAAAGCAATGAATAATTGGGCTGTATCTCTGTCAAACGCCAGTGCAGAGTACGAGCCGCTCACTTCTTGTTTCTTGCGCCTCCTGCCAATGAAACGCTACAACCCCTAAGAACCCCGTAGCAGGGTTGCCAAGTTGGCGGGTTTCCAGCCAAATTGGGCTACAAATTTAAAGTACAAACTAGTCAAGGTATGGATTTGGGCTACTTTTTGGGCCTTTGGCTGGTTTGTAATTTGGAAAACCAGCCAAAGTTTTTTCTTGCCTTAATCTGCCAAGCCTGTGTCTCCCAATGCATGTTGGGTAATGAAGTTTTTGTTTAACAATTTGCCAAATGCCAAGTTTAATGTCTCCCATCACTGTAAAGGCCCCATACATGGGCTGATAAAAGCTGCCGACAGACCGAGTCGGCAGCTAGGCCCGGATTTGTGGAGAGGCCACCAAGACCTGGGCCTAGGGCGGCAGGATTTTAGGGGGTGTCATAGACCCACATTGGTTCAGAAACACTGGGAATGCGCAACAGATAAAATAGTTTTTTAAATTTCCCATCCGCCAATCCCCATTGCTCTGGTCCCGATGATAAAAATTTGAGCAAATAAAAGGGAGGCGACAGGGGCGATGAACGACAGCGGGCCTAGGAGCGTCCACTATGTAAATCTGGCCCTGTCGGCAGCTTATTGGCCCATGTGTGGGACCATCCGATGGGCTTCCCCAAAAATCCCGTCAGATCGTGGCTGCATCTATGTATGTAAGCGGTCCTGCCATCCGCCCGCCCGTATCGGACCCATTATGATCTTCAATGTGGGTATATTGGGGAGAGATCCGCTCGTTTGACAACATCACCAAACAAGCAGATCTCTACGTCTATGGCCACCTTTAAGCATTCTTGCGTTTTCCGGTGACTTTCCTCAATTAGACAGTTTTGGGGCAAACATCTGCTGGCCACCAAAATGTCTAGAGGTTTATGTTGTTTTACCAATATTCATTGAAATTGTATATGTATTAGGGCCTTATGGGAACCCCTATACCTCCTGGGCCCCCCTCTTTCGTTACACCCCTGGTGACGGGCTAATCTGTCCTATTTTTATTCATGGGAAAATTAGTGAAACTGTAAAAAAAGTAAAAAGGCATATTTACAAATAAATTCATTTTTTTATTATTTTTTTCACTGCACATATTGCTCTATTTGTGGGGTACTTTTGAAGTGCCTCTTGGCTAGTTTTCGGTTGGTTTTGTAGCTGACTTTGGCTGGTTTTGAAAATGAAAAAGCCCTCCTCACAACAAGCTGTCAGAGGGGAAGGGAGGTGCAGCCAGGCAGCAGCAGAGCAGTCCTGAGAGAATTCCCTCATATTTCAGCTTGCCTTTATCTCTCAGACGCTGCACTATTTCCTACGGTGCCTGGGGAGGGACACAATCACCAAAGTAAACACTCTCCTGTCCAAGACCTATGGGATAGGTAGAGATATGGCGCCCTCCCCTCAAGGGGCGGAGAGGAGGGGCTGCCAGCTGGAGAGAGAGAGAGGCGGGCCGGATGATTGTACGGAACGCATTTTAGGACATCATGCGTCTACTTACGTTTGCGTCATGCGTCGTCCTATGCCTTCTCCGTTGCGCATCCTTGCCCGTTGTAGTCACGCCTGCTCCAAATGCGCCGTCACTCCTCCGCTCTGCAGCCTCCCTCCTCAGACGTCACTCATCACTGCTCCGCCCTCAGACTTCCTCCTTCGGCTGTCAGGTATCGGGTCTCCGGCATCAGGGGTCTTCCATCAGGCATCAGGTATCGGGTCTCAGGCATCAGGCATCAGGCATCAGGCATCAGGCATCAGGCATCAGGCATCAGGCATCAGGCATCAGGCATCAGGCCACCGTATTCTGTCCTGGGCTGCTTTATTCACTTTTTTTTTTTTTTTTTTACACATTTTTTTAACTTCCGGTTTTCTATTTGGCGCATTTTTTCCCCAGCCAATAGGAGTCTTAGGTTTTGACCAATCAAGTTAAAGCTGCCACTTGTAGGCGTCGCCATTTCTTCCCATAGACATTGTTTGGCAAGGCACGCCGGCCGGCTTCATTTATTGATCCCTGCATTTGTGCTGGTAATTACATAATTAATTTACTGAAATGTGGCATATACTTTAATTAATTCGTGTTTATGTTGTTTTTTTTATATAATTTAGCTTGCTGCTTGCAAATAATTAACACTGCACAAGAGAGAGCATGTTTCTTTGTACTTTAATTACCTTCCATGGCTTTGTGTTTTACTTTAATATTTTATCATATATAATATTTTTCTGGTTTTATTGCCTTCATTTTATTTATTTATTTTATACGGTTTTAATTTTTTTAATTAAATTTTTTTTATTTTTAATATTTTTTTATTTTATTGCCATTATTGTCATTACATGTATTTACCATAGCTTTGTAGCTTGCTCGTTTGTTTTATAAACAAGTTTTTACCCATGTTTGATTTATTTGTGCTTTAGTTCCTATTTTTTTGCTCTATTCTAACTTTATACTGACCACATCTAAAAAAAAAAAACATGCTCTGTAAGGCTACAAATGCATTGCAAAGGCTGCGTTTTGATTTCTCCTTTTCCTAATCAGGCATCTCCTATTGATTTCCCTTTTACAATGCATGGTTGCTATGGGTATTTGTACCCTAGCAACCAGATGCTTGCAATAGCAAACGAGAGAGCTACAGAATTAACAGCTAAATAACCCCCCCAAAAAAAAAAAAACATGATTAAAAAATCTAAACAAATGGCAAATTGTCCCAGAACATAACACCCTACATTATACAGGTATAGGATCCCTTATCCGGAAACCCGATATCCAGAAAGCAACTAATTACGGAATGGCCGTCTCCCATAGACTCCATTTTATCCAAATAATCCAATTTTTTAAAAATGATTTCTTTTTTCTCTGTAATAATAAAACAGTAGCTTGTACTTGATCCCAACTAAGATATAATTAATCCTTATTGGAAGCAAAACCAGCCGATTGGGTTTATTTAATGTTTAAATGAATTTCTAGTAGACATAAGGCACGAAGACCCAAATTACGGAAAGATTCATTATCCGGAAAACCCCAGGTCCCGAGCATTCTGGATAACTGGTCCCATACCTGTACTAAAATTTAAATCAAAGGTGAACAATCCATTTAACATATTGTAGTATCCAGGCCCTGACTGGCAATCTGTGGGTTCTTGCAAATGCCAGAGGGGCTGCTAGAAGATGCCATAGAAAGTCAGTATTTGGTGGCCTGGTGGGGGCTCTTTGTGCTTCTGTGTGGGCTGAATTGGTCTCTGCATACCGGAAATGCCAGGGCCTATTGTAACCCTTCAAGTGCCAAGCACGTACAGTGTACGTGCTGGCGGTTCAGGGCTCAGACCTGCTAGTGTGGTTTTAATGTGTGCTGAATTGTTCGAACTTGGTTTTGAAATTAAAGTTATTACATTATGTTCATCAACTGTTTGTGCTGTGTGCTCATATTTCTGTCTCTTCTTTTCGAATTAGGTCTCTACGTCTAGGAGAGGAAGTTTGCTGCTATCAATAAAACCAGTGTTATAAGAGTACGGAAACCATTTAAAGGACCAGTAACATCAGAAATTTTTACAAAAAAAATCGTTACAATGCAACGAAAAAAAACATCAAGACCAATTAAAATTTAAAATAGCAAATCCTTTATTAAGATATAACTTACAGAAACTCCACTTCCTGTCTTCTACAGGAACGGCAAAAGGGCGACCATCCATCCTGTTGTGCTTGATTGCTCTTCCCTGACAGCGTCTCGATCTCCTCCAGCTCTTCAGAAGACCGCAGCGGTGTTCTTATGCCTGTCCCCACTGTAACATAGCAGACCGTCAGCATAAAAGGGTAACCCAGAACCCCCTGCATTATTTTAACCCTCCTGGCACCGAGAATATTCCTTCTGCCTGCTGCTGTGGGCTGCTGGGGAGACGCCGCACAATCAATGCATGGATCAGTAAAGAGAGCAGCGTTTCTTCAGAGCCTGCCTTCGGAAGGTGAACCAGCTGGCCGGCATGTTTGTGAATGGCAGGCCCCTGCCCAATGCTGTCCGGCTCTCTCCGCACATCCCCAAGGTGAACTGCTGCCTTCACAATGGCTCCAATCACCTAGCAGCGCCAAGACTCCCGCCGCTCGTTTCCCCATTCCTCCAGAGCGGAGGTTATACAATCCTCAGCCTTTTTTTTGCTCGGGCTTCCTTATTGTGTGCAAGGCTCTCCTTTTGGTGCCGGAATCACTCCGGTTTTGTTACTGATGTAACCGCTCTGGAGGAATCTGGAAACGAGAGGCGGGAGCTGCAGAGTCTCGGCACAGGGAACTAGGCTGCTAGGTGATTGACATCGCAAAGGCAGCAATTCGCCTTGGGGATGTGCGGAGAGAGCCTGACAGCATTGGGCAGGGGTCTGCCATTCACAAACATGCTGGCCATCTGGTTCACCTTCCGAAGGCAGGCTCTAAAGAAACGCTGCTGCCTTTACTGATCCATACATTAATTGCGCGTCTCCCCAGCAGCCCACAGCAGCAGGCGGTCTTCTGAAGAGCTGGAGGAGATTGAGACGCTGTCAGGGAAGAGCAATCAAGCACAACAGGATGGATGGTCGCCCTTTCGCCGTTTCTGTAGAAGACAGGAAGTGGAGTTTCTGTAAGTTATATCTTAATAAAGGATTTGCTATTTAAAATTTTAATTTTTCTTGATGTTTTTTTTCGTTGTATTGTAACAAACTTTTTTGTAAAAATTTTTGATGTTACTTGTCCTTTAAGTACATCCTCGAGAGAAATCTCCAATATGCGCTTTTCTAAGTTACCTCCCACTCCTCTGTTATCGTGCTGTGTGTAGGCCATCAGGGGGGAAAAGGGGGGGGTCAGTCGCCCCAGGCCCAACAGGTTTTAGGCTTCCCCTCTCTCTCTTGTCACTCTGTCTCTCTCTCTTCCCCTCACTCTGTCTCTCTTTGTCAGTCTGTCCCTCTCTCTTTCCCTCTCTTCCTCTATCTCTGTCACTCTTTCCCTCTCTCTTCCCCTCTCTCTCTCTTCCCCTCACTCTGTCTCTCTTTGTCAGTCTGTCCCTCTCTCTTCCCCTCTCTCTGTCACTCTCAGTCCCTCTCTTCCTCTATCTCTGTCACTCTTTCTCTCTCTCTTCCCCTCTCTCTGTCACTCTGTCCCTCTCTCTTCCCCTCACTCTGTCTCTCTTTGTCAGTCTGTCCCTCTCTCTTCCCCTCTCTCTGTCACTCTCAGTCCCTCTCTTCCTCTATCTCTGTCACTCTTTCTCTCTCTCTTCCCCTCTCTCTGTCACTCTGTCCCTCTCTCTTCCCCTCTCTTCCTCTATCTCTGTCACTCTGTCCCGCTCTCTTCCCCTCTCTCTGTCACTCTGTCTCTCTCTATCACTCTGTCTCTCTCTATCACTCTCTCTCTCTGTCACTCTCTCTTCCCTCTCTTTGTCACTCTGTCTCTCTGTCACTCTCAGTCCCTCTCTCTGTCACTCTGTCTCTCTCTTTCACTCTGTCCCTCTCTCTTCCCTCTCTCTCTCACTCTGTCTCTCTCTCTGTCACTCTCTTCCCCTCTCTCTGTCACTCTGTTCCCCTCCTCTCTCTGTCACCTTGTCCCTCTCTCTGTCACTCTGTCTCTCTCTTCCGTCACTCTGTCTCTGTCCCTCTGTCTCTCTCTCAGTCTCTCTGTCACTCTGTCCCTCTCTCTGTCACTCTGTCACTCTCTTCCCCTCTCTCTCTGTCCCTCTCTTTTCCCCTCTCTCTGTCACTCTGTCTGTCCCTCTCTCTGTCACTCTCTCTTCCCGACTCTCTCGGTCACTCTGTCCCTCTCTCTGTCACTCTCTCTTCCCCTCTCTCTGTCACTCTGTTCCCCTCCTTCTGTCACTCTGTCCCTCTCTCTGTCACCTTGTCCCTCTCTCTGTCACTCTGTCTCTCTCTTCCGTCACCCTGTCTCTCTCTGTCCCTCTCTCTGTCACTCTGTCCCTCTCTCTGTCACTCTGTCCCTCTCTCTGTCACTCTGTCCCTCTCTCTGTCACTCTGTCCCTCTCTCTGTCACTCTGTCCCTCTCTCTGTCACTGTCCCTCTCTCTCAGTCCCTCTGTCTCTCTCTCAGTCCCTCTGTCTCTCTCTCTTTGTCCCTCTCTCTTCCCCTCTCTCTGTCACTCTCTTCCCCTCTCTCTCTGTCCCTCTCTTTTCCCCTCTCTCTGTCTCTCTGTCACTCTGTCCCTCTCTCGGTCACTCTGTCTGTCCCTCTCTCTGTCACTCTCTCGGTCACTCTGTCCCTCTCTCGGTCACTCTGTCTGTCCCTCTCTCTGTCACTCTCTCGGTCACTCTGTCCCTCTCTCTGTCACTCTCTCTTCCCGTCTCTCTCGGTCACTCTGTCCCTCTCTGTCACTCTCTTCCCCTCTCTGTCACTCTGTCTCTCTCTCTTCCCCTCTCTCTGTCACTCTGTCTCTCTCTCTGTCACTCTATCCCTCACTCTATCCCTCTCTCTGTCCCTCTCTCTTCCCGTCTCTCTCTGTCACTCTGTCCCTCTCTTTTCCCTCACTCTGTTTCTCTCTCTCTGTCACTCTGTCTCTCTCTCTTCCCCTCTCTGTCACTCTGTCTCTCTCTCTGTCACTCTGTCCCTCTCTTTTCCCTCTCTCTGTCACTCTGTCTCTCTCTCTCACTCTGTCTCTATCACTCTGTCTCTCTCTCTGTCACTCTATCCCTCACTCTATCCCTCTCTCTGTCCCTCTCTCTTCCCGTCTCTCTCTGTCACCTTGTCCCTCTCTCTGTCACTCTGTCTCTCTCTTCCGTCACTCTGTCTCTGTCCCTCTGTCTCTCTCTCAGTCTCTCTGTCACTCTGTCCCTCTCTCTGTCACTCTGTCCCTCTCTCTGTCACTCTCTTCCCCTCTCTCTCTGTCCCTCTCTTTTCCCCTCTCTCTGTCACTCTGTCCCTCTCTCGGTCACTCTGTCTGTCCCTCTCTCTGTCACTCTCTCTTCCCGACTCTCTCGGTCACTCTGTCCCTCTCTCTGTCACTCTCTCTTCCCGTCTCTCTCGGTCACTCTGTCCCTCTCTGTCACTCTGTCTCTCTCTCTGTCACTCTGTCTCTCTCTCTGTCACTCTCTTCCCCTCTCTGTCACTCTGTCTCTCTCTTCCCCTCTCTCTGTCACTCTGTCTCTCTCTCTGTCACTCTATCCCTCACTCTATCCCTCTCTCTTCCCGTCTCTCTCTGTCTCTCTCTCTGTCACTCTGTCCCTCTCTTTTCCCTCACTCTGTTTCTCTCTCTCTGTCACTCTGTCTCTCTCTTCCCCTCTCTGTCACTCTGTCTCTCTCTCTGTCACTCTGTCCCTCTCTTTTCCCTCTCTCTGTCACTCTGTCCCTCTCTCTGTCACTCTCTCTTCCCGTCTCTCTCGGTCACTCTGTCCCTCTCTGTCACTCTGTCTCTCTCTCTGTCACTCTGTCTCTCTCTCTGTCACTCTCTTCCCCTCTCTGTCACTCTGTCTCTCTCTTCCCCTCTCTCTGTCACTCTGTCTCTCTCTCTGTCACTCTATCCCTCACTCTATCCCTCTCTCTGTCCCTCTCTCTTCCCGTCTCTCTCTGTCTCTCTCTCTGTCACTCTGTCCCTCTCTTTTCCCTCACTCTGTTTCTCTCTCTCTGTCACTCTGTCTCTCTCTTCCCCTCTCTGTCACTCTGTCTCTCTCTCTGTCACTCTGTCCCTCTCTTTTCCCTCTCTCTGTCACTCTGTCTCTCTCTCTGTCACTCTGTCTCTATCACTCTGTCTCTCTCTCTGTCACTCTATCCCTCTCTCTGTCCCTCTCTCTTCCCGTCTCTCTCTGTCACTCTGTCTCTCTCTCTGTCACTCTGTCCCTCTCTTTTCCCTCACTCTGTTTCTCTCTCTCTGTCACTCTGTCTCTCTCTTTTCCCTCACTCTGTCCCTCTCTCTGTTTCTCTCTCTCTGTCACTCTGTTTCTCTCTCTCTGTCACTCTGTCTCTCTCTGTCACTCTGTCTCTCTCTTCCCTCTCTCTGTCACTCTGTCTCTCTCCTCTCTCTGTCTCTCTCTGTCACTCTTCCCCCTCTCTGACCCTCTCACTGTCACTCTGTCTCTCTCTCTTCCCTCTCTCTGTCACTCTCTGTCTCTCTCGGTCACTCTATCCCTCTCTCTTCCCTCACTCTGTCACTCTGTCCCTCTTTCTGTCACTGTCCCTCTCTCTGTCACTCTGTGTGTTTCTCTCTCTCTCTCTGTCACTCTGTCCCTCTCTCTTCCCCTCTCTCTGGCTCTCTCTTCCCTCTCTCTGTCACTCTGTCTCTGTCACTCTGTCTCTCTATCCCTCTCTCTTCCCTCACTCTGTCTCTCTCGGTCACTCTGTCCCTCTCTCTGTCACTCTCTTCCCCTCTCTCTGTCACTCTGTCTCCCTCTCTTCCCCTCCCTGTCACTCTGTCTCTCTCTCTGTCACTCTGTCTCTCTCTCTGTCACTCTGTCTCTTTCACTCTGTCCCTCTCTCTTCCCTCACTCAGTCTCTCTCGGTCACTCTCTTCCCCTCTCTCTGTCACTCTCTTCCCCTCTCTCTGTGACTCTGTTCCCCTCACTCTGTCTTTCTCTCTTACCCTCTCTGTCACTCTGTCTCTGTCCCTCTCTCTTCCCCTCTCTCTGTCACTCTGTCTGTCTCTCTGTCACTCTGTCCCCCTCTCTCTCTCTCTGTCACTCTGTCCCTCTCTCGGTCCCTCAGTCTGTCACTCTCTGTCCCTCTGTCTGTCACTCTCTTCCCCTCTCTCTGTCACTCTCTCTCTGACACTCTGTTCCCCTCTCTCTGTCCCTCTCTTACCCTCTCTGTCACTCTGTCTCGCTCTGTCCCTCTGTCACTCTGTCCCTCTCTCTTCCCCTCTGTCCCTCTCTCTGTCACTCTGTCCCGCTCTGTCACTCTGTCCCCCTCTCTCGGTCCCTCTGTCTCTCTCTGTCACTCTCTTTCTCTCTGTCACTCTGTTCCCCTCTCTCTGTCACTCTGTCCCTCTCTCTTCCCCACTCTGTCTCTCTCTCTTCCCCACTCTGTCTCTCTGTCACTCTGTCTCTCTCTCTCTCTGTCACTCTGTCTCTCTCTCTGTCACTCTGTCTCTCTCTCTGTCACTCTGTCTCTCTCTCTGTCACTCTGTCTCTCTCTCTGTCACTCTGTCTCTCTCTCTGTCTCCCTCTCTCTGTCACTCTGTCCCTCTCTTTGTCACTCTGTCCCTCTCTCTGTCACTCTGTCCCTCTTTCTGTCACTGTCCCTCTCTGTCACTCTGTCCCTCTCTCTGTCTCTCTCTTCCCTCTCTGTCACTCTGTCACTCTATCCCTCTCTGTCACTCTGTCTCTCTCTCTTCCCCTCTCTCTGTCACTCTGTCTCTCTCTCTTCCCCTCTCTCTGTCACTCTGTCTCTCTCTCTTCCCCTCTCTCTGTCACTCTGTCCCTCACTCTCTCTTCCCCTTTCTCTGTCACTCTGTCCCTCTCTTCCCTCTCTCTGTCACTCTGCCCCTCTCTTTGTCACCCTGTCCCTCTCTCTGTCACTCTGTCCCTCTCTTTTCCCTCTCTGTCACTCTGTCTCTCTGTCTCTCTCTGTCACTCTCACTCTGTCCCTCTCTTCCCCTCTCTCTGTCACTCTGTCCCTCTCTCTTCCCCTCACTCTGTCCCTCTCTCTTCCCCTCACTCTGTCCCTCTCTCTTCCCCTCACTCTGTCCCTCTGTCTGTCCCTCTCTCGGTCCCTCTGTCCCTCTCTCTCGGTCCCTCTGTCCCTCTCTCTCGGTCCCTCTGTCCCTCTCTCTCGGTCCCTCTGTCCCTCTCTCTCGGTCCCTCTGTCCCTCTCTCTCGGTCCCTCTGTCCCTCTCTCTCGGTCCCTCTGTCCATCTCTCTCGGTCCCTCTGTCCCTCTCTCTCGTTCCCTCTGTCCCTCTCTCTCGGTTCCTCTCTTCCCCTCTCTCGGTCCCTCTCTGTCCCTCTGTCCCTCTCTCTCGGTCCCTCTCTTCCCCTCTCTCGGTCCCTCTCTGTCACTCTGTCCCTCTCTCTTCCCCTCTCTCTGTCACTCTGTCCCTCTCTCGGTCACTGTCTGTTCCTCTCTCTGTCATTCTCTCTTCCCGTCTCTCTCGGTCACTCTGTCCCAATCTGTCACTCTCTCTTCCCGTCACTCTGTCTCTCTCTGTCACTCTGTCTTCCCCACTCTGTCTCTCTCTCTTCCCCTCACTCTGTCCCTCTGTCTGTCCGTCTCTCGGTCCCTCTGTCACTCTCTTCCCCTCTCTCTGTCACTCTCTTCCCCTCTCAATGTCACTCTTCCCCTCTCTGTCTCTCTCTCTGTTTCTCTCTCTGTCACTCTGTCCCTCTCTTTTCCCTCTCTCTGTCACTCTGTCTCTCTCTCTGTCTCCCTCTCTCTGTCACTCTGTCCCTCTCTCTGTCACTCTGTCCCTCTCTCTGTCACTCTGTCCCTCTTTCTGTCACTGTCCCTCTCTGTCACTCTCTCTTCCCCTCTCTCTGTCTCTCTCTTCCTTCTCTCTGTCACTCTGTCTCTCTCTTCCCTCTCTCTGTCACTCTCTGTCACTCTGTCTCTCTCTCTTCCTGTCACTCTGTCCCTCACTCTCTCTTCCCCTTTCTCTGTCACTCTGTCCCTCTCTTCCCTCTCTCTGTCACTCTGTCCCTCTCTCTGTCACTCTGTCCCTCTCTCTGTCACTCTGTCCCTCTCTCTGTCACTCTGTCCCTCTCTCTGTCTCTCTGTCACTCTATCCCTCTCTCTGTCACTCTGTCTCTCTCTCTTCCCCTCTCTCTGTCACTCTGTCTCTCACTCTCTCTTCCCCTTTCTCTGTCACTCTGTCCCTCTCTTCCCTCTCTCTGTCACTCTGTCCCTCTCTCTGTCACCCTGTCCCTCTCTCTGTCACCCTGTCCCTCTCTCTGTCACTCTGTCCCTCTCTTTTCTCTCTCTCTGTCACTCTGTCTCTCTCTGTCTCCCTCTCTCTGTCACTCTGTCCCTCTCTCTGTCACTCTGTCCCTCTTTCTGTCACTGTCCCTCTCTGTCACTCTCTCTTCCCATCTCTCTGTCTCTCTCTTCCTTCTCTCTGTCACTCTGTCTCTCTCTTCCCTCTCTCTGTCACTCTGTCACTCTATCCCTCTCTCTGTCACTCTCTGTCACTCTGTCTCTCTCTCTTCCCCTCTCTCTGTCACTCTGTCCCTCACTCTCTCTTCCCCTTTCTCTGTCACTCTGTCCCTCTCTTCCCTCTCTCTGTCACCCTGTCCCTCTCTCTGTCACTCTGTCCCTCTCTCTGTCACTCTGTCTCTCTGTCACTCTATCCCTCTCTCTGTCACTCTGTCTCTCTCTCTTCCCCTCTCTCTGTCACTCTGTCTCTCACTCTCTCTTCCCCTTTCTCTGTCACTCTGTCCCTCTCTTCCCTCTCTCTGTCACTCTGTCCCTCTCTCTGTCACCCTGTCCCTCTCTCTGTCACTCTGTCCCTCTCTTTTCCCTCTCTCTGTCACTGTCTCTCTCTCTGTCTCCCTCTCTCTGTCACTCTGTCCCTCTCTCTGTCACTCTGTCCCTCTTTCTGTCACTGTCCCTCTCTGTCACTCTCTCTTCCCCTCTCTCTGTCTCTCTCTTCCTTCTCTCTGTCACTCTGTCTCTCTCTTCCCTCTCTCTGTCACTCTGTCACTCTATCCCTCTCTCTGTCACTCTCTGTCACTCTGTCTCTCTCTTCCCCTCTCTCTGTCACTCTGTCCCTCACTCTCTCTTCCCCTTTCTCTGTCTCTCTGTCACCCTGTCCCTCTCTCTGTCACCCTGTCCCTCTCTCTGTCACTCTGTCTCTCTGTCACTCTATCCCTCTCTCTGTCACTCTGTCTCTCTCTCTTCCCCTCTCTCTGTCACTCTGTCTCTCTCTCTTCCCCTTTCTCTGTCATTCTGTCCCTCTCTTCCCTCTCTGTCATTCTGTCCCTCTCTCTGTCACCCTGTCCCTCTCTCTGTCACTCTGTCCCTCTCTTTTCCCTCTCTCTGTCACTCTGTCCCTCTCTTTTCCCTCTCTCTGTCACTCTGTCTCTCTCTCTCTGTCACTCTGTCTCTCTCTCTCTGTCACTCTGTCTCTCTCTCTCTGTCACCCTGTCCCTCTCTCTGTCACCCTGTCCCTCTCTCTCACTCTGTCCCTCTCTTTTCCCTCTCTCTGCCACTCTGTCTCTCTCTCTGTCACTCTGTCTCTCTCTCTGTCACCCTCTTCCCCTCTCTCTGTCACTCTGTCCCTCTCTCTTCCCCTCACTCTGTCCCTCTCTCTTCCCCTCACTCTGTCCCTCTCTCTTCCCCTCACTCTGTCCCTCTCTCGGTCCCTCTGTCCCTCTCTCGGTCCCTCTGTCCCTCTCTCGGTCCCTCTGTCCCCCTCTCGGTCCCTCTGTCCCCCTCTCTCGGTCCCTCTGTCCCCCTCTCTCTGTCACTCTGTCCCTCTCTCTGTCCCTCTCTCTGTCACTCTCTCTCTCTGTCCCTCTCTGTCACTCTCTCTATCTGTCACTCTGTCTCTCTGTCACTCTATCCCTCTCTCTTCCGTTATTTTGTCCCTCTCTCTGTCACTCTGTCTCTCTCAGTCACTCTATCCCTCTCTCTTCTCCTCCCTCTCTGTCCCTCGCTCTGTCTCTTCCCCTCTCTCTGTCACTCTGTCCCTCTTGGTCTCTCTGTCACCCGGTCCCTCTGTCACTCGGTCCCTCTCTCTGTCACTCGGTCCCTCTCTCTCTGTCCCTCTCTCTCTGTCCCTCTCTCTCTGTCCCTCTCTCTCCCCCCCTCTCTCTCCCCCTCTCTGTCACTCTGTCTCTCTCTGTCACACTGTCCCTCTCTCTGTCACTCTGTCCCTCTCTCTGTCACTCTGTCCCTCTCTCTGTCACTCTGTCCCTCTCTCTGTCACACTGTCCCTCTCTCTGTCACACTGTCCCTCTCTCTGTCACACTGTCCCTCTCTCTGTCACTCTGTCCCTCTCTCTGTCACTCTGTCCCTCTCTCTTCCCTCTCTCTGTCACTCTGTCCCCCTCTCTCGGCCCCTCTCTCTGTCACTCTGTCCCCCTCTCTCTGTCCCTCTCTTCCCCTCTCTGTCACTCTGTCACTCTCTCTCTCTGTCCCTCTCTCTTCCCCTCTCTGTCACTCTCTCTCTCTGTCCCTCTCTCTGTCACTCTCTCTCTCTGTCCCTCTCTCTTCCCCTCTCTGTTTCTCTCTGTCACTCTCTTCCCCTCTTTCTGTCACTCTGTCTCTCTCAGTCACTCTATCCCTCTCTCTTCCGTTATTTTGTCCCTCTCTCTGTCACTCTGTCTTTCTCTGTCTCTCTGTCACTCTATCCCTCTCTCTTCCCTCTCTCTTCTCCTCCCTCTCTGTCACTCTGTCCCTCTTGGTAACTCTGTCCCTCTCTCTGTCTCTCTCTGTCACTCTGTCCCTCTCTTACCCTCTCTGTCACCTGGTCCCTCTCTCTGTCACTCAGTCCCTCTCTCTCGGTCCCTCTTTCTCTGTCCCTCTCTCTCCCCCCCCTCTCTGTCACTCTGTCTCTCTCTGTCACTCTGTCTCTCTCTGTCACTCTGTCTCTCTCTGTCACACTGTCCCTCTCTCTGTCACACTGTCTGTCCCTCTCTCTGTCACACTGTCTGTCCCTCTCTCTGTCACTCTGTCCCCCTCTCTCTGTCACTCTGTCCCCCTCTCTCTGTCCCTCTCTTCCCCTCTCTGTCCCTCTCTTCCCCTCTCTGTCACTCTCTCTCTCTGTCACTCTCTCTCTCTGTCCCTCTCTCTTCCCCTCTCTGTCACTCTCTCTCTCTGTCCCTCTCTCTTCCCCTCTCTGTCACTCTATCTGTCACTCTGTTTCTCTCTGTCACTCTGTCCCTCTCTCTTCCCCTCTTTCTGTCACTCTGTCTCTCTGTCACTCTATCCCTCTCTCTTCCGTTATTTTGTCCCTCTCTCTGTCACTCTGTCTTTCTCTGTCACTCTGTCTCTCTCAGTCACTCTATCCCTCTCTCTTCCCTCTCTCTTCTCCTCCCTCTCTGTCCCTCGCTCTGTCTCTTCCCCTCTCTCTGTCACTCTGTCCCTCTTGGTCACTCTGTCCCTCTTGGTCACTCTGTCCCTCTCTCTTCCCCTCTCTCTGGCACTCTGTCCCTCTCTCTGTCACTGTCTCTCTCGGTCACTCTGTCCCTCTCTCTCTCTTCCCCACTCTGTCTCTCTCTGTCCCTCACTCTGTCCCTCTCTCGGTCCCTCTGTCCCTCTCTCGGTCCCTCTTCCCCTCTCTGTCACTCTGTTCCCCTCACTCTGTCTTTCTCTCTTACCCTCTCTGTCCCCCTCTCTCGGTCACTCTGTCCCTGAATCTGAATGGTCTGATCTGAATGGTTAGTGGCAGGTCGGGAGATGGGAAAGATCCGATTGTACATTGATTCATACGATCGGATCTTTGCGTCTGTGGCCAGCTTTAGTTTGGATAAGGTTTCTCCTGTCCAGTGTCTTAGACACAGGGCTCCTGATGCCACCACATTTGCTTTGGTTTAGGCTAGCAGTTTGGTGACCTCCATTGCGGTCCTACAGAGGTGAATGAAAAACTAAAACACCTAACATCTAGACTGACACGAAGGCAGACAAGAGAAAGCTGTGCACATCTAACATTGTCTTAAACCCTCCATGCATTAAATTAATAAAAATTTGTTTAACACAATAGTATGCATTTCTGTATAAGGATAAATTCATTATTCTAATTGTGTATGCAATGGTGAAAGAAATATCGCACTGAGCTACTAGTATGTGATGTGTAGATGCCCCAAAATGTACCTTGTGCATACTAATTTAATGGGTTACATCTACCCCGCTTCATAAAGACAACACCTGATTCACGTGTGGTAAAAGCCCAAAAAAAGTACAAACTATTTTAGTAAAACATTTTTTGTACACATGGGTATACACTTGTAAGAGATGGGACACAGTGTGTACAAGTATGTTTAAATGTACATAATGTAAAAAAATAAATATTTTAAAATAAAGTCAGCTTAGACCAATCCTGGAGCAGGAGTTACAATTGCATCGGCACAGGGTCATGGATGTCCATGAGTGCAAAGCTGCTGTTGGAGATTAGGCCTGCAAATATTAAATTGCAGGACATACACGACAGCCACCAGACTCATTGACAAGGGTGCAGTCACTGCTGTTTCCTCTGCGGTCGAAGCCGCCAATTAAGAGAGACACTCATCTGAATGAGAACATTAATAGTACGTTCTTGGTAGATAGACCACCAGTCCGTCAGCAAGTTGTCGACCATTGACTTTGAATTGAATGTTTCGAACTAAAAATCATTCGACTATTTGACCATTCGACAGTTGAAGTACTGTCTCTTTAAAAAAAAAAAACTTTGACCCCCTACTTCGCCACCTAAAACCTACCGAGGTGCAATGTTAGCCTATGGGGAAGGTCCCCATAGGCTTCCTAACAATTTTCTGATCGAAGGAAAATCGTTCGATCGTAGGAAATTCGGTAAATCTTTCGATATTCGAAGGCTTTTACTTAGACAGTAGAATATCGAGGGTTAATTAACCCTCGATATTCGACCCTAAGTAAATGTGCCCCTAGATGTTACAATATTTAGCAGCATGTTTTTAAGTTAGGTTATATAGGAATTTTCTTGTAACTTAAAGTTCAGGCAACATTTTTCCTTATGATACTCGCAATTCCTTGTATAACTGAGCCTGCAGCATTGTGCCTTTATATGGTCACATAACCCCTCAATGACTTCTAATTCCCTTATAATACATGAGTGATACTCAGAGTTCCCTGTATAACTCAGCCTGCAGCCTTGTGTCTTTATATGGTCACAGAACAACCCCTCAGTGACTTCTAATATCCTTATCATTTACAGTAGGGGGTACATTATCCCTTATAATACATGAGTGATACTCAGAGTTCCCTGTATAACTCAGCCTGCAGCCTTGTGCCTTTATATGGTGACAGAACAACCCCTCAGTGACTTCTAATATCCTTATCATTTACAGTAGGGGGTACATTATCCCTTATAATACATGAGTGATACTCAGAGTTCCCTGTATAACTCAGCCTGCAGCCTTGTGCCTTTATATGGTGACAGAACAACCCCTCAGTGACTTCTAATATCCTTATCATTTACAGTAGGGGGTACATTATCCCTTATAATACATGAGTGATACTCAGCGTTCCCTGTATAACTCAGCCTGCAGCCTTGTGCCTTTATATGGTCACAGAACAACCCCTCAGTGACTTCTAATATCCTTATCATTTACAGTAGGGGGTACATTATCCCTTATAATACATGAGTGATACTCAGAGTTCCCTGTATAACGCAGCCTGCAGCCTTGTGCCTTTATATGGTCACAACCCCTCAATTATTGAAAAATAAATATCAAGAAATAAGGTAAAATGAAAGGTCTTCTAGAGATTTTAAAAATATTGTGCATCATTTAACCAAATTTTATGTCACCTAGAGTGACAGAAAATCTAAATAAGATTTTTTGTTTTAAATAAAACAGTGTGCAATGTGTGTAAAATATTCTGCAGTTAACTGAAGCAAATAATCACATAGCAAAATGGGAAAATTAAATTTTAATAAATATAGTGCTAAGAAAGTTAGTTATATAGTTGAATACAAACAAATATAAATACGGAGAAGTTACAGGTAAAAAAACTTGGCGAGTAATTGATGCAGCATGAAATACTTCCTGCCAGGGCCAGACTGGGGGTAAAAAGCAGCCCGGGCAAAAAAAATCAAAGCAGCCCAGATGTAAAGACGCAATGGTCTGACTTGTTGTACACATCCACTCATATATTGAGGTAAAACTGAAAAAATGTATGCGCATAAGGAGCTGCCTTTCTCACTTAAAGGGGTTGTTCGCCTTCAATTTAATTTTTAGTATGATGTAGAGAGGGACATTCTGAGACCATTTGCAATTGGTTTTTATTATTTGTGGTTTTTGAGTTATTTAGCTTTTTATTCAGCAGCTCTCCGGTTTGTAATTTCAGCCGTCTGGTTCCTAGGGTCCAAATTCCCCTAGTAACCATGCATTGATTTGATTAAGAGACTGGAATATGAATAGGAGAGGCCTGAATAGAAAGATGAGTAATAAAAAGTAGCAATAACAATAAAGTTATAGCTTTACAGAACATTTGTTTTTAGATGGGGTCAGTGACCCCCATTTGAAATCTAAGAAGAATCCAAAAAAAAAGGCAAATAACTAAAAAACTATAACAAAAATAAATAATGAAGACCAATTCAAAAGTTGATAAGAACTGTCTATTCTATAACATACTAAAAGTTAATTTAAAGGTGAACCACCCCTTTAAGTGTAATTCAGAGAGAGGGGCAGAGAGAGACGGAGTGCAGAGAGAGGGACAGAGAGAAACAGAGAGAGGGACAGAGTGACAGAGGGAGGGGAAGAGAGAGGGACTGAGAGAGACAGAGAGAGGGACTGAGAGTGACAGAGAGAGGGACTGAGAGAGAGAGACAGAGAGGGACAGCGTGACAGAGAGAGGGACAGAGAGTGACAGAAGGACCAAGAGCGAGGGGGACAGATTGACAGAGTGAGGGAAGAGAGGGATAGAGTGACAGAAAGAGGGGAAGAGAGGGAAAAGAGAGGGACAGAGTGACAGTGACAGAGAGGGGGACAGAGTGACAGAGAGGGGGACAGAGTGACAGAGAGGGGGACAGAGTGACAGAGAGAGGGACCGAGTGACAGAGAGGGGGACAGAGTGACAGAGAGAGGGACCGAGTGACAGAGGGTAAGAGAGGGACAGAGGGACCGAGAGAGGGGGACAGAGTGACCGAGAGAGGGGGACAGAGTGACCGAGAGAGGGGGACAGTGAGTGACAGAGAGAGGGACAGAGTGACAGAGAGAGGGGGACAGAGTGACAGAGAGAGGGACAGAGAGAGACAGAGAGAGGGACTGAGAGAGTGACCGAGAGAGGGACAGAGTGACAGAGAGAGTGACAGAGACAGAGTGACAGAGAGAGGGAAGAGAGAGACAGAGTGACAGAGAAAGGGGAAGAGAGAGGGACAGAGAGAGGGATAGAGTGACCGAGAGAGACAGAGAGAGGGAAGAGAGAGAGACAGAGTGACAGGGAGAGGGGAAGAGTGACAGAGAGACAGAAAGAGGGAAGAGAGAGACAGAGTGACAGAGAGAGGGGAAGAGAGAGGGACAGAGTGACAGAGAGAGAGAGACACACACACAGAGTGAGAGAGGGACAGTGACAGATAGAGGGACAGAGTGACAGAGAGTGACAGAGTGAGGGAAGAGAGAGGGATAGAGTGACCGAGAGAGACAGAGAGAGCGACAGAGTGACAGTGAGAGGGTCAGAGAGGGGAAGAGTGACAGAGAGGGGAGAGAGAGACAGAGAGGGACAGAGTGACAGAGAGAGACAGAGTGACAGAGAGAGACAGAGTGACAGAGAGAGACAGAGTGACAGAGAGAGACAGAGTGACAGAGAGAGACAGAGTGACAGAGAGAGACAGAGTGACAGACAGAGAGAGAGACAGAGTGACAGAGAGAGGGACAGAGTGACAGAGTGGGGAACAGAGTGACAGAGAGAGGGGAACAGAGTGACCGAGAGAGGGGAAGAGAGGGACCGAAGGACCGAGAGTGGGACAGAGGGACCGAGAGTGGGACAGAGAGAGGGACAGAGGGACCGAGAAAGGGACCGAGAGAGGGGGACAGAGGGACCGAGAGAGGGGGACAGAGGGACCGAGAGAGGGGGACAGAGGGACCGAGAGAGGGGGACAGAGGGACCGAGAGAGGGGGACAGAGCGGGACAGAGTGACAGAGCGGGAAAGAGTGACAGAGCGGGACAGAGAGAGAGAGAGACATAGAGAGGGACAGAGTGACAGAGAGGGAGACAGAGTGAGGGATAGTGACAGAAAGAGGGGAAGAGAGGGAAAAGAGAGGGACTGAGAGACAGAGGGACAGAGTGACAGAGTGGGGAAGAGAGAGGGACAGAGTGACAAAGAGAAAGAGAGTGACAGAAAGAGGGGAAGCAAGTGACAGAGGAAGAGAGAGTGACCGACAGAGGGGAAGAGTGTGACCGACAGAGGGACAGAGAGTGACCGACAGAGGGACAGAGAGTGACCGACAGAGGGACAGAGAGTGACCGACAGAGGGACAGAGAGTGACCGACAGAGGGACAGAGAGTGACCGACAGAGGGACAGAGAGTGACCGACAGAGGGACAGAGAGTGACCGACAGAGGGACAGAGAGTGACCGACAGAGGGACAGAGAGTGACCGACAGAGGGACAGAGAGTGACCGACAGAGGGACAGAGAGTGACCGACAGAGGGACAGAGTGACCGAGAGAGGGGAAGAGAGGGACCGAAGGACCGAGAGTGGGACAGAGGGACCGAGAGTGGGACAGAGAGAGGGACAGAGGGACCGAGAAAGGGACCGAGAGAGGGGGACAGAGGGACCGAGAGAGGGGGACAGAGGGACCGAGAGAGGGGGACAGAGCGGGACAGAGTGACAGAGCGGGAAAGAGTGACAGAGCGGGACAGAGAGAGAGAGAGAGAGACATAGAGAGGGACAGAGTGACAGAGAGGGAGACAGAGTGAGGGATAGTGACAGAAAGAGGGGAAGAGAGGGAAAAGAGAGGGACTGAGAGACAGAGTGACAGAGACAGAGGGACAGAGTGACAGAGTGGGGAAGAGAGAGGGACAGAGTGACAAAGAGAAAGAGAGTGACAGAAAGAGGGGAAGCAAGTGACAGAGGAAGAGAGAGTGACCGACAGAGGGGAAGAGTGTGACCGACAGAGGGACAGAGAGTGACCGACAGAGGGACAGAGAGTGACCGACAGAGGGACAGAGAGTGACCGACAGAGGGACAGAGAGTGACCGACAGAGGGACAGAGAGTGACCGACAGAGGGACAGAGAGTGACCGACAGAGGGACAGAGAGTGACCGACAGAGGGACAGAGAGTGACCGACAGAGGGACAGAGAGTGACCGACAGAGGGACAGAGAGTGACCGACAGAGGGACAGAGAGTGACCGACAGAGGGACAGAGAGTGACCGACAGAGGGACAGAGAGTGACCGACAGAGGGACAGAGAGTGACCGACAGAGGGACAGAGAGTGACCGACAGAGGGACAGAGAGTGACCGACAGAGGGACAGAGAGTGACCGACAGAGGGACAGAGTGTGACCGACAGAGGGACAGAGTGTGACCGACAGAGGGACAGAGTGTGACCGACAGAGGGACAGAGAGTGACCGACAGAGGGACAGAGAGTGACCGACAGAGGGACAGAGAGTGACCGACAGAGGGACAGAGAGTGACCGACAGAGGGACAGAGAGTGACCGACAGAGGGACAGAGAGAGAGAGGGGGACAGAGTGACAGAGAGAGGGGAAGAGAGAGACAGAGAGAGGGACTGAGAGAGACAGAGAGGGGGACTGAGAGAGGGACAGAGTGACAGAGAGAGGGACAGAGTGAGAGAGGGACAGAGTGACAGAGAGAGAGACAGAGAGGGACAGAGAGAGGGACAGAGGGACAGAGAGAGGGGGACAGAGGGACAGAGAGAGGGGGACAGAGGGACAGAGAGAGGGACCGAGAGAGGGACCGAGAGGGGGACAGAGGGACCGAGAGAGGGGGACAGAGGGACCGAGAGAGGGGGACAGAGGGACCGAGAGAGGGGGACAGAGGGACCGAGAGAGGGGGACAGAGGGACCGAGAGAGGGGGACAGAGGGACCGAGAGAGGGGGACAGAGGGACCGAGAGAGGGGGACAGAGGGACCGAGAGAGGGGGACAGAGGGACCGAGCGACAGAGAGACCGAGAGAGGGGGACAGAGGGACCGAGCGACAGAGAGAGGGACAGAGGGGAAGAGAGAGGGACAGAGTGACAGAGAGGGTAAGAGAGGGACAGAGAGAGGGGAACAGAGTGTCAGAGAGAGTGACAGAGAGAGGGGAAGAGAGTGACAGAGAGAGGGGAAGAGAGTGACAGAGAGAGGGGAAGAGAGTGACAGAGAGAGGGGAAGAGAGTGACGACAGACAGAGGGGAAGAGAGTGACGACAGACAGAGGGGAAGAGAGTGACGACAGACAGAGGGGAAGAGAGTGACGACAGACAGAGGGGAAGAGAGTGACGACAGACAGAGGGGAAGAGAGTGACGACAGACAGAGGGGAAGAGAGTGACGACAGACAGAGGGGAAGAGAGTGACGACAGACAGAGGGGAAGAGAGTGACGACAGACAGAGGGGAAGAGAGTGACAGACAGAGGGGGAAGAGAGTGACAGACAGAGGGGAAGAGAGTGACAGACAGAGGGGAAGAGAGTGACAGACAGAGGGGAAGAGAGTGACAGACAGAGGGGAAGAGAGTGACAGACAGAGGGGAAGAGAGTGACAGACAGAGGGGAAGAGAGTGACAGACTGAGGGAGGGACAGAGAGAGACAGACTGAGGGAGGGACAGAGAGAGAGAGGGGGGGACAGAGTGACAGAGAGGGACAGAGAGAGGGGAAGAGAGAGGGACAGAGACAGAGTGACAGAGAGAGACAGGGTAAGAGAGAAAGACAGAGTGAGGGGAACAGAGTGACAGAGAGAGGGGAAGAGAGTGACAGAGTGACCGAGAGAGACAGAGTGAGGGAAGAGAGAGGGACAGAGTGAAAGAGAAAGGGGAAGAGAAAGAGACAGAGTGAGGGACAGAGTGACAGAGAGAGAGACAGACAGAGTGACAGAGAGAGAGACAGAGTGAGAGACAGAGTGACAGAGAGGGAGACAGAGTGACAGAGAGAGGGGAAGAGAGTGACAGAGAGAGGGACAGAGTGACCGAGAGAGACAGAGTGAGGGAAGAGAGAGGGATAGAGTGACAGAGAGACAGAAAGAGGGACAGAGAAAGGGAAGAGAGAGACAGAGTGACAGAGAGAGGGAAGAGAGAGACAGAGAGAGGGGAAGAGAGACAGAGTGACAGAAAGAGGGACAGAGTGACAGAGACAGAGTGACAGAGAAAGGGAAGAGAGAGACAGAGTGACAGAGAGAGGGAAGAGAGACAGAGAGAGGGGAAGAGAGAGGGACAGAGTGACAGAGAGAGGGACAGTGACAGAAAGAGGGACAGAGTGACAGAGAGACAGAGTGACAGAGAGACAGAGTGAGGGAAGAGAGAGGGATAGAGTGACCGAGAGAGACAGAGAGAGAGACAGAGTGACAGTGAGAGGGTCAGAGAGGGGAAGAGTGACAGAGAGAGACAGAGAGACAGAGTGACAGAGAGAGGGAAGAGAGAGGCAGAGGGACAGAGTGACAGAGAGAGAGACAGAGTGAAAGAGAGAGAGAGAGTGACAGAGAGAGAGACAGAGTGACAGAGAGAGAGACAGTGACAGAGAGAGAGAGAGAGAGAGAGACAGAGTGACAGAGTGACAGAGAGAGAGAAACAGAGTGACAGAGAGAAAGAGAGTGACAGAGAGAGACAGAGGGACCGAGAGAGGGGGACAGAGTGACAGAGCGGGACAGAGTGACAGAGCGGGACAGAGTGACAGAGCGGGACAGAGTGACAGAGAGAGGGACAGAGGGGAAGAGAGAGAGACAGAGTGGGGAAGAGAGAGGGACAGAGTGACAGAGAGAGGGACAGAGTGACAGAGAGAGGGGAACAGAGTGACAGAGAGAAAGAGAGTGACAGAGAGAGACAGAGGGACCGAGAGAGGGGGACAGAGTGACAGAGCGGGACAGAGTGACAGAGCGGGACAGAGTGACAGAGCGGGACAGAGTGACAGAGCGGGACAGAGTGACAGAGCGGGACAGAGTGACAGAGCGGGACAGAGTGACAGAGCGGGACAGAGTGACAGAGAGAGGGACAGAGGGGAAGAGAGAGGGACAGAGTGACAGAGGGACAGAGCGAGACAGAGTGACAGAGAGGGTAAGAGAGGGACAGAGAGAGGGGAACAGAGTGTCAGAGAGAGAGTGACAGAGAGAGGGGAAGAGAGTGACAGACAGAGGGACAGACTGAGGGACCGAGAGAGGGACAGAGTGACAGAGAGAGAGAGAGGGGGACAGAGTGACAGAGAGACAGACAGAGTGACAGAGAGAGGGGAAGAGAGAGGGACAGAGACAGAGTGACAGAGAGGGTAAGAGAGAAAGACAGAGTGAGGGGAACAGAGTCACAGAGAGAGGGGAAGAGAGTGACAGAGAGAGGGGAAGAGAGTGACCGAGAGAGACTGAGTGAGGGAAGAGAGAGGGACAGAGTGAAAGAGACAGAGTGACAGAGAGAGAGACAGAGTGACAGAGAGAGAGACAGAGTGACAGGGAGGGGAAGAGAGTGACAGAGAGAGGGGAAGAGAGTGACAGAGAGAGGGACAGAGTGACCGAGAGAGACAGAGTGAGGGAAGAGAGAGGGATAGAGAGACAGAGTGACAGAGACAGAGTGACAGAGAGAGGGAAGAGAGAGCCAGAGAGAGGGGAAGAGAGAGGGACAGAGTGACAGAGAGAGAGAGAGAAACACACAGAGTGACAGAGAGAGGGACAGTGACAGAAAGAGGGACAGAGTGACAGAGTGAGGGAAGAGAGAGGGATAGAGTGACCGAGAGAGACAGAGAGTGACAGAGAGAGGGAAGAGAGAGAGACAGAGTGACAGTGAGAGGGTCAGAGAGGGGGAAGAGTGACAGAGAGAGACAGAGAGAGGAGAGAGACAGAGTGACAGAGAGAGGGAAGAGAGAGACAGAGTGACAGAGAGAGACAGAGTGACAGAGAGAGAGAAACAGAGTGACAGAGAGAGAGAAACAGAGAGAGGGACAGAGTGAGGGAAGAGAGAGAGACAGAGTGACAGAGAGAGAGAAACAGAGTGAGGGAAAAGAGAGGGACAGAGTGACAGAGAGAGAGACAGAGAGAGACGGGAAGAGAGAGGGACAGAGAGAGGGATAGAGTGACAGAGAGAGAGACAAAGTGACAGAGAGAGGGGAAGAGAGAGACAGAGTGACAGAGAGGGGAAGAGAGTGACAGAGTGACAGAGAGAGAGACAGAGTGACAGAGAGGGACAGAGTGACCGAGAGAGACGGGAAGAGAGAGTGACAGAGAGAGGGACAGAGTGACCGAGAGAGTCGGGAAGAGAGAGTGACAGAGAGGGACAGACAGAGTGACCGAGAGAGGGACAGAGTGACAGAGAGAGGGGAAAAGAGAGGGACAGAGAGAGAGGGGAAGAGAGTGACAGAGAGAGGGACAGAGTGACAGAGAGAGGGACAGAGTGACAGAGAGACTGAGAGAGAGACAGAGGGACAGAGACAGAGTGACGGAAGAGAGAGACAGAGTGACAGAGAGAGGGACAAGGTGACAGAGAGAGACGGGAAGAGAGAGGGACAGAGAGAGGGATAGAGTGAGGGATAGAGTGACAGAGAGAGAGACAGAGTGATAGAGACAGAGTGAGAGAGAGAGACAGAGTGACAGAGAGAGGGAAAAGAGAGGGACAGAGTGACAGAGAGAGAGACAGAGTGACAGAGAGAGAGAAACAGAGTGAGGGAAAAGAGAGGGACAGAGTGACAGAGAGAGACGGGAAGAGAGAGGGACAGAGAGAGGGATAGAGTGACAGAGAGAGAGACAGAGTGACAGAGAGAGGGGAAGAGAGAGAGACAGAGTGACAGAGAGGGGAAGAGAGTGACAGAGAGGGACAGAGTGACCGAGAGAGACGGTAAGAGAGAGTGACAGAGAGAGGGACAGAGTGACCGAGAGAGTGACAGAGAGAGGGACAGACAGAGTGACCGAGAGAGGGACAGAGTGACCGAGAGAGTGACAGAGAGAGGGACAGACAGAGTGACCGAGAGAGGGACAGAGTGACAGAGAGACAGAGAGAGGGGAAAAGAGAGGGACAGAGAGAGAGGGGAAGAGAGTGACAGAGAGAGGGGAAGAGAGAGGGACAAAGAGAGAGAGACAGAGGGACTGAGAGAGAGGGACAGTGACAGAGAGAGGGACAGAGTGACAGAGAGAGGGACAGAGTGACAGAGAGAGGGACAGAGTGACAGAGAGAGGGACAGAGTGACAGAGAGAGGGACAGAGTGACAGAGAGAGGGACAGAGTGACAGAGAGAGGGACAGAGAGAGACAGGGTGACGGAAGAGAGAGACAGAGTGACAGAGAGAGGGACAAGGTGACAGAGAGAGGGACAGAGTGACAGAAGGAGGGGAACAGAGTGACAGAGAGAGGGGAAGAGAGAGTGACAGAGAGAGGGACAGAGTGACCGAGAGAGTCGGGAAGAGAGAGTGACAGAGAGAGGGACAGACAGAGTGACAGAGAGAGGGGAAAAGAGAGGGACAGAGAGAGAGGGGAAGAGAGTGACAGAGTGACAGAGAGAGGGACAGAGTGACAGAGAGACTGAGAGAGAGACAGAGGGACAGAGACAGAGTGACGGAAGAGAGAGACAGAGTGACAGAGAGAGGGACAAGGTGACAGAGAGAGGAGGGGAACAGAGTGACAGAGAGAGGGGAAGAGAGTGACAGAGAGAGAGACAGAGTGAGAGAGAGAGGGAAGAGAGAGGGACAGAGTGAAAGAGAGAGACAGAGTGACAGAGAGAGGGACTGAGAGTGACAGAGAGACAGAGTGACAAAGAGAGGGAAGAGAGAGTGACAGAGAGAGAGAGTGATAGAGAGAGACAGAGTGATAGAGAGAGACAGAGTGATAGAGAGAGAGAGTGATAGAGAGAGACAGAGTGATAGAGAGAGACAGAGTGATAGAGAGAGACAGAGTGACAGAGAGAGGGGAAGAGAGCGGGACAGAGTGACAGAGATAGAGGAAGAGAGGGGAAGAGAGAGGGACAGAGTGACAGAGAGAGGGGAAGAGAGAGAGAAAGAGTGACAGAGATAGAGGAAGAGAGGGACTGAGAGTGACAGAGAGAGGGGAAGAGAGAGGGACAGACTGACAAAGAGAGACAGAGTGAGGGGAAGAGAGAGGGACAGAGTGACAGAGAGAGGGGAAGAGAGAGAGAAAGAGTGACAGAGATAGAGGAAGAGAGGGACTGAGAGTGACAGAGAGAGGGGAAGAGAGAGGGACAGACTGACAAAGAGAGACAGAGTGAGGGGAAGAGAGAGAGAGGGGAAGAGAGAGGGAAAGAGTGACAGAGATAGAGGAAGAGAGGGAAAGAGAGAGGGACAGACTGACAAAGAGAGACAGAGTGAGGGGAAGAGAGAGAGACAGAGTGACAAGAGAGAGAGGGGAAGCCTAAAACCTGTTGGGCCTGGGGCGACTGACCCCCCCTTTTCCCCCCTGATGGCCTACACACAGCACGATAACAGAGGAGTGGGAGGTAACTTAGAAAAGCGCATATTGGAGATTTCTCTCGAGGATGTACTTAAAGGACAAGTAACATCAAAAATTTTTACAAAAAAGTTTGTTACAATACAACGAAAAAAAACATCAAGAAAAATTAAAATTTTAAATAGCAAATCCTTTATTAAGATATAACTTACAGAAACTCCACTTCCTGTCTTCTACAGAAACGGCGAAAGGGCGACCATCCATCCTGTTGTGCTTGATTGCTCTTCCCTGACAGCGTCTCAATCTCCTCCAGCTCTTCAGAAGACCGCCTGCTGCTGTGGGCTGCTGGGGAGACGCGCAATTAATGTATGGATCAGTAAAGGCAGCAGCGTTTCTTTAGAGCCTGCCTTCGGAAGGTGAACCAGATGGCCAGCATGTTTGTGAATGGCAGACCCCTGCCCAATGCTGTCAGGCTCTCTCCGCACATCCCCAAGGCGAATTGCTGCCTTTGCGATGTCAATCACCTAGCAGCCTAGTTCCCTGTGCCGAGACTCTGCAGCTCCCGCCTCTCGTTTCCAGATTCCTCCAGAGCGGTTACATCAGTAACAAAACCGGAGTGATTCCGGCACCAAAAGGAGAGCCTTGCACACAATAAGGAAGCCCGAGCAAAAAAAAGGCTGAGGATTGTATAACCTCCGCTCTGGAGGAATGGGGAAACGAGCAGCGGGAGTCTTGGCGCTGCTAGGTGATTGGAGCCATTGTGAAGGCAGCAGTTCACCTTGGGGATGTGCGGAGAGAGCCGGACAGCATTGGGCAGGGGCCTGCCATTCACAAACATGCCGGCCAGCTGGTTCACCTTCCGAAGGCAGGCTCTGAAGAAACGCTGCTCTCTTTACTGATCCATGCATTGATTGTGCGGCGTCTCCCCAGCAGCCCACAGCAGCAGGCAGAAGGAATATTCTCGGTGCCAGGAGGGTTAAAATAATGCAGGGGGTTCTGGGTTACCCTTTTATGCTGACGGTCTGCTATGTTACAGTGGGGACAGGCATAAGAACACCGCTGCGGTCTTCTGAAGAGCTGGAGGAGATCGAGACGCTGTCAGGGAAGAGCAATCAAGCACAACAGGATGGATGGTCGCCCTTTTGCCGTTCCTGTAGAAGACAGGAAGTGGAGTTTCTGTAAGTTATATCTTAATAAAGGATTTGCTATTTTAAATTTTAATTGGTCTTGATGTTTTTTTTCGTTGCATTGTAACGATTTTTTTTGTAAAAATTTCTGATGTTACTGGTCCTTTAAATGGTTTCCGTACTCTTATAACACTGGTTTTATTGATAGCAGCAAACTTCCTCTCCTAGACGTAGAGACCTAATTCGAAAAGAAGAGACAGAAATATGAGCACACAGCACAAACAGTTGATGAACATAATGTAATAACTTTAATTTCAAAACCAAGTTCGAACAATTCAGCACACATTAAAACCACACTAGCAGGTCTGAGCCCTGAACCGCCAGCACGTACACTGTACGTGCTTGGCACTTGAAGGGTTACAATAGGCCCTGGCATTTCCGGTATGCAGAGACCAATTCAGCCCACACAGAAGCACAAAGAGCCCCCACCAGGCCACCAAATACTGACTTTCTATGGCATCTTCTAGCAGCCCCTCTGGCATTTGCAAGAACCCACAGATTGCCAGTCAGGGCCTGGATACTACAATATGTTAAATGGATTGTTCACCTTTGATTTAAATTTTAGTACAGGTATGGGACCAGTTATCCAGAATGCTCGGGACCTGGGGTTTTCCGGATAATGAATCTTTCCGTAATTTGGGTCTTCGTGCCTTATGTCTACTAGAAATTCATTTAAACATTAAATAAACCCAATCGGCTGGTTTTGCTTCCAATAAGGATTAATTATATCTTAGTTGGGATCAAGTACAAGCTACTGTTTTATTATTACAGAGAAAAAAGAAATCATTTTTAAAAAATTGGATTATTTGGATAAAATGGAGTCTATGGGAGACGGCCATTCCGTAATTAGTTGCTTTCTGGATATCGGGTTTCCGGATAAGGGATCCTATACCTGTATAATGTAGGGTGTTATGTTCTGGGACAATTTGCCATTTGTTTAGATTTTTTAATCATGTTTTTTTTTTTTTGGGGGGGTTATTTAGCTGTTAATTCTGTAGCTCTCTCGTTTGCTATTGCAAGCATCTGGTTGCTAGGGTACAAATACCCATAGCAACCATGCATTGTAAAAGGGAAATCAATAGGAGATGCCTGATTAGGAAAAGGAGAAATCAAAACGCAGCCTTTGCAATGCATTTGTAGCCTTACAGAGCATGTTTTTTTTTTTTAGATGTGGTCAGTATAAAGTTAGAATAGAGCAAAAAAATAGGAACTAAAGCACAAATAAATCAAACATGGGTAAAAACTTGTTTATAAAACAAACGAGCAAGCTACAAAGCTATGGTAAATACATGTAATGACAATAATGGCAATAAAATAAAAAAATATTAAAAATAAAAAAAATTTAATTAAAAAAATTAAAACCGTATAAAATAAATAAATAAAATGAAGGCAATAAAACCAGAAAAATATTATATATGATAAAATATTAAAGTAAAACACAAAGCCATGGAAGGTAATTAAAGTACAAAGAAACATGCTCTCTCTTGTGCAGTGTTAATTATTTGCAAGCAGCAAGCTAAATTATATAAAAAAAAACAACATAAACACGAATTAATTAAAGTATATGCCACATTTCAGTAAATTAATTATGTAATTACCAGCACAAATGCAGGGATCAATAAATGAAGCCGGCCGGCGTGCCTTGCCAAACAATGTCTATGGGAAGAAATGGCGACGCCTACAAGTGGCAGCTTTAACTTGATTGGTCAAAACCTAAGACTCCTATTGGCTGGGGAAAAAATGCGCCAAATAGAAAACCGGAAGTTAAAAAAATGTGTAAAAAAAAAAAAAAAAAAAAAAGTGAATAAAGCAGCCCAGGACAGAATACGGTGGCCTGATGCCTGATGCCTGATGCCTGATGCCTGATGCCTGATGCCTGATGCCTGATGCCTGATGCCTGATGCCTGATGCCTGATGCCTGATGCCTGATGCCTGATGCCTGATGCCTGATGCCTGATGCCTGATGCCTGATGCCTGATGCCTGATGCCTGATGGAAGACCCCTGATGCCGGAGACCCGATACCTGACAGCCGAAGGAGGAAGTCTGAGGGCGGAGCAGTGATGAGTGACGTCTGAGGAGGGAGGCTGCAGAGCGGAGGAGTGACGGCGCATTTGGAGCAGGCGTGACTACAACGGGCAAGGATGCGCAACGGAGAAGGCATAGGACGACGCATGACGCAAACGTAAGTAGACGCATGATGTCCTAAAATGCGTTCCGTACATGATGTCCTAAAATGCGTTCCGTATGATTGCACTGCGCTGGGTTTAGCGCCTGGTTTATTCTTCGTTTCCCAGCAGGGAGCGCACATGCCTGGCACAGGGCGACACTTTGGACTTGGCTGCAACAGGCAAGGGGGAGAAAGGGATCAACTGCTGAAGTGGGAGGAAGAGCAGTGTTCGCTGCAACAGGCAAGAGAAGATCTATTGAGCTCCTGGTGCAGTGCCAAGGGGTATATACTGAGCTCTCTCGCTCTGACGCGCGGGCTGTAGAAAGAAGAGTAGGTCAAGGGGTGCTCTGAGAATGGGCTGATCCATGGGTCCTGGGTGCAGGAAGTGTCTCAGCTGGAGAGCTGCTCAGGCTGACTGCTAGCCTCATGCCACAGAGATGAATAGAGCTCCCGGAAGGTTTGGGGCTGTTTGGAGTTAGTGGAGGGTAAGAGAACTCTCAGGGCACTGGCAGGAGTGTGTTTAGTGGGACGTCCAGGGCAGTAGGGAAGGCACAATTGTAGTTTCTTGGGGGGTGGCTAATGGTTGGCCAATGGTTACACAGCAGTGGACAGGAAGGAGCCCCACACGCATTACTGGGAAAGTGACACAGGTGGAGACTAGGAAACTGTGGGCCCTGGTTTATACAAAACAAATGTCAGCTTCTAGTGAAAGGGGAAGAGCTCTCTTTGATATGTTCGTATGCAGGGCTGTACAAATTGTTTCTGTATTGCAGCCCCTGGTGTACACAACTGTCACACGCAACTGTCACAAGGTGGTTTGACCTGACCAGCTCATCCTCTCCCCCTGCCTGCGGGTGAAATGTGACGGCTGTGCTGCTGCACCACAATGTTCCGCCTGGGCCGCAGTTGGCTGGTAAGGACATTCGTCTCCATTGTTATGTTGCTGACTACTGACACACTGTGTTCTCATGTTCATCTTAAGCTGGCCATAGACTCAAAGATCCACTTGTTTGGCAACATCGCCAAACGAGCGGATCTTTCCCCGATATGCCACTAACGGCATGGCTATATCGGGGGTAATCCGAACGTTTGGCGGTATGGTCGAACGGTTGGATTACTATACGCCAAGGGGTCGGTCGGGTAAAAATCAAACCTTCCCGATCGATATCTTGGCCAGATATCGATCGGGAAGACCCACCGTAACCCCCATACACAGGCAAATTAGCTGTCAAATTGGTCTAAACGACCGATATCGGCAGCTTTATCTGCCCGTGTATGGCCACCTTTACACTTGTGTTGATAGATTGCATGCTTAAACCCCTCAAGTGCCATATTGTATATCAACATATCCTGTCTAAATGACAGTCAGGGGACTTGCTGGCAAATAGCTGCTTTCATGACTATATCTGCTCTAGGATGTAAAAGGCTACAATTGCTTCTGTTCTGCTTGCATTGTTATTTTGTTTTTGATTGCAAGCTCTTGGTAGAATTATTTTGGTTTATAGAATACTGCAGTATGTGTAATCGGCTGGCAGAAACAATATTTTGTTGCCTCCTATGACATTTTGTTTGCCTTTGATAGAAGGTTCATTGGTCCACTGGCCTGAACCGATTGTTCTAAAACAGGAATATATCACCTTTTAATTAAGAACAAAGGCACGTGAAGGATCGACTAGCCTGAAACTTAATTATTGTCTGCAATGTTTATATAGCTTCAGCCTCTTTGTGGTGTACTTTCTTTTTGTAACTTGCTCTCTTGTCATTTATTGGTTCATCACTGAATTATTTTAACCTGCACAAGTTGTTTCCAGGTGAACCTGACCCTGGTGTGCCTGTTTGTGTGTCCATGGTAGGGAGTTTGGACTGTACGTTCTGCTGGAGCAGGGAGTGATGGGAATGATTGATATGTGCTGCTGATCATGTTGGCACTATACAGTATTCGTATAAATAAGTACACTTTTTAAAATAAATATGCATAGTTTTCTTGTGGCCTGCCAGCTGTCTGAGGATGGTTTGGGTTTGCAGTTTTTCAAGGGCTCATATACAGTATATGAGATCTTTACTCTGCTCAATTGTTTGTTCAATTGCTTCGTGCCTTAGGCAAAATGCTCGTTAAATCTACCGACATTAAAGCTGGTTAATTAAAGTGGACATTGTAACTACACATTTTATTTTACAGGGCTAGGAATGGCAGTGCTTGAGTTAAATATTAAAACATCAGCTCTAATATTGACTTCCTTGGCACATTTAAATGGCAAACAGGTTGGACAGGGTTGATTGTGTTTGAGATCTTATCAGGCTACACTACACACACCCTCATCCGTATATTCTGATTTTTGACCAGAATTCAAAATTTTAGGTAGAGTTGACCCCTCAAGAGTAAAAAGTGTGTATGATACATGGAACTGTTTCCTGAAAAGAAAGAACATGTTCACTGCCCTCCTGTTGGTTGCTTGATAGAAACAAGTTTAAAGGGATTCTGTCATGATTTTAATGATGCCATTTTTATTTCTAAATTACACTGTTTGTACTGCAAATAATTCACTCCACCATATAAAATTTTATTCCTGAACCAACAAGTATATATATTTTATTTTATATTGGTGTGCAGGCAGCCTTCTCAGGTCATTTTGCCTGGTTTAAGCTTTTCGAAAAGTAAACATAAGTTCAAGCAATTTTGCAATATACATCATTTAAAAAAATATGCAGACTGGTTCAGTGTTTTTCAGATGTTCACCAGAAATAAAGGACTTTTTATAATTGTTTTACATTTTTTACCAGTTTTCCAAAATTAAAGTTTATAGTTTAATGTTCCTGTCTTTGATGTCTGGCAGTTCAACAATCCAGGTGCAGACCCGTATGATACTTTTATCGATCAGCCAGTGTGCCGAATTGATAGATACCATTTGAGCGTATATTTCCACTTTTGTGGAACCACCTGAATGATCAGAACAGAAGTGCTGAGGAGCAAAAATGCTGCAGTTTCTTTTCACTTTAATTTGACTGACCACCTGAAATTTTTCTGTTGGGACCAATAATTGTTGATTCACCAGAATCGCACGATACTATATACATACCTAGATGGTCAGGCTATATGTTAAACATTGGCCAAATTGTCCAATCACATTTTGACAACATTTTCTGTTTATTTGCTTCTGAACTGAAGGCCTATGATTTGGCCTCCCTTCACATGGCAAATACCGCTATCCTTATATGTGGATACTAAAATGAAATTCAACCCAGAAATAAAATGACTGAGGTGTGTTATTCACAACATCACAAGTCTCTTAAATAGCCTTTTTCCAAAGAAGAATTTCTTATTTAACTGTCGCCTAATAATTACATTGATCTAAAAATAATGTTTCTGATAATAATGTCCTCTTTGCTTTTATTGGCAGTGTCCTCGTAAAGAAAGCCGATTCGGAACTCGCACTGTGTATGTTGGACCTCGACCAGCTTCAGATAACGATGCCTATATCCATCCGAAATTCTGTAATAATAGGATTGTCTCTTCAAAGGTTTGCCTTTTTCAACTAGTCTTTCTGCTTATGGACACACAGGAGAATGTTCTATAAAGATTGTGGATCAGTGATAATGAACTAGTAAACCCTAGTTCAAGCTTGACTTAGTGGCTGGACTGCAGAGGCTGCCCTCGTGACCTAGGGGGCACCATGGAGGAAAACAATATGAACTTCTACCACAGAGATGAAAATTTAGGAGCCAATTTACAATCCCACTTAGTTGAAAGCTGGGTTGGGCATAAGAAGCATATCATCTTTAGAAACATAGCTTAAGTCTGACAGATGCCAGCTTGCTGACACAATGTAGAAAAGGCACCTGCATTTGCTCTGAGGCCTTGGTTTTTCTTTTGCTGCCCTGCTGATGTGCCTACTTCATGAGCACAGTGTTATACCCATGTCTGTTCACTGCAGCATCAATGTTCTTCTGTGAAAACTATAAGTAAAAGGATTTGGCATCTTTTCTCATTTGTTAAAGCAACACTAACACCAAAAATGAAAAAAGGAATGACGATATAATGTACTGTTGCTCTGCACTGTTAAAACTGGTGTGTTTGCTTCAGAAATCCTACTACAGTGTAGTTTACATAAACAAGCTGCTGTGTAGCCATGGGGGCAGCCATTCAAGCACAGGATACACAGTAGATAACGGATAAGTTCTGAAGTATCCCATTGTATACTACAGAGCTTATCTGTTATCTGCTGTGTCCTGTGGCTTCACTGTTACTCTTCCTTTAATAGGCACCAGTAGACATCCAAGCAGGTCACAGAAACTGTATACAGAAAGATATTTCCCATAATGGCACTGTTCTATTGGAATGGAATTCCATTATTCATAATCAAGTGGTTAGCTTTTCAGTGTGACTCTCATGTATCTCATAAGCCTTTTGCAAATGTTTCAGATTCCTTATAAACAAACTAATTATATAATCTGGTTTATCTTTACAGTAACAAGTTCACTTTAGATCAGGGATCCCCAACCTTTTGAACCAGTGAGCAACATTCAGAAGTAAAATGAGTTGGGGAGCAACACTAGCATGAAAAATCTTCTTGGGGTGCCAAATAAGTGCTGTGATTGGCCATTTGGTAGCCCCTATGTGGATTGTCAACATTGAGATTCTGCCTGGCAGTGCATCTTGTTTTTATGGAACCAAAACTTGCCTCCAAACCTGGAATTCAAAAATAAGCACCTGCTTTTAGGCCACTGGGTGGCACATCCAATGGTTGGAGAGTAACATGTTGCTCACGAGCTACTGGTTGGGGATCACTGCTTTAGGTATAAGCATGCTTGTCTTATCTCTAACCTGAACACAGTGTAAATGTTTTGCACTCCAGCTTTGAACTGCAATAGTTAACAAGTTTGTTTAGTTTCCCAATTTAAAGAACTATAATAGGTTTTCTCAACTAGAAGCTTAAGGGCTGGATGTGGCCCTACAGTTTATTTCCAGCCTCCCAAAGGACATTTTATAAACCTATTTGTATGGCAACTTCTTTTTTTAATAATCTGGCCAGCAAACATGGAGTAGAAAATAATACACTCAAAATATGGACAAAGTTTGGTAGCACTGAGCTGTTCATAGATAGTTTAGCCTGCTGCTGAAACAACCCTGATACAGAGGGCAGGACACAATATTTGAGTTCCTGGTAAGGGATTTCAGAATTCTTGGACCATAACACTTGTGCCCACCACTTTTTTTAAGATACGTGTACCAGTGGCCAATATTCACTGGTTCCAGAATTAACTGGCTGGTACAATTAATCCAGCAGTCCTGTGCTTTTAGATGGTATCAATACTCCTTAGGGACTTCTGGTATCCTTAAAATTTTGATTTTGGACATTATTCCTTAAAATAAATGTAATTGTTTAATTTTTTCTAATGGTGACCAAGTAGGCAAGTGTCCATGTGTGGTGATATTCTAGTAGTTGGCGAACACATTTTTTTAGAAGCGTTTAGAGAAGCATTAGGGTAAAACAAGCAGGGCATACAAGGAGCATAGGCTTAATTTGTTCTGAGGTTGCCTTTTCCTTCTGCTTGTAACATAGTGCTCAAATGTAAATAAGGGACAGAGAGGAGCGACCCTTTGAAAATGCACCAGCTCTCAGTATTTCTCACAGTTCCTTATTAGATGAATAAAACTCAACTTTTATTAGTAGTATAAAATACTGGATGTCTATTTGGAGTGAATTTAAATTCCCATGGGTACTAGCGTCCTAAGGAACACGCGAAAAGGGACCACCGATAACGATCGGTATTGAGCCTGCCCGACTGTTATGAGGACACCTCTACTACAGTATATAATCAGCACCTAATAGTGTTTGCAGAAGGCTAATAGTCCATTCCACCCTTGCAATGGATCGCACCACAGTCTTCCACGACCAGCACCCTGCCCTCCCACCGATCATTGTCCCATTATTGATAGAGTTCCTACACTCTGCCTATGGTATCTAAAGGAATCAAATGTGCTTGACGTGCATCTCACCTGGCATCCCCGGGCTTTGTCAAAGGCAGCCTTTATTGATAGAGGTCCTGAGATTTCAAGTCTAATATAAAGCACCAGTCTGGCAGTTTGCAGCAGCCCCTCTGGCATATTCCATATTGTTAGTCTGACCCCGAATGGGTATTGCCATGTTTGTCCTTCTTGAGCTGTTCACTTACATGTGGCTTTTTAGATACAACTAATCTCTATCGAAATCATTCAGATTACTTTACATATTATTATTTACACAGATGCCATTTTAAGTATTATAAATGCTGCTGTTGCTTTCTGTTAGTAAATTGTTGCTAATCAGAACAAAATTCGGCAGTTAGGAAGGTCCAGTGCATTTTAAGTTGTTTAGTTTCATTAAAGCTTTGTTTTTATTTGGCGTGAGAATTTATTTATTTATTCCTACGCTGTTTTTAGGTGCAATTTTTAGTTACCTTTTTCACAAAGGATACCTTGGTTTTCCATTCGAATAACTAGCTATCTTAGAATTAGATCTATCTCTTACACTCTAAGCTCAGACTAGATATTATAATTTGAAACTGAAATATGTGAACTTGAAGTTTTTCTCTGTTCATGAAACATAAACATAAATGTAAAAGTTTATGGATTTTAAAAGTTACTTATTTACATTATGTATACTGTGAGTATATTGTTAACCATTGTTTGATTTATTATGCTTTTATCAATGAAATATTTGAGCATTAACAACTTTTTTTTTCTTAATAGTATACTGTATGGAACTTTATCCCCAAAAACCTGTTTGAGCAGTTTAGAAGAATTGCAAATTTTTACTTCCTCATCATCTTTCTTATTCAGGTAAATTAAAACGTTAATATTCAACAGACAAAAAGACAAATTTACTCAACCAAGCAAAAACTGTTCTTATTAAAGGGCTGTAAGTCTTTTGTCTCTAATGTGATAATCTCACATGAGATCAACAGGGTACCATTACGTTGTACGTTAAATTACAGACAAAGCCCTGTATAATTGCCAAAATGTTGCTTAATATATATATTAGACGTATGCACAGGAAAATAAAAAGCTGATCATTTATGGCCCTCTGATTGCCACCATTTAAATTAAGGAATATGGGAATCCATTTATTATTATTATTATTATGCGTAATAATGATCCAAGTGTTTATAAGTAGCAAAATATTGCACAGAACTGAAATTTAATCATGGGAAGTATTCATAAATGAGGATATATCAAAAAAGCACCGAACAAGGTAGCAAGCTGTTTCTATAACCTTTTAACATGCTCAAATTAGCAGACCTAAAGGAACAAATAAGACTTTATTTACCAAAGTTAAATCCTGATTTTAAGAACTATAGGCAGCCATACATGCAGAGTTTTTTTAAACCTGGCCAATCAACATCTGGCTGATTTTTGGCCAGATATCGATTGGGGGAAGCCCGTCAGAGGGCCCCCATACACTGTCCAAATAGCTGGCAACTTAGTCTGTCGGCAGTTTATATCGGTGTATCGATTATGGGGAGCCTAAGCTACATTTGAGACCTCTGTTGAGACTATTGTGGCTTCCAAAAGCATTAATGACAAGATGCCAGTTAGACAACAGCTTAGAGCATTCTCTCTGTGGTGGTTGGTGGTAGTTGTAGTGCAGCAAGATAAAGCCCTGTTTCTTAACCGTTGGTCCCCATATTGGCGAACTTCAACTTCCACCATACTTTAATCTAGATTATATGTTATTAATGTTGGAAATTGTGGTCTAGTGACATCTAGGGAACCACAGTTAAGCAGCAGTTTAGAACACAGGTTAGCTGTTGTGCTTGAACCCCTCGTGGGGGCAACATTGTGAATACAGAGCCCATTAAGAGAAATGTGAGGAATACAAATTGTATACACTGCTAATAATTTTCACTAAAATAGATTAAACCTCTGAACAGTGAAAACCTGAAACTAATGGGCAGCAGGTCATTCAGAGCTGTTCTAAATCTGTTTCATTCTTTTGTGCTTAGAAATTTATTTTTGCCCTGGAAAGTGCAACTAAGTTTAACCCACAAGTAATGTGAATTTACCTGCAACATTCTTTTTTGCAACGAGGGCCAGGTTTGGTGAGGTGAAAATGTGTGGGGGCCGACCATTCAGCTTGACATTCTTTGAACCATTAGCATCATTTAGCTCATTTAAACAAGGAATTGCGTGTCCGTGGCAGTAATTTTTGGGCACATTAGTGAAATGATCTGCCACTTGGTCTATATTGCTGCCTGTGTGCTGAAGGTGTTATCAATAGACACGTATTGGCACATAGTGACACGCTACTCTCATATATTTCTTTACTGGCACGTCAGTACGTCTGTTAACACCTTGAGCCCTAAAGAGGTATGCGAGAGAGGCACCTCACTGTGTACCAGGTCGTGTCTATCGCCTACACCTTCAGCACACAGGCAGCAGTATAGACCAAGTGGCAAATCATTTCACTAATGTGCCCAAATATTATGGCTACGCGATTCCTTATCGCACTGTGCTGGCAGGCCGCATTATTATCAATTTCATGATGGAGGCTGTGGGACGGTGTAAATTTGGAAACGGGCGGGACTTTGGACATACCTGTGCTAGAACAACTTCTTCTGAATGTCCATTAACATGTTTGTATTTGATTGAATACAGTACTGTTAATTTATTCACATGTATTGTAAATGTTCATTGATATAGGAACAAGTAAAGAATCACTGCTTTTACGGTACGTAATTGCATATGAAAGTAATTAGTGAATTGAAGCCGATCCTTCATAAGGCAAGCTGAATGCAAAATGAATTGAATCCCATGTTATTCACATTTTAAGTTTGTAACAATCTATTTTAATAAATGTTGCATAGAACATACACGCACAAAGACCCAGGAAGAGTTTAATGTAGACAAAATGCTCATATCATTAACCCCAGTAAAATGCATTTGGTTACAAGCAAAACTACAGTATATCTCTCTGCCGTGCTCTCTATTCTAGCTTCACTTTTCCCTCGATCTTGCACAAACACTACAAACCTTCCCTTGCTTCCCAATTCAATTTGCCAGTTTCTGTTTCTAGTTACTATTTCTTCTTTCAAATGAACTTAGGTGCCCTTTAAACTTATCTTTTTCCTCGATCACTGTTGTACCTTCAAGTTTGTATGGTGCAGTGGGTCTGGTTCTGGACAGATGCAGAAGAGTGACCAGTTTGGGCACAGCAGACACACAGGCTGTTTCAGGTGCTTTAGTCACTGTGTTTTAAGTAGCCAGACAATGTATCATTAGAATGCCCAAAATACCCCTTAAAGGGCGAGTTCATCTTTAAGTTGTCATTTAGTTTGTTATAGAATGGTAAATTGTGAGCAACTATTCGATTTTTTTAAATTTCTTATAGTTTTTTGAATTTTGACCTGGCTACCAGAAGGCTTGATTTAATAGGAATAATTGTATGAAACTTCCAGAACAGAGCAATTATCTGAATAAGCACAAATGCTGATTGATAAGGCTCCCTATGTTGAATGACCTATGCCAATATGTTTTGCCTAACTTATAGTGATAAACTAAACTTAATGTTTACCTATCTATTGAAGAGAGTATGTTTCCCCTTTTAAGCTTTTATGTATTAATTATTGTAGATCAATAGTGTAAGTGAATTTCCAGGCAGCATTGAGCCGATATAAACCACTCAGCCAGGAAGTCACTTAGCTCATTGTATGGCTCCCTAATGGCTGTCCCCTCTCTCAGCAACTTTCTATACATGCCTACTACTTGTCATATAATACATCAAAGTCTGGCTTTTCCTTGAGTGCTGAACTGGGGACATTGGCTGTACAATACTTCAGTTTCCATATGTAAAAGAATGGGGAGTTGTGGCTGATTTTGGTTGCAGCCCATGGACTCCTGGGAAGCCGCTGCCATATGAACTGCCCTGAACATCTTTTTTAAAAAGCAACTGAATTGCAGTCTCCAGTCTTTGGCTTTGGCAATCATTCAATCACTTTGGAACAAGGGGGGAGTGTTTACCACTGCCAGTAGTACTCATTGTGTTCTGTTACTCTTGTTCTCTGTGGAACTGAAAACAAAAATGACTTGCATCACAGGAGTCAATGACATTACTGTGTTTTCTCCAACAGGCTATTGTAGATACACCAACAAGCCCAGTAACCTGTGGCCTTCCTCTATTTTTTGTTATTACCGTCACAGCCATTAAACAGGTAAATTTGTATTTTTGTGTATTGTCCTTTTAATGCCATATTAACTGTCATGTTACCTGCCGTTTCTGTGCAGTTAATGGTACTTGAAAGTTTGTGAACCCTTGTGAATTTTGAATATTTCTTCATAAATATGACTTAAACATGATGTTTTTTACTCAAGTTCAACTATATCCTTTATTTTCTCATTAGTAATGGTATACTCATGCCCTATGGTTGTGCAGATGTGGGTGATGTCAAATGAGGTCTTTTACTTTCTGCCTTCCCTATGCTCCTTGTGTGTGTGCCATACTCTGTCTGCCCTAGCTCATTGTGTGTGCCATACTCTGCCTGCCCTATGCTCTTTGTGTGTGCCATACTCTGCCTGTCCTATGCTCCTTGTGTGTGCCATACTCTGCCTTCCCTATGCTCCTTGTGTGTGCCATAATCTACCTTCCTTATGCTCCTTGGGTGTGCCACACTCTCCCTGTGTGCACCATGACTGTATGTGATAAGGGATTGATAAGTGATATCCCTGCACCAGCCATTTGGTTTTTGAGTGCTACCACAATTAATGTGGACATGGTCTTGTGGTAACCTGGGTACAGTTTAAAAAGAGGGAGTGATTAACACTGGCTTCCATTATCGGCCCTCTGTACCACAGAAGTTTGGACAGCCCTGTTCTAAAACAAACTGTAATTAGTGCTTCTTTAATTTATGTATCTATTATTTTATAGCTCTCCCATTTGGAATTGAATAACTGGTTGCTAGGTTCCCACTTACCCTAGCAGTGATTTGGAAGTAAGAAAGAAAGTTGAACTGGGAGGCTCTCTTTAGCAGAATAAGCAATATGGTGTAACAATTATGTAGTCTCACAGGGCATCAGTTTATTTTTTTGCTGGGGACCCTAACAATCAGACATATAATTTAAATAGCATTATGAAAAGCACCAGAATATCAGGGGAAATAATAAAAAAAATAAAGAAGAGTTCTAAATTGCTAAGCATAGACTAATACATACTGTAACATCTTAAAAGTTAATAAAACGTGGTTAGGGAAATGAACTGTTCAAAATGTAGAAATTCTCTACCTTTTGATACTGGATTTTCAAACCAGAGAGGCTTCTTACATTAAATATCAGTGCATCATAATATGGCTGCTTTGATTGCTATGAAAATGTTAGTGTTTTGACTTCCCATGAGACAAAATTGTTATATGTTATTATTTTTTGGCCAAACAGGGATATGAAGACTGGTTGCGGCATTGTGCGGATCATGAAGTCAATAAAAGCACTGTCCACGTTATTGAAGGTTCCAAATGTATCAAAAAGGAGAGCGAAAAAATTAAGGTAAAGAAATAACAGTAAACATTTCACCTGTCTAAAAAGTAACTGCGCACCTGTCTTTTATTCGAAACACTAGTGCTTAGCCTTATTACTTTAAAAATACTTGTACTTGATTTGTAATGGAAAGAATTCATGTTATAAGCTATGGCTGTGGAGTATTTCCATTTATGAGCTATTTGTTTCCTTGTGGAATACTTTAGCATTATATAATGTGGAACTATAAAACTTGCTGTGCAATTGAAACAGTCTAAATAACCTGATTAATTAACTAACTCAGGTGGGATGTTACAAGCAACAGAAATATTTGGTCAGCTGCCTACACTATATCAATAGTAAACAATGTATTAGCCAGGACACCCAGTGACTTTCATAGAAGATGTATGTACGTATTAATGCATTTTTAACTTTATTTATAAAGTTCAAAATGAATACACAGGGCTGTACAGTATTACAGAGTAGAAAATGGATGACAAGCATAATAATTATAAAAAATTATAAATAGTTACAAGCATAGTAATAAACAAGTATTAATACACAGAGATTACTTGCCATGTGCTAAAAGACACAGTAGGAAGGAGGTCTCTGTCCCATAGTGCTTACAATCTATGTGGGTGGATACAGATACAAATCAATGGCCCGCAAGTGCCAGGACTGGACCAGACAAATATATTTGTCTTTGATTGGACTTTGATTTTGGAAAGTCTTGTGTTTTTGATCTTCCATGCCTTATATATTGCACACTGAGTGTTGATTTCACTGTTCTCAGCCTGTGTTTTTTTCTGCAGCAGATCTGCTTTGCTCAGCTTGCAGAAAAAGAAAACACAGGCTGAGAGCAGCGGAGGCAACACTGCATGTCCCCAGGGCCTAAAACATGAAGTTGTACATGGGAGCTAACTAGGTACCTGAACCATGCTGTGTGCAAAATTAATAGTCACATTTTCTAACTTGGAAATGGCCAAGTTAACTGTGCTGATTATACATTTTGCAAAATAATGATACAGTTGCTGTCTATTAAGGCTGTAAGCACTTATGGAGTTATAATATGTTTGGTCTATAATGGTTAAAGGAATAACATATGCTTGGTTATATCTAATCTTTGCAGGTTGGCGACATAGTAGAAGTCAGTGACAATGAGACTTTCCCATGTGATCTAGTCATATTGTCTACAAGCTGCCGTGATGGGACCTGTACAGTTACAACAGCAAGCCTTGATGGAGAGTCCAACTTTAAGGTATCGTTCTGAAGCTGACCATACACTGACAATCAGAATATTGATATTATAAGAGGGTTATGTACCATTTACACTGGACTGCAATACAAGGCTGGCCACTAGAACCTTAAAAAAAATAAAAAAGTCACCTTTGCAATTGAAATACCTTATATGCAATACCCAGCATCTCTTTTCACTGTGATCAGTTTCTGTAATCATCTGAATATAATCCAAGATCAGGCAATTTCAAAATACAGCACTCAATAGTAAAATCCAGGTCCCACTGCGACACATTTAGTTACATAGAGTTGGAGCCTGCTTGGTCTTTCTGAAAGCACATGACTAGTCAAAATGACCTGAGATGGCTGCCTACACACCAATATTACAACTAAAAAAAAACACTTATTGGTTCAGAAGTGAAATTTTATATGGTAGAGTGAATTATTTGAAGTGTAAACAGTACGGTATTATTTTAACTGCATTTTTCCTTCAGTAGATTGAATTCACTTGTTCACTTGCCTTTAAGTAGAACTGCATGTTTCTAAGCTACTGCCTTTAAGCTGAATAATGATTATAGGTTCAAAATAAAACTTAATATCCAGGCCACATTGGAACTTCAGACTATCCTATAAACAAAAATTCAGCAGCAGCATTAGAATTGAATGGTGTTTTCCATCTTTGAAAGTTCTGTGTTAAATGCAAGCTGTCAAATCTAAAATCAGATGTAAATCATCTAAGTATTTCTTATCTTGTAGTTCAGCCCTGCTGGTATGTGCCAAAATGTATTTGATCTCTGCATATAGTCGTCTGCCTGACTGAATAGAGTGAAATTAAATGACTCACTGTGTTTTCTGTATTACCTAGACCTATCATGCTGTGCCAGAAACTGCTATCTTGTGCTCTTATGAAGGCCTCAATGCTCTTTCAGCCACCATTGAATGTGAACAGCCTCAGCCTGACTTATACAAGTAAGTAGATGGTTGGCTTTTTCTATGGACTATTGAGCAAAACTTTGTGATTTATGACTTACAAGCCATCCACTTGTTTAAATTGTGACTTGTGCCTTATTTTAAAGCTTAGTTTGATAACAAATGCCATCTGTACAGATTTACAGCACCATAATCCATACTTCAAGATGAACGAGGAGTTGAACCTTCCGTTTCATTACTATAATGCCAAATGCCTCGGTGTGAGTGAATAATATTACCATGTGCTGAACAAAGTGCTACACTCACAGGGATTCAAAATATGTCTGTTATTTAAGTTACACCAGACAAACACACAAACCCTAAGGAATTTCTTTTGCTTGTTTATTAAAATCTAACTGAGCCTGTTGAGTGCGGTACTTTTATATATATATATATATAGTGAATAAAGTACCCCCTTTTGTAAAATATAAGGATATTATAAGTTACCGAGGAGTTTCATGACCATATAAAAACACGAGGCCGAAGGCGAGTGTTTTTATACAGGTCATGGAACTCCGAGGTAACTTCTAATATCCTCATATTTTGCAACTGGGGGTACTTTATTTATTTTAATACACAAGTTTGAGTGAGTCATGTGACAGAAATGACATCAGAACTCACCGTTTATAACTAATGACATCAGAACTCACCGTTTATAAGGATATCATTTACAGGATATTCATGGCTTTTGTGTATTTATATACTAACTAACTAACCACCTACTGCTTTTCCTAGAATCCCAGCAAAATTTTGGTCTTGGTGCAAGCTATGTTATGATATGGGCACCAAACTTATACCAGTTTGTGAATGCAACCTCGGGGAATCCCCTTACTTACCAAGCGAGTTCTGTACTTAAAGGGCACCTATGTTCAGAAATTTGTTTCCCCCACCAGAGGTGTGGGCTAATAGAGGTTGAGATCAAGAAGGAAGCTCCTGGTTTGGGCAGCCATGTTGGGAAACTAAACACCTTGTAACAACTCTCACTCATTATGTGCATGTGTGTGACAGAACATGGCTGCCCACCTGCACTGGAAGCTCCCTCCCAGTGCGGGCCTCATACCACTCACAGGGGAATTTTTAAAAAAAAAAAAAGTACTAAGAAGTGCAGGCTCAATTAGCCCGCACCTCCAGTGGTGGAAACATTTTTTTGATAATACTGGCCCTTTAATGCCTGGTCAATAGCAGATGGGCTAAGGGGCTTTCTTGCACCTCACCTTACCTTGTGTACCTTGCTGTAACTGTAAATAAAGCAGTTTGAATACACTTCCGTATACAAGTAAAGGGAATGTAAACCCAGTATAATGCCAACCCACAGCGCCCCCTAGTTTTTTTTTATAGAAGTTCTCGAAAACAGTCATTATAGATACTGGAAAATTCACAAATGAGAATTCTACTGATCAAAAATGTCATTATAAATTCTAAATAACTAAAAAATAAGAATGTTGCTTCCCCAGCACTATGTCAGGCATCTTGCTGCTATCTTACATATAGAGATAATTGTCATTTTTGTCTTCATTATATTACACTGGAATTAGACATGAGAATAAAGAACACTGGTTTAGTGCTCAAAGCTTTCAACACCAGTTGCAGGAACCAAAAACATGGAGCCCAATTGATACAGATCAGCTGGGATTCTCATTAGAGGTTTTTTTTGCATTTTAAAGCATTCGCTGGTTCTGGAGATTTAAAGAAAAGTTTTGGAAATGTTTTATTGTGCAATATTGCTTTAAGAATACAACCCTGATGTTGCTGGACTACAGCTCTCAGCATGCTCTAACCTTCATTATATTATTCTGGGATTTGTAGTTCAGCAAGAACTGAGCAAAGTTTGGTTGAGCAGTGCAGCCCAGCCAGGTTTACATCCCCTTTAAATGCAAGAAGGTAAGGAAATAGTTATTTAAATGATACTGAAGATTTGAATATATTATAGGAATTATATAGAAGATTCCATACATTCTGACTTTATTTTTTGATTTTAGTGCCTCAGGTTGTCAAATAATAAAAAAAACTAAGAGGAAAAACATTGTGGTATTTATTATTGGGTTTGAATTTTTGTTTGACTGAGCACAAAGGATTTCCTGCAAGTCTGAGTCCTGTAAAACATGCTTGGAATTGATGGAATGAACTACAAGCATATTATAAACCTGGGTTCTAAGTGCACTTAATGGTTATACATTTTTGGCAATTTTAAACTATCAGCCTTCAGGGTTTTTTAGCCATACACCTTTTATGTTCATTGAAATTCGTGATCACATACTTTTTGCCTGTTCTATTTCCCTACAATGTCATTTATGTTTTTCATGGGTTTATACTTGTCCTTTTATCTTGTAGGTTTCATGGAAGAATAGACGTGAACGCTAACAGGAAATCAAAGCAAGGTGCAGTATAAAGTTCAAAAAAGGACATAATGAGCACTGCCTCTCTGGTTTAGTATATAATTATATGCTCACATCTCTCACTGTATGTGTGCGTGCGTGCGTGTGTGTGTATATTAGGGTTGCAAATAATCCAGGATTCGGCCAGGATTCGGCCTTTTTCAGCAGGATTCGGATTCTGCCGAATCCTTCTGTCCGGCCGAACCGAATCCGAATCCTAATTTGCATATGCAAATTAGGGGCGGGGATGGAAATTGCGTGACTTTGTCAGAAAACAAGGAAGTAAAAAATGTTTTCCCCTTCCCACCCCTAATTTGCATATGCAAATTAGGGTTCGGATTAGGTTCGGTATTCTGCCGAATACTTCGTGAAGGATTCGGGGGTTCGGCCGAATCCAAAAAAGTGGATTCGCTGCATCCCTAGTGTATTTATAAAATATTTTTTTTTTTTCTCCTATTGACAGTGTTCATTGACAGTGTTGTGTATATATATATATATATATATATATATTCAACTTGTGGCAGCCGCACTCCAATCCGGTATCTTTCAATCAAATCTGGGTGCAGGATCCAAAGTGTTATATATAATCTCAATGAAAAGATCTGCCCTCCAATATGTGCAAAATTCAATTTTTTTTTATTTTTTACATAAATCCGACGTTTCGGCCCCCATAAAAGAACTTTGAATTTTGCACATAATGGAGTGCGGATCTTTTCATTAAGATTGTATGTATATATGTATATATATATATATATATATATTTATATTTATATTTATTATTTTTTTTTCTCCTATTGACAGTGTTCTTTTTATGGGATTTATTGTATTCTGCAGTGGTCTTGCTGCAAAAAATACACAGACTGATTCCCTTATGAATGTTTCTGATCCACTATATTTAACTGATTATTTAAATCCTAATTGTCTATTTATTCATGAATTTATTTATTGGTTTGTGTTTGGAGATGTATTGTGTGTAGACAACACAGAGTATTCAGTATTTATTTATTTTAGGCTTCTCCTTTCTTTAGTGCTAAGTACTGCTCTAGCAGTGTTGGAAATACTTGTAGCCTGAAAGGAATTGCTATAGTTAATTTTTTTTAACAATGTGTTTTTCCCACTGTTTAGGTCTTTGGGTCCTGAAAATTTGCTGCTTAAAGGAGCGACTTTAAAAAATACAAAGAAGATCTACTATGTATTTGCACAAGCAGTTTTTTCCCTCCAAATAGAAAATCAGTTCTTTTTGGTTTCTTTGTAGCTCTTGCAAACATATTATGTAATCATTATGTTATTGTTTAAAATCCCATTACATGTGTTGCAGATCTTCTTGCAAGGCCTGTTTTCTAAAGGGCAGTCAGAGCAGTTGCCAAACAAATCTGTCAAAAAGTAATTTTTATCAACCTGGCAAGACTCTAGTCAAAGAACAGGCTACATTACCTGTCAGTCTTGTTTTCCTGCTTTTCAGTAGCATTCAGAAATCTGCACTGCTTTAAAATGAAAAGACCTTTGTTATAAACCAGTCACCTAATAGGTTATTGATTTGATAATTCTACATTCAGGGGTAGATTTATCAAAGGTCGAGGTGATTTTTCGAATGAAAAAAATTTGAATTTCGAGTTATTTTTTGTTTACCTCGACTAGGGAATAGTCCAAATTCGATTTGAATTTGAAAAAATTTTAAAAATTTGAATATTGAAATGTATCATGTACTGTCTCGACTTCGACCATTCGCCATCTAAAATCTGCCAAATTGCTGTTTTAGTCTATGGGGGACCTCCTAGAACCTATATGGAGTCAATTGGTAGTTTTTTTTGGGAAAAACTTTTAATCAAATTTGATCGAATGCGCTATTCCTTCGTTACGCACGATTCAAATTCGGCCGAATACAGACCTGTTTGATCGAAAACGGACCTATTCGACCAAAAAAAAACTTCAACTTAATTTCGGTTGGTCTTTTTGAATTCGAATTTCGAAGTTTTTTCAATTCGAAATTCGACCCTTGATAAATACGCCCCTTATTTTGCTTAAATGGGTTGTTCACCTTTGAGTTAACTTTAAGTATGCGGTAGAGAGTGATATTCTTAGATGATATGCAATTTGTTTTTATTATTTGCGGTTTTTGAGTTATTATGCTTTTTATTCTGCAGCTCTCCAGTTTGCAGTTACAGCAGTCCGGTTGCTAGGGTCAAATTTACCTTAGCAACCCTCAGGAGACAGCCTGAATAGAAAGATGAGTTGTAAAAACTTGCAATAGCAAATATATAACCTTACATAGCATTTGATTTTACATGGGGTCAATGACCCCCATTTGAAAGAGGCAGAAGAAGAAGGCAAATATTAAAAAACTATAGAAAATGAATAATGCTGATGATCCCTATTCATACTGTTCTCGATCAGCTGTAGCTTTACTTATAACTTACACAGAAATTATAAATATTTATATGACATAATAACAATAACTGTGTTCATGTCATACCCAGGTGTTGCTATATATACTGGCATGGAAACCAAAATGGCACTCAACTACCAAGGAAAGTCCCAAAAACGTTCAGCTGTTGAGAAGTAAGTCTGGCTGTGCAAACATTATTCCATCATTGTTTATATAATGTGTTCTTGTGCATAGTTGTGGCTTCGTATTTGGACAGATAACGCTCAAGCAGTTCCTTGTGAAAAAATGAATTCCAACATTCCTGTAAAGAGCAATGATACTATGAAAATAAAATACAACACAAAAAAACAAGTATGCAAATGGATACTATGTGCCATATAACAGGGATGAACAAAATGGAATTGTAGCTAGAAGCTATAGAAGGGTAGATAGTTACAATTGCCAAGAATGTGAATTTGGAGCCTTGACACGTTGGTCATAGGATTAGCCCAACTCTGTGTTTTACCTCTTTTTTAACTGCTCACATCTCATTATACTTTAATGCTCACACCATATTTCTGAGCTTCCCAAGGCTTTGTTTAAATGTGTGATACTCAGCTAAGCCTTTACCTTTCTACAGTTTCCTAACATTTGAAGAAATTACAGCACTAATTTCCTCAAATGTGAAAGCATGTAAAACCATTGTGTTACCTCCTTCTTAGAATCCTTGGTCATTATTAAGTTGCACTCGTCAGTATCTGAATTCACTGGTTATGGTTCCACAAAACACATTTGTTAGATGAAATAATGGCTGGATGTTATTTTAATTTGTGACCCATGTTGTCTAGGGATTCTCCTCCCTAGGTTTGTGGGCATTAATAATGCCATCTGCTCTCAAAGCCATACATTGGTAACTTACCGGAAAAGTAATAATAGCTGATAAAAACTAAATTAGAATATGTGGTCTCATGGCGAGACTGCTAAATTCTCCTGAAGTTTCATTTGGAACAAAAAAGACCAATACACTTAGAGCGCACCTCATGAGATCACTGTTCTTAAAGGCCTGCTTTTCCCCACCTTTTTATTAACTGAAAAACATATAGGTACAGATACAGGGGCCATTGTTCTATCTGTGTGCACTAAAGCCATTTTTTTGGTATGTTTTCAAGTTCATTTTAAATATCCCTTGCAAGCTAAATCCAGCATGCCATTTTCCAGGCAGCACGACTCTCAGTAATGAATAGACATGGCAGCAACCTCACAGTTTTTTCTCATCTCTTTCAGATCCATAAATGCCTTTTTAATAGTATATTTATGTATACTGGTCTCCAAAGCAACCATCTGCACTTCTTTGAAGTACCTGTGGCAGAACAGTTTAGCCAATGATGAACCATGGTACAACGAAAAAACACTCAAGGAAAAGCAGGCCTTCAAGGTACCTGTCATGCAGCCAAAAATTGTTTAAGAATTGTTGTGCTTAGCTTAGATAGGCGATTGTTTTGGATACTAATTCAAGCTCATATTTATTAGAGGAGAAATCTGTGTTCCTGCAGTGTCACTGAGCTTTATACTTGTGCTGGATGTCTTAACAGGGGCAGGAAACAGGTGAATGGAAATCATATTATTCTGCAATAGGTTAAATTAGATTTTGATGGGTTTCACATAGGAGTGTTCTTCAAGGAGCATTTGAAAATTGTTTAAATTTAATCTGCTTGATCATTTGAGATAGGAAATTCTATATACATTATTAATTCATGTTGTAGCAGATTGTGGAATGCCACAGGTCAGAAGCTAAGAATAGGAAGCATGCAGGAGTGTATCTTTAAGTGTGGGGGGGGGGGGGATTCCCAGCAAAGCCATATTACATACAAACACAGCAAGTCCGGTCGATTTGACTTATTTCTATAGGTATACCAAGACCTGGATGAATGAGAATCTTCACAAAAATATTATATATGTGTGTGTGTGTTCAATGAAGGCTTGCACATTCTCATATGCATTAAACAGATACAGATATATGCAGATATTCTAACATACTTCTGTGTGACACCTGGCAATGAATTTATTTTTTATAATGTATTTAGCCAACGTATTTAAATAACAATACTCATTGTAATGTTACTTCCCTTCCTGTAGTAATGAAAGTCTTAGGTTTTATTTGTTAACCTCATGTTTCTCTTGGGCATTCTTCCTAGTTTTTTCTTTGTTTTTCCCCCAGATTTTGAAGATGTTCACAGACTTCCTCTCCTTCATGGTGCTTTTTAACTTCATCATCCCAGTATCCATGTATGTTACTGTAGAAATTCAGAAATTCCTAGGATCCTTTTTCATTGCTTGGGATATGGAAATGTTTGACAAGGAAATAAACGAAGGAGCTTTGGTTAACACATCTGACCTTAATGAAGACCTTGGCCAGGTAAGGTATTAGTGAAATCACAATATAACAGTCTCTGTTTCTCAATTAATAACTTTATGAAGGATGAGTGTACTTTAAAAATGATCCTGAAGTATTGTGAAATATTAACTCAGTCAGTGTAATATTGTTAGACAGCCATAATTATTATGGTTTGAGTAAAGTAACAAGGACATTTTTGTTTGAAATAAATCACTTTGGACAGTTTCTGTTGACCTGTTATATATAAAACAAACTTAAGGAACAGAGAAATAGGTTTAAGGAACCTGATACACGACTGTTGTTATCTGTTATGCTTTATTTCATTGGCAATCACAGAAGCTACCTGTTAAAGTTTATAGAAAATACCCTGCAGTAACACACCCTACATTTATTTAAAATGGCGTTTATTGAGCTTTTCTTTAGATTGTTACAACAATCTCTTTTGTGTGGGTAATACAAGTGTTTTAAAAGATCATTAAAGGAAAACTATACCCCCAAAACAATGTAGGTCTCTATTAAAAGATACTGAGTAAAACAGCTCATGTGTAAAACCCTGCTTCATGTAAATGAACCATTATCATAATAATATACTTTTCTAGTAGTATGTGCCATTGGGTAATCATAAATAGAAAATTGCCATTTTAAAAAATAAGGGCCGCCCCCTGAGATCGTACGATTCACTGTGCACACATACAAACCACATGTAAGGTCACATGAGCCAATTAACAGACAGAGTTCTGCCTTTTGCTTCCTCACTTCTTCCTGTTACAGTTAGTGTTGTAGTATTTCTGGTCAGGTGATCTCTGAGGCAGCACAGATAGAGTCACGATATGGTGGTTCAAGGCAAGAGATGTAAAAGGGCAATATTTATGTAAATATATATTCCAGTTTGGTAAGATTCTTTAATATGTCATTGAATTTGATATAAACTATCTGTTGCTTAATTATTCATTTTGGGGGTATAGTTTTCCTTTAATTGCTCATATCACGATTTAAAGTTATATTGTTAATCTGTACATAGACAATAAACACTATAAAAAAAAAAGCCTTGGTATAAAATGGGAAGAAAAAGAGGAGGGAGGTGGAAATGAAACATAGAGGAAGTGAAAAAGAGTGAACAAAAAAATGAAGCACAACATCATAGCATCACTGTGTCGTTACTGTTTATGATTGGGTATTGTTCAACCAAATAACGTCTTGCATTTTAATTACAGTATACCCTGTAGTACAAGGATCTTGTCTGTAACTATAATAAACGCATGTTATGAAATAAGGGACTATAATCTCATTACTTGAGTGCTTTAACACTTTTGGATTTGTTCCCTTTCAGGTAGAGTATGTATTTACAGATAAGACTGGGACACTCACAGAAAATAAAATGGAGTTCATTGAGTGTTGCATTGATGGCCACAAATATGCAAATACAGATGCGATGGATGGGTTGTCTTTGACCGATGGTTCAGTTTATTTTGGTAAAGCTAACCAGGTAAAAAACCTTTACTTAAATTGTAGCTTATGGGAAGTGTGTTTACTTTTTAGAGGTTTGTTACATATCCGATTTTTGTGTAAAATTAAATAAACGTTTTTGCTGCTTTCTCCCTTTTTAATGGCCAGAGGTCTAGCAAATAGGTGCCACTCAAGTTTAAATGGAAATGTGCGGAAAAAGCATATTCTGTGCAAACTATATGTGTACAAGTTCCCTTGGTCACTAGTTTTGTGTGTGTGCCATCTGGGCAGAAGGAGATCTATTATTAGCAGAAAAAAGGCTTCTGCAAGAAGTACCATACAGTACGGATGATGAGTGCAGAGTATTGTGCTCAAAACTGATCAGCACATTCTATTTCCTAGGTCCTGGAAGAGTTATTTTTAAGGGCTCTTTGCCTGTGCCACACAGTGCAGATGAAGGAAGAGTGTCAAACTGACGGGCCAAGTTTTTCATCTCTAGATTATTGTGCTTATGTCTCCTCATCTCCTGATGAAATTGCCCTGGTGACTGGAGCCAAGAGGTGAGACTTTGTGTCAAAGTTGAGTAACAGACTTCCAAGATGAACTCCTTTTTGTCTTCACAGAGGTGCTCTTAGGCTAAGTACATGCTGCTTTGTGATTGTAACCTTCACTGCTTCATTTAAAAAGTGCATGTTTAAATGCATATAAATGCAATATTCCTTTTATGCAGGTTACAGTGTGGTTTCCAATTTGAAAAGCAGTTGTGTTTAATGTTTTTTTTTTTGCTTTTATAAGCAATCAAATGTATGTTTATAACTGTATAAAAAAATGTGCAGCAAGTGTCACTTATGCATATCAAACCTAATACTGAAAAAAATAACATTATTAAATATTAATTTAAAAAAATAGTAAAAAAGGGATCTTTCTAGCTAAAGCTTCAATGAATGCTTATGACTATCATGCAGTGTACTTTGAATATTAGGGGGCAGATTTACCAAGGGTCGAATATCGAGGGTTAATTAACCCTCGATATTCGACTAGGAATTGAAATCCTTCGACTTCGAATATCGAAGTCGAAGGATTTAGCGCAGAAAATTCGATCGAACGATCAAAGGATTATTCATTCGATCGAACGATTAAATCCTTCGAATCGAACGATTCAAAGGATTTTAATCCAACGATCGAAGGAATATCCTTCGATCAAAAAAACTTAGGCAAGCCTTTGGGGACTTTCCCCATAGGCTAACGTTGACTTCGGTAGCTTTTATCTGCCGAACTAGGGGGTCGAAGTTTTTTTTAAAGAGACAGTACTTCGACTATCGAATAGTCGAATGATTTTTAGTTCGAATCCTTCGATTCGAAGTCGTAGTCGTAGTCGAAGGTCGAAGTAGCCCATTCGATGGTCGAAGTAGCCCAAAAAACACTTTGAAATTCGAAGTTTTTTTACTTCGAATCCTTCACTCGAATTTAGTGAATCGGCCCCTAGGTGTTTACAAGGCAATTAAGGTGGACTAAATTCTCCTTTTATTCTTTATTCAGCCCTGTTTACTTGGCCTCCTAGATTCAGTGTTTATCTTGTCTAATGAAATAAATGGGTGCACAGGGAATGTTGATAATCGTTTTGAAACACTTAAAATGAAGGTATGTATTAATGTCTATCTGGCACCCAAAAAAGAACGTGGTATTTTCAGTAAATTTGTCTGAAGCTTAGCCCAGAATAGTGGAATTCCTAAATAATCTTTTCACAGTTCACATGAGGATACAAGTGCTCTTCATCCTGCTGCCATATAATAATATATTAATGTAGCAGCCCCATCTAGGGGCCACGTGCTAATGGGCATTTGTAACAGTCATTAACACCGGCATTAGAGTCTTGTTAAATATTTTGTCGCAAAAAACTCTTTGCTATTGCAAAATGTTATTACATAAACTGCACATTTTTGCAAAGAGGTTGCTGAGGTCTCAGATTGGTCATAAACGAACCAAACAATGAAAATCTTGGTCGCTAGCAAAGGTGTTTGCAAACGTTTCGTGCGCTAACAAACATATTATATTCCCCCATAATACTTTAGTTTGCTTCTGATTATCAAACAAACTTTGCTTTTTTATGCAACCTAAAGCTGGTAATGTCTAGCAAGAATTATAGAGAGTAGAGTACGTTTCATGTGTTCTGCTCCAAGCAACTGCTGGAAGGGCACAGTTAAGGCAACACTCTAATGATAAATTGGTTTCTTGGTCACTTTCAGAAGTTTATCCTCTGAGGGTCAACTGTGAACTGTTTACATTTGTATTTGTTTACCTCACTATTTCAGAAGAAAATGAGCACCAAAACAGATGATTCAAAATCTACGCAATCGACTGTCAGGCCTCTACTATTGTGAACATTCTCTGATGAGTCTAATGTAATATGAGGTAAGGACGGTTATAATCAAAATGACATGTCAAATTACACTAAGCTAATCAAATTCCTATATTCTGTGATTCTTTGTGGTGGAGTAATGATTTAAAAAAAAAAAAAAATGGGCAAAAAAAAATCGCTGTTTCTACCTTCTTCATTGGGATTGAGCTTTGGATGTCTAGATCACACAGAATTATTATGAGCACAGCACTTGCAGGTATGTTCTTCCTATGGAGTGGCTCAGGATTCACCACATGCTTCCTTCTGATATTGTGAGCTGCAGCTCACAATCTGGCAATTTAACTGTTGAAGTAAAGACAATCAAGAAATTATTGCAGAATTATGTCTTCTCAACAGAGTAGCTCAGCTCTCCAATTTAAAAGCTAATATCGTAATCTAGACATAATTAATTATGTGCAAGAAAATGCTTTCACTTAGCTATGCTTCATTTCTTCATCACGCATAATAAGCTTAAGAAAATTCAAATTAAAAGAGAATGCCTTGTTCTTTGTGGTAGTTTCCGATGACACTCACTTTGTACAAGTCATCAGAGAATGAAAATGGATATTTTCAGAGGGGAAACTGGACTTGGAGTGCAACCAAGCTTATGTTTCAAGAAGACAGTATGTAAAGGAGGCCGTGTATCTAGCTTTGCTTGCTTAATCTGACATCTGATGTTTTGAGACAACCACATATACTTAGGGGCAGATTTATCAAGGGTCGAATTTTGAAGTGCAAAAAACTTTGAAATTCGACCACCGAATAGGCTAGTTCGACTTTCGAAATCGTATTCATAGGATTTTTAAGATCTTACTATGATCGTACTTCGATCGTACTACGATCATACTTCGATCTCATTTCGAATCGAACGATTTAATCGTATGATCGTACGATTTCACTTCAACTTCTAAAAACGTTGCCAAATGTTGGTTATATGTTCTAGTAGGTCCCCATAGGCTAACATAGCAATTCAGCAGGTTTAAGGTGGCAAAGTCGAAGTTTTTAAAGAGACAGTAATTTGATTATTGAATGGTCTAATATTCAAAGCATTTTCACTTTGAATCGAAGTACCCAAAAATGACTTTGAAATTCAACGTTTTTCAATTCGAATATTCACTCCGACCCTTAGTAAATGTGCCCCATAGTGTTTTGACATCAAGGAACGCTATACAAATAATAATAATAACAAATAAAATATACATACATTCATACATCCTCTTGAACGTAAACATAAATACCACTCACTGTTGAGTTGTATGTCAAATGTTAAGTAATCCTTCATATTTACAATTGCTCACGGGCAGTTTTGGGGAGATTTAGTCCCCTGGCGACTAATCGCCTCTTCTTCGGGGCGACAATCTCCCGAACTGCCATTCCATTAATTACCATCAACCCTATTCTTATTTTCACCATAGGCCTATATAACACCTATACAAATTTGCACTATATACATTTGAATGACTCTAGAAACCAGCTATATAGTTGACCGTAGTAACCCAAAGCTGACACTGTCCACAACAGGCATTCATTTCAGCTTGTTGCTTATAATATTTTATTTATCCGACCTAGCAGTGGAGGCATTTCAGCACAATTCAGATCTTTGCATTGATTTGAAAGTCTTTGCTGCTTCTGGGGTGGCATTGGCTCATTTATTCCTTTAGAACAGCTAATCATGAGGACTTCCGCTCCACTCCATCTATTTACACAGAGCAAACGAAGAAGCCATTTTAACTTGGTAGCACTAAGGTTGGAGCACTTCTGCTTAAATATTCATTTGTGTCATTGTGTGTTTGTTTTTTTTTTTAGAGGATCTCATATCAGCCTCCAGTGCTAGTTTTCTTCAAGAGTATGGAGAATGGATTAATTTCAAGAATGAAAACGGAGGATTACACATTTAAAACCTTACTTTAAACTTTAGATCATTATTATAAATGATCTGTATATTTGACACTGTCCAAATTCTACCACTATATACACAGTGACGGATACTGTGATATTGGACAATACTGTGGAAATCAAACAGTGCCAAACCTGCTCTGTTTAGAACCTAACCTGTCTGCATTGCGATTTGCATGGGAATGGGGCATACAGACTGCAAGTCAGGATCAGATTGTTTCCTACACAATTGCTTTGTTTAATGATCTTGCTGCAAGAACTGTTGGAATGAATGGAGTCAACATGCAGCTTTTTCATAAACGAATATCCTGCCAAAACATAGGAGCTTGAAGCAACTTCTTCAGTGCAGTTATGGCATGTGTTGCACATCAGTCATTCAGCAGGAGCCTACAGCGTGCCCAGCTAATGCTGCACTGTATGTTGCATTCCTAAAAGGTCAGCAGATTCACCCACCTTACTAGCTCCCAGCTCACAAATGTCTATCTACTAAAATCAACAACTAATTTGCCCAGTTTCTTTCAATTCATTTCAAATATAGATTTTAATTGTTTTTTTTTTCCTTAAAGGAGAAGGAAAGCTACGGAGGCATTTTATTGCCAATAGATTAGCTGCAATAGTGCAAGCTAGAATGCTATATTTATTCTGTAGAATATTTTACCATACCTGAGTAAAAAGCTCTAGAAACTCTCTGTTTGTTTAGAATAGGAGCTGCAGTACTAATGTGGTGTGACATCACTTCCTGCCTGAGTCTCTCCCTGCTCTGGGCTCAGATTACAGTAGAGAAGGGAGGGGTGGGGGGAGAGGAGCAAACTGAGCATGCTCTTGCCGAGGGCAATGAGGTTTAAGCTGAAGGCAGGAAGTCTGATACAGAAGCCCATGAGTACACAATAGAAGGAAATAAATGCTGTGTTTCTTTTGACAGGGGACTCAGAGCAACATTACTTTGGGGATTTACTGGTATATTTAGATGGACCTTTCTGATAAGGCTTACTTAGTTTTAACCTTTCCTTCTCCTTTAATGAATATTGCTGCAAAATATTTCTTAAACATTTCAAGTATTTTTTCAATTGGGGAATTAAGAAAATACATTCCTGTCTTTAGTATGTATTCTTTTTATTCGTTTTATACAACTGGACACCACTTATTGTACATTTCTGTATAGTTCTCCTAAAGCATAATTTGACATTTTTTGGCTTTGTGTACAGACATAACAACTGAATTCCAATAGAGGGTTAATCCCATCTGCTTCCACATCCTTAAATGAACTCTAACATATGGGGTATCCAGATAAGGGGTCTTTTCATGATGCAGAGCAGCATGAATTAAATATGCTCAAAAACATTTTGTTTGTCGTCGCTATGGATTTATGCTGGTTTAGTTGCTATCAAGTACAAGATACAGTCTTATTTCAAAGAAAGAGTAAATCTATGAAGAGTTGTTTAAAGGACAGTGATATTCTAAGCACTTTTGTCATTTAAATTCATTATGTATTTATTTTTCATTCCAAGATATTAAAGGAAAACTATACCCCCAAACAATGTAGGTCTCTATTAAAAGATACTGAGTAAAACAGCTCATGTGTAAAACCCTGCTTCATGTAAATGAACCATTAACATAATAATATACTTTTTTAGTAGTATGTGCCATTGGGTAATCATAAATAGAAAATTGCCATTTTAAAAAATAAGGGCCGCCCCCTGAGATCGTAAGATTCACTGTGCACACATACAAACCACATGTAAGGTCACATGAGCCAATTAACAGACAGAGTTCTGCCTTTTGCTTCCTCACTTCTTCCTGTTACAGTTAGTGTTGTAGTATTTCTGGTCAGGTGATCTCTGAGGCAGCACAGATAGAGTCACAAAATGGTGGTTCAAGGCAAGAGATGTAAAAGGGCAATATTTATGTAAATATATATTCCAGTTTGGTACGATTCTTTAATATGTCATTCAATTTGATATAAACTATCTGTTGCTTAAGTATTCATTTTGGGGGTATAGTTTTCCTTTAAGTATTCATTTTGGGGGTATAGTTTTCCTTTAAGGGATACATGTACTGTTAATATGAATGACTTTTGTGCCACCTGCTGGTCATTTTCCAACCAGTCTGACCACCAAGTAGTTAAGGAAATTTTCAAAGAGAAAGAAAGAGGCTGCTCTGATGTTCTTCTGCTTAGGAAAGATTTGAGAAATGTTTCTAATTTGATTCCTAAGCAGAAGAACATCAGAGCAGCCTCTTTCTTTCTCCAGACAATTTTCTTGACTACTTGGTGGTCAGACTGGTGGGAAACTCACCAGCAGGTGGTGATGTTGGCACAAAATTCATTCATATTAACAGTACAGATTTCCCTTAATATCTTGGAATGAAAAAAGAATAAATCATGAATGTAAATTATAATAGCACCCTCATCAATTTTACATTTACTTATTTTAAAGGTTTACTTATCCTTTAAAGAGGAAACTATGGGAAATGCTATTTTGGTATTTTGGATCAAAATAAAGGGATCCCATAGTTGATTTTATAGATGCATGTAGACTCCACTGAATGCATTCCACATGCTGTTATTTCTCATTGATTAGGATCCCTTCTGTGTAGTACCACAACATGGTGGTTTCCTCTACACACTCATTTGGGAAAAAAAAAAAAAATTCCCATTTGGTTTCACAGATTCTATTCTTTAAAGAGAAATGCAAATTGTTTAAAACAGAACTCACTGGAATGAAGACTATTTTTCTACGCAGTGTCAAATACATAAAACAAATTCATGGTCCATAATTCATGCAAATAAATGCACAATTGTATTTTTGTTTACATGTTAAATTAAATGATGACATATAAGTATGTAATGTTTTATAAAGAAAAAGCATTCCAGATTAAGGGGCACATTTACTTAGCTCGAGTGAAGGAATAGAGGAAAAAAACTTCAAATTTTGAAGGTTTTTTTTTGGCTACTTCGACCATCGAATGGGCTACTTCGACCTTCGACATCGAATGATTCAAACTAAAAATCGTTTGACTATTCGACCATTCGATAGTCTAAGTACTGTCTCTTTAAGAAAAAACTTTGACCCCCTAGTTCGCCACCTAAAAGCTACCGAGGTCAATGTTAGCCTATGGGGAAGGTCCCCATAGGTTTCCTAAGCATTTTTTTGGTCGAACAAAAATCGGTCGATCGATGGATTAAAATCCTTCGAATCTAACGATTCGAAGGAATAGCGCTAAATCCTTCGACTTTGATATTTGAAGGATTTAACTTCGACAGTCGAATATCGAGGGTTTATTAACCCTCGATGTTCGACCCTAAGTAAATCTGCCCCTAAATGTTTAAATGTTCCTGGCTGTGTATAACGTTTGCATGTATGTGCCTGCACACTAAAATGTATCTCTGATACACAATCTGCACTCAGGTTATAGTCATGGGAAGCATATCAATTGACCAGCAATTGTGATTTTATATGGTCATAGAACTTCTCTGTGTTACTTCTAAATACTTATAAGTTACAGACAGGGTGCATAATCCTCTACCATTTCTGGGCAATAGCTTTCATATTTGACACACACATGCTAGGCTTTCTTCTGGGGCATGCATGTATCAGCCATAGAACATCTGACTGGTGCCGTCTATATGAACTTACTGTTAGGGGCCCATTTACTTAACTCGAGTGAAGGAATAGAGGAAAAAAACTTCGAATTTCGAAAGTTTTTTTTGGCTACTTCGACCATGGACTTCGATTAGAATGATTTGAACAAAAAATCGCTCGACTTTTCGACCATTCGATAGTCGAAGTACTGTCTCTTCAAAACTTCGACCCCCTAGTTCGCCACCTAAAAGCAACCAAAGTCAATGTTAGCCTATGGGGAAGTTCCCCATAGGCTTTTGTAGCTTTTTTGGGTTGAAGAAAAAACGATCGATGGATTTAATCGTTCGATCGAGCGATTTTTCGTTCGATCGAACTATTTGCGCTAAATCCTTCGACTTCCATATTCGAAGTCCAAGGATTTAACTTCAATGGTCGAATATCGAGGGTTAATTAACCCTCGATATTCGACCCTATGTAAATCTGCCCCTATATGGTTCATGAAACATAAGCCTGATAATTTGCGGGCAAGGAAAATATACCTGCAAGAACAAACCCTTAATGGGAAAAAAGTTTTCTCAGATGCTAAAATGCATCACCTTGTTATTTATAAGTCAACGCACAATTGTTCTGCGTTCACCCATTCAGTAATTCAGCGAGAGTTTACTTTGTTGAAGCTAAAATATAAGCTATTTTGTATAGTGTTTTTGCTCTGTACTAAATAGATAGAAAAGTACGAGGGCATACAGTGTATTAATAAATACCGTATGCATATTTATAGTTCCAGTGCATTCCCAGGGAGCAGTGATCTAGTCCCCCCACATTGTACATATGTTAACACATGCTGTGGAATATGGTATGTTTTCTGCCCCTCCACTGTGCAGTGAGTCATGGTTTCAGTGCCTAAATCTATAACTAATGTGCTGAACAGAGCATTGGCCTAGTTACAGCACAAAAGCTGACACATGCACACCAATGAGGACACTGTTCTGTGTTCTTGCTGCATTTCTCTCTGAAATATACTGCAGTTTTCATAATTGAGCTTTATATTTTGATACTGAAGCAAGTGTAGGTGCAATTATGAAGGAAGAGCTCTTGTATATGTAGTATAAAGATAAAAACTGATAGAAAACCAAAACAAATTTGCAGCAGGTCTGACCACCCATAGAAGCCAACTGGTCACCTGTTTTAAGGCAAACATATGACTGGGTGGATTACTTGACATTGTGCAAATGTTGTAGGGTTCATTTAATATTTTCAGGTGCACATTAAAACATCTGCAGAAACTTCATGTTCAAAATTACACAAATGAATAACTTGCTCCTATATACCATACTTAAAGCACATATTCTACTTTGCACTGTGACTGACCAGCAACGTGTACTGTAGAGCAATGAGGCACAAGGGAGCCTTGTACCATACACTGCCTTGATCACTTAGTAAGTACAGGCTCCTTCTGAGCACTGTACCCTCATGCACTGGATGTTGTTCCATTGCACACACACTTGAAGGAGAACTAATCCCTTAGAATGAATATGGTTAAAAAATGCCATATTTTATATACTGAACTTATTGCACCAGCCTAAAGTCTCAGCTTGTCAATAGCAGCAATGATCAAACTTGTCACAGGGGGTCACCATCCTGGAAAGTGTCTGTGGGCTCTGAGCAGCTGTTGAGAAGCTAAGCTTAGTTCTGGGAGCTTTAGTTGGCAAACAGCATAGAGGGCCACATGCTGTGCTTCCCTGGTCCCACCACTAATTCTGCAATCAGCCCTATAATACTGCATAATAATAATGTATTTACAGGGGTTGTTTACCTTTGAGTTAACTTTTAGAATGATGTGTAGAGATTTTATTATTTGTGGTTTTTGAATTTTCTTTAGCTTTTTATTCAGCATCTCTCCTGTTTGCAATTTCAGCAAGCTGGTTGCTAGGGTCCTAATTACTCTAGCAACCATGCACTGATTTGAATACTAGACTGGGGTATGAATAAGAGAGCAATGTAATTCTCCTACCGCACACCTGTAGTTCACCACTCCTGCAAGCTGGTGGTGCCTTCCTTCTGTTGACCCGGCCGGGTCCCTTAGCAACCAATGTGTAAAAGAAAACGGATCCGCACACACACCGATTAGTGCAGTCGGGGATTATCCCCTTTTATTCAGCCACCAAACATCAACGTTTCGGGGGGGAACACCCACCCTTCATCAGGATCAAGGGTGGGTGTTCCCCCCCGAAACGTTGATGTTTGGTGGCTGAATAAAAGGGGATAATCCCCGACTGCACTAATCGGTGTGTGCGGATCCGTTTTCTTTTACACATATGAATAAGAGAGGCCTGGGCATTGCCACAGGCGATTTTCATTTTAGGGGAAGGCAGTTCAGGGAGATTGTCGCCCAGACGAAGAGGCGATCTGTCGCCCAAATCTGCTCTTGTGGACTGACCCTAAAACAGGAATACTAATGTTCTAATTGAATGTGTATAATCCAAAGACACACAACCATTAATGCCCAACTCTTGCAGAACTACATCTCAGTGTATTGCCTATGTAAGGTAGAGTTGTGCCTACTATATCTGATGAGTCTGTATTACAGACAGATATAGGAGAAGCTCGTATGTTAAGTGTCAACCCCATTATTTGTGTAATTTCTCTCCAGCCCTGTTTAATGGCGGCACATATAAGGACAAAGTTATAGAAAGCATGGACATTAGAGAGATATAAGGATAAGCTTACCGCTTTCCATATGGGGTCCGGGTGCTCAAGCTCCAAGCCCTCAGCAGGGGGAGAAAATGCATACAAAACCTGAAAAATAGAGCTGGCACTATTCCGACACCCCAAAAATATGATCAAATTAAGTGAAGTCCAGGAGTCTCGAAATATTTGTAAAGGAGTACAAAAAAGCTTTATTTACATCTTTTTTTTTTTTTTTACAAAAATAAAAGCCTGGCGCGTTTCGTGTCCTCACAGGACACTTAATCATAGGCTCATACTGTAAGTACAAGGCAGGAGACCCTAGCTTTTAAGAATGCCAAATACACAACGTAATTTACAGCTTATTTATGTTACTCATTACGCTGCATGAAAACCAGAGCAAAAAAATGCCTTGTTAAGTTTATATTTTGGGACATTTAATTCCTTCTCAAAAAATATAGATAGTTTGGGTGAACGTTAAATCTGATTAAATATAAATGTGCTTGACCGAAGTCAGAATAGTATGTGTTGGGATTATTGATTATCAGCCAATTATTGCTTCTGAATATAAATAGTTTACATGCCTACTGATTCTTTAGAGAACTTACCTGATTAAAAGCTGATTTCTGTTCTCTAATATGCTGCACACCATGTACTTCTTTTGGGGGGAATTTGTTTAAAAAAACTACTTGTACATTCATCTTGTAAACTATTTTATATACATACTTGCAATAAAAAGAGTACAATGAATTTCTGAAATGCTGTGGCCATTTTTCATTAAGCATAGAAGGCCCCTTGCTCTGTTGAGTTGGGACTGATAGCTTTACTCCAGCAGTTATATTCAAAACATGAGGCAGCCGTTGTAAAGGCAAGTATTCCGATTGCATCTGCCACACACCTGGGAATGACGTATCATCTCTGTAAAAGCAAATAATATGCAAATAAAAATGTCTAGCCTTTTCAGCAATGCAGTTTTGCAAGGATCGCGCTTTCATTTTATTAAAAGCTCCACCTAGTGGTAGAATGCAGAATCTATTAATAAATGATTTAAGTACTGGATTCATATCAATTAGTAAAAGGAGCTCTAAACAGCAAAAAGAAAGACAAAATTGCTACTGTTCCTTTAAATAAATAATCATTTATTCTGATGATAATTCAGGATGACGACTCCTGCTGTGAGCTTTTCACTGGTTTAAAAAAAAAAAAAAAAAAATGGAACAAGAGCAGTATTAATGTTGTATAAAAACATTCCAGGCATTTAATCTGCTAATTACTGCCGCCTAGCATGACTCTTCTAATTACAAATTAAGTTCATTCTCTCTTCCATAGCAGATCACATCATTTTTGTAATGTATAACTCATCTGACACATAGTCTATAGTAGCAGCCAAGAAAGAACTGGACGTGCTTTAAAGCAGAAAGCCTTAGTTTCAGGCCTGGCGAATCATTTGTTCCACCCAGCAGAATTATAATGCAGGCTGACTGTCATAAAATCCTCAAAGTTTACACTTGCTGCTAAAATGTGGCTTTGCTGTAATTCTCTGTCAGATATAAATAAATTAACTCCATCCTCACTCACTGAACAACGTTTAGAAAGGTCAGCCGGGCTTTACTTGTATTGGACTCGGGCAACAAAGGCAAATAGAACGTGTCAAGTACAGAACAGTATAAAAGGGTGACCAAATCTAGAATAAGCTAAGAAATGCATGCTGCATTAATTCTACTAGACATTCTCCTTCTCTCTTCTATTCTTTTTATTATTATTTTACTGTTGACACTCATTGTAAGACTGAACTGGTACATGACACACCAAAGAGGAGAAATCTCTAATGTCCAAAACCCCTAGTTCAATCCTATAAATCTGTAATATTTATTCTGTAAATGAACGTTTTAATACATTTTAGTACTTTTTAATGGGAATTAATATTTACTGTGCTGTAAGAAGTTAACCATTCTCTTCTATATATAATATGTGACCCCAATAACTTTTTGTAAAGGGAATTAGAACCCAACAGTATGTTATGGAACCTATCCACCACCTTTATAGAAGCTCAGAGGAACATAAGCAAAAATAACTAGATGATCTTATATAGTCCTATTAGAAAAATACAGGGTGCATAGCCTGCATCGCATTATTCAGCTGTTAGGGGTAACTTGTAAAAAGTACATATGCTCTAGATTGTATATTAAACATGTTACTAAATATATAAAATGCAATTTTGAAGATAAAAACTGATCTTTCTGCTGTTCTTACTGCATCAAATATACATTGAGCAGAGAGCATTTGACGACAAGTGCACAATTTTTTGAAAAAATGTCATAGCAAGCTGGGCTCTTTTCACCAAGTTACTCAATGGTAGCCATGCTGCTTTTCTGCCCAAATGGAACTATTATGCAGCCATATCAGCAGGAACCTGCAGGGCAGATGATATTGAACGGAGAGCCAAGGTGGCACGTATACATTTGGAAAATAGTGCAAAACGTAATTACCGGTATAAATTAATTAATAATGTAGATTTATGTTTAATATTAAACTGTTTTCCGGGTTCTTTGGAGAGTCCTAAATGGTCTCAATCTTGCTCTCCTAATCTTTTTATGTGAAGATATTTTCCGGCTGTATAGACTTATTTTTCCCACTAAGCAGAATGCTGAGGCTCAAAGTCATGGCGGCCACACTGGGGCGAGTTCTTGTGGTGAGAAAGCTGCTGACTGGGCCAAAACTGCATCCTTACAGGTGACCCTCAGCTGAGCAGTTCTGCAGAGTTTGCTAAAGGGATGAACAAGAAAAGGAGCTATGCATATTGTATCTACTCCCACAACTCAAATTGTGGGTTATACTCTTAAATGTTTTATTGCCAATTTATAATTGGTAAATAATCACACACCTCCACAGTACAATAAATCTGTGGGTTTGTACAGCAGGTCTCTATTTGATCCCTTTAGGCCTGCATCACAGATTTTGTTTTTTTTTTCCAATGGTGGAAAAATGACAGCAGAATCCCCTCTGGACCCTGCCAGTCAGTGCTAACACAGAGCAGATTTATTTTGGGGACGTGTGTACCCTGTGTGAGTTCTGAGTGACAGGGTTAGGGTTATTAGGGTTAGCCATTGTATTAGGGTTAGTGTATAAGGGTTATGGTTAGGGAATAAGGGTTAATAGGTGTAAGGGTTAGCAGAAAGGTGTGTAAAGTCCTGTCACTCAACACTTTTCTGCACCCAATGAACACTTAGGACCTTCTTTCCTGAATCCAGTACAGCTAATCCGAAGGCTCCACTCTTGGGGTTCTTACAGGTGAGCTTCTCTTCATGGGTTCCCCTGTGGTTGCTGTTAGATACGTTCCTTTGTAAGGGAATGTGTTCATTAATACAGCCCATTATTTCCAATAGTTGCAGTACTCACTGAGCTGCACTAAACCTCTGAACGCAGGTTGAAAGGCAACTTGCTATTGACAACAGCTAGATTATTAATGGGCTTTTTCTTTCTTTGTTTTATTGCATTTGCATCTACTGGCTTAGTTAGTTAATTTTTGTTAGTTCTTGTTAATTTTCTAATATGGTATACTTTTTGACAATAACATACTATTTAGTCGACTGTACCGTTTTATTTATTTATTTTTTTGTTTTTTCTCTTCTTCTGCATAATATTTGCTGTCTGTTGATTTTATTTGTTTAATGTAAAAATCAAATAAAATATTTCAACAATGACAACAGCTGAATTAACTCTTATTGAGGTGGAATGCTTATAATGCAACTTAGGGAGAACCCTTTGGATGTTGCTCCCAGTGGCCTTAAAGCAGGTGATTATTTTTGAATTCCTGGCTTGGAGTCAACTTTTGGCTGCATAAAAACCAGATGTACTGCCAACCAGAGCCTCTTGTAGTCTGCCAGTCCACACAGGGACCACCAAAAAGCCAATCACAGCCCTTATTTGGCACCCCAGGAACGTTTTGCAGGCCTGTGTTGCTCCCCAACTCTTTTTATTTTTTAATGTGGCTCACGGGTAAAAAAGGTTGGGGACCCCTGCCTTAGAGGAAGATCATGACCAAGAGTCACCAGATGTGGGAGTTGCATTCTCTTTTACCTTAGCAGTTCTACTCTCAGTTGCTGCTTTGCTGCTTCAAATTAACCCATTCACCAGGGCCATTTTTACAAATGGGCAATAGTCCAGGGCACACCGAGACTGTATCTCCTATAATCTTTGGATATACAGCAGGCCCCATTTTTTAATCAGCTAAAATAGCTCAACTTAAACATTCCACTTCTTTGTATGTACTCTACTTTAGCTTTCTGTTAGGACAAAAAATATTCATAACGTGTATTTATAATAATCTGTTATTTATGGTTATGGTTTCCACTACTCCTGTCTCTGTTGGTCCAAGGCAACACATCTAAAACTTGTGTACTGTACTCCATTTAACTTAGATTAGATCTTAGATTTCTTTATTCCCTACCCCATTATATGCAAGTTCTCTTGCTTGATTGTGGTCCTATTCCAAATTTCCTGGGGCAACTTTGGGGGCTCACTAATCATATATTTGCCCTAGGCCCACTGGTACCTTAAGCAGCCCCAACTTTCACCAACATCTGGACTTCTGTAGGCTATATCATGCATATATATATATGTATGTATGTATTTTTTTACAAGAAATTACTGGGGTGCAGAACATGCCAAACTAGGGCAAGCTGACACTATGTATGTGGTTTAGGAATGGCTGAATCCCCTGTTGAAGCTTTGTTTTTCTGCCCTGCACTGGGGGTTCTGACTGCATTGCATTGCTGCAGTGATAGGACAAGCTGCACTTGCAGGAACAAGTAAGTAACAGATAAACTGATAAACTGGGATCCTACTCATTGCAGGTTAAGTAGTTGATACCTGGGATCCTACTCATTGCAGGGTAAGTAGCTGGGATGTTACTCATTGCTGGGTAAGTAGTTGACACTATGTATTTATTGCAGGGTAAGCAGTTCGTATGCGCCGGGACAGAAGCCACAAGTGTAAGGTGGGCGGTGCCTATTGAAATCTAGTTCCGCCCACTGAGCCCACATCTCCCATTCACAGAAGCTCAGAGCCAGTACAGCGCTGGGTCTCCGGTTGGCATCAGTGTGTCCTGCCCTGGGGAATCGCGTTCTCTCCTCTCTCGGTTGGGGCTTGAGGTGACCCTGTGCTGCGGCACAACATGACTCTGACTCTTCCTGCTGCTGCTGAGTGACAGCTGTCCTGCGCCATCATGGCATCCCCGGATACTTTCAGCATCTCTGCGGTGGAAATGGAGAAGTATTATATCCTGCAGCAGAGTGTTGCCCTCCTGGACACTGCCCTGCAAAGTAAGTGCTGCTGCCTTTTCCCCACACACAGTATCGCTGTCCCCTGCAGAATCGTCACAGCTAATCCCTATTTAGAACTGCAGTGCTGCATCCGAACAGCCTTCTCTGCTCTCCTCCTCCTCCTCCTCAGCTACCACAGCTGCCCCCGCCTCACTAAAGTTACTCATCAGTCTCCTCTCTCCCCTCCTTTACCCATAGCTATCCAGTGACTGTGGCTAATGATGTCATGTAGTGGCTACTAGTACTGCCCTCAGAATGTGTCCCTGGCACTGATGGGCTTTCATATTGGCTTGTGGATCATTCCTCATCTGCTCCACTTCTGATTCCCTGAACTCTGTGTTTCTAATTGTCATCCCTAAACAGTTCAAGGGTCTCTGAAATAATAATAGCTTGTAATTGGCTGTGGGAAGTAAGGGGTTAACAGGGAGTTTAAAAAGTTTTATGAGATGATGGAGGAAAGGAAGGAGTTAACTAGCATAAAAAAAGGAATGGGCAGTGTGGGGAAATGAGGTGAGTGAATAGAGAAGGGGATGAAAAGGTTAACAGGAGTAAAGCCGGGGCTCAATAGAGTACTGAAAGGGGTTAATAGATACATGAAGCGAGAGGTCCAAGCAACTGTATACAGTTACAATTTGGGAGGGGGGACTAAGTCATTCTGATGTTTGCAGGTCCCCCCATTTTTATTTTAAAGGAGACATTTAGTAATAAAAATAAGAACTTACCAGTGCGTTATATTCATTTAGTTACAGAAGAATTGTGCTTAAAAAAGTAGTGTTTCAGGCGGCACTCCGCTCACTATACTGTAGGACAGGAACCAATCAGCAGCTAGCAGGACCTGATAGAGAACTTAAGTCGGTCTGTGCTTGTGTGACTGCAGGGCTGTGATTGGCTGTCCCCCTCCTACTGTGCTTCCGGCAGGGTCTATTAGGACACACCCACCTCTCATTTTAAACACATACAGGGACCAGAGAACATATATATAGGGAGCTCTAATAAAGGGGCTATTTTTAAAGATAATATAAATTTTTAGTACCATGTAAAATAAAAACCATATATTATGCATAATTGCCTACAAAATACATTTTTTTCCATTTATCCTATATGTCTCCTTTAATGAGTGTTATTGTGCTTGCTTATGTGATCGAGTAATATGTCATTGTACTTTATAATTCCCATGTCAATTAAATGTGTGGAGTAATTAGCTAGGTTATAGTTATTGTGGAGCTTGCCAAATAAGAAGCTTCCTACAGTGGGTGGAGTATTGCGACTGCTAGTGCATTAGGATATTTCAGGGCTGTCTGACTGGAGAACTGCTGGTGTATATGTGGCCCCTCCACATCCGCAGGGTTATTCATGGCAACAAATTATCTCCAGGGCTCTGTATATGTCTCTGTAATGATACCATAATGTAATATGATAACGTGGCCCTCCTGCAGAATGGCAAGTAACCATCTGACTGCATGCTGAGGTAGACACTACTGGGAGCACTAGTCCATGCTGAATACAGGGGGAAATTCTTGCCACTTACCCATGTCATATAGATAATCACATTTGGCACAAATAGTACCTGTTGGCTCCTCTGGACTGGGAGTCAAAATAGGCCCAGGCACTCCAGTACAGAGAGGCCCAGTCCCCACCAGCCCACTAACTAGTGACTTTCTATGGCATCCCCTCTGGCATGTGCCAGAACTCACAGATTGCCAGTCCGGCCATACCAGCATCTGACTGTGGCACCCTACATACACATTAAGGAAATAGAATATGAAGTGCTTGTAAATATTGATCATACTGATTAATGCTAAAGTAGAATACACATGCAGTGAATCATGCTATAAGGCTCATTGTATGCTGAGCTTAGTTTAGCCCGTGTTTTTCAGCCACCAGAGAAGAGCCAGTGACAAGCTCCTTGGCTGGCTATGGAGGAGAATGGGCCCCATGCCTAATACTGTGTATGTATAAAGTAAATACCCACAAGAGACACAGCGAGCAGCAATGTAAACAAATACGATTTTGATAACTCTAAAACCATTTTAGGGGCAGATTTACTAAGGTTCGAGTGAATTTTCGAAGTTGAAAAACTTCAAATTTCGAAGTAATTTTTTGGGTACTTCGACCATCGAATAGGCCATATCCGACTTCGATTCGAACAATTCGAAGTAAAAAACGTTTGACTATTCGACCATTCGATAATCGAAGTACTGTCTCTTTAAAAAAAACTTTGACTTCAATACTTTGCCAAATTAAACCTTAACAAAGTGCTATGTTAGCCTATGGGGACCTTCTAGAGCATTTTTCTAAGTTTTTGGCATTCAAAGGAAAATTGTACGATCGTATGATAAAATCGTTTGAATCATAAGATTCGAAGTACGATCGTAGTACGATCGAACGATTGTACTACGATCGGAATACAATCGTACGGTGCTAAAAATCCTACGAATTAGAATTACGATTCAATTCGATGGTCGAATTTCAACGTATTTTACACTTCAAATTCGACCCTTGATAAATCTGCCCCTAATTGTTTGATAAGTGTATATTGAGAAGTTGCTGAGAAGTACATTGTTTCATTATACAGTTATCAGTTTTAGGTGCAGGAGTGGACCCCTTTAATTGTTCCATCAGTGATATTTGTCATTGGGAGGAAGAAGCCTGAAAAATGATGTAAGGGATATAATTAACATGTTGCCAAAATATTTACTATCCTGTTGCCATATTTACTATCCCGTAGTAATGTCATGTGTGCAGTTGGAACTGTAATTATTACTTGTAATTATTACTTGTGTAACAATAGATTTATATTTGCTGACTGTATATGTATATATATATATATATATAAATAGGTTGAACCCCTATTTTGGCTCTTTCGTCGCTCCTTTCATCACTCTTAATACTAGTGAATAAAAATTGCACTGTTTGAAATGGAATAGTGAAATATCAGCTTGAAAATGCTCAAGGGTTTTGTGTCATGGACCTGCAGCAAGTAGTAAGGATTTTGGTCTCTCTACAAGTTGACATTGTCCTTATTGACCCATTTATTGAAACATTACAGCCCTGCTACATTTTGAGAGAAACTAATATTACTGATTTTACCTTTCTGAAAATGTACTTGACCATTCTCCCCAATGCTTCTTTACCTAAAGGTTTCTCCACTATACAATTAAATTCAGTTGTGCTTGTCTTATTGTGCTGAAACTCAACATCAAGGCCAGCTATTCTGCTCTTGTTAATGGCTTGTTCTTCTTGGTGCACTAAGAATTGTCTATGAAGCCAACAGCAATAAGGGATGTCTTTGGAGGTGGTGGGGTCCAGTTGAAAGACTTTGCAGGTTCAGTTGAAAAACTTGGCAGGAGCCCCTTTATGTACCGGTATATTATGTTCAGTATGTTTATATATTATCTTATACTGCCTTTCCAATTTGTCTCTTTGTGGCCTTCAGAGGGTACTGGCAATTGTACTTCAACAATAACTGAAATGTCTCTGGTTGGGCAAAAATGATATTTGATTATATTTCCTGCCATCTTGCCTTGTTGCTTTATGTAATCCTCCTATTGCCATCTTCACTGCTGCTTTGTGCTTAGCCCAAAGGTACTTATTTGATGGGTGCTGACTCTTTCTGAAAGCACATGACCAGGCAAAATGACCTGAGATGGCGCCTACACACCAATATTACAACTAAAAATACACTTGCTGATTCTGGAATGAAATTTTATATTGTAGAATGAATTATTTGGAGTGTAAACAGTGTAGTTCAGAAATAACTACACCATAAAAATCTGCGTAAGGTACTCTCAGCTCCATGAGCCCTTGTATATTTTGATAAATAAAGCACAAATCTGGCTAATATCTGATATGTGGCAGTGTGTATTTATGAGAGCGTCTGGTAGTAGGGGCCAGCATCCAGGAACCAATGGCTTTGCAAGCCTAGGATTTTAGTTCATAAGTGTTTGACAAGAGTCTAATTCATCTGCTTCCTGGGAGTTAAGTGTTTTCCCAGAACGCACCAGGGCAGCGAGTCTTTCATCAATATTTTATTTTGTCTTTTGTGCATGTTTAGGCTCATTAAAGGGATTGGTGGTAATAACATGAGATGAGATATGGGCTGCTGAATGCATAGACAAGCAATACAAGAGGGCAAACAGAAAATAATTGTTATTTGGCTTCTTGTTTTATATTTTTAAAGTGTGTGGAAATATCTCCAAGGCATTTCCAGACACAAGTTAACACCTGGTCCTTTGTCTCCTTTTAAATGATTAAATATAGAACGTTGATTAAACAGTTCATCACTCATACTGGAGAAAGGTTTTTTTCCATCGCTCTGACAGTTACTGGAGTTGCTTAGTGGAACACTGGGGCTTGAGCTTCATCATTTCATCTGGAAACAGGGAACCTGCAGCCCTACAGCTGGCGGTGGGAGTCTGAGAGTTGTAGTCCAACAGCATCTGTTCTGCTTATGAATATTAATCAAATGTAACGATTATTTTGACTATTTTTTTGCCGGGCTCCTGTGTAACATAAACAAAGTGACAGTGTTAAATCATCATTATTTAACACACAGTTACAACCCAATGAATTATGTTAAAGTACAGGTACAAGTATGGGACCTGTTATGTGGAATACTCTGGACCTGGGGTTTTCCAGATAAGGGATCTTTCCGTAATTTGGATCTTCATACCTGAAGTCTACTACAAAATTATGTAAAATTAAATAAACCCAATAGGCTTCTTTTGCTTTCAATAAGGAATACTGATATCTTAGTTTAGATCAAGTACAAGGTGCTATTTTATTATTAAAATTTTTTTTTTTAAAAAAATTGCATAATTTGTTTAAAATGGAGTCTACGGGAGACGGCCTTCTGAATAACAGGTTTTCAGATAACTGATCCCATACCTGTAGCATCTATTATACGGAATGCTTGGGACCTGTTTCAGTTAGGAATGTCAGGAGCGATATCTGTTTATGGTGCTTCAACTGATACTTTCTTGCATTCTTTAGGACAGTAGAACCCCCATTTTTCAGGGGACCAGAAAAAAATTTTGTAAAATCCAGGAAAATGTAAAATCAGGGAAATCATCATGCATAATATATAGGTGGAATCACAAAACAACAATGTAAAATGAGGGAAATCTTAAAATCAGGGGATGAGGGTTCTACTGTAATTCCTCTGCTACTGTATATGATGGGACTGTTGACTTTATTCCTCACTGGAAAAGAGGTATTTACATATCTGCTCATAAAAGGGTATTTTTAAAGCTTATTACCAGGAATGTTAACATGTTTATTCAAAGATCTGCTGTTTTTTCCACGGTGCCGTGTCTTGTTTTATGATCTTCACTGGCGTTTGTAGTTTCAGTGATATGGGATAGCAGTAAATTAGTCCTGCCAAGCAGTTCCAAGTCAGGCATGCCTTACTCATGCCTTAATCTCCTCTTCTTCTTCGGTGCAACTAATCTCCTCGAACTGCCTCCCGACGGCTAGAATGCAAATAGCCGACGGGATGGCAATCACTGCGCTTCGTTTTCCGAAGTCGCCCAAAGTTGCCTCACGAGGAAACTTCCGGCGACTTCGGAAAACTAATTGCGCCGACTGCCATCCCGTCGGTGATTTACATGTTAGCCGGCGGGGAAGCAGTTCCGGGATATTAGTCGCCCCGTGGAAGACTAATCTCCCTGAATCTGCCTTTGTGCCCTCACCCTTAAACTAGGGATGCACCGAATCCACTATTTTGGATTCGGCCGAACCCCCGAATCCTTCTCGAAAGATATAACCGAATACAGAATCCTAATTTGCATATGCCCATATGGTGGGAAGGGGAAAACATTTTTTACTTCCTTGTTTTGTGACAAAAAGTCAAGAAATTTCCCTCCCCGCCCCTAATTTGCACATGCAAATTAGGATTCGGTTCGGCCAGGCAGAAAGATAAGGCCTAATCCGAATTCTGCTGAAAAGGGCCGAATCCCGAACTGAATCCTGGATTCGGTGCATCCCTACCTTAAACTCACCCTCCTCAAGCTATTCTGCTGCTTGCTTAGCATATATTTTCCATATAGCAGAACTCCGATAACTCAAGATATTAACACCTATAGGGGCATGTTTACTAACATTGGAGATAAAAATCTGGAGAGATTTCTGGAGATGTTGCCCATAGCAACCAATCAGATCTTTGCTTTTGTTTTCTAACTTGGCTGTGGCTGTTTAAATCTAATTGCTGATTGGTTGCCATGGGCAACATCTCCAAAAATCTCTCCAGATATTTATCTCCAATGTTAGTAAACATGCCCCATAGAATCAAATACCTTCTGGAATGCTTAGGCACAGATTTATCAGAATTTGAGATTGCATTTTCTCCATGATTTAAGGCAAAAAAAAATCCTTATTGTTAATATAATTAAGTCTGTGTTTTCCCTATCAAAACTTTCAAGATCTATGAAACAATAAAAAATTTAAATGCAAAACATCTAAAACTTGTTGAGATTCTCTATATTCTAAGTGAATGGATGTGTATCTGAAACTGTGTGTGTATAAGCTGTATCAGAGTGAAATATCTTTACAGAAGGTGGTGGCTCCTAGAATTTGGAAAATACCTCATCCAAATGTTTCCTCTATCCACTCCCATCTCGTGTATCTCTAGTTCTAGCCCTATCCCTATCTTTGGAAGCACAAAGCAAATATATACATTAGTGATGGGCGAATCTGTCGCGTTTCGCTTCGCCGAATAATTCGCGAATTTCCAGCGAAATTCGCGAAACGGCGAAAAATTCGCGAAACGAGTCGCGCGGCCCGATTTTGTCGCGCGTCAAAATATTTTGTCGCGGACGCAAGTATGTGTTATAACGCGCGACGTTATTTTTGACGCGCAGTGCAATTTGATGAAGCCCATCTTCTATGGGTGTTTTGTTTGTATAACCTTTTTTCATCTTTGGGCCTACAAATAAAAATTTTCCCCTTAGTTTCAAGCTTTGTAGTCTGTGATGATAAATGAACATGGTATCTTTTGCTTTGTGTCTGAATGTGCTGAATTGGATTGGACTCCATGGGAAGACCAATACACATGCGTGTTTCACTTAGTATACTGCTACACACATGCCCTGCATTGTTAGAGGACTCCTATCTTGAAAAAATGGCTCCCATTTTGCAAGTTTCTTAAACTTTTAACGTTTGTGGATTTTTTCACATTACCTCTGGTCAACTGGTAATGGTATCTACTACTACTCTATATCTCTGTTTAACCAAAAAGTACCATCTGTACTTCAAATATCTAATAGTAGATTACTAACACAAGTACAACTAATAAATCTGAACAGATAGTATCTGGATGCTTTGTATCTCAGATAAAAATGAATAAACCATATGTTTATGTGAATGAACCTTATATTTACATCATGTAATTGTAATGATTCTGAAATACTATGTAATGTAATTTTAATGACTCCGATTAAGAATAGTCATCGTTGTGTTATTAGAATCCAAACAATTCCAAGTACCATGTGAGTATTAGTTTAGTCAAATGAAAAATGAACTCAAAATATAGAGATATAAAAAATTTTTTTAATTCACAACATATAGCACAACTGGTGCTGTAACAAATAATAAATAAATTAAAGTGGAGGAGGAGGAGGAGGAGCAACAACCCTCTGGAGGTTGTCAACAATGTCCCTAACCTCTCCCAGCTCTTGCCGCATGGCATTTACTTGATGAACTAGGGTGACCAGGAGCTCAGTCTGGTCGTAGTAGGCATGCTCTGTCTGAGTGCCTACACTGAGCCCCTGGTCGTCCCTATCCCACCCTTCTTCCCACCACCACCACCACCCATCCCTAACCCACCCTTCTTCCCACCACCACCACCCATCCCCCCTCTCCCACGGCCCGTCATATTGGGCAACTAAACTTAAAAAAAAATATATATATATAAGGGGGGGGGTTTGGATATTTCGGGGAAGGAAAGGAGAAAAAAATAAAACCCTCAACTAAATCCCCTCAGCAGAAGTGTGCACCCACAAGGAGTACACACACCAGCACAGACAAAGACAAAGACAGTTAGCCCTAAAAAGGGCTATTGGGTGGTGAGCAGGCAAGCAGAAGAGGGAAAACAGTAAACTGAAATCCACAACCTCCACTTGCACTGACTCAGAAAAAAAAAAAGCTCTCTACACAAACTCCACTAGCTAAATCACACACAAATCTCTCACTATCCTGCTCTCTCTACCTCTACCAGAAACGCCACGAGTAATGGCCGCCTCTGCAGCTCCTTATATAGCCAGTGGGTTGGCTCAGGGATGGCTCACATCTTATTGGCTGCTGTGGGTGATGTTTAGTTCGTCGCGCGTCTTTTTGTTTTGACGCGCATTAGCGGCGTCGTGGCTCGTCGCGCGACGAAAATTTCGACGCGCGGCGAAACGAGTCGCGAGGCGAATTTTTGCCGCAATTTCGCGAAAAATTCGCCCGCGGCGAAACGCAGAAATTCGCCGCGAATTTAACCATGGCGAATTTATTCGCCCATCCCTAATATACATAGCTAAATTAACACCCAGCTTTCCTCTTTGTACATACACACACGCTATTAATAGGCGAGCCACGTCTAATTTTAACACCAAAAAAACACACAGTGTACTTAGATTTGAAGATATGATTATACATTAGAGATTAAAATTGCATATAACCATTAATATATTTTACCATTACAGATTGGATAACACACCCAAATGGGGTCAATAACATAAGATTATACCATATTAAATAAGCACTGTTCTATTATACTGGAACTCCCCTTCCAATAGGGGACAAAGGATTTTAGGATATGGGAAGCAAACTGGCAAGTTCAATGCTAATTAGTTGAGTGGATGTAATTTCAAGAACAGAAAGTTTGGTTTTAGGAGCAGAAAGAGGAGTGGTTCACCTTTGAGGTAACTTTTGGTATGTTCAGTTCTAAATGTCCAATTCCTAGCAACTTTGCAATTGGTCGTCATTATAAATGCCAACCCAACTGAAAGCTTCTCAGGGCAAAGAATTAATTACATATAAGCTGTTATAAGCAACTGAGGATTTGGCAAAGTTAATTTTCAGCATAACCTATAAGGGTTAGCTATTAAAGTCAAATGCCAAAAACTGGACAAATTTCGAGGTTTTTTTTTCTATAAAATACAAATTTTTAGTGAAAAGAAACTTGAATTATATGGAATTTACTATACACTAGGATGGAAAAAGTCAGAACCGAAAATCCGACATCTCAGACCTGCTGAGGTTGTATTTAAGTCAATGGGAGAAGCCCCAAAGATATCCGGATCTGCACTGGGTTTCTTGCAATAACCCGAAGATTTCATGGTTTTTGTGCAAAAATCTGAAAAAAATAGTACAATTAGGGGCACATTTACTATTGGTCGAATATCGAGGGTTAATTAACCCTCGATATTCGACCATCGAAGTAAAATCCTTCGACTTCGAATATCGAAGTCAAAGGATTTGCCGCATCGATTTAACGATCGAAGGAAAAATCGAACGATTAAATCCTTCGAATCGAACGATTCGAAGGATTTTAATCCATTGATCGAACGATTTTCCTTCGATCAGAAATAGGTTAGAAAGCTTATGGGGAAGGTCCCCATAGGCTAACATTGATGCTCGGTAGGTCTTAGTTGGCGAAGTAGGTAGTCGAATTTCTTTTTAAAGAGACAGTACTTCGACTATTGAATAGTCGAACGATTTTTAGTTTGAATCGTTCGATTCGAAGTCAAAGTCGGAGTCTAAGGTCGAAGTAGTCAATTTGATGTTCGAAGTAGCCAAAAAAAACTTCGAAGTTTTTTTTCATTCGAATTCTTCACTCGAGCTTAGTAAATGTGCCCCTTAGAGTTTTTCACAATTTTTTTCCCACACAGGAAGTTTTCAGGAAAATGTATTGATAAATAAGGGCCGTGAGGATTTGGTCGGAGTAGATTTCAGAAAGAGATATTTACAGATTTTGATAAATATCCCCCTTAATGTCTGTTCTTGTTTTGAAAAATGATACCGGTTACTCTGATTTACTATAATGCATTTAAAGAGATGAAAATGACCTTGTTACCAGTTTCAGATTTATTACTACAAAATCAGCAAGACGTAAAAAGGACAGCATCACCATCCTATACCACTATTCTACCCAAAAACAGGATTTAAATTAGAGACCGTATTTTCTTTTCCCAAAAACTTTGTACTCTGCTTGTGAGATGCATCAAAGCACCAGCTAAGAACCCAGCTGTGCCTGTCATCTTGGCATCACTACAGAATTCTGTTTGCTATAATTAATGTGTGGCATTATTGGGATTGGCTACATAGGTCATCAGTGGGTGAGGTACTGTTGCCTGGGCCAAGTGACTCACATAACCATGTTGGTTGGCCAAGAAATGGATGTAGTATCAGCATTAGCAAAATAGTTAGCCTGGCACCTCACAGCTCAGCTCATTTTCTAACTGGATTTGCCATTGGTTTTTGCAGTATGGTCACTATTCACTCATCATTGGCAACATATTCAGAATACGGCCCCTACACTTTATTAGGATCTGCTAAAATAGTATGTTTGTCCCTGTATGTCCATATTGACGTTTTTTTCCCAAGGACAGAGTTTTCATGTGTTAAACAGGTATGTTTTCTCATTGAATGGCATTTTGCTCTAAGGAAAGATTTGGAACTGAATTAGGAAAAAGGCTATTCTCATCAATATGAATCTGGCCCATATAGTGATATCTTTATAGTACTAGTAGTGGGTTTGGTGGAAGGTGAGTGAAATTGGTCACAACAAGTATTGGCCAAAATCCTTCCCCCGTAACATTAGTGTAAATTGTGGCGTAAAAGGGTTTTCCTTGTAAATATTTGAAGTGTTGAAGCCTTGATTCTTTTTGTCTTTTCTGAGGTTTTTGTTTTCAATTTCTTTTCTCACAACAGGACTAGTCCAGATGGAATTTCTTACTGTTATTATTTATTTTTTGTTAGTTCAGACTAGTTAAACATTGCCCTTTAAACCCAATAAAAATTGTAGTCCTGCCTCATCTGAGTACATAAACTATTGGAAAAATGGTGCAGTGAGCTCTTATCCAGTCAACTCAGGGGGTTCCCATGGAGAAAAATGTTGTTTGATTGCTACTAAGGATCGAATTTGATGTGTCAATTCGATAAAACTTTTATGGACATGTCCAGGATTCACCTGTTCGTACATAACTCAGTCCCTCGGTTTCCCACAATGGACCAGATTCAATTCATTGAGAACAAAGTTTATAATGTGAAAAGTCATGGACGAGATTCAATTGGAGATGCAATTCAATTCTGAAAAACTTAACTCACAGTTTATAATGTGAAAACTCTATTAAAGTCTATGGGGAAAAAACGAACAGAATTTGGAGAAAAGGTTTTCCTCCTCAAATTGAATCTCGTCCATGAGTTTTCATGTGATAAACCATGTGTAACTGCATGTGACCAGTGTTGTTGAGCATAAGGACTATATTGCTGGACACAAGTTTTGTCAAGGAGACAAATTCTCCGGTAGCAAGGACTGGCTATCAGCTACTTCCCTAAAGTGATTGGGAGTGAGCAGCTTCCAGGAGGAAAGCACAGGGAATCTCCAAAGGACTGTGAGTTAACAGTTTATTTTGTTTGCTGGACTTATATTGCCCAAGTGGGGCTGTGGATCCTTTGGGAAAAAGAGATTTTTCTTTACCAGCACATGTGGAACTATTTTGTTTTCTGCCTCCTAAAAGATTATGAACTTTTATGTTGGTGTGGAATAAAAATCACATACAAAGATCAACTGGAAACCTGTGTACTGTCTACTATCTGTGTGAAAGGAGTTGCTGCTGCTACTACCTAAAGAGTGATTCCCCACAATTGGTTCTCAGATGCGGGCAGCTCCGTAAAGAGACAGTCATATTAAAGGATTGTTATATCCAGCACAGTAGTGTGACTTTCACAGAACATTGCCAATATGGAGGAGATTCTAAAAGAACTTGTAAAGTCCAATGCTCAGCAGCAGCAACAGCAGCACACCAATGATCATCTGCTGCAAGCCAATGCTCATCAGCAGCGGACTAATCAAATACTTGCAGAGTCTGCTCAAACAGCTTTAAAGGAACAGCAGGCTATCAACAGTCAGCTTCTACAACGGATCAAGACTATGGAAAAGTCCCAAAGTGGATCAAGAGAACCCATCTCTGTGTATAAAAGAGTGCAAACCTCTTTACAATAGATGACATCAGAGGATGATGTGGAGGCTTATCTCGCCATATTTGAAAGAGTGGCAGAGCGGGAAAAACTTTCACCTGACCAGTGGGCGGGGGTGCTTGCTCCCTTTTTGTCCGGAGAGTCGCAAAAGGCTTATTTTGATTTGAATCCTGAGGATGCCCATCAGTACCAAAAGTTAAAAGCGGAAATAGTGGCCCGGTTGGGAGTAACCCCGGCTATGAGGGCCCAGTGGGTACATGCCTGGACATTTGATGTGGTCAAACCTGTAAGGTCACAGATGTATGACCTAATACATCTTGTCCTAAAGTGGCTACAACCAGAGGAATTAACTCCTGCATTAATAGTGGAAAGAGTGGTCCTGGATCGTTTTCTCCATGCTTTACCCGTTCGGCTGCAACGTTTTGCAGGCCAAGCTGATGCAACTGATGCTAACCAGATGGTGGCCCTGGTGGAGCGGTTTCTTACCACAGAGGATTTTCTTCAAAGTTCAACAGCTAAAAGTGCTGGCCCTAAGAGTCAAAAGGCACCGGGTATAGTTAAAGAGCTACCAACCACTAAGGAGTGGAAAGAGGCCCTAAAAGGTGGAAATGATTCCATGACCAAGCCATTGGGAGGGCAAAGCCATAAACCAGATCTGCAAGTTAGGGATAGAGGACAAGTAATTTGTTGGCGATGTCATGAGCCAGGGCATATGGCAGTCAGTTACCCACTTACCCTGGAACCCATGGATTGTAGCACTGCACAACCACATTTGTCCTTATTTGCTAAGCCTGTTTGTATTGCCCAACCTGGTGCAGAAGTGGAGCCACAAATGTGTACCGTCAAAGTAGACGGGCAGGAACTTTCAGGCCTTCTAGACTCTGGAAGTCTGGTAACTTTGGTTCATGCCAGCCTGGTAGACAAGCAGAAGCTACAGTCATACCAGATGGGAGTTATTTGCATACATGGGGATGTTAAAAACTATCCCACAGCTTCCCTCTCCTTTGAAACAGCTGGGGGAATTTGCATTCATGAAGTGGGAGTGGTAACAAATTTAATGCATGATGTTATTTTGGGACGTGATTTTCCTGTGTTTTGGGACTTATGTGGTAAAATAAAAGGATGCGAGGAGGGAAGGGTGCCTCCAATGTCTATTTCCCCAATATGTCCTGAATCTTTAGAGTCTAATCTTCCCATATGCCCTGAGCCTTTAGAGTGTTTTTCCCCAGGTGAGGCTGTAGGAGTGGTCTCGGATAAAAATTGCAATTTTCCCTTAGAGGTCTTGGTAGGAGAGGATGCGGAGCCTGAACTTGATCTTCCTGATCTACCCATTTCCCGGGATAATTTCGGCACTGCCCAACTAAGGTACCCCACCTTAAGTAAAGCTCGGGAACAAATAAAGGTTGTAAATGGTGTGCCCCAGGAAGCAGGTGCAGATAAAATATTTCCTCATTTTGCAATGGAAAATGATTTACTGTATAGAGTAAATGAAGTACGGGGTGAGAGGATAGAGCAACTGATAGTTCCCCATGCCCATAGACGTACAGTGCTGGATCTGGCACACGCCCATGTGTTAGGGGGACATTTGGGCTATGAGAAAACGAAAGACCGGGTGTTACAAAGGTTTTACTGGATTGGGGTACACCGAGAGGTAAAACAATATTGTGATTCCTGTCCCATTTGTCAGTTAATGGCCCCAATGCCATATTTCAAAAGTCCCCTTGTACCCTTGCCTATAATTGAGGTAGCTTTTGACAGGATTGTCATGGATCTGGTAGGCCCTCTAGTCAGATCTGCTAGGGGACACCAATATATCCTTGTTGTACTTGATTATGCCACGCGGTATCCCGAGGCAATTTCACTAAGGAACGCCTCGGTAAAAAGCATTGCCAAAGAGTTGGTTCTGATGTTTACACGTACGGGGATTCCAAAGGAGATCCTCACTGACCAGGGGACACCCTTTATGTCAAAGGTAACAAAAGAATTGTGTAAGTTACTGAAAATCACCCAACTGCGTACCTCAGTGTACCACCCCCAAGCAGATGGGCTGGTAGAGAGGTTTAACAAAACGCTAAAAGGCATGTTAAAGTGGTAGCTACGGATGGTAAGGACTGGGATGGCCTTTTACCTTACCTCATGTTTGCCATACGGGAGGTGCCCAAGCTTCCACTGGGTTTTCTCCTTTTGAATTGGTGTATGGTAGACACCCAAGGAGTCTCCTGGATATTACTAAGGAGACCTGGGAACAGGAAGCCACTCCTTTTAAGAGTGTAATCGAACATATCAGTCAAATGCAAGATAGAATCGAAAAGGTTATGCCTATTGTACGGGAGCATCTGCAACAGGCTCAGGGGGCCCAGTCCAGGGTGTATAATCGCTCGGCTAGGGTGAGAACCTTTAATCCGGGGGATAGAGTACTGGTTCTTGTTCCCACAGTAGAAAGTAAATTCTTAGCAAAGTGGCAAGGTCCTTATGAGATTGTAGAGAAGGTAGGAGAAGTTAATTACAAGGTTCATCAACCTGGGAAAAGGAAACCCTACCAAGTGTATCATGTAAATTTGATTAAGCCCTTGAAGGACCGCGAGACCCTTGCGGCTGTAACCTTCCCTAGGGGAACAGCAGGTAGTTTGGTTCCAGAGGTAAAAATATCTGAGACCCTGTCGCCAAGTCAAACACAAGAGGTAAAAGAGTTCTTACAAAGAAATAAGGATGTGTTTTAGAGTTGCCAGGGCGAACCATGGTGATTAACCATGACATTATGACAGAACCTGGGGTAAAAGTAAACTCGAAACCCTATAGGGTGCCTGAAGCTCGCAGGCAGGCGATCTCAGATGAAGTTAGAAAGATGTTAGAGCTTGGGGTAATAGAAGAATCATACAGTGAGTGGTCTAACCCCATTGTCTTAATTCCTAAGCCAGATGGCAGTCTCCGTTTTTGTAATGATTCCAGAAAATTAAATGAGGTCTCTAAATTTGACGCATACCCCATGCCCAGAGTAGATGAGCTGATTGAGAGGTTTGGCCCAGCAAGGTATATAACAACCCTTGACCTTACAAAGGGTTACTGGCAAGTTCCCTTAACTGACAGGGCCAAAGAGAAAACTGCTTTTTCTACCCCTGAAGGGTTATTCCAGTACAAAGTACTGCCTTTTGGTTTACATGTGGCCCCAGCTACATTTCAAAGGCTGATGGACCGTGTTCTTAAGCCCCATCAGAAATATGCCTCAGCCTATCTTGATGACGTGGTCATCTTCAGCACAGATTGGACAAGTCACTTACCCAGAGTCCAGGCTGTTCTGGATTCAATCAGAGTGGCTGGTTTAACAGCCAACCCAAAAAAATGTGCCCTTGGGTTAGAAGAGGCCCGTTACCTGGGATATGTAATTGGAAGGGGAATAATTAAGCCCCAGATACGCAAAATTGAGGCTATACAAAACTGGCCCCAGCCACTGTCAAAAAAACAAGTAAGAGCTTTTTTAGGAATGGTGAGCTACTACAGGAGATTTGTGCCCAATTTTGCCACTATCGCAGCCCCGCTAAGAGAGTTAACTAGAGGTAGAAAATCTGCCATGGTTACATGGAACCCAGAAGCAGAGACAGCATTCCAAAATCTAAAAACTGTTCTTTGTAAGTGCCCAGTTTTGATTACCCCTGATTTCAACCGTGAATTCATAGTTCAAACAGATGCCTCAGATGTGGGACTAGGCGCTGTTTTGTCCCAGGTGATCAGGGGTGAAGAACACCCAGTGGCCTACCTTAGCAGGAAGCTAACATCACGGGAAAGAAATTATGCCATTGTGGAAAAGGAGTGCCTGGCCATTAAGTGGGCTCAATAAGCCCTAAGGTACTATCTCTTAGGGCGCCAGTTCAGGTTAGTGACTGATCACGCTCCTTTGACGTGGATGGCGCAAAACAAAGAGAAAAATGCCAGAAAATGCCAGGGTAACCAGATGGTTTCTGGCACTACAAAATTTCAAGTTTGTAGTAGAACACAGACCAGGGAGTCAACAGGGAAATGCTGATGCTCTCTCTAGGGTACACTGTCTGGTGGCCAAGTGTGCTCAACCCAACAAGTTTGAGCAGAGGGGGAGGATATGTAGCATGGTTGGGAAAATCATAGATGGAAAGTATATCCCTCCCAGAATCCTCTATGAAGCAGTGCAGAGGGTTGTGAAAATGAGGCTCTAAGTAGCAGGGAGATGATTAGCCTCACCTGGAGTAAAAAGGTGGGGGCTCAATTAAGGCTGTTCTCTGCCCTGGCTGAGAGAGAGAGGAGAGCTACTGGGGCTGTGTTAGAAGTTTTTCAGTGTAACTGCATGTGACCTGTGTTCAGGCCCGGATTTGTGGGAAGGCCACCTAGGCCCGGGCCTAGGGCGGCAGGATTTTAGGGGGGCGGCATGCTGCCCAACCACACCCACATTGGTTCAAAAACACTGGGGATGCACAGGAGATACAATCTCCATGAAAATTTGCACGAATAAAGGGGAGGGGTGACAAATGGCAGCGGGCCTAGGGGTGTCCGCAATGTAAATCCGGCCCTGCCTGTGTTGTTGAGCATAAGGACTGTATTGCTGGACACAAGTTTTGTCAAGGAGACAAATTCTCCAGTAGCAAGGACTGGCTACCAGCTACTTCCCTAAAGTGCTTGGGAGTGAGCAGCTTCCAGGAGGAAAGCACAGGGAATCTCCAAAGGACTGTGAGTTAACAATTTATTTTGTTTGCTGGACTTATATTGCCCAAGTGGGGCTGTGGATCCTTTGGGAAAAGGACATTTTTCTTTACCAGCACATGTGGAACTATTTTGTTTTCTGCCTCCTAAAAGATTATGAACTTTTATGTGGGTGTGTGGAATGAAAATCACATACAAAGATCAACTGGAAACCTGTGTACTGTCTACTATCTGTGTGAAAGGAGTTGCTGCTGCTACTACCTAAAGAGTGATTCCCCACAACTACTTAAACATTTTTTACAGGAGACCTGTCAGAAATTGTTTGAATTCCTATTCCTTCATTGTTTTGGAACACACAGTCACAGCAAGCAGGCAATGTTGTGTGGAAGATGTGATCAAGGCACTATCCCATAATTTTGTGTTATATGCCAGAAAGGAGGGTCAAACATGTTCTTAGCTTTTCTGCATGCACTGAGTGCACAATGTACCCCTTTATCTGATGAATAGTTCACACAGTGCATTTAGATTCTTGAATCCTGTTATTACATCGGCCTGGATGTGGTGGTAACTCCAGAGTTCCCATAGTTGGTTGCTTCAATAGCTGCTACAGACTTGCCCCAAGTGAATACTATGATAAGTCTTTTTTTTTTTATACAACTTGTGTAATTGTGGGTAGGTACCGGGTTCCCTCTACCCCAGGTGGTGATACTGTCAATGACAGTGACTTTTCAACTAAAATAATATCTCTCCCCACGGACAGATTCTTTTTTTTTCAATATGCTGGAAAAACTGTAGAAAATATGTATGAATATATATTGTTTTATATAATGTATATAGTGTTATGTTAAAACTTCAGATTTTAAAAGGGGCAAACCTCTTTTCAAGGCTGGAGAGGTGAGCAATGTATTTTAGCATTGCATATGGGTAGATTGACTTGAAATGAAAATAAATAAAGTAAATGTTCTTAAAGGGATACTGTCATGGGAAAACATGTTTTTTTCAAAACGCATCAGTTAATAGTGCTGCTCCAGCAGAATTCTGCTCTGAAATCTGTTTCTCAAAAGAGCAAACTGATTTTTTTATATTTAATTTTGAAATCTGACATGGGACATATTGTCAGTTTCCCAGCTGCCCCAGTCATGTGACTTGTGCTCTGATAAACTTCAGTCACTCTTTACTGCTGTACTGCAAGTTGGAGTGATATCCCCCTCTACCTTTCCCCCCCCAGCTGCCTAACAATAGAACAATGGGAAGGTAACCAGATAGCAGCTCCCTAACACAAGATAACAGCTGCCTGGTAGATCTAAGAACAACACTCAATAGTAAAAACCCATGTCCCACTGTGACATATTTAGTTACATTGAGTAGGAGAACAGCCTGCCAGAAAGTAGTTCCATCCTAAAGTGCTGGCTCTTTCTGAAAGCACATGACCAGGCAAAATGACCTGAGATGGAGCCTACACACCATTATTACAACTAAAAAAATACACTTGCTGGATCAGGAATGAAATTTTATTTTGTAGATTGAATTATTTGTACTGTACACTCAGGATTTACTGTACATAGTGAGTACAAAGGTATAAAATCATACTGTTAGAGTGATTGCTATACTGTAGATTAGGGAGGCATTAAATCCAGGATTCGGCCCAGCACTTCTTGATTCAGATTCTGTTGAATCGTAACTTTTCTATGCATGTGTTTCAGCACTGCCCGTTGCTTCTGGCACATATCCTCAGGATTTTACATATGTACCAGTGCATAACATACGTTTAACTCCAAGTGTGGGAGACCATAGAATTGGCAGAAGTGATTGCTTCCTACTTTATGAAAATTGACAAGACTGCAGGGACATTTTCGATTATAAAGATAATGCTTGAATGGTATTTACTCGTTTAAATGAGCTTATTCAACAGGTGCTATTACCATCTATTTAACCATTTTTCCTCTTTGTAATTCCTTCACTCTTATAAGCCTGTGTGGCCAGGGTGGATCAGGACATGACTGGAAATGTCCAGATCCTGAAATGTCTGAATGTCATGACCTTCTGGGTCAAAAAACTCCAGTATAGTATTATATCAATATATTTATAAAAATAAACAATTGTCAGAATATAAAAATGTGTGTGTGTGTGTGCAAGGCCAGATTACTGAATCTAATGATGTACTGCTTGTTTTATAGAGACGGTGGTTCCCATCTCAGCTAAAGACATTGCTGATCTGTTGATGAAGGAACTTGCTTTTCTTTCTGGTAAGTAGCCACTCGTGTGTCCTAGTGTCATCATGTAATTAAATCCTCAGTTTGAACTTATAAACTGCTTGGCAAAGTAATACCCAGTGTTTGATACCCGAGTCTCCTGCGCCATGTAAAAGTACTTAATAAAACATTACGGTTGTTTAGCAGCATCTAAGGTTTCTGGGTCAGGAAAATTATGCCAAATGTAATTTATTTAGAACAGAATAAGTGGTTATATATGTAGCACAGCAAAATTATAATGTTTTATAAGAATGTTTTTTTAAAAAAGTGCCTATATATATATATATATATATATATATATATATATATATATACACATATATATATACACATACACGCACGCAGGCACGCACACACACACACACACACAGACACATGCTCTATCACAAATATGAAGAAGAAATCATATCATTTACAGAAATAAAGTGTTTTTGGATAAACACTTTACTCACTTGTTTTTTTAAAGGAGAACTAAACCCTAAAAATGAATACACCTAAAAATTGCATACTTTATATACTGAACGTATTGCACCAGCCTAAAGTTTCATCTTCTCAATAGCAGCAATGATCCTGGACTTCAAACTTGTCCCATGGGGTCACCATCTTGGAAAGTGTCTGTGACACTCACATGATCAGTGGGCTCTGAGCAGCTGTTGAGAAGCTAAGCTTAGGGGTCGTCCAAAGTTCTCAAGCAGAAATATAAGCTCATGCTACAAGGCTGATTATTAAATTCTGTTGCTAGCTGCACTGGTTTATGTGCTGCCATGTAGTAATTATCTGTATTAATTACTAATCAGCCTTATATTGTGACATTTCTATTCTATGTGTACTGTATATTGTGAGTGGGTCCCTAAGCTCAGTAAGTGACAACAGCACAGAGCCTGTGCAGAGAATCAGCAGAAAAGAAGACGGAGAACTACTCGGTATATTTAGAGCCACAGATCTTTACTGTTAAAGGACTGTGGTTGCCTTGGGCTGGTATAGAAGCCCAAAACATAATGTACAACAGTTCTAGCCTACTTTTTTTTTAGTTAAGCTTTAGTTCTCTTTTAAGTTATCTTGGTACTATAGTTCCTCATTATATTTACATTGTATTGTATTGTATTAAACTGCTTCACTTCATCTGTCTCTGGAGAAACACTCCAAAATTATTGCAAACCAACCATCCAAGTAGGCATCTACCCTCCCAACCTTACGGGTTTTCCTGATTTGCATGGAATTTTCAATCTGGCGCAAGGAGTAGAGTGTAGCCTTTCCCTGCTGGGTTGTAACTGCTTGTTAGGCGAGTATTAAGGCATACGCTCTTGTGCCCCTTAGCACTTATAACACTTGTGCCATCGTGATCTGTAAATCCCCCTATTATTGAATATTATTGTTGCTTAGTCCTGCTGTGTGTGGTGTTTTGTTTAGTTTTATATGGTATATGGCACAATTATGGGCAGGGCTGCCATCAGAACTCTCGCTGCCCTGTACAAGTTATTTTTCTGGGGCAACCCCATGAACACAGAAGCACAGAAGCAGAATTTTTGGCAATGCCCTTTGTATGTGCTACACAAGATAAACTAGCAGCTTGGTAGGTTTTGATAGAACAATTGGTTTAAACACAGATACTATGATACAAACAAACAAATCATATAACTGAAAATCAGGGGTGTGACTGTAGAAAAAACAGACAAAACTCATGCTAGAGGGGCTAAGAAATAATCAGCTGCAATATTTGTTTATGAAAAATGTCTTATTCCTGAGGTTCAGTAAATAGGTCCCAATATAAATAGTTTGTTACTCTATATTAAGTGGTTTATTTAAATAGTATAATTAATTAATAGGCTGATAAGTCAATCAGTTCATTAGGGGCCAGTGGAGCCCTATGGTTAAATGCTACACTGCTACCTACCCCTGTCACACTGCTCTGCATTGTCATTGCTTCATACATAAGTTACTGTATACAAGTCACATGTTTATATGTAAGTTACATAAGTTTCTGCTCATTTTGTTAGAAGCTGGTTGGGCACTCTCCCCCATGGTCATTATAGGATCTTACGTATGAACATCTGTGCATGTACTGGTACCTTAACAGACAAACTGCACTGCATTATTATTGGATCTCATGAAATCTGCTCTGATTCAAATTCTGGTCTATCATTTCCTCTGCTCTGACCAAACAAGGTTGATCAAACAAGTTTTATTGTATCTATTTAGCTATTTACATTTGTGTCCAGATCCCACAATATTCAAGTGTTCAGGCCATAGATCTATCATTCTTATAAGCTTAAAGTTGCCCTTTATGAACTCTTTTTTAGGGATGCACTGAATCCACTATTTTGGATTCGGCCGAACCCCCGAATCCTTTGCGAAAGATTCTGCTGAATACCGAACCCGAACCCTAATTTGCATATGCAAAGTAGGGGTGGGAAGGGGAAACCATTCTTTACTTCCTTGTTTTCTGACAAAAAGTCACCGCCCCTAATTTGCATATGCAAATGAGGATTCAGATTTGGTTCGGCTGGGCAGAAGGATTCATCCGAATCCTGCTGAAAAAGGCCGAATCATGGCCGAATCCCGAACCAAATCCTGGATTCGGTGCATCCCTACTCTAGCGCCAAAACCAGGCCACGCCCACAACTAAGTGGAAATAACGCACATGTGCTCGAAACATTTTGCCTGGTCATGTGCTTTCAAAAAGAGCCAGCACTTTAGGATGGAACTGCTTTCTGGCAGGTTGTTCTTTCTCCTACTCAATGTAACTGAATGTGTCACAGTGTGACCTGGATTTTACTATTAAATGCTTGTCTTAGAGCTACCAGGCAGCTGTTATCTTGTGTTAGGGAGCTGTTATCTGGTTACTTTCCCATTGTTCTGTTGTTAGGCTGCTGGGGGGAAAAGGGAGGGGTGATATCACTCCAACTTGCAGTACAGCAGTAAAGAGTGACTGAAGTTTATCAGAGCACAAGTCACATGACTGGGGGCAGCTGGGAAACTCATTTCAGTACAGAATTCTGCTGGAGCAGCACTATTAACTGATGTGTTTTGAAAAAACAAACATGTTTTCCCATGACCGTATCTCTTTGACATATTAACTGGTGCATCTACTTTTTAAAGGAGGTCGTGGAAAAGACAATGGCTGGATCATCACATTTCCAGAAAATGCCACATTCGATGAATTTCCAGAAAGTGTTGTACAGAAAGTATTAACATACCTAACCTCTATTCCAAGGTACCGTAATAGTCCTTATGTTCATTTGTCCTGTAAATTAAGTATTTTTGTTCAGAGGTGTTATTTCATGTGGAACTTTTGACAATCATTACTTGAAAGTCACATGAAATAACATTGTTCTGTAAGAGCCAATGTTCTGTTTGCTTTTTCTGCTTAATTGCTGCAGCATCTGAAGGTGACAAGTGGGTATAGACTATTCTCATTATTTTATTGTCCTTTTATAGTTGAAGCAGGTGCAGATTTTGAATAACAACTGTGCATGTGACATATCCAAGCAAAGGTTGAGAGGCCCAGTCTTAAAACTAGTTAGGGAGAATTATAGGGTTAGTGTTTTTCATCATTAAAGATACACCAGCATACAGTCTGAAATTGTTGAATTTTGAGCTGTTCCAGTGTTATAATGTTGAGTAACATGGAACATGTATATTCCTCACTTTCTTTACTCCGTGTTGGAACTGGGAAAGTAAGTATTTGTTTTGGTTGTTTCTAGGATTTAGTAAGCGTTAGTAAGAGTCAGAAATAATTCCCAGACCGAGGTTAGCGAGGCTGAATAAAGGGTGGCATTGTAAACTGTTAATGAAGTCTTTGTGAATAGGGAATATAAACAGAAAATCGATAGAAACCATTCTTTACCATCATGGTCAAAATTTTTTGGGGTATATTTATCAAAGAGTGAAGTTAGAGATCACCACAGTCCACTAGTCTGAAATTCCTCCACTCTCCATTTATATCTTTGGGATTTTGAAAGGCGTATTTATCAAAGGAGGAACTTTCACTTTCACCCATTGATAAATGCTCTTTTAAAAATCCCATTGAAATGAATGGAGACTGTCGGAACTTCACTCTAGTGGACTGTGTGATCTCTTAATATACCCCTTTATATCAACCTGCTTTTGTTTATTTTTTTCTTCCAGTAAACAAGAATCAGATGTTAAATTTATTGTCATATTGGACAGAAGATTGGATACATGGTCGTCTGTAAAATTAACTCTCCAAAAATTGTCTGTAAGTTACTATATGAATTCTGCAGAAGTGTATAGGGTGACCCAAGGGTGCATTTCCAGGCTCCTAACTCCTCTATGCAGTAGACCCCATGACATCCAACAGACACAGTTTTACCAATCCTCTCAGCAGAGAACAGCGCTGGTGCAACATTTTTTTTGCAAGGCAAATATGCCAAATGGAGACCCCTTAAAACAATTGGAAGCCTCCCCACTGATACATTATAGTACAGATTGTCCCCAGTGCCATGGCAAGGGGACTCCTCAATTTCACCCTTCGCCTTGAGCTATACCACTGGACCCCATTATTACATACCTTAATGAAACCAGGAGACAGAGATGGGTGTAAAATGGCCACAGCATTTATTCACATATTATTAAATAAATATGACCTTGCCAGCTTAACCCAAGGCAATAATCTAAATATAGAATTTAACAAGAGATCGCTATGCTCTGCCGCCAACATGAGAGAAGTTCAGCACCCCTGCTGCCGGACCTGCATCTGCAGTGTGTCGATGATAGGAAATCCAAGCAGGCTGCCCCCTAGCACAAGCAGTAGTAGCGTCTGTATCAATCAATCCACCGTGCAGTCACAGGAGAGAACCTCCTTTCTCCCTCTTCTAAACTTACCTGTGCAGTACTCTGGCAAGGTCCTACCGCCACAACAAGCCCAACTGAAAACCTTCAGTTGGGCTCACCCCACCTTATCTTAATATAATTTTTTTAATAAATAATATCATAGAAAATAAATTAAAAACATAAATAGTCATAATACATATAAACAATGTTTATTTATCAAACAAACCATACCACAGGATGGAATAAAACTGGTTAATGGCCTTATGATATACATATTTTTTAATATTCTATGTGTACAAAACATAAATAGATATCTTTTTTTAAATACTTTAAAATAATAATGACTGTGTGCAACTGCCTGCAAAGCCAGCCAGCCACCCTCCTCTGGATGTATTTTGCTTGGGCAAGTTAAAGCCATGCAAACTTACTAGTAGGTTGCCTGTCATATGAAAAGCCAAAGCCTAGGAAAACCTAGGAAATTGTATTATCTTGCCACAAATTACCATTTACTCTGCCCCATGCGTTAGACTAGGATGTTTACACAGGCAATTTTATTTCATCCTGGATACCAAATGTACTTTCTTATTAATAATGGAGTGATGGTCGACCTGCCCCATCTGCTCCAGAGGCCCCAGCTCAGAGGGTAATGTCACCAAACCACCTTGCCATGTTGCTTCCCTAAAAGCCCCTCCACTAAGTAGTGTCCTCCCCCCAGCCACAAGTGTCCAGCTCAGAGGGCCCAGTATTAGAGGGTAAGGTCAACCAACCCCTTTCCCATGCTACTACCTTAGCAACTCCTCCCAAATACATAGACCTCCCTCCAGTCGCAAGTGCTCAGTTTAGAGGGCCCAGCTTAGATGGTAAGGTCTCCCAACCATTTTGCCTAAAGTCTTGATATCATGGTCACTGTAGTGACGATTAATCATTAAGAATACTGATAACCCTGTCATGACTTGGATGGGGGCCAATAATTACTCGCTTGCGTGTACTCTCATTCGCCCCCCCCCACATAACCCGAGTTTTCCCAGTACCCTATGAACTAAAACCTAGGGGTTCCTATCAGAGTGGTAGTAACCCTAAGTGTAATCCTAAAAGTATTTCTGGTTGTTATATGCTCATTGTAACAAATTTCCAGCTATGCATTAATTTTACTGTAGATGTGGCCTCTAGATATGTTAGCTGCTGTACTACGTTACCTTATTCCACCAAGGGTAGCATAACATATGCAGGACCCATAGTAGCAGGCCACCAGCCGCATGTGCCTTCCACCATGGTGGGTATGCCCGATTGTATGCTTCGACCCAGGTATCTCAATGTCCCACCATGGGCCACTGTAGCCTACTGTATGCAGGAACCAGGTAACACTTGCAGTATCCATCATACTGACCACCAGCCTCTTGTGTCCTCCAGCATGGTGGGTACAGCTGATTGTATGATTCACCCAGGTATCTCTTTGTAACATAACACCTCCCAGAGACCAACGCTCTTAGAGAGGAAACATCCAACCATGGGCCACTGTAACACATCCATGATCCATGCACACTTGCAGGATCCACCGTACCAGCCACCAGCCCCCATTTTTCTCCAGCATGGTGGGTACGCCAAATAGCATGGTGGGTACGCCAGATTGCATGCTTTGACCCAGGTATCTTGAAGTAACGTAACACCTCCCAGAAAGGAAACATCCAACCATGAGCCACACATGCATGATCCATGCAACACTTGCAGGATCCCCTTATCAGCCACCAGCCGCTTGTGTTCTCCAACACAGCTCAACCACGCTGTGGAGACCAGCGCTCCGACAGCCCAACCATGCTGTGGAGCCCCGCCCTCCAGCAGCCCTTCGACACTGTGGAACCCCATGCTCTGGCAGCCCTTCCACACTGTGGAGCCCCATGCTCTAGCAGTCCTTCCACGCTGTGGAGCCTGCGCTCCAGCAGCCCTTCCATGCTGTGGTGCCCTGCGCTTCATCAGCCCTTCCACGCTGTGGAGCCCTTCGACACTGTGGAACCCCATGCTCTGGCAGCCCTTCCACACTGTGGAGCCCCATGCTCTAGCAGTCCTTCCACGCTGTGGAGCCTGCGCTCCAGCAGCCCTTCCATGCTGTGGAGCCCCATGCTCCAGCAGTCCTTGCACACTGTGGAGCCCTGTGCTCCAGCAGCCCTTCCACACTGTGGAGCCCCGTGCTCCAGCAGCCCTTCTGAACTATGGAGCCCCGTGCTCCAGCAGCTGTTCCACGCTGTGGAACCCCATGCTCTGGCAGCCCTTCAACACTCTGGAGCCCCATGCTCAAGCAGCCCTTTCACACTGTGGAGCCCTGCACTTCAGCAGCCCTTCCATGCTGTGGTGCCCTGCACTTCAGCAGCCCTTCCATGCTGTGGAGCCCACGCTCCGGCAGCCCTTCCACACTGTGGAGCCCCATGCTCCAGCAGCCCTTGCACACTGTAGAGCCCGCGCTCCAGCAGCCTTTCCATACTGTGGAGCCCCTGCTCTCCAACATGCCTTCCATGCTGTGGTGCCCTGCGCTTTGGCACCCTTCCACGTTGTGGAGCCCGCGCTCCAGCAGCCCTTCTACACAGTGGAGCATGTGCTCTAGCAGCCCTTTCATGTTGTGGAGCCCACGCTCCAGCAGCCCTTCCGCGCTGTGGAGCCCCGTGCTCCGGCAGCCCTTCCACACTGTGGATCCCTGAGCTCCAGCAGCCCTTCTGAACTATGGAGCCCCGCACTCCAGCAGCTGTTCCACACTGTGGAACCCATGCTTCCACATTGTGATGACCCATGCTCCAACTGCTTTCTGCCCGGACAATCAAAACTAGGCTCTTTGAAAGTAAAGGCTAGCTGGGGAGTTAAGTAACCAACTTAAGTACAGTATACCCACCTCTCTCCGCAGCACACAAAAGGAAGCTGCAATAGCAAGCTCATATGATATAATATTGGGGGCTGTTAATTCTATATACTTGCCCTGACATAGTGAAATTGCCTCTAACCCCCAACTGTTATGTAGTAGTATTATTATTGTTTTTTGCAGGCGCTATAGATTTCATGCAAACTTAACGCATGAAGTGATATTACCACTTTTCCCAGAGAGAATGCTTGCAAACACCATCTGCCATCCTGGATTACTTGACATGCTGGCCACCCAAACGCTAGGGGTCAGATGGGCAAGTGTAACCTGCCAGCCACTTGTCCCTACTACTGCAGGACTCCTGCCCATCAAGACCCTGTCTCGCTACAATTTGGCTACTCAGCCCAATCAACTCTGGCCATAGCCCCCAAGGCAAGCATCCCGACATTGTTCTAGTTGCAAGCCACAGGCACTGCAAGGCCTATTGTATGTTGGAGTTCTCTGCTATAACTACATATACTGTAACATCTGGGCCTGGTGGCTGCTACTTACCCCTGGTATCAGAGGATTACTATATGTAGGTTCCATCTGCAGTAGCAGCGGATTGTCCTCTGAGCAGGAGCTGAAATCAGTAACTCAATAAAGGCCAGTAACATAAAAGTCAGAATATGATAATAGGCTGCTGACTCGAGTAACTTTATCTATAGAAATACCATACAATATGCAGATTCCTGAAAGTAACACCCAGAAAATGTATTGTCTTCCAGTATACTACAACTACAGCTCTCTGTATCGTTTAAATAGTTGCCATAGCAGCACGTCAGTGTCACAGCCAGGATTTCTATAAAATACAGAGGGTACCCCTTTTGGGCCCCAAGGTGACTTCCATGCTGCCTGAGTGACTACAGTGTGATTGACTGCTGTAAAACAGCAAATAAACAGTAAGAGACTAACACCCCCAAAGCTAGCAGTATAGCGAGGATTGAATGTGTATATACTGCAGCTAATAATCTTATGTAAAAGCAATAGCTCTGCCAAATATTCCATGACAAACTCACAGGGGGAACTGTTTTAACACCTTAGAACTACTTTACCCTATGCAACAAGCATTAGTGACAGTGTTCAGCATCTATAGGGTATGACAGGACAGCTGGAATGTTGTACAAATAAATATATAACTAGCTACAGGCTCAATCATGTGTATATATATGACATATGTAAGTCAATAAAGGCCAGTAAAATTAGAGGTGAGACTCTAAAGACAGGCTGCTGCTGAATCAAGTACCATATATACTCGAGTATAAGCCGCCCTGAGTATAAGCCGAGGTACCTAATTTTACCTCCAAAAACTGGGAAAGCTTATTGACTCGAGTATAAGCCGAGGGTGAGAAATGCAGCAGCTTCTGGTAAGTTTCAATCTCGTTTTTGGATGACTATTCTTAGGCGCCAGCTACTATTCTAAGCGCCGGCGAATATTCTTAGACGCCGGCTACTATTCTAAGTGGCCGGCGAATATTCTTAGGCGCCGGCTACTATTCTAAGGCTCCGGCGACCGTTTTTGCGCTTGACCCGAGTATAAGCCGAGGTAGAGTTTTTCAGCATATTTTGGGGGCTGAAAAACTCAGCTTATACTCGAGTATATACAGTAACAATATCTATAGAAATACTGCCCATCGCCCTCTCTGTATAGTCCAACTACAGCTCTCTGTATATTATAATGAGTTGCAGTCACAGCAGCTCAGTGTCACAGGCTGGATTTCTATATAATACAGAGGGTGCCTGTTGGGCCCAGGCTGACTTCCATGCTGCCTCAGTGACTAGTGTAGCTGTGTCCCAGTCAGGACATTAATACACGAGTAGAATTTATGCATATTATGTGTAGATAGGTACGGATACATGCAAAGGAAATACTAGGGGGCAAATTTACTAAAGGGCGAAGTGACTAATGCTGGGTGAAAATTGGGTACTACGCTCCCTAACGCCTAGCAAATTTGCGTCTGGCGATGTAACTGCGCAAATGCACTACGATTCGGATTATACTGAACTCTTGTGCCAGACTTGCCTTCACCACCTCAGACCAGGCGGAGTACAATAGAGTAGATAGGAGTTCCTCAAAAAATAGTTGAAAAAGTCCCAAAAAACACTGGCTTTCTTTTTCTTTTTCAGGGTGATAAGCTGAAAAATAGTGTAAATTTTTTGGGGGTAACTGACTCCCCCCCCCCACGTTTCCTGGGGCTCATGTGTAGGGCAATATAACAACTTTTTTTTATTTTATTATGGTTTCCTGGCCATGTGTAGTGCAATGTATTTGCTGCAACATGTATGTCTATTGATCTTTAACTTCCCGCCGTATGCAAATTAGCCAACGCTAGTGCAACTTCGCTTGGTGTAGTAACGCGGACGCAACTTCGTCAGCGTTTGGCGCCCTGGACGCAACTTTGGATTTTAGTGAATTAGCTTTGTCCTGGCGAATCTACGTCTGGCGAAGTGTTGCGCTGTGAGCAAAGCCATCACTGGTGAACTGGTTAGTGAATTTGCCCCTAGAGCTTTTATACAATGTAAATCACTTTGTGTATCTTACTTCAGACATGCAAGTAGAACGCTGTACAATGGGCCAGTAATAAATGGCGAAGAGCTTTATCCATATCCCAGGCAGGTCATAATACTGACCGAAGGGATCCAGCTGCATTTTAGCCATGCCTGCCCAGACCCTGCTCATAGTCTGCTCAACCCCCTGCCATGCTGCCAGCTTCTTATCTTCAGACAATTCTATGCATTTCTATGGAGCCAACTTGGAGTGCATATTACTGACAGCAGATGACCAGCAAAGTGTCAACTTTCCATTTTTTCTTGGGCAGTCCTACTGAGCAGGGGTGTAGTCCTATCCTAAGTGTTAATTACACAGGTGTTAAAAAAGTTATTTTTCAGCATGTGTATGAACAGCCCATAGAGTTGTATGTATGTCAAGCATCATTATGGCTACATGCTGAATACCAAGCTAGCAATCAGGATTTAGAAAGTTTGTTGATATTGCCTTTTATATCAAGCATCATATAGCAAGCATACTGATGCCTTTTATTTGAATGGAAATGCATTGGCAATTACAGATACAGTATTACACTGTGTGTGTGCTTGTGTGTGTGTTTGTGTAGCCTGGAACCTGTTTCTGCGTCTCATTTTACAATGGGTTTATATAATAGACAATTTGAGCAGGTGCAGTGACCCATAGCAACCAGCCGGCAGGTAGCATTTACTGGTTACCTTTATAAAAGCAAACAACTTATTGGTTTCTATGGGTTACTGCACCTGGGCAAAGTTAATGGTTTTGATTACATAGGAATAGAAGGATATTTTTACTATAGAGGCAACTCTTACTCTTACGTTGCATTTTTTTAGATGCAACTTGCTGCATTTTTTTGTGCTTCAAGTGCATTCCAAATACACATTTACACATAAAAACATTTGCGTTCAGTGGAATTTACCGTAGGTTCTTCTTCCTTGTCCTCAGTGATGACAGCTTCTTCAGTTTCCTTCTGCTCCTTTCATGGCTTCAGCTCCGTTCGTGGCTTCAGGACTTCGGGTCTTAGGCTTTTCAGGACTTCAGGTCCTTGGGACTTCGGGTTTTTGGGACTTTGAATCTTCTGGTTTTCAGGACCTTATCGCTTTGGGACATTAGCACAGGCCTCCACTGTCAAGGGAGGCTCAGCTTATTTGGAAAGAGCTGCACAGACAGGACTCTATTTAGGCCCAGGCACAGTACAACTGTACCACTTGTGGCCCCCCTGATAGTGGCCCTGGGTACGATTTATAACCTGTCTTGTCTGTTCCTGACATAGCCTGTTCTTGACCATCTCTAGTTTGCTGCCTGTCCTGACCTCTGCCTGTTTATTGACCATTCTCTTGTATCTTGTTTCTGTACTACAATACTGTTGGTTTTGACCTGGCCTGTGACCCCGACTACGTTCTTGACTGATTCTTGACTGATTCTGTACTGCTCTTCCTGATTGGTATCAACTCAACCTGGGTTTGTGATACCTTATGTAACAGTAGCCACGTTACCACAGCAACATGTCTGCCACCAAAGCAATACTGTCTGCGTTTCACCTGGAGAAAGGCCCTTGGTATGTGCACTTAGGAGCCAACTGGGACGTCACGCTGATGTAATTGGTGCCAAAAATTTAATTTTTTAAGCTAGTCCTATGAGTGCTGAGTCCTAAGCTAGTCCTATGAGTGCTGATTGCTGTGGGTGTGTTTCTGAACTTCTTTTGTGTGTGCCCTTCATTACTATGGTGTATATATAAGAATATTCAATATATGCACCACACTCAGCATGTGTTTGTAAACCTTTAACAAATGACCATGTGTAAGAGCCCTACAATTGCTGCTGGGATGGCTGTCCAAGGGTTACTTAAAGAACCAGTAACACTAAAAAAATGTAAGTTAAAAAAACATTATAGCCCCCTCTAGTACCTCCTGCTTCCAGCACAATCGTCACTATTTTTAATGCTTTATTAAAAAATACCATAGTGAATAGCTTCTTCTGGTTGTGCTGTGTCTCAGAAATAGGGCGATATGGCGACATGCCCTCAGCGTTATCCTACGTGCGTGCTCCACATCTCTTGACCCGACTTCTTCTTAAGCCGGTAGTCAGTTGCTGCGCTGCTGTAGAGGATTTATGGCTGACCTGGGTGCTGCCTTCAGCACTCACAGAAATAAATCAGGCTTAAAGTTAAAACATGCACGCTGAAAAATCCTCCATAAGCAGCAAGTTATGACAACACTATTTTGTTAGAGCAAACATTATTATTGCTATACACTCAACACACTACTTTACAGAATTTGTGAATTACTTTTTATTTACCAAAAAAACATAACAAAAGATTTTTTTTTTAATTGCTGGATACGGAAAGATTTTGCCCCTCTGGCAGGGTAGAGGTTAAACAATAGCTCCTGCACATCAGGGTTATTTGAGAGCCTGGTGTGTATGTTTGGGCTCCGGACAGTGCTGCTCCTGTGTGTGGTTATGTAAGCCAGCGAATGTATGTCTGCTGTAGATTAACATGAAAGCTGGCGAATCAATGCAAGGCTCGTTGATGGAGCAGTTTGGTCCTGCACTAGTTCCTTTTTGCAGTGCTGTGGATATGGAAGCAGGTGCAGCAGCAGCAAACCTTCCACTGTCCTCCCTTTAGTTTATCATTTTAAGCTTCCAGCAGCCAGCAGATCCTGTATCACCAATGGTTTCCTGACAATAAAGAGAAGGAGGTCATTACTTGCACCCGAGATGTCCGAAGCAAATCTTCCAAGAGACGGAATGAGGTTCCGAAGGAATGCGGTAAGGTCTGCAGTCTTCCCAACACACCCCAAGTTCAAATGCTCAGATACTGCAGCAGGGAAGCACGTTCAGCCTCTGGCACAGATTGCTGAGTAGCAATGTACAGGACACATAATGCAGATTCCATTCTGCAGCCAAGTTTGTCCTGTCATAAACGCAAGCAGGCAGTTCCGCATGGAGCCTTGTAAGATCTCAGATACCTGCATTAACGTCTGTGTGAGCACTGCTCATCTTGCCTGCGGCGTTGCTTCATTTCCAAGAAGCAGTTTGTCTTCATTCACTTCTATTGTTTGTTCATTTTATTCATTTACGAATCTCTTAGTAAATTAAAGTGCCTTAAACATGCCTTTGACATCAGTTCTTCAGAGTGCAGAGATAATATACAAATTTCAGTGCAAGTGGAAGGCAAGTTTTTCTGTAATCTCATTGTAATCTCATTGTTCTGTAAAAGATTATCCTGTATGATTAGTTTCCACAGTAATACTATGACAGTGCAGGAACTACCATATATGAATCGCCACAAGATGCTTGCTGCTGATTTAAACTTAAAGGGATACTGTCATGGGAAAAATTTTTTTCCCAAAATGAATCAGTTAATAGTGCTGCTCCAGCAGAATTCTGCACTGAAATCCGTTTCTCAAAAGAGCAAACAGATTTTTTTATATTCAATTTTGAAATCTGACATGGGGCTAGACATATTGTCAATTTCCCAGCTGCCCCAAGTCATGTGAAATGTGCTCTGATAAACTTCAATAACTCTTTACTGCTGTACTGCAAGTTGGAGTGATATCAACCCTCCCACCCCCTCCAGCAGCCTAACAACAGAACTATGGGAAGGTAACCAGATAACAGCTCCCTAACACAAGATAACAGCTGCCTGGTAGATCTAAGAACAACACTCAATAGTAAAAACCCATGTCCCACTGAGACACATTCAATTACATTGAGAAGGAAAAACAGCAGCCTGCCAGAAAGCATTTCTCTCCTAAAGTGCAGGCACAAGTCACATGACTGGGGGGCAGCTGGGAAATTGACAAAACATGTTTTGCGATGACAGGATCCCTATAATAGGAATAAATTATATAGTGAGAGGATTCACAATGAATAAATATCCTGGAGGGACTGACAGTCCCAAGGATACAGCTAGTGTTTTATACCATTTTCTCAACAAATTACATGCTACATAACAACCGAGATACAGTGCAATGTGCAAAGAGTAAAAAGAGCAACAAGTAACGGCACTTTCCCCCCTACATATATATATATATATATATATATATATATATATATATATATACATATATATATATATATATATATATATATTCAAATAGCATCATTTTTGGTACTTTGAGTTTATAAGGGCATTAGCGTCTCTTTCAAATGGTGCAAGTTGAGGCTATTGGCACTACCCGCTGAAGGTACCCTGGAATTAGTTCAGCAACAACTTTTTCTACTTACTTATCACTGCAGGGTGCATTCGTATGCCAAGCCACTTCCACGCCTATTATGTCATCAAGACTGTGTAGGGAAGAAGCAGACTAACCTTTTCTGGCAAAGCCTTTATTTCATTTTATTGCAGAAATTTTGAATAAAATGCTTGTGCTTCAAAATCTCTGCAATAAAATGAGTTGAAAAAGTCGGTGTGCTTCTTCCTTGCACAGTCTAGAGGACCCTAGAATGAATGCCACTTCCACAATGGTAATTCCATTGTTCTTTTGCTTCAGTTCATGCACTTTCTCGAATTTCAAAGAACAAACTGAAGGCCACATTGGTGCTTGTTCAAGCTGCAAAGCATGTATGTATATGAATACTATCAATATATGCCCAATTTTATGTCCATTTTAGTGTGTTCTGCTTATATTCATATATTAACCCCGCGGTGTTTTTTGCTTATGCAAACTATCCAGTAATTCAAAGAATAAAATATTTTCCAACAAAGATTATGAGCGCCATTTAGTGCTTTTGCATTGAAACACATTACCATCATCACCCCTTTTTGTAATATAAAACCATGGTCGTTATCCTTCATTCAATTATTTCTGTTGTAATATACAGCAGTATCCCTCTTTGTTTAATTCTGTTCAATTTCTTTACATATGTTTTAATAGGTCTCTGGTGGTTTCTATCACATTATAGATTAAGATTTCATATAGTCAAAAGCTATGATTGTGTTCGCTGTGTCCCCACTAAGCTCTTATTTCTTCCATTCATAGAGTAGGTACAGAGTTGCCCAGATAACAGTGCAATAAACATACCCGAGTGTCAGATGAAAATAATTTCTTCCCGTTGGGTGACACTTGCTATGATCTATGTAGATGTAGAGTACGAGGAAGTTAACTTTTCCTAAAACTTGTACAACCAATAAAAAATGACACGTTATTATCAGATATAAATTTGATAACAAATTGCTGTGCTGCAGTATGTAGTGCAAATATACAAATAATATAACCTATTTAAAAGTATATCTGGAAACCAATATAAGGTCCACTCCCTTCCACTATTCCTCTTTGGTGACATTACATTTGTACAATCTGTATCTTCACCAGTACCTCTGGCACATAGAGGGGTGTGACTAAAGGAGACAAGAAGATATGTAGGGTTATCAGGTGGTCAGTTTTTGGTACTGTCCTTTACTGGGAATGAGGGTCAAATAATACCTCTCGTTGCCTAACTTATAGAAACCGGGTACGCTTTAAAAAAAATCTTTTGATCTATGATTTTTCAAACAAGCAGTCTTCTTTTTGGCAGAGTATATGGAAATATATGGGCAGCATACAATTTGGTAAACTCTGTTCTAAAGAATTATTGCAGTTGATAGTACTGCTGTAACTCTATAGGAAGGAGTTTCACATGTAAAAATTGCAATACCACCAGTCTGTGTATAACATACCACCATATGTACAGTATGTACCCTTGCACCACTTTAGCCTAAGGTTACCAGCATTGTGTGAAAAACTATAGATACTTCTAGAAGATCCAGATAGAGGGCCACAATAATGGCTTACAGCATGAAGCCTACTTTTTGTCACAGTGAGTTTACTCCATTTTATTTATAGAAAAGGGTAATCACCCCTCAATTAAACTAGCCAGTTAAGAGATCTATGCTGTTATGTTCATTATGTATATTGTGGGCTGGTTGGTCCCACTGGCTGGGCTCACAGAGATACTGCTCCTGTGATTTATATTGATCTTGTGTGATATTGCAGATGCAAGGAGAATAGTTATTAGATCTATCTTAACAAATCATTAAACACCAATCAGAGTCTCCAAGAACTGAACATGGTGAATGGAAAACACCCCCTGCATAAATGCTTACATACTCAATTAGCTACTTTAGTATCCCAATTCTAACTTTATTGATTAAAATCAAATTCCATACAGAATCTGAAATCATGGGAGAGGGATACATACACATATGTGAGCGCAGTTTTAGTGTTATTTATCAGAGGTTGGGCAAATTGTATATTTTATCAAAGGTACCTATTATAAAGCCAAATTAGCTTTGACTGGTGGTACTTCTGAAAATATGAAATACAGTGGCTTAAGTAGAGTGAGCCGGGCCCCCCTGCAAAAAACCTTCAGTTGAGTTACCCAGGGACGTGTATTCCATTGAACATATCCTTGCTATTTGCAATGAAAAATACTTCCAGCTGAAGGTATGTCTAAATGGATTTTATGAAGACAGATTATAGCAACACTTACCTTTTACTTTTTGTATAGTCTATACAGTTTTGGCAAATAGCCAGTAACAGAACTAGGTGGGGACAAGCCGTGCAGCCGGGCCCGCCCCCACCCTTGTCCGTGTGATATTTCTCTGCGGCTGCAGCCCACTCCAGCCGGCTACAGCGAGTGCGATCTGCCGGGGGGGGCCCTGCGGGGGTGCGGGCCCTGGCCCAGTTGCACCCCCTGCTCCCCCGGTAGTTACACCCCTGCAAATAGCATACACTAAAAATAAAACAACCAAGAGATGTGAGCTGCAGGCCCGGATTTGTGGGCCTGGCGACTCCAACCCCCGTCCTCCTGCCCACTTCCCGCACACCGATATATCTCTACCACCTTATCACCCATGTACAGCAATAAAAATGAAGGGAATAACTAAAGAGCAAGTTGTTAATTGTACTGAGATTTTCCTGGCAAAAGTCATACTTCAGTTAGATGAATGCCATACAAGCCAAAATATCTCACATTGATTCCAGCCAGTTACGTTAATTAAGGGTAAAATATAAAGAAACGTTATTAACAGAACCAAAGATAAGGGGGGGAAACTACGGATGGAATGATCATTTTTTTAATCAAGAATGCAGAGTCTTTTCTGTTGATTCACTGCACGTGCTCTTTGCCGCTGTCACTTATTGAGCTTAGGGACTGACTCAAAATATACAGTACACATAGAATATATATAAATGTCACAATATAAGGTTGATTAGTAATTAATACAGATAATTACTACATGACAGCACTTTAACCAGTGCAACTAGCTTCATTTAATAATCAGCCCTGTAGCATTATCTTATATTACAGACAAGCCTAATTTTCTGCTTGATAATTTATGATGACCCCTAAGCTTAGCTTCTCAACAGTTCAGATCCCACTGAGCATGTGAGTGTCAGACGCTTTCCAAGATGGTGACCCCCTATGACAAGTTTGAAGTCCTGGATCATTGCTACTATTGACAAGCTGAAACTTTAGGCTGGTGCAGTTCACTATATAAAGTATGACATTTTTAGCCATATTAACTTTAAGGTATTAGTTCTCCTTTAATGAATTTCATCAGTTGTACCCATTCTAGAGAAAATGCTTTTGTAGCAATTCTGACTGGTGAACCTGGACCTTGTAATAAAGTTTATGCTTTCACCTCACATAAATTTATTGCGTTAAATGTATGTTATTCACCTGGGACAAATAAATACAGCATGAAATGCTATTCAGTGTATATCAGATCCCAGTTCACATGTATGTAACAAATATATTAGCTATGCAGTTTTGTGAGAGGCTTGGAGGGGCCATTCTTATGATGAGGGTTCCACCACCTCCTAATATTCTGTTTTTTGCAACTGGCTTCATGCTTCATGCACGCTATTAAATGTATCTTATGAAATCTCAAATTTTTACACATTTGTACTATATAAACATTTATAATAAACACCTTTTCTCCTTATATTTGTAGGGGCATTAAACCCCTGTTTATGACTACCAAGTTGTATTAGCTCATATAGCTGAATACAGCCGACCAGCTTGGGCTAGTCTATTATCGATAGAATTAGCACTTCCCAGGTCCAATGCAAGATATGTTGTTGCTCAGTAGAAGGAAACATGTCTTGGACGCTGACCCATACTTGTGTGAATAACATGATACAAGTACTATTTTTACTGTTTACTTAAATTAAAGATTAGATGGGCTGCAATGTACACTATAACATAACCTCATATTAAATATGTTTACACCTACACATAAATCTGTGTGGTTTAGGCGATCCTTCATAGCCATGTGGGAGGATGAAATGGCAGTGGAGGTTGGGCTCTACATGTTGTTTTACGGAAAAATGTATGTGTATGTGCACCCATCCATATAAATGGAATGTTATAGGGTTCTGAGGTCACATTATCCAAGTAACAAGATGTTCATCCAAACTTATGTTAAATCAAATGCCAAGGTGTTGTGTTATCCGGCCAATGTCTAAAACCAGACCAGCATATTATCAAGGGTCATTTAAAGTGTCATGCTTCTTTGACTTGCCAGAAAGTGTTACTGACATTTCTGCATCTTCACCAGCATTGGAATTACTTAAAAAAAGCAAAACAATTACTCATAAAAAGAAAAACATTTCGGTAACATGAGGTTCTTTTTGCTAAATTTTGGGGTATCATTAATAAAATAATATGCTCCTCTATTCAGCATAATGCCATGTGTTAAACTGTTCACTAGAGACCTAATATGACTGAGTTTGCTCAACCATTACTTAACTATTCATATTGTTTATATTTCAGCACTCATTTCCTGGGAATTTGCACTTGGTTTTGGTTCTACGGCCAACGGGTTTTATTCAGCGCACGTTTACTGATATAGGATTTCGCTTCAGCCAGGAAGATTTTATATTGAAACTACCGGTAATCATTCATTAGAATTCATGCGGTTGATGTTTTTGTACTCAATTCTATGTATTGTATTTTTTTTTTTTTCAAATGATGTTGAAAATATCTTTAGATGATCATTTGTCTTGTTTTGTCTGTATTTGCTCCCAAGAGAATTGCTACAGAAATAGTAAAGTATAAATAACTTACTCCAAGCTGCTATGGTGCATCTTGGCGTGTTCTCTGCTTTGGCTACTAAATAAAGCTCCTTTTTTTAGAACATGGAGCACTTTAATGTTAAAAAGAGCTCTTGCAAATTATACAAGGCATAGTTAAATTAAAAATATGTAGAACTGGAAAAGGAATCAATACTGTCAGTATTAATGTTAGTATGCGCCACATCCCCATTACTTAGGCTTTGTTCTTCCCCCGGTTATTATTCTGTGCTTTAATTGCAGTTTCATTGGGATTTATCCATCCTGTGTTTTTTTCCATACATTCGGAACTTTCATATAATAATGATTGTTTTTTAGGTTGTTATGCTGAGCTCTGCATCAGATTTATTACATTACATTGATGAAAAGCAGCTGACTCCTGAGTTTGGAGGTTCACTGGATTACAGACACAGTGACTGGGTTGTCTTCAGAACAGTACGTTTCCTACGTTTAATGGAATGAAATGTCTCATTTTAGCATCTTATACCTCCTAATCCCTTTGTATTTTTGTACAAATTATGCCTTTTCACATGGGGAAAACATTAGCCAATTTATCTCAGAATTGGCCAAATTAACATTCTCTGCCTGTATTTGTGCAGTTTCTAAGTAGTGATAAACAGGAATCTTGATGCAGGTATGGATGTGATTGTGCAGCTGTTCAAAAAAGATAGGTGTCTATTGGTATCTACAGTTTTTATTCAGTCTAAATCATGATGGGGGTGTGACCAGGTTGAAAATGCCTAAATATGGTTTATTTAAGAGATTACTCGTGTTTCATGTGTTCCCAGGCAATAGAGGGTTTTGCATTGACTGTAAATGAGATTGCACAGAGGCTACAATCCTTTGGGACAGAACTGGCTGAAATTGAGTTACCCAGGGACGTGTATTCCATTGAACATATCCTTGCTATTCGCAATGAAAAATACTTCCAGCTGAAGGTATGTCTAAATGGATTTTATGAAGACAGATTATAGCAACACTTACCTTTTACTTTTTGTATAGTCTATACAGTTTCGGCAAATAGCAAATAGTAACGGAACTAGGTGGGGACTGGCCCGCACCCACCCTCGTCCGTGTGATATTTCTCTGCGGCTGCAGCTGACTCCAGCCGGCTGCAGCGCGCGCGATCTGCCGGGGGGGGGCCCTGGCCCAGTTGCACCCCCTGCTCCCCCGGTACTTACACCCCTGCAAATAGCATACACTAAAAATAAAACAACCAAGAGATGTGAGCTTGAGATGGGGTACAGGCAACAAGGAATCCTTAAATCTTGTGGAATGTTTCAGTTTAGCTATGTAAGGTAATGGGTGTTCATCATTAAAACAGGTTTCTGTTTTCATCATGGTAACTGCAGTGATTTGGTGCATACCTGTCTAATCTCAAATGTCTGAAATGAACAAAGGTTCATAATTCCTGTCGTTTTTTCATTTATTTAATGGTCAGTATTATGTCCACAGATGGTTGATTTGATGGTCATTATATGATAATTTATAGTCAGCTGACTAAAACAATAATGTGGATCAATACTAGATCTCACTACTCAAAGAGCAATCAAGAATCACATTCTGATGATCGCTAAGTAAACTGAAATTGGACAGAAATACTTCACACTTTCTACCAGTAAGAAAATAATAAGATAATAGCAAAATCTGCTTGCTTGCTATGGACGACTGCACATTCGCACCTAAATCATCCCCACTGAGTTTATTATTATAGTAAATGATGTATAATTGCGCTATGTAAGTACCAGGCTATTTAAGTACTAGGAAATAAATAGTAAAATAACATTTTTTTTTTTTTTTTGTGTGCTTGTTACAGGAGGGAATTATGTCGGTGATGAGAGAAGGCAGTTTGCTACTAAGCAGCTTGAATGGGCCAACCCCAACATTAGTGGAAGAAGTGCAACACTGTGAAAGAAATGGGGACTGGGAGACCGTCAAAAGGTTTGTAATGAGCTCCTATTTCCACTTTCGGAAGGCTGTAAATAGGAATATATGGACACGTTTAGTTTAGTAGGGAAGAGGTTAATTCTACTAGTATATGTTTAAATGTATCTACTAATGTGATATAAAGTGTATATAAGTATGTATAATTTAAAGGGGACCCGTCTCCCAGAAAAATTATTTAAATTATTCAAAATTCTATTTTATCACATAAGTCAAGCAAATTAACTTTAATTAAACTATATAAATGATTTGAATCTTGTTTCATTCAGTCTGGGAACTCATAATTATAGCAAGCAGGCAGGAGCCATTTTGTGGACACTGTTATTAAGACAAGCCTTGCATCATCTCTGAATCTTGTTTGTGCACCAGAATGGGTGACCCGATGTCCATCTCCATGCCCTGGCTACACAATTAAATGGTAAAGAGAACGGGGGAATGTGTGGAGAGCAGTGACATCTAGGAAGTGCTGAATGGAAAGTGAAAGTAATTGTCTGCCCCGCCTCTATTCCTAAGGCATAGAGGAGGAGCAGACAATATTTGATTGACAGCTGAGATTTTTAAACAAACTTAAAACAACTATGAATTCTTTAATAAAAAATAGAGATTGAATTTAATATTTAATTTGAAAAGGACTTTTATTATACAGATTTTTGTGACAGGTCCTTTAAGGAATGTTTTTGAGGAATCTAACTAGGAAGGGTCTCGTCATCAAAGAATAACCAGATCAGTGTACGTTGTGAATAGTTTTTTCCCTCATAATAAGATGGTTAATATGTTTGAAGTGTGTGTGTTGGTCTCATTCATCATGATGGCAGTACATAGCAGTATCAGCGGAACACTTCATACTGTTAATGGTTTATGTAAGGGGAAGCAGGAGTCTGTGCAATCTTCACACAATGGCCTGTACTAGTGAATACTCAACAGCCACATGAAATAATGAAACACGTGTATTAGAATAAAATAGAATGTTGCAGTTATATGAAAAAGTAAGTAACACAGCAAAGCCAGCACATTTTATTAAATGCAATTGAGGCTAAATAATGGCTTTCTCTTTAATTAACCAAGAAAGTATTAAGGGAAAGTAATCTGTGGTTATCCATGTGATTTAATAATTAAATGCTTAGCTTCTTCCATTGGCTAATATAAAATCCTTCATATGGAAATTTCTCAAAGCACCTTGAAATTTTGTTACTTATCCATATAATGGTTTATACCATACATTTACATTTTGTAGGCCAATTAGATATACTTAATATAATGAGATGCCAATAGAGCTACACAAGGTGACGCAGGCTGTGCATCATTCCTAAGCCCAATGCTTGCTTTACATAATAACGAATATTACAGTTTGCCACAGGCTTGGTATGATGCCAACTACTATACACTTAATTAAAAATGTGTATTACCGTATATACTCGTGTATAAGCCGACCCGCGTATAAGCCGAGGTACCTAATTTTACCTATGAAAACCAGAAAAACTTATTGACTCGCGTATAAGCCTAGACACAACTCAGAAAAGTCTCAGAAATATCAAACAGTCGGTTTAATGTTAAAAATCAAGCCATGATGCTTAAAACATTAATTCATCGTACAATGATAAAAAAAAACCTCTGGTAGATGAAATAGATATATTAAGAAGACAGCTGCCTTACCAGTAAATTTGCTCCAATGGGAGGGGAGAGTCAGGAAGCTGCTCCCTGTAGTAGGCGCTGATCGCCTTCAAAGGCTGCCCAGAGTTGTTAGTGGGTGGGAGGGGAAGCTGCTCTCTGCTGCTGGGCCCCTTCAAAGTTTAATCGATCGCTGGGGTAGGGGGCAGCCCGGAGATGCTGGCAGGCAGAAGGGGAGAGCCGGGGATACTGCTTCCTGCAGCCGGCGCCGGAGTTGTCACGTCGCTGAGCTGATGACGTCAGCGTGCGCACACACTCCTTGCGCTGTTGCTCTTTCTTCGCGGCTGGGAGGGGGATCATGTGGGATTCATCTCTACAAATTTACCGGTAAGGCAGCTGACCCGCGTATAAGCCGAGGTAGGATTTTCAAGCACATTTTGGGTGCTGAAAATCTCGGCTTATACGCGAGTATATACGGTATGTTGGCCAATAACACACTGGAATTAGATTTTTTGAAAAAGATTCTTATTTATTTCATAGCTCCATTTCATCAATTATAGTTGAAATGGAGCTATGATTTGACATTGGCCAAATCACAAATTCTAGAAGAGAAGTTGCACTTTATTACCCAGAATTCTTACTGCTACTCATACTGAGGAGGTAGAGATTTGCTCACTGTTTGTGTTCTCCTCAGTACAAATGTGCTCTTGTGTGTAAAACCAATTCCCCGTCTTCATGTATGCGGATAAATAACACAGTGCTGCACTCGTTATCTCCTGTAAGAGCAGAACTGGGATATGATCAGTAATTACATTAGCTGTAAAAGCCCAAGGGATGAGTATCAGCTAGGGTATTCTATGACAATATTTGAGAATAAAGTGCTTAATCACAATTAAAAGAAAGGACATGTATACATATGGGGAAAGGCAATCCCATGGGATCATCCACAGAAAAATAGCAGCAGAACATTTATTGTAGAATGTAGCATTTACATGTTTTTTCATCTTGCAATAGGGTGTTTGTCAGAGCTGCAATGTATACACTTCATTCAGTTTTATGCACTGTGCCCCAATAATGACTTGTTACTTGTGTTACCATAATAAGTGTAAAGGTAAAACCATGAATAACATATTGATAATTGTGGTGCTCCATGTCATACCCGGTATAATATGATGAATTACATTTGACAAAATTTGAATAATAATAGTTGTACCGGTATATACTTTTAGGTTGCTTGCACAGTTGTATGAAATGGAGACAGCGTTTGATGGGTTTTGGGAGAAGCACCAGCTTAAAATGGAGCAATATTTAGAACTTTTGAAGTTTGAGCAACATTTTGAAGAGGTAATGTTACTTATAATATATAAGCTTTGAAGGCTTTCAGAAAAAGGCCAATAAGTCAGATTCCGCACTCCAAGGCACACTGTTATGGCTTGTATAGCCGGGGTGCAAGGTTTAGGATATATATAACGTGATATTCAAGAGAACCAGCACTCCCATGTATAAAATATCCTCATCATGAGAATATTTTATACATGGGAGTGCTGGTTCTCTGAAATATCACGTTATATATATATGTATATATATATATATATATATATATATATATATATATAGTCCTTGTGTTTTCTCCGCACTCCAAAAAGGGCAAATGACCCAGGTGCTACCCGTAATTAAATAGATAAATGTAGAGATAAATGGGTGCACACCAGGAACGTTTAAGACAAGGTTTCTTTAAAAATTAAACATACTTTATTGAAATATTTATATATATATATATATCTATATATATATATATATATATATACTTTATGTTCAGTGTTCGCACTCTTACCGGATCACAAGATGATTGCTGGGTGCAGGGTCAAAATGTATCATACAATATAGCCGAAGGACCCGCACTCCATGGGGGTTATTTACTAAGCTCAGAATACCCGAAATCCGAAAAAAATCATGATGTGTTATAATAGGCTTAAAAAACAATTCACAAATTTTATGGAATTTATTAAACCCAGAAGGCTAAAAAGCCAGAATATAAAAACATGGCATCACAAACCTGTCAAGGTTGCATAAAAGTCAATGGGAACAGTCCCATGGATTTTTGGTTGTGTCGGGGGTTTCGGGCAATTTCACGATGTTTTCGGAGCTTTCAGTTGAAAACTCCAAAAAATACGGAATTTATGGGGAAAATTCTCGAAAAAATCGTGATAATCTGAGCTTTTCCCGCAAAGGTAAATTTTGGGAAAATGTAATAATAAATAAGCATTAAAAAACCCGAGCGAGTTAGATCAGAGTTTGTAGCAGCCGTTATTGAGATAAATTCGGACCTTGATAAATAACCCCCCAAATGTAGTGAATCAAATGCGTTTATTTAACAATGCATATCCAACATTCCGGATGTGAAAGTTGGATATGCAACGTTAAATAAACACGTTTGATTCACTACATATGGAGTTGGGGTCCTTCTGCTATATTATATATATATATATATAATCTACAGTCTGGTCATTTCCCTATGGGACCAGACTATAAATTATATCCTTATTAACGGTGCGATCTAACGTGAGAATGCGCCGTTTATAACAGGGGTCCCCGGCCGCCGAATTTGACGCATTGCGTCTGAATTTGACACTGTCGCGTTTAAATTGAACGCCGACGAGCCCGAATTGGACGCCGGCGACCAGAATTGGACGCCGACCCCCCTCCCAACATTTCACACAAAATGTAGATTATAATGCATAATGTACCCCCTACTGAAATTTATAAAGATATTAGAAGTCACGTCGGAGTAATGTGACCTGTATAAAATCACTCGACCTTCGGCCTCGTGCTTTTATATGGTCACATAACTCCTCAGTCACATAATATCTTTATAAATTACAGTAGGGGGTACATTATCCACTATATATATATTAGTTTTCATTCTTCCGCGCCATCTATTCCCCTTGTTGATCCTGTGTTTAAAATCACACATTTTCACTCTATAAGGCAACTTGTGAGAAGTGAATTCTCATTTAATTTTACCTCATTTTACTTTGTCATCTGTTTATTTAAAGTTGAAGAATACCACCGAGTATCTGAGGTCCCAACAAGAAAGTATTGCAGATACAGGAGATAATGCCCCTGAAGTACGGCAAAGACTAATGGATTTAAGTAACCTTGAGGAAAGGTCGCAGGTGAGTGTGATTTTGTACTCTCAACGCTAGCGTTATGGCAGATGTATGTCTGACATACACAGGGTTTTTAAATTTGTGCTTAAATTTGTGCTGCCCTCTGTGCGTTATAATTAGTCAGTCAGAACACACTTGCTCTTATGCATTTGAATAAGAAATGCTGCAACACGGGGCGGTCCATTTATCAAAATCCGAAATTATCTCAATATTTTCTGAAAAAAAACATGACCAAATCCGCGCGGGTGTTTCGCCTTATTTATTAATACACTTTTTTGAAAATTTTGTTTGCTGGAAAAAAACCTGAAAAAATATGAATCAGTCGAATTTTTCAGATTTTCCACCTGAAAACTTGAAAACCCGGAACTCTTTGGATTATAGCACAAAACAAAGCGCAGATCAAAAAATCATTGAGACTTCTCCCATTGACTTACTGTATATGAAGCTTTGGCAGGTCTGAAATACCGGATTTTCGGATTCTGACTTTTTCTATCCTCGGGGTATAATAAATCCCGAAAAAAAGATTTTCACCAAAAATTCTGATTTTGTAGTAAAAAATAGGGATGCTCTGAATCCAGCATTTGGTTCGGGATTCGGCCTTTTTCAGATTCGGATGTGGCTGAACCGAATCCTAATTTGCATATGTATATTAGGGGTTGGTTGGGAGATCACGTGACTTTTCGTCACAAAAGAAGAATTTTTTCCACTTTTTGCTTTCCTGCCTCTAATTTGCATATGCGGATTCGGTTCGGTTTTCGGCCGAATCTTTCACCAAGAATTCAGGGATTCGGCTGAATCCCAAATAGTGGATTCGGTGCATCCCTACTAAAAAAACACAATTTTTTTGTGGTTTTGACATCTGGAGTTTAGTAAATAGCCCCCATAGTGACTAAACCAGACAGTGAACACATGAGTGAATCACTTAAGGTGGCCATAGACACACAGATCCGATCGTACAAATCGAGGATTCGTACGATTTTCGGATCGTGTGGGCCGTGTGCCGACATCTTTCGTCCGGCGGAGATCGGTCGTTTGGTCGATCGGTCAGGTTTGATTTTGACCCGACCGATCCTGCCGGAGCTCATGGCACATCGTAATCTGATCATTCAGCCATACGGCCGAACAATCAGATTACCCCCGATATAGCCATGCCTGTTAATGGCATATCGGGGAAAGATCCACTCGTTTGGCAACATCGCCAAACGAGCGGATCTTTGCATCTATGGCCACCTTTACAGTGCATTGGCATTGGGAAGTGGCTTGAGGAGTAATTTGAACCAACACATTTCTCCCTAGGAGCACATTAGTGGTAGAAATACTGCCTGTGCCGTAGGCGTTAGATCTTACTGTTCCTCCTTTCTCTACTTGCCTGAACATGTCAGGAATGAGTTAGTATTCAATGAAATACATGAGCTCTTGTGTTTATCTGACAGGAGTTAATAAGAAGATCACAGATGGTAATTTTACATGGACACCAGCTCGCTGCGAATCATCATTATGCTCTTAATTTAATATGCCAGCAGTGCAATGAGCTACGGCACATGTCGGACATTTTGTCGGAAGAGATCAAACGGAAACATGCTCAGCTCTCTACTACACTTGAACTCCACACGAGATTACAGCAGGTCGGGCCTGTAGATTATTATCTTGTCATATATTCATATTTAGTGTGATGTTTAGAACAGTGGCTTTTCTGACTACATCCATTCCCATTAGATCTCATATTATGGCGATGGGCGTTATGTTGATTTCTAATTGTGTTACCATTGCTGCAGTACATATTTGGTTTGAAAGCGAGGATGCTTTTATTCCTTCAAAAATGTACAAAAGGGAAGCATGTAATCCCTTTCCCTTTAAACCATTTAACCTTTTACTTGCCAATTTAGAATCTATCTAGAATCTATGAATATTTGCTGCTGTCACTTAAGTGTCAGATGACATGGATTCTGGGTTCTTGTCTTCTTGCTCATGGATCAGTCCTGCCAGGAGGGAAAGTGTCAAATAATAGTATTTTAATCCACATTCATAAAGCATTTTTCTTTGAAAAAAAAAAGGATTTTTGGGGGCCCTCCATCCAAAAAATGATTTTTGTTGCAGGATTAAAGAATATATGATTCTAATCAACCTTCCAATATGTATAATGAAATATTTCCAATGGTGGTTAAACTTATTCGCACATTTGTTTGCAAAACTGGCTTTTAAAACAATATAACATGAGTCAGTTCTCCTCATGGTCTTTTAATCAACTTTAATGAGCTGATTTGCAACATTGTAGGAGTCAAAACCAGGAGTTTAGAGAATGAAAACCGTCAGACATATATTGATTTTAATCGAACTTTAGTTGACAAATATCTTTAAAAACCATTGAAAATATTTGATCTATTGTAAGCCCCATGGTATATATTATAATTACAGGTATAGGATCCCTTATCCGGAAACCCGATATCCAGAAAGCTCCACATTACAGAATGGCTGTCTCCCAAATAATCTAAATTTTTAAAAAAAATGATTTCCTTTTTCTCTGTAATAATAAAACAGTAACTTGTACTTGATCCAAACTAAGATATAATTAATCCTTATTGGAAACAAAACCAGCCTATTGGGTTTATCTGGAAAGCCCCAGGTCCCGAGCATTTTGGATAACAGGTCCCATATCTGTATTATGTGCTATGTAACTTGCTGAAGCATCAAAAGCAATAAAAGTGTTTGTAAGTATTTGTATATATATATATATATATATATATATATATATAGAGATAGATACTGTATATATCAGAACATGTGAAATGTGGAAGCACTACATAACCCAAGCTTTGACAAGATTGCTCTTAGTGCAGACATAGCTTTTATGTTCACTGACCTTTCTCAGGAAGGGCATATTTCGTCCACAAACACATTTTATTACATTCCTCCATTAGTGGTTTTGGCCCCATTTCGGATACCACTTGACTTGAATAAAGTTAAATTTAGCAAAGAATCCATCAACTCATTTGATTTCATCCATACTGTACCCCACTTCGTTTGTAGATAGTGTTTGGAAGAGATTTGAGTTTTGCTCTTTCTGTTGTGCAGGTCATTGAATGCTGTGATAAAGGTGCATATTTCTTAGCTAACCAGCAAATGGATAAGTGCCAGTCAAAGGAGGGTGCACAGAAGGCTCTTCTGGATCTTGAACAATTTCTTGAAAATGCCAGTCTCTATGTCACTTATGATCCTCAGGCCTTGGAGTATGAATATGAGAGTATTTTAACTAATGAACTAAAGGTACAGTATACCTTCATTTAAAATGCACATTATGGTGGGAAATATTTGAATTCAATGGACTGAATTGCACTAGTAGTTGCATAGGTTCTATCAAAGAGTAAGGGCATACTTGCTTTAGAGGTCACTTTCTCTTAATTTGAATAAAGGTATCACAACTTCTGCCATTTGAGTGAATTCCCACAACATGCAAAGCCAATGAGACAGTGTCAACCACTTTAAACACTGCATTTGATATTGTGGGGCAGAATCTGTAACTTTTCCACCTATCTTTCCTTGCCTTCTGAAATAGCTTCAAGAGATGTAAGACCTCATATGTGAAGCCAAAGGCAGCATGCAAACTACAAGAAAAGCCATTTTTTTGCACTTTCCATGTTGCATTTGGCTGTCTGCAAATAACTCCATTTCAGAGCACATAGACCTGGGGTACAAGCTTTGGATCCAGCACTGATTGTTCAGAACACATTACAAGCATCTACCAATATCAGCAGGTTCAGACAAAACTCCCAAATTGTACAGTTCATCTATGGTATCACCCTGCTGATGCAGTGTTCCAAGTGAAAGACCTTTGATTATTTACTTTATTTTCTATATGAAAGTCCAGAACAGATACAGGGCCCACCGGGACTGCTGTGTAGGGCCCCCGCTACCTACTGTTAGCTTGCCCAGGCGGCGCATCGCGCATGTGCAAAGATCACTAGGCGCGCATGCGCATATGGCGATAGGCGTGCATGCGCAAATAACACTGCGATGCACCGAAAAAAAATTCTTTTTTTTTTTTTTTTTTTTTGAAAAACTGTTTGGGAGAGGGGTCTGGCCCAGCCGGGGCCCACCAGGTATTTTCCCGACACTGGGCCAGTCCGGGCCAGTCCGACACTGAACAGATACTTCAAACTACTGTATTTGAGGAATAGAATTGTTTTGCCACTGATAGTTTTCTGGATAACAGGTTTCTGGATAAGGGATCCCATACCTAGATAATTAAAGGATTATAGGAAATATCTTATAGGGCTTATAGTCTAAGTAGGGTGTTGGAAGATTTCAAGAATATTTAGCTTGACGTAAATGCAATTTATAGGTGAGGTGTTAATTAAGCTCAGTGCATACTTGACCTTCACATTTTGTTTTAAAATTTACAGACTAAGATTCAAAGTGTTCATAACAAGATAGAAAATGTTCGAGTTCTATTTGACAACAGGCAAAGTTGTCTGAAGAAGTTAGCCGATAAGCAAGTAAGGCCGGTCCAGCTGGTCGCTCCTCGTCCTGAGATGCCTCCCAGAATAAAATCACCCCTTTTCTCCCCTAAACATGGTAATACCCCTTCACATTATATGCGCTTAAATTGTTCCTTGTATCAGTTGTTCCTTGTGTATCATGTTCCTTGTGTATACTAGTTTTAATTTTGTCTGCACATGAGTATAATTGATGGCCTAAATGAGTATAATTTATGTTTCTAGCTGAATTATATGATGTTCTTGTGCTTAAAAGAAAGGTTAAGTAAGGGGCCCATTTACCAACAACAGAATTGTAATTTTTGCCATGACTTACGCAAAATTTGTGGTTTTCCTATATTTCTAAAAAGCTCTAAAAATCTGAGATTTATTAAGTATAAAAACTTTAGCCTTTAATTCCAAACTTCGCCAAGTATAAGTTGTTGAGGTGCTCTGAAAGTCAATGGGAGTTGAGCTGATCTGATTGGACGGCTTTAAATCGATTAGGAATTTTAAAGATTTTCTAAATGTGTTTTTATCTAGAAATTGTCCGAAAATCTAAAATTTCTAGAGATTTTTGAGGTAGTTGAGGTATGCAGAGTGCTTTACTGAGTGTATAAGCAGGCAGATTGATGAATGACTAAATGTAGAGAGCAACATTTTTCTGGGGATGTATTGGGGCATCCCCCACTCACTCCTCTTTGCCAGCTGTAAAAAGCCCCCCCCAAAATAGATTGGAATAGTCTCACCAAGTTCCGAAATTCCTGGAGGGCACAGCTGGGTTTGAACTCTCAGCAGCTTCAAGCATGTCACAAATTCACCTCTCTGCAGATGCCCTTTTCACGAGGATCCAAGATGGCACACAGTCTGTGTAGCGCGTGCACTCAACAGCGGAACGCAACCTCCGAAAACAGACTGTGCGCCATCTTGGATCCCTGTGAAAAGGACATCTGCAGAGAGGTGAATTTGTGACAGGCTTGAAGCTGCTGAGAGTTCAAACCTAGCTGTGCCCTCCAGGAATTCCTGGCTGGCCAGTGTTTTAGAGATTATATATATTTAAGTAATAAATTGTATATTATTAATATACTGGTTCCGTAATCCACCTTCTATCTGCTTTTTGTACATTGTAATTTATCCTCAATAGGACCTTGTGGATTGAAGGTGTGCATTCTGGACCAGTCAAATAACCTTTCCCTTTTTGTCACAAGATAGAGTCCTGCAGCGGGTCGGGTACCCGCAAAAACCTGCAGTACCATGCGGGTTTTTCGTTGAAGTTCAAGGTGCGGGTATACCCGCGGGTTGGCGGGTTTGCGGGTTGCGGGTCGGACTGCGGGTCTTCTCAATATCAATATTTGCTCCTTTTTTCTGGTCACGTCCACTTCCGATGATGTCATTTCCGGTACACAATGACAGCACTTTCGGTTCTACTCCCTTTTTTATGATCATATCTAGGGATGGAGCGAACTGTTCGCCGGCGAACTTGTTCGCACGAACATCGGGTGTTCGCGCTCGCCGCAAGTTCGCGAACGTCGCGCGACGTTCGCCATTTTGGGTTCGCCATTGTTGGCGCTTTTTTTTGCCCTCTCACCCCAGACCAGCAGGTACATGGCAGCCAATCAGGAAGCTCTCCCCTGGACCACTCCCCTTCCCTATAAAAACCGAAGCCCTGCAGCGTTTTTTCACTCTGCCTGTGTGTGCTGAAGAGATAGTGTAGGGAGAGAGCTGCTGCCTGTTAGTGATTTCAGGGACAGTTGAAAGTTTGCTGGCTAGTAATCGTTTTGATACTGCTCTGTTATTGGAGGGACAGAAGTCTGCAGGGGTTTGAGGGACATTTAAGCTTAGGTAGCTTTGCTGGCTAGTAATCTACCTTCTACTGCAGTGCTCTGTATGTAGCTGCAGTGGGCAGCTGTCCTGCTTCTGATCTCATCTGCTGACTGCTGCAATAACAGTAGTCCTTGTAAGGACTGCTTTTATTTATTTTTTTGTTCCAATACAGAGCAGTATCAAGCAGATTACTAGCCAGCAAACTTACTATCATCTGTCCCTGAAATCACTAACAGCTCTCCCCCTACACTATCTCTTCCAAGCACACACAGGCAGATTTTTCAGATACATTTTTGCCCTTGATCCCCCTCTGGCATGCCACTGTCCAGGTCGTTGCACCCTTTAAACAACTTTAAAATCATTTTTCTGGCCAGAAATGTTTAGATGTTAAAGTTCGCCTTCCCATTGAAGTCTATGGGGTTCGCGAACCGTTCGCGAACCGCTCGCATTTTTGCGCAAGTTCGCGAATATGTTCGCAAACTTTTTTTCCGACGTTCGCTACATCCCTAATCATATCTACTTCCGATGATGTCACTTCCGGTTTATAATGACAGCACTTCCTGATTCTTGATGGTCAGCGGGTCGCGGGTCCGGGTTGCAGAGGTAAAAGGTACTTGCGGGTCAAGTTGCGGGTCCAAGCGGGTAAGAATGCGGGTGCGGGTTGTGGATTGCAGGTTGTGGGCGGGTCGGGTTCGGGTCCCAAAAAATGGACCCGCGCAGGACTCTATCACAAGACCCTTATCTGCTTCTCTAGTTATTCCTCACACTGACACATTTTTCCCTATACGTAATCTGGGTACAAAATTTTTAAATCAAATTCACTGGGGTTGCCTTACATATTGAATTCATCCTTTCCTTGTCCTTTAGTGTTATAGCAACAGTAAATTTTGTCTGTGTAAGTAGAACTTTGCATTCATATCTCTCCAATGTAATATTAAATAAAAGGTATGCGTGGGAGCTGTCATACTCTATTCCTGAACTGATACATGCTGCATTGATTTCTACAATACAGCTCACCATATTCATGTAGCTATACCCTCAGACTTACTTATACTATCTATATGACAAAACATGAACTCATTTGCTCAGAACTAGGGCATCTCTTATTTATAATCCTATTTATTTTTAAAAAACTGCTGCTTATTCTCCACTTTATATTGATTTTGTAACAAAGGTATGGATTTCAATCCAACTCTCAAGTTTTCTTTTGACATCACTCTGCCTGGAAAAAGGACCACGAGAAAAATACAAACAACACGTAAGGTAACATAATAACTAACCCCCATATGTAATATAAGGCACTAAGTTTGCCCAGGAGCAGTCCCCCACAGCAACCAATAAGATTCTTGCATTTAAACAGGTGACTAGTAAATGCTACCTGCTGATTGGTTGCTATGAGTTACTGCCCCAGGGCAAACTTAGTGCCTTTTATTATATAACCCCATATAGACTCATGTTTGTATATATGGAATCTATATGGTATATATACTGAACTAATGGGTCAATTGTTTGACATAACTTTAATGTATGCTGGTTGAGCTATGTCTGGCACGTTGTGAGAAGAGCAAATAAAAGTGACATATAAATAAAAATTCGTTTGTGTGTGCCGGAATAGTCTTTCCAAAGGTTCCATTGTTTCAGCTGATTTATAGGGCAACTTTAAGGCCCAGTGAGCTCGAGGCATGTTGTTGGACCTATCGCAAATCACAAATTATAATCATATCTATAATTAATATTTATAACAATAGCTATAATTTCAAGCTACTTAAAAGTTCATAGGATGGGTAATACTATAATAAACTTTCAATTAAATTTAGGGGCTATAGCATCAGATCAACTTCATGAACAGACAAAGTAGCCCTGTACTGGGGTAAATTATGTTACTGTACAAGTTTCAGGTTCCTCTGTCTTTAAACTCTATTATTTAGATTTAAGGGGACCTATCACCCCAAGAAGTAATTCCAAATGATTTTGTTTTGTGTTTGTTAAGCAACATAAACGTTACTTACACTATGTAAATTATTTTAATCTTGTCGACATCAGTCAGTGAAGTTATAGATCGCCACAGTCCACTAGAGTGAAATTCCGCCACTCTCTATTCATTTCTATGGGATTTTGAAAGGCGTATTTATCAAAGGATGAACTTTCACTTTGACCCATTGATCGATACTCTTTTAAAAATCCCATAGAAATTATTGGAGAGTGGCGAAATTTCACTATAGAGGACTCTAACTTCACTTTTTGATAAATATACCCCTTGGAATTCACAATCACAGACAATCACCATTTTGTGAACAAGCTTTGTATCATCCCAACATTTTGGGGCACATTTACTAAGGGTCGAATATCGAGGGTTAATTAACCCTCGATATTCGACCCTCGAAGTAAAATCCTTCGACTTTGAATATCGAAGTCGAAGGATTTACTGCAAATACTTTGATCGAACAATTGAAAGCAAAATCGTTAGACCGAACGATTAAATCCTTCGAATTGAACAATTCGAAGGATTTTAATCCATCGATCGAAGGATTTTCCTTTGATCAAAAAAAGCTTAAAAACCTTATGGGGAAGGTCCCCATAGGCTAACATTGAAGCTCGGTAGGTTTAAAGTGGCGAAGTAGGTAGTCGAAGTTTTTTTTAAAGAGACAATACTTCGACTATCGAATGGTCGAATAGTCGAACGATTTTTAGTTTGAATCGTTTGAATCGAAGTCATAGTCGAAGGTCATAGTAGCCTATTTGATGGTCAACGTACCCAAAAAATACTTTGAAATTCAATGTTTTTTTTTACTTCGAATCCTTCACTCGAGCTTAGTAAATGTGCCCCTTTGTGTATGTGCCAGAATGGTAGCCTAATGCCCATGCACTTGCGTTGGCTACACAATTAGAGGGTGAGGCGGGAAGGGGAATGTGAGGAGAGCAGTGACATCTTGGAAGTGCAGAATGGAAAGTCAAAGTAATAGCCTGCCCTTCTCATTCTAAGGCATAGAGATGGGGCAGGCATATATGAGACCTTAAAATTAGTAACACGTATGGTTTAATTTTAAAAAATACATGTGGTTTTAATGTTTTATATTAAAATCGCTTTTGTTATTCAACTTTTTGTGTCTGGGTGACAGGTCCCCTTTAAATTAAATGTAAATTATAACATTTAAGAAATATTGAAAAGGAAATATGTAAATTCCATACACAAACCCTAGGTAATGACTGAAATTCTTTAAGATCTATATCCAGCATATTCTCTGTTCTTTCAGATTGAAGTAATGCATGATTATCAAGAAAAACGCAATTCTGTGCAATTATTTATTTCGGAGAGTGAAGACAGCTTGGACATCCTCAAAGGGTATTTATTTTATTTGTTAAAATATGATTTCCAGTGACATAGTGTCTATCTTTATTGACAAAACCTACAACATATCATTTCACATTTCTGTAGGATAGCTTTGAGAAGCTTATGAAAAACACTGTTTAATAGCTGATGTAGCCATGGCATCTATTATTTGATCTGCAAAACAGACAGGGTACTGAGTTAGCCATGAAAGGAAATTACTGGTAAGCACTGAGTTTCTAGCCCAGGAAAATGGGGATTGTCATGCTTCACTTTATGATGCTGACAATTGTAAATTTGGGTGAAAACCATATGTGTGACTTCCCAATAATTGTACTCTCGGTTGGTTGACTAGTATTAGTCTTTTCATTCTTTGTCTTTTTATAGGCATGTCATCCATGAGTTAATAGAGACAGAAAGGATTTACGTGGAAGAACTTTACACTGTATTGCTGGTAAGTTCCACTTCAGTGTTACTGAACGTTATACAACATCTATATTTGTAGTATAAAGTATTTCTGTGCCTTTTACTAGGGTGCCACCCAATTGATGGTGGTAAGAGTTTAAACATCTATTGTATCTTTATGGTCTGGTCTTTTAAAGTAGTTGTCAGCCTGCTATCCAGTATTTAACTCAAGCCTTAGGAATGCATGAACTCAAGATACATCCTACATATGCTTTAATTAGAAAAAAAGATTTTTATTTGTGTGTGTAAATGAATCACCTCCACTCCTTAGCCTGAACTAGCAGATTAATATTAAGGTGCCATTATGGAGCTATACATGTGGTAGGTAAAGGAGGTACTGTTGGGGGCACATTTACTTAGGGTCGAATATCGAGGGTTAATTAACCCTCGATATTCGACTGTCGAAGTTAAATCCTTCAACTTCGAATATCGAAGTCGAAGAATTTACTGCAATTCGTTCGATCAAACGAACGAAGGAAAAATCGTTCAATCGAACAATGAAATTCTTCGAAACGAATGATTCGAAGGATTTTAATCCATCGAACGAACAATTTTCCTTCGACCAGAAATTTGTTAGAAAGCCTATGGGGACCTTCCTAACATTGATGTTCGGTAGGTTTTACTTGGCGAAGTAGGGGGTTGAAGTTTTTTTTAAATAGACAGTACTTCGACTATCGAATGGTCGAATAGTCGAAGATTTTTAGTTCGAAACGTTCGAGTCGAAGTAGCCAATTCGATGGTCGAAGTAGGCAAAAAAAACGTTCGAAATTCGAAGTATTTTTTCTTCTATTCATTCACTCGAGCTAAGTATATGTTCCCCTTGGTGTAAATGGGAGGTAGCATCTGATGTTTTCTTCTCTTTCCATACTAACCCAGGAGAAAGAATAATGCAGGGATATAAAATCACACCATTATTGAATGTATAATTAACAGTCGACAAATCATATTTCTAACACACTGTTTATTGCTGTTTCATGCTGAACATGTAGGCATTGGCTTTTTGATCCTTATGTCTGTGTTGGGAGGTAGGAAGCTAGTACTTGACTGGATCACAAGCCACTTAACTAATTCATAGGGTTTAAAACAATAGGATGCAAAGCTCAAATGTGAGAATCTTCAAAAATTACATAAGTTGAATTAGTAAAAATAAAACAACATTTATTAGGACAAAGGACAAGGCCTAACGGTTTCGTGCCTATGGGGCACTTACTCATAGGACATGCCTCTGTACATTTCTTATATAGGGGCTGTGGCCAATACATAGACCAATCACAATTGTGGTTCAATTCAAACATGGGCTTTTTTACATGGTGAAGTAAAACAAAATTATTACACAAACTGAATAGGGTAACGTAGCAATACAGAAAACAGAAAAAGTAGAAAAATAAGTGTGGAATAATGAAGAATAAAAAATAATGGATAAAAAATGAAAAATAAAATAAAGAAAATGCTAAGTACTCCAAAGAAGGAATTTTCTTTGGACAGAAACTCAGGGAACATTAATGATGTATAACCATACAGATAGGAATTTGTTTGGGCTATTTAGTATCATCCTTCAAAATAATAGGAGTTGCACTTCTTGGGGTAGTTGCAGGGAAATTCTTCAAGCAGCTGTTATGGTGGAGAATCTGAAAATCAGGTAACAAAGTTGTGCTTTTTCAAACAATAAAACTTTATGGGTATATATTATGGGCAGATTTATCAAAACTCACCTTTGAATTTCAAGCAAGTTTTCCATGGAAACAATCAGTATGTATGTTAAAAAGGAGGGGAAAATGAAAATAGTTTTTTATGAAGTGCATTGTTTTTTCTTAAACACCAAGAAACTCAGTTTTACATAAAAATCTCCATTATAGTTCCCATCACCCTCCCAAGACCATCATGTATGCTTATTCCTTCTGTATGCAAGAAGGGTATTCACAGGCGGGTCAAAGGATAATATTATGGTAAAACCAGATAAATCCTATAACGGGTCATTCTTGACCACTGAAGTGCAAGTGTACAAAGGGGCACAAGAGCTCTCCCCTTAGTGCTCAATCTAGGAGGTCTTGCAACCCTTTGAGCGCTGCCCTCTTATAGAAGTAATAAGCACGCATGTTAAAAGAAAACAACAGCTCCCTAACATTTTAGATAATAGATCACATCCCTGTATATGATGTTGAAAAATTCAGATACTGTACGTTTTCAACTTGCAGTCCATCCTAAGTTTTCTACAAAAGTTAAGACCACATCTTTGCCTTTTTCTTCAGCAAATATTGTGCTCTTACACTTTTCATTTCCACAACATATGTCTCTGTACTTTATCACATTCTAGACAGTTTTACTTAACCCGTTCTATGCAGTACTCTCCCATTTATATCTAAGCGATATATAACAAGGGAGGTTAAGTGGTCTTTGGTTTAACTTCACAGGGATATCGTTCAGAGATGGAGAACCCAACTATGATGCACTTTATGCCTCTATCACTGAGAAACATGAAGAACATTCTGTTTGGAAACATGCCGGAGATCTATGAATTTCATAATAAGTAAGAAAACCACTTTTGAAGCTTCCAACATGTCACAGTAAAGGCAAATCTATCCATCATACAAGCTCAAGTCTTTACTTTTTGCATTTGTGTAGACATTATGTATTAGAAATTTATGTAGTTTAAAAATAATTAGACATTGCAAAAGTGTGAGTTAAAGACAGTTTGTTGGCTGGATGTGTATCGCAAATATATAAAAATGCATTGCAAAGGATGGCAAATCAATCTCTATCTGCCTATCATCAATATATCTATATATGTCTGCCTATCTGTTTTGAAAGGCCAGAATGTTTTGATGGATTAATGGATTCCTGTGATTGACTCACTTAGACACATCCCTACTTTGAAGTTTGAATAATTTGTTTTCCATAAAACACCTTGTATGTTTCATAATTATTCAGTGGGCCCAGCAATGTACGTACATCACAGTGACCCCAGCATTTTAAAAAAAAGTGTGGCTCTAACAATTCATGTCACATTGGGCCCTGTAATATACACTGACCCCAACTATAAAAAATTATGTACCAAGCAATATAAAGTATGTCAAAATTAAATTTCCCCCAGTAATATATCAGAAAATACGACACAATGCTCCTAAGAAAGAGAAAAGTGGTCCTAGCATTATATTTTTTCTTAAATAAGGTAGTGCTCAAGATTAAACACATGCAGTAGAGGTAAAAAATAGAATGCAAAAATAATTTAATTCGAGTATTTTCTTGTTACTGACACAGAGTATTTCTCCAGAGTCTTGAAAATTGCATCGAAGCTCCAGAAAAAGTTGGGTTCTGCTTCCTTGAAAGGGTGAGTACAATAAAGGTGTCAGTGAACAATTTGTAATGATAGCTTTATTCTTTTCCATATTTCTACACTTCATCATAGCAACATAGATACCAATTACCCTGGAACAAACTGTTCATGTTTGTGGTTGAACAAATATATCTGTTCTAACAGTGGGAATGTTCTTGAGCCTGACAAATATTTGCTACATAAGTCTTTGGGTTTTTATCTCTTATACCTTTCTTTACAGAGAGAGGATTTTCAGATGTATGAGAAGTACTGTCAGAATAAGCCACGATCAGATTCTCTCTGGAGACAGTTTTCTGACAGTGCATTTTTTCAGGTATGTCTGATATTGATAATTTTTAGATGCAATCGGCTACATGTTTCTTAGGGGCAAGTTCACTAAGATGCGAAGTTGCGCCAGGCGCAACTTCGCCGCACTTCGCCACACTTCGCCAGGCGTATTTTCGCCAGCGCTCCGCAAATTCACTAAAATCCGAAGTTGCGCACAGGGGTATCGTAAGTTTTTGAAGTTGCGCTAGCGTTAATTCGCCAATCGAAGCGAAGTTTCGCTAGTGATGGTTCATTTGCATACGGCGCAAAATTCAAATTTCAATGGAGGAACACGTATCACCACTTCAAATGCCTAGAAAACCTTCAAATCAGCAAGTATAAATTTTATTTTGCCCTACACATGTGCCCACTGTCTAGGTAAGTTGCCATGAGTCAGGAAATGTAGGGGGGAAGGAGGGGAGCCCCAAAAATTTTTTCGATCTTTTTCAGCCTATCACCCATCATGTAGAAAACACGCCAGCGTTTTTTGGGACTTAGAAAAAAATTTGACTTTTTTGGAAACAATCCCTATCTACTCTATTGCGCTTCGCCAGGTCTGAGGTGGCGAAGGAAGTCTAGCGTAAAAGGTAGCGTTCAGTACACTGCGCAAGTTAGTGAATTTGCGTAGTTACATCGCTAGCGAAAATTCGCCTGGCGTAAGTGTGCAAAGTAACACTAGCGAATTTACACCAGCGTTCGTTAGTGAATTTGCGAAGTACCGAAAATGCCAAACGCTAGCGAATTGATGCTAGCGTTCGGCGCTTCGGCGCTTAGTGAATTTGCGCCTTAGAATCATCTGTATTCTAAGTCATATGCTGTACAATATCTTAATAGCTTTCGCTCGTCCCATAGAATTACGTGATGATTTTTCTGTTATTGTGGTTAAGTTATTAAGTGCCAGTCATTAACTGTTCATTCAAGGGATACAATCACCAATGACAAACCATATAATGCAATGAAAGTGATGATCTGGCATTCAAGAGCTTACAATCCATTCTTATCATTTATGCTGATGATTTAATTTATTCATAAAAACAACAGTGTCAGCTACCTTCCTCAGTAGTTCAGCAATTGTTAGTCAGATTTTATTGCACATTAGTAAAACAAATTTGGGGACATTTACGAATGTTTCACTTAAAGTAACAGTAAACAGTAACACCGAAAAAAGTGTTTTAAAGTAATGACAATGTTTCTAATGTAATCTATAAAGGTTTGAGTGACTGGTTGCCGAACAGAACAAAGCAGAACACAACTTCCTGCTTATCAGCTCTCTAACTCTGAGTTAGTCAGCGACTTGAAGGGGGGCCACATGGGACATAACTGTTCAGTGAGTTTGTAATTGATCCTTAGCATTCAGCTCAGATTCAAAATCAGTTATGACCCATTTATACATTTCATTTTTGGCTAACTAACTATATAAGAAACATTTTGTATCCAGCACAGCCTATCTATTTACCCAGTTTTTATTTTACACTGAACAATTCCTTTAACCCTTCACCCAAAGCCCTACTTCCCACTGTCAATACAACATCACGGCCCAACCATCTAAACATAATATCATTGTTTTCCCTTATACAGTAAATCAATTACAGACCTGCTCACACCCTAGTCTAAACCAAACACACTTCTGCTGATAAAACTCTCTCCACTGAAGCCATAAGCAGGGATTTTCTTAGCCTCTAAACCAATGGTTGCAAAAATGTGTACACAAAAGCAGCAAATGTGAAAGGGGTTGGCAGCTAGGGTTTAATTTGAAGGTACGTATTTGTGTGTTGTCCTAGATATCTCTAGACCTTTTATTATGACAATATTTTCATAACCTTGTGTTGAGCCGATATTGACTTAATATTTAACCACAAAAGAGACTACAACCTCAAAAGACCAAAGACCTGTGCTCTACAAACAGCCTTGTACAATACAGTTAAACCAAAAGTAGACCTTCTCCTACATCACCCCCCCCCCCTTCATGCTAATTTCGACATAAGTCATTTCTTCATGGTGAAAATTCTCTAGAGAATTTTTCCCACTTTAATTGTATGGGGAAAATATACTGCCAAATTTTCACATAGAATTACCACCAGAAGAAAATTCATTACATTTCTTTTGAAAAAGCGCGCATGCGCTTTTTAGTAAACATGAGATGTGTTGTGAAAATACACCTGAGGAATTGAGGCAAAAATTCACATTTAGGGGTTTATTTACTTAAATCCAAAAATGTTGTCATTATTTTAATAAAGGAGGGATCCCCATTCCCTCCTCCAGCCACTCATACCTGCCCCCTGCTGGCACTGCTAGTTTTGTAACAAAGGAGCCACACTGGGAACTGGACAAGAGATTTTACAGTGTTTTGAATCTACTATCCAGTCCCTAACCCTTTTCTAACACTATAATACTAGCAAAAAGTGTGTTTGTCTGGATGTGCCTTAGGCAACAGCTTGCCACCCTAGGCACTGGCTTTTGCGGATTCTCACAAATCTGGGCCTGCATCTTGCTAATAAAAGCCCTAAAGTTATGCTTTTGTTTAAGCTGTATATTTTTTTTTAATTTCAGGAATGTCAAACAAAGTTGGACCATAAACTTGCGCTAGATTCTTATCTTCTAAAACCAGTTCAGCGTTTGACCAAATACCAGCTATTAATTAAGGTAAATTTGAGGATTGTGCTCCAAAGTAATGTAGTTTATGGGATATTAGTTATAACTTATAATACACCTGCAAATATATTGAGTGAGAGGAGAGCATTCTAATCCAGATAGGAAGATTGAATAGTTGGCTTTGAGTTTGATTAATCAGAGCTGATATAAAGAAGTTGTAGTACTTCTCTGACTTATAAATCACACGGAAGGAGAAGCGCAGATTGAGTAGCGCGGCAGGGTGAAATGTCTAGGAAGCATTAATTATACTGTGTTAATCTTGTCTTAAAATTAAAGACAGATACCTAGGGATACTTAAGAGCTACTTTATCCTTTAGAACAGGGAACCCCAACCTTTTGAACCCGTGAGCAACATTCAGAAGTAAAAAGGAGTTGGGGAGCAACGCTAGCATGAAAAATCTTCTTGGGGTGTCATATAAGGGCTGTAATTGGCCATTTGGTAGTCCCTATATGTATTGTCAACCTACATTGAGGCTCTGTTTGGCAGTGCACCTGGTTTTTATACAACCAAAACTTGCCTACAAGACTGGAATTCAAAAATAAGCCCCTGCTTTGAGGCTACTGAGAGCAACATCCAAGGGGTTGGAGAGCAACATGTTGCTCATGAGCTACTGGTTGGGGATCACTGCTTTAGAACATGCATGCTTTCTATCGTAGAATGCTTATGCTTTTATAGTTAAAGAGTATTTTTAATTACTATGAAATTACTTAAAGGAGCTGATTTAAAAAACATAGGTGCAGTATTGAACAAGTGTGATTGTTAAAGGAGAAGGAAAGACTAAAATTAAATAAGCTTTATCAGAAAGGCCTATATAAATACACCAGTAAACCCTCAGAGTAATGCTGCTCTGAGTCCTCTGTCAAAAGAAACACCACATTTCTTTCCTTCTATTGTGTATACATGGGCTTCTCTATCAGACTTCCTGTTTTCAGCTGAAACCTCCAGGGCAGGGCTTGAGCATGCTCAGTTTGCTCCTCTCCCCCTCCCTCCTCCTATCCCTGTTGTAATCTGAGCTCAGAGCTGTAAGTGAGCAGGGAGAGACTCGTGAAGTGATGTCACACCAAGCTTATATGGCAGCTTCAATCCTAAACAAACAGAGACAGTGTCTAGAGCTGTTTACTCAGGTATGGTAAAGCATTCTGCAGAATAAATATAGCATTCTAGCTTGCACTATTGTGGCTAATCTATTGGTAATAAACTGTCTTGGAGCTTTCCTTCTCCTTTAATAGCAACCAATCAGACTACTACAAGTTAGAAAATTAAATTAAATACCTGATTGGTTACTGATGCCAATTGCACTTGTACTGTGTAGTACTTAGGTTTGTAAATTAGCTCTAGTGAATTTTACCTGCAATGAAAAAGTGCCATGGCCCTGTTCATCTGGTTGTGACTTGAATGACGTCATATCACATCCGTTGCCCCTTTGGTTAAAGAAAATTGGGTTGATGTGCTAACATAAGTCTTATATTACACCGGTGTGGCTGCTCACAGCAACCAATTGCATCTCTGCTTTCATTTTGTAGTTTGTACTAGTGTGATGGTAACTAGCAAAGAAAATGATCCGGCTCCGAAATTTTGTTAAAGACTTATAAAATCCGAAAAATATGCAGGAGAGGATTCCAGCTATAAAAGACTCTAAAGCTGACTTAGCCCTGCTCACCGTAGATATTGGTTGGTCCGGGTGCATAGAGCCCCGGACCCCACTCTTAAAAACAGCGGGTTCTTCAAGTCTGCTACATCAAAGATTTAAACAGTGAAAGCTTATGCTGCGAATCTTACCCTGCAGGGATGGTGACCCGGGTGCAGCCAGCCCCGAGTCCGTCACTAGGAAGGAACGTCAAGATCAGGCAGAAGAAATGCAAATTTGCAGATTTGTAGGCTGCGCACTCCTGGGACACCCGCACGGATCACTCGTCTCCAAATGTTAAAAGGTAAATTCTTTATTATAAAGACATACAGTCAATCAAACAGCAATAGCGTCTGAGGTCTGACGCGTTTCGTGATAATTCACTACCTGAGGAAGTGAATTATCACGAAACGCGTCAGACCTCAGACGCTATTGCTGTTTGATTGACTGTATGTCTTTATAATAAAGAATTTACCTTTTAACATTTGGAGACGAGTGATCCGTGCGGGTGTCCCAGGAGTGCGCAGCCTACAAATCTGCAAATTTGCATTTCTTCTGCCTGATGGTAACTAGCACCTACAATATACCCCAATACTGCATGTGTCATACAAAACAAAAGATGAAGACAGCAAAAAAATTTATACATACATATATACATATATTGTACATACATTGATATCCCCAAACAGTAGCAATGAGGGAGAATAAGTGATACAGAAAGATTTAAGTGTTATGTTACTACTCTATTGACTCTTTTTTAATTTAACAGGAATTGCTAAAATATAGCAGTAATGCCGATGGGGCTGAGGAACTGCAGGAAGCCCTGGATTCTATGTTAGATCTATTAAAGTCTGTGAATGATTCCATGCATCAGATTGCAATAACAGGTTATAATGTAAGTGCTGCCATATATTTATCTGTAAATTATATTGTGAGCCAAACAGAAGCTGCTCCCTGGCAATACAAATGATGTAACTGGAGTTTCTTTAAAAATGTCAATCTGAATCATTCCAGAGATATACATTCAATGTTAATCAATTCTATATTCATTTCCTACATTAAGGGCGTTATTTACTAAACTCTGAATGCAAAAATCATGAAAAATTCGTGATTTTTTGTTTTATAAAATCGGACTTTTAAAAAAAAAAAAATTTGGGAAATTTATTAAACCCTGAGGAGGGAAAAGTCAGAATCTGAAAATCCAGCATCTCAGACCTGTCGAAGTTGCATATAAGTCAATGGGAGAAGTCCCAGTGATTTTTTGATGTGCGCTGAGTTTTGTGCAATACCCCGAAGTTTTCAGAGTTTTCCGGTAAAAATCAGAGTTTTCAGGTTAAAAATCCGAAAAAAATCGGATAAAATAATCTGAAAAAAATGTGAAAATCTGATTTTTTCGTGCAAAGCAAATTTTCGGGAATATTTAATAATAAATAAGCCCAAAAAACCCGAGCCGATTTGATCGGAGTTTGTAGCAGAAAATATTGAGATCAATTCGGACTTTGATAAATAACCCCCTAAACATTTACTTTCTGTTAACAATGTTTGTTTAAGTATATTTTTGTTTTTGTAGCTAATGTTGTCCCCAGAATGGAATGTGAATGAAAAACATCTGATGTGGGTGGATGTGGAGAAAAGTATTACTTCTTGTTATACCAAACCAATATTCTGTAGAGCTTTCCTAGTTGGTTAATGGGGGTCTGCTTATAGTGGTGCTTGTATCAAAGGTTACCCATTCTGCACAATAGAATTGCTGGCTTGAAGTTGCTTAAGTACCACCTATAATTGGTTTATTTGGGTGACAATCCTGTTTGCTAAAGGTTATTTCCTGTGCCGATTTATGCTGTAGACATAACTGTATTGCTGATAAATAAATAAATCACTTTTGATCCATATATATACTTTGTGAACCAAGCACCCCTAGAAAAGGTAGGTACTTGGTTACAATCAAGTGAAAGAATTTTGCAATGTACATTGTAATGATGATTTGAGAGTTACTTACTGTTGCTTGGGACACCAGGGGCCTGAATATGAAATGGTTAACTGCAATTCTTTCAAAAGTTTCCATACTCCACACATTACACTGCAATTGTAATTGTAATTGTATTTGGAGTGTCTGTAGGATGCTGAACTATACGTGGGAAGGGAGATCCATTGTTTACAAAGATATTTTGGGCATTGTATATTATTATTTATTAATAGCATACATTTTTGTCATTTGTAGGGTGATATAAATGAACTGGGAAGAATACTTATGCAGGGCTCCTTCAGTGTGTGGATAACACATAAGAAAGGCCCCACAAAAATGAAGGAGCTTGCCCGCTTCAAGCCAATGCAAAGACACCTCTTCCTGTATGAAAGGGCCCTTGTGTTTTGTAAGAAAAGAGAGGAGCATGGAGATGGACACGATAAAACTCCCTCCTACAGTTTTAAGCATATTTTAAAAGTAAGCATAAAGCACCAAATTGCACTATGTTTGACTTTGCAAAGCAGCGTAAGAATGAGCAATGCTTAGAATGAGTTTGGCAAACCCAATGCTGAATCATGGGCCAGTCTGCTAAAAAATACTGCCCCGGCTGGTCACATTTAGAGGCCCATTTATCAAAGGTTAAAAATTCAAATAATTTGAATATACTCATAATTCAACTGGAAGGTTAATGGAATGTCTAATATTCGATTGAATGGTCCCTACCCAAAAATTCAAACCGTATTCGATTCATACGAATCGAGCTTTTCTCCCGAAAAAGAACTTGAATGTCAGGAAGGCAATTAACATCTCCAAATGGCTCAACGGACCTCTGCCATTGACATGTACATGAACTCGGCAGTGTAACAAACGTACCTGGTGGTCTAGGGGGGGGGGCGACAGGGACGCCTGTCGCCCCCTCGGCGGGGACGCCCGCCTCGACGAGCGGCTTCCGTTAGGCCGCAGGCGCCGGCATCTTAGGGCGCACGCGGCGCGCTCTGGGAGTTCTTAAAGGTGCAGGCACGCTGACGTTGTGACGTCAGCGCGCAAGGGCGCGCAATTTAAAAACTATTTAAAGCCCATTAGGGCTGTGGGACTTTGCCCGTGATAGGATTTGTTCCTGGTGCTTCTGAGACTTGTGTTTATTCTGATTCTGTCTGATTCCTGTTTTGACCTCTGCCTGGCTATTTCGACTATTCTGAATTCTGGATCCTGACCTTGCCTGCTTACGACTACTCTACAGTTTAACCCTTCGATTGATCACCCGGTTTTGACCCTTTTGCCTGTTTGACGTTTCTTGCTATCTGCCTGCCTCGACCCAGCCTGTTTGACGATTCTTGTTATCTGCCTGCCTCGACCCTGCCTGTCTGACGATTCTGTTGCCTGCTCCATTTGTACCGTGACCTTCGGCCCAAAAGACTCTGCTACCTGCCGTGCCCCTCTGCTAGCCAGAACATCTCGCCTTGTACCCCTCGTTAAGTCCAGGTGGCACCCAAGTAAGCTGAGGGCTCCTCCCGAACCCCAACGGTGGTCACACTACTGGTGAAGCCGAGCCGAGACCAGGGTACTTGGCACCTGTTCTGGTATTGGGTGCCGGCCGTGACAGGCAGGCTTTAGGTGGCGAATATTCGAATTATAACTGTTTCCATGATCGAGGTGTGATAAATCTCACATACTGTTGATACATGTTATCAAAATAGCGTAACAGAGCAAAGTAACTGGGTGGCGAATCCGTTCTTGTATCGCAAATCAGTTTTCTCAAATTGCCGTGATTTTTCCCAGATTATTATTTCCTTTAAAGTCGTTCATTTAGCTGGATCTAATGATGCTCGTACTGACCTGTCAGCTCTTCCCCCAACCTTCAACAGTATTCCAGTGATTTTCACTTCTCTTTACAATCCATTATCTAGTCAGGTGTCCCTTTACATCATAACAAAGTTATAAATATAAAAATTTTTGTGTGAGCCATTTAGTAACAGTTCCAAGAATTAGAATTCACGCAAAATCTTACCATAACTGACCTTCAGACTCGTACAGCACTACTACTCTATACCAACATTATTATACATTTTAATAGATTTCCAGTGATGCTGTCTAATCTACTAAACTGATGTTTAATTTAGTTGTTGAAAATATGGTGGTTATATGTATTATATGCAAATATACCATAAGCAATAACGTGTCTTTCAATAGATGAATACAGTTGGAATCACAGAAAATGTAAAAGGAGACAGTAGAAAGTTTGAAATTTGGTACAGCAGCCGAGAGGAAGTTTATATTGTACAGGTATGTATTGATTCAGCTTTCCTTCTATAACAGGACAGGCTTGTGGTTACTGATCTGTATTACATTTTTGCATAACCATTTTGTTTTAAAGAGCAGAAGTTGTTATGTTAAGACACAGACAGCCTTAATAGATCTTAAAGGAATTCTGTAATTTTTATGGTATAGTTTTTAATACTAAATTACACTGTGTACGTTGCACTAAATTTATTCTACTGTTTCTGTCACCCATACATAAAAAGCTGTATAATAAAAGTCAAAATTTCAAAATTAAAAAAGTTTCAAATTAAACATGAAATCCAAATTCTTATATATATATTTTTTTTTTAAAGGGTTCATAGCGGTTGTAAACTCATTTAAAAATCTCAGCTGTCAATCAAATATTGCCTGCCCCTTCCTCTATGCCTTAGGCTTTCACTTTACATTCAGCACTTACTAGATGTCACTGCTCTCCCCACATTCCCCCTCTCTCTTTACCATTTAATTATGTAGCCAGGGCATGGGGATGGACATCAGTTCCCCCATTCTGGTGCACAAACAAGATTCTGAGATGATACAAGACTTGTCTTAATAACAGTGTCCACAAAATGGCTCCTGCCTGCTTGCTATAATTATGAATTCTCATACCGAAGGAAACAAGATTCAAATAATTTATAGAGTGTAATTAAAGTTTATATTGCTTCATTAATGTGATTAAATAGGATTCAAAATAATTATTTCGGGTGAAAGGTCCCGTTTAATCTCCAAACCTGTTACTGCTGTTTTTTTCTAATACTCCCTACAGGGCTGATTTACTAACATAGGTACTTATTTGCACTAGTGGATTTCCCGATAGCTATCGATTTTCATCCGACTGCTACAAGTTGGAAAAGCAAATATCAGCCCATATAGCTTCTACCCAAGCTTTTGGCATGTTGAGAATGATGAACACAGTAGTTATAGGGAAAGATCTGAGCTGATATTTATCTATGCATTTCCTAAGGCCCAGACACCTGAGCAGAAGACAGCTTGGCTGGTTGAAATCAGGAAGATATTAACAAGGCAACAGGAACGTATAAAAGGTAGTGGTACCCCAGGCTTTATAGGTACATGAATGTGATCATTAGGTTGTACAAACTATAAATCCAGTACATTCTTTTGTTATAGTTCAGAAGCAGAAATCGAATGTATCCACAGACCAGCTTTCATTGTCACCACCAACAAATGAAGGGTAAGTTACTGATTAATATAACTCTACTATAGACCAGCCCCTGGCTGCCTAGAAATCATCCATCCACATTTGCCTCCTGCAGCACCAGTTTACTTGAAAGGGCAATGCAATATTAACATGTGGTGACGTGTCTTCTTCTGTCACCAGTGGGTCCAAATAAAAAGCATGAATGGCATTTTACATAAGCAAAAAGAACAAGGTGCAAGTAAATAAGTAGAGTGCCCTGTAACGCTCTTCTGCAAATATTTACACATTTCTGAATAAGAGATTGTATTTTAGAAGTATTTATACAGTGAGGCCAAAAATATTGAAATAGACTGTTACTTTAAAAGAGTTTAATTGAAACTATTTCTTTGATTAGGAAGCTGCAGAGATGTTCAGTGAGTTCTGAGGAGAACGACTCTGAAAACAGCAGCCCTGTAATGCTGGAAGGCTTAAACCTCTCACCTGTCCACAAGTCATCAAGAGGTATGTATCATGGACCCTAATAGCTGCACAATGAATACATGTTTATATCCTATATAAGTGATTTTAATAACCTCTCTGAACATTCTGAATACAGGCTGGACTGGAATGTCACAATCTGTAGAAATCTGCGAGGGGCTTGATGACTGGTCCAACAATCACTGCTCATGTCCCTGTTCGGATACAGAAGAAGAGGACACTGTCCAGCTGGTTAGGATTCTGTATTTTTACTCTGGCAGTTCTTTCAAAATGTACCAAAATACATGTTATATGGATACATTGGTAAACATGTTTCTCGTATTCCAGAACAAAATGTGCACAGCTGCAAGTGATAGGGGGTTATTTACTAAACTCTGAATGCAAAAATCACAAAATATTCGTGATTTTTTTAATAAAATCGGACTTTTAAAAAATCACACATTTTTCGGAATTCATTAAACCCCGAGGATGGAAAAGTCAGAATCTGAAAATCCGACATCTCAGACCTGTCGAGGTTGCATATTCGTCCCTATGATTTTTTTTGATGTGCACTGGGTGAAAATTCTGAAAAAATCTTGAAATTCGATGAAAAATCCGTGAAAATCAGATTTTTACCCGCAAAGCAAATTTTCAGGAAAATGTAATATTAAATAAGCGTAAAAAAACCCCGAGCGGATTTGATCGGAGTTTGTAGCTGAAAATATTGAGATAAATCCGGACTTTGATAAATAACCCCATAGTGTCTGGAATTCAATGGTTTCAAACAATATTAACAGATCAGTACTGAATGTCCGAATAATGCAGAATTGTCACCTCCAGGTCCCCATATTCTAGAGATGATAGTCCTGTCAAATGTGCAGTATAGAGCTACAGCCAGTGCCGGGCCAAGCCGGCTGGGTGCCCTAGACAACCCAGCCGGCTACGTCGCCCATTCCTTAAAGGAAAACTATACCCCCAAAATGAAAACTTAAGCAACAGATAGTTTATATCAAATTGAATGACATATTAAAGAATCTTACCAAACTGGAATATATATTTACATAAATATTGCCCTTTTACATCTCTTGCCTTGAACCACCATTTCGTGACTCTATCTGTGCTGCCTCAGAGATCACCTGACCAGAAACTACAACACTAACTGTAACAGGAAGAAGTGATGAAGCAAAAGGCAGAACTCTGTCTGTTAATTGGCTCATGTGACCTTACATGTGGTTTGTATGTGTACACAGTGAATCTTACGATCTCAGGGGGCGGCCCTTATTTTTTAAAATGGCAATTTTCTATTTATGATTACCCAATGGCACATACTACTAAAAAAGTATATTATTATGATAATGGTTCATTTACATGAAGCAGGGTTTTACACATGAGCTGTTTTACTCATTATCTTTTAATAGAGACCTACATTGTTTGGGGGGTATAGTTTTCCTTTAAGCGTTTGTGCGCATGCGTGGAAGCACTCAAGTGCACACGAGGATGCTAAGGCTGTGGAGACTCATACGCACAAGCATGTGTGGGCGGAAGAGAGCAGGTACGCGCCGAAGAGGAGGAATTGCCAGGGTCTGAGCTAGGGGAAGGCAGAAGAAGAGGTATGTGCCTGGCGCCCCAAAACCTTTGCACCCTAGGCACGTGCCTCTTCTGCCTACCCCTAGTTCCGGCCCTGGCTACAGCATCCACAAATTCCTCATAGAGCACCAGAAAGCGTGTTTGCTGCCAGTTATTCCCTATAGGAGTATGTAGCAACTTGACACCTTAAAGGGGGCCGTCACCCAAAAAGAAATATTCAAAATCCTATTTTATCACATTAGTCAAGCAAAATGAACTTTAATTACACAATATAAATTATTTCCTTCAGTCTGGGAATTCATAATTATAACAAGCAGGCAGCAGCCATTTTGTGGACACTGTTATTAGGGCAAGTCTTGTATCATCTCAGAATCTTGTTTGTGCACCAGAATGGGGGACCCGATGTCCATCCCCATGCCCTGGCTACACAATTAAATGGTTAAAAGAATGGGGGGAATGTGGGGAGAGCAGTGACATCTAGGAAGTGCTGAATGGAAAGTAAAAGTAATTGTCTGCCCCGCCTCTAAGGCTTATATACATTATTTTACTTAATAATATCAAAAATGATTTGAACATTCCCACCTTTGTTGGCAGCAACACAGGTGGCTCTTCATATTAAAAATGTGCTTTAGAATCTGATGTGTGTGAATGATAAAACAGGTATGGAGTTTTTGGGGGGGCAAATGGCACTTTGAAATTTTCAAGTTATTGAATCTACACTTTGCTGCTTTCCAGTCTCCTGGTAAATATAAAGCTTTAGCAGACTGCAAGAAAAGAGGCTCTGAAGACATCTTGGTGAAAAACGGAGATGTAATTCAGCTTCTGCAGGAAGATGGTGAGGGACTGTGGTAGGTTTTTAGATTTCCTTGCCATTCATAAAATGTTTTATAAGATTGAAACATATTCATTAAATTGTAAAAAAAGAAAATAGTATCATGGAGACCAGAAAGGTCGCATTGTGTATTATATCACTTGGATATGGCATCTCTCTGCTATGGGTGGTAACAGGTTAAGTCAAGGTCTAGTAACCCAGATCAGCCAATCAGCACAGCAGTAAAGACTTCCTGCTAAATGGCTACTTTTGATTATTAGAGCTTGATTACTATAAATATTTCCCCCCTATGTAAAGGGGTAGACAGTGTTTACTGAAATTAGAAGGCAAGCTGAAATATACACAAATATTATATATATCTTTATTAGTTTGCACACAATCTTTACTAGTGGAATAATATTTTCCATATGTTTATGTGCATAGTATTTCGCTGAGCTGGCCTTATATATTGTATGTAATCAGGTTGGTGAAGAATTTAAACCGAAAAAAAGAAGGCTGGATCCATGGGAACAACTTGCATACAGTCATTGGTGAATGCAGAATACGTGCAGCCAAAATGTCAGGTGAGCAATAAGGAAAGTGTGAAGGTCAACAGTGTCTGAATCTCAAGTTGTTTTATAGCATGACATTAACATACTGTACACAAATATTTGTACAACAACTCCCTCGGGTACAGGAAATAAGAAATATTTGATTCTTGTACAAGGAGGAAGCACTAGTGGCTCTTTATTTAAATGGCATGTGTTTGCATTAGGGATGCACCGAATCCGCTATTTAGGATTCGGCCAAACCCCCCAGAATCCTTCGCGAAAGATTCGGCCAAATACCGAACCAAATCCTAATTTGCATATGCAAATTAGGGATGGAAAGGGAAAAACATTTTTTACTTCCTTATTTTGTGACAAAAAGTCACGTGATTTCTCTACTCACCCCTAATTTGCATATGCAAATTTGGATTCGATTCAGTCTGGTGGAAGGATTTAGCCAAATCCGTATCCTGCTGGAAAAGGGATTTTGGTGCATACCTAGTTTGCATCCACATCCAATGTCAACGTCAAGCCTGATTTATAAAGTGGCACACACTATGATGTATGGTCTCTCTCTGTCTAACGTGGAGGAATGTAGACAAATGATTATGGGACAAAAATAAAAGTCTAATTGGCACAGCAAATAAATAAAGAAATGATATGTCAGTGCTGTAGGCATGTACAAAGGCATGTCTTTGGTACATAAATGGCTTAATGGCATACATTTATTGCAGTTAATGTGATACAAAAGCACAAAATAATATCCTCACCCGAAACTGAAGCGCATGCGAGGAGACAGATGTGGCCAATATATTATTTGTGGTTTTTGTCATTTAGCTTTTTAATCAGCATCTCCCCAGTTTGCAATTTCAGCAATGTGGTTGCTTGGGTCCAAATAACCCTAGCAACCATGCATTGAGTTGAACAAGAGACTGGAATATGAATAAGGCCCGGCCAGAATAGAAAGAGGTGTAAAAGAGCATTTGTTTTTTAGATGGGGTTAGTGACCCCCATTTGAAAGGCAAAGGAAAAGGCAAATAATTTAAAACGATTAAAATGAAAAATATAGGCCAGAAGAAAAATAAGCTATAGTATTAGCCATTCTATAACAAATAATACAATATAACAAAAGTCATAGTTTAACCACCCCTTAAAAGAGAAGGAAAGGCTAGAATTAAGTAAGCTTTATCAGAAAGGTCTATATAAATACATCAGTAAACCCTCAAAGTAATGCTGCTCTGAGTCGTCTGTCAAAAGAAACACTGCATTTCTTTCCTTATAATGTTTATACATGGGCTTCTGTATCAGACTTCCTGTTTTCAGAATAAACCTCCAGGACTAGGGCTTGAGCATGCTCAGTTTGCTCCTCTCTCCCTCCCTTCCTTCTCCCCTCTCTGCTGTAATCTGAGCAAGTAACTGCAAGTAAGATTTCTTTTACATAATATTTTTATCTGCAAACTGCCCCTTTGAGTTTTTATCTAGATAAAACAAGAGTGCAGACTGTATTTAGAGGAAAGGCAAACGCATGGCAAATCTCTTTGCTCCTATATTTTTTAATTCTAATATTCATCCCAGATACCTTTGCTGTAATCATTGCAGAAGTGGTAACACCATGGAGTTAATGGATGAGATCTGACTTGTTCCGCTGATGTCAGCGACTTGTTTCAGATTTACTGGAAAGCTTGTGCTAACACATTTTATAGAGGGAGGGGGCACACACAATGTGTAGAAGACTAGAAATCATTCAGCTTTAGTATAGTTAGACATCAAATGCCATGTGCAAAGCCTATTTACTAGTGCAAAGTTTAGTGACTGCTGCAAGATAATGTTATGTACATGGATAGAAATAATGTGTAAATAGCACATAACCTGTATTTCTGTACCAGATAGCAGTGTTTACATTAAGACATTTATTTGGGGACAAGCCTTTGCTCAATTCACTCTACAGAGGCACAGTTTAAACATTAACCAAGGGGCCAAGAGAAAGTAGAACAACGGGAGCTATGAATGCCCTGTGCGTGGTGCAATACTATAATAAGAAATAAGTGACAATCATAAAATGCTCTTGTTTTCCTTTATGTCTTTGATATACCAGGCAGCGACCTGCATTATATTAACAAAGGAGAATAGCGAGCAAGGCAGGCTTACGAGTGACATTTTCAGATGTTACTTTGGCAGCTCGCAAGGAATTTTAGAATACACTTTCTAAATCCTTATATCAACAATAATGATTCTGCAATATTAAAAGAACAGAAATATTTATTCTAAATCTGGACGTACACTGGAATTATAACAGCACCCCATTCTGCCAAGGTTTAGGTGCATGGTGACCAAGTCTTCAATCCATAACCAGTCAGAAGGCCTTGAGTGACTTTTTTTTATGCAAAAAGGGCACACACTAACTTCCAGACAAGTGGCAGCACTACTGAACAGCAGCTAACACAGAAGTTTGGCTGATTTGAATATAGCTTAGAAGGGTTGATATGCAACCAAAGAATTTCAACTGAGCATGTGCGAGATTTCAGAGCTGCAGTTGGCTGTGAAGATAGAGGTTGGAGGAGTGAAATCCAAGATGCCTGCCTCAACTACAACTGCAGTGGATAGGGGAGATTTTGCAGACGTATAGTGAGCTGATGATTTACATTATAAAAACAAAATGTTTAGAAAATCGGATTTCTTGAACCTTCAAATAGTGTATTTACTTAGTAAATTATTCTAGTTATGATTGGTGCCCTGTAAAAAAAACTGCCTTGCCCATACAGTGTTTCTTCACCAAAACATTGCAAAGTAGACAATATTGCCCGTTTGGCATGTTTTTTCCCACAATGCATATTTCTCTCCCAGAATTCAAATTAATTATGCCTGCCTTAATTAGGTGCAGCAATACCACTGGTTGGTGAAATGAATGCAAATAGGCAAGTAGAGTCTGCTAGGCATAGGGCAAATTTATGCTAATATCGTTTTTTTTTTAAAAAAGAAAAAAGACACTATATTTACCACTGTTATGTGCTTTGCAGAGGCAAAGATATCATATGTCTACATAGAAGCTAATTACAACTATTAGAAGTACCTTGGTTTACATTGGTATATTCTTCCCTGGAGCCTTCCTGTCATTAATCCTAACTTTATGGATAAACTCCATTGTGACATTCATTTCATTGTAATCTTTTACTGGTGGTCTCCCAATGACACGAACACTGCCGATTATGATTATAATAGCTCTGCCTGGCCAAAGTTTCCCTCTTCTGAGTTTTTAAATGGCATGTAAAGTCTAAAATAGAATAAGGCTAGAAATGCTGTATTTTGTATACTAAGGGGCAGATTTACTAAGCTCGAGTGAATTTTTGAAGTCCAAAAAGTTTGAATTTCGAAGTAAGTTTTTGGATACTTTGACCATCGAATAGGATACTACGACTTCGAATTTATTTCGACTTTGATTCAAAGTAAAAATCGTTCCAATATTCGACCATTCGATAGTCGAAATACTGTCTCTTTAAAAATCCTCGATTTCAATACTTAGCCAAATTAAGGGTACTGAATTGCTATATGGCCTATGGGGACCTTCCAGTGCATTTTTGAAAGTTTTTGATATCGAATAAAAATCCTTCGATCGATCGATCGATTAAAATTGTTTGAATCGTTCGATTTTTATTCGATCGATCAAATGCTATTTTAGCGCTAAATCCTTTCGAATTCGATATTCGAAGGATTTCAATTCGATGGTCGAATTTCGAGGGTTTTAACCCCTCCAAATTTGACCCTTGATAAATCTGCCCCTAAATATAAACACAAGCCTAATCAAACAAATAATTTATGCTTTCAAAGTTGGCTACAGGGGGTCACCATCTTTTAACTTTGTTAAACATCTTTGCAAGACTAAGACTGTGCACATGCTCAGTGTGGTCTGGGCTGCTTAGGGATCGTCATAAACAAAGCTGCTTGAGTTCTGCATGGCTGGTAAGTAAGGCGGGGGCTCCCCCTGCAGTTCATAAGTATGATTGTTTCCCTGCTCAGCAGTTAGGGACTGTCTGACAATTCCTATCCACAGCAGTAAATGAAGGTTGAATTTCACTGCATACAGTCAGGTTTCTTATAAAAATGGTACACATTTTTTAATTAAAGTATATTGGAGATAGGTTTCTTTTTCATTAAAGAACGTAAAAATGGAATTTTATTTTTTTGCCTTTACATGCCCTTTAACAAGTGGATTTTAAAGGCAGCTGCTATCTCTTGAATGGTCATTCTGCACTACCTCTACATAATCTCTCTCATGCTTGTCCTGTGTTGGAACTTTCTTAGGCTTTCGTCTTTTTTCACATTCTAGCCTTCCAAAATAGACTGTTTCTTACAGGAAGTTACATTATTGCCTCTAGAGCAGGGGTCACCAGCCTTTTTTACTCTTGAGCCACATTTAAATGTAAAAAAGAGTCAGAGAGCAACACAAACATGAAAAGGTCCATGGGGATGTCAATTAAGAGTTGTGATTGGCAGTTTGGTAGCCCCTATATGAACTGGTAGCCTACAGGAGGTTCTGTTTGGCAGTACACCTGGTTTTTATACAAACAAAACTTGCCTCCAAGCCTGGAATTCAAAAATAAGCCCCTGCTTTGAGGCCACTGGGAGTAACATCCAATGTTGCTCACGAGCTACTGGTTGGGGATCACTGCTCTAAAGGGCTGTCTGCTACAGTGGTGAATTTCTCAAGTTATTATATTTTGGATGTCGACTTGGTATTCCCCCTGTAGTTACAGGTTTTACATCCCTTGTGAAACATTTTTTATTGCACTTTTACTGTACTGGACTACAAAATATGTGCACACAAGAGAACAATAATATGACACGATCACTTTAAAAGACATTGACATTTATTATTTATGTCTCTTACAGATGGAGCCCTGTGTAGCACCAGGAAGTTAAGTTCCCCATAAAACTCAGCTGCTTATTTGGGAAACTTCCTTGGCGCCTGGATTTGGAGCTGCTGTTACTAATGACTCTCACCTCATTTTAAACAGCATAATGAGACACTTTCATAATCACACGGGACATTTTTAAAGTCATCATTTTGTAAAAAGGAATTCTGTAAATACAGTGGAGTCATTTTTTTCCATGTTCCATGGCTGTCATCATTTTTTCCCATCTTGGATAATGGGAAGGTTTTTAATCAGATGTAAATATGTGCATTCCAGACACTTCATTCCAACCTTTTGTTTTTGAGTAAAACATTTACACTTGAATCTTGAGGACTGAGTGCACATACTGATATGGATACTTATGGTGGCACCACTGGACTTTTATCTTATTTTTCTTTTTGTTTACTTTATATGAGCTTTGTGATATCCTTGAAGAATTTCACAATTGCACATTTATTTTGACAATCTTCCTTTTCTGGTATAATGTGGCCCATTGCAATAAACCTTGGCTGACCATCCTACCTTCCCGAGGTTAAACATTTTGTATGTTTCTTTATGCATTATGTATGTTAACATGAAATGTTATTTATTGATAAAATTATGTTATACCACATTGTTTATTGAAATTGCAATCCATAATGCACAAAGCAGTCACACATATTATAAGGGAAGGTGTACCTTTATACAGTACGTAATATTTAATAAAGTAAAAAAGTGATTAAATATGTTAACCTGAGGTTTTAAAAATCTGCCCCAAAGCGTAGGAGGTACATGGCTGACACACAGGGATGCTGCCCAGCTAGGATTCAGTGCGTGGCACTTGCACAGATATAGCTCCTTATTTTATAGAACTGCAGTATTTTTAACATTACTTTTTGCACAAACAAAAGCTGGAAGTTGAGGTTTATAGGAACAAAGAGGAGGTTGTGAACAAATAAATACAATTTTGCAATGGCAGCAAATGTAAATGTAAGTAACGTTACCATTTAAAATACATGTTCATTACAAATGTTCAGCAATGTTCTTAAATGTAATTGCTATTTAAAGTATTTGTCTTTACTAGGGATGCACCGAATCCAGGATTCGGTTCGGCATTCAGCCTTTTTCAGCAGGATTCGGACGAATCCTTTTGCCCGGCTGAACTGAATCCAAATCCTAATTTGCATACACAATTTAGGGGCCGCGTGACTTTTTGTCACAAAACAAGGAAGTAAAAAATGTTTTCCCCTTCCCACCCCTAATTTACATATGCAAATTAGGATTCGGTTCGGTATTCGGCTGAATCTCTCGCAAAGGATCCAGGGGTTCAGCCGAATCCAAAATAGTGGATTTGATACCTCCCTAGTTATTACCTAGTATAACTACCTTCCTAGTTATTACCCTAGTATTCTGATATGCACACAACACTGAAAAAATATTACAATGTTTGGCACTCCCCTAGGCAAGACTCCTTTTCCCACAATATCTGGCCCACTTCTGTGATTCCTCTTTTCTTCTCTTCTATACAGGTCTGTTAATCATAAAACACTGTGAGAATTGGCTGGAGAAGTGTTTACCACTAGAGCATTGTATTAATCTTATAGATAGTCTGAATCAGCAGTGCAGAGAATAGCAAAGGACAGACAGATTCTGCTTCAATTGCTATTACATATTTTCCTGTTTTTTATCCATTCATAACTGCACTCTCCCCCCTATAAATATGGTTATTTGTTCAAAGGGAGATTAGGAGCTCTGCATAAGTAAACCCCTCCCTTTATTAAACTGCAGCCATTTAATAAGGAGCAGCTCATAATAGAGAGGGATTATCTATGCACTGTATTCTTGTATAAGCTTAGAAGAAACTGGATGTCATTTATTTCATATAGGCAGTTAGAAAGTGAAAGTGGTTTCAATTTCTTGTTTGGCACAATAAATATTTCTTATCTAAACAGCTGGCAAAGTAATATGTTGAGCTCAAACTCTATTTATTGAACTCATATTGAAAAAGGCTGTATACTTCTCATAAGGAATTGTTAGCAACAGCACTAAAGCCTTCTAACTTTTAATTAATATGTGATTGTCTGTTTAGTTGCAAATGGCATTGCTCAGTCCTTCCTGCCTCTATTTTAAATTAAAAGCAGTTGCATCTCTTGACCCAGGGGGACCTGGAAATACCAGCACCTTCTTGATGATTAGTCGCAGGGCACTTGCATCGAAACAACTGGGACTATGGGGCAAATTCACTAAGCGCCGAAGCGACGAACGCTAGCGTTAATTCGCTAGCGTTTGGCATTTTCGTTACTGCGCAAATTCACTAATGAACGCTGGCGTAGTTTCACTAGTGTTACTTCGCACCCTTACGTCTGGCGAAGTTTCGCTAGCGAAGTAACTACGCAAATTCATTAACGCGCGCAGTGTACTGAACGCTACCTTTTACGCTAGACTTCCTTCGCCACCTCAGACCAGGCGAAGCGCAATAGAGTAGATAGGGATTGCTTCAAAAAAAGTCAAAAAAACGCTGACGTGTTTTCTACATTATGGGTGATAGGCTGAAAAAGATCGAAATTTTTTTTGGGGCTCCCCTCTTTCCCCCCTACATTTCCTGACTCATGGCAACTTACCTAGACAGTGGGCACATGTGTAGGGCAAAATAACATTTTTATTTGATGTTTTGAAGGTTTTCTAGCCATTTGTAGTGCTGATACGTATTCCTCCATTGAAATTTGGCGCCGTATGCAAATTAGCCTTCACTAGCGTAACTTCGCTTCACTTAGCGAATCAACGCTAGCGCAACTTCGCAATCTTACGCTACCCCTGTGCGCAACTTCGGATTTTAGTGAATTTGCGGAGCGCTGGCGAAACTACGCCTGGCGAAGCGCGGTGAAATTGCGCCTGGAGAAACTACGAATGTTAGTGAATTTGCCCCATGCGTCACTCCTGAACAGAGCACTGGAAATGGTGCCAACTACACTTGAAAAACGTTTAGTGCAATTGCTTCCAATTTATGGCAAATTGCGAGCTCAACTGCATTCATTTTGATGCATCGGCTGCAATTGTGTCAGGTACAATGTCCTCAAGGACACTGGAATTCTGAGGGAAAACCCTGCATTATAGGACAAGAAAGATCGTGATTGTGCAGGGAATTGCATTTTGCTCACTGTGCTTGCAGTCATAAATATACTGTAAAACAGAATTCTTTAAAAATCAGAACAGTGCAGGGCAATGCTACATGATGTTTTCATTACTTGGTGTTACTTTTCTTTTAAAGGAGATCAAAGAGAAACTTTGTACTTTTTAATAAAAATTCAAGACTGCAGGCTGAGCTGTCAAAATCAGGACTGTCCTGCAAATAACGGGACAATTGGGAGGTATGCTTCTCTGCCATCTGCCAGGGCCACTATATCAGAGCTCACTGTGTCTCCCTGATGTCTGTCTTGGCTATGAGGAAAATCTGAGGATGTTGGGGGAAATCACAGGAGCCGCTGGCAAGATCATATCCATAGAAATCGTGTGGGACCTGGTGCCAAACTATTCATGGCCCACCCCTACTTTCTCTAGAAGACCTTGTGCTTTGCTAATTTCATCAAATGTATTGTATTTGTAATAAGTGCAATCACATGTCAAGTTCTCCCTCCCTCCCTTTCTCTGCACAGTGCAGTTTGCAATATACAACATTCATTTCAGATTTGGGTCAGGCAGGGGTTTGACTAAGAAAAATATTAAGTAGGGGCAAATTCACTAAACTCCGAAAATTCACCAGCGACGGCTTCGCTCACAGTGCAACACCGCCAGGCGTAGATTCAACAGGACAACGCTCATTCACTAAAATCTGAAGTTGCGTCCAGGGCGCCGAATGCTGGCAAAGTTATGCTAGCGCTACTGCGCCAAGTGAAGCAAAGTTGCGCTAACGTTGGCTAATTTGCATACGGCAGGAAGTTAAAGTTGAATGGACGTACCCTGTATATGTTGCAGCAAATACATTAAACTACACAAGTCCGGGAAACCTTAATAAAATAAAATAAAGTTGTTATATTGCCCTACACATGAGCCAAGTGTATAGTTTATGTGCCATATGTTAGGAAATGTAGGGGGTAAGCCGGTTACCCCAAAAAATTTAACACTTTTTAAGCCTATCACCCTGAAAAAGGAAAAGACGCCAGTGTTTTTTGGGACTTAGAAAAATTTTCAACTATTTTTTTAGGAACTCCTATCTAGTGTATACTTGGCCTGGTCTGAGGTGGCGAAGGCAAGTCTGGCGCAAGAGGTAACGTTCAGTAAAATCCGCATCTTAGTGAATTTGCGTAGTTACGTCCTTTTGCCAGAGCGCAAATTTTCCTGGAGTTAGTGAGTGAAGTACCACTAGAGTCTATCTCCTTCCTCCCGAAGTTCCGAAATGATGTCACGCTGGCTAATTTTCACCAGCGTTAGTTACTTCGCCCTTTAGTAAATTTGCCCCAAAATGTTTTGGGAGTAATATAGCTGTATTAAGTCAATATTATCAATATTCACATGCTATACATATTTCACCCATGATAAACCTCCCCTTGGTTCAAATGAATGATCCACCACAAAACAGGAGATTCGTTTTCGGCTGATTCATTTAATAAACCCTCTTCGTTGGCCTCAAGAATTTATTTCATTTATTTTTTGGCATTTACAGACATTCCAGGTGGGAATTTATTCGCTGTGATTTGAGGGCAAGCAATCTTTATTTGGCTTAGTGAAAAATAAGAATAACAGAAAACGTTATTAATCGTTCTTTGTTGTAGTTCGTATCCAGTCGGTGAATCTGGAAACCTTGGTGTAAACACCGTATTTCTCTTTTTCTGCGCACTTTTCTCCCCAGCTGGTTATTCCAGTTAGGAACCAGAGGTTTTTATATTGTGTGACATGGGGTCCACCACTATCCCCCTGACATGTATCTTTACCCCCTTCAGAATATCCAGCACAGAACATGTTGGAATAGACAGAAAATCGGCTTGATCTCTTGCATGCAGCCCGGTTAATGAAGGGCACAGCCAACTTCTGGAGAATAATAGCTGGCCTCCCATTATACCTAACATCTCCCCACCCAGACACCATACTAAAAGCATTACTTTTTAGCAATTTCTCCGTGAAATCCATGCTCCCAATACACACAGGCCTCACATAGTCATTCAGCTCCAGTGGTGTTTCCAGCTCCAGGAGTGCAATGTCGTTGTTGTATCTGCTCATTGTAGCGTTGTATGTGGGATAAAGGATCGATTTTGCTACTTTGCGGTATTGTTCAGTTCCCTCTGAAATATCTGTATTATGTTCACCTGTTTAAAATGGAAATGAAAGAATATAAGGATACGGAGAAAAGCAGCACATCTAGGGGTCAGATTTATCAAGGGTCGAATTGCAAAATTTGAAATTCGAATTTCTAGTTTATTTTAGTACAATTCGACTAGTGGACTTTTATAAAAAAAACAATGGAATTCGATTCGCATTAAATTCGAGTTTGCAGGTTGATCCTAATCTTAGGGGCATATTTATCAAGGGTCAAATTTTGAATTAAAAAAACATTTGAAATTCAAATTCAAAAAGACCAACCGAAATTGAGTCAAAGTTTTTTTTTGGTCGAATAGGTCAGTTTTTCGATCAAATCGTACGATCGAAGGAATAGCGCATTCGATCAAATCCGATTCTAAGTTTTTCCAAAAAAAACCTTTGCTTTTTCAAAGTCCACCAATTGACTCCAAATAGTTTTTTAGGAAGTCCACCATAGGCTAAAACAGCAATTCGGCAGGTTTTAGATGGTGAATGGTCGAAGTCGAATTTTTAAAGAGACAGTACATGATAAATTCTCAATTTTTGAATTTTTTGCTAATTCAAATAGAATTTGGACTAATCCCTAGTCGAAGTACACAAAAATAGCTCGAAATTTTAATTTTTTCAATTAAAAAATTCACCTCGACATTTGATGTCTGCCCCCTAATATTCTCATAAGCTATAGGCACATTAATGCCATGCTCACATTCTTCTAGGGGCAGATTTATCAAGGGTCGAATTGAAATTTTGAATTTTCAAATTCGAATTTCGAGTTTATTTTAGTGTAATTCGACCAGGGAATAGTCCAAATTCGAATTTTGAAATTGTATAGTCCCTTTAAGAACTTGATTTCAACTATTCGTCATCTAAAACCTGCCAAATTGGTGTTTCAGGGTAAGGGGGACCTCCTACAATCAATTTGGAGTCATTTGGTAGACTTGATTTGAATTTGATTCAAGTTTGCAGGTCGATCCTATGCACACAAATTTAAATTTTTTTAATTTTTTAATAGTTTCGAATGGTCATTTTTAAATTTTGAGTTTATGGGAGTTTAGAGTAGTTTTTAGAAACTCCCATAAACTCGAAATTCAACCCTTGATAAATGTGCCCCTTAATGAGTGTATTCTTACAAGTTATATATCTTTCAGAGGCATCACAACACACAAAACTCGATGAAGGGCATTTACCTGCTACTACTTTGAATTCACCACCCTCGAGTAAACAATGGGCCGCAGTCACAATCCACTTCTCATTTATAATTGATCCACCGCAGAATCCAAGATTATTTTTACTGACCAAGTGAACCTGTGGATATAAAGCCAATACAAGGTTAAAAACAATCTTCTGATATTACAATTAGGGGCAGATTTATCAAAGGTCGAGATGACTGCAAAGGGCGTTTATTTACATGACATGTTTCGAGTGTCAACCCCTTTATCAAATGACCATACACAGGAAATGACATCACCAATTAGTCCCTCCTCATGGGGAGTTTTTTTTTCTTCAAAACACATCAGTTAATAGTGCTGCCCCAGCAGAATTCTGCACTGAATTCCATTTCTCAAAAGAGCCAACTGATGTTTTTTTATATATAATTTTTTAATGTGACATGGGGCTAGACATATTGTCAGTTTCCCAGCTGCCCCCAGTCATGCGACTTGTGCCCTGATAAACTTCAGTCACTCTTTACTGCTGTACTGCAAGTTGGAGTGATATCACCCCCTCCCTTTCCCCCTCAGCAGCCTAACAACAGAACAACGGGAAGGTAACCAGATAGCAGCTCCCTAACACAAGATAACCGCTGCCTGGTAGATCTAAGAACATCACTCAATAGTAAAATCCAGGTCTCCCTGTGACACATTCAGTTACATTGAGTAGAAGCAACAACAGCCTGCCAGAAAGCAGTTCCATCCTAAAGTGCTGGCTCTTTCTGAAAGCACATGACCAGGCAAAATGACCTGAGATGGCTGCCTACACACCAATATTACAACTAAAAAAAATACACTTGCTGATTCTGGAATGAAATTTCATATTGCACCATGAATTATTTGCAGGGTAAACAGTATAATTTAGTAATAAACACTACATAGTAAAAATCAAGACAGAATCCCTTTAAAGAAAGAATTAAGGAGCATAAGGGCAATATTAAGAATTTTAAGCCTAAAATAGCCACAGATAATTCAGCAGCGAGACATTTATAAATGGGCCATAACTCAATGCAACTTAAATGATTGGTTCTTGAACAAGTATAATTACCACAACTGGGTGGCGATATGAGCAAATTATTACTCCAGAGAGAGGTCTTTTGGATTAAAAAACTGAATACACAGATCCCTGAAGGTCTGAATGATACATGGAGTAAAACAATGTTTTCTTTAATCCATTGCTAAAAGTCTACGTTATTGCGATTGGTGCTTCATTTCTCCTTATTCTCTGCAGATTCTGATGCCTTAACCATGAACTGAGTGGAAGTGATGCCCTCTACTAACAGGTATCTTAGAGTAAGATTAATATCATTTACCTGCAGTCGTTTACTTAAATTACTATAATTATATGCCACGTAATTTGAAAATATGTTGGTAGGCCCCTTGAGACAGTTCCAATTACCAAGGTTTAATGTTTATTTGACTCCAAGTATAAAACTTGAATGGTTGAAAATGTCTTTCACAGGGTGGCACATTTTGGATGATTCTTTCTGCCTTCTGGACTATTTTATGTGGACTTTAAGCTATCATGGGCAATAATCACTACCTACAAGTGTAGGATTCATATGTACAGTATATATGTTTTTTATTATGCAACTTGGTGATGTAATTTCCAGTGTATGGTCATTTAGGGGCAGATTTATCAAGGGTCGAATTTTGAAGTAATGGGAGTTTTTTTTTGAACCCCCATAACTTCGAAATTCGAACAAAAAAAGACTAACAAAAATGTACTAAAAAATCCAAAGTTTTTTCTGCAGATGAATAGGCCGTATGCAATGCTTACACTGGGCCCCCCCTCTCTGGATGCTATTTTTGTGCCGGATTCCTGACGGCGTGACCGTACCCCTGGTAGTTCTGCCACTGCAGGAAGAGGAAGTGAAAGGGGAGGAGCAGAGAGTGCGGAGAGAACAGCTAGGAATAAAGCTGACTTGTACCCTGCAGTCTGGCATCTCTGTGTGCATTTTTCCAGTTCCACAACAGGTTATCACAGAGGGATGAGCTAGAAACCATTTAAAACCAAACACATGTAAAGTTCACTTTCTGGAAGAAACATTTGTAATGAGCTTGAATGTGCATTGTGCGGCTGAAATTTAGGGTTGCCACCTGTCCAGTTTTGACCCGGACAGCCCGGTACTTTGAAGGGCTGCCCGGGTCAAAACTTCCTGCCCGGTTTTCCAAATACGGAAAACTGGACAGGATTCCCTTCATTGACATAGCCGTCATAGTGACGTCATAGCCCTGCCCCTGACATCACCAACACGCCCACTATGTCACGGTACCACCCTCTGATGGCACAGTCCCACCCCTGCCTCAGTGGCGATCCTAGAGGGGGTGGGCTCTGGTGCGTGACGCGCAGCCAGGCCCCGCCCCCCTCCGTACGGCCGCATTTGCCGTCATTTTCAGCGGTGAACGGACTGCCGGGGGGTCCTGAGGGGGTGCGGGCCCTGGCCCGCTCGCACCCCCTGCTCCCCCGGTAGTTCCGCCACTGCCCTGCCTGGTCTCAGCCTAGGCTGAATATAAATCAGTGCAGTCAGCATCAGATATCTGGTAGTTTATGTAAACTTGCTATAACATGGTATTACTAGAATTATTTTATAAAGTGAAATAATGAATGTCATTCTTGACTTTCTGACTGCGGTGTACTGAATACATCTGCTGCTCGCTGCCATTGTTCCTACTAGTTTTGGATATTTCCCCCCATGTCTGGATAGAGAAGCATGCTCACTGACAACAGAATGTTTATGGGTTAAATCTGATTCCAAGCCGTAATCCTAATGTGGCAGTTGGTATTCATTCTATTATGGCCCAGAACATGTGCAGATCCAGTGGAAACAGAACCATTTGCTTTGCCTTTCATACATCACTCTTATTATAGTTAGAAATAGCACATTCCATTCCCATCTGTTTATTTCTATCTATAGTTCCCTTTCCCTAATGTTTTATTTATTGTAAATCTGTAAATGATAGCCCAGTGCTATGTCTGTTATTTAGACTGAATTGTAAGAACATGAAAAAATCCATGTAATCATTCTGAATCTGTGCAGAAATGCTTCACACATGCATGCTTCATTATTGGTGTTTTGTTTCCATGAAATCTCTATTAAAAGCTTAAAGAAAGCTTGTTTGCCATATTATTCTTGTTTTTGGTTACACGCGGTATTTCAGTTCTGCTCAGCTGAGGTATTTTATAGCTCTTACCATATCATTATTTAGTATTCAGGAAAGAATAATATTTATTATGATTAAGAGATTTATTTGCTTTCATTAATTCCTAGTGGTCATATAATGAGGCAATTGATATTAGCTGGCAAAGCAACAATACTTTTTTATAATATGATATACTGGGGCTCAGTTATCAACACTGGACAAATTTGCCAATGGGCTGTTACCTATAGCAACCAATCAGTGATTAGCTTTATAAAGCCAGCTGCAAGTAGAACAATGAATGCAAAGATCTGATTGGTTGCTATAGGTAACAGCCCATGGGCAAATTCTGCCCTGTGTTGATAAATGAGCCCCACTGACTTTAAAATTCCTGAGCTAGCAGGAAAGGGTCTAAGGAAAATGTTCCTGGTGACCCCAAACTGATTATGGAAGAAGCTAATTTGTGCCATTACCCTTAAGGGTCACCATTCATTTTTTCTTCAGATTTCTTTGTGATTTGTCAGAGAGTGTAATTGCTCTGCCATGTGGTGGTGGTGGGGAGTTAAAGTTATTCATATCAGAATGAGAGGACCTAGTTTGTTATAAAATAAACCATGCACTATCATCCATAATGTCCCAGAGTCAATTAGGCTAGTGCCACACTGGGCTGTTTCTCATCTTGCGTATAAGTACCCAAAATTGCCCTGTTTTACTTCACTGAAACGGCAAATAAAAAAATGGCAACATTTCTTTTGGGCATTTTTTCCTCCACAATTCGGTTGCTCCAAAGTTTTTGCTATAAAGGGAAAATTAAATGGCTCTTACTAACCAAATTCTGAGGACTGAAGAGCTGTTTCATATACAGTATGGACTGGGGGCCCCTGACGCGTGCACACACCCCGCCCGCATGCTCGTACCCACCCCCCGCACGTGTTTACCCTGCACTCTCAGGTGCGCACACGCAAGTCTTATTAGTTAGGCACAGCACTGAAAACTAACATGCGTCTCCAGTGCTAGTAGCTAATAATGATGCGGCTGGGCGGCATGCAGCCCCTCAAATTCTGCCACCCTAGACCCGGGCCTTTGTAGCCTCACCACAAACCCAGTCCAACCCTGGACCTAATGGCTCATTTACCAAAGTGAAGCTGCAGTTGTATAACTTTTTCAGTTTTGTGAATCTCTGACATTCATGAAAGGGTCCTGCCTCAGAAGTCGCTTCTTGCAAATTGTTGTGCCAAGTACTTGTTTGTTACAAAAATTGTGCACAAATGCCCCTGTTGGCACCAGGGACCACTATAACTATGACACTTTAGTGTTGCTGGTAGTAGTAGCTAGAGGGTTCCCACAAACTTGTGCCTAAAAAAGATATTATTTTGACACTGAGCAACAGAAATTGCGACATCCTAACACCAAGATGTTCAGCACAATTGTGTCTGATTTATGGTGAAGCACACACACAATTTAGCCTATTAATAGTAATGACCTTAATTTAACTTGAGGGTTATGTTGTCAATATTCAAGCAAACACAGTGAATACTGACATTTAAAAACACAAAAGAAAAAATCGCTAGCGACCAAGTGTTCTACATCCACTAGATGGCAGCACAGATTTCAAAACAAAAATAACCTTTGGCAGGAAGGCATTCTGTTTTGCATACTTTAATATGTCATCACACAGACAAAACAACTTGTACATCTCTCCAATGTTCTGAGCAGAATGATTAATTAACGTTTCTTAGAACAGGCTGCTTTGTCATTATTTTATGTATTATTTCTATACGCGAGTTTTGTTTAATTGCATAACTGTCTAGTGCTTGTAGAAAAAAAAGCTGCAAAAAAACAACAAAGCTTTTATACATAAATGAATTTAAATCAAGATGATGAACTGCAAAGACTCTGACCTTCATGCATTGACTCTGGTTCCTCTTATGGTGAGTGTCTGTGCACTGTTGGATATTCTACTTATAAGCAGGGGCCAATTCTTTCGTGGGTAGGACTGTCCCCTGCTTATTAAGCTTTATTAATAAAGTTCTTGGCTTAAAGCCACTGTGTTAGCAGCACAGAAATTGCCTTCTTCTCACATTGAATAAATCATATCTGAACAAAAACACAAAACATTTGATACAGCAAAGACTATTGTACTGTTTTTGGATGCCACCTTGAATTGTCAGATGGTGTCAAAACTTCAGAGAAAATCAGTGATGGATTTGCTTAATTGTTTTTGTCTCAATGTCTTAGATTCTTTTTTATATAAAGTGAAATATGTGCTTACAAGATTAGTACAGTTAAAAGTCACATACGTGATTGCTGGTTGTATTGCCTGAACTCTGAAAATCATTCCAAGGCATAAAGAATTTTTTAAATCAGAATTTGGAGGTTAGACCAAATTGTGTTGATTAATGTGCTTTTTTTGCAAGGTTTAATGTCCCAACACAGGTTGTATGTAATAAAATTTTAGATAAAATAAATAGAAAAACATAAGGTATGTGGCGACGGAGGGTCATTCTTCAGGAACAATATTTTGAGAGGTAAAGGGCTCTGTGTTCATGAAGGTTCACTGATTAATGTTTTAGATTGAAAAACCCATAAAAAGGCATATGAGCTCATCTTCTATATATTCACCAGGTTGTGTGGGGACCTTGAATATAGGAACACAGTAAGGGAACTGTGCATATACTCATGGGTGCACTTGTTCTAGGTGTTATGCAACCTTGCAGAGTATTCACTGTGACAAATGAATATCAGATGGCTCCAAGTACCATCATGGCTACCTCCATGTTTAAAGGGCATGTAAAGTCTAAAATAGAATTAAGGCTAGAAATGCTGTATTTTGTATACTAAATATAAACATGAATTTACTGCACCACAAGCCTAATCAAAAAAAGAATTTATGCTTTCAAAGTTGGCTACAGGGGGTCACCATCTTGTAACTTTGTTAAACATCTTTGCAAGACTAAGACTGTGCACATGCTCAGTGTGGTCTGGGCTGTTTAAGGATCGTCATAAACAAAGCTGCTTGAGTTCTGCATGGCTGGGAAGTAAGGCAGGGGCACCCCTGCTGTTCATAAGTATGATTGTTTCCCGCAGAGCAGTTAGGGACTGTCTGATAATTCCTATCCACAGCAGTAAATGAATGGAGAATTTCACTGCATACAGTCAGGTTTCTTATAAAAACTGTACAAATTTTTTAATTAAAGTATATTGGAGATAGGTTTCTTTTTCATGGCCTTTAAAAGCTGGCAATTTTGGTTTGAAGTTATCCATTAGATAACAAACAAAGAAGTCTGGATGTAGAAGTATCGCAGATCATATTTTTCCCCCTGACTTTATACTTGTTATATTATTGGGTTATGTAAGTCTATGTCTATTTGTACCTTTGTCCTCGAATGCAAGTGGCTTTCCAGCAGTACATTTGTTGCTGAGAGTGGATTACAGAGGCAATAATTCAGTTCTGTAGAAAATTTTAACATCAACATTTTGTGGTATTTAGTAAGAATCTTGTTAGGTGTCCAGCTATTCCTGAATGAGCTTTGACATTTTGCTTGACACTTTGACAATTAAGCTACTTTGGTGGGCATGCCCCCAACTAAATCACTTTGCACTGACACACCATCAATAAAACTATGAAATGTAAATACACGGAGTGGCAATCCCATGTATAATTCCCCCAGAAATCATAGCAGGATGACACAGTGGCAATTTCATGTATAAATACCCCAGAACTCGTAGCAGGATAACCCAGTGGCAAAGTTCATGTACAATTACCCCAGAACCGATAGTAGAATGACACAGTAGCAATTTCATGTACAATTACCCCAGAATTCATAGAAGGATTACAATGTTTCTTTTTACATTTATTTTGAAGTCCAGAAAATAAATATTGACTGCAGAGGCAAGCCCTAACCTTGTGTAAGGTTTACAACAGGGAACCGATATAACTGAGGATAGCCACTCCATGGGGATTGGATATGGTGGAAGCCCAGGGGTGTACCCATAGGTGATTGGAGGCAAAGACATGATGATAGAAGATTGAATATTTAATGGCAACCAGAACACCGAAAACAAAAGGTAGGAACAGGCAAAAGGATAATCAGGGTATCCACAAGGTGTGGAAAAAATGGGGAACACAGGAACTTGAGGTACTCACTCAGGAAAAAAGTAAAAGGTATTCAGGAACAAGGTATACAAAGACAATGTTCTCAGGTATCAAGGTTTTCAGGTCGGCAGGTTAAACAGGAACAAACAAAAGACATTCAATGAGAGAGAGGTTATTGGGAATAGGAAAAACATGAGGGTCATGAGAAGGACGGAGACCAGGGAGGAGACAAACTGGGAACAGGCAAATTCAGAAACATCAATAACAAGGTCAGGACCAGCCCAAGAGCCTCCAGTGGCTCACACGGTAAGTGCAAGAGTCCCGGCTGATGCCTTGCCAATGGTACCATAAAACTTTTCACATGCCAGCAACAACACGGTCATCTCCTGTCACAGTTTACAATTACAGTGCATGGGTGACAAGAACTACAGGCGCTCATGCAATCTACTCCCACATGCTGTGCACTCTAACCGGCTGCCATTAAATGTTTCAGGGGACTACGGCATGAGAAGATTGTATTGTTGCTGGCTATTTAAAGAGATTTATGGCACCAATGGCAAGTTTAGGTCTTGTTTTATTAAGCTGTTTATTCCTACATCTGCTCTTATACTCTAAAGAAAAAAAGCTCCAGAATTCTCAAAAAAAAAAAAGCTCCAGAATTCTCAAAAAAAAAAAAAAAGCTCCAGAATTCTCAACCTCTGCATGCACTTTAGTCATATCCCACCCAAATTCCAGCACTGAATATGGTATATGCTACAATGCTGAGTGAACACGGTAAAGAATAAATACAAAAAATATATATTATTATTATGAAAATATATCATGGTTTTTCGACAAACACACACTTAGTGGGTGATTTGTTAAAAAATGTTTAATTAATTCGATTTTTTCAAGATCTTGCCTGTCTTTTAAATTAAGCTCTTAAAACTTGAATATCAAAGATTTATCAATCAGAAAACTTGAAAACTAGATTGGACCTCCACCTCCATCACCTATACTGTAGAGGTCAATGTTAAAAAAAGTTAAATTAGCAGAGATCTCTTATTTCAATACAGTATATCAGCCCATGGGCGTTCACAAATAGGGGAAAGGGGAATGCATAGCCATCTTATATTTTTCACAGGAGCCAGTTAGAGGGAGACAGAGGGGCAAATTCACTAAAGGGTGAAGTGGCGAATTTACACCTGGCGAAGTGTTGCGATGTGCGCAAAGCCATCGCTGGCGAATTTTCGCCTGTTAGTGAATTTGCCCGAGAGAGAAAGAGAGAGAGAGAGAGAGAGAGAGAGAGAGAGAGAGAGAGAGAGAGAGGTATTCTGCCTGTGCAAGTATAGATGAGGCAATGATTTTAATCTATCCATTTCTGCATTGATACTGGCATGTCTGGAGTTAATGGAGTGATAATTGCCCATGTATACAGTGCTAATACTGGCTTGTCTAAAGATAATGGAGTGCTTATTGGCCATATTTCAGTGATCTACTGACTTGTCTCGGGTTAATGGAGTGCTCATTGGCCATTTCTACAGTGATTTTAGTAGCATGTCTTGGTGTTAATATGCTGTTTTTTTCATTTTCTGTAGTAATTAAACTGGCATATTTGGTTGGCTGATTATCCATTCTCTATAGTAATAATCCAGGCACATGTTTAGTTAATATGCTGATTTTCCAAATTTTCCAAATGTTTGTAGTAAGTAAAAGTCTGGTGTTAATAGGGTTATTGTCCATTGCTTCCCCAACCAGAGTGCAGGCTCTATTATCCCACACCTCTGGTAGGGGAAACAAATTTGAGGTGACAGGTGCCTTTTAAGTCAATATAAAATATTACCTGCCAAGGGAATTCACCCTTCAGACTGTCAGTCCCACCAACAATTCTGACTTTTGGATCAGCAGTTACAGGTACAATGACTTCTTTGATTTTTTCTGTGGTATTAGGATGAGCAGTGCTGGTTACATTGAGCTCTATAAAATCCAGTAATGAGCGGGTCTCTTGCTTGGGCAGGGCTTCAGGTGCAGTAACTTCTCCACATGGATATGGCACTGTATTAGAAAGATCAAGGCATGAGGGTGCAATTTCCCATCATGTTAAGAACAGGAAACAAATAAAAGCACAGCTGAACAAAGAAAAACTTAATGATAACATATTAAAAATAGTTTTACTGTATTTTATGCATTAACTTAGATAAATTGAGTTTTGGTATGGCAGTGCTGCTAGTAGGTGCACAGGAGGAGAATTCAAATGCCAGATGTTAAGCATATATAAGGTCCATGATTTGTAAAACTGCTATTTTGCTAAATCAGAAAGGATTCCAAATTAAATAAATAAATATTCTCAGTCTGATAATATTTTATACAGTTTAACGTAAATAGCTATTTACCAGCAGCCTCACAGGTCTTGCCATTTTCTGCTAGTTTGTATCCACTGGCACAAGAGCAGATCACTTTCTTAACTGGATCGTTCCTGCACAGGTGGTCACATCCTCCATTCATAATTGAACAAATGACAGGCAGCGCTAAACAAAGCACATACAATAAATGAATAACATGTAATAAATAAAAATGATGGTTCGAAATATTCAGTGGATACTGAAGAGATTAATTAACAGGCTATTCAGTCCCTAGTGATAGATACTTCCAAGCCAATAACTTTTTATCTGCTTCCATACCAAAAAAACCCTCCTCAAACCGTATACAAATTATAGTTTGTTATACACTAGAATGGGATCTGTTATCTGGAGTTCTTAGAACCTGGAGTTTTCTGGATAACGGATCTTTCTGTAATTTGGATTTTCATACCTTAAGTTTACTAGAGAATCATTTAAACATTAAATAAACCCAATAGGCTGGTTTTGCTTCCAAAAAGGATTAATTATAAATAATTTTGGATCAAATACAATCTACTGTTTTGTTATTACAGAGAAAATTATTTTTAAACATTTGGATTATTTTGGTGGAGTTTATGGGAGACTGCCTTTCTGTAATTCAGAGCTTTCTGGATAACTGGTTTCTGGATAATGGATCCCATACCTGTATATATAGTTTGAGTGTATGGAGGGATGGTGTGAGTATACTGTATGTGTATGTATGTGCACTGGGTTTCATTTGGAGGGGTTTAATTTGATGGACTTTGGTCATTTTTTCAACCTGATTGAACTATGTAATGACGTAAATTAGGGTACAGGTGCACGTTTTTTCTTAAAAAAAAAATATATTGTAATGGATTGATTTTGTGATTTACAAAAGTGAGTTGACTTTCTAAATGTACCAAGTTTACTATTTTGCAAACTTAAATGAATCTGTAGAGGTGTTAAATCTGGGTGGAAGAATGACTTTATTTATACTGATTACTCCAGAATTCAAACTTGAAGGGGATGTAAAGTCTTCCAATTATCATGGGTGCAGAAAATATTCCGGGGGGAGGGCAAGTAAGCTAATATCACATAGGGTAGCATCCCACTGAAGATGAACCTATTCATGATAATGCAGAAGATAATCTAATGAAGGCTTGCCATGGGATGGGAAGTATAAAAAATGTTTTGTGTTGGGAATTAAATTCACAAACAATTTCTTGGAAGGGGAAGTCAGGGTGGGGCAACTGCCCCCTCTTGCGGAGACACATGACAATTAAGTTGAGGGATTCTAATAGAATCCCTAAAAACAAGCAACTTTCCAATATACATGCTTTACTTTATTCTTACTGTTGTTGAAATAATCAGCCATTTTCCTTTGCAGCCACAGTCTGCTATTTGCCCGCAGGTTGGGTGGGTTTAGGCCAGCTCCTGCACAAAATCTTTGGCTAGTTGTAATGCTATTTTGGGCTATTTTAGACCAAAAGAGTTAATGTCCAGGGAAACCAGAAGAGCAAGGGTTATACTTGACTGTAAAACACAAGGCAGGGTCTTCGCTAGGTGGAAGAACTGAAGGTGTGGTGTAGTGTAACTACAACTTCCATGGGTTACTGTGCATAAAAAGTAAAATAAAGGACGCCAGGAGGTTCTTACAGCAAAAATAAAGGAACAGTTTTATTTGTCAGAGGCAAATGTAGCATGGTATTCGAAAGGCTAGGACAGTACATCAGACACGGCTGAATTTGGCCCCCTGCAGATGTAGTCAAGGTAGTACAGCATACCTCCAAGAGAAATACCTCAAAAGTTGTCTGGATCCTACCCAGTGAAGTAGTCATGGAGAACAATCTAAACCTGACACCCTATCCACTGTGGTCCCAATCTTATAGCCTAGGGAAGCTACAATCCTTGATGGAGCACAAAGCTGTTCTTTCTATCCTCCCTCACTGTCCTACTCTCCTAGAGAGTACTATAACAGATATTAATCCTGTCTCTAGATGGCCTCATTTACTGTGTCCCTGCTCCCCGTCTTATTTGCTAGAGGTGCTGGTCCCTCTAGGGCAAAAATGGCTTTACTGGGCCTTGGAGTACCCAGGCTCCCTGGAACAGATCCAGCTGGGTGAGCAACCAGAAGCCAAAGAACACTATGTTACAGTGTGGCAGGAAATGATCATAAGGCCTGTAGACCAATGATAGAAATATATAAATCAGATAACTATATACACGGGCATCTGGCCATCAACTAGGTAAAAAAAGGAAGTGTAAGGATTTAAAACCATAAGGGTATATTAACCCTCTACATAGCACTGCCTGGCTCCAGCGCCTACATTTATAAATAGAGGGGGAACCTCGGACCGGACTGGGTAAGGGTTGGGAGGGGCCAGGTTAGGGTCGGGGCAGGTCGAGACCCACACATTACTGCTTCCTTTGTTTGTTTTATTAACATTGATTTATATAGCGCCAGCATGTTTTGCAGCTTTGTAAAGTAATTGTGTTTATACAACCAAATCACATGAATCACATACATAGAACATATGGAGGCAGAGGCAAGCGAGCTGGTGTATTCTCTGTTCCGACTGGCTCTAGCAGCAGTGAGAGATAGGGAAAGCAAGCGACTGCCTAAGTTTCTAGAACAGCTGAAGTAGGGCTGAAGACACAGGGTCCTTTATCTACACAACAGTAAGAATAAAGTAAAGCATGTATAATGCAAAGTTGCTTGTTTTTAGGAATCTCTTATCTTATCCGAAGTTTCTACGTGAGCCAACTTCGGGCGACTTTGGAAAACAAAGAGCCATGTGTGCATTGCCGCATGCGATTTTCATTTTAGCCGGCGGAGGACAGGGGGAAGGCAGTTCGGGGAGATTGTCGCCACAACTGCTTGTGTGGCCAGACCCTAATAGGAAGTCTTTACATCCCCTTTAAATGGCTATTGCCATGTGCACAATTTGGCAGTATAAAAGCAAGGCATAAGCATAATATTCTGTTCTAACTTTGCAAGCTCAAGAAAGCCCTGGAAAACATAATTCACAGAGCCGGGAGATACAGACAGTTTGTAGCGGTGTGCACTATTCCTGACGGGGCTGATAATATATAGTTATTACACATACCTAGCTCGCAGTTCTTTCCGCTGTATCCTTGCTGACACCAGCACACATAAGCACTAACATCATCTTTGCAAGCACCTCCATTTAAACAGGGATTTGATAAACATTGATCTCCATCTGTATGAAAAAGCATATATAGCAAAAAAAAGTAATTATCATCAGGCAGGCCATTTCTACTTGTCTACGCTTGTTAGCTCTAAGAACTTTCAAAATATTATATGTTGACGTTTCACATGCACCACTGCTTATGATAGATTAAAGCAATGTTGCACACATATCAAGGTGTGTGTAATTTTATTCCACGTGAACCAAATTGGATACCATTTCGCTTCCCGTCACATAAAACATAAAACACAGAAAAATGTTACGCCGTTTGTTGGGTGGTTTTTATCTGGCCGTTTTTTTACACAGCATAATAAATACGCTCCATAGTGTCCCCCTTTAGTTTTTAATTTTAATAAAGAAAACATTAAATCTCAGAAGCAGCTGGTAGGGGTATTGTCTCGCATGTGCAGGCTTATGCAGTAAGCATTATCAGCCACTGGCTCTCTTGTACTTTTGTAATTTCCATCCAATGGTTACCTTAAATCAGTGATCCCCAACCAGTAGCTCGTGAGCAACATGTTGCTCTCCAACCCCTTGGATGTTGCTCTCAGTGTCCACCAAAGGTGCTTATTTTTGAATTCCAGGCTTGGAAGCACATTTTAATTGCATAAAATCTAAGTATAGTGTCAAGTAGAGCCTCTTGTAAAATGCTAGTCCCCAAAGGGGCTACCAAATGGCCAATCACAGCCCTTATTTGGCACCCCAAGGGAGTTTTTCATGCTTCTGTTGCTCCCCAACTCTTTCTACATTTGAATGTGGCTCATGGGTAAAAAAAGGTTGGTGACCCCTGCCTTAAATGATCAAGGGCCTATACTTGAGCACCTCAACCCCCCAATTTGTTAATCCCAGTCTCTCCATATACATAAAGTATATCCTACAAATCCCAACGTGGCATTGTGCATTTGGCCCTAAACACTGCAGTATTTTTTCTTCTCATAAGAAATTTGTCATTTATTTGGACTCCATAGTTTCTAAGGCCCAGAACAGAAAACCTTCTGTATATACACACATTATTGTTTACAATTCACACTCCCAGAGTCCTTCAACATAATGTACAACAAGAGTGTCTTACTACAAATTTTTGTTCTACTATCCGTAATACGGTCATATATTAATCGCCACAAGAATATCTGCTGCGCATGTATTTTATATAAGAATTATTGCCTGTATTGATTTGCTAGACATAAATATTATTAAAACTAATACTACTTTATTTTATATCCTATAAAAACTTTCATTTAATTATGAGAGGTAGTGCACTAAAAAAAGACCCTTAGTATGTTATGGAAATTGATATTATAAGACCCTCCTCATTTTGTATATTTTATATTTAAATTTTTTTGTAGTTATCCAGTTCATGTTTATCTTGATTTTGATTTGCTGGGTTACCTGGCATGACCTTGGAAAACAGATAAACAAAAGCATTATAGAGGTACTAGAAATGAATAAAAACACCACTTGACCAATGCCTCAGTTTACTATACTAAAAGTTCATTTGAACATGCACTTTCCTCTATAATAACTGTTAATAAAACCATAGAGAGAAACATTCAAATATAGTACACAGGAAAATCAGAAACCTCTCTTAAAAGTGTAGTTCATAATATCCACTATGTGAACATTTGATTAATCTTCCCCTCTTTTATTATAAGAAATTGCCATCTTGGCTTTGACAGTAGGTGTTAAGGTAAAAGCAGTTGTCCAGGAAACTTACATTATCAGAACAAAGAGTTTCCTGTGACTAGTAAGTCCTATGTCTGCTGTAATTACTGTATGCAAGAAAACCCAGTCAACAGGAATTTGGCAAATTGGGGGATTTTACCTCCCCCATCTTTTCAGTTGGGAGGTTGCTGTGGGGACAGGTGTCACAACCCAGGATTATATGAAGAAGAACCCTGGACAGAGATGAGAATGAAGCAGCTGGGGGGCTGGAGAAGAGAGGAGCCTGGAGAAGAGATGGAGGAACCTGGAACAAGACAGTATGTAAGGACTGCAGACCAGAGGGAAGCTGACCTCTATTCCATTGCTATGGTGGTAAAAACGACGTAGACTTGTATAATTTGTAACTGTAAATACTACATATTGTTTTAGTCTAAGTGTAATTAATAATGTATAACAATCCATTGATTTATTTTACAATACAATCACTTTAATATACTCTTATTGGTATGGATTCTTTGTCTGCTTTCTCAAAAGAACCAAAACCCTAGTAAGAGGGTTGAGGTATATTATTATTAATATATAGTATAATCCTACATTATTTTTAATTAATGTTTTTTAGTTGTTAACTTCTTACTCAGCAGGAACAGGCACAAATATTTCAGCATTCCATTAAAAATGACGTGTGCTTATTTTATCATGTGATCTCATTCAGGGAAATCCTATGAGTATGCTGCCAGGGTTAAGAACATGGCCCTCTAGATGCGCTAGACACACAGTTTTGCGCTGCCGCGGGCTGCGAGGGTAGCAGGCCCTGGTGCAATTGCACCCTGGTAGTTACGCCACTGGCTCTTACCAAAGTGATGTGATGAATACTGTTGTGATATCATCCCCCTTACAGCCATGCCAAACCCCTTTAAAAGCCATTTTCCCTTTGACACCTTGTTTCTATGTATGTCTCAACTTCTGCAAAATTCTTGACTGTATTTTCTCCTGATTCCGATTTCATGCAATATCAATGTTTGCTTGTTCACATATTACTTTACCTGCTCCTAACCTTTACTTTTTCTCTGGATCTGCCTGATCACTGGCTTCCCCTACATTTTGTCCTATTCCATACCTCCCAACTGTCCCGTTTTGAGCAGGACAGTCCCGCTTTAGACAGCTCAAGTCCAGAGTTTCTCTTTGATCTGCTGCACTGAACAGCCAGAAGCAGATACAAAGTTTCTAACTTAATTGGGTCTTGGCAGACAGCTCAGGCATTCTTTTGTAACAGTTTGATAAGATAAGAACGAAGACTCACAGCTTAAAATTCACCTCCATTTGAAAAACTTTCATAACCTGCCAAATTATGTAAAATGAACATGGTAATTAGGTGGCATGGCCAAAAAAATGGACGTGGCAAAAAAATTAGCCGCGCTGCGCGCAAAACACATCTTTTTGTCCCTTGTTTTGTTTCCTAAATGTTGGGAGTATACTATTCCTGAATTTGCCTATTACTTCCTCCACTCTCTGTATTTGGGGTCTTGCATTTAGGGTAAGCAGTACTGCCATCAGAATTTACTGGGCCCATACACCAAAATTTTCTGGGCCTCAGCCCCCTGCAAGTAAAAAAGAATTGGTGGCCAAGGCCCCCACCTAAAAGTAAAAAAAAACATTGGTGGCCAGCCTCCCCCCACAAGTTCAAAAAAACATTGGTGGCCAGGCTCCACCCAAAAACATTGGTGGTCAGGGGTTTAAAAAAATGGGTACCATTGGTGTTCAGTGGAACTTAACTTTCAAGTTTTCTTGCCTTCTTCAGCTTTGGCTCCTACTTCAAAGTCTCAAGGGGGTCCTGGCTGATCTAGCAAGAGAAGCACGGCTGGGCCCCCCTTAACACTTAAAATGAACTGGTCCCGGGACAATTGTCCTCCTAGTGTCCCCCCCTGAGAGCAAGTGCAATTTTGGATGAAATTTGCAAAGAAAATTTGGTCATTTCAGGCACACAGTATTAAAATGACATCTGCATTTTTCAAGGTTACAGTTTAAATGCCTGAACAAACAGATATTTTCAATGTTTCAAATCAGCTAACTCTTTTGGTGACCTGGTCCCTTTACTTTAAACAATAACAATGTATCTGTGAGTCAAATTGCCTTTAGTCTTGCTTGATTTCGGCTTTTGGAATTGTGTAGACAGGGATGAGTAATGAGTCAGTCACGCTTTGTATTCATTTCTGAGACACTCTTGACAGAAGTATAAATCACATTTGATCATCACAGAAAATTAGATATATTTTGCATCAGTTCTAAGCAACTAGGCCCATGACACCTACCGTGTCAATCCATTGTAAATAATTGTTTTGTTAAAGCTAGAACTGGCATACAGAACATCTAAAGAGTGATCTATGACAAGATGTTTCTGTGCAAACCTCAGCAGATATTTTAACTTAGCTTGATTTTACTGGAAACAGATTTACAAGGCATATTTAATTGGAAATGAATCTCCAGAGCTAAAAACCTATCATCATCCCTGGTAACGGATTTAAACGAGACAGGTTTAAGTGAGAGCTTACAGACTGACTATATCCCTTGGGTTTATACTTGCTGTTTTCCAAGCAGAGAAGAAACACTGCAAATACATTTGTACAATTGCCGGAAATTTTTTTAAAAACTTTGATTATTTGGATTAAATGGAGTCTATGGGAAATGGCCTTTCCGTAATTCTGAGCTTTCTGGACAACAGGTTTCCGGATAATGGATCCCATACCTGTACTAATATTTGGGTTCCAAGAAGAGACCCAATTCTTCCAATTTTTTACAGATTCATAAATATTTGGAATTATTAAAGCTACTTATTTATTTATTTAAGGTTTTTACCAAAAGATTATTGGAGTTGACATGGGTGGTGCTCAGCATGGAGGGGTGGCATCCACTAGACTGCCTCAGGGTGGCACCTACTGCCAGGGTCGGACTGGCGCAGTCGGACCCACCAGGTTTTAAATCTCGGGGGCCCACGCACGCATGCTCAAAAGCACAGGCGCGAATGGCAAACACACCGCGCGCATGGGCGAACAACAAAGCACACTTTGCCGCACAATTTTTTTCTGTTCACGGGCCAATCTAGGACCGGGTCTGGGCCGGCGGGGGCCCAAGAGGGCTGGGGCCCACCGGGTTTTTTCCCGGTTTCCCGCCGGCCTTGTCTGACCCTGCCTAGTGCCAAAGCTCTTCTGGGAGTTCATGTTATATAGTGAATAATGGATAAAAGCAACATCTGTCTGCTTTAACTTTGGATATATTCATCTAAATTGTTTGAATGGTTTAGGGATTACAGCACTTTTAATATGGAGTCCCCTCCTTGTGAAGGGACTTTAAAATAATTGAACAATCGCCTGTTAAGCAGTTCCATGGCCAGGTTGTGGGCTATTCATTAACAGTTAAGCAGGTAAAAGGTCTGGAGTTGATTTCAAGTATGGAATTTGCATTTGGAAGGTGTTGCTGTAAGGGCTAAGAGCTGTCAATGCAAGTAAAGCAGGTCATCATTAGGCTATGTAAACAAAGACCACACATTAGGATTAGTCAAATTTAGTATGTTCATAAAAGAAGAAATGCACTGATGAGCTCAGCAACGCCTATAAGCCTGGGCCACAACAGAAGACAACTGAACTGAATGCAGATTTTTTTCCATGATTTTTCCAGAAAAACTCCTTGAAAATGATGGGAATAGACAAGTATAGCACGAGGAATGTAATAGCTCAAGCCCATACCACCTGATCTATGCAAGAGGAAGTGTTATGTTGTGGGCAGGTTTGACTGACAATGGAACAGACTCACTAGCTGATTGATAATATCACGGCTGGCAGAAGCAGCAGGATGAATTCTGGGCTTTATATGTCTATACTTATTCTGTCACCAACACGATTTATGCAGAAGATACCCTTCCTGAGACCCTGGCTCGCATGGACGGCGTAAATTTGCTGAGATATATTGATGGCAGAGAGTTTACTCGATAAAACACTGCTTGATAATCAGGTGGTTCTTTAATCCAGGGATATTGCATAATACAAAGATTCTGGAGTTCAGAAAGACCAAACGATCAACGGGTTCTATAGGTAAGAACTGGTAGTTTTGCAGCTCTATCCAACCGACTGAAAGCAACTGAAACTAAGGAACAGCAGGGGAGGGCCCCAGCTAGTGGGTTGAACTAACAAACATTAAACAGCAGGGGAGGTGAGGAATATACCAAACACGTACGAATATAATAACTGGCATTAGGGACAGCACAATACTATATGCTCAGATTAAGCCAAATGCTGCAGAACTGATAGGATGATACTTCACAATACAGATGGTCAGTGAATCAAAACATACTGTTAAAAGAAACCTAAGAGCTTTTGAAGACAGAGAAGGGGAATATTCATCAATGACAGTGTCCGTCACCTCAGCTCAACTCAAATAAACATGCATTTCACTTGCCGAAGACAAAACTGAAGACAGAAAGTCCAACAAACAAGCAGCTACTGATGACAGCTGTAGCAATAACCTCACAAAGCACCACATGGCAGGGAACCCAACATTTGTTCATGTCCATTTATTTCAGACTTCTGTCAATCATTGATTGCAAAGGATTTTCAGCAAAGTATTGAAAACTATCATTATATTTATGATTAAGTTACAACTAGATGTTTGTCCAAATACCCTTGACAATTGGGAACAAGGTATAAATATGGCTGTAATTCCTTAATAGCTCATATCATATTTTTATTAAACCCCTTGAATTAAAGATAAAAGTCTACATTGATTTGGCTTGATAATGAAATGGTGGCCCTAGATCTTCTAGTCTACTACCTGTTAAAGAAGGGAGGCTATACATTGCAGAGGGGCCTGGAGTTTTGCCCTCACACTCATTTTGTATTCATTCAAAATGGGAAAATTTCTTGGTAGTAGAACTGACAGTTGCTTGCTCCACTGAAAATTCAATGTGAACTATAATGTGTTTGTTTTGATTAATGTTATATAAATAAAACACAGGCACAGTCTTACTTGAGCTTTTGTATCTGTTGGAAAAAGAACAGCTGCCAGCTAAGCACTCTCCAATATTTTTAGAATAAAAAGTACTCCGCATTACAAAACAATGGAGTTCTACAATGTCATTGGGCAGATATGTAGCTGGGCCTGTACCCAGCATTCCCAGCACACCAGTCAAGTTTGCACTGCATAACGAAGCTCAGTACTTTTGAAAACCCTTAGATCTGTTTTATTGCATGTGTTGTTACCTAATGCAATGTTGAAATCAAATTGGTCAGGCAGATTGGCATTGTCACGATCGCCACCCTAAATCCAGAACAAGTGCTAGGCTCTCTGGTCTTGGCTCTGCTTCCGCCTGTAGCAGCTGCTTTTCACTTTGGGAGGAGCACTCCGTTAATTGGATGACACCAGGTCTCAATAGGAGAGGAGCCTAGCAAGAGTTCTGGACGGGCAAAAGGGCACGATTGTTTTACCAAGGAGATAGGATGGAAGGCAACACAGCTCAGAAGACAGGCCAGACTTTAAAGTGTAGTCAGGTAGACTGGGCCAGCACAAGCAGAGTTGACGAATAGTCAGACAGACTGGTGCAGTGCAGGCAGAGTTCAAGGAATGGTTAGACAGGCTAGGATCAGGATTGGAGAGCGTAGAATAGTCAGCAAGCAGGCAAGGGTCAGATTGGAGAGTTCATAATCAGGCAAGCAATGGCCAGATTAGACCTAGGAACGGGCAGTGAATTCCAATTCAAAGCCCCTTTAAATACATTTGAATTTTGCGCCAATGCGCAATGACGTTGACACACCGGCGCGTAAAACTCGGAAGTGCGCCATAGGAAGAACCGGCACCAGAGGAGCAACAACCACGTGGTGGGCGTCCCTGCCGTCCACTAGACTAGACCATCAGGGTAAGCTGATATTACAGGCAGGTTGTTGTGAGCAAAAAGTAGCTGCTGACCTGATGAGAGGATAGGCCTCAAAAGTTTTGTGGAAATAGGTGTCCAACTATGTGTTCAACAATATTGCTATGTGGTAACATTACAATAAAACTGCAGGCAGGAACTGAAGATAAATGGGGCCATTGCACACCATGATTTTTTTCCATCAGGACTCTAATCTACTTGTTGGCAGGGCCCTCTACTTACAGAACCTACGTAACCGCTTTGTTAATAATTGGGGGCACTGCTAAGATAGTAGTATTTCGACCCTTTATTCCTTATTGAGGCCCTATGTATTTATGCATTAGAATAGATAATGGCATGTGGTCCAAAAGAACTTAAAGTTGAAATGGCTACAATGTCATGCGAAGCAAAAAAAAAAAAAAATACATTATCCACCAGCATGACACAGTGCATGTTCAGTTATTGCTATGGAAACATTAACGCATGCATTAACATGGTTTTAAACAGGCAGGAATTATTGCCATGGCATCATACCATCTTGGAACCATTGGAGTATATTACATTTTGGTACTCTGCAAAAGTGCAATGTTCTCATGACTGTAATAGCTAAGCAATAAAACCACAGACAAGTCCATATGGGATCCTGCTCTGCTTTCGCATACTGGCTGGTCTCAGGGCAACTTGTGGTTTTTCTGGTAAAAAAAAGCCCAGTCGTCCGACTTGGGGTTTCGGTAGTGGCCAGGGACAGAAGAGAAAAACAGTATATATTAAAGTAAATAATGTATATATTTCCAAAATGTTTTCCTTATTTATAGTTTGGCCAAAGGGGTCTAGTAGGGGTCTCACCATCAGCCTGGCCTTAATATAATAATCGGAGCCCAGTTATTCTTGTTACTGGCAGTATGGGTGACTATAGGGGGCCCATTTACTTAGTTCGAGTGAAGGAATAGAGGAAAAATAGTTTGAATTTCGAATGGTCGAATATGGCTACTTCGACCATCGAATGGGCTACTTTGACCTTTGACTACGACCTTCGAATTGAACGAACTAAAAATCGTTCGACTATTTGACCATTCGATAGTCAAAGTACTGTCTCTTTAAAAATTTCTTCGACCCCTTAGTTCGCCACCTAAAACCTACCGAGGCCAATGTTAGCCTATGGGGAAGGTCCCCATAGGCTTCCAAACAATTTCCTGATCGAAGAAATATACTTCGATCGATGGATTAAAATCCTTCGAATCGTTCGATTCGAAGGATTTAATCGAACGATCGTAGGAATAGCGCAAAATACTTCGATATTTGAAGTCAAAGGATTTTATTTCGACGGTCAAATGTCGAGGATTAATTAATCCTCGATATTCGACCCTAGGTAAATGTGCCCCTAGGTGTAGTTTTCATACTTTTAGGGGCAAATTCATCAAGGGTCGAATTTCGAGGGGTTAAATCCCTCGGAATTCGACTGGGGAATAGAATCGAATAGAATCGAATAGGCAATTCGGGCGAATTTACACGCTGGCGAATAGTCGAATTGGCCACTATTCGCCAGGCGAATAGGCGATCGATCGAATATTCGATCGAAGGATTTTCATTCAATCTAATGCCTTTTTATTCGATCAAAAACTTGGAAAACAAGCCTATGGGACTTTCCCATAGGCTTTTAAAGCAATTCGGTAGGTTTTAGGTGGCGAAGTAGGCAGTCGAAGTATTTTTAAAAGAGACAGTACTTCAACTATCGAATGGGCGAATAGTCGCAGGGTTTTTGTGCTCGATCCAGTACTTCGACTATCGAATGGCGAATAGTCGCAGCGTTTTTGCGCTCAATCTATTCGAATCATTCTACTCAGGCGCATTTACACCAATTCGATACTTCGAATCCTTCACTCGAAGTTAGTGAATCGGCCCCTTAGACATATTTATGAAGTATGAATTAATTGCCCATCTCTTTGCATTGGTTAACAATGTAAACCCTTATCTCATTTTAGCAGCTGAGTTTTAACTGAATAAATTCATTTGAATTAACATATCTACTGCACAAATATATTGAAGAATATAAAGTAAAATGAATCTGAAGATATTTGCTTTGCATCCATATATAAGGAAAATTGACTCTAATTTAATTTAGTTTAAAATGAACTTACCTATATATTGCTTCCAGAATTCTTTCTAAAACAGAAAAAAAAAAACAACACATAATTATGTTGTACCATTTTCCTAGGAACCTACAAAACACTACTGTTCCATATTAGCCACGGGGGAAGGTGAGAGAATCTTGCCTCAAGTAACACTTTACCAGGGGTGTCAGAAAGGGGCTGGTGGCAGCAGACCCTAAAATGCTCCTGCCACCATATTAATATATTATATAGGTATAAAGTTGTGACCCCCAAACAGGGACTCATGAGCGCATGGTGGTCTCAAAGCAGGCACTTATTTTTGAATTCCCAGATTGCTAAACTCAGCCTGTAGGCTGATAGTCCAAAAAAGGGTTACCAAATAGCCAACCACAGCCCCTATTTGGCATCCCCAGGAACTTATCTCTTGTTTGTGTTGTTACCCAACTCTTTTTACATTTGAATGTGGCTATGGGGTAAAAAAAAATGACCGAGCAGTAAATGTAAAATTCTGGGGATTCTGCTTCAAGCAGCTACTGTATGTAAGATCCCTGAAAATCACTTTGGAAAAGACAGATTCTGCTCATGGTGTTATGCAAAGCCAGTTCCCACCAGCTACTGGATTAGTAAATGTGATTGTCAAATATGAGTAAAGGTATGGGATCCATTATCTGGAAACCTGTTATCCAGAAAGTTCCAAATGACAGAAAGGCTGTCTCTCATAGGCGCAAATTCACTAAGTGCCGAAGTGCTGAACGCTAGTGTTAATTCGCTAGCGTTTGTCATTTATCGTTACTGCGCAAATTCACTAATGAACGCTGGCATAGTTTCGCTAGTGTTACTTCGCACCCTTACGCCTGGCAAAGTTTCGCTAGCGACGTAACTACGCAAATTCACTAACGCGCACAGTGTACTGAACGCTAACTTTTACGCTAGACTTCCTTCGCCACCTCAGACCAGGCGAAGCGCAATAGAGTAGATAGGGATTGCTTCAAAAAAAGTCAAAAAATTTTCCAAGTCCCAAAAAACGCTGGCGTGTTTTCTACATTATGGGTGATAGGCTGAAAAAGATTGAAAAAATTTTTGGGGCTCCCCTCCTTCCCCCCTACATTTCCTGACTCATGGCAACTTACCTAGACAGTGGGCACATGTGTAGGGCAAAATAAAATTTTTATTTGATGTTTTGAAGGTTTTCTAGCCATTTGTAGTGCTAATACGTATTCCTCCATTGAAATTTGAATTTGGCGCCGTATGCAAATTAGCCTTCGCTAGCGTAACTTCGCTTCACTTAGTGAATCAACGCTAGCGCAACTTCGCAATCTTACGCTTCCCCTGTGCGCAACTTCGGATTTTAGTGAATTTGCGGAGCGCTGGCGAAACTACACCTGGCGAAGTGCGGCGAAGCTGCGCCTGGCGAAACTACGAATGTTAGTGAATTTGCCCCATAGACTCCATTATAATCAAATAATCCAATTTTTTGAAAATGATTTCCTTTTTCTCTGTAATAATAAAACAGTATCTTGTACTTGATTCAAACTACGATATAATTAATCCTTATTGGAAGCAAAACCAGCCTATTGAGTTTATTTAATGTTTACATGATTTTCTAGTAGACAAGGTATAAAGATCCAAATTACTGAAAGATCCATTATCTGGAAACCCCCAGGTCCCAAGCATTCTGGATCATAGGTCCCATACCTGTATCTACTGTATATATGCTGCCAGTTTTTATTTGATGACACCTGAAAGTGTAGGCTGTCTACCTCTGTGCTCTATACCTATCAGTACCTAATTTCTGTTGATTTAAATAGTATACACATTTGGCGCTTTATTCCATTGGGCAAATCCTTTTTGAGCATTGTAAACAAATTAAGATAAAAGTAAAAAAAGTTGCAAACTTGTGTAGTAGAAGTCACATACTTTGCACCAGGTTCAGGAACAGATTAGCAGGTAGCATTAACTGGTCACCTATATGCTACTTGGGGTTCCAATAAGTATTCCCAAAACCAGACAAATATGTTAAAATTAGCAGCACATTAATGAGTTCAGAGTTCTAAACCAACACCACCAAGTAATTAACAATATTGTTTTTGGAAATTTTATAACACATCTAATGGCTAGGGATGTAGCGAACGTCGGGAAAAAAGTTCGCGAACATATTCGCGAACTTGCGTCAAAAATGCGAACGGTTCGCGAACGTCGCAAACCCCATAGACTTCAATGGGAAGGCGAATTTTAAAAGCTAGAAAAGACATTTCTGGCCAGAAAAATGATTTTAAAGTTGTTTAAAGGGTGCAACGACCTGGACAGTGCCATGTCAGAGGGGGATCAAGGGCAAAAATGTTTCTAAAAAATCCATTGTTGACACAGCGCTGCGTTTTGTGCTGTAAAGGGCAGAAATCACACTACATTTCTAAACCTGTGTAATAAAATGCTTTAAAACGTCCGGCGTCTACATGCCAATCAAGTCGTGTAAAGGTTACAGCCTGTTCACACGCAAAGACGAAACGCGGTGCTTACTGCAACGCAAAAAGACGCAAAGAGCTTTAATGAATGATACCGTCAAGTGAGCAAATAATAGTTTTTAATTACTAGTTGAGCTTGTCACCTCCAGGATGTTCGTCCTGTTGGTGGCAATATTTCTGTAGTGGTGTGTTTAGCAGTCACCGTGCTTGTGCGCACGTGCACGGTCAGGCAGAGGTAATTCAATGTACAGTGAAGTGAACCAAAAAACACTGATTCTGCAGTGTGGGCCCAGTTTTGGTGTACTTTATTGATCACCTGCGGTGACCATAAAAGATGCGATTTTGCCACTGTTGCAGAACCCTGAAAAATTAGGCATGTGTACTTTCCTGAAAAATTATCTTTTTTTTGTCGCAGCCACTGAAGCACAGAGGCCAGAAAAAATATGCCATATAAATGCTGAAAATATTAATTTTTTTTTGTCGCAGCCACTGCAGCACAGAGGCCAGAAAAAATATGCCATATAAATGCTGAAAATATTAATTTTTTTTTGTCGCAGCCACTGCAGCACAGAGGCCAGAAAAAATATGCCATATAAATGCAAACAATATTAATTTTTTTTGGTCGCAGCCACTGCAGCACTGCAGCACAGAGGCCAGGAAAAATATGCCATATAAATGCTAACAATGTAAATTTTTTTTGTCGCAGACACTGAAGCACAGAGGCCAGAAAAAATATGCCATATAAATGCTGAAAATATTCATTTTTTTTGGTCGCAGCCACTGAAGCACAGAGGCCAGAAAAAATATGCCATATAAATGCTGAAAATATTCATTTTTTTGTCACAGCCACTGAAGCACAGAGGCCATAAAAAATATGCCATATAAATGCTGAAAATATTCATTTTTTTGTCACAGCCACTGAAGCACAGAGGCCATAAAAAATATGCCATATAAATGCTGAAAATATTCCGTTTTTTTTGGTCGCAGCCACTGAAGCACAGAGGCCATAAAAAATATGCCATATAAATGCTGAAAATATTCTGTTTTTTTTGGTCGCAGCCACTGAAGCACAGAGGCCAGAAAAAATATGCCATATAAATGCTGAAAATATTCTGTTTTTTTTTGGTCGCAGCCACTGAAGCACAGAGGCCAGAAAAAATATGCCATATAAATGCTGAAAATATTCATTTTTTTGTCACAGCCACTGAAGCACAGAGGCCAGAAAAACTCAGGATTTACCTGGATTCAAATTAAACCAGTAGGGTTTGCACCCTAGTTTGTAACGGTGGTGGAGGGAGGAGGACGCTAAAGGACAGCTGTATGTGGAGTCATGAGGCGTGCAGAGAAGGACAGCTGCATGGGGAGTCAGAATCAGAAACTCAGCACAAGTCTTCCGGCGTGCAGTAACCCTCCGAGATCCACCCCTCATTCATTTTAATAAAGGTCAGGTAATCCACACTTTTGTGACCTAGGCGAGTTCTCTTCTCAGTTACAATCCCTCCTGCTGCACTGAAGGTCCTTTCTGAGAGGACACTTGAGGCGGGGCAAGACAAGAGGTTCATGGCAAATTGTGACAGCTCTGGCCACAGATCAAGCCTGCGCACCCAGTAGTCCAGGGGTTCATCGCTCCTCAGAGTGTCGATATCTGCAGTTAATGCCAGGTAGTCCGCTACCTGCCGGTCGAGGCGTTCTTTGAGGGTGGATCCCGAACGGTTCTGCCGCTGCCTTGGACTGAAAAACATTTGCATGTCTGACGTTACAGAGTGGCCAAAGTGCTTTGTCCTTGCAGGTGCGCTCATGGCAGGATTACTGGCACCTCTGCCCCTGGAATGTTGATGAGTTCCTGAAGTGACATCACCCTTAAAAGCATTGTACAACATGTTTTGCAGGCTGGTTTCTAAATGCAGCATCCTTTCAGACTTGTGGTATGTTGGTAACATTTCTGCCACTTTATGCTTGTACCGAGGGTCTAGTAGAGTCGCGACCCAGTACAGGTCCTTCTCCTTAAGCCTCTTGATACGGGGGTCCTTCAACAGGCATGACAGCATGAAAGACCCCATTCTCACAAGGTTGGATGCAGAGGTATCCATCTCCGCTTCCTCGTTATCAAGGACTGCATCATCCACGGTCTCCTCCCCCCAGCCACGTACAAGACCAGGGGTCCCCAAAAGGTCACCACTAGCCCCCTGGGAAGCCTGCTCCTGTTGGTCCTCCTCCTCCACAAAGCCACCTTCCTCCTCTGACTCCACTTCTGACACCTCTCCCTGCGTTGCAGCAGGTGCCTGGGTTCGTTCTGGTGATTCCGACCAGAAATCGTGCGCTTCCTGCTCCTCGTCATGCTGGTCTACAGCCTCATCTGTCACTCGTTGCACGGCACGCTCCAGGAAGAAAGCAAAGGGTATTAGGTCGCTGATGGTGCCTTCGGTGCGACTGACCATATTTGTAACCTCTTCAAAAGGCCGCATGAGCCTGCAGGCATCGCGCATAAGCACCCAGTAACGGGGTTAAAAAATCCCCAGCTCTGCAGATCCAGTCCTACCACCCAGTTCAAACAGGTATTCGTTGACGGCTCTTTGTTGTTGCAGCAGACGTTCCAACATGAGGAGCGTTGAATTCCAGCGAGTCTGGCTGTCGCAAATCAAACGCCTGACTGGCATGTTGTACCGCTGCTGAATGTCAGCAAGGCGTGCCATGGCTGTGTAGGACCGTCTGAAATGGGCCGACACCTTCCTGGACTGCCTGAGAACGTCCTGGAATCCTGGGTACTTTGAGACAAAACGTTGTACTATTAAATTCAGAACATGTGCCATGCAGGGCACATGTGTTAAATTGCCCAGTCTCAGTGCTGCCAACAGATTGCTTCCATTGTCACACACCACTTTTCCGATCTTCAGTTGGTGTGGGGTCAGCCACCGATCGGCCTGTGCCTGCAGAGATGACAGGAGTACAGATCCGGTATGGTTTTAGCTTTCCAGGCACGTCATCCCCAAGACAGCATGACAACGGCGTACCTGGCACGTCGAATAGCCTAGGGGGAGCTCGGGGTGCACAGGTGTGGAGGAGGAGAACCCAGCAGCAGAGGACGAAGAAGAGGAAGAAGACGAGGTAGAGAGCGAAGGAGGAGTAGAGGTGGTGGCAGAACCGCGTGCAATCCGTGGCGGTGACACCAACTCCACTGTCGTTGTTGAGCTACACATTCCCTGCTTCCCAGCCATTACCAAGTTCACCCAGTGGGCAGTGTAGGTGACATACCTGCCCTGACCATGCTTGGAGGACCATGCGTCAGTAGTCATATGGACCTTTGGCCCAACACTAAGTGACAGAGATGCGGTGACTTGGCTCTGCACATGGTGGTACAGGTGTGGTATTCCCTTTTTTGAAAAAAAATTGCGGCTGGGTACCTTCCACTGCGGTGTCCCAATTGCTACAAATTTGCGGAAGGCCTCAGAGTCCACCAGCTGGTATGGTAAAAGCTGGCGGGCTAAGAGTGCGGACAAGCCAGCTGTCAGACGCCGGGCAAGGGGGTGCCTCGCAGACATTGGCTTCTTACGCTCAAACATGGCCCTCACAGAAACTTGGCTGGGGGCAGATGACTGGGAATGGGAACTGGTGGTCAAGGTGGAAGGCGGAGTGGAGGGTCGTTCAGACGGGTCAAGGACAGCAGAGGTAGAGCAGTAGGAGGGTGGCTTTTAGTTTGCCTGTTGCCTTTGAGGTGTTGCTCCCAAAGTGCTTTGTGCTTGCCGTTCATGTGCCTTCGCATAGAAGTTGTACCTATGTGGCTGTTGGGCTTCCCAAGACTCAGTTTCTGACTGCACTCATTGCAAATGACAACGCTTTTGTCAGAGGCACACACATTAAAAAAATCCCACACTGCTGACCTTTTTGAGGCTGGCAATCTGGCGGTAACAGTAGAAGTCGGCGGCGTTGGCGGCAATGGCGGGTGCGTTGGCCGGCTGACCACAGGTGCCGATACATGTTGTTGCCCTACTGTTCCCTGCGAGCTGTCCTCCCTGCTTCTTCTAAGTCTTATTCTCCTCCTGCCTCTCTGACTCTCCGTCTCTCCATCTGAACTATCCTCCTCTTGCTCTCTTCTACTGGGCACCCATAAAACATCAATCTCCTCATCTTCATTCTCCTCAGATGCATCAATTTCTTCTACCAGCTCACAGAAGGAAGCAGCAGCGGGGACCTCATTATGTCCATCTCTGTTGTGTTCTCTGCCAGAATTAAATCTGGTGTAACGTCCTCATCTCCTTCATCTTCTTCTGCCAATAATGGTTGCGCATCACTTAGTTCAAGAAACTCATGTGAAAATAACTCCTCTGACTCCAGTGAAGAAGGGGCGCCGGTGGTGGAGGAAGTGTTACGTGGGGTGCCCATAGCAGTGGAGGATGAGGATGTTGTGGTAAAGTTAGAAACGGTAGAGGATGGGGTGTGCTGTGTAAGCCAGTCAACTACCTCTTCAGCATTTTGGGAGTTCAGGGTCATTGCCTTTTTAAAACTGGGCAATTTCCTAGGGCCACAGGATAGCATAGCAGCACGGCCCCTAGTGCCTCTGCGTGGCGGCTTGCCTTTGCCTGGCATTATTTTTAAAACAACAACAACAACAACTCAGGTGGTGTTTCTAGAGACGGTATTATTATTGATATTTAGACAGAATGTGAACAAGCTCACACAGCTAAATGGTTGTTGTTTGAAAATGAAGAACACACTGAGCAAATAATGCCTACAAGGTTAACGTATACACTACTACAGCAGTGGATACGGAATATATTATTGCTGCCTGAAAAACGTCACTCGGGTGGTGTTTCTAGAGACGGTATTATTATTGATATTTAGACAGAATGTGAACAAGCTCACACAGCTAGATGGAAGTTGTTTGAAAATGAAGAAGAAGAACACACTGGGCAAACAAGGCCTACAAGGTCAACGTATACACTACTACAGCAGTGGATACGGAATATATTATTGCTGCCTGAAAAACGTCACTCGGGTGGTGTTTCTAGAGACGGTACTATTATTGATATTTAGACAGAATGTGAACAAGCTCACACAGCTAGATGGTTGTTGTTTGAAAATGAAGAACACACTGAGCAAATAATGCCTACAAGGTTAACGTATACACTACTACAGCAGTGGATACGGAATATATTATTGCTGCCTGAAAAACGTCACTCGGGTGGTGTTTCTAGAGACGGTATTATTATTGATATTTAGACAGAATGTGAACAAGCTCACACAGCTAGATGGAAGTTGTTTGAAAATGAAGAAGAAGAACACACTGGGCAAACAAGGCCTACAAGGTCAACGTATACACTACTACAGCAGTGGATACGGAATATATTATTGCTGCCTGAAAAACGCCACTCGGGTGGTGTTTCTAGAGACGGTACTATTATTGATATTTAGACAGAATGTGAACAAGCTCACACAGCTAGATGGTTGTTGTTTGAAAATGAAGAACACACTGAGCAAATAATGCCTACAAGGTTAACGTATACACTACTATAGCAGTGGATACGGAATATATTATTGCTGCCTGAAAAACGTCACTCGGGTGGTGTTTCTAGAGACGGTATTATTATTGATATTTAGACAGAATGTGAACAAGCTCACGCAGCTAGATGGTTGTTGTTTGAAAATGAAGAACACACTGAGCAAATAATGCCTGCAAGGTTAACGTATACACTACTACAGCAGTGGGTACGGAATATATTATTGCTGCCTGAAAAACGTCACTCGGGTGTTGTTTCTAGAGACGGTATTATTATTGATATTTAGACAGAATGTGAACAAGCTCACACAGCTAGATGGTTGTTGTTTGAAAATGAAGAACACACTGAGCAAATAATGCCTGCAAGGTTAACGTATACACTACTACAGCAGTGGGTACGGAATATATTATTGCTACCTGAAAAACGTCACTCGGGTGGTGTTTCTAGAGACGGTATTATTATTGATATTTAGACAGAATGTGAACAAGCTCACACAGCTAGATGGTTGTTGTTTGAAAATGAAGAACACACTGAGCAAATAATGCCTGCAAGTGCACTACTATTGGTGCACTACTATGAAGAACAGCAACAGCACTGTACACGTTAAAGAACAGTAAGATAAGTAAAAGAAAAAAAAAATATATGTATATTAAAAAAAATATTTTTCTCGGGTTGGTGCTGCTGAACTACTAGGAGCAGCACAGTAGCACACCAGTCCCACTCCCCAACACTGCTAGACTAATAGCACTGGGCTTATAGTAGCAACTAGCAAAGTAAAAAAAACAAAAAAGAAAATAAAAGCAGTCCTTACAAGGACTATTGGGTTATTACAGCAGTCAGCAGATGAGATCAGAAGAGATCAGTGCCCACAGCAGGCAGCTACATACAGAGCACTGCAGTAGAAGGTAGATTACTAGCCAGCAAAGCTACCCTAAAATGTCCCTCAAATCCCTGCAGACTTCTGTCCCTCCAATACAGAGCAGTATCAAGTAGATTACTAGCCAGCAAACTTACTATCAACTGTCCCTCAAAGAAATCAGTGAAATCAGTAACAGCTCTCTCCCTACACTAGCTCTTGCAAGCACACACAGGCAGAATGAAAAAACGCTGCAGGGCTTCAGTTTATATATGGAAGGGGAGTGGTCCAGGGGGTGTGGGGGTGGTCCAGGAGGGAGAGCTTCCTGATTGGCTGCCATGTATCTGCTGGTCTGGGGTGAGAGGTCAAAAAAAAGCGCCAGGTAAGGCGAACCCAAAATGGCGAACGTCGCGCGACGTTCGCGAACTTGCGGCGGACGCGAACAGCCGATGTTCGCGCAAACAAGTTCGCCGGCGAACAGTCCGCGACATCCCTACTAATGGCCTATGTCTGGGAAGTTTCTTATTCGTCCAGGCGTCCAGGTCATTGTGTATATATATATATATATATATATATATATACATACACATATATATATATGTATATATATGTATATATAAAACGGGGAGGAGCAGCAGGCTCTGCTGCTAAAGGGGCAGAGCCACATCGCGCAATGGCCAGAATACGGAGAAAAGGTAACTTTCCAGTGGAGGGCCAAGGGGTTTTGTTAAGGGTATAACAAATTTACAGGTAAATTTGTAATGCCTGCTCCGGCCTTGGCAGGTTTTTTAGTGGCTAGGCCGGTAAAATACTGCCCGGGTGGCAACCCTAGAGCTAGACCACAAGATCGATGAAGTGCTTGGTCTCTGTGATCCTTCCCTTAGAAAAAGGGTGCTAAACCGTGCTAGTACAAAACTATTGTAAAATGTGTGACTTTTATATGGCATAAACAATTGCATAACAATTAGACCTCAAGACTTTAATTAACGCAAAGTTAACGTAAACACACATCTGTTACAGAGGTAACCGATTACAGCTTTCATTCTAATAAACACATCACCCACACATATTGTTTAATTAGGTCTGAACATTTCATGTCTACTGCTGATGTACTCAGATTAAAAACAGATTAAGTTAACAACTATAATAAATGTTCAGACCATTGGGACTGGGTGATGGTGTGTGTAATACAAGGACCATTCCTTAGGAAGGAACTACACGGACGATTCTGGTGAGATCCGACTCGCTGCGCAAAAACGGAGGCGTCCAGGCGGATGCAACAGAAATAAGGTAAGTAATAGCATTGTTTGATGGTGTCGCAGTGTTGATCCAACGCAACACGACTGTCGGATGAAGACGCTGCACGATGTGTCTGCATCCGACAGTCGTGTCGCGTCGGATCAACACTGCGACTTCATCCGACATTTCCATATCGTACCTTATTTCCGTCGCATCCAAAATGATGCCTGAGTTTTTGCGCAGCGCAATGGATGGTGCCAAAATCGTCCTTGGAGTCCTACCCTAATGTGCTGGGCTCATTGGAAATGGTAACTGATAAATCTGTAGGCCACTAGGTTCCATTAAGTCTTTATAATAAAAAAAGTATGTGTACTGGCAATAGCTACATTTCTGCATTTGAGCTACAGTTATTATGTAGGTGATGGCTAATTGAACAGATTTTGTACAGTTCTGTACAGATATGAGTTCTGTATCTGGTGGACACACTTACCTGAGAACTACCATCACTACATTAATTCAGTTAAATCAACCTCTGCCGAGGGACTCTAGCTGAGGAAAGTTTATCTGCATGGGAATGAATTTTACATACACATCTCAGATGAATAACTGAATCCCCTGTGTCATTTTGTATTAATGTAATGATCTTTCAGTTGAATTGTACTATACCATACTTAAAGGGATCCTGTCATCGGAAAACATGTTTCTTTCAAAACGCATCAGTTAATAGTGTTACTCCAGCAGCATTATGCACTGAAATCCATTTCTCAAAAGAACAAACAGATTTTTTTATATTCAATTTTGAAATCTGACATGGGGCTAGTCAATTTCCCAGCTGCCCCCAGTCATGTGACTTGTGCCTATCTGGTTACTTTCCCATTGTTCTGTTGTTAGGCTGCTGGGGTGAAAGGGAGGTGGGTGACATCACTCTAACTTGCAGTACAGCAGTAAAGAGTGATTAAAGTTTATCAGAGCACAAGTCACATGACTTGGGGCAGCTGGGAAATTGACAATATAGCCCCATGTCAGATTTCAAAATTGAATATAAAAAAATCTGTTTGCTCTTTTGAGAAATGGATTTCAGTGCAGAATTCTGCTGGAACAGTACTATTAACTGATTAATTTTGAAAAAAAAAATTCCCATGACAGTATCCCTTTAAAGCAGGCAACTAAGCTCCAAAATCTTGCATGTTATCATCTACTAACTTAGCCAATGAAAGGTATTACCTACCATATATTCTCTGGTTTTGAGCTATTGCTAACACAGTACAACACTGCTCGGCTGATGTAAATAGAGAAGTGCTCAGCCTGAGATAGTAATCACCTTCAGTATGGTCTCTAAGGTACATGAATTCTCTCTGATATAGGTAGACAAGTAATCTGTGCCTCTGGTAGATGAATTATCTGTGACTAATGTACATAGAGTAGGGAATTTAGTCTGTAGTACATAAGGGCACTTAATGGTAGATGAGTAACCTCTGCCTGATGCAAGTAAATAAAGTCTTTTAGTCTGTGGGATGAGAAATGTTAGCTGGACTGTGTATATAAGTCATTTTTGTGTGTGGTACAGAATCATGATTCCCTTACACAGACACGAAGCCTTGAGTGAGGCATCCAATAAAAAAAAAAAGTATATATATAACTAAGCCACTGCCCTTTTTTCTTATTAAAACACATTGTTGGTGCTGTTAACCCTACTTACAGTTTTATCATCATTTTCAAAAACTTCTCTTGCTTCCTCATAGTTGCACTTTTCTTCTAGACATTCCCGTTCAAGGTTGCCAGCCACCCACTCTTCCAGACGGCCTGAGTTGTACCTCCTTTGTCTCACCAGAATGCTGCTTGCAGATTTATTAGACAGGAACACTGCCCGTGAGAACATAAAATGTATCATTGTGATGTTTTATACTCTATAAAAATATATATATATACATATATATAGCATAAAAACTTCCGGACACATAGGTCTGAAGTAAAGTGAAAAAAAAGCTTCAACGTTTTGGCTTACAAACTCAAGCCATCATCAGGAAGACCTTCACAACAATGGTTTCTTTTTTTTAATTACAAAGGGAACTAGAGCTCTAGTTTTTATACAGGTCATGGAACTCCAAGGTAACTTCTAATATCCTCATATTTTGCAAATGGGGGTACTTTATTTATTATAATACACAAGTTTGAGTCATGTGACAGAAATGACATCAGAACTCATCGTTTATAACTGATGACTTCAGAACTCACCGTTTATAAGGATATAATTTACAAGATATTCATGGCTTTTGTGTATTATATATATATATATATATATATTTATATATATATATATATATATTTATAAAATGTATAATGAAGCAATAGAATGCTTAATGAATCAGATAAAATTGAGCATAGGACTGGCCAGATATGGGATGACTTTGACGTAGTTGGTCAGCTTAAATATATTGCAATATATGGACAAACAATCCCTGTTTTGTTTAAAGGGTAAGGCATTTTTCAGTAGCAGTATGCACAAATGTCGCTGTCTTAAATATATTGATAATGGGTTGAGTGCAGAGGACTCTTGTGTTTGACTATATGTATTTTGTGGTCACAGCCTCATTGCACCCCCGCCTAATGGTTTTAAAAAATAGTGGTGAGCACAACTTTCCCTTGTTTGTTATAGTTCTACAGGAGCAGTGACCAGCTCCATGTTGTAGCTCCCACCCTTCCCAGCTATAGTCAGGTGATCCCACTGGTGTCTAATAAAAGGGCAGCCAAGTATGGGGGTTTACTTTGAAAGCAGCAAGTAAGTTGCAGGTAATACCTAGTCCCTTTGTAAAATGTATAATGAAGCAATAGAATTCTTAATGAATCAGATAAAATTGAGCGTAGGACTGGCCAGATATGGGATGACTTTGACGTAGTTGGCCAGCTTAAATATATTGCAATATATGGACAAACAATCCCTGTTTTGTTTAAAGGGTAAGGCATTTTTCAGTAGCAGTATGCACAAAATGTCTCTGTCTTAAATATATTGATAATGGGTTGAGTGCAGAGGACTCTTGTATTTGTTTATATGTATTTTGTGGTCACAGCCTCATTGCACCCCATCTAATGGTTTTAAAAAATAGTGGTGAGCACAACTTTCCCTTGTTTGTTATATATATATATATATATATATATATATATATATATATATATATATATATATACACACAGGTATATATATATATATATACAGTATATATATAGTTACATAGTTAGTTGCATAGTTAAATTGGGTTGAAAAAAAACCAAGTTGATCAAGTTCAAACCCTCCAAATGAAAACACACCCCTCTCTACTTTTAATTAAATTCTATATACCCATATCTATACTAACTATAGAGTTTAGTATCACAATAGCCTTTGATATTATGTCTGTCCAAAAAATCATCCAAGCCATTCTTAAAGGCATTAACTGAATCAGCATCACAACATCACCCGGCAGTGCATTCCACAACCTCACTGTCCTGACTGTGAAGAACCGTCTACGTTGCTTCAAATGAAAGTTCTTTTCTTCTAGTCCAGGGGTCAGCGCAACCTTTACTATCAAAAGAGCAATTTTGCCCCTCTCCCACTAAAGAAAAATAGTCTGGAGCCGCAAAACATAACACAGCTTTTTTAACCTTTTTTTAATTTTAACTGTTACAACAACAGAATACAACACACAGAAGTGCATTGTGTATATGCAGGGCTACTTTGAAATAAATGAAACACTAAATAGTCCTATTAAATGCCAGTGTTCTCATCAGTTTAATGTGACTTCTGTTTCTGAAGCTCCATGCTGATTGTCTCTCTTTTGTCTTGAGTGTGCGACCGTGGTAAGGACCATGATGAATCATCTTGCTGTGGCTCAGTCTTGCCACTCCTGGGACGTCAATACAGCCCTCGCACCTGCTGGCGGCTTCTTGAGTGTGCTTACCGCAGTCGCACCCTGAAGAAGCCAGCAGCAGGTATGAGGGCTGTAAATACGACCTGACAGGCAAAGCCGCAAGACTGAGCTGCAGCAGGATGAAGAGCCGCATGAGGCTCTTGAGCCACAGGTTCCCTACCCCTGTTCTAGTCTAAAGGGGTGGCCTCTGGTGCGGTGATCCACTTTATGGGTAAAAAGGTCCCCTGCTATTTGTCTATAATGTCCTCTAATGTACTTGTAACTGTATATAGAGGCACACTGTTTAAACCATGTTTATTTATTTAAACACCTTGTTAAATTCCCCCCATTGTATGTATGTCCCCACTGGATGTTAAATCACAGAGCTTGGGTGGGACCAGATAAAAGAACATAAAATAATGTTACAGAGATTGAATTTAGTCAAAGATTGTTCTAGAGACGAGTTATAGCTTTGCTTATTGCAATAGAAAAATCAATAATAAACTGGCAAAAAACAATACATAGATGCAAAGGTCCCCACGGCAATGACTGCTTTCTGTCTCTCTCTGTTCTTGGAAATGTTATGAGCAATATATGTTTCTGAACATTCTCAATCCCACTTTTATTTGCTCTTTAAATCAAAAGGGTCTTTGCATTACTGTAGAATTTTGTTTGTACTAGTGTTGGGTTCCCCATCAACCATTTTATATCCTAATATTCTTAAACACTCCCGAAGGTTTAATTGAGAGTCAGCAACAAGGAAAATATCTGTTTGCTACTGGCATAATAATATTTTTTTTTGCTGGTGTTGCTGATGTATTTGCATGGATATTGCAATATTGAGCGTATACTGCTGTTTGTTGTAACCAAGGAAATAAGTCCTCACCTTTAAGCTGAATTATGGTAAAAGTCCCAAAGACCCTAACCAGCCTGCAACTGAGAAACGTGAAAAAGTTTTTCTTTTCATTAAGCAGAGCATAATTTTTGATAAATAAGGTTCACATACCTGGTTTTTCTCCACTGCAGAAGGAGGTCAGAAGGTAAATAATGAGAATGCTTGAAAAGGTTACCATCTTCCTTTCTCTGAACCTTTACAATGGCAGAATCAATAACGCCAAAGTTCAAAATTCTGTGTGTTTATTTTGGTTTCATGAATAGTTAGTGGGTTGCAGAACATGCCCACTCTGACGTCTCTGGATTCTAAAACATTATAATAAGAAGAACACTTTGTCTTTGTTGGTGAAGAAAAATGGGGAATGAGCAGGCAAAATCTTTTGTGACCCCCAAACCTGAAATACTGTATTTTGCTATAAAGTGAAACAACTCCTGAGTTAAACAATATTCTAAGATCCTGTTTTGCACCTCTAAAGGGGAAATGTAATTAAAATCTCAACCATTGTTTAAGATTAAAATTTTTGTTAATGTTTAGCGCTGCTCGTAATGTAAAATCATTCGCTGTTGAATATTACATCAATCATTATCTCTAAGCAAAGGTTAGCCTTAATACGGTGAGGTCCATTTATAAAGGCCACATTTATCTCAATATTTTCTAAAAAAAAAAAAACTCAGATCAAATCCGCTTAAGGCTTATTTATTAATACATTTTGCCAAAATGTTTGTTTGTGGGAAAATCGTGAAAAATACGGATTTTACGAATTTTTCTGATTTTCTACACAAAAAAATCGGATTTTTTTCTGATTTTTGCTTGAAAACACTGAAATCTTAGATTTTTTGCACGAAACCCAGCACAGATCAAAAATCTTTGGGCCTTCTTCCATTGGGGGAAATTCTCTAATGGGTGAAAATTCGACAGCAGCCTTCGCCACACTTCACCAGGCGCAACTTCGCACAGACAACGCTAATTCACTAAGTTGCTAAGTTTCGTTGCCGGCGCCGGACGCTTGCGAAGTTGCGCTAGCGTTACTACGGCAGGCATAGCGAAGTTGCCTATCGTTAGATAATTTGCATAAGGCGGGAAGTTCAATTTCAATGGATGTATATGTTGCAGCAAATACATTACACTACACAAGCTGAGGGAACCTTAATGAAATAAAATAGAGTTGTTATATTGCCCTACACATAAGCCCATAGTATAGTTTATGTGCCATATGTAAGGCAATCTAGGGGGGAAGGAGGGTACCCCAAACAAATTTACGCTCTTTTTCAGCCAAGCACTTCGCCTGGTCTGAGGAGGCGAAGGCAAGTCTGGTGATAGAGGTAACGTTCAGTAAAAACAAAAACTTAGTGAATTTGCTTAGTAATGCTCTTTCGCCAGAGCGAAAATACGCCTGGCGTTAGATTTCAAAGTTGTGCTAGAGTCTATCTCCTTCACTAGCGCAATTACGCCAGCGCCTGTTAGTAAATCAGCGAAGTGCCGAAATGAAGTTTTCGCCAGCGTTAGCCACTTCGCCCTTTAGTAAATTTGCCCCATTGACTTATATGCAACCTCGGCAGGTCTGAGATGCCGGATTTTCAGATTCAGACTTTTTCCATCCTCGGGGTATAATAAATTCTGAAAAATGTGTGTTTTTTTTAAAATTCCTATTTTATACATCTGCAGTCGGAGTTTAGTAAATAGCCCTCCTGGAGTTTAGTAAAAAGTTTTGGCGCAAATTCGTCAAAATCGACTCATGTTTGCAAAAGCCATTTATTTGCATTTGTTGAGGTGTGAAATCCCACTAACAAAACTTATGTCATTACCCCATTTGTGCCCAGGTTATTCTTTTAATGATAACAAGGAGCATCTAAATGAGTAAAGTTTTCATTTTCCTTCTCTTTCATGATGTGGCAGAACATGCCGTTTGCTCACAGATTGGAAACTAAAAAAATGTTCAACCTAATCTTTTGCAATTATTTGATGTTCTGTTAATGTGAAATGTTTCTTTTTCACAAAGATATGGGTGTTGCTTAATTATTAACTGGGTTTTTTCAACTTCATAACTATGGCTGGTTGAAGAATTTCACAGACACATCTCTGCTAATCATTGTTATATACAGAGAATTGAATCTAAAAGGGGTGAGGATTTATGGATGAATGGTTAAGAAAACAAATAAAATATAGAAACATTATAATGCATAAGATGTCAAAACAAAATGAAGAACAAAGCTACTGTATATTAAACAAATTCTCAATCCATTCATGGCTTTAAATAATGGAAGCTCTCCTTTTCTGAAGGCTGCCCTGGATAGCATAGAAATATGGCAAAGTATTTTCTGTGTTAGTTATATTTGCACCAAATTAAATCGTGCGCACTCTCATGGACTAGGAAATTACAAGTTCAAAATGCAAAAAGATTACTGGAAAAGTCTTGATACTGAAAATCACTTTCACTGCGTAAAGATCACAGCTCAGGGCACAAAGTGACTCATTCAAGGATTTATTCCGAGCAAATGGATTTAATATTTTGAACTATTACAGCTCAGTAGGGTGAAGCTGATTCAAGCACTTGTAGAGAAATACAACCTGCAGGTGACATTACATGTGAAACTGGAATTTAGAATTTTTTCAGAGGTGTAATTGCTTACTCTGTCAGACGTATCTATAAATGTTTATTAGGGGTTGGCATGTTCCCAGATTCTGGAAAATGAGTTGGCTAAATTGTAAAGAAAACATTGCTGGTAACTTGATTTAAATACTGTACATAATGGTTTCGGTATTTGGATTAATGAAATCAGTAGGATTACCATTCTTTAAAAAATTGCTGATATTCATAAAATCATTAGAGAACATTTTAGGTCTTTAGATTAAAGGCTTCATGGTGCTGTCTTATTTGTGATTTTAATAAGGATTATTTGCAAAACCACCCACATAATACTTTTTGTTGTAATGTAGCTGTATGTTCTACCATATGACTGTATGTACTGTATGTGTATAATTTACCTGCTAAGAATGGTTCCTTATAACAACTTGGCACCCCAAGTTAAATCAGATGGAATCAGAATAAAAAATTTTAACACTAGGGGGTTATTTACTAAACTCGGAATGCAAAAATCACAAAAAATGTGTTATTTTTTTTTTTTATATATTCTTTATTTTTCGTTTTTAAAAGACAAAATACACACAAGAAACAGCAAGATTGATATAGAAGAATTGCATGCATACATATCCATAGAGTAGCATTTATGGACTATCGCTCAATGCAAGGTAGTTATCAAGGTGCAGTCTTTGTCACAAGTACAATTTCCATAGCAATGAGTACAAAGAGTTTTAACCATATACCTCATCGTAGAGTCATGTATGCACGCTATACATCCAGAACAAGGGGAGGGGGGAGACACAGTTCCAATGCAAAACCATTAATTCCCCTCTCAACAAGCGAGGGAGAATACTAAACCCGAGTATGTGACATCCAACGAGTTGTCTCAAGGTCACCCTGAGCTGTCTGGACAGACAGGTAGAGGGACAGGGAAGCAGAGTACGCAATTAACTGACCAGCATGTTAGTATAATCAGGCGATTCTCTAAAGACAACCCACGTCGACCATGTGCGGACAAAATTATCCTGTGTTTTGTTGGAATACGAGAGCAATTCTTCATTGCGCATGATAGAATTAAGTTCCTTTATCCAGTCCCCTACGGGCGGGGTAACACTTTGTTTCCAATATCTGGGAATAACTGCTCTTGCTGCCGTTAGGGCGAAAGCAACCAATGCCTTCCGCACAATAACAGTTTGTGGAGGAGGTATTGATAAAAGTGCCATCCCAGGGTCAATGGGGAGGTCCATACCCAGCACTTTAGATATACAGTTTATTATAGCGACCCAGTAGGTTCGAATCATAGGACATTCCCACCACATATGCAGCATATCCCCCACGTGTAAAGTACATCTCCAGCATTTGTTAGAGGAGTTTGGGAACATCTTATGAAGGATCACCGGGCACCTATACCATCTGGACAAAATTTTATAATTTGTCTCTTGCGCTTTACAGGCTGTTGCCATTGTATGTGTTAGCTTAAAGCTTATGTCCCACTCTTTCTCAGTAATGGTGCGTTTCAGATCAGCTGCCCATTTCATAGTATAATCAGGTAACTGTAACTGTTTCAGATTGCGAATGATGTTGTAAATCTGAGAAATGGCATGTTGTGGTGGGGACTTAGCTAGACATAGCTCATCAAATGGCGTTGTATCCGTTAATAACTTAACCTTTTCAGAGTGTGTTTGGAACCAATGTACTAACTGGTGATGCATAAATTGAAAGGAGAAAGAGTTCCCTGACTCAGCAACAATAGCGTGAAGGGGGGCTATGCCATTAGAACTTCTGACTGAGGTAAATGTCAAAGTGTCACGTCCACGTTTATGTAAAAACCCCTTACTCAGAGTACCTGGAGGGAAACTAGGATTACCAATCAGCGGGGTCATAGGACCTGGGTTACTTGAGATGGCGACTGACCTGGATAATTTATCCCACCCAGAGAGTGTAAGTTGCGTAACTAGGGGGAGAAGTTGTCTATTAAGTCTGTCAGATACTTTCAGCCAAGGAAGCGCTGTTATGGGCTGCTTCATCTGGTTTTGCTCAAGCTTTACCCATAGTTTGCAAGTGGTATGATGGAAGCAGTCCACTATACGCTGGCAATTGGCCGCCTGGCAATAAGTATGCAAATCTGGGAGCCCTAAGCCTCCTTTCCGTTTGTGGGTAAATAAAATAGACCGTTTCGATCTCGGCGATTTGTTGTCCCAAACAAATCGTATCAAAATAGTATCAACCTTCTGGATCATCCCTGGGGGCGGTGGATGAGGTATGGTCTGGAAGTAATATAAGTATTTTGGCAAAAGAACCATTTTTATTGCGTTGATCCTTCCAAACCATGACAAATGCAACAACCCCCAAGAACTGATATCTTGTTTCAATTGAGCTAACAATGTATTGTAATTCAATGTTGCCGTCTGGCTCAAATCTCTAGGGATTTGGATGCCTAGGTATTTAAGCGAATGAGACTGCCAGGAAAACGGAAAATTCTCCCGTATGCGCCTGGCTTCTCCCGGGGTCAGCGAAGTGTTATTTATTTTATATAAAATCGGACTTTTAAAAAAAAACATTTTTTCCCCGGAATTTATTACCGCGAGGATGGAAAAGTCTGAATCAGAAAATCCGGCTCAGACCTGTTGAGGTTGCATACAAGTCAATCAGAGAAGTCCTAATGATTTTTTTATGTGCGCTGGGTTTCGTGCAATACCCCAAAGTTTTCAGGCAAAAAACATAAGAAATCTGAAAAAATCGTGAAAATCTGATTTTTTTTCCGCAAACAAAATTTTCAGCAAAGTGTATTAATAAATAAGCTGAAAAAACCCCGTGCGGATTTGGTCGGAGTTTTTTTTGGACTTTGATAAATAACCCCCAATTGTTTTTTTAAAGCCTTTTATGGCTAAATTTACTTGACCATTATTCTTATTCACAGCAGTCTCTTCCCTATCAAGGCTACTGACGTACATTATAGCAAGTCTATCAAAGCCTAAAATGTCTGCTTATTGAAGGCAAACGATTGCGGTAATTTATTTAATCGACAGTGGTGTAATTAACATACATGGAAGAAGGGCGGTATCAGGCCACCCACTATTGCTGTCCACTGAAAGTCCATATGCTGCTGCTGCCGCCAACCACAAGCCCAACTACTTTGTGGGAAATGCAGGTTGGATTGTGGCTTGAAGAGGATTTGTGGCATGGGGGCCTGGCTCTCAAAAGGTATGCTGGTTACCATAAACCAATCATTAGGAACCTTTAGAAGTAATTTTTTGTCTATTAGAATCAAACTGTATGCTAACTATCTGAGGTCAACCATATGAGTTTGGTTAGCTCCTCTCCAAAGCAGAGGGGTTTATATGCAAACCGTACCAGAAATGATCTGCTAAGCAATAAACCCAACAGAGAATGCTTGCTGTTTTTTGCCTGCACAGGTATATTTTTTATTTTAAGAGTAATAAAACCAGTGGGATTACTATTTTCAAAAAATTGCTGAAAATTGCATGAAACCTTGCCTAGTCTAGTAACCCATAGCAACCAACAGGCTGTTTGTTCTTAAACAGTTGACCAGTAAATGCTACATGCTGATTGGTGGCTATATGCAGGTATATTTCTATTTATAAATTGATACTTTTATATGCAGCTCTGTCATTTAAAACATACAGTAAATAAATACAAAAATACAATTACATTCAAGACTAGATACTCCATGTTAAGACAAAAGGGCTGTCCCATACAGTTAACAACCTAACCATTTACTAACTAGAATAGGAGTAAGTACGTTTAAAGTACTATAAGGGCCAGATGTATTGGATTTTTACTTTAGTTTAGAAGAGAGTGAAGAATGATTCTATATGACAGAAGACGTGTATGGAAACTAGACCTGCAGCATCATTTGCACAATTACATTGTCCCCTTAAAGAAGAATTAAAACTTAACTAAAGAAATGTTGTACATTATGTTTTGGGCTTCTGTACCAGCCCAAGGCAAGCACAGCCCTTTAGCAGTAAAGATCTGTATCTCCAAAGATGCCCCAGTAGCTTCCCATCTTTTTTTCTGCTGATTCACTGCACATGCTCTGTGCTGCTGTCACTTACTGAGCTTAGGGACCCACTCACAATACACAGTACACATAGAAATGTCACAATATAAGGCTGATTAATAATTAATACAGATAATTACTACATGGCAGCACACAAACCAGTGCAATTAGCATCAGAATTTAATAATCAGCCCTGTAGCATCATCTTATATTACAGACAACCCTCATTTTCTGTTTGATAATTTGTGACAACCCCTAAGCTTAGCTTCTCAACAGCTGCTCAGAGCCCACTGAGCATGTGAGTGTCACAGACATTTTCCAAGATGGTGACCCGATGTGACAAATTTGAAGTCCTGGATCATTGCTGCTGTTCAGAAGTTGAAACTTTAGGCTGTGCAATAAGTTCAGTGTATGAAATATGGCATTTTTAGCCACATTCCTTTTTAGGGTTTAGTTATCCTTTAAAGTCTAATGATGGCACTCGAGGCACAGTAACAAGTTATTGACAAACAGTGAAACTGCCCATAGGTCTTGATAACTTTATCTCAGCTCTATGTCTTAGCTCAGCCTCACTCTTTTATATAATTTTGTAAATTTGGAAGAAACATTCATTTAACCCACCAGATAAAAGTCGGAGCGTTTCTCACAGAGTTGCTTGGGGCAGGAATTATGAAGATTAAAATGTAAGACAATGCAGAACATTATTTTAAAACACTATTAAGCAGCTCAGTGGAATAAACCAAAAGCCTTTAATCTAATTGTGGAAAAATTTACAAAGCATTTTCAACTTTTAATATCTCCCTATATCAGTTCTATTGTGGATGGACGAAAAAGTAGCCATTAGGAGTTAAGGTAATATAATATAATAAAAGTCAAAGAGACTGTACTAGGTCTAGCAACTCATAGCAACCAACCATAAAGCTTATTGACTATTTATAAGTGTAGTATTAGGATCTATTTATTATTGACCCTTGCCTATGTTCACAAGTATCGCACATTGAGAAACAAGGCGCAGTGGCCATAAGGGTACCCTGACCTTGAGAGTAATTAAAGTGGACCTGTCACCTACACATAAAAAGCTGCATAATGAACGTCATTTGCAAATTTAATATGGAACCCCAACATTTTTTTTCATTAGAACATCCATACCTATTATAAAGGTTGTTAAATATCTGAACTGTCAATCAAATATTACCTGCCCCGCCTCTATGCCCGTGGCATAGAGGAGGGGCAGTCAATTACTTTCACTTTCCATTCAGCACTTCCTAGATGTCACTGAACTCCTCACATTCCCCCTTCCCTCCTCAGGCTCTATAATTGTGTAGGACACTGCACATGGACATTAGGCCCCCCCATTCTGGTGCATACACAAGATTTTGGGGAATTTCCCTTAATAACCATGTCCACAAAATGGCAGCTGCCTGCTTGCTGTGATTGTATAATTCTAAGACAGAAGGAAACAAAAATGTAATAATTATTGTAATAAATACAGTGTAAGTAAAGTTTATTTTGCTCAACTAACATGATAGAAAAGAATTTGAAATTATTTCTTAGGGTGACAGGTCCCCTTTAAGTAAAGGCATTCCTTTTTACTATAAATACTTTGAAAGTGTTATTACATTACCCCCTACGTGTTGTGAAAAGTAGCATCAGCTTATTTATATTCCTTACAGCTTATCTAGAGGGGGTTTCAAATATGTACAACTGTGCTGGACCCTGCTCATAGTGTACAGGAGTTACTGTGAGTTGTAGTTTAATGACTGCATGGCCATAATCATAGTTTATAAATGGGACCCAGACAAGCCTTTGTATTCTGAGCTCATCCACAACCAAACATGTATCAACATTTGGCCCTCCTTATTTTTAATAATCACATGCTAATCAATTCTTTTTGTAAGAACGAGAATAAGTTATTTTTCATACTTATTTCACAACATTATGTTAGTTCCCTTCAATACATATTGTTTATTGAAAGCATGACATCCATGATGAATTGGTTGCTATATATGCATATTATTTGTTTCTTGGATGAAATGACTTCAATTATATGTTTTCCTCAATTCTCAAGTCTTTAAAGCATCCAGCGTAAAGCCAAGTTGAGAAATAAAATTATGTTATGGCCTGCAATTCTCTGCAAATAATTAAACAAGAACAAGCATCAGCTTGGTTCCCTATTATTATTATATGGAGAAACCTAGGGGCAAATTCACTAAGCCGCGAAGCGCCAAACGCTAGCATTAATTCGCTAGCGTTTGGCATTTTCGCTACTGCGCAAATTCACTAACGAACACTGGCGTAGTTTCGCTAGTGTTACTTCGCAACCTTACGCCAGGCGAATTTTTGCTAGCGACGAAACTACACAAATTCACTAACTTGTGCAGTGTACTGAACGCTACCTTTTACGCTAGACTTCCTTTGCCACCTCAGACCTGGCGAAGCGCAATAGAGTAGATAGGGATTGTTTCCAAAAAAGTCAAATTTTTTTCTAAGTCCCAAAAAACGCTGGCGTGTTTTCTAAATGATGGGTGATAGGCTGAAAAAGATCGAAAATTTTTTGGGGCTCCCCTTCCTCCCCCCTACATTTCCTGACTCATGGCAACTTACCTAGACAGTGGGCACATGTGTAGGGCAAAATAAAATTAATATTTGCTGATTTGAAGGTTCTCTAGGCATTTGTAGTGCAGATACGTATTCCTCCATTGAAATTTGAATTTCGCGTATGCAAATTAGCCTTCGCTAGCGTAACTTTGCTTTATATAGCGAATCAACGGTAGCGCAACTTCGCAACCTTACGCTACCCCTGTGCGCAACTTCGGATTTTAGTGAATTTGCGGAGCGCTGGTGAAACTACGCCTGGCGAAGTGATATTCTACCCTCAAAGTAAAATCGAAGTCGAAGGATTTACCGCAAATGCTTCAATCGAACAAAAAATCGTTCAATCGAAGGATTCAAAGGATTTTAATCCATCGATCAAAGTATTTTCCTTAGATCAAAAAAAGCTTAGAAAGCTTATGGGGAAGGTCCCATAGGCTAACATTGATGCTCGGTAAGTTTAAAGTGGCGAAGTACAGTAGGTAGTCTAAGTTTTTTTTAAAGAGACAGTACTTCAACTATCGAATAGTCGAATAGTCGAACGATTTTTAGTTCAAATCATTCGATTCAAAGTCGAAGTTGTAGTCGAAGGTCGAAGCAGCCTATTCGATGGTCGATGTACCCATAAAAAAACTTCGTAATTCACCGTTTTTTTCATTCTAATCCTTCACTCGAGCTTAGTAAATTTGCCCATAATGAAGAATAAACAATATGGGGGGGATTGTAATAAAAGTCTGTAACGGGATAAATATTCACAATGCGAAAAGTTATGCCTCTGTGTGAACAAATTTTCCTTTGCACGAATTTAATATAGCTTCTGCGAACCCGGAAACTGTCTAGCGACCACTTCCAACAGTGGAAGAAGGTTTGCGAATTTTATAGTTTGTGCCAGTGCGCAGTGAATGTAATAAAACTTCTTAATGAAAAAGTTGTTACGTTTGCTCCAAAAGATCACGGCACCTTTAAGCACTTCTTAAAAGTGGACAACACGCAATAAAAATTTGCAATGAAAATTCGCAATGCAATTACAGTTTAAGGAATAATGCTAATTTGTATTCTTATTTGTGCAAATTGTTTTGCTCTTTGCAACTTTTATTACATTCCCCCAATATAATGCAAAGATGCTTTTGGGAATGACGTACTATATTATTTTACTTTCAATGCCTGCAAGTTTGTCTTGCTAATTAAAAATAAGCAATACTATTACTATTACAAACACTAATTGAAAAGTGGCAGCTCTTTATAGGTTGACACCCCCTTTCCAATTCACAGTCATTGTCAGCAGCCACAGTTCCACTATCTACAGCCCAAAGAGATTATTGCAGCTGTTGGTAGGATATCATCATTGTAAAGATTATGGGAATGAAGTATGTTTTTAATACTGGTCTTTGTGTCTGTAAATTTGGGATCTGCAACTATTGTGCCAATGTAAGGCAGTGTAGAACACATCATTAGTTGCTGTTACTGGCATTTATTTCACTGTTGGATATTGCTGGGTATGCCAGTGTTTTAATTTTTTATTGGTGATTGATGTATGTATCCAATTGTCCACACATTACTGGAACAATCCCATTTCTGCACTTCACGAATAAAACAAAAATATGCTTGAAATAAATAAAATCCAAAAGTATCACAAAAGCATGGCAGTTCTCAAGTTCTTGTGAAGCCTGCATTTTTTCTCCAACTTATGAAAAGATGCATTAAATCTTGTGTATTGCATATCTTTTATAGTTACTATTTGTGGTGACAATGTTTATAACATGTCTATACTTTTAACATAGGAAAAAAGAACAGACAATAAAAAATATGAAAGCCATAGCAAACTGAGGTAAATACTCTGGGTTTAAACCTTTGTTTAATGGATCAATTTGCGGGTTCAGTTAGATATCAGTGCTGCTTCATATACTTTGGGGAAAATTCACCAAGGGTCGAATATCGAGGGTTAATTAACCCTCGATATTCGACTGGGAATTAAAATCCTTCGAATATCGAAGTCGAAGGATTTTAGCGCAAAAACTGCGATCGAACGATCGAAGGAATAATCGTTAGATCGAACGATTAAATCCTTCGAATCGAACGATTCGAAGGATTTTAATCCAACGATCGAAGGATTATCCTTTGTCCAAAAAAAGTTAGGCAACACTATGGGGACCTTCCCCATAGGCTAACCTTGGGTTCGGTAGGTTTTAGATGGCAAACTAGGGGGTTGAAGTTTTTTCTTAAAGAGACAGTACTTCGACTATCGAATGGTCAAATAGTCGAACGATTTTTAGTTTGAATCCTTCGATTCAAAGTCGAAGTCGTAGTCGAAGGTCGAAGTAGCCCATTCGATGGTCGAAGTAGCCCAAAAAACACTTCGAAATTCAAAGTTTTTTTACTTCGAATCCTTCACTCGAAGCTAATGAATTGGCCCCTTAAAATTCTCCTAAATAGCAGTTTGTCAAGCCAAAATCGTAAAATAATGATTTTACACTTTGTACTGCCACAATCTATAACACAAACACACTGTCTGATGGCCCATGAGTAATTAATGACTATGGGTTTACGACCTCTATAACATATGCACAATACTAGCACTCACTATTGACAGTTTGTATGTATTATAACAAACTACACTGCAAGATCAAGCACAGTCTGATTCCTGGCAGGTAAATAAAAAAATCTCTACGGCAGCACAAAGGGCTCTGTAAAGCTTCTGCCAGTTTTTTTGGAACGCGGTGAAAAGAAGCCAGCTTAGCATACTGTGCCACTCTTGGCAAAATGTAATATAAACAATGTCCAATTTGACAGAAGGCTCGGCTTTCTACCAACTGCAAATAAGAGCACTTGGGGAGGCCCATTTATCAAAGTCCAAATTTATCTCATTTTTTTTTGGAAAATACCAAATCTGCAAAGGTTTTTTCCCCTTATTTATCAATACATTTTCCCGAAAATTTGCTGTGCGGAAAAAAAACAGTAAAATCGTGAAAAATGTTATCTAATTTTCCATCCGAAAAACCGAGTTTTTTTCAGATTTTTGCTGAAAACCACGAAATCTTTGGATTATTGCATGAAACTAAGTGAAGATCAATATATCTTCGGGACTTCTCCCATTGACTTATATGCAACCTCGGCAGGTCTGGGATGCCGGATTTTCGGATTCGGACTTTTTTCATCCTCGGGGTATAATAAATCCTGAAAAACACAAATTTTTCGGGTTTTTGGCATTCAGACTTTAAGAAATAACCCCCTTAGTCTTGCAACTGTGAACAGATTCAAGTACTTTCCTGGCCTAAGGCGCATATTGCTCAGAAATACAGGTATGGAGCTTCCCTTTAATTACCCCTTGTTGGCTGCAGATCATAAGGCAATGAAGAGAGCTGGCATCCAGGATCAGCAATCCCTCCCACTCCATGAAATAGATCCACATCATGAAGGCAAAGGTATTAATTCATGACATAGGTGATAGTCCAGCCTGATGCTTAGCCACATTATTTATATTATAATATTCTTTATTCATATTGCAATATTCCCTGTCAAAGTGGTGGTGCAGTGAAAAAAATACAGTGGTAGATGCTTCAGTGTTTTGGCACCTTTTTCAGCGACTGCATTAATTTTTCTGTTATTATGGATGTTATCTTTTGCAAAGACTTGACATGTGAAGGGAACCATAGGTTTACAAAGTCCCTATGACTTTAAATTCCTACACTCCCTTATCTCCCTAGTTGCTGTGCAGATGCCCATGTATCTAGTTATCTAATTTCCATGTTTCAGTTATTGGCCTACAGGCCTATGACCACTTCCTGTCACACTGTAACATAGTGTCGGGTTAGGGGTGGATCTTCCTCTTTGGCTTCTAGTTGCTCACCCATCTGGGGGGCAAATTCACTAAGATGCAAAGTTGCGCCAGGCGCAACTTCGCCGCACTTCGCCAAACTTTGCCAGCGCTCCGCAAATTCACTAAAATCCAAAGTTGCGCACAGGGGTAACGTAAGTTTTCGAAGTTGCGCTAGCGTTAATTCGCGAAGCAAAGTTTCGCTAGCGATGGTTCATTTACATACGGGGCGAAATTCAAATTTCAATGGAGGAACACGTATCACCACTTCAAATGCCTAGAAAACCTTCAAATCAGCAAATAAAAATTTTATTTTGCAACTAGGTAAGTTGCCATGAGTCAGGTAATGTAGGGGGGAAGGAGGGGAGCCCCAAAAATATTTTCAAACTTTTTCGGCCTATCACCCATCATGTAGAAAACACGCCAGCGTTTTTTGGAAACAATCCCTATCTACTCTATTGCGGTTCGCCAGGTCTGAGGTGGCGAAGGAAGTCTAGCGTAAAAGGTAGCGTTCAGTACACTGCGCAAGTTAGTGAATTTGCGTAGTTACGTCGCTAGCAAAAATTCGCCTGGCGTAAGGGTGCGAAGTAACACTAGCGAAATTACGCCAGCGTTCGTTATTGAATTTGCGCAGTAGCGAAAAATGCCAAACGCTAGCGAATTAACGCTAGCGTTCAGTGCTTTGGCGCTTACTGAATTTGCGCCTGGATCTTTCCAGGGAGCCTGGGTAGTGATAAGTCCGGCTAGTGACAGGGTAATTGCTTTTCATAGTATTCTCTAGGAGTTTGCCAATAGTGAAGGGACGGCAGCTGGATAGGGAAACAGGATTATATTTATTCTCCCTGATTATTCCCCTGTATGGGATCCGGACTACGCCTGGGCATTCCATCCTAGAGGTAAACATTAAACTACCTTGCCTAAGTCCAAATGGTGCAACATTGTGCTGTCTCTGCCTAACTGTCCTGGCATTTTAACATCTTGTCTGCTATTGCCTCTATGGATTTATGAGTATACCCTGGGGATCATTTGTCTTGGACAAATAAAAGTTATTTTGTTTGTTTGCTGCAATAACCTTCATGGTGTCCTTTATTATATTTTAAGCAGTATCCTGAATGAGTTGTAGTTCATTCCTTCATAACTTCCACATAGTGAAGGCCCTGCCTTGTGTGTTAGAGTCAAGTATAACCCTTGCTCTACTGTTTAGCTGGACATAACCTATTGTAGCCTAAAATAACATTACGTGGAGCTCGAGTAACCTACAGGCTGAGCTACTGTGTGCTATTTCTTTAAATTTTGTGACAGGCTGCCAGGCATAATAGGCAGTCCTGCCTTCATAACAACAGGAAGTATTAGGCTGTGGGTTGGGCTTGGAGGTTTGTTTCCTGACTGTTCCTATTGGCCAGCGGTGCTGTCTATAACCAAAGAGCGCAAGAGTTCCTTGATAAACCTGCAAGATAAACCTGCGTAGAGACAGTTCCAATCCAAGCTAGCCCATAACCCGTCAATGCTGCAGGGTTTAGCATACTTCAACCATCCACACATTCCCTTCCCATAATGGTGGATGCTGGTTGGGATGGATTGGAGGATCTGGTACCACCTCATTTTCAGTCAGAGACCCCCTGGCCATAGACATTACAAAACAGTATATTTGGGCCAGTACCTCTTGGAAAAATTAAAGTATTAGCGGGTGGGGGTGCCATATTATACGCATTGTTATTGGGAACTGTCCAAGGAGGCCAGTAACTTTGACGCTAGTTGCCCCCACTGCCACAATGATTGCTGGCTGGGACCCTACATATGAATAAATAGATACTATACAATTCTGCTAGTATTACCTTGTACAAAAGGAAGAAAATAGTGAGATTGGGTCCATTGTTTAAAGTGATCAGGAATTCTAGTACATTTATCAAGCCAATGCAGTTCTGTTTCATTGTGGACATTAGTTCCGGATTCTTGTACATTAGTGCAGAACTGATGAAACCTTCTGTTAATCTATAACTGTGAAAACTTGCACTGACATTAGAGTGTGTTTCTTTTACAGGTAATCATCCGTGTGCTATCAAAAAGCATTGGGTTTAAAATAAATTACCTTGATTGATGTGTCCCCAAATGGCTCTTCATTTTCTAGTGAAAACCACTTGTTTTCTGCCTTGTCGATTCGTACACAGCATAGATGAATGAAACACTGTATAATCTAATAGTGTTAACTGAACTTTCTGCATGGTTAGTCAATAATAATTCAATTTCAGATACTGTGACTACTGTGGGACACTAAAATGTGTGTTGGACATAACTGTTTGATCAATGGCTATTCAGAGCAAAGACCTCTGGCAATTTATGTTGCTCTTTAGATTATGTCTTTATGTTTTGCTGCTCACGTGGAAGCTTTAAACATACAGCAAAAGATTGCCTATCACCCTACATCCAGAGAAAATACTCACTTCTTACAGCATATAGTAAGTATTTATCGCTACCCCAACAAAGAAAACCAGAAAGAAGTTTCTAACAGAAAAATCTCTCTGATTCTATCCCTCGCCCCTTACTGATTCCTATAATAAAATGCTTGTTTAACAATTACCATGTGACCTCTGAAACTTTAATCCTCTACCATTAATTTTATCATCATCAAGCGATAGGTTTAGAGATAGTCAATTCTTTGGGTTTCTATGCTGAGCTGGGAGCAGTGCAATCCTTCAAGATTGAGTATTGTTTAAATTTGTACTTTAGCCTACACAAGGGTCATACTCCCCCGAGCATAGTGAGAATGAAAGAAGTCTTTCTTGCTTGCAACCAGCAGTTACCTGCACTGTAGGTATTGTAACCCTTACTTAGTGCACTACCTTAAAATACGATCACACCCAGCATATATAGGGTGCTAACCTGCTAGTAGTCAAGCAAATCTGCAACTTTCTCTGGGAATTGAAATGGGGAAAATAGGATTTTACCGCACAGTCTCCACCTATTGGGCATCTATTCCCATATCTCAGGGAATCCCTAAAGGAAATAATTTTGCAACAAGAAACAAAAAAATGGAGTGGGCATCTAAACATGGAGACACTCCTTCAATGGGCATGTGTTGCTGTCTGTCTTACTAATGAAATGCCCCACAGTAGTTGCCCTGACTAGAAGGTCATGACTAGAGGATTGTCACAAGCTGAACATCTCTGACCCCCAACTTGTATAGGGTTGCCAGCTCTTCCCCTCCAGGGAACCTTAATAAATAAAATAGAGTTGTTATATTGCCCTCCACATGAGCCCACTGTATAGTTTATGTTCCATATGTTAGAAAATGGAGGGGGGAAACCGGTTACCCAAAAAAAATTTGCAGGCTATCACGCCTAAAGACGCCAGCGTTTTTTTGGACTTAGCAAAGTCCCTGTGGGCGGTAACGCTAGCGAATTGACGTTAGCATTAGCCACTTTGCCCTTTAGGAAATCTGCCCCAACGTTCAGTAAAATCTGCATTCTACTGAATTTGCGAAGTTACATTCATTTGCCACAGCAAAAATTCACCTGGCGATAGAATGCAAATGAGCGAAAGCGTATGTCTCTTTCACTAGCAAAGTTACACATGCGCCCATTAGGAAATCTGCGAAGCGCCTGAATGACGTCACGCTGGCAAATTTTCGCTAGCGTTAGTCACTTCGCCCTTTAGGAAATCTGCCCCATGGGCTTTCAAAGGGAAATTATACTGGGGGCATTTTAATGGGATGTGCTGCTAAGAATATCAGATTTAAAAAGGACAACTGCAAAATAGAAAACTGACAAGCTAAAACAGCATATCTACATATCTGGGTTTTGTATGCCATATATCAATATATTTGTGAATGATTACTGTTGAGGTGCAAAAAATGAACAGAGAGGAAATAGTTACATTTTAATCTGTATATTCCTTTTCATAAATTACATCTTGTAAAAATGATTTGCTATTTTGGCATCCTCTAGTCCTGCGTTCCTAGAATATTAGATCTGAACAACTTAGTGCCAAGTATTCAAGCCAAAGCTAGACATTCTAAAGCACCACTTCCAATAGGCCTTCAGCAATATTTATGTACTTCTAGTAAAGTAGAAAAATAACATTTAATTGTTCATGTAATAAAATGACAGTAATTATGATGTTCCTTAATTATCATTATGTTGAACAGAAATTCCATTAGTAGCAATTGGTATTCAAATATCAAAGTCTTTTACCAAAAGTGATGTGAAAATGATAGCTTGCCTTTATGAAGTACAAGACAAAAAGCAATTAAAATTCATTGTACATGAGTTACCTAGAAAATAAATATTATGTAATTCATTTAATATTAAATTCTATACAGTCTACTAATGCTGTTTTTGGATGAAGCCTGTGTTTTCGCTGGAGTGATGATTGTGCCATCAACAAAGCATTATGTTCAACAAAAACACAGTACCTGCCAATACTTCCAAAGGGATCTCATTTTCATCTGAACACAGATGCCACGCTAGGCAGGCAAACAAGAAAGATGATTAAGGACAAGGTTAGAATGATAAATAGACCATGGACATCTTAATCATGTGATTTATATCTTACAATGCCGTATATTCCATCTCAGTAAAATAATTCCATTAAAACATTGAGAAAATAAAATGTTTAAACTATCAAAACAAGATGTTTGTGAAGGCAGGGAGTGTTGTGGTATGATATTGGGTATTTTTGTGATGCAGAGCTATTGATAACAATGACAACTAACAATTTACTATTTCTACAAGATGAAAAATAGATATGGAAATATCCATAAATACAAAATTAACAATGGCTAAGATGGTGCTGGTGAGCTTGTTTCTGATGTGTGCAATGGATTTTAAAAGTGTTTTGCTCTGAAAGAATTCATCCCGTTGGATTGTAAATTTGCCAGAAAATCAATACCTTAGTAAATTAGGGAAAACTATTTCATCCGCTCAGATTTTCTACTTGCTGTGAGTGTTACGGCAAATGATTTGCGGGCTTTGAAGTTATATAATGCAACAATTGGACAACGTAAATGTCTACTCAAAAGCCTACTCTGAATAAACACACATGGGAGTATCTGATATAAGTAATTCAAAAAACAACTGGACTTGCTGAGAAATTATTGAAGATGTTTCACTACTCGTCCGAGCAGCTTCTTCAGTTCAACTGGGAAGTTCTTGGCATATAGACTCTTCCACTAATCCAATCACAATGACACATTGTAACTCTTCAATTGCCTCTTTCACGGCTCGTTCAAACCAGCGGTCTTCTTTATCCAAGATTTGGACATTTGTGTCCCTTGTCTTTTAGGTGTAAAAAGACAGCTGAGTCTTGCCCTGTAGAGTTTGCCCTCCTATGCTAAACCATTCGCTTGGTGAACAGTTGTTTTGTCTCCCCAATGTATAGATCAGTGCACTCCTGACTACACTGGACTGTGTATACCACATTGCTTTGTTTTTCTGTAACTTCTTTGAAGTACTATTGTGCCAGTAAACTATTGTTCCAGGCAGCCATGAGAATGATATATGTGGTGGTAAGAGAGTACTGCAATTAGGGTCAGACTGGCCCACTGTTACTGCAAACAATTCTAAATTCATTTTGAACTACACCAGAGAATTATAAAGGAAACGTCAGTGGGCGGGGCTACAAAGCAGCTATTAGCGATTGGCCGATCACCGTGTCAATCAAGGGAATCCCGTCCAGTTTTCCTTATTTGGAAGACCGGGCAGGAAGTATAGACCTGGGCAGCCCCTCAAAATACCAGGCTGTCCAGGTCAAAACCGGACAGGTGGCAACCCTAAGCTAGGACTAGAGACTTTGTCCATTCTTGTAGGGAGCAGTGCAGGGAGAACCTCTGCTTAGGGACATGATAGACCAAAATGTTAGCTCTGTGGGACAAAGAAAGACTGTTCATTCAAAGTCTTTGCCAGAAGTAGTACAGAATATAAATACATATTTGCACATTCACATTTACTTCTCATATTTTTTTGCTATTCTCCATTCAACAATAAACTACATGCAATGTACTCTATTGTAATGACCAGGAACAGATCAATTACTATAAATACTATAAGTGACAGGCTGTCTAACCTTCATCTACTTGAGACGGATAGCTCTATTTGTCCATAACATCATTTATGGTGATTGATCTAAAAAACAACCGAACTGTCCCAGGAACAGTGGGTAAAGAATGGATGAGCCAAGTTTTCCCTAAGGAAAAATGTTCGGCTTTTTCCCCTGCCAAAGAGGAATGAACTACATTGTGCCAATTTGTTCACTGCAAATGACCATAGCCCAGCACCATGGACAGTTCACATCAACTGAAATAAAGGCACATATATAAAAACAATGACACCACAGTTAATAAAATACATACAAACGTAGTAGCTGTAGAAAAAAAGTCATATATGCTAGGAAACTAAAACATAAATCACAACACATAGGGTCATATTTATCAAGGGTCGAATTTCAAATAGAAAAAACTTCGAAATTCAAATTCAAAAAGACCAAACCGAAATTAAGTCAAAGTTTTTTTGGGTCAAATAGGTCAGTTTTCTATCTAATTACAAAGTTTGTCCCAAAAATACCTTTGATTTTTCAAAGTCCACAAATTGACTCCAAATAGGTTCTAGGAGGTCCCCCATAGGCTAAAACAGCAATTCAGCAGGTTTTAGATGGCGAATGGTTGAAGTCAAATTTTTAAAGAGACAGTACATTTTTTTTCAAATCCAAATCGAATTTGGACTATTCCCTAGTCGAAGTACACAAAAAATATCTCAAAATGCGATTTTTTTTTTTCATTCGAAAATTCACCTCGACCTTTGATAAATCTGCCTCATAAAATACAATATATAACATTGCATCTCAGCTATAAATCTGGAATGTAAGTAAGGTGAATGTCTGTCTCTGCATTATGTTTTTTTCCCCAGGCCGGTACACAGGAACAGTACCTTGGGGAGAAGACTTAAGCTGGACATGTATCTAAAGATCCGATTGTTTGGTAGGTAAGTTGGGCAATATTGAGCTGGGTGGGTGATGTGGTCAATATTGGGCTGATCCGATTATTTGGCTGCCGGAGAATGCAGGCCATTGGGGCGATTACAGATCAATTAGTTGATGTGGTATTTGCCCCAACTGGATTTTTAAACCCAGTCTATTAATATCCAACCAATTGTTGGCCAAAAATCAGTCGGCCAAGCCCATCAGAAGGCCCCATTCATGGGCCAATAATATGTCAACTAAGTCGGGAAGGATTTAAATGTCTGCTTCTATTGTGTATGGCCTCCTGTAGTGATTGGATTTCCTGTAGACCACCTAACATATGCTTGTATAGCAGAATCAGCTCCCAGACTTTGTCAGTTTGTGGGTCCTGGTGCACGTACCCTGACTGGCCACCTTCCAATCCTTTTCACAAGTACTGATTGAAGTACAGCACCACACAAATTTTTTTTCTTATAGATAAAAATGCCTTTATTGGAACACTGGCAGGACCTGGATAAGCGACGTTTCAGGCTACACAGAGCCTTTTTTCAAGCTTCATACCTAACATATTGCTACCCCACAATGAATCCACACGTCCTTGTCCTTTTTTTTATTTTGGACATTATTGTTTGACAATTTTGTCCTCATGATTCTGGGGGACATTCAGTTGGTGATATCTGGAGGCAAGAATGGATAAGGAATATATGGATGGCAGATGCTTAAAGGGATACTGTCATGGGAAAAAACATTTTTCAAAAGAAATCAGTTAATAGTGCTGCTCCAGAAGAATTCTGCACTGAAATCCATTTCTCAAAAGAGCAAATAGATTTTTTTATATTCAATTTTGAAATCTGACATGGGGCTAGACATATTGTCAATTTCCCAGCTGCCCCTGGTCATGTGACTTGTGCTCTGATAAACTTCAATCACTCTTTACTGCTGTACTGCAAGTTGGAGTGATATCACCCCGCACCCTTTACCCCCCCCAGCAGCCAAACAAAAGAACAATGGGAAGGTAACCAGATAGAAGCTCCCTAACACAAGATAACAGCTGCCTGGTAGATCTAAGAACAACACTCAATAGTAAGAACCCATATCCCACTGAGACACATTCAGTTACATTGAGAAGGAAAAACAGCAGCCTGCCAGAAAGCATTTCTCTTGTGCAGGCACAGGTCACATGACCAGGGGCAGCTGGGAAATTGACAAAATGTCTAGCCCCATGTCAGATTTCAAAATTGAATATAAAAAAATCTGTTTGCTCTTTTGAGAAATGGATTTCAGTGAAATCTTGTCAACTGTTTTGTCTTCCATATTTAAAGTTGCTTTTGGATCCTACTGACAGCAGTTTTTAAAATAGACTGGATTAGGGATACCCAGTAGAAAGAATAACATATTATATTATAATAACATATTATTAACAAATATAATAACTATATTATCTTAGTCTCTGGGTTCATCTGCTTTAAGACAGATAGCATTGTAACATTTAGGCTGTAAGCACATTAACAAGTAAGATGCTTAAAGGGGAACTTTACCTTAAAAATCTTTTTACTAAATTAAAGAGGATATAATTCGAACCAACTTGGGGGCCACTGGGGCGATTACACATCGATTAGTTGATGTGGTATTTTCCCCAACTGGGTTTTTAAACTTAAAATTGTTCCAGAATATGGGTTTACATCATACAAAAACTTTCCAAGATTCTCTTCCCTTCAATGGAAAAACACAGATATGGTTGAGTTGTGATACAGTTTAGAATCCTAAGAATTTGTCATAACAATAATCAATTTAATAGCTTGGAACACAGCAAGCAATTTGGCTTTTTAGTAAGACGTCTATAGCAGATACGATAAATCTGTTGAACGAAATAATATTTCATACTCTAAAAGCCATTTGCAACTAAAAAAGTCTTTAAGAAGTGACATATGCAAATGACTAACTGCCTTGAATGAATAGTCGGAGAACCAACTTTTTCATGCTGGTAATATTTGATGCCAAAGGTGAGAAGGATCCAGTTGATTTTGAACCACGCCAATAAATTACTAATTAGAAGTAAACTTACTTGGTAGAAAATTTCTTAACATGATTTAAGGACAAGGCTAAGCTGTATGCCCCTGATGCTGCACTGTTCACTAACTATTGGATTTTTCATTCAGTGCTTAGTTTGACTGCTGCTGATTAGAGATGGCGCGAACTGTTCGCCGGCGAACTTGTTTGCGCGAACATCGGGTGTTCGCGCTCGCCGGAAGTTCGCGAACGTCGCGCGACGTTCGCCATTTTGGGTTCGCCATTGTTGGCACTTTTTTTTGCCCTCTCACCCCAGACCAGCAGGTACATGGCAGCCAATCAGGAAGCTCTCCCCTGGACCACTCCCCTTCCCTATAAAAACCGAAGCCCTGCAGCGTTTTTTTCACTCTGCCTGTGTGTGCTGAAGAGATAGTGTAGGGAGAGAGCTGCTGCCTGTTAGTGATTTCAGGGACAGTTGAAAGTTTGCTGGCTAGTAATCGTGTTGATACTGCTCTGTTATTGGAGGGACAGAAGTCTGCAGGGGTTTGAGGGACATTTAAGCTTAGGTAGCTTTGCTGGCTAGTAATCTACCTTCTACTGCAGTGCTCTGTATGTAGCTGCAGTGGGCAGCTGTCCTGCTTCTGATCTCATCTGCTGACTGCTGCAATAACAGTAGTCCTTGTAAGGACTGCTTTTATTTATTTTTTTGTTCCAATACAGAGCAGTATCAAGCAGATTACTAGCCAGCAAACTTACTATCATCTGTCCCTGAAATCACTAACAGCTCTCCCCCTACACTATCTCTTCCAAGCACACACAGGCAGATTTTTCAGATACATTTTTGCCCTTGATCCCCCTCTGGCATGCCACTGTCCAGGTCGTTGCACCCTTTAAACAACTTTAAAATCATTTTTCTGGCCAGAAATGTCTTTTTTAGATGTTAAAGTTCGCCTTCCCATTGAAGTCTATGGGGTTCGCGAACCGTTCGCGAACCGCTCGCATTTTTGCGCAAGTTCGCGAATATGTTCGCGAACTTTTTTTCCGACGTTCGCTACATCCCTACTGCTGATTAGGGATGTCGCGGACTGTTCGCCGGCGAACTTGTTCGCGCGAACATCGGCTGTTCGCGTCCGCCGCAAGTTCGCGAACGTCGCGCGACGTTCGCCATTTTGGGTTCGCATTACCTGGCGCTTTTTTTTGACCTCTCACCCCAGACCAGCAGATACATGGAAGCCAATCAGGAAGCTCTCCCTCCTGGACCACCCCCACACCCCCTGGACCACTCCCCTTCCATATATAAACTGAAGCCCTGCAGCGTTTTTTCATTCTGCCTGTGTGTGCTTGCAAGAGCTAGTGTAGGGAGAGAGCTGTTACTGATTTCACTGATTTCTTTGAGGGACAGTTGATAGTAAGTTTGCTGGCTAGTAATCTACTTGATACTGCTCTGTATTGGAGGGACAGAAGTCTGCAGGGATTTGAGGGACATTTTAGGGTAGCTTTGCTGGCTAGTAATCTACCTTCTACTGCAGTGCTCTGTATGTAGCTGCCTGCTGTGGGCACTGATCTCTTCTGATCTCATCTGCTGACTGCTGTAATAACCCAATAGTCCTTGTAAGGACTGCTTTTATTTTCTTTTTTGCTTTTTTACTTTGCTAGTTGCTACTATAAGCCCAGTGCTATTAGTCTAGCAGTGTTGGGGAGTGGGACTGGTGTGCTACTGTGCTGCTCCTAGTAGTTCAGCAGCACCAACCCGAGAAAAATATTATTTTTAATATACATATATTTTTTTTTTCTTTTACTTATCTTACTGTTCTTTAACGTGTACAGTGCTGTTGCTGTTCTACATAGTAGTGCACCAATAGTAGTGCACTTGCAGGCATTATTTGCTCAGTGTGTTCTTCATTTTCAAACAACAACCATCTAGCTGTGTGAGCTTGTTCACATTCTGTCTAAATATCAATAATAATACCGTCTCTAGAAACACCACCCGAGTGACGTTTTTCAGGCAGCAATAATATATTCCGTACCCACTGCTGTAGTAGTGTATACGTTAACCTTGCAGGCATTATTTGCTCAGTGTGTTCTTCATTTTCAAACAACAACCATCTAGCTGTGTGAGCTTGTTCACATTCTGTCTAAATATCAATAATAATACCGTCTCTAGAAACACCACCCGAGTGACGTTTTTCAGGCAGCAATAATATATTCTGTATCCACTGCTGTAGTAGTGTATACGTTAACCTTGTAGGCATTATTTGCTCAGTGTGTTCTTCATTTTCAAACAACAACCATCTAGCTGTGTGAGCTTGTTCACATTCTGTCTAAATATCAATAATAGTACCGTCTCTAGAAACACCACCCGAGTGACGTTTTTCAGGCAGCAATAATATATTCCGTATCCACTGCTGTAGTAGTGTATACGTTGACCTTGTAGGCCTTGTTTGCCCAGTGTGTTCTTCTTCTTCATTTTCAAACCACTGCCACTTAGCTGTGTGAGCTTGTTCACATTCTGTCTAAATATCAATAATAATACCGTCTCTAGAAACACCACCCGAGTGACGTTTTTCAGGCAGCAATAATATATTCCGTATCCACTGCTGTAGTAGTGTATACGTTAACCTTGTAGGCATTATTTGCTCAGTGTGTTCTTCATTTTCAAACAACAACCATCTAGCTGTGTGAGCTTGTTCACATTCTGTCTAAATATCAATAATAGTACCGTCTCTAGAAACACCACCCGAGTGACGTTTTTCAGGCAGCAATAATATATTCCGTATCCACTGCTGTAGTAGTGTATACGTTGACCTTGTAGGCCTTGTTTGCCCAGTGTGTTCTTCTTCTTCATTTTCAAACCACTGCCACTTAGCTGTGTGAGCTTGTTCACATTCTGTCTAAATATCAATAATAATACCGTCTCTAGAAACACCACCTGAGTTGTTGTTGTTGTTGTTTTAAAAATAATGCCAGGCAAAGGCAGGCCGCCACGCAGAGGCACTAGGGGCCGTGCTGCTATGCTATCCTGTGGCCCTAGGAAATTGCCCAGTTTTAAAAAGGCAATGACCCTGAACTCCCAAAATGCTGAAGAGGTAGTTGACTGGCTTACACAGCACACCCCATCCTCTACCGTTTCTAACTTTACCACAACATCCTCATCCTCCACTGCTATGGGCACCCCACGTAACACTTCCTCCACCACCGGCGCCCCTTCTTCACTGGAGTCAGAGGAGTTATTTTCACATGAGTTTCTTGAACTGAGTGATGCGCAACCATTATTGGCAGAAGAAGATGAAGGAGATGAGGACGTTACACCAGATTTAATTCTGGCAGAGAACACAACAGAGATGGACATAATGAGTGATGACGAGGAGGTCCCCGCTGCTGCTTCCTTCTGTGAGCTGGTAGAAGAAATTGATGCATCTGAGGAGAATGAGGATGAGGAGATTGATGTTTTATGGGTGCCCAGTAGAAGAGAGCAAGAGGAGGATAGTTCAGATGGAGAGACGGAGAGTCAGAGAGGCAGGAGGAGAATAAGACTTAGAAGAAGCAGGGAGGACAGCTCGCTGGGAACAGTAGGGCAACAACATGTATCGGCACCTGTGGTCAGCCGGCCAACGCACCCGCCATTGCCGCCAACGCCGCCGACTTCTACTGTTACCGCCAGATTGCCAGCCTCAAAAAGGTCAGCAGTGTGGGATTTTTTTAATGTGTGTGCCTCTGACAAAAGCGTTGTCATTTGCAATGAGTGCAGTCAGAAACTGAGTCTTGGGAAGCCCAACAGCCACATAGGTACAACTTCTATGCGTAGGCACATGAACGGCAAGCACAAAGCACTTTGGGAGCAACACCTCAAAGGCAACAGGCAAACTAAAAGCCACCCTCCTTCTGGTCCAGCATCTTACTGCTCTACCTCTGCTGTCCTTGACCCGTCTGAACCACCCTCCACTCCGCCTTCCACCTTGACCACCAGTTCCCATTCCCAGTCATCTGCCCCCAGCCAAGTTTCTGTGAGGGCCATGTTTGAGCGTAAGAAGCCAATGTCTGCGAGGCACCCCCTTGCCCGGCGTCTGACAGCTGGCTTGTCCGCACTCTTAGCCCGCCAGCTTTTACCATACCAGCTGGTGGACTCTGAGGCCTTCCGCAAATTTGTAGCAATTGGGACACCGCAGTGGAAGGTACCCAGCCGCAATTTTTTTTCAAAAAAGGGAATTCCACACCTGTACCACCATGTGCAGAGCCAAGTCACTGCATCTCTGTCACTTAGTGTTGGGCCAAAGGTCCATATGACTACTGACGCATGGTCCTCCAAGCATGGTCAGGGCAGGTATGTCACCTACACTGCCCACTGGGTGAACTTGGTAATGGCTGGGAAGCAGGGAATGTGTAGCTCAACAACGACAGTGGAGTTGGTGTCACCGCCACGGATTGCACGCGGTTCTGCCACCACCTCTACTCCTCCTTCGCTCTCTACCTCGTCTTCTTCCTCTTCTTCGTCCTCTGCTGCTGGGTCCTCCTCCTCCACACCTGTGCACCCCCAGCTCCCCCTAGGCTATTCGACGTGCCAGGTACGCCGTTGTCATGCTGTCTTGGGGATGACGTGCCTGGAAAGCAAAAACCATACCGGATCTGTACTCCTGTCAACTCTGCAGTCACAGGCCGATCGGTGGCTGACCCCACACCAACTGAAGATCGGAAAAGTGGTGTGTGACAATGGAAGCAATCTGTTGGCAGCACTGAGACTGGGCAATTTAACACATGTGCCCTGCATGGCACATGTTCTGAATTTAATAGTACAACGTTTTGTCTCAAAGTACCCAGGATTCCAGGACGTTCTCAGGCAGTCCAGGAAGGTGTCGGCCCATTTCAGACGGTCCTACACAGCCATGGCACGCCTTGCTGACATTCAGCAGCGGTACAACATGCCAGTCAGGCGTTTGATTTGCGACAGCCAGACTCGCTGGAATTCAACGCTCCTCATGTTGGAACGTCTGCTGCAACAACAAAGAGCCGTCAACGAATACCTGTTTGAACTGGGTGGTAGGACTGGATCTGCAGAGCTGGGGATTTTTTTACCCCGTTACTGGGTGCTTATGCGCGATGCCTGCAGGCTCATGTGGCCTTTTGAAGAGGTTACAAATATGGTCAGTCGCACCGAAGGCACCATCAGCGACCTAATACCCTTTGCTTTCTTCCTGGAGCGTGCCATGCGACGAGTGACAGATGAGGCTGTAGACCAGCGTGACGAGGAGCAGGAAGCGCACGATTTCTGGTCGGAATCACCAGAACGAACCCAGGCACCTGCTGCAATGCAGGGAGAGGTGTCAGAAGTGGAGTCAGAGGAGGAAGGTGGCTTTGTGGAGGAGGAGGACCAACAGGAGCAGGCTTCCCAGGGGGCTAGTGGTGACCTTTTGGGGACCCCTGGTCTTGTACGTGGCTGGGGGGAGGAGACCGTGGATGATGCAGTCCTTGATAACGAGGAAGCGGAGATGGATACCTCTGCATCCAACCTTGTGAGAATGGGGTCTTTCATGCTGTCATGCCTGTTGAAGGACCCCCGTATCAAGAGGCTTAAGGAGAAGGACCTGTACTGGGTCGCGACTCTACTAGACCCTCGGTACAAGCATAAAGTGGCAGAAATGTTACCAACATACCACAAGTCTGAAAGGATGCTGCATTTAGAAACCAGCCTGCAAAACATGTTGTACAATGCTTTTAAGAGTGATGTCACTTCAGGAACTCATCAACATTCCAGGGGCAGAGGTGCCAGTAATCCTGCCACGAGCACACCTGCAAGGACAAAGCCCTTTGGCCACTCTGTAACGTCAGACATGCAAATGTTTTTCATTCCAAGGCAGCGGCAGAACCGTTCGGGATCCACCCTCAAAGAACGCCTCGACCGGCAGGTAGCGGACTACCTGGCATTAACTGCAGATATCGACACTCTGAGGAGCGATGAACCCCTGGACTACTGGGTGCGCAGGCTTGATCTGTGGCCAGAGCTGTCACAATTTGCCATGAACCTCTTGTCTTGCCCCGCCTCAAGTGTCCTCTCAGAAAGGACCTTCAGTGCAGCAGGAGGGATTGTAACTGAGAAGAGAACTCGCCTAGGTCACAAAAGTGTGGATTACCTGACCTTTATTAAAATGAATGAGGGGTGGATCTCGGAGGGTTACTGCACGCCGGAAGACTTGTGCTGAGTTTCTGATTCTGACTCCCCATGCAGCTGTCCTTCTCTGCACGCCTCATGACTCCACATACAGCTGTCCTTTAGCGTCCTCCTCCCTCCACCACCGTTACAAACTAGGGTGCAAACCCTACTGGTTTAATTTGAATCCAGGTAAATCCTGAGTTTTTCTGGCCTCTGTGCTTCAGTGGCTGTGACAAAAAAATGAATATTTTCAGCATTTATATGGCATATTTTTTCTGGCCTCTGTGCTTCAGTGGCTGCGACCAAAAAAAACAGAATATTTTCAGCATTTATATGGCATATTTTTTCTGGCCTCTGTGCTTCAGTGGCTGCGACCAAAAAAATGAATATTTTCAGCATTTATATGGCATATTTTTTATGGCCTCTGTGCTTCAGTGGCTGTGACAAAAAAATGAATATTTTCAGCATTTATATGGCATATTTTTTCTGGCCTCTGTGCTTCAGTGGCTGCGACCAAAAAAAATGAATATTTTCAGCATTTATATGGCATATTTTTTCTGGCCTCTGTGCTTCAGTGTCTGCGACAAAAAAAATTTACATTGTTAGCATTTATATGGCATATTTTTCCTGGCCTCTGTGCTGCAGTGGCTGCGACCAAAAAAAATTAATATTGTTTGCATTTATATGGCATATTTTTTCTGGCCTCTGTGCTGCAGTGGCTGCGACAAAAAAAAATTAATATTTTCAGCATTTATATGGCATATTTTTTCTGGCCTCTGTGCTTCAGTGGCTGCGACAAAAAAAAGATAATTTTTCAGGAAAGTACACATGCCTAATTTTTCAGGGTTCTGCAACAGTGGCAAAATCGCATCTTTTATGGTCACCGCAGGTGATCAATAAAGTAGACCAAAACTGGGCCCACACTGCAGAATCAGTGTTTTTTGGTTCACTTCACTGTACATTGAATTACCTCTGCCTGACCGTGCACGTGCGCACAAGCACGGTGACTGCTAAACACACCACTACAGAAATATTGCCACCAACAGGACGAACATCCTGGAGGTGACAAGCTCAACTAGTAATTAAAAACTATTATTTGCTCACTTGACGGTATCATTCATTAAAGCTCTTTGCGTCTTTTTGCGTTGCAGTAAGCACCGCGTTTCGTCTTTGCGTGTGAACAGGCTGTAACCTTTACACGACTTGATTGGCATGTAGACGCCGGACGTTTTAAAGCATTTTATTACACAGGTTTAGAAATGTAGTGTGATTTCTGCCCTTTACAGCACAAAACGCAGCGCTGTGTCAACAATGGATTTTTTAGAAACATTTTTGCCCTTGATCCCCCTCTGGCATGGCACTGTCCAGGTCGTTGCACCCTTTAAACAACTTTAAAATCATTTTTCTGGCCAGAAATGTCTTTTCTAGCTTTTAAAATTCGCCTTCCCATTGAAGTCTATGGGGTTCGCGACGTTCGCGAACCGTTCGCATTTTTGACGCAAGTTCGCGAATATGTTCGCAAACTTTTTTCCCGACGTTCGCTACATCCCTACTGCTGATATTTGCCTCCCTCTCTAAGATAGAAAAGATATCCTCCAACTCAAATCAGGAACACAGGGAATATAAAAATAAGTTGATGTCATTGTCAATAAGTTGATAAAGGGCACACAGGCCCGAAACATGTTGTGTATGAGTAGTCGGCTAATAAAAGGAAAATCACAGCATTGATATGCTTGCTGAGTGCTCTCCTCATTTCCCAACAATTTGATTTATATATATCAGGATACTGGTGACCTGATTGAGGAAAGTTGCACTCTTATCCCGAACCGGGCTGGCAGTGCGTTTTTAGACAACATATTTCTTAGTCATTGGCTCCCACTCTCCAAAATCTACTGTATAGTCTACTGCATTAGGCTCCATTCATCGTTATTCCCCTTTCTTCTTGCTGCAGCCAAAAAGATCTTTAGTCATCTCACTTTTTTTTATATTGAAGGGTAATCCCCCATCTTTTGGGCTAGGTGTGTGGAACTTCCCACTTCTGGAAACCTCACTAATATTAATTATGTGCAGCTAACGCCCCCCGATACTAACAGAAATGAAAAAAAAAAAATCCCCATAGAAGGAGAGATTAAATAAAAGCCACAACACTCACATAAATCACATAGGAGATAATGTGAAGAGTATAGTTTAAAGACTGAAAACATATGAGGGGCAAAGAGTACTGTATAGAAACTTCACACTTACATAGAATTCAAACTGAAAGTAGGTAGGTTGCATGAGACTCAGTCATTTGATTTGAAGTCAGTCTGCACAGGAGATGATGACTGAGCTGATGGTGTGAATAATGCATCTCTATAATTATCCTGCCTTTCCTTCAATACAATGCCCTCAGCCGGACCTCACTCTGCAAATTAAATAAGAGAGCCCACTCTCAATCAATCAGGATAAAAAATAAACACCCATGTGCAGACAGTAAAGTAAGAAGTTTCCCTGCAAAAAGTAAAGTAGTTGGTATAACAGGACAATCCTATGGAAGCTACAACCTAGTAGATAATATTTGTCCTGCCTTTTGAACAGCATAACGCCCCTGTCCTACAGTAAAACCCTCCATTTATATCATATGTTTTCGGACCTCATGACTCTTCACACAACCACCTATGGTATTTATGAGTGGTGCCGCGTATGTTGTCAAATAACCTCACCTTCTGTAGGGGGTTGACTTTAGTCAGTGATTATACATCATACACACCGGTCCCTACCAAAGTTGAGCTTACAACCAAAAGTAGGATAAACATGTAAAAGCAATGCATTGTTATAGTACTTTCTAAAAATAAGCCTTTAACTACCCTGGGCTGATATGTTACCTGTCCCCAAGGATATGCACTTGCTGCATTTGGAAATGTAGGTGGACACTAGGGAAACGGATTGAAAGACTGTCAAAGTGGCCAAGTCCAGGACGGTTTAGTTAGGGTGCATTACTGTACTATCCCACAAGTAGAGCTACACAATGATGTTAACAGTACATTTCAGAACCTTACAGAACCCATGTGGGAGTTGTTCCTTCACTGGAAGGTCTCATATTACTTGTACCAGCTCTGCTCTCAATTTTCAGTACAGTGGGCTCCTGGTATAGGCACAACCATTCCTACTACCAGATATGTATTATGGGAGGGAATATTGGGAGTCTACATAGCTGAGTTTTGACAGGGGTTCCACTCCATTACAATAAAAAAATTATCCCTCACAAATATTGAGCCAAAGATGAGAAAGACTTATCTACTGTTTCAATCCCAGACTGTCCCATAGAGCCAGATGCAATTTCATAAGAAAAAATTATCTAACTTTTTGTCACATTAAGGGCTAGACTCAAATTAAAATAAAAAAATATATATTTTACGATTTGCACCCAAAGCCATGTCTTTCCCCATTTACAGCCCTAATTTGTGCTCTGGGGAATTTAAAGTATGTACCAACTTGTGCAGGTAATTTAGTTCTGTTCTATATGTTGGACTATGTATTTTTACTGTTTAAAGAGGTGGTTCACCTTTAAGTTAACTTTAGTATGTTATAGAATTGCTAATTCTAGACAACTTTTCAATTGGTCTGCATTTTTTAATAGTTTTTTTGCCTTCTTTTTCTAACTCTTCCCAAGCTCTAAAATGGGGGTCACTGACCTCATCTAAACAAATGAATGCACTGTAAGGTTACAAATGTATTTTTCTATTACTCATATTTCTATCCAGGCACTCTCCTATTCATAGTCTATTCTCTTAATCAAATGAGTGCATGGCTGCTAGGGTAATTTGGACCCTAGCAACCAGATTGCTAAAATTGCAAATTGGAGAGCTGCTGAATAAAAAGCTAAATAATTAAAAAAATCAGAAACAATAAAAAAATTAAAACCAATTGCATATTGTCTCTGGATATCACTCTCTACATTCATGCTAACAGTTAATTCAAAGGTGAACAATAAAAAGGGAAAAAATACTGTTGGTATTTCATTTATTACATTTGATTTATTACATTTTAATTTATTACATTTACATTTCTATGCATTAGTTTCTGAAACAGTTGGAAGATGCTACCTTCATTTAGGGGCAGATTCACCAAGGGTCGAATTTCGAAGTTAAAAATACTTCGAAATTCGACCCTCGAATTGAAATCCTTCGACTTCGAATATCAAAGTCGAAGGATTTAGCGCTAAAGGTTCGATCGAACGATCAAAGGATTTTTCGTTCGATCGAACGATTAAATCCTTTGAATCGAACGATTCGAAGGATTTTAATCCAACGATCGAAGGAAAATCCTTCGATCAAAAAAAGCTTAGCAAGCCTATGGGGACCTTCCCCATAGGCTAACATTGACTTCGGTAGGTTTTATCTGCCGAAGTAGGGGGTCGAAGTTTTTTTTAAAGGGACAGTACTTCGACTATCGAATGGTCGAATAGTCGAACGATTTTTAGTTCGAATCGTTCGATTCGAAGTCGAAGGTCGAATTCGAAGGTCGAAGTAGCCCATTCGATGGTCGAAGTAGCCCAAAAAAACTTCGAAATTCGAAGTTTTTTTTATTCTAACCCTTCACCCGAATTTAGTGAATCGGCCCCTTGGAGTCTCATCATTCAGCCATTCACTAAAGTGTCTGGAGACATACATTTTTTTTGCTTCAAGTGTTCATTACCTTAATTTCTGAGCTCTATAGATGTATGTCCTATATATTGAAGGTTACAAGGGCATTAGAAGTATAGTGTTTGTTACCTTTTGAAAGGTTTTTTATCTGACATAGTTTGCTTGCACTATATACTGTATATTATAAACGCCCTTGTTTTGATCATACTGTTAATGAAACAGATACCTGTACCTGTGATAATTGCACCTATTACAGACCCTTTCCCTCCTGCAGGTCCCTAACTGGGCAAAGCTATAACCAGATTATTTGCCAGTCAGAACATTAGAAGATTTACAAATATTTACTGTCTGATCTAGTAGGGTTATTTCAATATAAAAACAAAATTTGGTTCAAAACATTAAGGGGAATGCAGAAGATTTTTATCTTTGCGTACATTTTTCTTTCTATTTGTGCATTTTTACCATTGAATCCTACCATTGGTTAGGTATGGGTCCCAAATCAAAATGCTCTAATATTAATGTACATTAAAAGTTGCCTAAAGCTCATGTTTTTCCCTGATTGGTCTGTAAGTAATGGTTACTTGAAGTTCCTAAACCTGACTGTCCCATCTCAACTTGTCAGTTAGAGTTTCTAATGCTAACAGACTACTGAATCTCAAATATGGCAGCCCCCTCATACAGGAACATGGGGGATCAGATGGGTAATGTTAAAGCATTGGGCAAATACTTTTATGGCAAAATTATAGTTAGCATGCAAAGACAATGTCATGATAGATGTAAATAAAGGTTTAATTTCTGGTGTCAGTGTCTCTTTAATCTTCCTTATACATTTTCTGGGTTTTTTTTATAAAGAGGAACTGCAACACCTGCAGGTAGGATGGCAAATGAATGAAGAATTAAGTTCATTCAGCGAAAAACAAGTTCTTTTTTTTTATATAGCACATATTATTCAGTGATAATAGAGTAAAAGTGTGTTACTAAAAGCAGTTGCTGTCAATAAGCCAAATAAGCTGCCTTTATGTTTCTGAAATGTTGGGGGAAACTGCGGAACACAGACACAGGAGAACATACAAACTCAAAGTATTGCTCGTGCCAGAATTAAACATAGGACTACATGACTGCAAGACAGCAGTGCTGTTCATTTCAGTTACAGTATTCCATCAAAATAACCCACAAAGACACATATAAACTGGTTGCTATAAACAGGTAAGAATTTTGCTCTTGTAACAGTCACGTTTGTTCAAGTGCAAATCTGTAGATGAAAGGGAATCCAATTTTATATCATTTAAATTCAGCACGGATGAGATTCACTGCTACAAAGATCCAGCTTGTTAATAATATATGAAATAATTATTGTCATGTGAAATTGGTACATTCAAACTTGGGTCCAAAAACTTTTACCACGTTGGGTGTATTCTGTCAGTGACTACATATTGTTATCTTTTGGTAGCCGAGGTTGAAACATTGCTTTATTAGCAGGTTCATGCAGCCATTACACTTCAACAGGAACTTCAACTCAAACATGTTTAGCAGTATAGAAAGTACTATGTATACACAGTATAACTCTTGTGCACAGTGACACCTACAGGCCATTTGTATAAACCCCGCACATATCCCTCTACAAACTATAGATAAATACTGAATATATACTGAAAAGTGAAATCTGTGTGAATTGCACATACATAGGGGCAGATTTATCAAGGGTCAAAGTGGATTCAAGTGAATTTTCGAAGTTCAAAAAGTTTGAATTTCGAAGTAAATTGTTGGGTTCTTCTAGCATCTATAGGCTACTACGACTTTGACTTCGATTCAAAGTAAAATCATTCGAATACTTGACCATTCGATAATCGAAGTACTGTCTCTTTAAAAGAACTTCGACTTCGATAGTTCTCCAAATTAAACCTGCCGAAGTGCTATGTTAGCCTAAGGGGACCTTCTACTGCATTTTTCTACGTTTTTTTGTAGTCGAAGTAAAATCGTTTGATCGTTCGCTGAAATCGTTCGATCGAACGATTTTACTTCAACCGCAAAATGGTAAAATTCGGTAAGACAGTACTTCGAAATTCGACCTTTGACAAATCTGCCCCATAATGTATGCACTCTATGAAAATGTCTGTGTTTCGAAAATTTTATGTTGAATGCATGGGATATAACTGTATTTGTGTTAATAGGGACTAACACTATTAAATAACATCTCTGTTCTGACCTTTCCGGTGCCACAGGGACCCCACAATACTAACATTTATAATACTGGGAGATAAACACCTTCACCTTTTTCATCTAGTTGTTCATCCTAAAAAAGGGTGTAGCCATCGAAATTTGCAGTGCAGTTAAGTTTCATCCTACCATGTGTCAGTAATAGATAAATATGTCACTTCACAAAGATCTGTTTGCTTGAAATGTTAATAAATATCTGTTTGCAGCAGAATTCTGCACAGACGGCATCTACATCTGATTTATATTTAACTATTAACAGTTGCTTGAAAGCAAGGGAGTGATATTATTAGTGATGGGCAAATTTGTGGCGTTTCACTTCGCCGAAAAATTAGCGAATTTCCCGCAAAATTCACGAAATGGAGAAAAATTCGTGAAACGGCGCTGGCGTATCGTTTTTGATGCCAGCATCCATTTTTTTGACACCGACGCCCATTTTTGATGTCGACGCAGTTTTTAATGCTGGCGGCTGTTTTTTTGGTCGATGGCGACATTTTTTTTTTGACGCCGGCGAACTTTCATCAGCGAATTTTCACGGCCATTTTGCGAATTTATTCACCGGCAGCAAATCGCGCAAATTCGCCGCAAATTCGTGCCTGGCGAATAAATTCGCCCATCACTAATGCATATTTTTTATAGAAGGCCTGGTATTTGGATAGGGTTCAATACTACTAATTCTATTATTATTATAACTGCCTAGCATGAATTTGCAAACAGAGTAGGTTTATATTCTTCATTGAACTGTAATAACTATAGTAAGATTATAAGGTCTTACCTTCTACCCAACACCAACAATCCATGGAGGCAACCTTAGGATACTAGTGATATTAAAAAGATCTACAACTTAGGGACCTAATGCTTTATGAGGACAGTATGGGTTTAATTGTCAGCATCACTTTAAAGGGATCCTGTCATGGGAAAACATGTTTTTTTCAAAATGAATCTGTTAATAGTGCTGCTCCAGCAGAATTCTGCACTGAATCCATTTCTCAAAAGAGCAAACAGATTTTTTTATATTCAGTTTTGAAATCTGACATGGGGCTAGACATTTTGTCAATTTCCCAGCTGCCCCCGGTCATGTGACTTGTGCCTGCACTTTAGGAGGGAAATGCTTTCTGGCAGGCTGCTGTTTTTCCTTCTCAATGTAACTATTGAGTGTTGTTCTTAGATCTACCAGGCAGTTGTTATCTTGTGTTAGGGAGCTGTTATCTGGTTACCTTCCCATTGTTCTTTTGTTTGGCTGCTGGGGGGGGGGGAAAGGGAGAGGGGTGATATCACTCCAACTTGCAGTACAGCAGTAAACAGTGATTGAAGTTTATCAGAGCACAAGTCACATGACTTGGGGCAGCTGGGAAATTGACAAAATATCTAGCCCCATGTCAGATTTCAAAATTGAATATAAAAAAATCTGTTTGCTCTTTTGAGAAATAGATTTCAGTGCAGAATTCTGCTGGAGCAGCACTATTAATTGATTCATTTTGAAAAAAAATTTTCTTCCCATGACAGTATCCCTTTAACATTTCATCATCACCTACTGTTATCTGTGAAATAGAGTACTCTTTTTTTTAAGATAAGAGATAAAATAAAACAGCCATCACTTTTCTAATATACTGCCCTAGCTTAATATAAATAAGTTTTAATTACCAAGAGGACATGTGTAAGCTTAGTATTTAATTAACAAGCAGCAGTTGAGCCTTATTTCATTTTAAGATCTATTCAAATTCATTTGCAGCCTTCATATAATCATTCAGAAAAACATCCGGGAAATCCTATAGAAGTATGGCGAATCAATATACTCTAAGCTAAAATCAAACGTCAACTGTAGAGGAAAAAATTAGTACATTTAAATGAACCCCAGTTAACCACACATGGCATACAATGGTTCACCTATTAACCTACAACACAATGGCGTCGTTGAAGGATCTTAGCCATTATTCCATGATTAATAAAATTACACACAATCAACAGAAGATTAGCAAAACAACTTAGGTCTTGTCTCAGTAAACAAAATATATTTAGAAGCCTTTGCAGAATGAACAGCAAACAGTAGTGATGGGCAAATCTGTGGCGTTTCGCAGAAAAATTTGCAAATCTACTGTAAAATTTGCGGAACATTGAAAAATTTGCAAAACGGCAAAAATTGACACACGACAATTTTGAAGCGAGCAGCAATTTTTATACCCGTGACTTTTTTGTCCAAATCCATTGGGCATCCGAACAATGTGCAAAAATTTTCAAGCGCACAACTTTTATGTTGCACCAGATTTTTCGCCACAGTTTTGCGAATTTATTCACAGGCGTCAAAACGTGGAAATTTCGCCGTGGATCCATTCGCCCATCACTAGCAAAGACTAACCATACTATATAAATCTTGATTACTAAATCAAAATGCTCTTTCCAGTATGCTTAATATTAGTGTTAATGGGGAAATAGTGTACAAATTCTACTGTACATTGACTGTTATCTTAGGTTATTATGCAAGAACAAGCAGCCATGCATACAGGAATCAATATGGCTTCCAGGTCAAATTCCCAGTACAAGATTAAACCTTTAGGGGGAAAAATATGTAATCCATAGAACGAAAGCTGTCCTAGGTACATTAACATTTTACAGATTGTAGTTCACTAATGTCAACAAATGATCGATTTATCTAAAAATAAATCATACTGATAGTTATAAATATTCATAAAGTTATTATGTTATTGCCTAAATGATTGGCCTTTAAGTCAGTAAGCAAGTCAGAAATCTCAAGAATAAGAAGTTTTTATATGAACAGGCATTTCTGGCATATACACTCACCCACTAAAATAGTGTTTGCACCACTTGGTGAATAGTAAGTTTTGCTTTGTGTGAGTGGGTGGTAGAGTCCCACCAGGACATGTGTCAGACTCCTATTGGTGTAGCCATCCAGACATTTAGGGGTATATTTATCAAAGAGTGATAAACTCACATGCACATTTTTATCGTATTTATTAATAAATTTACTCAAAAAAATCTGGTTTGGGGAAAGACTCGATAAAATCGTAAAAAAAATCAGATTTGTTGCCCGAATCTCCAATTTTTCAGATTATCACCTGCAAACCATAAATTGTTCAGATCATTGTACATAACCCAGTGCAGATCATGATATCTTCCAGTTGTAAACGGGACATCTACCATTAACTTCTACATGATCTCTGCAGGTTTGAGAAGGAGTACTATTATTCTGACTTTTAACTGCCTCAGGGTTTAAGAAATCTCAAAAATTTTTAGTTTTTTTCCATGAAAAAAATGGTGTCTGTCCGACCAGAAAAATCTGACTTTAATAAATAACCACCTTAGTTTGTGGTAGAGTGAACTCCAGTGAGGCAGAGATGGCTTTACAAAAAAGAGAGCTTTGGCTCTAGGTTGGAACTATGAGCCAAAATGTACAGATGTACAGTAATCTCCTGAAAATGTGTTGCTGTGACTCTTTTGTAAGCACTGTAACTCTAAATCCATTTGGACATCATCATTACAATCATACATCATACATTACAATAAAAAGATTTTTTTTACTGTATTAGTAAGAAGCAATATTGTTTTCACCTGGAAACAATTGCCTCCTATTGGGACTGATTCAGACAACATTAGAAGAACATCAGAAAGATACATTTTCTGGATTATTCCTTTTCATTTAACACGTTGTATCCATTAATTTTACAAGTACTCTGCCACACAAAATTTTATCAGTTTACTGTATTACATCACATCATCTGTTCACACCATCTGTTAAACTCAGTTTGATAAGCAGAAGAGTTAATATACATATTCTGTCTATACCAAAACACCATTCTTACTTGGTGCATGGGTGGATGCAGCAATTGGCATATGCAAAAAAGGAGTGGAAAACAACATTTTTACCCCAATATTGTACTCATATTTATTTTAAATACAAGGTATAAGAGAAAAGAGAGAAAATATTCTGCTTCATTTTTTCACATACTTTTATTTTTGCACACATGCCTGTGATACAGACTCGGATATTACGGGGCTTATTTATAAAACTGTGTAAACAAATAATGTCGCTGTCCACCAAATATTGACATTTTAATTCCACATTAAACTGTATAAAATCATGGAGATTTATAAATATGTAAACAAATGTATACCAGATTCCAAAATTCTGGTGTAAAAAGTAGTATTAAATTGGGAAATACTTGTAATGTATTATATCCCAAATTATGACGAATGACAATAATACAGTACATGAATAAGGATTTCAACTGAAATGTATAAATATGCCTTTTAGTTGTATGTTGTACCTCTTGGAGCTCTATATTCTCAAGTGAACCAGTATATTCTCAATGTAGACCTTAATATCTGGCCAGTGACATTATAGTAGTACCTCTCTGCTGAAGATCTGTGCAATTGTGGGTCCTGGTCCTCTTTACAGGATGAATACTCTCCACTAATGTTGGAACGGAATACGGCTGCCTAACAGGTTCCTCCTGCTACTCCTGCCCATTCCCAGGTTAATACTTTGGGTATCAAATTTGGGTGGAGTGATAACGCACAGGTTCATAGATGGAAATGGTGGAGACTGACTTTTAGAAAAAAAAAAATTTTTCTAGAAAAGAATATTTTAAGACTTTCTTGATTCCAACCTTTATTTATATTTTGTGTGCGTTTCCTTTACCAGAAGCCTTGTATGCTCAAATGTGCAATCTCTTCTTCCAAATGCTTTGGGGGAGCAGACTGAATCCTGTAAAGAGGGGATAACATTCCTACTGTGGGATGATGGGGCCTGGTTATTATATGTTCCAGGTTGTTTTTTGGTATCATTTTTCTGAAGTCTAATTGGGGGATTTAAGCCCGAAATAGTAATTCTCTGTCAAGAGAAGTCTTAGGTGCCACCTTTTATTAAGAAATGTTTACAGGGAGGAAGAGGGATCATATTTGACTTTGGCATTTAAAATGATGAGGAAGTGGGGTATTTGCCCTAGTATGTTAAATCTGACCTCTAGAAGACCATTAATAATGAAGTGCTTAGGACTGATTTCTGTCCCCCTGTGGTGCTGATTGTCCCAGTGCCACCAAAGAGGGAAGTATAAAGTATTTGAATATTAAAAGGCCGATTAAACAATTTGTTGATATTTCTTGTTGGTCTTTTCAGGACAAGCTTTTTGTTAAGGATAATCTTAGTCCAGCCTGAACTGGCAATCTGTGGGTTCTGGCAAATGCAGAGGAGCTGGTGGGAACTGTTGGGGTTCTGGATATTTCTAGTGCCAAATCTATTTTGATTCTCAGTCCTGACCTGATCTCAGTTATCTGAATGTGGTGGATAGGAACTGCCCATGAAACTGGAGGGGGGGCGGGCAAAAATCAGGAACATTTTTTAGTTTAATGCCCAACATAAGCTAGTAGGAAACTGGATCTGTTTTTTCTGAGTAATTTATGTTTTTCTGAAGCTGAATATGGGATACTGCTTGTGTAATAAGGAGACACTTTACACTGTAATTGCAACAATCAGGTATTATTTTTGGCATTTACATTGTAAAAATCAACAGTATGTGATATAGATTCTACTGAACATATTATCAATGTTGTGATAAGGGGAAATGCTCTTTATAAAGGCAGAGGATTTCAAAATCTCTAATAAAAATCTTAGGTTATTGGACAATATTAATATTTGCTTTCTGATTTTTCATTCTGGGGTTTTAATGTTCTGACTGTCTTTCTGGTTTTGTATTTGCATGACATTGGTTGTAATAAAAAAAAATAATCCCTCCTACTATGGCTTAGTTTTCAGCTAACATATAATAATCACACAGAACACAAATGTTATAAAGGAAAAAGCAGCGTTAATAATCATCATAGAACCTATTGAAAAATGGTCATCATGTGCAGTGGATCTAAACAGGACTGATCCTATCAAATGTGGGGCCCAATTGGGACCATGTTGGCGGGGCCCCTAGACAAAGTGTTGCTGGCTACTGACACACCAAGTATTTAGGAAAATAAGGGCATACAGGCACAAAATAGAAAGGAGAGGGGCAGACAAGGTAAGAGAGTGAGAGGGATGAAATAGGGGCACATAATAGGGGCACACAGGGTAAGAGAGAGAGGGAGGAAATAGGAGAGTGGACTGGGCCAATTAGTTTGGGGCAGGCTGGGCCGATTCAGCTTGGGAGCAGGCTTGGTTGGATTGGAGGCAGGCAGGGCCTATCAAGGTTGGAGGAAAGCTGGGCCTATGAGAGTTGGGGGCAGGTTAGACCTATGGAGTTGGAGGATAGGCTGGCTTATCAGAGTTGGGGGTGGGCTGGACCTATGGATTTGGGGATGGGCTGAACTCTCAAAGTTGGGGGCAGGCCAGGCAGCATCATGTGCTGAGGGAAATATTATCTGTGCTGCCCTGTGGTGCGGGGCCCCCAGAGGTGCGGGGCCCTATTGGGCCCAATTGGTCCAATAGGCCTAAGGCCGGCCCTGGATCTACTCAATTTATTGTGCACAGCCCATCATGCTTGTGCTAACTCCTTTCTCCTCAATAGTGGTTTGTGACTGTACTGCACAGAACGATGTGTCCCACAGTGCACACCATACAGACAGCTTCCAGTAGTAATTGCTTGTTAGGGATAAAATTCATAAGCATAGTGACAAAGCTTTCAGTCTGCCAATATTGCTGTCAGCACTTTCCACCTGTGGCACATACCTAGTACAAGTATCCCAGACATCACATCTGGCGTAGGGGAATATGGGGAAGCTTAATGAATATCTCCAAGCTCAGGAACACTGCAGGTGTCAGCACGAGCATTGTCTCAAATGATTAGTAATAGATGAATATAGAGCATATTCTGACAATATGTTATTTTGCTTCAAAGAAAATGAGTAAGCGGTCGCGTCATTGCTTTTGTGTGTGAGGATGAGTGGAATAAATGGAAAATAACAGAAGTTCTTTGGCAACACTTTTGTAAAATATTATTAAACTTCTGTAGACCAAGAAGTGAACGTCTTACTTATGCTTAGGTCTGCCAAGAGATGATTCTTTTACTGTTAATTGCAGGGAGCTTTAACCTCCCACGTATATCAGTGCTTCATGGTTCCGACAATTTCTTGTACATTTCTAAAATTCCTGTTTGTTATACCCAGGGATTATGGTGCACATGGATTAAACAGTAAATTGACTACTCATTCAATTCTGCCCACATACCCAGCTTCATATGCAGTTAATAAAACAACTTGATTTCAGAATTAGAAGAAGGTACAGCTTGCATTATATACTTACAGTATTCCTGCTACTCAATTAGCAATTTCTACCCTCTTTTTGTCTAATCCAGTGGTCCCCAACCAGTAGCTTGTAAGCAACATGTTGCTTGGATGTTGCTCCTAGTGGCCTTAAAGGGGAAGGAAACCTAGTTGGCGCAAAAACCCTCCCCCCCCCTGCCCGCACCGTCCAGTCTCATCCTCTTGGTCTGCCCTCGATCTATGCCCTCATCGTCTTGTCCAGTCTGGTCCTGTCCTTCGCCCACTCCATCCTGCTTCACACTGCACCAGTTCCAGTTCGACTACGCCCTCGTCTCCCTGTTCCTGCCTTTCCCTTTGTGTTCTGTGGACACAGCCAGTCCCTGCCTAAAGGACTTCCCTTCTCCCTTCAGTCTCTGCAGCGCCCCCTACCTAATCCTTGACATTAAATGGCCAACCACAGCACTTATTTGGCATCCCAAGAACAAAACAAAATACAATTTCTGAGACTCAGCCTAAACTGCACAGTTACATTTCAAAGTTCAGACTGCAAGGAGGTGTGCCTCTATCCATGCAGGGCTCCTTGAACTGCAGCACCATTCAAACGGAAAAAGAAAAATATATAGAGCACAGCTTCTCTGAAGATAAAAATAAAACCACCATTTATTGATGCATAAATTGGCTGCTGTGGATTATACACCTAACACCCCTTAATCATAGGCTTAAAGGGGACCTGTAAACCAGGCACACAAAGCTGTAAAATTTAAGACCTTTTAGAATTACACATGACTTAATGCATTAGGACAAAAAAGTCGCCATCAGAAAAAACGGCCATTGACTGATGCATTAGCACAAAAAAGTCACCATAAGAAAACATGCCCATTGACTTTAATGGATTCGGACAAGAAGAATTGTCGCACATGTAAAAATTGTTGCACGTAAAAATTGTCGCGCATAAAAATTGACTTCAATGCATTTTGCTAAATGATGCAGTTTTGCATATTTTTCAGCAATTTCACGAATTTTTCGCAAAACGGGACAGATTCGCTCATCACTAAACCTTACCCATCTAGCAGTTTTTGAAAGTAAAATACCTGGAACTTGACACATAATGCCAAGAGGCAATAAGGGGATATTAGTGACTAAAGTAAACTTGTCACCACTCCTCCAGTCTAAGGGGCAGATTTACAGATGCAGCCACTTTGGTTTGTCTGTTTGACACAGAATAACTAAACACAGATATCCCATTTATCTCATTTAACACAGAAAACTGCATCACAACATCCCATCTAATTAAAGCATTCCCCATTGTGAACAATGGTGCTTTGGTATGCTAATGAAAAGGTTAAATGCATTAAATGGGTTAAGATGACTTTAGATAACACAGTTTATTCAATTAACTCTGAGTCATGACGCATTTAACTCACAAATCCAAGTGGCTTCATCTGTACATAGGGTCGACTGTAGATCCTTCGACTTCGAATATCGAAGTCGAAGGATTTACCACAAATAGTTCGATCGAACGATCGAACGAAAAATCGTTCAATCAGGCGATTAAATCCATCGAATCGTTCGATTTGAAGGATTTTAATCCATCGATGGAATGATTTTTCTTTGACCTAAAAATTTATACAAAGCCTATGGGGACCTTCCCCACAGGGTAACATGGCACCTCGGTAGGTTTTAGGTGGCGAAGTAGGGGGTCGAAGTTTTTTTTAAAGAGACAGTACTTCGACTATCGAATGGTCGAATAGTCGAACGATTTTTACTTCGAATCGTTCAATTTGAAGTCGAAGTTGTAGTTGAAGGTTGAAGTAGTCAATTCGATGGTCGAAGTAGCCAAAAAAACATTCGAAATTCAAAGTTTTTTTTATTCTATTCCTTCACTCCAACTAAGTAAATGGGCCCCTAGATGTTAAGCAATTTCCCACAACTATTGACAGCCATTACTGGAACTAAAAATATAGCTACCATAAAGTTCCATATAACCACACAGAAACAGAGGGCTGACATTCTAAATCTATGCAACACAGACAAAGGCCTAGCCATGTTTCACACTTTGGAACTCCCTAAACTACTCATCAGAAAAACTGACCACTGAAAAAAGGACAAATGCACACGCCACACTTCTAGAACAAACCTCCCCAGATAGGTTGCACATAAGTTAGTTCGCAGAAAGGCCTTGCCATACTGTTAAACATCTAGAGGTTTTTCTACTTCAAGTACACTCTAATTTTAAAAAAACCAAATGCTAGCTTCTGAATATAAAAACAATTGATAGAAAAATGTGGGGGAAATCTGAATCTCTCACATTTTTATTCTATTTATCAATGGGTAGAACATTTAAAAACAAACTTGCATTTGAAGAAAAAAACACCTTATAAGTGCCACAGACCACTCCCATTGACTTCTACATAAACTTGTTTTTTTGATGGCCACGTTTTATGTTGAGCTTTTTGCACATAATAAATATCGAACATACGACTTTCAGAGCATGACCTTTGTTGAAAAAATAATTGAATTCGAACACTGAGAAATCACCCCCTTAGTGAGCACAACTTGTTGGCACCTCAGCACACTGGCAACTACTGAAGTAGGGAAAGAGCTTTCAGAAATGATATTAAAAACATCTTATGCTGAGATGCAGAGCACTCATAAATGTGCAGCAATGTAAAAAAGTTTTGTTTTTATATACAAAATAAAATTATATTGCAGCAGAACGTTGTTAAACCCCAGGCTACCCTCCTGAAAGTCAAACCAGGAAGCAATTAATGCTTTTTTACATTAGGAAACTAACAGAACATTAATAGTAACAATTAGACAATAAATGCTACCTGGATACCGGTAGTCATTTACTAACATAGAAAAGATTGGGATAAGTGACGGCTCTGTTTCCACAGCAACAGACAATGGTACTCATTTTCTTTGACTCCAGGGGGCAGATTCACTAAGGGTCGAATTTCGAAGTTAAAAATACTTCGAAATTCGACCCTCGAATTGAAATCCTTCGACTTCGAATATCAAAGTCGAAGGATTTAGCGCTAAACGTTCGATCGAACGATCGAAGGATTTTTCGTTCGATCGAACGATTAAATCCTTCGAATCGAACGATTCGAAGGATTTAAATCAAACGATCGAAGGAAAATCCTTCGATCAAAAAAAGCTTAGCAAGCCTATGGGGACCTTCCCCATAGGCTAACATTGACTTCGGTAGGTTTTATCTGCCGAAGTAGGGGGTCGAAGTTTTTTTTAAAGGGAAAGTACTTAGACTATCGAATGGTCGAATAGTCGAACGATTTTTAGTTCGAATCGTTCGATTCGAAGTCGAAGGTCGAAGTAGCCCATTCGATGGTCGAAGTAGCCCAAAAAAACTTCGAAATTCGAAGTTTTTTTTATTCTAACCCTTCACCCGAATTTAGTGAATCGGCCCCCTGATTTCGTCTTAGCAAGTTTTTTTTTGTGACTAATACAGAAACATCCCAGTATTACTGTTACATTAACTGCCTGTGAATACTGTGAAAATCCATTTGGGGGAAAATTTGTTACAATGTTACGTGTAGTCAGGGAAAGCAAAGGAGAGACTTGTAGGAGACAAATTGCAATTACATTAACAAATTACAGTTTTTGATAAAAATGTCAATAAATCATACAAAACAAAGGAACCTGCTGGAAACCTTGTAGAGTTCTCCGTTTGATCTATAATAAATCCGCTCATTGCCAAAGCTAACGATGCAATTGGTCCCTTGGCAACCAGAGGCCACTGTGTCACTAGACTCTATGGATAAGATTAAACCTAATGTTGAAACAATTCCTAAATGTTGCTAAAGCCCAAGGGTTTTTACTTTATTATGATGTAAGCGTTGGTGTTTAAAGGAGAACTAAAGTTTAACTAAGGAATTAGCTAGAAATGTTGTACATTATGTTTGGGGCTTCTATACCAGACCAAGGCAAACACAGCCCTTTAACAGGGAAGATTTGTGCCTCCAAAGATGCCCCAGTAGCTCCCCAACTTCTTTTCTGCTGATTCACTGCACATGCTCTGTGCTGCTGTCACTTACTGAGCTTAGGGACCCACTCACAATATACAGTGCACATAGAATATAAATGTCATAATATAAGGCTGATTAGTAATGAATACAGATAATTACCACATGGCAGCATGGAAACCAGTGCAATTAGCATCAGAATTTAATAATAAAATATGACATTTTTCAGCATAGTTCTCCTTTAAGGGTCCATATACCCCTATTTAGTGTGAGTGCAACGAATGGGGCTTGTACTAAAGATAACTTTTGTCTGTTCTTTTAATCATAAAAAAACAAACCGTTTTTTGTTATTTCTTGAGAAAAATAAGGAAATTGAGAACTACTCAATATTTGGTCCTTGCAAGGTGACTGTTAGGAGGAGTACATCCAGCAGGGGGTTATTGTTGCTTTGAGCTCATGTTGAACAAGTGCTTATACTTATATAAGAGGGTAATTTATTCTCAGTAACCAGAAAGTACTTAGCATTTCATGTAAGAGAGAGAGAGAGAGAGAGAGAGAGAGAGAGAGAGAGAGAGAGAGAGAGAGAGAGAGAGAGAGAAAGAAAGAGAGAGAGAGAGAGAGAGAGAGAGAGAGAGAGAGAGAAAGAGCGAGAGAGAGAGAGAAAGAGAGAGGAAGCCTCTGGTTTCTACTATTTACATCATATTAAGCTAATTTTAAGATAAAATGTACCTTTTACTATATTAATAAAGAAAACATTGTGATATAAGTAGGCTAAGCAAAGGAAATGTGTGGCTGAATTGGCAGCATTGGCAGCTGGCCTGCTGGGGATTCATTTAAATACAATCTGTTTGCACCATACAGCCCAGAGAATTGCAATTATCAAGTGTCTTAAAGGAGAAGGAAAGCTACAGAGGCATTTTATTGCCAATAGATTAGCTGCAATAGTGCAAGCTAGAATGCTATATTTATTCTGTAGAATGTTTTACGATACCTGAGTAAAAAGCTCTAGAAACTCTCTGTTTGTTTAGGATAGGAGCTGCAGTATTAACATGGTGTGACATCACTTCCTGCCTGAGTCTCTCCCTGCTCTGGGCTCAGATTACAGTAGAGAAGGGGGTGGGGGGTGGGAAGAGGAGCAAACTGAGCATGCTTTTGCCCAGGGCAATGAGGTTTAAGATGAAAACAGGAAGTCTGATACAGAAGCCCATGCGTACACAATAGTAGGAAAGAAACACAGTGTTTCTTTTGACAGGGGACTCAGAGCAGCACTACTTTGAGTGTTTGCTGGTATATTTAGATGGACCTTTCTGATAAGGCTTACTTAGTTTTAACCTTTCCTTCTCCTTTAAGATTTTTAAAAAATGATCTAGAAACCTTATACCACAGGGCACATTACTTAGGGCAAAGGAACAAGTGCAAAATCACATACCTTACAGCCTATACACAGATTACTTGTGCTTCTACTGCTGTAGACCCAGAACCAGTGTTGGACTGGGACACCAGGGGCCGATCCAAAAACTTTAGACCAGGGGCCCATTCTCAGTACTATTATTCCTTCTCTCCTTACTCTACCTCTACTCTACTAGTCTCTTTTGTTTGCATACCATAATCTATTATTCAATCTATTTAGCCTTTTTGTTCTCATAGAAATAGGGAATGGCCATTAAATAGGCCAAATGTTTAGTAGCATGAGGATCCACTGACACCAGGGCATACTATAAGTCAGCACAAAAGAGCCCTATATTTAATGCCTGCCTTTACTATGCATGATGCAAAGTATGGGGCATGCATGGGGACTTATAAAGGTCCATGTAAACCTTAAATAATAGGTGGAATTCTTTGATCTCCATTTGGGAAGTGCAAATAGATGCACCTGATAACTCAATGCACTTAAAAAGATGGTAGGAGGGAGGTAAGGTGCACTGTGGGCAAAACACATGGCAATTTGTGCTCCCCTTTGCCTCTGATGCCAGAGTTTGTCAGATTTCCATATACAGTAATCTTACAGCTAGGTACTCTCATTTTAAGGGGCAGATTTATTAAGGGTCAAATTGAAAATTAAAATTTCGAATTAGAATTTTCGAGTTTTTTATGGCCAAAACTGTCATATTCGACTAGGGAATTGTTATAAATTTTTATAAAATTTGAATTAGATTTTCGAGATTTATCATACTCTGGCGCTTTAAGAACTCGAATTCGACTATTCGCCACCTAAAACCTGTCGAATTGCTGTTTTAGTCAATGTGAGACGTCCTGGGATCAACTTGGATTTGTTTGCACCCTTCCTGACATTCATTTCGGGTCAATCCTGTTTTACAAATTAGATTTTTTTAATAAGTCTTGATTGGTTGAATTTTGAGTTCTTGGGATTTTATGGGAGTTTTTAAAAACTCACATGAATTGGAAATTCAACCCTTGATAAATGTGCCTCCCCATGTAAACTTGCTTAGAAACAAGGAATGTTTTATATCTGTACATTTGTTCTGCCATATTGACTTCTTATACCTTTGAATAAAATATCTAAATAGAATACGACCTCTTTCTTGCAATATTGATTTTTTTTTACAACAATTATATTTCATCATTAAAAATGTCCCCATGGAATGCTTTCTATTAATTTCCAGAAAGTAATTACTGTAAGTCTGTAAAGAGTTATTACCGAGTCAATTTTCATACAGTCTGGTCAGCATTAAATCTAAAATGTCTTACTTTACTTTCTGTCCCACAAATAATATGAAGCTCTTTTCCATCCCAATGCTTTTTCTCTTGGTTTTTGTTTAAGTGCAGAGAGTGAGTTATTAAGCTTTTGTTTTTAAGCACATCCTGTAGAATATTAAATTCCACTTTATACCACAATATATATATTTCTCAGTATTGCTGGGGCCACGGGCATCAAGGGGAGCGAACAGAGGGGAGTGAAGAGTTGGTCAAGAACAGTAGTTGCAGGTAGCATATTTCTCAACATTTGAAATTTCAATATTAATTAGTCTATGTCCTCCATATACATAAATACATACACATATGTAAAATGGGAAAAGTTCATTATGCCCTATGACCTATTGCAACTAAAGAAAGCACCATCAGATGTAAATATGTGTAGCAAGACTTAAAAAAATATATAGTTCAATTGTAAGAGTAAAAGACAAAAGTAAAAAAAAAAAAATTAAAGGACAAGGAAAGGCAAAAAAATAAAATCTCATTTTTACTTTCTTTAATGAAAAAGAAATCTACCTCCAATATACTTTAATTAAAAAATGTGTACCGTTTTTATAAGAAACCTGACTGTATGCAGTGAAATTCTCCCTTCATTTAATGCTGTGGATAAGAATTGTCAGATGGTCCCTAACTGCTGAGCAGGGAAACAATCATACTTATGAACAGCAGGGGGAGCCCCCGCCTTACGTCCCAGCCATGCAGAATTCAAGCAGCTTTGTTTATGACGATCCCTAAGCAGCCCAGACCACACTGAGCATGTGCACGGTCAGGGTCAGGCAAAGATGTTTAACACAGTTACAAGATGACAGCCCCCTGTGGCCAACTTTGAAAGCATAAATAATTTGTTTGATTAGGCTTTGTGGTGCAGTAAGTTCATGCTTATGTTTAGTATACAAAATACAGCATTTCTAGCCTTATTCTATTTTAGACTTTAAATAGACAAAACCCCAGCTAACACAAAAAGCCCATGCAGAATAATGGAGAGCTGAATGTATATCCTAATAAGTGACATATCTAAGAATGTGATGAAATCAGCATATACTGTACATCCCCAGGTAATGACCATTAACTGGCTGAGCTAATCTATGATTGTACTTGATATATGTGCAAGCACATTGCATTGTACGAGCCAGGAGGATATACTGTAGTACAGAAATGGGATAAATTATCCAGAAAGCAGTTATCCAATAAGCTCTGCATTATGGGAAGACTATCTCCCATAGACCCCCATTTTAACCAAACAGTTTATGTATTAAAAAAAAAATTCTGTGTAGTAACAAAAGAGTGCCTTGTACTTTAATCAAACTAAGATATGAATAATTATTGGAGTCAAAAAATCCTATTGGGTTTAATTAATGTTTAAATGATTTTTTTAGACTTACGGTATCGAGAACCAGGTTATAGAAAGACCCATTATCTGGGGAAACACCAGGTCCCGAGCATTCTGGATAACAGGTCCCATACCTGCAGTGTTTCCATAAGGGATTATTTAATGGCATAAGTAAGTTTTTGATCAAAAGGTTTTATTTATAAGAAGCTATGCTTTAACTATGAGTTGTTTTATGTGATATGCTTTTTAAACACCAGCAATATTAAAGAATATAGTTTCCCCTGTAAAATATTAAAAATACTCATGTGGTCTATTATTTGGAAGAGCACCAAGGCTTAGGCACTTTATACAGGAAGTAATTCATAGAGGCCTTGACCTCTCTATACTGCGGCCTTTATCTGACATAGAGCTAGGTCTTTTCATCTATAAATTGATTTTTCCATGACATCAGTATCACTTGCATAAATATGTTTTTCGTGTGCACACTGACAAGGTATTGCTTGTATATAATCAGACTTAGTGATTAGCAGATAATCCAGTACAGAACAGAGTAGTGATAAACCCAGTGGGCTTCATTTAGATTTGCACTGTTAAAGAGATACATTTGAAATTTTGAACCTGTTCTGAACTTTAATTCCTTTAACACTTCTGTACACCAATTCTTTTTGCTGATTAGAGAACATTAAAGGGCAACTGACACCCAAAAAATGTTTTCCCCACTGCAGGTGCTGGTAAATAGATCCTGCACGCGGGTTGGGGGGAGCAATAGTTTTGTTTTTTGTAAAAATTATCCTTGCCTGAGAGCTCCTATTTTGGCAGCCATGTTAAAGGCTGCATATACACATAATGAATGATTTGCTTTGCGCACTGATTATGTGTATTTGTGTGATGCATGCGTGAGATGTCACATGCATGTGCATAATGATCGAAAAAATGTGGTACTACTCTCAGAAAATTTAATTTAATAAACTGTATATATATGTATATACCATACTATATAAAACATGTTTATTGGTGTAGCACACCCATGGGTGGGCCTGAGAAGTATGTGAATAGTGTGTCTGGCTGACAGTGTTCCCGGGCAACTCCCTGCAACTCCCAGCAGTGTGTGTGTTGGTCACTTTAAGCACCTTACCCTCAGGTGAATCTTGGATGTCTCCTGATGCATAGACCAACCAGTTTGGAAATAACGGGGGTTGTTTCAAACAAGTGAACTTCTTTATTGAACAATCAGACAGTGGTTCTTGTCACAGCAATCAGGCAACAAAAATCTTCAGTACACTCAAAACAATCAGTGGAAAACCTTCACACTTAAAGGGATACTGTCATGGGAAAACATTTTTTTTTCAAAATGAATCAGCACAAGTTACATGACCAGGGGCAGCTGGGAAATTGACAAAATGTCTAGCCCCATGTCAGATTTCAAAATTGAATATAAAAAAACATTTTTTTTTCAAAATGAATCCGCACAAGTCACATGACCAGGGGCAGCTGGGAAATTGACAAAATGTCTAGCCCCATGTCAGATTTCAAAACTGAATATAAAAAAATCTGTTTGCTCTTTTGAGAAATGGATATCAGTGCAGAATTCTGCTGGAGTAGCACTATTAACTGATGCATTTTGAAAAAAACATGTTTTCTGATGACAGGATCCCTTTAAGGATACTGCAAGTAGATCTCTCTCAGGGGGTCTTGGTGATTTTACAGAGCACTAGGGGTCCCACAGGGTATCTTGCTCCATGGCACTGTCCCTGCCCCTGAGCTCACCCACTCGTGTCCCTGTCTAGCATGGGTGCAAACTCAAACTACTGTACTTGCTGGAGCCAGAAAGTGGCTCGCTAAATATGATGCTTCTAACTTTTGCTCCTAGAGCAACTATTGCATAAACTTCTGACACCAAATAAACTGTCCCTACTTTGGGGCCTGTCACCTGAGCAGACCACGTCCTGTACCCACCTCCCTGCAAGGTGGGATCTAGGAAAAGAGCCTTCAGAACACGCATGCCCTCCTTTTATACTTTTAAAGGAGAAGGAAATTCATCTTGCACTTGGGGTTGCCAAATGTTAGGTACCCCCAAGTGATTGTGTTGTATCAGCAAAAAGCTGCACTGGCCTGGGGTTATTCCATCGAGCACCACAGAGCGATCCTGTTCCGGCTTCTTCTTTCTTCAAATTTCCCGGGACAAATGCATGTTCAGTAGAATGAAATAGCCGACTTTTTAGTTAAAGTTCGGCTTTTCGCTCTACTGTGCATGCGCAGCAGCACGAAGAAAGAGGAAGACAGAAGGGGATCGCTCCGTGGTGCTCACTGGAAGAACCCCAGGCCGGTGAATTTTTCTGCTGATAGGAGCACCAGCCTGGGGTTTCAGGTAAGTAAATACATTCACTAGGGGTGCCTAACATTTACATTTTTGTCCTTCTAATAGAAGGTTCTTACAGCCTTACATACTAGAGTATACAAGTATTTTGCTGATGAACAAGTAGTTGTATTTGCCAGGTACATTTTGCTGCTACTAAATATTGTCTGCCAAATTAAGATGTCTCCTACCTATAGTACTTGTGCTTTTGGAAAATGTGATTGATAACTAATAATAATAATAATATTTCCTGGAGTTGCATTTGCACTGAACTTATTGGATAAATAAACCTTTATTACTGTAAAAACAGCCCGGAGCAGCTTATGAAGATGTATAAACAGGAAAATATGAGTCATGCAATACATCAGGATAATACTAATAAAGGGACATAATTTGATATGCACTTTATCAAACTTTTAACTCCTTGTGCAATAAGGATCTCAGCATTGTGTTGTAACAGGAAATCCTAATTACTACAAATAGCTTGGTTTACCCACCATCCAGTATATTCTCCTAATCAATACAGATAATTATATTATCACAAATTATGAGTAAATAATAATATAATATGAGTATAACAAGTATAACATTGGTACTTTCCAATATGGCTGCATACAAAGTGATTCCAAGCAACAAATATGTAAGTAAAACAAAAGTACTTCCAAAATATTGGTGGCAATAAAGTAAGCTTGCCAACTGAGCTCTGTACATACTTGCTATAGATTTTAATATAGATTTTACAAATGTACTTATTTTTTCTGCCTGTGCTTCAAAATGTTGTATTCTGTTAAATAAAAATTCCACTCTCATGGGTGTCCACAGAAGGGGGCATGAGGGGGCAGTTGCCCCAGCCTGACTTCTCCAGCTAGTTCCAAGAAATTGTTTGTAAATTTATTTCCCAACAACAAAATGTTTTTTATATTTCCCACCCCAAGGCAAGCCTTAATCAGGTTATCTTCTATATTGTCATGAATAGGTTCATCTTCAATGGGATGCTACCTGTGGTGTTTATACAAATGGCCTGTAGATATACTGTGCATACTTCCTGGACAGCTTAAAAGTGAAAGTAAAAGTTACTGTTGTGTAATGCCTGCATGAGTCTGCTAATAAAGCACTGTTATACTCTACTCTTCCTCAGCTACCCAAAACATAACAAATTGGCGACGTGATACCTCTGCAGCAGCCTGCAGCTTTTCTTCCAAACCCTGGTGAGCCTACCATATCTTTTACTGCTTGAATTTGAATGTTTGAAACATTGCTGTTTCATTGCATGACATTATTGCTGCTGACCAAGAGGGGGATTTCTGCTGCTAGAAAGCGTGATTTACTTTTTCACTGCCTGGGAGCAGAGGGACAGCGTATATTCTATACATTACCATTACCTGATGATACTTATGAAACTGCTCTTACTGCTATAAAGAACTTTTTCGTGCCAAGAGTAAATGTGGTTGCTGAAAGAGATAAATTCTGCCACCGTGGACAACGTAATGGCGAATCCACAGAACAATGTTTAGCAGCTTTGAGAGAGCTAGTTGTTACCTGTGATTTTGGGAATCTAACAGATGAAATGCTAAGAGACCAAATAGTGGAAAAAACAAACTCACCTCGCATTAGAGAGAGATTGCTCCTAGAGCAGGATTTAACCCTTGCAAAGGCTATTACAGTTTCTAGCCAAATTGAAACAGCAGTGGCAGAGGCTAAAACTCTCAGTCAGGGAACTGCTGGGAATGTACAGACTGTGAATTCAACACTGTGGCCTAATAATGCAAAGTCACCAGCGCCGGATTTCACTGAGGCGCGCCCCTAGGCCGCGCGGTCCGACCATGCGGCCGCCCGGTCCTAGCGCCCACCTCACCTCACTTTCCCAGCGCGCCGGCGAAAAAACGCCGGCGCAGCTGCTGTAAATGAATGGGGACGCACGCGTCCCCATAATGCGGCTGGGCGGCATGCCGCCCCTATTTTTTTGCCGCCCTAGGCCCGGGCCTATGCGGCCTTGCCGCAAATCCGGGCCTGAAAGTCACAGGCAAAATACAGTGCTAAGGAAAGGGATTCATCTACACTGCAAAACCGTGCAGCAAATACAAATAGAAAATACTGCTTTCGCTGTGGTTCAACATAACACACTGCACATCATGTTACATGTCCTGCAAAAGCTAAACGGTTCCGCAAACTGCACAAAAGTAGGACATTTTGCTAAGATCTGCCGTAGTTCTGCTAAAGATGTTCATGAAGTCACTACTACAAATGTCACAGTATTAAGTGTGGATAAAGCTGGTACATTTATTCCAGACAAGTTTATATGCACTGTCAGTGTCAGTACTGCTTCTGCTGACATGGGACACTCCATTAACCTGATGCTTGATACAGGTTCAGCTGTTTCTATACTACCAAAGGATATTTTCTTGAAACACTTTGCAAAAGATCCACTTGTTGCACCTGCCCTGAAACTGGTCAGTTACTTAAAGGATCCAATCCCTGTGCTTGGTTGATTGCCAGTGACTGTACAATTTAAATCAAATACTGCAAAATGTGACCTTTACATTGTGAATAAGGGAACTGCTATACTTGGAAGGGATCTCTTTGCTGCATTAAACCTACAATTAGTTGATGGTCTCATTACTACAGCACCAGTGCCTGCCACACAGACAGTGTCTAAAATTTCACCACAAAGCAACACTTCACTGTGCTGTGCGAAGAACTTTAGCCAACATTTGGCTAAGTTTTTAGAAGTTAAAGTTTTTTTTCGTTTTTAATCGTTCGATTGAACGATTTTACTTCGATCGAATATGGCCATATTCGATCAAAAAAAACTTTGACTTCGAATATCGAACTACTGCAATTCGATGGTCGAATTTCGACGTTTTTTCACTTCAAAATTCGACCCTTAGTGCCCCTAAATTGTAATTTCTTTAAACCACTTTGATTTTCTGATGTTACTGTTCCTATAACGATCCTATATCTGTAACGCTAAATTGTGTATAAAAGGCAGTATCCAGTTTGACTTTCAGTATGTTTACTGAGTATTGCTTTAAGATAAATGCAGGACATATACAAGAAGAGAAAAGAACAATTTCTCAGCTCTTCTCTTTCATTCTTTAACAGCTGGATGTTGGATTTAATACAATACAAATAGGATCAAATTGCTGGTATTTAACAGAAACTGCAAAAGTTTCTGATTGAAAATAACTTACAGGAAATCAGTTCTGCCTTCTTGAAACGAGTCCATGGTGGCATTTTAACTGATATTGTTTACAATAGCAGGGTAGCTTAAATATTTGTGTCATCCTTTCTAATTATATAACTGTACATTATTCTTGCTACAATGCAAAAGCTGGTATGATTCCAACATTTGCTTGGCATAATAAAGCCCGCTGGGCAATACATTAGTGGTTTGATGATAAAATAATAATTGCTTAATTTGAACATTTTCATTCAGAGGTAAAAAATAATCTATAATACATATGCTCACAGTACCCATCTATGATATTCACATATTAAGCAGAGTGCTTAGTAACATATAAAGAAAGTGCACTTATACCAAATTTTGTTTATGTCTTCCAGAAGGGAATATATAAGTTGAGTGATATTACTATTTATATAGTACTTGATGATTGCATTACTTGTAATCTTGCCCGCAATGCAGGCTATTAAACCACGGGATAAGTGAATTATACATTATATTATATTAATGCATACAAACAGGGCACCAGTCAACTCTGTTCTTACATCATGTCATAGTGCTTTCTAACTTACAGCTCTAAGTTACATGCACATAAAGTCATTGCTAGTGGTAGGGGATACCCAAGTGCCTTCCCCTCCTGCTAAACGTAGGCAACAATGTATTCATAGTAAGTTTGTTCTAGTAGGGACATTTGATCCTATTTTACTCCGTAACCCTTGTTTATTCAACAAGACCCTGGTTTGTTATAAATTAATGTGGTGCTATTTAAATAAATTATGACGATAACAATGCAGGAATGCAATGTGCACTGCTTTCCCAGATGTAAATGACATTTAGGGGGTTACTTATCAAAAAACTATTTTTTTCTCACTATTTTCTGAAAACAACTAGTGATGGACGAATTTATTCACCAGGCGTGAATTTGCGGCCAGCGAATAAATTATCGAAAAACGGGTGCCGGCGTCAAAAACTAGAATTCGCCCATCACTAAAAACCACTTCAACCTAATCTACACGGACCCCCCCTTCATTTATCAATACATTTCCACAATACATTCTTGAGCGGGAAAAGACTTTATATAATCCAAATCATATGATTTTTCTAGATTTGTCACTGAAAACTGTGACTTTTTTGGATTTGATGCCTACAAACTGTGACTTTTTTGGATTAGCCCCTGAAAACCACAAAATCTTCGGATTATTTTACGAAACCCAGAGCAGATCTTCCATCTGTAGATGGGCCATTGACTTCTACATGAACTCAGCAGGTCTGAGATAGAGTACTTTTATTCAGACTTGTAACACCATTGTAGTTTAATAAATCAAAAATAGTAGTTTTTCCCCTTTAAAAGTCCGACCAGAAAAAATCAGACTTTAATGAATGACCCCCCTAATGTAGCTGGGAGTTTCCTCGTGCCTACACACAAAAAGCAGAAGTATTTTCCTTGGATAAAATAACTGTGGGCATGAGAATGAATCAATGGTTAAAGCTGGCCATCTCAAATAAAAGCCAGTAGTCAATAAAGTGATCAAGACCTCGTACATAATATATGAAGTACGTATACTTCCATTGTAAATTCAATTTTGCTCCGTATGCAAATTAAGCATCGCTAGTGTAACTTCACTTGCCTGGCGAATTAACGCTAGTGCAACTTCGCAACCTTTCGTTTCCCCTGAGCGCAACTTCGGATTTCAGTGAATTTGCGTAGCGCTGGCGAAAATTCACCTGGCGAAGTGCGGCGAAGTGGACATTGGCGCAACTATGAATCTTAGTGAATTTTCCCCAAAAAGTTGTATAATAAAAGTCCTTTTCAAATTAAACGTGAAACCCAAATTCTTTTTTTTTAAATTAAAACATCCATATATGTTATAAAATTGATTAAAATTCTCAGCTGTCAATCATATATTGCCTGTCCCTCCTCTATGATTGCATAGGCACCAGGTCCCCTATTCTGGCACATAAACATCATTTTAGGAAGATGCAAAGCTTATCTTAATAACAGTGTCCACAAAATGGTGCCTCCATGCTTGCTGTGATTGTGAATTCCAAGACAGAAGTGTGATTGAAGTTTATTTTATTTGGCAAACATAAAAAAATAGGATTTTGGAATAATTTCCTAAAGTGATACTGACACTTTCCTATAAAAATAGGAAAGTGTTTCAGTCACTCGGGGCTGGGGGTGGCACAATCCCTCCATAGGCTAATTATGAATGAAAACAGGACTCCAGGCTCCAGCCTATGGACGAATCACGCCAACCCAAGCCCGGCATGACTGAAACAACTCACGAAGATGATTTAATGGTGTCGGAGTGTCGCCATTACTAAAGTTCGCCAGTCTGGGGGAGGCTTTGGGGGGCTGCTTATATTTCTCGTGCAGCTTCTTTTGACTGATATCGACATGTTCCTATTTTTATAGGAACGTGTCAGTATCACTTTAAGGCAGTGATCCCGAACCAGTAGCTTTTGCGCAACATGTTGCTCTCCAAGCCCTTGGATGTTGTTACCTGTGGTCTCAAAGCAGGTACGTCTTTTTGAATTCCAGGCTTGAAGGCAAGCTTTGGTTGCATAAAATCCAGATGTACTGCCAAACAGATCATCCTGTAGGCTGTCAGTCCACATAGGGGCTACCAATAGCCAATCACAGCCCTTATATGGCATCCCAGGAACATTTTTCATGCTTGTGTTGCTCCCCAACCCTTCTTACATCTGAATGTTGCTCACGGGTGGAAAAGGTTGGGGACCTCTGACTTTAAGGTGACAGGTCCCCTTTAAAGAGGGAGTATCTGTTATGGATCCTATGAGCTTATAACCCCTTCAAACATATGTATTATTACATATATATTTATATACAGGTAGTTAGCATCCTAATAACCAATTCATTTTTCTAATTTTCTCCTATTTTGTTTTCAAAGAGTTATCATGCTCCTATACAAACTTTGTTCATATCTGTGAAATATCAAACAGCAGCCAGAAGAAGGACAAATAAATTACATATCTGCAGCAATGGTTGAATGATTTATATCAAAGCAATAGTTTACAAATTGTAAAGTGTTTTTATTATATTTTATTTATATATTGTCATATTCTGCAGCATTTCAAACATTCCCGTCAGTCATACTCTCAGTGCATTCCATAATCAAATTTTTCACTCACTCTCGCACACACATATACACTAGAGTCAGTTTCACCAGCGATCAATTAACCTACCAGTATGTGGGAGGAAACTACAGGAACACAGGATGAATATATAAACTGTGTATAAATAGTGCTGTAGTTGAACAAAGCAGTACAAGAAATCAATGCTAACCAATATGATGCCCACGTTATCACATTTGAGAGTGGTATAATAAATGTTTATCCTCTTTTCTATAAAGTACCAACCCTATGTAAACTTCTTTTTATATTTGTGTCATGTCTTAGGGCTTCTGTAACACTTCCATGGCTCCCAGTACTGTTAATCAAACATGAACCAGGTTTCTCTAACATGCAGAGATCCAGGCCAAGACTGGCTATATGGCAGTTCAGGAAAATATCCGATGAGCAAGTCAATCTAGGGTTCAGTGGGCCGGGGAAGTGGAGCTGCCAAATGGGAGCCGAAGCCGAAAATCTGAATGGGGCCCAAAGCCAAAAAGCCAAATGGCTGCAATGTTGCACATTTATATCGCATGTGGGCTGCTCTGATTATTTTGCCAAGGCTGCCTTTTTATGCCAGCCCGGCCCTGGTGTCTATGTGCTATTGCCAATGTCATTTGGGACTGGGGTGAAGTAAGATGGGCTTTCATGGGAGGGCTGGTCTGTAAGCAGTAAAAACAAGCAATAGAGTCTGAAAAAAAACCCCATAACTCCTTGTGGATTAAAATGTTTCATGATGAAACTACTTGTGCCAAAATATTTGCAAATGGTTTAGGGGGCCTTAAAACTGCCCAGCCTTGGTTCATTTGCGTCATTGCCGTTCTGACATTTTGCCTTTTTCAATTTCATGAATATCCATAGCAATTAAAACCATAGCATTGTATTTTCCTATGGAATATGCAAAGCTTTTGATACAGATGTAATTTTTTGCTGCAGTTTTGTTGTACCAGTTGACTTTCTCCATACTTTAATGAAAACAGAATGTTTTTCCTACTCACTAAATTGCTCTTTTACATTTCAGTAATTTCTGTTATATATGCAGCATAGTGTTCCTTCTCTTAGCATAAGAGACACACAGCTTTTTTTGTAAGCGAAATAACTAGCAAAAAAGAGTAACATAACATACAGTCCATCATGAACAGAAAAAAAACTAGATATACCCAAATGATGGTGTTTTAGCAAATTAGATCCAATACACAATGTTGAATCATATTTCTATAGACGTATAGATGTATTGGTAAATGTTTTTCTACACTATGATCATAATCAACCAAAAAAAAAATGAATGTGGATCACACACCATTAAACCAATTAATTTAATTATGGCAATCATGTACAATTTTGTTGAAAAGAGCCAGAGAGGCCAGTCTGATCCAGTATTATTTGATTCTGCAGTTCATTTTGACTGCCTATTGAGCTTTATAAAATAAACTCCCACTCTGACAAAAAAATGTTTTCTGACTTGCCTAAAGACAGAAATGATAGCACAGGTCTCGTAAATAATATTTTACTGTAATAGAAAATAGTACATTGAGAAAGGTTTCTAATTTTTTTCCTAATCAGAGCAATCTTCTTTCTCCAGACAATTTTCTTGACTACTTGGTGTCAGACTGGTGGGAAACTGACCAGCAGGTGGCGCTGTTGGCACAAAAGTCATTCATCAACAGTACAGATTTCCCTTAATATCTTGGAATGAAAAAAGAATAAATAATGAATGTAAATGACAAAAGTGCTTATCATAGCACCCTCATCAATTTTACATTTACTTATTTTAAAGGTTTACTTATCCTTTAATACTTAATATTAAATGGGCAGAGGATAGGATACAAATAGGGTTAATGATGCTACAGTAGCATGAACCAGCCCCAGTACTTATCAAAACACACTTTCCAACATGAGATGCTTACCCTGAGCAATATTTTGTGCATAGGGGAAGCCGAGAGCTGTGGGTGAGGGGGGTAGACCCAGCCGAGACACTGTCAGCACAGTTGTATGCTGCATGGAGGCTACTTATCAGTTGTGTTGTGGTTTAAGGGGGGGCCCGGTACAAATTTTGCACCAGATACAAGTGATGGGGTATATTTATCAAAGAGTGAAGTTAATAGTGAAGTTCTGCCACTAGAGTGAAATTCCGCAGCTCTCCATTCATTTCTATGGGATTTTGAAAGACATATTTATCAAAGGATGAACTTTCACTTTCACCCATTGATTAATACGCCTTTCAAAATCCCATAGAAATGAATGGAGAGCTGCGGAATTTCACTCTAGTGGCGGAACTTCACTCTTTGATAAATTTACCCCGATATGTTTGTATTGATAAGTGTAGTACACCTACAGCTTGCAGGTTCCTGCCTGGCACTGACATTGCAGCTATTGAAAGGTGAGATTTAGAAGGAGATCTTTGGCAAGTTCGATTCTTTCGTTATCCCCTGATATAGTGCAGATTTTTATTTTCCAGAAACCCTATTGCCTTCATCTATTATGAAGGGCTTTTTTGTTTTACCTGTCAGTGTTCCCCTGAAACTAATAGCATTTGTCTTTTTAATCTGGAGATGAGTGTGTGTAACGTGTTACTGGGTTCTGTGCCGCATGCTTGAGAGCAGCGCTATCATTTAGCTGAATACAAGCAATGACGTCTTTGCTTTCTCTTCTCTGAACCTGAAATGATGTGCCGGCAGCTGCACTTCTGATCTCTACCAGTGCATTGTGTAATCAGTGCAGCAGTCCAGCAGGATATCAATATTTCTGTGTGTTTGCTTATAAAACCAGATGGCCATTATGTGTAATGAGATATCACGCTACTTCACTTTAATATGCAATTAAAAAATTGGACTTTTCTGCCCAAAACCTTGCTTTCAATTTTGACATTGTAAAGGATCTTTTAGCTTGGTATCTACAGAAGTTATAGTTCTCTTTGATCAAGGGTTCCCAACCTTATTTTTTACCATGAGCTTCATTCAAATATAAAAAAAAACAGAATTATGGAGCAACAAAGGCATGAAAAAGTTCCAAACAAGTGCTGTGATTGGCTATTTGGTAGCCCCTATGTGAACTGGCAGTCTACAGGAGGTTCTATTTGGCAGTACACCAAAACGTGCCTGCAAACCAGGATTTCAAAAATTAGCATCCGTTTGAGGCCACTGAGAACAACATCCAAGGGGTTGGCGAGCAACATGTTGCTTATGACCAACTGGTTGGGGGTCGCTGTTCTAGACGTCCAGGATAGAAATAACTTGTGCGTGATATCTGTAAAGTCACTTATGCGGTCTGATCACGGGTGATTACTATGCAGCTGGAATTAGCCGACATTTATCCCGATAAATATTCTTTTTCAAAAATGAACCACTTTGTAAAGATTACAAATACATTGGGAAACCTGGAAGTGTTAGAAGCCAGCATTGCTTCACAGATATTTTGCAGTTGTTCAAACTAATAGGCAAAGAAGTATTGGTCCTATGATCAGATTGTTTGGACTGGAGTATTAGGGTGGGCATCGGCCCACTTGGTGCCACCTTTAGGAACTTTTTCCTTCATTCCTACCATCTTAAAATTCATCTTTCTCAATGTATCTAACACCGAAATAGAAAGCAGCTATATCTAGACTGGTTTTAGAAACACAGTGGCACTGATTTCTGAACATAGGAGCAAAACTGCACTGGAAAGAGTAAACAATCTACAATTAGCTTCAAACTAGTGTATTACAATCTGGCAAATGAAAACATACATTTAGTTGGCTGCTATTAGCAAACCCCCTTGTGCAATTTAACACCTATGTTCATAAATCAGCCACATAAAGTACTAGATTAATGAAACATTTTTATAAACTCAAGCTTTCTTATGGGGCAGGGTGCAAGATGGAAGAACCATTATGGATTGTGCCTGGTTTTGTATGCTGCAACCTGCACATAGTATTGTAGATAAATGAAGTGACCACTGTCTCCATCTGGCACATGTATTATTATGTTGTATTTTAAATTATATTTTTATTGTGTTGATGTGTCACAATAGGCTGATACAGCATCATTTATTTATAATGCAAAAGCTGCATGACCTAAGTTTACACTACAGCACGTGCTAGGGAATTCTCCTAGTATAGGATTACTCCAATTTGTAACCATCCTCCAACAACTCCAAATTCAGCATCTGTTGGCCACTATGACTCTGGATTCTTCAATACCCAGAACACTTAGGACCTGTCCTGGCAGTGTGTATTCCTGACTAAGTTGCTCTTTTAAGTCCCTCATCTTTCCCCAACTGTCACAGGTAATACATGTTTTAATTAAATGGGAACTGTATAGAGCAATAAAAGGTCTTTAGGTCCTCGTAACGCCAGGTTATAAATAAAAGCCCAAATATAAAAAGGCAAGCCTTATTTTCTGTTTATTTCCTTAACCAACTGGAGTTTTAGCTCTGTAAGTTGATCTAGACACAGCTGTCTACTGCGCTTAGTTAGAGCAACTTGGAAAGAAAAAAACGGCCAGAGGAATTCAGTTTCCCTAAAAATAGCAGCAATATACAGCCAGTGACTTGCCACTTTTTAGATTACTCTTGTGTGAACTGCATTCAGCTGATGACCCCTGTAATTGCTGCTGACATTCATCCCATAATCCATAAACGTTAAGTATTTTTGCCAAAAACATTGATAGTAAAGGAACTATATCTTCTGGACACAATATGTGATCAAGAATTTGCCTTGTTAACAGTTTGAGTTTGAAACTCTGAAAAAGTTTGTTATATCGTTATATATTGACCAAAAAAAAGAACTCATCCATTTTTCCCAACTCTATCAGCACAAGGTGAGTTCTTCACAATTTGTCACTTTATCTGTATACAGTTATTTATTGTCTGTTGCTTTAGTCATAAACTGTCATAGTCATAAAACTGTTTACTTCTAAAAGAACTAACTATACACTTGCAGTTTGATCTTTGTTTTTATCCATCATTAAAATGATTCAATGTGAGAATGCAGAATCAGCAATTTTTGGGTTTACAATCCTTTGGGGATGACAAGGTGGCAGGTGCTATAGGGTATTGTTTCATACATGCAATTCTTTAATTGACATCATTTATACCAAAATTGATAGAAAACCCCAGAGAGAGCTTTTTAAGATCTTGCTATTTCAATCAAAGCGTATTTGGCTAAAATGAATTTTCATTACCTAGTTCCTATGAAAAATGTATTGTTCTTACTTGTTATTGATATGTTAATAGTAAAAAACAGCGAGAAATGCAAAACACTTTTTCATTTGAATGAAATTACATAAGTCTTCATGACAATATTTCCGTGACTTCCTTTTCAATATATTGTTATTTTAGAATGTAGGGGCATAAATGTGACCCTGTTCTGCACAACAAATTTACAGGCAGCTCTCTCTCTCTATGGTAACACTGAATATCACCCTTGAAATGATTACTGTAAATAGACTACATGGCCTGCAGGTACCTCCCACAGCTGACTTGCTGGCCTCACTACTTTGTAAGTTCTATTTTATAAACTCTTAGGGGCCGATTCACGAAGGGTCGAATATCGAGGGTTAATTAACCCTTGATATTCGACTAGGAACTAAAATCGTTCGACTTCGAATATTGAAGTCGAACGATTTTGCACAAATCCTGCGATCGATCGATCGAAGGATTTTTCATTCGATCGAACGATTAAATCCTTCGAATCGAACGATTCGAAGGATTTTAATCCAACGATCGAAGGAAAATCCTTCGATCAAAAAATCCCAGGCAAGCCTATGGGGACCTTCCCCATAGGCTAACATTGACTTCGGTAGCTTTTAGCTGCCGAAGTAGGGGGTCGAAGTTTTTCTTAAAGAGACAGTACTTCGACTATCGAATGGTCGAATAGTCGAACGATTTTTAGTTTGAATCGTTCGATTTTCGTAGTCGAAGGTCGAAGTAGCCCATTCGATGGTCGAAGTAGCCCAAAAAAACTTCGAAATTCGAATTTTTTTTAATTCGAACCCTTCACTCGAATTTAGTGAATCGGCCCCTTACACTCGTAGGGTTTTAAAAGAAATGAAAAAAACTAAATTAGAAAAAAAGAATTGACCTTAATAAATTCTATACAACGTTGTAGATCAAAACACTTTAAGCTATCAAGAATTGCCAACAAACTTTTGTTCTTTTCCCTTGTAGCTAATTCTGCATTGTTAAACAGAGAAAGAAAGTAGCAAATGAGGATTAGTTTTTCTACATTCTGAAACATAACCTAAAGTCCCTTATATCTCAATTTATAATGTGCCATGGGAAGAAAATATATTAACCTATACAATGTGTGACCCACGATTTTTAAGTATTAGTGCCTTGGTGTGTTGTAGGACCCTTTATCTGTGGTAAACTGGTGGGTCTGGGTTAAATCTCAAGGATGCAAAAAGGAAAGGTTGTGGGAGCACTCAAGGTGTAGTTTCAATTTCCCGATTACAGAGAAAAAATACAGTATTACCCCGTTTCAAGCTTTACAGTTAGATTCCGTGCTACATTAGATGCGCATTCTACATGGCAAACCAACTTGTCTTTTAATGAACACTTTATATTTGACAGGAGAAAAATAATTTATAAAGCATGGACTGTAGTGGAAAGGGAGGGGCAGAGAGAAAACGAGAAATGGTTAAGATAGAATGCCTAGGGGACACTACACAGACTGGCTCAAATATGTCTATGAAAAATAGTCTGCAACTGGCATCTGCTGACTTGTACTGTGAGTGGCAATAGTGTAAGTATTCAAGTGTGATGTTGGCTGATTTTATATTATATGGCCAATTGATATCCCACCAACCTAATAATGTAGCTGTATGCATTCAGTTCCCTGTACTGTCCAACAGATAGTTCTTGTTATATTGTAAAAGTAAGCGTAAACACTCACAGAAAACATGATGCTTTGCCCCTGCCGCTGCTTTGTACATATATAATTCCATGTAGTTGTTGCTGCCAAACCACAGAAGCAAGTATGCTATTAATTGCCAACAGTTTGGTGACTATTCCATTGTGTATTGTTACATACGGAGACCCTGTAAGGTAAAAAAGACAAAATGCTTTAGTGTTTGGTGATTTAACAGTTTTTGCTAGCTATTATAGTATCAATTAGCAGCCACTCAGCATAGCTTTAGTCTATACTGAAATTATAAGGATAACATTAATTGGCTGAATGACTGCTGTGGATTTCTGGGCAAGCACAAACTTCGCCTTTGTCTTTAGTTCTCTTTATAACATTTCAGGCCCTGCAACATACTGAAAGGTAGTAAATGTATACATTTGTATCTCCTGTACCCGCCTAACTGATGCCCCTTTGATAACTATCAAGGGTGGGGAATATTACAGCACAGTTTGGAATGTACTTGGCCTTGTTCCCTGTGCAAGAGCAGTAGGGCAGCTCTATAAGCATGGCAGTCACACTAATTGCATGCCACATGATAGGACTGTTTTTGGAAGCTCCTTCTGTTGAATAGAAGGATCCCTTTGTAAAAAAAACATATGACAAACTAACAATTATAAATATGTACAGTATATATGTTATACCACAGCTGAATATCAGCATTTCCCCAATCAGCCATTTTATGGAATATTTAACTTCACAAATTGCACATCATACTGGTCTCTGGCACTCATAGGGGGTCACATAAACATTTCCCCTCCAGTGGTTTGATTAAATCTAACCCACTAGATATATTAAAGGGCATGTTGTACAAGATTTATGGTTCAACATTATCAGGACTTCAGATTTATGATGGTGCATGACGCATGCAATTTTATTTCCTCAAAACCATGCATGATGTGATTTAACACAATAAAAAGGAAGTAGGAAGTGCAAGAGAAAATGTCTGCCTCAAATTTGGGAAAAGGTATACACAGTTATTGAATATTTTTCTGTTCATTAGTGTATTTTAATGTAGAAAATATTTATTTGTATTTCATTTTTTCCCCCCGAGGACTAGATATGCAATTTAAGCAAACTACATGTTTAAAGGATAAGTAAACCTTTAAATTAACAATGTAAAATTGATGAGGGGGATATTCTAAGCACTTTTGCAATTTACATTTATTAATTATATACTTTTCATTTCAAGATATTAAGGGATACATGTAATGTCAATATGAATGAATTTTGTTACAACATCGCCACCTGCTGGTCAGTTTCCAACCAGTCTGACCACCAAGTAGTCAAGAAAATTGTCAGGAGAAAGAAAGAGGCTGCTCTGAAGTTCTTCTGCTTAGGAAAGATTTGAGAAAGGTTTCTAATTTTTTTCCTAACCAGAACAACATCAGAGCTGTTGTCAGGAGAAAGAAAGAGGCTGCTCTGATGTTCTTCTGCTTAGGAATAAAATTTAGAATCCTTTCTCACATCTTTCCTAAGCAGAAGGACATCAGCCTCTTTCTTTCTCCTGACAACTTCCTTGACTTCCTTGACTTACTTGAATTACTTGGTGGTCAGACTGGTGGGAAAATGACCAGCAAACATTCATGACAAACAAAATTCATTCATATTAACAGTACATGTTTCCCTCAATATCTTGGGATTAAAAGAAAATAAATAATGAATGTAAGTTACAAAAGTGCTTAGAATAGCACCCTCATCAATTTTACATTTTAAAGGTTTACTTATCCTTTCAGCATCAGAAGTAAAAAATATAATACATGTGTATTTTTAAAAAAAACAACCATGTAACTACTATTTAATTGTGGTTCATAAAAATAGGGTGATACTTAGACAAGCCTACCCATTTGATTCAAAGTTGTAGTCGAAGGTCGAAGTAGCCCATTCGATGGCCAAAGTAGCCAAAAAAAATACTTCGAAATTTGAAGTATTTTTTATTCTAATCCTTCACTCGATCATGCATAATGAATCCTCTACTCAAGAATCAGATTGTGCCTTTCTCTCCTGTTAGCTGCCTGCCTGGTTACATTTGTTTTCTATGTGCTCACGGCCAAAAAGAGTGAATGAGAATCATATAGAGACTAACTTCATATCTCAGCAAGCCTGTAATTAAGCTTCATCATACTGAAATAAAAAACTTTCTAAATACAATCAATAGAAAATTCTGTACCGTTTCTGAAAGAAAATCAACTTTATCTTCACTATTCCTCTCTCAGCATCTGTTTCTCCTCATTCTGTCTTCATTCAGGAGTTGGGTGTCAAATATTCATTGACAGTTAGATCCAATAAATCTTATAGGAGGGCTCCTTTTGCCTAGAAGATGTATTAGAGATCACTCTATTAAAATCACCAGACACCATGTGGGGCAAATTCACTAAGTTGCGAAGTTGCGCCAGGCGCAACTTCGCCGAGCTTCGCCGCACTTCACCGCACTTCGCCAGGCGTAGTTTCGCCAGCGCTCTGCAAATTCACTAAAATCCGAAGTTGCGCTCAGGGGTAGCGTAAGGTTGTGAAGTTGCGCTAGCGTTGATTCGCTATGTAAAGCGAAGTTACGCTAGCGAAGGCTAATTTGCATAAGGCGCGAAATTCAAATTTCAATGGAGGAATACGTATCAGCACTACAAATGCCAAGAAAACCTTCAAATCTGCAAATAAAAAATTTATTTTGCCCTACACATGTGCCCACTGTCTAGGTAAGTTGCCATGAGTCAGGAAATGAAAAAATATTTTCAATCTTTTTCAGCCTATCACCCATCATGTAGAAAACACGCCAGCGTTTTTTGGGACTTAGAAAAAATTTAGACTTTTTTGGAAACAATCCCTATCTACTCTATTGCGCTTCGCCAGGTCTGAGGTGGCGAAGGAAGTCTAGCGTAAAAGGTAGCGTTCAGTACACTGCGCAAGTTAGTGAATTTGCGTAGTTTCGTCGCTAGCGAAAATTCGCCTGGCGTAAGGGTGCGAAGTAACACTAGCGAAACTACGCCAGCGTTCGTTAGTGAATTTGCGCAGTAGCGAAAATGCCAAACGCTAGCGAATTAACGCTAGCGTGCGGCGCTTCGCATCTTAGTGAATTTGCTAGCATGTCTCTCTACATGCAGGATTTGTGCAGAAAGCAGTTATTTTGTTCGATTTGTTTGTACTGGAATCAGTTATTTGAGTGAGCTCTAATACATCTGCTAGGAAAGGAAGCCCCCTATAAGATATATTGGATGTAACTGTCAATGACTAGTTTCTTATTTTGCTATGATGAAGCTTATATAACATTTTCTTTTTCACAAAAGTTCCCCTTTAAAGTGCAATGTTTTTTTTATCATCCATCAATACTCAATGTACTCACAAACACCCATTTAATGTCCATTTTGTAACGTTTTAAAAAGTATTTAAACTTAACACTTCTACTGTAGGCAATAATAGTACAAACAATTGTTTTAGACTGGTGGCGAGGTTACTGGTTTCAGTTCATAGTACATGGCTTCTGAAAGATGAAAACAATTAAGCCTGTCTCCTGTCCCTCGTGATGAAAGATACAGTGTGCTCGTAGGCTTACTTTACACTTTCACAAACGTAAGCACATCCCTTAAATGCCATACCTTTGTTTACATTTGGTATTTAAACCGCTCATCAAGCTAAAGTGTGTGTGAAAATCTCTGGAGTAAATGTCCCATTCCAAACGGTTCAGCCAGTGCTTATTAAAATAGACGGTGCTGCCCTTTACATTGTGTAGTAGGGTCAGATGACACCAGTGTTATGAAATCTGAGTTTTACTCTAATCCAATAACCAAAACAGCATTTGTCACTTCAACTGTGTATTTAGCCATGGAGAAATCACATAATTCACTGTTCACATTTTAGATATTCACACAACCCTGCAGGGGGTACGGTAAAAGTAACATTTCTGAATTGTCCTTGTATTGTGATCTGCAAAGTTGATGTTTGGAGCAATATTGAAGGCTTCCATTCCAGAGACAGAGTGAAGGCATTCTATTTGTTAACAGGCTTATCATTTTCCATTTGGTCATTCATTTTGCAGATAAACACAACATAAATAATTCTGCACCTAAATACCAGCTATATAGACAAAAACGCCAAATATATAGTGGCATATATAATTGTATTTACCCCTCTGTGATGTCCTATAATAACATATATATAAATATATTGTACTGTTGCTCTCTCTTCCTCCATACAAACATCCCTGCTGAGGACACCTAAAGTAACCTCTATTTCATGGAAAGAGAAGGAAATCAATTGCATGCCTGATGTGTGCAGCCATGTATCACACAATGCTGTGACTGAAGAGAGGAAGGCATGCACACTTCAAGGCTTATGGCATATGTGTTAAAGTGGACCTGCCATCCAGACAGACTATTGCTGCTATTTTGTCCATGCTGAAATAAGCCCTTTTGGAATAAAGGCATTTTAAGAATTTACTTCAAGTGTGGTGCTGTCTGCTTTTCGACATTGTGTCTACAGAACCGGTGGAAGTGGCCACCTCAGACCTGCACCTGCGTCCAATAGACCCTATGGGTGAGTGCTGACTTCTAATCTTCAAATCCAGACAGACTATATTACAAAAGTCCTTTTCAAATTAAACATGAAATCCAAATTCTTTTTTTATTAAAGCATCCATAGCTGTTGTAAACGCATTTAAAAATCTCAGCTGTCAATCAAATATTGTCTGCCCCTCCTCTATACCTTAGTCATAGAGGCGGGGCAGACAATTACTTTCATAGATGTCCCCGCACTCCCCACATCCCCCTCTCTGTTCACCATTTAATTGTGTAGCCAGTGCATGGGGATGGATATGAGGTCCCCCTCATAGCTGGTGCACAAACAAATTTTGAGATTATTCAAGGCTTGTCTTAATAACAGGGTCCACAAATGGCTGCCTGCCTGCTATAATTATGAATTCTCAGAAGGAAGGAAACAAGATTAAAATAATTTATATAGTGTAGTTAAAGTTTATTTTGCATGACTAACATGATAAAATTAGATTTGGAATTAGTTATTAGGGTGACAGGTCCCCTTTAAGTATAGCTGGCAAAAAAAGCCCAAACCTTGCCTGTCATTTGCTATAATGAAAGTCTTACAATATGAACTAGAAATTGCTCATTGCAAATACAAAAATACCTAAGTTAAAAGTTTACCAGAATTCAGCCTTATTGACCAGCCTTCAGTCTATGTCTGGTCAACTCAAGAGACACTTTGGACAGAAATGAGAGGGCCATTTCTTCCACAATTGGCCTATAGGTTGAACCAATGGTCCAGGTCTATTTGACCATTCATGTAAAGAGCCAGATCACACAATAGCCTTGGATTAGCCTGGGTAAGGACTCTGATGGAATTTATTTGGATACCCATTTTTTGTGAGTACAAAATATTTATAAATAGTAACAAAAAATTGTATTAAATATGTGACTTTCTGTTATGTGATAGGACCTATACAGGGGAATGTAATAAAAGTCGCAAAGAGCAAAACAATTCGCACCAATAAGACTAAAAATCCACATCTCACAATGTAATATTGTTCCTTAAACTGTTATTGCATTGCCAATTTTAATTGCGCACTCATATGAAGTGCTTGAAGGTGTCGTAATCTTTTGGAGCAAATATAACAACTTTTTCAGTAAGGAGTTTTATTACATTGACTGCGCATTGGCGCAAACTATAAAATTTGCAAACGGTCTTTCACTGTCGGAAGTGGTCGCTAAACAGTTTCCGGGCTCGCAAAAGCTATATTAAATTCGCACAAAGCATAATTTGTTCGCGCAAAGGCATAACTTTTCGCATTGCGAATAGTTTTTCTGTTAGCGATTTTTATTACATTCCCCCAATAGTGTGTTGTCTGGTGGAAAAGCAGAAATGTAATGGGTTGCTACGATGTTTGGAGTTGAACCTGCAAACAATAGTTTGTGAGGCTCTCTAAACTCACCGGGTACAGGAAAGAACCCTCTGTCTGGAAAAGGCCTAACCTAGCTGAGATGATGCTATCAGTGAAGACTACTTGGAATATGGCAAAAATGCCAATGCACAGTTTGCCTTTAAAATAATTAGTACAAAAAATCAGGTGTTAATACCACACTTTGTCCAAAGCCCCTGAGCATACGTGAGTTCTACACTATCTATTAGCATTCTAAGTTTGTAGTGCAGTTAAAATCAGGTCCCCCAGCCAGGGCCTGAACTAGGGGTAGGCAGAAGAGGCATCTGCCTAAGGTGCAACGAAAGGGGGGGGGGCGCTGGGCAGGTACCTGTCTTCTGCCTACCCCTAGCTGCTCTTCCCTCCCTTCTGATGTTCTCTCCCCCTTCCATCCGACGCTCACTCTAGCTCTCCCTCCGGCTCTCTGAACATGCGTGGGCAGTCTTTTAGTGATGGTCTGTGTGCTGCCTCGGAGATCACCTGACCAGAAATACTACAACTCAAACTGTAACAGGAAGAAGCCTGGAAACAAAAGACACAACTCTGTCTGTTAATTGGCTCATGTGACCTAACAAGTATGGTTTGTTGGTATGTTTGTGTGCACAGTGAATCGTATGATTCCAGGGGGTGGCCCTTATTTTTTAAAATGGCATTTTTATATTTATGATTACCATATGGCACATACTAATAGAAAAGTATATTATTATAAAAATGGTTTATTTACATGAAGCAGGGTCTTACATATGAGCTGTTTTATGCAATATCTTTTTATAGAGACCTACATTGTTTGGGGGGGTATAGTTTTCCATTAATGCCAGCGAGGGGAATAGAAATAAAAAAAAAAAAACAGTTGCTACAGTATATGGTTTAATCCATACACATAACAATATACCCATGACAATCGTTTATATGACCCATATTATTGAATGTACAGTAGTGCTTTACCCCCAAATTCTGTAGTTCAGTTCACGTCTTTTGTTTTGGTACATCCTAGAAAGGTTGCAGACTTATTTTGCAAAAGAAATGGTTGTTAAGGGGATGTAGGGGTATGCTATACATTTTAATATAGATGCATAAAGGTAGATTGTATGATTTTAAAAAGTGGTGCTGGTCCTTTGAACAGTGATTCTTTGATGTTGTTTTTAGGCAGGTGCCAGCACAGTAAGAGTTAACCAAAATCACATGGAAGCTTTCTGCACTGGACATAAATGTTTTAACAGTGTGGGCTGACATGCTAGAGGTTCAGTGTCAACAGCAGAACAATTATCCTTTTAGAATGCAGGCTGGAATATTTGGATTGCAAAGCGCTGCTGAGATTGATTCTAGCTTTTCTGCTCACCAAAACTTTATTTAGGTAGAGAAATATATTAAACACCTTAGGCAGCCAACCAGAACAGCGCAAAGGCTTCTTCTAATCTATTTTAATTATACCACCCACTTATCTTGTAACCCTCAATGGATTAGTGTTAAACACAAGCCAGAAGTAATTTCTAGTGCAGGGGTCTTGAGTCTTATTTCACCCAGGTCTCACCTGCATAGGCAGCACCAAGGCATCGACCAGTTGGAACATCACTGTTGAAATGACAGGTGCAGCTGTTTCCTACATCGCTGTTATATATTTTATAGATGGCTTCCACAGAAATAGCCATATCAGAACACCTTAGCAATAAAAATGATCCCCCATTTATATTCAGGGTCTGAAGCCATTTCAGTGTGCTAGTGCATATGACTGCACTAGATTTAGGTTCAATGAAAGAGCAAGGGGTTACTCAGACCTCACTAGAATGGCATTTGAGCCTGGTATCAGCCTGAGAAACACTACCTTATTGCATTGCTATCAAAGAACGCAAGAAAAGCAAAATGGCACACGCACTAACGGTTCAGTGTTGTAGCTACAGGTTATTGAGCAAAGTTTTTTCCTCCAAAACTCCAGATGATCTGTAGTGCACACATACTTTATATATTGAAGCTGTAGGACAATCCACATTGTTATGCTTTTGGAAGGTAGAGATTTCAATTCCTAGGAATGGTAAAACTATAACTCTCAGCATTCCCCCATAAGCTCAACACAATCAAGGAAATCAGGTCTGACTGTGCTAGTGGAACAGAGCTTAAACATTGCTCTATAAAAGGTTGTTTTTAGGTGTATGTTTCTGGTTAGAAACACATTTTGCATTTGGTTTGTGGTTACGTTTGTCAAATGTTGCAGGCTTCCAAAGTACAGGGTGTGCGGCTATTGGTGGTATATATAATGCGCCCCTCAGTGAAAACATCAGTTCAGCACATTCCATTTTAGCATATACAGTAGACACATTAAATCAAAGCCATTGCTAAAAGTCTAGATTATCAGTGTTAGTAACATGGGGTTTTGGTAATATTTGTAATATTTCCCTGCCCTCTTCTGGTAACCAAATTTAGTTTATAAAGAGTATTGGAACAGGTCTTGGTTATGATGAAAATTATCTATCTTCAGTGTCGGACTGGCCCACAGGAATACCAGGAAAACTCCCGGTGGGCCCAGGTGTCAGTGGGCCCTTTAGCTTCTAACTATGTGGCCAATTTCATGGTCATTCCTTATTTCTTTTTGGGAAAAAATGTTTAATAATGGAAGAATAGACTAAAAAAATATAAAGTGAGTGAGTGAGGAGAGGAGGAATATTTAGTTTGGAAAGTGGGCCCACGGTCTAAGGTTTTCTGGTGGGCCCCTGGCATCCCAGTCCGACACTGTCTATCTTTATTTTAGTTGACCATGTAAAGGTGCAGTCCAGTAACAAATATCAATGCCACAATGTCTGGGTTTTAAGTCCAATAAGCACTATCTACAGAAAGAAAATCACAAGCATCCATTAGGTCTATTGGTGGTTTTATTGACTCAGCTCTTTATCTCTTTACTGGGTCCTTCATATGGAGATGCCCCTCATAGTGAAAATATATACTGTATTTAAAGTTAGTGACCATGGCATCTAAACTGTGAACTGCAATCAATGATACGATGCCATGATTCCGAATTATCACAAGTAGACAGCAGTCAGAACATTATTATTACTGACCAAATATTCTGATCTATCAAATCTTGGCAAGATTCATTTTCTGAGAGCACGTGATATCCAAGTACATATGAGATAGCTGATAGTCCATAACTTAAATAGTGTATGTAGACATGCTTGTTTGTCTACAGTGCAGATGTATTCTCTTCCCAGTATGTGAGAAATCCTTACTGTATAGACATGAGCATAGACATGAAGACTGATTATTATTGCTTTATTGAAGAAACATGTGGCGATGCTGTCCCCTACTCATTGCTAGTGTAGAGAGAGCAATTCTCTCCCCTAAATGGAAACACAGCTCTTAAAATTTCAGTGGGTAGCATTTTGTTTCTGCAAGTAAATGTTCTCACCTCTCCTCACAGCAGAAGCAAAAGAAAATCCCTGATTATACATAAGACATTGAGACAATTTGCAACTGTTTTTCGTTTTTTATTTGTTTGTGTTTTTTCAGCTATTAAGCGTTTTGTTTAGCAGCTCTCCAGTTTTAAATTTCATCAACTATATGGTTGTTAGGGTCTTGTTTACCTTAGCAACCAGGCAGTGGTTTGAATGAGAGACTGGAATATGAATCGAAGAAAATACTTTATAACAAGTAACAATAATAATAAAATTGCAGTCTTACAGAACAATAGTTTTTGGCTGTCGGAGTCAGTGAACCCCCCCCCCCCATTCAAAAGCTGCAGAAGAGGAAGGCAAATAATTGAAAAACGATATAAAAAATAAACAATTGCAAAGGTGCTCAGAATAGGACAAACCAAAATATGTTTAGAGGTTCAGATCTGTTACCAATATTTATTGAAATTGTACACAAATTAGGGGCTCATTGGGCTACCTCTGTAGTTACGCCTGCTGTGTCTCCCTTTCTTCCCTAAGAGGCTATAGGGATGGACAAGGTACTTACTTATTTTCCAAAGGTTTCTGGTTCTATGTCATTGTCCCATAGCAGCAGGGTGGGTTTAAATAGAATTGGGCTTGTCTGGGTGGACTGGAGACATGTCTTAAGGGTCCCATTTTTAAATGCTTGGATGCAGGTTACATGTGCAGGCAGACTTCTAAAGGCAAGGTGGTATTGGTGCCAATTCTTACAGAATTAAAACCAATACCCACTTACTGTACTTATAACACAATGTTAAAGGGATTCTGTAATGATTTTTATTTTTTTTATTGTTTTATTTTTATTTCTTAATTACACTGTTTACACTGCAAATAATTCACAACACAATATACAATTTCATTCCTGATCCAGCAGGTGTATTTTTTTAGTTGTAATATTGGTGTGTAGGCAGCCATCTCAGGTCAATTTATTCGGTCATTTGCTTTCAGAAAGAGCCAGCACTTTAGGATGGAACTGCTTTCTGGCAGGCTGTTATTTCTCCTAAATAAATCTGGTGGCAGGCAATCGAATAAAGGCAATCTTCCAACAAATTGTAGAAATCAAGTAGAAAAGTTTTATTGTGTCCTCCGCCTTACACGTTTCGTGCTACAAACACTTAATCATAGGCTGTTGTTTCTCCTACTCAATGTAACTGAATGTGTCACAGTGATGTGCGGGCCGGGCCGACCTCACACTCTTCTTCGTGGGTGGTGGGCAGGTGCGTGTTGAGCTCTTCTCCTGCTCTCCCTGCCACCGTTAAATGCCGGGTTATTCTTTTATAGACGCTGTGCCTGCTTGCCTGTCCCTTTTGTGACATCATCAGCGGGGCGGTGCCAGTCTATAAAAGCAACCTGGGAGTCAGGTGAGGGCGGTTTAGGGTCGGGGAAATCCGGATCCGCACATCCCTAGGGGTGATATGACTCCAACTTGCAGTACAGCAGTAAAGAGTGACTGAAGTTTATCAGAGCACAAGCCACATGACCGGGGTGCAGCTGGGAAACTGACAATATGTCTAGCCCACGTCAGATTTCAAAATTAAATATAAACAAGTCTGTTTGTTCTTTTGAGAAACAGATTTCAGTGCAGATTTCTGCTGGAGCAGCACTATTAATTGATGCATTTTGAAAAAAAAAATGTTTATTTAAGGAATAATGTCATATTTGTGGTTGACAGATCAAGTACCTGAGTAAAATACCTAAATTAACCCTGTAAGATCCTCAAAAGCACCATAACAGCTTATCCAATCATGCCATTGCTACCTGGCGTGTGTGAGAGAGTCAGTCAGTCATGGGGGTGGAGTTACTCCTGGTGGGACCCACATCTTCTCAGGCCGGTCCTAGCGAGAGTGGCCTCTATGAGAGTAGTAGGAGGCGGACCTGTAGTTGTCTGTGTTTCTAGAAGGAGGAGGAGGCGTGTATGTGAAGCGCTTATTTGCAGCTTATTTCCAGCCTCAGTTGTCTGATGTGACGTGCGCGAGCTCCTGAGCGCTTTTTACTACAACAGCCTGTGCGCTCCTCTCCACTTATTCTCCTTCTCCTTTCACAGTATCTCCTGTCAGTTCTATTCACCTGCCTGAGAGGGAGAGACGCCGAAAGGTAAGAGCGACAGTTCATGTAGCAGCCGTCATTCTGCTTTATAAGCGCACGCCATTAACCCCTTTCTCCCCAGGACAGCCTAAATCTGCATTGCTGAGCCTGACTAATGAGTCTTTGGCTTCCCTGCCATTGTCTATTTCTGTGCATGGGAATGACTTTAATTGGCGCTGACATTAAACAAAGGGTGGGGAGCGATGCTTGGCTGGGACATTAAAAGGTGACAAACGTCCCTTTGTGTGTGGCTTGCGTTCCCCTGGCCAGTCCAGTAGTAGTGAGTGAGTCTCAGTCTCCCCTCTCTTGCTCTTTCTCTTACTGCAGCTCTCGGGGGGGAAGCCAGGCACCCGCACATACCATTCCAGGGGGGGGGGGGGCCGAGGAGGATTTTCAGCCCTACAATTCCACACTCGAGGAAGAATTCGATCGCATTTGGGAATTTTTACAAGCAAACTGGGATCTATGAGTGGAAAGGTGATCAAGCCCAAAGAGGAAAAGGATGCATCTAAGGGTAAGCCTGCTGCTCACAATGAGCTTAACCTTTTCAGTGGCTGGGGGTTGGGGGGTTGGAGGGGTTACATCGGCATTGTCCATTGGTGGGTACTGCCCCTGACTCTCAGGGGGTTAATGGAAAGTCACATTGGAACAGGTGGTGACCTCTTGTTGATAGAGCGCGATAGGGTGTTGCTAATGACTGCTGCTACTGCGGGTGGCATTCTGTGCCTTAAAGGAGAAACAAACCCTTTACCAAAAAAATCCTACTCCCCACCCCACGTAGACCCCCCTCCATCCTCTCCCCCATGCCCCTAACTTTTTACTTAACCCTAGCTACAAATTCAGGCATCACCGTTCACCACATCCATCTCCCGGGTCTTCATCCTACAATATCCATTTTGGCGCATGCACAGTTGTTGCTCCAACTGCGCATGCGCCGCTTCGCCGGTCTCTGTCTCAGCTTGCCAAAGACCCGGACCTGGCTGCCGCGAACTGTGATCCCTGAATCTGCACCGAGGGGTAAGTAAAAAGTTAGGGCATTTCCCCCGGGGGCAACTGGGCTGGGGGGAGAAGGAAGGGGGGGTCTACGTGGGGTGGGGGTTTTTTTTGTCAAAGGGTTTGTTTCTCCTTTAAACGCACACCACTTGCCTTGTGTACATACCACCACCAGACTGGCAATATGCACGTCCCTTGAGGTGGCCATAGATGTGCACATTTACCTTCAGATCGGACGAACGACCTACCACTAACCATTCAGATCAAATAAAGTAGTAAAAGAACAGATCAGACATCAACAAACGATGTTCTGCCTGACAGCAATCGTACGAAAGTTATGTCCGACCAAAGCTGGTGACAGTCTCCCACTGATATTGTCAGATCGGCAATACATGCTGAGATATTATCCGTAGCAGACTAATTTTCTAACTTGTCCGATCGACCGGACGACCGATCGCCATCTCATAAAAAATGTCAGGACACTCCACACACAGCCCAAAAATCGTACGAAACAGAGATTAATACAATCAAATCTTTGCGTCTATGGCTAATTTTACCCATCATCTGGCTGACCTGCTACCTACAAGTTATTTGCTGCCCGTTCTCTATTCTCATTGGCTATTTAATTAACAGAACGGCCACAACGGTCACATTTAACCATTTCATCTCCTCCTAAGTCTGCAAACAGGTTATAGGTGATGTAGTAACAGCAAAGGCGAAGGAACCATGGCAGCTGTACTTTGCTAGACCTGAGCTCTGAAACAATCAGCTGTCCAGGGTCGATAATGCTAATCTCCCAGTGACACATTTATGGAGTCCTTTGCTCCTAGGGAAAGAGCCATGGCTTCTGCAAGAACTGGGGGGTTGTTATATGATGTATTTCCCTGTATGTATCCGAGCCATTGACTGCCTTTACTGCTGGATGTAAACTAGGAGACAATTGCCATGGAGACAGGGAGGGCAGGAGGGTGGGGGAGGAGAGGTGTGCTACACTGCCGACATTACTTTCATTTACATCTCCTCCAGCACAAGACAGTGGGGTAGAGCAGGAGTCTGGGCAAGTTTCTGTTGGTGGTGGGTGCACTGATGCAGGACTGGGGAATGAGAAGCAGCAACCTGTCCTGGGTTGTGATTAGGGATGTAGCGAACGTCGGAAAAAAAGTTCGCGAACATATTCGCGAACTTGCGCAAAAATGCGAGCGGTTCGCGAACGGTTCGCGAACCCCATAGACTTCAATGGGAAGGCGAACTTTAACATCTAAAAAAGACATTTCTGGCCAGAAAAATGATTTTAAAGTTGTTTAAAGGGTGCAACGACCTGGACAGTGGCATGCCAGAGGGGGATCAAGGGCAAAAATGTATCTGAAAAATCTGCCTGTGTGTGCTTGGAAGAGATAGTGTAGGGGGAGAGCTGTTAGTGATTTCAGGGACAGATGATAGTAAGTTTGCTGGCTAGTAATCTGCTTGATACTGCTCTGTATTGGAACAAAAAAATAAATAAAAGCAGTCCTTACAAGGACTACTGTTATTGCAGCAGTCAGCAGATGAGATCAGAAGCAGGACAGCTGCCCACTGCAGCTACATACAGAGCACTGCAGTAGAAGGTAGATTACTAGCCAGCAAAGCTACCTAAGCTTAAATGTCCCTCAAACCCCTGCAGACTTCTGTCCCTCCAATAACAGAGCAGTATCAAAACGATTACTAGCCAGCAAACTTTCAACTGTCCCTGAAATCACTAACAGGCAGCAGCTCTCTCCCTACACTATCTCTTCAGCACACACAGGCAGAGTGAAAAAAACGCTGCAGGGCTTCGGTTTTTATAGGGAAGGGGAGTGGTCCAGGGGAGAGCTTCCTGATTGGCTGCCATGTACCTGCTGGTCTGGGGTGAGAGGGCAAAAAAAAGCGCCAACAATGGCGAACCCAAAATGGCGAACGTCGTGCGACGTTCGCGAACTTCCGGCGAGCGCGAACACCCGATGTTCGCGCGAACAAGTTCGCCGGCGAACAGTTCGCGACATCTCTAGTTGTGATTGCATTTTGCATTGGCAGGGCCTTACCCCCATTACTCATACCACTTCCTAAACTTTTCCCTAAGGATAGCCCCTTATGTATGTGCCATGTGCTCATGCCCATAAAGACACTTCCATTAACTCAGTAAACAATAGATTGTAAGCTCTGCAAGAAAGGCAAACGGTTCTGGAAAAAAAAACCTGTACTTTGCTGTGTGAAATACGCACACAAAGTAAGTAAAAACATATATGAGTGCAATGGCCTTCATTTTAACTACATTGACAGATGCCATAAGCCTATAGCTGGTCTACCCCATGTTATTCCTCTGTCTGTACGTCCATTCACAACCCTTTCTTTTGAACTCCAGTTTGTGCTATGGTAAATAAAAGTTCTCATGGGAGTGGCTTAGCAGCCGAATTGCTACCTTGAGTATTCTGTATGTAATTATGCCAATATAACAAGTGCTTTAAAGATAGTATAACCAGCCAGAATGCTAAAAAATCAACAGACTGGCGCATTCTAGGTCCATCACAATAAATATCCTGAAAACAGCCATCTTAAATAAAAAGAGAGTGTGTAGGACTTAACAGTTTTACATGTGCCTCATCTGAAAGCTTTATTGACAAAAGGCTTATTTTCATAATGAGGTGGTGGATGCTAGATGTGGCACTGTAACAGGTTCATCTGTACTGTATAGCAGAAAATGAATGAATCCAAGGCAGCCTGCAACAGTTTGGGCATTTGTGTGGAAACGGCATTTGATGAGACAGCCTCCATGTGGAGATCAAAAACTGGTTTCCAGTCATCTTTGTTACTGTTATAGATTTATAAATTTGAGAAATCTATGACTTCTCTGGCATATAGAAGGTCAAATGTTCTTCTGTTTATAAAAAGTGCATTTGTGCATTTATGTATTTTTGTTTTTTTAGTGTGGACAGTTTATTATATATATATATATATATATATATATATATATATATATATATATAAAAATATATATATAAATAAAGACCCTTCTGTATCAGACTTAGACACAAGTTAGCATGCAGTAATGTATGTTTTCAGCTGTAAAGTGGACAGCAGGGAAAACACAAAAAATTTAATATTAAAGGAAAACCATACCCCCAATATGAATACTTAAGCAACAGATAGTTTATATTAAATTAAGTGACATATTAAGGAATATTAACAAACCGGTATATACAGTATATATTTAAGTAAATATTGCCCTTTTACATCTCTTGCCTTGAACCACCATTTCGTGATGGTCTGTGTGCTGCTTTAGAGATCGCTTGACCAGAAATACTACAACTCTAACTGTAAACGGAAGAAGTGTGGAAGTAAAAGACAGAACTCTGTCTGTTAATTGGCTCATGTGACCTAACATATATAGTTTGTTTGTGTGTACCATGAATCGTAGTATCCCAGGGGCGGCCCATATTTTTTAAAATGGCAGTTTTCTATTTATGATTACCAAGTGGCACATACTACTAAAAGTATATCATTATGAAAATGGTCTAGCTGCTGCTGCTGAACTACAACTTTCCACCAGGAGGTTATATGCTGAACATGCTATCATGCTATGGTTATCCAGCTCCAAGAGATATTGGAAATTGTACTGTAGTTCAAAAACAACAGAGCTTGAGCTGTATATAGTGTACTTCTATTTGTATAGCTTGAAAAGATGCTTTGAGGGAATGTTATTTTCATTGTTTAATTGTAAAGATCCATTTCCATAGCAATGTACAAAAGGAGGGAAAACAGTGTAAGAGAGGGTCTTGGTCACAAGAACTCACAATTCAGGTGTTCTCTATAACCAATAATATCTGTGAATAGTGTCATTTAAACTTAACAAGCCACATGAAAAATAAGGGCACACACTTGCTGATCCAGGTTTTTTTCAGCATGAGCTCAAGGCTTTTGTATTTTTTTTTTGTTTATTTTGTGTCTCAACCCATATTAGCGTTGCATGATCTATGGATATTTTTAGTAGCTTGCCCCTGTAAAATGATCCATCAATACATGTCTTGCCGTAGGCTAGCCCCGTTTCTGTGTGACAGTGTTACCACGTCAGCAGATCTACGTTTTGTCTGTATAATAGCGGCTCATGGAAATTTCCTGCTTCACAAAACGGCTGTTACAAATTGCTGGATAGCTTGGCTTTCCGTAGAGCAGAATATGTTTTCCACACTCCACTAGTTTAGATTTATGGAATTGATATCTAGAGAAAACATAAATTATTATATGCAATGTTGAAGTAATCCCAGGAGAAAAGAAGACATATAGCCACAGTCACTTTAGTTAGCTGCATATACAAATACTGAAGTTGAAATTATTTTGGTTCCAAGATCAAATTGTTTACTCCATTTAATTGGCTCACCTGTTACTTATTTAACTTGCAGAGTGATTCGCTTGGTGCTTCTCTTCTGTACCCAAGGGCTAAAGTCTTCGTTAAAGATTATTCATTGTGAAATAATTTTATATTGACCCATACTGAAGATTTTGTCTTTTACAACAATAGTTTAATATATTCGTTCTTGCATGAAAAGGCATGTTATAGTGTATGTTGATAATTTTCTGTAGCTTTATGTACAAATGCAGGTTATTATTCATTCAGAAAGAATAAAAAAAATATAAAAGCTGCACCATGCTCTTTCCAACAAGTTCAATTATTTTCTGTAGCATTTAAACTAAATAATTGTCTTTATTGTGGCACACATCTCGCATGTAATGTATTGAACAGCAGGTCTTAGTCAGAGCTCTGTATACAGTGCAATTCCTCTAATAAGTTGACATTTTTTGAACTTCGAGTATATTGAACCCATGACTATCCTGTGCAGAGTATATTTAGATGGCAGAGATCACATTTCAAAAAAATGTTAATTATATATCAAACAAGTGCCTCCCCCTCATATCATATATAGTCATGGTTAGGTCTAATTATTCTGGTAAAAGCATGATATTCATGCATGATTTTTTAAAGAAGAGCAGTAGGCATTTTTTCAAACTACCATGAACTGAACACTAGGGATGTAGCGAACGTCGGAAAAAAAGTTCGCGAACATATTCGCGAACTTGCGCAAAAATGCGAGCGGTTCGCGAACGGTTCGCGAACCCCATAGACTTCAATGGGAAGGCGAACTTTAACATCTAAAAAAGACATTTCTGGCCAGAAAAATGATTTTAAAGTTGTTTAAAGGGTGCAACGACCTGGACAGTGGCATGCCAGAGGGGGATCAAGGGCAAAAATTTATCTGAAAAATCTGCCTGTGTGTGCTTGGAAGAGATAGTGTAGGGGGAGAGCTGTTAGTGATTTCAGGGACAGATGATAGTAAGTTTGCTGGCTAGTAATCTGCTTGATACTGCTCTGTATTGGAACAAAAAAATAAATAAAAGCAGTCCTTACAAGGACTACTGTTATTGCAGCAGTCAGCAGATGAGATCAGAAGCAGGACAGCTGCCCACTGCAGCTACATACAGAGCACTGCAGTAGAAGGTAGATTACTAGCCAGCAAAGCTACCTAAGCTTAAATGTCCCTCAAACCCCTGCAGACTTCTGTCCCTCCAATAACAGAGCAGTATCAAAACGATTACTAGCCAGCAAACTTTCAACTGTCCCTGAAATCACTAACAGGCAGCAGCTCTCTCCCTACACTATCTCTTCAGCACACACAGGCAGAGTGAAAAAAACGCTGCAGGGCTTCGGTTTTTATAGGGAAGGGGAGTGGTCCAGGGGAGAGCTTCCTGATTGGCTGCCATGTACCTGCTGGTCTGGGGTGAGAGGGCAAAAAAAAGCGCCAACAATGGCGAACCCAAAATGGCGAACGTCGCGCGACGTTCGCGAACTTCCGGCGAGCGCGAACACCCGATGTTCGTGCGAACAAGTTCGCCGGCGAACAGTTCGCGCCATCTCTACTGAACACATTGTATTCTGTCAAAAGTTAACAAATGCCCATCGGCTCAACTTGTACCAGTGGGTTCAATACATCTTTCCTGTAAGAGGGGTTTACCTATCTCATACATAAATCTGTTTCTGTATTTTGTTGGAATGTTACTGAGTGCTGTAACTCATTCTAATAACAGTAATATATTGCTTCTATTAGGGATGTAGCGAACTGTTCGCCGGCGAACTAGTTCGCGCGAACTTCGACTGTTCGCGTCCGCCGAATGTTCGCGAACGTCGCGCGACGTTCGCCAATACGAGTTCGCGTTCGATTCGAACAAAAATCGTTCGACCATTCGACCATTCGATTCCTTCGACCGCTAAAATCGAAGGATTTTCGTTCGAATCGAACGATCGAAGCCATTCGATCGAATGAAATCATTCGATCGAATGGCTTCGATCGTTCGATTCGAACGAAAATCCTTCGATCGAACGATTAAAATCCTTCGATCGTTCGAATCGAACGATTTTGCGGATGTTCGAAGTTCGCGAACTGTTCGCGAACTGTTCGCATTTTTGCCGGTGTTCGCGAACGGCGTTCGCGAACACATAAACGGCAGTTCGCTACATCCCTAGCTTCTATTTGAAACAAATATCAAACCCATAGTTATTCCTTATGAGCCAATGTAACATTGTGTAAATGCTGGAATGGCATGTAACCCATCCAATGCGAACACTGGAATTTTATTTATCATCTTTAAACTCCTGGCTGCACTACTCACTGCCACAGCAAGAAGAAAAAAATGAGCTCTCATGAATATATGCCACTTTTATGTATCACTCTGTTTGCATCCAAGCAGACAGCCAAATATAAAATAATTACACTATAAGATAAAATATAAAAAGTGTTTAGGCCTGCAGAGAATAGGGGTGCAAGATAATTAGTGAATACTTTGGCTGCATAAGGCTAATTCCACACTAGGCAATAGCGCCGCGATTTGACTCGCGGCGACTTTTCGCCGCGACTTTTAAGCCGCAATCGCTGGGGAAACTTTTGTGCTAGCGTCTATGGGGAATCGCGAAAAATCGCCAGCGTAAAAACACACGCGGCGATCTTTTTTCTACTGTCGCTCGAAATTGACTCCTCAAATTTAGGATTTGAGGAGTCAAATCGCGGCGCTATCGCCTAGTGTGGCCTTAGCCTAAAGGTTTTCCAAACAGGGTTGCTCTAGAGCAGGGGTCACCAACCTTTTTTTACCCGTGAGCCACATTCAATTGTAAAAAGTGTTGAGGAGCAACACAAGCATGTTCCTTGGGGTGCCAAATAAGGGCTGTGATTGGCTGTTTGGTAGCCCCTATGTGGACTGATAGCCTACAAGAGGATCTACTTCGCACTATACTTAGTTTTTATGTAATTAAAACTTGCCTCCAAGCCTGGAATTCAAAAATAATCACCTGCTTTGAGAACGCTGAGAGCAACAGCCAATGGGTTGGAGAGCAACATTTTTCTCACGAGCTACTGGTTGGGGATCACTGCTCTAGAGGCTGATCTTCTTTCCCCAGCTCTCAGTATCAACTGAACTCTGTTGGCGCACACTGAGAGTTTGGCCTTCTTGATAAATAAATTATCTCAAAATGATAATACAGTATGCTAATAATGTGTAATTTTACTATGGACATTTTCTAGCCAAAAGTGCCCCTCTAAGGCTGGGGCCCAAGGCAATTACTATGTCTGTTTTTTACAATCTATAAATTTTAGACAGTGTTACTTGGTGCTGTGATTTATGTAAAATCTTTTGATCAGCAGATTATGCAGCTCAACTTGAAAGGTGCTACACTGCTTCACACCCTCTGTTCCCAGGGGCCCCTTTACTTATTGAGCCCTGACAATTTTGTATGGTGGAAAATGTTAGTGTTGCGGAGGCCTAGAAATCTGGAAGGAGTCTCTTGTTCATCTCCTGTTTTGTTGTCCCCTTAAATATTAAAATGTGTTATGAGAAGGGAACTTATCTTCTGTTATGTGATTTTTGTGAGGTCAATGATTTAGATACTGAAAATGAGAAATGCTTGTTTAAAACATAATGCTTGTTTAAAACATACTTTTTAAACTTACTTAATTTCCATGTGTTCCATTAGCTCTTCTAGCTGGAAACGTTGCAACATTGCAGGATTTTTTGCCACCTGCCTTTTCATAAAACTCAGCTTCATGTTTTCTGCCCTATGTTAAAATTCTTTGGTAGTTTTGTTGGACCCCTTGTACAAGTTTTGATAAGCAATGAAAGTATGTCCCCTTTATTTATATTGTACTGAGTAGCATGTAATTTGTCACTTACTGTAGAGGTGCAAACTTGTTAAAAGATCTATTTGTTGAGGATTGAACTTTGAGTCAGTGGGTGACATTTTTGCATTGTCAGCTGCTTAATGGACATAAAGCATTGTCTTTTTATTTCCATTTAATTTCTTCTAGAATGAAAGAGATACTGACACCAGAAATTATACTCTTTTACATGTATCATAATATTGCCTTTGAAAGCTACCGTACTTTTAACTTTGCCATAAAGTATTTGCACAATGCTTTTACATTACCTGTCTGATGCCCCATGTTCCTCTATGAGGGGGCTGACATATTTAGGCAGCAGGAGTTAGTTAGCATTAGAAACTCTAACGAACAGGTTGAGATGGGACAGTCAGGTTGGCAAAATAGGTACTTCAAATAACAATTACTTACTAAAACAAACCTCTTAGCAAAAAACGATCACCATGACCTATAGGTAACTTTTAATGTACATTCATATTTTAAAAAAGACTTTTTTTAGTGTCAGTATCACTTTAATGTAATACAGGTGGAGGAAATAAATATTGAACACATTAACATTTTTCTCAGTAAATATATTTCTAATGGGGCTATTGACATGAAATTTACACCAGATGTCAGCATAACAACCCAAGTACTCCACACATACAAATAACTCAAAACAAACAAGTCCATAAATTGAGTTCTGTGCAATAAAGTAGAATGACAGGGAATAAGTATTGAACACATGAAAAAAAGGAGGTGCAAAAAGGATCGGAAAGCCAATAACCCTGCTGAAATCTGACTGAAAGCAGTATTGTGCAAATTCATATCAGCTGGCCTATAAAAAGGTTTCTCATTATCAAGGTATCACACAAGATTAGCATCTCATGAGGGTTAAAAGCAAAGAGCTCTCTCAAGACCTTCACAACTTTATTGTTGCAGAAATATATTTCTATTGACTGTATTTTCCCCACTGTAGCTGCTCATCAGGCAATAAATACAAACTTTTTGTAGCAGTTCAGTCTTACATCTAACTTGTGTACTACTGCAAGATGGTCAGTTATTTACTACATGATGTTCAGGGCCTGTGACTGCCCAAAAGCCCTGATGAAGCCCCAGCTAAACTGGAGCATCTCACTAAACTGGAGCAATTTAGCTGAGGTCAAAAACCTCTCATATGGGGGCAAATTCACTAAAGTCCGGAAACTCACTAGCGCAGCCTTCGCCACACTTCGCCAGGCGAATTTTCACAAGGCTGCCGCTAATTCACTAAAATCCGAAGTTGCGCTCAGGAGTCGAAAGGTACCGAAGTTGCGCTAGCGTTAATTCGTCAGGGTAAGTGAAGTTGCGTTATTGAAGGCTAATTTGCATACTGTGCCAAATTTAAATTCGAATGGACGTATATGCAGCAGCTCATACAGAACACTATACAAGCCCAGGGAAAGTTAATAAAAGTTTATATAGGTGTTCTAATGCCCTACACATGTGCCCAAAGTATATTTAAGGTGCCATATGTTAACAAATGTAGGGGGGAAGGTGGGCACCCTAAAAAACTGGCAGGACGAAAATCCTCATAGTGAGAACTTGAATTTTCAGCATTATCATTGCACTGCTGACCAGATAATTACTGTGTTGTAGCCTAATTTACTTGGCTTTTGGGGAAGGGGGAACCAATGTTTAAGGTGCAGGTTAACCACTGGTTATCACTAAATTTAATGTTCTTGAAATGCCAGTAATCACTGTCTCTCACTGAAAAATTACAGCCTTACCCTTCTGGAGTGTGAATATAGAGAAAGAAGACCCTGAACCTTTTGGAGGCCCCAGGAAATTTAGGGGCCAAAAGGTCGCTGACTGATAAGCCATTTCAATATTGTTTGTACACCACTGCCCTCTCTGTAATTTCTTGGGGTGCCCGTACCTACTTACTATTATTAATGGTGGGCGAATCTGTGCGGTTTCGCTTTACTGAAAAATTAGCAAATTTACAGTTAAGTTCACGAAACTTCTGAAACACATTGAAGTCAACGGGCGTCAAAATTTTGACAGGAGCGACAATTTTTACATGCGTGACTATTTGGTCCAAATGCATCAAAGTCAATGGGCGTCCGAATAACTTTGACGCACAATTTTTTTTTTGCTGCAGTGGATTTTTTACCGGCGAATTGTCGCTGCAGTTTCTCAAATCAATTTGCTTGCCCGGAAATTTGCTGCGAATTAGTGTCTGCCAAATTTATTCACCCTTCACTACCTATCACTGTAAATGATATGCTTGGGTTGGCAGCATGTATTACTATTACCTACAGCAACACAATATATATGAAAGCACCTCTTTCAGAAAAGGTCATACTTTAATTGTATTGGGAAAAAAATTGGAGAAGTAATTTCTTTCCTTCCCAGCAAAAAAGCAACTGAATTAAAGGTGCAGTTAAACTTTTCTGGAACAGTGAAGTTAGGAATAATGCATTTAAAACTAGATCTTGCCTTTAGTTGGAATGATCAGAGCAGCAGCAGTTCCAGTTGCTTCTTCAGCAACTCATTGCTGTGTGCCATAGTCCATAGCCGGAGATGTTTTATTAAAATATATTTAATTAGATATCATTTTTGATCTACCCAAAAACATCACATGACACTGAAGATGTCGTAAAACAAAGCAAAGTCCCATGTTTACTGATTTTTTTGACTGTACAATCAGTATGGCAGATGCCCCAATCTGGATGAAACCATTTTCTCTACCTGTCCTCTTGAAATCCTCCACTTGTCCAATAATTGTTTGTTTGTTTTTTGCTGTAAAATTCATGGTTTTTTTTAAATTACTTATATGCAGTTAAATCAGACTCACTTGTCTTCACCTCAACCTTTTATATTTTAATCATGATTAAATTGATTCAGTGTTTAAATATCTTGTAAAATGAGTGGATATAATTTATGAAATGAAATGTAAGACCATAGTAGTTTAAGGTTTTACTGCGCTGTGACCCAATAAAAAATGAAAAGCTTGGTAACTGCCAAATATAAATGTGTTATTAAATGGAATAATCTGCAGTTAGGTCAGGATTCCTCGTTATTTAAAATTTGTTTAAAAACAAGAAAAACCTGCCCGTTGCATTCTTTACAGGCAAATTGTTAATAATTTCAGCCGGTAAATACTCTTTTTAATTCATTCAAGTTAAGGTGCCAAAAACAAAACATAGTATGTGAATGTGATAAAGTCTTTGACTGTAAGCTCCACTGGTGCAGGGGCTGATCTTGTAAAGAGCTGCATTATCTATTAGCATTATATAAAAAAACATGTACAGAGTGCTATCACTGAGCTTTTCTATTGATCTACAGCAGAAGGAACATGTATGAACCACTGATACATGACATGGGGATAGCAAATCAATGGGGGGGGGGTGTCATATTAAGCTTATTAAGAAAAAATTGGAGGGGTATTAACACTGGTATCCTAGGATCCTGCACATCCAAGCACATACATTCTAGAACAATTAAAAGTATAAGAGTAAAATCTACAGGAAATCTGCAAAATCACACAAAGGGAACCAAATATCGTACCTCTGCGTTAGATTCTGGTGTAGCAACCCACAGAAACCAATAAAAAGTTTGCTTTTAAACAGGTGACTAGTTAATACTACCGGCTAATTGGTTGCTATGGGTTACTGCCCCGGGCAAACTTAGTGATAATGCATACATATGGAGCAATGCTCTGAAATGAATATCCCTTAGCCAAAATATGGCAAAGAATTGAATAAAAAACATCCCAGGCAGAGAGTCCTAAATCCTCCACAGTTTGACATATTCTAAAGGGCAGAGACGCACGCTGCTATTTCGGGAGATTAGTCGCCCAGCGACAAATCGATTCTTCTTCGGGTGTCTAACCTCCCGAACTGCCTCCCTGCTGGCTAGAATTTAAATTGCTGGCTGAATGGCACTTGTATAGCTTCGGCTTTCCGAAGTCGGGCAAAGTTTCCTCGTGAGGCAACTTCGAACGACTTCGGAAACAAAGAGTTCCGAGTGCCATCCCGCCGACGATTTACATTCTAGCTGGCTGGAAGGCAGTTCAGGGAGATTAATCGCCCGAAGAAGAATCGATTTGTCGCTGGGCAACTAATCTAGCGAAATAGCAGCGCGTGTCTCTGCCCTTACTGTTGATAATTGTTTGGCTGCAGAAAGTACAGGTTTGCTAGCTTTACTCAAGGAATGCCTAGAATAAGCTGAGTATGTAGTTAACAAAGACTCAACAGATCTCGCTGCTCAGGGATCATAAAGGGCTATAGTTCAGAAACAGCTAAAAGTCACAGGTTGAATATCACAGTGGTATATTATAGTGTAGTAGAATGATTTTATGACCCATTTTTCTATGTATGCTATATAACTTCTGTTAGCTAAACCTTGTACAGATTCCCACAAATTAGAGCAATGAAAATGTCAAGTAAATCCCTTGATATGCATATACACTGGGTGTATTGTATTTCTCTCTTTCTCTAACAGACTGCTTGCTCTGCTTCCCTGTAGGTATGGGGCCAGATAATACAATAGGGTTTATGCATCACAAAACGGAAAGGCCAACCAAATAGTAGATAAAACAAATAAGGTCTGAAATATAGTTTTAAATTGGAATTTAATATAAGAGGGCTTATTTACAAAAGGGGTACGAAATTGCAATAGCCATGTTTTTTACCCACAAATCAACATTCCAGTTTTCTACTCTGTCAGGTACAAACTTTTGTGGCAGATACCAGGGGAGCTGGTACTGTTTCGTAAATTGCTCAAAATGGAACACGAAGAAGCAGCAATTTACTACCCTGTGTTTGACTGTGGCAAGTAAAATTATGCTGGAATTCTAAGAAAGACATTGAATTGTGGGTAAAAAAAAATGAGAAATTATGCCAATATTTTGTTATTTTGCACTTTTTATGTAAACAAGGCTTAGGCATCAAATAAACAAGTTCCATTTAGTATGAAAATAAGGGACAGCACAGATTATTTCTCAGATATCTGTGACAGAGAAAAAGAGAACGTCTTGTATGCTTGTTTGCAGTATCTGGATGTGGTTGGTACATTGCTAGCTATATACAGCAGGTGTCCAATAAGAATTCAGCTCTTACATGATTCAGAAATAGGCATAACACTGTCTTGTCAAGGCCTGCCTCTCCTTCAGATATTTGTATTTTTACTTGTATTTTTTTTATAAGAATCTAGTTTTGTAAGGATACTTTCCCTTAAGTCTTTGCTAGTGAATTAAATTTTCCTGATTCTGCTTATGCAGAGAATGAGCTGGCAAAACACATTTTTATCCTGCTACATAATTAAAAACTTAAAAAAAAATTTCAGCAGAAAGTAACCATTAAGACATTAGTAATATATTCATAAGTTACATGTTTGCAATGGCTTTTCTGTGCATATATCTTTCTTAAATTGTCTGCTTTTTTAAATGTCTAGTTTTTGCAACTCGCTAATTTTAAAAAGATAGAGAACTCATGGCTCCTCCTGACTGCTGTCAGATCCCACGATGTGGACTAATTGGTCAGATAATTGTACTATAAGATAAGCCAGTGTTGGCCACCTTTAGAGTAAACTCCCAAGGATGTACCTTAACTGGTATGCAACAATACTCTGAGTAGTATTATTTGTCTACTTCATCGGGTACCGTGTTATTTCAAGTTTTTTACATTCTGTAAGAAACCCCTTTTTGTACTTTGAAGCTTTACAGAAACCGAAAACCAATAAAACATTTTCCTCCTTGTACTTTGACACAAAACATTTCTTTTAGTCAATGCTAGATATGTGACAGGTCTGTTTGCTGATAGTTCCAATGGTGCAGAGTATATATTGTTCTAAAATTACAATAGAAGGTACAAGTTTAACACTTGATATAAAAATATGATATTCCTATCTGTTGTAGACAAGTATGAAATTTGCAAGAACACTGCATGTGCTCTATTTTAGAAGGCTGAAGGTATTTTTAAGTCTTACACATAAGAGTACAGAGGGGAACGACGAAGTGTGGGAAGCCTGTATAATAAATTCAGGGGGAACTGATGATCGGGGAACTGTGTTCAAGTGTGCCATTACCAGAAAGGGTATAGAGGCAAGCGGGAGATTATGGAAGTACATAGGCAGGTTAGTGGGGAAATGATCCCATAGAGCTGCTGTACTTTTGGGAATGTACAGCAACATAATGACTAGGACTGAAATTTTGGGCAATTTTCTGAATTATCTTTAGATGCCTTACAAGGATATTCACTGCAGGTAAAAGTACAGTGATTAGTATACTGATTAGTGCCATTTCTGTAGAGCAGAGAATTCTCAATTGACTTCTTGCTTTATTCACTGTGAAGGATGTAATGCTTCTAGGTACCACAAATGTATATTGCCATGGATGTAAATTCCTCAAATAAGAGATTTATAACTTACCAACCAATAAAGGTGTCTTAGTATGAAAGACTTTAGTAGACAAATGTGCTAAGAAAACCATAAAAGAAAATTTTTGACACATGACAGTTCAAATATAATTTTAGATTTAAAAAACCTTGCTGCGCTCACAGCTATATTCCAAGATAATTGTGTCAAGTTAAACACTTGAAGATTATTTTTAAATGTTTTTTTTCCTGATATAAACGCCACATTCTGGTAATTAAACAGGCTGACATTTATTGAAGACTAATCTGGTTGGTTAAGAACATCTTTCTGTCTATGCTAGAGCTTAGCTAATTTCATTATGTGAAATCAAAAGTGGGTATGACAAGAAACTCTTCTCATTAAAAATGTCAGAAAAAAACTGCCTAATTGACTTGTCATGTCTACCACTGATAACTAAATCATACGGAAATAATAAATTATTTATTATGCATTCAATTAAGTCATTTTTCAAAGCATGAAAACCTATTCCAACATTCATAACCGAAGATCATCTAAGGATTTGTCTCAGATGAAATAATTCTCCTTCATAACCCTATTAGATAACATTACTAAAAAATACTTTTCAGTAATTAGACATTGTGAAGATTTGTAGTAACATACAATTAATAGTTGCGTTCCAGCACAGTATATCCTGTTAGTACTTTAAATACAGATGAGGACATGCACCAGCAATCATCTCCTAGCCAACAACAGTGTGTTTATCAAAGGTGACTGCAAGTTAGTAGAATAGTATTTGTTTATTAAAACTATGACCTAAATTACACATGCTGTACATATTTTAAAAACAGTGACCATTTTTATATTAGCTCAATATCTAGTTTACACATACAGTATGATATATATATAATATGATATCTATGCCAAACAAAGGTTGGCATTACTTGGCTGAGTTATGCCCATTTTGATGCCAGCAAAGCTCTGTGATTGTTTTCTATGGAAAAAAGGGCCAAAAAGCATAAAACTTCTCCAGTGTGTAGTTTTTACTTACAGAAAATGTTTGTGCATCATTATTATTTTACTAAATGTATTATAAAGGGTAACAGGCAATAAAAACAGACCAGAACAGATCCCTCTTGTAAGGACACTAAAAAATGCCAGGAATTTTACATACTGTTTGGAAAGAACAAGAATCAGGGCACAGGACTGAAGTTTTCAGTTGAAAACATTGTAGTCTGGATACAAATGAATATAATTAAGTAGCTAATCGGTATCATATACATCAAAACAACTTAAAAAAGCTATGTAAAAACGTATCAATTTATGCTGGAATTGATTACATCTTTTTTTGTTAGCACATGACCAATGAAAGTGTATTATTATGAAAATAAGCCTTTAAAGGAAAACTATACCCCCCAAACAATGTAGGTCTCTATTAAAAGATACTGCGTAAAACAGCTCATGTGTAAAACCCTGCTTCATGTAAATGAACCATTATCATAATAATATACTTTTTTAGTAGTATGTGCCATTGGGTAATCATAAATAGAAAATTGCCATTTTAAAAAATAAGGGCCGCCCCCTGAGATCATAAGATTCACTGTGCACACATACAAACCACATGTTAGGTCACATGAGCCAATTAACAGACAGAGTTCTGCCTTTTGCTTCCTCACTTCTTCCTGTTACAGTTAGTGTTGTAGAGTCACGAAATGGTGGTTCAAGGCAAGAGATGTAAAAGGGCAATATTTATGTAAATATATATTCCAGTTTGGTAAGATTCTTTAATATGTCATTCAATTTGATATAAACTATCTGTTGCTTAAGTATTCATTTTTGGGGTATAGTTTTCCTTTAATCTTCTTATGTTGAAGCACATTAAGCAGGTAATATTGATACTTGAAGGGGTTAGTGTTATTTGAATAGACTACCAATGGAATGAAGTTGGAACTTCTGTAAAGCACCAAAAATGCTTATTTAATACACATTGCATTCGTCTACTAGAGTAGAACATTTGTGTTTTGATTCTGAATGTATTATGTAACACAGTAGGAATGAAAGACATGGTGATACATATTAGGAGGTATAAAAAAAATCTGTGTAATCTTTATAAACATCTGGTACTCAGGAAACAAGAGGTAAAACTGTATTTGGCTGCCATATAAAATGACTCATGCTTATAAGTGGTAAAATTAGAAAATATCAGATCAAAGAGCTTCAGGCCATTGCCTACCACTGGTATCATGTAAAAAGGTGGACTGTTCAGCTGCTCATCTGGTTTCATTAGGAAAGCAGAAGGCAGAGCACAGTTATCTCTTGCAGTTACAGATGGTGAAGGTGTGTTTAGCAGTGAAAAGATGCCGCTGTGTAATTGGTTGTATAGAACTGTGGGTTGATTGTTTAATCATTTAGAAAAAACTGTTATGCGCAACTCACAATGGCATTCTGATAATATATCAAAACTGTTACAGGCATTTGTTTGTATTTTTCAATTGGTAATACTAGAAAAAGTAAAAGAAACAATATACTGCATATGTTCATGTGCTTTCACTTTCACGATTGAGCTGATTTTAATGAAACTTGTAGGTAAACTGATATGTGAGATATTGAGAGTCACTCATCACCATGGCAATTTTATTTACCACTGCAGAGACTGAATACTGCATAGAGTAAATAGCAAATCCTGCTGCTGCCATGTCCACATCTGAAAGCATTTTGGATTTTTTAATTCTTGACAATTTAAGCTTTATCCTCATCCTTTTTCCAGAATATATTAACACAAGTATAGCTGTCTTGCTTTCAATCAGATTTTACATGCAAGAAATGAACTGCAATTAATAAGTAGCCATAGCAAGCTTTGTTGTGTCCTGGTCGTCCTGTTCAGAATTCTTTTATTGCCTTTATCTCTTGCATAGCTCGTGAAATTCAATGTAAACATGAATTAAAGTCATTTAAAATTTTGAAAATGAAATCTCCCTTCAGCTATTTGACTTATCAAGACTCAAGAAGAGGAAATATAATTAAAAATGTTTGTTAAGCAGCTTCTCTTGAGGATATGTAGTTTAAAATTTACCGGTAGATCCTAAATGAACAAAACTGTTGTTAAATACTAGTCTGAGGGAATGTGCAGGATTACATATGCAAATAGAAGTTACAGTTTGTGCGTGACATATGTGTAAGTCCAACTCTGAAGCCATTTAGTGGTGAAATGGAAATACAGAATCTGGTTGCCTCAGTGGCAATTCAGTGCTTGCTTAATGACAAATATTAGGCAAATATTCTCTTTTTCTTTTATTTGTTAACTTCTTTACAAGGATAATTCACTTATCTTAAAGGTTCTCTATCGTCAGATGTTGCACAAACCAAATGGCCTGCAATGTGCAAGAAAAATAAAGCTTTATGCTTCATGATAACTCATTGCAATACTCATTGACAAGGCTCATACAACAGCTACACATCAGAAAGGGGCTCACATGTTTACATGGATTATTGGCAGGAAAATAGTGGATTACCTGACTACAACAACCACCTCTGATCTGGTTGTATCAGAATTATATCATTCTATACTATAACCATGAATAAATCGGTGGCCATTTTGGTATACAACCAGAAACCTTATGGACTGGCCATATTCTCTTGAGTATTGTATGCTCTAGTAATTAAACAAGTTGGCTTTTATTAATTCAGTTTTCAGGCTTTGGTTCATTCTGACCAATGATCTAAAATCCTTCTTGAAATCCATTTCTTATGCTACTGCAGGACTTTGAGTCTGTAAAAAATATTTATTAGCTAAATTGTTAAGATAAAAAATAAAAGGAAATAAGGAATATTTAAAACATACTATTTGCAAAAAAGCTTCCCAGCACTAAGTAAAAGTGCAACAATGAAAATGATAATTTGCTTAAAGGAAATGTTTGAATGGTTGAGTTCTTTTAGGCAACAGTTATGCTTTGCTAGTACACTTTTAAATGAATGCAAGCGGCATGTGCGTGATCTCAGAGTACACAGAATTTAGGGATTTATATTGGGTGATAAATGATTCCCTGGTGCACATCTGATGATTATATCTTTATAATTTAAAGCTAAGGTTAACAGGGAGAGATCCCATGGGCGATACACAAAGAAGGATTCTTACACTTAAACATAATGATGAACGGTTTCCAGTTAGCAGAGAGTGTGTGTAAAATACATTAATAGATGTTTCCATGAGAGGCTAAATTGGATTCTTGAACATTATTGTTGATTTCCAAAGATTTTAATTAGCTCCTCTGCTGTACATTACACATCATGACATGCCCTTAGCTAGCCAAGGTTGTGTAACGCATTGAGGATCTATTTTTAGCCAAACAGCAATACCTTAATTTATTGTGTGAATTTCTTGCCCCTCGGATATGATGAGGTTTTAACTAGAACAAAGCCAATGTTCACATAAAACTTGTAAGCTTTTTTTTTTTTTTAATTCCCACCATTTTTAAAAGGTAGACAAAATGGACAAAAAAAGTTACCGGGCATGAAAATAAATGAGCTATTTAATAGATACACTATATTATACAATATATTCTTATGAAAGACACAAAAAATATTTCACCAAGCTTTATTGCCTATATAGCAGTTTCCCCCATAAATTCCTGTTTAATTGCAATCATTGCATAAATTATACTGCAGTATGGGGTGAAACTTGGAGCCAGTAGTAAATGTTGAGCGATTTAAACTGTCACTCTATGTGGGACATTCACTAAGATTCGTAGTTGTGCCAGGCGTAACTTCGCCGCACTTCGCCAGGCGTAGTTTCGCCAGCACTCCGCAAATTCACTAAAATCCAAAGTTGCGCTCAGGGGTAGCGTAAGGTTGCGAAGTTGCGCTAGCGTTGATTCGCTAAGCGAAGCGAAGTTACGCTAGCAATGGTTAATTTGCGGCGCCAAATTCAAATTTCAATGGAGGAATATGTAGCAGAACTACAAATGGCTGGGAAACCTTCAAAACATCAAATACATTTTTTTTTTGCCCTACACATGTGCCCATTGAGTTGCCATCAGTTAGGAAATGTAGGGGGGAAGGAGAGGAGCCCCAAAAAAAATTTCGATCTTTTTCAGCCTATCACCCATAATATAGAAAAAACGCCAGCGTTTTTTGGGACTTAGAAAAAATTTTAACTTTTTTTGAAGAAATCCCTATCTACTCTATTGCGCTTCGCCTGGTCTGAGGTGGTGAAGGAATTCTAGCGTAAAAGGTAGCGTTCAGAACAATCCGCACGTTAGTGAATTTGCGTAGTTACGTCCGTTGCGCAAATTCGCCAGGCGTAAGGGTGCGAAGTTACACTAGCGAAGTTACGCCAGCGTCCGTTAGTGAATTTGCGAAGTAACGAAAATGCCCAACGCTATCGTTAAGCGCTTCAGCGCATAGTGAATTTGCCCCTCTGTCTTTGGGAAAATAATGGCTTTATGTTTAGATCGTTTTCAATATAATGCAGGCAGAGACATGAGCATGGGTGCAATGCACAAAGTAATTATTGTACTTATTACCTGGCAGATGTAAATGACATGTCTTCAATGCACCTTTATGTGCTGTGACTGAGATGCATTGGCACTAGTTGCAAGAAAGCATGTGTAGGTTCTTTGTATTTAAAACTTTAGCATACGCAATTTTGTGTATGATTTTGCTACAGCCACTAATGGTAAATTCAATTATGATTCATAAATTATACAGGTATGGGACCTGTTATCCAGAATAACGGATCTTTCCGTAATTTGGGTCTTCATGCCTAGTCTATTAGAAATTCATTTAAATAAACCCAATAGGCTGGTTTTGCTTACAATAAGGATTAATTATATCCTAGTTGGGATGAAGTACAAGCTACTGTTTTATTACAGAGAAAAAGGAAATCATTTTTAAAAATTTGGATAATTTGGATAAAATGGAGTCTATGGGAGACAGCCATTCCGTAATTCAGAGCTTTCTGGATATCTGGTTTCCGTATAAGGAATCCTATACCTGTATTTCAAATTGATGATACATTTTCAATTTGAGGAAAGTATAAATTTTGCTCTATCAACATATGATAGTCGCTAGGTTGATAAGTTAATCCCCCACCACATCATTAAGCCTTTGTTGCAGTTGCTTGCTCACTTTGGCTGTAATTCTAGCTGTGCAGATTTTCTCGGTAGGACATACAATTTACTTTAAATTCCGAACTAAATTTCAAAGTAAATGTATTTGGATTGTGGCGGAATGGATTCATGACATGACATGACATTATCAATTATATTTCACTAGCTTTGTGGTTTGCCTGATGGTGTGAGCTTTGGAGAGTGAATGAATCTATGACCTCAAAGCTCCAAGACATTTAGCTACTCTCTTGTTTTCATAAAAACTTTCATGTACTTTGTGTTCTTTGTATGGCAGTACTGGGTACAAAATGTTTTCTGCAAAATACAATGTGATTCTATATATCACTGTAACTGCCAATGATAGAAAATAATGGAAATCACAGCTTTTCAAGTACAGAAAATTTTGTGCAAAGACTTTTTTCATTGTTTTTTCTTTAAAAAAATCTTAGGTTTTAGCCATGGAAATGTTCTGCATCATTTAGTGCAAAGAGACAAGTTATAACAGGAGAGACAAGTGATTCAACGCAAAACAGACTGGGAGTGGAAACCAATATTTGTTAAAAATTATACTTTACTTGTGCATTCCTTCATATACAACCATACACCTGGATTGTTTTTTCCCCCAGAATATTATAGTTTTCACCATTTTTTAGTAAACAAGAAATTGCTTTGACGTTGCCCTAAAGTTTGTGGGCTTCTTAAGGGCTGTAACAAATTGTTGGCTTATTTATCTCAAGTTGTGATGTCAGATAATAGAAATATGATTCATAAATTCATGTTGATACACAATGGTTTTACTGCATGGAAATACATATGAAATATTATATTGAGATCAAAAAGTCTTAGTCATAAACAGTACGGCATTGCTATTTTTGAAAGCAAATGAAGAGTACGCCACATGTAAGCAGAAAGATGTGAATGGAACTGTTCATTATTTGTTAAGGAATGTATGGTTTCAATGGCGCTTATTTGGGTTTAACTGGGTTTAGGCATTTAATATGCCCTTTATTTTTTTGAAAAACACTACTAAATGTAATTATGATGTAATAAATTAGAATTCATTCTCTACCAGTAAATGCCTTTACTCTCTGTATAAGATGACATAAAGTAGACAGTTTATGTGGTATTTGCTGTAGCAAACTGATATACTAATCTATCTAGTGATCCCCAACTAGTTTTGGGATTTAACTTGATAAATAACTCTTCTGTTTATATTACACTTTTGTTAGAAATTCTTTAGACAGATTTTAGCTCCTTATTACCTGCAAGAGGATTCCAGTAGTGTTCATAATCCCATTTTTATTTATGTTAATAAGTCGAGTCTTCTAAATGAAAGTTTTATCAGGCCTGATGCGTGAAATCTTTTATACTGCTATTTGTAAATGTTCATTTAGCATCCTCTCTGCCTATTATTGACTAGTTTATAAAGGCAAACAGAAGAATAATTAAAATCTGCCACCATTACTTATAATGTACTGCAAATCTTGGGTGATTATTATTAAATGACAATTGGCTAAGTATTATTATCTATTTTGTAACAGACAAATCAATATCTATTCTAGGAATACCTTGAGCTCAAGCCACTTTAAACTGTACCAAGGAAAATTGTAAGGAAATACATAATACGTTATTAAACATAAATTCAGCTATAGAGTCGTGACATAAAAGGGGGCGGGTTGTGATGCAAAAAGGGGCGTGTTGTGACATAAAGGGGTGGGTCTAAACGCGCGATTGGCCAGAAGACAGCAAAAAAAGGTAAATTTTGAGCAGGTTGGGGGCTGCCAAGGGCTTTTGTCCCTGCACACAACAAGAGAAGAGGCGTAAGTGGCAGTTCTACGTGCCAGCTGTGGGTTGGATGGCAAGCACTACCGAGGGGTGCACTTTAGTGAAATTACTGTGCATGCTGGTGCCACAGCAGCTCCGGGGCAACCTGCTGACTATGTGGCTGCCCGTGCATCTACTAATCCAACAACACTATCCAACTTCCATCATTAAAAGTAAGCACATTTATTTGACATGGTCGATCCTTGATAGTATGTACTACTTATAATGACAAGTTGCAGGGTGCAACCTGGTAGAATGCACAAAATTGACTTGAACCCCCTTGATAAATGATCACTGTAGTCCTTTTTGTTTCATGAGAATGAAATGAGAATGAATGAGTCAGCATCTTATAATTGCAAAGTTCTGAGTGTATAATTACTGTATACATTTATAGATCTTTTCCAAATTTTCCATTATTAAAGTATATTCCATTACTAGTTCCATTGATTAAAATTGTTTAAGCTCACTTTTTCAAACCTTAGTTTGACAAAGTAGAATACTTAAGAAGATAATAATGGAAAGACATATGAAAAAGTCCCAGAAGACATAAAATATGAGAGAAAGTCCTATGCAGGCCAAGCTGATTAAATACATGTCTTGTGATTCTGAGCCATGGTGAATGATGCAGGATGCCAACTCTATATATGACACTTCTTCAAAGTGATGAAATATATAATTTAAGTTTGCTGACTACAATTCAACGAGTAAAATATGGGCAGATTAAATGAAACTTACTAGAGCATTAGTACGGATCAAACCTTAGCAAATTAGCATATATGTATTGCATTTTATTAAAAAAAAATTGAATAGATTTTTTGGGTAAACAAGCAATCCATCTATCAAGCAACCCTAAATGAACAGTAATAGGTAGTTTTAGGCACTGCCAAGCCATACTGCAATCAGCAGCTTGTATACATAAATCAGCACAGCAAGCTATTCTTATTAAATAACTAAAATAGGAAGATCAAATCTCCTTTACCGCCGATACCATATACTGTATGTTCTTCCTAATCTTTTTTCTTCACAGCATGCCATAACCTCCATATATTTTTGCAATGCCATACAACTGCCACAGTATCTTAAATATTATGAGGAGAAATATAAATCTATAAAAGTAGCTTCTAGGTATGCACCGAATCCAGGATTCGGTTCGGGATTCGGCCAGGATTCGGCCTTTTTCAGCAGGATTCGGCGAATCCTTGTGCCTGGCCAAACCGAATCCAAATCCTAATTATCTACATTAGGGGCAGGTAAGGGAAATCACATGACTTTTCGTCACAAAAGAAGGGTTTTTTCCACTTTTTCCTGTCCTGCCCCTAATTTGCATATGCAAATTAGGATTCGGATTCGGTTCGGTATTCGGCCAAATCTTTTACCAAGAATTGGGGATTCGGCCATAGTGGATTCGGTGCATCTCTAGTAGCTTCTGTATTTATACGAGACCCTTCTCTGGTTATGCCCATTATTAATATGCCTTTTAGAATGGGTCACGGGATAGCAGTGAGCAGTTATTGTATAGGTATCCTCCTTGGTTTGTTGCACAGGGCAAGATAGTTGCTGCGCGATAGTTAAGTTAAGGTAGGATAGTTAAGGCTTTTATGTTCTGTAGCTTTTCTTTGGAATTTAAGGTAATGCAAAGAGACACCTCAGCATGGAAAGCTTAAAAGGGCTGAATGTGATTTGCACACCTAGGTAATTGTGCTGTGGGGTCGATGGAAGTGGTAATTCCTTAAAATGGTGTTAATATTGGTAAAATATTTTGTGATTAGATTTTGTACTACTGTCCAAAACAATGCAAAGTGTGTGTAGTACTTCCCTATCCTATGGCTTGCCATAATTCACTGGAGTTCATTGTATTAAGTGTAATAGAGAAGAGAGCATGTGTAGTGATGGGCGAATTTGTGCAGTTTCGCTTCGCCGAAAAATTTGCGAATTTCGCACGAAATTCGCGAAATGGCGAAAAATTTTTTTTTTTTGTTTTTGACGCCGGCGCCCGTTTTCCGACGCCGGCGCCCGTTTTTTGACGCTGGCAAATTTTTTCCGCGAATTTTCGCGGGCGTTTCGCGAATTTATTCGCTGACGGCGAATCGCGCAAATTCGCCGCGAATTTGCGCCTGGCGAATAAATTCGCCCATCACTAAGCATGTGTTGTTTAGTGCGGTTACATATATATTCGACTTCTGAATGACCATATAACCCTGCTTCCATAACACGGATTTATGTCACCTGCAGCTGCTGAGAATTTGTAGGCAAGCATCTCTTTTTATTGCTGTGGCTGCCTATAAAAGGTTGCACAAATGGCAATATGGGGAAATTATATTTATGTTGACTGTACTGTTAACTAAAAGCATAACCTAGATCAGCTCTTGAACAGAAATGCTTATAAAACATGGGAGGTACAAATGTATTAAAACCATTGCTGCCACAAAGGATGCAGGATCAGCAGGTGAACTCATCTTACTTAGATATTGAATTTTTTCATAGTGTTTGTGTGCCATTTAAAGTTTTTTACTTTTCTGAGCATTTTATCTACAGAACTGTTCTGCATAACTACAGTATCAATTGGCACAATGGAAGTGTAACAAATTAACATAATCCTGTTACATATCTATTTCCTCAGAAAAAAAAAGTATTTTATGTTTATTAACAAAAGACGTCAATGATCCTAGTAGAAACCTTGGCAATATTTTAAATAGTGGGAGATATAGTGGAGGAACACATGCCAAAGTTGCCAAGAAAAGAAATTTTAAAAGTAACAAATTTGTTTGTGAAATGGAATATAATGACTGCAAAACAAAAATGCAATAAATGCAAGTACAATAAGCAACACAGTTCACAGTGTGAACACCATTGATATGCATGTTAAATATCACTATTGTCCATATTCATTTTATCCCATCCATAAATGTATGCAAGACCCAATGCAGGGTCATGCAGCTGATTCACCACTGACCTGGCACATATACCTAAGCTTTTAGTATTAGTAATGCCATTGATGCAGGTATAGGTATCTTTATCTTCTGAACAGTAGTTCTGCTTTGTCCTATACCTGCACCCCATTAACAGTGTTGAAATCAAACTTTGAAAGAACTAGCTCCTCTATAGCTGCTGACCTCAGATCATTATTAAAATGTAGCAAATTACTAGGGTTTTTCATTGAAATATGTATTCTTTGCAAGGTGACCTACACGCAGCCTTAACAAACCACTGAAATCTGTAAACTGTTTCTATCCCATCTCATTTTATAGCATCATCATGCATTTATGATTGTTTTTACCGCATATTAATAATTTTGATCGGAGGGTTAGAACTATGTGGATGAATAATCTCTATTCAATACGTCCCTTCTTAGTTAGAAATAACATATATATAAACTTCACCACTTTCTTGTAATCTGTATTTTGACTGGCAATGGCTCTTTACTATCTAATATATGGTACAGGTCCTTTGCATGGCTTAATTTGGTATGTGCTGTTTTGTGGATTTAAAATAGTATAAACAGAAATGCCCCAGGGTATAAGGCTATGGCATAAGAATCTGACGGATCAGTTAGTGACTTTATCATGGTTTGGCTGTGCTGACATACACTCGCTTGAATGGAGTAATAGGTTGTAGCCTGCGACTGAGTGCACTGCTGACTGTAGCTACTTTAAATCTTGTCCACAAATGATCAGAAATTCATGGATAATTTGTAATATTTTTCAACAAAGGACATAATAACATTGTATAAGGTTGCAACAGTTTTAATTAACATGCTTAAAGTAATATATATTCCTCTAAATTACTTTTGAACAACTAACTCACTAACTCCAGTGCTGTAGCTTTCCTTAACTTCTTTTTATAGCTAAATATTCTCTCTTGCACATGCTCAGTCTCATCTTCTGCTTTTGTGAAGCTGAAAATATTAATATAATGAATGATAAAAATATGTTAGTGTTGTCAGAGTCAATAAGAGATAGGGATGCAGAATGTTTAATTGAGCTGTTACAAAAGCAACTGCTGACCAAAATACAGCTGTGTTTTAAATCTGGTCCAATGAAGTCAACACACTGAGTTGAGTTGTACAGAGTTGATTCTTGTAATAGCTAGAGAATAAAGAAAATAGAAACAGGAAGAATGGATGATGGAATAAACAAGCGTCGTATTGTGTGTTTGCCTTGCTTACTAAGGGCTGCTTAATTCATGGGTGACATACAGTTAGGTCCATAAATAATTGGACACAGGTCCGGACTGAGAATTAAAATAGGCCCTTGCATTTGAGGTACACAGCCCACTAAATACTGACTTTCTATGGGACCTTATAGCAGCCCGTCTGACATTTGCCAGAACCCACAGATTACCAGTCTGGGCCTGATTGGACAGATCTTTTTTTTTCTAATTTTAGTTCTGTACATTACCACAATGAATTTTAAATGAAACAAGTCAGATGCAGTTGAATTGCAGACTTTCAGATTTAATTCAGTGGGTTGAACAAAAAGATTGCATAAAAATGTGCCTTTTTTTAAAACAATCACTTCATTTCAGGGGCTCAAAAGTAATTGGACAATTGACTCAAAGGCTATTTCATGGGAAGGTGTGGACAATTGCTTCATTATGTCATTATCAATGAAACAGATAAAAGCCCTGAATCTGATACAGGTAGAATTGTTGTGGAACAACGAAAGTTTTGATCAATGCCGTTTTATGTTGGATTTCGATGATCTGTTTGTGGAACAGGGCATTAATGATATCTACAAGTATTAAAGAAAAATTATACCCCCGAACAATGTACAATAGTAAAACCCTGCTTCATGTAAATAAACCATTTTCATAATAATATACTTTTTTAGTAGTATGTGCCATTTTATAATTCTAAATAGAAAACTGCCATTTTAAAAAACAAGGCCCCCCCCCCGGCAACATTTCAGGTATTTAAAGGTCTTACTTTTAACTTAGAAAGGGAGGAGGATGTGATATACAGGAATGCTCAACTGTTGTACAGTTTTCTTAATGGCAGATTGATTAGTAGAAACTAAAATCTCTCTTTATTGAGAAAAGATACCTTTCATTTTTTCTTCTACATACCGTATATACTCGAGTATAAGCCGACCCGAGTATAAGCCGAGGTACTTAATTTTACCTACAAAAACTGGGAAAACTTATTGACTCTATTATAAGCCTAGACACAACTACAGCCCTGTCTCCCAGCAGCGCACATTGTGCCAAAGTGACCCCCCCAGCGATCAACCGGACTTCTTTGCAAAGTTGATGGTGACAGAGAATTGCCAAACGGATTACTGTGTGCATTGTCCCACTGTCCCACTACCATGTGCAGAGGGTGCTGTTTGATATTGCCATCACTGTTAATCTTTCGTATAACCAACAGATGGTGCTGTGTGATATTGCAGTCACTGTTATTCTTTCATATAACCAACAGAGGGTGCTATGTGATATTACAGTCACTGTTATTCTTTCATATAACCAACAGAGGGCGCACTGTTATTCTTTCATATAACCAACAGAGGGTGTTGTGTGATATTGCAGTCACTGTTATTCTTTCATATAACCAACAGAGGGCGCACTGTTATTCTTTCATATAACCAACAGAGGGCATTGTGGGATATTGCAGTCTCTCCCCAAGTGAACTGTTGGTATAGGAGTTATTAAAAGTGACTGCAATCTCAGCTACTCGGGTCGGTACCGCTGACCCGAGTATAAGCCGAGGTAGACTTTTTCAGCACATTTTGGATGCTGAAAAACTCGGCTTATACTCGGGTATATACGGTAATCATTTTGTTATGAAAAGAGGTTTACTCAAATGGGAATTTGTTCTCAAGAGCAACATACTTTACTATTGGCGGTATGGTTTAATGTGAATGAGGTGTGCAATAGTAAAGAACTAAGCGAGTTTGTGGTTACAACAGTATTTTGTTCAATTAATCAATCAATGATTACTGTCAATGGGGAAGAGTTCATTTGGATGTGTACATTATTGATTATGGAATTAATCATGATTTTGGTATAGAGGAACTTAATATACCACCAGATTCCTTAGCCTTTATGCCTTATGCTGTCCTCTATTGTTTTTTGGATTGTGCAGCTTTTAATGCTAATTCTAAAATATACCTTTTAAGTTATTTAGCTTTAAATATTTATCTAGCTCTTGACTATCTAAGTAGTGAATAATTCACAGGTGTATTCTAAACATTGCTCATTTTTATTTCTTGTAAAATTATTAAAAATAATCACATAGTCACTTACTATGTACATTAGCTAACATTAAAATGTCATATAATTTTATGATAATTTGATCATTGTCTAGACTCTAGACCATCATAAATGAATACTCTCTGATGACACAAGGAGTATGACCGATGCTATGTATATTGAGTTTGCACAGAAAAAAGTCCAGAATTTTCTTAAAAAAGAAAGTAAAATCCAAAACAGATTGAACTACTCGGAATCAATCTGGAAGAGACCTTTCATAAATCTGCCCCTATGTTACAGTGTGCTCACTTATTCCTCAAAAAACAGCAGTCCGATCTATGGCACAATGTGAGTTTTGATCCCCACTACATTTTCAGCTATCTCCCATAACTCTGTATTCCCTCACTTGCTAAAAAGCCATCCAACCCCTTCTTAAAGCTATCTATTGTATCAGCCTGTACAACTCATTCAGGGAGAGAATTCCACATCTTCACAGCTCTCACTGTAAAAAATCCCTTCTGAATATTTAAGTGGACCTTCTTTTCTTCTAATCGGAATGGGTGACCCTGTGTCAGCAGGAAAGACCTACTGGTAAATAAAGCATTAGAGACAATTGTATGATCTCCTTATATATTTATATATTGTTATTGTATCACCCCTTAAGTGCCTCTTCTCCAGTGTAAACATCCCCAACTTGGCCGGTCTTTACTTATAGCTAGGATTTTCCATTTTCACAAGCTTAGTTTTCTCTGCATACTCTCTAATTCAATAATGTCCTGTTTAAGCGTTGGAGACCAAAACTGTATGCATTTTCTTGATGCTGCTGACTGGCGTTGCTTGCTACAACCAAGTTTATTATCTATCTTCATTATGGATTTGCCTAGTGCAGTCCCATTAAGGGTATAAGTGGCTTGCAAATTTTTACATCCCAGGTGCATGACTTTACATTTATCAACATTCGGCTGCGCAAAGTTCGCAGGGCTGGGGGCAGCTTTGAGGGAGGCTTTCAGAGAAAATACTCTGGGAGCAGCAACTACTTTATACTGACACTTTCCTATGATTTTTATAGGAACGTGTCAGTATCGCTTTAATTCACATGCATGTTTAAGATCACATGTCTCACTCGCTTATCAGCTCCCACAGCTGTGCAGCCACAGACTTATTGAGGTATCAAAACCTACATAGGTTGGAACTTTTATTGCATTTTACCTTATATGCCAAGTTCTGTGCCAAGGTTCTTTCAAAATATATTCAGGACTACAGAAAATAATTGTCATTGACAAATTAGAGTTGGCTCTATAACTGTTATTAAAATAATTCAAATCAACTGGCAACACTTCAGGATTTAATTAATAAAACTTAAATATTTCTTACTATTTTCTTAAAACCCCTTCTACCTAACTTCTGTGCATTTTTTTACCGTATTAATATATTTACTCAAAAAAAATCTGGTGGGGGAAAAGACTCGATAAAATCTTGAAAAAAACCTGAATTGTGTAATTTTTTTGGATTAAACGCCACCAAAAAAAGGTGTTTATTCTGATTAGTGTACTAAACCCAGCGCAGATCATGATATCTTCCAATTGCAAATGAGACATCTGCCATTGATCTCGGCAGGTTTGAGATGGAGTACTTTTTCATTCATACTTTAACAGCATTTGGGGTTCAATAAGTCACAAAAAGTTTTAGTTTTTTTTCTATGAAAAAATTGTGACCAGAAAAATCGGACTTTAATAAATAGCCCATTGAGGTAGACTTACCACCATTGAGAACTTTTACAAAAATGGTTCTAGTAAAGGGCCCCCATCTGAGGCTGGTAGAAAGAATTGCAATTCTCTTCATGACCTCCTGTGTATGTAAAATTTTGGGAATCTAAGGATGAGTGAAATATTTTGCTGCTCTTCACTGCAAAAAAAAATGCACATAGACTCGAATGTATACACTCGAATGCTCTGTTTCAAAATTGTCTCCCAGAAAAAAAACACCTTTGGTGAATCTTTTTGCTGTTTTGAAAATTTCTGGCAAATCGAAAGGGGCCAGATTTGCCAATCACTATGACAAACTAGACTGGTAGAGTATTACCAAACAATACTCCTTGTGGGTTGCCACAACACTAGCTCGCTTATAATCTTGCTTTCTCACATTACACTAATAATGGCCAAAGTGCTTCTGCATGATGGCTCTGGGGGAACAGACATATATAAAAACAATCAATGCTTAAAATAATACCCTAGGATTTATTTCTATAAGAATGACTTTTCTGAAAAGTGATGCCTTCTCCCTATACTGATTATGAAGCTTGTTGGGTATAATGATTGTAACTGCCTTTAGAATGATAAAGGGCATTCTGTTTGCAAAAACGATGTAGCCATCTATAATATCATAATGATGCACTTTGCTACCATCCTCCATGTTGATATGCCGACTGTAACGTACCATATTCAGAAAATAGGCACAGGCTGTGTGTCTGAAATGATGTACAGTGCTCTGCATAATGATGTTGGGTGTCTGTGTACTATATACAATTTAAATAAATATTTATAAAACAGGTCAACCTGTAGACATTTTGGGGGCCTGAAAAATTATTTGCTGTGGAGACCAGTAATATCTAGTTCAGGGGCATAACTAGAGAGGAAGCAGACCCTGCGGCTGGGTGGCCCAGGAGGTATAGAGGGCCCCAGGAGGTCCTAACAGTAACGTAACTAGAGGGGGGCAGGCCCTGGTGCATGACTCACAGCCCAGCCCCCGCCGCCCTTCATACAGCCTGCATTTCAGTGGCGCGCGAGCTGCCAGGGGGCTCTGAGGGGGTGCGGGCCATGGCCCGCTCGCACCCCCTGCTCCCCCGGTAGTTCCATCACTGGGTCCTAATTTAAGAGCAATTTCAATATTCGATGGTAAAGCAGGACAACCTCTGGATATGTTGGGGCCCTAAAATTAATTTGCTGTGGAGCCCAGTAACATCTAGTTATGCCACTTATCTAGTTATGCCACTATATGTAACAGTGCTGTGCATAGGTATGTCACTGGTAATCATATTTACTACACAGTTACAATTTATCTGACAATATGGGACAGTATGTCAGTCATATTTATCTTGTGAACGTCTGCCAGAACCAACTGATTGCATTTTCCTGGGTTACTCTACTTTTAAAACCCTGCACTAAAAAGTCTTCAGAATGGCAGATGTTATCCAGATAATACTACCAGGGGAATGTAATAAAAGTCGCAAAGAGCAAAACAATTCGCACCAATAAGACTAAAAATCCACATCTCGCAATGTAATATTGTTCCTTAAACTGTTATTGCATTGCGAATTGTAATTGCGCATTGCAAATTTTAATTGCGCACTCATAAGAAGTGCTTGAAGGTGTCGTAATCTTTTGGAGCAAACATAGCGACTTTTTCAGTAAGAAGTTTTATTACATTGACTGCGCATTGGCGCAAACTATAAAATTTGCAAACGGTCGCTATGTCGGAAGAGGTCGCTAAACAGTTTCCGTGCTCGCAAAAGCTATATTAAATTCACACAAAGCAAAATTTGTTCGCACAGAAGCATAACTTTTCGCATTGCGAATAGTTTTTCCGTTAGCGATTTTTATTACATTCCCCCATACATGTATTAAAATCTTTACTTTTTCCAGCACTGTCTCTATATTAAAGTTTTGGCAGTGGTGTGTTCCTTTAAAGTGGACCTGTCACATACACATTAAAAGCTGTACAATGAAAGTTCTTTGCAAATTAAACGTGGAACCCATATTCTTGTTTTCATTAAAGCATCCAGACCTGTCATAAAGGTGTTTAAATATCTGAGCTGTCAATCATATATTACCTGTCCCGCCAATCAATTACTTTCATTTTCCATTCAGCAATTCCTAGATATCACTGCAGAAGATTTGTCGTCTGTGATTTTTTTGTGTGGCTGCAGGCGACAAATATCCCGAAAATGCATCTAAATGACCAGTAATTGAAATCTCTGGGTGTATGTCCAACTTAACGCTGAATTGCCCAAAGTTGCCTCCATATCACCAGCGATTTCATGGGCAACAAATCTCCCCATGTTCCACTCTCTGCTTCTGAGAGTGACTAATCTCCTATAAAAGCTTTCCCACCGGCAATAATGTAAATCGACGGTGGAAAAACCCATATGTCACTTCAGTCTCACAAAATCCCATGAAGTTTTCTTTTGAGGCAACTTCAAGCGATTTTGGAAGTCACATGGGTTTTACCACCAGCGAAAGTAATTCCAAGACTGAAAAAAACAAAATGTAAACAATAAATATAGTGTAAGTAAATTTTATTTTGCTCAAGTAAGATTTTAGAAAATAATTTGGAATTATTTTTTAGGGTGACAGGTCTCCTTTAAAGGGATCTGGCAGCTCAGCCATTGTGAGAGACGAGGCCCCCAGATGCTAAATAGACAGTAAACTAAAGAACAAATTACAAGCGCCGATAGTGTAGATTATAGAAACATTTAATAACACATGTACTGTATTACCTAAGCTGCAAACGTGAAAACAGTAACCTTTCTGATGAAAAATATTTCTCCTTATCTAAACTGTGTTTTTGTGTCTCAAAATTGTTACAAAGTATCTTATTTAAGCCAATTAAGTGAGAAACTTTGTTTCTTTTTCTGGCTGTTCAGTGCAGAGAAAAGAGGGACTTCCCAGTACAAATGAGGGACTGCGGGTTGAGCTGTCAAAAGAGGGACTGTCCCTCCAAAAAAGGGACAGTTGGGAGGTATGGTCTATAAATATATATATATATATATATATATATATATATATGTATGTGTCTATAAAGTAGAAGGAAAGTATTTGTGCACTTGGGGGTGCCAAATGTTAGGCACCCCCAAGTGATTGTATTAACTTATTTGAAACCCCGGGCCGGTGCTCCTATCACCAGAAAACTGCACCGGCCCAGGGTTGTATGAGTGAGCACCACGAAGCGATCTCCATAATGTAATAAAAGGCACTAAGTTTGCCCAGGAGCAGTAACCCATATACCAAACCATACCATACAATTTTGATTGGGCCCGAACCAAGTATATATATATATATATTTATATAAGACACCTGCTTGATAACAGCAGTAAAGGTCTTTAGTTCCAGTGCAAAAACTAGCAATTATAGAACCTAGTGGGCACTGTAATTGTGAAAGTTATTTACATTTTTGTTTCTTAGTTGATTTAGCTACTTGCTTACAGTATGCATACTGAGATTATATAATATCAGTGGCTATACCTCATCATACAGACACATTTAAATTTGTTTCTAGAGGAGGTTTATGGTTAGGGAATATTATTGCACTTCTTGCATATTAAGGAACAGCAGTCATATGCAATTTTCATTTGACCATATGAAAATTAACAGCTCCAGCCCAAAAACTTGTAGTACCTTATATTCTACAAGCTTTATACTTGTCGAATATACACATATATTGAAAGAATGTCTTACCAGCTTGACAGAAGTGAAGACATGATTTTACGTTGGGTGTTTCTTTGGTTGCAGATAGGAGTGATACTGTAACATAGCTATTCAAGTATTTCTAGTGCATAATCTTATCTCAAGGATATTAGAAAACATTAGAGGACATCCCCTGAAATTAGAAGGTAGGAGTTTTCAATGTCAGTAAAATAAAAGAACATTTATAGAATATAGAATTATGGGCCAGTGACTGTGGTGTTGTGGGATAGTGTTTCGCCATTCAGAAAGCCTTGGACATCTTTTTGGAATGAGAATTTTTTTCGAGACAGTAAATCTTTGAGACAGTAAATATGTCCAGATGCTGTTACAGTTCTCTGAATACAATTTTTGGTTCATGTGTCCTTGGTTATTGCACTATTTATCAAGATACAATGGTTACATTTTCACTCTGAAATACATACTAAGGGGCATTTTACTAAAACTCGACGTTTTCTCACTTCTTAAAAAAAAAAGAAATCAACCAAACCCCCAAACTTGAATGCCCTTAATTTACCAATAATTATTCTTGATAAAATCGGTGCAAGAAAAAGTTGAGACAAAATTGAGTGTCAGTTCTATCGTTTGAATTGTCACGAAAAACTCAAATTTATCTGACAGAAACCAGTGTAAACAACCCGAAAAGTTTGAGAATCCTGATGGTAAAAAACATGTTCCAATTGTTAAAGGGACAATTTGCCATTGACTTCTACATGATTCCGACAGATTGAGTATTTTCTGATTTTTTGCAGCTTTGGAGCAAATACATCTAGAAAAAAATTGTAAGTTTTTTCCCTATAAAATTGGATTTTTTTCCCTTTAAAATTAGACCAAAAGAAATTGAGGCTTGATAAATAGGCCCCTAATAGTCATGCTGTATTTATTTATTTTAAATGCACGTCAGTTTTTAGGAGCTAATGTTCAAACTAGTCAGACAATTAAATGCAATGTTTTTATTAAAAACTGAAGCTCTAATTACAAGGATATTTTGCATTGTCGTAAAATCTCTATAAAATGCAAGCATTTGCTTCCCTTAAGCAAATGGCTGCTACTTTAAGGCATCAAACATGTTCTTTGCATAATAAATGATATATATGGAGTCATTTACAACATAACAAGGTGTAAAGTACAATGAACCGGCACAATCTATCATGTTTTTGCAATTTGCACCTGTTCTCCATTTCCAAACTTTGGGCACAATTGTTGGATTTAGCAAAAATCATAATAATAACAACATGTTCTTTGTGGCAGGAAATCTACAATCAATCATTAGAAGATTTGAAAGTTTTTCCCCTCAAAACTATACTTTTTTTGTTTTAGTTAACAAGAATGCTAGAGGTAATCATTAATATTGACTTAAAACAACCATAATAATAGTATAAAAATATATTTAATCAAATAGTAATTTATAACTGATTAGCCCTTACATTACAAACAAGTATGCAAGCAATTGCAAAACAGCTCCCTTTTTTTCTGTCTTGATGGGAGTATAGCCTTTTTATCTCTATAGCTAATTTGAGTTATAGTAGGGAGTTCAGAGTCTGCCACCTTCCCTCAAGTCTGATCTGTAAATGCAGATCAGTGCCATGAGTCTAGCAACCATCACATCTGTTTTGTTACATCCAGCACCCGGTTGTTGATCACCGAGCAGGCACATGGACATTGCAAACTAATATGGTCTAGATAAGGGGCCCCCAACCTTTTTTAGCCGTGAGCCACATTCAGATTTAAAAAGAGTTAGGGAGCAACACAAGTATTGAAAAAAAAGCACCTGGGGTGCCAAATAAGGGCTTTGATTGGCTAGTTGGTAGCCCTTATGTGGACTGACAGCCTACAGGAGGCTCTGTTTGGCAGTACACCTGGTTTGTAGCCAACAATAACTTGCTTCTAAGTCTGGAATTCAAAAATAAGCACCGTCTTTGAGGCCACTGGGAGCAACATCCAATGTTCCTCACGAGCCACTGGTTGAGGATCACTGGTCTAGATTCTAGAGCATATGTTCCATTATCCAGAATTCAATATTCAGATAACCATATCCCATAGAATTTATGTTAAGCAAATAATTGTAATGTATAAATGAATTAGTTCATTAGTTCATTAGTTCATTCTGCATAACTTGCTGGCAGTATATAAATAAATGAAGGTAATGATGCTGATACTATGGATGAGATGAGACGTTTCCTTTATTATCACCCTTGTTGAAATTGTATACATAACTAAAGTAGCTGAACAAAAGACTGTTGCATATCTGCAATTATAAATCTAAAATGAAAATAGAATGTCAGTACTTTTGAATCTGATGGATTCTGGTGGTCTACCAGACTTTGCGTTAAATAAACTTTGATATGCAATTAAATCTATTTGCATTAATATTTATTTTCCTTTCATATTTGTGCACTTCAGCTATTCTACATTAAGATTTAAATGCTTAGACACTTAATAGGATATCCAATGCTTCTTACACACACCGATACTTAATTACTTAATCTTTTACTATTATACAGAAGCTATAAAAAAAACTATTTTTCTGTACAAAATAATTACTAAGTGGAAATTCTCTGAGCTTTCAGGAAAGATTTATGAATGTTCAGGAGAAATGAGGAAAAAAATCCACTATATTATGCACATGTTGGGCAACTGTGAATTAGGGTTGAGGGCAACGTGTTCTAAAGATCTCATTATTAATGGGCCAATAAAAGATATTAGAACACAGGTTGGCTGAACTGCAATAGCCTGCATCAGTCTGTTCTACAGAAGCACAACGATTAAGATACAATTTGCCAAGGAAGTAATGCTAGTCAGGAACACTACTCTTAACAAATATAATAGTTCAGACTTGATGTTTATTTAGTCAATAGTCATCGTGCCCCGCATATATAGTCAAGACTACAATTAAATTTATTATGGAAGAAAGTTAGAATCTTGTGGTTTCATAGATCTTTTTAAAGTGGACCTGTCACCCCGACACAAAAATCTGTATAATAAAAGTTCTTTTCATATTAAACATGAAATCCAATTTCTATTTTTTATTGAAGCATTCATAGCTGTTGTAAATATTGCCCTTTTTCATCTCTTGCCTTGAACCACCATTTTGTGATGGTCTCAGAGATCACCTGACCAGAAATATTGCAGCTCTGAAGGTGGCCATAGACGAAAAGATCCGCTCGTTTAGCGACATCGCCAAACGAGTTGATCTTTCCCCGATATGCCACTAACGGGCATGGCTATATTGGGGGTAGCCCTACTGCCGAACAATCAGATTATGATGAGCGCGCAATGGGCTCCGGCGGGATCGGTCGGGGCAAAATCAAACCTGTCCAATCGGCCGAAATGTCAGGACTCTCTACACACGGTCCGAAAATTGTACAAATCCTCGATTCGTATAATAGGATCTTTGCGTCTATGGCCACCTTAACTTTAACAGGAAGAAGCGTGGAAGCAAAAGACAGAACTCTGTCTTTGGCTCATGTGACCTACTGTAACATGTATGCAGGCCCGGATTTGCGGCAAAGCCGCATAGGCCCGGGCCTAGGGTGGCAAAGAAATAGGGGCGGCATGCCGCCCAGCCGCCGTTCAACCTTACCAGCTGCGCCGGCGTTTTTTCGCCGGCGCGCTGGGAAGGCGGGCGCTAGGACCGCGCGGCCGTCTGGTTGGACCGAGCGGCCTAGGGGCGCCGAGACGTGAAATCCGGCGCTGCATGTATGGTTTGTTTGGTTTGTTTGTGTGCACTGTGAATCATAGGATCCCAGGGGGTGGCCCTTATTTTTATAAATGGCAAATTTCTATTTAGGATTACCCAATGGCACATACTACTAAAAAAGTATACTATTATGAAAATGGTTTATTTACATGAAACAGGCTTTTACATATGAGTTGTGTTATTCAATATATTTTTATAGAGACGTACATTCTTTGTATACTGGTTGTATAGTTTTCCTTAAATTGTATACTGCGAATTTCCATTTTGCAAATTATGCTTAGTTTGTTAGTGATTTTGTGACATAAGATTGCTTTAATTTGCAAAGGCAGCTGTATTATTTGGATTACAGTTTACTAGCAATGTTCCCTTTATGTGGTGCACACCAAGAATGTTGTGTGAAAACACAAAATGTTGTATCCATTCTGACCTGAGCACACCGTTTTTAAAAACTGCACATACATAATGTGCGCACATAAAAGTTTTTTTTGTGCACATAGCCAAGAAGGAATTAGAGGGAACGTTGTTTACTAGGTAATTATGTTATGTCTTAGGAAAGGAATCCAGGGATTGTTAGTGAAATTTCGTTTTGTTGAGACAAATTAAATTATCTCCTTGTTCAGCAATTCATTTCTGTTTTATGACAATACTTTGATGGTTAATTAAGTTTAACAGAAATCGAAACCTGTTTTAATTTGCATTTCCATTTCAGTGTATAATCATCTTATTCATTGTTTTCTCTAACTTGTATATGTCTGGCTTTCAAAACCTGTATTACAAAAGCCCTCTTTTATGTTTCAGAACATTCCCTATACTTACATACTGTAGTTAGAATACATAATTAAGTCAAGTTGAAAAAAGACAAAAGTCTATCAAGTTCAAGTATGTGGCTTTTCTTTCAAATAAGAAAAGTCTTAATATTAATCCACAATTAATCTTAATTGAAAGTTAAATTAAAGCCCCCTTCACACTAAGATTAAATTGACAGTTAATTCATCTTGGACCAAGCCAGATTGTTGTATCACAGTTGCTTCTATAACATGAGAATTAGATGATCTTACTGCACTATGCAATAGGATGTATATTGGGCCTTTCATTATTTGTGATATGATCTCTAAGGTTTACAAATAAAACCCCATAAAGCACATTGAACAGGAAGTGTCCTTAAGAAAACAGAGAGTCAATGGACTGAAAAAGCTACTGAGGTTCTCTGGACAACTTTGGGAGCTTGGAACATGTATGCCATAGGGATTTTGTTCTTCTAGACAAGTACTGAAAGTCCAAAGAGCATTGCCTAATTCTGTCCAACTGTAACTCCCTGAATATTTGGCCAAATATTTAATGCACTGCTGAAGCAAGAATGTATACTCGCATTGTCTATCTATCATCTATCTATCTATCTATCTATCTATCTATCTATCTATCTATCTATCTATCTATCTATCTATCTATCTATCGATCGATCTATCGATCTATCTATCGTTCTATCTATCGATCTATCGATCGATCTATCTATCTATTTATCTATCGATCTATCTATAGATCTATCTATCTATCGATCTATCTATTTTCTGTTGTCTTTGTTTGCCTATCTTTTCCTTATTTACACGAATGTCACACTGCAAGTATGTAACTCTTTTCTGTGCCACATTGAGAAGTTTCTTATTGTTGATCAAAACGAGAATTGAAATAAATCAGAAAGTCTGGTTTCATGGCTTGAGTAAGAAACTTCAAAGTAATTTCAGAGAATTTCACTCTTTGCACATCTTTTTATTTATTTATGTGACGGTGGATAGGTTTTTCTTTGGAAGTTAAGAAATTTCGAAGACACCAGTTCTGAATACATTTTTAATTTAGTTCTTTTTTTGAAGTCAGTGTAATTGGAGTGAAGAAATCTGAAGTCTAGAACATCATATTTACTGCCAATGTCTGTTGATGTGGTTTTTGAAAATATTTTAATGAGCTGGTTTATTTTGTCTAGCAGGGGAATATTTTTAGTCTATATCTAGGTCTCATTAAAAAAAGTTTTGTAAGCACATGTGAAATAGCTGTGTAGTCATAACTAATATAGTATGTTTATTACCTATGTGCCATGGCCAGCCATGTCTAGACACATAAAGCTTACCTTCCTACTTTGCTGTATAACTAGAATTTTACATGCTAGGATAGATGTCTCCTTTATTCATGAATGCAAAGGAATGCATCACTATTCCCTTTACTGTATACTGAATTGCTAATGTGAATACGATTACTATGCATTTTTGTGCTGCTGTTCATTTTTTCTCAAAGCCTCTGTTTAAACCTTATTGAATATTTTATTGATAGCTGTTAGCACAGTTTTTCCGGACAAAAAAGTCAAAATCATATTGCATCTAGAAAGTTGTACATGGTCACCAACCAACACTTATTCATAAAAAATGCATGTTCTAGTGATGCTTTTTATGGTGGCATATTAAGCTGTTCAGCTTGAAGTTTTTTATTGATATGACTTTTCCTACATCTGTGAAACTTGCCCCCCCCCCCATTTTCTGGCACCAGCTCTTGAATGCAGTTCTCCTGACCCCTGTTCTCTATAGTGACCTGTCCCTATGCCATTTGGAAATGTGTAATTCATTTCCAGTGGTCTGCTGATTGAATCTCCTCCAATCAGCATGCTGCCAGTAATGGTTATGGATCTTTTATAAAATGATCTGCTAATTTGTTGATACAGGTTGTTGATTGCAGTTACCAATAGCAAGCACTGGTGCATATTACCATATTTGTTGGTAAATCAACCTCAAATTTCTAAAGTGTCCTTTAAAGGGGAACTCCCCAAAAACACAACTTAAGCTTTTTGAAAAGTAAACATAATTTCAAGCAACTTTGCAATATACATCAATTAAAAAATATGCAGACTTTTTGTGATTTTTAATGGGGTCTGACAGCTCCCTAAGCTTAGCCCCCTGTTCTTCTGCTGATCTTTCTGACTACTTTGCTGAGCTGGCTGACTACTGTTACTTTGTATCAACAGCCATCTGTCTTAGACTGCATCCTTCAAAGCCTACAATTCCCTGCACATATGATTTCAATTAGGAACAGAACTTCATAGTACAATGCATTGTGGGTTATGTAGTTCCTGCATGCTGTCTGTAAGCTGTGGTGAAGTTGTTTCAATTTGTAACATCAGTGTTTTAAACCATCCTTCCCTGCCAGGATTTCAAATGATGCAGAAAGAGAAGAACTGTTAAACAGCTGGATTTCAGCATAGAAAATGGCATTATTTCATACTTTTTGAAGAGCCTGTGATGGATATATTAGAGGTTTCTGCGTTATGTGGACCTCTTTAATTAAGAGTTCCCCTTAATTAAAATACTTTTTAAAGAGTTAACAATAGTTTATCATTTAATAAATTTAATAAATTATGCTAGAATGGAAAATGAAAGTTTGATTCCTTTCCCCCCACATGTGATAATCACTGGAGTTAGGTTTTTTTTTTAACTTATGCGAAAAGTCTGTTGAAAAAAACATTGTTCAATTAATTTCATTAGAATTAATTAAAAACCCAATAGAACTTACTTGTATTTCGTGCTTTAAAAAATCTGTGAAACATAAAACATTAAATATTATATATTTATATGCTTGAGTTCTATGAAATTATACAATCATTCAAATGAATGCACCTCTGAATAATGATTCCATTTAAAAGCAACTTGCATTTAACTTTTAGTACTCCTTTAGTGCTCCTTGAATAAATGTGAAGGTTACCTACTCTACAAGCAATTATACCTCCAAGGTAACCAGACACGAGTGACACTTTCTATCTCAATAGATGGCAAACCATAAGGGAAAAAGCTCATTGCAGAGAATTCTCACTGGTATACGAGATGAAAAATAATATGTTGCAATACATGAAGAAGGCCTGATTATTTCTGCATTTTATCATTGAAGAATCAAATGACTGTTTGAACTACTTAATGTGAAACAAGGAGCAGAGTTCCAATTTAGCAATTATGGATAACATTCCAGACTTGTGTAAAGACATGAAAGCAACAATATGGATGTTTCCTAATGGGGAACTGAGACTTTGTATTTTTACTAAATAATGCATAGCTAGCGTAATGCCACTGCAAAACAAAAAAAATATAGCAGAAAATTATTTTAAAATGTAAAAATGGTTAAAATTAACATAACTGACCACTTACAACAGCTTTGAGATGATATCTGGCAGATTTAGCCACACTCTTGGCCAAGCCAAGGCTAAAACATTAACAAGAGATAATTAACTTATATAATGATCATGAATAGCCGTATAATACAAACATTCTGGATGTTCCATGGATAGTATGTGAGGTATGTATAGCTGGTTTCACAGAGTCTTATGAGTAAGTGTTTCAACTAATACCCTCTAATCTGTCTAGCCCTATAGGGGCTCATAGTCTTCATTCTCCTCCATGGGAATGTTTACCATGCTGGCTAGCATACATTTATACCACTTTTTGCAAATAAAAATTAACTTATTGCTGTCTCACTTCAAAACCCTTAAAAGGTGAGACTATAAATATATCAGTTCTCGATATGCAGTCAGATAACTGTCCTTATACTTATAACTGGCCTGATCAGCAGTTAATTAGCTAAATTAGCCAAATAATCAGAGGTAAATGTTAGATAATTGTGAACTACATTTATAAAACATGGGAGTATTAACATTAATTATTTAGATGTGCAATTTCCATTGAAGTTAAAAATGTTTTCTTATAAAAGTACTTTAGAGAAGTCAGAGAGGTGTTCAAATTATTGGCACAATAACGGGGGAAATTTAGTCAGAATAGTAATATGTTACTAAACTTCCACTAGAAGAAATATTTTGACAGGTAGTACTATATTGATGACTTCTTCTTAGTGATGGGCGAATAAATTCGACAGGTGCAAATTTACGTTGAATTTCCGTGTTTCGCCACCAGTGAATGAATTTGCGAAACTGCCGATAAAATTCGATGGCGTCAAAAGATTTTGGACGCGCATCAGAAAAATCGATCTCGTAAAAACCGGCACGCATCAACATTTTTCATACATCCATTGACTTTAACACCAGCATCAAAACTGACGCGAGCATCAGAATTGACACGGGTGTCAAAATTGCCACGGGCGTCAGAATTCTCGTTTCACCAATATTTTGATGTTTCCCATATTGCGCTGGAAATTTGCAAATTTCTCTGGACAAATTCGCCCATCACTACTTCTTCTCTCTTCTTTTATTTGGCTTTTAACACACTAACAGTCAAGTTTTTCGAAGAAGAATAAAAACATTAAAAAATTCAGAAATATGAAATAAGGACCTTACTATCAAAGCTGTTAATAAATTAACCAAATGGTAAAACGGTGCCAAATAATACATTGCTAATGCTTTTACACATACTGTCATATTAGAGGATTTTTGGCCTCTGTGAACTTTTACAGCATGGAGGACTAAATGCTTACATTAGAGAAACTTCAGAAGGGAACACAATGTACTATACTTACATTTGCAACTATGAATTCTTTATTTAGATTTTCTTACTTACTGTATAATTAGTACATCTACCTCCTGAGAGCCTGGGCTTGGTTCTTCAAATTGTTTCTTAATGAAGGAAAGCAGAATGTAGAAACATATTTTGCATATAAAACCAAGAAGTGCAGTTCCTCAGACCACATCTATAATTAAAGTTTCCTTTCAGCTTCTTGGTTGGAGCACTTTATACTAAAGTAGGCGACCATGCCAGGCCTACATACCAGATGCAATTCATGGAAAATTGGTTCTCATTTTTCTTTTTCTCTGAAGAGCAATTTAATTATATTGCAAACAAATGCATTGAGTGCCATGTTACAATAAAAATGACATGTAAACAGCGTGCTGTCCTCATAAATATCTTGTGATACAGGAACAGAACCAATTTGCTATTTGCTATCAGAAAATTGTCTTTCAAGAGTTCAGTGCAGATTTGTTTCTGGTACTGTTTTTAGCCATGTTCTGAACAGAGAGTCACCTGAGGTCCTTCAGGCTATCATGGTAGAACTGCTATTACCTTGTATGACATATGGTTTCCAAAACAAATGTGTATTGACAAGGAGACTGTATACTTTATAATCATTGATTTGTACTGCAGTCCAGGGCATCACTGTTTGCTCTTTTAGCTCCAACAGAATTCACACCTCTCAATATATAGGAGGTTTTTCAAGTATTTAGAAAATATATTAAATAAACCATTGGAAATCTTAAAGGGATACTGTCATGGGAAAATTTTTTTTTCAAAATGAATCCGTTAATAGTGCTGCTCCAGCAGAATTCTGCACTGAAATCCATTTCTCAAAAGAGCAAACAGATTTTTTTATATTCAATTTTGAAATCTGACATGGGGCTAGACATATTGTCAATTTCCCAGCTGCCCCAAGTCATGTGACTTGTGCTCTGATAAACTTCAATCATTTTTTACTGCTGTACTGAAATTTGGAGTGATATCACCCCCTCCCTTTCCCCCCCAGCAGCCAAACAAAAGAACAATGGGAAGGTAACCAGATAGCAGCTCCTTAACACAAGATAACAGCTGCCTGGTAAATCTAAGAACAACATTCAATAGTAAAAACCCATGTCCCACTGAGACTCATTCAGTTACATTGAGAAGGAAAAACAGCAGCCTGCCAGAAAACATTTCTCTCCTTAAGTGCAGGCACAAGTCACATGACCAAGGGCAGCTGGGAAATTGACAAAATGTCTAGCCCCATGTCAGATTTCAAAATTGAATATAAAAAAATCTGTTTGCTCTTTTGAGAAATGGATTTCAGTGCAGAATTCTGCTGGAGTAGCACTATTAACTGATACGTTTTGGAAAAAAACTTGTTTTCCGATGACAGGAATCATTTAAAGCTATATTTCCAGCATGCACCTTTAGCCTTTTAATATATCTACATTGTAGTGCTAATCTCTTTTCATAAGAGCAATAACGATCTGCTCTGGATATTTTTGCAATGCTATTTCATGCTACATGTTGCAATTTAGAGTTTTAAAAAGTCCAGGGGGCAGATTCACTAAAGGGTGAAGTGGCTAACGTTAATAACTTTTCACCAGCGTTACTATCCACAGCGACATCTCCAATTCACTAACAGGCGCAGGCACCAAGTCACTGACGTTCATTCGCACTCTATCGCCAGTCGACTTTTCGCTCTGGCGAAAGGTTGTTACTCCGCAAATTCAGTAAAGTGCGGATTTAACTGAACATTACCTCTGTGTTTAGTGCATTATATTAACTCTCTTGTCTTTATTTAGGTTCTTTGAACATTTTTAAGAAAAAGTGGTAACTTCAAGCATTTGCAATAACATTTATAATAAAGACCTCCATACAACTTTAAATTACCCACCATATGCAAATTTTTGCTAGGCACAAACGAACGCTAGCACATCTTTGCTATGGAATGTTGCCAGCGTTCGGTGCCCAGGATGCAACTTTGCATATTTGTGAATTAACGTAGCCAGCACCACACACAACACAATTCAAATATCTCATTTCACTTTATCCTTTTAGACTGTAAATTCTGATTGTATGGGCATTCTACCTTCTGTATCAGTCTGCATGTGATCTGTATCTGTTTGTGTTCACATATATATACTGTTATTGGAAGCCTATTTATCAAAATTCGTATTTGTGTGTGTTTTTTTTTCCACCAAGACTAAATTCACATTTTAAAAAACATGAAAATCTACTAATATATTAAAAGATCTAAGCATAAAAAGCATAAAGAAATTCAGAACATTCTAAATCGAAATTTATTGATAAAATCAAATTTTTTCAACTAGGACTAATTGAAACGACTTGAAAACTCAAATTGAATTCGATTCAAATTATAAAAACTGTCGGAATGTCAGGAATTCTGCTAACATCACCAAATTGATCCCTGGAACGCTCCCATTGACTTATACAGCAGGTGGAAAATAGTCGAATTTGAGTTCTAGAGGGCTAGAGTATGATAAATCTTGAAATTCAAATTAAAACTCGAATCAAGTTTGGATAATTCACAATTCAAATTTGAGAGTTTTGACCAGAATGTTTTTTTTACTTCGACCCTTAATAAATCTGTCCCCTAATAAATAGCAAAAATGTACTGTTTTATAAAAATGTATAAAGAGAAAGGGGATTTTAGTTAGCTGTTGTTCCAAAAAAAATCCTAATTGAACTGGAACGCAAACTCTAAATCAAAATAACTGATACAAGAGTCCCCTGCACAAAATATAATTTGAAACAATGTTGTTATTATATGATAGGGTCTCTTGATGATGATGATGATGATAATGATGGTAATTATTAATGTCAGATATCTATTCATATTTGATACACCCTTTTCTTTACCTGCAGCCAACTGGTGCATTTTAATTCCCACTGTATTTTAATATTTGAGGTAGTACAGAGTGCAACTGTAGCATTATTTGGTTATAATGCAACAGTCTAATTTTACATGCATAAACTGTGTATCTTCTCGCCTTCTGGTTAATAGTTTGTTTTCCCCTGGGAGACCTTTTGCTTGCCGTTACACTATGACCATATGCTTGTGTCTTAATTTAATCCTGCCTGTTTACCAATAGAGATGGCGCGAACTCGCCGGCGAACTTGTTCGCGCGAACATCGGGTGTTCGCGCTCGCCGGAAGTTCGCGAACGTCGCGCGACGTTCGCCATTTTGGGTTCGCCATTGTTGGCGCTTTTTTTTGCCCTCTCACCCCAGACCAGCAGGTACATGGCAGCCAATCAGGAAGCTCTCCCCTGGACCACTCCCCTTCCCTATAAAAACCGAAGCCCTGCAGCGTTTTTTTCACTCTGCCTGTGTGTGCTGAAGAGATAGTGTAGGGAGAGAGCTGCTGCCTGTTAGTGATTTCAGGGACAGTTGAAAGTTTGCTGGCTAGTAATCGTTTTGATACTGCTCTGTTATTGGAGGGACAGAAGTCTGCAGGGGTTTGAGGGACATTTAAGCTTAGGTAGCTTTGCTGGCTAGTAATCTACCTTCTACTGCAGTGCTCTGTATGTAGCTGCAGTGGGCAGCTGTCCTGCTTCTGATCTCATCTGCTGACTGCTGCAATAACAGTAGTCCTTGTAAGGACTGCTTTTATTTATTTTTTTGTTCCAATACAGAGCAGTATCAAGCAGATTACTAGCCAGCAAACTTACTATCATCTGTCCCTGAAATCACTAACAGCTCTCCCCCTACACTATCTCTTCCAAGCACACACAGGCAGATTTTTCAGATACATTTTTGCCCTTGATCCCCCTCTGGCATGCCACTGTCCAGGTCGTTGCACCCTTTAAACAACTTTAAAATCATTTTTCTGGCCAGAAATGTCTTTTTTAGATGTTAAAGTTCGCCTTCCCATTGAAGTCTATGGGGTTCGCGAACCGTTCGCGAACCGCTCGCATTTTTGCGCAAGTTCGCGAATATGTTCGCGAACTTTTTTTCCGACGTTCGCTACATCCCTATTTACCAATATCCACATCTCAAGCAATGCTTCATCACAGGTCTAAATGTTTTTATTCTAATGTTAGTCAAAACAGTTGATGAGCCTCATAAATCTAATTATTGTTGGTTGTTCTTTTTTAGAATCCCATGACAAACAAAAATAAACAAGTGTCATACGATAAGTGCAGACATGCTGTGGAGTTTTTTTTTGTGTTCTATAAATCCAGACCACACTTCTGATTATTACTATTAAGATGTTTTTGTACAGCTTCCTTAGCTGCTTTTCTGCAATGAAATTGTGGATTTTTCTAGTCAATGTAAAACCTGTTATAAATATGCCATTACATGGATCAAGTGCTCTTGGTTGTGTTGCCTTGGACTGGCAATCGTGTAGAAGGTTTTCCCTGGGATATCAGAAGACGAGTTAAAAAGAGAATCAGAAAATACTATAGATAGATGCTATACAAAGAGAGTTTTTTTCTTTTTGCAGAAAAGAGGACATTAAATAACAAAAGTAAAATTCTTATCACCCCATTGCATTGATTTTAGGCCATGTGTTCTCCAAAATATCAGTTGAATTTTCCTACTCACAGAGAATAATTTCTAGTGTAGCAATACGTTATTCATTTTTAGTTTGAAAGGGAATGTTAAAGAAAAAGGCTGGAATGGAAAGTACTATGTAAGTTATATTATATATATATATCGAACAACAATGTCCACACTCGCAGGTCTTGAAAATTGAAAAGGTTATTTATTGAAAAGAACTGACATTTCGGCATGCACTCTAGCCTTTATCAAAGGTCTTTTATAAAGGCTAGAGTGTAGAGTGCTTGCCGAAATGTCAGTTCTTTTCAATAAATAACCTTCTCACTTTTTAAGACCTGAGAGTGCGGATATTGTTGTTCGATTATTCTATATTTTATGACTGCACCCAGGCACTTGGATTTTTTTGTAACGTGAGTGTGTGTGTATATATATATATATATATATATATATATATATATATATACATTGAAGGTGCTCATATCATCACATGAACATTATATTAAGGGCCACAGCCACGTTTCAAGTGTGCTATTTGTGTGTCTAAATTTAGAACAGAGAGGGTAATTATCTTGGGTGAATTTGTGTTTAGGCAATTCACTATTTAAATGTAAAAGAGAATTTACTTCAGGAAAGTACAGATGTAGTGCTAGCAGTCCCAGATAATTTTTCCGGATATGGCAGATAACTAAATCTAAGATGGTTCCTAGGTGTTAACCTAAATGGTTTCAATTATGTTGAGTTCTTTTAGCATAAATATCCTAAAGGAAGAGTTTTTATTATCGTTAGTGCTTTGAATCAAGTTACCCCCTAGGATTACATCTGTATTGCGCAACAACATCTGATTTCACATCGGTATAGTAAGAAGTCAAACAAATAGTTCTGGCTTCCTTATGAGCTTGTTGTTCTGCAAAATGAATCCCTTGCATTCAAACGGCAGGTAAAACATCACCTTTCCTCAAAATGCATTCAAACACAATAATTATATTGGGTGGAGCAATTTAATCATTATTAATTGTTTTACTCATCCCTATTGTAGATGACAACCAAATTTCTAATGCTGAAGCATCGCTTCAGCATGTAGCAGTTTAATTCTGGGAGTTCTTTTGAACAGAGAGGAGGTACATTCATTTGTATGGTCTTTTTTTTTTTGCTAATATCCTAGGAATTTGAACATTTTTCCCTGTGATAAATTTGTGTAGATATTTTTATATAATTCTGGGTTGCGTGATGTTTAGACCCTGATATTTAGGTCAAATCTCCATAGCTTCCAGGAACACTCTCCATGCCACATTATATTAAGTGGGAATATAATATACATTGGAATGGCAATTGTTTAGCAGTTATTACTTAAGAACAGTGGGCATTTCTAATTTGTGCTAACCTTTAAGCTTTTAGAACTACAGTATATCAAGACACATTTTCTAATCTGGTTTGATGACCTGTTAAGTAGAGATGACGATTTATGGCAGGTTTGCATTCCCGATTTATCAACAAACTGACGTTTCTGGCTGCCTCATTAATTCTGGTGACAAGACAAACCGAATGCAACAGACAGACCGTTAAAAAGAATGGGTTCCAAGGATTTTCAGGGAACAGGACATATAAATTAAGGAAAGGAAAAAGCAATATGATAAATTCATTTTTGTAAATTGCGAATGAAATGCATATGGTTGATATAAATATCTTCAGATTAAAATGCAGAATATGTCTCTTTTGTTTGTGTATTATACAGTGTCTCCTTTTTCACACCAAAATGCTTGAAAATTTAACTGATTTACAAAAACGCCCTGTAATAGTATTATCTCGGAAGTCATATGACAGTGTGAATATGAGTCTTCTAATAATTATCACAGTTATATGAAAACAGGTGAACTGAATATTTTCATGTCATATTTGAAAACTTAATTTTCTCCAGAGCTACAAAGGTACCTGGTACTCAACACATATTGGGTATCTCCAAGTTACAATACAAATACTGAGGGCTGCTATCACAAACCATTTTAGTTCTCTGTACCAAGCACATGTAATATGTTTCAGGTTTACCCATTAATGTGCAGTTTGGATAAAAAGCTTATGATTTACAGTGCCAGTGCCACAATATTTGGGTTTTCATACTTTTTTTTATATGGAATTCAGATTCAATTTATCATTCCAACTGTTTTTGAAGATTTCTTCTATTGAGCCAGTAGTGTAATAATGTTTTCTTTGTTTTATAATAGTTGCAGTTTTCCTTAGGTTACATTACAGTATATATATATATATATATATATATATATATATATATATATATATATTAGGTATGCACCGAATCCACTATTTTGGATTTGGCCGAACCCCCAAATCCTTCACGAAAGATTTGGCCGAATACCGAACCGAATCCTAATTTGTATATGTAAATTAGGGGTGGGAAAGAGAAAATACTTTTTACTTCCTTGTTTTGTGACAAAAAGTCACGCGATTTCCCTCCCGCCCTAATTTGTATATGCAAAATCGAATCCGAATCCTGCTGAAAAAGGCCGAATCATGGCCGAATCGCGAACCGAATCCTGGATTCGGTGCATCCCTAATATATATATGTATATATATATATGTGGGGATTATCGGCACTCACCACTCATATAGTCACTTGCTGGGTGCTATCCTGACGAGGGCTGATACGCGTTGATACACCAATAAATAACTTTTTGATACACACTGGATGGTGATCGCTGTGAGTGCTTTCATGGACTGCTATATATATATATATATATATATATATATATTCAAAGGTTGAAGCTTCTATTTACCTTGATTTGTATCAAGTCAAGGCATACAACACAAACCACAGATCTTTTTTGTGATTAAAATATAGACATGTGTTCATCACAAGGCCTATGCATTTTTTGTTGAAAATGAGGTTACTGCCCCTTTAAACAAGAAAAAAAAAGCAGATGTTTGTTAATGCTGTGCCTTTGTATAAATGTAGAAATAACATTTTCCACATTCTGTAACTCATAAATTCTCTTTTAAGTGGTGCCAATTATTTAAAAGGTCGTTTGGGTAGTTAGCACTGTGTTAATTCCTTGGTGTTGCTTAGAGCAAGTAGATAATATTCAACCAAGTAAATATGATTCAAAATAAAGGGTATATTTGGATGCTAATTAATTGGCTGCAGAGATAAAATCCATTTGATTGTGAGTGCATTATTTATCTTGTAGAAAATGCACTTGATGCTGCACACATCGCACCCATTTGCTGCAGCAGTAGTTAGCGCTTCCATCATTCATGGTGAAGCAATGTGGCTACAAGGAACAGTAAATAGTAGGTAAATTTAAAAGTATTCTATTTACTGAATTTTTCAATAGTTAATGTACACCAGAGAGCCAGTTGTGAATCAAAATGCTCAGCATCCCTCAATCTAAAAAAAACCCCAGACATTCATCTCCACTTGTGGACATATTTCCCTGGTTTCTCATACTGTCAGTAATATCAAATTAAGTATAACTAGGCTACAGTAGTCTACAGAAGTTGAAAGATGAGTATCTAGACTGGGTAATAAACTGAAACCGAACCAGACTGAAGTCCCCCCTGGACTTGTACTTTATAATAAAGGATATTCTCTTGCCATATGTATACATATAGCGTTTTGTTCATTTTTATATAACACATTTCTTAAAATTACCATTAAGAACCTGCAATAAGCTTATAAAAGGCTTACATCTTATTGTCAGCACCCCTTCAAATAATGGCTCATCCCAGTGCATATTCTACTGCTCAGAGCAGCAGTCCAGATTTAGCTCCGCCCCTTCCCTCTGTGAGACACTTTCTGCTCCTCAACTGTGTGTGGAATGCGAAAAGAGAAGGGATGCATCGAATCCACTATTTTGGATTTGGCCGAACCCACGAATCCTTCACAAATGATTCGGCAAAATACGAAACGTAATCTGAATCCTAATTTGCATATGCAAATTAGGGGCGGGAGGGGGAAACTTTTTTTGTGACAAAAAGTCACGCAGTTTCCCTCTCCGCCCCTAATTTGCATATGCAAATTAGGATTCGGATTCCGTTCGGCTGGGCAGAAGGATTTGGCGAATCCTGCTGAAAAAGGCTGAATCCTGAACCGAATCCTGGATTCAGTGCATCCCTAGAAAAGAGTAGAGAATTTTGTCCTGATGAAGCAGCTTCTTTCTCATGGCAGATAAGTGTGAATCTGTTGTGTTAAGCTTAGAGTGTGAATGCCAGTTTTTGTGTGTGTATGTGTGTAAAATGAACTGTTGGGGGGGTTATTTATCAAATCTGAATGTATCTAAATTTTTTCTGAAAAAACTCAGACCAAATCTGAACTAGTTTTTTCGTCTTATTTATTAATAGACTAATTTATTAAACCCCAAGGATGGAAAAGTTTGAATCTGAAAATCCGGCATGTTAGACCTGTCGAGGTTGCATATAAGTCAATGGGAGAAGTCAAAATGATTTTTTAAAGTGCACTGGGTTTCGTGCAATACCCCGACGTTTTTGGCGTTTTCAGGTGAAAATTCCAAAAAAAACCTTGAAAATTGGATGAAAAATCCAAAAAAACGTGAAAATCAGATTTTTTTCCCACAATGCAATTTTTCGGGAAAATTTAATAATTAATAAGTGTAAAACACCCGAGCGGATTTGATCAGAGTTTGTAGCAGAAAATATTAAGATAAATTTGGACTTTGATAAATAACCCCTCAATTGTACAAATTTTTCAGATTTTCCACCCGAAAAGACAAATTTATTTTTCAGATTTTTGTCTGAAAACCCAAAATCTTCGGGTTATTGCACAAAACCCAGCACAGACCATGACCTTTATAAAAGCCTTCAACCTTGTTCCTCTATATGGTCTGGAACTCCTTGGTGACATAATATCTATTCTATTTATTCTTATAAATGGTGCTTAGTAATATCATTGGTTATATATAATTTGTATCATAAATAATGCACCCCTTTTGTAAAATATGAGGGTATAAAAAGTTACTTCAGAGTTCCATGACCTGTATTTATATGGTCATCGAACGCCTGGCTTATCTATATATATAGTGTACATGATGTGGCAGGTATTTTAATATGGCATGTCCAGGGTATAACAGGATGTGCTCAGTTATATTAAGGGTGTAGCAAATACCCTACTAGAAATCACCTCCGGGATTTTGACATCTCTGCCCCTACTGCATAACATAAGAAAAAAAGTAACTCTTGGGGGTTATTTATCAAAGTCCGAATTTATCTCAATATTTTCTGCTACAAACTCCAATCAAATCCACTCAGTTTTTTTATGCTTATTTACTATTACATTTTCCTAAAAATTTGGTTTGCGGTAAAAAAAAAACAGATTTTCATGAAGTTTTCAGATTTTCTCATCCGATTTTCACACATTTCACAATTCTTTTGGAATTTTCACCAGAAAACCCCAAAAACTGCAGGGTATTGCACCAAAACCCAGCACACATCAAAAAACCTTTGGGACTTCTCCCATTGACTTATATGCAACCTCGACAGGTTTGAGATGCCGGATTTTTAGATTCTGACCTTTCCATCCTCAGGGTTTAATAAATTCCAAAAAATTTGTGATTTTTTAAAAGTCCGATTTTAATAAAAAAAAAAATCACGGATTTTTCGTGATTTCTGCATCAGTAGTTTAGTAAATAACCCCCTAGGACTTCCATGGCCTTAGCACGAACAGAACCTTTGTAGATTAATAAATTGAAGTTCTTTGCCATACAAGTCAACAGTTTAGCTGTAAATGAAACAGATACCCTGTCATTTTCTAGAACTCTAGAATTTTATTTAAGGGTTGTTGGCAAAGTTTGTATACAATATATATTCTTTTAATTCTTGCCTTGTGTTAAATAAACAATACATTTTGAAAGCTGTCCTTTTATTTGGTGTCTAAGATTGGAGATACTTGTTACTTTGCTTGGCATGTTAAGATTCCTATAACTGGGAGCTTCTCCAACTGTTTATGATCTATGATGGGGTTATTCTCCTGATTGAAATATAGCAGCAATATAACAATTCCAGTCACACTCATGAATGAAAAATGCAGAGGAGTAATGCCCTATGCAGAATATAAGTTATGATCCTATACAATATTATTGATTTGTTTTAAATTACCCTTGCAATGTATTATTTGATTTAAGGCATTAAAGGGGTAGGACTGGAAGGTAAACACTGTATAGACAAGGGGAGCTTATGCAACCAGTGACACATACACATTTTTCCTTGCATAAATTCTACTTCTCTCTAACCATGGTTATAACTTTAAGGTGGCATATTTTACTGTAAACAGTGTATATTAAGGATGTCAAATTCAGATCTACTAGCAGTGACTGAGCTGCATAAATGGGTTTAACATCTTGCAGTGCCTTAAGTGTAGTGCAAGCAGAGTAAAATATTAACCTTTTCAAATAAAAGTGAGTGTTATTCTTCAGATGTTAGTCAAGAGCTCTTCCTCTTCTGCTTTTAGTAGATGCTGTAAGGAGATGTGATAAATTCACCACAATACCAAACTAAATATTATTAAGGCTTCCAGGTGAAATTTAATGAAGTTTAGGGAATTCAATATGTTAAATACTTGTTTCAATACATTGATATTTGGCAATGCCTGCATTCAGTTGAGTTGCATAAAAATGGGTAGGGAACAGGGGACGTGATAATACTGTACATATTCACGATGCTCCCTCCAAAAATACAACCAAAAGAGTCAAAGGTTCTCAAATTAAAATACGATGCTTTCTAGAAACAGTGACACTTTTTAAAAGTACAGACTTAGGTGAACATTATATGTAAATGATTTTCAGACATTTACTCAGTCCCTTAAAGTTCCACAATAAAAAGCAGCCTGACCTTGCTATTTTTACCTGTTCATAATGGTTTCATGCTAAAAATACAAGCTGTCATTACGTGGAAGCCTGAAACCTGCTGTTATATAGGACAGCCTTAAGGCCTGAATTCTTCATGCGTATTACCGGTAACACATTATATGGAAAAAGCTGTTTTGGGGGCCTGAAAATCCTCTTAAAGGACAAGGAAAGGTTAAAATTAAGTCTGTTTTATTTTAACATGATTTTCAAACAGTGTTCTAAGCACTCACTGTTTTCCCTTACTTTGCTTCCTTTCTCTCTGCACATTCCAGTCTTCCAAAGCTCTCCGTAGAAGTACATTGACGTCACTGCATTGCTAGCATTCCACCCCCCCCACTGCCACGGGCAGTATCTCCGTTGTCTCTCATAATGGCGTATGCTCCTTTTGATCCTTCATGCTCCTTCTATAGAAGGGGCTTTAGCGCATGCGCAAAAGGGTCTGCAGTTTGGACAGCTAGGGGACGATTCACTGAATTCGAGTGAAGGGTTCGAATTTAAAAAAATTCGAATTTCGAAGTTTTTTTGGGCTACTTCGACCATCGAATGGGCTACTTCGACTACGAAAATCGAACGATTCGAACTAAAAATTGTTTGACTATTCGACCATTCGATAGTCGAAGTACTGTCTCTTTAAGAAAAACTTCGACCCCCTACTTCGGCAGCTGAAAGCTACCGAAGTCAATGTTAGCCTATGGGGAAGGTCCCCATAGGCTTGCCTGGGATTTTTTGATCGAAGGATTTTCCTTCGATCGTTGGATTAAACGATCGATTCGAAGGATTTAATCGTTCGATCAAATGAAAAATCCTTCGATCGATCGATTGATCGCAGGATTTGCGCAAAATCGTTCGACTTCGATATTCGAAGTCGAACGATTTTAGTTCCTAGTCGAATATCGAGGGTTAATTAACCCTCGATATTCGACCCTTCTTGAATCGGCTCCCTAGAGTCATGATTTATGGGTAGCTGAATGCCTTTACAGCAATAAAAACCTAGCGATTCAGGACACTATCAGGAGGTCTTAGATTCCAGCAAACTATGTCGGGCAAGCTTTCGTTCTCCTTTAAGTTTACCGGGGTGGATAATATAATTCCTCTGTGTACTTTGCCAATTTAGGCCAAATACCTCATTACAGATCTGTGAGGGAAAAAAAAACACATAAATGTAACAGTGGTGGCTTTTAAATCGGCATTTTTATTTTAAAGCAAAGGAAAGATGCTGGTTTATCTCAATCAGAGGCAAAAGCACCTTTCACCTGAATTAATGGAAGAGGTATCAAAAAGCTTACAATATAGCGTAACTTTTTTGCAGTGTAATCCTTCATTTAATAAAACTATAAAGTATATACCTTGGATAGGGTTTAAAACTGCATAAAGAAATTTTAATTTTATCCTTACATGTCTATTGAGCTCAGCCTTTTGAAACATGCTTAACTGCTAGTTGCAGTTGCAGTTCGGCGGGGTAGAGTTTTCTTTTAAAGGAAAACTATACCCCCCAAACAATGTAGGTCTCTATAAAAAGATATTGCATAAAACAGCTCATATGTAAAATCCTGCTTCATGTAAATAAATCATTTTCATAATAATATACTTTTCTAGTAGTATGTGCCATTGGGTAATCATAAATAGAAAATTGCCATTTTAAAAAATAAGGGCCGCCCCCTGGGATCGTAGGATTCACTGTACTCACAAACATACCAACAAACCATACATGATAGGTCACATGAGCCAATTAACAGGCCGAGTTCTGTCTTTTGCTTCAACACTTCTTCCTGTTACAGTTTGAGTTGTAGTATTTCTGGTCAGGTGATCTCTGAGGCAGCACACAGACCATCACGAAATGGTGGCTCAAGGCAAGAGATGTAAAAGGGCAATATTTACTTAAATATATATTCCAGTTTGGTAAGATTCTTTAATATGCCACTTAATATGATATGAACTATCTGTTCGAGTTTTAGACGTTCAAATTTTTTCTTAAATAAATTACTATTTGAATTTCAAAGTCATTCGTGATAAAAAAAACTCAACCTTTGATAAATATGCCCCAAGAGTCATCTTCTGTAGGTTCATGAAAATTAAGACTAAGGCACTCATAAATGCCTATTCTTGTTTAATTACACTTTAAAGAATCTAATTACTTGAATAGGTATTCATTTTAATTTTGCAGTAATGCTTTTTAATAGATCTTGACATAAATCTTTCCTTCTTTATATGTGCCAATAAATTATATTTTGCATTGTTCAACATTGCCCAGTAACACATAAGATGTAAGTCAGATGAAAAAGAGACACATAGAAATCATGGCAATTTGATAGTTAACATATGATGGTCACATCTACTTTATACCTACTGATCTTCATGTGTGAGAACTGTCAGTATTTGGTCAGAAGCAAATTGCTGTGCCTTACACAAAGTGGGAAAAACCCTAAAAATGTAATTTCAGCGTGTGTTCCACTTTGCTAAAGGATGGAAATCAATGATGAGCTTATTAGTTACATTAATAATGGTGTTGCTGTTCTTTGATGTTGTGCTCAGCTTTAATGCTAAGCTTACTGGTGGAACTGAAGCTTGTAATAAAGCTGTCTCTTACCCAAAGGGCTTATAGCAGAAAACGGTGTTGTGTCAGAAACAAAGCCAGAAAACCTTAGGGATGTAATATTAAAACTGCTGAGGAATGACAGCTACATACCTGCCAACATTTTTCGCACGTAGAACAGCAAATTTCCTTGACCACTCCCCTTTCTGTGGCCACACCCCCTAATTAACACGTTCACTTTACAAAATTTGGCAGGTTATGAAAGTTTGACAATATTTCTCCTTATTTCAACTGTTTTTTATGTCTCAAAATTGTTACAAAGTATCTTATTTGCACCTGTTAGCTGTTCTGTGCTCTCTGCCAAAAGCCAATTAAGTGAGAAACTTTGTTTTTTTTCTGGCTGTTCAGTGCAGAGAAAATAGGGACTTTCCAGTACTAATGAGAGACTGCGGGTTGAGCTGTCAAAAGAGGGACTGTCCCTCTGAAAAAGCTCAAATCTCTAGAGGAAAAAAATCTAGTTTTAATAAATAACTCCCTAATCTTCCCCCAATAATTGATTACAGCTTTAGGGAATTCGGTTAGAATCTGCATTTTTTATGCCATCAGGTGATCAGTGACACTGAACATCACAAAATGCTGGCTCAAGGTAAAAGGGTAGTATTTATTCATATATAATGTGCCAATTTTCATAGATTCTTTATAGGTCAATGCTTAGATTACATATTATCTATATAGTTATTATTTAAGCAGGTATATTATCTATATAGTTATTAGTTAAAGGAATTGTTCAGTGTAAAAATAAAATCTGGGTAAATAGGCTGTGCAAAATATAAAATGTTTCTAATATAGTTAGTTAGCCAAAAATGTAATGTATAAAGGCTGGAGTGATTTGATGTATAACAAGTCAGTCTGAAAACTACTTCCTGCTTTTCAGTTCTCTTGGTTTACACTGACTGGTTACCCTGGCTACCAGCCAGTAACCAATCAGAGATTTGAGGGTGGGCCACATGGGTCATATCTGTTGCTTTTGAATCTGAGCTGAATGCTGAGGATCAATTGCAAACTTACTGAACAGTTGTAGAGCTGAAAAGCAGGAAGTTGGATTCTGGCTGTTTTTATTCACTCCAGCCTTTATATATTAAATTTGTGGCTAACTAACTATGTTAGAAACATTTTTTATTTTGCACAGCCTATCTATTTACACAGTTTTTATTTTCACACTGAACTGTTCCTTTAAGAAGGTATATTTTCTATATATTATTATTTTAAAAAATGTGCTGGCGAGTCTAGTTTTGCAAATTGCATTAGCTAACAATGTAAAGGAATGATCTAACACCCTGACTAATTTCATGGGTACAATTTTACACTATAAGCTAATCCTTAATATTTTCATTTACTCCCTTAGCAGACTAAGTAGAACAAACAGAGCAAGGATATCCCAGATACTTCTTAGACAGACAAATAACGTTTGCAAATAATGTTGTAAAACACTTTGCAAATATACTGTTTCCTGAGAAACAGTAAATCATCATTCAGATTTTGTCATTTGTAACATTTTTCCATGTATAAGGTAACATATTTTCATATGCGACCAAAACAAATCAATTTCATGTAGATTTCCATTTAAGAACAAATTGTATAATGACAGTTTTGCTAATTTTTCTTTTTCAATCAACGTAGTCTTTTTCTCACAGACTGTGGTGAGCCACAGAAGTCTTCCCTGACAATGCAATAATATACACAATCCACTTGGCTCCCAGCCTTCATGTAGTGAAACCTATTACCTTGGTGCCTTCTTCTTATGCGGTATAAACTGTTCTATCTTTATTGATTGAATTGGCAGATACTGATTCCCCTGCCATTTTAGTGACTACGTATGCACTTAACTTTATTTAAGTGTTTTGCGCCAAGTCTCTCTTTTTTCGTGGCTTCTAGAGTTTAAGGTCAAATATCCAATTTAATTATAGTATTGTTAGGTAAATAAATTTGCTGAGTTCTGCTATTTCTTTCAGAAGATACTTGTATCTATTACTTATTTTGATGCACAGCTTAAAAACTAAAGAAACAGTAACAATTATTAAGGCATTTATAAAGAGTTAAGATCCTTTTATTACATTTAATTATGCTGCACCATTAAGTATGTATGTATGTATGTATGTATGTCCTGTATTTATTAACATGATAGAACGTAAACCCCTATTTACTTGTATAAACATGAAGACTTTTCAGCGTGATGACCATGACGAACTTATTCAGGAATTGCACTGTTTCAGCATGGCTCACATTTTACACAGACAGCTATTCATACAGCAGTAAGGGACACTGATGTCTAAAGTTTAGAACTTGATAGGGTGGCCCCATGCTGCTCACTAGTGATAACAGTATCTATTTCATAAATGTGTATGAAATAAATTCCAAACCCTTGGAGTTGCTTGAAGTTCTTTAAATCTTGTTAAAATCACATCAAACTTTTTTCCTTTAAAGTGGTGATTTCTATTCCTGTAGCATAGAAATATTCGAATAATATCTAGCAGAATGACGTATATGTGTAATTTACTTTAATTGGAATACGACTCATTTTATTAGGTATTTTCATTATTTGAAATATATTGACATAAATAAGAACATTTGATATTGACTAATCTATGCTTTTATATTCAAAAAGCCTATTTTGCTAAATCTATGTGAGATATCAGATTTGCCTTGTGAATTATTAAAAGGAAGAAATATTTAAATATTTAAAAGTGTTTTTCAGTTAGGGGCAGATTTATCAAAGATCGAGGTGAAGTTTCAAAGTGAAAAACTTCGAATTTCAAGCTATTTTTTGTGTACTTCACCTAGGTAAATAGTCATACTTCGATTTGAATTTGAAAAAACGTCGAAATTCGAAGGTCGGAATTTTTTGAAGTACTGTCTCTTTAAAACTTCGACTTCGACCATTCGCCACCTAAAAAAAGCTGAAGTGCTATTTTAGCCTATGGGGGACCTCCTACAACCTGTATGGGGGAAATTAGGGGAGTTTGGGAGATCGAAGGTCGAAGTACGATACTACGGTTCGAAGTACAATCGTAAGATTCGAGGTACGATCGTACGATTCGAATTAGGCCAAATTCGGCCCACTTCAACCCCAAAAAAACTCCGACCTCCATTCCATTGGTCTTTTTGAATTCAAAGTTCGAAGTTTTTTTAACTTTGACCTTTGATAAATATGCCTTATGTAGACAGCAAAGTATGAAATAAGAGAAAGTAACTCCCTACGGTTCAAATACTGTAAAGCATATCTATTTAATTGTGTAAAAAAGACATATATATATATATATATATATATATATATATATATATAATTTTATATATTATTTATAATAAATCAACACTTTAGATTACTAGCAAATAAGTCTTAATAATTCTTTAGTGTCTTTGTGTAATTTGTCTTACCCAGGAAAGCTGTCAGAGATACCTGCTGAAACTGCACATGTATTTCTTTCTTGAGAATAATATCTTCGGGCATTAATTACATGGACAGCGTGACTTAAATATGTCTTACTAAAACAAGAAGGCGTTTGGTTCTTACATAGCGCAGACCAACAGCAGACCCTGTTTGAGGTTTAAAGAAGACCTGTCACCAAGTCAATATTTTTAGAGTATAGTCATGTAACTCCGAACATACTGGGTGTCTTTAATTGCTTTAATTCTAATTTCCAAATATCATCCTGTCAGGTATGGTGTAAATGAAATGTACATTGCAGAATCAAAACTTCAAATAAAAAGGCAATTTTATTTAGTGTTATACTGTAAGAAGGTTTATGTTTAATAACATGAAGGAACATTCTTCTTCATATAGTGGAAAGCATATTTGTTGCTGAATGAATGGCTCCACATACTGTTGTTTTTGTTACCGTCAGATATTGGTTGCTACTTTATCAAGTTCCACGATAAGTATTGCTAATATTTTGTGCACTTCACTGGAATATCATATTTATTTCCGGTCTCACATTTAAGACTGTATAACCTCTGGAAAACATGAAATGAGGATAGTTTTCCTGACTTCTAACTAAAGATCTTCATTTGAAATTCTGAACAACTGATTTTATATCATGTTTTTATAGTTATATAAAAAATAAATACATTTATACATATATATATATATATATATATATATATATATATATATATATATCCTGACGACGGTTCTGAGAGAACCGAAACGTGTTGATGTGGGGTAGTTTGTAACACTCCAATAAAAGATATCTCTTTATCACCATACCCGTGAGTGCTCCTAATTGCATCTATTTGTTCTCCTTTGAGGAGCACCCGGGATTTGATCTACTGAGGGTGAGTGCAGGAGAATCATATGACTATATATATATATATATATATATATATATATATATATATATATATATCTAACAAACAGAAGTCTGTTCCAGTGACAGTTAAAGAACTTCATTTGAAATTCTGAACAACTGATTTTATCATGTTTTTAAAGTTATATAAAAAATACAACTTGGAATTACAGTGTTCAACCATTCTGGCTACACATTGTAGTATGTTTTTCAAAACTGAAGGGCAGATTTATCAAAGTGTAAAATTAGACCCCACCACAGTAACATGCTGCTACTTTCTTTTCATTCCTATGGAATATTCAGTGGCATATTTATCAGTAGGTGAAAGGCAGAGTTCACCATTTAATAAATTCACCTCTAAAAAAAAGTGTGCCAGTTTTGACTGGCAAGCTTCTGAAATGCCATACTGAACTTGAAGGTCAACCAGTAATTAATTTTTTCCCTACCCACATATATTCATATGAAGTAAAAAAAATATATATATACATCTTGTACCTAATATGTAGTGGTTCCATACTTTGTCTTGAGAACAGTACAAGAGTCAAAAGAGTAGTCAGATCAGGCAGGGTCAAGGCAGGCAGAGTACAAACAAATCGTAGAAACAGTGTGAGCGCACACACTAGCCTTCCTCACTCAATTGCCTGGTGCACAATCCTCTAGGGAGAGGATCACCTGACGAAGGAGGCGTGCCCCCAAAACGTTGTGCATCATTTGACGCAAAGTCAGGCTGGCAAGGGTCCAGCCGGATAATCAATCAGAAGGGACTTGGCAGAATCGGAGTCAGATAACAGGCAAGAGTCAGGTTACAGAATTCAGGATAGTCAATAGCCAGGCAGGGGTCAAACACAGGATACAGATAGCACAGGGCTTCAAACACCACAAGGTAACTAAAATCTATAACAGGCACTGAGAAAAAGAAACTGTCACTTTAAATACATAAAATTTCTTCGATCAAAAAAACCTTAGAAAAATGATGGGGAAGGTCCCCATAGGCTAACATTGTACCTCGGTAGGTTTAAACTGGCAAAGTATGTAGTCAAAGTATTTTTCAAAGAGACAGTACTTCGACTATCGAATGGTCGAACGATTTTTAGTTCGAATAGTTTGAATCAAAGTCGTAGGTCGTAGTAGCCTATTCGATGGTCGAAGTACACCAAAAAAATACTTCAAACCCTTCACTCAAGCTTAGTAAATTTGCCCCTTAAGGATTTTTCCTAAAAATCACTGTTGAGAAAGTACAGTTGGGAGATCATAGAGGGCAAGTGAGGTGAAATCTGGTAGTGTTGCACTTCGCAAAGCCACATTTATTTTTATAAAATCAATTATAACAAAAAAAGCTGAATATTTATGTAGCAGTAGACTAGTCTAATCGCTTCTAAAAATTCACTTTTCCAAGTTTCTGCACCTAAACGAGACTTTATTGCTCTGTCTCGTTTATATATTTTTTTTAATTATGGGTGTAGTCAATTTTCCTTGTTAATTATAAACAAGCAATAAGGCTATTGTCCAGCCTTGTGTTGTAATCTAAATAAGCCTGCTGAACACAACACTGTCATTGTAGAAACATAGCCTGGCATTCAATGAATTATCTCTATCAAAAACATATTTTACATGTCATGTACTCAAGTGGTAATATAGACTTAGCTCAAACCAAAAAAAGCTTTATTAACTCTTGCTGCTTTACTTACCAGAAGACTCCATGATTGTGGTAGTGGAAGTGTACAAGCTATGCACATCTAAGGCTGCTAAAATCACATAAGTTGTATCCACATTAAGTTCCCCCATCATGTATTTAAAAAGTACGGTATGCTTGAAAAATGCGTGTGAGCCTTGAAACGTTGGCCATGATTAAAATATTATTTGTAAAATTCAGTGGTAATATATGTCTGGATTCTCAGGTTTCTTTGCAGGGGTTCAACTTGAACTGTTGTCTGTTTTTTTTAGCCCAAATTAAATATGTAACCATGAAACAGCACCACTGTATCTGCTCTCATGAGACAAACAGCAAAAGGTAACATATAACCCATTATGACATGAGCTTATTTAGTTAAGCATATGTAAAAATGGAGCATAACCACTACCAGAAATAAATATGAATACAATCAGACAGACTTATTTTTACAGACTAAAAGAAACAGTGTTATTTTGACTATTTTTTAACATCCCTTAGGTTCTCAGTGTCGTGCCACCCCTCCCTCACCTTGTTCCATTGTCAAGAGATGGGGCTTGAAATCCCTCTGCTTTTCATTGTGGGTGGTTCATGGACACTCTGGAAAGTCCTAAAATCTGTAATTTTTTACAAAGGAACAAGGGAGGAGGTTGGTTTACTTTTACATCAGTGGAAGCAGGTATGTGTGTAACAAAAAGAGTTTATTTTTGGAACTTCAGATAGTGTTTAAGCACCTTTTTTTAAATAAGCTAAAAATTTGAATTGTTGAATAACGACCTAACTTATTTTTGTCATTGCATCACTGAAGTGAGATGCATTAATTACATAGTAAACACATATATACAGTATCTAAGCAAAATAGATGGTTGTATTTTTCACTGCAAAATCCTGGGCAGATGTGAGCATGTATAATTATCATATTCTATGTTGGCAGGATATTTCAGCAGGCGATGACCATAAATTAGCAGCTTGATCGTGCTGTAGATGACTAGCTCCATGTGTGGGTGTAAAGATAATGTATAAGAGGGGTGGAGATATGGAAAGGTCAGGCATGAAAGCTACAAGATATGTACAAAACTTCAAGCTAACTGCTAAACTGTTGTCACAGGAATGACATATAATGCAGCCAAGCAGAGACAAAATGAAAAATTGTCTTTCTATATATATGTGTAGCTTGAACAGAACCAATTAGAAAAATATATATGTGTAGCTTGAACAGAACCAATTAGAAAAGAACAAGAAAAATTAGAAGACATCTTAAACTTCCTGAAGACTTAAGGTGACACTAATTGGAAAGAACTTGGATTTTAATTGATTTTATTTTACTTTGCATCAAAAAGTTCAGCCAAAGTTGATACTGTGCCCAGTGTAGGTGTAGCAGGATCTTTCCTATAATGCACCAAAAATATATTTAAAGAACTGCCAAATCTACCAGAAAATATTGACTTATGCAGAAAAATCTACTTGTTACTGTATCTGAGACAGCAGACAATAATTTTCTATTTTAGTCAGGTAATCTGCTGTTTAACTGCAGCAGGTAAAGTCACGCTCCCTGCATTAGAAAAGCCGACTTTCCAGTTTTATATCTTGAAATTTGACTGGGATACTGTCATGGGAAATAATGTTTTTTTTCAAAATGAATCAGTTAATAGTGCTGCTGCAGCAGAATTCTGCACTGAAATCCGTATATCAAAAGAGCAAACAGATCTTTTTATATTTAATTTTGAAATCTGACATGGGGCTAGTCATATTCTCAGTTTCCCAGCTGCCCCGGGTCATGTGACTTGTACTCTGATAAACTCCAGTCACTCTTTACTGCAAGTTGGAGTGATATCATCTCCCCCTTTCCTCTCCAGCAGCCTAACAATAGAACAATGGGAAGGTAACCAGATAGCAGCTCCCTAACACAAGATAACAGCTGGTTTTTAATTTCTGTAATTTCTAGCAATGCACCTGGGCAAACATTATGAATTTTATTATATATAGAAAAGACACTAGGGAAGTTATTTATCAAAATCTGAATTTATATCATTATTTTTTGTAATATAATCCAACCAAATCTGCACGGGTTATTTCCCCTTATTTATCAATTTTCCCGAAAACTCCCAGAGCAGATCAGGATATCTTTGGGACGTCTCCCATTGACTTATATACAACCTTGGCAGGTCTGAGATGCTGGATTTTCGGATTCTGACTTTTTCCATCCTTGGAGTATAATATATCCTGAAAAATTTGAGTTTTTTTTTAACAAAAAAATCTGATTTTATAGTAAAATTTTATGGCATTCAGACTTTAATAAATAACTCCCTAGATGTCAACCCTCATATATTTTTCTGTATTTATACTCCTGGTTAGGGATGTAGCGAACGTCGGAAAAAAAGTTCGCGAACATATTCGCGAACTTGCGCAAAATTGCGAGCGGTTCGCGAACGGTTCGCGAACCCCATAGACTTCAATGGGAAGGCGAACTTTAACATCTACAAAAGACATTTCTGGCCAGAAAAATGATTTTAAAGTTGTTTAAAGGGTGCAACGACCTGGACAGTGGCATGCCAGAGGGGGATCAAGGGCAAAAATGTATCTGAAAAATCTGCCTGTGTGTGCTTGGAAGAGATAGTGTAGGGCGAGAGCTGTTAGTGATTTCAGGGACAGATGATAGTAAGTTTGCTGGCTAGTAATCTGCGTGATACTGCTCTGTATTGGAGGGACAGAAGTCTGCAGGGATTTGAGGGACATTTTAGCTTAGGTAGCTTTGCTGGCTAGTAATCTACTGTTCTCTTTAAACAACTGCCATACGTTGACCTTGTAGGCATTGTTTGCCCAGTTTTTTTGGACGCAGCCACTGAAGCACAGTTGCCAGAAAAAATATGCCATATAAATGCTGAAAATAGTCATTTTTCGCCATACGTTGACCTTGTAGACATTGTTTGCCCAGTTTTTTTGGACGCAGCCACTGAAGCACAGTTGCCAGAAAAAATATGCCATATAAATGCTGAAAATATAAATTTTTTTGGTTGCAGCCACTGAAGCACAGAGGCCAGAAAAATTATGCCATATAAATGCTGAAAATAGTCATTTTTCGCCATACGTTGACCTTGTAGACATTGTTTGCCCAGTTTTTTTGGACGCAGCCACTGAAGCACAGTTGCCAGAAAAAATATGCCATATAAATGCTGAAAATATAAATTTTTTTGGTTGCAGCCACTGAAGCACAGAGGCCAGAAAAATTATGCCATATAAATGCTGAAAATATAAATTTTTTTGGTTGCAGCCACTGAAGCACAGAGGCCAGAAAAAATATGCCATATAAATGCTGAAAATAGTCATTTTTTGCCATACGTTGACCTTGTAGGCATTGTTTGCCCAGTTTTCTTGGTCGCAGCCACTGAAGCACAGTTGCCAGAAAAAATATGCCATATAAATGCTGAAAATAGTCATTTTTTGCCATATACGTTGAGTCAAGGTATGGCAAAAAATGACTATTTTCAGCATTTCTATGGCATATTTTTTCTGGCCTCTGTGCTTGAGTGGCTGCGGCCAAAAAAACTGGGCAAACAATGCCTACAAGGTCAACGACGTTGACCTTGTAGGCATTGTTTGCCCAGTTTTTTTGGCCGCAGCCACTCAAGCACAGAGGCCAGAAAAAATATGCCATAGAAATGCTGAAAATAGTCATTTTTTTGGTCGCAGCCACTGAAGCACAGTTGCCAGAAAAATTATGCCATATAAATGCTGAAAATATAAATTTTTTTGGTTGCAGCCACTGAAGCACAGAGGCCAGAAAAATTATGCCATATAAATGCAGAAAATATGCATTTTTTTGGTTGCAGCCACTGAAGCACAGAGGCCAGAAAAATTATGCCATATAAATGCAGAAAATATGCATTTTTTTGGTTGCAGCCACTGAAGCACAGAGGCCAGAAAAATTATGCCATATAAATGCAGAAAATATGCATTTTTTTGGACGCAGCCACTGAAGCACAGTTGCCAGAAAAAATATGCCATATAAATGCTGAAAATAGTCATTTTTCGCCATACGTTGACCTTGTAGACATTGTTTGCCCAGTTTTTTTGGTTGCAGCCACTGAAGCACAGAGGCCAGAAAAAATTAAACCAGTAGGGTTTGCACCCTAGTTTGTAACGGTGGCGGAGGGAGGAGGACGCTAAAGGACAGCTGTGTGTGGAGTCATGAGGCTTGAAGAGAAGGACAGCTGCATAGAAGTCAGAACAAGTCTTCCGGCGTGCAGTAACCCTCCGAGATCCACCCCTCATTCATTTTAATAAAGGTCAGGTAATCGACACTTTTGTGACCTAGGCGAGTTCTCTTCTCAGTTACAATCCCTCCTGCTGCACTGAAGGTCCTTTCTGAGAGCACACTTGAGGCTGGGCAAGACAAGAGGTTCATGGCAAATTGTGACAGCTCTGGCCACAGATCAAGCCTGCGCACCCAGTAGTCCAGGGGTTCATCGCTCCTCAGAGTGTCGATATCTGCAGTTAATGCCAGGTAGTCCGCTACCTGCCGGTCGAGGCGTTCTTTGAGGGTGGATCCCGAAGGGTTGTGGCGCTGCCTTGGACAGAAAAACATTTGCATGTCTGACGTTACAGACCGGCCAAAGGGCTTTGTCCTTGCAGGTGTGCTCGTGGCAGGATTACTGGCACCTCTGCCCCTGGAATGTTGATGAGTTCCTGAAGTGACATCACCCTTAAAAGCATTGTACAACATGTTTTGCAGGCTGGTTTGTAAATGCCGCATCTTTTCGGACTTGTGGTATGTTGGTAACATTTCTGACACTTTATGCTTGTACCGAGGGTCTAGTAGCGTTGCGACCCAGTACAGGTCCTTCTCCTTAAGCCTCTTGATACGGGGGTCCTTCAACAGGCATGCCAGCATGAAAGACCCCATTCTCACAAGGTTGGATGCAGAGCTATCCATCTCCGCTTCCTCATTATCAAGGACTGCATCATCCACGGTCTCCTCCCCCCAGCCACGTACAAGACCAGGGGTCCCCAAAAGGTCACCACTAGCCCCCTGGGAAGCCTGCTCCTGTTGGTCCTCCTCCTCCTCCTCCACAAAGCCACCTTCCTCCTCTGACTCCACTTCTGGCACCTCTCCCTGCGTTGCAGCAGGTGCCTGGGTTCGTTCTGGTGATTGCGACCATAAATCGTGCGCTTCCAGCTCCTCGTCACGCTGGTCTACAGCCTCATCTGTCACTCGTCGCACGGCACGCTCCAGGAAGAAAGCGAAGGGTATTAGGTCGCTGATGGTGCCTTCGGTGCGACTGACCATATTTGTCACCTCTTCAAAAGGTCGCATGAGCCTGCAGGCATCGCGCATAAGCACCCAGTAACGGGGGAAAAAAATCCCCAGCTCTGCAGATCCAGTCCTACCACCCAGTTCAAAAAGGTACTCGTTGACGGCCCTTTGTTGTTGCAGCAGACGTTCCAACATAAGGAGCGTTGAATTCCAGCGAGTCTGGCTGTCAGAAATCAAACGCCTGACTGGCATGTTGTAGCGCTGCTGAATGTCAGCAAGGCGTGCCATGGCTGTGTAGGAACGTCTGAAATGGGCCGACACCTTTCTGGACTGGGTGAGAACGTCCTGGAATCCTGGGTACTTGGAGACAAAACGTTGGACTATTAAATTTAACACATGTGCCATGCAGGGCACATGTGTTAAATTTCCCAGTCTCAACGCTGCCAACAGATTGCTTCCATTGTCACACACCACTTTTCCGATCTGCAGTTGGTGTGGGGTCAGCCACCGATCGGCCTGTGACTGCAGAGATGACAGGAGTACAGATCCGGTATGGTTTTTGCTTTCCAGGCACGTCATCCCCAAGACAGCGTGACAACGGCGTACCTGGCACGTCGAATAGCCTAGGGGGAGCTGGGGGTGCACAGGTGTGGAGGAGGAGAAGGAGGACCCAGCAGCAGAGTAAGAAGAAGAAGAGGAAGAAGACGAGGTAGAGAGCGATGGAGGAGTAGAGGTGGTGGCAGAACCGCGTGCAATCCGTGGCGGTGACACCAACTCCACTGTTGTTGTTGTTGTTGAGCTACCCATTCCCTGCTTCCCATTCCCAGCCATTACCAAGTTCACCCAGTGGGCAGTGTAGGTGACATACCTGCCCTGACCATGCTTGGAGGACCATGCGTCAGTAGTCATATGGACCTTTGGCCCAACACTAAGTGACAGAGATGCGGTAACTTGGCTCTGCACATGTTGGTACAGGTGTGGTATTCCCTTTTTAGAAAAAAAATTGCGGCTGGGTACCTTCCACTGCGGTGTCCCAATTGCTACAAATTTGCGGAAGGCCTCAGAGTCCACCAGCTGGTATGGTAAAAGCTGGCGGGCTAAGAGTGCAGACAAGCCAGCTGTCAGACGCCGGGCAAGGGGGTGACAGTCAGACATTGGCTTCTTACGCTCAAACATGGCCTTCACAGAAACTTGGCTGGTGGCAGATGACTGGGAATGGGAACAGGTGGTCAAGGTGGAAGGCGGAGTGGAGGGTGGTTCAGATGGGTCAAGGAGAGCAGAGGTAGAGCAGTAAGATGCTGGACCAGAAGGAGTGTGACTTTTAGTTTGCCTGTTGCCTTTGAGGTGTTGCTCCCAAAGTGCTTTGTGCTTGCCGCTCATGTGCCTTCGCATAGAAGTTGTACCTATGTGGCTGTTGGGCTTACCAAGGCTCAGTTTCTGACTGCACTCATTGCAAATTACAATGCTTTTGTCAGAGGCACACACATTAAAAAAATCCCACACTGCTGACTTTTTGGAAGTGTGCGATCTGGCGGTAACAGTAGAAGTTGGCGGCATTGGCGGCAATGGCGGGTGCGTTGGCCGGCTGAACACAGGTGCCGATACATGTTGTTGCCCTACTGATCCCTGCGGGCTGGCCTCCCTGCTTCTTCTAAGTCTTATTCTCCTACTGCCTCTCTGACTCTCCGTCTCTCCATCTGAACTACCCTCCTCTTGCTCTCTTCTACTAGGCACCCACAAAACATCAATCTCCTCATCATCATTCTCCTCAGATGCATCAATTTCTTCTGACACATCACAGAAGGAAGCAGCAGCGGGGACCTCCTCCTCCTCCTCATCACTCATCATTATGTCCATCTCTGTCGTGTTCTCTGCCAGAATTAAATCTGGTGTAACGTCCTCATCTCCTTCATCTTCTTCTGCCAATAATGGTTGCGCATTACTCAGTTCAAGAAACTCATGGGAAAATAACTCCTCTGACTCCAGTGAAGATGGGGCACCGGTGGTGGAGGAAGTGTTACGTGGGGTGGCCATAGCAGTGGAGGATGAGGAGGATGTTGTGGTAAAGTTAGAAACGGTAGAGGATGGGGTGTGCTGTGTAAGCCAGTCAACTACCTCTTCAGCATTTTGGGAGTTCAGGGTCATTGGCTTTTTAAAACTGGGCAATTTGCTAGGGCCACAGGATTGCATAGCAGCACGGCCCCTAGCACGGCCTCTGCGTGGCGGCCTGCCTTTGCCTGGCATTATTTTTAAAAAAACAACAACAACAAAAACTCAGTTGGTTTTTCTGGAAACGATAATACACACAGCTAGATGGCAGTTTGAAGAAAACAGTGTGCAAATAATGCCTACAAGATCAACGTATACACTACTACAGCGGTGGATACGGATTACGTAAAATATATGAATGCTGCTTGAAAAAAAGTAACTCAAGTGGTTTTTCTAGAGACGATAATATTATCAATATTTAGACAAAATGTGAACAAGCTCACACAGCTAGATGGCGGTTTGAAGAAAACACTGTGCAAATAATGCCTACAAGGTCAACGTATACACAGCGGTGGATACGGATTACGTAAAATATAAGAATGCTGCTTGAAAAAAAGTCACTCCGGTGTTTTTTCTGGAGACGGTAATATTATGGATATTTAGACAGAATGTGAACACGGTCACACAGCTAGATAGCAGTTGGTTGAATAACACACTGGGCAAAAAATGCCTACAGGGCAAATAATGCCTACAAGGTCAACGTATACACAGCGGTGGATACGGATTACGTAAAATATAAGAATGCTGCTTGAAAAAAAGTCACTCCGGTGTTTTTTCTGGAGACGGTAATATTATGGATATTTAGACAGAATGTGAACACGGTCACACAGCTAGATAGCAGTTGGTTGAATAACACACTGGGCAAAAAATGCCTACAGGGCAAATAATGCCTACAAGGTCAACGTATACACAGCGGTGGATACGGATTACGTAAAATATAAGAATGCTGCTTGAAAAAAAGTCACTCCGGTGTTTTTTCTGGAGACGGTAATATTATGGATATTTAGACAGAATGTGAACACGGGCACACAGCTAGATAGCAGTTGGTTGAATAACACACTGGGCAAAAAATGCCTACAGGGCAAATAATGCCTACAAGGTCAACGTATACACAGCGGTGGATACGGATTACGTAAAATATAAGAATGCTGCTTGAAAAAAAGTCACTCCGGTGTTTTTTCTGGAGACGGTAATATTATGGATATTTAGACAGAATGTGAACACGGGCACACAGCTAGATAGCAGTTGGTTGAATAACACACTGGGCAAAAAATGCCTACAGGGCAAATAATGCCTACAAGGTCAACGTATACACAGCGGTGGATACGGATTACGTAAAATATAAGAATGCTGCTTGAAAAAAAGTCACTCCGGTGTTTTTTCTGGAGACGGTAATATTATGGATATTTAGACAGAATGTGAACACGGGCACACAGCTAGATAGCAGTTGGTTGAATAACACACTGGGCAAAAAATGCCTACAGGGCAAATAATGCCTACAAGGTCAACTTATACACTACTACAGCGAGGGATACGGATTACGTAAAATTTATTATGGCTGCTTGAAAAAAGTCACTCCGGTGTTTTTTCTGGAGACGGTAATATTATGGATATTTAGACAGAATGTGAACACGGGCACACAGCTAGATAGCAGTTGGTTGAATAACACACTGGGCAAAAAATGCCTACAGGGCAAATAATGCCTAAAAGGTCAACTTATACACTACTACAGCGATGGATACGGATTACGTAAAATTTATTATGGCTGCTTGAAAAAAGTCACTCCGGTGTTTTTTCTGGAGACGGTAATATTATGGATATTTAGACAGAATGTGAACACGGGCACACAGCTAGATAGCAGTTGGTTGAATAACACACTGGGCAAAAAATGCCTACAGGGCAAATAATGCCTAAAAGGTCAACTTATACACTACTACAGCGATGGATACGGATTACGTAAAATTTATTATGGCTGCTTGAAAAAAGTCACTCCGGTGTTTTTTCTGGAGACGGTAATATTATGGATATTTAGACAGAATGTGAACACGGGCACACAGCTAGATAGCAGTTGGTTGAATAACACACTGGGCAAAAAATGCCTACAGGGCAAATAATGCCTAAAAGGTCAACTTATACACTACTACAGCGATGGATACGGATTACGTAAAATTTATTATGGCTGCTTGAAAAAAGTCACTCCGGTGTTTTTTCTGGAGACGGTAATATTATGGATATTTAGACAGAATGTGAACACGGGCACACAGCTAGATAGCAGTTGGTTGAATAACACACTGGGCAAAAAATGCCTACAGGGCAAATAATGCCTAAAAGGTCAACTTATACACTACTACAGCGGTAGTAAAATAAAAAAAAAGTTAAATAAAAAAAGAATGAATATTAAAAAAAAAAAATTAAAGTTGGTGCTGCTGAACTACTAGGAGCAGCAGATTAGCACACCAGTCCCACTCCCCAACACTGCTAGACTAATAGCACTGGGCTCTTATAGTAGTAGTAGTAGTAGTAGTAGTAGTAGTAGTAGTAGTAGTAGTAGTAAAACAACAAAAAAATAAATAAAAGCAGTCCTTACAAGGACTATTGCTATTGCAGCAGTCAGCAGATGAGATCAGAAGCAGGACAGCTGCCCACTGCAGCTACATACAGAGCACTGCAGTAGAAGGTAGATTACTAGCCAGCAAAGCTACCTAAGCTTAAATGTCCCTCAAACCCCTGCAGACTTCTGTCCCTCCAATAACAGAGCAGTATCAAAACGATTACTAGCCAGCAAACTTTCAACTGTCCCTGAAATCACTAACAGGCAGCAGCTCTCTCCCTACACTATCTCTTCAGCACACACAGGCAGAGTGAAAAAAAGCTGCAGGGCTTCGGTTTTTATAGGGAAGGGGAGTGGTCCAAGGGAGAGCTTCCTGATTGGCTGCCATGTACCTGCTGGTCTGGGGTGAGAGGGCAAAAAAAAGCGCCAACAATGGCGAACCCAAAATGGCGAACGTCGCGCGACGTTCGCGAACTTCCGGCGAGCGCGAACACCCGATGTTCGCGCGAACAAGTTCGCCGGCGAACAGTTCGCGACATCTCTACTCCTGGTTAAGAATAAAGTATGATTATAGTCAGGGGTGTGTGACTTGTATGGTTGGGTATGCCATGGACTAGGCCATATTCATCTGGATTTGGTTCACTGTAGGTTGAGATCTGTTAACATATACTGTAAGCCTACAACACTGTATGATAACTTGCCATCCAAGCAGGCCTGGATTTGTGGGAAGGCCACAAAGGGGCCTAGGGCAGCATGTGCCTAGCCACATTTGAATTTGCTCCAGAGCACTGTGGACATGCAGGAGATTTCATAGCTCCCCAGCACTGTGGACCCGATGACCGGAAGCCGGCACATGCAAACAGTGGCAGCAGGGCTGTCCAGCTTTGAGGCCACTGGGAGCAACATCCAATGGGTTGGTGAGCAACATGTTGATCACGAGCCACTGGTTGTGGACCACTGCTCTAGAAAATAACAGAGGAGCCACTGTAAGATGCAATAGACAGTCACTACTAAATGGGAGAAGTGATATGATTTTGGGGTCTTTCTGTACCTAAAATGCCACGGCCTATTTTGAGTTTGCCTGCATCTACAAGGCCCTATGTCCCGATACAAAGTGGTAAGGATTACATTTACTTTTGGGCATTTGCTAGCTTTTAACCTAATTTCACTATTCTTCATAGTTATTCAATAAAAAATTTTCATCATGAAATTTAAAGGAAAAAAAACCCTGCACTGTATAAATAGGAAGGACTAATTTGGTATAGGCTTTTAGGCATTTGACATTTAATCAATTTATATGATGCTCATCTGTATATTTTGCAAAGTCAGTAAAAGTAGCATCTTGACTTTAAAAATAAAATTAAAGGAAAAAAAAGGTTAAGCATTCAAAATGTCAAATATTTTGATTAATTTTTGTTTCATTAAATATCACTTATAAAGAATTATGCCACCTGTTGGATCATTGTTCTTGTACTCCAGCATGGGAACTAAGTACATATAAGGAGAGGATTATATTACAAATGGGATATATGGAATAATGGCTGGATTCGGAGGACAAAGAGCTGAGTAAACATGTACATCAAAGCATATGCCACTCTTCATTCATTTCTATGGGATTTTTATAGGCGTTTTTATCAAAGGGTGAACTTTCACTTTTACCCATTGATAAATACGCCTTTCAAAATCCCATAGAAATGAATTGAGAGCTGCGGAATTTCACTCTAGTGGCGGAACTTCACTCTTTGATAAATTTACTCCTATGGGAGAAACATACCTTGGCTAGCAATGTGTGGAAGGCTAGCACTTTAAGGGGTTAAAAGTCATGAATGAGTAGCAAATAAACAAATGTGATCAAAGCTTTTTTATGTTTTTCTCTCTGATCTCAAAATTATCACATGAAACACATTAAATGCAACACAAAAACACCTGTGCTTTATTCACTTAGTACAGGTATTGGATCCATTATCCAGAAACCTCCAAATTACGGAAAGGCCATCTCCCATAAACTCCATTTAATCAAAATAATCAACACTTTTCCAAATGATTTCCTTTTTCTTTGTAAGCATAAAACAGTAGCTTGTATTTGACCCCAACTAAGATGTAATTAATTCTGATTGGAATCAAAACCAGCCTATTGGTTTATTTAATGTTTACATGATTTTCTAGTAGACTTAGGGGGTTATTTACTAAACAATGAATGCAAAAAATCCCGAAAAATTCATGATTTTTTAAAAATAAAATCTGACTTTTTAAAAAATCACAAATTTTTCGTAATTTATTTTACCCCGAGGATGGAAAAATCCGAATCTGAAAATTCGGCATCTCAGACCTGTCGAGGTTGCATATAAGTCAATGGGAGAAGTCCCAATGATTTTTTCATGTGCGCTGGGTTTTGTGCAATACCCCGAAGTTCTGGTGAACAGGTTAGAACAAATATTGGCTACTATTTTTTCTAAAGTGTCCCTGACAAAGGCTACATGTTTGGTGTTTAAGATTTTTTTGTTATTTTTAGACTTTTTAAAATAAATCCTGGTTCAAATTTTTTTCTTGTGTGCTTGATTTTGGCTATTTCCAGGAGACTCAATGATCAGTAAGCACCTAACTGGTTATGGTTCTTTTTGGATAAATGATGTGCTAAAACTTGTTCCTGTCTTTGATGACTGGAGCTAGAAAGCACTGATTTAGACTTAGGCTTTAGGCATTACTTTTACCAAATGCTGGTGGTATTATTTATTTATTAAGTCTGTCCATATAAATGGTACTGTAAGTGGTAAGCAATTTGTGTATAAAAAATGGCAAATGGTTAGTGGTCCAGCTTTACTTTTTCTTGACTGCCATTGTTGCAGAGTAGAAATGTGAAGATCCTTATGACTAATACATACTTATATGGAAATGCAAGGCAAATCAGTTGAGTAACTCTGACTCATTGACAGCAAATATCAAGCTATTGTGTGAGCAGGCATTGTCATCAAGTATTGTCTTCCCAGATAGATAGATATAAAAGACAGGTTGCTGTAAAACAAGATTCATTATTTGGCTTTCTTTTTGTTATATATGCTTTGCTTGGAACAGTATTGTTATCACATAGCAGCAGATATTGGAGAAAATAAAATAATAAAAGTAACATTTACACATTGGGTAGATGTCATCGCCTTTTATGAAGAGAAAGAAAAAACGCTCATTTAAAATGGGGCCACTAATACATTTCTGCATTGATACCAAATTGTATGAACATGAACAATTATTTTTACCAATTTGAAAAATGCCCATAAAAGTACAAAAAACTTTTTTTTTCTGGTAGAGTCTTTAAATTGTACTTGACTACTCAAAGTGGTCGATTCTATTCCGGCAAATTGACACATTGATTTGCTTTGATGAATGTGCCAATTCATTCAACATTTTCCTGAGTGTGGGAAAAATCATCCTGACAAACATAAAAGTGTTTTGAATATTTGTAAATCTTTTCCTTAATGTGAGAAACTCATTCATTGTTTATACTTACTGTTGAAGGTGCTGTTCACCTTTAAATACTTTTTTTTAGTTCAGTTAGTTTCAGATTGTTCACCAGAAATAAAGACTTTTTCCAATTATTTTCAATTTTTTTTTAATTTATTTATTTGTGATCGTTTTTCTAATTTTGAAGTGTAAATTTTCATTTTTAAACTTGTAAAGCAGCTGGGGGGGGGGGGTCGCAGAGTCTTTACTGTTGTAAATTCATATATTTAGTTGGATACATTTGTTATCTTTGTCCCTGATAAGCAGAATTTCCGAGGCAGCTGTAACAATTGATACAATAGTTATATATTCCATAGATACTGATGTGAAATGTATCAATTAAGTGTATCAACTAAATGTAGCAAATTGTAAATAAATGAAGCCAATTGTAATTTTTCAGGTCATTGAGCTACCAGACTGAGAAACTAGATACAGGAACATTAAGGGGGTTATTTACTAAACTCCGAATGCAAAAATTCACGAAAAACTCATGATTTTTTTTTCATAAAAGCAGACTTTTTAAACAATCACACATTTTTTGGAATTTATTAAACCCCAAGGATGAAAAAGTCAGAATCTGAAAATCCGGCATCTCAGACCTGTCGAGGTTGCGTATAAGTCAATGGGAGAAGTCCCAATGATTTTTTTGATGTGCGCTGGATTTTGTGCAATTCCCCGAAATTTTCTGAGTTTTCAGGCAAAAATCTGAGTTATCGGGTTAAAATTCCAAAAAATTTGTGAAAATCGGGTGAAAAATCCCCAAAAAACTTGAAAATCAGATTATTTCCTGCTAAGAAAATTTGTGGTAAAATGTAATAATAGAAGCATAAAAAACCTGAGCGGATTTGACTGGTGTTTGTAGCAGAAAATATTGAGATAAATAACCCCCTAAACTTTTAACTTAAATGTTTCCATTAGTAGTGCAGTTAGCCATGTAAAAGCCTGCATGTTTGTAAAGTTGTGTATATTTGTTAAGGTGTTTTTGCCTGTAGCTCGAAAGAGGGGGGGGCGTCTACGGGGGGTGGGAGTAGGGTTTTTTTTTTGGTAAAGGGTTCGTTTCTCCTTTAAGAGTCGTGGCATGAAGTCACATCTGTAATAGAAGCTTATGCTAGAGTGCTGATTCTATAATCTCATGTAATGTGAATGTGAATTAATTATTAATCAGCCTTGTATTGTGACATTTATATTCTATATATTCAGTATATTGCCTGTGCCTAAGTATAGATAGAGACAGATGATAGATAGATAGATAGATAGATAGATAGATAGATAGATAGATAGATAGATAGATAGTCTAGTATATAGTATAAAGTATATAGTAGAACTGCTGTCCTACCCTATTATTCAAATACAAATATGTTGGCAAATGTCAGTGCCAGGAGGGATAACAGTGGGATATCCGGTGCAACCCGTAGCGCATTCCACAATCTCATTTCACAGTAACATAAAAATCATTTGACTTTGATATTAGTGTATGCTGTGTAATGCAGTATGTACAGTATGTTAAAGGAGAAGGAAAGGTTAAAACTAAGTAAGCCTTATCAGAAAGGTCCACCTGAATATACAAGTAAACCCTCAAAGTAATGCTGCTCTGAGTCCTCTGTCAAAAGAAACACTGCATTTCTTTCCTTCTATTGTGTACTCATGGGCTTCTGTATCAGACTTCCTGCCTTCAGCTTAAACCTCCTTGCCCTGGGCATGAGCATGCTCAGTTTGCTCCTCTTCCTTCTCTGCTTTAATCTGAGCCCAGAGCTATAAGTGAACAGAGACTCAGGCAGGAAGTGATGTTTCACCAAGCTAATACTGCAGCTGCTATCCTAAACAAAAGTTTATTGCTGGCCAGTGAGTGCTCCTCTTGGTTTATCATTATTAATGTTCGGATAGTGTTGAAAGGGCGTGTTTGGGGTGCCCATCATGAGTGGCCACTTTAGGAAAATATCACAACGCTTTATTTTGTTAACTGTATGATACAAGTTGGATTGTTAAGCTTTTAGTAAGATGCTGGCAAATATAGTTGGTCATTCATGAATGACATGCCTTTTTTCCACTGAGGATGGGGTCCAGCTATCCCTCAGTGACAAGGGCTATAGCCTGTTCTATTGTTATTGGTACAATCAGAGATTTTTTATTAGTTAAAGTGGACCTGTCACCTACACATAAAAAGCTGTAGAACAAAAGTAATTTGCAAATGAAACATGGTACCCAAAATGTTTTTTTCATTAAAGCATCCATACATTTTATAAAGGAGTTTAAATATCTAAACTGTCAATCAAATATTACCTTCCCCCGCGTGGGGCAGTCAATTACTTTAACTTTCCATTCAGCACTTCCTAGATATCACTGCTCTCCACACATTCTCACTCCCTCCTCACACTCTATAATTGTGTAGGACAATGTGTATGGGCATTAGGCCCCCCATTCGGGCACATACACAAGATTCTGGGGTGATATACAACCTGTCTTAATAACAGTGTCCACAAAATGGCTCCTGCCTTCGTGCTGTGATTGTGTAATTCCAAGACTGAAGGAAATATAATTTAAATAATAAATGTAGGGGCACATTTACTAAGGGTCGAATATCTAGGGTTAATTAACCCTTGATATTCGACCATCAAAGTAAAATCCTTCGAAGGATCCTTTGAAGGATTTACCGCAAGTACTTCGATCGAACGATCAAAGGAAAAATCCGAAGGACTTTAATCCATCGATCGAAGGATTTTCCTTCGATCAAAAAAAGCTTAGAAAGCTTATGGGGAAGGTCCCATAGGCTAACATTGATGCTCGGAAGTTTTTTTTAAAGAGACAGTACTTCGACTATCGAATGGTCGAAAAGTCAAACGATTTTTAGTTTGAATCGTTCGATTTGAAGTCATAGTCGAAGGTCGAAGTAACCTATTTGATGGTCGAAGTACCCAAAAAAAACCTTCGAAATTCAAAGTTTTTTTTACTTCGAATCCTTCACTTGAGCTAAGTAAATGTGCCCCGTAATGTAGGTAAGTTTTATTTTGCTCAACTAACATGATAAAAAATCATTTGGAATTATTTCTTAGGGCGACAGGTCCCCTTTAAGTTTGACCGACCTATATTCATTTCTTCTGGTTTGTTTCTCCATTTCTATAGACAAATTGTTCTACTAGTGTACAGTATCCCCACATAATATTACTTATATTCTTAAATAATAGTGATGAGATTACACTTTATTAAAGGGAAAGTTAGTGGTTGCGTGTTATGTAGATATTGAAATTCTGAGACAATTTGCGAACTCTGTTTGTTTTCATTTATATTTAATTTTCTGCTCTTACTCTTGAAGTGGAAAGATCTATCTGGTTGCCTGGGTCTTGAGGCTTGACATCCAGTGTTAGTTTGTTGTTGTCATTGTTATTTTTTTTAATTAATTACTTTCTGTCTTCAATCAGTGGGACCCTAAATGACCCTTAATTCCATCTGAAGAGCTAAAGAATAGACATTTGAAAAACACACCATAAAAAGACATAACTATCCTATATTTATATAGTTCCAAAATATTCTTCAGCACTTTATATAGGTTATACATGATTCACATCAAATAAAGGTCAATTGTAAATGACTTTATAATACCACTATCTATATTATACTAAAAGTGCATCCAGTGGCATAACATGAAGGCACCAGGTCCCCCCCCATAATGTTCTTGCTGCCCCTGCTCCCTGCAATTTAAAGGGTATATTTATCAAAGAGTGAAGTTAGAGATCACCCCAGTCCACTAGAATGAAATCCGCCACTCTCCATTTATTTCAATGGCATTTTGAAAGGCATATTTATCAAAAGGTGAACTTTCACTTTCACCCACTGATAATACTCTTAGATACTCCATAGAAATGAATGGAGAGTGGTGGAATTTTACTCTAGAGTACTGTGGTGATCTCTAACTTCACTCTTTAATAAATATACCCCTTGGTCACCCAAATGCTTGTTTTCAATGGGTGCCCAAGTTACAAGAGAAGATTTAGGACTGTCATACAGCAGATCCTACAGTCTGGACCCCCCTGCCCCCTCTGCAGCTGCAGGATTTGATGTATGGTAGTTATGCTACTGTATAAATCCCCTGTAATAAAATTGAATTTTCTGTACAAAACGGGACGTGGTGATACTGAAAGCACTAGGGCTGAATGACACCTCTTGGATCGTTATTGTAATATATAGTACAAAAATCAATCCCATTAGAAAAATACAACCGCGTCAAACAACTATTATCTTTTCTCTTCTAAAAATATGTGGTTATAAAGAGTTACCAGGTACATGTAAGAGAAGTAGCTGTTACTTTGTACGAGTCTTTTGTTAAGCGTATACAATATAACAGCAAGGCATGTGCTGAAATGATGCTCTAGAGAGTGTTTATTTGCAATGAGTTTTTTCGCATCAACAAAGCTGTAAGTGACTCCTATTCTATATGAAGCAATTCCCAAAGCAAATAGTGTCTGGGCAATTTTGTGAAGATGAATGCATGTATTATCATAGTTCACTGCGTTCAACGTGGTCGGCAAGCAAATGAACATCATTTTGTGCTGACTGCATTCTGTAAGTGAATCAAGCCAAATATTTCAGCTTCCATGTTTGAACAGACCATGTGATGGATTGTGAGCAACGAAATTTTCAGAAAATTTCAATCTTAGTTTTTGATTGCCAACTTTTTTCCTTGCGCCACCGGGAATAGTGATGGGCGAATTTCTCCTGTTTCGCAGAAAAATTTGCGAATTTCACGCAAAATTCGTGAAACGGTGAAAAATTCACAAAAAAACGTGAAATCATAAAGTTTCCGGAAAAATCGGGAAATTTCGAAAGTTTTCACGAAAAAATCGTGCAAATTGGACGTTTTTACGCAAAAATCATGAAATTAGAAGGATTCCACTCAAAAATCATGAAATTTGAAGGATTTCACAAAAAAATCATGAAATTTGAAGGATTTCACTAAAAAATCGTGAAATTTGAAGGTTTTCACAAAAAAATCGTGAAAAAATGAAAATTTACACCGGCAAATTTTCATGGGAGATTCAAAAATGTATTCCTGGCGGCGAAACGCTGAAATTCGATGCAAAATCGTGCCAGGCGAATTTATTCGCCCATCAATAACCGGGATCATTTATTCCTATCACCTCAAACACTATCCCCCTCTATATCCAATAACCCTACCTGTTACATGTCTTTTATTTCTTAGCTTCTGCTTCCCATACTGTCCTCATCTCTTGCCTACTTCAGCATACTGGAATATTACACATTTGCATTCTAAAGTAACAGTCTTTGCTCTAGAGAGCTAACACTTTGTGTACTGCTTTGTGTTAATTGCAATATTATATTATTTTACATTTAACTTCATTTCTATCCATTTTTACACTCCATAAATATAAGGAAGGTTAATTATCTCCTGGAGTACGTACTGTATGCACCAAATCTATAATTTTCAAATTCAACCAAATAATCCTCAGTCTAGATTTGGCTAAATATCAAACTGTTTCCAATATCTAATTTACATATTCAAATATGAATATATTTTCCTTTTCTTGGAACATGATGCCAAGTGAATGGGTGACCATAAAATAAGAAAGGTACACTGTATATGTAACAACAGCTGCAAAGTTTCCTGTATTTCTAATAACCCATGGCAACCACTCAGTAGCTACGATTCACTGATCCGTTTGAAAGCTAACCTCTACTTATTTGTTTTAGGTTGCTAGACCTAGGGCAAATGTTGCCATGTAGTCTATTTATTGTTGTGTTTTGATATGTGATGCTTAACTCACATCCTTCCCCTAGAGAGGGTTTATCTTAAAATCTCCTCTAACTGGAATCAGTAATTATTTGTTACAGGCTGATGGCCAAAAGGTCTAGAAGAAATGTCATGTAACTTACATGCAGAGCTATTTGATAAGGCTACGATATGGCTTCTCCTAAAGTTACCTAACCCAAACTTTATGGCATCTCTGAAAAAGAAAACTGTCCTGACTATGTTTGCAAAATAGTATCTCTATCTCTCAATCACAATCAGCTATACTCGCATCTTTAATGACCAGATTAAAGTTCATACTGGATAAAATCTCTTGGCTTAGTTTAGCTATACTTTTATTGCTGTGTTTCATTTTCTTAGAATGGTAAAATATTATATATCATTGGAATTTGAGTTTGAATGAAAAAGACATTCCAAATGTGCAATCACTTCACTGGGTCATATTGTATTACACTTTTAAATTTCCCCTTCTCGCCCCATCTAAATTTCATTTTCAAAACCAATTTATTTTATTACGAGGTTGGTATGTTTTCCCCAAGTAGTTTCAGCTGTGCTTTTTATACAGTGTGCTGTGATATGAAGCTGGGTTTAATACCTGATGCACGAATATGTGCCCATAAATGGTTACATTTGTTATATGCAGAGTTTAAGAATAAAATACAAGAGAATAATTTGGGTAAGAAAAAAAATAATTAGAAATAAATCGCTAGTAACTTTTCTTGCAGTTTCTTAATGTTCTGAATGCATGAATATCCTTTTAGGTGTGATACAGCTCATATAGGGATTAAGACCAAATAGGAGCTGGACATATCTCAAGTACAAAGCTTGATTCATGTGTTCACTATTACAACCCTGTAGAAGGACACCAATCTAGTTATTTCATTTGCAGAAGGGTAAAACCGGTACCCAATAAGAATGCTTAATGGATAACCTTTATCACCTGCCTCTCTGCTTCAATATTATTTTCAATTTAACAAGAACATACATTTGCCAAAATGATCTTATCTTATCTCTTATTTATTATTAGGTGGTAGTTGGAGAACATTTCAATCATATGCTTAGGGGCACATTTACTATTGGTCGAATATCGATGGTTAATTAACCCTCGATATTCGACCATCGAAGTAAAATCCTTCGACTTCGAATATCGATGCTGAAGGATTTACTGCATTTCCTTTGTTTGTACGGTCGAAAGAAAAATCGTTCGATCGAATGATTAAATCCTTCGAATCGAACGATTCGAAGGATTTTAATCCATCGATCGAACGATTTTCCTTCGATCAAAAAAAGCTAGGAAAGCCTATGGGGACCTCCATTAAGCATTCTTATTGGGTACCGGTTTATATAACTAAATCACATTAATTACATACATAGAACATATGGAGTTACATACATGACAACCAATACCGGTACAAAGGTGAGGAAGGTTCCCTTTAGAGCTTACAATCTAAAGGGAAGGGGATAAGACACAAGGTGTGGGAGTGGGCAAAATCAGAATTAAGTGAGTGAGAGATGTAGTACTGTATGTGGTATTGCATTTGGTAGTTAAGCAGAGTGAGGGTAGGCTTCTCTAAAGAAGTGCGTTTTAAAAGATCTTTTGAAAGCAGAAAGGTTGGGAGAAAGTCGGACAGACCGTGGGAAAGAATTCCAGAGAAGAGGTGCAACCCTTGCAAAGTCTTGAATGTGAGCATGTGAGGAGGTAATGAGAGAATAGTTGAGGAGCAGGTCAGTAGAGGAACGTAGCAAGTGGTGGGTTCATTATGGACTGGAAAGATGACAGTCTCTGGAGGGGTAGGCCAATTAAAAGAGAGTTACAGTAGTCTAGACGTGATATGACGAGAGAGTGAATAAGAATTTTGGCAGCATCTTGGGTGATAAATGATCGTATTTTGGATATGTTCCTTAGGTGGAAGTGACATGATTTAATAAGTGACTTGATATGAGGAGTGAAGGACAGAGCAAAATCTAGGATAACCTCAAGGCACCGGGCCTGGGGAGAGGGGGTGATAGTGGAATTGTTAGCTATGATGGATACTTCCGGGATGTTACTGGTGTTAGTAGGAGGGAAGAGAACCATTTCCGTTTAAGAGAGGTTTAATTTAAGGTAGCGTCGCGACATCCAAGTAGAGATAGCGGACAGACAGGAGACCCGAGTTAGGAGTTCTGAGTTGAGATCAGGAGAACAGAGATAGATCTGAGTGTCATCAGCATAGAGGTGGTAGTGGAAACCATACATGTTGATTAGTTTGCTGAGGGAGGAAGTATAGAGGGAGAATAATAAGGGGCCCAGGACAGAGCCTTGAGGAACCCCAACAGAAAGAGGAAGAGGAGAAATGCTAATCTATTGTAGGAGACACTGAAGGAATGAATAGTGAGGTAAGAAGAGAACCAGGACATGACCGTGTCACAAAGGTCAAGTGAATGTAGGGACTGATTTGATGTCTAACATGTTAGTCAGAATCCAACTTCCTGCTTTTCAGCTCTCTTGGTTTACACTGACTGGTTACCCTGGTTACCAGGCAGTAACCAATCAGAGACTTGAGGGGGGGCCACATGGAGCATATCTGTTGCTTTTGAATCTGAGCTGAATGCTGAGAATCAATTACAAACTCACTGAACAGAAATGTACCATGTGGCCCCCCTTCAAGTCGCTGACTAACTCAGAGTTATAGAGCTGAAAAGCAGGAAGTTGGATTCTGGCTGTTTTATTAGACATCCAGTCACTCCAGCCTTTATATATTACATTTTTGGCTAACTAACTATATTAGAAACATTTTTTATTTTGCACAGCCTATCTATTTACCCAGTTTTTATTTTCACACTGAACTATTCCTTTAACAATTATCAAATAATTCAGATGAATGCTTTAACATTGATATGAAATCGCATAAGAGGGAAATATTGTTTTAAAACATGAATAGTTGATTATCTCATCTTTTATAGAAGTACTACTATGCTCTGCTTTCAAATAAGTATTCTTCTGTATACTGCATTGCAGTATATTTCAGTCTTTCCAGTGCTGAAAACAGCTCGTTTTTTTGTTGAATTTAAGAGACATGGGCATTTAACTAGTTGCTTCCCCCACCTACTGACACAAACTGAATAATGGTGTAAATCTGTTCAGGATTCAGTACAACAATATTTTCAGAACATCTGAAATTAGTGTATAAAGATGGTTATTTTCACACTTACCATTGCTCTAACAGGCAGGTTAGGTATATTCAGCCCCCATGCTACAACCCAAAAACCTGCTAGTGACTTCATTTTCTCATGCATGCCACAGCAAAACAGATTTATTTCTGAATCCAGCAGAGCAAATGGAGTACAGTGACAAATGGGACAACAGGAGGCAAATGTTTTGAAAGGCTGAAATGAAGGTTTTTTTTTTTTAAAGTGTGTCCCAATGAATGGTTTAAAAATGAGTAGGATTGCTGGAGGTACAATGCAAGAAGCAAATAGGATTAATTCAACTTTTCAATGTGATTTCTAAAATATTTACACAAAAAAATGCCATTATACCGTTATAGTTCTGCACCCGAAGAGCCATGATTATTTTTTTCCTTTTATATTGTGATTAAAGATATGGAATCTTACCCTACCATCTTAGTTACCATCTAGTACAAATCACTGTTTAATTACTATAGAAAATCTTTAAAACCATTTCAGTGCTTTCTAGATTAGGCTTTCCAAATATTTGACTCAAGAGGCATCTCTTCTGCTATTTATGCTCTGCCCCCCTAGTTTTTAAACTCTTCCTTAGGATATCTGGATGCTTACATTGTGTTTATGCACCTGGCAGTGAAGAAACTATTGAGTACCCCAAAAAAATTACCAATTGGTCCTTCTTCTGTTGATTTTATAGGTTTGTGCTCCTTCCGTGTGATAACACAACTTCACAGCAAACTCATTTACAGAGAGAGTTAAATGTAACTTTACATCATTCTATTAGGTGCATTGCAAATACACAAGGGAGTTACAAAATTATCTACCCTTTACATATTTTGTATTGTATTTAAGAGATATATTAGACGTTTGAGGTGCTTTATCAAGTGAAATAAATGCAGAAAGAATTTTGGAAGAAATTTGATGAAGCAGATAGGCCACTGTATTGGATTGTGCTGTGGACAACAACTTCCATCATCCTTATGGATACTGTGATTTACATCATTTGGACTTACATCCTTGCTATAGATAATTGCACACGTGGCAAGTGATTTAATAATATTTAGACAACATCTAAATAAAGTTTAAACACAGATGGGGTATAGTTATTGTAGGCCTGGTTGCCAGGGGCGGCAAAAATGGTGCTCCTGGTAATTAAGAGCCGAATTTCTGGTTTTCAACTCGGAAATTCGTCTCTTCTTGTACAGAGAGCGCAATTGTACTCTCTGCACCAGCGACGTGGACCCCCCTGACCCCCATCAGGCGCTGGAGGTAAGCGCCGTGGGGAGGGGGCAGCAAAAACTAAGGCCTCGGCGGCAAATTGGGCAGGATCGCCACTGACTGTAGGAATAATAATAATAGATATAAATCAGGCAAAGTTTAGATTTTACATTTTGGAGTACTGTTGCTGAAGCATGCATTATAGAAATATGCTAATTTCAAAAATAAGGGCATATTTAAAAAGGATGTGCATGGCATAAATTGAAAAGGGTATAGGTTTTTACTGAAACTGCACAATTCTTTCCAGAATACCAGCTTAACTAGAATCTCAACCCAAAAAATAATGTTATGCCTACGTAATATAATTTTAAGCAACTTTGCAATATACATTCAATTCAAATTTTCTATGGTTTTTAAGTTATTCTCACCTGTATTTCTATTGAAAACAACATTTGTCTTTCCCTTCTCTGCCCTGATGGCTCAGACTTTTAAAACAATGTAAGACAAGGCAGACAATTAACAGACCTGTCTTTGCTGGGGAACACAGACGTTTGCAACATTGTTTAGAAAGTAGCAACCAGAAGTTAAGCAAATGCTGCTTTTAATAGCAATTGTTTTTACAAATAAATTTAAAAGGACTGAACATTTCTAATAAATATATATATATATATATATATTGGAAAGTTGCTTAGAATTATGTTTTTTTTATTAGACAATTTTTTATTTTGGGGTTGACTTGCCCCTTAACTGTGCATATTGTGTCCTATGCTGGAGGCACAAGGACTAGTGCAAGTTGTATCTGTCATGTAAGGCCACTAATAGATGAAGAGATTAGTCACTCGATTTATCTCCTGTAGCGCAGGTGACTAATCTCCTTTGAATGCTTTCCCACTGGCAGTAAAGTGACTTGCCTGTGGGAAAAGATGTGAGTCACTTCTGCTTTCCGAAGTTGGCCAAAGTTTCATTTCAAGGCAACTTTGGGTGACTTGTGAAAGCTGAAGCGAGTTGTATGTTTTCCCACCAGCGACTTATATTATTGCTGGAAGGAAAGCATTTAGAGGAGATTGGTTGCTCGCGCTACAAGGTTATCTACTTGCTGTTGTTCATATTTGTGCTACTTGCCACTATGTAAGTTACTTTAAGGGGGTTATTTATCAAAGTCCGAATTTATCTCAATATTTTCTTCTGCAAACTCAGATCAAATCCGCTCTGGTTTTTTACGCTTATTTATTATAACATTTTCCAGAAAATTTGATTTGCGGTTAAAAAAATCAGATTTTCACTATTTTTTGGATTTTTTCATCTGATTTTCAAGATTTTTTTTGGAATTTTCACCCATAACCTGCGAAAATTTTGGGGTATTGCACAAACCCAGCACACATCAAAAAATCATTGGGACTTCTCCCATTAACTTACATGCAACCTCGACAGAGATGCCGGATTTTCAGATTCTGACTTTTGCATCCTCGGGGTTTAATAAATTCTGAAAAATTAGTGATTTTGTGAGTCCGATTTTATATAAAAAAAATCGTTAATTTTTTTGGTGATTTTTGCATTCAAAGTTTAGTAAATAACCCCCTAGGATGGTGTAATGTGCAAAGAGAGACCAGTGCTTGTGGCTGGTGGTAAATACAGGCATCTCTTGTGCCAGAGCCTTGTGCTTAAAGGGCAACTATCGCAAAAATTAAAGTTTAATATAAGCTTCAGCATAATGAAACTTTCTAAATACAATCAATTAAAAATTCAGTAGTGTTTCTGAAATAATCACGTTTATCTTCACTATCCCTCTCTCAGCATCTGTTTCTCTTCATTCTGTCTTCTTGCAGCAGTTGGGTGTCAGATATTCATTGACAGTTAGATCCAATATATATTATAGGGGGGCTCCTTTTGCCTATGATGATGTATTAGAAATCACTCTATTAAAATCACCAGACATCATGTCTCTCTACATGCAGAATTTGTGCAAAAGGCAGTTTGTTAGATTTTGTTTGTACCGGAATCAGTTATTTGAATGAGCTCTAATACATCTGCTAGGAAAGGAAGCCCCTATAAGATATATTGGAACTAACTGTCAATGACTATCGCCCAACTGCTGCAAGGAGACAGAATGAAGAGAAACAGTTGCTGAGAGAGGAATACTGAACATAAACTTGATTACTTCAGAAATGATGCAAAATATTAAATTGATTGTATTTAGAAAGTTTCTTATTTCAGTATGCTGAAGCTTATATTACATTTCCATAGTTCCCCTTTAATGTGCTAATGCAGGCACTAATGTTACAGTGGTACTATATACTTACCTAAGGGAATGTTCCATTATGTGACCATTACTTTGCTTAGTGTTCTCTGCTATGTTAGTAGTGTTCTCTAGTCTTTGGGGCTAATTTATGACATAGGTTACAGCTGTGGTTGGACAGAAATGTACGCAGTCTTTGTGCCGATTGATGGCACTCATTAAAGCTATTTGCTGTCAAAGACAATCTAGCACCAGTATTGGCCTCCCTCCTGTTACAAATTGAGCACAATCGTGACCATTGCCTAAAATTGTAAACAAAATTGCACATTGCACTGGTATAATAATTGATCCTTCCCCTCATTATCGGACGACTAGGGGCACATTCACCAAGCTCGGGTGAATGAATAGAGGGAAAAATTTCGAGTAGTTTTTTGTGCTCCTCGACTATCGAATTGGCATAAATTCTCCTGAGTAGAATGATTCGAATAGATCGAGCGCAAAAACGCTGCGACTATTCGCCCATTTGATAGTCGAAGTACTGTCTCTTTTAAAAATATTTCGACTGCCTACTTCGCCATCTAAAACCTACCTAATTGCTTTAAAAGCCTATGGGAAAGTCCCATAGGCTTGTTTTCTAAGTTTTTGATCGAATAAAAAGGCATTCAATCGATGATTCGATCTAATGAAAATCCTTCGATCGAATATTCGATCGTACGACTATTCGCTGGGTGAATATTCGCCCATTCGACTATTCGCCAGCGCGTACATTCGCCCGAATTGCCTATTTGATTCAATTCCCCAGTCAAATTTCGAGGGATTTAACCCCTCGAAATTCGACCCTTGAAACATCTGCCCCCATATCTTATATGAACCAGCTTAGTTGGCAAGAGGCCTTAATAGCTAAAACTAAAGGTGGTAACTCCAGAGATTCTTTTAGGCTGATTTGGTCTCCTTATTTTGAAATCTGTAACTACAAAACTAGTGATCAAGTAATGCGGTTTCTTCAAATGTAAGAACATCTATCGGACATTTCAGAGGATGAATGGGCTTTTCCTTTCTTTATTTTATTTAATTTACATCCACTGGCTTAGTTAATTCTCCTTTGTTCTTGTTAATTCTTTTGATGGGTATACATTTTTGATAATAACATGCCATCAAATGTAACATATTATCTTCATCTGCATAATATTTGTTGTCATGTTGATTTTATTTGTTTAATGTGAAAATCAAATCAAATGTTTAAACAAAAAACAAAACAAAAATAATTGACCCTCATTGTGCAAGTGATTTTTTCCTGTAACTGTCATTGTCTTTTCAAATAGACACAAAACAGACAAATATATATTTCAATAAATAGAAAGTCTGGAACACATTTCACATGTATTTTTAATTCAGCATTAAAACAAACTAAAATACATTTTTGTACAGTTTTGTGAAAATATGTGTCACACACAGACCTGAAAAAAAAATATAATAGAGCACTGAAATAGACTTGACACAAAACAAATAAGCTTTTGCGACAATGGGGAACTATTCTTAAGTAATGAAGTGAAGGAATAGGTAGGGGCAGTCTGTACTCTGTGTAGCTGGTCATACTGAAGCCTCCATAAATTATCAGCAGTATTATGTAAAATGATACCTTGACATTTAGAATAAATGATGTGTTGGTGCCCTCTATGCTTTGGAAGTAGAAAGACAATGAGGAATATAACAAGAACCCAGTGCTTCTGTGGCTGTTCTTTTATGCCTCTATAATACTGTATATTTTTTCACTCCACCATCACTTGTGTCTGTTAGTTTTGCCAATAACATTAAACCTGTTCTTCAAAGCTTTTCAGGTTATGTTGAAATAACAGTCCCAGGCAGGGCCGCCATTAGAAGTCACGGGGCCCCGTACAACAACATTTTTGGGGCCCCCTGGGTCCCGCCCACACTGACGACCAAGCTCCACCACATATCCCGCCCACTCCACATCGCAGTTAAAAGACCACACAGACATCAGCGCTAAAAAAGTAACCCCCCCCCCACACAAGTTGTAAAAAGCTATTGATGGTCAGGGCCCCAAAAAAAAAACATTGGTGGCAGGGGCCCCCTTATAAGTTAAAAAAAACTTGGGGCCCCAACAAAAAAAAATGTAAAAAAAACCAAACATTGGTGGCAGGGGCCCTCTTATAAGTTAAAAACAAATTGGGATCCCAAAATAAAAATGAAAAAAAAAACATTTTTTTTGAAAAAAAAACTGGTGGCAGGGGCCCCCTTATAAGTTAAAAACAAATTGGGGCCCCAAAAAGAAATTTGAAAAAAAAATAATTTTTTTTTGAAAAAAAAAAAAAACTGGTGGCAGGGGCCCCCTTACAAGTTAAAAAAAAATTGGGGCCGCCAAAAAAAAAATTAAATTTTTTTTTAAAAAAAACAAAACAAAAAAAACAATGGTGGCAAGGGGCCCCTTACGAGTCAAAAAAAAAATTGGGGCCCCAAAAAAAATGTTTTAAAAAAAAGATTGGTGGTAGGGGCCTATAGAATATTAAAATAATACATTGGTGGCCAGGGGATTAAAAAAAAAAACACACAAACTTGTGTTCAGTAGGATTGAACTCATGGCTTCAGTACTTCAACTTCGACTCCTTTCGTGACTTTGGGTCTTTTCTCCGCTTCAGGACTTCAATTTCGGCTGTTTTCGTGACTTCGGGTCTTTGCGCTGCTTCAGGACTTCGGCTTCGGCTGTTTTCGTGACTTCGGGTCTTTTCGGCGCTTCGTGACTTCGGCGTTTTCCGTGACTTCGGGTCTTTTCGGCGCATCGGCTTCGGCTTTTCGGCACTTCCGCATTCGGCAACGCAAGACGTACGGCTGGGCGCATCGTAAGGGGGGCCCGGATCTTCAAAAAATGCAGTGCTGCCGGGCCCCCCTTCATGCCCGGGCCCGGTACGCTTGTCCCCCCTGTCCCCCCCTGATGGCGGCCCTGGTCCCAGGCAACAACCAGAGAGCAAAGCCGTTCCATTCTGTTCTTGTTTAGTAAGAGGCAAGGTGCCATAGATTGCTCTCTTCTAGATACAGATATGGTACCTGTTATCCAGAATGTTCAGGATTTGGGGTTTTCCGGACAATGGATCTTTCTGTAATTTGGATTTACATACCATAAAAGTTACTGTCATGGGGATTTTTTTTTTCAAAACCCATCAATTAATAGTGCTGCTCCAGCAGAATTCTGCAACAAAAGCTGTTTCTCAAAAGAGCACACAGATTTGTTTACATTTAGTTTTTTTTTTAAAAATGTTTATTTTTTATTTTCAGCATAGATCAGGAAGGATCACAATACACTGGGAAGACACCATATACAATCACTAACAGTGGTAACTAGTATGTATAGTGTGAGAAAGCAATTACCCAGATGCATGCCTTTCCAGGGGAGAAAAAGCATGCGTCTACAAGAAACAAGTAAACCACTGTGCGCTGTCAAGGAGCTAGTCAGTCAAGGTGGGGGTCAGTCGAATGGAAGGTGTGTACTGGATCAGCAAGGTAACATAAAAGAGAGAGAGAAGGAAAGGGTGGAGGGGTCAGGGAAAAACAGAAAAGAAAAAGAGAAGGAAGGGGAAAGGGAAGAAAAATGCAGAGACTTCATCAGTAGATCCCAGAAAAGAACATTACAGTAACATTACCCAAATGGAAGTATAGCCTAGCACACATAATAAAGCAAAATAATGCAGAATAATGTCCCAAGTGAGGCAATCCAAAAAAAGGGGGGGGGTTGTGTTTGGCAGAGGACTCTCTCAGACACTTCTAGGATTAGAATCAAGATATTGTAGCCACGGCGCCAGGTCGCCCAGTGCTGTAGCATCGCCTTAGGGGAGTCCGCATGTGTTTCCTCAAATTTGCGTATCTCCTCCATTTCCCTCACCCACTCAGGCAGAGTGGGCGAGGCAGTACTTTTCCAGTTGCGGGGAATCAAGAGTTTAGCTGCATTTAGAGCAACCTGAGTTAAGGACTTTCTGTACGAGGACACAGAGACCATATTGTGGTGCAGGAGAATTGCAGCTGGGTCGGACGGAATATCAAGGAGAAGGTTATTCGTGCACGTGTCCAATATCTGTGACCAGAATTGCTTAATGAGAGGGCAGTCCCAGAAGATGTGGAGCACAGTGCCAATGTGTTGTTTGCATCACCAGCATTGGTCTGTTGTTCCAGGGAACATAACATGCAGTTGCGCAGGAGTGTTATACCATAAGGAGAGCACTTTGTAGTTATTCTCCAAAATTCTGCAACTTCTGGGGCCTGTAAGAGATTTAGCCAAGATGTTTTCCCAGTCTTGTTCGGACAGTGTGACATTCAAAACAGTTTCCCATTTTTTGAACCTCGGTAAAGGAGAGTGTTTAGCCGCGGCTGGACCATGCAGCAGTTGGTAAATAGCAGAGATGGCTCTGAGAGGTGGAGAAGTATGACAGCACAGTTTTTCTAAACCAGTCTACAACGAGGCTCTGGTAGGTCGATTGAGCACTCTTCTTGTGAAACTGGCAATCTGTTGATATTTAAATCGTTTAGTGGTCGGAAGTGCATATTTATTCTGTACCTGTTCCCATGAGGGCAGGACGCCTTTAGGGCACATGTGGAAAAGCTGCTGCACCTTTCCACCTTGCCAGTTATTGAAGTAACCAGGTTGTAGGCCTGGAGGGAAGTCCCGATTGTCAATAAATGGTAACAGAAGTGAGCAGGTGGAAGTCAGGCCCAAAGGGCCGCTGATGGAATCCCATTGGCGTAGGCAGTAGGCCAGAAGGAGATGAGAATCTCTAACTTGTCGGGGCTGTGTGGAAGGGATCCAGGGAAGCAACTTAAGTCCAGATGACACAAAAGTTTGCTCAATTTGTATCCATGCCTTGGAGTTAGTGCGATAAGTCCAATCGACTATCCGGAGCAAGACACAGGCTAAGTGATATAGCTTAAAATCCGGTAGGCCGATCCTCCCAGATAATCTTGAGTAACTTAGAGTCCCCATTTTATCCGTGGTTGTTTGCCATTCCAAACAAATTTACTGACCAAACTATTGAGATTGGTAAAGAAGTCTCTGGGGGTTTGAAGTGGAAGCATCTGGAAGATGTACAAAAGCTTTGGTAGTGTGTTCATTTTAAGAGAGTGTTTACATTTAATTTTGAAATCTGACATGGGGCTTGATATATTGTCAGTTTCCCAGATGCCCCCAGACATGTGACTTATGCTCTGATAAACTTCAGTCACTCTGTACTGCAAGTTGGAGTGATATCATCCCCCCCCCAGTAGCCCAACAACAGAACAACGGTAAGGTAACCAGATAGCAGCTCCATAACTCAAGATAACAGCTGCCTGGTAGATCTAAGAACAGCATTCAATGGTAAAATCTAGGTCCCACTGTGACACATTCAGTTACATTGAGTTGGAGAAATAACAGCCTGCTAGAAAGCAGTTACATCCTAAAGTGCTGACTCTTTCTGAAAGCACATGACCAGGCAAAATGACCTGAGATGGCGCCTACACACCAATATTACAACTAAAAATACACTTGCTGGTTCAAGATTTACATTTTATATGGGGAAGGTCCCCATAGGCTTGGCTATCTTTTTGTTGTTAAAGGATAATCCTTCGATCGATGGATTAAAATCCTTTGATCGATGGATTAAAATCCTTCGATCGATGGATTAAAATCCTTCGATCGATGGATTAAAATCCTTCGAATCTTTCGATTCGATCAAACAATTATTCCTTCGATCGAACGAACTGCACAAAATCCTTCGATATTCGAAGTCGAAGGATTTTACTTCCCCAGTCGAATATCAAGTGTTAATTAATAGGGATGCACCGAATCCACTTTTTTGGATTCGGCCGAATCCTTCGTGAAAGATTCGGCCAAATACCGAACCGAATCCGAACCCTAATTTGCATATGCAAATTAGGGTGGGAAGGGGAAAAAATTTTTTACTTCCTTGTTTTCTGACAAAAAGTCATGCAATTTCCCTCCCGCCCCTAATTTGCATATGCAAATTCGGATTCGGATTCGGTTCGGCTGGGCAGAAGGATTCGGCCGAATCCGAATCCTGCTGAAAAAGGCCGAATCCTGGCCGAATCCCGAACCGAATCCTGGATTCGGTGCATCCCTATTAATTAACCCTCGATATTCGACCCTTAATACATCTGCCCCTTAATATTTGTGGCAAGAAAAAAAAATGAATGAATGAGCACAAGCACATCTACTCTATGAAAATGACCCTATGTCATTTTGTGAAGGTGCTTAACTCATTTATAGGCTACACACGTGTGTTATGTTTAGAAAGATATATATATATATATATATATATATATATGTATATATATATATATATATATATATATATATATATATATATACGCAAAGTATAGCATTTAAATAATAAATAAATAAATTCGCCAGGCACGAATTTGTGGCAAATTCCCGCAATTAAATTTGCGAATCTCTCTTGAAAATTCTCCGTTGAAAATTCGCCTGCGGCAATTTCCGCTTTTCAAGATTTTTTGGGAAAACGTTCGAAATACACGATTTTTCAGTGAAAAGGTTTGAATTGCTCGATTTTGTGTGAAAATGTCAGAATTTTTTGTAAACTTTCTGTTTCATCGATTTTTCACGATTTTTTTGCTGTTTCACGAATTATGCGGGCACTCACGATAGTTCGGTATATTCTGCCTGCTTGCCGACCACAAAATAGTAAAGTAATATCTGTAAGTAGAAGTTGCACTCACAGGTCTTAGCAGGAACAAACAAATTTTATTAACAATGCTCTCAAAGGCACAACAAATTATTATATACTAGACATTAAGCCTGTTAAATTAACGGGCACTAGAACGGGCCACCAGAGACGGTCCGTGGGGCACATGCACAGTAGCGCAATCCCACAGACACAGGGACTGGACGCAGAGAAACTTCAACTTTATTATATAGGATATATATCTATATGTACAAAGATATGTGCATTAGCTCATATAATAATAGTATATAATAAAATAGATCCAATAACCAGTATTATAAATCCAGTAGTAACAGTCATATATATAAATGAAAAGCTTTGTTGTTGTTGTTGTTGATTTTGTTCATATTAGTTAAGGAGAATTAACTGGCAGAATTTGAAAAAAGCAATTCAGTAAAATTGTGAAAAATAATTGAAAAATTGTCATGACTGCGTAGATTATTTTGAAATTAATTATACCTCAGTTCAACCAAAATATATGTTTATTGCTTTGCTGAATTTTTATTTTAAAGATACTCATTTACAGATGTGCATTATAATTTCTGTTGCATGAAGATGAAAAATGATGTAAAATATATATATAGATATATGTATATAGAACAATGAGAAAAACTGACACCCATGTTTTCCAGCCAAAACCCCAAACTCTTGTATACTCTGTGGATGAAAATAAATACTCATTTGTGACAGCCATTGCTAATATACTGTATCTTTTACATGGGGTGTAAATATTTCAGATAGTATTTAATTGCTCTGCGTATCATTTAAAGAGGGCACAGTGGGATTCCCTCATGGACAAATACCTCAGCAGTATACAGTACATCAATACCAATCTTATGCTGATGTATAATAGAATAATTATATATAATATTTATAAAATATGATAATGTATATATAATTGTTGTATTTCTGCTTGTACTTTTATATTGTTCACATCCACTGTGCAAGTTTTTGTTGACTTAATATTATTGAGATGCTTGGGATTTTATATTTGATTATTGTAAACAAAATGTCTCATGTAGTTCTTTAACCAGAATTTAGCGCACTATTATTGGTAAGGTTTAAATAATGGTGAATTCAAATAATTTGTTCCATCAAGGCAAGTGATAACAAACATGTGCACATACAGTCAAAGCATGAACTAGAAAAGTAATTTACAATGTTTCTTTTGGAAGATCTCTAAACCCCCAAACATCCTCAGTCCAGCAAAACTGGAGGGTGCAGCCCTGATGTGGGGTTTACTGTGGTTCACAGGGCTAGGCCAGTGATGGAAGGTTTGATATTTTTCATTAATTTGGAGAGGAAAATCCCCATAAAATATTCTAAAGGTTTCTGGATTTTTTTGGTACCCTTTAATAATGACCGCTATTCCCATCAAGTACTGAGTCATTAAATCATCATCTTTTCGTTTTGTGGTTCCTTGTTTGTATGTATTGTCCGTTCTAAATGTTGGTAAGAGAACATTATCCCATAAAGATGTATGTGGTACATGCTTTATGCCTCTATAACGTCACCTTCAAGTAAACATGGCTGGGATTTAATTAGTTACATTTCTTCGGGCTAAAATAGTTGCAGGTCTAGTATGTTCAACCCATTTATGAGGCTCTAGGAAGCATTTCACATGATTAGCATGACTAAATCTGAGCCAGGTTCCTGTAGTTGTCGTAGACTATCTTTTTTATGAGGGAGAGGGGGGCAGAACTACCTGCAAGTTGGGTGGAACAGTCTATGAATTAATGGTGGCCAACCCACAACAGCCTTAAAAACAGCTGGAGGGCTGCAGGATGGACACTCCAGATATATTTACTCATTAGAACTACAACTGCATATAATCCTTTCATGGAGATAGAAAAACATTGATAGCCCTTATAGATATGGTTAAAGTATGGATGCACCGAATCCAGGATTCGGTTCGGGATTCAGCCAGGATTCGGCCTTTTTCAGCAGGATTTGGATTCGGATGAATCCTTCTGCCTGGCCGAACCGAATCCTAATTAGCATATGCAAAATAGAGGCGGGGAGCGAAATTGAGTGACTTTTTGTCACTAAACAAGGAAGTAAAATATGTTTCCCCTTCCCACCCCAAATTTGCATATGTAAATTAGGATTCGGATTCAGTATTCAGCAAAATCTTTCGCAAAGGATTTGGGGGTTCGGCCAAATCCAAAAAATTGGATTCGGTGCATCCCTAGGTTAAAGTGTAATAATTTCCCATGATACAACGACTTAAGGGTATATTTATCAAAGAGTGAAGTTAGAGATCGCCACAGTCTGCTAGAGTGAAATTTTGCCACTTTTCATTCATTTCCATGGGATTTTGAAAGGCGTATTTTAAATGGATGAACTTTCACTTTCACCCATTGATAAATACTACTGTATTTTAAAAATCCCATAGAAATGAATGGAGAGTGGCAGAATTTCACTTTAGAGGACTGTGGTAGTCTCTAAATTCACTCTTTGATTAATAAACCCCTCATATTTTAGATCTTAATGATAGTTTATTCAGCCTGTTTTCTGTACTGGGATAAAGAACCAAAATACATTTGCAGTGAATTACCATAATTAGTTATTGGTATATTGGGTATGTACAAACTGTGGGCATATTCTTATTTTGACTGCAGCAAGTCAGTATACCTTTATGTTGGTTATGTATTTTCTTTGCTTCATAGTATTGTTATTTTTGCTTTGTTTCTTGTTTCAATGCATGTTTATGTCTGCCAAGTCTTTGTATGAAGATAATCCAACTTTTTTTACTTGAAAATAATTGATATCTCTATTCTTTTTCTGCCCTTTAGCACTGATAATACGACACAGTATAATGAAATATAATAATCCCTTTGCACTAAGAGTTTGAGCTCGCTTGTAATGAGCGACTGTTTTATGTGATTTGCTTCGAAAATCTCTCATTTAACAATATTTGACGGTAATAGTAAAGTGTTTTATACAGCCCGGTTTGTGTTTTTTAATCCTCCAGGAGTAACTCACCGAGATATGAGTTCTGGGCAATTTACCCGGATCTATATGCTTAATAACAATAGCACGTGTTTATAAGAAATCATTAGATTCTAGTATACAGCTCTAACTCCAGTTCATTTTGTTATATGGTAACCGCAGTTCTGGATGACGCACCCCCTGGCACACAGGAGTACATTATGTTACGGCAAGATTCCATCCAGTCAGCGGATTTAACGAAAAAAGAGTCCCCTTTTCGTACTAAATGTCACGAAATCTTCTGCTGCCCTCTGAAGCAAGTGCACCTTAAAGAACACACAGAGCCGGAAGGTTTGTGCACCATGGAATCCATGTTTTGTTCGTTTCCTTTTTAATGTCCGTGTCCCTATTTCGTGCTGTTTGTTCCCGGCCTGTTTGGAGAACGACATGGGGGACGCAATGCGCTTCATACCATATCCCCTGCTTGCCTGTAATGTTTTAAACAACCTATCAAGGGACTCAATAACAAAGGGTGGAGAACCTGCAATCCTTCAGCTGCTGCTGAAATAGAACTACCATAATCTGCCGCTACAAGTACATACATTACTGTCCTCTGGCAGAACTACAGATTCCATCTTCCTCTTCCCTTTTAATTACATCCCTCGTAATCCAGAGTAGGTCATATACTACTCCCATCATCCCTGGGGCAAAACTTGACATTAGATAGTTCTGGCACAAGAATTTTGTTTCACCCTTAATAGTTCCAAAATAGGGTAACTTCCCCGTTCCCTTGGCTCCACATAGGTCCCACTGCAACTTCCCAGGCTACACAGTGGCTAAGTTGCACCCTGACTTTCATAGTCAGTATCTAAGGAAGTTGGAATCTCTAGTTCAGCACCAACAGGGCTGCAATCTCCCCACCCTGGTATATGATAACAAGCATGTTAAATTACTGAACGGAAAAAATTTAAAACAAACAAAATCTGACTTTCCTTTTTCCAAATAAAATATTTTTCTTTATTCCGTTTGCATCATTACACTGCCCTTTTTGGCTGCTAAAGTTGCTTGCTACTCTTAAACAGCATTTATCCTCATGTTTCTGTCTCCCAATATTCAAAATAATGCACATTTTTGAGGAATGGCACTTAAAGAAAGGAATGATTCTACCCTCCATCATAAAGCTTCTGCACTCGCTACGATATTAACTGATCTGCGCTAACTTCAGAGAATTGAAATATGAATGTGTTTGTAATGCACGCTCAGCTAGAATGGACATGAATAAAATGCATGCGGAACTATAGTGCATCATAAAGGAGTGTTTTTTTCTCTCTCCAGGCACTGGAAGGTTTGAATTAATTAGCAAAGTATACAAATATACATTTTGTGTATAATATTGGGTTTTATCTCTACAAAATATCTGAATGCATTTTAGTTTTATTTTTTAAATCGGAGGGATTTTCTTATAATCACGCTTACTATGCATTTTCACCTTATATCACATTATAAATAGTAAAGTTATTCTGAATCGTCTTGTCAAATGGATTCTTTCTTGGTCATAAATTGATTCATTAGGGCAGTTGCAGTTATGAGGTGGAATGTCAGAGCAGTCTTGTCTCAACTTATATTAATTGGCAATAATTACTGCAGTGAAAAATCAATATTTGACTTGAGTAAAGAGAATGTAAAACCACTTTGGCTGTTCATAAAATTGAAAGACTGCAAGATTACTGCTTTAGCATACATTAACAGAGTTTGCAAAAGCCCAAGCTTTTCTTTATTGTATATAATACTATTGTTTATTGTGTCTGTACACACACACACACACATTTATATTCACAATGCAGGCACTCATGCCACTGGGATAGGGATAAATCCATAGATTCACAGCAGAGAAGGAATCCACACTCTCAGGACTTAAGGTGAAACAATTTGTATATGTATCTATGTTGTAGCGGGGAAAGGTGCTAAAATGACATTATCACACGTCCCTGGAGTGAAACAATTTAAACAAAATATGACACAACATTGTTTCATGTGTAGAAAACCTTCACAGTGCATAGTTAGAATTATGTCTCAATGTAGCACTTAATCAGAAAGCACTACTTGTAACTATTTAACAGAAAAATAGCAACAAAGTAGCAAATATATATAATTTGTTATTGTAGAAGTAATTGTTACATTCCAACAGATATCTGTAATGTGGAGTGTAGTGAGAAGAAGGGATGGGAATGGATAGTTAAGAGAGGGATAGGTAAAGAGCACCTCAAAAGTGTTTGGAATAAAATCAAACCCATTAGCGATTGAAGGAATTGCTATGGTCTTTAGCTACAATGTCAGAACATTGTATAGACTGTAACAGTGCTGGAGCCTCTGCGCTATTTATGTGCTCTGCCATAATATATATATATTTTATATATATATATATATATATATATATATATATATATATATACATACATATACTTAAGGTCACCCTCCTGAAGACGGCCTCAGTTGGAGCGCCGAAACGTTGAGCAAGAATAAACTTTCACTTGGCTTTTGAGACACAAAGTCCTTGGAGTGCGGTTTGTTTGTTTTCTGCTATACTAATGTGTTTACCGGCACCCAGGCATTTGAGGACAGTTTAGAGTGCACCAGTTGTATGGGATTTATATATATATATATATATATATATATATATATATATATATATAGATATATAGATTTATATATACCATTACACAATTACACTGAAAATATGCAGCGATATTTAAAAAAATTAAGTTATAATACATAGCAGTGGATTTCTTCAGTTGAAGCCCCACGTTGAGGTCCAGAATGTAGTTGGCCCATGCCGTAGCTCGCCTTAACCAAGTTACAGACCTATAAACAAAAAACTTTGCTGTAGAAGCTATTTAAGTGCATTTAAGTGTTAACCCCAAACCTCACACAGCTGGATTTAATTTAATTTAATCATCCCTATATATGGACCCCCACAGTTTTCTGACTTGATGATTTATAGCAGATCACAGTGTTTATTTATCACAAAGCCAATGTATTATTTGCAATGCTATATAGGAGATAGGTCTGGATAGACAGACTGTGAAATACACTTGTAGAGGGAACCAGCACAGAAATATTTTAGTCTTCCCCTTTCTTTGTAAACTGTAACATTTGGCAGTATGTCAGTATTTTGAACTTAATATTAAGTTGCTGGATTAAAATATAAGTGCACATGTTATCCCCAAAATGTCTACAGAAGATGTGTATATGTGTATCCCTGGGATTTTGAGAGTTTGGGATTACATTTTTCTTCATAAGGCCAACTGAATGAGCTCATGTTAATATTTTGTTGGTAATTTGTTGGTAAAACACATAGAACCAGAGGCAGGCCAGGTGGCCATCTTGCCCCCCTCCCTTCCCGCAGCGCGCGTTAAGGCCGTTAGTGCGCGTATGCACGGTAACCTGGGTTGCATAGCACGCAAGCTCCAGAGTTCCAGGTGAGTCCGTCTAGGGGTAGGCAGAAGAGGTACCTGCTCAGTGCCCCCCAATCATTGCGCTCTAGGCAGTTGCCTCTTCTGCCTACCACTAGTTCCAACCATGCATAGAACTAGAGTCAGAATTTGAATTGAGTCTAATCCCATATCTGCTACTTTGTCTTTTACCACAGAAGTCTGTTTGCAACTCTTGAGATCTTGGCCCATAATTTAAACTGAAGTCACTTAAGTAACACTCATAATAAATGAATAATAGCTGGCCCTCAAAAGAAAAAAGAAGAAAAAAACCTACACATACCAAGTGAATATCTACGGTACTGCATTGCACAGCCTAATAGTTAACCTTCTGTTAGCTTTCCTGTCATGCTTTCTTTTTCTGCTTAAAGGAAAACTATACACCCAAAATGAACACTTAAGCAACAGATAGTTCATATCAGATTAAGTGGCATATTAATGAATCTTGCCAAACTGGAATATATATTTAAGTAAATATTGCCTTTTACATCTCTTGCCTTGAGCCACCATTTTGTGATGGTGTCTGTGCTGCCTCAGAGATCACCTGACCAGAAATACTGCAACTCTAACTGTAACAGGAAGAAGTGTGGAAGCAAAAGACACAACTCTGTGTGTTAATTGGCTCATGTGACCTAACATGTATGGTCTGTTGGTATGTTTGTGAGTACTGTAAATCCTACGATCCCAGGGGGCGGCCCTTATTTTTTAAAATGGCAATTTTCTATTTATGATTACCCAATGGCACATACTACTAGAAAAGTATATTATTATGAAAATGGTTTATTTACATGAAGCAGGATTTTACATAAGAGCTGTTTTATGCAATATCTCTTTATAGAGACCTACATTGTTTGGGGGGTATAGTTTTCCTTTAAGGGCAGAGACACACGTGGAGATTCGGGAAGATTTGGTCACCTGGCTCGAATCTAAATCGTGGCGTTATGGCACTCGGAGCACTTCGTTTTCCGAAGTCGTCTGAAGTTGTTGCAACTAACAAGAAGTTGGAAAGTGAATCAATCCGAGTGCCATCTCGCTGGCAATTTAGATTTTAGCCAGCGGGAAGGCAGTTCGGGGAGATTAGTCGCCTGAGGAAGAGGCGACTTGTTGCCGGGCCACTAATCTCCACGAATCTCCACGTGTATCTCTGCCCTAAAGCTCCAAATGAGCTTTGGTTTGATGGCTTGCTCACTGTTTTCAGTGCAAGTCAGTTCATTTCAGGCTATCCAGTGATTGGTTCTAACACTTGGATAACTTTTTCTCCCTGTATTAGGATTGAAATATAAAACCTTATGGCCAAGCACGTGAGGTTGTAGCACCTCAATATATATATATACACGGTTAGGGTGGTCAAAGATGGTGTTCCTACTAATGGTGTGCGGGTCGGGTGTGCGGGTTCGGCCCACTGGTCCAATGGTTGTCGGGCCTACCAGCACATCACTACTAGTTCTTACTATATAGAGTAATCTATGGCATTCAGAGGACCATGCCTTACTAATGTCACTTTAGGCTCCCTTCTGACTTCTTGTTAGTTGCCTCAGTGCCTTATAATATTTTATTTGAGTTAAGAATCAAGGTTGCAGCTAGTTAGCCTGAACCTAAAGATAAATTTAACTAAGCCAATATAACTCTCATAAAAGGTATAAGGCAAAAAAGATGAATGAAATCTAAATGTATCAATAGTTTAATTGGACCAGTGCATAGAGAATTTATTTAAAAACACAAAAGTATTGTGGTTCTTTAACTGCCAGGCTCTATGAAATTGCCTTCATTCAGTTCTTCTTTTTCAGGGTCCCTGTGATTTTTACAAATGGAAGGAGGTTTACTGACCTTTTAAGGATCCTATGGAATTCTTATGTAGTCCCAGGGCCCGAGCTAAGGATAGGCAGAAGAGGCACATGCATAGGGCTCAAAGGTAAAGGGGTGCCAGGCACATAACTCTTTTACCTCCTTCCACTAGTTCGGGCCCTTCTGTCCCCCACCTCGGCAGCTCTTACATCCACTCCAAGAAAGACAATTCTTGCCCAACATTATTAAAAGAAAAAGTTCTACAATGTGTTGGTAACAAGAGTTTAAAATACAGGACACTTTAATTTTCAGCCCCAAAAGTTTGAGACTATCCATTTTAGCTTTAACGTACAGGGAAACATTTGGTGGATTCAAATTTTCTGTAGTTTGGAGCGGTTTTCTCATTTCATTATTACAGTAGCTGAGCCAGCAACTTTGGTCCAAAAGCTCTATCACCAGTGTTCAGGCATGTCCCAAAGATGAGGAAATGATTTTTCTTTACTTGCAGACGTTGTATAGATGAATTTAATCATTTTTGTGGACCTACCTGATCTGTAATTACTGTAAATGTCTGATATGGACTTTAATGATACACGGGTAATAGTCTATTTTTTATGCCCAAGCCCACTCGTGAGGGACACAAACGGTACTTTCTGTTCTTCATTAATTGTGTCTGTGTGTGTACTTAACACACAATGGACCAGATTCAATTAATTAAGTAAAAGTTATCTCATAGCTTTTCACATGAAAGCTATCGGATGAGATTCAGTTGGAGGAGAAAAAAACTTTTCTCCAAATTCAGTTCCAGTTTTTTTCCCATAGACTTCAATATTTATCCAATATTTATCCATATTATCTGGGACTTGATGACTTACATGATAAACCTTTTTCTCACTGAATTAAATCTGACCCAATATCATCACTAGGTAACAAAATGGGAAGTTTTGTGTTCACAAAAGAATCTACAGGTTGTGGTTTTTACACTTGCTGTTAATGAGGCAACTACATTGTCTCTTACATTTGCACATGCAGTTGGGTCCTGACACATCGGGACTATCACCCTACCTTTGTTTCCTAGTGTTAAATTTCCCATGATGCCAGCAAGGATCTAGCTCCAAAGGTGGGCTGACATATGGGTATAAGACTAGTGCTGCATTGTCGCCCTGGGCCCAAGTGAAGATGGGGGAAACAGGATTTGAAGAGGTACAGGTTGGTGTTAACTACAGCAGCATTTGGTTTAGAAGTGAGCAGTTTATTACCATGATGTCACAATTATCCAACTATATTTCTCATTTTATTGAGTCACTGGTTTTCCTCCTGCTTGTATGACCAACAATATTTGATTACACATTCACTGAGGTTTATATTAGCTGTTGTTTTGTTAAGATAGACAGATGTTGCTAAATCTAATACACAAGCTAAAATAAAAAGGAGAGGATAAGGCATTTTTACCCAAAATTGGTAACTTTTTGTCATATTGTTTGTCTTTTTCAACAGACCTGTCCTTCTCTACTTTTAATATTAGGAAAATGTTAGGAAAAACTAAAGGAACAATGCAAAATGAAGGTATTCTAGAGCCTGGTAATGTCTTTTTCTGCTCAAGTATTATACAATGATATCACTGTCCTGAATTACTTTTATAGAACACATATACATATGCATTTGAAAGGTGTCTTTGTTGCTGGTTTTTGAGGCTCCGATGCATTTACACATAACATATATTTTCTATATAGAAAAGTAGGACAGAGCAGGAATTTTCTTTATTGATTTTCTTTCTGTGCCTTGAATACAGATAAGCACATGAACCCATCACATAACACAATAATAGCACCTCGTTGGTCCTCACAATGAATTGACCTTGCATCATGTCATCCTCGTAAGTTCAGTGTAAGGAATTTAACCCTGACCCCCTAATTGTATTCACAGTTACAGGCAGAAAGGCAAATGGGGTGCTTGAGCCCTAAAAACCCTAACCCCCCTATTTCCTTAGGATTTCACAAACACACGTGGCCTTATCTGTACAGTTGATAAATCAGTAAATGCACATAGCTGGGCATGGCTTAGGTCATCTCTGCAGGGCTGTATTAAGGTCCGATGCCGCCCCTGGCACCAGGCCTAAACACGTCCCTTAAGTTGTGTGCGTGACTTCACATGACGTATTCCGCGGAAGTGACCTATGGAAATCCATGGTGGAGGGCGGGGGGATTTAAAAAAACAAAAAACAAAACCTTAAAAAATATTTATACAATATACATTTATTAATATATACACGCCCGACATCTCTGTGCTGAGCACTTTGCCAAATTGATCAAAATGTCCTATACAACTCATAATAGTAAATGTTTGTAACAGTTTGTAAAGGTATTTTTATATACCTTATATAACATATTAAATTATCAGATATGTGGAAGGACAACTGGTTGCTCCAGTTGTTGGCTTTTTTTTTAAAAAAAAAAAAAAGTTTTTATATATGTTTGAAAAGGTCTTTGCAAGTAAATTGGCTACAGTCCCCAGGTTTGGACATTAAATGTTTATAATAAAGTGTAAGAATAGGCCCTTAGAGAGAGGAAGAAACAAGGTTATGAAATTCAAGAGTGAAATGCATACATGCATTGCATTCTGTGTACTTGCAATGCTTCAAAATATAGTACCAGTTCCTCTGAATAATAACAGGTAATTCCTATTTTAATTCCTCAATTACATGGAGCAACAGATGAGCAAACCAGTAGATGTAATGAGGCTAATTTAATCTCCATCCATAAGAAAGGAAGCAGATATTTTTTGCAGAGGGATGACACTAATTCAAACACAGGTTATATCCTGATGCACTAGATATACTATATAATAAAGTTGAAGTGTCTCTGTGTCCTGTCCCTGTGTCCGTGGGATTGCGCTACTGCGCATGTGCCCCACAGACCGCCTCTGGCGAATGTTTGACTACATATGTTCTAGCGCCCGTTAATTTAACGGGCTTAATGTCTAGTTCAGAATAAAAGGCATCACAATGTAACACCAGGAAATGTTGTGGGTAATAATATTAGATGTTAGCACTATCAATAAGTTTTACTTCAACCAAACAAAAACTTTACATGGGATTGTATTCAAAGAACACAACAGTTTTTGTTGAGAGACTTTGGGGCAAATTCTCTAAACGCAGAAGCGCCTAACGCTACCGTGAATTCGCCAGCGTTGGGCATTTTCGTTAATTCGCTGATTCACTAACAGACGCTGGCGTAAATTCGCTAGTGTTACTTCGCACCCTTACGCCTGGCGAATTTGCGCAACGGACGTAACTACGCAAATTCACTAACGCGCGCATTGTTCTGAACGCTACCTTTTACGCTAGACTTCCTTCGCCACCTCAGACCAGGCGAAGTGCAATAGAGTAGATAGGGATTGCTTCAAAAAAAGTTAAAACATTTTCTAAGACCCAAAAAACGCTGGCGTTTTTTCTTTCTTATGGGTGATAGGCTGAAAAAGATCGAAAAATTTTTTGGGGCTCCCCACCTTCCCCCCTACATTTCCTAACTCATGGCAACTTAACTATACAGTGGGCACATTTGTAGGGCAAAATAAAAATTTTCTTTGATGTTTTGAAGGTTTTCCAGGCTTGTGTAGTGCTGCTACGAATACTTCCATTGTAACTTTAATTTGGCGCCGTATGCAAATTAAGCATCGCTAGCGTAGTAGGCGAATTAACGCTAGTGCAACTTCCCAACTTTACGCTACCCCTGAGCGCAACTTTGGATTTTAGTGAATTTGCGGAGCACTGGCGAAAATACGCCTGGCGAAGTGCGGCAAAGCGCGGTGAAGCACGGCGAAGCATGGCGTAGCGGACGCCGGCGCAACTACAAATCTTAGTGAATGTCCCACTATGTAATAAAATGAGAGACATCACATGGGGAAAATTTACGGCCAGTTCTAAAAACTTTGATGTTGCCCATAGCAACCAATCAGCAATTAGATAATTAGATTTGAACAGTTGCCTACAATTTAAAAAACAAAACTGTTTCCTAACTGATACTATAATATAATACTTACATAACACATAAATTAAATGCATACTGTCATGGGAAAACATTTTTTTTCAAAACGCATCAGTAAATAGTGCTGCTCCAGCAGAATTCTGCACTGAAATTCATTTCTCAAAAGAGCAAACAGATTTTTTTGTATTCAGTTTTGAAATCTGACATGGGGCTAGACATATTGTCAATTTCCCAGCTGCCCCAAGTCATGTGACTTGTGCTCTGATAAACTTCAGTCAATCTTTACTGCTGTACTGCAATTTGGAGTGATATCACCCCCTCCCTTTCCCCCCCCCGGCAGCCAAACAAAAGAACAATGGGAATGTAACCAGATAACAGCTCCCTAACACAAGATAACAGCTGCCTTGTAGATCTAAGAACAGCACTCAATAGTAAAATCCCATGTCTCACTGAGACACATTCATTTACATTGAGAAGAAAAAAAAGCAGCCTGCCAGAAAGCATTTCTCTCCTAAAGTGCAGGCACAAGTCACATGATCAGGGGCAGCTGGGAAATTGACAAAATGTCTAGCCCCATGTCAGATTTCAAATTTGAATATAAAAAAATCTGTTTGCTCTTTTGAGAAATGGATTTCAGTGCAGAATTCTGCTGGAGCAACACTATTATCTGGTGCATTTTGAAAAAAGACATGTTTTCTGATGACAGGATCCCTTTAAGGTTTGCTGGATAACCAGTTCTAGTTTACATCCCAAATTACTTGTTTTACCTGTCAGTCATGAACACAAAACACATAGTTATGACTTAAAAAACTCATTAGTGCTACAGGTAGGGAATCCATTATCTGGAAACCCATTATCCAGAATGCTCCAAATTAGGGGTAAGACCATCTCCCATAGACTTTATTTTAATCAAATAATTTACATTTTTAAAAATAATTTCCTCTGTCTCTGTAGTAGTAATAAAACAGTACCTTGTACTTGATTGGAGACAGAGCAAACCTATTGGGTTTACTTAATGTTTAAAGGAACAGTAACACCAAAAAATGAAAGTGCTTTAAAGTAATGAAAATATCATGTAATGTTGCCCTGCATTGGTAAAACTGTTCTGTTTGCTCCAGAACCACTACTATAGTTCATATAAACAAGCTGCTGTGGAGCAATGGCGGAAATTGAAAAACAGCAAAGGATTTTTTAGTAGACTGAAGGTATGGAGATCCAAGTTACACAAAGACCATTATACGGGGAAAACCCCAGGTCCTTAACATTCTGGATAATAGTTCTCATACCTATACTATAAGTTATGTAAGGATGGAGGGAAGTAGCACAAAGTGTTATGACATACAAGGCTCCCCTGGAGCCTAGTGATGTCCTAAGAGGTGTCACCTTATGACATCCATAGATATCTCCGCAGGCACACCTTTGTTCTACAATTTTACAGCCTTATAGGAAGAGGAAGTCAGAGTTCAATGAGAGATTTATTTGCTAAGAAATAAAATAGGTTAGTAGAAAGAGCCCTGAGAACACCGGCAAAAACATATTTCATAAACTGAATTGCTCATGAAAGCGATATTTTAGATTGCCCTTAAAGGAACAGTAACATCAAAAAATTAAATTGTTTTAAAGTAATAAAAATATAATGCAGTGTTGCCCTGCACTAGTAAAACTGCCGTGTTTGCTTCAGAAACATTACTACTGTTTATATAAATAAGCTGCTGTGTAGCCATGGGGGCAGCCATTCAAAGGAGAAAAGGCTCAAGTTACACAGCAGATAGCAGATAAGCTCTGTCTGTCTAATGGTGTTATCTGTTATCCATTATCTATCCTGTGCCATTTAGCCGTTTTTCAATTTCCGCCATTGCTACACAGCAGCTTGTTTATATGAACTATAGTAGTGTTTCTGATGCAAACGGATCATTTTTACCAGTGCAGGGCAACAGTACATGATATTTTCATTATTTTAAAACACTTTCAGTTTTTGGTGTTACTGTTCCTTTAAGGAAAAGATAATCAGAAAAGAAACAATAGATATACCTCATATATATATACGTTGAGCCAAAAACTTTCTTTGCGCACAGTCCCACTCTACTGTAATCATTTTTAAAACTAGAAATGTATTTTGTCTGTTATCAAATTTTTAAGAATGTCATAAAACATCGCTTAAAAGGCATTCAGGTTGGTATTGCCAGCAGTGAAAACATAAAGTTAGAGTCTCACTTTTTCATATCAGAATTGAAAAATGTACTTGGAAACCTTCGAAGATGGTGGTGTCTCTTCCTCTTTCTAACAAGTTATTGTTTTCTTTTTTTTGCGCTTCAGAAAAACTTCTCACATATCAGCTCATTCTTTTATTTTGCTTGAGGATATAAGGGCAAGTATAACACTTTTTAATGGTGAACAGTGCTTGAATGCTCCGGGGCAGATTATCAATCCCCTATTTTTTAAAAATATATTGGGAACTTTAGAATTAATAATCCTTTGAACAATAATTAAACGAGGTCCTTTTAATTTTCAGGGATTAATGTTTCAGTGGGGTGTTGGAGCTCAGAGCTGCTGCTTAAACACCCCCAGAGAAGAATGATGATGAATTGTAACATTTATAATCCTTAACTGACAAATGTATTTTTTTATTTGTTAATTTGTTCCTTTTTCCTGACAGTCATGAAATGTTGATAAATGGGGAAAATATCAAACTGCTGGAATTTTTGTAGGATTACATTGTTTAATAATCAATAAATCTGTCCCATAGTGCTAGTAATCACAGGTACAACACTGACTTTATTTATGGATTAGCCTTTATGGCTTGTTGATGCTGTTATGAAGTAGATGGAAGGGGCAGACATGGAAGAGATTATTTAAAGGACCACCGCTTTCCACACTCATTCAGTTTTAATCAGCCTAGTGCATTTTTTGCACATTGCGCAGCTTTCCTCTGTCATGGCCAAGTCATCATAAATCAGCCAAATATTGATTAGGAAATTGATTTCTATTTCCAAGCAAGAAATGAAGATCTAGATTAAGGAGATTTGTTGGTAGTTACCTAGTTAATGGTCCTGAGTTTTGTTCCAGGAAACATGTATATGTAAGCGTATCTATAGTAGTTGCGGGTTGTTTAGCATTATTTATTATGTTTATTTGCATCTATCATGCATTAGCCCATCATTTTATTATGAGTCCACTCAGTCAGACATTATAACCCCCTTATAACCTCCTAAAGGGGTTGTTCACTTTTAATTGACTTTTAGTTATGTAGATATTGATATTCTGAGGCTATTTGTAACTGGTTTGCATTTTTTATCTTTTGTGGTTTTTCAAAAGCTCTCCAGTTTGCAATTTCAGCAGCTATCTATTTAATAGGGCCTTGTTTACCCTAGCAACCAGCCAGTTGTATGAATGAGAGACTGGAATATTAATAGGAGAGGGACTGAATAGAAAGCTAATGAATAAAATGTAATAATAATAATAGAACTGGAGCCTTACATATCAATAGTTTTTGGCTGCTGGCGTGAGTGACCCCCATTTGAAAAAGGCTTAAAATGAAAGAAAATAGATACAAAATAGGTAATGAAGACTAAAGTTGCTAGGCATAGGATATGACTATTATTACAATTATTGTGTGGCAGCAAGGCCTGGCAGCACAAATCAGATAGATATTATGAACCTTGTGGTAACTGTTCAGAGAGCAAAATATAATACATAGCCAAACAGGCCTTTAGCAAATGATTTTCATTAATTGTGTGCATTGCTGTGTTTCTCTAGGGCCATCATATAGGCGTTTATAGTATTATGTGTATTGCATGATTTTTTTAGCTTTCTTTTTTGGGTCTACAGCCATTGTAATTGTTTTTTAATAAAAGGTTCCCACTAAATGCAGTTTGGGGGAGTATGAGGTTGCAGGTGTAGAAATGGCACATTCTGGAAAATTCATTCAAAGTCCATAATTCTTTGTGTTATTTGCAAGTTAATAAAGTGTCATTCTATGGGCCTGTTTATAGTCCATTGTGCCTGTCTCTGTGAACCTTACACACTTACTGCTCCAGACTCTTGACAGTGCTGCATGAATGTAGAGGAAGGCCAGGCAATATTATCACCCTTTGATGTTGTCAACATAATATCTCGTATGTCTAATTGTCTTCACATTCATACATACAAGTATTTGGGAGAAATACAGACAATGTACTACAAATCAAGGAGGTCATACTGCTGTGTTCCTACATCCTTTTAAGAGTGTGGACGCATGAAAAACAAGCACGCTTCATAGTGGGACAGGGGAATAGATCCTTATTTGTTTCTGTTTCTCATTAGCGAAATACAATTACTTGGATTGATTCAGGAAATAAAAATATAAAAGTTTGCTCAAGTTTTCATCTTTGCCTGCAATGGCTGAACTGGTTTGCTCTGTGTCTTGATAGGAAAAGATTTGCAGTTTGATGTTGTTAGGGGTCGTGTTGGCAGTTACACAAGAGAGGTACCCAGGAAGTGAGTGAAAGACGTGACCTTAAAGGAGAAGGAAAGGTTAAAACTAAGTAAGCCTTATCAGAAAGGTCCATCTAAATATACCAGTAAATCCCCAAAGTAATGTTGCTCTGAGTCCCCTGTCAAAAGAAACACTGCATTTCTTTCCTTCTATTGTGTACACATGGACTTCTGTATCAGACTTCCTGCCTTCAGCTTAAACCTCATTTCCCTGGGCAAGAGCATGCTCAGTTTGCTCCTTTCCCCCCACCCCTCCCTTCTCTACTATAATCTGAGCCCAGAGCAGGGAGAGACTCAGGCAGGAAGTGATGTCACACCACATTAATACTGCAGCTCCTATTTTAAACAAACAGAGAGTTTCTAGAGCTTTTTACTCAGGTATGGTAAAACATTCTACAGAATAAATATAGCATTCTAGCTTGCACTATTGCAGCTAATCTATTGGCAATAAAATGCCTCCATAGCTTTCCTTCTCCTTTAAGGGTAGGACTTCACGAGCGATTTTGAACAAAAATAAGGCAAGAGATAGATATGGTGTTGCAGCGTTGATCCAACGCGACACGACTGTTGGAAACAGACTCAGCACGCAGCGTCTGCATCTTACAGTTGTGTTTCGTCGGATCATGTCGGATCAAGCTGCAACACCATGCGACAATACTCTCTCTTACCTTATTTTTGTTGGATGCGACAAGTCGCATGCGTTTTGTCGCAGCACGTCCGATCATGACAAAATCGCTCATGGAGTCCTACCCTAGAATGAAAAACAAGAGATTCTGGTTGTCAGTGGGTCCTGGGAGAAATAGTTTTAGGGTAAACAAAAAAAGGATTTATTGGCTGAGAGACAACACGCTTATATTATTTTATATACCAATTGATATTTTCATCTTTACATAAGATGTTGGGGAGAAGCTGGAAGGCTTTTGGCCTGATATATATGTATGTTTTATCTTATTCCTGAACCCACTTTGATAGGGGCCCAAAGTTCCTGCATTGCCAGAGGCCTTCTCATCTCTAATTCCGGACATGAGTTGCGGGAGTTGTACCAGTAACACATAGGCTTCTACCAGTTTGGAATCCTGTAACTACTAGAAAAAAAGCTGTTATTACTGCCATAATATTCTAGCTTAAACTGAGCTCTAATTTAGTAAATAAATTACTCACACTTAGCAGTGCCTCTAGAGGTACAGCCTACTTAGTTCAGGTGTCTGTTCCTTTTGGATGTTATTTGATGAAACTAAATTATTATTCGATTGTTTGTCCCGATAAAGGCAGAGGAAACAATAGCTGAAGACGTTTCTAGTTTGGCTTCAGTGAATGCCTGCTTGTCTAAAGGAAAAATGGCAAAACGATCCTGTCCCTGGATCAATATCCCTCCAAGGTTTCATTAAATAGCAATACATTAGGATGTCTTTCTTATCCTGAAAAGTTGTCTACTCTATTCTAAAAGTATCTACAGCATCATCAGGGAATGTGTCCAATCACTACTGAAACACTGCAAGCTTTTCTTCAGAAATTAGGCCTGAAGGGGCTTATTTCATAATGCCAGGCCATTTTGCACCAGTATAATAACCCATAACAATAATAAGATTATTTGATCAGTCTATTGCAGGTACAAATTTAAAAGTAAATATGTGAGCGGTTGCTCCAAATATAGTAATATTTGTATGTATATTTTTCATTGTATAAAATTTAAATACAAATACCCTTTTATAAAAGAGTGAATATGTTTTAAAATGCTGTTTAGAGAACTGATTAGGTCATGTACAGTATAGCCAGCGGGGGGGGGGCAGAAAGAGATATTTGTGATCTTTTTAGTAATGTGTTAATATAGTAAGGAAGGTCTCCTAGACAAAGTGCCTCAGTAAAGGGGAATGCAAGATGATGGCATCAATGTGTTGATCATGGAAAAAAAAAAAAGTTCCAACAGGAAAGGGGGAGCCTTTCATGTTAAACCTCCCATTAATGACTGGTCCTCTATAAAAAATATAATTTCTCATAATACATCAGGGATTTGCAAAGATTACTCTTTGCTGCTTCATAAAGAATTTCTAATCTGTAACCATGAAACTTGATATTTTTTCCTGGGTACTGTGTTTTTGTACTTAGTTGGACAATACAGAAGATAAGAGTTATTTCTATTTTGCTTATCTGTACGTTTTCCCATTATGTCTTTTAAAGCTCAGCATTATTGTACCAGGTGAAATATGTGTGAAAGGGGGTGAATGAGAGAAAATTGGAGCTAAGTAGAGTGTTCAGTTTAATCAGTGTCAGATCCTTTGTGCTGAGTGCAGTGTTTGAGCAGCAGATCAATGCCGCCGAGTTGTGAAACGCCATCTTGAGTGATGTCACGCTTGTTCCATGTAATGATACTGGGCTCCTGGCTCAATCCCTCATATAAAAAGAATGAAAGCATTCTGTGTTGTGGATTTGTGGAAATTAACATTTATGGCATAACATTTTTTGCTTCACTTTTTTTTTAAAGTGGACCTGTCACCCTGACACAAAATGCTGTATAATAAAAGTCCTTTTCAAATTAAACATGAATTCCAATTTCTATTTTTTATTAAAGCATTCATAGCTGTTGTAAGCTCATTTAAACATCTTAGCTGTCAATCAAATATTGTCTTCCCCTTCTCTGGGCATAGAGGGAGGGCAGACAATTCCTTTCACTTTCCATTCAGCACTTCCTAGATGTCACTGCTCTCCCCACATTCCCCCGTTCTCTTCACCATTTAATTGAGTAGCCAGGGCATGGGGATGGACATCAGGTCCCCCATTCTGGTGCACAAACAAGATTCTGAGATGATGCAAGGCTTGTCAGTGTCCACAAAATGGCTGCTGCCTGCTATAATTATGAATTCCCAGACTGAAGGAAACAAGATTCAAATATTTTACATTGTGTAATTAAAGTTCATTTTGCTTGACTGATGTGATAAAATAGGATTATGAACAAATTTTTTGGGTGATGGGTCCCCTTTAAAAAAAAAAATCCCTCTGATCTATAGAAAATAGATCTCATAATGGCTGAATTGATCCATGTCTTTAACTTCATCAGATATATTTCCACCTTCCTGGTCCTTCCTGCATGAGTAATGCTACAAAACATAACTACGCTTATTGCAAGCCCACCTTTGTATTTCTGAAATTGTCTTGTGCTATTTTTAGTTCAGATGGATACATAGATTTTCTGCACCTTAATTGGATATTATGTGCACTGTGCGACATTCCCAAGAGAATCGTATCCTCACCATTATCTCCAATGTTATCAATAAATCTCTTCTGAGAGGCAATTGTGCCTGTAAGGCTTCCCTGGAGAATTCTAACTCAAGGTACATTGAACTAAGTCAATATATCACTTTTTTTCTGCGATATTTTCACATTTCAGGAGAAAATAAAAGTGATGTCATCTCTTAAAAATCCCTAGCTTCAACAATGACACCAAAAAGTCAAATCATTTCACCTATGACACTGTTCCTATCCTGTCCCCTTTGAAGCTATATTCCTGTTTTATTGCAGCTCTATTGTTCTAATGTGTTTAATAAAGTCTAGGATAATTCATATTTATAAACTGCTGGCCCTCACCCTCTTGAAGCCCTACAGGTATTTTCAACACAAATAGGCTTGTCATCTGGATATTTTTTTTAGCAGCTTAGCCAGTATTACAAATATTCCGACAATGTAGTAGCTGCTAAATTCGTCATACACTTATGTTCAGCCCCATGCCTGCTCCCGATCTGCCCAGAATCTATTGAAACTTACCCTCTGGCTTCCTTTTTTTTCTTTCCCGATTCTCCTGGAGGCTACCGTGATGGCTCCATCCACTTTCACCATTGTCACTCCCATCTGACGTCATGGACCGTCCCCCATTGTCACTGCCCCCTGCTGGCTGGTAAAGTTCCTTTGAAAAGTTGGCAACCCCAAACACAAATTCTTTGTGATTAATAGAAATAATGCAGAATTTTGAAACATGCAGCCAAAGTGAGCATTATATATATATATATACCCAAAGGGCATTTTCATTTCCTGGTGATAATTTCTATGCAGGACAATTATATGTACGTCTGCAGTAGCAGAATGGAACCATATTATAATTGCTGCGTTTGCAGAACTGCAGCAGCCTGAAATTTCAGACCTAACTCTTCACTGAGCACCGGAAGTGGAGGAATCGTTAATCCCTATGGGACCAGTGGCACTGCTCCAATGCAAAAAAAAAGCCGCTCCTGATACCTTTAAGAGACAAATTTATGGTTTTACTAGTGCTTTACTAGTGTGAGACAGAGAGAGCAATTGTGGTCTCTGCACTAGTGTTGCGGCCTCTCCCCAGACCCCGGCTCAGAAAAGGTAGGTGGACGAGGGGGCGGCATTGCAGGAGCTGCCTCAAGCCCTGTATGGGACCAACCTGACTTTCACTACTCTGTGAAGAGTCTGAAGTGTATTTCCAGGCTACTGAGCATTTTACACATGACAACATGAGAATATTCTTTAGGAAATTAGCAACCTGCCATGCTTCCTAGTCATTTTATTGTGTGTATTGTCTTTACTGTATGTCTTGGTTCAGACACTTCCAAATGCAATTCAAGGAATTCGAAACCTTCCACTGTAAATGTATCAGCCATGGGGGGATCAGCGTGTTAATATCTGGAAGTGAAAACTAGGATTCACATCTGACAGCTGTTAGGTCCTTTCTGCGCAGCTGTTTATCTTAGCACATGGTAACCAAGAAATCATTAACATTTTCACACGATTAAAGGAAAACTTTACCCCCAAAATGAATATTTAAAGGAGAAGGAAAGGCTAATATTAAGTAAGCTTTAGCAGAAAGGTCTATTTCAAGGGTGTCCAACCTGCGGCCCAAGGGCTGCACGCGGTCCAGGATGGATATGAATGTGGCCCAGGATGGACATGAATGTGGCCCAGTTTGAAATGCTTGGTTCCCGTCGAAAAGGATATGCCCCCCCCTGGACCTAATAGGCCTGCAGGCTGCCACTACTTAGTGCCTGGCATTGGCAATTCAGCTTGTTGTTACTGCTGAGCTCTGGTTGTGCGCATATGTCTGACTCTCGTTCTTCATGTGCGGGAGAATCAGAGAGAGGCGCATTGGTGGAGGGAGCAGCTGTGGAACAAAATCAGTGCAGTGTCTGGCTGCTTGCGCTGAGCACTTCACTGAGTTGGGGCAGTGTATTTTTCTAAGCTGCTGCAACACTTAACATTAGAGATGCCTGGCTCCTCCACTACTTCAGTGAGCAAACCAACAAGTGGGGGGGGCAGTGGTGGTGAGCAGGTTTGTGGGCCTTAATTCTTTTTGATAGACTTCCATCCAATCTGGGGGGGGAGGGTGCCAGTGAAGGAAGAGAAGGGGAAAAAAAGAAAGAAATTAAAGAAATAGGAGAAAACAAGAAATGAAATAACTCTCTGTGCTCTCCAGACACATTAACCACCTCAGTCTGTTGTCTTGTTAGGAACAGGCTTACTATTCCAGGTTGTAATAATGTGGTGACCTATGGAATTGGGGGGACTCTGCTCATTGCCCAGTTAGGAATAATAATATGTCTATTTATTATCCAGGTGTCCCATTATCTAGTTTATAGCTCCATCGGGTTATCTAATTGGTATTGTAGTTCTTTTCTGTGTATTTTCTTTACTTTTACAAATCAAAAGTGATTGTGTATTTCATGTGTGGCCCCAGACAATTTTTCATTTTCCAATGTGGCCCAGGGAAGCCAAAAGGTTGGACACCCCTGGTCTATATAACTATACTAGTAAAACCTCAAAGTAATGCTGCTCTGAGTCCTCTGTCAAAAGAAACACCACATTTCTTTCCTTCTGTTGTGTACACATGGGCTTCTGTATCAGACTTCCTGTTTTCAGCTTAAACCTACTTGCCCCGGGCATGAGCATGCTCAGTTTGCTCCTCTCCCCCCCCTCCTCTTCTTCCTGCTATAATCTAATCTAAGCCCAGAGCTATGAGCGAGCAGGTAGACACTCAGTCAGAAAGTGATGTCACACCAAGTTCTGCTGGGGTTGAGCACTGTTATGGTTAGGCTGAGCTTACGAGAAAAAAAATAGGATCAGACAGCTAGAGCAGCATTTCTATGGGAACAAGCAATGCAATCTAGTCATTGGCTGTTACACTCGAGGGTGTGTTTAGTAATCTGAGCTGAGAAGAACTGAGCATGCTCATAAATCAACAGCCAAAGCAAATTCCTGAGGGAGAGGGCTGAGTGGGTTAGAGGAGTAGAAGGATTTCTAAGTGATTAAGGGGATGCTGCAGCCTTACTGTTAACCTTTTAACAACTGGAGTGGCAGTTATCTAAAGATTTCAAAGAGGCTGTTTTTGTAGAATGGATTTACATGTCCTTTAAGCAACAGATATCATATTATATCATATTAAGTGGCATATTAAAGAATCTTACCAAACTGGAATATATATTTAAGTAAGTATTGCCCTTTTACATCTCTTGCCTTAAACCACCATTTCAAGCTGCATCAGAGATCACCTGACCAGAAATATTGCAACTCTAACGGTAACAGAAAGAAGTGTGAAAACAAAAGACAGAACTCTGTCTGTTAATTGGCTCATGTGACCAAACAAGTTTGGTTGGTTTATGTGCACCGTGAATCATATGATCCCAGGGGGCGGCCCTTATTAGTTTTACATGGATTATTACAGACAAAGACTGGCAGAGGGTACTGGGTGATGCAGTTCTGATAGACACTGTGTAGAGTTCTGTGTCACAGGACCCAGGGAGCCTGGTGCTTTTCTCTAGCACACAAACTAGGTTTTCTCAGCAACATTGAAATTTCACTTGTGGTTCGTCCACAATCAACTGAATAAGATGGAAAGGCAGCTGATGTAACTTCATCTGTTACTACAAAAAGACTTGGCTGCAACATGCAAGTCATACGGTGAACTCATTAGGCCACTATTATTGACGGTACCTGATATTTCCTGTAAGGATCAGACATGACACTTTCACATACTGTAAATAATGCTCTTAGTTCCTTTGGCATTTGTCTTAGTTACCAAACATTCCAAGGTAGAGTTTAACTCTTGCTACGCTGCTGCTAATCATAAGTTTGCCAAAGCCCTTCCAAGCCAAGATGATAGGATACTGTTATCTGTTAGGGCAGGGGAAGGGGGGCAGCTAGGCTGGGGGGGGGGCGTCTAGGGTAGGGGGTAGGGTTTTTTCTCCTTTAAGTTAACTTTTAGCATGTTATCGAATGGCTACTTCTAAGCTACTTTTCAATTAGTCATAATTTTTTTAGTTTTTTTTATTTGCCTTCTTCTTTTGATCATTTCCATCTTTTCAAGCGTGAGTCAGAGAATGCTTGTTATTGCAACTCTGCTGTAATTAAAGTGCCACAGGTTGGACCAAACTTTTATATCTACCTGCAAACAAAACTGACTCTTATGCACAGGGTTCTTATATCAGAGGATATTGCAGGCACAGTATGTGCTGGGGCAGCACCAGAAAATCTGTTTGTCTTTATCTTCGAGCAGTGATATGTCTCTTCTACATAATTGCAGAAAGAGTTTTATAAATAGAGTGTGATAATTAGTGATGGGCGAATTTATTCGCCAGGCACGAATTTGCAGTGAATTTCCACGTTTCGCCGCCGGCGAATAAATTTGTGAAATTGCCACAAAAATTTGCGGCAATTTTAACGCCGGCAACAATTCTAGGTGCCCATAATTGTCGCCGGTGTCCAAAATACGCCGGTGTCACGCTTCACAAATTTCAAAGGAAATTCGCTCATTTTTCTGCCAAGCGTAACGCGAGAAATTCGCCGATCACTTGTGATAATCTTCATCTTCTGTAAATCCCCTGCACTTTAACCAAATATAGCATGGTATTTCATTTGCAGTATTGGAAGGGTTTCCTTCATTCTTACCAACAGCACTGCTTTTTTAACTTTCAACCAGAAACTTAGATTTTTAAAGGATTTATTTGAATCAGTGTAGGTAAAATATTGGGAACTACCACTGTCTCTTTTCTTTTATACAAATGCAACTACATGTTGCTGATTCCCTTTCCATTGAAATACTTACACCACTGAATTCATATACAGGTATTGGATACCTTATCCGGAAACCCGATATCCAGAAAGCTCCAAATTACGGAATGGCTGTCACCCATAGACTCCATTTTATCCAAATAATCCAAATTTTTAAAAATGATTTCCTTTTTCGCTGTAATAATAAAACAGTAGCTTGTACTTGATCCCAACTAAGATATATTAATCCTTATTGGAAGCAAAACCAGCCTATTTGGTTTATTTAATGTTTAAATGAATTGAAGACCCAAATTACGGAAAGATCCGTTATCCGGAAAACCCCAGGTCCCGAGCATTCTGGATAACAGGTCCCATACCTGTACAGGAATGGGATCCGTTATCCAGAAACCCATTATTCAGAAAGCTCCAAATTACAGAAAGGTTGTCTCCCATAGACACCATTTTAAAAAATTATTTTCTTTTTCTCTGTAATGATAAAAAAGTACGTTGTACTTGACCCAATCTAAAATATACTTAATCCTTATTGGACGCAAAACCAGCCTATTGGGTTTATTTAACGTTTACATCATTTTCTAGTATACTTAAGGTATGAAGATCCAAATTATGGAAAGATCCATTATCCAGAAAGCACCAGGTTTCAAGCAATCTGGATAAAAGGTCCCATACCTCTAGTTGTGTTTTTAATGTAGATTTGTGCAGTGACATTTTATATATGCGCCACTAGAGGGCACCGCAGTTGTAGAGACTGGATGACAATTTTTTATCACCTTCTGAAAACAGAAGTATAAACTTGTTTATATGCTATACACACAGAACCGCCTTAATAACATATTAATAAATAATATATTAATATATATATATCTAATTATAATATATTATAATAAAATATTTAAGGCATTGTGTGCGGAGACATGCAAATCACTCCTTTATGTCCATGTGGCCAACTATGCACCCAGAACCACTGGTTTTATAGCACAGATACAGCCTAATGATTCAGAGCCATACATCTTTTTAAGAATCAAAAAAGTCAACCTTTTACAGAGTTTTAGCATTAAAATACAGGTATAGGACCTGTTATTCAGAATGCTTGGGACCTGGGGATAAGGGATCTTTCTGTTATTTGGATCTCCGTTCCTTAAAAGTCTACTAAAACGTAATTTAAATATTAAACTCAAGAGGATTGTTTTGCTTCCATTATGGATTATTTATATCTACATACAAGCTACTGTTTAATTTTTACAGGGAAAATTATTTGATAAAAATAGTCTATAAAAGGGCCTTCCCAGCACATAAAAAATGGTTTCCAGATACCAGATCCCATACCTGTATAAATAAAATAAGTGTTAACCTAAAATAAGATTAGACAGGTTTTATAAGTCACTGGGTCACTTTACATTAATAAATCTATTGAAAATCCTTGTGTGTATTTAAGCACATTATATTTGGGCCAGGAGAATGTTAATTGTTAAATTGATTGTGCTTTCTGGACTATGAAGGGGCTTTTATAACAGTGTAAATATTCACATTTCACTATTAAAGCTGCCACGTTCTCCTGCAGTAAATGTCGAGCAAGTTAATTGTGGTTCTGTTTTATTCAGTAGAGGAACACTGTTGATTGTGTCCAGTAGATGGCAACAGAGTACAATGTAAGAAGGGCTTTTGCAGTAATACATGTAACTTGTCACCGAGTGTGTACTGCGATTGTGTATAGTGCAGTGGCTTTATTTTACTCTATAATATGAATTGTATATAGAAAATGCAAGTGAGACTCATGCAGTACAAAAAAGAAAGAAAGAAGATTTAAAAAATGTAAAGGAAGGCATGAGCCCTTGTACTTTAATGTGAATCCAATAATCACTTCTGTGCTGCTACTTTACAAGATATTCACCCACTGCATACCATTGTGGTCGATATATAATAAAGAATCAAGGCCAAGGCAGTATGTTTTTTTGTTTCAGCAAATGTAGAGTAAACTGCATGGCACACATGCACATATCCTTGCAATTAATATTTACCATATAGGTACTCAAAGACCTGTGCCTAGGGTGGCAGCTTTAAGGGGTGGCTTTCGGTTGGCTAAAAAAAAATTTCCTATGAAATCCGGCAGCAGAGGTGTATGGGGGGTTAGTGGTTAGAAGTTGGACACAACGGAAGTGACGTCACACCCACGTGCAATGTGTCATGATGTCACATCTGATTATGTCACACTTACATGTCCGGTACCTAGTGCAGCAATGGACCTGAATACGGTGCTGAATATAAAGCGGTAGTTCCTACTTATTATAAAGATTGATGCTGATTTCCATACCTTGACAGACATTGGCATCAAGCTGGGTGCTTGCACCCAAACTTTGCCCTCCTCAGTCTAGGGTGATCAATAGGGTTGCCACCTTTTCTAAAAAAAACCCTAGCCTTCCTCCTTTTACTTTTATCTCTCTTCCCAACTATTAAAATTAGCATTAAAGGGGTGGTTCACCTTTAAGTTAACTTTTAGTATGTTATAGAATGGCTCATTCTAAGCAACTTTTCAATTGGTCTTCATTATTTATTTTTTATAGTTTTTTAATTATTTGTTCTGACTCGTTCTCACTTTCAAATGTGGGTCACTGACCCCCATCTAAAAATAAATGCTCTGTAAAGGCTACATTTGTATTGTAATTGCTACTTTTTATCACTTGTTCTTCTATTCAGGGCCTCTCCTATTCATATTCCATTCTCTTATTTAAATCAATGCTTAGTTGCTAGGGTAATAAGGACCCTGACAACTGGATTGCTGAAAACGCAAACTGGAGAGCTGCAGGAGAAAAAGCTAAATAACTCAAAAACCACAGATAATAAAAAATTAAAACCAATTGCAAATTGTCTCAGAATATCACTCTCTACATTATACTAGAAGTTTATTAAAAGATGAACAACCCCTTTAAGTAGGGGAGTGGCTGTGACATCAGGGGTGGGATGATAATGTTGCAGGGCAGGTGATGACATCACTGGAAAGGGTGATGATGTAACGATCGGTAATTTGCCCCATCAATCTAGAGGAATTAACCCGTTTTTACTGGTTTTAATTTGTTTATTAGTCGGGTAAATAAAATACTGGCAAGGTGGCAAACCTAGTCATCAAATAAGAAAAAAGTTCAGTAGCTTCACCAAACAAGCAGATCTTTGTATGGCCTGGTGATATATAAAGAGAAAGGCTTGAATCTGGTTTCCTCCTAGTATACAGTCATGGACAGCATTATAGGGGAGTGGCTGGGACATCAGGGGTGGGGTGATAATGTTGCAGGGCTGGTGATGACATCACTGGAAGGGGTGATGACGTAATGATCGTGATTTGCTATTAGTCCCATCAATCTAGGGGAATTCTCCCCAGTTTTACTGGTTTTATATTGGAAAACCATGCAGGCAGAATGATTCATGCACTTATAAATCATGATGCTTATGTAATGAGGGAGGAAACATATACTACACAAATGCATCCACATGGGCTGGCAACGACCATAATGCTTTTTTTGTGGCAGGCAAAAACAGCAAGGAATTCCTTTACCTCAATCAGTTGATTTCCCAATTCAACAGGTTTGCATTATATTTTAAAAAAAATCTTATTGAATGTAGTGCTTCAAACTTCAGGGCTCATTGGCTTTCCATCACTTCCTTGTGCTCTATGTAAAGGCCCACCTACCTGAAGAATTAGATACAATTTTTACACTATGCCTGCATTCAGGGCCGCTATTAGAAATCATGGGGCCCCGTACAACAAATTTTTTGGATCCTGCCCACTCCACATCACAGTTAAAAAACCACACAGACATCAGAGCTAAAAAAAGTAAACCCCCCACACAAGTTATAAAAAGCTATTGATGGTCTGGAGGGCCCCCTTACAAGTTAAAAAAAATTGGGGCACCAAATAAAATTTTTTATTTTTTTTTTAACATTTTTTAAAAAAAACATTGGTGGCAGTGGCCCCTTACAAGTTAAAAAAATTGGGCCCCCAAAATTTAAAAAAAAAAAAAAACATTGGTGGCCAGGGGATTAAAAAACAAAACAAAAAAAACCACAAACTGGTGTTCAGTAGAATTGAACTCACGGCTTCAGGACTTCAACTTCACCTCCTTTCGTGACTTCAGGTCTTTTCGCCACTTCAGGACTGTAATTTCGTCTGTTTTCGTGACTCTGGGTCTTTTCGCCGCTTCGGGACTTTGGCTTCGGCTGTTCGGCTTTTCGGCAACTTGCGAAATGGCCACATGGCTCAGGCACTCGTATGGGGGGCCCAGCTCTTTCAAAAATGCAGCACTGCCGGGCCCCCCTGCCCGGGTCTATACTTCCTGCCCGGTTTTCCAAATAAGGAAAACTGGAGGGGATTCCCTTGATTGACACGGCGATCGGCCAATCGCTGATCGCCGCGTCATAGCCCACCCACTGACGTCATGGGTCTGCCCACTGACGTCATAGCCCCACGCACTGACATTACGGGTCCACCCACTGCCATCACAGATGCCCACTGACGTCACGGACCCGCCCCCCACCCGGTCTCAGCCAGACATAAAGGTGGCAACCCTACTCATGGGCCTGCTTCCTCTGTAGTTACGCCCATGGCTATTACATTTGCATCGTTTTTTAAAGTAAAAATTGCACCAGTCTGGAAATCCTACACACTAAGAGCCACACTGCTAGTTTGGTAGTATTTCCCAAGGCTCCATTGCAGTATTTTGGTATAATGGGCTTGTGTGTACTCAGTTGAGTTTCCTACAATGAAAATCTATACTGCTGCAAGGGCACTTTGGTGAATGTTACTAAAAGATCCCTGAACAGGTCCAGTTTTTGCTGAACACGAGCACTGGGCCAGGGAAAACATTTAGCAAATGAATAGGGTGCCTAAAATATTGGAAACCACCCCCCAATGTATTAACGTTTCTATGTCATTTAAGGAAATACTCAAGAATAGCATATAATCCATGAAAGTAAACTGGAAATTTCTACTTTCTTGTAATCCTTAAAGGGGAACTCCGGCTTCAACACCACAATTTGATAAAAAGGCCCACATAACACAGAAACCCCTAATATACCCTGTTTCTTCAAAAAGTATGAGTAAATGCAATTTTCTATGCTGAAATCCAGCTGTTTAACAGTTCTTCTCTTTCTGCATCATTTGAAATCCTGGCAGGGAAGGAGGGACTAAACCAGGGGTGTCCAAACTGCGGCCCGAGGGCCACATGCGGCCCAGGATGCATATGAATGTGGCCCAGCTTGGTTCCCGAGGGAACGTCATATTGCATAGGATATAGGAGGAGGGGGGACTCTGCCCATTGCCCAGTTAGTAATATAATAATGTCTATTTAATATCCAGGTGTCCCATATTCCAGTGTAGAGCTCCATCTGGTCATCCAAATGGCATTGTAGTTATTTTCTGTGTATTTCCTTTACTTTTACAAATCAAACATGTTTGTGTATTTCATGTGTGGCCCCAGACAATTTTTCTTTTTCCAATGTGGCCCTGTGAGACAAAAGTTTGGACACCCCTGGACTAAACACTGATGTTACAAATTGTAACAACTTCTCCACAGCTTACCGACAGCATGCAGGAACTACATAACCCACAATGCATTGCACTGTGATGTTCCGTTCCTTATTGCAATCACGTGTGCAGGAAATTGTGGGGTTTGGAGGATGCAGGCTGAGGACAGATGGCTGGATCAGATCAGCAGGAGAGCAGGGGGCTAGGCTTAGGGAACTGTCAGAAACCATTAAATCATGAAAAGTCTGGATAATTTTTAAGTGATGTAAATTGCAAAGTTGATTGAAATTATGTTTACTTTTTTAAGTTACGTTTTTGAGGAGTTGCTCTTTAACTCTCTAACTCCCTTCCAATAACAGGACTATTTATAACAGATGATGAGTCAGGAAAGTCAGGGAATAGAGTTGCCTCTATAAGTAGTGCATACCTCCCAACTGTCCCGTTTTAGAGGGACAGTCCCTCGTTTGACAGCTCAACCCACATTCCCAGTCCCGTTTTTATCTGCACTGAACAGCCAGAAAAAGAAACAAAGTTTCTAACTTAATTGGCTTTTGGCAGAGAGCCCAGAACAGCCACAGCTATATATAAGGTACTTTTGTAACAATTTCGACATAAGCAAATAAGTAATTGTAACAATATAAGATAACAGGTCCCTTGGAAAAAGTTAGACTCACAGCTTAAAGGGCAATTCACCTTCATTAGCTAAACTGTAAATACTGAAATATGTTCAAAATATGTTCAAACTTTCATAACTTGCCAGAAAAAGAAGAAATAATTCAAAAACTATAAAAAATAAACAATGAAGACCAATTAAAAAATTGCTTAGAATTGGCAATACTATAACATTCCAAAAGTTAACTTAAAGGGATCCTGTCATCGGAAAACATGTTTTTTTTCAAAACACAAAAGTTAACAGTGCTACTCCAGCAGAATTCTGCACTGAAATCCATTTCTCAAAAGAGTCACCAGATTTTTTTATATTAAATTTTGAAATCTGAAATTCTGAAAACATGGGGCTAGATATTTTGTCAATTTCCCAGCTGCCCCTGGTCATGTGACTTGTGCCTGCACTTTAGGAGAGAAATATTTCTGGCAGGCTGCTGTTTTTCCTTCTCAATGTAACTGAATGTGTCTCAGTGAGACATGGGTTTTTACTATTGAGTGTTGTTCTTAGATCTACCAGGCAGCTGTTATCTTGTGTTAGGGAGCTGTTATCTGGTTACCTTCCCATTGTTCTTTTGTTTGGCTGCTGGGGGGGGGGGAAGGGAGGGGGGGTGATATCACTCCAACTTGCAGTAAAGCAGTAAAGAGTGATTGAAGTTTATCAGAGCACAAGTCACATGACTGGGGGCAGCTGGGAAATTGACAATATGTCTAGCCCCATGTCAGATGTCAAAATTAAATATAAAAAAATCTGTTGACTCTTTTGAGAAATGGATTTCAGTGCAGAATTCTGCTGGAGCAGCACTATTAACTGATTCATTTTGAAAAAAAATGTTTTCCCATGACAGTATCCCTTTAAAGGTGAACCACCCCTTTACTGCGTTTCACAAATTGTCTCCGTTAGCAAATTTTTCCACAGTTACACATATATTTTGCCAAAGCTAAATCGGACTGATTGGGTCATCACTAATGTCTTACATATTCCACTTCCCCATCACAGTTGTTATTCTGTGAACTGACAAAGTTATCAGTAAGGCTGGAAATGGTGAAGTATTTTCCTGTAAGAGGAAGCCCAGTCCCCTGTCATGATCAATTAGCATTTTCAAATGGAAAAGCATAATATAAATAAAGTATCGCTGAAAACATTTGGATCATCTAAAAAAAATGTGTTATTTTAAATGCCTCCTCTGCTTGTGGTTTTTAATGGTTCTAAATAATTTAACCCTACAAAATAGTAAAAACGGAAAAACACATAAAATAATGTTCCATGCATTTCCCAGCCTCCTTCTGTTTCTACTGTATCAGTAAAATGCAGCAGAATGTAGCAGCAAACAAGGCCATCATACTGGGAGAGCTAATCTGATGTGTGCCGGTGTCCGGTTACAAGCCCTTTTTTCGTAATTCTAGAAGCCAGAGAATAAATTCTGTGCTAAAAAATAATGTGTTTAGCTCTGAATAAAAGGACGGGGCGACATTCAGATCCAAGAAATTGTTAGCTATTGCCAGAACAATTCAGCTACGTGATGAATCATTAATGATCTCTGAAAGTCATAATGGTCTGTCATTAATGCCCATTAATGATCTCTGTTTACCACTACTGTGAGCTTGATGGTTCTGGCCAGTACCTTAGAGAATACTTTAAATATGCCTTAAACTTTCCCTGTCTATCTGCCTGCTGCAAACAAGTGCAGTTGTGTCTGGGAGCTTCCTCTGAAAAGAAAGATGGCTTTGGGCTTAAGAAAGTCATATTCAGGTAAGACATTGCTTTTGATCAGCACTTTAGAAACAAAGCCCAAAATCATTGCTTATGTATTTTATAGGAATAAATGGCAACGATGTGCTTTGGGGATGAGTAAACTCATTTAGATATTCCTTGTTTCCTTGGATTTGTGTTACCGAATACAACAGAATGCACTCTTATGACTAAAGAGAAGAAACACGTTTTCACTGTTATTTCTAGATGGATTTTGAGCTGATTTCTGCTGAAGGGGTACATATGGATATAAACAGAAATAAGTCGCAGTGGAATATCTGTGTGCTCTATTTATATATTTTAGTGTGTTGCTTTTTGGCACAGTTTATGCACATTACAGTGTAAACATTTAACAGGTTTGTGAACGAACGCCCTAAAATGAAGACTGACTTGGTTTATCTTCCTTTCTAGATGAACTAATCTCATTGTATAATACTGGCCACCTTTACGGGAAAAATATATTGTCCCCCCCCCCCCAATAAGAACGGAGGAGACTGTGGTGATGCATTAACTGAAACATTTGTATTGAGACATGTAATATAGCAAGACTGATCTGCCGAGGGCTTAAAATACGTTTATTTTAAAAACATGGTTCTGTAGTGCTGTATTCAAACAATATGGAATGACTTCATATAATATGCAACATTAAATAGAAATACTAACTTATATACCGTATGTGGCCGGAAAATGGACTGTAGTATAATAACAAGAAGACCTATTATTTCACTCTGTGTTTATATAGTGAACATCAGCATCTTTAAAAGCTGGTGGAGTAAAGCAACGGTCCAAGTTAATGGCAATACATCATTCTTGATGTTTTCTTTCTCGCGCTATGATCAAGCAGGTGTATTCTTTTAGACTCAAAATATACTTGTTTGTTACAGGTACCTGATACTAAAGCATATAGGACAACTGATTATGTTCGGCAGAGATGCTGATAAAAAATCGTACAGGCAACTTACTTCCTCAGCATTATTTTTTAACCTGTTAAGCCCACTAATGCAAGAGTGAGTGGATTTTGTATCTATATTGGTACAGCACTGAAGATAAAGGGATAGGAGAGCAACTTTTAGACTGGCAATAACTTAAAAAGGCTCCTATCGGGGAAATAAAAGAAATAAAAAACGTAAAAACAATTTGCACCATTAAGAATAAAAATCCATATCTCGCAATGTAATATTGTTCCTTAACATTGCGAATTTTAATTGCGCACTCTTAAGAAGTGCTTGAAGGTGTCTGAGGAATGTAATAAAAGTCGCAAAGAGCAAAACAGTTTGTACAAATAAGAATAAAAATTTGCATTTCGATGTAATGTAATATTCTTCCTTTAACTGTTATTGCACTGCGAATTTTAATTGCGCATTGATCACTTTTAAGAAGAGCTTGGAGGTGTCGTAATCTTGTGGAGCAAACATAACTTTTCCAGTAAGAAGTTTTATTACATTCACTGCGCATTGTCGCAAACTATAAAATTCGTAAAACTTCTTCCACTGTCGGAAGTGGTTGCTAAACAGTTTCCGGGTTCGCAAAAGCTATATTAAATTTGCGCAAAGGCAAATTTGTTCTCACAAAGGCATAACTTTTCGCATTACGGATATTTTCTCCATTACCGACTTTTTGGAGCAAACATAACGACTTTTTCAGTAAGAAGTTTTATTGTATTGACTGCGCATTGGCGCAAACTATTAAATTCGCAAACGGTCTTCCACTGTTGGAAGCGGGAACTAAACAGTTTCTGGGTTCGCAAAAGCTATATTAAATCCGCGCAATGCAAAAATTGTTTTGCGCAAAGGCATAACTTTTCGCATTGCGAATAGTTTTTCTGAATAGTTTTATTACATTCCCCTGAAAGAGTGCAAACCGGGTTCAGCCCTTTATTTTTCAAGTTGAGTACTTTTGATTGACATGGGTTCTAACCACTGTAACTGCTTTCAGCATGCATGGCACAAATATGATATTGCCAGCAGGGAAATGTAGAAAAAGCAGCAGTATGGATCTCTGAACAATATATCCCTCTACATCAGCCTTAAACCCAAAATAGATCATGGTGTGGTGTCTTAAAGGAAAACTATACCCCCCAAACAGTGTAGGTCTAAAAATATATTGCATAAAACAGCTCATATGTAAAACCCTGCTTCATGTAAATAAACCATTTTCATAAAAATATACTTTTCTAGTAGTATGTGTCCTTGAATAATCGTAAATAGAAAATTGCCATTTTAAAAAATAAGGGCCGCCCTTGGGATCGTACGATTCACGGTGCACACAAACATACCAACAAACCATACTTGTTAGGTCACATGAGCCAATTAACAGACAGAGTTCTGCCTTTTGCTTCCACACTTCTTCCTGTTACAGTTTGAGTTGTAGTATTTCTGGTCAGGTGATCTCTGAGGCAGCACACAGACCATCACAAAATGGTGGCTCAAGGCAAGAGATGTAAAAGGGCAATATTTACTTAAATACATAGACCAGTTTGGTAAGATTCTTTAATATGCCACTTAATATGATGTAAACTATCTGTTGGTTAAGTATTCATTTTGGGGGTATAGTTTTCCTTTAACTGTATCTTTCCTTTCACAGAGGCAGAACAGGTGATCTCAGTTATTTATTATGACCATTTTTTAACTAGAGTTTTCTTTTCTTCCTTTATTCTGAACACATCCTTCTTTTATACTGAACGGACATACAGTATCCTGTAAATAATCCTTATGTGCCTTAATGCTCTGCAATTAATAGGTGTGATGCTTTTTAAAGCAGAATAGATACTATGTAAATTTTAATAATTTTTTAGTAAAATCCATTCATTTTCCTGCATAGATGACATTATTTGTCTGCATGTTATTCAGTATGAAGACTATGGGGGAAATTTACTAACCTGCGAAAATTCACCTGCGACGGCTTTGCACCCATCACTACACTTCACCAGGCAAAGATTTGCTCAGACAACGCTAATTTACTAAAATGCGAAGTTGCGTCCAGGGTGCCCAATGCTGGCAAATTATCCCTAGCGTAACGTCGGAAATGAAAGCGAAGATGCGCTAGTGTTCAATTATGCATATCGTTAGAGGTCTTCACTCAGGCTAATTTGCATACGGCGGGAAATTATAACGTTTAATGGACGTATATGTTGCAACAAATACATTACATTACACAAGTCCAGGGAACCTTAATAAATAAAATAGAGTTGTTATATTGCCCTACACATGAGCCCACTGTAGTTTATGTTCCATATGTTAGAAAATGTATGGGGGAAGCGGGTTATCCAAAAAAAATTTTAAGCACATTTGCAGGCTATCACTCTGAAAAAAGCAAAAGATGCCAGCGTTTTTTAGTACTTTTTCCACTAAAACATTGAGGATCTATGCACTACAATGTACTTCGCCTGGTACTCTGCATCGTAGTGAATTTGCGGAGTAACGTCCATTCGCCTGCCGATAGAGTGCGAATGAGCGCTAGCGTCTGTCTCTTTCACTTGCGAAGTTAAGCCTGCGCCTGTTAGTAAATCAGCAAAGTGCCTAAAAACGGTAACGCTGGTGAATCACCGCCAGCTTTTGTCACTTCGCCCTTTAGTAAATCTGCCCCTCTGTCTTGGTTGGTTTGACAAGAAAACAAGAAACATAGTGATGTGATAGCGCCCCCAGTGGCTTCACTACTTACTGGAGTTCACTAAACAATATCCTTTGAACAAATCAGTCTTTAATCAGAGGACTATTCTCTTTTTACTAAACAAGAAGAGCAATACAAACGTTTTTATGGTCTGTATAATGCCCTATTAAATGCTTTGCCAATATTGAATAGAGCAGGAAGTAACTGAAACATTGATTGCCACTGAGTACTGTGAGTATGGACTGCCAGCTTTCAAATCTACTTTCATCTTCTCTTTATAAGTGGTATAACAAGTGGTATTGGCTAATAAAGTTATCACCTGGCTTTCATCCACTTAATGCCTTTCATTTAATGAGAGCTTCTGCTCTGCATCGCTTGTCTCACAAAGGTGGCGCTGAAGGCAGCCTTCCAAAAGGGCAATTTTCTGAAAAGACAATGAATAATGTAGTACAAGATACTTTAGATTTTCCTTTGAAATGAAATGTCTCTCTAACTGATCTCCATGTTAAAGTGCACTGAAATAAAACCACCCTGACTACTGAACTAAGAAACAACAATTAGAGGCACATTTATCAAAGGTCGACTTTCGAATTTATGTGACTTTTTAAAAACCCCCCTAAACTCCCATAAATTTGACCAATCAAAAATGTATAAAAATTTTTTTTAATTTTTTAAACTCGGATTATTGGAATCGACCCGAAAACTCAAATTTTAAAAACTCGATTCGAGTTTTTTTCTCTGAAAAAGGCATAGAGACGCAGACAATATTTGATTGACGGCTGAGATTTTTAAATGAGCTTACAACAGCTATGCATGCTTTAATGGAAAATAGAAATTGGATTTCATGTTTGATTTAAAAAGGACTTTTATTATACAGATTTTTGTGTCTAGTTGACTGGTCCACTTTAAATTGATAGTAGGCTTGTTAATTAAGATTATATTACATTATAGACTAGATTCTAATTAGATTCTAATTATAACACATGATCGTTCATATATACAAGACTATATATTTAAATTATAAGTGTTTCCTAAATGTTTTAATGCTGCATACTGGGGAAATTTTAAACAAAAATGTACAAAATGGAACAAATAATTTATACATTTAACCTGTTCTAAGGGTAGGCAGGAATCTACAAGTATATTTGGAGAATTCATTTGAAATACATTTGCCAAGGTAGAAAGGGTCATAATGAATACATTTGGTTTTGATTGGAGGCTAAAAGCGATTAGACGGAATGCATTATGTATTGCAGAAACAAGGCCAAATGTAAACACATTTATGAGTATAAGTAACAATTGTGTAATAAGAGTAAATGGATCACTCTGCCAACCAAGGCATGCTATATATTATATTACAGGTTTAGCATCCGTTATCCAGAAACCCAGAAAGCCATTTATATACAATAATCCAAATACTCCAAATTTTTTAAAAATTATTTCTTTTTTCTCAGTAGTAATAAAACCGTACCTTGTACTTGAGCCAAACTAAGATTAACATATTGGGGCTAAGAGGCTGAGAATAACATGTTGCATTTTCTATACTGTCCACTAGGTGCCACTGCTCTCACAACTTCACTGAACATTGCAAAGGCTGTGCTTTAGCACAATAACTGGTACTTCTTGCTACACTGTATTTCTTACAAAATATTGGATTTATAGGTATATTGGTCTGTGGCTAATGAGAACAGAACAATCACATTATATCTGCATGTACAAAATGTGCTACCTTCCCTCAATATAAGGTACCTGTTTCTAATTTGGTTATTTATGGGATGTAGAGGGGCATTAAAGGAGAAGGAAACCCTGTAGGAAAATACCCCGTAAAGTGAAGTTAGATATCACCACAAACCTCTAGAGTGAAATTTTGCCACTCTACATTCATTTCTATGGGATTTTGACAGGCACAGTTATCAAAGGGTGAACTTTCACTTTCACCCATTGATAAATACACTTTTAAAAATCCCATCGAAATGAATGGGGAGTGGCGGAATTTCAGTCTAGTGGACTGTGACGATCTCTAATTTCACTTTTTGATAAATATACCCATTAGAATTGCTTTACACATATGGGGTTTGTGTTGGACTCCTATAGGGCAGTGCTGTCTATGTGTTCTGTGTTACTGAAGGCTGGAATTTTTCTGGCCACGTGGTGGCCCATAATGGAAGCCAGTATTGACCACTCCCCCTTTTAAACCACACCCATGTAATCACAATAATGTTTAAGGCCATGTCCACATTAATGTTTTGAGATCACTGCAGGGATATCACTCATCACTCATACCCTTAAATATACCATAAACATACCCTTAAATCCATGCCGCTTCCTCCCCTGTGGATAACAAAGCACCCCCAGCACATGATTAAACACCTTAGGGGCCCCTAACAACAATTTCCAACAAGAACAACGCTAAGAACCCCCATGACAAACCCTAGAGGAAACAGAGTAGGGCAGGCAGAGTATGGCACACCCAGGAAGCATAGGGCAGGCAAACTATTACAACTTACATCGGAATGGAGCATAACATTTTAACATGCTTGTGCTCCATTATTATTATTATTTAGATAATAATAAGAGAGTAGGAAAATACTGTATGCTTTCTACAAAATGTATCAGTTAATAGTGCTGCTCCAGCAGAATTCTGCACTGAAATCCATTTCTCAAAAGAGTAAATATTTTTCAAAAGAGTGATATTTAATTTTGAAATCTTGACATGCTGTTAGTTTCCCAGGTGTCCTCAGTCATGTGTCTTGTGCTCTGATAAACTCCAGTCTTTACAGAGCTGTGTTTTAGATGAAGGTAAAAATGACAGTTGAAATCTGCATTGCAGGCAAATGACTGGCACTGTCTCGCTGACATTCTCACTCTGCTAATGAATAGCACTGTCCAGACTTGACTCGTGAATCCACTCTATCTTACACACGTACACACTAACTAAATCCTGCTGCTAGAGCCTTTTGTTCCAGGCCTGTGTTCTTATTCTGCGCACCAGGTTCATCATCTCCTCAGAGGAATATATGGGGTTGCTTTGATGGTTAAAGGAAAACTATACCCCCAAAATGAATACTTAAACAACAGATAGTTTATATCAAATTAAGTGGCATATGAAAGAATCTTACCAAACTGGAATACATGTTCAAGTAAATATTGCCCTTTACATCTCTTGCCTTGAACCACCATTTTGTGATGGTCTGTGTGCTGCCTCAGAGATCACCTGACCAGAAATACTACAACTTTAACTGTAACAGGAAGAAGTGAGGAAGCAAAAGACAGAACTCTGTCTGTTAATTGGCTCATGTGACCTAACATGTATGGTTTGTTTGTGTGCACAGTGAATCCTTCGATCCCAAGGGGTGGTCCTTATTTTTTAAAATGGCAATTTCCTATTTATGAGGGTTTTTCACATGAGCTGTTATATTCACTATATTTTTATAGAGACCTACATTGTTCAGGGGATATCGTTTTCCTTTAAGTTAAATATAAGGGTATATTTATTAAAGGGATCCTGTCATCGGAAAACATGTTTTTTTCAAAATGCATCAGTTAATAGTGCTACTCCAGCAGAATTCTGCACTGAAATCCATTTCTCAAAAGAGCAAACAGATTTTTTTATATTCAATTTTGAAATCTGACATGGGGCTAGACATATTGTCAGTTTCCCAGCTGCCCCTGGTCAAGTGACTTGTGCCTGCACTTTAGGAGAGAAATGCTTTCTGGCAGGCTGCTGTTTTTCCTTCTCAATGTAACTGAATGTGTCTCAGTGGGACATGGGTTTTTACTATTGAGTGTTGTTCTTAGATCTATCAGGCAGCGGTTATCTTGTTATCTTGTTAGGGTGCTGCTATCAGGTTACCTCCCTATTGTTCTTTTGTTTGGCTGCTGGGGGGGAAAAGGGAGGGGGGTGATATCACTCCAACTTGCAGAACAGCAGTAAAGAGTGATTGAAGTTTATCAGAGCACAAGTCACATGACTTGGGTCAGCTGGGAGATTGACAAAATGTCAGATTTCATAATTGAGTATAAAAAAATCAGTTTGCTCTTTTGAGAAATGGATTTCAGTGCAGAATTCTGCTGGAGCAGCTTTATTAACTGATTATTAATTTTGATTTTTTTTCCCATGACAGTATCCCTTTAAGAAATTGCTATATTCTATTCAGAAAAAAATGTAAAATTCATTTTAAGAGCATTATTAGCCTCTAGGGCCAAGTGATAAAGCTGAATGGAAAAGAATAGTGCTGCTGAATGTGTTTCCAAGTAATCCAACATGCCATTTCCAAGAAAGTGTCTTCCATAAATGTAGCTCTGAGCAGGTTTAATGCTACCTGTTAAGTCAGAAACAAACACCGACCATGGAAATGTACAAAGGGCATTCCTATTAAAGTTATATTATTGAAAACAACAGCTACAGTATATTGAAGAGCAATGAAAAAAATAGATAACCCCAATATATCATGCCAAGCTCACTTGCTCATTTGACATATACTGGACAGTGACCACTGTCAACTTTTATTTTTGAGCCCCTCAGAATAGTTATTTTATTATTACCTTTCCCTATGCCTGTGCCTCTTGTCCTGCACTTGCACCATGCCTGATGATTCAGGTTCTTCAAGAGTCAGGTGGAATGCCTAACCAGTGATCAAATTATCTTGAAACCTAGAAGTATGTTTCTTTCTAGTAGGCAATTATGGTTTATTCAGCAATGAAACCCTTACCCTAGCATCAATTGTTTCCATAGTCCATAATGGTTCAGTAATAAAGCCCTTTACATATTTAAGGTGCTGCATACTAGCTCCACTCAAACATACATTAATAATTTATTGCGTAAAAAGGAACCCCTCATTTTAAAAGATCCTATTAAACTAATCAGCATACCGATCGGTCTGTGCTCCAGCTGCAGAAGAAGGAAATGTGTAGAAAATGAAACTTGTATGTCAGAGAGACAGACATCCTGATTGATTTATTAAGCACAGGCAATTACCAAATAAGGAGTTGCAAGAGGTTCCAGTATGGATACCGATTACATTCCGCTCATTCAGAACCACTGCATTCTCTCCCAGTGACCTATAAGAAGAGTTTTGTCCTTACTTAATATTTTTCAGTTGATTGTTCAATCGTTCTTTAAAAGACTAACCTGTTTTTTTTAATTGCCCCAGTCTTGTAGGTCTACCTTTACCCTGGTTGACTGCTTATATTATACAGTGTATCTAGAAGTATATATAGAGGTATGGGACCTATTATCCAGAATACTTGGGACCTGGGGCTTTCCGTATAATGGGGCTTTCCATAATTTGGAAACATGTAAACATTAAAAAAAAAAAACAAAAGGTGGGGTTTGCTTCCAAAAAGGATTAATTATATCTTAGTTTGGATCAAGTACAAGTTACTGTTTTATTATTTCAGAGAAAAAGGATTATTTAATTATAATGGAGTCTATGGGTAACAGCTTACCATAATTTGGAACTTTCTGGATAACGGTATTCCGCAAAACGGATCCCATACCTGTACTATTACATTTAGGAATGCACCGAATCCAGGATTTGGTTCGGGATTCGTCCAGGATTCAGCCTTTTTCAGCAGGATTCGGCCAAAACCTTCTGCCCGGCCGAACTGAATCCAAATTCTAATTTGCATATGTAAATTAGTGGTGGGAAGGGAAATCACGTGACTTTTTGTCACAAAAGAAGAAAGTATACAATGTTTTCTCCTTCCCACCCCTAATTTGCATATGCAAATTAGGATTCGGATTCGGTTCAGTATTCGGCCGAATAATTATAATAATTATTGTTTAATTATTTCAGAGAAAAAGGAAATCATTTTTAAAAAATTTAGATTATTTGATTATAATGGAGTCTATGGGTAACAATCTTACCATAATTCAGAACTTTCTGGATAACGGTATTCCGGATAATGGATCCCATGCCTGTACTATTACATTATTAAATTATTCCTTATACAGTATAATCCTACATTTTAGATCACAACTCCAAAATGATGTGTGTTGGACATTGTTGTAGTGACGTTTATGTCTTCGTGTGTTTTCACTGTAATATTTGACTTATGATAGCAGCGTGGCTGCCTCTTCCTTTAGCTCATTTGATCCAAACAGTGTTGGGAGGTGGTCGCAATTGCTTTGAAACTCCAAATAGCTTTGCCCATGTTACTGAGCTGCCATAGAAATAGTCAACAAACTCTTAAATGCTCTTTTTGCACTGGCACATGTTTCTTCCCTGTACATTATATCTTAGTTAGGTTCAAGTACAAAGTAATGCTTTTTTTACACATATATCTATATATATATATATATATATATATATATATATAAGAAAGTATGGAGGGACGTGCAACTTTTTTCATCAAGCCACAAAAATAATGCCCATGGACTCCAATGGGTGAAAAAAATTTGACGTGCCTCATCCCGCGACAAAAAGAATGTGACGTCCATAGACTTCAATGCATTTTGGCAAACTTTCACAAATTTTTGGCGAACCAAAATGGGTCAGATTCGCCCATCACTAACCTGTGCCAACTCTGCCTCTAAATGATTGGTTATAGAAAAGGCAAAGGCCAACTGAGATTAAATTTCTAGAATGTGAAAATGTATCCAAATTGGCAGTTATGGATCAGATCACATGCCAAACTTATCTGCCTCTCTTTATGTTGTCCTGGCAAGGAAAGAGTGATTGAGTAATTAATTCAAACTACCTTTCTCTCTCCGGGAGATGGCTCTTCAGAGCAAGTTCCCTTTATCAACACGCAGCTCATCCGGACCTGCTATGCCAAACCTCTGCATAGATAAGAATGGCTGCAATATAAATCCATAGAAGGCTCCAATCAACAATTGAAAGGACTGATCTGCAAACGCTTTTGTTGCTCTCTCTCTAAAAGTAACCAGATGTTTTCAGATGACACACAATAGCAGACTGGTCAGAGCTTTTTTCTGTTTCTCATTGGAAAAGGAGGGGATCAAGCCATCTGCATTTCTCTCTCATACACACACAGTTACAAGTGTCTGGGAAGACTGCCTCGCTTACTGCATTGCACACTGTTTTCTTGGAATCCTGAAAGGGGGAATTTTCTATCAAATGCAAGCAGCGTGGCTAAGAAAACTAAGATGCATCACTTGAGAAAGCCAGACGTGAGCTGTATCAGTGATGAGGGCTTACAGGAGGAAAAAAACACTGCATTATTTTACTGAGGTTAAATCCATACTGCATAGGTGCTCTGTGTTTTTCCTTTAAGACTTGGAGCAGCTTTTAATTGGAAGAAGAAAGGACCAGTGTATTAGTCAATATAAAGGCATCTTGGCGGGTAAGCACGAAGGCAGGAATGGAAAAGTTTTAAATATTTATGAAGACAAGAAGTGACTTGGATGTGACTGTAGCAATCCACCTTACTATAAGGCAATTGGGATTACTCAAGAGGGATTCATGATTTACTTCTACTGACAACAGAACAATACTGGTTGCATGCATGTCCGCTTCTTTCCAACCAGAAGGGAAAGTTGTGATAAAATCCAAATACCTGAACCTACAGAATATTAACTGACAAGCTCACTTGGATTTTTTTTTTTTTTTTGTGGAAAATAAAACAGTAACCATGGCTGCGGCCATTGCCAGCTCTCTGATTAGGCAGAAGAGACAAGCCCGGGAAAGGGAAAAATCCAATGCATGCAAATGCGTAAGCAGCCCCAGCAAGAGCAAAGGAAACTGCGAGAAAAACAAACTCAACCTCTTTTCTCGGGTCAAACTATTTGGCTCAAAGAAGAGAAGGCGAAGACGACCAGGTTCGGTGGTGTATTTATAGTCATTTGTTGTCTGTGTGATTCATTGATCATGTCATATTTTATCAGGTCTCTTGTCCACGAATAGTGAAATAACAATACCCGATTAATAATTCCCAGCATGCTTACCTTAATACCTAAGAGAATGTTACTGAGAAATGTGTGGAGTCTTGTCTGAAACTGTGCATCAATAAATTATCTGCTGGCTCATATTGGACGGAGATGTTAAGAAATTGAGAAACAGAAATGGAGAAATATAATCATGACATAACTTAGAACATTTTACTGCATATACATTAATAAAGACATGTTTTATAGCAGATATCCTGCAATTTGAGTCGGTCAATAATACATATATGCAGTGACTGCTACATTTTTATATGGGAAAAAAATGTTTTATTCATATAGTCTATATACAGTACATGCATACAGACCTTTTTCATGTACAGTAAAGTCCCTTGTGTCCCTCTTCCATATCTCTTTCATAAAGACCCATATCTATCATGATAAATATAAAATATATATAAAATTTAATTTATTTATTTTATTTGATAATGCCATGTATGAAAACTTGTTTTTCTTAGGGACTTGGCTAAACAGCATAGGGGTTAATAATTAACATATTGGATTATTGGGATATCTAAGTGAAAGTAACAATTTTGGTTTAATGATTTTTACACACACACACATACATACACATAAACACACACACACATATATAGTACTGTAGTATACTGTAGTAAACTCTGGACGCGTGCCATGGCCAGGTTCCATATTAAAGGGTTTGTAAAGCAGAAATATTCTGTGTATGTCACACGGAGAGCTTTTATCTCAATAGCTTTCAGTTTCACAACCATGAGGTTCTCTAAATGTTTACATAAGCCAGCAGTTTGGCATCCCCAAAAGAAAAGTCCCTTGAATTTCAGTGGAAAAATCTTTTTTCAAATTGGTATATTACCTTTTTGATTTTTTTTTAAGTTGCATTTAGTGGTGGCCACCACAAATTCAGTTGTAATGGGGAACTAACCCCTGATCATAAATGATTATTAGTTTTGATAGGTATGTTGTACTGTTTGACATGAAGAACACATAAATAATTCAATTTGCACCTTCAAATTACTTCAACCCTCTACCTCCCCCCTTCCCTTTGATCACGGCAAAGTAACAGTGTAATGCCATATAATGTACTGAATTTCCAGTTGCCCGATATGTATGTGTTGCTTTGGGTAAGCACCTGCTATATCAGGGAGGACTTTGAGAAGGCATAGCTCCTTGAAAAGTTAGCGTCTTGAGCGTTAAGATCTGTTTAACTTAAACTACACTGGCCAACTGAATGTGACCAATGATAAACCAGCCATGTGCTTTAACAAAATACACCAATGTTCATTTGGCTTTCACTTCCCTATTAATATGACATGCATGTATAGGATTTTTGTGTTGACACAAATATGAAGATAAGTCATAATTAATGAAAAAAAACTTACTTTCTGAAATGTTTTGGAATGCATTTGAATCACAAAAGGACTAGAAATAAGAAAGGTCTCATGTATGTATCTGTTATCTGTTTCCTTGCAGAACCTCAACTCAAAGGAATAGTAACTAAACTCTACAGCAGACAAGGGTACCACTTGCAGTTGCAACCAGATGGCACAATCGATGGAGCAAAGGAGGAGGAAAGCAGTGCCAGTAAGTAATGCACAAGCTTCTCAATTATGGGAGATCAGTGTGTTTGTTGGTCTTGGTGTCTGTTTTCTTGACCACCTTTGCAGATATCTGTACCAGCTTCAGGGGTAGGAAATCAGAACGAATTATCAATATTTAATCCATAAATTCATAACAAACAGTCTGTGTTGTGGGCTAAATGGTAGAGATCATGAAGGCAAGCGGAGGACATTGTTAGCTAACAAATCAAAAGTTATTTCCATGGAGATCCACAGATGTACACTTGATTGTATTGCAATATATCAAAGAGCATGTCTTCACCCACACATAGGGGGTTATATACTAAACTACGAATGCAAAAATCACGAAAAGTTCGTGATTTTTTTATATATATATATATATAAAATCGGACTTTTAAAAAAATCACAAATTGTTAGCAATTTATTAAACCCAAAGGATGGAAAAGTCAGAATCAGAAAATTCGACCTCTCAGACCTGTCGAGGTTGCATGTAAGTCAATGGGAGAAGTCCCAATAATTTTTTTTCAATGTTTGTGGGAAAAAATCATAAAAAAAATCCAATTTTCACGTTTTTTTTTCATCCTATTTCACGATTTTTTTCAGGTTTTTCACCCAAAAACCCCAAAAAACTTTGGGGTATTGCACGAAACCCAGCGCACATAAAAAAAATCATTGGGACTTCTCCCATTGACTTACATGCAACCTCGACAGGTCTGAGATGTCAAATTTTCTGATTCTGACTTTTCCATCCTTTGGGTTCAATAAATTGCTAACAATTTGTGATTTTTTTTAAAAGTCCGATTTTATATATAAAAAAAATCACTAACTTTTCGTGATTTTTGACAAAAGCTCAAAAACCCTGTGCGGATTTGGTCGGAGCTTTTTTCAGAAAATACTGAGATAAATTTGGACTTTGATAAAAAAAAACCCATAGTGTCAGCCAGACAGCTCTGTAATCCACTGTTTACATGTCTTTTTGGAAGTGAAGATGTTTCTAATGAAATTGCAACTCCATAGACTTTTTTTCTCTGTAATACCACTCTCAGCAAAAGTACTATGTTCTCGTTTTAGAGATAATTGCCTATTAGTCTCTCATGGAGTAGCAAAGGAGATAATCCATCAATGTGGGACGGGGTTTTATTAAAGTAATTGTGGTCAAAACGTGTTACAAAGCTGTGAAGTGGCTGCATCCATCAAGGTGCTATCTCCAACTCCAAGCAATAGTCTCTTTTGAGTAGTCACTGGGGAAGCCATTCCCTGCTGTACTAAGCATAGCACTTCATATGTGTGTAAGCAAATGTGTGTTTGCACAGCAGTATCAGAGCAGGGAACACACAAATGAGCGATACAAACACACACTCATTTAGCCAGAGCTACCTGTACATTTAGCATAACATTAACAAGTAGCACTTTTCCTCCGTAGGAATATTATAAATAAACCACCATTTATACAAAATGAACAGTTTCCCTTCCCTCTTTGTAGAACAGTTTGTGGTATGCAACAAAAGTATATACATCCTTTTAGCAATGCAAACAAATTCCTTTCTAATTGTTAGCACAGTAACCACTTTCAACAACCAGAGACCAGAAAGCATGTGCTCAGTAGTTACAACAATAATTCTAGAAACATTCATCAAGAGTCATGAATAATTACACTTTTTAACCCATAGGAGCTTCTCTCCATTTGAAATGCATTTCAGTTTCTTACTTGCAAGCATATTTCATTGATTAGACCCCTAGCATATAAGTTTTAGGTTTTCACTCCCCCCTTAATGGTGCAAAATTCATACAGATACAACTTTGCTGTAGCAAAGTGTTAAATACAGTCAAACTGTGCTAAACAACTTCTAACACTTTCTACAGCCCCACTGGGAGGGCCTCCACTCTACCCTACTAGCGATATTAGAATTTGTTATGTCATTGCTACTGGTTTCAGTTCAGTCAATCGCAGTCTCTATTTTCTAACTTAGGTCATGAGGATCCACTGTGCATCTAAAATTATATTACTAGCAATACTATATAATCCTGCAGTACATTTAAATGTATGGAAGAGCACTAGTTTGGAAGAGCACTAGTTTGGAAGAGCACTAGTTTGGAAGAGCACTAGTTTGGAAGAGCACTAGTTTGGATGCAAAACTGAGCCTGCACTGATGCTCTTCACAAAACCCATTTGTGCTCCTACATTATCCTTCCAACTTGCTGCTACTTGCAGGGAACACCAAGGCACCTTTACTAGAGAATGTGGTGAAGTAAGCAGAGGTTAAGTAAACGGACCCCTGGAGTAAATGGACCATTGGGGGCCAAAAGCGGTATGTAGAAAAGAAAAGCATCATTGAGCTTTCATAATATAACCCTCCAGCATCTTGTAAGCTTTAGCTGGTAGACCATAAACATTTGAAAATAAAAAATGCTTGTCTCGATTTAAGAATATCTTTAGTTGGTAAAAAATGTACATTATCTAGTGAGTTTAAATGTATGGTTGGAGAGTGTTAAATTAATTATTTAAGTAATTAATTATTGTAGATGCACCGGTACTGTATATTTCTATGCCATCTATAATCCTTGTAAATAATTTGCCTATAGAAGGAGGATTTGTGGGATTGTTGTAATGTTCTCACTGTAACTAGTTTTTTTCCCTTTTCTTTAGCTATGTTCAACCTTATACCAGTTGGTTTACGAGTGGTGGCTATTCAAGGTGTTCAAACGAAACTATACTTGGCCATGAACAGTGAAGGATATTTGTACACATCAGTAAGTACTTGTTTCTTCTTGTAACTACATTAGGACGTATTGAGGATCCAAAGGTGAAGTTCAAGGTACAGACTTGAGGGCATCCATTAAAACTCTATTCACAGAATTACTTGTGTATATACCGTCTTTTAATCCTGTGCCTTGCACTACACTGTTGGTTGAGCTTGCTTTGCTGTATTAGGTGCAAGGTGCAAAGTACTATGGCATTAAAAACTGCATTCTGTGATATTTTCAGACTCCATGGGGGAAACTAACTAACCTTGCGAAAATTTGCTCAGACAATGCTAATTTACTAAAATGCAAACTTGCGTCCAGGGCCTCGAACGCTGGCGAATTTTCGCTAGTGTTACATTGGCAATTAATTCGAAGATGCGCTAGCGTTCAATTATGCCTAGCAGAACTTCGTTAGAGGTCTTCGCTCAGGCTAATTTGCATATTTTTGAAATTATAACGTTTAATGGACTTATATGTTGCAGCAAATACATTACATTACACAAGTCCAGGGAAAATAAAGAAAATAGAGTTGTTATAATGCCCTACACATGAGCCCACTGCATAGTTTGTGTTCCATATGTTAGAAAATGTATGGGGGAACCCAGTTACCCAAAAAAAAATTTAAGCACTTTTGCAGGCTATCACTCTGAAAAAAGGAAAGGACGCCAGTGTTTTTTTGAAAAATGTTTCCACTAAAAATTGAGGAAGTCCTATGCACTCCATTGCACTTCACCTGGTCTGAGCTGGCGAAAGCAAGTCTTGCGAAAGAGGTAACATTCAGTAAAATCCACATCTTAGTTACATCCATTCGCCAGAGCGAAAATTCATCTGGCGTTAGAGTGCGAAGCAGCACTAGCGCCTATTTCCTTCGCTAGCCAAGTGACGCCTGCACCCATTAGTAAATCGGCGAAATGACGTCACGCTGGCAAATCATCACCAGCATTAGTCACTTTGGCCTTTAGTAAATGTGCCCCCATGTGTGTGTTGCACCTATGTTACTTGCACGTCATGAATCACTTGCTTGCACAGCTATGGCCAAACCATTGCAACACACAGAAGGGAAACGCCCACCACATGTGACTAAAACAAATCTAGCCTGCCAGGGTAGCTTATGAGAGTGTGTATTAAAAGCATTATTAGAATTAGCATATTAGAATTATGTTTATTAAATACACACAATAGCACTATTGGAAAGAATATAATCAGGCCAAGTGACTTCTATGATGAAAGATCATTTTAAGAAACAAATGCTGAATTAAAAATAGAACCACTTGGATATAAATGGATAATGGTGTAACTGAAAAGGATGCATTCAATTAAAGAAATAAAAGTATGTAAACAGGTATGGGATCCATTATCCGGAAGCCTGTTATCCAGAAAGTTCTGAATTATGGGTAGCCCATCTCCCATACTCTAACTTTTAATCAAACATTTCACATTTTAAAAAATGCCTTCTTTTTTCTCTAATAGTTAAACAGTACATTTTACTAGATGCCAACTAAGATATAACAAATCCTTATTGGAGGCAAAACAATCCTACTGGGCTTAAATAAATAATTGAATAATTTAATTAACTTAAAATACTGAAAGTACCCTTATCTGGAAAACCTCAGGTCCCAAGCGTTCTGCATAATTGGTCCTACACCTGCATATACAAAGGAAAATAAAACAAATGAAAAATAAAATACCAAAACATAGATTCAATAATTTTCCTCCCTCTTTTACCGGATTTGTCTCTGTTGAAAAACACGATAAACATATTGAAATTCTTATTCTAATTTTTTGAGTGAATTGCTTGTATCCTGAGAAGCCACATTTTTGCAGTAGTTTTACTCTGTGTTCTCTAACCACATCCTCTTTATTTGGCAATTGAATTGTTATCCACAACTACTTTCTAAAATGTATTGTAGAGGACTCTCAGGGAAGAGCATTTGATATATTGTTGCACCTCCTTTGTCTTAAAAGGTGTGGTTTAACCAGAGAAAAAATTTAGTATCTAATATATCCTAGATTAAATGGAAAATCCTACAGGGTTCCTAGCCAATCAAAAACATTACTTGTCATTGTCTGTAGCTTTTAGGGATTTAGTATCTCAGACCCCCAAAAGAACAACTGATCTGTTCTAATGCATCCGTAGTAGATTATGGGCAACGTTTCTAGATTTTTTTTGTCGCCGTTCATTTGATTACCATTAATATTGATGGATATCAGCTGCGTATGAATTGTAGACATGTTTTAATAGGGACTAGACCTAAATTAGATTGATTGAGAATTGTTCTGGTTCTACTGTTATAGTTATTGCCATTAATAAAGCCCAGAATCGTTATCAATTGGAAATGATCGATCCATAAAGATATTTAATAAATACGCTCCTTATACTTGTTACTGCAAATCTGTCATTGTGAATATGTTTTCTCTTGACTGCATGTTTGCCTTCGAAAAATATCTTTAGGAAATAATGCCAATTTTGTTCTCTTGGGTAACGGTTTTAGTTAGACCTATTGTAACATGATCTTTTGATCAGTTTAAAACTGCATTATAAAACAAGATGGTGTTTGGTAAGTCATAGCTACCCAATCAGATACAGTATTTGCCTTCATTATTCATTCTGCACAACAATAGGAAAGGTTAACACTAGGCTACTTACTAGGCTGAAGTTAACATTAACATATTTATGTACAACTCTATTTTTTTTTTTTTTTTTTTAAAACATGACCTATGATTTTAAGAATTTTAGTTGAGTCTTGAGTGCAGGACCTATAGTTTTAGGGGTAAGGGTATGACAACTAGCCTGATATAGATATAAGGTAGTAGTATGGCATGTATAACCAGTTGATAAAGGCTGATCCTAAAACACTGACATTATGCTGGCAGCTTACTCAAGCAGAATTGCATTAAATAGCCTTGCCTTATTCTGTCCTGATGGAAACTAATATTATTGTAAATTAGAGGCTAAGAGTGCTTGAATATGATTTCATTTCAGCGCAGACAAATCCAAGAAAGCAATCAGTGACATATCCAGGCATAAAGAATGGAAGAGAGAGGTAGCCTGACCATTCTAGCAGAGATACATATCTGCACTATTTGTGCATGCTATAATCATTATAGTTAGAATATAAATTGGGTAATTAGGAATCTGATTTATTGGCTACTTTTTCCTTAGGGGTTTCATTTTCTGGCCAGGTTTGCTGCGCTGATTATATTCTGCTAATCTTTTGTTGCCACTCATCAGAAATAGCAGCACACCCATTCCCAATAATCTTGGAGCAATACCTGCCCAGCGTTTTGAAGGATGCTGGCTAAATCGATATCTGTGCTGTGAGTGTTCCACAGCATATGACAGTTTATTACAAGGTCCTCCGTCCTGATTTAGCTATAGCAATGTGATTTATGTCGGCTGTTCTAAAGAGCAATTCTATTATTTTGATTCAGAGAAAACGACAGACATAAAGAATAGAAAATTAATAATGAATTGCTTCTTCATGATTTTGTGGCAACTGTTACTTCCCAAATGGTAATGGATAGGGATGGGCGAATTTTTTCGCCTAGTTTCTCCGAAAAAATGACGCCCATAGACTTGTATGGAGTTGTGCGTTAAAATAAAAAGACACGCGTCAAAAAAATTTCGCCGCGCAACAAATTTTTTTTGACGCCCATAGACTTTAATGGGCGTCGGCGTCATTTCACCGGCGGCGAATTTTTGGCGAAACGAAATGGGTCAAATTCGATTAGTACCACTGGACTGGAAATATATTGTATTTCAATTCGTTTCTACATAGACCTATATATAAGATTATAGGAATCCATTAATAGTTTTTTTAGAAGATATTTAGTTGTATGAAATTGCCTCAAAGTGTATTCTATCCCTCCAACAAAATTCTATTTTTTGTACAGGTGTGGGACCTGATATCCAGAATGCTTGGAACCTGGGGTCACCATCCTTTAAGCCTACTAAAAAATAATTTAAACATTAAATATAACCAATTTGCTTGCTTTGCCTCCAGTAAGGATTACTTATATATAAGTTAGGGTTACATTTGTACAAACTGATATTTTCACAAAAAGGTTCAATTCACTACAGGACCAGGAGTGGCAATAATTTGCCTTAAGTAGGCATTTATCAAAGAAAAACTTTTTTATAGGTTAAAATTTGACTAAACACCAGTGGTTTTATTTTTAATAATAATATTTTCACTAGTGATGTGTGCAACTGGCCCATTTTGCTTCACTGAAAATTTGTGGAACCATGGAAACTGCAAAACGGTACATTTTGCAGTAATGCAAGTAAATGGCGAAATTAGATTGCAGTTGAGGCAATAAGTCTGCCATGTTTCTTCCAAACATGGTGCCTGGATAGATCCTTCGATAGATGAGGGAGGGCTGAATTTTTTCAGTGCGCCATTGTAATCCAAAACACATGCTGAAAAATGCTTATCTCTAATTTCTACAAGTTACAGTGCACAAAAAAACCCCATATGTAATAAAATGCACTACGTTTGCCCAGGAGCAGTAACATATACAGTAGCAACCAATAAGTTGTTTGCTTCTTAACAGGTGATTGGACCCAACATTTCCCTTCCTACTGCAGCCAAACCAACAATTACCTAATAAGTTGTTTTCAGGATGGGTCAGCTGCATCATTTATTATCACTGGGTGAATTTAAACTTGGGCAATAGATCATAACATCCATTCAGTGATTAACTTGTTCAGACAGCTGCAGGTAGAAGAATTAAGTATTTTGTGCCTTTAGGGCCTTGATGATGCATTTGTTTTAGGGGCAGATTTATCAAGGGTCGAAGTGAAAATTAGAATTTTTAAGGTTTTTTTTAGAATTTTTGAGATTTATCCTACACTGGCCCTTTAAGAACTTAAATTCGGCTATTCGCCAATTAAAACCTGCCGAATTGCTGTTTTAGCCTATGGAAGATGTCCTGGGATCAATTTGGAGATTTGTTTGCAGCCTTTCTGAGAAAAACTTGAATCGAATTTGATTTGAATTCAATTAAAATTTTCGGGTCGATTCTATTCACCCGAGTTTGAAAAATTCAAGTTTTATAATAAATTCTGATTGGTTGAATTTCAAGTTCATGGGAGTTTATGGGAGTTTTAAATAAATCCCATGAACTCGAAATTCGCCCCTTAGTTTGTGTAGGTTCAGCATTGAACTGGGCCCCCCCTGCAAAGCCCCCTCCAGCTTCCAGTTTTTCATTTATTTCTTGTTTTGAAGATGGTGGAGGGAAGACATTTTTCTTTTCAGAAGGATGGCCTGTGGGACAGCAACTCCTGTTTAGCAGGCCTCAGCTTCCAACCCTTTCCAGACCCTTAAGGAATAAAATGTTTTGCAAGACGTCTATCTAAAAATGTTATGTACTGATTTTGGTAACCAACATACTGTTTATGGGTATTCCAGAGTACCAATTTACTCTGCACCAATTTTAGAGCATTTAAAGGGGGTGTTCATCTTTGATTTACATTTTAGTATGATGTATAGAATGATACTCTGAGATAATTTTTTTTATTATTTGTGTTTTTTGCACTATTTAGCTTTATGTTCAGCAGATCTCTAGTTTACAATTTCAGCAATCTGGCTGCTAGGCAACAAGCAGCGATTTGAATAAGAGACTGGAATATGAATAGGATGGGGCCAAAATAGATAGATGAGTAATAAAATGTAGCAATAACAATACACTTGTAGGTTTACAGAGCATTTGTTTTTAGATGGGGTCAGTAACCTCATTTGCAAACTGGAAAGAGTCAGAAGAAGAAGAATGCAAATAATTAAATTCTAAATAATAAATAATGAAGGCCAATTGAAAAGTTGAATCGAATTGGTCATTCCATAACATACTAAAAGTATTCACATGAATTTGAAATTCGACCTATGATAAATGGGCCTCCCCATGTTGAAGTCTTCTTACCTTATTTGTGCATCTCTATTTCTAAGAATTTGGGATACATGATTTCAGCAATGGTTCTATATAGAATAGGGGTTTATTCATGGAAATATTTTTCCGATGAAACATTTTAAAGGAGAAGTAAAGTCTAAATCACTGGGAGAGGAGGGTAAATAAGCTATTTAAAAAGAATAAGTAAGTTTTTTATTTTAAAATTCCCTACAATTACTCTAAACAGCCCATAGAATACCATACCTTTCTATCTGCATTCAGTTTTATTTTTTTTCCTCTATTACAAGCACCTCAACTGCAGGTCATTTTTTAATCTCTGAAATCAGAAAGCAAAAGGGTTTATTTATCCTTTAAACATTTACTTCTCGCATAATAAGCTTTAGTATTTAAGGGTTATAAATAATGATGGGCGAATAAATTCGGCAGGTGTAAATTCGCTCTAGATTTCAATGATTCGGTGCTGGCGAATAAATTTGAAAACCTGTGGCGAAAATTCCGGTGAAAAACCCGCCATGTCAAAAAAATTTGTGCATAAAATTTGTCGTGCATCAAAATTATTCGGACGCCCATTGACTTTAATGCATTGGGACAAAATAGGCGGGCGTATAAAATTTGTCGCGGGCGTCAAAATTGTCGCTTGTCAAAATAATTTGGACATTTTTTTATTTTGCACATTCTGTCTATTTATCCAGTTTTTATTTTTACACTGAACTGTTCCTTTAAGCAGAGCAGCATTTAACAAATTCAATATATGCCAAATATATTACATATTGAAATGTACTGTATATACATTAGTACTTTACTTGTTAGAAGATTAAACAGATTTTAAATTCCACTAGGCTAAATATTCACATTTCCCCAGTGCCTTCAAAATTTGCTGACTGATATAGTTATAGTTCAAACTCTCAAAGATAAAGCTTTTTAACAGCTCCATAGTTTTTAGGTTTCTTTGATGCCGAGGCCAGCCCGGTGTAGCCATCTCCTTTCCTCCAAAAGCATTAATTATAGATGATGGCCTCTCTCACTCTCTGCACATAACCCATTTATAGCATACAGTATCTGACATACAGTCACTCAGCGCTGGCTTACTTGTTTGGAATACTGCTTACACAATGAACCATTGCCAAAGTCAAAAATGCAGTGTTGTTTACCCAGGTGAATTTGGATGTAGTACAGGTATGGGACCCATTATCCAGAAACCCATTATCCAGAAAGCTCAGAATTATGGAAAAACAGTCTCCAATAGACTCCATTATAATCAAATAACCCAATATTTAGGGCATATTTACTAAGCTCAAGTGAAGGATTCGAATGAAAATTTTTTTTTTTTTCTTTTGGGTACTTCGACCATCGAATAGGCTACTACGACCTTCGACTTCGACTCGAACGATTCGAAATAAAAATTGTTCAACTATTCGACCATTCCATAGTCAAAGTACTGTCTCTTTAAAAACACTTTGACTACATACTTCGGCAGTTTAAACCTACCGGGGTACAATGTTAGATTATGGGGACCTTCCCCATCACTTTTGTAAGCTTTTTTTGATCAAAGTAAAATCCTTTGATCGATCGATTAAAATCCTTCGAATCGTGAAATAAATTTGAATTTTGATAAATAACCCCCTTAATGTGCAGCTTCTTAAACCAGAATTGTGCATTTGTTCAAGTCAGGATCCTGACTGACTGAGACTGTAGATAATTACACAAGCACACATTATTTCTCAATTTGTACATCCAAAACTACAATTTTGCCTAAGAAAATTAAACATACCGATACACATTAATTTCAAATGTCCATTAATTTTTTTTTATGTTATTCTTAAATTAAAGCTAATTTTTGCACTGCTGCTTCTGACTATAGGGTTCATTGAAGCAAGGTTATAGTGGGCAGATCTCTTTCAACCAAGATTGTGAGAACTAGAAGAAATGAAAATAGTATTAAATATTAAAAGATTTATTTTGCATATCACATACTGTATACTTTGCCATATGGTTATTTATAGGAAACATTAACCAAGGCAGCCAGATGCTCATAAAAGAGATTTAAGTCCCAGAGGTATTTTGTGCTCCAGCAGTTCAACAGATTTTAGACTGGTGATTTGGGAATACTCATGAAACAGCTTCCACCCACTCAGCTTTCCCTGAGCACCCAGACCATCAAGTCATCAATGTTTTCCAAATACAGAATTCAGCATAATGTTGGCTCTTATAAAACTTGTTTAGAAAGTGCCGTCACTATTAAACATCTATTCTACTTTTGATCAGTAATGTATTTTACTTTTTCAAGAAATGAAGTATAATACAGTAGTTGACAACACCAAAGGGATTTAAATAAGTTCTATTCTCAAGCAGCTGATAGCAGAATCCTTATATATCAAAAGCCCATGGTGCAAAATGCCTCACATAGTTAGCTCATTACCTTTATTACAAAACAGTAATATACATTTATTGAACACATGGGATTTATGGGTAAAGCATGCAAATGCATCAATCTATCTGTATATGTGTGTGTATGAATATATCGGTACATCACATTTAATGTTTTGTTTGTTCGACACTTATGGAAACTATTGATGTCAGCATAAAATGATCAAAAACACATAACTGCAGATAAATGCAGGGATCTCTTTACATATCCAGTCCATAAGCCAATTTATGAAGCTCCTCCTGGGTGGGGATGTGCTCAGCAAGCCACTAAATATGTTTTACAGCAAAGGGCATTTAAAAATAGTTTTTGATTTTAAATTTAGCCACATGTATATTGTAAAAACATAATAAGCAAAATGCAAGTTTTAGAAACTGTTGTTTGTAAAATATTTACATTATGATAGAATATTTTTTAAAAATTCTAAATATATCTTGACTATGTATATGTAAAGTATAGAATTATTTATGTAGTGTGCAGATATAGAGGAATCTGCACAGGTACCAATTAATCAACCATTGCTAAGGGGGTTATTTATCAAGGTCCGAATTTATCTCAATATTGGCTGCTACAAACTCCGATCTAACGCTTATTTATTATTAAATTTTCCCGAAAATTTGCTTTTTCGGGAAAAGTTCAGATTTTCACGATTTTTTCCTGAATTTTCCCCGAAATCTCTGAATTTTCATCCGAAAGCTCTGAAAATATTGTGAAATTGCCTGAAACCCCCGACACAACCAAAAATCAATGGGACTGTTCCCATTGACTTTTATGCAACCTCGACAGGTTTGAGATGCCGTGTTTTTATATTCGGGCTTTTTTAGCCCTCTGGGTTTAATAAATTCCGAAAAATTCGTGATTTGTTTTAAAAGTCCGATTTTATTAAAAAAATCACAAATTTTCCGGATTTCGGGAATTTCTGGTATTCAGAGCTTAGTAAACAACCCCTTAAGTGTTGTCTATAGTAATTCATATTCTTGTGTGGTATGTGGTAATGCCTCATATTGCCCCCCCCCCCCCGTTTTGCTCTGTTTTGTGGCTTGAAAGTTGGTGGCGATGGGTGAGCAGTGCACCAATCAGCCATCATGGAATCTACCTGAACACCAACCACAACAAAACAATCAAAACAAAACTTTGCAATACTTTTTAAAAGTATATTTAGATATGGGATCAGTTATTCAGAAACCTGTTATCCAGAAAGCTCTGAATTACGGAGCTGTCATCTCCCATAGGGGTAAATTTATCAAAGAGTTCCGCCACTAAAGTGAAATTCCGCAGCTCTCCATTCATTTCTATGGGATTTTGAAAGGCGTATTTATCAATGGGTGAAAGTGAAATTTCACCCTTTGATAAATACGCCTTTAGAAATGAATGGGAAGTGGCGGAATTTCACTCTAGTGGCGGAACTTCACTATTAACTTCACTCTTTGATAAATATACCCCATAGACTCCATTTTATTTTAATAATCTTAATTTTAAAAAAATAATTTTCTTTTTCTCTGTAATGATAAATACAGTAACTTGATCCAAAGTAATCCTTATTGGAAGCAAAACCAGCCTATTTGGTTTATTTAATGTTTACATGTTTGTCTAGTAGACAATGTTATCTGAAAACACCAGGTCCCGAGCATTCTGGATAACAGGTCCCATACCTGTATAGGCTTAAAATGGCTTAAAATGTTAAATAGCACCAACTATTACATAGAATAAAAATAAAATGAAAGTGGGTGTTTTAACTCAAAAGTGGGTGATACTATAAAGAGGGCAAACAGTAAAAGAGAGAATAGCACCAAAACATGGTCACACGATCAAAAGTACATAACAGACCTATCCAAAATAGTGGTTCAAGTGTTCCAGCCTCAGATAAGGGAAGCGGAAATACAGCAAACAAAGCATAAGTGGGTAATGGGCACTGAAAAGATCCACAAAAATCACAAAAAGTAAAACATTTATTGATATGATCATCTCTACAGTCTTACATGTTTCATGTCCAACAGGGCACTTAATCATGTACTCAGATCTTTGAGTTCCCACTATCCATTTGTGTTTGTCAAAAGATATGCCGTTCAGAAGCAGAAAGCTAAGGTGGGACATTTTTTGGTTTATTGGCATTATATAGTGAAACTATTTGATTCATATAATGTTCACTCTTATTATTTAAAAAAACCCTTAAATTGGAACAATCACCAAGCAACAGTTAATGGCCATTAAGACTGACCCCTATTAGCTGACTTAGAGCATCTGCCAAGTTGACTGACACATCTGTGCTCACAAGGGCATCTGAAAATACTGAGTCCCTTTCCCTGGAGAGCCAGGGTTTTGCAACATTGACTTTGGAGACTGCAGAATGATATGTGTGAAACAGAATAAAATATTTCCACCTTACTTGGAGAACGCTACCATATATTTTTTTAAAGATTTTAAATAATAAATAATGCAAGCATGAACCCTCTGGATAAATTATATTTCTATTCTTCTTTAAAGTATGATTGCAAAGGATGAGAACTGCATCCAATTTGTGTAATTGTATCATTTTCCTCTGTTGAGCCCTCAAAACATTCCAGCCAAGCCTGAAAATTCAGCTCTATGCCCTGAAGAGTTCAAGCATTCAGCCTAATTTGGGTCAGTTTATGTGATGCTAGGATTATAAAATAGCACAAAATGATAATTTGAATACAATATTTTCTTCCTTCACCTGTTTGCTCACACACTGCACATTAGTTCTTTAGCAGGACATAGCTTTTATTTTATTAAGCCTATGCTAAACATTGTAATGAAGCTTATTTTAACACAGCAAAACAAACATTTTAAAAAGTATGTCCATTTGGTAACATAAGGTACTTTACCTGTGATAATCATTGGTACAAGATACATATTTTTCTACATTTGAAAGGACTGTACAAGTTAAAGAAGAACTAAACCCTAAAAATGAATATGGCTAAAAATGCCATATTGTATATAATATTAGTGATGGGTGAATTTAAAAATTGTCACACTTCAAAATTATTTTGATGCCCATTGACTTCAATGCATTTTGCAAATTTTTCGACATTTTGTTTTTTTTTTTTTTGTTGCTGTTTTGCGAAGTGTAATGGGACAGATTTGCCCATCACTATTAATTATTCCTCTTTATAAGTCCCTGGCAAGGCCTCATCTACAGTATGCAGTGCAGTTTTGGGCTCCAGTCATTAAGAGGGATATAAATGAGCTGGAGAGAGTGCAGAGACGTGCAACTAAATTGGTTAGAGGGATGGAAGATTTAAATTATGAGGGTAGACTGTCAAGGTTGGGGTTGTTGAGGTTGCTTGCAAGGGGACATGATTACACTTTACTAATGTACTAAAGTACATTAGAGGACATTATAGACAAATAGCAGGGGACCTTTTTACCCATAAAGTGGATCACCATACCAGAGGCCACCCCTTTAGACTAGAAGAAAAGAACTTTCATTTGAAGCAACGTAGGGGGTTCTTCACAGTCAGGACAGTGAGGTTGTGGAATGCACTGCTGGGTGATGTGATAGCTAATTCTGTTAATATAATATATGTGAGGGTATGGAGGGATCAGGGTGTGTGTATGGATGCTGGGTTTTCATTTGGAGGGGTTAAACTTGATGGACTTTGTTTTTTTTTCAACTCAATTTAACTACGAAACTCTATGTAACTGGCAAATCGATCTTCTTGCTCTTTCACTTCAGCATTGCTGTTCTATTCCTGGAATTAACTATGTGAAGTGCCGACGTTCAAATGAACTGGGGAACGTAGACATTGTTTATTAAAATAGCAAAGTGTTATCTTCTACTATTGAAAAAAAGGATGCAATAGTTGGGAGATGGGAGGGATAAAAGAGTGGTTATTGGGGCATAAGTATTTGGGAGATAGAGACACACTGTGGCAAAATGCTTCCACTATCAGTTATTGAAAATGTTAGCCTCAAATTGGTCAGTGATTATTTAAATGTACCCAAAGAGATTATTGTATATTATAATTAAGCTAGTGGAAGTTTCACATAAAGTAGACCATTTTAATTGTAAACACTCATGTGCTGATTCTGGCTGGTTCTAGCCTTGCTTAGTTACTCATGGAAAAAACAAGAAATGCTCGAGGTCACATCCCGCCCAAAGTGCCTATTATACACATGTTTGAACAAATAGGACATTAAAAAAAGAGTTGTTATATATTACTTATTCTGCACTCAAGTTTAGCACCATTAAATGATATTACATTAAAAATTAATTGCTAGAAGAAAACCTGCAGCACAGAATTTATACTTTCACTTCTCAAAAATATTGCAAAAGACACAGTACATCCCAATGAATAAAATGAGAGTCTTGAATGGACAGGAGGTTTGATCTGAAGTCTTCAGTCTGCTCTTGACTAGGAGAAAGTGTAAGAGGGAAATAATGAGCATTGGGTATTCAGCATGCAGTAAGTGTTTGTTCATAGATTCAATTCAGCTATAAATTTGTCTGCATCTTGCCCCTAGCATATTGTCAGGCAGAACAGTCATTAATCAGTAACGCTGCGTACAAGTGACGCACGCTCAAGTATCTGCTCCGATGATTTCTTTCTTTACTAGCAGCAATAATATGTTGGTAACATAGTAAAATGTTGAGGCTGAAAAACTAATGCTACAAATCCCTCAAAACTGTTTGTTTTTCAAATCCTTTCTATCCAAAGGGTAACTATCCCTCTACAGTAACTATTTAACATGATACTCCAAGTCTATGAGTGAGCAAATCTAATATTTATGGGGAAACAAATTGTTATATTCTGGGTTTATGTAAAGCCATACACTTGTTTTGTGAGATTAAGGCCTTATATTTTATATTTATGTGTACATTTTGTGAGGCTGTTATAATCAGTTTCATTATAATATATTTGCTTTCCCTCCAAGGATTGTAATTAAGAAGTCCTAGATAATCATAGGCAGAAAGTTGCCAAAAAAGAACTATATGGATTATATTTTGCAATAAAACTCTTTAACAGTTATTTACTGCAGCATTAGTTAGAAATAAGAACTAATGCAATATACAGAGAAAAAGAAGCCGACTTCTCAAGACTATGTTCAGACTCCACATTCACAAAGCGATTCAACTTGTTTGCCACAAGGAACATAACACGCCATTTCAAATACCTTTTTTTCTAAATTAATATCTGTCTACAGGGCCATTTTACCCATAGGGCCCATTGATCTTCAGACCAACCCAAATCACACTATTGGGATAATGTCCTTTAATGGTGCTGTAGATTCTGGTTTAATGGATATATCAATGGGTGGGTATCCAATATAGGTAATTTAATAGTTTATACCCCCCATTTGCCCTATTACCATGCTGCTGCTCAGACAGGTAAAAATGTATTTATCGGCTTCATAACATTAAACAGAAGGAAAAAAAATGTAAAATATATATTTATAAATAAATTTGTCTTGAAGTTGTAAACAGCAAAAAACCCTCTTTGTATTAAATGTTTAATAAATGTACAATTGTATTTAGTTTTTAAACTTTGCAAATTCACTTCAACAAAATATTATTAAATGAATATATATATCTCAAGGGTCGAAGTGAAAATTCGAATTTCATTTTTTTTAAATTCAAGCTATTTTTTGTGTACTTCCACTAGGGAATAGTCCAAATTCGAAATTTATCATGTATCATCGACTTCGACCATTCGGCATCTAAAACCTGCCGAATTGCTGTTTTAGCCTACGGGGGAACCTCCTAGAACCCATTTGGAGTCAATTGGTGGACTTTGAAAAATCAAAGTTGTTTTTAGAAAAAAACATCGAATACGACGTTACTTCGATTCTTACGTTTCGAATTCGAACGAAAACAGCCTATTCATAGATTTTTTTAGTAAATTTCGGTTGGTCTTTTTTCTTCGAATTTTGAGGGTTTTTTTATTCTAAATTCGACCCTTGATAAATCTGCCTGTACTGTAGCTTAGCTTTCCAGTCTGTTGAATGCTGAAATGTAACACAGAATTAATTAACTAGGCTGTAAATACTGTATGTTGGCAAAGATTCTTCTTAAACTTCACTCTCTGTTATTTTCAGTTCAATACATGAATTCCCTACTTTTTATTAATAAGACTTTTCATGGATTTTCAGGACTGATTGCTGTAATCTATCCTATTCTGTTTAGATGCTAACCCACAGAAATTAGAAATAAATTGCATTAAAATTTATTAGAGAAATATCTTTAGGTCTCACCCACTTGTGTTATGAAATATGTGGCGAAAGAAGAAGTATGTAAGTCATGGTAGATTGCTTTGATACTGCTTATTTCTAGTATATGTGCCCAGAGCTGTATGTGTCTTGTGTGCAGTAGCTACATTATGTAACCATAACACCCATCAATGTGAGATGCTTACTGAATTACTGTGACTACCACTGGCATTCATCCACGATGTGCATTTTAATTCCCTCATTTTCAGATATCCCCTGGAAAAAGATGCCTAATTATTTCAGCAACTTATTCTAAATCATTCCATCACCAACCGCTTAAGATCACCCACCCCCACTCCCAAGGCTTTTAAGATTCCTGCAGTGGTTTGTTGTTTACAAAATGGAAAAAAAAGCTTGGATGGATAATTTATTGGTCTCTTACACTATATCTCCACAACCACAAGTAATGTGCCTTCCCTATGGTTTTCTATACAGGGCGCAATAGCTCCTTCCTGCCAATTCTCAGTGATAAAAGTCTGTGCATTGCATGGGATAGACACAACTCCAAAGATACAAGAGTGCTTCTTTATTTCTCTTGGGGTAATGTAATTAAAAGGACAAATGTCCGTACATGATTTATTGCATCACACCAATGTGTGTCGTCAGACGTTTTCATTCTGCAAGCAGACCTTTCCAAAGTCAGACTTTGAAAAATATGTGAGAATATGTTGAAAGTATGTGAGAAATATATGTAGGTTATATATAGTTGCATTTTTACATAATAATAATGATAATTAGTGATGGGCGAATTTGCACCGTTTCCCGAAAAATTCGCGAAACGGCACCAGCGTCTCGTTTTTGATGTTTTTTGGACGCTGGCGTCTGTTTTTTTTTCAAAATTTTTCTGCTGGCAGCGAATCACACAAATTCGCAAATAAATTTGCTCATCACTAATGATAATAATAGGCAGCCCAAATGGTTTTGTTATTTTAACTGTTTGTCCCTAAATCCATATAACAAACACAGACATTTACCATATGCAGATATGCAGAATGTCTCGATTTGCTTAAGGTTCACTGGTTTAGTAAATACTGTATGTTCTTTAAACCTTTCTGTGATGGAAGAAGTAGTGTTCCCATGAATATTGGAGAAATATGGCACACCTGCAAATGAGAATCTGCTCTGCATTTAAGGATTAAATAAACATCACCAGGCTTTTGGCTGTTGCCCTTCTTCTCCATATGTTTTCAGTTTTGTTTTTGTTTTTTTTTGCTGAGAAACATTGAAAGTGATATTTATTCTATGGATATTCACCCATGAATGAGTTATATCCTGGGTAGTAGTATTTGTGGGGCACAGGATTCTGCTGAAAGTTCATTGTGAGACATTATTTTACCTAAAATAAGTAAAAATTTAATTTTCACTTAGGGGCATTTTTACTAAGCTCGAGTGAAGAATTCGAATGAAAAAAAAATTGAATTTCAAAGTATTTTTTTGGGTACTTCGACCATCAAATTGGTCAAATTAGATCGAATTAGATCGAATTGAATGATTCGAACGACTTTAAGCGATTGATCGAAGGATTTTTATTTGATCGTTCAATCAAAGTATTTGTGCTAAATCCTTCGAATTCGATATTTGGATTCGAAGGATTTAACTTTGAGGGTTTTTTAACCCTCGAAATACGACCCTTGATAAATCTGCCCCTTTATGTAATAGTTTCCTAAAATGACTTTTTACTAAACACCAGTCATGCTTTAGTTTCTGCTAGAGTTTCCTACTAATCGGGTCCAGGCTCAAAGTAGTTACTGCTTTCATTAGTGAAGTGGAGTAGTATTCTGAGGCCAAAAATGATCATTCTAAAACCAACTACTTTTTGTTAATTTAGTTTTAAAAAGTTTATATTCTTATTAAACCATATCCTATAGTTTGCTCCCACCTTAATTTCCTATGACTGTTTATCAATTACAGTCTGTTTGGCACAGAGAGGCTTATTTACAGTATGTCTAGTAGGGATGTAGCGAACGTCGGAAAAAAAGTTCGCGAACATATTCGCGAACTTGCGCAAAATTGCGAGCGGTTCGCGAACGGTTCGCGAACCCCATAGACTTCAATGGGAAGGCGAACTTTAACATCTACAAAAGACATTTCTGGCCAGAAAAATGATTTTAAAGTTGTTTAAAGGGTGCAACGACCTGGACAGTGGCATGCCAGAGGGGGATCAAGGGCAAAAATGTATCTGAAAAATCTGCCTGTGTGTGCTTGGAAGAGATAGTGTAGGGGGAGAGCTGTTAGTGATGCTAGATGGCAGTTGGTTGAATAACACACTGGGCAAAAAATGCCTACAGGGCAAATAATGCCTAAAAGGTCAACTTATACACTACTACAGCGGTAGTAAAATAAAAAAAAAGTTAAATAAAAAAAGAATGAATATTAAAAAAAAAAAATTAAAGTTGGTGCTGCTGAACTACTAGGAGCAGCAGATTAGCACACCAGTCCCACTCCCCAACACTGCTAGACTAATAGCACTGGGCTCTTATAGTAGTAGTAGTAGTAGTAGTAGTAGTAGTAGTAGTAGTAGTAGTAAAACAACAAAAAAATAAATAAAAGCAGTCCTTACAAGGACTACTGTTATTGCAGCAGTCAGCAGATGAGATCAGAAGCAGGACAGCTGCCCACTGCAGCTACATACAGAGCACTGCAGTAGAAGGTAGATTACTAGCCAGCAAAGCTACCTAAGCTTAAATGTCCCTCAAACCCCTGCAGACTTCTGTCCCTCCAATAACAGAGCAGTATCAAAACGATTACTAGCCAGCAAACTTTCAACTGTCCCTGAAATCACTAACAGGCAGCAGCTCTCTCCCTACACTATCTCTTCAGCACACACAGGCAGAGTGAAAAAAAGCTGCAGGGCTTCGGTTTTTATAGGGAAGGGGAGTGGTCCAAGGGAGAGCTTCCTGATTGGCTGCCATGTACCTGCTGGTCTGGGGTGAGAGGGCAAAAAAAAGCGCCAACAATGGCGAACCCAAAATGGCGAACGTCGCGCGACGTTCGCGAACTTCCGGCGAGCGCGAACACCCGATGTTCGCGCGAACAAGTTCGCCGGCGAACAGTTCGCGACATCTCTAATGTCTAGTGGTTACAGTACTTCTCCACAATTTCATTTATTGGATTGACCCATTACAAATTCATGAAACGCAACATTTTTTGTAGGAATTTTACTGCTTATTACCACAACGTCAGAGAGATTTGTAAAAAATCTGACTTTAATAAATAACCCCCTAGGTGTATCCAAGTATCTATTGTGACATTTTTCATGATAAAATAATTTGTCAATTGGAAGAGTTGCCAGAATTACATATCAACAGTTGACATTCATGCATTTGCATCCTTGAGACCAAATAATATTTTTTTTTCCTTTGATAATTGTAAATTATATTACATCTATATTTAAGGTTAATCTCTGAGTCAAACTCAATACTATTCTAGAAATACCTTTTCTTTATAAAATATCCATCTGTCTTCTCTCCTACTCTCTGACCAGAGTGGCACCTGCCTTTCTCCTCCTCTTTTCTTTTTGTACCTCCTTTATCCAGTTGTAGACCTCCTTTAATAGTTTTATATTCTACATAAATGCATTCTAAACTGTACCAGTAGTTAGTGAACCATTTGCCTATTAGCATTTTTTCATTTTGTGGTCAAGAATATGCTTGATTCTTATTCTCAAGTTAATTATTTGCCTTTATATATGCCTTACAGTATATATATATATATATATATATATATATATATATATATATATATATATACACACACAGCACATTGTGTACGATGAAGATTTTATTTATCATGCAAAAATAATTTGTGTGTGAACAATACCAGGTGAATCCTCATACTAGGCATCTAATAAATGGCTTTCATTTAAATGTTAATTTGAGTATATTTGATTTACTGTAATATTTTGCACTTTTTATGTCTGTGCAACCTCCGGTGCATGCACCTTTGCAGATGATATGGCAAAAACAAACCTATTTACCAATTTCATCACTCAAAGAACTCGATCAACCTGTGGCCAATTATGTAGGAAGTCATCCTAATTAATATACTGGGATGGGGTGGACCCATAACCAACAAAAAGCCTCTTTTACTTTGCTATGGGAAAAAAAGATTCTCCACTAGTGATGGGCGAATTTGTGCAGTTTAGCTTCGCCGAAAAATTCGCGAATTTCGCGAAACGGCGAAAAATTCGCGAAACGGCGAAAAATTCGCGATATGGCGCCGGCGTCTCGTTTTTGACGCCGGCGCCCGTTTTTTGACGCCGGCGCCCGTTTTTCGACGCCGGCGCCCGTTTTTGGCGCCGGCGTCCGTTTTTTCGAGAAAAAAATTTTTGACGCCGGCGATTTTTTTGCGCGAATTTTCGCGGCCGTTTCGCGAATTTATTCGCCGACGGCGAATCGCGCAAATTCGCCGCGAATTCGCGCCTGGCGAATAAATTCGCCCATCACTATTCTCCACTATTTGTATATTAAATTTTGTTTCTGGTGTCAACCTGTGGCCAATTATGTAGAAGAGCAACCAAACACAAATGAATATATATAAAATATTTGGTGGCAGTTAATTAGCGTAGAACATAGATTACACTAATTGCACTTGCTACCTGATACTCTGAAGTGTAGGCACAAATGCTAAAACACATACCGACTTTTTCCAATTTTCATGCAGCTTAGTCAGCAGTAACCTTGGGTTTTGCATTTTTCATAACCCAAATATGTATTCAATAAAACATTTATATTGCAAGGACATATGATATACTGTGTTATTGTGTTGTGTTATTTGATTGGATCTGTTATGTAGAAAAGTCTAAAATATGTCATTGCCATCTATTCTAGAGTCCTCTCTAAATAAGCAATTCTTATTGTTTACCAGTTTTGCTTTTTCTTTGTAATAATTTTATACCTATAAACAAAACTTTTTTTTTTTAATTAATACATGCTTTGGTATATTTAATGTACAGTATGGTGCTCTAAATTACAGAGAGCCTATGTCTGTGCTTCAATAGAAATACCTTTTGATTTTACAAGCCTAGTTTGGAATATGAAGTGGCTGCTACATCTAATGTAATGCATTTCATTTCATGAACAGAAAATAAAATCAGTTGCTAAAGTTGGTGCTTATTGCTCCCCTATATACTGTTACATGTGTAAAATTTGTAAATAACAAGAAAGATGCAAAATTAAGGTATCTGAACACTGTTTTAATAATCAGAGTCCTAACATTAAGATGTGACTGTAATGGATGATTTGCTAAGAAAAAATGCCTCAAGGTAACATTCTGCTTATTTGTGTAATGAGGGGGGTCACATCTGTCATGTCTAATCTTAGCTGATTTCATAAATGACATTTTTATGAAAATATTTACAGATCTCCATGTGTTAATTGGTTCTGGGATTAAACAATTAAATTTTCAAAATTAAAGTGTAGCACAATTACATTTTCAAAAACACTTGGGGGCACATTTACTTAGGGTCGAATATCGAGGGTTAATTTACCCTCGATATGCGACCGTTGAAGTAAAATCCTTCGACTCCAAATATCCGAAGTTGAAGGATTTACCGCTATTCGTTCGTTCGAACGATTGTAGGAAAAATCGAACGATTCTAATGATTTTAATCCATCGATCAAATGATTTTCCTTCGATCAGAAATTGGCTAGAAGGCCTATGGGGACCTTCCCCATAGGCTAACATTGATGCTCGGTAGGTTTTAGATGGTGAAGTAGGTGGTCGAAGTTTTTTTAAAGAGACAGTACTTCGACTATCGAATGGTCGAATAGTCGAACGATTTTTAGTTCGAATTGTTCGATTCGAATTTCATGCCGTAGTCGAAGGTCGAAGTAGCCAAAAAAACCTTCGAAACTCGAAGTATTTTTTATTCTATTCCTTCACTTGAGGATACAGTCTGGTATCCATAACCCCACCCCAAATCCATCTCCATTAAAGAGGATTTTTTAACTTTAGCTTTTGTTATTTTTACTCAAATGCACAAGCAGCAACATCCTGCATGGAACAAACAGCATTATGCAAATATACGCTAATAGACAATGTCATAAAATTCATTAATAGCAAAACATGCCTAATTTTAATGGCTGTCAGACTTGTGCATCCATGTCTTCAACCATAAACAATAGAGGATATAGTAGGTTTTTTTTCCCCTAAGCAGCAGGGGCTTTTACAGGAGCAAAACATGGCATTGAAAGAATCAGCAAAAACAGCAGTTAGGGGCATATTTATCAAGAGTCGAATTTTGAATTGAAAAAACTTCGAATTCAGAAAGACCAACTGAAATTAAGTGAAAGGTTTTTTTTGGTCGAATAGGTCCGTATCTGGCCGCATTCGAATCGTACGAATTGAAGGAATATCGCATTTGATCGAATTTGAATAGCAGTTTTTCCCCAAAAAAACGTTTTCAAAGTCCACCAATTGACTCAGAAGAGTTTCTAGGAGGCAAAACAGCAATTTGGCAGGTTTTAGATGGTGAATGGTTGAAGTAGAATTTTTAAAGAGACAGTACATGATAAATTTCAATTTTTGGATTTTTTTCAAATTCAATTCGAATTTGGACTAACCCCTAGTCGAAGGACACAAAAATAGCTCAAAATACGATTTTTTTCACCTCGACCTTAATAGATAAATCTGCCCCTTAATGTGTTGAAAAACAGCAAATACAAAAATGTGATGCTGCTTCTATTCACAAATGGTTATACCCACATAAGAATTAAGTAAACCTTAAGAAAAATAAATGGAAGTAAATACATGGAGTAATTAAGAACCGTGAAAGATGCTTTTTGGTAATGCTTATTCTATCTTTTGAAACAAACATAAATAATGATAATTTAAATACACTTTTGTAAGAATGTCAGAATTTTGACAGGATGACAGGAAAAGTATGTCAGGGTTCTTAGAAGAACAGTAATTAAAGGGGAAGGTTTCCACGCCTGGAAACATCACATGCAATTTGTATATAGTGCAGTCAGTATATATTTTGCACAGGGCACATTTATCTCAAACTAGTCCTAATTTCGCTATGTCACAACCTACTTGAACATTTTTTGAGAACTATTTTTCAGACGCATGTTTGTGTGTGTGTGTGAATAACATGCTACTTGACATTAGTATTTAGGGTTCATTTCCATTACATTTAAGCTTAATGTAAGTCATTGCCAGTAAAATCCATATAAACAATACTAAAAATAATATGCAATTGTTGAACTTTTTGCCGTTGATCATTCAGAAATCCACAGACCACATTTATCAATAAATACAATTATCCATATTTTCAAGCTAGCGGGTATCTGCACTTCCTTTTTGTTGTATAGTGAGATGACAGAAATGCCAAAAAGTTCTTAGCCCAAGGACTTCAAATGTTCAGCTAAGTGAATCAAACCTTGACAGTCCATCCCTTTGTTTGTTTTAGCAGAGCAGAATTGTGAAGCCAGGACATTTAATTAGCCTTCCGGAGCTGTTAGCTCACTCTTACTTTCATTCCTGACAGAATCATGGATAAATAAAAATCAACAAAAATAAAATATGATTTTTGCCTATTCAAAAATGTAATTCATCTTTATTGAGGATTTTACACTGCTTAGGTAGATTCTTACTCCATCAGTGCATGGGTTTTCATCTACCATGCTCATGTCATTTTACAGAATAAACTTTATTGACAAATCTAGAGATGATCTGCCATTCATTATATTCGCTTGGACTTGACTTTATTGATTAATCAATTCCATCTGGATTCATAAATCTCCATTTTCATATTTAGAATTCATCTTATTACAAGGTATTGGCATTAATACGAACTGATCTATTATAAGACCTGTCCCCCCCTGTATTTTCTAAGCAGCATCCATATTTATATCCCCAGCAGTAGAGGGGAAAGGCATAGCCTGTAATAGCCATAACTATGTTTTTTATATTTTATATTAGTGTGTATTTATTGAAAAGTATATATTTATTGATACTGTGTCTATTATTTTATAGAGTCGTGCATAATACTTTATTTAGTTTTATATTCACATTGAGTAGTTGTACAGTATTATAAATTAATATTGTTATTAATATATTCTAACAATGGCTGATCATCAATATACCTATTATTTATTAGCCCTGGATTTTGTACATAATTTCAGCTAAAGAAATCCTTCCAATGAGTAGGCATTGTAAAACTTGATGTCTAAAATTATAATTTAAAAATGAATAAGGAACAGGGTTGGCAATTTTATATGAGATATATATATATATATATATATATATATATATATATATATATATATATATATATATATACCTAAGAAACTGCATCATGGATATGGTTTATTGAGCAAGAATATGGTCCTAAAGCAATTAACATACCCCAAATACTAGATTATAATATCAGCAGTATTCTATATATATTATTAAAGAATAGTCAGCAAAATATAGCAGAGCTTCATGGATATTTGCTTTTGCTTAAGGATGAATTATATATGTTTGAACAAGTTAAAGTCTTTTTTTTCTAGTTCACTAGTCTTTCTATTCCATTAGCCAATATAACCTTAAAGGAGAATGAAAGCTACTGAAGCAGTTTATTGTCAGTAGAGTAGATCAGCCACAGTAGTGCAAGCTATAAAACTATATTTATTCTTTAGAATGCTTTACAATACTTGAGGAAACAGTTCTAGAAGCTCTCTGTTTGTTTAGGATAGCAGCTGCCATATTAGCTTGGTGTGGCATCACTTCCTACCTGAGTCCGTCCCTGCTCACTCATAGCTCTGGGCTCAGATTACACCAGGGGGAGGAGGAAGAGAGGAGCATGATCAAGCCCTAGCCCTGGAGGTAAAAAGGAAGTCTGATACAGAAGCTCATGTTTACACAATAGAAGGAAAGAAATGTAGTGTTTCTTTTGACAGAGCAGCATTACTTTGAGGGTTTTCTGATGTATTTATATAGATCTTTCTGATAAAGCTTACTTACAGTATTTGTAGCCTTTCTTTCTGCTTTAAGTAGGTATTGCTGTATGATAGAACTAGTCTAAGTCCCCAGTGTGGTGCACTCTGTATGTCTCAGTCTTCTCATTTGACCAAAATCCCACTGGCAAAAAGAAAGCCATTTTATTAGCCTGTCTTTAGATCTAAGGACATGGAATTAAATTGAGAAAAGGAGCAATGTCAATTAAATTATCATGTTAAAGTAGGATTATAATCTTTTTAGAATCTCAGGTTTTTAATGCAAATAGCAGTTTCATGTGTTCATTCAGCTTTAAGTCAACTCATGGCTGGACAACTATTGTGAACGACATCCCAGCATCCCCAACAGGGGTCAGGGTGGGGGCAAATTAACCTTAGAATATAATTATAAATGAGTGCTAATGTATTCACTAGTGATGGGCGAATTTATTCGCCAGGCGCGAATTCGCGGCCTCAAAAAAAAAAGTTGCCACATCGAAAAAAATGGACACTGGTGTCAAAAACGTCCGCCGGCGTCAAAAAAAACGGACGGCGTTTCGCGAATTTTTCGCCATTTACTGAATTTCGCGCATTTTTCGGCGAAGCTAAACGGTGCAAATTTGCCCATCACTAGTATTCACTTTCCAGCCATGAAAAGATGGCATTTTAAATTGCTTGTAATATGTATATGATCTTTATAAAACATAGAACACACATTTTAAAGATTTCTTTCTGGTTGAATAATAGGGTAATAAAAGCTTTTTACAAAAAGAATGCTTTTAGACTATCTGAATACAAAATAAATACAAAACATAATAAATCAACCAAAAATAAAAACAGAAACCTCTTATACTAATCATAGCAGAAACAACTGAATCATTGCTAAAGAGGAATATGGTACCAAAGTATTACTAATGCAAACCATGGTTAAAGGTTGTATTTATGTCTAATTATTCTCCTGCAGCTTTTAACAAGGATCGGGAAACAGTCACAGCAGTCTAGAGTTGTTTCTCCATTTCTTTTGCTGCACAGAGTAAAGTATTTCCTGCAAGGGAAATAAAAAGCATATGCTTAAGTAAAGTCTGATTAAAGGTTTGCGTAGCATGATTAGGGCACTTGTATGGCTGTGATTTCAACAGAACTCTCTTCTGAGCTTCTTGTCACAAACCACAACGAATAAATATTCAAAAAGGGTTTATAATGTTTCCTTCTCAATTTCCACCACCATAGTTTTGACTGCTGGCTCCTCTGGGGATATCATAATTTTGCCCAGTAGCCTTTCTACTGACTGTAATAGTTACCATTTTGTGAAGACAGAAGGTTTTATTTTTTTCAGTTTTCACTATCAACAATATTCTCTGAGGGAATACTTTTTTCACTTGGTTTCAGTGAAGAAGTACAACATACACAACAAATACATGTAATATCCATTTCAGCAATTTCTGATTGTGCTCAGATAAATATCAAATAGAAATCATTGCACTTTAGTTATCTGTAGGGTTTTCTGGCCAGTAAAAATGATGATTCTTCCCTAATGTTATAAATAGGGAAGAATACAACATACAGGATATAGGAGAGCTGGTATATTTTTCTAGAAAAGGTGTAAAGATATATGTGGTATAAAAAGGTTATTTGTTGTATAGTAACATTACAACACCTTATAATCTACAGTCTGGTCAATTCCCTATGGGACCAGACTGTAAATTATAACCTTATAAACAGCGCGTTCTGGCGTCAGAACGCGCCGTTTATAACTTAATGCGTCGGCAGTGGTCACTGCCGCACGCTACCTGCAGCTTATCTTCCTGCTTGTCTGCCGCACTTGTCACTTCCCCACGTCCTCTCTCTCCCTCTGCTGTTTCCATCGTCAGCGTCTCTCTCACTCTTCTCTCTGATCTCGCTCAGTCTGCGTGACGTCTCTCTCTCCCTCTTCCGCTCCCCCTCCAACCACTCCCTCTGCCCCTCCCACACACTTGAAAATAAAACCTGTCAAAAATGACATATGCTGCAGCCTGTGAGCTTAACTCTTACACAACAGCAACATCCCTTGGTTACATACCTTGTGCTTGTAAGGGTGGGGCAATTATGGATATTTACAGGCAGGTAAGCCAGTGGCTAATCACGTGGGTGTGGATTTCGAGCAGCTTGATAAGATCAATTGGTGGATGCCTGTACTGGGGTAAAGTCTTCTAAGTGCAAAACAAGCGGATTGCACGTGCTGTGTGTCTGCTGTGTGTAGTGATGCATTACAACATGTGATGCATTACAACATGTGCCCCTAAACTGTGTGGCTCATGCGACATGATTTCTGGGGCATATAAACCTTGGATGGAGCTGGGTATAATGTCCCATGTTTTCTTATAACTGTAAGCCTGTTAGTTCATAATTGAATGAGCATTAGATATTGACTAATAGTACAGCAACAGGAACTTGCTTTTAGCAGAAAAGGGCTGCATTAGTTGTTGCTGAACTTCAATTTTCACCACATGGGATTTTTCTTTCTATTCTTAAGCGTATAACTATATTGCAATACTAATCAAAATGTACCAGAAACAAGTAAACATCAGAAAAACAGAACAAGCATAAAGAATCCAAAGCCTGGGCCCTGCTCTTAACTGCCTACCCAGTTCCAGTCAGACTGAGCTCCCCATGCACCTCCTTTATGGAAGCTGCCACTACATTCTGGAAAACTCTGTTGTAGAAGGACAGATGAGAAGAAAAAATAGTGTAGGGTAACTTTTATTTTGTACAACAGCTGTTTTCCCTCATGAGGTAAACAAATCTTTTCCTCTGAGGGATGCCACTTTAGTTCAGCCACTGAAACTGAAGACTGAGACACCAGTAAAATAGACTAGTTGGCATTATGTAAAAAGCAAACACATAACTCTTCAGGAAGTAAAAACTGAACTCAGAAACTTTAGATTATAATGAATAATGTACCCCCTACTTTAAATTTATAAAGATATTAATAGTCACCTCGGAGTTATGGGACCTGTATAAAAGCACTCGGCCTGCGGCCTCGTGCTTTTATATGGTCATATAACTCCTCGGTAACATAATATCTTTATAAATTACAGTAGGGGGTACATTATCCACTATATATCTTACTACTATTTCTTACTGAATTTCTTAACATTCTAATTCAAGTTTTTACTGCAATTAGAGTTATTTTTCACTTTTTTATTTTTGAGTTTCTAGTTTTTTAACAAAGAAGCACACCTTAGAGTTTGTTTTGATTGAAAGAAAAAAAGATTAAACCTCAAATTTATATAAATAAGCCTATGTAAAATCAAGTGAATATGATCTCATTTTCTACAGGTAGTACAACACTCTAGTTAAGGGGGGATGGTAAAATTACATTAAGAGTTATTACACGTGGATGTTTTTTCTGAGTTTAATGCTTATTTAAATGCAGGTTTGAGTGCAAATAAATGCATTTGCTAATTGATTTCACTATTTTCTGCCTGGCTGTACTCATGAGCATTCTGAGTTGCCTTTCACTCCATTTGTGTTTCATGCTTGACGCATGTTCAGCTACCAATAGAATATAGGGTTCCGTTTGGAACAGAAAAAAACGGGCAATTACAAAAACAGATTTAGGGGCCGATTCACTAACTTCGAGTGAAGGATTCGAAGTAAAAAAACTTCGAATTTCTGAGTTTTTTTGGGCTACTTCGACCATCGAATGGGCTACTTTGACCTTCGACTACGACTTTGAATCGAAGGATTCAAAGTAAAAATCGTTCGACTATTCGACCATTTGATAGTCGAAGTACTGTCTCTTTAAAAAAAACTTCGGCCACCTAGTTCGCCATCTAAGAGCTACCGAAGTCAATGTTAGGATGTAAGGATATTCCTTCGATCGTTGGATTTAAATCCTTCGAATCGTTCGATTCAAAGGATTTTATTGTTCGATCAAAGGAATAATCCTTCGATCGTACTATCTGCGCTAAATCCTTCGACTTAGATATTCGAAGTCAAAGGATTTCAATTCCCAGTCGAATATCGAGGGTTAATTAACCCTCGATATTCGACCCTTAGTGAATCAGCCCCTAAAACACATCATTTGTTCTGCATGTAAAATAACCAATAACAGCTTTCACCTAGCGACCATTTTCCCCCTGACACATCAGTAACATTGACATGTGCAAACAGGACATGTATGCTGTAAAGTTCATGCAATGCAGAATTACACAGACACAACATACTTTGATAAAAAGCACTGTAATGGTAAACCTGAGCTCAGGAGAGGTGGTTAGGAGAATAAAATAGGACAGACAGCTAGAGCAGAGTTTCTATGGGAATCAGCAATGCTATCTCCTCATTGGCTGTTAGGCTGGAGGGTGTGTTTAGTGATCTAAACTAAAAAGAACTGAGCATGCTCATAAGTCAACAGCCAAAGCAGATTCAGGAGGTAGGGGGCCGAGTGGGTTAGCAGAGAAGAAGGATTTCCGAGTGATTTAGGGGATGCAGCAGCCTTACTGTTAACCTTTTAACAACCAGAGTGGCAGTTATCTGAAGATTTCAAAAAGTCTGTGCATTGATTACATTTTTGTGGAGGGAGTTTACAGGTCCTTTAAATCCAGCACTATATATGTACTGTATGTTTCTCCCAGCTATCATGACAGAAGCTGTTATCACGCCTACTTTTCAGATAGGGAGTAAGCTGTCACTCAATTCCTCTTGTTTGGTTATAAATAGCCATACCTGAGTGCAAATATTTTGGCCCTATAAATACAATGTATTTTATACAATGTGTATGATGTTATGAGCAGCTTCAGGCCATAGTCCCACTCTCCAAACAATTTTTCTGCTCCTCATGTCTCCCTGGTATGCGTGTAGGCCAGTCGAGAGTAAAGATTTAGTGAGTAAATTATTATAAAATGACCAAAGGGTGAATCATCCAACATCTCGTTCTTGGCTGCCTTGTATGTGAGTAATATTTTAAATGGAAGCCCATCTATGGATCTACATTTGAAGATAAACTGATCTAATTTATGTTTATATAAAGCTGAAATAATAACAATCAGTCCATTTATAGGGAAAGGAGAAATTGTGGTTTAATAATGAACATATCATTTCTCAACAGGAGCATTTCACGCCTGAATGCAAATTCAAAGAGTCGGTATTCGAAAACTACTACGTGACATATTCTTCAATGATCTACAGACAACAACATTCTGGAAGAAGCTGGTTTTTGGGTCTCAACAAAGAGGGAGAAATTATGAAGGGCAATCATGTAAAGAAAAATAAGCCAGCTGCCCATTTCCTACCAAAACCATTAAAAGGTAAGGAGGATAATATGTTTTTAGAAATGTTTTTAGATATCAATTCATATCAGCCATTGCAAGGTAAGGAGAAGAATATATATTTTGGAAAGGTTTTCAAATATCAATTCATGTATTTTAAAGGGGGATCTCCTCCCCAACATTGTTTTTTGCTTTTTTCTTTGTATTTTTTTTATTCTAAGCAACTTTCTAGTATCTCTATGAATGGTTTAAAAAGCTATTTGTAAATGCAATTATTTAGAATTACACTGCACTTTCCTAATGCAAAAAAAAACATTTTGACTAAACTGTAATAATGAATACTCAACCAACAGATGATTTATACAGGTATGGGACCTTTTATCCAGAATGTTCAGGACCTGGGGTTTTCTGTATAAGGGGTCTTTAAGTGTATTAAAATCATTTAAACCCAATAGGATTTTTTTTTCTTCATTAAAAATCAATTATCTCTTAGCTGGGACCAAGTGCAAGGTATTGTTTTATTATTACAGAGAAAACAGAATCATTTTTAAAAATTAGAATTATTTGATTAAAATTGAGTCTATGGGAGATGGCCTTCCTGTAATTTGGGGCTTTCTGGTTTCCAGATAACTTACTCCACATCTTTATCTTCATAAGTGACCTAAAATTATTAAATTATATATTAAAATTATATATTAAAGGCGTGGTGGCGCATGCCCAGTTGGGCAATTTTCTGTTTCACGACAACTGCGCATGCGCCGAAACTCACAAAAATTCGATCTATAAAATTGTGAAAACATTTTTCAGATTTGACACAGATTATCACCTGAAAAACACAAATTATTTGTCTTATTATAAGAAACCCAGCACAGATCATGATATCTTCTATTTGTTAACAGGATGTCTGCAATTGATTTCCATGACCTTGGCAGTTTTGAGATGTAGTACTTTTTTATTCTGACTTTTAGCAGCCTATATATATCACAAAAAATGTTTTTTTCCTCCGAAAAAAATGTGTGTTCTCCTTTAAAACGCCAATCAGTAAAAAATGGACTTTAATAAATAACTCCTTAATGTGCATTTATCTAATGGAAATACAATACTTTCTAAATGGAGTAAATTTAAACAATTCTATATTCATTCTGAAATAACCAAGATAATCCTTAGTATCTCCCCCTCAGCTTTGACTCTTTTCATTGCCTCTTCAGGAAGGAGTTGTAGTCAGAGTTTGACGGACAGTTAATTGAAAGACAGTTAGCTCTAATACATTGTTTAAAGGGATACTGTCATGGAAAAACATGTTTTTTTCAAAAACACATCAGTTAATAGTGCTGCTCCAGCAGAATTATGCACTTAAATCCATATCTTTGTTCAGTGCCATTTATCTATTGTTATTAGTCTGATGTTTATTAGTAATGCTGCATATTTTATATTGTTGCTTTAACTATAAATATTGACTGGTTAAATGTATTTATCCCAGTCAGTAGGAAAACAAAGTGATAAAGAGTAATAGAGGGATCAGTAACCAAACAATACTTAATGGAAATAAAATTCACTGGCACACAAGGCAAGCAGGGACAAGCCATTCCAACGTTTTTGGGGGTAAAACCCCTTTGTTTAACAAGGGGTTTTACCATGAAACGTTGCATTTCCACAATAACGTTTGCAATGACTTGTCCCTGCTTGCACCTGCCTTGTGTGCCAGTGAATGTGCTTTCCCACTTTAACACCCTATGACTTCTCAGGGTCCCCAGCTTTACTAGAACCTTTAAAACAATTCTTTGTGAATACTTCTGCTGTACTATATTTATATCAAGTTGTCAACTGAAGGGTCAAACACAGTCCAAAAACTCAGTTTGGCTTCTTTAACCTAACAGCCTTGTTCAGCATTTTGGTTGAAGCAATGGCCCTACCTTTCCTAGAAACCCCTGCCGCCTTTCTTTCCCTTATCTGTAAACTTTCCAGTTGGTTGCACTGATTTTCCCCAGCAGAGCTGGCATTAGCAGAACGGAGGGAACTGGAAACCCTCTTCCCAGCAGCCGTCTCCACATAAGCTTTTCTGTTATTAAAAAAACATGATTTTTTTTATGCAGCTTCTGTTCAACTACTATTAGACATTCCAGTGTAACTGTGCAGTTGTTTTCATTACCGTTTGTGGTGTTGGCAACTCTTCTATCCTCACATGCACTGAACTGATGGGCATCCGTCTGTTGTTCCCTTTGGAGTTATTAATGACAGTTGTTGAAACCAGTTTTTGAAACCAAACCTTCACTTTTTAGGAAAAGTTCTAAAATATTGTGCTCTGAAATTAGTACCTGTACCTGGAACTTTGTTTCTTATCTAAATGACTTCAAAGAGAAAGAACCTTTTCTGATATCCTCTCATATTTATATGAAATCTCACATGTTGGAACAGAGATTAAATTGCATGGGCTGTGTGTAGTGATGGGTGTATTTCTTTCATTTGGATTCGCCAGAAAATTTGCGTATTTCCCGCGAAATGGTGAAAAATCTGTGGAAAAATCAGGACACTCGAACATTGAAGCCTGCATCAATTTTGATGCCGGCGTTAGTCGATAGGTGTCCGAATAGCGTTGACGCGAGTGACTTTTCGGACACGCGTCCAAAATCTTTTGACAAAACGCAGAAATTTGGAGCGGTTTAGCGCCAGCCAAATTTATTCACCCATTACTAGCTGTGTGTGTAACAACAGAATAAATATGTGCCAGATATAACTGTCAAAAACAGGAATGATTTCTTTTTGTTTTGACTGTATATGTACAGATATTAGTTTGGAATTGTCACCTAGTTTCCTAGTTACATTTATGTGGTTATTTACTAAACTCTGAATGCCAAAAACCTGAACAATTTGTGTGTTTTTTAGTATAAAATCCAAATTTTTGGTGGGAAAAAAAACCCCAAAAAATTTCAGGATTTATTATACCCCGAGGATGGGAAAAGTCTGAATGTAAGACCTGTCGAGGTTGCATATAAGTCAATGGGAGAAGATATTTTGATCTACACTGATCTACAATAACCCGAAGATTTCAGAAAAAATGATTTTGTAGTTTTCAGAAAAAAAGATGTTGTAGTTTTCGGGTGTCAAATCCAAAAAAGTTGCAGTTTTGTACGATTCGTATTTTCAATATTTTTTCGGGTTTATTACAAACAACATTTTCGGAAAAAATAAGGCAATAAAACCTGTGCGGATTTGGCCAGTTTTTTTTTCAGAAAATATTAAGATAAACTCAGACTTAGATAAATAACCCCCCTACATGTTATGGATTATTCTACTCACAGAAACCGCACAGCTTATTGAGCTGACTATTCTGTTAGACACCCCTTGCAATTTGAGGCTTGTGTATATTCCATATATGACATTATTATAAATACATAAAATAAAATGAGGGACCCCATGTACCAAAAATTGTAGGTGGGCTGTGTGTTTAGTAATTAAATAATGGAAGACATATAGATAATGAAATGGAATTAGTGATCATGCATTGCCTACTTTGCCCAACTCCTATCTCTATTTGCTAATCTTATACCCTCCAGCAATGTTTCTGGTTTTCTTGCAAATATATTGTTCTGAAATAAGTAAATCTATTCCCTGAAGTCACTTGAGCATGTGATTCAGAAAAGCATTTGATTGCACCTGTGAAGTTTGTAGGGGTTCGGGGCCGGCCTTAGGCCTATTGGACCAATTGGGCCCAATAGGGCCCCGCACCTCTGGGGGCCCCGCACCACAGGGCAGCAAAGATAATATTTCCCTCAGCACATGATGCTGCCTGGCCTGCCCCCAACTTTGAGAGTTCAGCCCATCCCCAAATCCATAGGTCCAGCCCACCCCCAACTCTGATAAGCCAGCCTATCCGACAACTCCATAGGTCTAACCTGCCCCCAACTCTCATAGGCCCAGCTTTCTTCCAACCTTGATAGGCCCTGCCTGCCCCCAATCCAACCAAGCCTGCTCCCAAGCTGAATTATGTGCCCCTATTTCATCCCTCTCACTCTCTTCCTTGTCTGCCCCATTCCTTTCTATTTTGTGCCTGTATGCCCTTATTTTCCTAAATACTTGGTGTGTCAGTAGCCAGCAACACTTTTTCTAGGGGCCCCGCCAACATGGTCCCAATTGGGCCCCACATTTGATAGGATCAGCCGTGTCGGGGGCATTAGAAATTGGATACAATACTTTTACTAAGAACAAGAATTCAGACATTTTGACTGTTTTCAGCTTTTGAGGACTGAGTTACTTTACGATGCATGGTTCAGTTCTCTCCAGGAGAATCTATTTTGCAGATAATTTGTCTCACTGATCCTTAGGGAGGAACTCCACAGGCGATTTCGGTGCAATCCAACGCGCTGCGAAAAAACGCAGGCGTCCAGACAGATACGATATAAATAAGGCAAGAGATGGAAATTATCGGATGAAGTTGCAGCGTGTAGCGTCTGCATCCGACAGTCGTGTCTGATGAAAGCTGTGGCACCATCCGACGTTCCTGTTGCTTACCTTATTTCCATTGCATCCGACTTGACGCCTACGTTTTTGCGCAGCGAGTCGGATTGCACTGAAATTGCCCGTGAAGTTCCTCCCTTATGGTTAATCACCCATGGAAACGGATTTTTGTTGTTCGCGTGTCTTTCTGTGGATATAGAGCTACTGTTTAAGAGTCAAAGGGACCATGTTATACCACAGCACCATTTTCATATTTGGAAATTATATATAATATATCTATAGCACTTAGCAATAAGTTGTTGTTTTTTTAAAATAAAGGCTAATTATTAATGTTAAAGACTACGTTAGGCCTCCAGTATGTACTTCCCTGGTGGTGCTATTACACTCGTCACCCAGGGACTTATAAAACTGCAATGTTAATTTTATACCAAATATGGCAAAACTCTATATAAAACAAATCACTTATTAATAAAGCAGCAGTTACTATAATACACATGAAAGGACATTGAGTTTCCCTTAAATCCTAAATTATGCAACAGCTCCCTTCCCCTATTTATAAAGTATGTCCATGATAGTGGGTTGTTTACACTTTCAGGATATAAAAACTATATCACTTTATAGATTATATATTAGGCAGGTGTCTAATGTATTTACTTGTTTCTATCTTTTTTTTTCCAGTGGCCATGTACAAAGAACCTTCACTTCATGATCTCACAGAATTCTCCAGATCCGGAAGCGGAACTCCAACAAAAAGCAGAAGTGTTTCAGGAGCATTAAATGGGGGTAAATCTATGAGTCAAAATGACTCTACGTAGCCAGCTTCAGGCAAGTAAGGTGCTGCGTTATATACAGTAATGGAAACTTACCTCTGGATGCTGTTGAATTGTTACAAGGAGCCCTTCATTCAAGTACCCAGTTATTCAGGACAGAACTGAACTTGCACAGGTCACTCACATTTAAGCCGTTAGATCTCCAGGTTGTCACTGGATCCCATTAGAATGTGCTCTTTGCATCTCAGAAGGCAAAACTGCAAAACATAACGTGGAATAAGTCACGGAGAGGACATACCCTGCTCTCGGTTTATATCACCTATGGTTTGAGGAGAACGAAGAGAGAAACATTTCACAGAACTCACAGCTGATTTAAAGAAATAAAAAATGCTTTCCAACCAAGAATAAAAGACCACATTTGCTCTTCAAAGAAAATGTTACTGCTTATATGTTTTATAAGGGGGAACCTATACATTGTAAAACTTGTTGTTCTCTTGGCTAGAAGTTTTACATATATATATATATATATATATATATATATATATATATATATATATATATATATATATATATATATATAATCCGACCTGGTGCACTTCACAATAAAGTAGTTAAATGCCTTGGTGCTGGTAAAAATTTACATATATTCAGTGAAAAAAGACCGCACTCACAGGACTTTGAATGAAAAAAAAAACCACATGATTTTCATCAGATGCAACTTTTTGAACTTTCTGAGTTCTTTAAAGCTGGGTCCTAATATCAAAACCAGGTCTAAACTGAGGCACAATGCTCAAGTAAACAGTGATTCTGTGATTTCAAGCATACTGACATATATCATTAAAAAAAAAAACATCAATTCTATATGGAGTGTCCTGGTTCACAGTATAGTGCAAAACCCTAATCCAGTGATCCCCAACCATTTGAACCCGTGAGCAACATTCGGAATTAAAAGGAGTTGAGGAGCAACACTAGCATGAAAAATGTTCCTGGGGTGCCAAATAAGTGCTGTGATTGGCCATTGGGTAGCCCCTATGTGGATTGTCAACCTACATTGAGGCTCTGTTTGGCAGTGCATCTGTTTTTTATGCAACCAAAACTTGCCTCCAAGCCTGGAATTCAAAAATAAGCTCCTGCTTTGAGGCCACTGGGAGCAACATCCAAGGGGTTGGAGAACAACTAGTTGCTCACGAGCTACTGGTTGGGGATCACTGTCCATAGGCAAAGAATCGTATTGTCAAATCCAAAACAATGGAATATACATTTACAGATACTCTTGTCCTCATACATCCATTTCCATTTTGTTGTGTATGTTACATAAATGTTGTGTGGCTTATTTTCTAAGAAAAAATAAATAAATAAAAAGAGGTGAAATTAAGATGAACATTTTTATAAGAAATGTCTTATTTGTAAAAGTCTTTTTTTTTTTCAGTGTATGGCGTATGTATAGTAGAAATGGAGATAAAACTGGAGATACAGTACGGAGCAGGCAAAGACAAGACACGGTAACCACACCTGCCAATCCAGCGCTCAGGGGGTTATTTATTAGTCCAAAGGCCAAAAACTTGATAAACTTCAGATTTTATAGTAAATCAAATTTGAGTTTTAGTGGAAAAAAACTGTAATATTTAGAGATTTATTATACCTTGTGGATAAAAATAGTCTGAATCCAAAAATCCGGCATCTCAGTCCTACCGAGGTTGCATATAAGTCAATGGGAGAGGTCCCTTTCCTATTTGGAAGTTTCTGTGGTCTGCACTGGAATTAGTCAGAAAAGCAGACTATTTCCGCCTTTTCAGGGAAAAAATCAGAAAAATGTGGGCTTTTCAGGAAAAAGGCTGGAAAAAAATCAAACCATTCTGGAAAAACAACCTCAGAAAAGATTGTACAATTCAGATTTTACCTCTTTTTTTTGGGTCCCCCCCGATCCGATTATATCATGATTTTTTTAAATTAAAAAATAAAGTAAATTAATCAAAAAAAATTGGCCTTTCATAAAAAATAGGACTATTTTGGCCTTTTCTGGGAAAAATCTGAGAAATTTAGGCTCTTCAGGAAAATCCTGGAAAAAACTGTTTGGATTGTTGCTCGATTTTTTCGTGTTTGTCCCGTATTCGATTAAATCATGATTTTTTATTAATTAATAAGCTCCAAAAGTGGATTCTAGTTTGGTCTGACCTTTTGGATCAAAATAATGAGAAAAAATAATGAGATAAATAAAGCCCTCAATGTTAAGTTAGATTTTGCCATTTAGTTCATCATCTCTATTGCATGGGAGGAAGCAGGAGAATGGGATTAGACATGCATGATATGTTTTGGTTTTGTGCATTAACCAATGTTGGATTCCGCACCTCTGAAATATACAGTATATACAGTAGTAAGGGTAAGGATTTTCATGTATTGTGCAAAATGTTCATCCTTTGTTGTAAACACCAAATGCACTGAAGAAGCAATTTATATTTAATGTGTATTTTTTAAACTATTCTATTCTTTTTTTTCTTTTGTCTCACCACCCAAAGGCTATTCAGTATTCTGGAATATAAGCAGGCTATGCATTTTTACTGTTTACTTGTTAAGTCACGAGAATTTGTTCTGAATTTGATTTACTTCAGATCCAGATGTTTCTTTTCCTCCTCCTTTTTTCTTTTTCTTTCATTTTTTTAATTCAAACTAGGACCCTGTTTACGTTGAAGCAGATTGTGCACTTGTAAAATAAAATGTTTCCTTCAACTGTATTTGTTTTTTCTTTGTTGTCCGCGATACCGTAACATTATTATAGGGGAACACAATTGCTAATAATAACCTTTGTGTGCCCCTAATTACAGTCTGGAATCTCTGGATGAAGTACAGACGCATATGCACTGCATTGTGCTGGTACAGCTACTCCAAGAAAGGTTTACCTGCCTTAAAGTTAAGACTTTCATCCCTTACAGTTGACCAGTCATGCTGGCTTTACCCAGACCAAAGGTGTGGGCTAATAGAGCCTGCACCCAGGTTGGGGGTAGCGGCAGTTTTCTTTCTTTTTTTTTTAAATTGACCCCACCAGCGGCGTCCATGTTGTCGTCCATTATGCACATGCGTGTGCTCCAACATTGCTGCTCAGACTGGGAGCTCCCTCCCAGTGTGGGTGTCTTATCGCTTGCAGGGGCAATTAAAAAAAAAAACTATGGTTGCCCCCTACACTACATAGCAGACTCTACATAGTAACATAGTAAGTTAGGTTGAAAAAAAGACACACATCCATCAAGTTCAACGTTTCTAACTTTTTTAACCTGCCTAACTGTCAGTTTATCCAGAGGAAGGCAAAAAACCCCATCTGAAGCCTCTCCAATTTGCCTCAGAGGGGGAAAAAATTCCTTCCTGACTCCAAAATGGCAATGGGACTAGTCCCTGGATCAACTTGTACTATGAGCTATCTCCCATAACTAGGGATGTAGCGCACCGTCGACTATGTGTTCGCGAACGCCGTTCGCGAACACCGGCAAAAAATGCGAACAGTTCGCGAACTTCGAACATCCGAAAATCGTTCGATTCGAACGATCGAAGGATTTTAATCGTTCGATCGAAGGATTTTCGTTCGAATCGAACGATCGAAGCCATTCGATCGAATGATTTCATTCAATCCAATGGCTTCGATCGTTCGATTCGAACAGTTCGCTACATCCCTACCCATAACCCTGTATTCCCTCATTTCCCAATAAGCCATGCAACCCCTTCTTAAAGCTATCTAATGTATCAGCCTGTACCACTGATTCAGTGAGAGAATTCCACATCTTCACAGCTCTCACTGTAAAAAAACCCTTCCGAATATTTAGGTGGAAACTCTTTTCTTCTAAACGGAATGGGTGACCTTGTGTCAGCTGGAAAGAACTACTGGTAAATAAAGCATTAAACAGATTATTATATGAACCACTAAATATATATTTATACATAGTTATCATATCACCCCTTAAGCGTCTTTTTTTCAACTGAACATCCCCAACTTGGGCAGTCTTTCCTCATAGCTAAGATTTTCCATACCTTTTACCAGCTTAGCGGTTCTTCTCTGCACCCTCTCTAATTCAGTAATGTCCTGTCTGGGTGTTGGAGACCAAAACTGTACGGCATATTCTAGATGGGGCCTTACCAGTGCTCTGTAAAGTGGAAGAATAACCCCCTCCTCCCTTGAATCAATGCCCCTTTTAATACATCTCAAGACCTTATTTGTCCTTGATGCCGCTGACTGGCATTGCTTGCTACAGCCAAGTTTATCATCTACTAGGACTCGAATATCCTTTTCCAAAATGGATTTGCCTAGTGCAGTCCCATTAAGGGTATAAGTGGCTTGGATATTTTTACATCCCAGGTGCATTAGCCCACACCTTTGTTTAGGGAAATATTTTATTGTAACAGGTGCCCTTCAAAGGGACACTAATGTATCACTTGAGTAAACCACTTAAGTGATATTTTCTATTAAACACACTACATTGAGGCTTTCTGGGAACTTTAGCTTAAACAGCAGCTGAATCCAACACACTTGCTTATAAAAGCAGCAAACATAGTTGAAAGGCAACTTATAAGTTCCACTGTTATGGTGCAGCAAGTCATTGAGAAATCTCTAATGGTACATGGTAAGTCAACAGTAAAATGGATATTCCTGTTAGAAAGGCCCAATGAAGACATTCTCCTAGAACCCTGGAATCATAATATGATAATGCCATTGGTAAAAGATATGGGTTAGACAGTATAAATATCTCATTGCTTGAGTTTGGAGCCCGTTATTATGAGAGAGAAGACCTCTGCAAGGTAAGGATTTGAATTTTAATTAACGGTGACACCCACTTTCATGATACCCGTCTGAATGGCCTAGGAAAAAGAGGAAGGGCAATAGCACAACACAACCAGTATCATATCATCCCAATTTTGATATAAGCATAATCCTACAGATATCAGTGATTGTGTAAATGTTATATTATTATAATAACATTTATTTACAATATAAGCCACCTACATTTTCTGCAGCTGTGTACATAAGGGTACACCATTTACCAACAGATTGCTACATTAGGTAATGTGCAAGAGCTTACAATCAACTGTCTCCTGCAGGGTCAAGTGAGTGATCTCTCAGCTGTCAGCTTTGTTATACTTACATTTATTAGCTTACTGACAGTCTATTGCATAATTGTCATTTATTGTGCCTACAGTGCCATTTATACAAAATATTCACCTTTTGGCCTTTCTGCTTAGAAAAAAAATCATGCTGTACTGCTCTGCTGACTTAATTGATTTATATTGATTATGTTTCATTAACATACTGTACATTCACAGAAGGTCAGAACCCAAAGCAGCTCTTGTAAGACTTGTTTCAAAAAGTTTGCTCCAATCCAAAACTCAAGTTTCTTTGGCATCCCTTGTTTCTTATCTGTCTCCTTCCCTATAGAATAATAATACAATTATTTATACATATATAAATATAGAGTGTGTATGTGTGTGTGTGTGTGAGTGAGTGAGTGAGTGTGAGTGTGTGAGTGTGTGAGTGAGTGTGAGTGTGTGTGTGTGTATATTTATTATAACTAATTAGACATTGAACCCATGTCTTTGACATGGTTTTACTTTGAATTTTAGTGCCAACCCACAGCACAAATACATTATGGGGCAGATTTACATAGGGTCGAAGATCGAGCATTAATTAACCCTTGATATTCGACTGTCGAAGTTAAATCCTTCGACTTTGAATATCGAAGTCGAAGGATTTACCGCAAATAGTAAATTAGTTTCATTGAACGATTAAATCCTTCGAATAGTTCGATTCAAAGGATTTAATCGTTCAATTTTAATTTGTTAGAAAGCCTATGGGGACCTTCCCCATAGGCTAACATTGCACCTCGGTAGGTTTTAGGTGGCGAAGTAGGGGGTCGAAGTTTTTTTTAAAGAGACAGTACTTCGACTATCGAATAGTCGAACGATTTTTATTTTGAATCGTTCAATTCGAAGTCGTAGTCGAAGGTCGAAGTAGCCAAAAAAACCACTTCAAAATTCAAAGTTTTTTGCATTCGAATCCTTCACTCAACCGAAGTAAATGTGCCCCTATACGTATGTCAGTCTGTTGATATCTCTGCACCAGAGACCCAGGCAGAAGGGTCATGATAGGATAATGTCATGGCCATTGTTGCTCCATCTTGTATCCCCAAGCCCACGCCACAGAGCAATTAGCAGTGCTTATGACACCATCCCTACAATGGACATTAGACAATACTTAACCCAGTAACAATTCTGTCATGTTCGGTATCCCAAAACCCAGAACAAACACAAAGGCTCTGGTTATGGCTTCCAGCCGCCTTTCATTTTGGGAAGAGCACTTTGCTACTCAGATGTCACCAGGTCTTAAAATGAGAGAACCAAGGTGAGGGTTCTGGGCAGGCAAGGGAACTGTAATGTGTGTCAGGAGGAATGGGAAAGTGTAGGTGTTGTCATGGAACATACCCGGGTCATTTACCAACAGAATCAGAATCTGGGAGAGTAGTCAGTAATCAGGCAAAGGTTGTTACAGGCACTGATTCAGCAGTGGTCAAGGATAGACAAGAATCAAGAACAGTAAACCAGCCAACAAGCACACCCAGGAACTATCTCAGAATAGAACTATGTTGGGCAAAGAGTCAGTCCAATGCAGGGGGTTAAATAGCCAGACTAATATCTTAAGGCTGAACTCCACGAACAATTCTTGTTGGATCCATCGCCTTGAAACAAAATGCAGGCACCGAATATAATGGGAGTGATAGGTACAAACTACACAAAACACGACTGTCGGATGAAGGTGCCACGTTCACACCCAACAGTTGTGTCGGATACGTGTAGTTTATACCTGCTATTTTTCTATCACTCCCATTATATTCCGACTTGTCGCCTACATTTTGTCGCAGTGCAACGATCTGACAAGAATCGATTGTGTAGTTCAGCCCTAACACTGACCAGCCGTGACCAGATTAGCAACAGGTGAAACAAGCCATGCCTTACTTGCAATTACATCGCTAGCAATAGCAGTGAACAAGGACATTAGCTGTTTGCTTATATAGTGTCACTGGTTAAACTCGAGCAAAATTTGTAGGACCAAAGGCCTTTCAGTGAATAAGGTACTGAAGGAAAAGCAATTCTGGAGTCAAAAAAAAAAGAAACAGAAGAGGGAAAGCAAAGGTCAAGGGCTAATACATGATTCAACATGGTGGCATATGTCAGCTATGAGAGTTATTAAATTCTCCAAATGCCCAGGCAAATATCTTGGCACTGTCAGCTTTGATCTTTGTTATAGATATTTACATGGCTGACTGTCAGAGCAAAATTCCTGGTTTAATGCACCATAGATTATTTAATATATAGGATAATATACCACCTACTAAACATGAATTAGGAGTCACCAAGGTGTTCTGTGCCTTTGACATCCTTTTTGGCCTTTGAACTTTGAACCAAGGAAACCTTGGCAATTTATTAATACAATAGATTACATTAACATCTGTAATAACCAAGGGGAGAGGCCTTTAGTTGACATTTTGGGGCCGATTCACTAAATTCGAGTGAAGGGTTCGAATTAAAAAAAATTCGAATTTCCAAGTTTTTTTGGGCTACTTCGACCATCAAATGGGCTACTTCGACCTTCGACTACGAAAATCGAACGATTCGAACTAAATTCGAACGATTTTAGTTCCTAGTCGAATATCGAGGGTTAATTAACCCTCGATATTCGACCCTTCGTGAATCGGCCCCTTTATGTACTAATGTACAATTCTAGGCAACTATCCAGAATAAATTATATAAAAATGTTTAGTGGTTTTAAAGTTATTTGTAAATGTATTGAAAATTAGTATTCATTTTTTTTAGTCGGTTACTGCTCTCAATAACAATTACATTTATGAATAATTCCATTTGGCTCAAGGATAACCTTTATTATCAACAAGCCACATTCAAATATAAAAAGAGTTGGAGAGCAGCACAAGCATGAAAAAGATTTCTGGGGATGCCAAATAAGGGCTGTGATTGGCTATTTGGTAGTCCCTATGTGGACTTTTAGCCTACAGGAGGTTCTGTTTGGCAGTACACATGGTTTTTATGCAACTAAAACTTGCCTTCAAGCCTGGAATTCAAAAAATAAGCACCTGCTTTGAGGTCACTGAGCACAACACCCAAGGGGTTGTTGAGCAACATGTTGGCTACACTGATTGGGGATCCCTGTCTTAAAAGATGCTCAGTGTTCCTTAATTTGCAGATAACAAATGCTTGTGATAGAAATAAGGGGCAGATTTATCAAAGGTCGAAGTGAAAAAGTTTGAATCGAATTGGATCGAATACACTGTTACTTCGATCAAAAAAAAGGACCTATTCGGCCAAAAAACCAAAAACGTAGATTTTTTGATAAATTTCGAATTTGAAGTTATGGGAGTTCACAAAAACTCCCATTAATTCGAAATTCGACCGTTGATAAATCCGCCCCTGAGTGCTTAATATATATCATCTAAGTTGTTAATGTATATGTTTAATTATCACTGCTATAACTTTGAAAAACAGTAGTGATGGCAAATCTAACCCGTTGCGCTTCACCGAAAATTCGTGAAACGGCAAAGAATTGGCCAGACACATTGAAGTTAATTTTTCAAACCATGCAACATTTTTTTTTTACTACTAATTAGAGTCTATGAGCGTTTTTTTCTCAGCAAAATGTACCACATCCCTATAAAACAGTACTGTTGTCATACTAAATAGAGGTAAGACATAATAATGATTTCCGTTAAACTAAATTAAAATACCATAAGGTAAATGTTATGGTCAAAAGAAGACACATCAATACATTTGCTTTTACAAAATGGCACTGATGTATTTTACCTTCTCTGATCTACAGTATATTTGTCTTGATATTCAGTATAGAAAAAAAAATAAAATATTCACTATTATTTCTCAAGTCTAAGCCCGTTTGGTGACAATATGCTTTGACTGTAAAGCTCCAGTTGACAAGTGTAAGCCACAGGCCAGAAATAATGAAATGCTGCTTGCATGGAACATTGATACTGTAAGATTTCTCCTTTAACAACATGGTGTCAGAATAATAACAGCGTCACTTTGCAACAAAGGCTGTCTGGTTCATAATGTGATGTTTGTAATTATGTTTGTGCTTCTGTTAAGCAAGATTTTGATTTATTATGTCATACATAGAGATGGCGCGAACTGTTCGCCGGCGAACTTGTTTGCGCGAACATCGGGTGTTCGCGCTCGCCGGAAGTTCGCGAACGTCGCGCGACGTTCGCCATTTTGGGTTCGCCATTGTTGGCGCTTTTTTTTGCCCTCTCACCCCAGACCAGCAGGTACATGGCAGCCAATCAGGAAGCTCTCCCCTGGACCACTCCCCTTCCCTATAAAAACCGAAGCCCTGCAGCGTTTTTTCACTCTGCCTGTGTGTGCTGAAGAGATAGTGTAGGGAGAGAGCTGCTGCCTGTTAGTGATTTCAGGGACAGTTGAAAGTTTGCTGGCTAGTAATCGTTTTGATACTGCTCTGTTATTGGAGGGACAGAAGTCTGCAGGGGTTTGAGGGACATTTAAGCTTAGGTAGCTTTGCTGGCTAGTAATCTACCTTCTACTGCAGTGCTCTGTATGTAGCTGCAGTGGGCAGCTGTCCTGCTTCTGATCTCATCTGCTGACTGCTGCAATAACAGTAGTCCTTGTAAGGACTGCTTTTATTTATTTTTTTGTTGTTTTACTACTACTACTACTACTACTACTACTATAAGAGCCCAGTGCTATTAGTCTAGCAGTGTTGGGGAGTGGGACTGGTGTGCTAATCTGCTGCTCCTAGTAGTTCAGCAGCACCAACTGTAATTTTTTTTTTTTAATATTCATTTTTTTTTTATTTTACTTTTTTTTATTTTACTACCGCTGTAGTAGTGTATAAGTTGACCTTTTAGGCATTATTTGCCCTGTAGGCATTTTTTGCCCAGTGTGTTATTCAACCAACTGCCATCTAGCTGTGTGACCTTGTTCACATTCTGTCTAAATATCCATAATATTACCGTCTCCAGAAAAAACACCGGAGTGACTGTTTTCAAGCAGCCATAATAAATTTTACGTAATCCGTATCCATCGCTGTAGTAGTGTATAAGTTGACCTTTTAGGCATTATTTGCCCTGTAGGCATTTTTTGCCCAGTGTGTTATTCAACCAACTGCCATCTAGCTGTGTGACCTTGTTCACTTTCTGTCTAAATATCCATAATATTACCGTCTCCAGAAAAAACACCGGAGTGACTTTTTTCAAGCAGCCATAATATATTTTACGTAATCCGTATCCACCGCTGTAGTAGTGTATACGTTGATCTTGTGGGCATTATTTGCACAGTGTTTTCTTCAAACCGCCATCTAGCTGTGTGAGCTTGTTCACATTTTGTCTAAATATTGATAATATTATCGTCTCTAGAAAAACCACTTGAGTTACTTTTTTTCAAGCAGCATTCTTATATTTTACGTAATCCGTATCCACCGCTGTGTATACGTTGTCCTTGTAGGCATTATTTGCACAGTGTTTTCTTCAAACCGCCATCTAGCTGTGTGAGCTTGTTCACATTTTGTCTAAATATTGATAATATTATCGTCTCTAGAAAAACCACTTGAGTTACTTTTTTTCAAGCAGCATTCTTATATTTTACGTAATCCGTATCCACCGCTGTGTATACGTTGACCTTGTAGGCATTATTTGCACAGTGTTTTCTTCAAACCGCCATCTAGCTGTGTGAGCTTGTTCACATTTTGTCTAAATATTGATAATATTATCGTCTCTAGAAAAACCACTTGAGTTACTTTTTTTCAAGCAGCATTCTTATATTTTACGTAATCCGTATCCACCGCTGTGTATACGTTTGTCCTTGTAGGCATTATTTGCACAGTGTTTTCTTCAAACCGCCATCTAGCTGTGTGAGCTTGTTCACATTTTGTCTAAATATTGATAATATTATCGTCTCTAGAAAAACCACTTGAGTTACTTTTTTTCAAGCAGCATTCTTATATTTTACGTAATCCGTATCCACCGCTGTGTATACGTTGACCTTGTAGGCATTATTTGCACAGTGTTTTCTTCAAACCGCCATCTAGCTGTGTGAGCTTGTTCACATTTTGTCTAAATATTGATAATATTATCGTCTCTAGAAAAACCACTTGAGTTACTTTTTTTCAAGCAGCATTCTTATATTTTACGTAATCCGTATCCACCGCTGTGTATACGTTGACCTTGTAGGCATTATTTGCACACTGTTTTCTTCAAACTGCCATCTAGCTGTGTGTATTATCGTTTCCAGAAAAAACAACTGAGTTTTTGTTGTTGTTGTTTTTTTAAAAATAATGCCAGGCAAAGGCAGGCCGCCACGCAGAGGCCGTGCTAGGGGCCGTGCTGCTATGCAATCCTGTGGCCCTAGCAAATTGCCCAGTTTTAAAAAGCCAATGACCCTGAACTCCCAAAATGCTGAAGAGGTAGTTGACTGGCTTACACAGCACACCCCATCCTCTACCGTTTCTAACTTTACCACAACATCCTCCTCATCCTCCACTGCTATGGCCACCCCACGTAACACTTCCTCCACCACCGGTGCCCCTTCTTCACTGGAATCAGAGGAGTTATTTTCCCATGAGTTTCTTGAACCGAGTAATGCGCAACCATTATTGGCAGAAGAAGATGAAGGAGATGAGGACGTTACACCAGATTTAATTCTGGCAGAGAACACGACAGAGATGGACATAATGATGAGTGAGGAGGTCCCCGCTGCTGCTTCCTTCTGTGATGTGTCAGAAGAAATTGATGCATCTGAGGAGAATGATGATGAGGAGATTGATGTTTTGTGGGTGCCTAGTAGAAGAGAGCAAGAGGAGGGTAGTTCAGATGGAGAGACGGAGAGTCAGAGAGGCAGTAGGAGAATAAGACTTAGAAGAAGCAGGGAGGACAGCCCGCAGGGATCAGTAGGGCAACAACATGTATCGGCACCTGTGTTCAGCCGGCCAACGCACCCGCCATTGCCGCCAATGCCGCCAACTTCTACTGTTACCGCCAGATCGCACACTTCCAAAAAGTCAGCAGTGTGGGATTTTTTTAATGTGTGTGCCTCTGACAAAAGCATTGTAATTTGCAATGAGTGCAGTCAGAAACTGAGCCTTGGTAAGCCCAACAGCCACATAGGTACAACTTCTATGCGAAGGCACATGAGCGGCAAGCACAAAGCACTTTGGGAGCAACACCTCAAAAGCAACAGGCAAACTAAAAGCCACACTCCTTCTGGTCCAGCATCTTACTGCTCTACCTCTGCTCTCCTTGACCCATCTGAACCACCCTCCACTCCGCCTTCCACCTTGACCACCTGTTCCCATTCCCAGTCATCTGCCACCAGCCAAGTTTCTGTGAAGGCCATGTTTGAGCGTAAGAAGCCAATGTCTGACTGTCACCCCCTTGCCCGGCGTCTGACAGCTGGCTTGTCTGCACTCTTAGCCCGCCAGCTTTTACCATACCAGCTGGTGGACTCTGAGGCCTTCCGCAAATTTGTAGCAATTGGGACACCGCAGTGGAAGGTACCCAGCCGCAATTTTTTTTCTAAAAAGGGAATACCACACCTGTACCAACATGTGCAGAGCCAAGTTACCGCATCTCTGTCACTTAGTGTTGGGCCAAAGGTCCATATGACTACTGACGCATGGTCCTCCAAGCATGGTCAGGGCAGGTATGTCACCTACACTGCCCACTGGGTGAACTTGGTAATGGCTGGGAATGGGAAGCAGGGAATGGGTAGCTCAACAACAACAACAACAGTGGAGTTGGTGTCACCGCCACGGATTGCACGCGGTTCTGCCACCACCTCTACTCCTCCATCGCTCTCTACCTCGTCTTCTTCCTCTTCTTCTTCTTACTCTGCTGCTGGGTCCTCCTTCTCCTCCTCCACACCTGTGCACCCCCAGCTCCCCCTAGGCTATTCGACGTGCCAGGTACGCCGTTGTCACGCTGTCTTGGGGATGACGTGCCTGGAAAGCAAAAACCATACCGGATCTGTACTCCTGTCATCTCTGCAGTCACAGGCCGATCGGTGGCTGACCCCACACCAACTGCAGATCGGAAAAGTGGTGTGTGACAATGGAAGCAATCTGTTGGCAGCGTTGAGACTGGGAAATTTAACACATGTGCCCTGCATGGCACATGTGTTAAATTTAATAGTCCAACGTTTTGTCTCCAAGTACCCAGGATTCCAGGACGTTCTCAGGCAGTCCAGAAAGGTGTCAGCCCATTTCAGACGTTCCTACACAGCCATGGCACGCCTTGCTGACATTCAGCAGCGCTACAACATGCCAGTCAGGCGTTTGATTTCTGACAGCCAGACTCGCTGGAATTCAACGCTCCTTATGTTGGAACGTCTGCTGCAACAACAAAGGGCCGTCAACGAGTACCTTTTTGAACTGGGTGGTAGGACTGGATCTGCAGAGCTGGGGATTTTTTTCCCCCGTTACTGGGTGCTTATGCGCGATGCCTGCAGGCTCATGCAACCTTTTGAAGAGGTGACAAATATGGTCAGTCGCACCGAAGGCACCATCAGCGACCTAATACCCTTCGCTTTCTTCCTGGAGCGTGCCGTGCGACGAGTGACAGATGAGTCTGTAGACCAGCGTGACGAGGAGCTGGAAGCGCACGATTTATGGTCGGAATCACCAGAACGAACCCAGGCACCTGCTGCAACGCAGGGAGAGGTGCCAGAAGTGGAGTCAGAGGAGGAAGGTGGCTTTGTGGAGGAGGAGGAGGAGGACCAACAGGAGCAGGCTTCCCAGGGGGCTAGTGGTGACCTTTTGGGGACCCCTGGTCTTGTACGTGGCTGGGGGGAGGAGACCGTGGATGATGCAGTCCTTGATAATGAGGAAGCGGAGATGGATAGCTCTGCATCCAACCTTGTGAGAATGGGGTCTTTCATGCTGTCATGCCTGTTGAAGGACCCCCGTATCAAGAGGCTTAAGGAGAAGGACCTGTACTGGGTCGCAACGCTACTAGACCCTCGGTACAAGCATAAAGTGTCAGAAATGTTACCAACATACCACAAGTCCGAAAAGATGCGGCATTTACAAACCAGCCTGCAAAACATGTTGTACAATGCTTTTAAGGGTGATGTCACTTCAGGAACTCATCAACATTCCAGGGACAGAGGTGCCAGTAATCCTGCCACGAGCACACCTGCAAGGACAAAGCCCTTTGGCCGGTCTGTAACGTCAGACATGCAAATGTTTTTCTGTCCAAGGCAGCGCCACAACCCTTCTGGATCCACCCTCAAAGAACGCCTCGACCGGCAGGTAGCGGACTACCTGGCATTAACTGCAGATATCGACACTCTGAGGAGCGATGAACCCCTGGACTACTGGGTGCGCAGGCTTGATCTGTGGCCAGAGCTGTCACAATTTGCCATGAACCTCTTGTCTTGCCCAGCCTCAAGTGTGCTCTCAGAAAGGACCTTCAGTGCAGCAGGAGGGATTGTAACTGAGAAGAGAACTCGCCTAGGTCACAAAAGTGTCGATTACCTGACCTTTATTAAAATGAATGAGGGGTGGATCTCGGAGGGTTACTGCACGCCGGAAGACTTGTTCTGACTTCTATGCAGCTGTCCTTCTCTTCAAGCCTCATGACTCCACACACAGCTGTCCTTTAGCGTCCTCCTCCCTCCGCCACCGTTACAAACTAGGGTGCAAACCCTACTGGTTTAATTTTTTCTGGCCTCTGTGCTTCAGTGGCTGCAACCAAAAAAACTGGGCAAACAATGTCTACAAGGTCAACGTATGGCGAAAAATGACTATTTTCAGCATTTATATGGCATATTTTTTCTGGCAACTGTGCTTCAGTGGCTGCGTCCAAAAAAATGCATATTTTCTGCATTTATATGGCATAATTTTTCTGGCCTCTGTGCTTCAGTGGCTGCAACCAAAAAAATTTATATTTTCAGCATTTATATGGCATAATTTTTCTGTCAACTGTGCTTCAGTGGCTGCGTCCAAAAAAATGCATATTTTCTGCATTTATATGGCATAATTTTTCTGGCCTCTGTGCTTCAGTGGCTGCAACCAAAAAAATTTATATTTTCAGCATTTATATGGCATAATTTTTCTGGCAACTGTGCTTCAGTGGCTGCGTCCAAAAAAATGCATATTTTCTGCATTTATATGGCATAATTTTTCTGGCCTCTGTGCTTCAGTGGCTGCGGCCAAAAAAACTGGGCAAACAAATCCTACAAGGTCAACGTCGTTGACCTTGTAGGCATTGTTTGCCCAGTTTTTTTGGCCGCAGCCACTGAAGCACAGAGGCCAGAAAAAATATGCCATATAAATGCTGAAAATAGTCATTTTTTGCCATACGTTGACTCAACGTATATGGCAAAAAATGACTATTTTCAGCATTTATATGGCATATTTTTTCTGGCAACTGTGCTTCAGTGGCTGCGACCAAAAAAACTGGGCAAACAATGCCTACAAGGTCAACGTATGGCAAAAAATGACTATTTTCAGCATTTATATGGCATATTTTTTCTGGCAACTGTGCTTCAGTGGCTGCGTCCAAAAAACTGGGCAAACAATGTCTACAAGGTCAACGTATGGCGAAAAATTACTATTTTCAGCATTTATATGGCATATTTTTTCTGGCAACTGTGCTTCAGTGGCTGCGTCCAAAAAAAACTGGGCAAACAATGTCTACAAGGTCAACGTATGGCGAAAAATGACTATTTTCAGCATTTATATGGCATATTTTTTCTGGCAACTGTGCTTCAGTGGCTGCGTCCAAAAAAACTGGGCAAACAATGCCTACAAGGTCAACGTATGGCAGTTGTTTAAAGAGAACAGTAGATTACTAGCCAGCAAAGCTACCTAAGCTAAAATGTCCCTCAAATCCCTGCAGACTTCTGTCCCTCCAATACAGAGCAGTATCAAGCAGATTACTAGCCAGCAAACTTACTATCATCTGTCCCTGAAATCACTAACAGCTCTCCCCCTACACTATCTCTTCCAAGCACACACAGGCAGATTTTTCAGATACATTTTTGCCCTTGATCCCCCTCTGGCATGCCACTGTCCAGGTCGTTGCACCCTTTAAACAACTTTAAAATCATTTTTCTGGACAGAAATGTCTTTTTTAGATGTTAAAGTTCGCCTTCCCATTGAAGTCTATGGGGTTCGCGAACCGTTCGCGAACCGCTCGCATTTTTGCGCAAGTTCGCGAATATGTTCGCAAACTTTTTTTCCGACGTTCGCTACATCCCTAGTCATACACAGTATATTGATAATCATTATCTGTGCCTAATCAAGCTTTGCGGGGTGCACGGTAATTGTATGTATATCAATTATCAGTAGACCAGCACTCCCTTTTAAAATGTAATACTTTTTATTGTCATGGTATCAAACAGACATTTCGGTCCACATTTGGACCTTTTTCAAGGATGATAGAGATATATATATATATATATATATGGGCATGTAACACATAGGGGCACATTTACTAATGGTCGAATATCGAGAGGTAATTGGACACAATGGGGGTCATTTATCAACATTGGGCACATTTGCCCATGGGCAGTAACTTATGGCAACCAATAAAAATGGTGAATTGCATTACAAGTGCCCATTGCATTTAAAGGGCACCTGTTTGGTAAAAATGTTATCTTCAACCAAAAGTGCGAACTAATAGAGCCCACATTCCGGTTGGGGATAACAGTAGCCAGCGATACGCTACCCGCACTGGGAGGGAGCTCCCGGTGTGAGCAGCCATTTCCGGTCACTCACATGCGCATAATGAAAATGTGCTACGAATTGCTCATTATGCGCATGCACGTGACGTCACATGCACGTTATGCACATGCGAGTGACACAACATGGATGCTTGCACTGGGAGCTCCCAGTATGGGCAGTGTAGTGCTGGCGGGGGGCATTTAAAAAAAAAAAAAACTTTTATACCCCACCAGAATGTGGGCTCTATTAGCCCGCACCTTTGGTTGGGGATAACATTTTTACCCAACAGGTGCCCTTTAAGTATCATGCTTAGCAGAACATTACATTATTATTATTATAATTATTATTATTAATTACATGTATTTTTAGAGCACCAATATATTGCGCAGTGCATGTTAAGCCTAGAACTTATGGTAGCCTTCCTCTAGTGTCATACAGCTGTAGTGACTTTGCAGTTTAAAAACTATATTAGACTGTCCTTGTCCTGATATTTTCACTTTCCAATTAGCAAAAATGCAATATATGATATAAGACAGTATCCGGTTAAAAAGTAACTGCCTTTTGCTGCTTATGATTTTCAAAAACCTCATGTAAATAGTTTGGTCTTAAATGTTTTAATGCAGCATAAAGTGGACTTTGATAATGATAAGGTTCATACTTGGCAAAGGCTAAGAACTAATAAATAGAGATTTAGTTTGTCGGATAGGAATTTGCAAAATGTATCTTCAAATATTACATAGTGATATTACGAGGAATAAAGTGAATTACCAGTGATGACGAGAAAAGTGCTCCTTTAAGATAGAGATCAGAGATGTACCAGAATGGAAAAATGGAAAAATTCATAGAAGGAATCGATTGGAGCAAAGCAGCAGAGGGAGAAGTATGAAGACCAAGGCAAATGGGATGTGATAATGTGATTAATATTTCTTCCTGTACTTTGACTTATGCATAAAAACTCCTTTAAAGATTTGAACTTTGTACTAGAGAGTGATTTCTCTTTCAAACATCACTTGATCTTAATAGGTTTGTACAATACTTGGCTTTGAAGAGTTTTTTTTTTTTCCCTAAAACTGTGAATGGATGGAAATTACACAGTTGAAGTGGCTAAAATTGCTGAACATGAATTTGTACACTAGTACTGATCATTCTGCGGGCCAACACATATAATGACAAGAATTAGTACACATGCATTCATTTATTCTTTTAGGTATTGAATATTTATTGAAAATTGAGGGCAGATTTTTCGTCCAGGGAATTGGGATATTTTGAAGTGAATTTGACAAATCAGGAACTCAGGACAGGAACTCAGAATGTTTGGTCTCAGCAGAAAGGCTAATGATTAGGGATGGGCAAATTTGACGCTTTTCATTTTGCCAAAAATTCAGCGCTGCCCATTAAAGTCTATGGGTGTCAAACATTTTTTGCCTTGCGACAAAATCTTTTTGACGTGCGTTTTTTTTTTTGACGCACAACACCTTACAAGTCTATGGGCGTCATTTCCGCAGCAAAACAAGGCGAAAATTTGCCATCCCTACTAATGATCCAGCCACAGGACTTATGAGATGAGGTTTAAAGAGCCCCTTAAGTCTACAGCTGGATCATAGCAGGCTATGCAGGACTTTTTAAATCTCAACTTCCAAATACATGCATGTATGTCAATGTACTGTATGTTTCAAATTCTTAATCATTTTTAATATTGAAGTCTGTTAACCAGTTAGTACAGGAATAGGACCTGTTCACCAGCATGTTTGCAACCTGGGGTTTTCCGGATAAGGGATCTTTCCGTAATTTACATCTTCATACCTCACGTCTACTAGAAAATAACGTAAACCTTAAATAACCCCAATAGGCTGGCTGGTTTTGCTTCCAATAAGTTGTAAGTACATCTTTGTTTGGATAAAGTACAAAATACTGTTTTATTATTACAGAGATTTATAAATCACTTTTAAAACCGTGAATTATATGGATATTAGTGTTGGGCGAATTTGCGCCGTTTTGCTTTCGACGAAAAATTAGCGATTTTCGCGAAACAGCGAAAAATTAGCAAAACGGCGCTGGCGTCCGTTTTATCGACGCCGGCGAATTGTTGCTGCGAATTTTCGCGGGTGTTTTGCGAATTTATTCACTGGCAGCGAATCGCGCAAATTTGCCACGAATTCGCCTGGCCAATAAATTCGCCCCTCACTAATGGATATCAATGAAGTCTATGGGTGATGGACTTTCCATAATTTTGAGCTTTCTGGATAATGGATTTCATACCCATATAATTGAACTGAGGCAGTAGATCCCTACTGAGCGATGCGCATTATTTTTATTTCCTGTTATCCTGCCTTTACTCCTATCTGTTATTGTTGATTTGTCTCTCCCTTCTTGTTGAATGGATCTGACTTAAATAATAATTCACTCTACCATGTAAAATTTAATTCCTAACCCAACAAGTGTATTTTATTAGTTGTAATATTGGTGTTAATGAGCCATATTAGGTCATTTTGCCTGGTCAAGTGCTTTCAGAAAGAGCCAGTGCTGCTCTATGGAACTGCTTTCTGGCAGGCTATTGTTTCTCCTAGTCAATGTAAGGAGGAGTCGCAGTGGGACATAGATTTTTACTACTGAGCACTGTTCTTACATCTTCCAGGGAGCTGTTATCTGGTTACATTCCCATTGTTCTGCTGATGGGCTGCTGGGGTGGGGGGGAGGGAGAGAGAGACGGGCCAATATGACACCAACTTTCATGGCACCAGTAAAGAGTGATTGAAGTTTATCAGAGCACAAGTCACATGACTGGGGGCACCTTCAATACGTCAGATTTCAAAATTAAATATCCTTTGCTCTTTTGAAAAATGGGTTTCAATGCAAAAGTCTGCTGGAGCAACACTATTAACTGATGCATTTTGAAAAAAACATATTTTCCCATAATAAAGTAACTTTATTACAATAATTGCAAATAATAAATCCTATAACTTTTTACTTATTTGCATGGAAATATGTGATTGAGAGTGTTATTTTAGCAAACATCAGGCATATATAAAAAATGTGGCTGAATTTCTAGTTCATGGGAGTTTGTAAGAAAATTTTTTTTTTATTAAATTCGAATCGGATTTGAGGTTTTTTTTTTCACAAAAAAAAAAAAAAAAATAGATTTTCAGGATGTCTCCAAACAACCCAACATGATTCCAGGACATCCTCCCATAAGCCTAAAACAGCAATTCAGAAGTTTTAAGGTGGCGGATAGTCAACTTTGAATTCTTAAAGGGACATTACATGATAAATTTAGAAATTCAAATTTTTTAAAAAACTTTTCACTATTTCCTAGTCAAATTACACTAAAATAAACATGAAAATTAAAAATTTTTAAATTCAGAATTTGAATTTTCACTTTGACCCTTGATAAATCTGCCCCCAAGTGTTTTATCATTCTTCCCTGAAATACTTTTTGACCATTTAAGATATAAGGTTGACTTCATCAGGCATTTCTTCCTAATGTCTATTAGCTAGAGCTTTGCAGAATCCTGATGTTCCTACAGTTGTCACGTACAGTAATTCCATCCTGAATCCAAATATTCATTAGTGAATGAGAGAGCTATATCTTGTCATTTTCTAGGCTGCGTGCTTCTACAACCATGATGAGAAACTGTTCAGAATTGCTCTTGCATTGATCGAGTGCACAAAATATATTTCAGTTATGTAAGAGGAGTTACCATTCTGTATAAAGAATACTAATTGGACCGTCTTCTGGTTTCCAACTGTTACATTTCTAAACAAAAGCAGATTTTTTTTGTGACTGTAAAAAAATTCAAAGTATTAACAAATCATGAGATTTCAAAATGCCACAGACTTAGAGCTTAAACATGACTTTTCTGCTTCTCCTAGCTCCACAATGCTTAAATATGCGTTTTTATACTTTCACTACATTATTTTCATCTTTCCCCATGCATATACCAGCTTCTTCTCTCTTATTAGTCTTCACCTATTTATAAAGTACTCCCAATCCCTTAATAAATCCAAAATGAAAATTACTTATGTTGGAAATTGATTTTGCTAAACAATTACATAGCTTATCCGAGTGGAAAAAAAAATCAACTCCTCCAAATTATTATATATATATATATATATATATCACTATAGCCTTGGATATTATGCTTGTCCATGAAATCATGCAAGTCCCTCTTAAAGGCATTAATAGAATCTTCCTTCACAACATCACAACCTATTTCCCTCTACTGTGGAGATACACGTTCTAGTTCAATTCCTACTGACTCTATGCATTACTCATGCTGTATACCTATTACTATCGATGCCTACTGTAATTATTCAATTTAAACCTAAAGCTGTTAGGGGATGTATTGGAACAACTGGTTGACATTGGACAGGATCAGACAGTGATTTTTTTCAACTTGGCTATAAACTGCTTTGCTGGCAGATAACAGCTATAACTGGAACTGGCTGTGATTTATCTTCCAATGAAGGTGGTGTTACTATTTTATTATATATTATATATGTGTACAGTATGATATATATATTATTATACTTAGACTGTAAGCTCTACAAGGTGGGACTTCCTTCCTACTGTCTCTCATACCACATGTCACTTAAGCTCTGTGTATATATGTTTATAATACACAAAAGCCATGAATATCTTGTAAATTATATCCTTATAAACGTTGAGTTCTGATGTCATTTCTGTCACATGACTCACTGAAATTTGTGTATTATAATAAATAAAGTACCCCCAGTTGCAAAATATGAGGATATTAGAAGTTACCTCGGAGTTCCATGACCTGTATAAAAACACTTGGCCTTCGGCCTCGTGTTTTTATATGGTCATGAAACGCCTCGGAAACTTATAATATACTTATATTTTACAATAGGGGGTACTTTATTCACTATATTATGTTACTTGTCATTCCGGTTTGTCCTTTTATATATTGTAAGATTGTACAGCTCTTTATAAATAGTATTGGGAGAATCTGACCCCTTTTGTTTCGCAAGAAAATTGGTGAAACTTCGTCAAATTCACCAAATAAAAAAAGGACAAGGAAAGGCAAAAAAATAAAATCCCATTTTTACTTTCTTTAATGAAAAAGAAACCTATCTCCAATATACTTTAATTAAAAAATGTGTACCGTTTTTATCGGAAACCTGACTGTATGCAATGAAATTCTCCCTTCATTTACTGCTGTGGATAAGAATTGTCAGACGGTTCCTAACTGCTGAGCAGGGAAACAATCATACTTATGAACAGCAGGGGGAGACCCCGCCTTACTTACCAGCCATGCGAATTCAAGCAGCTTTGTTTATGACGATCCCTAAGTAGCCCAGACCACACTGAGCATGTGCAGGGTCAGGGTCAGGCAAAGATGTTTAACAAAGCTACAAGATGACAGCCCCCTGTGGCCAACTTTGAAAGCATAAATAATTTGTTTGATTAGTCTTTGTGGTGCAGTAAGTTCATGTTTAGTATACAAAATACAGCATTTCCAGCCTTTTTCTATTTTAGACTTTCCTTGTCCTTTAAATATTGGGAAGATTTCCCTCAGAATCATAAGAAGCTTTCTTCACCGATTACCAATTATTTGATACTTTGTATTTCGATATCCTGTATTATTAGGGGCTCAACATTAATCCTTGTTAATATCCTGAGGGTCTAAGCAAGGCCAGATGTTGATCTGAAGGCTTTACATTGTTCCGATGTTACACTTTTTCTTGCTTTGGACATAAATCCTGCATCCAGAGAGATAGGAACATACACTCTGATTATTCTAATATAATTTATAGGTTACAATTTTGAAGTTAGTGCAGATTGAAGTATACATTTTAGATAACGTTTCTCCATTAAAAATAAAATGTCTTGCACCTCATCTCCCCTTGTCTGGTGAGTTGGGAGAGCCCACGGCACTTCCTCATTAGCATAACCTGGTGATAAAACAAGAAAAAGAGACAGACCTATTATTATAGAAAATTCACCTGTAAGAGAGAGGGAGGTAAAATTTACTGCCATTAGTTAATTTATTACGAGAAAAAAGTGGTAAAACCCCCCCACTTTCTTGAATACAATATAAAAAATTAGTAACTTGTGAACACAATTATTATGGAGTTGATTTGTAATTAGTGAGTTGGTGTACAGAAATTCATTAGTCAGTGCTTAAATAGTACGATCAATAACAGTGACTGTAAAATGAATTACTTGGTTTTTTAAAAAAAAAAAAAATGAATTAATTAATTTAAAAACGGTACCCTTGATTGTAATATAATGAGTTAAATTGAATTAATAAAATTGCTTGAGTGTACCCGCTAGATTATTAGAACTCGCTTAGAAGGTAGAACTCTGCAATAGCAGCCCAAGACCCTCCCCCATGTCATTCTGTTCCCACCCTGACTAAATCCTACATTGTCTCTCTGCTCTGATCCTGAGTCCTACTCTCTCTCTCGCTCTCTCTCTCTCTCTCTCTCTCTCTCTCTCTCTCTCTCAATATTTCCAGCCTGATTAACTCTCAGTCTCTCAACTAAATTTATATCAGTTAAGTAAACTTGCAGATCTCCTAACCACAGTTTGATAGGGTGGGAAACAGGAAGATGGGGCAGGACTTTGCTGCTGTTGCAACTGCAAGTTCTGCTTGGCGCTCATTGTTGTGACCATTTCCTGTGGGAGAATGAAAAGACACGCCCAGCCTTAATTTCAGTCTAGACACACAGTGCAAAGCATGTCTCTGCAGCTCTGATTTACTATTATTGTTATTTTTAATAGATAAAACATGATTTAAACCAATTTTTTCCCTTGACATACATTTCTACTTTTAAAGGAACATAATAGTAGAAGATGAGGCTGACACTATGGGGGGGGGGGGGAGATTCACAAAAGTGGAGATAGCATTTTTTTGGAGAAAAAGTGGTGTTAAAACTGGTGTTTTTACCTCACATTTGCATTATTTTATTATTTTTGCTTAAACTGTCTGTTTAAAGGCAATTTACACTTGGGGGTGCCAAAAATTAGGCACCCCCAAGTGATTATATTTACTTACCTGATGCCCCGGGCCGGTGCTCCTATCAGCAGAAAACTGCACTGGCCCAGGGTTATTCCAATGAGCACCACAGAGTAATCCTCTTCCAGCTTCTTTGGTCTTCTTGCAGCTGAGAATATGCAGTAGAGTTAACAGCTGAGCTTCAATGAAAAAGTTAGTTATTTCGTTCTTCAGCACATGCATCTGCCCTGGCAAATTTGGAAAAAGAAGAAGAAGGAAAAGGATCGCTCCATGGTACTCACTGGAGTAACCCTGTGCCAGTGCAAATTTCTGCTGATAGGAGCACCGGGCCGGGGTGTCAGGTAAGTAAATATAATCACTTTCACAGAAGTGCAGATTTTTGTCAGTATGGCAGGAAATCCCACTTTTATTTTGTCTCAATATCAGCACTTTTGTGAATTTCAATGATATCTAAAAGGTAAGCCTAAAATACAAGATTTTAAGCCAGATCACTGGCTGGATACTGACATACAGATCAATAAATGCAGTACTGGATAATTTTCAAGGGTGTTGGCTCTAGATATTTTAAGACTGGGGTTGAGATCCCTTGAGTGATTTCATTGTAGAACTCAAGCAACAATTTAGAAAATCTGTTAAATGACCAATATGTAATAAATAACCCTCACCATGTAGCGTTTACCAACTCAATCTGAATCCAAACTGGAAACATTTGAATTCCTTTTATTACTAATTATTCAGCTCTTAGGACAAAACTGTACCACATCCTTAAGGCTTGAATTGAGACAACTTATTGTGTATTTGTTTTATTCTTTATAACTGTATATATATCATCTTTGTTGCGTAGTGCAAACAGTAACAGAAAAATGCAATCATAGATAAAACCCCACTTTCTCATTATTTTTCTTAGCACGTGTATTAGTTTCGTGCTGTAAGTAAGGGGCTGCTCACATGATGGAAAGCCACAATTCAAATGAGTTAGATCTTAACACGTTTAGACAAGGAAAGTGGTTTCCCTAGCAACAGGGGCCGAGTGGGAAAAAAAAGCCTTCTTTTAGTCAGTGTCATTTTTTTTTGGGTGGATATTGCACTGTTTCTGGCAGTGATACAATGAAGATTTCCTAGAAAACACACCAGTGCAAAGTTTTACATAAAATAAAAACAATTTTCCAATATAATTGATCTTAGAACATAGCCCTTGTTTCAGACTCTGTGCACGGATATCATTAACATAATCTGTCTGCATTTTGAAGTGTTAAACAGAAAATAAATAAACCTGGTAACTTTATGATGGTCTGAATTCATAGAGCAATATGAATGTTCGACATCACCTTCTGAATAAGAGATTACTCTAATAACCAATGTTTTGTTCAGTGGGAATTATCAAAGCGTGCTTAGGTTCCAAATGCGTGCATGAAATTTCTTATCTAATCAGCAGGCAGTTCATAGCCAAGCAGGTACACCAATTAAAGAAGACTTCATTAGTGCATGAATTGTACTTGTAGTAACACTAAGGGGGTTATTTATCAAAGTCTGATTTTATCTCAACATTTTCGGCTACAAACAACTTTCAAATTCGCTGTGGTTTTTTACTCTTATTTATTATTACATTTCTCGAAAAATCATATTTTCATGTTTTTTTTCAGATTTTTCACCTGAAAACTCTGATTTCTTATGCTTTTTCCCCCCGAACTCTTCAGGGTATTGCAGGAAACCCAGCGCACATCAAAAAATCATTGGGACTTCTCCCATTGACTTATATGCAGCCTCGATTTTGGACTTTTCCATCCTCTGGTATAATAAATTCTGAAAAATTTGCATATATATATATATATATACACACACACACACACACATATACATATACATATACATATATATGTCATACTTCACAAAGAATCCGCACTCTCAGGACTTATAAAATAAAATAATCATTTATTAACAGAACTTCAATTTGACGTTTCGGTCCGATCCAAGGCCTTCCTCAAGAATAACAGTGACTGCAATATCACACAGCACCCTCTGTTGGTTATATGAAAGAATAACAGTGACTGCAATATCACACAGCACCCTCTGTTGGTTATATGAAAAAATAACAGTGACTGCAAAATCACACAGTGCCATCTGTTGGTTATATGAAAGAATAACAGTGCGCCCTCTGTTGGTTATATTAAAGATTAACTGTGACTGCAATATCACACAGCACCCTCTGTTGGTTATATGAAAGAACAGTGCACCCTCTGTTGGTTATATGAAAGAATAATAACAGTGACTGCAATATCACACAGCGCCCTCTGTTGGTTATATGAAGGATTAACAGTGATGGCAATATCACACAGCGCCCTCGGTTGGTTATACGAAAGATTAACAGTGATGGCAATATCACACAGCACCCTCTGCACATGGTAGTGGGACAGTGGGACAATCCACCCAGTAATCCGTTTGGCTATTCTCTGTCACCATCAACTTTGCAAAGAAGTCCGGTTGATCGCTGGGGGGGTCGCTTTGGCAGAATGTGCGCTGGGAGACAGGGCTGTAGTTGTGTCTAGGCTTATACTAGAGTCAATAAGTTTTCCCAGTTTTCGTAGGTAAAATTAGGTACCTCGGCTTATACTCAAGTATATACGGTAATCCCCCTGTATAATGGACTTCTGCTAACAAAATTAAATTTGTGTCATGGGATGGTCAATGTGAGTAAATTAAAACACAGTAGAATGGTTTCCTTGGGGTGGAGCTTTAAATGAACAGTAACACCAAAAAATTAAAGTGTCCTAAACTAATAACAATATAATTTACTGCTGTGCTGCACTGGAAGAATAAACTGCTGTGTAGCCATGGGGGCAGTATGCAATATGAAAAGAATGTGAGAAAGCTAAAAGTAGTAGTACAGGTATGGGATCCATTATCCAGGAACCCGTTATCCAGCAAGCTCCGAATTATGTAAAGTCCCTCTCCCATATAGTAGTGTATAAAATCTCCTTTTTAAAAGATGTAGGGGGTTATTTACTAAAGTGTGAATGCTAAAAACTAGCAGGAAATTTTTTGAGATTTATTATACCCTGAGGCTGCAAAAAGTCAGAATCCTAAAATACTCCATCTTCAACCTGTCGAGGTCCTGTAGAAGTCAATGGCAGAAGTCCTATTTGCAATTTGAAGAGGTTATTGCTAATGGTAAGATATTTTTTTACTTAACTCTAAACTATACACTAAATACTAAATATATACTTACCCACAACTGCAGTATTGACTGGCCTCACCCCCTTGGCATTGAAATGAATCCAATAAAAAAAAAAATTATACTGGGATGTATTTTACAAGAATGATTAGACACATGCAATTAATGGTGGCAGGACAAGACAGAAAGAAAAGTAATAGATACAATCAAGTCACTGTGGGCTGCTGATATACACAGTTCTTTGAGTAGCATATAATTGTTAGAATGTAGCAGCTATTCATTAAAATGTTTGTGTTTGATAAGAAAAGCAATACATTTTCAATATCTGATTAATAAGCAGGGTACAATTGTGTATCATTGTGCATTTACATCAATATGTAACATTTTGAATATACTGTATACTTTTTTCTCTCTCTGCCTTTGAACTTGAAGAAACAGAATATGTTATTAACTAGCAAATTATGTAACTATGTAAATATATATATATATATATATATATTTGTGTGTATGTTAAATGCAAATATTTGTTGATCAAAGATTAACTAAAAAGTGAACAAAAAAAGCTAAATTTCCCTGGCCAACAGTGCCAACCTGAGACTGATGGGATCAAGTGGGTTTGGCCTGGCAAATGACCACAGTATTGGGCCTACCCCTTTCCCAATGGTGATGGTGTCCCTGTACCAATATCAATGTTTATGTATATACTGTACGTTTGCTTTTTGCTGCCCATCTGTGACACCTCCGAATGTTCGGGTGTGTGCTCTTGCACTGTTGTTATTGAGAATTATAATTGGGCCCGATAATTATCTAGAAACCAGTTTTGCTCATAGGCAAAGCAAATGACCTTTTTTGTATGATCCCATGTTAATCAGTATCACAGATTAGGTTTCCATTCACAAGTAGTGATGGGCGAATAAATTCACCAGGCGTGAATTCGTGGCACTGCCACAACAATTTTGGACGTACATCAGAGAAGTCGCTCGCGTCAAAACCGTCGCGCACCAACATTATTCAGATGTCCCTTGGCTTTAAGCCCGCATCAAAATTTACGCGGGCGTTAAAATTCAAGTTTCTCAAATTTTTCGATGTTTTGCGTGACGGGACATGCCCATCACTATTCACAAGATCATCCCTATTCTAGTGGCAGCAGCCCCATGGTTGTTTAAACATTTATAATGTAGCTGCCACACCTGCCATACACTCACTTTACACACATGCATCTCACTGTAACCCTCTTACATTATTTTACTTGATTAAATGTTAATGATTCTTACGGCTGTTTTATGCATTAAAGGGTCTGATAAACCAAACCCAGCTAGCTCAGAGTTCCTTACCAACTGTAACAACAATTCTAAAACCACATCCAATTGATCAGGACCATGATATGAGCCTTAGAATTCCATCTTATCAAATGAACTCCTGATGTCAATTTTATTTTGTATCAATGGGTTGTTTACCCAATTTTATAAGGGAAAACCATCAATATATATGAAGATAGCATACTGTCAAATTATATATTTTGCATATATATATATTTTGTATTTTGTATTTTTGTATTTTAATAAAATGATTGCAGATATAAAAGTTCAGATGGGATATGGATGTAGAAAGATACACATGTAACTCGGCTCTCTGCATGAATTGTCATCTTTCTTTTATAAAGCTCCTTGTCCACCTTTTATTATAGTCCTAGTGACTATATTAATTTTACATTACACTGATATATAGATAGATCCATGGTTCCAATAATTTTATTGCCTGATGTGCCTTTGTAAAAAAGGAACATTAGCTTAGGTAATTCTAAAACAACTGGACTTGTTGAGTAATCATGGAAAACATTTCACTATTAATCCAAGCAGCTTCTTCAGTTCAACTGACTGGGGTGGGAAGTACTCCACTAATCCAATCACAATGGCACATTGTAACTCTTCAGGTGACAGAGGGGACATATGAAACTCACAGCGATTGTGAATGCTTTGTAGTTAATGTAATGGGATTACCAAAGTATCATGCAATTCCTATAAACATATACCGTCGCCTGTACCCCTGAGAAGCCACACCACGCTTATACGGACAACCCAAGATACACAAAGAAGGAGCCCACTAAGGCCCATTGTCAGCACCATCAATTCAGTGACATACAGCATCGCTAAATTCTTGGCTAAAATCTTAGCCCCGTTGGTAGGAAATACAGTGCATCATATCCATGTTATCCAGAATGCCAAAGAGTTTGGAACCAAGATTCACAGTGTTCAACTAGAGGCAGAAGAAATAATGGTATCATATGATGTCACTTCATTGTTCACATGCATATGTACGACAGAGGCTATTGAGACTAAAAAATCAACTGCATCTAGATCACACCCTCAGCAGCAGAACGAAGCTCAGTCCTAACCAAGTATGTTTGTTGATAGATTTGTGCCTTAACACCACATACTTCAAATACAAGGACCATTTTTATAGACAGAAACATGGCTGTGCAATGGGTTCTCCAGTATCTCCCATTGTAGCTAACTTGTACATAGAGGAAGTTTATCTATATCCTGTCAAGTGTTTAGCTAAATCAAGGAAGGTGTTGAATGTGGTCACGGTAATTACAAAATAATTTTAGTAAATTAGCATAATAAAAGGAGACATTTGGAAACAGCTGAAGGAGCATATGGTTTGCAATGCCTCTTAAAAATCGAAACGTTTCAAAGAACTGGCGGTGATTGGGAACCATATGAACAAAACAAGAATGTTTCATCTCGGGAGTGTAAGTCATATGGAAAAGAAGGCATTGACCTAAAATATAAATTTGCTACAGATTTTTTTAAAAAGTTTTAGTTTTGTGCATCCATCTCATGCAGTTAATAAATCTCAGAAGAACAGGGCTTTTTATTTTGGCCACCAAGAATTCAACTTCAGTGCCATATATATCCTGTGTGTGTTGTACAAAGAAGATTGTGATACTACTAAAGACCTTGTTATAAGAGAGGTTTTGACCACTATGGTGCTTTTAAGGAGAAATGCAATGGTCAAAATGACTGCCTGTCATCACTTGCTATAGCCAAGCATGAGAAACACTGACACAATGAGCAAAGCAAAGTTTGCACGCACTCCCCAGTCTTCCCCTAATGCTGTAGTCTGGTGAACAGTCCTCTAGGGAGACAGCTCTCCCCTGGATCCAATGGAATGAACAAACAACATTCCGGCACACAACTGACAAAGGGGCCAGCCCCCCAAATGTTTTGGTTTTGTTTGACACAAGAAACACTTAGGGGTGACCCCCCCCTGTTGCAATTGCTACTGTGTGTCGGTACCTCATTTGTTCAATTAAACACTGACACAACACAAGACCTACTTGCTTTAGCACACATTCTCCTATGTCATGTCCTTTGCATCCTATGAACTTTTTTCCCCATGATCTGCACTGGATTTGTCACTGTTTCTATAAAATGCATTTAATCTGTTAGCACTGTTAGACTACCTTCTCTTGTTTAATACCCCCCATTTGTCTTGCTACTACTGCTGGGCATTTTTCCCCTGAACCTTCATATGACATATAACACTGTGGGTCGTCCGCAGGTGAATAATCTGCTGCCCCTTTTCATCTGCAGGCAGATTTTGGTGCAAAATGAAAATTGTTGCATTCCAGCGCCAAAATCCGTTGCGTCTTCCTGCTTCTGGGTTCAGGCAGAGCAGGAGCGGAAGAACATCGGGGCAGCGGATCTGACATTGTCTGACCTTAGCCTTAGTGGTTCCACTCAGCATCTCCAGCCTCCATGATAAAGGGTTTTGTACTAATTAGAAAAAGCACTTATGTTCTAGGGACAACTTAAAACTAAGACCGTAGTTGAACTGAAAATATTGTTGAAATGCAAAACTATTGCAAGACATATCCAGACATAACTATCTGATTAATAATTTTATTTCGTGCAAAGGAAGAAACCAGTATGAAGTCTGTATAGCTAGGATTAGCCTTGTCTGTAATGTTTACCTTCCATTGGTAAGCAACTGTTATTATTTGGATAACCTTGCAAACTATAGCAATGAGAATTAAATTTTTTAGCTTGTTATGCCCAACACATTTAGAACTATTTGCAAAACTTTGTATGCATAAGGTATCAGTGCCTAATATTTGTTTACCACATTTTGAGAAGTGCAATGTTAGCTTAGCTGTAGGATTTAAGTTCAAAATCTGTTGATTCTCATGTTAATATACAAAGACTAAGTCACCTCAGTGTGACATCAATCATTTTAAGTTGTTGAACAGAAAAGAAAACAGCATCTCTCCTCCTCAGCTCTACATGTAGTAGGCAGGTAATAACTCAACTTACAAAATGCAACCTTACATATTAAAGTATGTTTGCTATTCCATGGGTACTGTGCATTGTATCATAAATACAATGTGTAAAATGTACTATATGGACCATAGGAAATGGAAAGCATTTTTATTAAGGAAGATCACAATAGAGAATATGAGAACTATGCCATGCACCAGGGTTCTATGTAGATTAATTGTACCTAAAATGGTACTTTCATTTCAAAATTACATTGTATACATTACAAATAATTCACTTTACCATATCAAATTTTATTCCTGAACCATCAAGTTTATTTTTTTAGCTGCAATATTGGCGTGAAGGCCGCCATCAAAAGTTGTTGTGCCTGATCCTTAGCTTTCGGAAATAACCAGCAATGCACAGTGGAACTGCTTTTGAACAAGCTATAGTTTCTCCTATTCAATGTAAATTGATTGAATTACAGTGGGACTATTTTTCTACTATTTGTTTACTATTGAGTGCTATTCTCATATCTACAAGAAAGCTGTTATCTTGTGCCAGGGAACCCCTTTCTTCCTATACCTTCCCATTTGTCTGTTGTTAGGCTACTAGGGAGGAAAGGGTGGAGGGTGATTTCATTCCAAGCAGTGCATCAGTAAAGACTGACTAAAGATTATCAGCGCACAAGTCACATGACTGAGGGCATCTGGGAAACTAACAAAATGTCTAGCCTCATGTCAGAATTAAAAATATCTGTTTACGTATTTCAGTGCAGAATTTTGCTTCAGCAAAGGGAGCTGCACCAAAGAGGCGATTTTCTCAACTCATAAATAAGAGAAGAGAAAGAAATGACCCTTGAAATGGCACCTTCCCAACCTGTAATCTGATTGAACCAGAATTAAAACTTTTAATAACACAAATTAAAATAAGCCCAGGAAAAACAGGTAAGGAACAGGAAGACTACAGGTAGTTGGTCGATGTAAAGAGGCTTCTAAATGGGTCTCAAACCTGCCTAATCGGCTCACTGCTAACGTGACCTGAGGATTTGTTTTATTTCGTTTTATTAAACGTTACATTTTAATGCTGGTTCACTGAGTGATCAGATTACGGTTTGGGAAGATGCAATATCAAGGGTCAGTGCTTTCTCTTCCATTCCAGACCTTGCAAACCATCCACTGTTTCTCAACTTGGCTTAGGCGGCAGCAAAAAGCCACTTCTGATAAGCAAAATTCAGCTCTTCTAGTGCAGAGAGTGCAAATGCAACATGGACACCTCTGGACCCCACCCTTCGCCGAAAAGTTAAGTGCCAGGGGAGAAGGTTGTGGCAGAACAAAAGCTGTTTCAGGGCGGTAATGGGGACAGGATCGGGTGGAGCAGAACTATTAACTGATGCATTTTGTCAAAAATATGTTTTCCCATGACAGAATCCCTTTAAACATTCGAAGTGCTTGGTGAGAGTTGAGAAATTATGATACCATCAGCTGTGACATGTGAACACTAACAGGTATGGGATACATTATCCAGAAACCTTTTATCAAGAAAGTTCTGAATTACTGGAAAGCCATCTCCCATAAACTCCATTTTAATGAAATAATTACATATTTTTGAAAAAAATATTTCCTTTATCTCTAAAATAATAACAGTACCTTGTACATTATCTTAACTAAGATATAATTAATCTTTATTGGGCACAACACAATCCAATTGGTTTTATTTTATGTTTAAATTATATTTTAGTAGACTTAAGGCATGGAGATCCAAATTATAGAATGATCCCTTATCCAGAATACCTCAGGTCCCAAGCATTCTGGATAACAGGCTCCATACCTGTACTATAGCTGTACTACACACTGGAGAATAATGCTATAGTGTTCCAGTGTACAATATTGTATGTGGTAATTTATGCAGCCAGAAAAAAGTAAAAGTTGCAATGTTAGGGGCACATTTACTAAGGGTCGAATATCGAGGATTAATTAACCCTCTATATTCGACCATCAAAGTAAAATCCTTCGACTTTGAATATTGAAGTCGTAGGATTTACCGCATTTACTTGGATCGAACAACAAGGAAAAATCGGATTTTAATCCATCGATCGAGCGATTTTCCATTGATCAGAAATTGCTTAGAAAGCTTATGGAGCTTATGCAAAGTAGGTAGTCAAAGTTTTTTTTAAAGAGACAGTACTTCGGCTATCGAATGGTCGAATAGTCTAATTTTTAGTTCAAATAGTTCAATTCGAAGTCGTAGTCAAAGGTCGAAGTAGCCAATTCGATGGTCGAAGTAGCCAAAAAAAAAACTTCGAAATTCAAAATTTTTTATTCTAATCCTTCACTCGAGCTTAGTAAATGTGCCTCTAAGTGTAAAATACACTACCACAGTGGCACTACTTTACAGGGTCAGGGTATCCATGAAAATCCAGGGCACAGACACAAATTGCCATAAAATAAATAATGCAGTTCTATACTGTTAGCAGATCTACAACTTCCAGCATTGTCCCCTTACCTGCAAACTCATAGGGGCAAATTCACTAAGTGCCGAAGCACCGAACGCTAGCGTTACTTCGCTAGCGTTTGGCATTTTCGTTACTGCACAAATTCACTAACAAACGCTGGCGTAGATTCGCTAGTGTTACTTCGCACCCTTACGCCTGGCGAATTATCGCTACAGACGTAACTACGCAAATTCACTAACTTGCGCAGTGTACTGAACGCTACCCTTTACGCTAGACTTCCTTCGCCACCTCAGACCAGGCGAAGCGCAATAGAGTAGATGGGGATTGCTTCAAAAAAAGTCAAAATTTTTTCTAAGTCCCAAAAAACGCTGGCGTGTTTTCTACATGATGGGTGATAGGCTGAGAAAGATCACAAATTTTTTTGGGGCTCCCCTCCTTCCCCCTACATTTCCTGACTCATGCCAACTTACCTAGACAGTGGGCACATGTGTAGGGCAAAATAAAATTTTTATTTGATGTTTTGAAGGTTTCTAGGCATTTGTAGTGCTGATACGTATTCCTCCATTGAAATTTGATGCCGTATGCAAATTAACCATCGCTAGCGTAACTTCGCTTTGCGAATCAACGCTAGCGCAACTTCGCAACCTTACGCTGCTACCCCTGAGCGCAACTTCGGATTTTAGTGAATTTGCAAAGCGCTGGCAAAACTACGCCTGGCGAAGTGTGGCGAAGTTACGCCTGGCGCAACTACGAATCTTAGTGAATTTGCCCCATAGTGGTTTCAAGGAGCTTTAGCCCGAGTGCCATCTCAATTATATATGACAATAAATGCTCTGAAATTGAAATTCAGTTTGTAGCAAACCCCTATTTTTCAGGGCACAAAACAAATAAACCACCTTACATTTAAACAGCATAGATAAATCAATGCAGAAAGGCTTATTGCAGATACACATCTATGAAGTCCCACCAGTGTCAAAATGAACAGTTGCATTTCATTGGCAATATAAGAGAGAATACAGACTTAATCACTGGAAGCAAACAAGTGAAATCAGATTAGTAAGTTTAATCAAAATTGAAAGATTTGTCTCAAAGAATAGATAGTTTTATCCCTGTAATGGCTCTGTAAGCATCGTTGGACTGGAGGGGTCCGGGGCTTATGATTCAGGCCCCCTCCCCCCTGAGTACCTTCTCTTCCTCTTGCGGCACGATCAGGCCAAGGAAGGAGGTCAGAGATTTAGTTCAGTGTCAATGAATATGGGAATACGGATGCTTTTTTTTCTTCTAAGTGAAATCTAAATTAAAACAAGTGAAACCTCAAGCCAATACCAACAATAATTCAATGTATAACCTGCTTAAGGGTGTTCATTGTCAGCAGTCTATGGGGCAAATTCATCAAGGGTCGAATATCGAGGGTTAATTAACCCTCGATATTCAACTGGGAATGAAAATCCTTCGACTTTGAAAATCGAAGTCAAAAGATTTTGCACAAATACTGTGATCGAACGATCTAAGGAATAATCGTTCGATCGAACGATTAAATCCTTCGAATCGAACGATTCAAAGGATTTTAATCCAACGATCGAAGGATTATCCTTCGACCAAAAAAATTTAGCCAAGCCTATGGGGACCTTCCCCATAGGCTAACATTGGGTTCGGTAGCTTTTAGGTGGCGAACTAGGGGGTCGAAGTTTTTTCTTAAAGAGACAGTACTTCGACTATGGAATAGTTTAGTTCAAATCCTTCGATTCGAAGTCGTAGTCGAAGGTCGAAGTAGCCCATTCGATGGTCGAAGTAGCCAAAAAAACACTTCGAAATTCGAAGTTTTTTTTCTTCTATTCCTTCACTTGAAGTTAATGAATTGGCCCCTATCTGTAAACAGAGCAGCTAGATCAATCTCATTTAACCTGGAGTTGTCCTCCTTAGGGCAGAGACACACACAAAGATTCCGGGAGATTTAGTTGCCTGGCGACAAATCACCTTTTCTTGGGCGACTAATCGACCCTGAACTGTCTTCCTGCCGGCTACAAACGAAATCGCCGGTGGGATGGCACATGCCTCATGAGGAAACATCGGAAAAAAAAAACCGCTCCAAGTGCCATCTTGCCGGTGGCAAGTAAGCAGTTCAGGGAGATTAGTCGCCCGAAGAGGCAGTTTGTTGCCCGCGTGCATCTCTGCCCATAAACTGTGTAAAAACATAATCTTAAATGACAGATAATAGATCAATAGATAGAAAACTGACAATTCCATGCCATTGTCCTAACAATAACCACCAATTTGTCCCTTAATCCTTCAACTAAGAACACAGCATAGGTATTTACAGAACAGAAACATTTTGCTGTTTCAACCTTTAGCATTAACGTTGTCACTTGCTGCTTTATAATTTCTTTCTAGACACCACTATTATTACAATAATAAAGCCACATTATTATTACGCTAACATATTCGATTTTGGGAGTATAGTAATAAAAACAGTATCTCATATAAACCAATCAGATGTTAGCTACTGTGACCACCAGTAAATACTACCTTTTGATGCTGCTATGCGTTTCTTGATCAGATGCAAATTTTACAACTTTTATGCAACATTTCATTTTTAAGGGAAACTTTACCACCGAGCCCTGTGGGTCTCACTGTTTCATATAAATACATACAGTAAATGATATCCTATAATCCTATGTAGAAAAATGTACCTTATAAGTACTAAAGTCTGCTCTTTTGCTTGTATTAAACACTGTGCACTAACACAAGCTAAAAGCATACATACAGTACATTATGGGTTAGCCAATAAATGAACAGAACTGTACTTTGCTCTCATGATTCTTCTTGTTTACAGTTTAGATCCTGTATTTTGTTCTCTGATCAGTGAAGGACAAACAAAAACAGAGGTGCTTCCAATTGCCAAATTTCTGTTTAAAACAAAATGCTACTAAATTGTGCAGCTGCTAATTTAAAGTGTATTTATACAGTATATTGCTTCCTGGTCTCCATTATTTAAATAGAAGATGTATAAATATTTCCTCTTAAACACCAACCCTGGAGAATAAAATCACACTCTCAGAAAGCAGGATTCTGTTAAGAGTCAGATGCTTTAGGCATCCTGATTTGGGAATCCTCATGTCTTCACTGCCAAACACCAATCCAATCCAATTAGTTGTCAGGTTATGTTTCTCAGATTATATAGATTTGTACACTTATTTTGACAGGAATAACATGTTTGTCCATTTTTTCTTGTCTAAACACAGATGGAGTGGGTTTTTTTATGCAGAAATCTAACATTCTGGTATCAGAAGAGATGTTTTGCATGTGTGTCTGTCCAATTGTTTTCTTTGAGCAGTTTGCATTATTTTTTTGCATATACAATAATTACTGTGAAGAATGCATCCAGTTGGAACTGCACTTTCAGTAAAGTGTTGTGAAAATCTATTTGTTAAACAAATGTTTTCAACCCAAATTGCCTACTGGAACAAATGAGTTTGTTGAGAGGACACACAGGCCAAGAGGCAACATTTTTTGTTTTTTGTAACAATAGGGTTAGAAGGACCTAAAGATTAGAGTTTACAAACTAAAAGGTTAGGGTACAATTGAGACATTAGGATTGTATAAACACGTTGTCATTTTTGATACAGCAATGATTAATTAAGGTACATCAAATAGGCCTCTTTAAACAGATGGGTCTTTAAGGAGCGCTTGAAAGTTTGGAAAGAAGGAGAAAGTCTGACAGCTTGTGGCAGAGAGTTCCAGAGAAAAGCAGAAGCCCGAGAGAAGTCTTGTAGACGAGAATGGGCAGAAGTGACCAGAGGAGAAGTGAGGCGAAGATCAGAAGCAGAGCGTAGTCTAGCGGCCGCGTTTAGAACAGATTGGAGTTGTGAAAGGTGACTTGTTGGAAAACCTGTGAGGAGTAAGTTGCAGTAATCAAGGCGGGAGATGATGAGAGACTGAATCAGTGTTTTAGTTGATTCTGAACTGAGCTAGGGTCGTATTCGAGCAATGTTGCGCAGTTGAATACGGCAAGATTTTGCAAGTGTTTGAATGTGTGGTGAAAAAGACAGATGAGAGTCTAAGATGACTTCTAGGCAGCGTGCCTGTTTGGTGAAATGAAAGGTGGTGTTGTTTACGGTGAGTGATATCTGAGGGACAGGGGAAGATCTTGGAGGAAATATGATGACTTCTGTTTTAGAAAGGTTCAGTTTCAGGTGGCGCTGTGACATCCAGGAGGAGACAGCAGAGAGACAGTCTGTGACTTGGGAAAGGACAGAATTAGAAGTAGACAAGTAGAGTTGGGTGTCATCAGCATAAAGGTGATACTGAAGTCCAAATGACTGAATGAGTTTTCCTAGTGAAGTTGTATAGAGCGAGAACAGCAGGGGGCCAAGAGCAGAGCCTTGAGGAACTCCAACAGAGAGTGGGAAAGTAGTAGAAGTAGCGTTAGAGAAGGAAACTTTAAAGGAACGGTCAGACAGATAAGATGTAAACCATGAAAGAGCAGTGTCCCGAATGCCAGATGAGTGTAGAATGTCAAGGAGGAGTGTGTGGTCAACTGTGTCAAAGGCTGCAGAGAGATCTAGAAGGATTAGAATGGAATAAGGACCTTTAGACTTTGCCAATAGAAGATCATTGGTTACTTTGGTGAGTGCAGTTTCAGTCGAGTGTTATGGGCGGAAGCCAGATTGCAAGGGGTCGAGGAGGGAGTTGTGAGTGAGATGCTGGATCAGGCGTTTGTAAACAAGCCTTTCTAGTAATTTGGATGCGAATGGAAGAAGGGAGACCGGTCGATACTTAGTGGGAGAGCTGGGATCAAGGGAAGGTTTTTTGAGGATAGGAGTGATTAGTGCTTGTTTGTATAATGATGGAAAGGTACCAGTAGAGAGTGAAAGATTGAATAGGTGGGTAAGTGCAGGAGAAAGTGCAGGAGAAAGTGTATCACAGATTGGGTGGAGAAGGCGAGAGGGTATGGGGTCAAGGGAGCAAGTGGTGGGTTTTGAGCTAGCTAGAAGTTTGCTAACTTCATCTAGAGTTGCAGGGGTGAAGGAGTGCAAAGTAGATGTGAGTGGACTGCACGTTGGTCTGAGATTGTTGTCGGACGGTATGCTCAGCCTAATGAGATAGATTTTTTCACCAAAGAAATGAGCAAGGTCTTGGGCGGTAACATTAATAGGTGGAGGAGGTGGAGGGGGGCATAGGAGTGAGTTAAATGTGGCAAACAGCTGCTGTGGTTTGGAGGACATAGTAGATATTAGATAAGAGAAGTATTGTTCTTTGGCTAATGATAGAGCTCGGTTATAGCAGGAGAGCATTAATTTGAAATGGATGAAGTCAGGATTAGTTCGTGACTTTCTCCACCGTCGCTCAGCTGATCTACTACATCTTCTGAGGTACCGTGTTGCACTAGCGTGCCAGGGTTGGGGTTTAGCTGGCCGGCTGTGACGGGTGGTAGAAGGTGCAAGGGAGTCAAGTGCTGTTGAAAGGGCATCGTTGTAGAGAGAAGCTGCCATATTGGGACAGGAGAGAGTATTAATAGGAGATATGGATTGTGCTGATACTGTTGATAATTGTTGTGGTTCAAAGGCATTAAGGTTTCTGTACGTGTGGGTAGAGAGAGATGGTTGTGAAGGTGCAGGTGAAAGCAGTATCTGAAAGGAGAGTAGATGATGGTCAGACAGAGGGTAGGGAGAGTTAATTAAGTTGGATGGGCAGCATGAGTGGCAGAATATAAGGTCAAGAGCATGACCCTCGATGTGGGTAGGTGAGTCGGTCCACTGAGAGAGACCAAATGATTCTCTCAAGTGTAACTGTGTTTCTTTTGTGGGCACTAAGTGAGTTCACAGGATTAGTCTTTATTACACCAAGAAAATTGATATTTTACTGTAAGATAGTGATTAGAACACAACTATTTTTGTTATCCCAAAGTGGGTACAGTATCCTTTACAAGTGGGAGTAGTGTTTAGGAATGTGGTTAATGCAGAAAACATACATTATCTGTTGTTCCATGGGTTCAGCCCAGATGCTTTATTAAAGCACTGAATATTTAAAAATAAAATAGCTAACTGTAGAGATAAATATTAGTATTCTCTTGCCAGAATCTGTTGCTCTTTTTTGAAAGTGTTCTCATTGATTATCTTTTCCTCCAGCCGCTCTGGGAAAATACACTAAGGCTCTGTTAATCATCGCATCCTCAGGCCTATCTCTGACTCACCCAATTTAGCAGCGCCAGCAACAGTGCGGATATTTGCTGCTGATTATCAGTGACACGTGTTTATATATTTTATATCTTCTTGCCGATCTGAGAAATAGTTGCTTTATGGCCAGAGGTAGCCCCTAGATATAAAAGCAAATGGAGGCATTTCATAATATTTTAAATTAGGTGGTTCAAGGAAGGTAAAGCAAACATTAATCAACATATAAAAGATGTAATTTAATGTTCGATATACATGCATATTAATGCTTCTAAATATATTAGGGATGCGCTGAATCCAGGATTTGTCCTTTTTCAGCAGAATTCAGATTCGGCCAAATCCTTCTGCCGGCCGAAACCAAATCCTAATTTGCATATGTAAATTAGGAGCAGGGAGGGAAATAGTGTGACTTTTTGTCACAAAACAAGGAAGTAAAAAATGTCCAGATACTGGACTTCATAGCAAATCATAATACAGGTATAGGATCCCTTATCTCCCATAGACTCCATTTTAGCCAAATAATCCAAATTTTTAAAAATGATTTCCTTTTTCTCTGTAATAATAAAACAGTAGCTTGTATTTGATCCCAACTAAGATATAATTAATCCTTATTGGAAGCAAAACCAGCCTATTGGGGTTATTTCATGTTTAAATGAATTTCTAGTAGACTTAAGGCATGAAGACCCAAATTACGGAAAGATCCATTATCTGGAAAACCCCAGGTCCCGAGCATTCTGGATAACAGGTCCCATACCTGTACTATTAAATTTGTGCCAGCATCGTTTTATACGTATTAGATCTTGCCAGACTAACTTAAAGGGCACCTATCACAGCCAAAATCAAACACATATTAACAATCTGACCAGTACAAGCTAAACACGTTTAATCAAACTACATATATAGTTTTTTGAAAAAACTGCAGGTTTTAAAAAAATCCCTTACTTTGTCAAATGGGTTCTTTCACTGAGGGAGGCCATATTGAGACTCTAACAGAGACTCTAATATGCAAATTTAAGTAGCATGCTCAGATTGTAACACTGCTTTGAGTATTCTACCCAGAATGCCTTGTTTTAGTAAACTCCTCCACTAGAATTATCCACTAGAAGTGCTGCCACCTGCTAACTTCCAGCAGGGGGCAGCACTACTGAACAGCAGCTAACACACAGGTTTGGCTGATTTGAAAATAGCTTAGAAGGGTTGATAAGCAAACAAGGAATTTGAACTGAGCATGTGCGAGATTTCAGAGCTACAGTTGGCTGGGAAGATATAGGTAGGAGGAGCCAGTGAAATCCAAGATGGCTGCCTCAGCTAGAACTGCAGGGGAGGTAGGGGAGATCTTGCAGAAGGAATAGTGAGCTGATCATTTACATTATACAAACAATTCTAACTGTTTTAAAAATCGGATTTCTTGAACTTTCACATAGTGTATTTACTTAGTAAATGATTTTGGTCATGATTGGTGCCCTTTAACTTCTTTTTATGAGAAGGTGAGCAGGGACCTCGATTCTGGGATGGCAGTGAATGTGATTTATTAGACTTTGCTAAAGCATTTGATACAGTGCCAAACAGAAGGTTACTGGTTAAATAAGGAATGTTGGCCTGGAACATAGTATTATCATAGTACCATAGTACATAGTACCTGGATAGAGAACTGGCTAAAAGATAGACTACAAAGAGTGGTGGTAAATGGAACATTTTCTAATTGGACCAGTGTTTTTAGTGGAGTACCACAGGGCTCTGTACTAGGTCCCTTGCTTTTCAACTTGTTTATTAATGACCTGGAGGTGGGCATTGAAAGTACGGTTTCTATTTTTGCAGATGATACTAAATTGTGCAGAACTGTAGGTTCCATGCAGGATGCTGCCACTTTGCAGAGTGATTTGTCTAAGTTGGGAAACTGGGCAGCAAACTGGAAAATGAGGTTCAATGTTGATAAATGCAAGTTATACATTAAATGGCAGTGTGTTGGGAGTTTCCGTAACTGAGAAGAATCTAGGGGTTTTTGTAGATAAAAAGTTGTCTAATTCTGGACAGTGTCATTCTGTGGTCACTAAAGCAAATAAAGTTCTGTCTTGCATAAAAAGGGCATTAACTCAAGGGAAAACATAATTATGCCTCTTTATAGGTCCCTGGTAAGGCCTCATCTGGAGTATGCAGTGCAGTTTTGGACTCCAGTCCTTAAGAGGGATATAAATGAGTTGGAGAGAGTGCAGAGACTAAGTGCAACTAAATTGGTTAGAGGGATGGAAGACTTAACCCTGACCTTGACAGTCTACCCTCATAATTTGTTTTCTCTGGAAAAAAGAAGCTTGCAAGGGGACATGATTACACTTTACAAGTAACATAGTAACATTGTAAATTAGGTTGAAAAAAGACACATCCATCAAGTTCAAACTTTTAACTTTTTTTACCCTGCCTAATTCCTTCCTGACTTCAAAATCGGACTAGTTCTTGGATCAACTTGTACTATGAGCTATCTCCCATAACCCTGTATTCCCTCACTTGCTAAAAAGCCATCCAACCCCTTCTTAAAGCTTTCTAATGTATCAGCTAGGACAACAGGTTCAGGGAGAGAATTCCACATCTTCACAGCTCTCACTGTAAAAAACCCCTTCCGATTAGAAGAAAAGAGGTTCCGCCTAAATATTCGGAATGGGTGACCTTGTGTCAGCTGGAAAGACCTACTGGTAAATAAAGCATTAGAGAGATTATTATACAATCTCCTTATATATTTATACATCGTTATCATATCACCCCTTAAGCACCTCTTCTACAGCGTGAACAACCAATTTGGCCAGTCTTTCCTCATAGCTAAGATTTTCCATACTTTATACAAGCTTAGTTGCCCTTCTCTGTACCCTCTCTAATACAATAATGTCCTGTTTGAGTGATGGAGACCAAAACTGTACGGCATATTCTAGATGGGGCCCTACCAGTGCTCTATAAAGTGGAAGAATTAGCTGGCCAGATTGCCAGTTTGTCAAGATCCTGTTGCAATAATGCCACGTCCTGGATGGAATTAATTGGGCTGGATTGTTTTGTGTCATCTGCAAAAAAAACTTTTTTTCACCAGAAAACTCTGACTGTTTCAGATTATTGTACGAAACCCAGTGCAGATAAGGAGATCTGCGTGACCTCGGCAGGTTTGAGATGGAGTATTTTTGGAGCAGCCTCGGGGTACAATAAATCTCCAAAAAATTTTCATTTTTTCCACAAAAAAAATTGTGTTTTCCCCAGAAAAATTTAGACTTTGTAAATAACTCTTTATACTGTTTGAAGATACTGAAACCAGAACATAACAGTGTATTCAGGAAAACATCCAGTCTTTAATAGATAATAGGAGAACATGAAGAAAAAACGCCTGACTTTTCACAAAATATGCAAAAAGACTGAGGGTTGGGAGGGATGTTTCTACCTGCTCAGAAGATAAGGAAGTGAACTGCTTCTTCCCCTGACATCACATCCCTCTCTTTGTCTGCCCACTGCCCAGCTTTACCCTGCCTTAACTCATTCCTTCTCACCATCACAGCTACATCTGATTCTGCCAATTTCTAAATATAAACCATTGTAATCTGGCCGCTGGTCATTCAGATCCCTTGTCATACAACCCCGGAGTTTATAGCTCCAGCGCTTTCCTTTCCTATTTAAATAAATTACAGAGACTGTATATTACGTTGAAGAAGGTTATGCGGTTCTTTCCATACAGGGAAAAGTAGTTACTGGACACAAGGAAACAGTATTTCTATTTTTAATACATTAACTTGAACAATATGATAACATTCAGTATTCCGTTTTGTCTTCTAGACGTTAACACTGTCTCCATCACAGCACAAATCTATTTAGTCTATATTGCTTATCAAATCTTCCATCATTCTGATCCTTGATATGATACAATAAAAGCTAGCAAGAAGATGATCTCTAAAGATGCTGTTTCCATCATTCTATTTCTCTGCAGTGTCTTTAAAAAGACGCCATCAGATGTCTCCTCAGACTTATTTGAAGGCTCTGGCTACCATTGCTATGGGATTCTGGTGCCATGTTGCTCTTAGGAAATTAGGCAAAGCTAATTTGAAATTTGATAAATGGAATAACATGTCACCGCTAAATGCTTTGTTCACATTTTTCAAATTCTTTTAAAATGTAAACCATTGCCAGCTTGGCAGCTACAAAATTCAAGGCAAAAAATAAGCACTTTAAGCACAAGTGGCCTCATTTCTTTTTAAAGTATTTTAAAAGTGTTTTAAAGTAATGAAAATATCACATAGTGTTGCCCTGCACTGGTAAAACTAATTTGTTTGCTTTAGAAACACTACTATAGTTCATATAGACAAGCTGATGTGTAGCAATGGCGGATATTGAAAAAAGGTATATGGCACAGGTTAGATAGTGGATAACAGATAACACCACTATACATTCTACAGAGCTTAGCTGCTATCTAGTGATGGATGAATAAATTTGCCAGGCATGATTTGGGGGCAAATTTTCACGATTTCGCCATTGGCGAATAAATTCACGAAACTGGCGCAAAAATTTGTCGGAATAAAATTGGCGGCGTCAAACAATTTTACGTGCACTTCTGAAAAGTCGATCCCGTGTCAAAAACATTGCGCATCAACATTATTGGGACGCCCATTAACTTTAACGCCAGTGCCAAAATTGATACGAGCGTCAGATTTGCTTTTTACTAAGTTTTTCGCCATTTCTCGAATTTCACGGGAAATTCTCAAACTTTTTGGCAAAGGGAACTGGACAAATTCGCCCATCCCTACTTCTATCTGCTGTGTAACCGGAGACTTTTTTCCTTTGAAAGGAACACAAATCTGTGCCATGTGACATGTCTTACCTACAGTGCATTGTATAATTGATTGATAATTACTGTAACTCTAAACGAAAAAAAACAAACTGTATTTATTATTTAAAATAATAGAATTTGCATTACACATGCTAATGTATGAGTACACAGGAAAAATGGAAGTGGCTAGAAATGCATTTAAATACAGTATTGCTTATTTCTTTTCTATTAACTTAAGTCTTTGAAACCAGAAAGTAAGGATTAATTGGATATTTAGACGTTCAACTGAAGAAACCCATGGAAATATAACCTCAAGGCTCAAATTAACACAGGTACAGTTTTCACAATATGTTTGTAGTATTATTGTGTCTAATGATGAACAGAAAATTCTGCATAGGCAACTGGAGAAATTTAATAAAAACAAATCCCAAATTGCAGGAAAATTCTTGTTGTTTATGCATTTTGCCCTCCATAGTAAATGATGGTTGAATTATTTGTTGTAAAAACAATGCCCTTCTGCAAATGGGGTTTAAATATCTTTAATTTTGTGGTTCCAATTCAGTAAGGGTAATGCAGTGTCATTTTCCTGTCCCTCCCAGGAACTGACCTATGAGGTCCAATGAGGCTATGATCACAAAATTCACTTACAAATACAAGAGTCCAGACATTGATATATTTTGTGCCTTAAGCTACTAAAATGCCTTACCCTTACCAAAACAGTGATTGTTTGTCCATATATTGCAATATATTTAAGTTGGCCAAGTTGGCCAACTATGTCAAAGTCATCCCTGGTCTGGCTAGTCCTACACAACTTTCATAGTAATCATTAAAGGAGAAGACAATTTATTGCCAACAGATTAGCCACAATAGTGCAAGCTAGAATACTAAATTTATTCTGCAAAATGCTTTACCATACCCGAGTAAACCGCTCTAGATACTGTCTGTTTGTTTAGGATAGAAGCGGCCATATAAGCTTGGTGTGACATCACTTCCTGCCTGAGTCTCTCTGTGCTCACTTACAGCTGGGATGGGAGGAGGGAGGGGGAGAGGAGCAAACTGAGCATGCTCAAGCCCTGCCCTGGAGATTTATGCTGAAAACAGGAAGTCTGATACAGAAGCCCACGTGTACACAATAAAAGGAAAGAAATGCTGTGTTTCTTTTGATAGAGGACTTAGAGCAGCATTACTTTGAGGGTTTACAGGTGTATTTATATAGACCTTTCTGATAAAGCTTACTTAATTTAAGCCTTTCCTTCTCCTTTAAGAATTCTATTGCTTCATTATACATTTTACACTGGGACTTTTGGAAGTTTTATCTCCAACTTGTATGCTTTCAAGGTTAAAACTCACAAAAATGGTTTCCCTTTTATTTTGTTTTATCCATCCTGGCTATAGCTAGAAAGGGTGGGAGCTACAACATGGGGCACCTGCTTTGAGGCCACTGGGCGCAACATCCAAGTGGTTGGTGTGGAAAATGTTGGGAATGACTGTTTTATACTGATGTACTGTACTTTTATATAGTGTGTGTGTGTGCTGGGCCAAATGTCTAAAAACCTGTGATTTAATGCTTCTCAATAAAAACATCTTTCAGATAGAGAAATGATAGTTGTCATGATCCTTTGGAGGCTTACACTGTTGTGCCTACAATCTCAGTCATAAAGCCTGGCAGGTCTTTTATTTTCTATCAGGAGAAAGACGGCTTACCAGTAAACAGTAAATTACTTTTCACAGTCCTATGCTATATAGTAGAGTACATTTTGAAAGCTGTTACAACAAATGAATCTTCTTTAAAGGATTTTCCCTCACCTATTTTTTAGTCCCAAACTCTATCTCGAAAGTCATGCCTTTGAAAACTGAGAGCAATCTCATGAGACACCTTATTTCTGCATGCGTTGTTATTACAATTGGTATTCTCTACCAAAAGTGACAAGTTAATGGTAGATATAGCAATGCTGAAAGCTTGATTAATAGTCCACCTTCATTTTTTTATACTTCATGACTTCAAACATTACAATTAAGTGTCAATTTCAATTATTCAGGGAGACAAGTGGTTGACTGGCTGGGACCTGTTTGTCATTTTGCTTATTCGAAAAGCTTTTAATGATTTTATATGAGATGACTTGTATTCAACATGCTGGTTCTTCTAACTAGGGATGTAGCGAACTGTTCGCCGGCGAACTAGTTCGCGCGAACTTCGACTGTTCGCGTCCGCCGCAAGTTCGCGAACGTCGCGCGATGTTCGCCAATAGGCGTTCGCGTCAAAATCGTTCGACCATTCGACCGCTAAAATCGAACGATTTTCGTTCCAATCGAACGATCGAAGCCATTGGATTGAATGAAATCATTAGATCCAATGGCTTCGATCGTTCGATTCGAACGGAAATCGTTCGATCAAACGATTAAAATCCTTCGAATCGAACGATTTTCGGATGTTCGAAGTTCGCTAACTGTTCGCGAACTGTTCGCATTTTTTGCCGGTGTTTGCGAACGGCGTTCGCGAACACATTGTCGGCGGTTCACTACATCCCTACTTCTAACATCTGAAGTAAATCCAGAGTATCTAAAGCTTTTGGCCTCTATATTTGGACAACAACATGCATAGCCTTACACAGTAGGTGGTTTTATAAAGGGCTTTATAAAGGGCATTTGTTTTGAAACCAGAGTTCTGAGAGGAAGTATTCCAAAGAAGTAAGGCTATTCATATGGAGGGACAAAACCAATATACAATCCACTCTGAGTTTACGGTCTTGTGAATAACACAAAAATCTTAACAAGCCGTCTGTACTGCTTCCCTTTACAAATTCATTTTACTTTTGACCTTGGGTTGCACATGGAAAAAAATGGAAGCGGAGTTACCAGTATGGTGTTTCAGACTAAAAATACTTGCTTTAAAATGGATGAATGAATGGATGAATGGATTAAGAGTGACTAATGTTCAGCTGATCCACAACAACATGGCCAGCAAACAAATTCTAGATTAAAAACTGTTAGTACTTCCTGCTACTCTCTAAATTTTCCCAAACTGTAATCAGTTGACCATTGAGGGGGAAATCCCCTTACTTTATGTTAAACTGTAAATTGCTGCAGTTTGTATGCTTAATAATGTGTAAAAGAATACTTTTAAGTAGGGAGGCAACGGATTCACTATGTTTGTGAAGATTCTCATTCATCCAGGTCATGTTATATCTATAGATATCCAACTAGCTTTCTCAATTCAGAATGAATCAACTATTTGGTATTCAGTCAAATCCTTGAATCCTTTGTGCAAGAATACCAAATACCGAACCTTAATTTGTATATGCAAATTAGGGGAAAAGTGGAAGAAAAATTTTACTTCCTTATTTTGTGAGGAAAAGTCACGTGATTTCCCCCCCCATTCCTAATTTGTATATGCAAATTCTGATTCAGTTCTGCCAGACTCCAGGATTCAGCCGAATCCTGAACCAAATCCTGGATTCAGTGCATCCCTGCTTTTAAGTACCTCGTTCAACCAGCAGCAAAGCTTTGATTGCATTGTGATCATGTCTAGCAGCTAATTTTGCTGTGATGAGTTTCCAGAATAAGAATGATTGCCAATTTTTAGATTGTCAGTGCACTAACCACGATTTAACTCTTTAAAGAACAGTTTGGCAATAGATAAAGACAGAAACAAGGGATACTAAAATAATAAAACTGTGATAATATTTAAATGACATTAATCAATAACAAACCATTCCTATTGAAAGGGATGTCTGTATCTTTCCCCGTGTCCAACTGGGGAAATGAATGGAATGGCTATCCATGGGCGCTAAATCAAACCTGGTAGGAGTGATGCATCCCTCCAGTAATGATAGGCTGTGCTTGGGGAATGATCAGAAATGAAAGTAAGAAAAGATAGACTACAAAGAGTGGTGGTAAATGGAACATTTTCTAATTGGACCAGTGTTGTTTGGAGTACCGCAGGGCTCTGTACTAGGTCCCTTGATTTTCAACTTGTTTATTAATGACCTGGAGGTGGGCATTGAAAGTACTGTTTCTATTTTTGCAGATGATACTAAATTGTGCAGAACTATAGGTTCCATGCAGGACGCTGCCACTTTGCAGAGTGATTTGTCTAAGTTGGGAAACTGGGCAGCAAAGTATAAATGCAATTTATACACTAAATGGCAGTGTGTTGGGAGTTTCCTTAAATGAGAAGGATCTAGGGGTTTTTGTAGATAACAAGTTGTCTAATTCTAAGCAAATAAAGTTCTGTCTTGCATAAAAAAGGGCATAAACTCAAGGGATGAAAACATAATTATGCCTCTTTATAGGTCCCTGGTGAGGCCTCATCTGGAGTATGCAGTGCAGTTTTGGGCTCCAGTCCATAGGAGGGATATAAATGAGCTGGAGAGAGTGCAGAGACTAAGTGCAACTAAATTGGTTAGAGGGATGGAAGACTTAAATTATGAGGGTAGACTGCCAAGGTTGGGGTTGTTTTCTCTGGAAAAAAAGGCACTTGCGAGGGGACATGATTACACTTTACAAGTACATTAGAGGACATTATAGACAAATAGCAGGGGACCTTTTTACCCATAAAGTGGATCACCGTACCAGAGGCCAAGAAGAAGAAAAGACAAGAAGACAAGAAGAAAAGAACTTTCATTTGAAGCAACGTAGGGGGTTCTTCACAGTCAGGACAGTGAGGTTGTGGAATGCACTGCCGGGTGATGTTGTGATGCTGATTCAGTTAATGCCTTTAAGAATGGCTTGGATGATTTTTTGGACAGACATAATATCAAAGACTATTGTGATACTAAACTCTATAGTTAGTATAGGTATGGGTATATAGAATTTAATTAAAAGTAGCGAGGGGTGTGTGTATGGATGGGTTTTCATTTAGAGGGGTTGAACTTGATGGACTGTCTTTTTTCAACCCAATTTAACTATGTAACTATGTAACTATGTAACTATAAATTAATAGTGCTGATCTCCTTTGGTAGCTTTAACACTTTTCATATAGTGTGCTATGATTAATGCTGCCATTTTGTAAAATATTATGTATGGAATTCCTAGTACATGGAGGCCCAAACAGCCCCCCATTAGCCCATGTAATAGTCACTTTCTATGGCATCTCACAGCAGCCCCTCTGGCATTTGCCAGAACCCACAGATTGCCTGCTACCTGGAATTCGAATAGAAAACTTCCTATTGCATTGTCTGATAAAGAAAGCTTGAGAAGTACAGAAAATCAAGGCACCTTACATTTTAGTCCTGGAAACATTTTCCTCCTTGTTATTTTTATTGTCTCCCAAATGGCTTCACCACCTTTAACTTTGAACAGGCCTCATAAACAATATTAAATGGTGCAATTGTGTGTACGTATTCAGCATTGTAATAACTAATATCTATACTTGTCCACCTTTTCTCCCTCTTGCGGCAGCCCAGATAAAATAATTTCAACCCATACATTTGTTTAATGCAGTTTGCCTATTTTCAATTTTTTTGGGCTGTGAAAAATACATTTTCTAACCTGCAAATGAAAACAATAAAAAATGATCATCTTCTTTTGTGGTTATAATTGCTTTGAAATGTAATCAAACCTTATCTAAATTAGAAACCAAGTTTTGCAATTTTACAGTCTGCTGGATGCACGACCAACGTAACCTCTCTATTTCCCTTAGGAAGGTCTTCATATTATGATTTTAAAAAATGCACTGTGCATTCATATTCAGATACAGCTAGTGTTTTCCTAATCAGCTTCAGTGTAGTGTATACAAGGGCATACTGTACAAAAAAGGTACAGTAAGATCAGGAGATTGTACATTCCCTAATATAAATGACTATTACCTGAATCATTGGTGAATACATTGTGTGAGAGCATCATTCTTAAGTGTAGCTTAAACTGCCAATTCACATTTTAGCCCAAATAAAGTCACTTTCTAAATCCTTTAACCTGAAGTGGAAATTAGATCAAACTTCATGGGTCACTGCCAGTAACTAAGAAGGCTGCAATCGTTTAGACAGAGGACCTATTGTTCTTGGAGCTAGAGTTTACAGAGGATCAGGGGGGTGACTTTCCAGTAGGGAGGGCCCCTTCCCTCTGGCAGGTGTGAAAAGGGAGGACTTTGATGGGCTTATAAAACAAGGACGGGAGGGACCAGATAACTTTGTTTTGTGTCTTTCCCACCCTCCCAAACCCTAAACTGTACAGGTTTCCATTCAAGAAAGAGGACAGAGGTCACTAGCTGAAGTTGCTGAGCGTATGTCAGGACTTCGAAAAAAGCAATGCAGCAGGAATGGATTGAAAAAGCACCAGAGGGTGGAGCCATGCCCAGGCTAGCTGGAAGTGATCATACAGTATGGTCAGGATTGTGTGTAAATCTGTTACATGGACCATAATGGGTGACAGAGACCAAAATCCATGATCAGTGTCACAGAAGTAGGAGAGAGGGAAGTTGCACAAAAAGGCTGAAGGAGAAGACCTTCAGAGGCCTTATTTTTTTATGGTAGATGCTATAGGTTTCCACAGAAGTTTACTGAGATCATATGTTCACCTTTTTAGATGTAAGGTCTGAAACTCTTGCAAAGCTGATGTGGCCAGACAGCCAGTGAGAAATGAAAATGTATCTATCTCCTCTGACGTGAGTTTTTCAAACAGTCCAAAATAGAAAGACACGCATAACTGCACTTGCTATGGGGGAACCATATTTGGAAAGGGGGTCATAAGATGTTTATTGCTGTTTTATTGTCAGATTCCAATGTACTATATATAGCAGCTCTTTTTTTTCTCTCATCCTGCCTTCCTAGGGCAGGTGCCCTTATACAGTATGATAAAAGATGCTGATTTGGGATCTTTTGGATATTTACAAAACAACAATGGTACCCTTATGTGGACCTCTCTCTCTCTCTCTCTCTCTAGAAATAACACATATAACAGCATTGATAAACCATGATTGTCTGAGTAAGCAACATCACATATATTAACAACCATAGCTCCTAACCCTAATGATCTGGTTGTTTTGATTGAATGCTATTTTTGCAATTTTGTTGCAAATATGTGTTGCCTATACTTTTAAAGTTTTCCCATGCCCCAAACACAATTTCCTCTCGCTGCCTGAAAGGAGCACATTGGTTGGTTCATTTACCTGGATGACTATGAAATAAACAAAATTACCAAATTTTTACTTGAAGGGTTTTCTAATGAAATGATTGTTTCTTGAGAAAAATAGGCACATATAACTCTTGCTTAAGAAGAGGAATATACCTTCAAGATGAGAAGGTTTTTTAGACTATATATCAATTAAGACTATATTGCTAATGCCAAAATTCATTGTGAAATAGGTCCCCGTGAGAGAACCCTGTCACCATATTCCCATAAACCAGTCTACTAAAACTTCTCAATTGCCTTTCATATTTCCATTTGCCCTAAAAAAATCCTACATTTGTGTACCGTTATGAAAATTAGAAATGCACATTTTGCCCACCCTAACTTTTGAATCTATAACTAAACCTAAAGAGCCACTCGTTTGGTGAGGTTGCCAAACTAGTTGATCTTTTCCTGATACCTTGAGGAGCTGATCTCATCTTCTGGCCGTCAGGCCAACAATCAGATCATAATTGCCACCGGGTAACCAATTCAAGGGCCAACCACCCAGCCAGAGCTGCTCCTTGTTCTATCTTTTGCTTAAAGATGGCAGTGTGTTCATGTAACGGGCCCGAAGGCACAGTAATAGTGTAGACCAAAGAGGAGACCAGACCAGGTTCGAGGTACAAGAGGGTTTATCCAAAGAATCGTCAAAATACAGGCAAATAGGTCAGACCAGGCAGAAGACAAGCCGAATCGATAAACAGGCAGGAATCGGTACACAAGAATCAATAACAAATATAACACCCAGGAACTCTGTAACAGGAACCTATAGTTGGGCAAGGACTGGAAGGGGAAGTGAGTTTAAGTAGTCCCTGGGTTGGCGCCAAATTTTGACGCACTTGCGTCAGACGCAGACGCCAGCGTCCTCACGCTGACGTCTCGACGCCGGCGTCCGTTCCGTCGCCGACGACCAATCCTGGAGTGGGAAGAAGATGAGGTCATAGACCTGTGCCCGGCAGGAGCCATGTGGTGAGGCAGGCGGTCGCCATCTTGGACGCCATCTTGAGGACTTGAGGTAGATTCCATTACAGTACCCCCCTCCTTAGGGGGGGCCTCAGGACCACCGAGTCTAGGGGAGAGAGGGAATAATTTATGGAATCTACGAACCAAGATGGGCGCATGGACATCTGAGCTCCTGACCCAGGAGCACTCTTCGGGACCGAACCCCTTCCACTCGATGAGATATTGAAGAGTGCCCCTGGAAAGACGAGAGTCCAAAATACTCTTCACTTCGAATTCCTGGTGATCGTCAACCAGGACTGGAGCTGGGGGAGAAGAAGAAAAAGACACAGCAGGCTTAAGGAGAGAGACATGGAAGACATTCGGAATCCGCATCTCTGGGGGGAGTTGAAGACGAACCGCCACCGGATTGATGATTTCAATGACAGGATAGGGACCGATGAATCTGGGACCAAGCTTTGGGGTAGGAATCTTCAGGCGGATGTTACGGGTGGAAAGCCAGACTTTGTCACCAGGAGCATAGGGTGGAGCGGGAATCCTCTTGTCGGCAAACCTCTTTTGGACCAGGGAGCTCTTCTGTAGATTAGAGGCCACAGCAGCCCAATTCGCCATCATGTGGGCAGCCTGGTCGTTGGCGGCAGGAACATTGGTGAGGAGAAGATCCTGGGGGAACGCCAATGGATTCTGACCGTAGACACAGAAGAAAGGGGACTGATGTGAGGAAGAATGCAAAGTGTTGTTATGGGCGAACTCAGCCCAGGGAAGGAGATCCGACCAATCGTCTTGGCACAGGGAAACATGGCAGCAAAGAAACTGTTCCAATGCCTGGTTCACTCTCTCAGCAGCTCCATTGGATTGCGGGTGATATGCAGAAGAAAATTGTAAAGAAATGTTGAGAGCTTTGCATAAGGATCTCCAAAATCTAGAGACGAATTGTGAGCCACGGTCACAGACGATCTCGGCAGGAAACCCATGGAGACGAAAGATATGATGGATGAAAAGCTTGGAAAGTTCAGGAGCAGAGGGAAGTTTGTGGAGGGGAATGAAATGAGCCATCTTGCTAAACCTGTCAACGACAACCCAGATGACAGTGTGACCGGAGGAGACAGGCAGATCCACAATAAAATCCATGGCAAGATGAGTCCAAGGACGAGATGGAATAGGTAATGGAAGAAGGAGTCCTTTGGGGGGGAGAATGTCCAGACTTGGAAAGGGCACAGATGGTACAAGAAGAAACAAAGTCTTTGACGTCTTTCTTCATGGATGGCCACCACACAAGGCGAGAAAGGAGTTCGGTAGTCTTCTCTACTCCGGGATGGCTGGCCTGTTTAGAACTGTGAGTCTGGGATAGAATAGACTGGCGACAATCAGGTGGAACGAAGGCAACCCCTAGAGGAATATTGTCGGGAGCAGAAGTTTGAGCAGAAAGGATTTGTGAAGCCAAGGAGGGAAATAGGGCAGCAACGATCTTGGAGGGAGGCACAATGGGTTCAGGATCTTCGGAGCAGGGAACTTCAGGAACAAAAATTCTTGACAAAGAATCAGCCTTTCGATTTCTAGAACCAGGACGAAAGGTAATGAAGTTAAAACGGGAAAAGAACAGTGACCATCTGGCTTGTCGAGGATTCAAACGTTTGAGGGACTGGACAAATTCAAGGTTCTTATGGTCTGTGAAGATGGTCACGGGAACGGAGGATCCTTCCAGTAAATGTCTCCACTCCTCCAGGGCGAGTTTTACTGCCAATAACTCACGATTCCCCACATCGTAGTTCTGCTCGGAGGAGGAAAATTTCTTAGAGAAGAATGCACAGGGATGTAACTTCCCATCCAAGGATGATCTCTGTGACAAGACAGCTCCAGCTCCCACATCTGAGGCGTCGACTTCGAGGAAGAAGGGAAGAAGAGGTTCGGGCTGTCTGAGAATAGGTGCAGAAGAAAAGGCGGCTTTCAAGGATTCAAAGGCTTCCAAGGCTGGAGGAGGCCAGTGCTGTGGTTTACCCCCTTTGCGGATAAGGGCCAGGATAGGAGAAATCTTGGAGGAGAAACCTTTAATAAACTGTCTGTAATAGTTGGCAAAGTCAATAAATCTCTGGACAGCCTTGACACTTGTGGGGAGGGGCCAATCAAGAATTGCCGAAACCTTGGCTGGATCCATCTTGAAACCTTGCTGAGAGATAATGTACCCAAGGAAAGGGATGGAGGACACTTCAAACGAACACTTTTCCAATTTGGAAAAAAAGAGATTATTCTTTCTTAGGCGACGAAGAACTTCCTTCACTTGGGATCGATGCTCGTGGAGATTTTTGGAAAAGACAAGAATGTCATCCAGATAGACGACAACACTCTGCCCCAACAAGTCTCTGAATATATCATTTACGAACTCCTGGAAGACCGCGGGGGCGTTACAGAGTCCAAATGGCATGACTAAATATTCATAATGCCCGTCTCGGGTATTGAAGGCGGTCTTCCATTCGTCCCCTTCACGAACTCTGAGGTTATAGGCACCCCGAAGATCCAGCTTAGTGAAGATCTTGGCCCCTCTTAGCTGATCGAAGAGTTCGGAGACAAAGAAAAAACCAGCACCAGCAGGGGAGGAAGAAGGGCGGATGAAGCCTCTTTGGAGATTCTCCTGAATGTAGGTCTTCATGGCAGCCGTCTCAGAGGGGGAAAGAGGATAGGTGCGACCCCGGGGAGGCATGGAACCAGGAAGGAGTTCGACCGGACAGTCATAGGGTCGATGAGGAGGAAGGATCTCTGCAGAGCCCTTATTGAAGACATCAGCAAAATCTTGATAGACGGATGGAAGAGACGACTTGGAAAAGACAGAAGAAACTTTGATAAGGGGTACGGCAGGCAAACAGTTCTGTTGGCAATAGGAGCTCCAGCGGGAGACCAATCTATGACTGGGTTATGGGTGCACAGCCAGGGGAGCCCCAACACGAGTGGAGTTGAAGGACAGTCGATGAGTAGAAAGGCTAATCTCTCCAGATGCATGGTGCCCACGCTAAGAGAAAGTTCTGCGGTGGTTTGAGAGATAATAGCCGAAGACAGAGGGCGGTCATCAATAGCCAACACTCGCAGAGGAGAGGCCAAAGGTTGTAGGGGAACCGCATGACGAGCAGCAAAAACGGTCAATAAAATTTCCGGCAGCACCAGAATCCAGGAAGGCTTGCACTGGGATTTTCTGGGAACCGAATTGGATCTGTGCTGGAAGAAGGAAGCGTTGAGTAGAGGGTTGGGGAGAATAACAAATACCACCCAGATAGGTCTCCCCAAACCTACCTAGGTGCTGGCGTTTCCCGGCTTCACAGGACACTCATGGGCGAAGTGCGATTTGCCCCCACAATATAGGCATAGGCCGGCAGCCCTTCTCCGTAGCTTCTCCTGTTCGGAAAGACGAGCCCGTCCGATCTGCATGGGTTCCTCAGTAGATGAAGTAGAGGAAGCAGAAGCCGCAGGAGTAGGAGAGGGGAAAGCAGTAGCCGGATTGAAGCGTAGGGGCCTCTGGAAGCGAGGAGCCAGGGTGGATTGGAACCGGGGATACTTCTTCGAACGCTCTCTGTCGAGCTCGAGTTGAAATTCCCTCTGTCGGGTGTCGACCTTTATAGCCAGCGCTACCAGATCCTCCCACCGAGAAGGAATTTCCCGGGAGACCAAGTCGTTTTTGATCCGCATGGCTAGGCCGTTGTAAAAGGCGGCATGGTACCCATCATTGTTCCAGGTGGTCTCCGCCACTAGGGTGCGGAACTCAATAGCGTACTCTGGAACAGAGCGAGTGCCTTGCTGGATCTGGAACAGGCGAGCCGAGGATGCCATCGCTCGACCTGGAGCATCGAAAACGACCCGAAGCTCACGGATGAAGGCTCTGGCGTTGTCAATCAAAGGGTCTCCCTTCTCCCACAGAGGTGATGCCCACTCCAAAGCCTTCCCCTGCAGGCGAGTAATCATGTACCCCACTTTAGCTCGTTCGGATACAAACTGACCTGGCAGCAGGGCGAACTGGATCTCGCACTGGTTGATGAAACCTCTGCAAGCATCAGGATCGCCGCTGTAGAGGGGAGGCGCAGGAATGCGAGGTTCCGAAGGCTGAAGTGGGCTTGCAGGAACGGCCACAGGGACCGGGGCCACAGGTGACAACGCCGACAGCTTGTCCAGAATAGCTTCTAGAGCCTGACCGAAATGAGACTGCTGGGCCTCGTATGTCTGCATGCGGGAAGCCAAACCGCGGATAGCGCCACCGACATCAGGTGGAGCTGGAGTCTCCTCCGAAGGGTCCATGGCCCAACTATACTGTAACGGGCCCGAAGGCACAGTAATAGTGTAGACCAAAGAGGAGACCAGACCAGGTTCGAGGTACAAGAGGGTTTATCCAAAGAATCGTCAAAATACAGGCAAATAGGTCAGACCAGGCAGAAGACAAGCGGAATCGATAAACAGGCAGGAATCGGTACACAAGAATCAATAACAAATGTAACACCCAGGAACTCTGTAACAGGAACCTATAGTTGGGCAAGGACTGGAAGGGGAAGTGAGTTTAAGTAGTCCCTGGGTTGGCGCCAAATTTTGACGCGCTTGCGTCAGACGCAGGCGCCAGCGTCCTCACGCTGACGTCTCGACACCGGCGCCCGATTCTGACACCGGCGTCCGTTCCGTCGCCCAATCCTGGAGTGGGAAGAAGATGAGGTCATAGACCTGTGCCCGGCAGGAGCCATGTGGTGAGGCAGGCGGTCGCCATCTTGGACGCCATCTTGAGGACTTGAGGTAGATTCCATTACAGTTCAGAAGTGGAACACACAGTTGCAGAGCATTGGTGGCTGGGGATGGCTGGTGGCGGCTTGTTTGTTGGCACTCATCCAAAACTGCTTTTGGGGAGAGCACAACATCAACGTGTCGATGTAGTTCTCATGTTGATTGCAAAATCAAACCTACTTGATTTTTGGCCATGTATTGTTAGGGCAGTTTAACAGCTTGAGCTCCTACGTGGACAGGTGACACCCAAGGTACTAACTCTTCAGATCACCTCTAGCTGATCTGTTAACTACCACAGAGGTTCCATACATGTGCCAATAAGCTGCCGACTCAGTCCAGAATGACCGTGTTGGTAGCTTTAATAATTCCGTGTATGGCCGCCTCTATGTTTTTTTAACAGATCAGCCAGAGGCGAGCTAGGTTTGTCTTATGTACCTCTAAAGGTAATCAATTTATTTCAGAGTGGTTATATAGTACCAACACATTTCCTCAGTGCTTTACAGAGATTATACATCATTCACCTCAGAAACACCACCTTGTTGCCAGAATCTTAAATATTAAAAATATTAAAAATACAGCCACATTCTTCACATTTGTGTGTTCCAATAGTTTGGCATCACTACTTCGAAAAATGAATATGTCACTGGTTCTCAGAGAATTTAATCCCTCTGGGATGTCACTGGCTTTTGAAGGTAATAAGCAGTGATCTGGTTAAAATGTGCATATTTCTTTAAAACTGTAGACGGCTGTTTAATATTTGTACCCAAGTGATTAGACAAGGAGTAGGGGGAGGGAATACGCCTCTGGGATGAGCTAAGGCAGAAAAGTTGAGCTGGTCCTATAAAATTATTTAACCATTCAGTTAAGTAGGATTGTTTATTAGAATCTATGCCCTGGATGAAGCATTTTAAGACCAGAAAACCATTTCTGGACTTTCTGTGCAGAGAGCACTGATCAGTTACAATCTATTTAGTCGTATTTTACAGCATTTTATCACGTGGGACACAATTACTCAGCATGAAAGAACCACGGGCAATTATTAGCATAATCCCCCTCGCAGCACATCATGTGCTCTAGCAACAGCAGGAGAATCAATATTTAGGCACTTGCTTGTTCGCTCACATAAACCCATCTAGCAGAAAGAAAACCGGGAGGTGCCTGATCACACAAACACATACATCTCACATACAGTTAGGGAACAATGTTAATATTCGATGGTTAGTTTTGCATGGTTTAATGGCTTGAAGATATATTTTTAATCATTGAGGGAATGTTTGTTGTCTTTAAAGCCCATTGATTTTTGTCTCAGCTAAGATTATGGCCCGCATGCTGTTTGATGCAGTTCCAGATTTTCCAATGAAGCTATTAGGATTCCAATATTGATAAGCGCAAAGTTTGCCAGTAAATGACTTCCACTCACAACACAAACTCTAGCAAGGGAAATTACAGTGTGGGCAGACTATAGGGCATTCCACGATCTGGGTCTGTTTGGGTTTGAGACATGTGCTGGATCCCAGTTGCTGAGCCAGTAATACCAGTACAGAATGTGAGAGCCTGGAGGCTCAAGGTGCTTATTAGAACTATTTTCCCACATCAGTGCCAGGAATTGTGTTAGAAAGCCCCAGCTCTTGCTGGCAAGTATAGCTGAATGCTGAACTATAACCAACAACAATGGCAGACAGGCAGGGAGTGAGATGTGCCACTCAGAACACTGGAAGCAGAGGAATAGTCAGATGGGGCTCTTAATGCACAAGGGAGGAGAAGTGTACTATGGGGTGAGACAGAAGTGTAAATAGTCAGGAGGCATCAGAAAACCTGGGATTAAACAGATTAAAGCCGAAACGAAAATAGAACTGGGGAGCCAGGGATCAACACAAAACAAATTCAGCAGGCCAAGGTCTGCAACTCACTGACTAATTTGAATAAACTTTCCACAACACACAAAACCTGTTTGATCAGGCAACAATCGAACAGAGGCAAGATCTCTAGAAAAAATGGTGGAAGGCATCAGGTAGGTTTAAGGGTAGGGGCACTGGGTGATTCAGGGAGATTTAGTCGAACGCCTTCCCTCGCTCTTGCTAAAATGAAAAATCGCGATTTTTCATTTTAGCCAGAGCAAGAGCGAGGGAAGGCATTCGGGGAGATTGGTCACCGCAAAGACGAGGCGATTAGTCGCCAGGCGACTAAATCTCCCCGAATCGCCCAGTGTGCCCCTACCCTAATGGTCAAAAATGGAACAGTAAACATATATAATCATATATAAGATCTGGTTAACTCTTAAGTTGCTATGTGTGCTTTGATATACAAACATGTTAGATTTGTCTTCATTTATACATCTATAGCTTATCAGATCCTGCCTGGGAAAATGTGTTTGAGCAAAATGTGTGCTGGCGTTGTTTTACATTTTTTACCACTTTATTATTTTTTTTTTAAGGTTATGTTTTAGAAGCACCAAAAAATGTTTCTGTGGATGTGGTCAGTGTGTATCTATAGATCAGGTCTGTTTCCTCTGTAGCTAACAAGAAAAAAAAACCCCTCCTCAGCCGCTCTCTTACCTGTATAAAAAGAACAGAGGCGCCAAAAGCATAAAAGGATATAAAAAGAGTTTAAAAAACAAAACTTGGTAATCAGAGGAGGCAGTAGTGGACTTACCGCCTCCAAGCAGACACAACAACGACTGTAATTAAGCAGTCAACATTTATTAACGAACTCCAATCAGTGCAACACGTTTCACGGGCTCAGACCCGCTTCTTCAGGCAATAAACATAGGAGTTACAGCTGTGAATTTCAGAGACTAAAGTGACAAATAGTATGCTGTATGCTTATTCATCAAAACAAAAGCTTTTTTAGTATTACAAAAATATGTATGGTAGTCATTATTCTGGGATAAAGGTATGGTGCAGGGATTGGTTAGCTATTAAAAAAATGGGGGGGTTTTGGTATATACCAAAGTAAAGGTTGATAGGTATTAGAGGATACAACAATTATACAGGCGAAGTGCAGTAAATAGGGTATAAAGGAAGTGCAGTGAGCAAAAACGTAGTGGGGCTGCAAAGTTAGTATAAAGTCATAACTAACAAAACAGATAAGGCATAGAGTGGTGTGTGGTAATAAATAACAAGACTCACCATCTGGCAGTAGTATACACACTTAGCACCTCTGTGCCAGCGAAGGACGCCGGAGTGTCTTTTATAGTGAGAGTTTGGAGGGGAACCAGCATCTTACAAACAGGAAGTGCATCATAGGGGGCGGGGTTAAGGCAAAAGGTTCAATACTATAGTATAGGAAGTAAATAGTCGCCATGTTGGGAGGGGCAGTGTGGGGGTTATTTAGCCGCCATGTTGGATGGGACAGAGTAGTGAAATAGGTACATAAAAGTGCGTGAGGGTACACATATAAGAAATAGGGGAGTGTTGATCATATATATATATTTTTTTTAAATTATATCAGGGCAGGTTATTAAAATGGAGTGCCATAGTGCATGATGCCTGAATAATAACCATATGGAGCAAAAACAGGTTGCTTATACAGAATAATAAAAACATTATCTAAAACATATATTAAAAATTGTAATCAAATACATACATCCATAAAGTATCAGATTCTGTGATCAAATATAATACATTGATATATAGAATATACGATATGCCACCTCATTTATTATTCCAATGTTCTAAAACATTGGAAGTTTGAATCAAAAATAAAATATATATTGTTTATTCACAGTAAAAACATGAGACTGTAGGTCGTAAATACGTTAAAAAATACATTAAAAAAAGAACCATAAAAGAGAGGACTGACTAAAAGTGTTAACGGAACAGAACGGATATGATTATGGGGGTTGATATTTAATAAATTCTCTCTAAGACCTCATTGAGTCCTTCAGGAACGAGTGTCTTTAAGGTTTGGATCCAATACATCTCAAGTTTTTTAAGTTTTTCAAATGCCGCCGGTTCTATCTCATTGATATTATCTATAAGGGTGATGGAGAAAGTGTCGGGATTGCTCTGGTGTGCTGAGTGAAAGTGACGTGAAACACTGTGCATGGGGAATTTGTTCAAAATATTCCTTTTATGTTGACCTATCCGGCTCAGGGCCTCTTGTGTGGTTCTGCCCACATATTGCAGATGACAGGCACAGGTGATGACATAAATTACAAATTTAGACTGACAGGATATGTGTTTTTTTATGGAGTACTGGATATTGGTAACCGTGGACATGAAATTGGAGGTATTGGAAACAAATGAACAGGCTAAGCAGCGGGGGCGGTGGCAGGACCAGGAGCCCAATGTCAGTGGTACTTGATCAGGTGTGTTGTTGTTGGTCTTGGGATTGCGGAGCCTGCTGGGAGCTAATAAATTCCTACGGTTTGGTGCTCTCCTGTATGTGATTAATGGTTTGTCGGGTAGTAAGGGTCTTAAGTATGGGTCCTGAAGTAGAATTTCCCATCTTTTGTTAAGTATGGATCTGATTCCCTGGTGTTCTTTACTGTATTGAGTAATGAACCGGGGGGGTGGATTGAATTGGGTATTGATTATGGTAGTGGTATGGGGATCAAGGGGTTGTTGTTTTGCTTGATGACAGGCGTCTTTGATAAATTTTCTCGGGTATTTTCTTGCTCTCTTATCTGTGTCTGATCTGGTGTCAGATTCAGTGGCGGAACTACCAGGGGAGCAGGGGGTGCGAGCGGGGCCCAGCTGCGCGTCACGCACCAGGGCCCGTCCCCCTCTAGGATCGCTACTGGTCAGATTGTGAGACTAAATTCTTCTACCTTTCTCATATTTCCAGTTTTCTCACTCAGAGCGGTTTATTTTTATTCATTTTATTATGAATTTAATACTCTTTTCATTTATTCTTTACATTCCAGCACCAGTATTATTTGTATGGGTTTTAAAAATGTCACACATAACCTGAATGATTCTATAGACTGGAGATCAAGGCCGCCATCAGGGGGGTACAGGGGGGACTGTTGTCCCGGGCCCTGGTGGTTTGGGGAGTTAATGGGGGCCCGATGACTGGCTTCTTGTGTTCTGATTCGCCATGAAATGTAAGTCCCGGTAAAGCCACATGCGGGAGAAGTTTGAACCTCCCCTCTACTTTAACCAATCACCATGCAGGTTTACCGGGACTTACATTTCACTGGCGAATCAGAGCACAAGTAACTGAAGATACCGGCATCTGAACTCCCTGGCTAAGGTACGTGCAGTTTTTTTTTCTTTTAACTTGTGGGGGCCCTGACCAATTGTTTATTTATTTATTTTAAATGTATGGAGGTCCTGGCTAATAGTTTTTTTTAAATGTGTGGGGGGCCTTTGCTATTTTTTTTTTTTAAATGTGTGGGGGCCCTGGCTAATTGTTTTTTTTTTTAAAATCTGTGGGGGCCCTGGCTAATTGTTGTTTTTTAAAAAATGTGTGGGGGCCCTGGCTCATTGTTTATTTTTAAAATGTGTGGGCGCCCTGGCTAATTCTTTTTTTTTTTAAAAAATGTGGGGGCCCTGGCTAATTGTTTTTTTTTTTAAATGTGTGGGGGCCCTTTGCTAGTTTTTTTAAAGATGCGTGGGGGCCCTGGCTAATTGTTGTTTTTTAAAAAAAGGGTGGTGGCCCTGGCTATTTTTTTTTTTTTTTTTTAAATGTGTGGGGGCCCTGGCTCATTGTTTATTTTTAAAATGTGTGGGGGCCTGGCTAATTGTTTTTTTTTTAATGTGTGGGGGCCCTGGCTCATTGTTTGTTTTTAAAATGTGTGGGGGCCTGGCCACAAATGTTTTTGTTCTTTAACCACCACCTGACACCAAAACTTGTAGGAGGGGCCTGGGCACCAAAGTTATTTTTTTAACTTGTAGGGGGGCACTTAATGTTTTAATGCCTGTGTCTTGTGTGGCCTTCATACTGAGGGAAGGGTGGCGAGGGGGGCCCAGAAAATGTTGTTGTGCGGAGTTCCGTGATTTCTGATGGCAGCCCTGCTGGAGATACTAGGGTTTTCGAGGGGTACGAATTTAACATTGATTGAAGGGAGTAGATTGCTTTCTTCCCAAGAGAAAGCAACCTTTAGATTTTGCCAGTGAAGTTGGCATGATTTTAAAAGGCATGGAAAAAAAGCTATAAATCTCAGAATAAGAACATAGTAACATAACAAGTAGCATAATCATTAAGGTTTTAAAAATGGACATCCATCTAGCTCAACATTTTGGTCTAAATGAAACCTGTCTAACCATTAGTTGATCCAAAAGAAAGCAAAACACCCCATCTGAAGCCTCTCCAAGTTGCCTCAGAGGGGGAAAATAATTCTTCCTGACTCTAAGAGGCAAATTTACTTACCTCCGAAGTTGCGCCAGCGTTGACTTCGCCGCACTTTGCCAGGGGTAGATTTGCCAGGGCAGCGCAAATTTACGAAGATCCGAAGTTGTGCACAAGTTACTGATCATTTGGGAAGTTGCGCTAGCGATGTTATGGTCAGCAGTTCGAAGTTATGCTAGCGTTTGGAAATTTGAATACGGCGTGCAGTTAAAGTACAATGGCCATATATGCAGCAGAAAACACATTACGCAAGGCCAGGGGACCTTAATAAATGTATTCTAATGCCCTACACATGTGCCCACAGTATAGTTTAGGTGCCATATATTATCAAATGTAGGGGGGAAGGAAGGTACCCTAAAAAAAAAAAATCGATCTTTTTCAGCCTATCACCCTATAAAAAGTAAAAGACGCCAGCGGTTTTTTGGGACTTAGAAAAAATGTAAACTTTTTTTGAACCATCCCTATCTACTCTATTGCACTTTGTCTGGTCTGAGGTGGCGAAGTACAGTTTGGCGCAAATCCGCAAGTTCGTGATTTAGCATAGTTATATCCCTTCGCCATAGTGCAACTTTGCCTGGCGTAAGGGTGCGACGTAGAGCTAGAGTAGGTCCACTTCACTAGCGAATTTATGCCAGCACCTGTTAGTAAATTGGCAAAGTGGCAAAATGACGTCACGCTGGCGAATTTTCGCCAGTAAATTTGCCTCTAAGATGGCAATTGGATCAGTTCCTGGACAGTTCTTAGAGTTAATTTCAGTAGCCCTGCATTTTCTTAAAAAGTCTACTTTGCCTTAAACTACGCCTCCTAGCATGTCGAGAGATAGACAGAGAACATATTCCGCCACTGGAATATAAATAAGAACCAAATAAGGCAACTAGCCTCAAGATGTGAAAAAGCTATGTGGAATTTTTGTTCAATATGCACAAATAGAAAGTAAATGTGCAGCTTGGTGCACTTTCTATCATGTCGTGAGAAACATAGGGAACATATGCCGCCACTGGAATATGAATGAGAGCCAAATAAGGTGATTAGTCTCAAGTAGAGATGGCGCGAACTGTTCGCCGGCGAACTTGTTCGCGCGAACATCGGGTGTTCGCGCTCGCCGGAAGTTCGCGAACGTCGCGCGACGTTCGCCATTTTGGGTTCGCCATTGTTGGCGCTTTTTTTTGCCCTCTCACCCCAGACCAGCAGGTACATGGCAGCCAATCAGGAAGCTCTCCCCTGGACCACTCCCCTTCCCTATAAAAACCGAAGCCCTGCAGCGTTTTTTTCACTCTGCCTGTGTGTGCTGAAGAGATAGTGTAGGGAGAGAGCTGCTGCCTGTTAGTGATTTCAGGGACAGTTGAAAGTTTGCTGGCTAGTAATCGTGTTGATACTGCTCTGTTATTGGAGGGACAGAAGTCTGCAGGGGTTTGAGGGACATTTAAGCTTAGGTAGCTTTGCTGGCTAGTAATCTACCTTCTACTGCAGTGCTCTGTATGTAGCTGCAGTGGGCAGCTGTCCTGCTTCTGATCTCATCTGCTGACTGCTGCAATAACAGTAGTCCTTGTAAGGACTGCTTTTATTTATTTTTTTGTTCCAATACAGAGCAGTATCAAGCAGATTACTAGCCAGCAAACTTACTATTATCTGTCCCTGAAATCACTAACAGCTCTCCCCCTACACTATCTCTTCCAAGCACACACAGGCAGATTTTTCAGATACATTTTTGCCCTTGATCCCCCTCTGGCATGCCACTGTCCAGGTCGTTGCACCCTTTAAACAACTTTAAAATCATTTTTCTGGCCAGAAATGTCTTTTTTAGATGTTAAAGTTCGCCTTCCCATTGAAGTCTATGGGGTTCGCGAACCGTTCGCGAACCGCTCGCATTTTTGCGCAAGTTCGCGAATATGTTCGCGAACTTTTTTTCCGACGTTCGCTACATCCCTAGTCTCAAGCTACCAAAGTAAGGGCTATGTGGATTTTTGTTCCATTTGCACGAATAGAAAGTAATTGTGCAGCTTGGAGAAGTGGGTTGGGTTTTGCTTTTCAATTTAGACCGTGTTGCTATTTTCTTCTTTAGCAGAATGTACAAATAATTTTCTGTCACTTTTATGCTGTATAATATTAATATGTCACGTGTACAACAATTTGGCTCGCATTATTGGTTTATGTTGTTAATTGTTCTCCAGTCATGGTATTTTTATATCTCCATTCATTTTTTGTGTCTAAAATTATTAATTATTCAACTAGGATAAGGGTTATCCTAGAGCACATTTTACTGTTTTCTCTCAACCTTGCCCACATCTACCCTTTTTCATTTTCAAATGCACCTGAGTACATTTCCCTTTATCTTTGGCTCACATTTATCATGGAAAAAGCCAAAAAAAGCAAAGCAAACTCTGTGCTCATCAAAAGAGCTTCATTTGACAAAATTAACAATAAATATGTCATTTGGTAATCTTGCAGGTACATTCAGAATCACTTAAAGATGATTATATGCAGGGAATCTGTAAAATTGAGAATACCTCGAGCTTCTTGATGGTTGAGTTGACATATAATGCTCCAAATTTGCATTCATTTAGTTATAAAAATGTGCACTTTATTTAAACCTGAAGCAATATATATATATATATATATATATATATATATATATATATATATATATATAATATCTTATATATTACGTATATATGATTCTAAGGTACTAATAATTTCAAAGTAAAATTGTGATATAAAGTGTGTGGATGTAAAAATAACTTATTGTAGTGATGAGCGAATTTGTGCCATTTTTGATTTGTGAAAAAAATCTTGGACCCCAATGTATTTTGCACTGGAGAAGGCATTGCAATGTTTTACAAATTGTTTGACATCTATGGGTAAGTTATTTCGGAATGTGATCTGGAGAATGGCATTATTAGCAGCGGTATTGCTTTATGGAGTACAGATCATGTCAGACAAATGTGATTGCTTTATGATGATGTTAGTAAGGCGTTGGACAGTGGGGTTGCAGAAGATTTGATCTATTTGGATCTGTACAGTCATTTGATACACATTTACCTGTAATACTGCTTCCACTGTGTTGTTACTGGACTTTTACTGCTTAAGAAATATTTATATATATAGATTTATATATTTATTTGTGTTTCTGAACGGTTTGCTGGAAGAAAACTGCCTTTGTTTTTTTAGGAGACTTTTGCTGTCCTCCTGACAATTGCTTTGTGGGAACGTGACACATATGGTGTCATTAGTTTGCTATTCAATCTGCAGAGTGGCCCTTGGTTGTTAGATCAGCAGGTCCAACTAATCAGGCAGTTGCAGGATCAGCTCTCGAAAACAACTGGCGCAACTCCAGGCCACACAATCCAATCCAAATACAGCAACTACACCTCCACCTCTGCTGATGAAAATAAGTCTTGACGTGGAAATTTCTCATATTTCGCCATATGGCCGCCACCGATGCGGGATAAGCGTCTTTACGACCGACCTTTGCACAGTCGCCTGATCTTTCAGATTCCCATCCGATTTGTGTTCATTGGGCATGACTGCAGCATGCCGGGTGTGGCGCCGGTTGGGATTAAGGAATACGGACCACTGAACAAAGGTGTACTTTTACAAGATCAGTACAAGGCATGCTAAGATCACTGTGTCTGTGTATATGTATATTACCGGGGGAAGTGCCTTTTGTCCTCGTGTCTTTTGTTTGCCTAGGGCAGTCTACCTTTCCCCCCCCCTCTTCTATAGACATGTGTCTGTGTGCTGGTTCCACCAATTGATTCATAGCATAACATGCTCATTGATTGGATATATTGTAAGACCACCTTTTGTCTTAGTGTATAATAAACCACTGGCCATTGTAGAAGGAGGCAGAATACTGGACCCCAGCTAAGAACGACTGCTGTGACGTTATTTCCGGGGGATTGCACAACATCACCACACGATACATCAAGGTTTCCAGATCGATTGTCCATTAAGGCAAAAGATCATTTAATTCTACTACAACAGTCTGATGATCCAAAGACATTTATCATAACTTTTGAAAGAGCAGCCAGTGCCCAATAATATTCTGAAGATAAATAAGCACTCTTACTGGCACCACTTCTGACTGGCCGAACACAGTCATCTTACAGCAGACAAGGCTAGTGTCTACCAAGAAGTAAAGACTGGGCAGGTTGGGTTTTATACCAGAGGAATACTATCAGTGTTTCAGGCTGAAGCAATACTCTACTCAGGTTTGACACAGAGTTTATGGATCAGATGATAGAGACTATGGTCCTAGTGTACTTTGTATTAGTTCTATTGAGGTATCAACGTGAATAAGAAACGGATCCGCACACACACTAATTAATGCAGTCGGGGAATATCCCCTTTTATTCAGCCACCAAACATCAACGTTTCGGGGGGAGCACCCACCCTTCATCCAAAGACAACAAGCTACTGACTTAAGGTGGCCATACACGGGCCGATAAAAGCTGCCGACAGACCGTGTCGGCAGCTTATTGGCCCGTGTATGGGGGCCCCCGACGGGCTTCCCCGATCGAGATCTGGCCGAAAGTCGGCCAGATCTCGATCGGATGGGGTTAAAAATCCCGTCGGATCGCGGCCGCATCTGTTCGTTGATGCAGTCCCGCGATCCGACCGCCCGTTTGTGAAAGCTAGGATCCGATCGTTGGGCCCTAGGGCCCACGATCGGATCTGCCCGATATTGCCCACCTCAAGGTGGGCATATCGGAGGGAGATCCGCTCGTTTGGCGACATCGCCAAACGAGGGGATCTATCCATGTATGGCCACCTTTACTGCTGGCTGTACAACTAGTAGGAGATCATCACAAGCGGATATGTTTTTCCAAGTTTGAAGCAGTCATTCCAAACTGTGTCACCATCTACCTTGTGGAAAAGGATTCCCGCATATTATTCCTCTACTTAATACATTCAAGGCGATGTAAAAAAAAAAAAAATACCCTTCAGCCCAGGTATCATTAAAGGTTAACGACTAGTTGCCCTTTGTGTTGGGGTTGAGTCTCCTTGGCTGCCCACCCCTCTGTTACTGGGAAGGAATTATTATTATTATACACTGCTGGGGACCAATCAGCAGCAATATTTCCCACCAGGAGAAATTTATACCAATTAAAAATCAGCAACCTCCTTTTCCTAATGGCATATCTATGCCCCTTTCCCAGAGTCACTGTTCTTAATCCTATTCACCCTTAGCCTGGTCAAGGTTCCCTTACCACCACCCTTTTACATTTGTTGAGCTCCAATATGCGCAGTGTACTAGACAAACGTTGATGCCTATAAATGAAACACACTTCAAAATGACTGCACATTTGATTTTCATAGGGTTTCTTTAACACCAACCCTACTGAAGAACTGATACAACAGTATTTGTAAGTCTCCAGAGTTATTCACAAGAGTAATCTTACAGGAAAACACAAATGCAGCACTTAAACAAGATTACCTATTTTCTCTTCCCCTTTCCTCTCTCATTTATAAAGCACTTAGTGAGCTGGCTCAAGCTTTTCACTAAAGCTATTGCTATCACTAAGAGCAGTTTAGGAAAGTAATATCATTAAAAAAAATCATAACAATTTAGAGGATAGCCCTCAAATGAAAATACAAAATTACTAAAATATGATGTTGTTTTAAAAGAAGCTTAGCGGGTTTTGAGACATCCATAAAAAGCATACTAACGGCTACAATAAGAAGGAACAGAACAACTAAAGATATTCAAAACAAACATTTTCTTTATTTAATACCTCTGACACCAGCTGTTACCATAAGGTGACAAAAGGAAAAAAGAAAAAATGTGAAATATTTGATAAATATTGTCTGAAGTTATCTGCAATAAATCTGCATTTTACTTTGCTTTTTCAAAGTGGATGGCATGCATATACAAAATAGAACAAGAGAATAATGTGGAAAAAAATTAAAGATTTTGCATGAAAAAAAAAAGAGTAGAACACCAAGGAAGGAGACAGAGTAGAGCTGCATAAAACTTCGAAAAACCTTTGGAAAGATTCAAAGTTTGCCCTTTATTAGGCTACAGTATTATTTGTGTGTCTGCAAGAAAACAAAATAACAACAGTCAGATAAACAAATGGTGACTCAGAACATAAGATCAGTACTGGGCTCAAAGAAAAAACAATGAAACAATCAGAACCAGGATGATTGTAAACAATCTGAAAAACAAGTTTATGATAATGTCATGCCTCATTCAAAAAATCTTTAGAGTCATTTCAGTTGAGAAGAAAAACTAGAGAAATGTTTACTTGAAGCCAATATTTATGTAGGAATATGTCATCCATTAACAGTGTTCATTGGCCCTGTGAACATAGGGGTCCTTGATTTTAAGAAATGTATTAACATGTAAAGCATTTGTATCTGCAAAACAAAATACATCTTACAGTTTCCATTTCCACACTATAGGATAAAGCTTGGTCACAGGATAAAGCACAGTAAGGGTAGTTGCTGATCAGTCTTATTTGATCAGCTAATTCATTAAAAACATTCTGAGCATGGAGATGCTCTTGATACTTGTAATCCAAGTTTTCCTTTAAACCCACTGGGTGAATATTAGCCTATCGGGTATTTCATGAAAATTGAACTTTTAGTAGTGAAACTGCCCAGGATTCCTTCTACTCTGCATACAAATAAGAAGTGAGTTTCCTCTTTCTAAATATTGATGTATGTTGTTGATCCATTTCATTGGCTTTACATATGCTGATCAGAAACCCCTGTGTCTCAATAAGGGTAATATTGCTATGCATTTATGAGCTGATAAGCAACTGCCCTTGCGGTGATGTAAAGCCCAATTTTTGAGTTTAGACAATTCCATAAAATTGGAAACTGGATTTCCTTCCCAAAAGTGGACACAGTATAGGGAGCTCTGTCAGGCACAAGATGCTAAGAAGTCCTGTACACAGAGTCTGTATAAATAAATCACTGTAATAACTGTAATAATAGTAACTCTATCAATCCTTTAGAAACAACTTAAAAGAGCCTACAGGTGGTACTACTACACACCAGGTAAGCTGGTGAGGATCTTATCTATCCATTCAATGTTGAAAAATCTGCGTCATTCAAAAAACTGTTTGCATATACAGTGGGCTTTATATGCAGTGGTTTATGGTAATCAGGCAAAAATATGGAAGAAGCTATACTTGCATGATCACCTGCGTTTGCCACATGTAAAGTGTTTTACATGCAGAAATTCCAATAAATGTTATGGGGCTGGTATTGCTGGGCCTTTCATTGCCTGCAGGAGAGGCCATGAAACAAGTGCACTCCAGTGGACCTGTCACCCAGACATAAAAATCTGTATAATAAAAGTCCATGAAATCCAAATTATTTTTGTATTAAAGTGTTCATAGGTGTTGTAAATTCATTTAAAAATCTCAGCTGCCAATAAAATATTGTCTGCCCCTCCTCTATGCCTTAGGCATAGAGGCGGGGCAGACAATTACTTTTACTTTCCATTCAGCACTTCCTAGATGTCACTGCTCTCCCCACATTCCCCCAGTTCTCTTAACTATTTAATTGTGTAGCCAGGGCATGGGGATGGACATCAGGTTCCCCATTCTAGTGCGCAAACAAGATTTTGAGATGATGCAAGGATTTCCTTAATAACAGTGTCCACAAAATGGCTCCTGCCTGTTTGCTATAATTATAAATTCCCAGACTGATGGAAACAAGATTCAAATAATTTATACAGTGTAATTAAAGTTAATTTTGCTTGACTAATGTGGTAAAATAGGATTTGGATTAATTTTTTTTTGGGTGACGGGTCCCCTTTAAGATTAGATAAAATTTCCAATAGAAAACCAAATGCTGGCTCCTTTTGGGCTTAATGTTATGTTTAAGGCAGCTTTTATAAACAACCATTTGTAACAAATGGCTTTTAAACAGTATTAGCGATCACTGAAATTCCTAAGGACGTTCTGTGAAATGTTCAGTGAGTTAAATGCAGGATGTGGGGAAAAATCAGGATGAGTGCTGTAAAACTGGAATGATGCTGAAACAAATAAATACCAAATACCAGCTGAGTGTGAAAGGAAAGTGTAAATGAAATTGGATACGTGCTTAGCATTGGCAAATGGTAGTGCAGGCAGGAGGGGAACTGAAACCACATAATGTTTTTCTTGATTTAGGGAGAATTAAAGATTATATGGAATGGAATGTCAAGATTAACATGCTATAGAAAATTTCTCACCTTGGAATGTGGTGCTTTGGAAAGGTATTTGTAAATTTTTGCAACTATACACCCAGAATGAATTCTTAACCAACACATAGGGGGTTATTTACTAAGATCTGAATACCCGAAATTCCCCGAAATCTGAGTTTTTTTTAATAAAATTGAACTTTTTAAAAAAATCACAAATTTTTCGGAATTTATTAAATATAAAAACATGGCAACTCAAACCTGTCGAGGTTGCATAAAAGTCAATGGGAACAGTCCTATTGATTTTCAGTTGTGTTGGGGGTTTCAGGCAATTTCACAATGTTTTCAAACAATCAAAACAATTAACAGATATTAGAAATAATAGTAATATTTCTAAATTTGTGGCATTGTTTTCTTCCAGATAAAAGCATGGCACGTGTATACAAAAATTGTTCAGATCAAAAAAACATAATCGTAATAGTACCAATACTTGAATGAATTGGAGCAAAATCCAGAGGGAGAACTATAGAGAAAGTTGAGTGACTTTTTGTAAAAAAAAATTTCCTTTCCCACCCCTACTTTGCATATGCAAAGTTGTGCTCACCACTAATTTTTAAAACCAATAGGCAGGGGTGCAATGAGGCTGTGACCACAAAATACATATAATCAAATACAAAAGTCCTCTGCACTCAACCCATTATCAATATATTTAAGACAGAGACATTTTGTGCATACTGCTACTATAAAATGCCTTTTTTAAAAAAAAATACTAGCATTTTTACTTGAATTACTGAGACAGGGAATTAGACTTTTTTGAAATTGGCCTCAGGTGTGCACCCACAACCATTCTTTTTTGTATTTGTATTTGCTGGGAGCTTTGGCTAAGCTCCATGTGGTTTGTTGCACCCTCATACTCACCCTTTTAGATTTTTGGTGGTCCTATTGTATAACATTGTGCTTTGGTTTGTGCAATCACTCTCCCTTAAAAGCCGAAAATGCTAGCGGCATGGGAGGATCTAGCCTGAAGGCAGTCTCTCCCACTTAAAAGCCGCATAGCAGTTGGAGGGGGAGGATTTAGCTCACAGTTTGAAACCAAGGCACAGGAGTTTTTCACATAAAGTAATGCTAGAATCAATACAGCTCCAGGCAGTAATTTTCAACTGCAATGTGTTTTATTCAGCAGTGCAGGCACACTACATGTTTCGGGCGGAGCCCTTTATCAAGTCTTGATAAAGGGCTCTGCCCGAAACATGTAGTGTGCCTGCACTGCTGAATAAAACACATTGCAGTTGAAAATTACTGCCTGGAGCTGTATTGATTCTATATTTTTCCTTGAATTATGCACATGGGGTGTAACACAGACACCTACTGAATCTTACAGCAATAAAGTGAAGAAATTGGAGGCTGAATCATACCTACTCTATTGATAAAGTAATGCTATTAAGAAGAGAGGTAAGATACCTATTTTACTATGATTAAAGGTAAACAAGTTAGGGACCACCATATGGGGTTTACCTTGACGCGGTATGATGGCTTATCAATTTTATGATCATAACTTTGTAACTAAAAAACCCTGTTTCAAAACTATATGCACTAGCATTTTTACTTGAATTACTGAGACAGGGAATTAGACTTTTTGAAATTGGCCTCAGGTGTGCCCCCACAACCTTTCTTTTTTTGCCTTTGTAAAACGTATAATGAAGCAATAGCATTCTTAATGAATCAGATGAAAATTGAGCGTAGGACTGGCCAGATATGGGATGACTTTGACGTAGTTGGCCAGCTTAAATATATTGCAATATATGGACAAACAATCCCTGTTTTGTTTAAAGGGTAAGGCATTTTTCAGTAGCAGTATGGACAAAATGTCTCTCTTAAATATATTGATAATGGGTTGAGTGCAGAGGACTCTTGTATTCGTCTATACTGTATGTATTTTGTGGTCAAAGCCTTATTGCACTCCCGCCTAATGGTTTTTATAATTAGTGGTGAGCACAACTTTCCCTTGTTTGTTCTGAAATAATCAAGTTTATCTTCACTATTCCTCTATCAGTATTTGTTTCTCCTCATTCTCTTTTCATTCAGGAGTTGGGTGTCTGATCCAATATATGTTATAGGGGGCTCACTTTGCCTAGAAGATGTATTAGAGCTCACTCTATTAAAATCACCAGAAACCCTGTCTCTCTACTTGCAGAGTTTGTTCAAAAGGCAGTTATTTTGCTAGATTTTGTTTGTACTGGAATCGGTTATTTGAGTGAGCTCTAATTGATCTGCTAGGAAAGGAAGCCCCCTATAAGATATATTGGATCATTCATCTGACACCCAACTGCTGCATGAGTACAGAATGAAGAGAAACAGATGCTGAGAGAGGAATAGTGAATATAAACTTGATTATTTCAGAAACAATGCAGAATTTTTAATTGATTGTATTCAGAAGGTTTCTTACTTCAGTATGAGGAAGCTTACCGTATATACTCTAGTATAAGCCGAGTTTTTCAGCCCCCAAAATATGCTGAAAAACTCTACCTCGGCTTATACTCGGGTCAATCGCAAAAACGGTCGCCGGCGCCTAAGAATATTCTCCGGTGCCTTAGAATAGTAGCCGGCGCCCCGAATATTTGCCGGCGCCTTAGAATAGTAGCCGGCGCCTTAGAATAGTAGCCGGCGCCTTAGAATAGTAGCCAGTGCCTAAGAATAGTCATCCAAAAAACGAGATTGAAACTTACCAGAAGCTGCTGCATTTCTCACCCTCGGCTTATACTCGAGTCAATAAGCTTTCCCAGTTGTTGGAGGTAAAATTAGGTACCTCGGCTTATACTCGGGATGGCTTATACTCGAGTATATACGGTAAATTAAATTTTCATTCCCGTGATAGTTTGCTTTTAACTACTGTATGTGCAAAGAAATACATTCAATGTCTACAGATATTTAGACTCCGATCCCTCATTGAGTATATAATCTAGTGTGTTGGTCAGAAAAATGTACTGTATAAATGTATAAATCTTTAAATCTATAAATGTATAAATGTATAAATCTAAAAAGCAGGAACCTTTGGGAAATGCCACCAGACTCTTGTGGCTAATGTAACTGAAACTCATCTAATCATTCTTCTCATCTTTCTGTAAGTCAAGAATAAATAAGTGTTTCTAAATTATTTACACATTGTAAAGTGTCAACATATCTTCCCTAGTGAATACAATCTTTTTAGCTTGCTCAGTACTGTGTTTTGATTTTTTTTTTTTTACATTTTAGTTATGTATTTGAAATATTTGTTTTCTGAGTTTTTAATTTTTTAGGAAAATGTTAATATAGAATGATAATTAAAATGATATTTATATGATTGCTAATTTCTCGGTGTTTGCTGCTTTAATATACTTAGATTTAAGCAATGTTAGTACCAGCTTTTTCCTCATTACCTTTTCATAAGTTAGGGGTCATCTACTTTTGCCCCTGACACAAGGAGCACCAAGATTGCAAAAACTGCACCTTTTAGCACCATTCAATAACAAAGCATGTTTAGACGGGGCATTTCTGCGCCCTGCACCTCATGTCAGATTCAAAATCCAGTGCAAGTGGCAGAGCATTAGTGATGGGCGAAAAATTTGAGAAACGGCAAAAAATTTGTGAAATGCACTGGGCGTCAAAATTATTGTGATGCACGACAATTTTGACATGAGCGACAATTTTTATTCGCATGACTATTTTGTCCAAATGCATTAAAGTTAATGGACGTCTGAATAATTTTAACTTGCAACCACTTTTATGTGCGCGACAATTTTGCCGCGTGACAAATTTTTTTGTATTTTTCACTGGCGAAACGTGGAAAATCCATGCCTGTCTAATAAATTCGCCCATCGCTACAGAGCACAGAAAGTGGAAGTCAGAACCCAACCCTATAGAGTAGGCAATAAGGACAGGGTTCTGGAGCATGACATATCCTAGCCCTACATGACTTGTGTGTATTGAATGATGCACAATTTAGGACATAGGTAGGCCAAGTACCTGTCTCCCCAGGATTATTTAATAAAGTCAAACTATATTGATGGGGTAGACCAGGGGTGTCCAAACTGCGGCCCGAGGGCCACATGCGGCCCAGGATGCATATGAATGCGGCCCAGCTTGGTTCCCGAGGAAACGTCATGTCGCAAAAGATATACTGTAGGAAGAGGGGGGACTCTGCCCATTGCCCAGTTAGTAATAATAATATAATAATAAGTCTATTGAATATCCAGGTGTCCCATATTTGTGTATAGCTCCATCTGGTTATCCAACTGGCATTGTTGTTCTTTTCTGTGCATTTCCTTTACTTTTACAAACCAAACATGTTTGTGTATTTCATGTGTGGCCCCAGACAATTTTTCTTTTTCCAATGTGGCCCTGCGAGCCAAAAGTTTGGACACCCCTGGGGTAGACACAGGTCCCTTTACCGCATTTTGGAACAGTGCAAATGTGAAAAAATCTAGTAGTTTGCTATTGCTTTGTCCACATCAGGGTAGGAACTAGAAGTATGCAGAAGAGGCACTTGCCTAGGGTTCAATTGGAAAGGGAAGCCAGGTGTATACCTCTTCTGCCACTTCAGGCGCTTCTGTAGCTTGTCATCACTGTTTCCGGCTCCTCCCCCAACACCCCCTGCTCGTTATGTAGTACAGGTACCAGAGCATGGATAGCAGGGGGGGAAATTGGGGAAATGTATTGCTGGTGGAGGATGTTCGAGCAGGAGGGAAGGGTGACGAGCATGGGCAGGGGTACTGCCTTGGGCATATTTAGGTAGATATAGATAATTTACATTCTCTAATTACCTAACTATAAAAATAACCATTTACTTGGTCTTCCTCATTTGAAAATAAGCTAAAAAGTTAAATGTTATTCTGAAATTCAATATTGTACACCAATTCGATTGAACACCTGGTGAAACACTACTTCTAAAAGCCAATTTCTAATTGTAGGATGTTATGGTTACTATAGACTAGATGCTCTGTCATGTAAAGTCAACTGCTTTCATTAGAATTAGGTCCAGGAGGACTTCAAACCTATATTTGGAAAGTTGAAGAAACACAGACTTTTAGCCATTTCAAGAACTTTAAAATGCATTTGCCCAAGTCATTGCTCTTCTATAGTTAATGACATGCTAGGCAGCATAAAACTCCTAGTTTTTTTTCAAGTATATTTTTAATATATGTTATATTATTTATTTTATTCTGTTAACCCAACTCCTACTTCTCCAGTAAATCTGCTGGCTGAATTCACATTTATTTCAACTTAAAGCTCTTTGTTAGTGACGGGTGAATTTTTTCGCCAGGCTCGAATTCGCGCGAATACATTAGAGAAACGGCTGCAAAAATTCACTGGTAAAAATTCAGCGGCGTCAAAAAAAAAAAAAGTTGCAGCGTCCAAAGAAAACGGACGCTGGCGTCAAAAACAGCCACCGGCATAAAAAAAAAGGATGCCGGCTTCAAAAACGGACATCGGCTTCAAAAACAAATTTTTCACCATTTTGCAGGAAATTCGCAAATTTTTCGGCGAAACGGCGCAAATTCGACCCATCACTACTCTTTGTAACCACCTTTCAAAACATCTTCCAACTCATCAAATATGCACACACCATGCTAAACTTATGAGTATTTATGCTGAAAAAAGAAATTTGCGTTTTCCAATAATCAAAACATATGCTTTCTGCACTGCCTCCTAAGCACCTAATATATCTCTTTAATCCCTTTATATACCTGTTATAAGGCATGGCAATTACTTTTCATCATAAAATTCCATCTACTGTACCATAATAATTTGATGTTAATTATTTTTTAGGTATATAAATAGTAAACAGTGAATAGTGAAAGGAATAGCTTTTTGTTTTTAAGCATACACTGTACTGTTTTTTTCTGGAACCTTTTTATTACCGGTAACATTTGAAAAGTGTACCAATTTTGAGAAGCCACTTCTAGACATTTCGAATTCTCAAGGTATAACAATTCATGACAGCAGCTGTATAAATTTCTGACAGGAAGGGAACTGAGGCTGTTTATCAAAGATGTTGTGCGCTATAAAATGGGCCAAACAGAGCATTACATCTACCAGGAAGAGAAAAAATGCTTGCCTTTATCTAATTCAGTTATCTTTGTGAATAGAATTAGTTATGTCAATCCTAACCTATTTCTGCTGCACATTAACACAATTTCACATTTAAAGGAATTGTTCAGTATAAAAATAAATACATTTCAATATAGTTAGTTAGCCAAAAATTTAATGTATAAAGACTAAAGTGACTGGATGTCTAATATAATAGCAAGAACACTACTTCCTGCTTTGCAGCTCTCTTGGTTTCCAACGATTGGTTACCAGAAAGTACCCAGTCAGTGACTTGGGGTGGGTAATTATTTGCTTTTGAATTTGACCTGCATGGTAAGGATCAAAATCAAACTCACTGAACAATTATGTCCCTTGTGGCCCACCTTAAAGTGATACTGACACTTTTCATAATATTAATCTAAATTAAAAGTTACCTATAGGTTATGTTAGTCACTTTTCACTGATAGTTCTGCCTTTGTAAGTAATTGTCACTTGAAGTTCCTAAACCTGACTGTTTTGCCAACCTGACTGTCACTTCACAACCTGTCAGTTAGAGTTTCTAATGCTAACAGACTGCTGCTGCACAAATAAGGCAGCCCCCTAACATGGGGGTAAGAAAAGTCATGTAAAAGCATCAGACAAATACTTTTATGGGAAAATTATAAATAGCATTCAAAGACAATGTTATGATAGATATTAAAAAAAGGATATTATCGGATGTCAGTATCTCTTTAAAGTCACTGACTAACCTAGAGTTAGAACTGTATCAAATGCTTTAGCAAAATCTAAGTAGATCACTTCCACCGCCATCCCAGAGTCTAGGTTCCTGCTCACCTTGTCATAAAAGGCAATGATATTACTTTGGCAAAATCTATTATGTATAAAACCCTGATGGTTCATACTAACTGATTTTAAATGATTTTGAGTATCTGTTCAACTAATTGACTTATCTCTCTGATAATAAGGACTCCATCCCTTCCTTGAATTTTGGATTAATTTTACTCTTCACTGCTGTACCCTGGTGCATCAGTTTGGATTATTATTTTATACACATGCATATAATGGGTCGAAGGGATTAATGACTTCCAATTTCACTTGAAACACTCTTGGTCAGTTTGGATAAAATGTATAATATATAACATAACTAACATACTGTACATAAAATAGATTTCTTAAAAAGTTCTGCATTTTATTAACTATTAGTGTATCCACTTGTTGAACTGGAAAAGGGAGTAAAAATCTAAATATATCAACTTTTCTCTTTGGCATTTTGTTAATATATATGTGATTTTTTGGGTCCTCTTTCTTCAGACTTCAAATTATAGTTTAGTCTTCAAATTAAAATGTTCATTTGTTTCAATTCTGTTCCTTTTTCTCTTCACCCTTAATCATTTTGCAGATATGTCTCCCTGAACAGCAAGTTATTAGTCATAATTATTTTAACCCTTGTTGGCTGCTTCTGCCATCTCTTTGTCTGTTGGGGAAGTTCTCTCTAACCTATATATCTGATGTAATTTGTTTTTATTTGTACTGCTGGGCATTCTTGACACTTTTTCCATTATTTACCTTTGCCTAACAACTTTTACTTAAATGCACTCATGTCTTTTCACAAAGGAGGAGAAATATGGAAGTGCAGCACACCTGTGAGTGCAATTTTACTGTGTGTATTGTAGTGTGTGAACAGGACTACTGCTGCTTGTACTGTGCCAATGACCCACATGTACCTATGCAACTCCCTGCAACTCCCGGTACCTTGCAAAGTTCCGTGCAGCAAAGGATCCAGTCACAGAATTAATTTTTTTGCAGTTGTAATGAAGTAATTTACAGGCACTCAAGCAGAATAATAATAGCAGAATCCCCTTTCAGATGTGAAATAGCAAGAATAGGTCACCATGCTCCTGGGGCAAAAAGTAGAGCTTTGTGCACAGGGGTACTCAGCCTGTGCTCTTGGATTTTGGCACCCTCACTGGTTGTCACTTCACCCACTGATTCCCTCTGCTAGTGGTGGACTCACCACGGGGTCCTAACCCCACTACTTCTCCTCGTTGGAGCGGAAACTGCTCACTACATACCCTGAGCCTCTCTTTTGCTTCTAGAGCAACTATGACAGAAATTTACTAATCCTAGATTACTCTTTCTAACTTTTACCACTGGCAGACCTGGACCTGTAATACCTCACAGTGAGGTAAAGTTCCACAAAAGACCTTGAACACATGGGGCTATACCACTTTATACTTTTACATGCTGCCACTTAGTGGACAACCCTTGCCTACAGTAAATCCCAATGGACTCCCCTTAGGTGTCCAATTACATAGGGGGGAACTGCCTGAGTAAAATGTACCCAAATCTCAAGGTCCTTACATTGGCATATTTTATGGAAGCATATCATCACCCAAAATAGACCAACCACTAAATATTTATTTATAATTCTAAATAATTATTTATTATAGTTGGAAAACCTTCATTAGTAGCCCCCCCACAAACCAAATGTCACCCCCTCTCCTACTACTTCTTACCTTCTTTACAGTTTTTCTTTTAATTCATTGTAGGCACTCCTTTACCTTGCCTCTCTGTCCTTTTGTCTTTAGTTTCCCACCAGACCCTGTTTTAGATTGGTGTTGATTACGCGGTGGACATAGTTTATATTAAAAAAAAAACATCTTGGTTGCTCCCTTTTATCTGACTAGCAATTATTTGGTTATGGTGAAAGTATTAGTCAGTTATGTGATGCAAAAAAAAATGGAAAATATATTTGCCTACAAACAAGGAATAAGAAATTGCATTATTTATATTTTAAAGTATCAGAAATTATATATTTACTAAATAAATGGATATAAAATATTAATACACAGCATTAGGGCTCCCTATTATTATTTATATAAAAAGAACATATTCAATGTTGTAAACATTACACATCATTCATATCAGACACTCCCCTAGTGGAACTAACAATCTAGTATCCCTATCACATTCACACACAAACACCTATGCGCACTATGGCAAATCCAATCAGGAGCCAATTAACTGCTAAACACATTACATTTAATGTAGATTATCTATTGACTAGTGACCAAACAAAGCTTGTTTCAGGCAGCAGAAACAGAGTAATTGATCTGCAGATTCAGTAGTTCTGCTAACTGGCAATGCATATTCTGGAGGATTTGTCAAACTGTCAGTGCACACATGCTTGGCATCAGAATTGTATTCAGAATTGCTGGACCTTTGTGTTCCTGAAATACTGTACATTTATATTCAGTCACACTTCAAAGGCTGAGAGATTGGCATCAGTGTCACAGCTGGGACCATGCGATTTCAGCCTATTTTTCTTTAGCAAAACAAAAAAAAAAGAGTAAGAAATTTAGAGATTGGGCTGCCATCTACTTAATTAAGTATATCTGCACAAATTAATTTTATGTGGTAAAAACACAGGATTTTAAGCGATTCCGTTTATATTGAACCATCATTCAGCCCCAAACAGGGACTATGTTGCTTTTTAAAACCCATTATATAAGGCATATTGAAACGGTTTCATTTTGGATTGTTGATCCAGGGTGAAGTGAGGTTTTCCGATAAGAGGCAAAAATGATGTTTCTCGGTTTTGGGAAGAACACTGATGATTTCACCTACTTTACAAAGATTTTTTTTCCCACCTGTAGTGTTCAAATAAAATCTAGGCAGGCAGATTGATAGACAGACAGACAGGCAGAGTTCTGTAGATGTAGAGATAAACATACTGTATAAGCAGTGCTGTGTGCGCAGCAGATGAGAAGATTATGAGGGGAAAGAGTTGCCAGACAAGAAGGTTTTGGGGAATTAGTATAAAGATTTGAAAGGATGCTAGAAAACTAGGATGCAGCATAGGCATGTGATATACAGTATTTGTTTTCCTCTGAGCTGAAATACAAACAAAGTGTAAGGTTTTGAGCAGGGCCTTGGAAATAGTTATTTTTCATTACCAGGCTGCTACATTTGCATTCAATACATTGCAGAGAGCTCCTGTAAAATATGATTTTAAGGGAATATCTGTCTTATTTCAGCTCTGTCTAAGGCCAAGATTTTAAAGGATTATCAGTCATTTAAATGTTTTCGTATTATGCGAACCACATTCGTATTATGGAACCACAACCTGGAATAAAAGTTGTGCAGAGAGTCTGCTGGAGTTCTCCTTCCTTTACCATTTTGATTTACTGACACAGTGGAGTTAATTGGAAGCAGAACATTCAATTCCTCATCAGCTGTACAGATCACCAACAACCCTTTACTTTGTATCTCAAAGAAATAGCAAAAATAACCACTTTCCACCACTATTTAACTAAAGTTCCCCAATGTTGAAATATTTTGACAGTCATTTTTAAATTATGTAGATGTTCTCTTTCATAACATTTGCTTCATTTAACATGTTTTCCATGTCTTCATAGTTGATGGATATGAAGATATCCTTTAAACAGTGATTGTCTTACTAGTGAAAAACAATAGCCCTTGTAGGAGCTTTTTAACACTTATTGATCCAGATAAGTGTTCCATAATTCCCAAAGCACATTTTGAGCAACAGAGTAATGCTGATGCTAATGATAATAATCTTCCCTAAAAGAAATTCAAGCACTTTAAAGAAGAAGACATGAATCTCATTGTACTCCCACATTATATGGAACAAATCACCAGGTTCTTGACTATTTCTAATGCACATCAAGAAGGCAATGATATTTGTCCATTAAATGATTTAAGAAGCGTAATATAAAACTAAAGTAGGGTGAGAACCTGGGAATATATACTGTATTCCTTACAAATCTACAAGGGTCAGTGATCTTAATCCTTTTTCCAGATACATAGGATTTGTCTTATATTAATTAATCTATCCACATATTAAGTGATTTGATAAGGAAAAACCAGACAGGGAAGAAAGTTTGTTTTCCTGTACAAAATCACTAACCTTTACTCATTATATACATTTCTAAATGTCAAGTTACACCCATAAATACGGATTTATTGTATGTACTGGGAAACAATACAGGGCCACTATGTCTGCAACTTTTACCCATCATTGATTCTTAAAAATGATTATACTAAACAATAATAATATTTAATAAGTCTTAAATATAATTCAACTAACCCATATTTAAATTTTGGCTTTAGAATATATAATCTCTCATATTGTCAATTCAAAGCCTAACTGAGTTTATCTTTGCCAGATTAGTCCTTCAAAGCTGGGCACATGTGTAAAACTCATGTCAAATGCACATGCTGTGCGAGTAATTAGTAAACAATTAATTTACCGGTACATGCCATATGGTTACACAGAAATCATTAAAACTAGCAGCATGTACCTGAATGATTAGTAGACAGGCATGCATCAGTTGTATTTTTGTATTTTGTAAGTGTTTGATTTTTCTACAGTTCCCTCTACAACTTGATCTAATAAGCGAAGAGTACAAGGGAAGAATGGAAACCATGACAGTTAAAAAAAAACTTTTTTTCCCCACTGATAATCAGTTGCAGCATAGTGGAAAGGTGCTTCTGTAATAAAATGGGGCAATGTAGTTACTAATTGATAACATTTGCTTTTGGTATTAGGTTGACACATGAAAACCCACAAATGTATTAAGTTGAGGGACATTCTCAGTTAGGTTCCCCTCCTTTTCCATATGTATGACAGCAGTGAGCAAAAGCGTAAATTTGAGCAATGTTTTTTCCCCACAATGCAAAGGTTTTTTCCCAGAGTTCCAATGACACTGTGTTAACAAGGGTGCAATGCGCTTTATGAAATTGTGCCGGACCAAGCAAAATTGCATCCCAATTACAAAAAAAGCTCAACTGCACATGTGCTTCGTCGCAAATGGAGCTCAATTGTGTCGGATAAATTAGAAATCTGTCTGATGTAATTTCTGGTGTTCACTGGCGTAATTTCAGCATCAATTGAGGGAGGGCACCGAGGGAACCCTCACGCTACCACCTGGTCCAAAGGTGGTAGCATCAGGGCTCTCTCAGTGCTTGCAAAATTACTTTTACAGAATAAACAATAGTCAAACTAAATGGCAAACTAAGTGAGGGTAAAATATTTTTACATATGAACAATTTCAAATTGTTTATTCTATACTGCTCCCCCCTTTTATTTATTTTTTATTCAATTTCCAACTGCCTTAACTTCCAGCCCCAACAATGTTTTCATCCAGGAAGTATTTATCTGCTCTTTTTCATAGACTATCTCTGGTTTTCAAAAACCTTTCCTAATCCCCATCTTTTTATCATTTTTAGAATATGGCACATTCTTGGCCAGGTGCCATGCCCATCACCACCATGCCCCTTTCCATGCACATCATCAGTGCAACCATTCCCCTGCCCCATATCACTCTGCAAATCTGTCCTAGAAAAGGCTGGTGTAAATTCAGGTTTTTGCATATACATTAACCACAAAAAGGGCTGATACATTTTGTATATCTGATACGTTAAACTCTGCCAACTTCACATTATCTTAAAGCAACATTTTACAAATTGGTCAATAAGTGTTTTAATAATTAGAGCTTTAGATGGCTCTACATATCTTTGCAGACCATAAAATGTATCTATTTGCTCTGTTAATGGTAATCCATATCCATATCCAATCCATAGTTCAGTTGCTTTTCAACTTGTGTAAGAATCACTGATGAAACTGGAAATTGGTTTCTTCTATCTAATCCATTGTTAATGACTTCACTTCCTAAGGCTACTTAATCTTCATTAGAGTTTCTGGCTTGCAGCAATAGTACAATCTACAAAAAAAGTAATAGTAATAGCCCCTGGGTATCAAATTTCATAATATGATTTATCACATTCTAGCATCTTTGGAACGCAACCCATGAGGTTTAAAACATAACAATTGTGAATGCTTTTAAACTTGCTGAAAGGAGTTCCAATACAATGTACAGGTATAACCCACATGTTATTATATTCATTTAAGTGGGGGAAAACATATTTTGGCAGATGGAGTAGAGACACAAAAGTAACAAAAATATAAAACTCATTCATGTAAAAGCCAAAAATAGCCCTGATATGTTTTTCTGTCCTGTGAGGCCCCATTTTAAATAGGATGTACACCAAAAGCTGTTTTTGCATAATGACAGAAAATGTAATGCTTAGAAATTTTTCAATATTAATTGAAAAAATATTTTCAATGGTTTGAGTTATTGCCATTGACAGCAGTGTTGTCCTGGCTGTTTATATTCTGTGCATTCCTGATTCTAGAAATGTACAGTAGTAGAAGCCACCTAGAGGAGAATTGGCTTCTGCTATACTGTTTCAAGAGTAAGAACCAGAGAAATAGGATAGATATTGCTGTTTTAGTCATGTATATTAAAAAGAAGCTTAGCGTTACAGTTTCTTTCATCATACAAAAAAATAAAAAATCAGTCTTTAACAAGAGATCCCCTTTAAGAGGGCCATTGTTATTTCATTACAGTGGCAGTAAACATGGTTCATGTCCCTCTATAACTTTTTTGTTATAATATATATATATACATACACACACACACACACAGGTATAGGATTCCTTATCCGGAAACCCGATATCCAGAAAGCTCAGAATTACGGATAGACTCCATTTTATCCAAATAATCCAAATTTTTAAAAATTATTTCCTTTTTCTCCATAATAATAAAACAGTAGCTTGTACTTGATCCAAACTAAGATATAATTAATCCTTATTGGAAGCAAAACCAGCCTTATTGGGTTTATTTCATGTTTGAATGATTTTCTAGTAGACTTAAGGCATGAAGACCCAAATTACAGAAAGATCCGTTATCCGGAAACCCCCAGGTCCCGAGCATTCTGGATAACAGGTCCCATACCTGTATGTGTGTATATATATATATATATATATATATATATATATATATATATATATATATATATATATATATTTACAGCAACCAGCTTGGGTGGGATAATGTTATTCTGAAAGGGCTGCCATATTTCTCTATTTATACAGACTTTTGACACAGGTACATTTACTGGATATTAAGTTCACTGTGGTCTTATTTGCCTCCAAGGCTAAACTGCTTGAAACAAAGAGTGTTTCCTTTATTTTTGACTAAATTCATATTATTCTCAGCCATGTAATGGCCATGGAACTTGAACATAAGTATTAATGAACACTAGCTCTCTGTAGCGTTTGCAATACTGCAAAATGTGGCACGACCGATAAACCCCATAGTGCCATCTTTTTGCCCAGTTTGCACTATAGCCAATGCTTAAACTTTTCCAACTGCCAGCGTAAGGTGCACAAATATGGCTCCAGGTGTGAAATGACTGAATCCGGTTGGCATCTTCTATATTAAAGTAGGTACATGCCAGTGATTAAATAAATTTGCATAATAGTTCTGTTCCAGGGATCTGCAAACAATTTTGTTGCACAAGCTATGCAATTCAGTCTGGTAAGAGATAAAGAAGTTCATTATTTCTATAAGAACTCTATATAAGATATTCAATTGAAAAATCATTTACAAAACACAAGCAAGTTGTGTTTAATTTTATAGTGGATTTTATTGATGCAATTACAAATATATATAACTGGCGCACAAATGCAATTCAATTAGTTAAAAAAAAGTTATTATTTTGAAAATGTTCTAAATTGGAAAGGCATTCCATTTTACAACATGGTTGCCATGGAGCCGGGAAATTCACAGATTTATTTGTTTTAAATCCTGTCACTAGTTTGTTCCATCATTAATTCTTTTCTGTGAGCGATTCCTCTGATATAGCTTCCCAAAACCAAACAGTAAAGGCTTCCCACTGTCACTTATAAGCTCAAGAGCTGCAAGGGAAATTAAGTCTGAAATGTACAGTACTTTTTGTCCGAGCAGTAGCCATCGTTATCGCCCGCTCAGTAAAAACTGTTGATCATTAGTAAAATTGTCTGCAAAGTATTTCAGAAGGTCCATTTCTAACACTTTTGGGGTGATGCATCACAAAGAAAAATGTCTAAATAAAATAATATCCTGCTGTAGGTTACAGTAGCCTTCCAATCCTTTTAATAAAGAAAGGAGAAATTAAACATTGAGAGAAAAAATACTGTAGCAAATTGTAGGGCCACTGAATATTAGCAAAGTCCTGGAGCTTTACGTTTGTATGGTGAATTCTTTTGGAAACAAAAGTTAAATCTAAAACGGATGTGCTGGAATCTCATTGATTAAATATGAACATTGAATTACAGTAAATAGAAATAGTTTCCAAGTGTATACAGTATATGCTGATGTTGCTGCTAATTGCATGGACACTGCATTAGACTTGCAAACAGGCAGGAATGCCAAAAAAAAGCCAGGGACAGGACAGTAGTAAATGAAAAATGTTTTAAAGGGATGGTTAACCTTTAGCATGTTATAGAATGACTGATGCTAAGCAACTTTTCAACTAGTCTTCATTTTATATTGTTTTTAATAGTTTTTTAATTATTTATCTTCTACTTGTGACTCTTTCCAGCTTTCAAATGGAGGTCATCCCACTGTAGCCGCAAAGAAAATAGTCACGGAGGATGGTGGGCCCGGCTGCACGGCCCGCCCCCAACTAGTAACGTTACTGCCTATGTGGCCCCCTCACATTGCGGATTGGTTATTGCCTGGTAACCAATCAGTGGAAACCAAGAGAGTTGCAAAGCAGGAAGTAGTGTTCTGGCTATTATGTTAGACATCTGTTCACTCCAGCCTTTATACATGACATTTTTGCCTAACTAACTATATTAGAAACATTTTTTATTTTACACATCTATTTACCCAGTTTTTATTTTTATACTGAACAATTCCTTTAACCAAAAAAAAAGTAATGTTTGAAACAGAAAGTCTGACATATTAAGCATAAAGTTGCTATTATGAATGAAAAAGCATATTCAAGCTTTATTCATAATGCTTGAGTTTAGTCTTGATAGGGGGAGATTAATGAGGGTCACCTAATAATAGATTGGGTAAATAGCAACACAACTTTGTAATTTCGAATTTGCATTTATTTGTAGCGATGAGTACAATTTCTCACAATGGATTTGCAGCAACATTTCCAGTATTGTTATTTGGAGATTATTTTGGAAAAATTATGGCAACAAATCTCCAACTGAAACCAATGTTTTCTGTATAAAATAGTTGCCGTGAAAAAAACGCCCATTGACTTTCATGTGTTTCATGTATTTTTGCCATTCACAGATTCACATTATTTATTTCCATATTGAAACAAAATGGGGAAAAGCATTGTGGGATCATTTCTGAACACAAGTGCTAATATAAATGCTATTCACTTTCTCTGATACAACAATGTGTGAATTCAGGCTGCTCTGATAAAATGCATACAAGAGTAGGGATGTAGCGAACCGCCGACAATGTGTTCGCGAACGCCGGCAAAAAATGCGAACAGTTCGCGAACTTCGAACATCCGAAAATCGTTCGATTCGAACGATCAAAGGATTTTAATCGTTCAATCGAACGATTTCCGTTCGAATCGAACGACCGAAGCCATTGGATCGAATGATTTCATTCAATCCAATGGCTTCGATCGTTCGATTCGAACGAAAATCGTTCGATTTTAGCGATCGAATGGTCGAATGGTCGAACGATTTTGACGCGAACGCCTATTGGCGAACGTCGCGCGACGTTCGCGAACTTGCGGCGGACGCGAACACTCGAAGTTCGCGCGAACTAGTTCGCCGGCGAACAGTTCGCTACATCCCTATACAAGAGCAGGGCTTCATTAACACAAGGGAACCCTGGATTTAAGGGCAGGAGCACAGGGGCAGATTCGGGGAGATTTAGACACCTGGCTACTAATCGCCTCTTCTTCAGCGACAATGAACTGCCTTCGTCCTGCCTTCCGCCTGCTAAAATGAAAAGTCGCCTGCTGCAATGCACTCGCGGCGCTCCGATTTCCGAAGTCACCGAAGTTCCCTCCTGAGGCAACTTCGAGTGACTTTGGAAGTCGAAGCACCGTGAGATGTTTTCTCATTATAGCAGGTGGAAGGCAGGGGGGAAAGCAGTTTGGGAAGATTGTCGCCCCAAAGAAGAGGTGATTAGTCACCAGGCGACTAAATCTCCCCGAATCTGCCCATGTGTCCCTGCCCTTAAGGCACAGGTCACCTTTAAATTCACTTTTGTATGATGTAGGCAGTGATATTCTGGGATAATTTACAATTGTATTCATTTTTTTTATTTTCGTAGTCTTTGAATTTAGTGTTTAGCTCTTCAGTCTGAAATCTTGCTGCTAGGGTTTACTTAACTCTAGCAACTAGGCTGTGGTTTAAAATCCAAGAATGGAAGATAAATAGGAGAATGCCATAAGACACATAGTAATGGGTAATGATAACAATACCATTGCAGTCTCAAAGAGAGATTAGTTTTATACTCTCAGGAGCCATGCCCCCCCTTAAAAGCTTAAGAGTAACAAAAGAGAGAGGTAAATTATTCAATTGAGTTTAGGTAGGCTAATTAAAGATCACATATCAACAACATTTTTTTCACCCACCAGAGGTACAGGCTAACAGTACAGTGAAAATTCATAATATATCAGAATTTTTTTTTTCTGCTGGCCCCAGTGCTCTTCTGTACCTGGCAACTTAGAGTTATGCCACTTTACCAGACTCCCGCCATGATCAAAATCCTCTAAAGAATATTTTGACTCGGGTAAAATGATCCCCCTGTTAGAGATCCAAGAAAGGTGGGGAGCTCATATCGGAGATCAATGGAGATATAACCAACTATCACACTATATAAGTAGGTTAGACAAGAATAATTGGGAAAGACCTTTAACTCAATGGGAACAGGTCATGGAGATGGAAGGGGGGATTGAAAAACCCCTTTCAAAAATTTACAACATGTTAACAACTAGAGAAGAACATTAATTTTCTCCTTTTAGCCGTGAATGGGAGAGGGAACTGGGTATACATTTTTCTGACCATTTTTCTAAACATAGCAATAAGATGACCAAGGCTTCAGTAACGAAAGAAGCCATATATAAATTGATAACAAAATGGCATTATACCCCAAGTAAACTTAAGAAAATGTTCCCACAAACATCAAATAGATGTTGGAGATGTAAAACAGGGGAGGGGAATTATACACATATTTGGATATCATGCCCGTTCCTGGATGGTTATTGGAGTCAGATATTGGAGTGTATATACAAAATTTCTGGGATAAGAATTCAGAGGGCGGATTTCGCTCTGATACTATTTAATATTAACAAAGATAAACAAACTATGCTTGAAGACCCCCTTACCTTCCAGTTAATACAGACCGCGAAATCCTTAATTCCGAGGAACTGGAAATCTGTAAAACCTCCGATATATAGGGAATGAATTAAGGCTGTGAAGGAAATAAGTTTATTAGCAGAGCTAACACATTTATAGCATAACACTAGTAATAAATATTGGAGAACTTGGCTTCCTTGGCATAAATTTTCGGAGGACCTTTTAAGGAAAGATTAAAAGGCAAATAAAAGGAGGGGAATAAGTCAATGCAGTATATATATTATATGCGTGGATACATATAAGTGTAAATTATTTCACCCTTGTACTTCCCTTTTTTGTTTTGTACCCTTGTTGAAAAGTTGAAAATAAAGAAATTTAAAAAAAAAAAAAAGAATATTTTGACAGAAAAAGTTGACTTTTTGTTAATGAAACAGCACAGAATGCTGCAAGGTGTTGAAATAAAAAGATGAAAAATCCAGCGAGGAGGTCACAAAAATAATGTTATGAAGATGTTGAAAATATATTATAAGCTTACCCCATGCTGCACATTGGGATTACAAGGTTTCTTGAAATTAAATGCTAACATTTATTTCACCGTCTTCAATTGTTAAACTCTGCTCCAACAGTACAAATGACATTAACACTCTTTCAGTGTGAGTTTTGACCCCATTCTTTGGGGTTGTGATAAGGTAAGCCGCAACATAAGAGGCAGGTGCACTTAGCAGATAACATTGTGCAAAATTCAAGCAGCATTACTTATTATTATGCTAGTAGGGGGCCTCACGAAAAAAATGACAAACTTTTATGTTAAATGTTCATTCAATCATTGGCTTGATCAGTCAAATAAAAGCACATCTTGAGGCAAGCATTCAGCTCCTGATGAATAATTCCGGTGCAAACAGAATAGCTTGTTTATTAGTATTTGCTGTCAAAGAAATTGCAAAAAAAATGGCATAATGTGAATTACATAAGCATTAAATAAAGTTATTACCGCTGCACATAATGTTTCGACTAAGCTTTCATATATTCGTCGCCTTTTGAAAATGCCTTTTAATGCTGCTTAGGCTTAGGCCTTTCCCAAGTCTGCAGCATCTGTAAAAATGTCTAATCAGTTGGCTTTATGAGGTTTAAACTAGAAAGGCACTGGTAAGTCATGGATTGGGGAAATGACTGAATAAAGCCTGGGTTTTGTGCAGCTGTGTGATTACCAATGTGTCAATCATACGGGCTGATCACCTGATTAAACTCATCTTTGCACTTAGTCTATTCTTGACTTACTGACCTTCAGTATGAACAAATACAAGTGCCAGAACCTTTTGTCAGATATCAAGAGCTATGGACCCTGCTACGCTTACTTCTCTTTGCCAGTAGAACAGGTGCCAAGGGAATGCCCCTGCTTGCCACAATATGAAAGCCAGCCAGATAGTCACGGCATAGGGAATGCAACCTGCTGATATGAATGAGCCCACAAGGAGACAAGGAAATTATAAACATGGGAAATTATAAATATTATAAATGATAAATATGGGAATGACAATGTAGTATTAGACCTGCCATGTTAAGCATTACCCGGTCTTTGTTAGCATATATTATAATTAATGAGAAAGTAAAAGAGAGAGAGAGGGACCACGTTTAAAAAATTACCTGTTCTCTAGTGAGAAGCTGAAATAGCGCATGATCTAGGTCACACGTGTTTTATCTTGTGTATCTTAGTACCTTAGGTGACAGGGCACAAAGTGAATTCGATGTGTTTGGTTACACTGTGGTATTAAGGACTAATGAAAATGTTCCCTTTACATACAGTCACTCCACAATTACCCTGTTCTTAACAAATAAAAATAGTTTCAGGCAATTTTTTTGTTTCTAAAATGAAATACTCCATGTTAAACCTAATCTAATTTGGTTCTCTATTTTTGTCACAGTTTTAATATTTTTTTTTAAAGATTTATAACAGCAGACACCATGCACACACCAATTACGTGTAGCTACTGGCAGCCCTGGACCCATAATTGTCTCCCAGACAAGTTCACATCTACATTTTAGTGTGATATTGCCCTTCCTGCTGTCCATACTTCCCTTTGTTGTTATCAAAACAATTTTGATTAAATACATGTACATGTTTTGCAGCCCTAGGGCTACAATGTTGTAAATAATTGCTCTCACATAGGATCTGAGTCCTCTTTGACAGTTAAAATCTGCCATATGGCAGTATGACAGTATTGATATTTTGTGTGATAAAGGAGAGTGACAACAGGAGCAATAAATATTCAACAACTAACTTAATAATACTGACTTATGTATGTCTAATTTAATGTACTGAAAAATACATTTTCAAATTATGATTTTTTTAAATTTTATGAATGTTTATTACAAATAGGTGATCTAAGACAAGTAACATACAATATGGATGTGCTTTCTAATTATTGAAGTGCAGTGTTAGATAAGTCAGTTTAAAGGGATAGTGTCATGGGAAAAAATGTTTTTTTTTTCAAAACACATCAGTTAATAGTGCTGCTTCAGCAGAATTCTGCACTGAAATCTATTTCTCAAAAGAGCAAACAGATTTTTTTTATAATTCATTTTGAAATCTGACAGGGGGCTAGACATATTGTCAGTTTCCCAGCTGTCCCCAGTCATGTGACTTGTGCTCTGATAAACTTCAATCACTCTTTGCTGTACTGAAAGTTGGAGTGATCAGATCTCAGATTTCAAAATTGAATATAAAAAAATCGGTTTGCTCGTTTGAGAAATGGATTTCAGTGCAGAATTCTGCTGGAGTAGCACTATTAACAGATTAATTTTGAAAAAAAAAGTATCCCTTTAAGGGCAGCAGCTTATAGTCAGTCCTTGCTACTAGGGAACTTGCCTTCTTGTGAAAAAATCTTAAAGGAAAACTATACCCCCCAAACAATGTAGGTCTCTATTAAAAGATACAAAGTAAAACAGCTCATGTGTAAAACCCTGCTTCATGTAAATGAACCATTATCATAATAATATACTTTTTTAGTAGTATGTGCCATTGGGTAATCATAAATAGAAAATTGCCATTTTAAAAAATAAGGGCCGCCCCCTGAGATCGTACGATTCACTGTGTACACATACAAACCACATGTAAGGTCACATGAGCCAATTAACAGACAGAGTTCTGCCTTTTGCTTCCTCACTTCTTCCTGTTACAGTTAGTGTTGTAGTATTTCTGGTCAGGAGATCTCTGAGGCAGCACAGATAGAGTCACGAAATGGTGGTTCAAGGCAAAAGATGTAAAAGGGCAATATTTATGTAAATATATATTCCAGTTTGGTAAGATTCTTTAATATGTCATTCAATTTGATATAAACTATCTGTTGCTTAAGTATTCATTTTGGGGGTATAGTTTTCCTTTAAGTGTCCAGCAATAAATCCTAATGCCAAATAAAACCTGGTTGCATGCAGTTTAACTGAAATTCCCCAACACAGCCTTAGTGGCTCTCCTTTCTCTCTCAGAACAGGGCACAGAGCAGTCTAAGGGCTCTTACACATGAGCGTTCCGACCTGCGCTCCCCTGCGTTCCGTTTTTTGGCGTTCAGCCACAGGGGAGCGCAGGAATAGACGCAAGTCATTATTTGAAATGGGGCTGTACTCACTAAGGCGCGTGTAGGCGCCGAACGCAGGAAAATGCAGCATGTTGCGTCTGAACCTGCGTTCGGCGCCTACACGCGCCTTAGTGAGTACAGCCCCATTTCAAATAATGACTTGGGTCTATTCCTGCGCTCCCCTGCGGCCGAACGCCAAAAAATGGAACGCAGGGGAGCGCAGGTCGGAACGCTCATGTGTAAGAGCCCTTAAGCTGGCCATAGACAATGCAGATATAATCATACAAATCTTTGTTTCGTATGATTTTCGGACCATGTGTGGCGTGTCCTGACATTTTGCAATGGCTGAATTTCGTATATCTGCACGTCTATGGCCAGCTTTAATTGAGCCACACCTTTTGCTACAGGTGAGGCTAATCACCCCTCACTGCTGATCAGACCCTCATTTTAACAACCCTCTGTGCTGCCTGGGATTCTGATTTTCCAACCATGCTACTATATATATATATATATATATATATATATATATATATATATATATATATATATATAGTCATATGATTCACCGGCACTCACCCTCAGTCGATCAAATCCCGGGTGCTCCTCAAAGGGAGATACATCAATGCAGTTAGGAGCACTCACAGGTGTAGTGATAAAGAAGTGTCTATTATTGGGGTGTTGCAAACTCTCCCACATCAACGCGTGGGAGAGTTTGTAACACCCCAAGAGCACAAATAGGGTAGTGAGTAGGCTCTATGAAACACATTTTAGACAAATTTCAGCCATCTTCAGGAAGTGAAATCTGTACACAATAAAGTTACATTTAGAATAAAAAGAGATCCAAAAGTTATGACGTCAGTCCTTCAGCAAAACCTCACTCCGTGTTACATTATGTCCTTGTAAATATACAGTATGTATATTGCAGGAGACATAGGGGCAGATTTACTAAAGGGCGAAGTGGCTAATGCTAGAGACTTTTCGTCAGAAATCACATCCGCAGGGACATCGCCAATTCACTTACAGGCGCAGACGACAATTCACTAGCGAAAGAGAGCGTCACTAGCATTCGTTCGCATTCTATCGCCAGTCGACTTTTCGCTCAGGCGCTCACTAAAGTGTGGATTTTACTGAATGTTACCTCTTTCACCAGAGTTTCCTTCACCACCTCAGACCAGATGAACTGCTAAAATGAAGCTATATATTCCTCAATCTTACGTCACTTACATCATATCCTGTCTGCCGAAAATGCATTAAAGTTGACTAGCGACTTTACTTTTTTTTTAAGCAGGATTGCCAGCAAATAGGATCGCTAGCGACTTTTCACAAGGCATGACCAAATGCCAACAAATCTTTGTTATGAAATGCTCACACTGAAGTATCGCTAGCAAACAGTTGCCAGCGTTCAGCGCCCAAGACGCACCTTCGAACTTTATTGAAGTGGTGCCGAGTGTGCAAATCGGTTGCTGGTGACAATTCGCACTTTAGTAAATCTGCCCCATAGTGAGCACCTATAACCTAAATAAGTGCACACCCAGGCAAGTGTGCCAAAAACCCTACCTTGGATATATATATATATATATATATATATTTTTTTTCCAACGAGGTTGCACACCATTGTATAAAAGTTTAAACCATTGTTTATTTTGTAAGCATAAAAACACCCAATGTAAGCTTAAATATACTCATCCATGTGGAGATCTATGCAACGTTTCGGGTGCTTGCTGCTCCCTTTCTCAAGCTGATCTCCATGTAATGCTGAGACTACAATTCCCAGAAGCTTGCTTAAGCCCTGTGGCGTCTCATGTGGTCTGCATGACGTCACCCTTGTGCGTAGCAGCGCGGCGTAAAAATGATGCGTTAATATGCAGACGACAACGTCAGCATGATAATTTCCCTCCCCGTGGACATAATTTCCCTCCCCACGGATGTTTCAACAGTGGCCCCCATTTTAGAAATGGGCTGAATTTGTATAACATTGTTCTTTCAATACACAATAAAAGGAAGAATGGCAAAAACATACATTGATCATAATGGCATAATTATGAATATCTTTGAAGGAATAAAGCTAATTCATACATCAATAGACAAATATTATGGACGTCTCAAGGGGGTGAAACTAATTGATAAATAGATGGAGGTCAAAATCCTTGTTGAGGCCTAATGGGTGTCACGGCCGGCACCCGATACCAGAACAAATGCCAAGCACCCTGGTCTCGGCTTCACCAGTAGTGTGACCACCGTTGGGCTTCGGGAGGAGCCCTCAGCTTACTTGTGTGCCACCTGGACTTTACGAGGGGTGCAAGGCGAGATGTTCTGGCTGGCGAAGGGGCACGGCTGTTAGCAAAGTCTTTTGGGCCGAAGGTCACGGTACAAAAGGATTAGGCAGAAGGATGGTCAGACAGGCTGGGTCGAGGCAGGCGGATATCAGAATCGTCAGGCAGGCAAGGGTCAAACCGGGTTGTCAATCAAGGGGTTAGGCAGGAGAGTTGTCGTAGGCAGGCTAAGGTCAGGATACAGAGTTCAGAGTAGTCAGGATACAGGCAGGGTCAAACACAGGTTATCAGACAGACAAGATTCAGATCAGATGCACTAGGCTCAGGAAACCACAAGAAACAAGTTCTATCACGGGCAAAGAATAGTACACTGAATGGGCCTTAAAAAGTATTCAAAATTCGAGCCAAAACGTGCGCAAAAACGCGCTGGCGTAAACACGCGCTGGCGCAAACACGGCAGAGCGCCTGCGCCTTTAAGAGGCGCGCCCTAATAACAAAGATGGCGCCTAGGAGACACGCGGCGGGCGTCCCCGTCGGTGGAGCGGCAGCCGACCCCGCCGTGCAGGAAATTTTATTACAATGGGCTCAGGGTTTTTAATCTATGTATCCATTGGACTTCTGTATTTTTCAATAGGAGAACCCTATCACCTCCCCTTCGAGGCTGAGGAACATGCTGGATTACCCTAAATTTCAAATCCTCTGCTGTGTGTCCCTTTTCTATGCAATGTTTAGATACTGGCAAAACACTATTATGAGTATTAACCATGGATCTATGTTGTGAAAATCTGTCCCTCACCTTTTGAGTGGTTTCACCCACTTATACAAGATTACAAGGGCATATTAACATATACACTGCATAACTCCTATCAGCTGTAATGACCTCGAATTTTAAACCAGAGAGATCTGGATTATATATGTACTAACACAATCAAAATTGAGAACATTAATTTAGGTGTTTGGGGAAATTGTTATTAAAGTGGACACTGATGATTATATGTACTAACTAGCAGTAAAATGAAAAAAGAAGAGAACCAAAGAGAAACACATATTGCCAAACTGTAAGATCACGCACACACTACAGTCTTACTGAACCCATCTGCTGCTTTTTTAACTATCCTCCGGTCTCAGTGATGCTGTAAGCAAAGAATTTGAACCTGCTTTGTTTACTGCAGAGTCTTAGCTCTCAACAATTGTTTATAATTCACATCAGAGCTTACAGTCCTTATCACAGTCACACAAATGCACAGGCACACAGATTAATTGATCAAGAGCAAATTAGCTTTTCTTATAATGTTGGACTGAGGGACAAAACCGGAGCACCCAGGGGAAACCCACACAAGCACAGGAGAACAAACAAGCACAATGAAGGTCATGTCCTGGTCAGAATGAGTCCCAGGGCTCACACTGCGCCAATGAGCCACATAAATCCTTTCATTAGAAATGTATATGCTCAACCTGATTTTTTAATTCTTTAATCCTAGTGGATAGCTGTAACGATTGGCACCCAAAAACCCAGAACCAATGCCAAGCACTCTGGTCTCGGCTCGTGCTTCTGCCTGTAGCAGCCGCGTTTGGCTTCGGGAGGAGCCCTCAGCTACTCAGATGCTGCCAGGTCTTAATAACGAGAGGTGCAAGGCGAGGGGTTCTGGACAGACAAAGGGGCACAACTGTAAGCAAAAGTCTCTAGGCAGAAGATCGTGGTACAAGGCGTTAGACAGAATCGTAGTCAGATCAGACCGGGTCGAGGCAGGCAGAGAGTAAACGTAGACAGGCAGGCATGGGTCAAACCAGGAAGTCAATCAGAGGGTTAAGCAGAATCGGAGTTGGTAATCAGGCAAGGGGTCAGGATACAGAATGTAGAATCATCAAAAGCCAGGCAGGGGTCAAAACAGGTAATCAGAATCAAGGTTCAGAACAGAATAGCAACAGCTAACAGCACCAGGAAACAAGTCATATAATGAAAAAATACAGAATACCCCTTTAAATACATTTGAATTTCGCGCCACTGCGCACCAGCATCAACACGCCAGCGCGCATGCGCCTATAAACACAGCAGAGGCGCGCCGCGCGCACCCTTAGTTAGCTGGCGCAGGAAGAGAATGGACGCGCAGTGGGCGTCCCCACCGAGGGGGCATCAGGCATCCCTGCCATCCCCCTACTAGACCACCAGGGTAAGTTGTTACAATAGCCCAGATTTCTTTTTAATATTAGTCTATTTGCCTATGCTTGTACTGTGAATGCTGGATGTAAGGTATGTCCCCCCTCAGAACTGGATTGTTCTCTGTCTTATAAAGTCACACACACATGCCACAGTTCTTTAGTTGTTTAATATACACAGACTAATTTAATAATATTGGAGTAATTTCACCAGTGCAGTTACCCATAGCCACTAAACTATTTTTGCCAGCTTGTAGTATGCTGTTACTACTTATAGTCTGAATGTTATCAGTGGTCAAATAGTTAATAGTGGTTTGTTTCTCTGCTATTGCAATTTTGTTATTGTCATTATTTGTATGTGGTTGTTATTTTAAGACAGCTACTTTATATACAGCATGTAGACATATCTCATTCTGGCAGTGGTTAGGTGAGAGACAGGCATTTGCTCAGGTAAGAAGAAGAGACTCTAGTGTTCAAGGGGAAAGCTTGGGAATTTACACAACACACCCACCCCGAGGAAGCCGTCAAGGGAGACAGCGAAACTCTTCCGATTTTGGGGCAGTGTGATTTATTTACCGATTACAGACTCCACTGAAGAAGCCTTCCTGTCGCAGTGAAGTACTACATGCTTTACGCCCAGGCTATCCTTGTGAGTAGAAAATCTGTGATTTTTAACATTTATTAAAGAAATATTATACTATATTTTATATAAAATATATCTTTTTTGGAGGGTAACAACAAGGTGAAGGACTGACATTATTATATGCATCACAATTCCAAGAAATCTTGTGAGTATATGCCCGAAAGGGGGAATCTTGAAGAGTATCACAGTTGTGAATTTTCTGTGATATACAGTAGCTCTCCAAGCACCTTTTTAAACACGTTGTGGCCCTATGGGCTTTACTACTTATCGCTATTAATTAACACCTACTGCTTTATATGTGAGTGCTTCCTTTTGCATTTTATTTTAGATTCCCTGTCTCATAATATAATTGAAGTCTGACTTGCAAGTCTTCCATTCTTCACTAGATAGATGATTAGTATTGGTTCCTGCACTAGGCACACTCTCTTGTGCCGTTAGTGTTAGGATGGCTTGCTGATTTGACAAAATGGCGAAAAATTTGCAAAATGCAAATTTTGACCCCAATTTGCAACAATTTTGACACTCGCAAGAACTTTGCCGCCCACGTTAAAGTCAATGGGCATACGAATAATGTTGTCAAGCGACAGTTTTAACGCAATCGACTATCTCTTCACGAGTCCAGATTTTTTTTGAAGCCAGGGAATTTTCGCGGCAGTTTCGCAAATTTATTCATGGAAATTCACTGTGAATTCACGCCTGGTGAATTTAATTGCCCAACACTAATTACAAATGTGTTCAAAATTAAAATTTTCTCTGCATTCATTAACAGTTTTCTTTTTTCTGTATCCTTTAATGATATTATAATCACACTACAAATCATATATAAATCATATATAAATAGTGAAGGTCTTCAGCCTCAATTGACAGCAACCCATGCGGATATTTAAGCATGCCTATTGTCTAGATTTTCTCTCAAGAAAAGACTGAATGTGCTGTTTTACAGACAAGGAAGGACAGGTGAAAATCACTTTCAGCAGCAGTAAGAGAGAAATGGGGGGGGGAGGAATCCCATTCCCTTAGCAACAGCTGGCAACTGCACAGAAGAGATGGAAAGACTGAAGAATCTGGAGCCTCATTGATTTTATAATGATTATCTGCAAAGTGTGTACTATTCAGAGTCCAACAAGAGATATCACGTGAATGTACCTTCTTACAATTTACAATTACTGGCAAAAGTCTAATAAATTGCAAAAATAATAATTGTAGCTGTAGCTGTATCTTAAAGTCAATCTAACCTAATCATTTGTGGTAGAATGTATTATGCACAAGTATATTTGCCAAATGTGATGTGAATTTCTGTATGAAATACAATTTTTTTAACCTCTTTCTGTTGCAGGAATAACACTCTTCATGGGGGAATGTAATAAAAGTGGCAAAGAGAAAAACTATTTGCACAAATAAGAATAAAAAGTCACATTTCACAATGTAAAATTAATTGTGCATTGTAAATTTTAATTGCACAATGCCCACTTATAAGAAGTGGTTGAAGGTGTCTTAATCTTCTGGAGCAAACGTAATGAGTTTTTTTACATTCACTGTGCACTGGTGCAAACTATAAAATTCATAAACCTTCTTCCACTTTCGGAAGAGGTTGCTAAACAAAAGTTATATTAAATTCACACGAAGGAAAATTTGTTCGCACAAAAGCACAACTTTTCACATTGTGAATAATTTTTCTGTACCAGACTTTTATTACATTCCTCCATGAGCCTCATGGGTTTCTTATTAGTAGATAACAAAATATTTTCAATAGAACATAGTGAAATCGGGTTAAAAAAGACCAAAGTCCATCAAGTTCAACCTTTCCAAATGAAATCGGCATCCATACACACACATACTCACACCAACCCTCCATACACTCACATAAATTATATATACCCATATCTATACTAACTATAGATTTTAGTATCACAATAGCCTTGGATATTATGTCTGTCCAAGAAATCATCCAAGCCATTCTTAAAGGCATTAACTGAATCAGCATCACAACATCACCCGGCAGTGCATTCCAAACCTCACTGTCCTGACTGTGAAGCACCACCTATGTTGCTTCAAATGAAAGTTCTTTTCCTCTAGTTTGAAGTGGTGGCCTCTGTTGTAGTAATCAACTTTATGGGTAAAAAGGTACCCAACTATTTGTCTATAATGTCCCCTAATGAACTTGTAAAGTGTAATCATGTCCCCATGCAAGCATCTTTTTTTCCAGAGAAAACAACCCCAACCATGACAATCTACCCTCATAATTTAAGTCTTCCATCCCTCTAACCAGTTTTGTTGAACATCTCTTCACTCTCTCCAGCTCATTTATATCCCTCTTAAAGGAGAATTAAAGCCTAACTAAAGAAGTAGCAAGAACTGTTGTACATAATACTTTGGCTTCTGTACCAGCCCAGGGCAACCACAGAAGATCTCTGTCCCCAAAGATGCCGCAGTAGCTCCCCATCTTCTTTTGTGTTGATTCACTGAACCTGCTGTGTGCTGCTGTCACTTACTGAGCTTAGGGACCCACTCACAATATACAGTACACATATAATAGAGATGTCATAAGGCTGATTGGTAATTAATACAGATAATTACTACATGGCATTAATACATGGCAGCACAGAACCCAGTGTAATTGGCATCATAATTTAATAATCAGCCCTGTAGCATCAGCTTATATTACAGATAAACCTCATTTTTTGCTTGATAATTTGCGACAACCCCTCAGCTTGTCAACAGCTGCTCAGAGCCCAATAAGCATTTCAGTGTCGCAGACAATTTCCAAGATGGTGACCCCCCTGTGACAAGTTTGAAGACCTGGATCATTGCCGCTATTGAGAAGATGAAACTTTAGGCTGGTGCAATAAGTTCAGTATATAAAATATGGCATTTTTAGCCACATGCATTTTTAGGGTTTAGTTCTCCTTTTAAGGACTGGAGTCCAAAACTGCACTGCATACTCCAGATGAGGCCTTACCAGGGACCTATAAATGGGCAAAATTATGTTTCCATCCATTGAGTTTATGCCTTTTTTATGCAAGACAGAACTTTATTTGCTTTAGTGGCCACAGAAAGACACTGCCAGAATTAGACAACTTGTTATCTACAAAAACTCATAAATCCTTCTCAGTTAAAGAAACCAACAACACACTGCCATTTAGTGTATAACTTGCATTTATATTATTTTTGCCAAAGTGCATAACCTTGCATTTATCAACATTAAACCTAATTTTCGAGATTGCTGCCCAGTTTTCCAATTTAGTCAAATCACTCTGCAAAGTGGCAGCATCCTGCTTGAAACCGATAGTTCTGCACAATTTTGTATCATTAGCAAAAATAGAAACAGTATTTTCAATGCCCAGCTCCAGGTCATTAATAGACACGTTGAAAGCAAAGGACCAAGTACAGAGCCTTGTGGTACTCCACTAACAACACTGGTCCAATCAAAAAATGTTCCATTTACCACCACTCTTTGTAGTCTATCTTTTAGCCAGTTCTCTATCCAGGTACAAATAGGATGTTCCAGGCCAACATTCTTTAATTTAACCAGTAATCTTCTGTGTGGCACTGTATCAAATGCTTTAGCAAAGTTTAAGTAGATCACATCCACTGCCATCCCAGAATCAAGGTCTCTGCTTACCTTCTCATCAAAAGAGATCTATTATGCATAAAACCATGCTCGCACACACTTTTAGTTATTATTTTTTTTAAATGTTGCACTTAGCAAGCTGTTCTAAAAAGACAAAAGATAACATCATAATATCAGAAAATATGGTTAATTTTTTGTACCTTTGTTTCTCCTACAGAGATGCTTTCTGATGGGACGATCAAACTATTCCCATATTTTGCTTAAAAATTTTGGAAAGCAGTGAAAAAAAGGCAACATTTGAGTCAATAGGAAGGCATAATTTCATTGGTGTTAAGATGTTTTAAGCTCAGCAATAGCATATTGATTGCCATACCTTATTAGAGAATCACCTTCCCACTATATGAAACAGGCTCCTTAGACAGACAGGGGGAGGGCTTGGATCCCATTGGCTGATGGTGGAAGGCAAGGGATGTGTAATAATGATGTCAGCATTTTTCCAGCACAACTGAATACTTTCTTTTCAGACAGTATGTCAGTGAGTATGTAACAGGTATGACATATTGAAGATTGCAGCACAAAGTGCAAAAATTGCAGAAGAACATACGAGATAAAACAACAGAAAGAAGGGTTTCCTCAAAGTAACACATGCCTTGAGGAGGTATCACATCCATAACACCCTTTGCTTGTTGTGCATGCACAGGCAACTGACTTGCTCCTAATGAATGGCATGCAAACAACATAACTAGGTTTGTATACATTACCACACCAGAAAGGATGCAATGCACACTCCCACACAGATACAAGCAAAAACAAGGAAAACATTTACATGAATTGCCAATGTTGATGAAAATAGGCATCCACTTCAGTACGACAAAAACAAGTTAATTAAGCTGGATATGTGGGAAATAATTGTATTGTGTATACATGTAATAACTGTGTAAATGAGCCCTATGGTGTGATTAAATCAGTAATTAAATACAGTATAAAGATTTTCTTTACAGGCCTGTTCAACTGGGAACACGCCAAACTTTCTCCTTTGGTAGGCGATTGGAACACAATAAGACACTATATAAGTACATATGGAATTAAACTGCCTTAGAAAGAAAACAAAGTTTAGACAACACTAACTGCAAATATGGTTTCTGTGCCAAGCCTTACGGCTTGTGTAGTAGTCCATAAGGTTAAGTTCCCCTATGGTCTTTAAATCTCCACATGGCTGAAAAACCCCTGCAGTGGCCAGTTAAGTGTTGGACCTAAATGGATCTGGGAGGGGGAGTGAGTCATTTGTCCCATGTGCAGTGAGCCCTGCAAGATTCCAGATTTGTTGTGCAAGAAGTATAAAAAGCTGAGCTGCCATGTGCAAAGTCTCTCTTTCCATTTTCACTCCAGTTGGGAGTGTATGAGCTGAGCAGGAACGTTAGCAAATATTTGATCCTAGGGATGGTATGCCCTTGGAGGGCTTGGGGTATGGGGCTTGACCTGAATGGAGATGGTCTAGAGCTTGAGGCAAAGGAGAACCCTAATGGAGCTGCCTGTGGATGGATTCCAGTAAAAAGGACTTCTGTATGCTTGCGCTGCAGAGCTGGGAGCTGTTCCCTAAAGAATAAATCAGAATTGCTCAGATAGGATAGCTTTGGAAGCCCATCCTCATGATTGAGTCACTGTGGATGCCTGACCCATCTTCGTAAGTCCACGGTGAGTGTTCTGCCTGAGGGAGGGTACTGAAAGGCTCCAGCATATGTCCCCTATTTGAGAACTGTGTGCCTGCTACATAGAAGCAACTACCTTTGTCCACCAGGAGAGGTATTTGAGGCAGGCAGCACTACCTGGGGAAAGTGTATAGGAGAATTAAACCCCCCACAGTCAAACTGGCCCCCATCCGCTGACTGTGGGGGGTTTAGTTCTCCTTTAAGCGCTATTGGGGGAAAATGACTGTGACTGTCTTTATCGATCCAGGGTGGAGTGTGGGATTGTGCCTTGGGAAAGGCTATGCCAGGGTTGGACTTTTCCTAGGGCAAGGGATTATTGCTATATTACTGTATATGTGATTACATTTTACGTTTATTCAGTTACATAAAGTTCTTATTGGTTTATTGCAACTGGTGTTTAATTATTTGTTCCTAGTAGGACCACCAGTAGGTGCATTCCCGGATCCCACTTGATAGAGGCACTACCACTGAGAGAAATTCCCAGTATCATTTCATTTAGCAAAGGGGAATCAGGATATACTGTACATCCTATAATACATGTGGTGTCAAAATAGGTTTAAACTGGTTTCATGCAAGATTTGGGCACAAATTGTCAGTTGTACTTACTTTTGTATATGAGCTCTCCGGCTCCTCACTAGGCTTCAAAATTATTAGGAATGGAAGTGTTTGAACCTTTCCATAAGCAACAAATGGATAAGTGAGATTTGCATTTCATATGAAACCTTGACAAAATGACCCCCGATTTCAAAACAGAATATATTTGAATTCTCCTGCTGCTCAGAAAATCATATTCTTTTGATAAATTATTTGTGAATAGTGGGATCAACTATAATAATTCTATTCTAGTACTACAATTTAATCAAATGCCTTTGATTTGAATACAGGATGTCTATGAGTCCACTCAGAGCACATTAGAAATAAGTTATTATTTATAATAATTATAATAATTGCCTTCTTGTCTTTGTGCCATCTCCTGGTGACAAAATGGTAGTGATATCAGGTTAGATGAGATAGTTGATGCAAATAGTTCAATGAAATTGACCAGCAGTTCAGAGTATTGCCCCTCTGATAATGAAAATGTATTAATTTAATTTTATAAAGTGACACTGATCTATAGCTAAATGCCTTACATGTATTAGAATATACTGACACTAAATTAGAATTGCAACATTATTAACATGTATTTATATAGCGCCAACATATTGCGTAGCACTGTATGGATGTATAGCTTATATTTCCAGTTTCACTGCAGTTTTCTCCTCTTCCTCCTCCCCCTACTTTGCACATTACACACATGTATATATAGGTGTGCGTAGGCATGAAATTATCTTGATAAAGGGAATGTATTAATAATTACCATACACTGTATATGTAAGTACTATCATATGCCTTTACATGCCCTTTGACACACAGAACAGGCTTTGGGAAGGTGGATGGAAATATTAAAACAAGGGCCAGAGCCCAAAGAGGAGTGGAGGCAGAAGTATCAAAGATACAGTGTGAACTTTTAAAGGAACAGTGCAGTATAAAAATAAAAACTGAGTAAATAAGGCTGTGCAAAATAAAAAAAAAATCTAATCTAGTTAGTTAGCCAAAAATTTAATCTATAAAGGCTGATGTGACTGGATGTCTAACATAACATAACACAACCTGTTTTTCAGCTCTCTAACTCATAGTTAGTCTGAGACTTTAAGGTGGGTAACATGGGACATACTGTAACTGTTCAGTGAGTTTGCAATTGATCTTTAGCATGTAGGTCAGATCAAAATCTTAGTTATGCCCTCCTCAAGTTACTGATTGGTTACTGCCTGGTAACCAATCAGTGGAAACCAAGAGAGCTGCAAACTACTGTAACTTGGCTATCTAACTATATTGAATTTTTTTTTAATTTTGCACAACCTATTTTCCTAAGTTTTTATTTTTATACTAAATAACTCCTTTAAACAAGCTGCCAGAACTGGGAAATTAATTAAGGGGTAAGTATAGTGAATATTTTTATGTGCTACCATTACAACTGGCAAGCTTGATATGAAGCTTGTTATATCAATGCTGAGACTGTGTTTAACATATATAAGGTGGTAATCCATATTCCTTAATGTAGCAACATAAATCAGTGTCACAATTATGATACAAAGTCTTGAGATGTTTGTGTGACTATATAATAAATAATAAGCACCAATGCTAATGGCTACATGAGTATAAGAGACTGACTTAGGTGGAAACACATCTGTTACTCAAAGGAGGATTTAAGAGAGACTATTCAAATACTGTCAGCTATACTGTAGCTTGCCTACGAAATCCTCATTATTGCATTAGAGGCAAAGCTGTTTTGAACTATGTGTTTTTAAAGAACAATTAATTTTTGGGATGGTTCAATAGCAAATCATTTCAAGCAATGATTTAATGACATTAAAGGGGTTCTGTCATGATTTTTACGGTGTGGTTTTTATTTCTAAATACTGTTTACACTGCAAATTCACCATGTAAAATTTAATTCCTGAACAAACAAGTATATTTTTTTAGTTGTAATATTGGTGTGTAGGCAGCCATCTCAGGTCATTTTGCCTGGTCATGTGCTTTCAGAAAGAGCAAGCACTTTAGGATGGCAGGCTTTTGTTTCTCCTACTCAATGTAACTGAATGTGTCTCAGTGGGACCTGGATTTTACTATTGAGTGCTGTTCTTATATCTACCAGGCAACTGTTATCTTGTGTTAGGGAGCTGCTGTCTTGTTACGTTTCATTTGTTCTGATGTTAGGCTGCTGGGAAGAAGGGGAGGGGTTGATATCACTCCAACTTGCAGTACAGAAGTAAAGACTGACTGAAGTTTATCAGAGCACAAGTCACATGATTGGGGGGCAGCTGGGAAGATGACAATATGTCTAGCCACATGTCAGATTTCAAAATTAAATATAAAAAAATCTGAAATGGATTTCAGTGCAGAATTCTGTTGGAGCAGCACTATTAACTGATGCGTTTTGAAAAAACATGTTTTCCGATGACAGGATGGATCCCTTTAAAGGAATTGTTCAGTGTAAAAATAAAAACTGGGTAAATAGATAGGCTGTGCAAAATAAAAAATGTTTCTAATATAGTTAGTTAGGCAAAAATGTAATGTATAAAGACTGGAGTGACTGGATATGTAATATAACAGCTACAACACTACTTCCTGCTTTTCAGCTCTCTTGGTTTACACTGACTGGTTACCCTGGTTACCAGGCAGTAACCAATCAGAGACTTGAAGGGGGGCCACATGGGTCATTTCTGTTGCTTTTGAATCTGAGCTGAATGCTGAGGATCAATTACAAACTCACTGAACAGAAATGTACCATGTGGCCCCCCTTCAAGTCGCTGACTAACTCAGAGTTATAGAGCTGAAAAGCAGGAAGTTGGATTCTGGCTGTTTTATTAGACATCCAGTCACTCCAGCCTTTATACATTACATTTTTGGCTAACTAACTATATTAGAAACATTTTTTATTTTGCACAGTCTATCTATTTATACAGTTTTTAGTTTCACACTGAACTATTCCTTTAACAATTCATTTGTGATGTGTTATAACTTTGACTGAGTGTGTGGTTTCATGAATTATGTTTTAAACAGGAAAAAAGAAGCAAATTAATAAATGGTACTTAATCATGTAGTAGACGATCCAAGTGCCTCAACAAAGGGTTAATTTTGGTGAGTGACGTTAATTCACAATTGTATGGGGCTGGATCTTAAATATAAAGTAATTAGAGCTAGGGTAGACAGAGGCAGTAGACAAAGAGAAATTATTTTACTGCACAACCTGATGATAAACCAATATAGAAATGATTTGGTGATTTATCTCTGTTGGAAAAAAATACCAACACTGTCATTAGTAAGGAAGGATTTGATCAAGGAAAGGGCAATTTCCTGACATGGGACTGCAGAGTCCATAATTATAGTTTGTGGTACACAATATAAAAAGGTTTTGGAGGAACAAGCAAAAAGATCATTATCCTCAACTGTGTATAGTGGATCCTAATTGGTCTAAACACAGTAATGAAATAGTAATTTTTAATGAATTACCTGAGTAAGGCATTGAGTTTTACCTGTTTATTTTCTAATGATAATATTAGTTTAGGATAAACTGTTGGCTATAGAAGTTTGGAGCATTTAAGAGGGAATAACACTGCATACCAACCATCTCTTCCTGAAAAAATACAGTATGTATTAAACAGTGTATAAAAAACACTATTAAGAAACGATTGCATCCTTTCGAATCAGTTCATTGTGAAGCTGGGCTGATAAGGAGTGTGCTGAAGAGCAAACAGTCTGTTGATTTATAACTCCTGGGTGTTGTTGCTGAACAGCTGGAGGGCTACAGATTATTGATATCAGATCCATTTTTTTTAGATACTGGAGGTTTAGCTTTAGCACACAGGCAAATTCGGGGAGATTTAGTCACCTGTGGACTAATCGCCTCTTTTTCGGGGCGACAATCTCGCCGAACTGCCTTCCCCCTGCCTTCCGCCTGCTAAAAGGAAAAATCACCTGTGACAATGCACTCGCGGCACTTCGATTTCCGAAGTAGCCCGACGTTTTTCATTCTAGCAGGCGGAAGGCAGTTCGGGGTTTGTCTCCCCAAAGAAGAGTCAATTAGTCGTCAGGCGACTAAATCTCCCCGAATCTGCCCGTGTGCTAAAGCCTCAATCTGAAAAATATAGATGCTGGAAGTTCAATTTCATAGCGCTCGAAGGGGCGCATTTTAGACAGCTTGCTCCAAGTCTTTTTACAGCCTGTGTTGAGAAAATTAACAGGAGGCAATCTGACTCTGTTTTCAAAGCTATGAGTATATAGAGGGTATTGTACATACACAAGAGAAAATAAAGTTACACTTCCCCTAATGTGATAAAAGGTGCAACTTCCGTTCCATAGTAATGCAAATATCATTTGCATTAAAATAAGTGAAGGGTAGACTGCAAGTTAATTATCTATCGATCTGCAATAACTGGAAATTCACTGTGCTCTGGAAAATTTATTCTGTCTCTGCACTTGGCCCAAGAGATGCGAGTATTTGCACTTGGCCCAAGAGAGATGTAAGGAGTAATTGCAAACGATACAGGCAACCCTGTGATGCTCACTCCATCTCAGTCCTTTCTCTTCTTATTGTGAATGGAAGACGGAAGAGAATTTCACATGGATTCACGTAATGGATTGCAGTGCTGAGAGTGTTTACAAACCTATACTAATGTGTTTCAGAACAAAGAAGCATTTAAGTGCTTTGAAGAAACTCTACAAATTACGCTACTGACCCAGGCATTTATGTCAATTGATCAGGTAAATGATAGTGCTGCGATAAAGCATAAGAGCAGTTACTATACTGCTGTATTATGTGTAACATCAATCTGCTGTTAAAACAGTATCTTTCCCTCTTTCCATTTTGCACAACTCTCTGAAGTGCCTAGGGAAAATTGCAAGCATTTCTCTTCTGTCTGGCATCTTAAGGTTAACAGCCTATAGATCCGTTAATAAAATAACGACTCCTAGTTTTCAAAATGGATAAAAAAGAATAGATGTCTTGAAGATAAATGAATGACACAGAGAATGATAAACAGCTTTCTCCGTGGGTTCAGCTACAGAAAAACTTTTTATATAGCATTTGTAGACAAGTAAATGGATTGAATGAATCAACCACAAGTCAAATCAGGTCGTATCTACTGTCCAATTCTTATCCAATAAATCCACATTTCTCAGATATCAATTCTAAGGCAGACTTCATCAACATGACCCCAGATTACCTCCTTTGATATACATCAAGCATAAAGTTAAACCATCTGAAGTGTCTCTAATTTATCTCATAGCAAGTACAAAATATTCCCATTGCTGATTGCAATTAAACTATAACGGTATTCACCAAACCACATACACTCCTGTGCCATCAAAAGCAATTCCATATATGGGACAAATTTATCAAAGGTCAAAGTGAAAATTCTAAGTAAAAAAATTAGAATTTCAAGCAATTTTTGTATACTTCGACTTTCGAATAGGCCAAAATTCTATTTGAATTTGAAAAAAATTAGAATATCAAAATTTATCATGTAATGTCTCTTTAAAACTTTGACTTCGACCATTCACTATCTACAGGTGCCCATACATGGAGAGATCCGCTCGTTTGGCAATGTCGCCAAACGAGCGGATCTCCCTCCGATATGCCCACCTAGGGCCCAACGATCGGATCCTAACGATGCCCAAACGGGGGTCGGATCGCGGGATCGCATCAACGAATAGATGCGGCCGCGATCCGACGGGATTTTCTGTCCCATCCGATCGAGAAAGTCGGGCAGATCTCGATCGGTGAAGCCCGTCGGGGGGCCCCATACACGGGCCAATAAGTCTGTCGGCAGCTTTTATCGGCCCGTGTATGGCCACCTTAAAACCTGCCGAATTACTGTTTTAGCCTATGGGGGACCTCCTAGAACCTAACTGGAGTCAATTGGTGGACTTTGAAAATTTTTATTTTTTTAAAAAAAAATACTTCGAATCAAATTTGATCTTACTTCAATTCGAACGATCGAATACCGCCTATTTATAAATTCGATTTTTTAAATTAAATTTAGGTTGGTCTTTTTTTATTCGAATTTCGAGTCATGGGAGTTCAAAAAAACTCCCATTTCTTCAAAATTCAACCCTTGATAACTCTGCCCCTTAGTGTAACGCTAACTTGGGCTAATCAGACCAAACGGGGTTATTGTCCAGCTAGTGATTAGAGCAAAGGTTACATATGACTTTAACACTTCAGGCAGAGCCTTCGCTAAGTGGAAGAATAAAGGTGTGGTGTAGTGTAACTACAACTCCCACAGGCTATTGTGCAATAAAAGTATATGTCAAGTAGTAAGTCAAACCTGCAGGCAGATATACCTCAAAGTGGTTCGGATTCCACCCAGTGGAACACAAAGCTACTCTTTCTCTTTCCCCTCTCTATTTTAGTCTCCTAGAGAGTCTATAACAGATCTAAATCCTGTATCTAACATCGTTCACGGGGTCCATGCTCCCCTACTCAGACACTACAGGTAATGGTCCCTCTAGGGCACAAGGGTTTTACTGGCTTGTGGTGTACCCAGGCTCAATGGGAACATCCAGATGGTTAGGACACCAGGAGCCAAAGAGCCGAAGAGCCACCCCCTTTCCTAACACTATATTAAAGTGTGTCAGGAAGTGGTCATTACACTTTTTGCCAATAACTGGATAGGTGAAAGTAAACTAGATACATGGGCTTTTGCCCAACAACTAGGGAAATGAGGTAGGGTAGGGAATTAAAGCCATAGGGGCATATTAACCCTATGGGTCCCTACATATGTAATATGTCATTTCAACAAATCCTACAGGAAAGGATATTGTGTGTTTATGTCTAACAGATTCTAATAATATGTCCATTACAATGTTGCATTAAACTTGCTTCCATATAAAGTTAATGTGGCTCCTGGTTGCCCTCAAAGAGCTGGTCTAGGAGTGGGAATTTGATCCCTAAGATTTTTAGTGAACAATGTGCACATTTATATGTGCTTCCAACATTTGTAATGGCCCAAAGCCACAAAATGAATCTAAAGACCTCCTTGTCTTGAGTTCACATTAAAGAAGAAGGAATGCTTCCAAAGAAGTTTATTGCCAATAGATTAGCCGCAATAGTGCAAGCTAGAACACTATGGGGGTTATGTAATAAAAGGCACTAAGTTGCCCAGGAGCAGTAACCCATAGCAACCAATCAGAATGTATCATTTACTGGCCACCTGATTAAAAGTAAAGATCCTATCGGTTGCTATGGGTTACTGCTCCTGGGCAAACTTAGTGCCTTTTATTGCATACGGGAGTATGTTTATTATGCAGAATGCTTTACCATACCTAGTAAACAGCTCTAGATGCTCTCTATTTTTGTTTAGGAGAGCAGCTGCCATATTAGTTTGGTGTAACATCACCTCCGGCCTGAGTCTCTCCCTGCTCTGGGCTCAGATTACAGCAGGAAGGGGAGAAAGTAGGGGGAGAGCTGTGCTCAAGCCCTAGACCTGGAGGTTTAAGCTGAAAACAGGAAGTCTGATAGAGAAGTCCATGTTTACACAATAGAAGGAAAGAATTGCTGTGTTTCTTTTGACAGAAGACTCAGAGCAGCATTACAGTATTTTGAGGGTTTACTGTATTTATATAGAGCTTTCTAAAACTCACTTAATATTAGCCTTTCCGTCTCCATTAAAGTTGTCAGTCTCTGATTTGTGATTTCTAGTAATCTTCATGACAACATGGCAATTAAAATAAGGAATACATATTATAAAGTATCTATATTCATTGACAATAATTATTTCATTCATTGTGAAACGTCTTACTGTATGTACATTATTATGCTCCAGCTAAAGCCTGCCAGAGGATTAGGCTGCATTATTATTGGTCTTATTGGTATTTTGGGCTTCTCTCCAAATCCAAAGACACCGCATGACTACAGCAGTAATGATTCATACTGTACATTTGAACATGCCATCCCTTTAGCTCCAAAACTTTCTCTGTTCAGACATAGCACATGCACAGTCTGCTCTTGGCCACTCTGAGTCAGCTAAGTTCAGGGACCATTACCAAAGTATCATTTATCAAACTTAAGTTTTAATTCAGATAAAGGTCAATATTTGATCCATCGCAAGACAGCCGTGCTATATCAAATCTGCAGTGCCTAACTAAACTAATTACCAATAAGCCCTGCAGCATTTACTCATTATGCATTGCTGGTTTTTTTTTTGGAATTTGCAGGCTTTATTTATCCTTTCCTTCCCAACTAGAGACAATATGAAATAAGATTCTTTATTTCTCTAGGTTATACATTGTTTGAAGATGTAAGACTTGGAATATACATTATTCATAATAGGATTTTAACATTTATGTGAATCCTCCCTTCCTCCTGGGGAGGGGCGTTTCTGCCATGAGGCAAGGTGACAGAGGACCCTTGTCGATTTTAAGGTAAGTGCGATGGGCGGGGGGTGGCATTTCAAACTCCGCGTCAGGCAGCATTACAGGCTGAAAGCGCCTTCTCCTGGTAGTGAAGAACCATTTCTCTACCAGAAAATTAGATTATGATCTCAAAAGGTAATTGGCTCCAAAGAGTTTATGAATACAACTAGTGATTTTGCTTCGGCAGAAAATTTGCGAAACACAAATTTTGACGCCCGCGTCAATTTTGACACCGGCGTTAAAATCAATGGGCATCCAAATAATGTTGACAGGTGACGATTTTGATGAGAGCGACTTTTCCAATGCACGTTCAAAATTCAAGGGGTGAGAAATATACGAAACACGAATTTTGATGCCCGCGTCAATTTTGACACCGCCGTTAAAGTCAATGGGCATCCAAATGATGTTGACGTGCGACAGTTTTGACGCAAGGGACTTTTCTGACGTGCATCCAAATTTTTTTACTATGCTGAATTGTCGCCCATCACTAGATACAGCTATTATTGCACAACAAATTGTGACTTGTCAGTGCCAAACTGGTTTTAGTGAACTGAGAATGCAAAGAGTTAAAGCCACCTCGAATATCTTTTTATGAGCTACTGTTTACTGTACATGCCCAGGGCCGCCATCAGGGGGGGACAGGGGGGACAAGCGTACCGGGCCCGGGCATGAAGGGGGGCCCGGCAGCGCTGCATTTTTTGAAGATCCGGGCCCCCCTTACGAGCGCCCGAGCCATACGTCTTGCCTCTGTGCTGCCGAATGCGGAAGTGCCGAAAAGCCGAAGCCGATGCGCCGAAAAGACCCGAAGTCACGGAAAAGACCCGAAGTCACGAAAACAGCCGAAGCCGAAGTCCTGAAGCAGCGCAAAGACCCGAAGTCACGAAAACAGCCGAAGCCGAAGTCCTGAAGCAGTGAAAAGACCCGAAGTCACGAAAGGAGGTGAAGTTGAAGTACTGAAGCCGTGAGTTCAATTCTACTGAACACCAGTTTGTGTATTTTTTTTTTTTTTTTAATCTCCTGGCCACCAATGTATTATTTTAATATTCTATAGGCCCCTGCAACCAATCTTTTTTTTTAAAACATGTTTTTTTGGGGCCCCAATTTTTTTTTAACTCGTAAGGGGCCCCTGACGCCAATGTTTTTTTTTTTTTCAAAAAATTTTTTTTTTTTTTTTAATTTTTTTTGGGGCCCCAATTTGTTTTTAACTTGTAAGGGGGCCCCTGCCGCCAATGTTTTTTTTTTTAAAAAAAAATTTTTTTTTTTTTTTAAATTTTTTTTTGGGGCCCCAATTTGTTTAACTTGTAAGGGGGCCCCTGCCGCCAATGTTTTTTTTTTTTTTTCAAAAAAATTTTTTTTTTTTTAAATTTTTTTTTGGGGCCCCAATTTGTTTTTAACTTGTAAGGGGGCCCCTGCCGCCAATGTTTTTTTTTTTTTTTCAAAAAAATGTTTTTTTTTTTTAAATTTTTTTTTGGGGCCCCAATTTGTTTCTAACTTGTAAGGGGGCCCCTGCCACCAGTTTTTTTTTTTTTTCAAATTTTTTTTTGGGGCCCCAATTTGTTTTTAACTTATAAGGGGGCCCCTGCCACCAATGTTTGTTTATTTTTTAGTTTTTTTTAAATTTTTTTTGTTGGGGCCCCAAGTTTTTTTTAACTTATAAGGGGGCCCCTGCCACCAATGTTTTTTTTTAAAAAAAAAAAATTATTTTTTTTTTTTTGGGGCCCCAATTTTTTATAAGGGGGCCCTGACCATCAATAGCTTTTTACAACTTGTGTGTGGGGGGTTACTTTTTTAGCGCTGATGTCTGTGTGGTCTTTTAACTGCGATGTGGAGTGGGTGGGAAAATGGGGTGGAGCTTGGTCGTCAGTGTGGGCGGGGCCCAGGGGGCCCGAAAAATTTTGTTGTACGGGGCCCCGTGATTTCTAATGGCGGCCCTGTACATGCCATATGGGCCACATGTGGTCTCAAAGTGCTTGCAATAGCGTTCTACAGGAAAAATAATCAGTGAGCGACATGAAATATTCATTTTGCTGTACCTCTTTCTGAAAGTTTTGCTTTTATCGTTGTTCTGAAAATGTGTACATGTATTATCCACAATAAATGCTTAACGTTATAAGAAAGTGAGGAAAATGGATGTTAGCAATTCAATTATACAACATGGTACACAGGAATGAATGCGTCCCTGCTCCACTCAATCAAGCACTTCATGCCAGAAACAGAGCTGTACATATATTGTATTATGCAATTACTGTAAGTATGTACTTCACTGCACAAAATATAGCATCATTATAAATGAACTAAGATATATGCCCTTCATCGACAGCTTATGACTTCATCGCTAGAATCATGCAGGTCAAAAAAAATCTCTCTTTTTGTCTTAAATTTAAGGCACTGGGGTGCTAAGTCTGATTTATATGGTGTTTATATGCTGCTTGTGTCTGCCTGAGATTGCTGCAGGTTTTCTGCTATTACCCCACACTCCAAAATTTTACATGCAGGTTTATTAGCTTATGATAAGAACTAGTTTGCATGCAAATTAAACATTTTCTTGTGTTACTGGTTCTTTCACAATGAATGAATGTGCAGCTCAATACCCTATATCTTGCTTTACTGCAACTCCCAACATCCCTTCCTATGAACTGGATTGAGAATTTCTATTGGCATTTTCTGACTGGACACCACAATTCTACCTACTGCACACACACACCTTATTTTTTAACACTACAACAGTTTGTAAAAGCTAGTTTAGCTTTAAAATTATCCTGTATTTATAAACATATTCCTCACCACTTTACAAAGATTACACATCATTAAGATTAGTTGCTACCAAAATATCTGGATGCAATTCAATGGGGCAGAGGTTGAACATACAGATCCCTTGATGTAGTGTCCTGGGTGGAATCGAACCTATATATACCAATTCCAAAGGTGCACTCCGTTGACTCAGTGTTAACCTGGGTGCCAGCCATATAGGGTAAAGTGTTTGCACAAAGAATGACACTCACAGGATTATTTCAAATGCAAGCAAGGTGTGTTTATTCCACTCAACGTTTCGATCCCCCACAGGGATCTTCGTCGGGAGATTACAGACAAACAACCAGAAGCCCATTACCATCCCAGAATTTAAACCCACAGGGAGGAAATTCGAGATACAAGGCCACTTTACTTGTGACACAGAATATGTGGTGTACATGCTCAACTGTCCATGCCTATATTGGAGAAACCGTTCAACCGATACGACATAGAATTAGCCAACATAAATCCACCATAACAAAAGAAGTACTGAAATTACCGGTTCCAGCCCATTTATTTAGATATACTATTACATTCTAGCAGGGGTAGATTTGGGATTATCATAACATGACACCCTGTATACTGATTTGTTACATATATTCTGATTTATTTACCCACACAGATATGGGACTTATCCTCTAAATGCGAAATAAACAATATTAGATAGCCAGGGCCATGTAATTTAAATTAAAAAGCAATATTTATTATCACCATGCCAAAAATTACTAAAACCATTTAAAATAAGCAGCGCTGCTTGGGGGGTGGGGTTCCCACTACTCCTAGTTAACACATATTATAAACAGTCCAATATAATATAAGAGGCTGCGTGCACGCTTTGAGTCTAAGCCTCCAATGTATATTGATTACAACCAGCTCTTAATCAAGAGCGCCAATCCGTATGAGGACCGTAGTTAAATGTTCATAAGATGAGGAGAGCAAAAAGTCATCACTGCAGTAATGTAAATCACCGATGAGGTGCTTGGTTTGATGGAGAAAAAGTAATTAATCCAATTCAAATTGTGGATAAGATGTAAAAATGTAAAGCAACAAGTGAGGCGGAGCTGGTGTAAAGTTAGCTCAATGGTGCCCAAAATGGTACAGTCTTGGATAGTATAGAGGTGGGCACTAGAGGGGGAAGTATCCCCTAGGTAGATCCGGTAGACATCAGAATTCCGATGTTATGATGGTGTGGCAGTCACTATATGATTATATGTGTCTCACCGCTCTGCAGAGAACCGTTGTACGGAATAAAAAGATACTGACCGTATCGGATCACCTCCCACACCGGTTTGTTTAGCAGTCCCTGCTCACATCCGACTCCCGCTATCACTTGTGCCTCTAATGCGCATCATCCTCAACGGAAAGGAGAACAGGAAACCGTGATTCCCCTTGCAGCGCTGTGCCTCGACAGCTGTTTCGCCGCTACCTGCGGCTTTGTCAAGAGACCGACAAACCGGAAATTACATCCTTTTAAGGGTAACGTCACGTGACTTCAAAGGTCATAATTGCCATAACATTGTTGCGTGAAGCCTTTCAGTGTCACTAGTATCCAGGTGACACTGGTACTTTCTTACATGTCCAGGGCCTACTGGATAATGTTCCAATTGCACTTTATCACCATGCCTTAGGGGTATAAAAATATAGTGACTGGTCACACAAATATTGATACAGACATTGATGTATTGAATTGGGCATTATCGTTTTGTTCATTCATTTTTGCTTAATGGATGTCCTTAGATTGTAACTTACTGCAACAATGTCACTACCTGGATACTAGTGACACTGAAAGGCTTCACGCAACAATGTTATGGCAATTATGACCTTTGAAGTCACGTGACGTTACCCTTAAAAGGATGTCATTTCCGGTTTGTCGGTCTCTTGACAAAGCCGCAGGTAGCGGCGAAACAGCTGTCGAGGCACAGCGCTGCAAAGGGAATCGCGGTTTCCTGTTCTCCTTTCCGTTGAGGATGATGCGCATTAGAGGCACAAGTGATAGCGGGAGTCGGATGTGAGCAGGGACTGCTAAACAAACCGGTGTGGGAGGTGATCCGATACGGTCAGTATCTTTTTATTCCGTACAACGGTTCTCTGCAGAGCGGTGAGACACATATAATCATATAGTGACTGCCACACCATCATAACATCGGAATTCTGATGTCTACCGGATCTACCTAGGGGATACTTCCCCCTCTAGTGCCCACCTCTATACTATCCAAGACTGTACCATTTTGGGCACCATTGAGCTAACTTTACACCGGCTCTGCCTCACTTGTTGCTTTACATTTTTACATCTTATCCACAATTTGAATTGGATTAATTACTTTTTCTCCATCAAACCAAGCACCTCATCGGTGATTTACATTACTGCAGTGATGACTTTTTGCTCTCCTCATCTTATGAACATTTAACTACGGTCCTCATACGGATTGGCGCTCTTGATTAAGAGCTGGTTGTAATCAATATACATTGGAGGCTTAGACTCAAAGCGTGCACGCAGCCTCTTATATTATATTGGACTGTTTATAATATGTGTTAACTAGGAGTAGTGGGAACCCCACCCCCCAAGCAGCGCTGCTTATTTTAAATGGTTTTAGTAATTTTTGGCATGGTGATAATAAATATTGCTTTTTAATTTAAATTACATGGCCCTGGCTATCTAATATTGTTTATTTCGCATTTAGAGGATAAGTCCCATATCTGTGTGGGTAAATATGTCAATATAAAGTAAATGTGGACACCTCTCTAATGCGGGCCACAACTTGGCTATTTCCAATTGTATGCACCTTGCTTGGGCTATATGGATATTTGATATATTCTGATTTGTTAAAATCTTTTCATTATATGACCAATATGTTACAAGTGATCTTTTTGGCGTTATTGCTGTATTTATGTTTCATATATATGTAAGACACCGGTTGTCCATTTCACATTGGTCTGATACTAAGTTGAATTTGCCTACTAATTCATGATATACTTATGGGTGTGACTAATACCTATGGCTTTAAATAGGATGTGATGTCATTGTAGTCATTGATACTTGAGGAAGAAGCGGGAGCTTCGAAACGTCGCATATTTACTTGCTTGATAAAAATGTATTTTGTTACACAAAGACTTTTTTGTTTGTTATATAATCTATCCACATGTGGACTAAATCACACACGTGGAAGAAATGTTTTTGTATACGTTTGTAGTAGTCCCCTTTAAAGGAGAACTAAACCCTAAATATGTGGCTAAGTATGCCATATGTTATATACTGAAGATATTTCAGTAGCCTAAAGTTTCAGCTTCTCAATAGCAGCAATTATCCAGGACTTCAAACTTGTCACAGGGGGTCACCATCTTGGAAAGTGTCTGTGACACTCACATGCTCAGTGGGCTCTGAGCAGTAGTGATGGGCGAATTTGCGCCGTTTTGCTTCGCGGAAAATTCACAAAACGGCGAAAAATTCACGCAGGTGACCGCTTTTCTTTTTGACGCCGGCGATTTTTTTCGGGCAAATTTTCATGGGCGTTTCGAAAATTTATTCGCTGGCGGCGAATCGGGCAAATTCGCCGCAAATTCGTGCCTGGCGAATAAATTCGCCCATCACTAGTGAGCAGCTGTTGAGAAGCTAAGCTTAGGGGTCGTAGCAAATTATCCAGCAGAAAATGAGGTTGGTCTGTAATATAAACTGATGCTACAGGGCTGATTATTAAATTCTAATACTGGTTACATTGGTTTTTGTGCTGCCATGTAATAATTATCTGTATTAATTATCAGCCTTAAATTGTGACATTTATTTTCTGTGGGGCATAATTATTATGTTGGGGGGAAAAACGGAGGGATAATTCACCACACATTGCCAGGCTTAGCCATGTAAAAAAACGGCATAACGTGGCTTAATTACACACGCCATGCAATATTTTACACAGCTTTTTACACAGTTTTTTAGGTGAATTTCATTTTACAGAGCTTAATAAATATGCCCCCATGTTTACTGTATATTTTGAGTCGGTCCCTAAGCAGAATAACTGACAACGGCACAGAGCATGTGCAGTGAATCAGCAGAAAAGAAGATGGGGAGCTACTGGGGCATCTTCAGAGACACAGATTTTTACTGGTAAATTATAGTGATTACCTTGGGCTGGTACAAAAGCCCAAAACATAATGTACAACATTTCTAGCTATTTCTTTAGTTACGCTTTAGTTCTCCTCTTCTCAGAAAAATAATACTCTGAAAAGATAGACTTACCTCCACTATACCATGCATTTTGACTGGCTGTATTATACATTCACGTTTCCTCAAGCATTTGATTTTTTAGGTGTACAAATGAGAATGTATTTTAAAGGAGATGATAGGAAATGATTGGCAGTTTAATTGATTCAAGATGATGATGTATTTAATGTGTTCTCAGGTTAGCTCTGATTTAAACAAACAGTCTAATTGTGCAAGTGATTGATGACTTAAATCACTGAGAAACATCAGCTAGACAGATGAATGTTTTGCTCATTTTAATTCACACATTTTCTGATCTAACTGAAAGTTAAAGTTGTAAACACTGTTCCATTTCTGTGTGTCTTCATAGACTTTCACATATTGGACCAGACTTACCAGATTTACAGATTTACCAATTCATGTTGCAGTAGGCCAATTTACAATCATTTACGAACAGAGCCGGACTGGGAATAAAAAGCAGCCCAGGCAAAAAAAAATCAAAGCAGACACAAAGACACACAGACAGACAGACACACAGACACAGACAGACACACAGACAGACAGACAGACCCACAGACACACACACAGACAGACAGACAGCCCGAGACACAGCCTGACACACAGCCAGACAGACAGCCAGACACACAGACAGACAGACACACAGACAGACAGACACAGACACACAGCCAGACACACAGCCAGACACACAGCCAGATGTATGGGGGTGAAATTAGAGCATCTGACAGTGTTCTCACCAGCACTACCCTCTATCCTGCCAGTAAGAACTGATAATATTACTAGATACCAATCATTCATGCTTACTAGCAGGAGAGAAGTCACACTGAGTTATGCCACAGTCCTGTTATTCAGGGGGCCCAGGTATCAGGTGCTTGGTACATAGTACAGATGAGGAAAAAGTTATAGAATGTACAATTGGTATTTTCAGGCAGCAGAGAGACAGATAACACAGAGTGCATTCCCATTAGGTGCAGAGATAAAACAAAGTAGTTCAGTTTACAGTTTAAAATTGTGGATCTCGCGTCTCAAAAGCAGTTACGGCAAAACTTCTAAATATATAGATATACCTCAATAAGTCTCTGCTAGACCCCAATATATTTTATTATCTAATACAGTAGATACAGGCAAACTTTACTGCCTATATAGTGAATATCCAGGAGCTGCTGGGCTGGGACAGTAAAGCACTGGTGGCCACATGCAGAGCTGTCAATATAAACTGTGGAGGTAATGAGGGATAATATGGTGAGTGCAAAGTGCCACCTAAATTTCATGGACAAGGGCTTATGTGTGGTCATTGCATGTGCAAAGATGTCATGGAATGCTTACTGTAAATGAGCAGTGAACATTTAAATGAAACCAGGGGATCTGCTTAAACATCAGGACGGAAATTCAGAAGACTCCTGAAAAAATCAGGAACATTGACAGTTCTGCACATGATCAATGATACTGCACATTATTTTAAGCATTTAAATAAATATATATATATATATATATATATATATATATATATATATATATATATATATATATATATATATAGCATATCCTTAGGACCCCTAAACCAGAATAAATTACATTACATTACATTTAGTCTGAATGTAACCATTAGGTACACATTACAGACAGATGGACCAAAATCAAACACTACATTGCCTTTTAAAAAAAGTGTTCTGAGCTGAAACGTCCCACCCGCATCCCTCAGGCTGCTGTTCAACTATAACACTCAACAACTCTCCACGAAAGCTTTTTAAAATAATGGATATCAGCACGTGGTATAAACACATTTTAGCAACAGCAAAGTCACTTACGGTATGTGGCTATTCAAGCTAATATAAAAACCAACCAGTTTTTTTTTGTATATATTTGTTGAATACATATTTACAATGAGAGACATATTGGGATAATTTAGAAGCAGGACTGCCAAACAGATTTGGGATTTGTTGGGTTCCTTTGGTACAGCAGCTGCAGGAGCTTTACTCACTGTACTTACTGTACAATAATACACATACACTCGCACACAGAAAAAAACACTTTTAAATCAGTGAAAAAAAATAAATGTATCTCCTAATTCAATTGCAGTTTTCCTCCTCATGAGATAAGTTTTGTTCATTGAATTAAATCTGGGCCAATGTAACAAAACTCAGGCAGCAGCCTGGCAGAGAGACCAGCAATATATTTAAGCTGGCCAACTACGTCAAAGTCATCCCATATCTGGCCAGTCCTACGCTTAATTTTCATCTGATTCATTAAGAATTCTATTGCTTCATTATACATTTTACAAAGGGACTAGGTTTTACCTACAACTTACTTGCTGCTTTCAAAGTAAAACTCCCAAACTCAGCTGCCCTTATATTAGACACCAGTGGGATCACCTGACTATAGCTGGGAAGGGTGGGAGCTACAACATGGAGCTGGTCACTGCTCCTGTATAACTATAACAAACAAGGGAAAGTTGTGTTCGCCATTAATCTTTAAAACCATTAGGTGGGGTGCAATGAGGCTGTGACCACAAAATACATATAGACAAATACAAGAGGTCCTCTGCACTCAACCCATTATCAATATATTTAAGACAGAGACATTTTGTGCATACAGCTACTGAAAAACGCCTTTTTATCCCTTTAAACAACACAGGGATTGTTTGTCCATATATTGCAGTGTATATATATATATATATATATATATATATATATATATATATATATATATATATATAACTTAATATTCAAGAGAACCAGCACTGCCATAAATAAAAAATTCTCTTTTATTTTCGTTGCATCAGTATCCAATAGAGATGTCGCGAACTGTTCGCCGGCGAACTTGTTCGCGCGAACATCGGGTGTTCGCGCTCGCCGGAAGTTCGCGAACGTCGCGCGACGTTCGCCATTTTGGGTTCGCCATTGTTGGCGCTTTTTTTTGCCCTCTCACCCCAGACCAGCAGGTACATGGCAGCCAATCAGGAAGCTCTCCCCTGGACCACTCCCCTTCCCTATAAAAACCGAAGCCCTGCAGCTTTTTTTCACTCTGCCTGTGTGTGCTGAAGAGATAGTGTAGGGAGAGAGCTGCTGCCTGTTAGTGATTTCAGGGACAGTTGAAAGTTTGCTGGCTAGTAAACGTTTTGATACTGCTCTGTTATTGGAGGGACAGAAGTCTGCAGGGGTTTGAGGGACATTTAAGCTTAGGTAGCTTTGCTGGCTAGTAATCTACCTTCTACTGCAGTGCTCTGTATGTAGCTGCAGTGGGCAGCTGTCCTGCTTCTGATCTCATCTGCTGACTGCTGCAATAGCAATAGTCCTTGTAAGGACTGCTTTTATTTATTTTTTTGTTGTTTTACTACTACTACTACTACTACTACTACTATAAGAGCCCAGTGCTATTAGTCTAGCAGTGTTGGGGAGTGGGACTGGTGTGCTAATCTGCTGCTCCTAGTAGTTCAGCAGCACCAACTTTAATTTTTTTTTATTTAACTTTTTTTTATTTTACTACCGCTGTAGTAGTGTATAAGTTGACCTTTTAGGCATTATTTGCCCTGTAGGCATTTTTTGCCCAGTGTGTTATTCAACCAACTGCTATCTAGCTGTGTGACCGTGTTCACATTCTGTCAATATCCATAATATTACCGTCTCCAGAAAAAACACCGGAGTGACTTTTTTCAAGCAGCCATAATAAATTTTACGTAATCCGTATCCATCGCTGTAGTAGTGTATAAGTTGACCTTTTAGGCATTATTTGCCCTGTAGGCATTTTTTGCCCAGTGTGTTATTCAACCAACTGCTATCTAGCTGTGTGCCCGTGTTCACATTCTGTCTAAATATCCATAATATTACCGTCTCCAGAAAAAACACCGGAGTGACTTTTTTCAAGCAGCCATAATAAATTTTACGTAATCCGTATCCATCGCTGTAGTAGTGTATAAGTTGACCTTTTAGGCATTATTTGCCCTGTAGGCATTTTTTGCCCAGTGTGTTATTCAACCAACTGCTATCTAGCTGTGTGCCCGTGTTCACATTCTGTCTAAATATCCATAATATTACCGTCTCCAGAAAAAACACCGGAGTGACTTTTTTCAAGCAGCCATAATAAATTTTACGTAATCCGTATCCATCGCTGTAGTAGTGTATAAGTTGACCTTTTAGGCATTATTTGCCCTGTAGGCATTTTTTGCCCAGTGTGTTATTCAACCAACTGCTATCTAGCTGTGTGACCGTGTTCACATTCTGTCTAAATATCCATAATATTACCGTCTCCAGAAAAAACACCGGAGTGACTTTTTTTCAAGCAGCATTCTTATATTTTACGTAATCCGTATCCACCGCTGTGTATACGTTGACCTTGTAGGCATTATTTGCCCTGTAGGCATTTTTTGCCCAGTGTGTTATTCAACCAACTGCTATCTAGCTGTGTGACCGTGTTCTCATTCTGTCTAAATATCCATAATATTACCGTCTCCAGAAAAAACACCGGAGTGACTTTTTTTCAAGCAGCATTCTTATATTTTACGTAATCCGTATCCACCGCTGTGTATACGTTGACCTTGTAGGCATTATTTGCCCTGTAGGCATTTTTTGCCCAGTGTGTTATTCAACCAACTGCTATCTAGCTGTGTGACCGTGTTCTCATTCTGTCTAAATATCCATAATATTACCGTCTCCAGAAAAAACACCGGAGTGACTTTTTTTCAAGCAGCATTCTTATATTTTACGTAATCCGTATCCACCGCTGTGTATACGTTGACCTTGTAGGCATTATTTGCCCTGTAGGCATTTTTTGCCCAGTGTGTTATTCAACCAACTGCTATCTAGCTGTGTGACCGTGTTCTCATTCTGTCTAAATATCCATAATATTACCGTCTCCAGAAAAAACACCGGAGTGACTTTTTTTCAAGCAGCATTCTTATATTTTACGTAATCCGTATCCACCGCTGTGTATACGTTGACCTTGTAGGCATTATTTGCACAGTGTTTTCTTCAAACCGCCATCTAGCTGTGTGAGCTTGTTCACATTTTGTCTAAATATTGATAATATTATCGTCTCTAGAAAAACCACTTGAGTTACTTTTTTTCAAGCAGCATTCATATATTTTACGTAATCCGTATCCACCGCTGTAGTAGTGTATACGTTGATCTTGTAGGCATTATTTGCACACTGTTTTCTTCAAACTGCCATCTAGCTGTGTGTATTATCGTTTCCAGAAAAACCAACTGAGTTTTTGTTGTTGTTGTTTTTTTAAAAATAATGCCAGGCAAAGGCAGGCCGCCACGCAGAGGCCGTGCTAGGGGCCGTGCTGCTATGCAATCCTGTGGCCCTAGCAAATTGCCCAGTTTTAAAAAGCCAATGACCCTGAACTCCCAAAATGCTGAAGAGGTAGTTGACTGGCTTACACAGCACACCCCATCCTCTACCGTTTCTAACTTTACCACAACATCCTCCTCATCCTCCACTGCTATGGCCACCCCACGTAACACTTCCTCCACCACCGGTGCCCCTTCTTCACTGGAGTCAGAGGAGTTATTTTCCCATGAGTTTCTTGAACTGAGTAATGCGCAACCATTATTGGCAGAAGAAGATGAAGGAGATGAGGACGTTACACCAGATTTAATTCTGGCAGAGAACACGACAGAGATGGACATAATGATGAGTGATGAGGAGGAGGAGGAGGTCCCCGCTGCTGCTTCCTTCTGTGATGTGTCAGAAGAAATTGATGCATCTGAGGAGAATGATGATGAGGAGATTGATGTTTTGTGGGTGCCTAGTAGAAGAGAGCAAGAGGAGGGTAGTTCAGATGGAGAGACGGAGAGTCAGAGAGGCAGTAGGAGAATAAGACTTAGAAGAAGCAGGGAGGCCAGCCCGCAGGGATCAGTAGGGCAACAACATGTATCGGCACCTGTGTTCAGCCGGCCAACGCACCCGCCATTGCCGCCAATGCCGCCAACTTCTACTGTTACCGCCAGATCGCACACTTCCAAAAAGTCAGCAGTGTGGGATTTTTTTAATGTGTGTGCCTCTGACAAAAGCATTGTAATTTGCAATGAGTGCAGTCAGAAACTGAGCCTTGGTAAGCCCAACAGCCACATAGGTACAACTTCTATGCGAAGGCACATGAGCGGCAAGCACAAAGCACTTTGGGAGCAACACCTCAAAGGCAACAGGCAAACTAAAAGCCACACTCCTTCTGGTCCAGCATCTTACTGCTCTACCTCTGCTCTCCTTGACCCATCTGAACCACCCTCCACTCCGCCTTCCACCTTGACCACCTGTTCCCATTCCCAGTCATCTGCCACCAGCCAAGTTTCTGTGAAGGCCATGTTTGAGCGTAAGAAGCCAATGTCTGACTGTCACCCCCTTGCCCGGCGTCTGACAGCTGGCTTGTCTGCACTCTTAGCCCGCCAGCTTTTACCATACCAGCTGGTGGACTCTGAGGCCTTCCGCAAATTTGTAGCAATTGGGACACCGCAGTGGAAGGTACCCAGCCGCAATTTTTTTTCTAAAAAGGGAATACCACACCTGTACCAACATGTGCAGAGCCAAGTTACCGCATCTCTGTCACTTAGTGTTGGGCCAAAGGTCCATATGACTACTGACGCATGGTCCTCCAAGCATGGTCAGGGCAGGTATGTCACCTACACTGCCCACTGGGTGAACTTGGTAATGGCTGGGAATGGGAAGCAGGGAATGGGTAGCTCAACAACAACAACAACAGTGGAGTTGGTGTCACCGCCACGGATTGCACGCGGTTCTGCCACCACCTCTACTCCTCCATCGCTCTCTACCTCGTCTTCTTCCTCTTCTTCTTCTTACTCTGCTGCTGGGTCCTCCTTCTCCTCCTCCACACCTGTGCACCCCCAGCTCCCCCTAGGCTATTCGACGTGCCAGGTACGCCGTTGTCACGCTGTCTTGGGGATGACGTGCCTGGAAAGCAAAAACCATACCGGATCTGTACTCCTGTCATCTCTGCAGTCACAGGCCGATCGGTGGCTGACCCCACACCAACTGCAGATCGGAAAAGTGGTGTGTGACAATGGAAGCAATCTGTTGGCAGCGTTGAGACTGGGAAATTTAACACATGTGCCCTGCATGGCACATGTGTTAAATTTAATAGTCCAACGTTTTGTCTCCAAGTACCCAGGATTCCAGGACGTTCTCAGGCAGTCCAGAAAGGTGTCAGCCCATTTCAGACGTTCCTACACAGCCATGGCACGCCTTGCTGACATTCAGCAGCGCTACAACATGCCAGTCAGGCGTTTGATTTCTGACAGCCAGACTCGCTGGAATTCAACGCTCCTTATGTTGGAACGTCTGCTGCAACAACAAAGGGCCGTCAACGAGTACCTTTTTGAACTGGGTGGTAGGACTGGATCTGCAGAGCTGGGGATTTTTTTCCCCCGTTACTGGGTGCTTATGCGCGATGCCTGCAGGCTCATGCGACCTTTTGAAGAGGTGACAAATATGGTCAGTCGCACCGAAGGCACCATCAGCGACCTAATACCCTTCGCTTTCTTCCTGGAGCGTGCCGTGCGACGAGTGACAGATGAGGCTGTAGACCAGCGTGACGAGGAGCTGGAAGCGCACGATTTATGGTCGCAATCACCAGAACGAACCCAGGCACCTGCTGCAACGCAGGGAGAGGTGCCAGAAGTGGAGTCAGAGGAGGAAGGTGGCTTTGTGGAGGAGGAGGAGGAGGACCAACAGGAGCAGGCTTCCCAGGGGGCTAGTGGTGACCTTTTGGGGACCCCTGGTCTTGTACGTGGCTGGGGGGAGGAGACCGTGGATGATGCAGTCCTTGATAATGAGGAAGCGGAGATGGATAGCTCTGCATCCAACCTTGTGAGAATGGGGTCTTTCATGCTGGCATGCCTGTTGAAGGACCCCCGTATCAAGAGGCTTAAGGAGAAGGACCTGTACTGGGTCGCAACGCTACTAGACCCTCGGTACAAGCATAAAGTGGCAGAAATGTTACCAACATACCACAAGTCCGAAAAGATGCGGCATTTACAAACCAGCCTGCAAAACATGTTGTACAATGCTTTTAAGGGTGATGTCACTTCAGGAACTCATCAACATTCCAGGGGCAGAGGTGCCAGTAATCCTGCCACGAGCACACCTGCAAGGACAAAGCCCTTTGGCCGGTCTGTAACATCAGACATGCAAATGTTTTTCTGTCCAAGGCAGCGCCACAACCCTTCTGGATCCACCCTCAAAGAACGCCTCGACCGGCAGGTAGCGGACTACCTGGCATTAACTGCAGATATCGACACTCTGAGGAGCGATGAACCCCTGGACTACTGGGTGCGCAGGCTTGATCTGTGGCCAGAGCTGTCACAATTTGCCATGAACCTCTTGTCTTGCCCAGCCTCAAGTGTGCTCTCAGAAAGGACCTTCAGTGCAGCAGGAGGGATTGTAACTGAGAAGAGAACTCGCCTAGGTCACAAAAGTGTCGATTACCTGACCTTTATTAAAATGAATGAGGGGTGGATCTCGGAGGGTTACTGCACGCCGGAAGACTTGTTCTGACTTCTATGCAGCTGTCCTTCTCTTCAAGCCTCATGACTCCACACACAGCTGTCCTTTAGCGTCCTCCTCCCTCCGCCACCGTTACAAACTAGGGTGCAAACCCTACTGGTTTAATTTTTTCTGGCCTCTGTGCTTCAGTGGCTGCGTCCAAAAAAACGGGGCAAACAATGTCTACAAGGTCAACGTATGGCGAAAAATTACTATTTTCAGCATTTATATGGCATATTTTTTCTGGCAACTGTGCTTCAGTGGCTGCGTCCAAAAAAATGCATATTTTCTGCATTTATATGGCATAATTTTTCTGGCCTCTGTGCTTCAGTGGCTGCAACCAAAAAAATGCATATTTTGTCCATTTATATGGCATAATTTTTCTAGCCTCTGTGCTTCAGTGGCTGCAACCAAAAAAATGCATATTTTCTCCATTTATATGGCATAATTTTTCTAGCCTCTGTGCTTCAGTGGCTGCAACCAAAAAAATGCATATTTTCTCCATTTATATGGCATAATTTTTCTGGCCTCTGTGCTTCAGTGGCTGCAACCAAAAAAATTTATATTTTCAGCATTTATATGGCATAATTTTTCTGTCAACTGTGCTTCAGTGGCTGCGACCAAAAAAATGCATATTTTCTGCATTTATATGGCATAATTTTTCTGGCCTCTGTGCTTCAGTGGCTGCAACCAAAAAAATTTATATTTTCAGCATTTATATGGCATAATTTTTCTGGCAACTGTGCTTCAGTGGCTGCGACCAAAAAAATGACTATTTTCAGCATTTATATGGCATATTTTTTCTGGCCTCTGTGCTTCAGTGGCTGCGGCCAAAAAAACTGGGCAAACAATGCCTACAAGGTCAACGACGTTGACCTTGTAGGCATTGTTTGCCCAGTTTTTTTGGCCGCAGCCACTGAAGCACAGAGGCCAGAAAAAATATGCCACATAAATGCTGAAAATAGTCATTTTTTGCCATACGTTGACTCAACGTATATGGCAAAAAATGACTATTTTCAGCATTTATATGGCATATTTTTTCTGGCAACTGTGCTTCAGTGGCTGCGTCCAAAAAAACTGGGCAAACAATGTCTACAAGGTCAACGTATGGCGAAAAATTACTATTTTAAGCATTTATATGGCATATTTTTTCTGGCAACTGTGCTTCAGTGGCTGCGTCCAAAAAAAACTGGGCAAACAATGTCTACAAGGTCAACGTATGGCGAAAAATGACTATTTTCAGCATTTATATGGCATATTTTTTCTGGCAACTGTGCTTCAGTGGCTGCGTCCAAAAAAACTGGGCAAACAATGCCTACAAGGGCAACGTATGGCAGTTGTTTAAAGAGAACAGTAGATTACTAGCCAGCAAAGCTACCTAAGCTAAAATGTCCCTCAAATCCCTGCAGACTTCTGTCCCTCCAATACAGAGCAGTATCAAGCAGATTACTAGCCAGCAAACTTACTATCATCTGTCCCTGAAATCACTAACAGCTCTCCCCCTACACTATCTCTTCCAAGCACACACAGGCAGATTTTTCAGATACATTTTTGCCCTTTATCCCCCTCTGGCATGCCACTGTCCAGGTCGTTGCACCCTTTAAACAACTTTAAAATCATTTTTCTGGCCAGAAATGTCTTTTTTAGATGTTAAAGTTCGCCTTCCCATTGAAGTCTATGGGGTTCGCGAACCGTTCGCGAACCGCTCGCATTTTTGCGCAAGTTCGCGAATATGTTCGCGAACTTTTTTTCCGACGTTCGCTACATCCCTAGTATCCAACGTTTCGGTCCCTGCTGGGACCTTTCTCAAGGATGAGAGGATATCTTAAACCTTGCACCCCGGCTATACAAGCCTCAACAGTGTGCCTTGGAGTGCAGATACTCACTGGACTGTGAGATATATATATATATATATACAACTTTAAGGAACAATTGGATTAAAGGGAACTTGTCTGTATCTAGTAAAAAGAGACACTTTTAGTTACATAGTTTGTACAAAGTATGCATAAGCTGATGCGCCCTGCCAAGGCAGTGTCCATGCATCAGTCCTACCTTAGGGAAAAAAGGGTATTTTCTTGGTTTTCTTTGGAAGAGGTCATGCCAAATAAAGAGAGAAGCTGGTATGGTCTTTCTCCCCCCAAAGTAAATACCCTTTTTTCACTTTTCACTCACCTGTTAGGCTCTACTAATGATTAAATAGTACATATACTTTATCCTAATGATTCTGCATGGCTTGTTGCTTTTGTAGTAGTGAGAAGGCGCTTCTGGAATGCTTGTAGGCATTTGAGTAACAGATGGTTGTTCTACATATTAATATGACATTTTGTGAAGGGGGGCTCAGGTGTAGTTGAATCTTTTAGTGTATGTTTTATCCATGCAAACTATAGCAGAGGGCACAGCATAAAGCAGAAAAAAGATAAAATGTTGTGGCAATCATATTAAAATGCAATGTAGCAAATGTAATATAATTTTGTTTAAAATTGTTCCATTTAAGTACATTATAATAGCAACATCATTGCATCTGTTTCATTATCTCTCCTCTGCTACACTTCTGCACTGCAGACATACAATATCTAAGAAGGTGGACTGATTGTGATGCACCTCTGTGTATGTTCTTTGTACAACTGAATACTCCTATGAAGTTCTAATAATTTTGTAAAATGAAACATGAAAGGATCCCAGGAAATTGCTGAATTGCATGTTCTGCATATTATTTCTTAGACAAAGAATGGTATTTTTAAAGAGGAGAATGTATTTGTATTGTATAAGAACTTGATAAAGTAATATATATCAATTCTAAAAATATTAAGCAGAAAATGCTTTTTCGATGTTTTTTTAATAGCAGCTAAAAGCCAAATACATCAGATAAAGACCACATTACATTTGAACTACATGGAACTAAAGTTGTGACTAAGTAAATAAAAAACTTGTTTAGCCAACTCTGTTCTCATCTTAATCCCAAAAGAATTGAAGCTCTTTAGCCGAAAACAATATGTCTCTGCTGATAATTTAAAACATGCTCAAGGCATTGCCTGTTTTCCTACCCAGCACTTCATTAATGGCCTGAGAAAATATTCTCTAAATAAAAAATTAGACCTTCCCAAATGACAGCCATATGCCATAGAAAGAGAAGAGTCTTCCTTTTTCTCCAGTTTTCATGTTGTTTCACCCTACTTGAAAAAAAGAGATGCATACATTCCAGCTCACTTAAGGTTCAGTTTTAAAACAGAATGATCTATTAAATACATCATTATTGATTATTCAAAATTGAGCTCCCTCTATTAACTTGAATGTGAGCCACCTGCTATTAGTCTGTTTGTCTCCCCTCTCATATCTATACCTCATTTATTAGAAAAGGATGTTATTATTTTTAAAGAAGATATCATTGGCATCTTTCAGTAACATAATTCCTTAAGATCAAATTAAAACTAGGAGAGCCTGTCATTATTGTGCAGAACTCTGGGATGGGAAAGTCCTAAAGAAATATTTAGAGAGACTTTGTCTGGTTTGAATAAGCTACTGTAGTTATACAGTACACTACTTCCAAAAATATGTGTTTCTGTTCTGATCTGCAGTGATGCTGAGCTCTAGCTATCTGACCACCTGGAACCAGTAGTCCTAATGGATTTACAGTTAGGTCCATAAATCTTTGGACAGACACCTTTTTTCTCATTGTGGTTCTGTACATTACCCTAATGAATTTTAAATAAAACTTGTATGCAGTTGAACTGCAGACTTTCAGCTTTAATTCAGTTGGTGGAACAAAAAGATTGCATAAAGATTTAAGGAACTAAATCCTTTTTTGAACACAATCACTTCATTTCAGGCTCAAAAGTGATTGGACAATTGACTCAAAGGCTATTTCAGGGGCAGGTGTGGTGTGCTTGTGTGTGGAAGATTTTGCTGTGAACAGACAACATGTGGTCAAAGGAGCTCTACATGCAGGTGAAACAAGCCATCCTTAAGCTGCAAAAACAGAAAAAAACATCAGAGAAATTGCTACAATATTAAGAGTGGCAATATCTACAGTTTGGTACATCCTGAGAAAGAAAGCACTGGTGAACTCAGCAACACAAAAAGACCTGGACATCTACGGAAGAGAACAGTGGTGGAATATCACAGAATCATTTCCATGTTGAAGAGAAACCCCTTCACAACAGCCAAACAAGTAAACAACACTCTCCAAGAGGTAGGCGTATCGATATCCAAGTCTACCATAAAGAGAAGACTGCATGAAAGTAAATACAGAGGGTGGACTGCAAGGTGCAAGCCACTCATAAGCATCAATAATAGAAACGCTAGCAAAAAAAAAAAAAAGCATCTAAAAAAGTCAACACTGTTCTGGAAAAATATTCTTTGGACAGATGAAACCAAGATCAACCTCTACCAGAATGATGGCAAGAAAAAAGTATGGAGGAGGCGTGGAACTGCTCATGATCCAAAGCATACCACATCATCTATAAAACATGGCGGAGGCAGTGTGATGGTTTGGGTGTGCATGGCTGCCAGTGGCACTGGGACACTAGTGTTTATCCATGATGTGACACAGGACAGAAGCAGCCGAATGAATTCAGAGACATACAGTCTGCTCATATCCAGCTAAATGCAGTCAAATTGATTGGGAGGCATTTCATAATACAGATGGACAATGACCCAAAACATACAGCCAAAGCAACCCAGGAGTTTATTAAAGCAAAGAAGTGGAATATTTTTGAATGGCCAAGTCAGTCACATGAAAGCCGCTGCAGTAAAGGCCTGGCAAAGCATTAAAAAGGAGGAAACCCAGAATCTGGTGATATCCATGAGTTCAAGAGTTCAGGTTGTCATTGCCAGCAAAGAGTTTTCAACTAAGTATTAGAAATTAACATTTTATTTTCAGTTTTTTAATTTGTCCAATTATTTTTGAGCCCTTGAAATGAAGTGATTGTGTTAAAAAAAGCCTTTAGTTCCTCACATTTTTAAGCAATCTTTTTGTTCAACCCACTGAATTAAAGCTGAAAGTCTGCAGTTCAACTGCATCTGAGTTGTTTTATTTAAAATTCATTGTGGTAATGTACAGAACCAAAATGAGAAAAAAGTTGTCTCTGTCCAAAGATTTATGGACCTAACTGAAGGTCACTGAACTTGCAGGTTGTTAGGCTCTGGTATATGCTGACTTTACGCAGCAGCTAAACTAAGCTATTATTTGAATTGTGCTGTGATTATGTTTTTATCCACATATAGTACAGCTACATGGATGTCAATTTATGTACATCTGGATGTAAAATTATTAGTGATGGGCGAATTTGCGCTGTTACTCTTCACCAAAAAATTAGCGAAACTGCGCGGGCGTCTCGTTTTTGGCGCCGGTGTCAGTTTTTTTGATGCCAAAGCCCGTTTTTTGACGCCGATGCCCGTTTTTGAGGCCGAGCCCCGTTTTTAATGCCGGCGAACTTTCGTCAGCGAATTTTCGCGCCCGTTTCGTGAATGTATTCGGCGGCGGCGAATCACGCAAATTTGCTGCGAATACGCGCCTGGTGAATAAATTCGGCCATCACTAAAAATTATTATTATTTTTGCTTAATTAACAAAGAAAATATATTTAATAAATATATTTAAAATATTTGAATATGTCGGTGTTTATCCTGCTGTAAGAACATTTTATCAAGGGCTACACTTTGCATTTTGATACACACTGCCTGCAGCTTATAAGTCTTGCTTAAATAGCAACAAAACTGTAGGGTTGTATTATATGCAGCAGTGTTAGCGGACCTTGTCTGTATGATTACTGAGAATCAACACTCTTATGACTCTAGTTACTATTTGCATGACTATATGGCACTTCTGGCCGAGGAGTTGCTGCTCATGGGGCTCATGGCACGGAGCAGCCCACACCAAGAAGATCAGGAAGAGCACCGCAACCCTGTCCTTATGACCTGCCTTACAGAATGAATCAGCATGACTTACTGAAAGAAAATCTCTAGTGCCAAAGGAAGCAGCTGCACCATTTCTTTATTCCAATGACACAGCTGGGATGTTCCAGGCATGCATTCATCTGAATCTATGCCAAAAATGTGACTTTTGTCATGTACAACAAGGGAATTTACATGTCATATAGGGCTTATGGGCTATCAACAAATGTTGCTTTATGCCAAGAATCAGAATGGACAGAGCATCCGTAGAATGGACTGCTACGATTTCTATGAGAATCAGAGCTGGAAGCCAAACCTGTTTAGATCACATACACAGAGCCGTCTTAAGGCCTTGGTAGGCTTCGTGCACATAATCGTCATAAAGCGGCCCAGGCATGCTTGTATAAATACTACAGAAAATAAATAATCAGCATAATTATCCCAGACGTGCCAGTACTGCCGCTATAGGAAATAGATAATCAGCATATTAACCCCAGCTGTGCCAGTATAATCACTGTAGAAATTGCCAACAAGCAATCCATCAATCCAAGACTGCCAGTAAGATCACTGAAAAATGTCCAATAAGCATTCCATTAACTCCACACCTTATTAGAGTACTGAAAAAAGCCCAAAAAGCATTCCATTAACTACACACACAGGGGCGCTCCGCCAATGAGACCTGGTTGCCAGGGGGGTAAATTTAAGAGCTGAATTTCCATTTTTGAAATTCAGCTCTTCTAGTGCAGAGCGCAATTTCTCCCTGTCTCTCTGCACTAGCGACGTGGACCCCCCCCCCCCGACCCACTCCGGAGCTGAAAAAGTGAGTGCCGTGTGGGAGGTGGGGGGGGGCGGCAAAAGGAAGGCCAGCTCGGGCGGCAAAATGGCCTGGATCGCCCCTGTCCACACATGTTATAAGATCACTGAAAAACACCCAAAAACACTCCATTATCTCCACACATGCCAGTAAGATCACTTAAAAATGTCCAATGAGCCCTCCATCAACTCTATAAATGCCAGTAAGATCAGTGGATAGTTTGAAAGCATTACCTTATACTTGCACAAACAGAATACAAGTAGTTTAGTTTTTTTATTTCCTTGTGCTCCTACAGCTGCTTGGTGCTCTCTCTCTCTCTCTGCTCCATACACTGCACAAAAATCCAAGATGACTCTGCGTTCCACAGGGGAACTCATGGCCCTTTGAGAAAGACAGCAGATGAGTGGCAGGGGTAAGGGGGGCATCTGGAGCATCGGGGTTAAGGAGGACAGAGAGAAGAAAATAAAGTAAAAAAAACATCCGGGACAGTGGACCCTGTGCTGATGCCCGGTTTGCCCCTATGGTTAAAGTGGCCCTGCACATACACATTTTCTTTTTTATTGAGCTGCAAGTACAGTATATGCACATTGGACAGGTGGAATACTATATATTAGGAATTTTGACTAGAAAAATATACAGACACGTACAATGGTAGGCCCCTTTGTATAACATCAACTAAACAGTCACAATAGGACTCTATGCCGGTAGCTTCTACATGAACATTAATATGCTTCTATGGTTATTCATTTGCATCCTGTAGCATTTAGCAGGAATATTACTAAAATGTAAAATAATACCAAAACGTACTCTAAGTACTGAGTAAGATCCAGGGCTACACTGGAACCATGACATCTTGTGCACAAGAACAGTAGGAAGAAAAAAACTGCTAGCAAATGGCTGATACAGGACGCTGGGATGCTTTGTTCAGTCAAAGTCTGGAGAGAACAGCCTGCAGACACTGAATCTGTAAATGTTCTTTTAACATTATTAAGTTCAGGAAATGAAACCATCAGCATTAAATAACAAGGAATGCTTTTTTCCAAAGTTGTGTTTTAAGCCTCACGTTATTCATAATTTATAGTATTATATATTATATAGTAATATATTGTGCGTGCTTTTCCTTTAGTTTGTGACAACTAGTGAATTTCTATTTAGAATACAATGGTCTATGGGGGTTTCTTCACTGCAACTTTATTTGTGTCTTCAAAAATAAATCTGCACGCACTCCTGCAACCATGGCCGTGGAGGTTAAAAATGTAACTTTATTCCAAGTAGTTAAAAGTTATGCGTCCTAACGCGTTTCGTATCGGCAGATACGTAATCATAGGCACTTGTTAACAAAATGACCGTTACAACAATTTAAACCTAATTAAAGGAAATGACGTCCTGGATGACCCTGCTTAGGGTACTCCCATCGGACTTAATACTTAAAAACAATTAACTCTTAACAAATCGGAAAGTTACTACTACAAAAGTTCATCATTTGAAAAAATATATATACAAACAGAAGAAATTTAAATAGAGAAAATCACAATCTTAAGGAAATTCATTCTTATTTTATACAAAGCATATAAATCATAATGAGCCATTTCTATGTACATTTCAATTTAAATAATTTGAATTTTAATACTTCAAGCCCACCTTTATACTTTTTGAATTTCATATTTAAATATTATTTGGATTTCATATTAAAAATTCATATTTAAAAATTATTAACGTGCTTTGAGATTCTACAGAAAGACTTCTAAAGCGAAAAAGCTGAAAACCTAAATCTATCGCTTGAACACATGTATCATCTCTTTTGAACTGAAACATTTTTGCTTCTTAGCACAGACTCATATTGAAACCTTGTTACTTGATCTCAGATAATATCTATTAGCTAGAGTATCGCAATTCATATGATTTCGTCTAGTTCCTGTTAATACCTTCTACGTTGTTTAATACTTTAACTACGGAACTGCCGACTATAAAGTTATGTATTAGTTAATTTATTTGTTTCTAGGCTCTAAATGAAAAATTAAACATTTAATTAAAGAATAAAATAAAATAAAATAAACTAAACTGTGGAGAGACAATATGCAAATTTTAACTTAATGAAAAATGCTGAATAAATTCATGTACGGACTTAACGTCAATGGCAAGCCAAAATATATTTTCAAATGAATATCATATATACCTATTTTAAATCCATTTAAACATGACACACCACGTCAAATCGAAAATTTAATCCTTTAGGCTGCCTCGTGTCTAATGTAAATATCCAATATGCTTCTCTATAACGAAGTTTCGCTGCTTTATCACCACCCCTAGAGGACTGATAAATCTTTTCTACTCCTTGGATTCTAAGATTTGTTATGTCACCATTGCTACATTCCAAAAAATGCCTGGATACTGTTGTACTGTTACTACGGGTTTCAATGCTATGTATATGTTCGCGCATTCTGCATTTTAAATTCCTTGTGGTACTTCCTACATACTGAATGCTGCATTTCTTACAAGTCAAAAGATACACTACAAAGGTGGTGTTACAGTTTATATAGCATTTATTATGATAGATATTGGTCGTACTACTGCTCACAAAAACTGGAGCCTTCTCTATGTATTTACAGGTCATGCAACGACCGGCTCCACATGGGTAGGTACCCCATACATTCAGCCATGTTCTCGGACTATTCTGTTTCCCACATACATCGCTCGGTGACAAGATATTTCCAATTGTTCTGGCTCGACGTGACACAAACCTACATCCATTTTCCATAACCCTTCGCAATTTGTCATCCCCATCTAAAACAGGTAAGTATTTTTGGACTATTTTCTTAATCATATAAAACTGCCTGCTATAAGTGGTGATAAACAATGGTGAAGTACTTTCAGTAGAGCTTTTAAACTTTTTTTCTCTATTTAAGAGTGTAATCCTATCTTTTTTAAAGGCCTTCACAAAAGCTGTTTCTAAAAGGGGCAGAGAGTATCCTCGAGCTAGAAAACGATCCCTCAGTTGTATTGATTTTTTTTTTTTTTTTTCAAATGATGAACTTTTGTAGTAGTAACTTTCCGATTTGTTAAGAGTTAATTGTTTTTAAGTATTAAGTCCGATGGGAGTACCCTAAGCAGGGTCATCCAGGACGTCATTTCCTTTAATTAGGTTTAAATTGTTGTAACGGTCATTTTGTTAACAAGTGCCTATGATTACGTATCTGCCGATACGAAACGCGTTAGGACGCATAACTTTTAACTACTTGGAATAAAGTTACATTTTTAACCTCCACGGCCATGGTTGCAGGAGTGCGTGCAGATTTATTTTTGAAGACAGAGTTTGCCTAAGCTACGGGTTCGGGGCACGGCACCCGGACCATTCGGCTAACTTGGTGAGTGCAAAGCTCTTTGGCTGTTTTCCAACATTAAACGATTGGAGTGAAGGGCCTGGGGTTTGGACACTAGTGATGTAGCGAACCGCCGCCGATGTGTTCGCGAACGCCGTTCGCGAACACCGGCAAAAAAGCGAACAGTTCGCGAACAGTTCGCGAACTTCGAACGCTCGATAAAATCGTTCGATCAAACGATCGAAGGATTTTATTCGTACGATCGAAGGATTTTCGTTCGAATCGAACGATCGAAGCTATTCGATCGAATGATTTTAATTCAATCGAATGCTTATAATCGTTCGAACGAACGGAAATCGTTCGATTTTAGCGATCGAATGGTCGAATGGTCGAACGAAATTTTACTTCGAATCGAACGCGAACACCAATTGGCGAACGTCGCGCGACGTTCGCGAACATTCGGCGGACGCGAACAGTCGAAGTTCGCGCGAACTAGTTCGCCGGCGAACAGTTCGCTACATCCCTATTGGACACCCAGGCCAGATTTTTCTGCTTGGTAAGGATTGCTAGGCGGTCTATATCAACGTAGAAATTTGAGCAATTTGAGCATTACATGCATATGTATATATATATACACACTAAAATAAGTTTATAAGTGATTTGCTCTATTAATACATTATATATTATAATTAGTCCAAATGAGATTGGAGCCGGCATTTTCTCTCTATTTATGCTTATATGGTCTTTAGTAGCAATTAGCTGAGCTCATCTCTCATTATATTTTAAGTTGGGAAACAGTCGTTTGATTATAAATACGGTATTCCTTTTTGATTTGATAGTCTTTGTGAATTGTTTCCGCTTTATGCCATTAAGCGTTGTTATCACATAATTATTTTTAGTATATAGTGATTGAAGTAGACCGGTCTTTTACTGAAATGGAGGATGCACGCTTAAAAAGGTTGCACGAAGCGTTTAGTAGGAATACTGAAGCAGAAAGGCTTACGGAGACACTTTCTGTTACCCTAGAGAGATGTCTCTTTAGGGAAATACGGGCTTGGTGGGATATAGCCACGCTTGAAAAATATTTACAATTAAAAATGGTTCCGCGTGGTTTAAGGATAAAGAAGTTCCCTACATTCACCACGGAGGATAAAGAGTTTACTACAAAATGGAATTTGATTCTTACAGATTGCTCCAATAATTTGATACAATTGTTAGTTGATTATAAAAAGGAAACTTTAGTAAAAGCAAAAACAGAGATGGAGCTCACTCGGAGTGAATTGTTGAAAGTAGCCACAGAAGAGAAGTATCTAGAGTTAGATCAGGCCTTGAATTTAAAATTGAAAAAAGAGGAAGATCAAATTATAGTTCGTAAAGTAAAGAAATTTGATAGAGACAGGAGAGATTATGATGAAGGTAATGTGTATGTCAAAAGACAACCTAGATACTATCAATTCAGGGGTCCTAGATCTATCCTTAAAAGAACACAGCAACATAAGCACGTTAGTTTTTCTAGCGCAGACGATTCATATGGTTTCGATGAAGATACTGCTCGTTCCTCTTTTCCTGTTTCTTCGTCCCCACAGAGTGATCGTGAGAGTCTGGCACTTGAGGTGTTTAATGATACGAGCAGAAAGTCCTTCAATGGAAGTGTTATTGAATCAAAAAACGAGATGGAAGGGGACTACAGACGCTCGCAACGGACCAAAGAGTGCAGCAAATCGGATGTGATGATATACAGCAAGGGGCAGCAGCAGCAAATACAGCAAAAAAGAGCAGGACCCGACGAAGCAGACGGAAATGTAGAGCAGCAGAGAAGTTTCCAACACAAGAAGAAAAAGGGGAAATTTGGGAAGACGCAGTATTGAATTTGTCGCATAAACAGCTAAGTCCTCACCACCTTTCACTTCTCTCGAAGGGCCTCTCGTTTTCACCCACAGCAGATTTTAATTTGTTTGAAACGCTGGTGGATGTGAACAGGTTTGTTCGAAAAATTGTTCTAAAAAAGTATTTTCTAACTGAGAGTGGGGAGAGAGAGAAAGAGGGTGATGACATAGGCTGTACATATGAAGAAGTTAGTAGAGACTTTGCACAATCGGACTTGTCTATATCGGATTTTGATGCAGGTGGGGAACCTTCTAATCTAATGTGTAAAAAATTGGAAGGGTCGATTAATGACCTTGAATGTAATAATGGTTTAAAACTTGATTTTCAGGATGAAGTAGCTTTGTTCAATTTAAATTCTTTGTCTGCAGAAACGGATAACGATGTTTTAAAGTTGCACGGAATTAATTTGAATGACATTAATAGGTTAAGAGATAAATCAAAATTTTACCCTGTACATCAGAGAGGCCCTGCGGTTGAAGCTTTTCAGGATCTTATAGAAAAAGATTTAAAGTTGTTAAAAAAGGGCATTACAAAAGTGAACTCAAATTTGTCAGGGTCGGAGACCCAAGCGCTGAAGGAGTTAAGTCTTGATGAAACGATCGTTATCCGTAAAGCAGACAAAGGAGGGAAGGTTGTGGTCCTTGATAAGGCTGACTATTTTAATGAAGTGAACAGACAGCTTAATAACACAGACTCATATAGGACTTTGAAATCAAACCCTCAAGAATTGTTCCAAGGCAAGCTATTGGAGCTGGTGGAAAGGGGCATGTACTTAGGTATTTATACTGAAAGGATTAAAAATTATATGATTCCTGATAACCCCAGTATCCCGATTTTCCATATCTTGCCTAAGATACATAAGAGCAAACGCCCGCCTGAGGGAAGACCGATAGTGTCTTGTATAGGCTCTCTTAATGAGAATTTAGCTGAATTGATTGACATGTTTTTACAGCCTTTAGTAAAACGATTAGATTCGTATCTGTGTGACACAAAGCATGTATTGCAAGTTTTGGATGGCTTTGTTTGGGATGAGGGTATTTATAGTTGGGGCACGATTGACGTAGTCAGTCTATATTCCAATATACCACATGAGAAAGGGATAGAGGCAGTGCGTTATCATCTACAGAAGTATAGTAGTTACAACATAGAGATTATTGAATTTATAATCGATGCTTTGCACTATCTTCTAACACATAATTTTTTCACTTTTGATCGGACCTTTTACCTCCAGACATGCGGCACCTCAATGGGTGCGAAATTTGCGCCCACTTATGCAAATTTGTACATGGGGTGGTGGGAGGAAGTTTACCTTTTTGGGGGTAACGTCACAGGGGTTAATTTTATTAAGTTATATAAAAGGTATGTGGATGATCTGATCTTGGTTTGGAGAGGCTCAGAGTCACAGTTTTCTAGTTTCGTAGACAGTCTTAATCATAACGACTGTAATTTAAAATTCACTTTTTCTTTTGATCACGTTACTATAGATTTCTTGGATTTAAAATTAAAAAGTAAATCAAGTGAAATAATAAGCACGGTATATAGGAAAGAAACAGCGGGGAATTCGTTGTTGCGGGCGGATTCCTGCCATCCTAAACATATTTTCAAAGCAGTACCAATTGGACAATTTCAACGATTGCGTAGAAATTGTAGTACAGACGTAGAGTTTGTGTCACAATCAATACAACTGAGGGATCGTTTTCTAGCTCGAGGATACTCTCTGCCCCTTTTAGAAACAGCTTTTGTGAAGGCCTTTAAAAAAGATAGGATTACACTCTTAAATAGAGAAAAAAAGTTTAAAAGCTCTACTGAAAGTACTTCACCATTGTTTATCACCACTTATAGCAGGCAGTTTTATATGATTAAGAAAATAGTCCAAAAATACTTACCTGTTTTAGATGGGGATGACAAATTGCGAAGGGTTATGGAAAATGGATGTAGGTTTGTGTCACGTCGAGCCAGAACAATTGGAAATATCTTGTCACCGAGCGATGTATGTGGGAAACAGAATAGTCCGAGAACATGGCTGAATGTATGGGGTACCTACCCATGTGGAGCCGGTCGTTGCATGACCTGTAAATACATAGAGAAGGCTCCAGTTTTTGTGAGCAGTAGTACGACCAATATCTATCATAATAAATGCTATATAAACTGTAACACCACCTTTGTAGTGTATCTTTTGACTTGTAAGAAATGCAGCATTCAGTATGTAGGAAGTACCACAAGGAATTTAAAATGCAGAATGCGCGAACATATACATAGCATTGAAACCCGTAGTAACAGTACAACAGTATCCAGGCATTTTTTGGAATGTAGCAATGGTGACATAACAAATCTTAGAATCCAAGGAGTAGAAAAGATTTATCAGTCCTCTAGGGGTGGTGATAAAGCAGCGAAACTTCGTTATAGAGAAGCATATTGGATATTTACATTAGACACGAGGCAGCCTAAAGGATTAAATTTTCGATTTGACGTGGTGTGTCATGTTTAAATGGATTTAAAATAGGTATATATGATATTCATTTGAAAATATATTTTGGCTTGCCATTGACGTTAAGTCCGTACATGAATTTATTCAGCATTTTTCATTAAGTTAAAATTTGCATATTGTCTCTCCACAGTTTAGTTTATTTTATTTTATTTTATTCTTTAATTAAATGTTTAATTTTTCATTTAGAGCCTAGAAACAAATAAATTAACTAATACATAACTTTATAGTCGGCAGTTCCGTAGTTAAAGTATTAAACAACGTAGAAGGTATTAACAGGAACTAGACGAAATCATATGAATTGCGATACTCTAGCTAATAGATATTATCTGAGATCAAGTAACAAGGTTTCAATATGAGTCTGTGCTAAGAAGCAAAAATGTTTCAGTTCAAAAGAGATGATACATGTGTTCAAGCGATAGATTTAGGTTTTCAGCTTTTTCGCTTTAGAAGTCTTTCTGTAGAATCTCAAAGCACGTTAATAATTTTTAAATATGAATTTTTAATATGAAATCCAAATAATATTTAAATATGAAATTCAAAAAGTATAAAGGTGGGCTTGAAGTATTAAAATTCAAATTATTTAAATTGAAATGTACATAGAAATGGCTCATTATGATTTATATGCTTTGTATAAAATAAGAATGAATTTCCTTAAGATTGTGATTTTCTCTATTTAAATTTCTTCTGTTTGTATATATATTTTTTTCAAATGATGAACTTTTGTAGTAGTAACTTTCCGATTTGTTAAGAGTTAATTGTTTTTAAGTATTAAGTCCGATGGGAGTACCCTAAGCAGGGTCATCCAGGACGTTATTTCCTTTAATTAGGTTTAAATTGTTGTAACGGTCATTTTGTTAACAAGTGCCTATGATTACGTATCTGCCGATACGAAACGCGTTAGGACGCATAACTTTTAACTACTTGGAATAAAGTTACATTTTTAACCTCCACGGCCATGGTTGCAGGAGTGCGTGCAGATTTATTTTTGAAGACAGAGTTTGCCTAAGCTACGGGTTCGGGGCACGGCACCCGGACCATTCGGCTAACTTGGTGAGTGCAAAGCTCTTTGGCTGTTTTCCAACATTAAACGATTGGAGTGAAGGGCCTGGGGTTTGGACACCCAGGCCAGATTTTTCTGCTTGGTAAGGATTGCTAGGCGGTCTATATCAACGTAGAAATTTGAGCAATTTGAGCATTACATGCATATGTATATATATATACACACTAAAATAAGTTTATAAGTGATTTGCTCTATTAATACATTATATATTATAATTAGTCCAAATGAGATTGGAGCCGGCATTTTCTCTCTATTTAAACTTTATTTGTGTGAAATACACTACAGTCTATGGGCATTTTTTGTGTTGACTTTTTTGGGGCAAAATACATTGGAGCCTGTGGGTATTTTGTCAGGGTGTTTCGTTGTAGCAACAATTTTGTGGTAGTTCTGCAAAAGTATTCATTGATTTTGCAAAATGTGAAATTTCATCACAAATTGATCCATAAAAAAATTTACTCATTGCCAGTGATGGGCAAAATTCTCCCGTTTCGCTTCGCCGAAAAATTTGAGAATTTCCTGCGAAATTCGCAAAACACAAAAAAATTCATGAAAAATGTTTGAAACTTGAAAATTGACGCCCGCATCAATTTTGATTCCGGCGTTAAGGGCAACGGACATTTGAATAGTGTTGACGCACAACGATTTTGCCGCAATCAACTTTTCAGACGCACATCCAAAAAATTTTCGCAGGCAAATCTTCGCAGGAGTTAGGCTAATTTATTCGTTGGCACACAAACGCAGAGATTTGCAGCAAATTCACGCCAGGCGAATTTATTCGCCCATCACTAATTATTTACTTGACAGCTGAGAAATTGTTATTTTTGAAGTAATCTGTTATAAGTGAAAGGCAATAAGAAGTATGCAAAATGCTATGACAGTTGGTCCAGCCTTTCTGGCTGCCAATAAAAAAATGTCTTGTCACGTATTTATTTAATTCAATTCAAAAAGATTGATAAACCACAAAGAAAGGTCACCTTAAATAATTTGCTCTACATGGCACAATTGGGATATTTCCTTATTTCTTCCTAATAAGTAATGAAATATAAATCTGAGATATGGAATGAATTACATCATTTATAAACCATGAATGCTTTTTTATTTGCACTGACATTTTATTTCTGGGCTTACAATAGTTGTATGGCCTGCTTCCCCTATAGTTATAGCTGTGCTGTTCATGCCACAGTTTTCTCTAAAGGTCCACAAATGTCAGTGCTACACACATTTTTGGCTGTTTCAAGGAAATGTGCAAGCTGTTTGAAATATTGTCCAAGACTGCCATCTATGTTCTCTGTAATGAAATGCACGACAAGGTTAGACTGCAAAAGAATTTGATCAAACATTCCTGGCAACTGTGTCAAGACTGAAATGGCTGATTTTAAAGCATGGATTCAAAAGTGTTGGACCCCAAGTCAAGCAATTAGCTTAGAATATTCGTGTGGTGCATTCCAAGTTTGTTGATAAAAACAAATGTTTGGTTACTGTGGATTTCTGTGCTTGTACAATTGCAAAACTATGTCAATAAATGTTATTTGTATAAATACAATATAGCGCACGATATATTACAGAAATACCTAGTTTCAATAGCAATTAAATTTTAAAGCATTTATACCCAAGGACCTAAAGGAATGTAAACCATAATATATATATATGATAGGTCCAAACAAACTGGACTAATCTCAAAAATGTTTCACCTTTCATCCAAGAGCATCCTCAGTTCAACTGAGTTGTAGGATATTCCTCATCCACCGTTCTCCCACACTTTAAAATATTTAAATATTCTCTATCCCTTTGTGTCTTTTATTTTCCAATATTTTGTTTACCTGAATATTGTACTGAGATGACACAACTAATCCTGGGCACAGAAAATTTTTATAGCGTTTCACTACTGGCCCATTTCAAGTCTTAGTGAATCAATGCCTGATCAGTACCCTTTAGACCAGTGCTGTACTGCTGTACTACTGTAAACCCTAAAAATGCTTTATATTATATACTGAACTTAAAGCCTTAAATTTCAGACTATTCGACTGGCTTTATCAATTCACAATGACCTGTACAAAAATCTTTCTGTGGTTAAATAGGATTCATGTAAATATCACCATACCAGATAAAGTTAAAAAGCCTTTATTGTAGAAAGGGCTTTCTTAAATGGTAAGATAATTTCAATGACATTTCAGGCTTGCAACAGCCTTTCCTCAAGCTATTGAGTACATGCTAATGAGCACAATTCATACTATTACATATACTGACATCTCCTGGCGACCCCTATGTACTACTAGCAAATTTCCACAATACAATAAAGGAACAAAATGTTACAAATTCACTTGAAACCTTTTGTCAGATTATAGTATACATAGTATAATAAATCGTCAATGAATTATATATCAATCCGATAATTATATATCAATCCGAATAGAAATCATCTGCAAACAATTATTTAAAAACACAAATTAAAAACCTAAACTATTGTATCTGCTCTTTGACCATCCGTGAAGTCTGTCCTATGTATATAGTATATTAAATTGTCAATTATATATCAATCCGAATATAAAGCATCTGCAAAAAATATTTAAAAACACAAATTAAAACCTAAACTATTGTATCTGCTCTTTGACCATCCGTGAAGTCTGTCCTATGTACTGTAGCCCACATGGGCACTTTATAATCTATGGTTTCTACTGACTGGTTACCAGGCAGTAACCAATCAGTGACTTGACAGGGCTCATATGGGTAATAACTGTTTGCTTTTGAATCTGAGTTGCATTATAAGAATCAATTGCAAACTCACTGAACAGTTATGTCCCACGTGGCCCCCCTTAAAGTAACTGACTAATTGGAGAGCTTTCTGGAGATGTTGCCCATAGCAACCAATCAGATCTTTGTTTTTGTTTTCTAACTTATAGGTGGCTGTTTAAATCTGATTGCTGATTGCCATGGGAAACATATCCAAAAATCTCTCCAAATATTTATCTCCAATGTTAGTAAACATGCCCCTAACTCAGAAATTAAAGAGCTGTAAAGCAAGAAGTATTGTTCTGTTATGTTAGACATCCAGTCACTGCAGCCTTTATAGTTTACATTTGTGACTAACTATATTAGAAACATTTTTTTATTTTGTACAGCCAATCTATTTACCCAGTTTTTATATTTGCACTGAACTGTTCCTTTAATCCTAATAGGGATACCTGTAGGTGAGTGGTAAATGACCTCCCCCAGCTGATAATTAGAACAACAATTACATGTATAACTACAATGTATAAATACTGTGTCTATGCACAATAAAATGGGCCACCAGGTGCAGACTCCAGTCTTTTGTAAATTTTGGGTAAAGCCTTAAAGACTGGAGTAACTGGATTGTTATTCTGCAAAAACTGAGCTAGTTGGTAAACAATAACCTTTAATGCAAGAGCCTCTGAGACCAAGTTTTTAATGTTGTGGTGTATACCACTATTTAGCGGTTCATAGGTTGCAGTATCCAGCAACTATTGCATCATCTCTCTTACATACTGTAGGACACTTTGTCCATTATTACAACAGCTCCCCCCTTGTCTCCTGGCTTAATTACCAAGGTATCATTCTATCTAAGTTCTTGTAAAGCCGGATATTCACTTCGATGTCGCCAAACGAGCGGATCTCTCTCTGATATGCCCACCTTGAGGTGGGCAATATCGGGCTGATCTGATCGTGGGCCCTAGGGCCCAACGATCGGATCCTAACACATGGCAACGGGGGTCGGATCACGGGACCGCATCAACGAACAGATGCAGCCGCGATCCAACGGAATTTTTTGTCCCAGATCTCGATTGGGGAAGCCCGTCGGGGGGCCCCATGCACGGGCCAAGAAGCTGCCGACTTGGTCTGTCGGCAGCTTTTATCGGCCTGTGTATGGTCACCTTTAGTCACCTTTCCCGTACTTAGTTTCCAATGTAGGAACATCAAGAGTCACATTTGTAACAAAAGCATCAATAAAAGAATTAACATTAGGGATATACTGACTGGGTGATTTTAATCCCAGGGTATCACTGAAAAACATGTTAATAAGGTCAGGTTTAATATCCCCATTATCATCAGAGAATGGGCACTTTAGTCAGAACCGAGTGAGCGACAAAATCAGATATGTGTAGACCTGCTGTTTCAACACACACCATCCATCATGTGATAAGTATTCGATTTATAGATATAAGAAACAGACCAGGAACAGGCAGTACTTTAGTCTGCAAACACCCTTTATTGGTGTATTCTCACTCACGACATGTTTCGGGAGCTAGTCCCTTTTTCACTTGAACATGTGCTTGGAAAGTAACCCCACCCTATAATATACATCTGATCTAACTGTCAATCTGACACCCAAACTGCTGCATGAAGACAGAATGAAGAGAAACAGATGCTGAGAGAGGGATAGTTAACATAAACTTAATTATTTCAGAAATGATTGTATTTAAAAAGTTTCTTATTTCATGTAGTTTATATTACATCTTCATTTTTTGTAATAGTTCCCCTTTAAATTTGCCTACTCTTGTGGTCTCATAGTTCAATTTCAAAGCAGATTTTTAATAGGTGTAAACCTATTTTGAAAGCTTTATATTTCTTTGAGTATATGAATGGTGGTTATGACATTAATGAATGTGATGCAATGTTTGCAATTTAACATAATGACTAATTGCCTGAGACTAATTCCCATTTGATCTCTGAAACAATGGAAAACCTTAAACCTCAGCAAGCTTCCACCAACAATTACAGTATCACAATGGGCTGTATGACAAACTCTCTTTGAAAAAGGCCCCATCTTGTTTATTAACAAACTTACACAAATAACAGCCAATGGGTCAGATTCAATTCAGTAAGAAAAATCTCATGGTTTAACACGGACGAGATTTAATTTGAGGAGAAATATCTTTTCTCCTAATTCAGTTTGAGTTTTTCCCCCCGTAATCTTCAACAGAGTATTCACGTCATAAACAGTTGCATCTCAAATTGAATCTCAACCATGAATTTTCAGGTGATAAACCTTTTTTCTAACTGAACTGAATCAGACCCAATGTATAGGACCAGATCAGAAAAGTACCAATGTAAACACTACAAGTAATATTTAACAAATAACTTTTCTGTAACTTCCAATAGCCACTGAACGTTGTAAACAATTATAATCAAGAGTACAGTAAAGGTGGCCATAGCTAACGGGCAAGGCTTTATTGGGGGTAATCTGAACGTTCAGCCCTATGGCCGAACGATCAGATTATGATGAGAGCACAACGGACTCCAGCGAGATCGGTAGGGACAAAATCAAACCTGTCCGATCGACCAAACGACCAATCTCCGCCGGACGAAAAATGTTTGGTCTCTCCACACACGGTCCGAAAATCGTACGAATCCTTGATTCGTATGATAGGATCTTTGCCACCTTAAGAGGTCTGCCTGCTTTCACTCCTAGGTGTGGCTTTCCTCCATAACTCACACCTCTTCCACCTGGCTCTTTCCATCACTTTGGCCCCCTACTATGGCCTACACTTCATACTCCTCAGGGAGTCATTCCCACCATGACTCTACTATGATACCAATCCCTAATTTGCTAACCCCCCTTCCCGCTCAAGGGAATGTAGGAGGGAGCTATTCAAGATAAAAAATAACACCCTCTTCACTTACTTCCTCTTCTAAACCCTTGTGTCTCCGCTCCTCCGAACTGACTACACAAATTACATCAACCATAATTCCTATCCAGTCCCCACTTCCTTACCCTATCATAGCCCTGTTATTATCCAGTTCCTGGTTCTATCTACCCCCCGGATTTTTACTTTATCAAAGGACAGAGAAAATTAATATTCTAATATGCAGAATTTGAAGTCATATTTTATCATCCTTAAAAGTAGGGATGTAGCGAACTGTTCGCCGGCGAACTTGTTCGCGCGAACTTCGACCGTTCGTGTCCGCCAAATGTTCGCGAACATCGCGCGACGTTCGCCAATTTGGGTTCGCGTTCGATTCGTTCGACCATTCGACCATTCGAATTCCTTCGACCACTAAAAATCGAACGATTTCCATTCGTGCGAACAATTGTAAGCATTCGATCGTTCGATTCGAATGAAAATCCTTCGATCGAATGAAAATCCTTCGATCGAATGATTAAAATCCTTCGATCGTTCGAATTGAACGATTTTAGCGGGTGTTCGAAGTTCGCGAACTGTCTGCGAACGTTCGCATTTTTTGCCGGTGTTCGCGAACGGCGTTCGCGAACATCAAATCGTCAGTTCGCTACATCCCTACTTAAAAGTACTAAAACGCAATAATTTTATGACATTCATTGCTGCACTGTATATATAATCTCTAGATAAGCCATGAATTCCTTGAACTGTTGTAATTTAAAAGGCATCACATCATTTTTGTGGATTTTGGAAATGTTCTAATAATTTTAATTTCATTCGAAGCTTTCTGAAGGAAGATCATTTGCAAATTAATGATTGAATACATCCTGATACTACTATCTTCTCCAAAAACCATTAAAAAGAGTGCATCAATTTGGGATACTTAAAAGCTCCTTTAAAAGGCTGGTTACTAGAGACAAATCTTATTAATGTTATTGAGGCAAAGCACTAAGTGCACACTAACGTACTCTAGTCAATTTGTTTGAATATATTACCAACAGACACTATTTTCATTTCTGAAACAGATGTCTTTAGAAAAGTACACTAAAAACCAGTCAGAGTACTGATTACAATATGGGGGCAGATTCACAAAAGGGCGAAGTGGCCGACGTTAGCGACTATCCACAGGCGTAGAGGACAATTCGCTAACGAAAGAGAACAACGCTAGCACCCTATCGCCAGGAGACTTTTCACTCTGGCCAACAGTCGTTGCTCTGTATATTCTCTAAGATGCAAATTTTACTGAACGTTACCTGTTTCACCAGAGTTTACATTGCCACATCAGACCAGGCGAACTGTTAAAACAAAGTTACATCTTCCTCAATCTTATGTCAGTGACATCATATCCTGTATGCTGTAAATTCATTAGTTGTAAAAGTTGTAAAAACGCTGGCGATTTTTACTTTTTAAAAGCGGGACTGCTGAATTTCTGGGTTGAAAAGCCAGCAATCCGGCTCTTAGCTACCAGGAGCGGCATTTTTGGCGCCCCTGGCAACCAACTCAACTTGCCTCATTAGCAGAGCGCCCTGTTCACAAACTTCTGGCATCCTGAAATCCTGTTTGTGCAGTTGAGAGGTATAATTATGCAACACCTTTTCCTTTCTCCACTCTTTATTTTATCTAATACATCAGTTAAGAACCAGTCCCCAGTGGAGAAATAAGGGTTACACACATATCTGATCAGGGTCATGTTCGCGGAAAACCGGTCTTGGTTACTTTTGTTAAAGCATCATGTAACAATCTTCTTCCACTTCTTAGATCTTTTCTTTGGCCCCAGGACAGTGCAGGTGCCCAGTATATTGGAAAGCCAGCTTTTTTCTTCTAAGTTTACTGCAGATGCGTACCTGGACTGAAACATAAAAGAAGAGACAGGAAAATAAGAAGATATCTGTCTTTAAGTATGAAGATTTGATTGGTCAGTGAGTCAGTGTATTTCCTGGGCAGAGATAATTCAAGTACATTTTTCAAATTTGCTGTATCAGGATTATGAATAAATAACCAAAATTGAGTTGAGATTATGCTAGTTGTTAAAGGGATACTGTCGTGGGAAAACATGCATCAGTTAATAATGCTGCTCCAGCAGAATTCTGCACTGAATCTATTTCTCAAAAGAGCAAATATATTTTTTTATGTTTCTTTTTGAAATCTGACATGGGGCTAGACATATTGTCAGTTTCCCAGCTGCCTCCAGTCATGTGACTTGTGCTCTGACTTCAGTCAATCAGTTTCAGTGAAAACTTGCCAATTATTTGTATAGCTTCTACTTTCTGATTTTTAATGCAATATATTCCAGACTACTACATTATAAGGTGTAGGAAGAAATTAACTTTGCTTGTCTTGATTCTATTCCAGAATAGAAACAAACTTAATTTCGGAAAACATGTTTTTTTCAAAAAGCATCAGTTAATAGTGCTACTCCAGCAGAATTCTGCACTATAATCCATTTCTCAAAAGAGCAAACAGATTTTTCATATTCAGTTTTGAAAGCTGACATGGGGCTAGACATTTTGTCAATTTTCCAGTTGCCCCCAGTCATGTGACGGGGGAAAAAAATTTCCCATGACAGTATCACTTTAATCTCAGCCAACGTTCCCCTTCTATTTGCTTGTTGTTCTTTGTTTTTAGCATTACTACTGCTGACCTTATTTCCATATTCAAAAATCCAAATACCAAGGGTCGAAAATTCGAAGTAGAAAAACGTTGAAATTCGACATTTGAATTTGAAGTCGGAGGATTTTATACATCGTACGATTGTATTCCAATCGTATTTCAAACCAAACGATTCGAACAATTTTATCGTACGATCGTATGATTTTCCCAAAAAATCTTTCGACTTAAAAAAAAAAACACACAGGAGGTCCCCAATAGGCTAAACAGCAATTCGGCAGGTTTAAGTTGGCGAAGTATTGAGGTCGAAGTTTTTTACTTTGATTATCGAATGGTCGGATAGTCGAAAGATTTTCACTTCGAATTGAAGTCGAAGTAAATTCGAAGTTGTAGTATCCTATTCGATGGTCGAGGTATCCAAAAATTACTTTGAATTTTGAATTTTTTTACTTTGAAAATTCCCTCGAATTCACTTCGACCCTTGATAAATCTGCCCCCAAAAGTTCATGTGAAAAAAATTTAAATACCTCAAAAATTTCCTCTATCATTTTCAATACCTCAAGAATTTCCTCTATCATTTTCAATAGGAACTTCAAGTGACAATTACTTACAAAAGCAGAACTATTAGCGAAAAATGATCAACATGACCTATAGGTAACTTTTAGGGGCATATTTATCAAAAGTGGAATTTTGAATTGAAAAAACTTCGAAATTCGAATTCAAAAAGACCAACCGAAATTAAGCCGAAGTTTTTTTTGGTTAAATAGAAGGAATAACGCATTCGATCTAATTCAATTCAAAGTTTTTCGCAAAAAAAGTCCACCAATTGACTCCAAATGGGTTCTAGTAGGTTGCGAAGGTTGCCAAGTAGATGGCGAATGGTCAAAGTTGGATTTTTAAAGAGACAGTACATAAATTTTGATATTCAAATTTTCTAATTTTTTGCAAATTCAAATCGAATTTGGACTGTTCTCTAGTCGAAGTACACAAAAATAGTTAGAAATTTTAGGCATATTTATATTAATGAAGTTTAATATTTTGAAAAGAAAATTTTTAGTGTCAGTGTTACTTTAAATTTGATATCTACATTTACATTAGAGCTTTTTTTTTTGCTTAGTAAATATTTTACATACAAGCTTTTTTAAGCATAGTTAAAAAAAAAATATGTTGAAGTGAATTCGAGGGAATTTTCGAAGTAAAAAAATTCGAAATTCAAAGTAGTTTTTTGGATACTTTGACCATTGAATTCGATTTGAAGTAAAATACTTCGAATCTTTGACCATTCGATAATGGTACTGTCTCTTTAAAAAAACTTCGACTTCAATACTTCGCCAAATTAAACCTGCCGAAGTGCTATGTTAGCCTATGGGGACCTTCTACAGCATTTTTCTAAGTTTTTTGAAGTCGAAGTAAAATCGTTCGATCATACGTTAAAATCGTTCGGATGTTCGATTCAAAGTATTTAATCGTTCAATCGAACGATTTTACTTCGACCGCAGAATACACAAATTTGATGAAAAAAGTTTGAATTCGATATTCAAAGTATTTCAATTAGATGGTTGAATTTCTAAGTATTTTTTACTTCGAAATTTGACCCTTGATAAATCTGTCCCTTAGTATTCACAATTGTTTTTAGGAATCCCGCATGCAATTAATTCTCCTTAGCTGTTCCACTGTTGTCTCTATTGTCCCTCCTGTTCACCATCAGCATAGAACTGCTTTTCGCAGCTGTTACATTGGACATCAAGAGACACAAGATAACATATACAGGACTGGGAGAGGACCTTGCAGCTTTTTTGCCGTTATAAATAGACAAATGAAGCAGAACAACTGTAATTTATACCTTTTTTAAATGTATCTGTGGATATCAAATTGTTCAGTACTGTCACAGATGTGCAATACTGAAATACTGAAACTCAAAGGATTTACCACTAGTGGTCACTGTTGTACTAGTTACTGTATCTAAATCTGGTTGTTTAGTGCCGGTGGTGTTCTATACTTTAAATAAGGGAAAATGGGGCACATAGGGGGAAATTTTACATTTCTTGTTGGAAGTATTATTCCTGTTTTTACAAGAGAATATTTTTAAAACTAAATGAAGGTTTGTGGGGAGCCAGTGCATAATTTACAATATTGATGAACAATGAGATAAAAGCAAACATTATAGAGCATAGTTAAAAAATAAATGGAACAACATGATCAGCAATTATTTAGCAAGTTAGTCTTTTGCAAGTTAGAATACAAAAGAAAATGACATAATACTAGTAAATGTATTTTCAAGGTGCTAACGTTTATAAAATTATATACAGCAGCAGCGACAGGGCGAGAATGCCAATCACTTGATGTAAATATAGTCAAACTCCATTCTGCCCAATAGAGTGATAGTGCTCAGTGCTGCTCAGCATCAGTAATGAGTAGGGATGCACTGAATCCACTATTTTTGATTTGGCCGAGCCCCCGATTGCTTCGCGAAAGATTCGGCCGAATACGGAACTGAATCTGAATACTAATTTGCATATGTAAATTAGGGGGCATATTTATCAAGGGTCGAAGTGAATTTGAAGGAATTTTGTAAGTAAAAAAAATGTAAAAATTCGAAGTAATTTTTTGGATACTTCGACCATCGAATAGGATACTACGACTTCGAATTTACTTTAAATTCGATTCAAAGTAAAAATAGTTAGAATATTCGAATATTCAATAATCAAAGTACTGTCTCTTTAAAAAAACTTCGACTTCAATACTTTGCCAAACTAAACCTGCTATGTTAGCCTATGGGGACCTTCTAGACCATTTTTACACATCGAAGTAAAATCGTTTGATCGTACGATAAAATCGTTCGAATCGTTAGATCGAACGATTTTACTTCGACCGTTCGATTGCCAAATTCGGTGAAAAATCCTTCGACTTCGATATTCAAAGTATTTTAATTAGATGGTTGAATTTCAAAGTATTTTTTACTTCGAAATTCAACCCTTGATAAATCTGCCCCTAGGTGTGGGAAAGGGAAAACTTTTTTTTTACTTCCTTGTTTTGTGATAAAAAGTTCCCTCTCCGCCCCTAATTTGCATTGCCTGGTTGAATCCGAATCCTGCTGAAAAAGGCTGAATCCTGGCCGAATATGAACCGAATCCTGGATTCGGTGCATCCCTAGTAATGAGCGCTATCGCCTGTCTCAAACATGACTCCCTATAAAAAAATGCATGATGGAAGAAATTATTTGGACAATTATTTTAGCATTGGTAAAGTGTTAGTAATGTTCGATGGTATGTTGAAAGTTGTCACTGTTTGGTAAAATTTGTCATTATATGTATAGTCTGAGGAAATATATAAACCTGAATAAGAATATGTCACGTGGGTTAGCAAGAAGACCAAGTAAAAGCCCTTTTGCAGAGATCTGGGTAAATGTTTGCATAATAAAAAAAGAAACCATAAGCCCTTTTTTAAAATAATTATGAAAAAAATGTTGTTTAAATGCTATACAAATTTGTGATTTTTTGTAATGTTTTACTAGGCAGTCTTGTGTTACTTAGGGTGTCCCAAAACCCAACACTAACACCAAGGTCTCGGTCACGGCTCACACTTCCACCTATAACTGCCACCTTTCATTTCGGGAGGAGCCCTCTGTGGCTCAGATGCCACCAGGTCTTAAAGTGAGAGGACCAAGGGGAGAGTTCTGGGCAAGCAAAGGAACCAATGGGGAACAAGGAAGGTGGTTGAGGGACAAGCCAATTCGATACCAATCAGGCAAAACAGTACAGAAACAGGAGTCGAGAGCGTAGTCTGGGTCACAGAGTGTAGTGGTACAGAAACAGGATCCAAGAGAATGGCCAATAAATGGGCAGAGGTCAGGACAGGCAGCAAACTGGGAATAGTCAGGGACAGGCAAGGTCTGGAACAATTAAGACATACTAGAAATCGCACCCAGGAACTATGAAAATAGATCTATGTTAGGCCCCTTTAAATATAGCGCCAGACACAGGCACAAAACCGAAAATGGCACAAACGCACGTCATTCACTGAATGAGAGCTTGAGGGGAGCTGCCGTGGTGGGCATTCATGTCTCACCACCACTGGACCACCAGGTATTCTCACACCTTGCCTCTGATCTTGCTGTTCCTTCCTACCTGCCTGCTGATAGAGTAAAGCTCATTTATTAACATTGGGCAGTCCTCTACTTATACAGTACACCATGACAACCAATCAGACATTTGCTTTTTTTCATTCTTCCTGCAGCAGGCTAAACATTGTTAGAGGTGAATTTGTTGTTTACTGTTTTGGTGCAAGTTTCTTTAGTAACTTATTAACTCCCAAATCTTCAGCAAAGTATGAAATTCTCCCTCAACTTTCGCATGGCTGGAACTAATTGTTGTTTTTTTAATTGGAAATCAAAAGTCAGTAGGTACAAAATACAGTGACTTAGGAAAACATATATAGTTATATAGTTTAACTATTTAAGGTTCTGTGTAGCCATGGGGACATTAAAGGGATACTATCATGGGAAAAAAATCTGCAATGAAATCCATTTCTCAAAAGAGCAAACAGTTTTTTTTATATTCAATTTTGAAATCTGACATGGGGCTAGACATATTGTCAATTTCCCAGCTGCCCCAAGTCATGTGACTTGTGCTCTGATAAACTTCAATCACTCTTTACTGCTGTACTGCAAGTTGGACTGATATAACCCCCTCCCCCCCCCCCCAGCAGCCTAACAACAGAATAATGGGAAGGTAATCAGTCCCACTGAGACACATTCAGTTACATTGAGAAGGAAAAACAGCAGCCTGCCAGAAAGCATTTCTCTCCTAAAGTGCAGGCACAAGTCACATGACTGGGGGCAGCTGGGAGATTGACAAAATGTCTAGCCCCATGTCAGATTTCAAAATTGAATATAAAAAAATCTGTTTGCTTTTTTGAGAAATGAATTTCAGTGCAGAATTCTGCTTAAGTAGCACTATTAACTGATGCGTTTTGAAAAAAACATGTTTTCCAATGACAGTATACCTTTAAGGTTAAATGCAGCTATAGAGTACATGTTTATAGCAGATAAGCTGTGTACAGTAGAATACCATTCTCTACAGAACTATGTATTGACCTTTCTCATCTAAAATTAGATAAAAGAGTTTATTTATAGGTGTTACATAAACAGATACAAACCTGAAAAGTAGATAAATGCTTTTTCAGTATATTACATTACTGGCCAAATACATTAGGCATAATATATCTCTGAGGGCTCATCACATATAGATCAGTCAATGAGTCAATGAAACGCAAGCTGTAAACTCAAGCCTTGCCCTGAGGACTGAAAAAGTTCATTGTTATCAACAGCAATATAACAGTAGTTATGACTGTGTAAGACATGTGGGAGATTTCCCTCATCCCTTACCTCCCGGCGTGTCTCTTCTCGCCTTAGGTTACGCAGATGCATACTTCCAGGATCAGGGGGCAAAGTGTCGCTGGCACTTGACACCAAGCGTCATCATGCTTGCGTCGTGACACAGAGCATTGTAACTTCATGATTTGGCGCCAAATACAAATTCTTGGAGCCAAATCCTCTTTAAAAGCCCAGTCCTCCATTTCAACAGTCCCCAAGCTGGCTTCAGTTTACTGATCCTGCCAAAGCGTTGATATTGTGTTTCAATTTCTGGTTTTTGACTCCTGCCTGACTTGACTTTGATTCCTGCTGCCTGCCTTGATCCCTTGCCTGACCTTCTACTACGCTTTTACCTAATCCTTGCCGGTACATTGCTTTGGACTTTAACTATTTTAAGCCCGGGGCCCCAAAAGGGCGTCGGTGAACATCAGAATCCACAGGGGTGCCCTGTGTACCCGCAGTCACTAAAAGTTCCAACTAACTTGTACGTTACAGACTGTTTTTATCTTGTTTATTTATTCTATTATTTGGGACAAGAATGTGAAAGTAAGCACAGATTGAATTTTTAGTGAGATCCTTTATCTTTATCTATGCTGGCTTTCTCTAAAAGCCCATTGAGTTTTGTTTTCCAGTTGTCAGGGTAAGGTCATGTTGAGGATAGAGGTGCTAAACCAGGGTGTGAAATGATTAGCAGACAATAATAATCCATAACATATGCAGTAGCCATTGCAGGTGCAGGTTACAAAGTCAAGGTGTAAAGTCGTTAGGCTGGTACTTCCTGAAGAAGCAAATTAGCCCTTATATTTCTTAAGTACGCAGTATTTTCCTCACGTCTTCAGGAACCATTAACTGTGCAGACATGTAGGGAATGATCACAAGAGCACAGGTGCATTGAACAATAATGAGTTAACATATAACGTCCTCTGTGCTAATCATATGAGCATGCCCTCATATGCAATTCAAATTTGCAATGTTGTGAAATTAATGCAGTAACCTGACTAAGGCCTTTGCAATTGAAATCAAAGCAATGCTATATTTATCTCAACATCTCAACTACTGTTCTGAAGAAAGCAATTCAATCAGTTAATTATGGATTTGTGTGCATATTCATTATCTGTGAGAAGAGCAATCCTTTTTTTCTTTTTCCTTAAAAAAACTTGTCCTTAACTGTGCCTCGTACAAATTCTTAGAAACTCGTTCATACTTTATTATACTATACTATATTATTATAAACTTTTTTGTATTTGCTGTGTGAATTCATCCCAGTCTCCTTTTACACATTTTTAATTTGACCTTTCTGTCTACACTGATGTGTTATTCCCAGTCGTTACATTGGATGGACCAATTTATTTTGTCTCAAGGGGTCCATGTTGGCTGTGTCACATAGAGTTAACTTTCTCTGCAGTGATGCCTTTGTGAGCAAAGAACAGTAGTTCCAATAATAACTTAAGACAAAGATCTTGGGATTCCCTTAAGGGCTCATATACAACTACTAGGGATGTAGCGAACCGCCGACAATGTGTTCGCGAACGCCGTTCGCGAACACCGGCAAAAAATGCGAACAGTTTGCGAACTTCGAACATCCGAAAATCGTTCGATTCGAACGATCGAAGGATTTTAATCGTTCGATCGAACGATTTCCGTTCGAATCGAACGATCGAAGCCATTGGATCGAATGATTTCATTCAATCCAATGGCTTCGATCGTTCGATTCGAACGAAAATCGTTCGATTTTAGCGATCGAATGGTCGAATGGTCGAACGATTTTGACGCGAACGCCTATTGGCGAACGTCGCGCGACGTTCGCGAACTTGCGGCGGACGCGAACAGTCGAAGTTCGCGCGAACTAGTTCGCCGGCGAACAGTTCGCTACATCCCTAACAACTACTAAGCATAGTTGTGGTTGCACCAAGTTTGCCCCAGTTGTGGAGTGAAAAATTGCATTCATTAGGTACTTGTGCTTAAAGGGCTCAGCTCCACTGCTTTTGTCCTGTCTGCTGTTATGAGACTATAATGTGATTAAAGAAGCCTGCTGAAGCAGCCAGTAAACCAGCAATAGCCTTGAAACCACTGTCAAGAGCACTGAGAAGCTGGAACCCTGATGAAGCCATGGAAGCTTCAATGAAGAGGAGTTTGTTAATGCCTTGAGATGGTTGAGGATGGGGGTAGTATTTATTTATGATGCCTCTCTGGATCTTGTACTATTGGCAGCCAAAGTGTTGCCTTTATCAGTTTGTGTCAATGACCCAGGCAGACAAGCAGGAATTTATACTTTATACTTTTCATTTTAAAGGTGGAAAGCTTTTCAGAAAGAGATTAACAAAGTGATTAAAGAATATCCTAAATGGAGAGAGCATATTCTCCCATAAGAACTTCCATGCTAGGCTCACCTTTTCATGAAAAAGAAAAAAAAATTGGGGACAAATGGCTTTATATTAAGTGAAGAATTAAATAAATCAAATTGACATTTAGCAGTGCATTTGTATGTTTAAAAGGTTAATTTATCCTATTCCAAATTTAGAAAATGTCAAAATATCTATTCACCATTATTTCTGGTTTTACAGTTATTTGATAATCACAAAGTTGCAGTCTAATTATTGACCTACTGTAGCTCAACAGTTATATCATTCCTCAATTACTATCCAGGGGACTGGAGGTTGTCCATGCATCAAAGGAGACAATTATTTTCATCTTCCTTTATCATCACCTGTTCTTTAGGTTCTAGACATTACCAGGTTGTATATATCCCCCGTTTTTTCTACCAACAGCGCATATAACTTTCTCACAGCCAATATATAAAGTTGCAGGATTGCATCTCTGTAGCTTTATAAAAATCTACCTTATACAGGGCTACATAGGTGAAGCCAAGAAGAAGTAGATCCAAAATTATACAGTAAATCACCAAAAACATAAAACTAGAAAAACTGCACTTTGGAAACTTGCAAAGACTTATACATTTAATCAAAAACATTTTTAAAATGTATCAGATTATTTTTTATGTGAACTTCCATGAAAACCTTTTATAAATGCACTGTTATGGATAACTCATATTCCCTCAGAATATTGTGAGAAATTCAGGTTGTGCTGCTTAACTTGAGAAGAAAACAACCTATTCTATGATCTCTGGCTTGTTCATTTTACTGCATATGAAAAAAGATTAATTCCTGCTACTAAAGAGTTTTTGCTTGCCAGATCAGTTAAGAAATGTGATGAGGTTCTGATGAATGTTTCATCGAAGTTTAATAGACTTTTGAGTCAAATATATTATTATAAAGAATTCTTTCTGACATAACTTTGCACCCACAGTTAAGTCACATGAAAACCAAACATTGTGGGTCATGCCATAACATGCATGTACAGTGTAGTAATGTATAGGGAATTGCCCAAAACAGTGGGGAATTTACAATGCAGGTGTAAGAGCCATTGCCCTGTGCAAATTGATAGGAGGTAACTGTTGCAACTGTTTTCATCAGTTTCCTCCTATCCTAGATCCTTATCAGGAAGATGGGAGAATAAAGGATTGTAGAGTTATTGCTTGTCTTCCTTGTCTGTATTTAACTAAAAAAATGAACTATAACCCCCAATTAGGAATACACCCTAGTGGCCATTGCAATTAGGCATGAACTCTGTAATTTTTAATCTTGTAAGCCTTCAACTTGCAAACATAAACTCATTTGGCCCCAAAACAAAGTGGTCACAAAAAAACCCAACAAATGGCATTATGATTGAAATCCTATTTTATAGACCAATGTAACAAGAAAAACAAAGGTTAGTTTTCTGAAATTATTCATTGGCTTTTCATTTTGATTGAACACACTATATTTTACAGACAGAAAGGAGCATCAAGAGAGAGATTATCAAAATGTGTTGGCTGTATCTACATGGTGCAAGTAATTAGGGTAGTTATGGAAAATATCTGCAAGATAAGGTCAAAGGAGAGAGTTAAATAGAAAACTAATGCTTTTAATTTAGGTTTGCCTAATAATTCAAAGGGTCATTTGATTCTCTTTGAAATCAATGTGTGCCTGAATCTGAAGAGTTGAGCTACATTTTCCAGTAATAATTCCAGCAAGTCATTTGGCATAATATTAATCTACATGTTGTAACACCAGTAACGCTGACATTTTAAATGAATCTGACCATTTTTTATATTATTAGCAACTACACATAATTTTAAAGACAATCAGATCTTATTTTTTCAGAGCCTAATAGAAAACTGTATGTAGACGATATTTTCTTCTGTTCATCCCGTTAACATTTTTAAAAGATCATGGAAGCATGTTTACTGAACACTAATCATTAGTTTAATTTACAAATAATAAGACAAATCTTTTAAGAGTAAGAATTAAAGTAAGGTTATGCTTTTTTTTGTTCCTTGTGTAGTTTATAAAGGCATAAGTATCAAAGAGGTTAACCAGTGTCCAAAGCTCGGGCACAGGACATGCTGAACAGTGATCAGAATTGTCAGAAACAGTCCAAGGATCGGTAAACCAGATAATCCTCAATTATAATGAAAAATAGTATCCTCTGGAATTTTGCCAGTATTGACCTACAATCCTTTTATTTTGAATTTTGAGTGGAGAGTGGCACAGTATGAACATGATGGTGGTTGCACCCATGAAGTACTTGAAGTCACTAGATCAAACTGATCACTGGGACATTACAATATGCCTATCACCACAGGGATCCACAGGGGTCCACAGGGCCCCTGCTATTATGCTTTTTAGGCAATTTCTGTAGAATTTTGTGGGAAATTCGCAAGTTTTTCGGCGAAACGCCCCAAATTCGCCCATCACTAAAAATCACTGATAAATTTTCACAGAAAGTTTATGCCAAAAGAAATTCAGCAAATTTCTTATATTCAATAGGATTTTTAATAAATAAGAGATGTGTTGTGATAATACTCTTAGGAAACTGAGAATAACTATGGTGAAGTTAGACAAAGAGAAAATTCACACTGTACACACTGTAGTAAATATGCCCAAAATGAGTTTTCTGTATCCCATAAACATCCATGTAGGCAAACCTAGTCGATAAAGGAATTTACAAAAATAAAGAATAACAATTTAGTGTAATATTTTTCAGTAGCTAGTTGTGTGATACAAATGTGACATGGCAGGCCATGTGTGAATGTGAGTGTGATCAGGTGTATCCAATATAGCTCCTTAGTTACAAAATGGATGTACTGACATCAGCTGGAGCTAAAGAATAAACGGATGTACTGACATTAGCTGGAGCTAAGTATATTAAAGGGTAAACTTGTTTTGCATGTAGAACTTTATAAACATTGTTTTGGAAATGTTAAGGCAAGAGATAAGGTAAATCATCCCAGAGACAGTACAAACATGTTTGTCATGCAGAAAAAAGCTCATGGTCAAATTTCCGGATGGATGGCCATTATTTTGGTATATGCCCAGAATTAGGATTAAGACCAAATTCTATTATAATTGATTATTTTATTGTTATTATAAAAAGGGAACTCAGCTAAGGGGGCTTCAGGACTTCATCTACAAGCAGACATGTTGTGTAGAACCTTGCCCCAGCTGATGTTCCTCTGCCAAGGGAAGCTCGGCTAGATGTTGTGTTGTGTCCAATCGGGGATGTATAATTTTCTTACAATATATTATTCTCATGTAGGGATCTATAGGGTTAATTCCACTATGGTCTGAAACCACATGGTGGGAAAACCCCTGCCTGTCCAGTTACAACTTGAACTTAGAGTGAAGGGAGGGGCAGGAGTCCTCGTCTCTGTGCAGTGTCTGGCAGATACCGTGGGGTGTCACAAGGTGTCGCTGCTGTGCAACTAGTTTGATATAGGCAAAGTCATGTGCTCACTAGTACTTTACTGGGGACAGAGTGATTAAAAGCTCTGTCAGATGTAGGGGCTAAAACAGAGTTTGATTGCCCTGCGGGCTTGGGTTAGGTTGAGCCTGGTAAGCTCAACCATGCAGGTTTATAGCTTGGATGGACTTTTTGTGTGCTCGAACTATGTATAGTGTTAGGAGCAGTATCCTGAAGATTTCAAGCAAGCTGTGTGTGTTTCACTGAATGGATTTCATCGCTGTGTGAGGCCTGTTTCAGCTCTTGATGAGCCTGCACATCTTTGTGAATCCCCAGGTGAGTGGTGCCCAAGGGAGGGTAGAGAAAGCAAGGATCCAGCATGTGTTCCAGTAGAGATACAGGCTTTGTTTGTGTGCCTGCCACATGGGAACAAATACCTTTGTCCAGTAGGAGAGGTATTTGGGCAGGTAGCACTACCTGGGAAACTTAAGAGCTCTTTGGGGAAAAGGGACATGTGAATCTCTTTGTCCACCAGGAATGGAGTGTGGGACTCAGGATAGGACTGCAAATATTCCCAGGGTAGTAGGTTATTATAATGATGTCAACTGCATATTTACTTTGTATTTTATATAAAATGTTTGTGTTTTACTGCTAACAGTGCTTTTCTTTGTTTTTCCTAGTGGAGCCACCCACAGGTGTATTCCTGGATCCTATTAGGTAGAGGCACTGCAATGAGAGGCAATTCCCAGTACCCTTTTACTTAGCAAAGGGGACTCAGGATCTGGTATATGGTAAGGATGTATAACCTTGGCACGGGGGGGGGGGTGGCCAAGAGGGTGTTACACTCATTTAATATTGATCAGTGTGTGTGTTTTATTTCTATCACTGCACTTCATAAGTCTGCCAAGAGAAACTCGACAAGACATTTTGATACCAGGAGTGGGGTGAGGAAGTAAAACAAAATGTTTAGGAGAAAAAATAATAATGTTGTGAGAAAAGTTGTCAATATTGTAGAAATCCTGGGTTGGGATGAAAAAATTATTGCCACTGAGTGGTCTAAAGGTGCAGGATTGGGTGAGGATTGGGTGCATTAGTGTGATGTGTAGAGAAATTACCTTGTGAAAAAAGGGAAAGAGTTTTAAAGAGTATTAAAAAGACGAGGGTGGATTTTGTTATCTCTATTTCAAATTAGGGTTTTGCAGTGTCAAAATAAATTGTTAAACATACAGTATAAAGACTTATTGGGGAAATAATTTATAGGGTTCTTTGTAAAAATTAAATAACAGACCAATTACAGAGAATGATACTTCTTTTATTCTGCATGTTAACTCGTAACATATTTGCAAATAAAGCCATTACAAGTTTATGCAACTTTAAGTTATTTGGAAATTAAAAAAGGGGCATTGGCACCTTCCAGAACGAGTTGCAGAGAGGGCTGCAGTACAATGTGCCAACTATAAGTGCAAGAAATGGAAGGAGAAAATTAAGTCAAGTTCCAAAAAATTGGATAGCTTTTTAAAAGGAAGAAATATTTAGTATGAATTGTACAGTTTGTCATTGTAAAAATGTAAATACTGTCATATAGTCTTTTTGTGTTGACTTTGTCTTGTTTTTCATAGTCACTTGTGTGCTATTTCCGTGGTGTGCAGTGTGTATTTGATTTAGTGTCAAGTTTGTAGCAGGAATAGGAATTTAGATTCCTTCAGAACATTTTGTGTTAGTTTTCGCCAGATCACAATTTAAGGCATTCAAGTATTGGGAGGAGTTATTGATGCAGATTATCAAGGAGAGATCAAAGCAATTTTATTGAACTCTGGCGAGCAAGATTTAATTATACAAGCAATCACATTGCTCAAATAATAATTATGCCAGTGTATTCTGAGCAAGCAACTAAAGGAAATCCTCCAGCAGCAGAAACTGTACGTGGTGATAAAGGTTTTGGAGCAACAGGGATTCAAAGTGGAGCAAAGATTTGGATACAGCATCCAAACAAAGAAACAACCAGAACCTGCTGAGGTAATTGCATCAGAAAAGGATAATGGTATGCTGGTAATGAGACCAAGACAGGAAAAATGGGATTATGTCCCAATAGAGAAATGTTACTTGTGAGAATAATGACATTTGTTTCTTTATAGATCAACCCCCACATGATATGCCTTCTGATGATGTGGTTTGCCGGTGTGATGATAATGGACTCCTTTTGTACGCGTTCACTGCTGGAATACTTGTTAACACCACGCTAGAATCAGAAGTGCAATGGGGATGGAAGAGCAGTACAAATAATAGAACACAAGGCAGTTTTACTTGCGAACCAAATATAACAATTAAGGAATCTTTCATTTTGTCATCATCAGAATTAATTAAGGATGGAAAATATAAATACAGATTAAATTTTGTGTAGAAATTAGAAAATGGACTAATTAAGAGTAAAAATTCTACTGAGATAAGATGTTGCAATCTTCCAATGATGTATCTAAAGAATATAATAACAAAAGGATACAATGCTTGTACTAACACTACTATATATATATATATATATATATATATATATATATATATATATATACATACATACATACACACACACACTGTTTAATGCTGCCATTATGATTAATGACATCCAAATATTGATGTGTGAGAATAATAGTGAAATCAGTAATAGAATTTTGTGGGTGGGAACTGTTGTAATAATTGATGATAAACCTAACACTTATAAAAATAATTTAGAGAGAATTCCTTCCACATGTCAAAAAGTAGGAATTCAATATAAAAGATATAGTTTTCAGTTAAATTTCCTAGTACAAAAAAAAAATTTAAGGTCAGGGTAAAAAAAAGAGAATGACATGATACACTGTTTGGAGGTGTGGGGACTGGTACTGGAATATTTAATTCCATATATTTAGAAGTTATGAATTGGGGAGGGGCGGATTTTTTCACCTTGTTTCGCAGCGGAAATGACACACATAGACTTGTATGGCGGCGTGCGTCAAAAAAAAAAAAAGACGCGCGTCCAAAAAAATATCGACGCGCGGCAAATTTTTTTTGCCGCCCATAGACTGGGCGTCAGCAAGATATCGCCGGCAGCGAATTTTTGGCGAAACGAAACGGTTCAAATTCGCCCATCCCTAGTTATGAAGAATAAATTAGATTCAATTGAAAAAAATATGAATGATATCAAACAATATAGTGGTTACCCATTATATATATATTTTTTCTTAAGAAATTTAAGCAGGGATACATAAATTAACAGTTTTAGCATCCTCATATTCTTCCACAGTTTAGTAGTGTTACGTTGAATTGTTTTTAAGGAAAATTACCTAATTACTGAAAAAACACTGTTGCTTGTTCGTAGAATTCATAAAATTGGCTCATCAAGGAACACATAGTTACATAGTTAAATTGGGTTGAAAAAAGACAAAGTCCATCAAGTTCAACCCCACCAAATGAAAACCCAGCATCTATACACACACCACTCCTTACACTCACATAAATTATATGCACCAATATCTACAGTATACTAAATAGAATTTAGGATCACCAGTATCACATGGTTTCATTAGTGTTGTTGTTTCAAGCACACTAAATAGATATTTAATCCTCAAAGTTGTGCAAATTACACATTTGCTTTAACGTCTTCCTTTGTTGATTGCTGGAAGGCCAAATAGAGTTCTGTGTCCCTAGAAATGTGCGAGTATAACAGGGAAAACAAAAAACTACTAATTTTAACAATATTGAGTGCTTACAGCTGACAACACAGTGCAAGATCTTAAAAAGATAGTCAGTAGATAGCTGTAATTTTTTATGCAATGGTGTCTGCTATGGTAACAATGCATTGAGTACTTTGTTTTATGTGCTATAGTACAGATCCTGCATATATAAATACAAGTTGCTTACATTGTGCCTGAACATTACACTGATTTTGTTTTCCTTGACACTTGCTGAAGAACAAACTGCAATTAATACAGCCTGTTTAGGAAGACAGCATCCAATTATTTATCATCCATTTTCAAATTGGGATGCTAGACAAAAAAACATGGAGCTTGTTTCTTTATTCAGAAGGGGGAAAAAAACATCCAAACTACAGGTTTTCAAAGATGCATTTAACTGACAATAGCAAGGATACTCACTTGACCTTTAATGTGAAATGGAGTGTTAATTTTTATCTGACACCTCTTAATTGCTTCCTTATTATACTGTTCAAGCAGTTAATTGCTAGACTGAGGAAAGGAGTTTTTTCAGCGGAGAGGAAATGCCTAGGCATGAGAGAAACATTGTGCTTAAGTAATTGGGTCTGATATAACACTAGATGCAGTTTTTCTTTTTTTTGTAGATAAAAATAATTGGGGGCAACATTATTATTTCTGTTATAATAATGTGGTGGATGTTAGCCCTTGGTCATTCTCCATTCGGTGTGACTTCTTTTCTCATACAAATATCACTTGAATGGAGCCAAATCTTAGATATCAAGCAAGCTGTACTTTAAATTGTGTTTCTAAAACACTTCTACAAACAGCATATTACATCATATTGTCAGAGGATGCATGTTACTGGATTACTAAATGCTTGTTTTGGTCCTCTCTGACTAATCATTATGCTTTCAGTCATGTATGACAATGATATTGGTTTTTATACCACTAGTACACCTGTCAGGATAATTCACCTCCTGAGCAAGTTTAGAACCTTAAAGGAAAACTATACCCCCCAAACAATGTAGGTCTCTATTAAAAGATAATGAGTAAAACAGCTCATGTGTAAAACCCTGCTTCATGGAAATGAACCATTAGCATAATAATATACTTTTTTAGTAGTATGTGCCATTGGGTAATCATAAATAGAAAATTGCCATTTTTAAAAATAAGGGCCGCCCCCTGAGATCGTAAGATTCACAGTGCACACATACAAACCACATGTAAGGTCACATGAGCCTATTAACACAACAGTGTTGTAGTATTTCTGGTCAGGTGATCTCTGAGACAGCACAGATAGAGTCACGAAATGGTGGTTCAAGGCAAGAGATGTAAAAGGGCAATATTTATGTAAATATATATTCCAGTTTGGTAAGATTCTTTAATATGTCATTCAATTTGATATAAACTATCTGTTGCTTAAGTATTCATTTTGGGGGTATAGTTTTCCTTTAACATTTCCTTTCATAATAATGTCTGACTTTTTTGCCTGATAATACTTTAGGAATAACTAAGTTAAAAGAAACTTTGAATTACATACCAATAGCCCTTTTACTGAATAAAAGACCAAAGGTTTTTTCTAATAAACTAAGTGCCTTAAATCAGACACAGTCCTTCTGCAGGTAGTTCTGAGCTAAAATTTGGATTAATTTTGCTATTGTTCTGGAATTTATATTGCTCCACCTAACTCTTTCTGAAGTCCTTATGCCATACTCTATGGTTTAATTAATACTTTATCAACAGATACAATACTTTAATCAACAGAGGAACTAGTCTGAAATTAAGGGGTCTATTTATGAAAGGTTGTGTTTTTCTGGTTGAATTTTTTTAGTGAAACAAAAAACTTGAATATTAAGAGGGAGAAAAACTAGAATTTTTCTATTATGTCCTGAAGCAGCAAAAAATCTGAATCCAAAAATGCTTCGACTAAAACCGGTTGAATTTATGTAAAAGTCAATGGCAGTGGTCCCTTTAACCATTTGAAGATGTTTTTTGCCTTCACGATTTTCAGGTGTTTTGGGTTGCTTGATGCAAAAATCGAGTTTGTCAAACAGTAATTCAAAAAAGTTGCATGATTCGAGCGTCAAATTAAAAAAGTCACATGACTCGAATTATCCCACAATTTTGTCGCAACATTTTGTTGCACAGATAATAATTATTGTTAAATTAAGGGGATTTGGGTTTGGAAGTTTGGTCTTATTTTTTTTTAAATAAAGTGATAAAAAGTAGAGTTTTAGTAAATAACCTTTTAAATGTTGTGTTGAGTCATGCAATACCTCTTTTCTCCAATATGCACCCCAAGTTAATAACTGACACATGAAATTAATTAGAAAGAAAAGGTGCCAGTCGTTTATTAACAATAATACTTGACAAAAATTAAAATATCGTCCAGGACCAACTATAACTTATTGTAACAGAACCATTTGTCCAACAAACATTAATCAGTAGTAAAATAATCAAAAGCCTGGTTTCTTCCTTTAATCCAAGGTTGTCCACTTTCCCTCAGGCCTAACAGTTAGCATCTTGTGAACTACCATTTTAAATTGCCCTGGGAATCGGAGTCAAGCCATCCTTTCACTAGCTGTGACAATTACCACCCCCATGATAACATAGGGAAGGAAGGGGGTTGTTGTTATACTCTTACCTTCTGCAAGAAGAAGCTAACTTCTGGGCCCACCCATAATTCCCTAAAGACCAATCAAAGAGGGGAAGAGGAAGCTACTCACCCATGTCCTGCTCCCCTTTAGTACACTTATTGATCTCCCAGTATTCATTAGTAGATTGGTTAAGAACAAAGTCTCCATATAACCAAATAAACTCACAGTACCTGGTAAGAATAAAATGATGCAGTTATTTTGTGAGCAGAAGCGCACTGCTGGAGAATCGTTTTGCTGTTTTCACCAGCCAGTGTCAAATCACATGGAGTTTGCTCAGTTATACACATTTGCAGAAGACACAATGCATTCCATCATATTTATGACCAATCCCATTTCTTGACCCTGTTTTCCTCTTTTCCTTCTAAAGAAGCAAACAGTCAGTACTCACCAAACTTTAGATTTTCAAATGGGTGCACTTTACACAGCGTCCACTTCAGGCAGTTTCAAATATTAAATTGTGAAGGATAGCACCACCACAAGAGTATATTAAAAAGCCTTTATTAGCATCTAACAGATTTTGATCTGGAAGGTTGCAACATTTCAGGCCAATACTCAGCCTTTTGTCAAGCTACTGATACACAAGTGGTCGAACAGCTTTATACACTCAAAATGGCACCATCTACTGGCAGATTAACATACCCACAGTCTAAAATAAAGATGGTAAAGACAAACTTATATGTTCATTATTAAAGTATTATTCCAATAATAGGATGTAATACCCATAACCCACCATCTGAAAAAAATAATAAATAAAACCAATTAAGAACAACATCACTGAAGTCTTAGGGGCCGATTCACGAAATTCGGGTTAAGGGTTCGAATATAAAAAACTTCGAATTTCGAAGTATTTTTTGGGTACTTCGACCATCGAATTGGTTAAATTCGATCGAATTCGATCGAATTCGAACGATTCGAACGATTAGAAGTAAAAATCGTTTGACTATTCGACCATTCGATAGTCGAAGTACTGTCCCTTTAAGAAAAACTTCGACCCCCTACTTCGGCAGCTAAAAGCTACCGAAGTCAATGTTAGCCTATGAGGAAGGTCCCCATAGGCTTGCCTGTGATTTTTTGATCGAAGGATTTTCATTCGATCGTTTGATTAAAATCCTTCGAATCGTTCGATTCGAAGGATTTAATCGTTCGATCGAATGAAAAATCCTTCGATCGATCGATCGCAGGATTTGCGCTAAATCGTTCGACTTCGATATTCGAAGTCGTACGATTTTAGTTCCCAGTCGAATATCGAGGGTTAATTAACCCTCGATATTCGACCCTTCGTGAATCGGCCCCATAGTGTGTTTCTTTCTTTCTTCACACAATTCTATTTTCTATTGCCCTCACCATGGCCAGCAACCTGCTCTTATACCTCCTTCTCATATATCTTCCTCATTTCTTTTTAACGTAAATCACCATGTTTATTTTTAACACTTTATGTTTATTTATCTTCCCTTTTCTGTCCCATGAATTATTCTATAATCTATTGTTGGTTCACTACATAATGGGGCAAAATGACTATGGTTCGGGAAACTTTCTAAATTTTTTTCATTTGTGTTTGCTTATTTTTGCCAGTCGAGAAAAAGTAAATTTTGGACTACTATTTCATACATCGATTTTCATAGATTCCAACCCCCATATGTACTACAAGGCACTAAGTTTGCCCAGGAGCAGTAACTAATAGCAACCAATAAGATGTTTGCTTTTAAACAGGTGACCAGTAAATGCTTACTGCTGATTGGTTACTGGACCTGGGCAAACTTAATGCCTTTTATTTCATAACTGCACAAGTTTTGAAAACTTGCTTACACAATTAGAATCAATTAGAATGTATTTTTTCACTTTGCAAATGCTTTACATATTGGTTTGGTGCCATCTTTCTTGCCATCTCAGAGCAACCACATGTTTTCATTGAGAAAAACAATGGACAAAAATCCCCAAAATAATGTCTCAGCTCCAGTAAAAAAAATTTGAGAAACTGTGAGAAGTTTGACCTTTTTAAAGTTCATTCAATTCCTTGCACTTGCGATTGTAAAAATATATATTTTTTTTATTAGTCTACTTATTTAGTTAATGAAAGGGATAAGTGACAGACAAAGTTTAATGGGGAGACTTGAAGAATGCAAATAACCCTTGAGAAAAGTATGAATCAAGGAAAATGAGACTTATAATACGTATGATAAGTTTAATTGGTGTAAAAAACAATTAAGTGGAAATTAATACGTGGGAGAAAGAACTGGAATGGGGCAGAAAGACTAGTGGATTTTAAGTACTGGCGGCTCTAATGGCATGAGTGATAGCATTTCAGAGGATGACTGCAGCACGTGAAAAGTCTTGAAAAAAGGGATTTGAAAGTGACAAGAAGTAATAAATTAGGAGAACAAAGGAGGTCATCTGCAGACCATAGGTGTCTTGGTAATGTATTGTGGTGTGGCATTGTTAAATTGTTTGTGAAGTGGGTGCATGGTTAATGAATACATAGAATGGGGGAACAGAACACCAAACTGAATTCTGTGTATAATGTTATTGCATGTAACATTTATTAAATATGGATATATGTAACAGTAGGACCCCCATTTTCCAAGGGACCAGAAAAAAAATGTAAAATCAGAGAAATGTGTAAGCAACGTAAGCTTGAAGTACTCAAAGGTATAAGAAGATGATTCATTTTTCTTTGAAATAGAGTATTTTGCTATGTTAGTGACAAGGTATAAGTAGTAAATTATGAAACAGTATATCAAAAAAATAGCAAAAAGATAACGAAAAAATATGCATTGAATACAAAAACATAAACTTTGCAATACAGAATTGTTGTACTAGACAGCAAGTTACTGTACATAGTGGTCACAATTATGTAGTTTACAATTATTTAGTTTAGAATTTATCAAAAGATAGGGTTGATTGGTTTTTTATTCAAAACACTCAGTATGTGATAGACAAAGAAAGAACCCCTGTTGGAGCACAACAAGACACCACATACACTCCAAGTAAGTGGACAACCCAAACCTAATTATTGGCAAGTGTCACAGCATATTGTGAAGAAGGGATTTTTTAAAGATGCATTTTCTATTTAGGGAACAGATGGGAAGTATAGGATAAAAATCTATATTAGCAAAAATATTCAAATTGGAAGTGTTCTGGTAGCCAGGAATTATTGTTTTCTCTCAAATCTCAATGCTACTAACTGATAACAGTAAGGGGCAGATTTATCAAAGCTCGAGGTGAATTTTCGAATTAAAAAAATTTGAATTTCGAGCTATTTTTTTGTGTAGTTAGACTAGGGAATAGTCCAAATTCGTTTCAAATTTGAAAAAAATTAAAAAATTCGAATACCGAAATTTATCATGTACTGTCTCTTTAAAAATTGGACTTTGACCATTCACAATCTAAAACCTGCCGAATTGCTGTTTTAGCGCCTATGGGGGACCTCCTAGAACCTATTTGTAGTCAATTGGTGGACTTTGAACAATCTAAGTTTTTTTGGTGAAAAACTTTGAATCAAATTCAATCTAATGCGCTATTCCTTCGATTCCTATAATTCGAATATGGACCTATTTGATCAAAAACTGACCTATTCCACTAAAAAAAAAAACCTTTGACTTCATTTCGGTGGGTCTTTTTGAATTTGAATTTCAAAGTTTTTTCAAATCGAAATTCGACCCTTGATAAATATGCCCCTTAATATGGGGTGCACAATTGTGCCCTAAAGAAAAAAATTCACTATTTAAGCCTTCCAGAATTCTGGTAGGAAGGTAAAAAATCCATTTGGTCTCTAGGTGCAAAAGTTTGGGGATGGGATCCCCACCCAGTTTGGGGATGGGATTCCCACCCCTAAGGGTTTTCTTCAGTTTATCTATGCCTGTAACCTTTAATTTGCTATACAGGCAAAATACCTCTATTGGCCCATGTCTTTGTAACAAGGCATGTTTTGTTTGGTTAAGGACCAGTATGATGTAATTAATTGGTCAATACCCCTTTATAAGATTGTACAACAGGGGAGACCACTAGCCTATGGGTAAGTGCCCACCTTAGGCACGAAACTCATCAGGCTTAGATGTGTCCTAATAAAGATTTTTTACTTTCATAAAACATCTTTGGCTACTGCTTTATGACATGATGACCTCTTATTACATTTGAATGCTCGGTACACAATTTTTCCTGCTGAAATGATCAGCATTCCATGTATTGAAAATTATGAATTGAATGGACAAGACATATGATTTAAAACTAAATTTCTAAGCTTTTTCAGCTGCAGACATTTTCTGGCTGAATTCAGTTTTGCATTTTAGCTATTGCATTGTTCAGTAAAATGTGCTTGCATTACACTGCACTTTTGGAAAAAAAACAACACATTCAAATCTAGGTGACAGTTTGGAGAATAATTACAGGCCTTTGTTTTGAGAACACTTGTGCTGCTTATACAATAACATTTGCTTAGATTCCCAACAAGTTTAAGTAATTGCGTCTGCTTTTTGCAATTGCCATGTAGACTATTATTTCCACTAGGCTACCCAGTTTTTGTCATCATCTCGAGTCAATATTCCTCTCAGTGGCCTTCAGCTGCAATGAATAGAGGTGTCCAATTGATCAGCTAAATCATTCAGTGACAGAGAATTTCAAGTGTCTATCCAAGGCTTTTTTCAAAAGATTGACTTTGCTTTGGAACTACCTGCCATGAGGCCATTTGTTATCGGACACAGATGTTTCACTACAGCTTGTTAACTGAATCTGAAGCACCACAAATGAGTTTGGTCACAAGAATAAAGGCTACAAAGACAACAAACATCATGTAATCGTTTCTATCATGTCTTGTAGTTGTGTCCAGCAGGAACAGAAAAGGATGGTTAAAATTCCAAGATAGAAATCCCTTCTTACTTAGACCCCTTTCTTTTCCTCATATGGCCAAAATATTTCTGTTTCCAACACCACATCAGATATAAACACTCAGCATATGTCCATGATCAGCAAATATATGCAAAAATTTAGAATTTGTATTGAAAATTTTCAAGATATATTAAGTGCAAAAAACTTGACTATACGTATTTAATTCAAGTAAAGCTGCTGAGTTCACGTAGAAGTCAAAGAGGGTTTTTCATGTTTTAACTCAATCAAGTGAAAATTGTGAGTATTTTCACAAAAATTAAAATACAGACATCTCTAATTTATTGGGAGAAAAAGCATATGAGAAGTTTTGCCAAATCTAGCCACTATTTACCAATATACTAAAAGCACAAGAATGAATTTTCACCATCAGAAATTTCCCCAGATTCAAGCTGGCCAACTGACATTATATAGACTGAGCAACCACGTTTGCATCTCATTATCTATGCCACTTCTCCCATGCTATTTTTCATATATGTAATTTCTTTGTGGAATTAATTCTGTAGAATATTTTCTCAATTGTATGGGGAAAAGAACTGGTGAATGTTCACAAAGAATTTATGGAGAAAATTCACTATATTTCTCTCTAAGGGGCAGATTTATCAAAGTGTGAAATTAGAGCCAAACACAGTAAAATTCTGCTGCTCTCAATTCATTCCTATGGAATTTTTAGAGGTGTCTTTATCAACGGGTGAAAGTTACAGTTGACCATTTAATAATGGGTGCAATCCACTGCAAAGGGTTCTGATTTTTATAAATAAGAGAAGGGAAGACGTTTTTTCTATGTTTGATATGAGACGCTATAACAGAGGATGTCAGGGGATTTTATTAACAAATTCACTGCTTGAGCACAATTACAGTCAAAAACACCATTTGCACAATAGGCCTGATCTCTGATTCTATACCTAAATGGTATATATGTATCTGGATTTCAGTTATAATATAAATTGGCATGTATCGAGAAACAGTGTCCCCAACTGTGCTATGACATATAAAAATAATACAATGTATCTTGGATTTTTGGGATCTGCATATGATGATTAGATTGTATCACTGTCTAATCTCTATTCTAATCTCTAATCCTTTCTGTCTACTGTTTTTGTTACTGATGTAAAGTTATGGCAAGAGAAACACCAGGCCTTTGGTCATAGAATAAAAACATTCTAAAAAGAAAATATCCAGATTTCACATGCAGCACATGTATAAATATTCACAATCTGCAATTCACAGTTCATGATATATTATACTGTTTTTGTGTGTGTGCAGTGCTAAACAGCTTGATTTCCGGGAGAGTGTATCAGTTTAAATTTGCTTTAAATCCAAACCAAAATGTGAAGAGTCCATTTATGTACTTCAGGGCTATGAAATTCAAGTGAAAAGAAAACTATGTTAAAGCAGTATTTTATTTGAAAGGGACTTGTGCATGTTATCGCCACATTAATCATGTGACCCAAATGTAAACTTGGGTGGCAGTGGGAAAAGGTAAGGTCACCATGCACCAGGTGTTCTCTTGATGGCCTGGTCGGGAGCAATTAAAGGGCAAGTAGAAATTTTCTAGCAAAGGTTAGTTATTTCATAGACAATTACCCAAACAGCTTCACCCCATTTTGAACTGTGTGTGAAGTAAGATAGGAATTGCATCTGCTCTCTCAATGGTTTCCCTGTAGCTTCAGTTCTATTCATCTGTTTTCTAAAGTAGTTACTGCACCCACCTGCTTTGCAGTGTTTAACTCTTTCCCTTATGGAGATGAAAGTAGGGTATTTACATTGTGCATCAAAAATCACCCTATTGTTCTCAAGGAGAAAAAAATCTTTAATATTGTAGCAAATTATTCCATTAATCTATAAACCACATTAAATCATTACACTGACTGCGTCAGAAGAAATAGAAATTTATAGAAATCACCACAACATAGATCTGGATCTTTTCAAAAGGAATATATATATGATCTGTGGTTTTTCTTTTTTTGTGGGATTCTCAGGCTATGTTAACAAATGACTAATATATACTGTATATATAATAGACGGATATCTATAATTGGGTATATTTTATAAATAATCACTTGTGTTCAGCATGAGTAAATGTAAATTTCCCAAAGTCCATCGTACTTCGTAGTGAGTTTAAAGCTATTTTACAGAATTTATAGAATCTTTTATGTAAAGATGTGCTTCTCAAAATGTTTCAGAATGTGGCAATGTCATGTTCCCTAGATACTGATTCCTCAATTTTTTAATTCAAGTTTTAAAAAAAAAAAATAAAAAATTCAATAGCTAAACAAAAAAATCATATATTTCTTGACTGCTAACACATTATGAAAAAATACTAAAATGGGGAAAAACTTGATTGCAATAAGTCATGAAATAAACATGATCACACCAGAAATTGCATTGTACCATTTACTTTTACAACTAAAATAATAGAATTGATTGGGTTTGAGAATACCTCTACCCTTGACTTCTACAGAAGCTTTACAGGTTTTAACAGCTTATTTCATGTATCCAATTTATATCTGCTTTTTCTCTGCAATAATAATAATTGTTCCTGATGTTAACCCAGTTCAGTTTTCAATTTTGTTTTGTACATTTAAAACATGGTGGTCACGAAGGGTCGAATATCGAGGGTTAATTAACCCTCGATATTCGACTGGGAACTAAAATCGCTCGACTTCGAATATCGAAGTCGAACGATTTTGCGCAAATCCTGCAATCGATCGATCGAAGGATTTTTCGTTCGATCGAACGATTAAATCCTTCGAATCGTTCGATTCGAAGGATTTTAATTCAACGATCAAAGGAAAATCCTTCGATCAAAAAATCACAGGCAAGCCTATGGGGACCTTCCCCATAGGCTAACATTGACTTCGGTAGCTTTTAGCTGCCGAAGTAGGAGGTCGAAGTTTTTCTTAAAGGGACAGTACTTCGACTATCGAATGGTCGAATAGTCGAACGATTTTTAATTCAAATCGTTCGAATCGTTCGAATTTGATCAAATTCGATCGAATTTAACCAATTCGATGGTCGAAGTACCCAAAAAATACTTTGAAATTCGAATTTTTTTTTATTCGAACCCTTCACCCGAATTTCATGAATCGGCCCTTAAGCACAAGAATATTTTGGGCTACAAAGTCTACATTTGAAAAAAAAATATTGTTGCCATTTTGGGATTGTTGACATATTTAGAAAATGGACTATAGACCATTGGCAAGCTTACAGATACCCAGCATAGAGACAAAACCAACTCAATTCAATGCATATGGCACATAAAGTATAGCCATATTTTAAAAGACCAATAACATCAACAATTTAATTGTTTTAAAGCAAAGAAAAATATAATGCAGGGTTGCCCCGCACTGATAAAACTGATGTGTTTGCTTCAAAAACACTACTTTTGTTAATATAAACAAAAGCCATTGGGGCAGCTATTTAAACGAGAAAAGGCTCATGTTACACAGCAGATAGCAGATAAGCTCTGTAGAACATAATGTTATCTGTTATCCACTATTTAACCTGTGCCATATATGGTAGCCTTTCTTCATTTTCCGCCATTGCTACTCAGCAGCTTGTTTTTATGAACTATAGTAGAGTTTCTGAAGCAAACACACCAGTTTTATCAGTGCAGGGCAACAGTACAAGATATTTTAATCACTTTAAAACACTTTAATTTTTTGTTGTTACTGTTCCTTTAAGGCCTTTCCAAACAAAACAAAATCACATAAAATAAAACCTGGGGGATCCAATTTAAGTGTGCCAGGGCTAGAGCATTCAGCTACTAAATCCATGCAAGAGTTCCAGAAAAAAAAATAATAAGCTCAGCAGATTTTAGGTGCCAGGCTTTTTATTTCTTTGAAAATCCACTCGGGAAAAAAACCCAATCATCAGGAAACTGAGATTTTCACATGAAGGAACTGAGAACTGAGATTTTCACATGAAGGAACTACATGAGAATTTAAGAACTCTCTTGGAGGCTCCATCATTCTTTAATTGGCCCCTAAGTCTCTCCACCTCTATACAGGTGTATATTAAAAAGTTTTATCACAAGAGAGTAAGGGCCTAATGCCCAGCCTCCACAAACCAAGTAAATGTTCTTCCACTTACAAACCAACAATTTTCAAATAGGATTGCAACTCCTGCTTTCTCAAATGTTGTGTCTTTGCTAGGGATGCACCGAACCCACTATTTGCAAGGGCGCTTCTGCCATGAGGCAAGGTGAGAACCTTGCCTCAGGTGACAGCAAGCGGGCAGTTACAAGGGTGGCAAAAAGCCACCTCTTGTAACTTTAAGAGCTGAAATTCCGGGCAGTAACCTGGAAATTTGGCTCCGCTAGTGCAAAGAGCGTAATTGCATTCAAGGCACTAGCGATGCTGCCCCTTTTTGACCTGCTCCGACACTGATTTTTAAGTGCAGAGTGGGAGAGGGAGGTGCGGCATATGGGCTGCTGCTGAATTGGCGCTGACTATTCGGCTGAATCCCGAAATCTTTGTAAAAGACTCTGCCGAATACCGATCCGAATCTGAGTCCTAATTTTCATATGCAAATAAGGGATTTGGATAGGCAACTGTAAAAAAAAAATTGTTTTGTGACAAAAAGTCATGTGATTTCCCTTCCAGACACGAATTTGCAAATGCAAATTTGGATTCGGTTTGGCCAGGCACAAGGATTGTTTTTGGGGGTGACAAGGATTTAAAATGGTTTGGGCACCTTAGAATATTTAAGAAAATCAAATAACTACATTTAAATGTCCATGGTGCTTCTGATAATAAAGGAACATCTCTAATATTTTACAAACAGGGGGAAAAAAATCGAAAATCTAGGATACAGGTACTGCTTTATAAATGTATATGTAACGGTCATCCTACTTTGTGGGGTGGATTTATGGACGTAGGTGCTATTTTGCAAGTGTAGTTGCAAATATAGTATAAACCAACCAGCAATTTGTTTTGACAGTCTTCTATAAGTTAGAAAATAAAAGCAAAGGCCTATTTTTTTAGTTTTTATAAATCAGCCCTAGAGTGTAGGTTTCCATCTGTGCAACTTTGCAGGCTGAGATGCTTGGCAGTTATTGAACAGGTATCATAGCCCACTTAAACTGCCCCCCGCCAGTAAAGCACCCTGTTATTTTGCTGGGGTACAAAACAATAGAACATAAGCACACCCTGCATACCTATTTATCCATCCAGCTGTCTATCCGTTAAAGGTATATCATAACAAAGCAGTGATGATAAAATGTACTTTCTCTGAAGAACAGAACTGATTGTCTATGTAAGGTTTCCTTTATAGATTTTTTTTCTCAGACACAGTTGAAGCATCAGATTACAGTTGTGGGTGCTCACAAAATTTATTTATGAAAACCTACACAGAGTAGTCCTCTGGGCACTTTTGCAGCTTACACTCATTTACACATTTTTAGTGGTTTCTGAGACATTTAACAGTTGCTGAATAATTTTCTGCAATTTTCATCAGTTACATGGAGGCGGCATATCACCATTTTTTTATTGTAGCTACCATTTTCAATTGTAATACTTTTACACTGGTGTGTTAATGTTTGGTGTTGCTTTGAAATTTAGTTTGTTATGCCTGTTTGTTTATACTAAAATAAGTTCTGGTCACATGAACTTGACTTGGAGTTTATAGCATCATTGCATGGGCAATATGACCACAAGATGGACATCACAAAGTCATTATGTTAAAGATCAATTTAGCAGCGAACAGTTTCATTTTTATATCCTGCCCTTTTAATTGTTCACATGAAGGGAAATCTCACTTGAGTCAAGCACAGGAGACAGATGTCCACCCCATGAACACAACTATCACAGTAAAAGCTAATTGGAACCCTGGTAGGTAGTGTCAGTAGTTGAACCCAGGATTCATTACACATAGGAAACAAAAATGTCATCTTTACCCCAGAGGTGGTCTCCTTATAGCTGAATCTAGTATGTTCTAAATCCCCTTCTGTCAACAAATGGCTATATATTTGGCATTTAAACTAAAAAAGAGCATACATATTTTATTGAGCTTCTATTCTATACTTACATTAACTCTTGGGATGTTTTAATTGAGCATCATACTAAGTTTACTAATCATAAATATAGATGAGGCCAATTTAGTTTTTCAATTATGCCCAATCAAAAATCTGGAGTTAAAAACATTTAATTAATCCTTATTGATAAGTTGAGAAGCAACAAAATCTCGTCATCTCTAAATAAAAGGCATTCGGTATGAATTTATGTTTATGTGATATAGGTCTTAGTAGGAAATTCTTTGGGAGATTTTGTATTCCTGCAATAAATTATTCCTTGCATGCAGTTTGCATAGTTAAATGCAGACCAGCTAAACATCTTTTTTTTATTGTCCATTTCAATACATGTATCTAGTCCATGGTGCCTCTTCTTTTTTTCAATTCACTCCTTAAAATGCCAAACTGTAAGGTCACCCTCATTTACAATGCTCCCTATCAATGTGTGCACCACTCGAAATGCAAGTTAGATTTTATACACCATAGTATTTAGATGTTTGTGAAGATTCTCATTTATCCAGGTCATGAAGAAGAACTGAACTGAAGAAGCAAGAGTGAAGAAAAACTCTAAATATCCAGTTGCCTTAATTCTACTAGATACTGTACAATATTCAGATTGTTTCCTCAAACACTTCTTTAGCTATGAGCTTTGTTTGTTGCTATAGGCTGGGATCTACAACCCCTGGTACAATTTTCTAAATATCTACTCTATCTTCCATCTAGCTTTACCACAGCTCATTTAACCAACCAAGGTCCCCCATGACATACATATTGCAAAGGACAGATGATATTTAATTCTTATACTTTGTGCCCATGAGTCACAAGTTATTTTTAACTACTTTCTCTTTTTTACATAATCTGTTAGTCATGGCTCTGTTTTTTTTAATGTCTTTCAGTATTCATTTGAGAATTAGTTTACCAATAGATATTCTTAACTTGTTGTACACTTTGTAGGTGTACCTTAAGGTCCTGTCTTACACCCAGTTCTTTTCAGTGCCCAAACACTGTTATACATATTATGGTGACCACATAATAGTTTTGGATTCTCCTGATACCTTTTTCACAGATGGCACAGCCGTTCCCTACTTGTGCCATAATAATACATTTTACTTAAAACATCTGGAATCAACTTTTCAGAAGGGATCCCTGCTCTCTTAACTCAACCTATTCAGGTATTACTTTTTGCATTGTTGTATTAAAATGTTAATGACATTAAACAAACTGGGCAACAACTGGACTACTCTTTTAATGTCACTTTTCTCTTCTGCTTGAACCGAAGAGTAAAATGTACTTTTTAATAATTTTACAAAACCATTAATTTTGCCAATTAAAAAAATATATATTTTAGATAGAAATAGGAATTTACTCTCTGTTTCTATAATGTGTGCAGTTTCTTCAGTGTCTATCAAGCTTTTCGTTTGCTTTCTGGCTGAGCTCTCCAATCAAAACCTTATTTTAATCTTTTGCATATTACCAAAAAAATCCAGCTGTGCTAATAGAATAATAATAGGCGAACACAGGGAAAGCATTTGGAAAAAACAAAACAGGTGTCATACACTGATCGTTGCTGTACTACTAATAAATAAGAATAACAATACCAAGAGTAAAAAAAGTCAAATTCAATTACAAACATAATAATTTAAGTTTTAAAGAAATTTTCAGTTGAATGCACTGAATATTAAGTTATCAGTATCATTCTTTGTTTAAATATCATCATGTTACATGCAGATTTAAAAAATTCCCATAATTTCCTGCATTAGTGGAACATATAATCTACGGCCTATTACTTCAAGTGTGAGGGAGAACCAGAGTACCCAGAGGAACCCCATACAGACATGCACAAAACAAGCAAACTCCTTGCAGTTAGCACCCAGATCAGAGTTGAATGCTGGACCTTGGAACTGTAAGGCAGGAGTGATCATGGAATTCAGTAACAAGGTCATATGAATCACTGTATTCAGACAATACAAAAAAAAGCATTTGTCTATCCACTCTTTTCTTATTCCTTATTGTAGAAAGCTTTTAGCTTTTAAACGCACCTGATATTTGTCACAAGATGGCAGTCTATGATGAGCTTTTCATTTCCCAAGCGCATATCCTGTTGGGAATTGATCCATTCTCAAATAGCAGCAACCCCAGGTAGCTTGGGTGACATTTGCTTCACATTATGATACATACTAATTAATCATTAGTGATCCCAGAAGCATTCTAGCTAAAACTCCTTTGTTATGGGTTATCTCAGCGGGAGCATTCAATATTGATAGTATTCCACTACTGTATAGAGCAAAAACTACTTGTGTATATGTTTGTTTTAATCTATTTTTTAGAAATAAGCTGCAAAGTAACCCATTTAGTGGCCTGTCTTTCTCATAACATTTTGCTTTTTCATCAGTGTCCCCCGTAATGGTGCCAGCACATGCTGGCTATTGTCTTGCAGAGAAACTCATTCCCACCTACGAGAAACTTGGCTAATCTCCCAATTTATGTGGGAACCTCTGGATGTCCAGTTCATTGCAGTTCTCCTTCATTAACTGTTTATAATCCCACAACAGGGAATGTCACAGTCAATGCCTCCAGAAGTCTCTGTGTTGCCGAGTTACCCTCTCATGTTATAGCCATCTGCTACTGGTAGGTATTAAATGGATAAAATTATATATATTCACGTCAATTGTTTGGAGAGATTTTATTCCCTTAAATTAATTAATCCTGTCATTTTGTAACAAAGTTAAATTAAATAGTACTACAACCAAAACACAAAAGTCCACGTTGAAGCTAAGCTAAGTCAAAAGTATTTACTATCCTTTATTTATTTACAGCTCAGGATAATGCAAACTGCTTTTCAGAGAATGTTATTGATTGACATCAGTCCCTGTCTCTATGGGGCTTGCAGTCTAATTGCTTATACCAGGCCCAGTGACACACATACAATAACTCCAACTAACACCAACTATATCATGAGCCACTTTTACTTATTTAATGTGTTCCAATAGGCATTTACAATTTGCCTAATTTGAAAAGCATACCCTAAAATTATTTTTTTTAAATGCATTTGTTTGATATGAAACTTTTTCCATAAATAGGAGAGTGTTTGAACTAAACATAAACCAAATAAAGAGGGTTTGATCATGCACATTTTCCTGATTCCAAAGCACACAGTTTACATGGGAAAACCATGACATTTTAGCAACCGTCTGACAGAATTCTGCTGTTACTTAGATTCGTCCGATTCGAATTTGATCGAAAACTGACCTATTCGATCGAAAATGGACCTATTAAGACAGAATAAAAAATAGATTTTTTGATAAATTTCGATTGGTCTTTTTTAATTTGAATTTCGAAGTTATGGGAGTTCAAAAAAACTCCCATTACTTCGAAATTCGACCCTGGATAAATCTGGCCCCTATTGTTGTAACCCATCTTAAGTACTGCTCCTATAATATTAGTATAGATACATTTCTATTGCTATTATTCCACTTAAGGACAGATTTATAAAAATGTGAGATTAGAGCTCACTGCAAAAAAGAACTCATGTGCTTTCCATTTATACCTATGGGATTTTTAAGAAGTGCATTTATCAAATGGTGAACTCTAACTTTCCCCCACTGATAAATGTGCTTCTAAAAATCCCATAAGTACAAATAGAGTGAATGGATAAGCTTTTCTCTCTGGAATCTCGCATTTTGATAAATCTGTGCCCTCATATAAATGAGAAAAGACACAATTATTAGGTATATTTTAGAAATGGATTGAAGGTTCCTTCCTATGTAGATTTAAACTGCCAGTCTAAATATCACTGATACATATGAGAAACTTTATAGGGCAGCCATCTTGTCTTCTTATAAGGTTCCTCAGTGTTATTCTTATTTAACAAACCTCCTTAAGCAATGCTCTGTAGGTCCTTATTTTAGTTAAATGCATCATCTAATCTTGGCTGTCTGCTGATTTTGGGATATTTGAGGCTTCTCTGTCTGCGCATTGGAAGATCAAAAGAAGAACTACCACTGAGAGCTGCTGGCCATCGTAAATGTACCAATCTCCATAGAGAAGTGAGATTAGATGAGGGTTTGAAAGCGCTCCACAAGGTCAAGGGACCTCTGATTTGGAATTTTACTCATTACTTTTAGCCTTTTGATCAGCTTTGTCATTGCTATAGCAACTAGAAATGACACACAAGGGTTAATTTTTTTGATTACTTCACATGAACACAACAGTGAGCAACAAAACAGGCAGATGTGTAAAGAAAACATACATGCAAGATTTAGGCACTTGTAGTGTATGCAAACTATTGTAAATTATGATCACATCTATTTTACAATGTTATTTTCTTAAAGAGATCACTTTATCACAATTATCTGAAAGGTCTTAATGTTGTCACATAGCTTAAATATGCTGCTTATTTATGGATAGTGATTTCTACTGGTGTTTCACATTTCTAGGAGTTTTGTCACCTGCAAAACATTGTATGAATATTTTTCAGGTAAAAACCTTTTTTTCATGTTGTTTCTGAAAGCTGAAATCATCATGTTTTTATATTTAAATAAATATAACAGATTTTGCTTTTGCAGCTGTACTTCCATATCATTTGTATAAAAAGGAATCGCTTACTAAAGCAAGGTGCTTGTTGATGTGTTTGGTGTTGACCTTGTAGTTTTTCTGTATTGGCAATTGCTTTATATTATATGAGCTCCAAAACACAGAGCACCTGCTTTCCCCGATGAATACACCGGCAGCATTGTATCAACGGGGTGTAGGCAGAAGGAGGTATATGAGCATCCTCCATCTTGGCCCTTAACTTGAATTTAAGACAAGCAAGCTAGGGAGTGCCGGTGGCGGCAACAGAGTCTTATTCTTACCCTATGGCCAATGGCAAGCTGTACGGACAGGGCTATTTTGCACACGTGTTGCAATCTGTGCCTTGTGCCAGAATTTTTTTTAATTTTCTTTGACGTGCCCTTGCATCCAATTTTTCCATCAATTACCCTCAGAATAGTAGTCTAGCTAGCCGTGTTTTGTTTTGTGAGCTTAAGGGCAGAGACACACGCTCAGATATGGGGAGATTAGTCCAGTGACAACTTTGGGCGACTTCGGAAAATGAAGTGCTCCCTCCAGCAGTTTAGATTCTAGCCATCGGGAGGCAATTCGGGGAGATAAGTCGCCCCGAAGAAAAGGCGATTTATTGCCAGGCAACTAAATCTCCCCGAATCTGAGCATGTGTCTCTGCCCTAAAGGAACAGTTCAGGATAAAAATCAAAATAGGTAAATAAATAGGCTTTGTAAAATAAAAAATGTTTTCAATATAGTTAGACAAAAATGTCAACAAAGACTGAAATGAACAGATGCGTATCATAATAGACAGAAAATGATGTCCTACTTTGTTGCTCTTTAATCAATCATAAACCAATCAGTGATTTGAATGGCGCCATATGGGACATAAGTGTTCAGTGAGTTTGCTTTTGAATCTGACCTGCATACCAAGAATTAAAATCAAACTAACTGAACAGTTATGTGGCCTCCACCTTCAAGTCGCTGACTATATAATAAGTTATAGAGAAAAAAATGTTATGGCTATTAATTCGGCAGATGGTATGGCACATACGTTTACCATTTAAAAATGCTATAATGAAGTATTTATGTGGGTGGTGTATATGTAAATAAATCAAACTGTCAACCTTTTAACATCACATGTTGTAGGTGTCAGTATTTGGGTATTAGGAAGGGGACCTTACTAAGTCTTATTAGTCTTACTCAAGTCAAAATAAAGTAGGTGTATTGTTACGTCAGAGCATTCCGTTTTGTTAACAGATTAATGTAAAAAAGTTAAACTGCCCATTTCCATGTTGCACCCAACAATATATGAACAAAAAAATCACCACCATGTCAAAGCCTAAACCATTTTTGTGTCAGTTTCCTTAGCGAAGATTCCTTTTACTTTCTCCTAAGATAAATGAATGCAATGAGACATGTCAAGACATTACAGTATTTAATCAAGCCTCTTTTAGCAGTAAGTGCAGCATCATTACCAGTTTAAATGGGCATCATTTTTGAGTGCAGTAATCAGAGTCATAAAAAGCTTAACTTGCCCTTAATGAATATCCTCTTATGGTGCAAATAATCTGTTTCATCTGTAGAACCTGTGGGAAAAACATCCCTTACAGTTGGCAAGAAATGGGATTACTGATTTAATAAGGGTTTAAGCAACTTGTTCATCTTTTTATTGTCAACACTGGGAAGGAAGCACCATTTATAGAAAGCATAACACAAATCAGGCTTTTTTTGTGTGAGTGTGTGATTTGTTTTGCACAAATACATTTTCCCACTGTCTGTCAATATTATTGTAAGTTGTTATCAAAAATATGTTATCAAGATTTCACACAAATGAGCCTGACCTGTTTCACATGCACTTTTTTGCAGCTAACCACCCATGAAAGGAAATGCCTTGGCTTTGTTACTGCTGACATGACATAAATTGTATTCTTCAATCCTTGTTCAGTCAAAAATATTAACATACTGTAAGTATAAAAACACTGTATATTTATCATTTACTATGCTTTCAATTTTTTTAGGATTTTTTTATGTGAATTTTGATAATGAATAGAATTGTTCATAATTATTATTCAAATTCTCATCTTTGAAAGGAGGAAAAGCATGAAAGAAAAGTTAGCTAACATTGGTGTAGTTTGGCAAAAGACCCAACAATTGTCATATATTTTTATCATTTATTATTGTCTGTGTTCTCTCACCAGTTCATTGTACATACATAGCGGTGCTGAAAATGTTGGTGCTTTGTAAGTAAAAGCAATAATAAACTCTCATCTTAATAATAAGAATAATAAGCAATTAATAATCTCTCTATGCGGCATTGTACCCTGTCCCATCACACTGCAGTCACTTACAGTGTAAATGTATTGCTTTTTAGATGCATGTAGGTGAATAGCTATTTTTTCTAAGCCAAGACTGCCAGTGGTCTGTTTTTTCCCCTTTGGTTGCATTTAATATGGATTCATGCAAACTGACAAATTACTTTCTAAATAATTTTGAAGTTTGCAAAACTTAAGTTAAAAATTAACGTAAATAATAGAAATAAAATAATAAACCATTTATAATGTAATCATTTATGTAACAATAAATAAATAATGTTAAAGTAATATCTTCTTTTTCCCCATTACATTTTACACATAAATTGTTGGCAGTGCGTTGTGTTTCAATAAGCTGATTTGTTAAAGCTAAAAAATAAAAAACAAAGCTAAAATTTGTTAGAAGGGGTCCACATCTGACACAAGTCACCCAGACTACAACCAAACGGTCATGCAACTTGGAACTTTATTGGTAAATCCATGGATTCACGACATGCAGTCAAACATTCTACACAGGCAGGTGTACCACATGCATAAAGTATATAAATTTGTCCATCCAGAGGATTACACTTCCAATTCCAGATAGGCAGGCTGGGTTTCATACATTATATTCAGTCGTGAGATACCCTGTCCCCACCTGGCTCAGGAATCTGACACTCCCTTCGGTGTCCCTTTGCTATTCCAGTCAGGAATTTTCTTAGTGGCAGACACAAGTTGCTAGAAGCCGTCAACCCTTTTCACTATCCTATTCTTCTCATTAGGACTCTTATCTTGTAAATTATCCACTGGAAAATTAATTCCACTAGACTCCTTGTCGGGACAGTAGGTGGCTCATACTACATAAACCAATCTCAGAAACCTAGTGCTGCACCACTTTCAGCTTACCCATTCTAGCCTGTTGACACTCCACACCTTCTGATCATCTTCTTCTTTTTCTCCAATATGTGTTGTTCCTTCCCATTAAAGACAATAAGGGGCAGATTTATCAAGGTTCGAATTTCGAAGCACAAAAAAACTTCGAAATTCGACTATCGAATTGAAAAACTTCGAATTCGAATATTGATTTTGAATTTTTTTCACAGATTTTGGCTATCCTATGATTGAATAAAAATCCTTTGCTCTAATTATTAAATCGCTTGAATCGAACAATTCGAACAATTTTAGCGTACGATCGAAGGATTTTTATAAAGACTTAGAAAAAGTTTGTAGAATGTCCCCATAGGCTAACATAGTAATTCCGCAGGTTTAATTTGGCGAAGTATTCAAGTCAAAGTTTTTTTAAAGAGACAGTACTTCGGTTATCGAATGGTCGAATATTCAAACGATTTTTACTTCGAATCAAAGTCGAAGTAAATTCGAAGTTGTATTATCCTATTTGATGGTCGAAGTATCCAAAAAATTACTTTGAGATTCAAACTTTTTGTACTTTCGAAAATTCACTCGAACCTTAGTAAATCTGCCCCTAAGTCTAGGGGGTACATTTACTAAGCTCGAGTGAAGGATTCGAATGAAAAAGTTTTTTTGGGGTACTTCGACCATCGAATAAGCCACTACGACCTTCAACTTCGGTTCGAACAATTCGAACTAAAAATCGTCCGACTATTCGACCATTCGATAGTCAAAGTACTGTCTCTTTAAAAAAAACTTCGACTACATACTTCGGCAGTTTAAACCTACCGAGGTACAATGCTACCTTCCCCATCACTTTTCTAAGCTTTTTTTGATCGAAGGAAAATCCTTCGATCGATCGATTAAAATCCTTCTAATCGTTAGATGATTTCTACGTCGGTCGATCGATCGTAGGATTTGCGCAAAGTTCGATATTCGAATTCGAGGGATTTTACTTCGAGGGTCGAATTCGAGGGTTTATTAAACATCGATATTCGACCCTTAGTAAATGTGCCCCTAAGTGTGGCTACCCTTTAATACTCTTGTGCCTCTGTCTAGTGGCTGGGGTCAGGTACTATAACTAACTTTCTGTATTAACTATACTGCCCCCTGTTGGCTAAGTGAGGAAATAACACTTTACCTAAATAACATATTTCAACTTCTTTCTATTGGCCAACTAAATATACTACACACAACATTAACATTTTCATTGAACGCATGCGCACAATCATATTTGTTGCATATACATTTATTTTCCACCTCCTTACAAATGTATATACACAATGCATGTTTTGGGGTAGCTCAATATCATATAGCTAGATAATCCTATGCATACTGGTGCCAAAATGTTCAGAGGACCCCCTAGCATTTATATTTGTGATGTTTTATAATTCAGTTTAAGGATATGTGGCGTGATACGATGCTGTGAAATCCAACTGATTTTAGAAATTTCATAAAAATCATATTATAAAAATTATAGCAAAGTTAACTATTTGGTTGTTTGAATTTGCAAAGATAAATGTACCCATATGTAAGAATGTGTGTTTTCCTTGCTTTTCTGGGTTCAATATACTTTAAAGAACCTTTGCTACACATATAAAGCAGGCAGTCTGTTAAATTTGCATGCAATACTCATTGCGTGGTCTACTTGCCAGGTTTTGTAATTGTGTTCATATTAGGCTTTACACTGAAACAAGTATAGCTTGTTAACATTTCTATCAGGCCCACATAGCCTTAGAGCAATGACTCACAAGATGGTTCTTAGCCTGCTGCAATTTGGGCAGGCCATAAGTACCACAGACAACACCTCCTGTAGGTCCCATTCATTTCAATGGGAAATGCTTGAAATATCAGGTAAAGCACATTCTCAGGTTGAAAATGATTTCACATTCAAAGATAAACCTGAAATGCACCAGACTGAAAACTGTCATGCATGCCATTAGCCTTCAGTAAACTGTAATAAAAATGGAGATGTACAATGGTGGTAATAAGCCATTAAGGATCTGTTGATGGTATTCAAACATGATTCATTTCTAGCTAAAATAGAATCTCTTAAACAACCAGTGGTGATAGATCCATGAAGTTTTATTATTTTTGGAGTCAGAAATGAATTGATCCCCCACTACAGGCTGAATTGGAGACAGCTGGGAGATTTGGCCTGCAAGCTACGTGACACTGCAACCTGTCATCCTTCACTCACTTCAACCTTCCAAAACCTTGAAACATTCAATTTCATCGTATTGTCTTCCTAACACTTTTGCCTTGATTTTCTTCTGTACTATTGTCATTTCTCAATAATTTCAACAATTGGCCAAAACTGTGTTTTCTAACAAATATGTTTATTTATCAAACATGGCTATACTGTATATATATTTCCATGACATGGCAAAGTATTTAAAATAATCAGAGTATTTCATTCTCATCTGAATATGAAAATCATTTGTCAAAAGGCCAAAATCTGGTAGAATTAGTGTCCAGTGAAGACCAATACAGTCTCTTTGCAAGATATCAGAACAGATGAGGGTGAAGGGGTGACAGGAGGAGACAATGTGTACTAGTAGGAAACAGAGAATATATTTTTAAACAATGGCATTTTTGCTTTGGGTTTGGAATTCTGCCCATGTTAGGGAATCTTAGGATTACTTTTCCAATCCAAATCACATTTTAAACTGTTTCTCCACCCGAAGTTTAATCAAGCAGAGATATTTTAATAGCCGACCATATATGTGGCAAGAATTCATAAAACAAAGCATTCCAGTATGACTGGATTTGCAAAAGCACCTTTACCCTTCTTTACCAAATGATCAACATGTGAATCATGAGCTGTTCACCACATTTTCCCGCGTAATGTCTCCTTTATTAAAATATCAACTGCATTTGTTGTATATCAGAAACAGATTCATTTTGTGTAGCATATGTCCCATAGTTTGTTATCCTAGAGTGCTTTGTAATTTTAACTTAATTTCGTACACAAAAGGTCACTCACTATCACAAATATAATATATTTCAATGTTATTATTTATATTTTTATCATTGTGCCTAGTACAAGAAATATTAAAATGTTTTTCTGATTATGTAAAGTGATATAAAATACAGTTAAATATACTCTCTTCAGAGCATGCCCGCTTATCATCCATCATTCATTCATTTTTAAAAGATGCAGGTATTCCTTCACAAAAAGCCACAGAAAGCATATCAGCTGTATGGATTCTCTCAAACTCCTTTGCTTTTGACCGGACAATTATTAAGCCTGTATCAAATATGGGTGACACAAAGCAAAGTCTTAATAGCCAACTGCTGCAAATGCATAATTATTTACTTCCACTTGAAATAAAGCACAAACCAGATTTATGGTTCATTATGCCAAGTGAAAACCTTTGCTTCACTTCTCATAACATCTTGAAGCCTACTTCCTCCTAGTCACATGTACAGTAAGCATACGTCAGGCCAATGAGTTGTGATTAGCAAAACTGTCCCTTTTACTTTGCTGAACAATTTGGAAAAATTGGTGATATAATTCTCAAATGAAATTTCTCGGAATGTGTTGAAGCCAATGGGTTTTTTTCACCATTTTTTTCTCATCCCAAATGTATTGGAGTTAATGGATGTTTTATCTTGAACTGAATGCAATGGGTTTATTCTAGCACGTTGCCTAAAACGTCATGCTAAAATTATGGCTCCTTCCTGTTTATCTCCTGTTGCTCTGTTTTAAAGATATGTTAATGCTGGCGCTGTAAAACTTAATGTAGCATTAGCTCAAACACATACCTGTACATTAGTGATGGGTGATTAAATTCGGCAGGCATGAATTTGCGGCAAATTTCTGTGTTCCACCAACAGCTAATAAATTTGTGAAACTGCTTGAAAATTCGGCTGCGAGAAATCTGGCACACAACGCGCATATAATATTGTCACATGTCAAAATTATTTGGACGCCCATTGACTTTAATGCATTTGGACAAAATACACCTGTAAAAATTGACGCTCGAGTAAAAATTGACGCCCATTGACTTCAATGCATTTCGTGAATTATGTGCTTTTTCACAAAGTGAAACTGCACAGATTCACCCATCGCTACTGTACATTACAACCCTTATAAATCATCATGGAGCTTATGAATTATCATGGAGCACAATCAAGCGAGCTGGGACCACAGTGGCACACTAATCAAATTACCTGAGGACCCCTTGTCTGGTCAGATTGTATGTACAGACCTTGTTTTCCCTTGAGGTCCAAACCAAGTTTTAACAAGGGAAGTATTGGTTTATTCCATGCACAATAATTATCCCCAAATGTCACAAAGTTTGCACAGGAGCAGTAAGCCTTTGCCACCAATGAGATGTTAGCTTTTAAACAGGTGACCAGCAAATGCACCTGCAGATTGGTTGCTATGGGTTACTGCTCCTGGTCAAACTTAGTGCCTTTTATTACATAACCCCATTAGATATTAGTAGATGTTTAAAAAGCAGTTTTAGAGAAGGGTTTCACAAAGAATAATAATTCAGAATTTGAATAAAAGAGCTCTGAAATGTATAAATCCTCTATATTAACAGTACAATGGTTTAAAGATTATTATTCTCATAAACCTTGAAGGTTTGGGTGCGTTTTTTAAATTTTTAAATGAAAAAAATGTGGTTGGGTGCACATCTTAACAATTTGTAAAATGGAATCTGTTTCTTGTGTGAATCACTCAGAATACCAGCTTAATAAAGGCTAAGTCGGTGGTGTGATGCAGGCAGGGATGCATGACACCTAGAGCTATTTAAACAGCTTTGCCTTGTGCGTCTGCATCTGCTTTAGCCTTCAAAATAGGCTTTCATTCTGAAGCACCTGCCAACAATCTAGAAACTGGCACCAAGCACATGCAAAATGTGCATTCATGTGGCACTGCTCTGCAAAGCCAAAATGGGAGCCTATCAAATCAAACATTGGCACAGCCAACACTTCATTGTTTTCATTTCATCGCCCCTGCCACAGAGCAAGAAGCATCTGGTCTCTATGGTTTTATTGTACGTCACAAATATAACTAGGAACAACTGCATGCAGTTAGCCCCACAAAAGCTGTTAGTAAAAATAATATATATATATAAGAAAGATTCACAGCTCAGCGGTTCTGCAGTTTGCAGCAAGAGTTATTGACTGAAAGAAAATTTCACCAGAAACATAAAATCTTTGACCCTCAAGTTATATATCAATAAAGAAAATGATTTGTGAAATATCATATTATATGTTATTACGGAACACAGCTATATTTCCAATGTACAGAAGCAGTTATTTTTTAGTGTGCTATATTAGGTACACAGGAACATTCTTGTGTATAACTATCAAAATACCATGGGACAGATTTACTAAGCTTGAGTGAATAGTTCGAATGCAAAAATATTCGAATTTCGAAGTATTTTTTGGGTACTTCGACCATCGAATTGGTCAAATTCGATCGAATTCGATCTAATTCAATCGAATCAAATGATTCGAACGATTTGAAGTAAAAATCGTTCGACCATTCGATAATCGAAGTACTGTCTCTTTAAAAAATCCTTTGACTCAATACTTTGCCAAATAAAAGCTATTGAGTTGAATGTTAGCCTATGGGGACATTGTAGATTGTAGGTTTTGGACACTTTTTATCATCATCATCATCATCATCATTTATTTATATAGCGCTGTCAAGATACGCAGTGCTTATGATCGAATAAAAATAATTTGGTTGATCGCTTAAATTCTTTTGAATCGTTCGATTCAAAGGATTTTATTGTTCGATCGAACGATTTTTATTATATCGTTCGATCGAACCTCTTGCGCTAAAATCCTTTGAATTCGATATTCGAATTCGAGGGTTTTTTAACCCTTGAAATTTGACCCTTGATAAATCTGCCCCCATGTGTTAAATAGATAAAGATGAAGGTGAATGGAAAACATCCATGTAAAAGATAGGAGAATGCCAAAGGGAGGAGACCATGGTTTCTGCACATGGGTATATGTTTGAGCTGAGGGAGATTTTTAATTAACCAAATAATCTATTTAACACTTGGAGGCCTATTTATTAAAGGTTGAATTTTAGGGGCAGATTTATCAACTTGAATTTTGAATTCGAATTTCAAATTTAAAAATTTGAATTTTTGAGTTTATTTTAGTGAAATAGGGAATAGTTAACATTCCATTCGAGTTTTTAAAAAAAATTCAAATTAGAATTTAGAAATGTATAATGTACTGGCCCTTTAAGAATTCGAATTTGACTATTCACCACCTTAAATCTGCCAAATTGCCGTTTTGGCCTATGGGGGATGTCCTGGAATCAATTTGGAGTTGTTTGGAGACATCCTAAAAATCTAGGTTTTTTTGGTGAAAAAACTCAAATTGAATTTAAATCGAATTTGAATTTGATTTGAGTTTAGGGGTTGATCCCATTCACCCGAATTTGAAAAATTAGATTTTTTTTTTTAAAAATGTTGTCATTTTTTTTAGAATTTCAAGTTCCTGGGAGTTTATGGGAGTTTTTACAAACTCCCATGAACTCGAAATTTGACCCTTGATAATCTGTCCCATCGTGTCAATAGAGGTTTTTGAAACCACGATTAAACTCACAATGGTCTTTGCTAATGTTTTTTGCACTAATGACACATATTACATTCCCCCATATTTCTCTAAAACCCACAAATGCATTGGAAGGTACTAGAATATCCAATTATAGAAAGCACAAATGAAAATAGCCGCAATCTGAAAAAAAAATCCAAAAACCTTGATATTTCGTGAACGAACAATCGTTCCCAAACCAAGTTCAGATCTATGAAAACCTCTAAAACCAAAAACAAAAGACAGATCTTTACAAGAAAAGAAGGGCAACTTCCCCTGACCTGCTCAACTGCTTTTACTTGCCTTACTTTTGTATTCATGGATTTTATTCTTGATAAATAATGAAAAAATCATGGATTAAGGGACTATGAGAAAAATATGATTGTTTGCACTAAAAAGACAGAATTGGAAAAGTGATAGTTCCCAGAAAATTCTTAGCTTAGCCTCTTGCTGTGTTTTCACTTTTAGCTCTTTCCCTCCACACATTCAGATGCTTTTGAGTGATAAGTAAACCTTTTAAAAATAAAATGTAAAATTTATATTATTTTTTTTAAGTTTCAGCACTATTTTAAGTTAAATATAACGAATAAATAAATATATTAATAAATATAATGTAATGAATTGTGTAAAAACTGCGTAATAATATAATGTGTAATAATAATTGTATAATTGTGTAATAATATAATGAATTGTGTAATAACTGCACCACCTATTGTACATAATCAAAATAAAAATATCTTCAGAAGTAAGATGTGTTCTGATATGCTATGCTCAGGAAGGAAATTGTAAAGGGTGTCTGAGGCTTCTGATCTCTTGCCTGAGCAGTTTTTTTAGAAGAATCAAAGCATCTAAATATTTAGAGCAAAAAGAATATAATAAAGTACTTTAAGATTCAATTCATACTGCTTCCTGTAGCAATGTAACTATTCGAGTTTTTTTTATAATGTAATTAGGTCACTTTAAAAATTGTGAATAATAGACTCTGCCAACCCATGCTTTTGGAAAGCTATAAACTATGAAATATTAGAAAAATTTTCAATGCAATTCTGCCTGATTTGCATTGAATTACAGGTGCAACTGTGTTAATCTTCACACATTGGCTGAAAATGTGTCAAGTGCAATGACACTGCAATCATGTAAAAAAAAGTTGCCTTGTCAGTAAAAGAGAATGTGATTGACATTGCACTTTGTTCACTGCGCTTGCAGTAGTCAAAGGCCCCTTATATTTTTTGCTAATGAAAATAATTTGAAAGTATATGGAATGATAATCTGAGTATTTGTGTATACTTTGTTTTTGTTTAGGAGAAAGTTTCAATTTTAAATACTGCAAGAAAGCAAATGAAGCTAAAAGCAATGGCTTTATGAAATGTGTTTGCAGTTAAAATGACTAATTATTGGTTGTAACCCACAGGGCAAGATAGATTGCCTCTAATGACAGTTTTTAATACTCAAGTGGGAACTAATTGGAAAAGATTTTGGTGATTTCTATACAGATATCTGTATTGGTGTAGTAATTACTGTTAGTGCTCCTGATTTGTGAACTGAAAGCACTTAATGGATAGAGAAGTTTAAGATAAAAGTAGGGGGAAATGATAGTTTTAGGGAGTAATATCATATTTATGTATTGTGGATTTTACCTTGTTTATTGCAGGTTTTAACTGATCATCTCCTCTTTCTTTTTTTCGATAGTGCCATTTTTAAGTCGATTATGTCATGGCTACTAGTGATGGGCGAATTTATTCGGCAGTCGCGAATTCGCAGCAAATTTGCGTGATTCGCAGCCAGCAAATAAATTCGCTAAACGCCCGCGAAAATTCGGCAGAAAAAATTTGCCAAAAAAAATTTTTCGTCGGCGTTGGCTGCCGCCATTTCATGAATTTTTCGACGTTTCGCTAATTTTCCGGCGACACAAAACGCCGCAAATTTGCCCTTCACTAATGGCTACAAATGGAATCCTTCAAATGGACCAAGGCTTTATAGGCAAACTAAACCCTAAAAATTAATATGCCTATAAATTCATATTTTATATACTGAACTTATTGCACCAGCCTAAAGTTTCAGCATCTCAATAGCAGCAGTGATCCAGGACTTCAAACTTGTCACACGGGGTCACCATCTTGGAAAGTGTCTGTGACACTCACATGCTCAGTGGGCTCTGAGCAGCTGTTGAGAAGCTAAGCTTAGGGGTCGTCACTAATTATCAAGCAGAAAATGAGGTTGGTCTGTAATATAAGCTGATGCTACAGGGCTAATTATTAAATTCTGATGCTAATTGCACTGGTTTCTGTGCTGCCATGTAGTAATTATCTGTATTAATTACTAATCAGCCTTTTATTGTGATATTTATATTCTATATGTACTGTATATTGTGAGTGTGCGCCTAAGCTCAGTAAGTAAAAGCAGAACAGAGCATGTGCAGTGAATCAGCAGAGAAGAAGATGGGAAGCTACTGGGGCATCTTTATAGACACTGATCTTTACTGCTAAAGGGCTGTGGTTGCCTTGGGCTGGTACAGAAGCACAAAACATCATGTATAACATTTCTACCTTCTTTAGTTAGGCTTTAGTTCTCCTTTAAAGGAGAAGGAAACCCAATGGGCGCAAAAATCCCTCCCCCCTCCCCTGTGTTGCCCCCCTCCCTCCTCCCCCCTGGCCTACCTGTCCCCCTGGGCAAATGCCCCTAACTTGTTACTCACCCCTCTGCACAGGTCCTGTCCACGGAGTTCACAGTTGCCATCTTCTCCCACGTGAGTCTTCTTCCTGCTTTGACCGGCGTCTTCTGGCGCATGCGCAGTAGGAACATTTACCGGTACAGATCTACTGCACATGCTCAGTAGATCCGTACCAGTGAGTGATGTCATGGTGCATGGCATGAAATTTAAATATTAAAAGGTGCCTCTTCCATTTGCTCACTGCCCAACGTAGGTCTGTTTCTGATCGTTCCAGGGTGTGCTTCTAGTCTAATTATCTGTTCTTTGATCCTTACCTGTCCTTCACCATTCATGTGTCACTGACTAAACCGACCTTTGCCTGTAAATTGACTATTCTTCCGGATCCTGACTCTGTACTGATCTGACTGATTGCTTTAGTCCCCAGCCTGGTTTCCCAACTACAATTACTCATTCATATCATACGCTATGGTTCCCTTGTCTGCCCAGAACTCTCACCTTGGTTCAATCACTGGCGGCATCCGAATAATGGAGGGCTCCCCCCTAAGCTTAAGGTGGCTGTTATAGAGCCATAGAGCCATATCCACAACTTTAGTGTCTGTTCCAGGTTTTGGGATGTATGTAGATGAACCACATCTCTCACCTTTCCTATGATGTTCCTGCTTAGGTGTTGCAGATCTCCCTAGACGGTCGGCAGACGTCAATACAATACGCATGAACACCATATGTATTGTAGGTGGGGAGTTTACCGCTTTTATTGTGACCACCTGTGCATCAACGTTTCGGGGGGTTCCCCTCCCCCTCCCTTCGTCAGGATACATACAACTGTGCTAACACAAAATTTGAATCATATGGGTGCATACAATCCCACCCCATTACCCACAATTCTCCAGGGTTCAGTGCAGTCCCAAAGTGAGGCTTGACACACATAGTCCATAAACCAATATAGAGTCCACAGTTTACTTTTAAGTCCAAGGTAACATGATTTCTTGTTGTCCTTGTGAAGGTGCAAAAAATAGATGCATATATTAATCACCTTTGTTTTGTATACTATATATAAAAAGTAAATGATCTACTTACAACCAGATGGGTGTTAAACATTAACTTTCATTATTCCCACTGGCAAAGATTATCTGTGAAAAAGAAGCAAAGTGTAAGGTTGTTAAAAAATGATCTATTTACAAAAAGCAAGACAAGCTAAAATTTTCATTTAAGCCCTTGGGTTGTACAGTTTCTAGTTTCCACATCCAGAACTAGTGATGGGCGAATCTATTCGCCAGGCGCGTATTTGCAGCAAATTCCCGCGATTCACGAAACTGCCGTGAAAATTCGCTGGCGTCAAAAACAAGACGCCGGCGCTGTTTCACAAATTTTTCACATTTTGCAAATTTTGCGGGAATTTTTCTGCAAAGCGAAATGCTCCAAATTCGTCCATCACTATCCAGAACGCTTCCCTTTTGAGAAGTGCCAACTTCATATCATTACCTTGTGGTATCGTAATTTTCTCAAATATTTGCCACCTTATTTGTGATACCATGTGTTTTTGTGTGAAGAAATGTTTGCTACAAGTGTTTCTTTTTTGACCTTCTCTTTCTTTTTACTTACTTTAGGATAACTTCATTTGCTTCTGGTTTATAGTTCCTTATGATACTTTTATGTTCATGTAGCCTAATTTTAAAGGCTCTTGAAGTTTGACCAACATATCCAAGTCCACATGGACATTTCAGAAGGTAGACCACTCTTTCTGTATAACAAGTAGCAAACACCTTTAGTTCAATTGGAAAGCCCTTACTCAATGGGTACATACATTTCCTTTAATAATGCAATGGCCTCAGTTGTGGCAGGGAAAAGTGCCTACTTTTTCTGAAATTCATTTTCTGTTTCCTACAAGCCTCACATCTGCTCTAGTTAGGTGGTCACCTATGCTTTTCCCTCTTGTAGAAGATTAAAGGGGGGTTTCAATGAACAATTTCCCATAAACCTTGTCATTTTGTAGTATGGACCAATGCTTCCTTATTACCTTCTTGATGAATGTAGAATGTGGACCATATGTAATTACACAGGGAATCCCACCTTTCTCTGGCGTTCCTGCTTTCTTTTAAACAAATCCTCCCTTTTGACTTCTCCTACTTGCTTAGGCGTTGCATCCAATTCTGTTTTGCTGTAACCCCTTTGTATAAATTTGGTTACCAATTCGTCAACTTGATTATTAAACAATGTGTCTGTGGATGTTATTCTCTTGCCCTTATGAATTGAGCCCTTTTATATTTCCTATTGGATGGAAGCTATCACTTCTAAGCATATTGTTTCTATCAGTTGGTTTTTTGTATAGGTCTGTTATTAATTTGTCATTGAAGATTGTTACCTGGACATCTAGGTAATTTACACGCTGTAGTAAATTTGATTGTATCATGTATATTATTAAGGTATACAAAAAATTCTGACATTGTCTCTATGGGACCTGTCCAAATTAGGAACATGTCATCCACATAGCGTTTCCAAAGTGCTATATGGTCCTTAAAATCTGGGTGGTGTAGGATGTGTTCATGTTGGATTTTGTGCATAAAGATGTTGGCATATGCAGGAGCCATATTTGCACCCATACTGGTACCCTGAATTTGTAGGTAGTAGTCTGAGTCAAAGCAGAAGTAATTAAGTTTTAAAACCAACTCCAGCCAATTGCATAGAAAATTTACCTTGTGTATGGGCAATTCCTCTTTGGATAAATACTCTCTAGTGCATTCTATCCCCTCATCATGTGGTATTGCAGTTTACAGATCTTTCCCATCTATGGTGCATAATATGGATGTATGTGATTTAATTGTCAAGCTTTCTATTGTTTCTAATAATTGTGTGGTATCTTTCAAAATGTGTCAAGTTTGGGGAGAATGTCTTCTAGAAAAGTGCCTACGTATAATGCCAATGGTTGTAATAGTGAGTTAACCACTGATACTATGGGTCTTCCTGGGGGATTTATAAGGGTTTTATGTATTTTAGGTAGTAGGTAAAACATTGGGACCCTTGTGTTATCTTTCAACAGTAGTTCCTGTATCTCTGGTGTAATTATACCTGTCAGGCATGCATCCTCAAGGAAAATCTTAATATCTGTTTTCAATCTCTCGGTTGGATCCTCATTCAATCTTCTGCAATGTTCAGTATTATTATTGCCTATATGCTTCCTGCAAATAATCAGCCTTGTCCATTACCTTAATACTGCCCACCTCCTCAGCCTTCTTAATGATTAAGCTATTATCATTTTGTAACTTACCAGGTTTTGGGATACCATACATTACAGCAAGTCAAGGAGCACCAGCAGGTGCAAGACTTACTTGTTACTGCCCTATGGCAAGCAGGAAGGAACAAAGCTGTATTGAACCCTGACAGAAGTTTGTTTTGAATTAGCTTTTACGACCCACATCTGTCTGTAGTAAATGACCCCTATCATTTTGAAAAGCAAAATTTCTCAAAGTAAAAGTACAAAAAAGTACAAAAAGCAAAAGTAACTAAATGTACTCATTGAATATTTCCATTTAAAGAAGACCATATGATTGTACAAGCATGGGGTTTTTACAGTGAGACCTGTAAATTTGAGTAAATCTCTAATTAAAATGTTTACACTACAGAAAGAAATATAAGGATACTGATATAAATACACTTTGAGCAGGTGAAGTGATGCAAGGAAATATTTTAATGATTTAAGAAATTAACACAATGCTGGTTCTTTTCAACAACCTTAACAGTGATGACTGATTTTTACAGTTATTAATCAATTATTACTTTTAATACTAATCAATGAAATCCAAGGGAAATATTGTCAAAATGGTGTATTTTTAGAATTAATTTATTTTTACTTTACTGTTCTTAAGGTTATAGGCACTTTTTGTGCTTGAATGTGGGAAAATATTTCCCAGTACACATCTTACTAATTTGATTTTCTGTCAGGAAAACAACAGAAGCCTGTCTTGTTTTATAGTGGGGATTTTAGATCAGGATCAGTGTCAACGCCCATGTGACACTCACGTTATCTGAATGGCCCAGAAACATTAGGGTGCTGTGCAGAACAGGATGCAAAAAAAGTGCTAAAAAGATTGTGTTTTTGCACTTTGGACCCAGAATTGAATTATAAATAATCACTAATAACTACTCTTTGAAACTTCTCTACTGAAAACTATACACTACCACCTAAAGGTAGAAATTAAGAATTGTCTCAAAATAACTTTTAATACTCTTTCACAGTTTTACAAGATTCAACAGAATGGATGGTTTCATCCTGTGAACACTGTATGACAAAATGGTGTCAATGATTGCCTCAATTGGCAGTTTGTCTCTGAGGATTCTCATTCATCCAGCTCATGGTATACAGCAGTGATTCCAACCAGTGGCTCTCTAGCAACATGTTGCTCTCCAACTCCTTGGTGGTTGATCTCTGTGGTCTCAAAGCAGCTGCCTATTTTTTAATTCCTGGTTTGGAGTCAAGTTTTGGTTGCATAAAAAAAAACAGGTTTATTGCCAAGCAAAGCCTCCTGTATGCTGCAAGTTCACACAGAGGTGAATTTTTGAATTTAAAACTAGAGAATAGTCCAAATTCCATTTTCGAATTGAAAATTAGAATGTCGAAATTTATCATGTGTTGTCTCTTTGACTTCGACCATTTAAAACCTGCAGAATTGCTGTTTTAGCCTATGGGGGACCTCCTAGAATCTATTTGGAGTCAATTGGTGGACTTTGAAAAATCAAATTTTTTGGGGGAAAAACTTCTATTCGAAATTGATCAAAAGCACTATTACCTTGATTCATACGATTCGAATTCTGCAGAATACGGGACCTATTCGATGGAAACCTGATCTATTCGGCCAAAAAAACCTTTCAATTTAATTTTGGTTGGTCTTTTTGAATTCGTATTTCAAAGTTTTTCAAATTTGAAATTCGACCCTTGATAAATATGCCCCTTCGAGTTTTCTTGAAAATTTTCCGCCACTCATCTGAGCGGCATCTTCAGTTTAAAAGACATGCAAACATCATTTGAACTGAAAGTGGCACAATCCCAACTCAAACAATGACATTTTATTGACACGCTATGAGATAGTCCCCATGTGACCACAATAACACTGAAATTATGAGGGAAAACTGCTTTTTCATTAAAAAACACAATTTGCATCAAATATTGCACACTGCAGTTGCAGCTATAAATGAGCACTCTGAGCTTTAATAAGTGGAGTAACTACCATACAGTAGGCCCCTTAAGCTGGGGGAAAAGGGGAGCCTGAACAGCCACAGGGAGACAGCAGTTTGCATTTTAGTTTGACTTGGTGAAATATTTTTTTTGGGGTGGGCTGCTCCCAAAGATTATGCCAATATATACTGTAAGTGAATATTGTTTTCTCTCACTGATATAATGTTCAGTTATTTTCTTTTAGAAGTCCATTCCCGTCAGTATGTTGCTGTTAACCCCCCGGACTGAAATGTTATCAGGATGATGACAAATGTGCTTAAGTCACAGATTCTCTAATTATAAAGAGCATTTAAATAAGGAGCTGCAGGAGGCAAGTGTTAAGGCTAGCATAGAAAATCTATTCATTGCAATTCCCCCTTTCCCATTGTTCCCTTGTAGACTGACTCATATACATGGACATAAAGCAGTTGAATTGGAGGTTTAAAATCATTTACTTTATTTACTGTGACTAGGAATGTGGTTTTTTTTTGGATTTAAAAGAGGGCTTCAGCATTTTAGACAACATACTGTGAAGATGAACTGTACTCAACCCTTGAAATACCACACTGAACACAGGAAATTGGAATGGAGTAATACAATACAGTTATACACTGGCATATGTTATTCTACTGCCTAGTGAGACATGCTGTAACAGCTATAAGTATCACCAGTTCCAATCAGGCACAACCCAAGCTTTGGAGCAGATTTTGCATGTAGCTCCCCAATGTGCCAGTGTTAGATGCATTATGGATACAGTACGGCACTTCACAAAATAATTTGAAATTTAATATTTAACATCTATGACTTGACACAGACTTTGCACACTATAAGGAGCTCATGACAGCTTGGGCTTAATTTCTACAAGTAATAAACATGGAAATGTTTGTATTTATAAAACCTGTAAAATTATACTATATGCCAATATTATTTATAGGGGAAAAGATAACACTCACAAAGAACATAGAGAATGCTAATAGGAAGGTTAGTATATCTCCCATAAAAGAAATTAACTTATTATAAAGCTATGTAAAAAATGATTCTTAAATACTGTAGGGTTAATTCCCTATGCCCTTTATAGTATCATCAGTGCTGGATTTCAATTCAATGCTCCCCTATTTTGGCCTGTGATCGTGCCCTCCCTCGCATACACACGCACTCGGAGCACTGAGGATAATGGCACACCTCTTGCATTGATCAAACCACACATGCACCCCATTGCCTTCTACCTAACGAAACATAAAGGATGGATGGAGATGGAGCTATAATTTTAACTTTTCTACCAATAAATGTATTTTTTAACTGAATATCTCTGGTCTTGTCTATCCGTATGAGTGCCAGTCAGCCCTGCTACTTTATCTTCTGCTGTACCGCTCCCTGAAGCTGGGGGTCTGGGGCTGGTGCACCTGGACCACCTTCACTGTTTGGTGAGTTACTTTATAACTAATTCTGGAGCACCTTGTCCTCCTATAACCATTTGAACATGAGCCGCACCAAAGATACAGGAAATTCTAAAGCTGGTGCAGTCTAAAGCTGTGCAGTTCCATCAATGCAGCTAGTGAGCAGCACGCTGCCCTTAAAACATTGCCACCCTAGCACCAAGGTTTTGTGGCCTTCCCACAAAACTGGGCCTGAATATCCTCCAATTGCCCAAGGGTGCTGTGTAAGTTCCTATCCATAGTTAATATGATTGGCTGGAGCACATGACTCTTCCTCTTAAGTCTCCACCTGAATCTAGGGTGGAGGCTGCTGGAATGACTACAACATAAGGTCCCAGTAAAGAGATTGTGCCCTAAGGGACCCTAGTTAAGCTGGGGTATGGGGACATGAAGATGTTTTAAGTTAGTGACAGTTACAGCTCCTGTCATAGTGCACTCCAGTAGCGTGAGCTATTCAGGGCAGCTTGGCAAGAGCTCCAATAAGGTTTAATAGACTAGACTTGATTGACTAGAGGTAACTTGCCTAAAGTGACACTTTGCTAGAAAGGGACTGACGCTAGATTTATTCCCAGAGACAAGTCTTCCACTGGAGGGGATCCAGATCACTAGTAAGTACCTCTACCTGTAAACATGAAGTTTACAAAGTCCCATCTCCTTTCTGGTACTTTTGCCTTCGTATCTGCAGTGTTTCTGAATATCACTTATCTCAACTAGCCTGTGTGAACCATGGTACTAAGTGAGTACTTATGTATGTTAAATAAACATATTTTCATAGTGAAGAATCACTGGCACTTTTATTTCTTCAATTTCAGCCCTATGTGTATCTGATATGTTTTCTCTGTACTGTCTGCTGTTGTAATATTTTCACACCGATGTAATTGTCCAGCCTGCCACTAGGTGTCCCTGTTTTCAGTTTATTATTCCAAATCATTGCAGAACATTGCAGAAAACAGACATTAAAGCTAGTAATATTTTGGCTAAAGAATGCAGTTCTACTTGCACTGAATATTCACTTACTGTACATCACAGTTCTGTATCCAAGACATGCACATTACTGTACCGCGTATGGCCTTGTTAAAAAGGATACAACATTTCCCAAACAAATGAAAAAAAAAAAAGTATTCTAATGCCTACAGAATTAGTTGCTTATATGGAGGGATTTTCATAACTGCACTTCTGTATTTCCCTTTCACTGGATGTGAGATATATGCATTTTATTTTCATGTGAGTATTTTTCTTTTCTTTAGCATAATATGGGAACATAATATTATTTTGATGGTCTCACTTTCTGGACCATTGCAAACTGCTACAGGAAGTGTTGGTACAGGAACAGGAGCTGCCTCAAATGTTAAAGGGTTGTCAACCCAAATATAAACTTTTGCAGAATGAAAACAAATTATTGACAAAGCAGTGCTGAAAATTGTAGAAGTTTAATGTAAAGCTAGAAACAACAAATGACTAGAGCGAGTGGTACAAAGAATAAGAAGAAAGGAACCATAAAGCTATTTGCTCTAGTTAAGAAAACTTGAAAACCTGCTTACAAAAGACAAAAAGGGCACAGAACAATCTGAATGATCATACGCTAATTAAAACTCATTTGAAAGAACTGAATGATGAACTGTACTATTAGGGTTTACCATACCAACTGTAAGACAAACAGGAATTTGAAGCAGAACATGACACTGATAGCATGTGTCATGTTAATCATATTATATTATGATGTGTCATGTTAATCAAAGCATATTATATTAGAACTGTTACAAATAAGTGATTGTTCCAATTTGCAGATAGAAGCTCTGATTGCACATCCTGGAAAATATGGCTGAAAATCATAGAACAATACTAGGGTTGCCTCCTGGCAGGAATTTTAATGCCATCGCCTGTAAAAATGTCAGCCACGGCCAGAACCAGTATTATAAATATACCATCAATGTACTAAATTAGCCCCTCCGCCCACCTCCACTCCTCTCCAAACTCCTCTCTCTGCTCCCCAAAACCATTAGTGATGGGCGAATTTGTCCCATTGCGCTTTGCGAAACGGTGAAAATTCATGAATTTTGACGACTGCGTAAATTTTGACGCCTGTGTTAAAGTCAATGGGAGTCCAAATAATGTTGTCACACAACAGTTTTGACGCAATCGACTTTTACGGCGTGCGTCCAAAATTTGTTGATGCTGGAGAACCTTTGACGGCGAATTTTGCCAGCAGTTTTGCGAATTTATTTAAAGGGCGGCAAAACGTGGAAATTCACTGCAAATTTGTGCCTGGCCATCCCTACAAACCATGCCTACTAACCAAATCTCCACCCACTTTGCCTATTTATGTTACAGTCCCACACCCTTTACCCTGCCTCTGCCCTTTAACATCACAGCCCCTACACCTAAAGGCATTGGCCGATACAGACCAGAAAAAAGGTGGTAACCCTAAAATGCCCACAGGATTTCCAGTTACTATGTTCCAACTGGTTTAAAAAAAGAATCGCTCAAGAGCCACTGTGCAGACGCAATAATACTTAAAAGGTAAAAAGATGTGAAAGCATAGTCAAAAAGCAGTCATTTTTAACTGCAACCCGATGTGTTTACCCAATAAAGTGCTGCAGTTAAAAAATACTGTTTTTTGACTCTGATTTAGCATCTATTTACCATTTCAATGATTGTGCCCAGTTAGAGAAAGAGATCTTCCAAATGACAGGCCAGTTTTAATAGCAAAAGAGACACCTAGGTCAACATTGTAAATGTTTCTTGGATAACTGAAAACGCCAAAAATTTCAATAGGATCTATAATTATGCTTTATTCACTAGATTTTTATTTTACTCTTTATTGCAGTGATCATGACAAAACTATAGTTCCTTAAAGAAATGGGTGTTTGGACACGCAGATAAGATCAACATGATAGTACTGTACCCTATCATCATCATTTCATCATCATCATTTATTTATATAGCGCTGTCAAGATACGCAGTGCTTTACTGCAGTTATAGCAAACAGGGAATAAATGGTGGATAGCAGACAAGGATTACAGAGTACAATAGGGTTTACAAACTAAAAGGTTAGGGTACAATTGAGACATTAGGATTGTATAAACAATTTGTCATTTTTGATACAGCAATGGTTAATTAAGGTACATCGAATAGGCCTCTTTAAACAGATGGGTCTTTAAGGAGCGCTTGAAAGTTTGGAAGGAAGGGGAAAGTCTGACAGCTTGTGGCAGAGAGTTCCAGAGAAAAGCAGAAGCCCGAGAGAAGTCTTGTAGACGAGAATGGGCAGAAGTCACCAGAGGAGAAGTGAGGCGAAGATCAGAAGCAGAGCGTAGGTTTCGTGAAGGAGTGTATTTGGAGATTAGAGATGAAATATAGGGAGGGGTTTCTTTATTAAGGGCCTTGAATGTGAGTGTAAGTAATTTGAATTACTTACACTCACCCTATCTATATTCCTATATGTAGATATGCACAGTAACCTTGGAGATCCTAAACTTGGATGAATTGGAAACTAAAATAAAAATGAGGACAGAAACTAATTAAACAAATTCGCAGATACAGATAAAAAAGTCAGACCGCATTAAAAAAAATAAATCAAAAATAAATCATGATAAAAGCTGGGTGACATCAAAACAAACATCAAAAATAAAGAAATTGATCAGTCCAAGATTTCATTCAGTTTGGTCACTTAACGAGGAACTGAAAATAAAATGAAACACAGAATATCAATGGAGCATACTGCAAGTACTAAAGAACATCTGGGAAAACAACAACCAATCAGCAGGTAGTAGTATTTACTGGTCACCTATCAAAAAGCAAGCATCTTATTGATTGCTATGGATTATGGATAATGAATCAGCCCCTGAAATTTGGATGAAAATGAACAAATGAAGAAGAGCATGTATTTTGTTAGTTTTAAAGTCATATTGACACATTACTTTAATCTATAGTGGTATTAATCAACTATTACTTATCTTGGTTATTGCCAAAAAAATAGCCAGCCCAGTGCTATATACCACTACTGACTTGTCTGAGTTATAAACAGGGCCGGATTTACATAGTGGGCGCCCCTAGGCCCGCTGCCGTTCTCCACCCCTGTCCACTCCCCTTTATTCATGCAAATTTTCCTCATCTGGACTGGAGCAATTGGGATTGGCGCACGGGAAATTTAAAAAATGGTTGTATCTCCAGTGCCTCCCCAGTGTTTTTCAAACGATGTGGGTGTGGTTGGGCAGCATGCCGCCCCCCTAAAATCCTGCCGCCGTAGGCCCGGGCCTAGGTGGCCTTTCCACAAATCCGGGCCTGGTTAGAAAACCAGTTCTATCACTGATGCCAGACTGAGGACATCACAATCAGGGTCAGACTGGGCCAGTGGTAGCCCTGCCAACCCACATTTGTGGACCCAAAGAAATAGTAAAATGTACATGGTGCGTGCACAGGGTGGAGGTTTGCGTCTGGTTTGATGTGTAAAAGCCTGCACGCCCTCAGGGCCCCCCCGGCAGCTCACGCACTGCCGATTTCCGGCCGCATCGGCCGATTCCGTGTAAAATAATCAGGTACGGAGGGGGGCGGGGGCCCAGCGGCACGTCCCGCACCAGGACCCACCCCCCTCCAGTTACGTTACTGAGTTTACTTTTCCATTCCAGTTCAAACTTTTACTTTAAAATTTTCTTCAGTGATTGCAGTTCTGCATACTTGACATCATCAGGTATCAAGGTTACATGGCTAATGTGCCTACAGCAAACAGGTTTGCTAGAAAGAGGCTGAAAAGGTCTTTATAATCTTAACGACAATATTCAAAAGAAAAAATGTCTACAATGGGCCAAATAATCACTGTTGTAGCTCTGAATAGAAGTCACCAATATTCTTTTGTTTCTATGTTCATCAACCCCATGCAGAGAAAACTAGTACTTGTCAATACTAAGGAAGTCAGTGGGATTGTGCTAAATTCCCTTTTCATTTGCAGGTTAAAAAGTAGCTTTTTGGCCCAAGGGGTTACTGCTGCATTCATTAATTGCAAAAAGGTAAGAAAGGGGGAAACTATCAAAAGCTAGTTAAAATAGGAATGTACTTTATCCCATTATTCTACAGGGTCAATATCCTGGAGCCTATGCCTTTGAATATGTAATCAAATGTAATTATACATTTGTAAGTCAGATCACTTAGACCTTTTTATCATTACTTATTGAGTAGTGTCTGCCATGAAACTGAACATTCTATTGTTTTTCATTAATATATATTTTTCTGTATAAAACTGGTAATTTTATGAATTCCAGACTATTGTACAGCTACAAAGATACAAAGCCTGTTACAGCATTTTGACATGGAAGCAAAATATTAGAACATATTTGCATTTGTGCTTAGAACATTGGTTTCTACATTTGCATTTAGAATGTATCAGAGAAGAGAAAGAGCCGACCCATATAACCAGTGTCGGACTGGGATGCCAGGGGCCCACCAGAAAACCTTAGACCGTGGGACAACTTTCCAAACTATTATTCCTCCTCTCCTCTCGCAACCACTTTATTCTTCTAGTCTTTTATATCTACTTACTATATTTTTCCATTGTTAAGCATTTTTCCCCATAAAGGAAAAGGTAAGTATCATGAAATATGCTAAATGGTTAGAAGCAAGAGGACCCACTGACACCTGAGCCCACTGGGAGTTTTCCTGGTATCCCGGTGGGCCAGCCGACACTGCATATAACTGCTCCCTCCCATCCATTCAATCCGAAAGCTCATGTGTAAACATAATAAAACGTAACTTTTAATAGAACTTTAAAACAATGTCCAGTGTGTATAAGTTAAACTATAGGTCAGTAACAGGAAGGTAGATTGACAAAGGTAGTTCTTGTAGGTTCGATTGGTTCTAAAATTGTGCGGCTATGTTGTATTCACATTGCCAAACCATATTGCAAAATTGCTATCTTTTATACTCAGTATGCCCTGATAATAAATTGCAAAATACCGCAATCCCCCCAAATAAATCCACTTCCAGTGCCAACCCCTTCACCCACTTAGAGATCCCTCCCGTGGATTGAGGTAAATACACTCATATTTGATATAACAGTGACACAAAGCCATTGTTAGAACTGCCTATAGTATAGGATGTACTGTGCCTCAGGCACAACTCAGCCGATGTATGTAATACTCCCACTGACCATCGGATCCATCAAACCTTCAGCCCCTTCTCCCACAGCGAGTTCCCTCTTGATCCGTAGGCAAAGAGTTTACCCTTAATCTAAGTCCCTATCCAGCGTTCTGCCTAACCAGCAACTAAAAGTGTCCGCCGGTAATAATTGAATCAACCAATCAGAGCACAAGACGTCCTGAATGGCGAACTCACTGTATCAACCTGTCTCCATGGCAACTGCGGGGCATCACATATACTTAGAAACCTTATCGTTCCATACATTTGCATTTATACATGAATGAAAGCTGCTATACTGTTTACTGGGATTAATTGCCATAGAATTCAGCAGAAACGTAAGGTGTAATTAATGTAGTGGTTTAGAGGAGCATAGAAAATGCAGAGTACAGCTGTGTCCACTGAATAAGTCAAATATATTGGTCTTTAATCCTGCTTATACTATTAGGATATATTTCCTTTAAAGTTTGCGCAGGTACAATAGCCAATAACAACCAATCAGATATTTGTTTCTAAAAAATTGACCAGTAGTAATTAGTGACATTTGTAAATTCATCATTTGCAAAACCACTGTGAAAAACTGCCAATTGACAATCTGTGCAGAAAAAGTCGCCACAAAAAAAGACCATTGACTTTAGTGTGCTTTATAAAATTTCCTGCCGTTTCTTGAATTTTTTTGGTGAATCGAAACAGACAGATCCACTCTTTGCTATTGACCAGTAACTTCTACCTTTTTGTTGTTATGGGTTACTAGACCTGTAGCAAACCTTGCACTATTTATTAGATTTCCCCAAATATATCCAGAATGCTCAGGACCTGGTGTTTTCCATCTTTTTGTAATCTGGAACTCCATAATTAGGTCTACTCAAAATTAATTTAAGCATTAAATAAACCCAATAGGATTGTTTTGCCCCTAATAACTTAATTATATCTTAGCTTGGATCAAACGTAAGGCATTGTTTATTTATTATAAGAAAAAAAAGAAAATCAGTTTAAAAAATCTGAATTATTTGATTATTATTATTATTATTATTAACATGTATTTATATAGCGCCAACATATTGCGTAGCACTGTAAAGTAAATGTGATTATACAACTACATCACACGAATTACATATATAGAATATATAGAGTAACAAACATCACAATCAATACAGGTACAAAAAGGTGAGGAAGGCCCTATGCATAGGCATACAGTCTAAAGGGAAGGGAGTAATACACAAGGTGTGGGAGTGGGCAAGATCGAAGTAAGTGGGTGAGAAATGTGGTACTGTATGTGGTGTTGCATTTGGTAGTTAAGCAGAGTGAGGGTAGGCTTCTCGAAAGAAGTGCGTTTTCAGAGATTTTTTGAAAGCAGAAAGGTTTGGAGAAAGTCGGACAGACCGTGGGAGAGCGTTCCAGAGGAGCGGTTGCAGCCCTTGCAAAGTCTTGAATGCGAGCATGTGAGGAGGTAATGAGAGAAGAGTTGAGTAGCAGGTCAGTAGAGGAGCGTAGTAAGCGAGTGGGTGAATATATAGAGATGAGTTCAGAGATGTAGGGTGGAGCAGAGTTGTGAAGTGCTTTGAAAGTCAGTGTCATTAATTTGAATTTGATTCTGAAAGGTAACGGAAGCCAGTGCAGGGATTGACAGAATGGCGAGGCAGAGGAGGAGCGGTTGCTGAGGTGTATGAGCCTTGCAGCAGTGTTCATTATGGACTGGAGAGGTGACAGTCTCTGGAGGGGGAGGCCAATTTAAAGAGAGTTACAGTAGTCTAGACGCGATATGATGAGAGAGTGAATAAGAATTTTGGCAGCGTCTTGGGTGATAAATGATCGTATTTTGGATATGTTCCTTAGGTGGAAGTGGCATGATTTAATAAGTGACTGGATATGAGGATTGAATGACAGGGCAGAATCTAGGATAACCCCAAGGCCTGGGGAGAGGGAGTGATAGTGGAATTGTTAACTATGATGGATACTTCGGGGATGCTACTGGTGTTAGTTGGAGGAAAGAGAACCATTTCAGTTTTAGAGAGGTTTAATTTAAGGTAGCGTTGCGACATCCAGGTAGAGATAGCGGACAGGCAGGAGGAGACGCGAGTTAGGAGTTCTGGGTTGAGATCAGGAGATGAGAGATAGATCTGAGTATCGTCAGCATAGAGGTGGTAGTGGAAACCATACGAATTTCTTAATTTGCCAAGGGAGGAAGTATAGAGGGAGAATAGTAATGGTCCCAGGACAGAGCCTTGAGGAACTCCAACAGAAAGAGGTAAGGGAGAAGATGATACTCCATTGTAGGAGACACTGAAGGAACGATTGGTGATGTAAGAAGAGAACCAGGACAGGGCTGTGTCACGAAGGCCAAGCGACTGGAGGGACTGGAGGAGGAGAGGGAGATCTACAGTGTCAAATGCGGCTGAGAGATCAAGCAGTATTAGTAGTGAGAAATTATTAAAATGGAGTCTATGACTTGAGAGATGGCCTTCCTGTTATTTGAAGTATTCTGGATATTGGGTTTCAGGAGAAGTGATCCCATACATGTAGCATGTGAAAGCAGTGAGGAATATACTGTTTACTGTGTGTGTGTGAATGTGTGCTGATGTGCATGGTGTGCTATTCCAGTACAGAAAGATCTTCAGGCAGTTTCAAAGACATGAATTTCACAATATAAATCAAGGGACAAAATCTAGCTAGATGTCTAATTCAATACACAAACATCTATTTAACTGTGATAACCCTTTTTGCTGAGCAGCGGGGCTCTTTAAGGAAACATCCCAAATCAACATTCTGAGCATAGCGGAAACAAAGCCACTGAATAGATGCCATGACACATGTGATATTTGTATCTCACTGGAAGTGTTAGACAAGACTTCATTTCCTAATTACCCTTGTGGAAATGATCAGCCGTTAACTGTGAACAACAACAATGGTTTGCATAAGAAGACAACAATGTTTCTGTACAAACAAGAACTTCCAGTCAGTTAGTAAAGTTTAATTAAGGGCGATTGCCTAAAATAGAGTGTGATGATTTATCTTTGTCTAATGTAACGTGTTTAGCTGGTGGTCAAGTCAATGGCAGAAATAATGAAATGAATCAATAATTAACCGATAATTATTAATTAGATTTCCTATAGATTCAAGCAGTCAATTGATGTGTTTTGATTTTGAACAGCTGGAAACATAATGGGAGCTCAGGTGAAGAACAGGTTATGGCAATCTGGGCAGTTTGAAGGTGGCAATGTATAGAACAACATGGGGTATATTTATCAATGTGTGAAGTTAGAGATCACTACAGTCCTCTAGATTGAAATTCTGCCACTCTCCATTCATTTCTATGGGATTTTGAAAGGCATATTTATCAAAGGATGAACTTTCACTTTCACCCATTGATAAATACTCTTTTAAAAATCCCATAGAAAAAAAATTGCAGGAGAGGTAGAACAACTGAGTTTGGAGTTTTTTGTCCTTTACTTGCGGTTCCCCTTGTTGAGAACTTATTTACAAAGACTACCAGAATCTTTGGCACACCCTTCGACCCAGTTACTATTGGTTCATTTAAGAATGGCTACAACACACTTAACTATGAGCAAACTCCCTTCTTAAATGTTCTTTCCTGGGCTATGTGTAACTCTAGAACAGCACTTTTTGTATACCCGTGAGCCACATTCAAATATAAAAAAGAGTTGTGGAGCAGCAAAGGCATGAAAAAAGTTCCTGCGGGTGCCAAATAAGGACTGTGATTGACTATTTGGTAGCCCATATGTAGACTGTGAGTCAATAGGAGTCTCTGTTTGGCAGTACACTTGGTTTTATGCAACTAAAACTTGCCTCCAGACCAGGAATTAAAAAAAAGTCCTTGCTTTGAGGTCACTGGGAGCAACATCCAAGGGGTTGGTGAGCCACTGGTTGGGGACAACTGCCCTGGAGGGAGTGTGACTTACAAATTTGGAATCAACTAAACGATCCCTCAGAGTATACAGGGGTGCCCCCCTGTATATTAATGGGCCAACTTGTTCCATACTAGTTAGACTAGACTATATTATCTATATTTTGTTTGTTTTACCATACCCCCCACCCCTAACATAGACTCAAATTGGTGGAAAATGGAGATAAGATATTAAGTGCTCTTCTGATTTCCTCTCTTCTGCTTGGCTCATGCAGGAAGTTGTAGATCAATAAGAGCTGGAAGGTACAGATAAGCTCTCAAAAATTCAAAAGATGTTTTAGCTATAGCTTCTTTACTGTACATTTACATTGTATATTAATACTTGTACATGGAAGTATAATACATTGTGCACCCCTTGCCAATTTGACTAGTAAAAAAGCATCTTATTTAAAACACAGTTTCAATAGTTCCAAACCAAAAACAGCAGATTGTGTGAGTGAGTATCACATTACATTACATATAGGTAGATTCATTAAAACATAAAAGTTTAAATTATAAGCCTGACACAACATCTGACTTTGGCAATCAGTTTCAAATAATATTGTTGGAACAGATTTCGTATGTATGTTTACAGAGATAAGGAATTTGAAGTACAAAACCCACAGTTTACATATATATTAATATTAATATTAATGAAAAGTGCCACATAACTGGTGCTATATATATATATATATATATATATATATATATATATATATATATATATATATATATATATATATATATATATAGTAATAATTAAAAAGAAAATTGCACCAAACAGGTCTTTATATGAAAAAAACAAAAGGTTTTATTTGATCAACGTTTCGGCTCAATAGCTGGAGCTGACCTTTTGTTTTTTTTCATATAAAGACCTGTTTGGTGCGGTTTTCTTTTTGATTATTACTATTGTTGTCTTTAACCAGCACACAGGCATTGTTTTATGTTTGTCCGTGTGCACCATGTCTAAGCTTTATATATATATATATATATAAATAAATATAAATATATATATATTTATAGATATATATATATATAAATAGCTATAGATATAGATATATAGATATAGATATATATAGATATATATAGATATATATATATATATATATGGTTATGCTGCTGTATTTACTGTATTGGTGTCCCAGGCCTAATTAGAATTAAATGCAGTAGCAATCGGGACAGCTCGACCTCTATTTTATTTTCCTTTTCTAATCCTTTAATAATGATTTTTATGAATTGACCTTTTTTGAAATTGAATCTAATCAATATGGTTGCACTTTATATATAGTTTTTAATTCATTATCAATTGCTTGGGGAATTGATTGATTTTGATGAATTGGTTTGTTTGATTATTAATCAATTGGGAAAATAATGTATTGTCACATAGCAGTTTAATAGAGTATTTGTTACACATAAATCAATTAATTCATTAATTTATGGAATTTGTGGTGCAAATTGAGTTGTTAAGCAAGTAACTGAATATATAATAGATGCATCAATTCAAGTACACTTCAATCAAGTTTTGTCACTATTTATAGTTAATTGATCCAATAAGTAATATCTCTGTCAATTCAGTAGTAGAATATAGTTTTATTGAATCACCACTTAAGTAGTGTGGGTTTGGTTATTTTACTTCTATTCTATTTTGCTTTCAAATTTCTAATTCCCGTATTATGATTGTGCTGCTATATTGGAAAAAGTTTTGTTGTGATAACATGACCCCAAGTGTCATTACTGAAGGCAGACCCACCGAGAAAAATTACATCTATATGAGCCTTTGGCACTGAATAATGCATGTTGAGCGTGAGGGAGGGGGGCCATCAGGGGTGACATATTATAAATTCAGATTGTCTTGCCCTTTTTTATAATTCTCTTTTCACTTTACTCATCATTGCCACCCTTTGTTATCTAGTTTTCATTTAATTTCTTATGATCTTTCATCTTTCTCACCACTCTCTCTCAACTGTTCCATTCAGTCCCATTTCAGTGACATATTTTTCTCCATCAATATATTTCAATATATTTCACCACTCTGTCCTCTCTCCCTTTACATACCCTTCATATGCCCTTATATGGATTCTAATTCTGATATGTTTTTTTAAACACATTAATTAATAGTTCCAGCAGAATTTTGCACTGAAATTCGCAAACATATTTTTAATATTTAATATTGAGATCTGACATGGGGCTAGACATATTGCCAGTTTCCCAGGTGCCCCCAGTCATGTGACTTTTGCTCCAATAAACTTCAGTCACTCTTTACTGCTGCACTGCAAGTTGGAGTGATGCCCCCTTCAGCAGCCTAAAAATAGAACAATGGGAAGGTAACCAGATAACAGCTCCCTAACACAAGATAACAGCTTCTTGGTGCATATGAGAATAGCACTCAATAGTAAAAATCCAAGTCCCACTGCGACTCCTTCAGTTACATTAAGTAGGAGAAACAATAGCCTGCCTAAAAGCAGTTGGATTGTGAAGTGCTGGCTCTTTCTCAAAGCACAGAATCAGGCAAAATGACCTGAGATGGCTGTCTACACATCAATATTGTAAGTAAAAAAAAATATACTTGTTGGTTCTGGAATAAAATGTTATATGGTAGAGTGAATTATTTGCAGTAAAAAATTTTTTATTTAGAAATAAAAACTACACCATAAAAATCAAGACAGTGTCCCTTTAATAACATTTCTCAGTCCTTTTCCCCTCCGAAATAACTTTATTTTACTTCCCTCAACTTCTTCTTACATTCATTTAAACAAGCTTACCATGAATAATGTTTACAACATGAAGAGACCATGACAATGCCATAAATCTTATACACAGTCAGATAGAGATAAATACTACCTCAGGTATAATGGGAGAGGAATATTCAGTGTTCTTTTCTTGTCTTCCTTCCAGCTAAGCTAGAAGCTACACAACAACTGCATAGCTAAGGTTTAAAGTTTTTGGGAAAAACTTCTAATCAAATTCGATCGATTGCGATATTCCTTCGATTCGTATGATTCGAATTCGTCCGAATACTAACCTACTCTATCAAAAACGGACCTATTCGACCAAAAGAAATTCGACTGAATTTCAGTTGGGCTTTTTGAATTAGAATTTCTAAGTTTTTTCAATTCGAAATTCGACCCTTGATAAATATGCCCCCATGTGTTTCATACACAAACATATAGACAAATACAAACACGTTCTATACAGTCTACATGCATAACAGATATGGAGTCCCTTAGTTTCCCTTAGCAGATATATAAAATATATTCCCAAACAGTGAATTCGGAAACTTTGTCAGTCTCAGGATTATACATATGGCAATTAAGTGCATCTCTTTGGTTTGATTTTCCCCAAGGCAAAGAATTTGTACATTCTTATTTAGTGATAGGCAAATTTATTCGGCAGGCATGGATTTGCGGCAAATTTCCGCATTTTGCTGCCCGTCAATGTTTTTGCAGAATGGTAGGGAAAATTCGCTGCAACAAAAAAAAGATTTGCACGTCAAAATTGGCGCGGGCATAAAAATTTCTATGCGGCAAAGTTTTTCGTATGCACATTGACTTTGATGCATTTGGACAAAAAAGTTGCATGTCAAGATTTTTTTGACACCCATTGACTTCAATGCGTTTTGTTAATTTTTACGGAGTTTCGCAAATTTTTCGGCAAATCGGCACAGATTTACCCATCACTATTCTCATTGTGTTTGTGTGTTTTTTTTCCCACGCTTCAAAAATGTACATGCAGGATATGTATGCAGGATATGTATATGTATAATGGGAGTTCTGATGGCCATGAGGTAGGGAAAATGAAAACTATAATTTCTAGATGCCTTTAGACCTTAAAACAACTTATGCCCACTTACCCCATTCTAGTGTAGTAGCATTAAATTATTTAAAGAGATTAGCTCATTAGTAGGACTCAAACTACCCTTTTGCTGGTGGAGTGTAGGGGTTAGTAGTCTAATAGCAGTAGACTAATGTATAGTAGTAACTTGCAAGCAACTTGGTGGGGAAGATTCACCAGAAATCCCATCCGCAGGGACATTGACAATTTATTAAGAGGCATAGAGGACAACTGACTAGTGAAAAAGACTGTCGCTAGCGCAGTTTTCCTGCCCTTTCGCCAGGTGCATTTTTGCTCAGGTGAACGATCGTTACTCTGCAAATTCACTAAAGTGCAAATTTTACAGAACATCACGGGGCCGATTCACTAACTTCGAGTGAAGGATTCGAAGTAAAAAAACTTTGAATTTCAAAGTGTTTTTTGGGCTACTTCGACCATTGAATGGGCTACTTCGACTACGACTTTGAATCGAATGATTCGAACTAAAAATCGTTCGATTATTCGACTATTCAATAGTCGAAGTACTGTCTCTTTAAGAAAAAACTTCGACCCCCTAGTTCGCCGTCTAAAACCTACCGAACTCAATGTTAGCCTATGGGGAAGGTCCCCATAGGCTTGCCTACGTTTTTTTGGTCAAAGGATAATCCTTCGATTGTTGGATTAAAATCCTTTGAATTGTTTGATCGCAGTATTTGTGCTAAAATCCTTCGACTTCGATATTCGAAGTCGAAGGATTTTAATTCCCAGTCGAATATCGAGGGTTAATTAACCGCCAGAGTTTCCTTCAACAGCTTAGACCTGGCGAACTGATAAGATGAAGCTACAGTACATCCTCCTCAATCTTATATCAGGGACATCACATCCTGTATGCCGAAAAATCATAAAAATTGTAAAAAAAAACTCTGGCATTTTTTCATATTTTAAAGTGGGATTGTCTTTTTGTCTTAACTTTTTATTTATTTTTTTACCATTTGAGGGGCATGCCACATTTCTTGGGTGGACTCATGTCTAGGGCATTAGAGGGTCTCTTTTGTCTTTATTTTCTTCCTTAAGCATTTTTAATAATAAGGGGCCACTTCAAGTATTTGCACCAACATCTCCCCTATTCAAATTGGCCTAAGCGTAAGTGTTCTAATAAAGTTTCACTAGCGTGAAACGAAGGTTAGTGAAAGTTAGCTATGAAATGCTCTCGCTAACGAAATAATGATAGAAAAGTCTCCAGCATTATAGTATATAAGTTTAATGTTAGCTAATTCGTTTTTCAGTGAATTTGCCCCACTATTTTCATAAAAATGTACAATGGAACCATTTCTACTTTTAAAGCCCCATAAGGCCATAGGGTGTATATCCTACAAAAAAATGTACATTTCTCTCTGAGTTAATACCTACTTAGGCAAATTTCCAATCATTAATTGATGCTTTGACATTTATTAAATTGTGAATGCTTTAATGACTTTTTTCTTAAAATAACTACAGGTATAAAATTAAATTAAATTCTTTTACAATCTGTGCTGAATTAGAGACAGTTTAATTGCATAAGAAATAAGGATTTATTACTGAAAAGACACATCTGAACATGATAACATTGTAAGGCATTTGAATCATCTTCTCATGGAAGCGAATAACTTTTGGAATTATATTTCTACGCTGTCGGGAAAGCAATTTGGGAATAATTTGATAAAAATAGCTTGATATTTCTTCTCATCATGTCATCAGTAACAGGGGTTTTCAGGCAGAAAATGAGCACCACAAATTAAAATGAAATCCTTAAGGCATAATTATCTAATGCTTGTGTGTCATCAGTGTAATTAACACTTGCTAACAGCAGTCAATCTAACACTGCAGTTATCCATTATACACACAAATATACATATATATTTATTTTCAAAAAACAAGAGCCTGTCTACAGTCTAGGGAGGAAAAGAAGGCAAATCGAAGGAATTCATGAAATGTCATGAATAGTCAGCTACAAAATATGTAATTACACCTGCCAACCTCATCTTGCATAGCTAAATCAATAACCACGAATGTCACAGGGGGGCCAAACTGCAAGGTGCCCAGTGTGAAAATACTCTACATGGCTAAACATTGTGGTATTTTAATTGCTTGTCATTCTTCTAGAGTTCCATGGTGCATCTGTCTCCATGGTAACAGACCAGAACTTTTTTTGGGTGGAAACTATTGTACATAGTAATGTTAGAAAACTTACAGTAGATGTTAGAAAATTTTGAAAATGTTAGAACATGTTTTACCATATTTTTTTTATTTATAGTGTGTGTGGAAAATAATTGCAAACTGCTTCTTTTTAAAGCAATAAAGATCATTTGCCCATGGGCGGTAACCCATTGCAACCAATCATAGATTGGCTTTTTTCATCCATTTGTAGGTAGAACAATGAATGCAACAATTTGATTGGTGGTCACAGGTTTCAGCCCACGTTTGTTTTAGTTTAGATAAATGACCACCACTTGGCTGTTCATGTTTTTATGTTTTTGCCTCATCCATGTCTCAGGCTTATTTGGGGATGAATAAAACACCAATGGCACATCCGATGCTTGTGAAACCAGTTGTGGGTTTATTAATTTAGCTCATAAATGGCTATATGGGGCTTATCAGGCTTATATGGGGTCAGTGTCATATGAATATTTATATTGCCTTTATAGACATCTGCCATACAGAATAATTGCATTGCAATACTTTAGCATAGAAATAAAAAGAAACTCAACTTTCTGGTATACACAACCAAGCCATTTCAACATAAAGAAAGGAGACTGACAATTTAGATGTTTAATTCAGGTGTTACTGCAAGGAGTCCAGAAGAAAAACTGACCTAGAGACTCAGTTGATTAAAGCTGGATTGTGGGCAACAATTTTAACGCGTGACAAATTTTTTAGGCACAGTGAATTTTCTCTGCAGTTTTGCGAATTTATTTGCAGGCGCCGAAATTCACAGTGAATCCATGCCCGGCGAATTTATTGCCCATCACTATTTCTGAGGCCAACATGCTTTGCAAAGAGTGTGGGCTGCAGGATCCTTTCATTTAAACACTGGTTCAAGGGCCAAACCATTAAATTAGATCTTGCCAAGCACCTGCTAGGAAAATCAAGAGAAGATGTAGTCATTTGGCAATTGCACCAAACGTGCACATCTTGCTGTGTCCCTAGCTTTATACAAAAACTTCAGTAGAGAAACCATTATTAAGGATGATGAGGGCAACAGCAGTGGGCTACTAATACAGCTATTTCAGAAAACTGGGTATCATTCCTTCTTCCAGGATATCAATGGGTCATAAAAGGAGAAACTCATTTTAGTTCTTTATATCTTCTTCTAACCTAGTAATTCTCCTGAATACATATACTGTATATCATCCAGTCTATTGTAAAATAGTCAGGGGAAAAGTCCTAATTATTATTTTAAACATTTCAGTATTTAATGTATTGTTTTAGTGATGGGCGAATTTCTCCAGAAAAAATGTTGAATTTCTCTCAAAATCCGTGAAATTTGCGTAAAGGCGGTATAATCGTGAAATCGGAAAGTTTCACGAAAAAAATTGTGATATTCGGACATTTTCACAAAAAAATCGTGAAAATCTGAAATGTTCACGAAAAAATTGTTAAAATCTGACATTTTCATGAATAATCATGAAAATCCGAAATTGAAGCCACTGTCCAAGCTTACGCTGGCATTAATGGGCGTCAATGGGCGTCTGAATAGTGTTGATGCGTGCCAATTGTAATGCGAGTGGCTTTTCGGACTCATGTCCAAACATGCGATATTCGCAGCAAATTCGTGCCAGCCAAATTTATTCGCCCATCTCTAATTGTTTTTTTAGTTTTATATATTTAAATCTTTTGACTGTTTTAGTAGTCTATTGGGGCAAAATTTCATAAGCGTATGCTCATGTAGGATATGACATTTTTATTTTTTAAAAAGCATAAGATAATGCAATCAGCAGCCTTTTAACACTTTAATTGATTATTGATTATGATGAACAATGTAAATACAGGTATGGTATCCGTTATCCATGAAACTATTATCCAAATTTTATCCAAATAATTGAAATTTTTTAAAATGATTTTCTTTTTTTCTGTAATGATATAACAGTACCTTGTACTTGATCCAAACTAAGATATAATTATTCCCTATTGGAAACAAAACCAGCCTATCCGGTTTATTTAACGTTTACATGAGTTTCTAGCAGACTTAAGGTATGAAGATCCAAATTACGGAAAAATCCATTATCCGGAATAAATATAGGCCCCAAGCTTTCTGAAAAACCCATACCTATATAATTACATTCGATGACTTTAAACTAATCTGGAAAGGCTTCCCAATAACTTTAGAGCTATGTAGACCTCCTAACAACAATATTTTCTCCTTCCCTAGAGATTCCAAAAGGTATATTGATTTCTACAAAGGTCTTTAATTTGCTGCATACATAAGACACCCTACATCAGCTAACAGGGTATGCTAGGAACCATAGTTCTAATTTTGTTATATCTCTGTAATAGAACTTTGTATTCATCTGTTTTAATATGTAAATGCTATTGTTTGTTCCCTACACTACACTACACTAAGGGGCAGATTTATCAAGGGTCGAATTTCGAAGTGGAAAATACTTCGAAATTCGACCATCGAATAGAATCCTCCGACATTCGAATTTGAAGTCGGAGGGTTTCGTATTCTGACCGTACTCCAATCGTATTTCAATCGTACGATTCGAGCGAATTTATCGTATGGTAGTACGATTTTCCTTCGATACCCAAAAACTTAGAAATATGCACTGGCAGGTCCCCATAGGCTAACATAGCACTTCGGCAGGTTTAAGTTGGCGAAGTATTGAAGTCAAAGTTTTTTTTAACGAAAAATCAAACGATTTTTACTTCGATTTGAAGACGAAGTAAATTCGAAGTCGTGGTATCCCATTCGATGGTCGAAGTATCCAAAAAATTACTTTGAAATTCGAACTTTTTGTACTTCAAAAATTCACTCGAACCTTAGCAAATCTGCCCCTAATTGTATGCATTCCTGCTTTTTTTTATTTTAATAATAATTAGAAACAAATGACGTGTAGCAGTATGTTTATACCACAAAAAAAGTGTGATTGCTTAATCGCTGAGAGGCCAATACTTATGAAAGAGTGTCTTTGCTGTTCAGTGGGTAATTGTTTAGCATGTGTTAAATCTATGCCTTCCTGGAAATGATCTTAAGTTGTAACAGATCGAAGCATGATACTTTTCCAATTGGGAAAAAACGACTACAAAATGCGCTGCTTTTGACTGATGGTTATTTTTTAGTGTGAAAACAAATGCATTTTGAATTATGTCAAGTTTAAAATGTAGTGATTCTCATCAATGTCACGGTAAGGAAAGCATTTTCCAATATCATGTTTATTTTCATATGGGCTGCAGGAGGTGCCCACTTGGCTGGACAAAAAAGGCAAAGCAATTGAGAAGCAGATGTCCTTCTGGCTTTGATGATAGAGATACATGACCTAAATCATAAATATGGAAACAAATAATCTGAACATGCTTAATATTGAATGTTTAATAAAATGTGGTATGAAAGTATCTTTTAATATTTTAGTATCTGAAAATTAAAAAAAAAAGTTACAAACAGATTACTCCCTTTGCCCCACATTTCTGCAGTGCATTACTGACATCTGTATGCCATGCTCCCACTAGGATCAGCTTCAGGCACTGTTAAGTGACCCACCTGCTCCCCAAGGCAGTTAAGCTTCCCCTTTATCATTTCATTTTGCATGCTTATTTCTTTTATTATTAATGCATATAAAATATTATTTTTCAAAGAAAAGAGCACACGCTAAACATTTCACCAGTCTATTGTGTTTGCATTTTATCTCATTTAGGATCAAAGGTCGAGGTGATTTTTTGAATTAAAAAATTTCGAATTTCAAGCTATTTGTTGTGTACTTCGACTAGGAAATAGTCCAAAAAAATTTGAATATCTAAATTTATCATGTACTGTCTCTTTAAAAATTCAACTTCGACCATTTGCCATCTAAAATCTGCCAAATTGCTGTTTTAGCTTATGGGGGACCTCCTAAAACTTATTTGGAGTCAATTGGTGGAGTTTGAAAAATCTAAGGTTTTTTGGTAAAAACTTTGATCCAAATTTGATCGAATGCGCTATTACTTTGATTCATATGATTTGAATTCGGACGAATATGGACTTATTCGATCAAAACAGACCTATTCGGCCAAAAAATACTTAATTTCGGTTGGTCTTTTTGAATTCAAACTGCAAAGCTTTTCAGATCCGAAATTTCGACCCTTGATAAATATGCCCCTTAAAGTCTTCTCCATATTATTTTCTAAAATTGAGACTCTAGGGGCAAATTCACTAAGTGCCGTAAATACGATAGCGACGCCCTCACTGCACTTCGAAGTTTCGCCAGGGCGTCGTTAATTCACTAAAAAAAGTTGCGCTCAGGGAGGCGAAAGGTAGCAAAGTTGCACTAGCATTAATTCAACAAACAAAGTGAAGTTACGCTAGCGATGCCTAATTTGTATACGCCGCCAAGTTAAAGTACAATGGACTTATATGTAGCAAATACATTAAACTACACAAGACTGGGAAAGCTTCATATACCGTATATACTCGAGTATAAACCGACCCGAGTATAAGCTGAGGTACCTAATTTTACCTTTGAAAACTGGGAAAACTTATTCACTCTAGTATAAGCCTAGACACAACTACAGTCCTGTCTCCCAGCAGCGCACATTCTGCCAAAGCGACCCCCCCACCAATCAACTGGACTTCTTTGCAAAGTTGATGGTGACAGAGAATTGCCAAACGGATTACTGTGTGCATTGTCCCACTGTCCCACTACCATGTGCAGAGGGTGCTGTTTGATATTGCCATTAGGGATGCACCGAATCCAGGATTCGGTTCGGGATTCGGCCTTTTTCAGCAGGATTCGGATTCGTCCGAATCCTTCTGCCTGGCCGAACCGAATCCGAATCCTAATTTGCATATGCAAATTAGGGCCGGGAGGGAAATTGCGTGACTTTTTGTCAGAAAACAAGGAAGTAAAAAATGTTTTCCCCTTCCCACCCCTAATTTGCATATGCAAATTAGGGTTCGGATTCGGTTCGGTATTCGGCTGAATCTTTCGTGAAGGATTTGGGGGTTCGGCCGAATCCAAAAAAGTTGATTCGGTGCATCCCTAATTGCCATCACTGTTAATCTTTCGTATAACCAACAGAGGGCGCTGTGTGATATTGCAGTCACTGTTATTCTTTCATATAACCAACAGAGGGCGCTGTGTGATATTGCAGTCACTGTTAATCTTTCATATAACCAACAGAGGGCACTGTGTGATATTGCAGTCACTGTTATTCTTCCATATAACCAACAGATGGCGCTGTGTGATATTGCAGTCACTGTTATTCTTTCATATAACCAACAGAGGGCACACTGTTATTCTTTCATATAACCAACAGAGGGTGCTGTGTGATATTGCAGTCACTGTTATTCTTTAATATAACCAACAGAGGGTGCACTGTTATTCTTTCATACAACTAACAGATGGCGCTGTGTGATATTGCAGTCACTGTTAATCTTTCATATAACCAACAGAGGGTGCACTGTTATTCTTTCATACAACCAACAGATGGCGCTGTGTGATATTGCAGTCACTGTTATTCTTTCATATAACCAACAGATGGCGCTGTGTGATATTGCAGTCACTGTTATTCTTTCATATAACCAACAGAGGGCGCACTGTTATTCTTTCATATAACCAACAGAGGGCATGTGGGATATTGCAGTCTCTCCCCAAGTGTACTGTTGGTATAGGAATGATTAAAAGTGACTGAAATCTCAGCTACTCGGGTCGGATACCGCTGACCCGAGTATAAGCCGAGGTAGAGTTTTTCAGCACATTTTGGATGCTGAAAACTCGGCTTATACTCGGGTATATACAGTAATAAAATAGAGTTGTTATTTTGCCCTACAAATGTGCCCACTGTATAGTTTAAGTGCCATATGTTAGGAAATGTAGAGGGAAAGGAGGGTACCCCCCAAAAAAATTCGATCTTTTTCAGCCTTTCACCCTTAAAAAAGTAAAAGACGCCAGCATTTTTTGGGAAAAAATTTCAACTTCTTTTGAAGTAAGCCCTATCTACTATTGCACTTCTCCTGGTCTGAGGTGACGAAGCTAAGTCTGGGGCAAGAGGTAAAGTTCAGTAAAATGCACAAGATAGAGAAAATTAGCATTTTTTGGGAAAAAATTTCAACTTCTTTTGAAGTAAGCCCTATCTACTCTATTGCACTTCTCCTGGTCTGAGGTAACGAAGACAAGTCTGGGGCAAGAGGTAAAGTTCAGTAAAATGTTACGTAGTTACGTTCCTTCGCATTAGAGCAACTTTGCCTGGCGTAAGGGGTACGAAGTAGCACTAGAGTGGGTCCACTTTGCTAGCGAATTTACGCCAGCACCTGTTAGTAAATCGGCAAAGTAACAAAATGATGTCACGCTGGCGAATTTGCTTCACGCTTTAGTGAATTTGCCCCTAGGTCTCCTTTACTAAGCTCAATTGCATTTGCAGCTGCACAAATTTTTTCCCATGGCAGCCTTTGCTAACACTTGCCCATAAAGAATCAGACACAGACATAATTTTAAGGCTGAGTGCCAGAAATGATAATATCACAACACCAAAGATTCTCAACGCAATTGCATCCAATTGCTCTTGTTTTAACTCAGTAGCCACAATTTTGTCACATGCATTGCCACCACTCAGCCATAATGACACTGTAATTGGGGGGGGAATGCTGCATTATGGGTAAAACACATGTGGACCTGAAATTGCACTTTGCACACATAGGGGGTTATTTATTAAAGTTCGAGTTTTTTTACTACAAAATCCGATTTTTTTTTTGTGACAAAACAAATGAATTTTTAGAGATTTTTTAAACCCTGAGGTTGCAAAAAATCGGAATCTGAAAATACTCCATATTCAACTTGTCAAGGTCCTGTAGAAGTCAATGGCAGAGGGCCTCTTTGCAATTTAAAGATATTATTGTCTGCGCTGGGTTTTGTATGATAATCTGAACATTTTCTGTCTTTGGCAAATATAGGATTTTTATGTACAGGACAGTTCAATAGTATTGACAGTTTTTACAACATAAATAAAGGAGACCCACTGAAATTGACAATACACTTAAATAAGTCTAATGGGCAGATTTATCAAGGGTCGAATTCAAAAATTCAAAGTAAAAAAAGTAGAATTTCGAACGCACATTCAGGAGGAATAGTTTCCTGCCGTTGAGCCTTTGTGTTCCTATGAACAGTCCAGTTTGTTATACTGTACAGTATGTAAAGGTCTGGGCAGATGGCAAGAAGCAAAGTCAAAACAGTCCAAAATCAATACCAGAAAGTCAGGGAAACAAGTTACCATCTTTATTAGGAATCTACAAAATAGAAGCTAACTTGGGAAAGGTTGAAAATTGTGAAACGGAGTAAAATTTGCAAAACGCATTGAAGTCAATGGGCGTTTTTACGCCAGATTTATTTTACGATGGCATCAATTATTCTTACTCAAAATGTATTTGTCAATGATGATGACTTTTTTTGTCCTAATGCATTAAAGTTACGTTTTTTCTTATGGGCGTTTTTTCTCTGCAAATTTTTCTGCGCCACATGGTGAAGTTCCGAATTTCACTGAGAATCCATGGCTGCCAAATAAATTTGCTCATCCCTAAATACAAGGTATATTGAGTTGTGATTAGTAAGACCAAGGCCAAGAAACCAAGAAAGAATTACATTTTCGTGTTAGAGCTAATGGTGCCATGGAATGGAAAATTAGGAGAGCCAAATGTTATCGCTACTGACATGGGTAGTTCAAACACATTTTTCACTTTTCTACATATGCCATTTAATGTATTTATTTATTACATGTCATTTTATGTCATTTTTAATTTTTTTTTTTTTTTTTAAATAAATCATTTCTATTCAAAATGCATTTAAAATAACATTTGTTTTGCAGAATTGATTGAACTTTTTAATCTTATATTAATTAGGACTGGTTCTATACTGAATGATATGAATTGTATGGTAATAAAGGTCAGCAGTATATGAATTTTAAGGGTCTCATTTTTATTTATTACATGTCATTTTTTTTATTTTTTTTTTAAATAAAACATTTCTATTCAATATGCATTTAAAATAACATTTGTTTTGCAGAATTGATTGAACTTTTTTATCTTATGTTAATTAGGACTGGTAAATTATATGAATTGTATGATAATTAAGGTCAGCAGTATATGAATTTTAAGGGTCTCATTATTTTACTTAACTAAACTAAAGACTTTGTGTATTTTGTACTGTATATATATATATATATATATATATATATATATATATATATATATATATACACACCTTGGTTTCTACTAAGTATTATATCTAGGGATGAGTGAAATATTTCGCCACGTTTCGCAGAGAAAAAAAGAAGCCCACAGACTCTAATGTTCAGTAATAAAAAAAGTTGCCCGGTTTAAAAAAAAAAGTTGTGCGGTTTTAAAAATGTCGAGCAACAAAAACCGCATTGATTTTAATGCATTTGACAAATGTTTTGCCTTTTATAAATATTCGTCGAAGAGAAACGGGTCAGATTCATCCATCCCTATTAATTGGATAAATGAGCATTTGCAGTATCTATGGTGTATTATATGTTCTCGGTTTTTCTTAAAAATTATTTCGGTTATTTTTATCTGTACTGTCCTATATGAATGTTATTGCTACCAAAAAAATGAACTTTTACATGCACATAGACAACAGTTTTATATATCGTCGGCATTTTACAGGTAGTGTACCCAACACACAAGTTTGACATACCAGCACTGTATTCTTCAATTATATGTACTACATCCTTTGAATATTAGGGGCAAATTCACTAACATTCGTAGTTTCGCCAGGCGCAACTTCGCTGCGCTTCGCCGCACTTCGCCAGGCGTAGTTTCGCCAGCGCTCCGCAAATTCACTAAAATCCGAAGTTGCGCACAGGAGTAGCGTAAGATTGCGAAGTTGCGCTAGCGTTGATTCGCTAAGTGAAGCGAAGTTACGCTAGCGAAGGCTAATTTGCATACGGCGTCAAATTCAAATTTCAATGGAGGAATACGTATTAGCACTACAAATGGCTAGAAAACCTTCAAAACATCAAATAAAATTTTTATTTTGCCCTACACATGTGCCCACTGTCTAGGTAAGTTGCCATGAGTCAGGAAATGTAGGGGGGAAGGAGGGGAGCCCCAAAAAATTTTTCAATCTTTTTCAGCCTATCACCCATAATGTAGAAAAAATGCCAGCGTTTTTTGGGACTTAGAAAAAATTTTGACTTTTTTTGAAGCAATCACTATCTACTCTATTGTGCTTCGCCTGGTCTGAGGTGGTGAAGGAAGTCTAGCGTAAAAGGTAGCGTTCAGTACACTGCGCGCGTTAGTGAATTTGCGTAGTTATGTCGCTAACGAAACTTCGCCAGGCATAAGGGTGCGAAGTAACACTAGTGAAACTACGCCAGCGTTCGTTAGTGAATTTGCGAATTAACGCTAGCGTTCGGCGCTTCGGCGCTTAGTGAATTTGCCCCGTAGTGTGGAACTGTGAGAGAGTATATGTAAACTGCTCCCAGTGTAAAGCACACAAAAGAATTTTAAAGAGACGCCTTAGCTTTCTAGGTTCCTGTATGTTAACATTCTTAGCTTTGAGTTTGTGCAAGCAGAATTGAGGTAAATGAAGCAATTTTGGCACAGTTGACACTTACGCATAATGCACCTTCTCAAGCCATTTTCTAAATGGAAAGCCCTTATATTTTAAATGATTTTATAGTGCATTTGTAGATGTCATGTTTCAGCATGTTGCCTAGCAACAGTATGTCTCTACTTGCAGTCTCCTGGGTGATTCTACCAAAATTTCACTGAGCCATTAGCTCAAAATAGCTCATTTTTAATTCAAATGTAAGAAAATGTTATGTAGCATAAACAAAACATGCAATCATAAGAAAATGGTCAATTTCACAGCTAAGTATCCCTCAGTGTAACAGGAGGAAATTATGACAAGAAGCAGTAAGGCCCTTGTTATGTACCAACATTACCCACCATTATTGAAGTATAATGTTATTTTAATATTTTGTTCATCATATTTGAGTCCAGCTTAGAGGTATAATAATAATAATAATGTGTGGGCCATGTTGGAGCTTGCTCTGCACCTTAGAGTACTTGCTTTACCACACCGTCAAACCTATGTTTTACTCATATTCAATCTACTTTTACTTACATTCTGCCTGTGGGTGCGAGCTGCACTTCAGCTTGAGTCCACCGCACCAGTGACCTCTTAGGGGCACATTTACTTAGCTCGAGTGAAGGAGCCTCCAAACTAGCATTAGTGGCATGCTTACTAAGCATTAAGATTAAAGTCAAGGATAAAGACAAAGGAATAACTGCAGCAAAAATACACTCTGCATGAAAAGACATACAGAGTTGTTCTTTATCTCTAATTCATTACTGTATTGTTCTTTAAACAGCTTTGACCAAATAATGAAGGACATGTAACACTGTGGCAGATTATGAACATGTTATATTTTTTGAAATCATTCTTAAAAAAAAGAAAAGAAAAGGGATATATTAGCTTTTCTAGTGGAACTGGCATGTACTTTTGGATTTGTTGCACATTGGGATTGAGTGTGTTTGCCAATAGTAGAATGACTGCATCGTTGACTTGGAATCTTTGCAAGAGATGGAGAAATTAGAAGAATAATGCCTAATGGCTAGTGATGGGCGAATTTATTCGGCAGGCGTAAATTCACAGTGAATTCCTGCGATTCGCCGCTGGCGAATAAATTCGCAAAACTGCAGCGAAAATTCGCCTGCGTCAAAAAAAAGCACAGTTTTGCGAATTTCGCTGGAAATTCATGATTTTTTCAGCGAAGTGAAATGCCCCAAATTCGTCCATCACTACTTATGGCATTCCCTTTGCAGTATATTGTATAGGTACATAAGTTGTTAAGGTAACCTTACATTTACAAATATGGTCTTGCAGTTTTCCTGACTTCTATTAGGATTAGGATTATGTAGGGCATTTTTAAAAGTTTTAAAAGACCCTGCTGCAATCTAATCAGATAGTTTGTCTGAACCTGAATGAAATCTGCCATTCATCCTTCTCAATCGATTCATGGAGCATCATTAGATGAGGAATTAAGAAGAGCCTCAATTCTCTTTTATTTACACTCAAATCATTGAGGATTGCCTCAAAATATCTGACGTTTTGCTACTTCTTACACTGTACAGGTGTTGTCTTGAACAAAAGCCCTAAAGACTTGATAGTATTCTTAAAATATGCAAAAAAGAATGCTTAATGGGATATGAAAAATACCATGAAAAGGACCAACAGGAATAATTCTCTAAATCTGATCACAGTCTAAAACATACAAAGACATTAACTATTCATAGGGACAGAGGGGGAAGGGTTCAATTAATTAATAGGATAACTAACCAATATTCATGCAGCAATGAAAAGTGAAAATATGATATAGAATAGAAACAGGGTAGAAACAATGTTGAGACCTGAAAACCAGAAATCACATAGTCATAAATATTGGCTAGAATTTTCCCAATTCTGGGGGCGCATGCGCGAGGCTGAGCAGGAGGGATGAGCCTGTGAGAGCTCCGCTCGCGTACCACCTATCTAAGCTATAACAAGCGGAGAAACTGTTTTAAATAGATTTCGTACCTCACAGAGTGCCGCTTGTAGCTCGGCTGAGGCTGCTCCAGGTTCCGAATCTCCCGCACGCTCGCTGCATGGGCTCAAAGATGGTGGCCGCGAACCATCTGTCGTGCGGTTGCTGTTTTTTCTTTGACGCAGTTGGGGCCATTTTCATCTACCCTCCGGTTTCCACAGGCAGGTCAACACTTCTCGTACCCTGCAGGAAAAGAGCTAACGGCAGCAGTAGCAGAAATTATGAGGCACATTAAAGAGCTGGGAGAGAGGGTTGACCATTTGGAACGGCGTTCCGATGTACACACTATTGCTTTACAAGAAGACCAGAAGCAGTTAACCTTCTGCCAACAACAATTGGGGCAGCTGGAGGCTAAAATAGAAGACCTAGAGAATAGATCTCGAAGGGGAAATTTGAGAGTAAGGGGGGTGCCCGAGACGGTGATAGATTTGCACCAGCTTATGAAGCGACTGCTACGGCAACAGTTGCCCGATAGCTCCGATGAACATCTATGTATTGAAAGAGCACACCGATCTTTAGGCCGTCCGCGGGACCCCAATTCTACCAGAGACATTATATTAAAATTTCATCATGCGGAAACCAGGGATCTAGTTCTACAAGCAGCCCGCACTACTGCTAAATATAAACTTCCCCATCAAATGCAATTATATGCTGATCTAGCACCAGCCACCCTCCAAAAACGGAGGATGATGAAACCAGTTACAACGCAGTTACTGAATCAGGGGGTGAAATACAAATGGGGATATCCATTTTCCCTACAATTTACATGGAAGGGGAAGCACCAGGCAATAACTACCCCAGAGGCAGGCCTTACACTTTTGGACGAAACTGGAACAATTTCAGCCAGCGAGAGAAATTCTGAGATACCATTGTGACCAGATCCAGATTGGATACAAGCCAAATCCATAAAGTAGTAAAGTGGACTGGTTACTAGACTTTGGAACTGGCGTGATTTTTGAAGCCTAAATGCAGTACCATTCAGTCTTATACAGTATTTGGATTCTTTTTTCTATCTTGTTGTTTATTTTGTTTTTTGTTCTTTTTTGTTTTTTTTTGTATGGTGTAATTACATTACATTCTGCATATCATCTGGATAAAACCCAACTCATTGGGATAGTAATTAGATTTGAATCCTCTTCAATGCCAACATAGGATTCTCTAATGGAGGTCAGCTTAAACGACTTTACAGGGGATAGGTCGAGACCAGTTGACTGTAACATATAGCGGGTCTGAAAAAAAAGTAATGCCGATTAAGCTGCTTTTGTAGCTATTATTTTATGGTCCTCTTTTTTTTTTTTTTGGCTAAACTAACACCAGGAACCCAATTGAGTCAGTTTTGCATAGCTATGCTGACCTAGGGTCATTTAGCTGCAGAGTGTATTAATACCGCTATATGGGTTAAGATGCATATAATGTATTGTATATTACACCTGAAAAGCATGTATAATTCACTAAACGGTCATGATTTTTTTTTTTACCCCCCCCCACCACAGGATCTGTGGACTGAATAAGTTAAGGGGGGGCCCTGCTGAACCAATAATAGTAATCCAATATTACTATAGGGGCTAAGCTGTTGCTAGTACAATATAGTACACTATATTAGAAAAACAAGTAAAATCTACCAAGCGGTCCCGGGTTTTTTTTTTTTTTTGGGGTTAGTCTCTATATTTACATAATTATCCAACTGGTACCCCACGATTAAATACAAAATTGCCCATAAGTATAAATTTTAAAGAGACAAACCTCAATAGTAATTTTCCTTTTGGCCAATATTCTGATATTTTGACATTAATTTTAGTTTTCATGCTTAAAATTCCTCTCATTAGAAGTAATACAAGCTATTTCATGCATAGCAACAATATTGCAATAGTAGTATTTCATTTGCTACAAAACAACTCCAACACATTCATCACAACCACCACCATAATTTCTCTGGCTTAGATCAGCCGTATTGCTCTTCTCTGTTAAAGCATTTATATCTTAGCATTAGATTTTACTAAATACTATGAAGAGCAAGCAACACCTTTGATGTATAACTAACTCATAATTTGCTGCAAATTTTTTTTTTTTAAAGTCTTCTTTTATTCAACAAAAGGCAAAGTGACATATCAGTACATATCAAGTAGACACGTGTGATCAAAAATATACAGTCCACATAGTATATGCAAGCAGGTATACAAATAAAACAGTACAGTCATCAAGGACAGGTTTGAATCAAAGCAATCATTGAACATTGGGGTTAGGATATCCCTCGAGCCATCTCTCCCAGATTTTCTCAAATTTAGTTGAGGAGCCACGCGCTTCATAAGTGAGTTTGATAAGTGGTAAGGTGCGGTTGACCAAAGCAATCCAATACTGAACTGAGGGAGTTGCAGGCTGAAGCCAATGAAGTATGATGGCTTTTTTAGCATAGAATAGCAAAGTACGATACAAAATTCTAACATGGGTTTATGGAACCATATCATCCACGACTCCCAAAAGACAGGCTTCAGGAGAGAGGACTTGAGGCAACTCCAGGTTATCGCTCAAACATTTAACCACTGCACGCCAAAATCGGACAATCTTGGGGCAGGACCACAAAATATGTAAAAAATCTGCGGACTGGTCTGGGCACCTGGGATAGGCTGGAGATTTATCTGGAAATATATTATGCAATCTGAGGGGTGTAAAATAATAAAGGTGAAGAACTTTAAAATTAATTAATCTATCTCTAGTAGAAATAAGAAAGCTATAGCTAGAAGCAGTGGCTTCCTCCCATATATCATCACTTATCACAGGTAGCATTGATTGCCATTTACGGCGGGCAGAGTCAAATGGAGAAGGTCCAAGGTCCTGCAAAGCTTTGTATAAGTTAGTAACTAGCTGTCTCGTACTTTCTACCCTAAGAATATCTTCAAACCGAAAAGTATGATAAGTAATTGGACCCGGACCAAACTGGGCTCTACAAGCATGTTGCAGTTGCATAAACCGGAACACATTCAAACTCATAGGAGCCACAAAATCTTGTAGTTGCTGAAAAGTTGGAAATGACCCATGTTGCAACAGGTCTCCAAGGGTTTTAATGTTACGAATGGGCCAAAATATAAAATCAGGCAGATGTCGAAGGAGGGGAAGATGGGAATTGCCTCACAGAGGGGTGTATGGAGTAAGCAAGGGATTTGACAAGTGCTTTAACCTCCGTGCAGTCTGCCAGGCATCATAGGGGACCCTCAAGGAGGCAGAGTAGTAGAGTCCTTTAACTTTCTTTTAGGGCAGTGGCATACCGATTCGATCAAACCCAGGATAAGGGAGTGAAATAACATATTGGGGTCTTCTGGATTAGGTACCAGCCACTCATGCACATGTGACAATTGTGCTGCTATATAGTAAAACCAAAGATTAGGGAGTCCCAGGCCCCCATTCGGGACAGTAGCTGTAAGAGACTTCCAGGAGATCCTAGGGCGTTTATCCGCCCATATATATGAGTTCAAAGCACTATTGACTCTGCTAAAGAATGATTTAGGTATCTTCGCGGGAGCATTCCGAAAATAATACAAACATTTCGGTAGGAAAATCATTTTAAACAGATTAATTTTCCCCCATAAAGTCAAAGGAAGACCCTTCCAGGAGGTTGCCGTTCTGAGAAAGGTACCAAGCAATGTTTGTAGATTGACATCAATAAAGGAGGAGTCCTTGGCAGTTACAATAATTCCCAGATACTTAACTTGGTCAGACCACTGTAATTGGAGAGATGGTGGTCGAAGGACAACAGGGACAGGGTCCACCGGTAAAATGGAGGATTTATCCCAGTTGACCTTCAAGCCCGAATATGTCCCATATTCTTGGATAAGGGAAAGGGCATTATAAGGGAAGGGCCTGGATCTGCAAGAAATAGCAAAATGTCATCTGCATACAATGCAATGCACTCTTCGCAGGTTTTGTAACAGAGTCCAGTTATATTAGTAGCCTGTCTAATCATAATGGGCAGAGGTTCAATTGCCAATGCAAACAATAAAGGAGACAATGGGCAGCCCTGGCGGGTGCCACGATACAATGGAAAAGGTAGAGAGTTGGAGTTATTAAGCCTAATCTGAGCCTCTGGATGTGCATAAACTAACTGAATCCAAGCTATAAATTTAGGACCAAAGCCAAATAATTTGAGTGTTTCCCACAGAAAGGACCATTCTACCATATCAAACGCCTTAGCAGAGTCAAGAGATACTATGATTCGGGAGCCGGAGTTATCATGAAGCATTTGCAGATTGGTATAGAGACGTCTAAGATTAATAGAGGTGGACTTAGTGGGCATAAAGCCGGATTGATCCGGGTGAGTGATAGAGGTTATAACCCTGATCAAGTGGTTGGCCAGGATTTTCGCTAATATCTTGGCGTCCGTGTTAATGAGTGATATTGGGCGATAGGAATCGCAGGATTAAGGGTGTGTGCCCGATTTATGTATCAAAATGATCAAGGCCGAATATAAAGAGGGAGGGAGACGGTGGTCAACTAAGGAAGCATTGTACACAAGGAGTAGATATTGACTGGAGCAACGGTACTGCTAGATCAGTTAATGGGAACAAGTTTATAAACTTATTGCACGACAATTTTTTAGCACAGGTTGTTGAGGAGCCTACCAGAAAAAATGCTATTCTTGATTTAGTGATCTCAAATGAGCCAGAACTTATAGCAAATGTGCAAGTCATTGAACCCCTGGGTAATAGTGACCATAAGGTTATATCTTTTAATGTCTGGTGCAAAAAACAAAAATATACTGGGGCAACAAAAACCATGAATTTTGCAAAAGCTAATTTTAGTGCCTTGAGGGCTGCCCTACAGAGCATTGATTGGGGCATTAGGTTTTCAGCTAAAAACACAGAACAGAAATGGTTGTCCTTTAAAATGATATTAAATCATTACTGTTCTCAATTTATTCCCTTAAGGACTAAACGTAGAAGCTCTAAGAATCATCCTGTGTGGCTTAATACAGAAGTAAAGAAGTTAATGGGACAGAAGAGGAAGGCATTTAAAAACTACAAATCTGTAGGGACAGAAGCTGCATTTAATGAATATAAACACTGTAATAAATGTTGTAAATCAGCAATCCGGAAGGCTAAGAAAAGAAATGAAGAGTTAATTGCGGTGGAGGTGAAAACTAACCCTAAAAAGTTTTTTAAATATATTAATAGTAAAAAGATGCAGGTTGAGAGTGTTGCTCCATTAAATAATGGTACCAGTATGGTTGTAACAGATGCAGATAAGGCAAATGTGTTAAATGAGTTCTTTTCTTCAGTGTATACAATAGAGGAGTCTGGGTTCACAGGCTCACTTAATAACTGCACTAATGGTTCAGCTCAATCTAGTCAGTGGCTGACTCAGGATATGATTCAAAAAGCTTTAATACAAATTAATGTAAACAAGGCTCCAGGGCCTGATGGCATACACCCCCGGGTTCTAAGAGAGCTTAGTTCAGTTTTAGACCAGCCCTTATTTCTGATTTTCTCAGATTCACTGTCATCTGGTATGGTGCCTATGGATTGGAGAAAAGCTGATGTTATTCCAATATTTAAAAAGGGATTACGATCTCAGCCTGGCAATTATAGGCCAGTAAGCTTGACATCTGTGGTGGGCAAATTATTTGAAGGCTTGTTAAGGGATCGCATTCAAAATTTTGTCCTAATGAATGGCATGGAGAGACGGTTCCGCTGATGGCCCAGCAGAGCATTCAATCTCTGAGGGCTCGTCTTGGCGTGTGACGCAGTTTCCAGCACAGGATCCAAGGCCGCGTCGCCATCTTGAGAAACGGCTCTGGCCAAAAACTTCTGGACACTGTCCGCATGGTGCAGTGGCAATGCAGTAAACTTACAGTCCAGGTAAATGCAAAAGTATATGGCAGTAAATAACAGCACAGGATCTATGAAGGTACGGGAGCTCCTGCTACCCACGACTGCTCTCGATCACATCCAAGCTCCGCCCAGCAATTTGCTGCCAATTTAAGTGAAAATAAATGGATGGCAACGCTTCTCAAAAATAGGCTATAGTTTTCTTTGGAGCACAAGCAGAAAGCCACAATTAGGACATCTGTAGTATAATTTATTTTTTCAGTTTTTGAAGAAATACATTATTAAATAGATATGATCATCTCTGGCAGAACAAACCTTTGCTTTTTTTTTACTCTAAAATGTAAAAAAAAAGTTCTTTCCGCTAAGTTGACAAAAAGAGCAATTTTGAATACAATTACAGTGATAGAGGGTCTTTTTCTCTGAAAGCAGTGAGTAACCTAGATGCAAAACAGTAACAGATGAGAACTCTTTACATTTCTCCCTGCCATTTACACCTTTGATTCTAGAATAAAACAAAATGTTTGATCCATTTTGAAAATAATCAGTGACATAAGCAATGCGTTCTGCGAGCAAAATGGAAATTTCATTCTTCCCTTAGTAAACCTGCCTCCTTTCTGCTCATTAAAAGTTAAAAATAACCATGATCCGGACGACTGATTATCTTTAATCAATATTTTTTGCAGACGTGATTAATATAATTATAAAAGGAGACAAGACTAATGCATTTGCAAAAAGGAAGAAATGAAAATGAAATTATCCCATTGTGTAAAATTACTCAACATTTTCTTCTTCCTCTCTCTCATTCAACTATTTGTATGAAAAATATCGGGCTACTCATGGGGGTCTCTTATAATCAGCGGGATCACGTCCAGCGAACAAATGCTGCCCTAATGCATAAATGAATATGCAATTACATGACTCAACGTCTACTTTACCAGCTATTGTCTGCCTTCTCTCCTTTTTACCTCTGAGCAAATAGTGCAAGCTGTAAAACAGCCCTGGAAAACTAATACAATGTGCTCTGCATGTTAACAAGCTGCTTTTTCAGAAATTATTTTAGCATATTAAGTTTAAGATTACAAAATTATATTGTGAATGATTGTAATCAGTTTTGCATTACCCCTGCTGCAACCAAGAGATCTTCTTAACCCTTTTGAAGCCTAGTGAACTGCAGCCCGGTGTGACAGGAGCCACTTGAGAGAATGTTGTGATGTTTTTTGCTGGCTCTTATATGTGATTTGCATAAGGGAACATTAATATTATTCTTATAAAGTGCAGTAAATATTTAACACAATTATAGTTGCTGAATGCATAAATAATGGGGGAATTTATTGAAAATCGTGAAACGTCAACAATTCAATGGTTAGCCGCAAATGAAAAATATTTAATAGTGGGAAAAAGCATGTTGCATATGTGCCATTCCTTTTCCATTGGGTTGCACAAAAAGTATTAAAACAAGTATTATGCTTTAGTGTGTGTTGTTGCTGAAACCATGTTATTGCATATTTTTCAAATCCAACAACTATTATTAATGTAGAGCAAGTTTGTAGTTGTCTTTGCTGTATAGGATATAATGTTTAATGGCAGGTTTTACTTGTCAAATAATTTTCATTTTTGGACTATTTTCATTAAAACCCAAACGATACATACATAAACTGCATCAAATCTAATCATGGGCAAATTGCCAGAAAATAAACAGCAACCTGAAAGTCAACAACCTGAGGATTATGATAAAATAATAATCTGTTAGAAAAGTGGGAAAACATCAGAAAAACCTATTCAAACTTTAATAAATCTATTTTTGCATGCAGTCTGTATATATATATATATATATATATATATATATATATATATATATATATATATATATATAGATATAGATAGATATATATATATATATATATATATATATATATATATATATATATATATATATATATATATATATGTATAGATATATGCCAACATTCTACTTTTTCTCCTGTTATAGTTGGGTGGCAAATTTAGTTTTTTCATTAGTGGTATGAATGCAAGGAAAAATACACTATATATATATATATATAGATATATATATATATATATATATATATATATATAGGGTAAAAGGTGATGGCACTCACAGGATTTGAAAAAACAACACAAGGACACAAGGACCTTTTTCAAGGAAAGGTTTCCTTGAAAAAGGTCCTTGTGTGGGACCGAAACGTTGGATCAATAAACTTTTTTTCTTCTTTATCCAGATGTTGTTTTTTCAAATCCTGTGAGTGCCATCACCTTTTACCCTATATATAATTCCTTAACGCATGGGCACCCAGGTTTCGTCCTCCCTTCAGGGTCTGCGGCCCTTATTTGCCATTTTTATATATATATATATATATATATATATATATATATATATATATATATATATATATATATATATATATATATAATATAGTATTATTAGGTTTTTGCCATTTGTTTTGTTTAGCCAAAAACAAAAGTTTATTTTGCACGAGTTAAAAAATGCATGGTAAAACGCTGCTGTCATTATTACATTTTCTCCATCCTTTTTGTTTCACCATAAACACATTTCCTTCTGTTGAGAAAAAAATGCATTTTGTGAGGTTTTTCTGTGGTTTTGTCACCAAAAAAGGTCTTTTTTTCTCATGTATATTGGTGCAGAACATTTTGTCAGCTTTGAAACTATGTATCTTATAGCCTAACTACAGCCTATCAGTTGCTTGGGGTAAAATGTGCAAAGTCCAGGCCTAGTTACCTATAGCTACTAATTGGAATGGAGCGTTATTACATATTGGGGTGTTTTTTTGTTTGATTGGGGCAGAAGTGCCCCCTCATTATCCTACATATTAATGTGATCAAGGGTGTAGTTAGCACATTATTTTAATCACAAAATCATTATCTGTCTACATCCAATAGTAAATGAAATATTGCTGTGTTATTATGAACATAATTAACAAATTAACAATAAAACTTTTAATTGCTAAATTGTTTGGGCGCAATGACTACAAAACTGTTTTAAAAAGTAAAAAATAGTAATTTCTTTGTTTGTGGAATATAAGTACTTTGTTTCATGAAATATTTACAAACCAATTGCACTTTATATGGAAAAAAGACTCTGTACAGCTGTGCCAATCACCCATGCTTCAAAATGTGAAGAGTAGAATGCTGTATAAACTGTAGCAAAGTAAAATATTGAAACATGTCATAAGTGCAAATCTGATCTTTTTCCAATCCAAAGAAAGCACCTTGGCACATAGTCAGGATCCACTGTATTCCATTATATATAAGTATAAGGAACTCTACTATATCACAGTGCACCTCCTTTCATAAGCACTATAGCCAATGGCACAACATGAGTCAAATAACTGCTACACATTTATCAGGGAGAATCACAGTAACCAAAAGCCACAGATTAGAAATGACAATGGAAAATAAGTGCTTTAGCTACACTGTAGTGCATATCGCAGGAAAAAAACATGTTCACAAGAGAAGGAAAAAGCAGAAGGAACGTTAATCTGTTATCTTCTTATTTCATGTGAGCTTACATGTTCTGTATGCAGCTTTTCTGAATCTAGCTGGCAAGTTCTTAAAGAAGCAACACGTGGCTTATTCAGCATTATTCTCATTTTAGTGGTTTTAGAGGTTTTTGAAACCATGACAAAACGCACTTTCTCTAAAACCACAAATGTCATGGAATTTATAAAAAGGAAAGAAGAAGGATTGCACACTAAAAGAAAGGGAAAAACTTTTATTTGCAAGTTACAACATATGGCAACATTCCTTTTCTTTAGAGTGTGCAATCCTTCTTCTTTCCTTTTAATAAGGAAAGATGAATACCTCTAAAACCCTAGTGGTTTTGACAATTTCAAGCAAAGAAAATCTGAAAACCTCTCAAAGTCTGTTGATTGATTAAAAGGGGTTCAACAAGAACAGTGCAGCTCCATTTGACTTTTATGGGACCTCGACAACATTTACTTGGCCAACTTTTTCAATAGAGGTTTTAGGTGTGGTAATTGTTTTTGTGGGAAAAAAAGTTCATCCACTCCATGTCTATGATGCCCTCTAATGTACTTGTAAAGTGTAAACATGTCCCCTTGCAAGCGCCTTTTTTCCAGAGAAAACAACCCCAACCTTGACAGTCTACCCTCATAATTTAAGTCTTCCATCCCCCTAATCAGTTTAGTTCCATGTCTTTTCACTCTTTCCACTGCAGGTGATGCCTTACCAGGGACCTTTAAAGAGGCAAAATTATGTTTTATTCTTTAGTGGCCACAGAATGACACTGTGATCCTTCTTGGTTACTAATACCCCAAGCACACTGCCATTTAAGGGGTTAAGCTCCAAACTTTTCTGGTTGGACTTTAAAGGGGATAATACAATTTTTTTGGGAGAAAGAAAGATTTATTGAACTCCAATGGTGTTAAAAGTCCAATTAAAAAAGTAGGCCAACTCAGACCTGCCAAGTTCATGTAGAAGTCACTGGCAGTTATCCCGTTGATATCCTGATCTGCGCTGCGCTTTCTTCAGTAATTCGAAAATTTTGTGGTTTTCGGCATCAAATCTGAAAAAAAGTTGGAGGTTTCAGCGACAAATCCGAAAAATTCTTACGATTTTGATTTTTTCAAAATTTTATTGGGTTTTTAGGCATAAGAGATTTTTGAAAGAATGTTTTGATAAATGGGGAGAAAAGCTCTGTGCGGATTTGGTCGGAGTATTTTTCAGAAAATTATGAGAACTTTTTGGATTTTGATAAATTACCCCCTAAAAGTATGTCTATTACATTTCAAATTCACTCAATATTAACCCTAATTTTCCAGTTTGTTGCCCAGTTTTCTAACTTTGTCAAATAATTCTGCAAAGTGGCAATATCCTTCACTGAACTAAACTTATCGTTGAATGTGCATACCAAGCAATGGCATAACTACAACGGGAGCAGCGGATGTGACTGGTCCCAATAGGGCCTGATAGGGACACCACCCAGATGCCCGAAGGTAAGATCATGCTCTCCTAACTCCTGAGTTTTACCATAAAATGTGTCAAGAAGCTTGGCTTTTTGGGACAATTTTGTAATCTACAGTCTACGACAGTGTTGTCTTAAATTTCTATTAATAGGCATTATTTGCCAATATAATCTAGAAGACTATTTACCGTTTTCTTTTTGCAAGCGGGGGGTCTATCAATATGGCTTTTGTATTAGATCACCTCATCTGTTTTCTTTAAACTTCAAAACACTGGGGACAGAAGTTACTTGTCATTTGTGCTTGCTGATTTCTTATAACACAAGTTACATCTAGATGGTGCTTCAGTCACTCTCTTATGGGCCCAAGGGACATGCTCTGCCTGGAACAGTATGTTGTGTTCCAAGCATTTCAAAACAAAGAATCTGATCAAAATGATTTCTGGAGGTGACGCTGGGGATAAATTATTAATAGCATTACACTCACCACAATCACGATGTCTGACCAGATAACCTATTTATTCTCTAGCCACATACAGCTTCTGTTTCAACATGAATGAAAAATTCGGGACAATTTGGAACACTCAGTCAGCTTTTCAAGTCCAAAGTATTTTACTCTATTGTAATCTAGTTACAGTATGTTGGTAAACAATTGACTATTTTAGCGTATTCTTCTTTTGTCAATAAAAATGGTTTGTTTGGATGTTTCCACATCTGGATAATCCCTCTACCATGATTTGCTTACAATACAGTTAATAATTCGTTACCTGTACCATGTTTTGTTCAAGTCTTGCATTTTCTATATTCTATTTGAGGGGTCTATGAGGGGTTTATATATGTTTCTGTAAAACATATTAAAGGTATACTGTCATGGGAAAAAAATTTTTTTCAAAATGAATCAGTTAATAGTGCTGCTCCAGCAGAATTCTGCACTGAAATCCATTTCTCAAAAGAGCAAACAGATTTTTTTATATTCATTTTTGAAATCTGACATGGGGCTAGACATATTGTCAATTTCCCAGCTGCCCCAAGTCATGTGACTTGTGCTCTGATAAACTTCAATCACTCTTTACTGCTGTACTGCAAGTTGGAGTTATATCACCCCCCTCCCTTTTCCCCCCAAGCAGCCAAACAAAAGAACAATGGGAAGGTAGCCAGATAACAGCTCCCTAACACAACATAACAGCTGCCTGGTAGATCTAAGAACAACACTCAATAGTAAAAACCCATGTCTCACTGAGACACATTCAGTTACATTGAGAAGGAAAAACAGCAGCCTGCCAGAAAGCATTTCTCTCCTAAAGTGCAGGCACAATTCACATGACTGGGGGCAGCTGGGAAATTGACAAAATGTCTAGCCCCATGTCAGATTTCAAAATTGAATATAAAAAAATCTGTTTGCTCTTTTGAGAAATGGATTTCAGTGCAGAATTCTGCTGGATTAGCACTATTAACTGATGCGTATTGAAAAAAACATGTTTTCCGATGACAGGATCCCTTTAACAAATAAAACATATTGGGAAAGATTCCGTTTGATGAGAAAATAAATATTATCACAAATTTCACTATGAGCTGAACTAAGAGTTTTTGTCTTTAAATTAATCTACAATATAATTTGTCAGTTCTGCATTTTACCTTGTTGTGTAGTCCAACATTTTAAATCCAGACACTGTAGACACATCAACATGTCCAATAAAACTAGTAAATATTTCTCAGGAAATAGACTGTGGCAATCCCCAGCAAGTATATTGGAATATTGTTTAATTCTGCATTATGAAAAGAGAAAAACATTTTAAAACTGATAAGCATTAAAATGTTTGCAAACTCAATCTTGACATATCAGTGATGTTATGTCTGTCCACATTGGTTTATTGCCTATTTTATTTGATGGGAAGCAAAGCACCTGAAACCTGGAATATAGTATTTGTACTTGGATAAAGAACTGACTAAAAGATAGATTACACAGAGTGGTGGTAAATGGAACATTTTCTAATTGGACCAGTGTTGTTAGTGGAGTACCGCAGGGCAGAAAAATGAAAGGACATAAACACACTAAGATTTTTTTCCTAAGATAACACTACTATTCGTCCTTCACATACCACTGACATTGACCCCCTAATAAAACACTGGCACTTGGTTTTACAGATAGCTTTGATACCTGTTCACTACAATAACACAGATACTTGTTTTTGATAATAATATTGGTGATTGCACTCTATAATAGACTGGATATTTGACCCTCACAATAACAAGGAGACTAGGGTGTTCGTGGTGTTTTTTTTTTTTTTTTTTTTAACAACACGCGCCACTGCTAATAATAGTGACACATATTCCCCATAATAGCACTGGCATTTGTCCCCATAATAACACTGGTATATGTCTCCTATAAGAACACGGGCACTCGTCTCATATAACATCACTAGTACTAGATCGTTTTTTAATGTTTTTAATTATGTTTTTTTTTTTATTTGTCTTCTTCTAAAACGCTGTGTATAGCGAATGCTGTTTTTTATTTTGTTTTTTTTGTAAATAATAAAAAGTAAAATATAAAAAAAGGACATAAACATAGTTTTGCCTCTTTATGGGTCCCTGGTAAGGCCTCACTTGGAGTATGCAGTGCAGTTTTTGGAACCAGTCCTTAAGAGGGATATAAATGAGCTGGAGAGAGTGCAGAGACTAAGGGGCCCATTTACTTAGTTCGAGTGAAGGAATAGAATAAAAAAACTTCGAATTTCGAATGTTTTTTTGGCTACTTCGACCATCAAATTGGCTTCTTCGACCTTCGACTACGACTTCGACTTCGAAACGAACGATTCAAACTAAAAATCGTTTGACTATTCGACCACTCGATAGTCGAAGTACTGTCTCTTTAAAAAAAAACTTCGACCCCCTAGTTCGCCACCTAAATCCTACCGAAGTCAATGTTAGCCTATGGGGAAGGTCCCCATAGGCTTTCTAAGTATTTTTTGGTCAAAGAAAAATCGAACGATTCGAAGGATTTAATCGTTCGATTTAACGATTTTTCTTTTGATCGTTCAATCGAACTATTTGTGGTAAATCCTTCGACTTCGATATTTGAAGTCAAAGGATTTCCATTCGGCAGTTGAATATCGAGGGTTAAGTAACCCTCGATATTCGACCATAAGTAAATTTGCCCCTAAGTGCAACTAAACTGGTTAGAGGGATGGAAGACTTAAATTATGAGGGTAGACTGTTAAGGTTGGGGTTGTTTTCCCTGGAAAAAAGATGCTTGCGAGGGGACATGATTGCACTTTACAAGTACATTAGAGGACATTATAGACAAATAGCAAGGGATCATTTTTCCCATAAAGATGATTACCACACTAGAGACCACCCCTTTAGACTAGAGGGAAAATAACTTTTAATATGAAGCAGCGTAGGTGGTTCTTCACAGTGAGTACATTGAGGTTGTGGAATGCCCTGCTGGATGCTGTTATGATTCTGTTAATTCTTTTAAAAGTTGTTTGGTAATTTCTTGGACAAGCACAATAAAATAGGCTATTGTGATACTCAAATTTACAATTGGTATACATATTGGTATCTGCAGTTTATGTGCGTGTATGGAGGGTTGGTGTGAGTGTGTGTGTGTGTATGGATGCTGGGTTTTATTTGGAGGGGTTGAATTTGATGGACTTTGGTCTTTTTTCAACCCATCTTAACTATATAACTATGTATTCTGCAAAGGATTTTTATATTGTGTTGGTGTTGACTGCCCAAATGTTGCTGTTTTTTATCTCAATTCTATATAATTAACAAACTGGTTTGTACCTAGGACCTAGGCTACAAACAGAACTACACAAATGTCTTAAATCTTGTTAACCTGAAATTATTCAGGGAAGAATCAGAAGTATTCTGACTTTTTGCACTCAGGCCTCAATTTCTTGGCAACAGTTTGATCAGGGCTTCTTTAACTGAGCATATGGTTACACATGTATGCAAACATGGGCCCAACAGTCATTCTGCCAAAGTACCAGAATGGTAATACAGTTAATATTCACACCTAATTCTAACTCTGGCTAATGGTGGGGATGAGTCTCCCGTTTGTAAGGTCATTAGGAATAATATATTTTATTATCATGTCTCTCTGTATTGAAGCCTACCTACAGTATTCTAGTCTGTGTCCCTATTAATATACACTGGGGCCTTCTTATTCCAAAAATGGATAGCATTATTTGTCTCCTGGGGCTAAGGTGAGAAGAGTTTAGTTAGTAAGGTAAGTACCCAAATTTGTGATTTGGGTAATTTTGTAGCCACTATGCAATCTTGATTCTGCCCATGTCATAGGGATCTGAGTAGGCCCATCCAAAAGGGGTCAAATCAATTTGCTGATAAAGTCCTTGCTGGGTTTTTTAAACCTTCCCTACAGATATTTACCCAATCCTCAGACAGAAATTGGCTGGAAAGATGTGAAAAGAAGCTCTATGCAAGTATTTATATTTAATTTGAAATATGTAACATAAGCTTCAGTTAATGCCTGTCCTTAAGTATATTTCTGTCTATTTTGTTTGTTTTAAAACATGGGGTCAGAACGCCAAAAATTGCTCCCTGCTTCTTCACCCACATTGTTGCCAACTGCAATGGTATAAAAATGAAACACTTGTGATACTTTTTATCTGAAAACACACAGCAACAGCAATGGATTTCAGCTTAAGGCGATGCTAGGTGCAGTGATGGTATATTTTTAGGTGAGAAAAACACATTGGGTAAAACATCAGAGAATTGAACAGGTTGTTGAAGTTATTTAAGAAAGGGCCCTTATTCAAACAAGACCCTTTTCAGTTGTTAAACCCCTTTGTTCATAAAGTTGTAAGCTCAAGAGAGACGCGTCCTCTGCTCCCATTTAATTTTGTAATGTTTATGTTTAGTGATGGGCGAATTTATTCGGCAGACGCAAATTTGCAGTGAATTTGCGCGATTCGTCGCCAGCGAATAAATTCGCGAAACGCCCGCGAAAATTAGTCCGAAAAAATTCCGTTTCGCAAATTTCTCACGAAATTTGCTAATTTTCCGGCGAAGCGAAACGGTGCAAATTCTCCCATCAATATTTATGTTTTAATAAGAAACCCTGTTTGAAATAAAATATAGTACAGCACTAAGAAATTTGCTGGCACTATACAGTATAAATAAATACGAGCATGATGAAGAATCCAGTAAGTTATATTTTTTATTATACAGTGCTGGTCAAACTAGAGGTATACTAAAAATTATACGTAGAAAGAAGGAACTTTTCATGTGACGTAAATTAGGGGAGCATTATTTTAATTATACAAAGAAAATTATGTTTGCAACAAAATAAAGTACATGGAAGTTAAACTCTCTAGTGACATATTTATATGTTACTACAGAAACATATTTTTTTCATTAAAAAAGAGTAATTTTATGCAAAGAATTAAAGAAAATATTGGAGAGAATTGTTTTTGCTTTAATAAATATGGTCGCTACCCCCTACTTTTTTCCCCTGTTGCTAGAAAATTATTACGTTTAGAGAATAAAGTGTTGAATTTGAGACGCACATATTATACTTTTCAATACAATGTTCTGTTCTCAGTTACCCAAATGTGTATTGAACTAAAAGGAAATAAAAAAATATTGTATAAAAATATTTATGGTTTTATTTTTTTCTCTGCTACTTACACTGTCAAGATCATATATAAATGGGCGAGCTGAATAGATCCAGCTGAATGTTCATCAAAGTGCGGACTTGCTTGAGCTAAATCCTTTAAGCGTTAACACTGTTCACACCATTTGGTCTTGAACTGATCCTATAGTGAGGTGTACACACCAATGACAATAAGGAGCCATCTGGCAGAGTTAACTCTGGACAAACAATGCTGGGCAGAAGTAAAAAGAAGGGCTATGGTTTTCACAAACATATAACATATAATTTAGCACCTTCCTGCTTAGGCGAGTAAACAAACATTACATGCTCTTTAGCAAGGAAGAATGCAACGGTTTATTGACTGGCTGTGTTTGAGAAAAAAACTGATCAGATCTTATTAACCACAACATCAAGAGAATCCAGCCATTTTTCCTGGTCCTGTACTGTCAGGGTGATGTACTAGAAGTCTTTATTTCATTCAGCCTGGGCCTCTCACTGGTGCATTCTCCTTCTAGACAATTTCTCATGCTTTTCTCCTCACCTGCTGGGACCTTGATCAGGGAGAGAGTAGACAAGCAGCAGGGGACAATTAGAGTGGAGTTCAGACTTTGATCATTTGACCATATGTGAATACAACAGCTGACCACATGTTTGAAAAGACAACTTGCTTGAAAGTATTTAGGGAATAACAAAAGAGTGCATAGATACAGAAATCTACATTTTAATTATCTGCCATCATGCACCATACAGGCATTTTAACGCATTTAGTAAATGTAACAGAATCCAGTGTATTTCATTTTTAATGAGTTAAATGGAAAAAAAAGTTCCCATCTCTGAGCAGCATAACATTTAAGAAACAAATCATATAACATATTGCACATATTCTGAAAAAATATTCAGGACATTTCTTTTAATGATGTATTGTTTAATAAATGAACATGAATCATGCATGATAAATTCATAATTTTTGATGCCAGGCAGTGCATATAATATATTCAATAAACAATCAGTTATAGTCGAATATTTTTTTTGCAATCTTCTTATCTATTCTAGCAATGTAAATTGCAAGTGGTAAAATATACTGTATGCACAGTTGCATGAAATTGCCTTGAACCATTAATTCTGGTGGGACTGTAACTTTGGATCCTTATGGCAGTATCCTTAGGGGTGCTAAATGGCATCATACATATATCCACAGATTCCCTTGCTTTAAAGGACCAGTAACATCAAAAAATTAAATTGTTTTAAAGTAATAAAAATATAATGCAGTGTAGCCCTGCACTGGTAAAACTGCTGTGTTTGCTTCAGAAACACTACTATTGTTTATATAAATAAGCTGCTGTGTAACCATGGGGGCAGCTATTCAAAGCAGAAAAGACTCAAGTTACACAGCAGATAGCAGATAGCAGATAAGCTCTGTAGAACATAATGCTATCAGTTATCCATTATCTAACCTGTGCCATATAGCCGTTTTTCAATTTCCGCCATTGCTACTTAGCAGCTTGTTTATATGAACCATAGTAGTGTTTCTGAAGCAAACACATCAGTTTTACCAGTGCAGGGCAACAGTACATGATATTTTCATTACTTTAAAACACTTTCAGTTTTTGGTGTTACTGTTCCTTTAACAGAAATTAGAAGTTTTTCTTATAGCCTTACTCTCAAAATTATCCCTGAAACTGAATTGACAAAATAATTTTGTGGATATACTTCCTATTGCCTTTACTGGAAAATGACCCAGGGCTAAATTATCTAAAACATTTTTTTTACTCTGTAATAATAAAACAGTAGTTCATACTACTAAGGTATTGTCATGTCTCCAGCATAAGCTGTCATCATGCTGTTGTATTTCATTGCTCCTTTGAAGAACTCCCTCCGCTGGACACTTGCTGTAATTGTGCAAGGTCACTTCCTGTATTTGTTCTGCACCTCCACATGGCTTATGGCAGAACTGCATTTGAACCATACTCCCAACATGTGACCTAGGTGTGAGGTAGGACTACATTTTACAGTCCATTGATATAGAAGAAGCACACAGTTTCATCTTCTCCTCACGGTAGCATCGTTGGTAAGCAAATAGTTGCACCAAATCACTTCAACAGCTGCCAGCACCCCCTAGAGACATTGCTGCATAGAAATTCATGCCAACTAGTGTTTTCGTGTTGCAGTTTATATAGTGAATAAAGTACCCCCTCTTGTAAAATATAAAGATATTATAAGTTACAGAGGAGTTTCATTACCATATACAAAAACGAGGCCGAAGGCCAGCATCCATACACACACCCCTCCCTCGCATGCTCAATAGAGCGTATATGGCATTTCAAAGTGGCAGCCAGTGCACATGTGCGGAAGAGCGCACACGCATTAAGAAGAAACTGCAGCCACAGCTTAAGGACACAAGGGTCCGGACTAGGGGAAGGGCTCAGAAGAGGTACGTGCTTGGCACCCCTCTGCCTTTGCTCCATATGCATGTGCCTCTTCTGACTTTTAGTACACTACAGGGTATATTTATTAAAATTGAAGTCAAACATCATTGGTGCTGTTGCCCATATATTTCTATATTGTAGGTGAATGTTCAAATCTAATTGCTGATTGGTTGCTATCGGCGACATGAATGGTGATGTTTGTCTCCAATGTTAATACAGCTAATATATTTATTAAGAGGTTCTGGGCCTCAATTATGGTCACTGGTGGCCTGGGACACAGAAAAACCTGGGACACAGAGAAATAGAGCATTTTGTAACTTTACAAAAAACCAACATACAGTAACATCTTTTTGTCTCTTTTTTTCTGCACTACAGATATACAGTAAATGTATGAGCCCTCAGTTTCATGATCACAGGGGGACAGAAACCTCTACATAAAGCCCCCAAAATCATGGTGCTCAGGATAAAAATGATTTATTGCTTTCAGTTTAAAGTGATAGTGTTATCAACATGTAAACGAAAGCTTTACTTTGAGGTTAGTTATCTTATACAAATGGTACGCATTTCAAGGAAAGAGGACTTTTCCCTAATCCGAAGTGAATTCTCTAATCAGATTTCTAACAGGATTCTGACCTTACATCCACACACAGATGCCACAAGTCACCAACTGTCACCAAAGACCAATAAATCTGATGTTATCTAATGTACATATGCATACTAATGCAATACATGGAGATGTCTATCAATGTAAATCATGGGGGGGGAATACTTTTATTTTAAAAAGTGCATAAGTACCCTCATAAAACAGACATACATATACATGGCCCAGGGATGCACAGTTCCAATATATAGCATATTCTCTATCATCCATATGAATTGAAACTTTGTTATGGATTGAATGCTTGGACAAAATATTTCAGGAAAGCTAGTTATATGCTCTACCATTATTATTATTCATTTGTATAGTTGACGTAATCCACACACTTTGCAAAGACTAGAAATCCGCTGAGCTTTCAATTTACAGCCTATATCACATTTCACACTAGGGTCAATTTTATTAGAAGCCTGTATGTTTTTGGAGAGAGAAACCAGAGTGCCTGGAGGAACCCTCACAAGCATGGAGAAAACTCACAAACGCCCTACAGATTCTTTTTTTCAATTTCCGCCATTGCTACACAGTAGCTTGTTTATATGAACTATAATAGTGGTTCTAGAGCAAACAGATCAGTTTTGAAAACACTTTAATTTTGTGGTGTTACTGTTCCTTTAACTGGTTTGGATATCTGTAGTAATAAGTCAAATTGATTGGACTTGCTGTGTTTTTCTTGAAGATCTTTCACCAGTCATCTGACTGGCTTTCATAATTCATAAAGACTGGTTATTCTGAATTGAGAAAGCCAGTCAATGAGTTTTGTATACATATATCAACTGATCAGAAATGCCACAGATCCCACATCATTGTATTTGCAATGGCATCCATCCATTGCAGCTTAAACTGTGTCTTTGTTGCCTGTGTGATTTAGTTTACCAGCAGGTTTACCATTATGAAACATTTACTTTTATAAAGGTATGGGACCTGTTATGCTGAATGCTCAGAACCTGGAGCTTTCTGGATAAAGGGGGGGGATGTAATACAATTCACAAAGAGAACATATTTGCAAATAAAAATGTGCTTGTCACAATGTAATATTCTTCATTAGGCTTTTATTACATTTCAAACGTTAATTGCGCATTGTGAACCTTTAAAACCTGCTTGAAGGTAGCGTAAAATTTTCGAGCAAACGTACCAACTTTTTAATTAAGAAGTTTTATTACATACACTGCACACTATCGCAAACATTCAAATTTGCAAACCTTATCCTACTGTCACGTGAGGAGCAAAGTGTTTCCAAAGGCAAACTTTTTCACTTTGCAAACATTTATTTACATTTTTTTTTGCATTAGCGACCGTTATTTCATTCCCCAGTAAAGTTGGATCTCCATACCTTATACATATTACATAATTTAGACATAAATTCAACCCAATAGGAGTGTTTTGCCTCCAATAAGTATTAATTATATCTTAGTTTGGATCAAGTAGAAGGCACTGTTTGATTTTTACAGGTAACAATTATTTTTCAAAACTGTAATTATTTAATTAAAATGTGGTCTATGGGGGATGTCCTTCCCGTAATTCGGAGTTTCTGGATAACGGGTTTCCAGATATTGGATCCCATAACCATAGAACTACTAATTATTCACAGCTCTATACAGAGAAATTCATCCTTGCAGTGTTTTTTAAAGGTTTGCTGTGTGGGGCTCAGGGAAGTAATGGCATCCCAAGGCAACTTGGATTTGATACAAGAGTCATCACTAAGAATCAGGGGCTGCTTTGTGACTTAATCACTGACTAATACCTGTTATTAGACGTATAGGTATGCAGGGCTGGGATTATCTTGTGTATCACATCAGTCTCTCTCTCTCTCTCTCTCTCAATTTATGTTTGAAAACTTACAAGTAGTCCACCCTCTGTTGCCTATGATCAGTAGTTTGCCCCTCACTAGCAGGCATGGCATATCCTTTATATACACAATTATTCATATTATACATTAAAGGTATAAATAAGCAATACCTTATTCCTGTAATGTTTTTGCCTTGTCTTGCTGAAAACTGTCTTGTCCCAATATGGCAGCCCATTTTCATGAGATTCATTGCGTTGGGAACCAGAGGGTTAAAATTCATCCTTCCTTATGCAGTGCGGAAAGTTGACTCTGGTAAGTGGAATGGTTGCACCTTTGCTGCTTGAAATCTTTTGTAGAAGCAAGTAAGAGCATTAAGGTCTCCTACAAAATGTAATTGAAGATTTTCACTACAGAGAAAGGTTGATTTCTTAAGGTTTTAACATTTTTTAACTGCAAAAACTAAGAGATTTGAACATCAATTGCTACAGCCTTTTGTCAACAGTTATATGCTAATAGAAGGTCTGTCCAGTCTTTTTCAACTAAATCTTATAAGAGGGAATAAAATGCAGGGAATATCCAGTATAAGATGCCATCACAAGTTACCATGTGTTCTATACAATGGAAATGGGGAAATTTCACATTTCAGTCTTTTGTGCATTTGCACATGCACTATTTTCTATATAATTTAGAATTTGCATTGTTTAGGTGAGTTAAATGATTCTGCTGTGTTAGTTCAGGTGGTGTATTCAGACAACCACAGAAACTTCTGGTACATTTATTAGAACATGGCTCCATAATTGGCCTCAGTTTAGACAGGAAGGGGGAAACAGGAACAGGAATATGAATCATAAGGCAATGGCAAAACAGCAGGAATGGCCTTACTACAGGTTACTACAGTTAACAGTGGAGAAAAGATAAGGGGAGATATGATATCTATGTGTATATATAGACCTTCGACCTTCAAATACAACTACAAATCGGAGGATTCGAACTAAAAATCGTTCGACTATTCGACCATTTGATAGTCGAAGTACTGTCTCTTTAAAAAAACTTCGACCCCCTAGTTCGCCATCTAAAAGCTACCGAAGTCAATGTTAGCCTATGGGGAAGGTCCCCATAGGCTTGGCTAACTTTTTTTGATCGAAGGATATTCCTTCGATCGTTGGATTTAAATCCTTCGAATCGTTCGATTCTAAGGATTTTATCGTTCGATCGTAGGAATAATCCTTCGATCATTCCATCGTACTATCTGCGCTAAATCCTTCGACTTCGATATTCGAAGTCAAAGGATTTCAATTCCCAGTCGATATTCGACCCTTAGTGAATCAGCCCCGAGGTCATCCACTGATATTATAACAAGGCCTATTCCATCTTGATATTCAGAAAGGGTTTTTTACAGTGAGAGCTGTGAAATTGTGTGATAAATAAGATAGCCGCAAGGAAGGTGTTGACTGGTTTTGTAGCAAAGGAAAATACAGGGCTACTGAAATTAGTTTTAAGAACAAAGTTGATCCAGGCACTTGTCCAACTGCCATCTTGGAGTCATGAAAAAAGTTTTCCCCTTTTGAAGCAAACTGCCGCGATAATTCACCAGTGTCACAAAATTTTGGATGCGCGTTGGAAAAGGCAGTCCCGTCAAAACCGTCGCACTTCAACATTATTCGGACACACATTGACTTTAATGCCATTGTAAAAATTGACATGGCATCAAAATTCGCGTTTCATACATTTTTTGTCGTTTCGTGAATTTCACAGGAAATTTGCAAATTTTTCTGTGAATCGAAACAGGACAAATTCGCCCATCACTGCTTATGAGAAAGGCATTACTATAGAAATATTTGTGCCCTGTGACAAGGACTTTCAATAATAGGGAAACCATCTATAGACACTTTATATTGGTACACCATTGCAGAGGCCACATAAAACTGACAAGAGTATTCTAGTAGGATTCTTCATATCTGAAAGGAATATGAGCTGCAGTGGGTGCCCTCCCATGGTGCCATGACCATATCACCTTGCATTGTGCACCATGATGTACCACACTGCCACATCTGTGTTTTTTATATTACATGTCCAGGTTGTATATCTTCTCTGTATATACTAGTAGCACTATTCAATGAAGTTATACATGAATACAAATGAACTGTGTGCAGTTACTGTATATGGGTTAAATGTGGTCCCAACCGAGCTACCCTTTATTATTTGTTTGGCTAAATTGTATCAATGGCACATCTGTTCATCATTTTTGTGAAGCAGACACCTAGAAACAGACATTTAACAGACATTTAAAGGATTAGGATAGACAGAAAGAGGAAGGGTGACGATAGATAGACGTCTCTGAATTAATGGAATACATGTTTCCATACAGATTGTAACTCACATATCTGTGACATTCTTCATTTGAAAATATGAGATTTCACAGCACAAAACAACTGAAAAGCAATCACTTGGTAGAAATGAATAAATGGGTAAGGCACGCAACATTTAGCTTTTCTCACTGCAGTCACAGCACAGCAGGAAATCCAAAGCTTTACTCGCTGAACACTCTGAAGTAACGAGAGATGGTAGACAGGAAGTGCTAACTCATACTGTGGCCAGGGCCGCCATCAGGGGGGGACAGGGGGGACAAGAGCCTCGGGCAGTGCTGCACTTTTTGAAGAGCCGGGCCCCCCTTGACAGCTCCGAAGCGGTGCCGCTTGATCGAAGTCCCGAACAGCCGAATGCGAAAAGCGCCGAACAGACGCAGTCCGGAAGCCACGGAAAGACCCGAAGTCACGAAAGGAGCCGACACTAAAGTCCTGAAGCGGCGAAAAGACCCGATGTCACGAAAACAGCTATAATTGAAGTCCTGAAGCCACGAGTTCAATTCTACTAACAGCGATGTGGGTTTTTTTTCAATCCCCTGGCCACCAATGTTTTATTTTAATACTCTATAGGCCCCTGGTAATTTTTAAAAAAAAATATTTTATGGGGCCCCAATTTTTTTTAACTTGTAAGGAGGGGCCTTGGCGCCAAAGTTTTTAAAAAATATATTTTCTGCGGCCCCAATTTTTTTTCATTCAATAAATTCTAGCCAAGACAATGCTACAATGAGAAAGCCAGCATTTTAAATGGATATCATTAGATTACATTCTGGTCACAGGAGTATGAGTGGAAAAGCTGAGGCAAGAATGGAATTATAATAGGGACAGTAGGCCTACTTGGAGGCCTATTAGCATAAAGGGACCCACTTAACTCAGCTTATATCACTAATATGGAATATGTAGTATTGCTAACTCACTTTGGGGTAGATTTACTAAAGAGCGAAGTGACTAACGATGACTAACTGCTTTTAGGCATTTCGCCGATTTACTAGCGGGCGCAGGCGTAACTTCGCTAGCAAAAGAGAAAACCACTTAGTAAATGTACCCCTTTGTATTTTGTCGGGTAAGATTAATGGTCAGTGGTGACCCCTTTTTACCTTTCCTCGGGGGTAGGTCATTCTCATGTCATCTTTCCACCATGGCAGAGCGAGCCATCTTTGCTTCATGCTCTCTGGCTTTTTAGATGTCTTCTATGACGAAATGGCTTAAAAATAGTGCTTTCTGGCTTAGATCTAGGCACTATACTGAGTCCCCATCCATGAATCATTGTGGTTATTACTATAAAGAGCTTTATATTCTCGTGGCTCATCAATACAATTAAAATGCATGGAAAGCTATTCATAGAAATAGTATGATGACTTCAGTTTATATAGGTATCCTTTCCTTTCCGTCTGATGCTTCTGACTATAATATTTTTCTTTTTTGGCTCTCAGTTTAAGATACAGTATGTTATATCATGCTTATTTGTGTCTACATGAATCCTACCTAGGGTTGATTTAGGCAGAGTAATGCTGCAGGCTGTAACCTCACAGTAAAAGCAAGAAACAAGATAATACAAATAGTGTTTATGTTTCCAGAATAAACAGAACTTTAATTGGCAGGGTATTCAGTAAAGCTGCATAGGTGAGGACAATGTAGCCAGTCATGGCTTATTTATGTGAGACACATGGAATCGTGAGCAAGGTATTTTGCATAATCTATTTATTTTCCAGCTGTGTTAAGGCCTTTTAACAGAGATAAAGTGGCTAATTTCACACATTTAACTTGGACCTGTACTTCACACTAAAGTGTGGATGCCTTCTGCATTCCGCAGTCTGAGCTGACTAAGTCTACAAGATACTATAAATTAATTAGCATGGTACCAAATGCTAATGCTAATGTCTAGCTTTTAGAACCACATCTGCAGTGCCTAATAACAAACTGGACTCACATGAGAACATATTATTTAGATTTATGCAAAGGTCTCAAGTGTACATAAGCTATGCATTGCAGATCAGACTTTAATAGCTACCGCATTGAGTGCATTCTTACTTCTTTAAAGGCTAGTTCCCAAATTGAGATTAAAGGCATCTAAGTCTCCATAAGAAAACTAGTTAAATATTTAATTTTAGCAGGAACACTGCATTGAAAAACATATATTATAAAAATACATTTCTGCATAATACTCTTTTGTAAAACAATCTATTATTGCATATTGAATCCTCCAGAATCATATCCAAAATTTCTCTCAATCTCATTCCTAAAAGGCAGGGTCTTCCAACTGGTATATGTATGGCACATGTTACATTTATAATAATTTTGTACAAATACCTTCCTTTTTGTGCTCTTATAATAATAATATAATATATAATAACATCTTAATATAGACCCCTGAGGTGGAGCTACCTAGTTTACTTTACCATGTAATTCTCACTAGTATCCTCTGGACTATAGTATCTTATTTGAAAGTGCAGGGCTATACAAAGCCAGGCTAATCACTATGGCAGTCATAAAACAGGTTATTTGTTGGTCATTATGACCCTACTACAGGAAATTCTGCTTACAGAGGTGCTTGAGATAATAAAATAAAAGAAACAAGCAAACACTGTGCATTATGTGCATTTATGTGCATAAATGTAGACATAAGCAGTTGTCAAGAACTTAGCTCCTTGGGCTTCTAGGATATGTATATACTGTATGTATATTTATTTAGTTAGTTGGTTAGTTAGTTAGTTAGTTATTTTATTTATTCATTAAAATAGGGGTCCACGTGAACAGTATAAACATTGACTCTATTTTAAAGCTAAATATACTTTAACTTGTAACTATTGCTGGGAAGCTCCCTGTCAGATTCATGAATCAGCAGGTAATGTTAGGTGTCTGGTCCTATAGATCTGCATACAATAACCGGCGAAACTCATTGCGCTCATGAAACATTAGAATTCCTTTGAGTTAAGGTATAGCAATTTGCACCTTAATTGTCTAAATGAATACTGATGGGCAAATTTATTCAGCAGGCGCACATTCGCAGCGAATTTCCGCGTTTCGCCACCAGCGAATAAATTAGCGAAATTGCCGCAGAAATTCGCTGGCATCAAAATATATTTTTCGCCGGCGACAATTCCGATGCTGGCGACAATTCTAGGCACCCATTGAGTTTAATGGGCATCAGAATTGTCGCCGGTGTTGGAATTCGAGTTTCGCCATTTTTTTGCCTTTTTGCGAATTTCGCTGGAAATTTGTGAATTTTCCATCAAAGAGAACTGGGAGAAATTCGCCCCTCACTATAAATTAAGCACTATTTATAATTGGAGGGCTATGCAAAGATGCACAAAAATTATACATTGCTGCATGCAGGTTATTTTAAAATATAAATTTAATTGAATATGAACCGCTTTATCCTCTAGTATGAATGCAGCTCTCTGTAGAAATAAAGTTGCCCTCATTATGTTTCACTTTAATTTGGCTCCTTGTATTATATGGGTTTTACATGCCTGGACTAAAACACAGCCACTTAGTTGCATGGTGCTAAAAGGGGGGAAATGTAACACTTTCAGTGCCAAACAAGAAGAACCAGGAATGGAAAGTAAACATGTTTTCCTCTATCTGTGGACAAATGCACACTAAGGGGCAGATTTATCAAGGGTCAAATTTCGAAGTGTAAAAAACTTCTAAATTCGACCATCGAATTGCATTACATTGATATTCGAAGTAGAAGTTTATGTTAATCGAATTTGGCCATATTCGGTAGAAGTAAAATTGTTCCATCGTACGATGAAATCCTTCAAATCAAATGATTCGAGTGATTTAATCGATCGATCTAACGATTTTATTTCGACTTCTAAAAACTTAGCCAAATGTTGGCTATAGGTTCTAGGAGGTCCCAATAGGCTAATAAAGCAATTCGGCAGGTTTAAGGTGGCAAAGTGTCGAAGTCAAACCTTTTTAAAGAGACAGTACTTCGATTTTCGAAGTCAAACTTTTTTACTTCGAATCTAAGTCGAATTTAGGCCTATTCGATGGTCGAAGTACCCAAAAACTAGTTAGAAATTCGAAGTTTTTAAATCTGAAAATTCACTGCGACCCTTAGTAAATGTGCCCCCTAAAATGTAATTCAATTTGCTGGTATAATTCTGCACATTCCAAGAGATGATATAAAGGGTCTTTTGCAGTTTACTGGACCGTTAAGTGTTATAACAAAACTGGCAGGAATTAGCACTTATTGCTACCTAGCCATACTAGTAAGTGATTGAATATATCTAACAATGCATTTTGGGAATAAAACATACATTTCACTCAAACAGCTTAGCTGTATTGTATTTTGAAATGCTAGCTTGATTTTACTATTAAATACTGCAATATAAAGACAGACAAAATAAAAATGCATGTACATTCCATATTAAGTGTTAGTAGGGATACACAAATCAGACATTTTCTAATTGTGGATTACTATGAACTCATTAGAATGGGTAATGCAACAATTAAACTTAATTACTCACCTAGGAAATCTAACAGCAAGGGCACTTTAAATCACCTGGGTGCACCTAGCACATTTAAATGCTCTTGGCATAAATTTACTTTGTTCAACACAGAAACAAACATTTCATAATTACATGTGAGTAAATAACAAAAGCCATTTGACAGCTACGTCCCACCTTCCCCACGTAGGGGGTTTAAAGCATCTCCAAGGATTTTTTTTTAATTTATGCAAAATCTACTTCTTGACTAGAGAATGGGAAACAGGAAATGCAATGTTGTGTAAAGTCCAGACTGAGAGTCGGAAAAAACAAAGGAGGCTGGGTTTTTGCTAGCAGGAGGCTAACTGCATTCTTTTGTTAAATATTAACATAAAATAAGGCAGTAGAAATGGATGTCCATCAGGAGGATAAATAAGAACTAAGTGCATATTTTAAGAACAAAGGCATGTCTCATTTAAATTACTGAAGAAACATAATCAGGAATGCCATTTGTAGCACAAAGCTTGTGTGGATATGATTGATTTGTGAGTAGAATGCCATTGTTTAAACTTGAAAAGTTGGGGAATGTTACATGGACAAAACAAGCAATTTACCATGTCAACTGATTAATTAAAAGCCCTTCAGACAATTGAGTGAATTAAACTTTAAAGTTCTTTTCATTTTTGGAAACTGGTAAACTTATTTTTTCTGCATATCAAAAAAATATCCTAATTCATAAAATAAGATAGACATGTAATGTTAAAAGGTATATATATTAAGATATTTATACTGTTTTATATGCATGTTTTTATTCACCAGACAATTTCCAACCTAAATTAGTCATTAGATACCACAGCAGTGCAAGCAGGGATAGCCACAGTGTTCCCAACATGTCATTGCTTTATGCTCAAAATGAAAATGCTCTGCCTATGGCAGACTCAAGTGGTGACAGACAGGACTCAATTCAGAATGCAAAAATTCAGTCCTCATTAAACAATGAACCCAAACACTGGCACAACCTGGCAAGCATTCCTACACAAGCTGTGACAAGCAACCCAACCTTCTTGAACACTCACTTTAAGGGAGGGTGTGTAGGATAATTTTCGCTGATAAACATACATGTAAAGAGGCCTATGGTTCCTCTCACAGTCCTAATATCTTTTTCAGTCCTGACCTCACTTTATGCAGTGCCTCATCCTTCTCCCATCAAACCACGTCTTGCCCAACCATCAACTGAAACTTGTCTGAAGTTCCTAACACCAAGGCTCCTTTTTCTCGAGCCCAGTTCTGTGCCCATGTGTGTCCCTCTAACATTTTTAAAGGACACCTATCATAGGAAAATGTTTTCGCTCTCTGGAGGTCAGGTCTAATAGAGCCTGCACTCTGCCATTTTTGGACTGTGAATAATGTTAATAATGAAGGGAACCCCAGCATTTTTATGATCACAAATTTTGGCTTTATTAGCCTGAACCTGCACCAGTTGGGGAAATACTTTGCTATGATATGAAAATTGGGAAGGGCATGTGAAGCTCAGAAGAAATTTGGGAATAAGTCTTGGTTGACAATTGAAGGAAAAATGAGCAGTAAGTTTCAGGTAAAGGATGTTAGTATGTCAATTCAGTTTGAGATGAGGGTGAAATAAAATGAGAGGTGACTAAATAACTTGAAGGGGAGGATAAGTTTGTGTACGTGTGTTTGTGTATTGGAGGGTGGATTGAAATTACAGTGAATTGGAATGATGGGGTGGAATAGAGATGAATGGACATTAAACTCAGAGGGATATAAAACAGTAAAACAGAGAAGATGGATAATCAGGCCAGGATCAGTTAAGCAGATTGATGATGGGGGGGGGCATCCAGCATGCAAAGTGTAACATACGGGAGGGAAACAGTTAACTGACAAAACTGAGGCCCAACAATAAGATACACTGAAATGTATTGAAATGAAGTACCTAATGACAAAGATATTACCATATAAATATTCGTATTGTTTATGGTAGTGCTACAATTTTCCATTGACTGGATATCTGGATATTCTACAGACCATGCTGTAAACATTTGGACTGTGACAAGAACAAAAGTAGCAGCAAAACAACTAGAAAAGAGGATATTTTATAGTAGGGAAATATTCATGTTATATTATAATTCTATATATATATATATTTTATTTATATATTTATATATATTTGATGTCCCCATCTATTTGTGGTGTTCCCAGTTTTCATTTTAAAAATATGAAATATTGAAGTCATCAGGTAATTTAAAAAAGGAAATCATTTGGGAATGCTTTGATAAATGCTTTTTTTTGTAATTGGTATTGTATTGTATTTGTTCCTACACATATATTCACAACTGTTTCTACATAGGGATCCAGTCATCAGATCACATCTTTATAAATCCAGGAAGATCTCCTTTAGTGACAAAGCTGTTGCAAATACTCTGCCATTCTATGCAACTGCCTGACAATGTGGGTGCTTCCTTAAGGCAATCTGAATTTATCTCACTATTTATGGAAAGCCACTCCAACCAAATCGGCACAGACTTTTTCCCCCCTATTTATCATAACATTTTCCCTAAATATTATTATCCCGATAAAATGATTTAAAAAAAAAAATCAGAATCTGCATTTCTCAGATTTGACGCCCCGAATACCGCAACATTTTCAGATTTGATGCCTGAATACAGCAATTTTTTCAGAAATCCAGCGCAAATCAGGATATCTCTGGGATATCTGCCATTAACCTTTACATGAACTCAGCAGGTCTGTGTTGGAGTACTTTTTTATTCTGACTTTTAACACCATTGGGGGTTTTATAAATCACGAAAAATTTTTGATTTTTTTTCTATGAAAAAAATGGTGGTTTTCTCCTTTAAAAGTCTAACCATAAAAAATGGAACTTTGATAAATAACCCCTTAGTATACCAATATAAAAATTAATTGGGGAAGTACCTGCTTGGAAAGCTAAGTAATAACAAATATCAATAAAATTAAAGTTGTAGCCGGACTAGTTGTTTTTTGTTCAGTGACCCAATTTGAAATTTGAAAGCTGGAAGAGGAAGGCAAATAATTCAAAAACTTTTATTTAAAGTTTTATTCTTGCATATTAGGTAAATTATGCAATACAAAGCTGCTTAAAGAAAATTATGTTATGCTTTTCTTTCTGGCCTCCACTAATCAAAAGTCTATATTAACCAAATATCTACAGCATAGCTCTACAATAACTAATGGGGGGAAATAATGAAGTTTGTTAACAGAAGAAATATGGGCAATATGAATTTACAAAAGTATTTTAGCAACCCATCCACCAATGGAGAACTCATTTGCACCAGTGTGCATGTAAACTAAAAAAAGTCATTATTATTTGTGCAAAATTCTACCACCTTTAAGTAGGTTTTAAAAAAGACAGTCTTTTTAAAATTTAAAGACTTCTCATTTATGAATTTTTTTCTTTCTGTTTATTAATGTTATAGGCTGATAATTCTAGGCTGATTTTTGTTCTACTTTATTGCAAAAGTTCAATACATCACAACTTGAAATGTCATGTTCTTTTTTCAAATGACAAATGAGAAATAAAATCAAAACAAGTAAGCATTACTACTCATTGTGACGGTCTAAAGAAAAATTAAATCCACCTTATTGCATGTTTATATACATATATATATATATATATATATATATATATATATATATATATATATATATATATTTATTTATTTATATATATTGTACTGGATCGTAGCTAAGAGGAAGCAGCGGACATGCCAGTAAACACTGGAACAAATGTGACATTGTAGATACATATCTCAGATATAAAGCAACCATTGCATATTGAGTTTAAAGTACTACAGATAAAAGTGGTGAGGAAGAGTTCTTGTTGATCTAATAATACTTGTTTGCACATTCCTTGAGGCTATGCATGATGCATAATAGGATTTCTATGGGCCACAGCAACAAAAGGTGTAAAGTGTCCTTTCAGTTGCAAAATGTACTCGTTTATTCCCTTGGTTAAGGAATGCAAATTTTAAGTGATTTTTGTTAGTTGACAAGAAGTCCCCCCCCTACACACAGTCTTAAAAGTCCAGGGTAAAGTTCATAATGATGCCAAACACGATTATATTTGGCAGTAATTAAAGGGAGTTCAAGAAGCGTTAGCTAAAAAAACTTACTTTTAAACCCTAAGGGGCAGATTTACTAAAAAAAGTCTTTACACATCGAATAAAAATCTTTCGATCGTACGCTAAAATCATTCAAATCGTTCGATTTGAACGATTTAATCATTTGATCGAATGATTTTCATTCGATAGTAGGATTGCCAAATTCGGTGAAAAAACTTCGAATTCGATATTTGTATTCGAAATTTTTCAATTCCATGGTCGAATTTTGAAGTTTTTTGTACTTTGAAATTTCGACCCTTGATAAATCTGCCCCTTAGGGTAAGATTTAATAGCAATCACCTTAGTAGTCAAAAGGGTTAAAGAAACAGAGCTCATTAGTAACTGGTAAATACATTTCTGTACATATGAATGCATATCTGATATTCAAAAATGAATACGTTCTCATGTGAAAGCTGAACCAAACAGAACTGGGATCCTAGTTTTGATTAGTGATAAGCGAATCTGTCCAGTTCCGCTTCACCAAAGAATTCACAAAACTCCGTAACAAATCGCGAAACAGTGAAAAATTTATGAAATCAATTGAAGTCAATGGTCGGCAATTTTTTTTTATGCACGCAACTATTTTTTCTCACTTGAAAAGCATTAAAGTCAGTAGGTATTTTTTCTTATTGCAACTTTTTTGTCTCTGTGACTTCTTTGTCCAAGTGCATTAAAGTCAATGGGCGCCAAAGTTTGTACGAGCAACAATTTTTACGTGCACAACATTTTTGCTGCAGTTTTGCAAAAAGATTCGTAGTATGGAATTTCACCGCAAATCCATGCCTGGTGAATAAATTCACTCATCACTAGTATTGATAAGCAATCTGGACAGCATTTGTATAGTCCCCCCTGTGTTTGAGTGGGTTGCTTCGAGGTACTCTAGTTCCCACTCTTAAAACATACAGTTAGGTTAATTTATAGATCTATAGATTGTAAGCTGCTATATGTCAATATGTGATTAGTGAATATGTCCCTGCTATATAAATGAATAATAATAATAATAATAATAATACACATCAGTAATATAAAATGTATTCTAACCTAAAATTTTGATAAACACAAGCAGATGATTATAGATAAGTTCTAATCAAAACTACTGACATCTGTGTATTTGTAAAATCAGTTGACCAGTGCTTGTATTGGCAGGTATAGCATCTCTGTAGCTCCTGATCTGGTCCTGTTGGCACCATCTAAATCACTCCATCTATTGGCCAATATGGCATATTGTGTGTGTAGCTAAAATGGGCTACACGCAGTATATTATCCATTTCAAAGGATCTTTATGTAATATGAAGGGACAAACCTTAAGACTACTATACATATTTAACAGGTTTCTATATATATATATATATATCATGGATATAGTATCCAACATTCTTGGCATCTGGAGTTTTCCAATTGAGGGATTTTTTTCTGCAATTTGGATTGCCATAGCTTCAAGTCTATTAAAAACATTAAATAAACTCAATAGGATTGTTTCTTTCATAGTTTGCAAGTATAAGGTATTGTTTTATTATTACTGAGACTTTTTAAAATTTGCCTTATTTATTTAAAATAAGCACTATATATGTACTAAAGACATTTTTGGATATCTGGTTCCCAGATAAGACATGCCATACCTGTACCTGCAAAAGACTTTTTTTTTTACTTACAAACAGTAAGTGCAGTCTGCAGCCCATTGTTAAACTCTACAGTACTATAAACACTGTTCTGTTTTTATTATTTTTAGTTAATTATTAAATGAAGCATGGGTATAGCACAGATACAATATATGAGAAACCACACTCATAATAAGTCTGGCTGATTTAAATGTGTAATCACTCAGTTGTTTTGCAATGCAGAAATCTAAATAAATGTGGGAAATAAATGTGGGTCAAATGAACACAATCATATTGATTTCTCAGAGGGGCCTCTAAACAGGGACCAAATGTGTGTGAATATTTTGCATATATTAATCAATCCTAGTCTGAAATGCACCTGAAAATGTTTCCTTTCATAGAAAAATGTTGCCTGAGTTCCTCATTTATCTATCTGTCTTTATTGATTTATCTATCTATCTATCTATCTATCTATCTATCTATCTATCTATCTATCTATCTATCTATCTATCATCATCTATCTATCTATCTATCTATCTATCTATCTATCTATCTATCTATCTATCTATCTATCTATCTATCTATCATATATCTCTGTCTCTTTTTTTTATATATCCATAATATGACATATGGAAAATGTAAATATCTCAGTTAATATAAGATGCTGCATTTTGGTGTCCATGAGAAATTTCAGCAAGAAATCTTTATGAATTCATTTTTGAATTTGAATGTTCATGTTTCTCTTTAGTAGCTTACAAGCAAGCCCAAACCCAAAATATAATCTGTTTATCTGTGCAAACATACACTTTATTAATATGCAAGTTTATTGCCATATTTTCACATTATTCCTGCTATTTTGGTGGACCAAAAAGATAATTTATTATATATTAATATCATGTTCTTCAGTATGTCAAATGCACATTTTTTATGGGTTTCAGATGTGATGTTTCAATAGACATTTATCAAAAACCTAAAAAAAAAAAAAATGCGTAGTAGCAGTAAAAACCAAATCAAGTAAATAGACAGATCCATGCACAACATGTTGGCTCACGGTTCCCAAATAAACAAATTTAACTAAAATAATAATACTTAAATGGTAGTACCTTTAGTTTTTTCCTCTACACTTAAAAAGGTTGACAAATATTTAACTGAATCAATATCAGTCCATTTTCACTGCAAATATTTTTGAGTTTTCTATTCCAATTTCATTAAATAATCAAAATAAAAATGAAACAAAATAGAAATGTAAGGTAGATAGATATATCTTTAGTGTATACCACTGGTTTTTTTTTTACTATTGTTTGGCTATCACTAGTCAAGAACAGCTTTAGAGAGAGCTCTGATTCATAGTGGAACTGATCCTAAGCTACACTCCTGTGTCATCTATACACTCATGACAGATTTCAGTTATTTGTCACAGGAGTGAAGTGACTAAGTGACAACTCATGAATCACACAGCATCCAAATGTATACAGTAGTCACACATTACTGGCTATTTTTTTTCTGACACTGCTGGGAATTGACACCCTCAATATATCTTCTTGGTGATTCATGGCCAGAACATTAGACAAAGAAACCTAAAGCTATGGGCACAATACACAGTATATTAAAACTCAGAGATTATGTGGGACATTCACTAAGAATCGTAGTTGCGTTAGTGGATTTGCGAAGTAACAAAAATGCCCAACGCTTGCGAATTCACGCTAGCGTTAGGCACTTTGGTGCTTAGTGAATTTGCCCCTATATGTTAAGGTAGCTTCCATTACTCAGTTATGTCATACATGACCACAGTATCTTATTTACATATATGAATATAGAAAACATTAAAGCAATTTAAAGATAAAGGACCACACCACATTGCTGACCAACCTCTATTAATATTGATTTTGACACTGGGCTATTTTGACATAAATGCTGTGTTGCACATGTCCCATCTTGTGAAAAGGGTGATTTTTTTTCCCACAGTCAGCAAAGTCAAGCAAGTTGTTTTTTGTATGATGCGCATTGTTGTTTTAAATATTTCATTATGTTCAGTGTTCAGCATTGGGCCTTGCCAGCAGATGTTTAAAGAAAAAAAAAATCAGAATTGCATTAATAACATATATTGTAGTGGAATTCATTATAAGGCCTTTGTCTTTTAAAAATCTCATTATATTAATATTTGAAGTCATTTGGCCAAAAGGAATAGAACCTGCTGACATCAGGAATGTTGTGTAAACTGGCAAACTTTAAAACTAATCTTTTCTCTGAAGTTACTTTTACGGTGTTGAACATATTTACATTTTAATGAAGAGGATATTCAGTTCACCCGATGATAAGTCAACCACAGAAAACCTGAAACAGAAAAATAAAAAAACGTTCTTGGCCAAAATAATTGTGTTGTGTGGGTGGATGCATAAAAATATTTCTACAATGTATATTTAAATATAATTACATAAACAATATATACAGCACGAAACACAATGAAGAGAAAGGAAAGCATTTCAATAAAAACAGATATCCAACATGTACAATTTAACTTGATGAGAGCAATTTTTTTTAATCAATTTTTCTCACTGAATAGAGAAGAAAGCAAAGCTCTTTTGTCACAATAATTCTCACAATAATGGTGCGAGCAACAGTCACAGTTTTTAATAACATAAGTGCAAATGTTCAGTAAGTCAAACAATCCAGAGGCACACAGAGCTGATGCAAGTAAGGAACACCTTGCTTATTAAGTTGCACTGCACTTCCACAATAAACGTGCAAGGTGTTCCTTGCTTGCATCAGCTCTGTGTGCCTCTGGATTGTTTGATTTCTAGACTGGATTAAGGTTTGCCGGACCTCTACCATTGTGCACCAGACAGCATTGTATTTATCTTCTACAAGGGTGTGCTAGAGCCAGATCCTTATTGGACAAATGTTCAGTAACCCATAGCAGTCCATTACAATTTTATTTTGACCAGCTTAGTTGTACTAAGTGCAGTCTCTTAAACATCAATGTGATCATACTATTTCCTATTTCAAAACCAATGGTATTATCATTGGTGCATGTGCTTGCACTAGATTTCATCAGTCTGGAATAGAATGTCTAGTCCAAACTAGCATGTGCCCAGACATTGTTGTCAGTCTTACATCAGTGCAGTTTGCACATTCACACATTTTAAGTTGGCAACTGACCCACTGCACTTTCTTCTAGAGATCTTTATGAGAACATTTATGATATATAGAATTAACTACTTTAAAATGGTCTCCCAAAAACACTAGTTAGCATATTGTGACCTGGTAGACTAAGATTAAGTTTGTTACTTGTCTTTAAGAACATTTAAACTATCTTAAAGGAAAACTATACCCCTAAAATGAACACTTAAGCAACAGATAGTTCATATCATATTAAGTGGCATATTAAAGAATCTTACCAAACTGGAATATATATTTAAGTAAATATTGCCCTTTTACATCTCTTGCCTTGAGCCACCATTTCGTGATGGTCTCTGTGCTGTCTCAGAGATCAACTGACCAGAAATACTTCAACTCTAAGGGGCCGATTCACTAAATTTGAGTGAAGGATTCGAAGTAAAAAAACTTCGAATTTCGAAGTATTTTTTGGGCTACTTCGACCATCGAATGGGCTACTTCGACCTTCGACTAGGACTTCGAATCGAAGTATTCGAACTAAAAATCGTTCGACTATTCGACCATTCGATAGTCGAAGTACTGTCTCTTTAAAAAAAACTTCGACCCCCTACTTCGGCAGCTAAAAGCTACTGAAGTCAATGTTAGCCTATGGGGAAGGTCCCCATAGGCTTTCCTAAGTTTTTTTGATCGAAGGATATTCCTTCGATCGTTGGATTAAAATCCTTTGAATCGTTCGATTCGAAGGATTTAATCGTTCGATTGAAGGAATAATCCTTCAATCGTACGATCGCAGTATTTGCACTAAATCCTTCGACTTCAATATTCGAAGTAGAAGGATTTCAATTCCTAGTTGAATATCGAGGGTTAATTAACCCTCGATATTCGACCCTTAATGAATCAGCCCCTAACTGTAACAGGAAGAAGTGTGGAAGCAAAAGACACAACTCTGTCTGTTAATTGGCTCATGTGACCTAACATGTATGGTTTGTTGGTATGTTTGTGAGTACAGTGAATCCTACGATCCCAGGGGGCGGCCCTTATTTTTTAAAATGGCAATTTTCTATTTATGATTACCCAATGGCACATACTACTAAAAAGTATATTATTATGAAAATGGTTTATTTACATGAAGCAGGATTTTACACATGAGCTGTTTTATGCAATATATTTTTATAGAGACCTACATTGTTTGGGGGGTATAGTATTCCTTTAAGGCTCCTTCATTGCTACCAGTGAGTGCAGAGGATCAGTTGTTTGTTTAAAAATGATGTTAAAAAATATTTATGTATATAAAAATGATGTTAAAAAATATTTATGTATATATTTGTAACGATCGCCGCCCGGAGCAGGCCCAGGAGCTCCGGGCGGCGCGTCTTCTCCTGCCGGCGTCGCTCCCAAGATGGCGGCGCCCATGGCCGCCACGTGGGTAAGCGGCGCCGGCGCGATGACGTCAGTGCACCGACGTCGGCGCAAGGACGTCAATGACGTCACTAAGGCGCCAAATTCAAATAAAAAGCCTGTTTAGACGCCAGAATGGCGCCCAAGTATAGGAAATCTTTCCCAAAGTATTTCCTGGGTTCCCTGTGTGCTATTTTCGCTAACTTGTTCCTGATTAATATCCTTGACCCCTGCCTGGACTGTTGGACTTGCTGTTATCCGCCTGCCTTGAACTCTTGCCTGGATTCTGATCACTCTTTTGGATTAACCCCTTGGACACCGCGATCTTGTTCCCTCAAGAGGGCTTCCTCCTTGATCCTGACAACCTCCCTGGAGGGAGCTCCCGGCTCCCTGACAATATTCATATGTTGTTCACAAACTAGTTTGGTTTTAAGATGGCTATTAAATTAACCGATCTCTAAAACTCAACATGCCATCATGACTCATCAAAACAACCTTATTTGTCACTTGTTCCCTATTCCTTTAGAGTGTATGCTTTAGATTCCTAATTGTTTTTAGATTAGTAGTAAAGCTCTTATGGGGGAATGTAAAAAATGTCGTAAAGAGAAAAACAATTTGCACAATTAAGAAAAAAATTAGCATTTCACAGTGTAATTAATACTTTTAAGACGTGATTGAAGGTGTCATAATGTTTTGGAGCAAACGTACAACTTTTTCAGTAAGAAGTTTTATTAATGTCACTATATTCAACTATAAAATTTGCTTTTAAATAATGGACAATATTGATGATGTTCAATTCTTTGTTTGTTAAGATGTTTGTAACATGAAGGCTGTTTAATATGTAGTAAACAATTTACACAACACTCAGTTATCTGCTGCCTATTTAGTAATTGAATTTTGATTATTTCCCAAAAATTTGATGATGATAAAATTATTTTGATGAGAGAGAAGTTAAAGGCGAGAAACAGAAAGTGGGAAGAGAGATAGGGAAAACAAAAGGAAAACAAAATAAAAACAAAACAATCCAAAAGTTAGAGATAGAAAGAAAATAGAAACATATTTTTATTTTTGTGTAACAAATATGTATATATTCATATGTTGTTCACAAACTAGTTTTTATTGAGAAAAATCCACATATTTCATGAAACAAAACTGCTCAAGTCAATGAAACTCATAAACAAATCTTTTACATTTGAAAATAAAATATATAGTCTCCATTAGAGAATTTGGTCATAATGAAACATGTGAATGCATGATTGTGTTCTGAATAAATTCAACTGCTTCATAAATATTGACCTTAGTGCTAACCCTATCATGGAAATCACATTCTACTTCTTATTATGAATGCACCATGATATATTTTAAATAATACTGTATATTTTAAAACCAAGAAGTGAGGATTATTTTAAATTAAACAATGTACTGACTTGTCTGCTACAATTCACTAGTCATGTGTTGGCCTGTATAAATTTACATTATAGATTTGTTTTGATTTTGGTAAATTTTTATTGTCATCAATATAATTTTTTTCATATATATTTTTATGTCAGAGTAATGGCACACTGTGCTTCTTTTAGTATTTTGAGATACAAATCACTGTATTGTAACCTCAGTGATTGGTGATTACTATGAGACAATGTCTGTGAAATGCCTGTGTCACAAGGCTTATTACTTATTATCGGTTGGTGTCCGAGTTGGGGCCTGCTTTTTTTAGTTGATGCCTTTCTCCCAATAACACTAAAATACAATGCAATATAAAAAGGAGTATGCTTTTAGTATTCTTGGGGAAAATGCTTCTATGCGCAGTAACTGTATCTTGCTGTGTTTTAGATTACAAATCCCCTGTTGGGAGAAAAGCTCAAGAAAATTGCTTCTGCCTGCTCACTGTTCAGTAGCATTTCATACATTCTAACGATCATCATAGTATGGAAATGTCAAACACACACACAAACACACACTCCCATTTTAATCAAATAATTAAAATTTTTAAAAACTAAGATATAATTAATCCTTATTGGAACAAAACAGACCCATTGGGTTTATTTAATGTTTAAATGATTTTCTAGACTTAAGGTATGAAGATTCAAATTTTCCGTTTTCCGTTTCTTAATTGACAGACAGCAAAAAGATGAAAAATAACATCTCAGTGTTAAGGGTATTATAAACATTATTTGTGATATATGAAAAAAAAAATAGTTTGAGTTCCATTTAGGAAGGTCTGACCAGTGCCCTAGTTATAGTAAGAGAAGGTGAATGGGCCTTGGCTGTAGGGCCAACTGGGAATTGTTTGGGCTGTAAGGTGTTTGTTTAAGCTGAGGTAGACCTAAATGGTTCAGCCCTTGGTAGTCATGCAAAAAATATTACTATCCTAGTATAGGGCTTGAGCTGGAAATGTATTTATCTGTTATATACTGTATGAACAGTGTTATAGTATAGCAGACATATTATTTTCTCCAGGTATTTCCTCTACTGTAGGAGTGCCCATACATATAATGAGGGGTTTGCCTTTAGTGATGCTGTCCTATTGTGATCTACATCCATGGAAACATTGTTAATATTCTGTTCCATTGAAAACATTACTTAAATATTATATTGATTAATGAGCAAATATATATTGCTATGTTTAAATAGCTATTTATTATGTAACTTTAATGAATAAACTGTAATTAATAACAATGAAAAGACTGAAACAAGAGGGTGATTAAGTCAAGCTGTTTGTTGACAGTGTCTTGAGATCTACTCATCACCAGCTAAAAGTCTACTGATCCAGATTGACTTTTTATGCACACCTGCTATACCTTTTCTAGCAAAACTGGAATATACATTTTCTAGTGCTCCATTATAAACTAGTCCACTGTCACTGCCTATGTTAGTGTAGAGTTTCATCCAAGCCTAGGAAATTAGTCCAAATCAAGCTATACTATACTTTTTTTTTTATAATAAACATTATTTTTACAGTACTGGCTTGGATACTGTCCAATGCTAAAGGCTCTAGTCTGTGCTCCAGGGTCCCCTTCTACCTTGGCATTAAGTTATAATTTAACTTACATACCTTCATATTTTTACAGCTTGTCTTAACTGAATTGTCAAAAAGCAAAAACCAGATATAATATAGTAATAGAGGATGTGATCAAAGTTGTTCATGGAAAACCATACATAATACAAACAGTTTTTCCTTTTGGTCCATCTGATGGGTATGTCAGTGTACATAAAATAAATATTTGATGAATTGAGTTGATAGTAAAAACTGTATATTTGGGTTGGGTCTAACTCTATGGGCCTCTCATATTCTGATATCCCAAAGTAGCAGTTTGTGGCTATTAGGACTTGCAGCATGTCAGCATGTTTTTCGGATTTGCCACCAGAAACCTCTGACTTTTCAGGATTTGACGCCCAAAATCAGGACAATGAGCAGAAAAGGATATCAAGTTGACATCAGCCATTGACTTCTACATGAACTCGATCATTAGGTCTAATTTGAAGTACTTTTTTATTCAGACTTTTAATACCATTGTATTCACGAAAAAAACAAGTTTTTTTGTTCAGTATAAAAATAAAAACTGTGTAAATAGATAGGCTTTGCAAAATAAAAAATGTTAGTTAGTAAGATAGCCAAAATGTAATCTATAAAGGCTGTGGTGACAGGATGTGTAACATAATAGCCAGAACACTACTCCCTGCTTTGCAACTCTCTTGGTTTCCATCGATTGGTAACAAGGCAGTAACCAATCAGTGACTTGACAGAGGGCCACATGGGTCATAATTCTTTGCTTTTAAATCTGACCTGCATGCTAAGGATCAATTACAAACTCACAGAACAGTTATGTCCCAAGTGACCCCCCTTAGAGTCGCTGACTATCTAAGAGTTAGAGAGCTGAAAAGCAGCAAGTTCTGTTTTGTTCTGTAATGTTAGACATCCACTCACTCCAGCATTTATAGATTACATTTTTGTAATCTAACTATATTATATTTTTATTATATATATATATATATATATATATATATATATATATATATATATATATATATTATTTTGCACAGCCTATTTATCTATCTATCCATCTATTCACCCAGTTTTTGAACTGAACTGTTCCTTTAAAAGTCCAACCAGAAAAAATCAGACTTTAATAAATAGCCCCCTGTATCAACTTTTCTTAATTCAGAATAATAGGGAAACAAGTAAAGAACTACAATTTATTTTTGCAATTATATGTGAATATATGGTAATATTGTACCTGATACCTGGTGATCTAGTGGGGCAGTGGGGACACTCCCACTCCTGTATTGGGAAACAGACTTCTACCAATATCCCCGGGTAACTCTGTAGTGGAACCTAAGGTCCTGTTCTCTGAAAGTTTACTGGGGACAGCAGTAAATTTTTTGCCTTTCAGGAGGCTTGTGTTCCTTCCCTGCTCCTTTCCCACAAAGTGGGGAAAAAAAACGACAGTAGGGTTGGGGAGTTCTGTTTAGGTAATGCGGTTTCAACTCCCCAATAATTTTCTCATTCCAGTACTCTTAAAATGAGAGAAGGGTTGCACATAATACTGGCTTTTTAGATTCCGGGGCAGTGGGAAATTTTTTAGACTCCAATTTTTCCATTTTTTTTTGTAGAGAAAAAAGACGGTGGTTTAAGGCCATGCATTAATTATAGAGGTCTAAATAAGATCACAGTCATAAATAGTTTGACAGCAAAAACTGGTGACTTTGGACAAGATAAAGTCCCTCTGTATATTTTATTTACTGGCCATAGGAGGTACTGTAAACTTACTGTTCCATAATTCGGTATTGTGTCTGTTTGCTAGCATGGTTTCCTTCAGAGCAACTCTTTATAACAGATCTCACAAAAAGCCATACAAAAAATAATACAGATGTTTTTCTCATTGCATCACATTTCATTTCTTGATCTTAATATGGTTAAAACATCATACAGAGGAGCACATTTTATATGAACAAATGTGTTCAATGATCTTAATTAACTTTCTGTAGATGATTACATCATTAACATAGCTTAGATCTGAGTGATGATAGCTAACATCTGAGTAATGATCTAAGTGCAAGAATTAATAGACTGTGTTGGATTAATTTCATCCAAAAATTGTGCTTGTCACAGTGCAAACCCACTGGGGATTTAATTGTTATTTAAACTTGTAGATCATAACAGAACAAGCAGTTGTTTCTTGTAAAGTCTTCGGTCTTTGTGGAAATCTGTCTTTGAATATATACTGTATATTGATAAACATCAATGCATGCTAAGTTTTTCACCCATTCTATGCTTCTGCTTTCATATATGAGCTCTAAAATATTTCAATATTCCTATAACCTGGAAGCAGCTTCCATGGTGTGCTCTCATTTTGAAAAAGTTAATGGTCCCCAAACTGTGGGGCAGGCCCTAATGACAGCTCATAGCAGTGGATGGGACACACAATCTTAATTAATCTCAAACCCAACAAGTATAGAACTATTATATATGAAATCTGCAAATGTTACCAATGTGACTTAAACAGCAGTGTACTCATACTAATTATCTGTAACTGTATGATGTCTTATCAACCTGGATAACTGTTTTACTACAAAAGGGGCAAAACTCAAAAACATTTATTATTTCCTAATATCCTCCACTCTATACAGGATATCCTAGTTCATTTCAATTGTATCTAAATTCTAATGAGCACATACACACTGAGTATGTATAAAGGCTACTGATAATTGTTTCTATTTGAGGCTAAGAAATATAGCTTCAATTGTATATTCTAAGAAGAACTGGAAATACCAGTTAGACTACTATCTACATGCAGAAAAACTGGATGAGCCAGTAAGACTACACAGCCTGTGGAACAAAAGACCACCAGGGATGCAGAATAGTCAATCTCTATTCCATTTTACTGAAAGCACATCTCAATATAGAATGAAAGTCAGTGGAAAAACCTTGATTGAGAGATCTTTTTCCATTTGCAGCAGAGTCTTGGTTCAATCTGGGATCTGTTTTGCAGAATTTTGCATTATTTTTAAAATTTGTAGCTAACTCAAGCCCAGTAATTATGTTTCAAGTCTTTGGTTATGTATTCTGAGATTATATTTTTTCCATGCCAGTTTAACATCAAACATGTTTTATTTGGTGTGTCATCAATGTCATCTAGTAATTTAACTCACCTGGTAAAAAAAATAGCACCATTATAAAAAAAAGTACTTGCTGCAGCCCATCATTCCACTACTAGCCTTTAGTGTATGTGGTTAGCTGCCGTTATTGTCCATTCCATAGCTTTTGTGTGTACATGCCTTTTCTCTCTCTGATGCTATTTGGGAAAACTAATGTCTTGAAATGGCTGTGAATATTAAACTTCAGAATTTAGTAAAGCACATGTCCATGAAAGACTAAATTTACATTTAAAGGCTATTTCTGCTTTTATGGCTCATATAGGAGTTTAGGAGAAGCAGGCTGTGACATGATTTTGATACATATTTTAATCAGCTCCATATGCTAATATTGTGCTGTATGGTTTGCATTATTGTTATTTTCCACTGTAGCTTACCTGACATGAATATTGAAAACATGGCACAATGTTAGTATGGGTGCAGCCCAATTATCTATTTGCTAAATAAGATTATTCTTATTCTTATTATTCTTATTATTATTCTTATTATTATTATTCTTATTATTATTCTTCTTCTTATTATTATTATTATTAATATTATATTATTATTATTATTTATTATTGTTATGTTATATTATTATTATTATTATTATTATTATGTGTTTAGTATAGACATATTTAATGCACTTTGGCGCACTTTGAAGGGATTATACATCATTCATATAATCTGCCTCATTGCTGCCACTACCCATTCTTTTTCTCTGTAAGAGAGATTCTGGATGCAGGTAATAGATTATTCCATAGAACAGCTAGTTAATTATGTTTCCCTAATAATGCATTTGTTAGTCCTGGGAATCACTTTCAATGAAAACCCTACAATAAAATGTAGTAATAAATGCATGCTCTCATAAAAAATAGGTCCTTTTTGTATTTGTACCTAAAATTGATTAAAGGGTAGTTTGTTTTTTGAAAATTGCCACCATGCTGTCCTATTTAATAAAATTTCAAAGTAATTTTAAAAGACAGCTCTTGGAGCTCTCACTGGAGCAGGAAGACACCAACCTTCTGTTGCATTATTCTTGCAGAGATCAATAGTATTTCCTCTTGTAAGATCCAGGACAACATAAGTGTTTAGTTTTACTCATGCCTCTTCAAGGCCCTTTTATTAGCAGTTCATCAATTACAGACTGTAGGTTAGAATAAACACTGGTATATGTATGCTTCTAGCATCTGGTAATGTTATAGTTTGGGTTGACCAAATGTTGGCAATTCATTTCTCTGTTTTTTGTGTAGAAATTGTTTTTTTTGTCAATTGCAGAATTCATTGCACCCAAGTAGCCATGAAAGGTGTGCCTGCTACTGTGGTCAACAATTCTAAAACATACTACTATTCAATATAGCAGGCACTCTCATGTACATACTGGCTGAATAGTAGGCCACAACTCTTAATATGGAGGCACTTAGTTCCTGCCAGTAAAAAATGTTGCAAAATGTCCAGTATATTGTCTGATAGGCTGCTGTTCAGTCAAGTTAATTCCCATTTAAGTTGGGCTGAAAAAGCCAAAAGTCCATTAAGCTCAACCCCTCCAAATAAAACTTAGCATTGAAACAAATGAACATTTTTGCTGCAATTTGGCTACTTAGAAAGTCCTGTAGGCCTGTAGACCTGTAGGCACCCCATTATACATTTAGAAAGACTTACCGTGCTATTTATATGGAAGTTGAAATCATATGACATGCAGTTAAATTTGCAGCTTTGTCATTCAAACAACTGAAACATTGGTGGGTGTCATATGATTTGTTGCCCCTCAAGAATCGATGCCATGTAGACTTTTTATGGTAAATGGGTTGTTCAACTTTACATTAATTTTTATCATGATCTAGAGAGTGAGATTCTGAGGCAATTGGTTTGACATTTTTGTTATCTGTGGTTATTTAGCTTTTTGTTCAGAAATGCTCCAACTCACAAGTTCAGCTAGTTACTAGGGTCAAGCATACCCTAGCAATCATGCATAGATGTAAATAAAATTAAAATATGAATAAGAGAGGCCTCAATAGAAAAATGAGTAATACAAAGTAGCAATAACAATACATTTGTAGCCTTAAAGAGCATTTGTTTTGTAGATAGGATCAGTGACTCCCATTTGAAAGAAAAGGGCAAATAATTAAAAAATACATTAGAAATACATTAGAAAAGAAAAAATGAAGGCTAATTGAAAAATTGCTTAGAATTATGCATTCTATAAAATACTAAAATTTATTTTAACAGTGAACCACCCCTTTAACATTATCTAAGCACAAATATTTTCAATGTATTGCACTGTTTATAAGACAAAAGTGTGTCCTTTCTCAACAGTGTGAAGGCTCTTAGTTAAACACTGTACTTTTCTCAATGTGCTGTAATCTTCCATACAGAGATATGCAACACTATGTCTCAGAGATATAAGAAGAAACATATGTCTTATTAAATAAATTTAAAGAACAGAGTTTTAACTGTATGCATATGTCAGTACATACTGGGAAATGTGTTAGTAGTACCTCAAAAAAGCAACATGAGGAATAATATATGTCTTTTAACTTGCATAATTATTGATAATAATCCATTTATGGAATCTGTTATCTGAAATGTCTGGCACCCCGGGTTTTCTGGAAAAGGGTCCTCTCTGTAATCTGGAGCGCCATGCCTAAAGACTACAAACAAAATTGAAATGATAAAACATGATTAAACCCAAAAGGATTGTTTTGCCCCAATCACAATGAATTTATGCAGGTTAGTTACCATCAAGTACAAGCTACTGTTGTGACGCAGTGACGCTATGCAGTTATACTTACATCAACATGGAAGTAAGTTTGTCGTCTCCGTGTTCCAGTCTCCCGTGTTGGATTCTTGCCAAAGTACTTCTGATCTTGACTTTAGTTCTCCTCCAAAGTTCCCCAGCTCGTTTGGACAGATTTTCAAGGCTTCACCCGGCGCGTTCTTGCACTGGAAATTCTCATTGCCTGTTGGCTCTGTCTCCCAGAGGGTGCTCCCTAGCAACAGACCTACACTCCCTCCTCCTGCTCCTAAGTGAGTTAAAAGTTACTCAATGCTGTATTATTTTGTGCCTGGACTTAAATGTTGTCCGAGATATATTCTAAGCATTGGATAACCCTTTCAAGCTGAAACAAAGGGGTAAATTCATCAAAGAGTGAAGTTCCACCACTAGAGTGAAATTCCGCAGCTCTCAATTCATTTCTATGGGATTTTGAAAGGCGTATTTATCAATGGGTGAAGTGAAAGTTCACCCTTTGATAAATACGCCTATAAAAATCCCATAGAAATGAATGGAGAGTGGCGGAATTTCACTCTAGTGGCGGAACTTCACTATTAACTTCACTCTTTGATAAATATACCCCAAAGCGTACTTATTGTTTTCCTTATTAAGGATTGTGATTAACTGTTTGCCAGCCCTTCCCATCTTAATCAAGACAGTGGAGTTAACCCTTGTCAGCTGGGCTCTGCTTAAGTTTTCTTGCCAAGCATCGATACCCTGCTAAAGACTTTGCTGATTAACTCCTTCTTACCTATGTTACTTGGCTTGGCTTATATTGCATGATTCTGGATTGACTGTATGCTAATCTACCTAGTGGGGGATTTGTACCAGTAACTGGCTCCTAATTCTAGGACGGAATTCGTACCTAAATTGCAACCCTCCAGGATTACTTATCTCAGTGAGACTTATCTTTTCTGCCTAGCTGTGAGGAGTTACACCATCTCTTCCCCTAAGGAGGGTCACCCTGCGCAGAGTCCATTCCCTCGAGTACCTGAAGGAAGAGGTCATCATTAAGACCATTAAGATACTTTCCTGGAAGCTCCTGACAGTCTTCTTTCAGCATGTGGAACAACCTTTCCCCAACAAATCTTCCTCTACGAATACCTGAGGATCAAAGACTATTTCAGTCCCCAGGTATATACGATTCTTGCTGCTTAAATACAGGGTTCACCGCAGTATTATATTAAAATCCTAACACTGCAGAAAGGACCTTTTATATTCATAGAGGTTAAGTTAAGGAACACAGTTTTTAATGAGATCATGCTTGTGGAACAGTAAATAATGTCAAGGAAGGGTTGGATGCCCTTATAGAAAATCACAAAACACAAAGTTAAAATAAATTCATAATTGAGTTATTAATATACATATAGTGACATAGTACCGCACTCAATGGGACTACCTGTGAAAAAAATCAAGATTTATTGAAAAAAAATCAGACGTATCGAACACCAAGGGGCAGATTTATATATGGCCGAATATTGAGGGTTAATTAACCCTCGATATTCGACTGCCGAAGGTGAATCCTTCGACTTCGAATATCGAAGTCGAAGGATTTACCGCAATTAGTTTGATCGAACAAAAAATCGTTTTGATCATACGATTAAATCCTTTTTAAAGGATTCGAAGGATTTTAATCAATCGATTGAACGATTTTTCTACGACCAAAAAAAACCTTAGAAAGCCTATGAGGACCTTCCCCATAGGCTAACATTGAGGTTCGGTAGGTTTTAGGTGGCGAAGTAGGGGGTCGAAGTTTTTTTTAAAGAGACAGTACTTCGACTATCGAATGGTCGAATATTCAAAAGATTTTTAGTTCGAATCGTTCGATTCAAAGTCGTAGTCGAAGGTCGAAGTAGTCAATTAGATGGTCGAAGAAGCCAAAAAAAACATTAGAAATTCAAAGTTTTTTTTATTCTATTCCTTCACTCAAGTAAAGTAAATGTGCCTCCAACTGTGCGCTCTTTCTTTCAATTAATCTTGATTTTTTCACAAGTATTCCCATTGAGTGCAGTACTATGTCACTTTATTTATCTTATTTACCAGCACCCGTGCAAGTTACTAAACAAGTTTAGGGTGTGCTCCTCCATGTATATATATATATATATATATATATATATATATATATATATATATATATATATATATATATATATATATATATATAATAACTAGCAGGTATTTTATGTCCAGCACCATGGACAGCAGTCTCTGTATCAACATTCTTGCAGTTATGCACCAGCTTTCTTTGAAGGTTTATTTTCATTTTGTTACCAAGAACAACCAATCAGACATTTGCTTACAAACAGCAGACTGGTACATGCTACCTGCTGATTGGTTGCTATGGGCTAGTGGAACTGGAGCAAACAACATGAAATATCAAATTATTATGAAATTATTATGAAATATATGGCACGCATCAATTAGTTTATCAGAAATAAAATATGGGAATAGCAAGGTTTTAAACTGCCTGAAAAATTGTTTGTGCTAGCAGTTTACCTTGTGTCTGTGTCTCTTAACATGAGCCTCTTAAATTGTATATTTCATTCTATTACTATGTGTATACTGTTATTGCAGTGTTGTCCCCCTATTTATTCTAACACCCTTTTGTACAAATAAAAAGGACTATGTTGACAGTAGTGCAATATAAATACGAATAAATATGCATACATATATATTCCACTTTTTAAAGTTATATTTCTTCCTTAAATGCCTTTGAGCAAGTGAAAATGTATGTTATCTTTTAAGAAATGATTTGAACACTTAGAGTTTCTAGACATTCTTTTTTTCCAATCTCTGACATAGCTTGCTTGATTGAAAGCAGAATGGCATTCTTTGGAAAACCAGTCTCTAATTATTAGCAGCATCCATCTGTCTGTGCTAATATTCCCCCATTTTTCATGGTTTGCCCATTGTCTCCCTATGGTGTTTGAAGGTAGAGTGTCTGCTTTCTCGTTCCTTTGAAAAAGATGATGAAAATACATTTCAGTGTCTGCTAGTGTTTCTTTTTCTTGTCCTTTAACCTTTTTGGGTGAAAAGAGGTCTTCATGTCTGGCACCCAAGGGGGTGATCCAGTTGTCACTTAGTGTGTACTGTAGTGTATATTAGTTAGGTTAGGGAAATGTTTTAAGTTAATGGACATCATTCATTACATACCATATCAATATTGTAAAAAAAATATTCATATGGAGTGTTTGTTTTCTTATAAAAAAACAGATACAGAAATCTTTATAAACACATATATAACATGCTGAATATTTCAAGTTATTTATTTGTATTACTCTTTTCAAAATCTATATCACCATTTTATTTTACAATTGCTTACAGTTTTCCTTTTTTACAGATTCAATAAGATATATATTTCATAAGAACTTCATAATAATTTGATATTCCATGTTGTGATATGTACCCATTGTAAGCTCTAATATGCTGGACCATCTTTACAGCTTGTATTTGTAAGTATTAGTATGTAAGCTGTATGCTTGGTGTATGAATCCTTCTATGCTATAACATATGTTGGATTTTTATAAATGCTTCTTATTCATAAAAAGGATATTATTGACATAATCACAATGATTGGTGTTTACCTTGTATATAAAAAGCATAATTTATTCTGCTTTTCTGCCCACATCATTCAAATCAAAAGGACACGGTCTTTCATATTCTAGAGAATGGCAAGAGTCCAAAACCTAGTACTACTGTAAATAAGGCATTGAAAATATAGACACTATGGGGCCCATTTACTTAGTTTGAGTGAAGGAATAGAATAAAAATACTTCGGATTTGGAATGTTTTTTTTGGCTACTTCGACCATCGAATGGGCTACTTCGACCTTCGACTATGACTTTGAATTGAACGATTCAAACTAAAAATCATTCGACTATTCGACCATTCGATAGTCGAAGTACTGTCTCTTTAAAAAAAACTTTGACCCCCTAATTCACGACCTAAAACCTACCGAAGTCAATGTTAGCCAATGTTAGGTCCCCATAGGCTTTGCTGTCTTTTTTAGGTCAAAGAAAAATCGTTCGATGGATTAACATCCTTCGAATCGAACGATTCGAAGGATTTAACAGTTTGATCGAACGATTTTTAGTTCCATTGTTCGATCGAACGAATTGCGGTAAATCCTTCGACTTCGATATTCGAAGTCGAAGGATTTCAATTCGGCAGTCGAATAGCGAGGGTTAATTAACCCTCGATATTTGACCATAAGTAAATTTGCCCCTGTCACTCTTATACTGTCTTATACAAATCTAAGAGGAAAGAAACATGGCAACATTTTTGTCCCAGAGTCCCAGGAGAAAGCATGTGGCACAACAAGAAAAGGAAGCGACATATGTGTTCCCAATACAGCTATAAGCAGCATCTTTACTATATTGGCTAGAACACAAACATGTATATTTCTACATTGCAGCACATTCATTACAGAAGCTAGTATGAATACAAGGTTACGTGCTCTGAAATTGAACATTTACTATGGAAAAGTTTTGCTTTGTCTAGCTTTAGAAGCAGATAGTCCTTCATGCTAACCCTAGGGATTTTTTCTTAATAAATGCAGCAGACATAGCATGCAATTGTGTGCTCCGCCATCATGATATGAATTATATAGTACATATTTAGATTCCTGGTGTAGCTAGTGTACACACAGCATGAAATATTAATAAAACATTTTTTTTACTATGCTAGATGCAGTTAATTTAGTAAAGTAAATCCTAGATGCAGTAAATGTTTTTTTTTCATTCTAGCTCATGTGGAAATAAAGAGTACAAAATAGATGGCAAAAATCAATCAAATCATCCAATCTTAAACAATATTTCATGCTTCAAGTTTACACCTCTTTATTGCATTTCTTTTTCCAGAACAGCTAGAAAAAGTGGCATCTACCACTCTTGCAATAATGTATTGTAACACAGCTAATGCTGAGCTTCCTCCTGCTGGTTTCATATTGTGACTTTGTGGTTAATAAAATGATCCCCTCCTCAATCTGTATGATTTCCTTGATCTCTTTTATTTACAAATTATGCATACAAATGTCTTTACTGTTGTACTGTTTGGTCAAGTTATGTAAGAGAACTAGATGCACGGCAGCAGAGTTTACCTACCGATCCAAAAGTTAAATACTAGGAGTAAATCAGAATTGAAGTCAAGCAGGTCCGAGTCAGGGCAGGCAGCACAAGTTCAGATATCAGACCAAAGTTCAGAAGAAAGCACATTAAAGCAGGGATGGTGAGCAGAGAGTGTTCTTTTAAGGGCAGAGTTTATGCACCAACTTAGGGGCATATTGCATCATGTACAGCAGGATGCAATGATCAAAGCGGTATGGAAAATGTATTGTCTAGAGCAGGCATGTTAAGAAGTGAGACCATAATTTCAAAGGGTTTGCTTTAGCAGTTCTTTGTAACTTTGCTGTGATAGAAACACAGCTATCACTATTTAAAAGGAGTATTGTTGGACTAATTGTAGAAATTAAAAATATTTATACATCTGTGACTATTTAGGCCTATTTAAAAAGCTTCACTTCACTTGCTTGAATATTTTACTTCAACATTTCTTTCCTCGCCTTGCCATATTTAAAAAGGAACTTTGACATCTTCTTTGGGCAAAATATTATTAAAATAAGTTTCTCACCTAAAATCCCATGATTTCATACAGGTTGTTGACATGCTGCTGAAATAGTGGTATTCCGGTGACATTCATACTTCAACAAATGCATCAGCAACTCTCCAGGAATGTTTTGAAGCTTTGCAACACTGATGGAAACTGTTGCATTACAGTAGTAATAATATAGTTCTATACATTTTATAAATTGGGCCCTATATCTACCTTTCTGCTAGCACATAAATCAGTGGGGCACTGGAACTCACTAGGTTCCAGGTTGAGGTAGGCTGTCACCAAGGGGTTAAATTTCAGCTACTTGATATATCTAAACCTACCGCAGAAAGATGTGTTTTACCACCTAATTTTATGAAAGGTCTAAACACCCTACATGGCCATAAAGTCAAGGCCAATTGTATAGCATCCATTTGTTTTCCCCATTTTGTTTTCCATTTGGGAAAGATCTGATGTTATGACCCTGCCTTATACAATGTGACAAGATTTGTTGGTTAAGAAGGAACACAGTAAATTCCTGTATAATAAAGTTGGAAAGGAGAACACAGGGCTTGTATACTTTACCTAAATAAACAAACAGGCCAAATGTTAAGGAACATTATCATAAAAGCATAGTACTTTACTCCGTAAAATCATTGTAGTGCAGTTTTTTTTTTAATTCATTCCGTTTCAGACTGTATAGCTTTGAAAATAATGATAATTACATTTATATAGACAGCATTAGATATACCCAAATAATGATAACTGTGTTGCTATAATATTATTTGTTTTAATTGTTTTTTTTTCTAAATAGAACAAGTCATTTTGTTTAATGGCTAGGGACTGGCCTGCAAGGAAGACCCAGAGATTGCTGGAATTCAGGAAGAGCTCTGTTTTGGCATGTCAGTCAAAAGAGTGTGCCTACAAAAATAACCTCAGCAATGGCAATCTTGAATAGCTGTGCTCAACCAGAAGGAGAGACATGGAGCTACAGCCATGACCAGAGGGATGGAACAGCCACCAGCAAAGCTGTATGACACCCAGAAAGTGAGTTAATCAAATTATCAGTGAGGTGACAGATGAGGTTTCCCACACAGTGAGGACAACATTGGAAGCATATTGGTAAAATTGGTACAGGCTGAAACTAGTGTCTTTGCAAAAAACAGTTACATGGGAGTGTTTTTTTTCTTCTACGGCAGGTACTTGAGGTAGGTTGCACCATTTGTGAATTAATAAAAACCCATTGGATTTGTAACAATTGCATTGGACTTCTCTAATGCATTCAACTGACCTATGAATGTGGACTGAAGTTTTCCTTTTCCTCAGCTGAAAGTATTGTGGGAATTGTATCTTCAAGAAGGACTGTAATAGGATTGTAATAGAGAGTTTGCTCTATTCTGTTTAGCCAGATGGGTAATTTTGTTCCTCATTTTAGGTTACATGGAGATGACTGCGGAAATTTCCGCCTTGACAAACAACAATTGCGCGTCAAAATTGGCTTGCGCATAAAAATTGATGCATGTCAAAATTATTCGGACGCCCATTGACTTTAATGCATGTGGACAAAATATTTGCGCTTTAAAAATTGTCACTCACCTCAAAAAATTTTGTGTGTCAAAATTGTTTTGACGCCGATTGATGTGAATGTGTTTCGCTAATTTTCGTCGTTTCGCACATTTTTACACCGTTCTGCAAATTATTCACAAAGCGAAACAGGACAAATTCGCCCATCATTGATTACAGCCAACAAAACCCTTCTTTTTGAGGCACTGTCTCATATGATCCACCTGGTAGAATGCAGTTCAATAACAATGCCGCAGGGCAAGTTGCAGTTTTGACTTCCTTATGCAAAATCACATGTTTTAGCAAACAGCAAAGATAAGCAGTGCAAAGTGCCAAAATAAATGAAAAAATGAAGTCATCACACCAAGGGACATATGTATAATGCTGTGTCAGGATAATCCACCAAACATCGCCATGATTTGCAGTGTAAAAAACAGCGTAAAATTTGTATGCGTTTGTTCTTATGTGACTTCTGCCAGAAGCAATGTAAAATAACATGTAGCATTTCATATACCTATAGCATTTCAATTAACCCTTCAAACCCTGCAAACTTTTAGAGGGAACATTTAATAGTTTATATCTCCATGAATATATAGTTGCTGTTTTTAATTTAAAATATCAGGCATAACATATGTACAGTACAGTAAAGTAATGTACAGCACATATTACAATTGTGTTGGGCCAAAGGTAGATGCCTGCAGATGATTGCTCCCCCACCTCCTGTGCCCCCCATCTCCTGCTTGCACACAAACCCATGCAGTTGGTGAGTCTTCAGGAGGAGGGTCGGCATGCAGAAAGATTATTAAGGGGAACTGAAAATATTTTTTGCATAGGGGTCCTGGAAAAGGTTCCATGACTTTTGAGAAGCCCTAACCTATTTATCAAACAGAAGTGTAAATATTTATATTAACGTCAACATATTTTATGGTTTTCCATACTCTTTTATCCCCTTATAATGTTAAAGACACATAACAACAGAATGAAAGCCATGCCGGCAGCTCCTTACCATAACTCAGTTGCAAAGCAGATCCAAAGCTTATCTTGTAGATGCTGGCTAATTGGTACGAGCTATACATACATATGTATACAGCTATACATGTCTTTGGAAGGAAGAAACCCACATCATAGTAAATCCAAAGACATTTATATGTTTTGGAGCACATATAGCAAACAAGTCAGACAAAATCAGACATAATCAGACAATATTAAATAAGTGGACTGGCGCTCAGAGACAGCCTGAGGGTAGACAAAAAGGAGAGATTGACTCTGATTGTTGCATCCGAAGGTGAACGGATATTGGGCACCGGCAGAGGAAGTGGACTGCAGGATCCTAGATCTTTTTATTTCTATACTATTGATAATGTCCTAACTAGTGATGAGTGAACCTGTCCCCTTTCTATTTGCTGAAAAATTAGTGCAACAGCAAACATTTTCGGAAAAAAAGGCAATGGATGATTTTTTCATTGGTGTCAAGGGGTGCTTGTTTGCAGTGACTTTTTCCATACAAAATATGTTGAAGTCAATGGATGTTTTTTTGCATCAACTTTATTTCTTCAAAATACATTGGGGTCAACAATTTTTGGAAATAAATTTGCAGTTTCACAAAATATTTGCCAATGGTGCAATGCACAATCTATGCCTGGCTAAAATATTAAATTACCGCTAGTCCTAGCACATCTCTACAACAGCGGTTACAGGAACTGCACATGTGCATTTCCATTCAGGGCCCATAAGCCAGTTTTAAGGGCAGCTTCTTCCAAACACATTTACATCTGGAATATCAACATTTAGGGGCCAATTCATTAACTTCGAATGAAGGAATAGAAGAAAAAATACTTCGAATTTCAAAGTGTTTTTTTGGCTACTTGGACCATCGAATGGGCTACTTTGACCTTTGACTACGACTTCGACTTCGAATCGAAGGATTCGAACTAAAAATCGTTCGACTATTCGACCATTCTATAGTCGAAGTACTGTCTCTTTAAGAAAAAACTTCAACCCCCTAGTTCGCCACCTAAAAGCTAAAAGCTAAATAGGCTTGGCTAAGTTTTTTTGGTAGAAGGATAATCCTTCGATCGTTGGATTAAAATCCTTTGAATCGTTCGATATTCAAAAATGAAGGATTTTCATTCCCAGTCGAATATCGAGGGTTAATTAACCCTTGATATTCGACCCTTGATGAATATGTCTCTTTATGTATCAACATATTTCTACATGGTATTTAAGGCCACAATGTTATGTGCCAGAAAAAGTGCTCACAAGGAATTCAAGCTCCTTGGACAAATTATGTTAGATTTTTTTTGGCCACAGGAGTGCTGTTAATCTCGCTTTCAAAGCAATGAGTACCCAAATTCAAAGGAAAGTGCCAGACAATCACAGTATATATTTAAACTGGAAGAAGCAGCAATATTTGAATCAATAGCATAAAAGTAAGCTATAATGAGGGTATTGTAAGACATATTGGAAAACAGCCATGTTTTTACTGTTCCATTACAGTCACTTTTAAACTCTGTCTGTATTTGAGATAACAGTTTGCAAGGATGTATTTCTATTGCTGTAAATTACAGTATTGCCTCTGATCCTTTTAAACAGTTGGTTGTAATTGCAATGCAATTACCACAAATGCTAATCACTTAGGGGCAGCAGTTAAGTTGTTTGAAATTCAAAGCGGGTGAGGGGGTTGCATCACAATACTAGATAGCTGCATGAGATCAGGTTTCAGGTTCCCTCTCTGAAGAATGTTACGAGCCAACTTACTCTTCTGTTTTTATGGCAAGTTCAATGACTTTTCTAGTCTGAAACAATAAACTTGCAGTTGAAATGTTCATGTATGAACAAAAAACGTAAATACAGCTCTGTGCCACAAGGAATCGGCAACCCTATTGTGGAATGAAACAGACAATGCAGTGCTGTTACTTTTAATAGAATTAGTCAAAATTTTGAAATTCATGTTTAAACAGAAAACCTTTAAACTCGAAGAACTATGATGAACATGCTTACAAAATGCATATGAATCTTTATCAAGCTGCATTTTATATTTGCATGTGCCACTAAGCACCAAATAGTGCAAAAGGTTCACCTTGGAGCCATCTGTACCCTTCCCAGGTTTTATGATTGTCCCACTAGAAATTCCACTAGATTACAATACTTGGAACTACTTCTTTGCTCCCTTTTTATACTTCCTGCTTATAGTGTCACCCTTACTTACTATCAGGACAAATGTGGAAAACTATTCAGGTCAGTTTAATGTCACCTTTAATGTGAGTCCTCTCTCTTTGGAGTTTGTGTCAAGTATATAGAATACAAACAGTTTTCTGTGTAAATGATAGCTATGGCAAGAAATAACAAGCAGTTGCTTCTGGTGGTTCAACTCAGTATGAATGCTTCTCTTTCCAAAGGATTCACTGGCACTCAAGGCTAGTTCAAGCAGGGACAACCCCTTGCAGTGCTTGACAAAGCCCGAAATGTTGCACAACTGCAAATAAATATGCAAGGGTTTGTCCCTGTTTGAAATAACCTTGAGTGCCAGTGAATCCTTTAGAATTGTCTGTCTGGGAGGGTGCAGATCTTGCCATCACTGTGCACCAGGCGTTAATCTAAGAAGGCCAGGGTGTGTGAGCAGTGCCATATATTCCTCTCTTCCATCCCCCGTGATTCTCTTTGGAGCACTGATGCCTGAGCCAAAACATGGTAGTTTGTGCCTGTTTATGCGATCTGTGTGACCTGGCTATTTATGGGGGTCATATTATTATTTATACAGAGTCACCACATTAAAATGTAGAAGGTTTAATCATTTCATTAGGGCATGCCCAAGTAAGGTTTCACTAAAGTAGGCTCACACTAGAGCCAATTTCCACACACTAGAGCCATCAGATGTCTAGTAAACTCTTAGTATGTTTTTGAACTGTGGGAGTAAACAGGAGTAATAATAGAAAACCCTTATATTGACAATAAGAACATGTGAGTGCATTGGTTGGAATCAATCCAAGACCCCTGTAATGGTAGCAATATATTGTGGTTTTATATATTGCAATAGAGAGAAACATCAGTTATGTGGCCCCAACTGAGAGTTCCCTGTCAATGTTTGTGTTATCAAAAAAAATTTTCTACAGTTCGATGGTCAAATTTTGAAGTTTTACCACTTTGAAATTCGACCCTTAGTAAATGTGCCCCCTTAAAGTATAGTACAAATACACTTCTCTACTAAATCAAAACATCCAGATGACAGAAGAAAATGAAAGAGATATATATATTAAGCAGCTTGGTCCTATTGCTATAGGCAATTTTGCTTGTTTTGTTTTTAAAAATGAGCTTGTGACTCACTTAGTGGTAACTCTTTCTGCTGGAAGTGATACATTCTGTCCTTACCCTTACCCTGAGCCAGAGATAAATCCTCACAGTAGGAGGTGTGTCTGCATCAAAAAGAAGACAAAAAAACTCAAACTAAATGTAAAACAGTTATCCAGGGATGAGATGCCTATATTTAAAAATAAATGAAATGAGAAGCAGAAAACAGAAACAATATTTTATACAAGTATATTTTAAAACTCAGTAAAGTTGTGTTTTACTAGTACAGATAATCCTTTGTTTATTTTTTTAACTTAATAAAAGAAAAGATAAACATAAAATGTAGTAGGATGATTGCACTATTCAACACAGTGATAGTGAGTGTGATTATTGCTATTTATTTGCAGTAAGGAAGAATCCTCCTATGAAATACAGTGGTGCGCTAGGGCTATGTCAGTGCACACAAATCTTATTTGACTAGTTTTATTACTAAGGCCCTTGATAGCAATTTGATTAAAATATGACATACACATACTATAAAAAAAGTACACATGATGTATCACAATCACAAATACAATAGACTACTGTAACTGTAGTGTTGAAGGTGGCCAATAAAAATATCCACATAATTTGGAGGCCCATACAAGATTTTAGCTGCCAATCTTCGCCAGCCAAACCTCATACTAAACCTATGCAATTTTTTTCTGTACTGTCAGCTGGAGAAAAGCTGCTTCAGACTCATAGATATAGTAAAATTAAAATAGCACAGACTATGCTGAGATATTTATAAACTGTGTAAAAAAGCCAATTGTCTTTTCATTCCAGTCTTCTTGAGATGAAAGCATCCTATATAAGTTAAGCATATTCAGGACCTAGAAAAGAAAGGCTCAGAACTCATATGAATCATCACAAAATGCAGCAACAGGGCGTGAGTAAGTCTAGTGAATGACAGCTGCTATAAGCAGACATTTTGTCTCAAATAAAACAAATCTGTATTAAAGCCTTCAAATTCTAAATTGCAAAATTATATTACAAACATGGAAAAAGGAATTATCTTGACAAACAATCATCAAACAAAAATGTTATGCTCTGTAGAAAAATTATTTTTATTTTAAGAAATGAGAACAATTCATTTTCCAACCTGGCAATATGTGTATTTCTGGAAGCTGTGAATGTTATCCAATGTGTATTACAGACTGATGCACACCAAAATAATATTACTGCAGATATTTCAGATAGTAAAAAATATTTCTATTTTTTTCTTTTTCTTGTGTCTATACCATTATTTCAACTTCCACCACTTCCATCTGTTTTTATTTCTATTAACATCAATAGGGTCACTCACTTCATAGGCACATTGAGTAAGCTGATGATATGATTTAGAGCTAGGCTTTGCGGCCTAAACATCAACAACCTTCCCTCGTGAATCTTTCAAGACATTTTAAAGCTTCTTGCTTGAAATGATGTCTAACAAGAAGATACCATGGTGTTTTCTCTAAAATATAGAGACACAAGCAACCAGAAATAAAATATCATTAATTCTAAAGACAATCTTGACATTATATAGCATCTAAAGGTACAGATTGTATATGACAGAGGAAGTATAGTGCAGTTCATGATTCTTAGGATAGGATATTTTGTAAAAATATATTTGGCTATTAAACAAGTATGATCATATACTTCTATCCTATTAGTCCTTCGCTAGGCTTTAAACAGACACCAGTACAGAATAGGTTTCATATGAACATATACTCATAGTTTTGTCATGGAATGTGTTTCATCCAAATATCGAATCATCAATTTGACAAAATGGAAATAATCAACATATTCAAATGCTGAATGCATCTTTTTTTTGGTTAATATTGTTGCTTTCAGTGTAGGAACATTTCCTTTGCACTGATAAATATTTTTTTATTTGTGTTTAGCTCAGGTATTTGTAAAGATATGCCAGAATATAGCATACTCTGAAATGGGGTAGGTTTCATTGTTGATACACACATAGCTGTTGCAAACTAATGTTGCATAGCATGGGCTTAACTAGATGTTTTACACCCAGATGCTGGTCTGAAAACAAACTTTAATGAAAAAACCAATGAACTCTTTATCACAATGCTGACTCAAGAAGAGCCTCACATATCTGAATTTTCAAAAAATAATTTATTCTAGTGGTACATGCCCCCCACTCATGTACTTGCAGAACTGCACTTCTTTTTTCTTTAACATGTTTCACAGTTTCATTGTATTGCTAAGCTCATTTACATGAAAGATCTGTTTGTTCCTTTACCCAATGTTTTTTTAAATCTGCATTACAATGTCCTAATTCCCAATCAAAGCCCCATTTTAAAATCTTTCTAGCATATGTATGAAGGCAGGAACTTAGTTAAATTGGATCAAAACAACATACATTATATAAAAAGTCCCAGAATGCAAATGCATTCCCTTTGTTGAAAAAAGAGCAAATGCTTTGTTTCACAATTATCTTTTCAGTGCCTTCCTATATATTCCATTAAATAATAAACTGCATTCATTGTTTTAAGCAATCCTTTTTGCTGTACTTGTTTTTTGATGTAAAAACCCAAATCCTAATAGTCTGTAACACCTTGATAATAATGACATTTTGATTGTACTTAAATGCAGGGTGGTTTTATAGATCTGATCTGACAACTAAATAATATTTCTGGAAACTCTATTAGAATCCTTATAGTATGCTTCTAATGTTTTGAAAAAGTCTGGAATACTGGACATAGTGATTCATTGTGATGAAAAAATAAATAATGATTAATCATCAAACCATTAATACGTGATCCAGTAATTAAAAGGTTATGATAGTATATCCAGTTATTTGCAAAAATTACCATAATGTAGGTTTTGTATTGATTCATTAAATCTATAAGTAAAATTAAGTAAATGCAAGTAAGATACTGGGGCTATGATAAATAAATAATACTGGAAATAAAGAATGATTCATCCTACGAATTGGACCAATTCCAGTTTCATTTACAAAGGTGTATGATATTTGTGTATAAATAGTATAGTCCACTGCAAAAATCCCAAAGCAGACAGAAAATATGTGAGAATATTTTCTGTGATAACATTATACATATTTTAGCCACTTTCCTTGCAGTTTAAAACATAGCCAAACCCGCTGAGGCTAAAGTATTGCAATTTATATTTGAATTTTATATTGGGCCTACAGAGGACAAGGTAGGGTTTACTAATCTAACTGCCAAAAATGTAGCAAGTACATTTTTCATAGCTATGTAAATTAACAAGGGCATTACTGAACGTGTAGCACATAAACCTTACTCCTTTTGAGTACATGATAAAACTGAACCCATTAAAAGCTTTGCATTTTGCAGATGAGGAGCAGAGAGCCCAGATATTGTGATTTGAAGCTCAGATGAGATATTAGAGATGTCAATGTACCAAGTTGAATTGATTAGAAATATTTGAGTTACCTGCCAAATGTCAACAAGTACTTCAGTTATACTTTATTCTTCAAAATAAATAGGATTTTATCTTAAATATTTTATATATCTACAAGTATTGCTCAAACAAGCTGAAAAATTATAGTTTTTGATGACCAATTAATACAGCAGAATCAGAATATTGTCATTAGTTTCAGCGTTGCATGACGTAAACAAACATTTGTTAGACAGCTTAAATGGGAATTCTTCAAAACAATAATTTTTAATGCTAAAGCAGTTATAACCAAAAGCTATACAGAGTTTTGTTAGAAAAACTTTTTTTCTCATAAATATTGTTCAGTTCCCGGCACTTGTATCAATAATTAAATTACAAATGATAAATATGGCATCGTGGATAAGTATTTACAAAAGTTCTTACAAAAGGCAACTGTACTAAATGGTCACAATCTGTGTATGAACATCACATTCCCATTTCTGAAAATATACCACACAACAGCTTTGACCCTATAAGACAAGGAATACATTCACAAGTGTAATGCTTTGAGTTAGGTTCAAGACATAACAAGACTTTGGCACTGTTTAAGAATGTGAGAGTTTAACATTCACCACAAAGGTGAAGAGAATTTTAAGTACATTAGCTAAAGACCTCTTAATTTCTTTTTTTTTAAAAAAAGAGTGAAGTTGTTAAAATGAAAAGGGCATAAAATCAGAGGAAATACAAACACCAAAAAATGTGTTCAGATCCTGAGAAAAGGGCTTTGTTAGTCTGTAGCCATCTTTAGAAAATGTTGGTAAATGATTTTAACAAGATGAAGCCCTATACTGTTGCTTGTGTGGTAAATTCCATTTCCGCCTTGGTTCAACATAAAAAAAATTGGATTCTGTTTTTTTGCACAAGGTCCTTTTGTTGAGCATGACTAGGCCTCTCTACATTTTGCTCAGACATACCATTCGTTAAAATTAGGTGGAAGTAGTCCTGTGTTATGAGAATTGCTGTTAGTCTGATGTGTTGCTGATGAATTTTTGGAAGGTTCCTCACTGTTGGCAGAAACCATTGCTGGTGGGGTAGCAGATTCGTACCCTGAGCTGGCAGCAGGGGAAGAATCAGACCCTTGTGACTCATGAACCTAAAAGCAGAGTATAAAATTAGATAAAACTGTTATGCAATGAAATGTTCATAATGAACGTAATTTGTAAGGCCGTAAACGCATCCTGAATTGAGTAGATAACTATAGAAGAAACACAATTGATATATGCCAATAAAGTATAAAAATATGAAATTGTTTATGATCATTAAAAATATAAATATTATAAGGCATTCTCGGGTGAAGTTTATATTTGTGGTGAAGGTATAGTTCACCGGTTGTGACAGAGGAATTTGAAAGTAAACAGAAACATTGCTACAATATGGAACCTTCTCAGCATGATATCTGTTCAGTAAAGATTCTGTGGAATTCCTCATTTTTATTTTTTATTTCATACCTTTTTATATGTACAAATCTTTTTTTACAATATTTAAGCATAATTCAGAAAAATAAAACTTACCTTCATGTGCTTTCTTAGGGAGCTGGGGTGAGTGTAGGATTTATCACACACTTTGCAGATATATGGCTTATCTGACGTGTGCACATGCATATGTTTTTTCCTGTCGCTGCTGTTTGCAAACCTTCTATCGCAGCCTTCAAACTCACACTTGAATGGCTTTTCACCTAGGGAAAATACAAAAGATATTTAATAAAACTGAAATCTGTAAGATATTTTTTCACATTTTTGTGGTACGACTAGGTTCTATAATTTACTTGTCTGATTTTACTTAATGAAATTCACATTGTTGCCTGAGACTGATCTCTTTCCTAAAAACTCCCATACAATATCAGCTGTTTACATTGAAAATTTTAACAAGACAAATTTACACTTCATAAAATACAAAAACTCACCCATACAAATCCTATAAAACAGGTCAAGCAATCTGCTGTGTTGTGTTATAACTAAATTCAATTAGCTTTAAATTTGTGGCCAGTAAATACAATGATGCAGCTTAAAGAAGTGTAAAAAAGTATAGCCTTGGATGCTTACTAGCAAAGCAGCATCAAGTTCCAAGTTATGTATTTAAAAGGGTTAAAATAAGTGTAGTTTATATCATGAGGAAGGATTTTTTTTTTTTGCATATATCAGATTCATTTTATTCTTAAGCAGTTTAATACTTTACTCAAAGAATTCCTAATAAAAATACTTTGACAAAAGTATCACTGTTTTAATTAGAAGATGTGCCAATCAAGGGTAAAAAAGAATGGAAGCAAGTGAAAATTCGATTTAATTAGCATTTGTATAGTTTACTTCTCAGTAATCAGGGGGACTGAACTCCGAGAACACTAGTTCTTAAAAAATCTTATTTTATTCTTAGCATCTCAGAAAATGTTAAAATTCTGTTGTTATTTTTCCCCCACAGAATCTTTGCCCTATAAACATTGTTTTACTTGTATTTTTTGATAGAATGTAGCATTGAATTAAAATGCTAAGAAAAAGAATTGATAAAATGAATGGATATGTAGCTATACATTTCTCCTAAATGTACTTGCAATTTGCAAACCAAAACAATAATCTCAAATCGATAAGCCTAAACGAAAACAAAATATATGTGGTTTCTATAATATTTCTTATTCGAGTAAAAGAAAAAATAATGCCTTACCTGTATGAGTTCTTTTGTGGATCTTGAGATTTTCTGAACGTGCAAAGATTTTCCCACATCCAGGGAAGGGGCATGGAAAGGGTTTTTCTCCGGTATGCACCCTGATATGATTCACTAGTTTATACTTTGCTTTAAAAGATTTACCTCCCCTGGGACATTCCTCCCAGTAGCATATGTGATTATTTTGTTCTGGACCCCCAACATGTTCCATTGTCATATGTGTAACCAGTTCGTGCATGCTGCTAAATGTCCTGTCACAGGTTTTCTGAGGATGGTTCATTGTTGATTCCTCAAGCCATTTACACGATAACTCTTGTTTGATGGGTTGCCTCATGTATCTAAAGAAAGCCCCGGGGCCATGGTGAGCAGCTACATTCATGCTCATATTCATGTGATTATAATTATGGAATTGGGCAGCAGCATAATGATCTGTCCTCGGGCTGGGCACTGCCCTATAAGGATCTGGACGTCCGAAAATATCTCCTCTGAGTCCTAAATGCATTTGACCATTGACCACATGTCCATTGGATGATGTATGGCTGGAACTTTGCTCATGAAGTCCGGGGAAGATCAGGTGTCCTGGGGGCTCACCAATTCCTGGGGGCCCATGGTTGGCAAAAAGTCCATGTTGACTGCCTGCAGAAGATGAGTCTGCAATTCCAGAGTTACGATTTCGGAAAAGGAAATCGCGTGTTGAGTTAAAGGCTGCACCACCGTAAGATGGCACCTGCCCAGCATGATGTCCAAGTGAATTGGCATATCCAGAAGCCTGTGGGGTAAAAGCTGAGCTCTGGCTTGAAGAAAGATCATGACTTGCTGGACTGAGCTTAAAAGCCGCAGCATGAGAAGGCTCAGTGAATGGATTAAGCCCCATGCCAGCATCTCGGTTGGACATCTCATGATGGCGAGCTGTCCCAAACCCACCAACTCCCAGGGTGGGAAACTGCGGTCCTCCATCTAATAGCATTGTCATGAATGAGCTGAGCAGTGCAAGCTGATCTATGGTCAGCACTGGATACAGTTCATGTGGAATGTTCGGGGGGGAAAAAGTTATCTTTTAATTCCTTTTGCTTCCGAAAATCCTGGAAACAGTTCACCCTCTCCAACTGAGTAATGTCCTTGGACTGATAAAGTCAATCACTCACTGCTCACACATAAACCAACTCAGGAGGCAGTCTGAATTGCACCAATAGAAACTCAGCTGGGGGAGTGTCAAAAGAACCCAACCCCAGGCACCCATTTGCCTATGAACTCTTGATTGACAGAGTTTAGCACTGAATATGGCAGAGCCACTAATATCTCAGCCTTGATTGGTCTACTGCTGTTGAGTCTTTGCAGGTAAGTTTAACCCTTTAGTTGCTGCAAGTGCCCAGGATGGATTGTGGAAAGATGTTTGGCATCATCTTCCAGGACTTCAAGAGTTAACAGATACTTGAATGAACAAATATTTTCCCACACATTCTATAATCTGAGAATGGCTTGCAGCATCTTCATAAACATTGTAAACCTATGACTATTCTTTTAAGAACTAAACCGTTATGTCTCAGCAATTCTCTATAAAAACTCCAAGAGCTTTGAGAACAAAAGCAACAGAACAGCTTTGCAGTTCACGAGTTACTGAATGAGCAGTTCTGCCTCTGATTTAAAGCACTAGCTTTCCTTTTAACTGCTTTTTTCTCCACATCTGCAGAAAACTTATGAGTGTACTGCATAAGGTTAACAGTATTGCTGCCATTGCATAATGCCATTGTTTCTTGAAAGAAACACTAGTTCACTGAAATCTTAAGTGGCTCCTTTCTATTTGGGGTTGGTTTAAATTTATTATTAAATCACAAGCAAGGTTTAAGAATGGGTTAAATAAAACTGGAGGTACTGCATTTTTTGTATGAATGCCAAAGCATGTTGTTTACCTTATTTATTTTATTTTTTTACAGAGCTATCTATCATATATATCATCATATATAGTTCGTAAGTGAGTCTTTCTGTGCAGCATAACTGTATTTGACTCCTAATTATCAAAGCTTTGCCCTTTTTGTTTTACAGAAGGGGCGAGACAAGCATATGATTAAACTGGCTGGTAGACTTAAATGTACTGTAGATGCCCTGTTTGTTTTCTCTGTTAGAACTTCACAGAAAAGTCATACTATGGAAAAAAATGTATGAACACAAAACCTTCATCATATAGACATGCATAGATCGCTCCCACTAATACACAGAGAAAAGGATTTTTGGAAATAATGCATTTGTCTAACAATGATTATCTGCTTGAGACAGCTCTATAAATTCAATCCTTTTCTTTAGGGGAAAGCATTTGCAAAGAACTATAGGGAGTAAGATTTGGAATAAAAGGCAAAGAGAAAGATGGCTGTAATTGTAATATCCTGAGATTTGCTGAGCCCAAAAGTCTGTCTATTGAGCCACTTTCACAGGATTGTCGCTGTCTCTCTGCAGGAAACATAAAATCTGATCAAGTTCAGAGACGCATTGGAAGACTGCTTCAAGCAGTGCTTTATAACTGCAGTCTTTTCACAACCTTCCCCCAATCAGCCCAAGGAAAGACTTCACATTCTTTATTTTAGAGTTTTGCTTAAAAAAAAAAACTCCACCCCTATAAAAATCAGCTTCAGTAGTAAAACCATCTTCCATCAAAATTCATGCTACATATCTACCAAGAACACACTAAAAGTTAAAGGTGAGTGTCTCTTGTCTTAAATTACTGCAGCTTGTATTTTGCAGCTTTAGACTTGTCCAACTGAAATCTGTTATAGTGGATGGTTTAAGAAAGCATACCTACAAAGTGTAAAAACAATTGCTAGAGATCACTTAACCTGGGTATCATGGTGCAAGAAGGCTTGCATTTCTAACTAGTATGCCTGGGAACTTGTATTTTTTTTTTGATAGATGCAAAGCTTATCTCAATGCAGTATGTAGTAGTCTTTGATGTTTCTTTGGTGAATGCAATACATTTCAAATGCCCTCCTCGTCACAGAGCCTCCTATAGAAATCTGCTAAGATTTCTAGTCATTCACTTGTTCTTTTATAGGTGTCAGCAAAGTTTTTTTTCAAACCTATCCCCTTTCAGTGGTTTATTGACTTATTTTAAGCAAATAACCTAGCTGGGTTACCTGTTTATGTGACTGCGTACACACACTATATGGTTCCAATAAGATAATTAATTAGCTCTGGCATATGTTCCCTTGTTTCTGTGACAAAAAAAGGCATAATTTAATTAGACCATCAACTGAGAATACATTGTGAATTGTCTGTGAAGTTGCCGACCTGAAACCAGTACGGATAAATGACCATTAGCTTTTTCAGAGGCCACAGCAGCAGTCCGACTCTGTATTTTCTTCCCTTCATCTCATACATTATAATAAAACATTCCACTTCCAAAGAAGCAAAGGAAAAAAAAAACTGTGGCTAAAGAAGACTGTGTTTCACGATTTAGGTTTTTAAGCCATGTTGTCTTTCTTTGTGTGTGTAAAGCCATCCAGATGTGTAAAGAAAAATAAACAATCCCTTGAAAAGAAAACGCAAACTTCCCACTGTAACCTTTTGGCAAAGCTCTAAACTGTATGGGAGCCTTTCAGTGCATCCAAAAAGAGTCAAGAATTGCAGTCAAAGAATTGTAATGGCAATCTATCTTAAAAAAAAAAAAACACACTTACTATTCGGGAAATATTTCCCAGAGAAAATGAATGACAAGTAATAGAAAAAAAGAGATAGATATACTTCAAGCAATTATAGATACTGAGAAATATTTTCTTAGGGCTATATTTCAAGAAAGTATAAATCCAGCTAACCAAAGGAGACTTTCGCATAACTTTATTTCAAACTTAAAAGAAAAATGACAAAGAGTTAATAACATTGGCTTATATTTGATCTATATTGTAATCCAACTTTATATATTGACATATTTACACATAAATATAAATTAAAACATGATGATGACATTTGATAATTACAATCAATTCTTTGTATTTGTAAATGTTGAAATATATATAGAAAAATATATTTTTAGAGATGGTATTCAATGGTAGCTTAGCTTTATTCTATTCTAAAAAATGGGACATAACTGAAAAAATCTTAACATCCCTTGTTACTGAGGAATAAGTAGCATTATAATGTATATTGCACATATCTTTTCCACCCTTGATGCTAATATGCTAATGTATATTAGCATGATATCAATTAAAAATTATTTGAATCCATTATATTTGTATCAACAGTCTTTGTCTGAACTGCTTCTAAAGTACCTTTGTATATCATTGTATTATTATATAACAAATTAAATTTTTCGCTTTTAAGGAGTTAACCTTTATTTATGATAAACTGATTTTTATTGACTGTGCTTTTGTGGAGCAACTAAAGGGAGGCCACAAACAAATGAGAGATTTTCATTGCCGTTGTCAATCATGGGAGTTTAATCACATGTACACTTGAACTTCTGAGGTATCTACTGAAGTAAACACAGGCCTGGCAAGGAAATAAAAAGGGGCTGTACTGGCATCTAGTTAAAGAAACTAATTCTTACAAACACATCACGGATTTCCTCCAAGCAAGTAGATACTCACTCTTGTTAGCAGTCATTTGCTTTCATTACAAAATGTTATGTTTGGGGAAAGAAACAATATTAATCAGCAGATACATTAGCTTTTTGAATTATCTCTCAAGCAAAATAGTAGACAATGATAAATATATAAATACATATCTATATATCTATATATCTATATATATCTATCTATATATCTATCTATCTATCTATCTATCTATCTATCTATCTATCTATCTATCTATCTATCTATATATATAGATATAAATATATATATATAGATATAGATATATAGATAAATAGATTTACAGTCCTGGAGGTGCACACTGTTTACTAGGGTATCTATCTGGGTACCCGCTAATCTAATCTATATATAGATTTAGATATATATGGATGTGCGCCCCATTTTTGATAATAATTAAACTTAGAACAAAACTGTGCTCTGAAAATGAACAAATGAACATTACCAAACGATATCTGTAATTACTTCTAACGAGTGCATGATTGAGATCCTGAATTAAATTCACAAAAAATAATATCTATCTTACCTAGATGTATATCAGAAGTAGCTATTATGCTGAATTGTCATTTGACAACAGAGGTGGACAATTATTTGCAGAGATTAAAATATATTTGTAGCGGAATATCAGCAGAACGGATAAATTACCTGGTTTATAATATTTTTTAAATACTTAAATTGAAATATTGTCAATCTATCAGTACAAATGTGGCCAATGTTTCTTTGCTTAACTTGACAAAAGACTATTTTAGAAAATGACGTGACACTTGATAATAGATTTGTTAGTATTTTAGGTGTCACATTTACAAAGCATTGTATTAAACAAAAAAGCCAACTAATAATGTTTTGTGTTTTTAAAAAGACAATTCAAGTAATATAGGTTTATCTATGCATAAACAAATATAGTTTAGCTTTTTATGAGAAACACAAAGCCAATAAAATATATGCTTCTTCAGAGTCTGATGATTGCTGTCCAGTGGAGCAGGGCCTGAGATGACACACATGCTGCAGTAAACAGCAAAATGGAAAGCTGTTCCCCTTTTTTTGTCGTTTAGATGTTTCTTGTGTGTGCAGTAACTTTAGCTGCAGAGTAAAAGAAAGTTGAGAATATCTCAATCAGTGATGAGGTGACCTGTGACCTGGAGGGTGGTTTTATTGTACTGCTTCTTTTACGGGGAAACACAGTTTATTGACCCTTTCAGTGTGACTGTGCCCTGGGGGGATCCGCAAGCACCAAACTACTCGAAGACATGAGAGTCTGGATATCACATCCCTTTATACATACACTATCAGCTGAGAATTCTTGGCACACCCCTTGGGTACCAAGTTTTATTTTACTTTTTACATTTCCTCTGCCTATTTAAGCCATATAGAACCCTCTAACTAGCTGGAATTACAAAGGCCCAGCACCAGGATCTCCTGCTTTTAAGATAGCTATTGCAGTTGACAAATGTATCGCAACAACTGACCCCAGTTAACTGCTTAACACATGTTATTTTTCATACATAACCACACTACATAAATAATAATAATGTATAGTTATTGTTGATGCCATTGTTTGAAAGTATCTCAGCAGTATTGAATAGTATAAGTGGGCACATACACATAATTTTTTTAATAACACCAAGGGCCAGATTTATCAAGGGTCGAATTTCGAAGTAGAACAAACTTCGAAATACGACCATTGAATAGAATTCTCCGACATTCGAAGTTGGAGGATTTTATACATCGTACGATCGTATTCCGAATGATTCGAACGATTTTACTTGATTATCGAATCAAAGTAAATTCTAAGTGGTAGTATCCTATTCGATGGTCCAAGTATCCAAAAAATTACTTTGAATTTCGAATTTTTTACTTCTAAAATTCCCTCGCATTCACTTTGACCCTTGATAAATCTGCCCCGAAGTATATTTCAAAGTGTTAAAAGCTCGTCTCCTAAAAATTCTCCAAAAATGTATCTAAAGCCTTTACAAGTAAATCCATCTATAGACTAGGCTTCCGTATTTTCCTCCTTTAATAGACACAATAATCAAGAGTAAACTTTTGAAATTACTGTAATAAATACACAAACGCGCACACATTTACACTACCCATATATTTGCTAAATACTTATTATATACAATCAAAATAATGTGCAATCTTGCTACAAAAAAATAAATAAAAGTTAAATTCTACATATTTGACATTGTTTAATTTACTCCTCACAACAAATGCCGTAAGAAGAGCATCTAAGTAGTTACAGAAAAAAATATGCACATATATTTATATTTATGTAGAGAGAGAGAGAGAGAGAGAGAGAGAGAGAGAGAGAAGCTGTATGTATCGATTATCCTCAAAAGGAGTGTATTCATGTTTAAGCTAATTTCAAATGTTAATTTAACTTGAAAAGCAAGTTTTACTCAATATTCAAGGTGATCTAAACCAAATTCCTTTTGTTAGTGATTCAAAAGTTTTGTAATCAGGTGTGGCTGCTGCTGTTTACTTTCACCAATTCCATTTCCTCCTTGCATTAACATAAACAGATGTTGTGTGAGGTAACTGACATTGAAAAGGTGTGCCTTTGTCTTTTTAGATAAACCAAAGTGTAAATATGTTTGCATCACAGGGGAATATAAAATAATAGTTACATAGTTAAATCAGGTTGAAAAAAGACAAAGTCCATCAAGTTCAACCCCTCCAAATGAAAACCCAGCATCCATACACACACCCCTCCCTACTTTCACATAAATTCTATATACCCATACCTATACTAACTATAGAGTTTAGTATCACAATAACTTTTGATATTATGTCTGTCCAAAAAATCATCCAAGCCATTCTTAAAGGCATTAACTGAATCAGCCATCACAACAATGGTTTCTTTTTTTTAATTACAAAGGGAACTATAGCTCCCCCCCAAAAAAAAACAACTTCATACTTTCTCCTCTCTTTTTGCACTAAAGCACACTCCATCATTCTTGTAAATATTATGATTATTCTCAGAACTTCCCTGTATTTCTTGTTACCAATCCTCTTTATCCTTCCTAAGCATCCTTAGATGCAGACAAATACTTATTTATACTTTGCATTTGACAGCATTTCCATGTGAAAACTCCTTGATTGCGTACCTGAATAGTTAAATCCCACTGCAGGCAGACTAAATAGCCACTCCATCATGAGAAGCAGAGGACTTGTGCTCAAGTTTTGGCTCATTGCTAATAAAACCATCAGAGTTCTTTCACTGGGGCAGAAATCCCCTGGGTCCATTGTCATATTAAAAAGGGGGGGAAACTTGTTTTCCTTTTTTTAAGTTCAAGAATTCATTCGCTTTCTTTATGTAAGTTATTCATTTTTAAACTTTTTTAGCTATAAAATAATCGTACACCTTCCCCAACAATTACACAATTATTTATCAAAGTCCGAACTTATCTCAATATTTTCTGCTACAAACTCTGATCATCTGCTCGGGATGCATTCCCCAAATATATACTAATTACTTATTTTAATATAAATACCAACATACAGATATAGGAGCAAAGCAAGTGCAACCTTCCTAAAAAAATGGTTACAATTGAAATCTAAATAGACTTAAGAAATTCAATTAACCTAGAATTTTGTATCACAACACAGTAATTATGCAATCAGTATTGCTGTGTCATAAATTTTGATTCTGCTTTAAAAGCAAGCCATAAAAGTAGAACATTATGGATGTGAGAGACTGAGTGAATGAATGTGTATAGAAAGAAAATTATATATTTAAAATAATCCTTTAGCCTGCATATTTCATTGTAAGAAAAAGAAAGAAAGTACAGTATACTTTGTAAATTGAAATAGACAGGAAACACTGTGCATGCATAGCTAAATCAGTTTGTATATATATATATATATATATATATATGTATATATATATATATATATATATATATATATATATATATATATATATACAGGAATATATGTGTGTGTGTGTGTGTGTTTGTGTGTATATATATATATATATATATTCACATAGTCAGTGGAAATAGCACTCACAGGTCTAACGGAAAATTATAAAAATCTTTAATATGAGCACAAAAAAAACTGACGTTTCGGCTAGAACACCAGCCTTTTTAAAAGTGCAATAAATATATAGAGAGAGAGACATTAAAATTAACAGACATATATATCATATAATTTTTAATATGCAAACATAACAGTAAAATCATAAATTGGTACATCATTTTAAATTTATAAAAATCTACTAGCAATAAAATGAAGATTCAAAGATCGCCCCACCCAGAAAAGTATCTTCTGAGAAAAAAAAGTTTGCCCCTCCCCCGAAAACCATATTTTGGTCAGCTATACATTAACATTTCTTTTTGCTCTTGGTGAACACAAAAAAAAGAACTGACCAATTGCAGGTAGTTCCTGGATGTTCTGATAAGCACTTAATAAAGTCTATGTAATGTTTAACCATTAGTTTTAATAATTCCACATTTTTTTATGGGCCTACACAAAACAAAGGCGATCTTATTTTTTTTTTTTATAAATATATTTTCATGACTGAAAGCTAAAACAGTATATCTACTTTTACTGTTAATGTATATAACAGCACATAAAATAAAGCAAAGTAAAATATCAAGTAAAATACAAACGGTACTGTTATCTTGAGGAGATACTTCATTATCATTGAAGTATTGTGCATGTATTTGTTGATGTTCATTCTGCATTCTTTTATATTTCTTAACAAACAGCAACCTTTACCACAGTAAAAAGGCCTTAGTTATAGGTCACAATGGCAACATCGGTCAATTAGTATTTGCCTGACTTTAATCCTGTTAGCTCTGTTATTATGTTGTTTAAATGTAGCCAGATCATAAAACCTATTTCCTTTCAACACCTAAGATACTCTGACCTTCGTCTTGACCCACTGACCTCTTTAAAGAGATAGGGCAACATATTGGACTTGTCTTTATTTTCTGATACCATGTGGATAAGTGCCTTACCTTTTTTTTACTATAAGATTATTTATTTACTCATATTCTGAGTAAATACAGGTTTTTGGGTATAAAAAGATGCATGTATCATATTTAATAGTCTTAAATATTTTTTTACATTGAAAGTATTTCACCCATCTTGATGGCCATAAAGAGATGTTTCTATTTTCATTAAAGTGTCAGATCTATTATCTTATCTATTGAAAACAGATTCTAAAAATGTCATATGCCACAGAAATCTTTTTCTAAGTTATTATAGCTACTAAATATATTTTCAAACTAAAAGTCTATTTAAAATCACTGTAGATACAGACATTTTGAACTATACTTCTAAAAATATTTTTCTAACAACACCATTGAAATATTTTGCTTAATAATTAAATACAAGAAAAATTACTTTATTTTGCCAGCATTTAGTGAGCATCTCCAAACGATTAAAACAAGCCATGGAACATTATTTTCATGTAGCATGCGGCACTTTTCAAAGGTAGAATGATATATTTTAGAAAAGAAATCAAGCTGTGAAGCTTGCGTGTCTCCTTTCCACTAAACTAAGCTCTTGTCAATCAAGTCAACCCCTATCCAATCACTGTGTCTCCTTCCTGAAAGCACATCATCCTGCTGTGCTTTTATATATCACACTGCAGCATGTTTTGATGCATTTTTGCTATCACTTTTAGGACTGTGAATTAGAGGAGGATAATGCTGCATACTGCTCTTTCCAAACAGTTACTAGTTTATTGCTTGTGTTTTGTGTACTTTGTCTTTAATATACAGATATTGGCAAAAATATTGCAATTTAAAAAAAAATATTTTCACTGATCTAAACATAATAATTATAGGTTTTTAAGTGGTACAAGTTTCTGCATGTCAATGGAAAAATGGTCTTCTCTTTTGTGACTGGGTAACTAAACTACATTTCCTAGAAAAGTTGTAATAACTCAAAACATTTACAAAGAAATGTATGTATATTGCTTTAAGTGTAATGAATCATATAGGAGCAGATAAACCAGGGACAAGTTTTAATTAATATACTAAAATAGCATGCATTACTGAAATACAATCATTTACAAGGATAAGAGAAGTTTATGGGCTTACCAGGCAAGAAGATGAAGCAACTTCATGTTATTACTTTATTTGCTACTGTTTAGATAATTAAAATATTCAGTGACATTTGTTTTAGGAATAATAATATTTCTATGCAGATGTTATGTTGCTAATGTTCTAGCAGTGATACAAGAACATACAAGGATGGCATTGCTTACCCTAATAATCCTTTTTAAACTTTTTTTTATCATGTGTTGTTATCTGTTGAATACTGGTAACAGGTACTTTGGATACATACATAATTAAGGTCAACAATGTCCAACTATAAAAAAAATGGATGCCATTGATCATAATACAAATAATTGGAGCAAACCTTATAAAGCTATATTAAAAAATGATTAAGACTAGGGTCCTGTAGCTCTATAAATACCAGGTCTAGATTTGATTCCTTCCCAGTGTTGTATTTTCCCCAATACATCAGAAGACATACATTTCTGAAAAGAAAGTTTAGTAGCAATTGTGTGAAATATAATCCCTAAAATAATACGTTCTATTGATCTTGAAAATTGCCTGCAGCCTCCTGCTAACACTCTGTTATCTTTATTCTTACATATTCGATCCCTCACTTGCTGTTTTGAGAGCATTATAGTTTCTAGACCAGTGGGGAGGGAAAAAAGAAAAACAATTTGAGTTTGATTTTGATTTTGGAGGTTGTTATATGAGCTTTAACTGCATACATAAAACCCTCAAACTTTGCATCTAAACAAACCCCATACGGTACAGATTTTTATCTTATTAGTTATCCCCAATTGTATAGTAGTCAAAAGACACTTTTTGGCGCTATCTTTTTCTAGGCTTGGAAAAACAAACCACAGAAAAGCATAACACTGATAGTATATGAATTTATATTGTGTGTTGCTTTGGTTTTTAATTATAATTTTTTTTGCATGATCATAAAATCTTTTATTAGAACTCAAATCATGGCCACAATTGTTAAAATTCAGAGGTTGATGTTAAAATAGCAATATTTAACAGTACAATTATCCATAAACAGATTATGTATGGTCTTTTATTTTAATATCTGTGTGCACTAGAAGGAATACTTAGCATTTATTTTCACTAACTGATCAGAAACAGCATATTGCAACATTATCATATGGTCATTCTGTGTCTCTTTTTTCCATATCCTTGAGAATACTGCAGACCTGTGAAATAACAGTGGTTGATATAAAAGCCATAGCAATTTTCTATCTTCATGGATTCTATCTATCTATCTATCTATCTATCTATCTATCTATCTATCTATCTATCTATCTATCATCTATCTATCTATCTATCTATCTATCTATCTATCTATCTATCTATCTATCTATCTATCTATCTATCTGCTGTATCTATATATCTATCCATCAATGAAAATAGACAGTGTTATCCCTCGCAACAATCTGTCCCTCTATATGAAGGCATTGTCCCAAAGACTTTAGAGAGTTTAGCTTAATGCATCACTCATGTGTGCTATCTTTGCCTAGATGATATATATGAACTGTCTTTCAAAAACCGACTCTGACACACAAAGCCTTTAGGTAACTAGAGGGTGATTATTAATTATTAAAAAACAACCATATAACCCCTCAGTTTGTTTCCAAGAACCACTGACAAACAACAAGCCAAAAAACCCACCACTACCGCATCAAAGCAGTTACATTATTTTTAGATTTCCAAGTCAACGGGCCTGTTAAAGCATTGAAACTTCCTTGTTTTGGTTTTTCTTAAATCTTGTTTATTTTTTTGGACTTTTTGGGATTTTTTTTCTCTCTGATCATTACATGAGCACATATTTTTGCTCTGTGACAAAACACGGTCATGTTGTGTGTCTTCAATGATGAAAGTCATAGACTTTATCCTGTTATCAGATCATTTTGTTCATTTGACCTGTTCTAATAATTCTATTTAGATTAAATATCGAAAATTAAAGATGTTCCGGTAAACAATGCTTAACCATATCTTCACCCTGTATCATGTTAGGGCAAAGGGACACGTTTTGTTTTGATTACTGGTGCAATGCAACTATGAAAACAGAGAAAAGGAACATAATACTATTATATAATGCCAGAAACCATTGATCCTTAATTCTTATAAAAAAAAACATTAAAAAAAATATTTATAACAGTGACATTTTGGGGAAGGCCATGAACTGAGAAATACTGGATGTGCATACAAAACATATTTTGCAATGTCGTTATGTAACACATCTTTGACTTTGAGAGGTTGTTTATTAAAGAATTATAGGATACTGAACTGTTACAATACTGTTCCCCTATTGGCCCTCTGTGTCTTTTGAATGTGTTTGACACTTCCCACCACTCATGCCAATGCAGCTGTGGAAGACAAGTAACCTATCTAGAAGTAGAGAAAGCCCTGTGCATTGTATGTTCAGAGTCCATATTTTTCTTGTGCAATTTCGATCTTATGAATATCATTCATATAGATGATATATATATAAATGTTGCATTTTTGCAAAATTGTCCAATTTGTAGGTATGATTCACATTTATTAAAGCAATAATCTGAGTGATCAATGAAAGTCCAGCCAAAGAGTCTAGTGAAACAGTGCCATCCAGTGGACAAAATGATCATGAATGTAAGAATGCCAGAGAGTCCACTTGTCATGAAACAATGGAAAGGGCTATGGCACTCTCAGTAATTTGATCGCTGCTATTTAGTGCAACAATCAGAATGGCAAGAATCACTGTGCCTTGCTGCCCATTGATGGGAAAGGGAGGCTCTTCATTTAAGCCCTGACCCACAACTGTCAACTGAAAACCTATGTGTGTAGCACTTTAAAGACTTCTACCACGGCAAAAAAACTTGTATTTTTTTCCATGGTATGGCCCATTAACTACTTAATTTGTGTGTAGATGTAGATTGATTGAAATTAAACAAGATAGAGTTCTGAATTGACCACTACGTGACATAAACACATGCAGCTCTAGCACACTATAGCATATTAAATGCATGGCTATATGTGTCAAAGCAGCCTTCCATTAAAATAAATGCCCTGCTATGTGGATCATATAGATTCCAAAAAAATATGCTCTTAATCTGGTAGCCAATAATTTTAACTTGTATACACAATTAGACAATCAACTTTGTGAGAGACTGAATATATGCACTATTAAGATCATATACATAACTACAGTACAGTCAAATCTCCAGTTGAAGAAGGTAAGTAGGTAACAACTGATGTAGCTATCAGTATGTTGGGTTAGGGCAGACAATTTTTCACATGAGGAAGCCTAATTATTAAATGTAGAATTTTCGTGATTTATGAAACCACGACTAAACTCACTTTTTAATAAAAACCACGATTTTTATTAAAAAATACAAATACCTCTAAAACCTCTAAAATTGGCATTTTTCAGACAATTCATAGCAAAAAAATAATAAATGCTGTAAAAGTCTGAACGGATTGAAAAAGGTCCATTACATTTTCCCCAATTGTTTCCGATTTTTTCATCCGATTTTCATGATTTTTATATGATTTTCACCCGAAAACTCGAAACTTCGGGGTATTGCACAAACCCCAGCGTACATCAAAAAATCATTGGGACTTTTCCCATTGACTTATATGCAACCTTGAAAGGTCTGAGATGCCGGATTTTCAGATTCTGATTTTTCCATCCTCTGGGTTTAATAAATTGTGATTTTTTTAAAAGTCTGATTTTATAAAAACAAATCACGATTAATTTGTGATTTTTGCATTCAGAGTTTAGTAAATAACCCCCAAAATAAATCTCACATTTTTAGAGCTTTTAAGAAACATAGAAAAAAACACAACTTTTTAGAGATTCTCGGAACAAAGAGAAATTAAATTGTTATTATGTATGCCCCTTAGTCTGTTGATGTTTAACAAGTTGTTCTTTATAAAACCTTGTAGGTTCTAAAAGTACATTGTAATGCACAGCAATAATCAGGATCCATAAGGTACAAATATGATTTAGGACACTCAAGAACCTTTACCTCCTGTTTCACAGTAGCGTTTGTATGATTAGGATCATTCTTGTGAATTATAAACTTCTGTTCTTTTTTTCATGATGGCAGCAGGTGCTGTGCTGCCTGAATACCAGTAAGCTGCTTTGCTCTTAATTGAAACAATACTATAGATTTTATAGTGTATATGTATATGTATATGCTTTCATTAGGAGACACCCATGTTTTATTGAAATACAGAGCATTCCGTTTATTGTAAAGTGCCTGCACATCCTGGGAGTAAATCAGCCACTATAACTGGCCTCAGAAATAAGGTGTTTTAATAAAGAATTGATGATATATATATCATAGACAGCACAGAATAAGAAACCCTACTTGCTGATCAGGAGCAAAGCAGTGCCGCACAAATGCTACCAAATGAAGCAGTCAAAACACAAAGGATTAGGAGACGTGAATGCACTTTAGGTTTTACCTTTAAGGCTTGTTATTAAGGCTGTTTTTAAAATGTATATTTATTGTTTTCTAGCATATTTTGTGTATTTTACCCTTGTAATTCTGCAGTTTTACAGTTTTAAAAATAACACTGGATTTTTATGTAATCCGTGCAAGATTTTCTAAGAAAAAACACACATAGAGTAGACAGGATATGATACATTTCAAAAACCCTATGCAGCACCATGCATTTATATACTGAACAATTTCAGACGTTTCTTTTTCTTGTTTTTTTCTTACCTAAAATGTGGTATTTGGGTTAGATTTACTAAAATTTTAATTGGGCATTCCTGATAAATTTCAAACCCTTTTAGTCATATTACCTGCCAGCTAGAAAATTGCTTTTATGAATTGGCACATTGATCAAAGCCTTTCTGGGTTTTTAAAATTATTCATGACTGTTTTGAGCAGTAGAATTAGATGCTCTCCAATAGGGTGTTCGAGTACAGAACTTGACTACAACACACTAATGATTCTGTAAGTGCTTTAATTGCTCATCTATGGAGATTTATAAAATAGAATTGAATTTCAGAATGTTTCAAATCAATGACAACAGAATGACAACAGAAAATCACTTGTTGCTCAAAATAAAAATTGATAAAAGATCTAAATCTAACATTTTTCCCATGATGCTTTTATGTAACATTGTCTCTGCCTCAGTGAACTTATTTTTCTGTTCAACCTCTATCCATACATGAGTATCCATTAGTCACTATAATAAAAGTGCAAAGTATAAGACTCTTATTACTAATCAATTGCAGTAAAAAGTCAAATAAAGATCTACAATAAAGAAAATATGCAATATTAATTTCATATACAGTCATTTAGTTGTATAAAATAGCTAGGATAGTGTTCCAAATAAAATAGTTCAATAGTAATAAAATTGGCATAGAACAATAAGAAATGTTGAGCATGAGTATTTAAAGATGTGGCATTTGTGGTACATATGTAGTTTTAGTCGTGTTTTTTTAATCTCTGCTAAGATAAATTTTTTAACAGGCTGTGAAATAATTCATCATTAAAATAATGTAAATTTTTGTGCAAAAACATGTCCCTAATTTTTAGGGTTCTCCTAGCAAGTAGATAAAATGTGCTGTATGATTTTTTTAGTAGAGGTATAGATATACTAAAGAAATTCTTACGTTGTTATTAAACAGAAATTTCCTGAGCATCAAAAGAAATCTATAGATAATATATTTGAATTAGGTGCATTCTTTAAATACTTCAAAGCTATAAGTGATTAATTCCTCAATCAAATTCACAAAAGTTAAATATTGCTTTACAAGGAAGAAACCACAGTGCTGGTGACCTCTGCAGACATCACTGACTTATTAGACAGAGAGAATGACAGTAATTAAATTATTATTGAACAATTTATCATCTAATCAATAAAATACAAAATCTTATTTTTTTATCCTTAATAATCATAATATTAATATTCATTGTTCTATAACAATTCCAACAAATAGACTTACTAGAGTACAAGAATACTTACATATTTTTCATAATGATACGTATTAAGGAATAAAAGGAAGAATATCATGATAATGAAATAAGCAAAAATATAATATAATATAATAATAGAATTTCGAAGTATTTTTGTGGGTACTTCGACCATCGAATAGGCTACTACGACCTTCGACTTCGATTCAAACGATTCAAACTAAAAATCGAAGTACTGTCTCTTTAAAACATACTTTGACTACATACTTTGGCAGTTTAAACCTACTGAGGTACAATTTTAGCCTATGGGGACCTTCCCCAGCACTTTTCTAACCTTTTTTTTTGATCGTAGAAAAATCCTTCCATCGATCGCTTAAAATCGGTGAATTGTTAGATTCAAAGGATTTTATCGTTCGTTTGAACGATTTTTACTTTGAATGATCGATCAAAGGATTTGCACTAAATGCTTCGAATTCGAAGGATTTAAATTCGAGGGTCGAATTCAAGGGTTTATTAACCCTCTATATTCGACCCTTGATAAATGTGCCTCATATATATTAAAAAAAATGTTTTACCACCAAAATATGGATTAATACAGTTTAGTTATCATCAAATACAAGCTACTGTTTTATAACTACAGAGGAAAAAGAAGCATACAGGGTTCTTTATATTAGATGTCTGAATTCATTTTGTTTGCATTCAATAATAATATTTTTATTGAAAAGAAAGATATGTTTTGGGAAATAGGAAAATCACTAAAACATCTTAAATATTTTTAAATGACAGAGCATAGCATATTGTGACAAAATATAATTTATAACTTGTCCAGATAAGTACAGTAATAGATAAAAAAGACCATTTAAATGGTTTTTATACTCTTGTAGTTATAGATTAAAAATAAAACGGAAAAGTAGCTATGCATAACAGCCTGTGTGCATCTTATTACATGGCTAATTGATCATTTGATCAACCCTTGAAAAATAAAAATTAAGGCTGGAAAGGAACAGAAGACGAGTTCATGTAAACAGCTGTTAATGTACCAAAAATATTTATTATTTTTTCCAGATTAGGTAAATGTATATGTATTTAATATGTGCTATCTACTGTATACATCTATCTATCATCTATCTTTATATACACACACAGTTACATTTCTACATATTTATATATATATACTCAAACACACTACAGTTTAACTACCTTGCTTTTATTACAGACAACTAAGAGCCAATGACCTTTTTATTAATACTAATTGATATGTAACTATTATATGGTTTATTTAATAACCACATGCTGTGCTCCATCCACTTAGTAATGTCATTTATAAATGATGGTATTTTTTACTCTTTACCTCATTCAGAAGTAAAAAAACAATATGTCTACAATGAATGATTAATTTAACAGATCTATAATGAATGTATATGCACTGGGTTTATTTGATTGCAATGGTAATACATGTATAGGATCCGTTATCCAGAAACCCATTATCCAAAAAGCTCCCCATTACAGAAAGGCTGTCTCCCATAGACTTCATTTTATTCAAATAATCCAAATATTTAAAAATAATTTCCTTTTTCTCTGTTGTAATAAATAGTACCTTGCACTTGATCCAAACTAAGATATAATTAAAGGGTTAGTTTGTCTTTAATTTAACATTTAGTATGATGTAGAGAGTTATATTTTGAGACAATTTGCAATTGGTTTTCATTTTTTATTATTTGTGTTTTTTGAGTTATTTAGCTTTTTATTCAGCAGCTTTCCAGTTGGCAATTTCAGCAATCTGGTTGCTAGGGTCCAAATTACCCTAGCAACCATGCATTAATTTGAATAAGAGTCTGGAATATGAATGGGAGGGCCTAAATAGAAAGATGAGTAATAAAAAGTAGCAATAATAATTTGTAGCCTTACAGAGCATTTGTTGGGGTCAGTGACCCCCATTTTAAAGCTGGAAAGAGTCATATGAAAAAGGCAAATAATTCAAAAAGTATAAAAATAAATAATGAAGACGAATTGAAAAGGTGCTAAGAACTGGCCATTCTATAACATACTAAAACCAGCCTGTTGTGTTTACTTTATGTTTACATGATTTTTTAGTAGACTTAGGGGCAGATTTATCAAGGGTCAAATTTCGAGTTGGGAGTTTCTAAAATTATTATTTAATTGGTTTAATGGTTACAGAAACTCTTCAAAGTAGAGGTATATGATATATAATGCAGAATGCTTGTGAACTGGGATTATTACTGTGAAAAATAATTAATTTAAAAAAAAATTTGAATTATATACTTAAAATTGAGTCTCTGAGATTGCCTTTCCACAATTTCAAGCTTATTGGATAATGGGTTTTTGAATAATGGATCCCATAGATGTATTGTTTAAAACAATATATGGCAACCAATCATTCATAAACTAAAACTATGTAGTAAAGTTTCCATGTTTTGTTTTATGCAGAATGGTAAAAAACAAGATGAAGAAGGCAGATCCAAGGACAGATCATCTTTCAACAGCGTCACTGCACCTGTCTCAGTTTGCATGCTTAGTAAGCTATTACAGATTAAACATAATCATACCATGTTCTGTCTTTCCAACCCGTAAGACTGCCTGAACTTTGGCTGTGAAACTACATAAGTTTAGGCAATTTATTTTAAAGACATATGCTTTGATCTTTAAAACGACGATGAGACAGGAAACATCTTTTTTTGTACTGTTCACAAGTATGTTTTATAATTCAGCGTTCTGATTTGTTTTCCAATGTTACTGCATGTTTAATAATCCATTTCAGTATATATGGATTTGTATAATTTCCACGCAATCAAAGAATAGCTTTTTTATGTGTGACTGTGCCACATATCAAGCACTTTTTTTTACTGTATCTGGTTGCCAACCACATAATAATTATGCTAATATTTGTCAAGCTATAAGGCATTTCATATGAAATTATATTTTCTAAAAATAAAGCTAAAGATTCTGCAGTCTTCTAAAGTGTGCTTATTCCTATTGTGTGTGCTTCTAGTGTAACTCAATAAAACTTTTTACACACACAAATACTTTTGACCTGGGTAGCGTTAAGGCCGCCTGTATGTACCTCTTGCATTTAACCCCCATGTGTACTACTGTAGTTGCAATAATGACACTTGGAGCCCAGGATGGGGTTTAAAAGGCCACAGCTTTATTAACCATGTCATATAAACTGCAGATCATCAACATATAACTGGAGTATAACATCAACTCCACTGGAAATGTTTGCCTGACCAATAACTCTACTGAATGAACAGGCCCCTGCATGCCGGCCATCCAAAGAGCTCTGCACCTGGATGGGCAAGTAGGAGCGAATGGACTGCCAGAGCCCTTATCTGGAGAGGCCCCAGCACTCTCCACAGATTGGTGAACACTGCCCCATTGCCCCACTCTGGCAAGTATTCCTCCACCCCCCAGCTGCCCAACAATGCATACTTAACGACTTGGCGGAATCCCAAAGGAGGGTGAGTGGGATCCTGCTCCCACCGCTGATCCACATTGCCTGGATGACTTCCGGCTCAAGCTTATAACCCCTGGCTGGTAAACCCTCCCTCTTTCTACTCATAGACTGATCTTAAAGGAGAACTAAACCCCCCCCACAGTGATAAGTCCCCACTGGCCCCCTCCCTGACTCCCCCCTGCTAAGTGTTACCCTAGAATTGTGTCCCCTGTCGGATTACTGACCGCAAAAGCAGAGAGAGCGCAGAGAAAGCGCAGCGGAGCTCATGTGCATGGGTAATCCTTGTAAAGTGAGCAGCTTATCAGCGCATGCACAGTTGGAGCAGTTTTCCATTTCATTACAACTGCACATGCGCCGGAGGTGATGGAAAGACACGAAAACTATCGAAGATGGTGCCCATGAGCTCTGCTGCGCTCACTCTGCATTTGCGGTCACTGATTTTAAACTTAAAGAAAAAAGAAGATGCCATAGTATATGAAAGTTAATTTAACAACATGGCCGTACCTGGCTCTGCAATGTCTATGGATGCTAAACTTTCCCCAGCAGCTTACATTTCACTGTGCTTTATACTATTACTTGTACAATATCCCTTCTGGTTTTTTATTTCCTAGCTGGCTTAAAGGAACAGTAAAAATTAAAGTGTATTAAAGTAATGAAAATAAAATATACAGATTGCACTGCACTGGTACAGCTGGCGGGTTTGCTACAGTTGACGGACTGAGTTGGCAGCTTGCTACACAAGGAACTCCTTTTGGGTAACATAGTAATACCTGTGGCATTAGCCAAAAGTAATGTACAGTATATGTATTTGACTTATTAAAGGGGTTGTTCACCTTTGCATTAACTGTTAGGATGATGTAGAGAGTGATATTCTGAGACAATTTGCAATTGGTTGTCATTTTTCTATTATTTAAGGTTTTTGTGCTATTTATCTTTTTATTCAGCAGCTCTTCAATTTACATGTTAAGTAATCTGGTTGCTAGAGGACAAATTACTGATTCACTGATTTGAATAGGAGACTGCAATATGACTAGGCGAGGATCTTACTATAAAGATGAATAATAAAAAGTAGCATTTGAAAGCTGGAATGAATCAGAAGTAAAAGGCAAATAATAAAACTATAAAAAATAAATAATGAAGACCAATTTTCCAATGACCAGCTTCAATTATGTGGCCACTTTCTCCTTTCCAAAGACCAGCTTCAATTTTGTGGCTACTTTCCCAAGACTACATCATCAACGGACCATTCATTTAACTTTGAATTTCCTATCTATGCTTTGGCCATGTCCCTACAGATGGAGTGAATATAGATATAGTCATCTTTATTGTGAGAGTGATAAGTGTATCCTGCATTTGCTCCTAGGAATGACATCACATAACATTTTTAAAAATAAAAAGTGTGGTTGAAAGGAAAACTGTGGAGCCCCCTGCTTAAAGAGTCCCAGTCCAATTTCTTAATGTGGTCCATCCTGCCAGCTCAAAAATGAATCTTCCTCAGTGTGTCTGTGGACCAACATTCACATAACACTGTGATAGCTACATGTTGAGCAACCTGAATGCTGTGACTCTGATGAACCACCACTGGTGATGTGTCAAATGCTCCCCCTGCTGGCTCACACACTGCTTTTAATATTTCAAAACACTCAAAATAACGTAAGAATTTGGGGGGTTTTCCCATTTTTTCTTTTCTTTTTCTTGAGCTTTTTGTCCATTATTCCTTCTTATAACCATAACACAAAAAATAGATAAACATCATATTGAGAAAAATTGGTGTTTTTCATTATGTATAATAATCCAGATTTATCCTCATATCCTTTATTCCCTATGATTGCAATGAATCTATATAATATTATTTAAACTTGCAAACAAATATAATGCTAACACCAATCTATTACAATTTCCTGCTTTATATCAATCCAGTGCAAATATATTTCAGTTATATCTGAGAGAGAGTACTGTTGAGTCACTTATAAGTATGAATTGCAGATGCCTAGTAGATAAAATAAAATAATTTCTACTTATAAATGTTGTTTTAAGATACCAAGAACAATACTAAATTAAGATAGTTGAATGTAATGTAGTGGTGTGCTTTGGTAGAGAAGAACTCTGTTAGTTAATTGTTTCAAGCAGGAGAGTAAGGTGGTATGACCACATACAGTGTACAGAGGTGCATTTGCAGGAAGGTCTGAGAAAGCAAAGGGGGACTGTGGGTTCTTACTGGGACCCCCTTCTCTTTGAGGGCCTACCTACACAGTTGTGGTGTTGTCTCGATTAAAGTTATTCCGCTAGTCTATATGTAGTTTAAACCATTTCTGATCAAACACTAGTGCAGTTGCAATTGTATTGAGCTTTTATAGGTTTTTTACAAGTTGGCTGTGTTAAAGCAGCTATACAGAAGTAATTTCAAAAGGGATGCTTCACATTTAATAAGTATGGCATGTGATGGCACAAGGATATCCATAGTTACAGAGTTAATAAATATACATGTCAGTATATTCCCCTTGTAAACAAAGAAAGATATTATAAAGCAAAACCTTTATGGTTTGATAGAAATGTTGGTAAGAAAAAAACATGCTTTTCAGGCATTAAAAAAAAATACATGGATTTTAGGCATTCTAGACAGATGAATCTTTAATTAGGCAGTGAATCGGACCCTTTTGCTTCACCGAAAATTCGGTAAATGACGAAAAATTTGCAGACTGCATTTAAGTCTATGGGGGCCAATTTTTTTTGATGGCCAAGATTTTTATCACCCATTGAAGTCTATGGACGTCTTTTTTTGTCGCTAAACCTGGCAAAACATTTTGTTCATCACTTATCAGGAGGCCAATAAAGTATGCAAAAAACAGACAAGACAAGCTAAAAAAGAGATGGAAAAGGGAATAGCAGCAATATAAATAAATGAAGCAAGAAGGGATGGGACCCTTAGGTTAGGACTTTACAATGCGAGAGGAGCCGACACGTCGCTATGCGACAAAATGCATGCGACCTGTCGGTTGTTCTAAAGAAGAAGTCATACCCTAATTATCAGATAGTCAGTTGGTCAATGAGAGCAGGGAAAAAGCAGAAATTGCAAAGTGCTATCACCTGTCTACACAATTCAGGAATCAAGGTTTCCTTTATAACAGACCAAGTTCTAATAATAGAAGTCTCAAAAGAGACTAGAATATATGAAAGCAAACAAAGGTCCAGCACCAGATGGTATTCATTCCTGGGTACTTAAAGAGCTCCACTCTGAGATTGTCAAACTACTTTAATTAATTTATAGGATTATTTGATGTCTGGTATGGTGGGTTGAAATTAGAGGAATCATTCATGCGAACAACAAGTGCCTAGATTAGCATGGCAAACCATCATTAACATTCATGATAATTGTAGCAAAGAAACTAGGGAGTAGATTATATGACACCTGGTCCATATTCCATAAGAGAATAATTGACATTAACTATTATGGCAGTTCCTATTTATCTGGAAAAAAAACATTCTGATAATGGTATCTTAACCTGCTAAAGTACATTTTATGATTTGGGACCTATAAACTTCAAGTTTCTTTCTTAGAAGTTGAATTGCAATCAATTGAATCTGTAATGTTGTACTGTAATGTGTTTTTAGAGGATTTTTTGGTTGGTACCGGAGATAAGAGAAATTGTGTGAAAAATGTTGTTGAAATTTATTATAAAGTATTAATGCTGCATTTGCTGTGTTGTATTGATGCCATTTATGACTTAACCCCATACTCTAAAACCACGAATTTCATTGAATGTATTAAAAGATCTGAATATAAAAAGTACAAACAAAAAAAGAGTGAAACTATGCATTAAAAAAAAAGTACCCCAAAAACCTCTAAAAATGTTGAAGTTTTTGAGATACTCGTAATTTTTAGTGCAGCGTTCCACTCTTTTATTGTTTGTACTTTTTATATTCAGTTTTTCTGACAATTTCTACCTCTGAAAACCTCTAAAAGTCCGAATGGATTTAAAGTGGTCCAATCAGATCAGCGCAACTTCCATTGACTTCTACAGGACCTTGATAACTTTACTTGGCAAAGTTTTGTCTTAGAGGCTTTTGTGGTTTTAACACTTAATACATTTCAATTTTTAGAGCTTTTTAGAAATACAGGAAAACCCCAAATCGTTCCAGATTCATGAAAAAAAATTACAATTAGATTTTTAGTTAAAAGGCTCCTTAAAGGAACAGTAACCCCAAACAATTACATTGTTTTAAAGTAATTAAAGTATAATTTACTGTTTCAATGCACTGGTGCAACTTGTGTGTTTGCTTTAGAAACACTATTATAGTTTATGTAAACAGGTTGCTGTGTAACCATGGGGGCAGCCATTTAAAGCACAGGTTACATAGCAGATAACAGATGCACAATGTAGAACCCCATTGCATTCTATTACAGATCTTATCTGTTAAGTAGCCTGTGCATTTTCCTCTTTTTTAGCTTGAATGACTGCCCCTATGGCCACACAGTAGCCTATTTATATAAACTATAGTAGTCTTTCTAGGGCAAACACATAACTTTTACCAATGCATACATTATATTTGAATTACTTTAAAACACTTTTATTTTTTGGTGTTACTGTTCCTTTAAAGTTCTAAAGTGTTGGGTTGCTAGTTGTTGGGTGGAATAGTTTCCCATCCAGGTGTAGGTATGTTCTGTGGGAAATTTCAAAGGTTTGATGATGTTTAAGTATTCTCCCTGGTGGAGGAAAGATAGGGGGACACTTATGCTAGGTCTAATTGGAATCCAATGACAGAGAGGGTTGATAAGTGACAAATTCCTGAGCTAAAAGATGCTTACATGATTTGAAACTCGTGGAGATTTGATAGGAGGGTATGTGTGAACAAGGACTATCTAGTGGTATTTTTGGCTCTACAGTGAAGGGAAGAAGAAGGTGAAACTTATGCTAGAGGCAGCCTCTATAGGTTCCTCCAACTATAGTCTGCAGAATTGTTAAGGGGGGGTATAAAAGTGCATTATTTAGGCCTTATACCTGAAGTACTTCATTTTCATTTTAAAATGCATTTTTTGAGGCTAGTCTTATTCCTCAATCATTAGAAATAAATAGATATGATATAGATAGATAAATGTTAAGATAATAATAAAACTGTTCCAAAACTGAAGAGAAGAGCCGACAAATAAGCACCCAGTGGCAAGCCTTATATATCAAACAGACATATTTCTGTGTGTGTGCGAATGAGTGCAATGTAATTCAATAAATATAAATCGTTGATTTAGTATTTAACATCTTTGGTACATTGCTACAGGAGGGGTTTATTGTGTTCCTTCCGGGCACAGTTTTTTATACCTTTACTTTTTATTAGCCTGATTTAGATTTTCATGCTAAAAAGATGCGATGTTTGGTAGAGCTTCTTTAAAATAAGTTAATAAATCTAACCTCTAAAAAACAGAGAATAAATGAATCTTTCATGTAACAGGTAAAAACAGGTTAATTGACCTGAAGAAAAATGTTTGGAGAAAGTCACCATAATGATATATGCCTTTAACTGCATGTGACGTTCCAACCTCTACCTGGAGTGACATCAAAGGACACAGTAAGGAAATTAATAATACTGCAAATAAATGTGTATCTGTGTAGAAGCTATTGGGTAAGTGAAAATTAGAAAAACAGAAATAATATGGGAAAACTGCAGCTTAACTAAAGTGCTAACCAGGAAAAGCATAGAACCTAAAGAAGCAAGAAGGGAAAAATCATTTCTTTTTATGTTATCTCAGGCCCAGCAGGAGTTTTTTCTCTCTCTTCCACCAGTCCTGTATCCCCTCCTCCCCACAAGTCCTTTGATCACAATCTGTGGACCTTCAAAACACTTTTTGTTCTAGGACTTGACTTTAGTTTACTTTTCTATATTCCAGCAAAAAACATCCAAAGCGGGCAATTAAGATTCATATTACAATGTAATTACAATTATAATATACAATTAATAAAAAAGTTTTTATAAATATAAAAATGTCTCAAATCAAATAAGCACTCATATTTTACAACTGGATTTTTATACTATGGGGCCCATTTACTTAGCTCTAGTGAAGGAAAAGAAGAAAAACTAAAAAGATTCGAAGTCAAAATTGTTGCCGAGACAAAAAAGTCACCATAAGAAAAAAATGCCAATTGATTTTAATGCATTTTCATTTTAATCCACTTGAATGCACTTTATTGCAACTGTTGCACGAATAAATATTTGTTGCATGTAAAAAAATGTTGACACCCATTGACTTTTTCACAAATTCTTTGCCGTAGTGTGAATTTTTTCGCAGTATCGCAAGTTTTTTGGCGAAGCAAAATGGGACAGTTTCGCTCATCACTACTTAACTCTCACCTAAATACAATTTTCTTATTGCCTTAACATTTATACATAATAAATGAGGATTCAGATTAGCTCTGCGAGATTGGGATTTCATTTTCCAGATTCCTACTAGCAGAAATGTTTGGCAGGCGTGGATACACAGCATAATCCTGCATTTTGGCATCTTTTTGCAATGTGTTTTGCACAGAAAAAAGTTGCTTGGGAAACATTTGCCACAAAAAAAACACCCATTTAGACTTTTCCCACAGTTTTGCAAATTTTCTGTAAAGCAGGACAGATTCACTCGGTACTTATAATACTTCATACTTGTTTCAGGGGTCTTTTATTTATCCTTAAGCAGTTGGCAGAAAATAACCTATTAATAGGGATATAGCGAACGTCGGAAAAAAAGTTCGCGAACATATTCGCGAACTTGCGCAAAAATGCGAGCGGTTCGCGAACGGTTCGCGAACCCCATAGACTTCAATGGGAAGGCGAACTTTAACATCTAAAAAAGACATTTCTGGCCAGAAAAATGATTTTAAAGTTGTTTAAAGGGTGCAACGACCTGGACAGTGGCATGCCAGAGGGGGATCAAGGGCAAAAATGTATCTGAAAAATCTGCCTGTGTGTGCTTGGAAGAGATAGTGTAGGGGGAGAGCTGTTAGTGATTTCAGGGACAGATGATAGTAAGTTTGCTGGCTAGTAATCTGCTTGATACTGCTCTGTATTGGAACAAAAAAATAAATAAAAGCAGTCCTTACAAGGACTACTGTTATTGCAGCAGTCAGCAGATGAGATCAGAAGCAGGACAGCTGCCCACTGCAGCTACATACAGAGCACTGCAGTAGAAGGTAGATTACTAGCCAGCAAAGCTACCTAAGCTTAAATGTCCCTCAAACCCCTGCAGACTTCTGTCCCTCCAATAACAGAGCAGTATCAAAACGATTACTAGCCAGCAAACTTTCAACTGTCCCTGAAATCACTAACAGGCAGCAGCTCTCTCCCTACACTATCTCTTCAGCACACACAGGCAGAGTGAAAAAACGCTGCAGGGCTTCGGTTTTTATAGGGAAGGGGAGTGGTCCAGGGGAGAGCTTCCTGATTGGCTGCCATGTACCTGCTGGTCTGGGGTGAGAGGGCAAAAAAAAGCGCCAACAATGGCGAACCCAAAATGGCGAACGTCGCGCGACGTTCGCGAACTTCCGGCGAGCGCGAACACCCGATGTTCGCGCGAACAAGTTCGCCGGCGAACAGTTCGCGCCATCTCTACCTATTAAAACCCAATTGGGGTTATGTAATTAAAGGCACTATGTTTACCCAAGAGCAGTAACTCATAGCAACCAATAGTAGGTAGAATATACTGGTCACCTGTTTAAAAGCCAACATCTTATTGTTTGCTGATTGTTTACAGCTCCTGGGCAAACTTAGTGCCTTTTATTACATATGGGGCAAGAATGTTGTGGGTCCACCATCCATCTAAATTCATAAATGTTTTTTGTGCTGAGTAAATAACAATTAATAACACAGAAACAACCCAGAGCTGTAAGTAATAGGGGTAATAAGGATTAATGAGGAGGATAGCTCTGAACTAGTATACATGGTCTCATTTTAAATTATAATTAAACATAACTGTTCTAAATGTATTCCCTAAAGAAGTCAATGTAAAAACCTTTAAGGACCCCCCTATGTGACAAGTTAATAATAATGGAGAGGAAAGCACTTGAAAACTACAAGTCAGAGCAGAAAGAAGCTGTGTTTAAATATATACAGTAAATAGAAAGTTGTAAAACTGCAATGAGAAAGGCAAAGATAAAAAAATAAGGAACTGATTATGGCAGAGGCTAAGACTAATCTCCCAAAAGTAAATTAGTAAAAAAAAAAACGCTGAAAATGTGTCTCCATTAAATAATGGAAATAATATAGTTATAAATGATACAGAAAAGGTAAATGTGCTTAATCAGTTCTCTCTGGTGTATACAATAGAGGAGTCAGAGTTTCAAGACTCACTTAATAGGGAAAAAAGTTAAAGAGAGCGCACAGGGAAAACTTCCATAGTGTATCATTAATGGTACAATTGCAAGGTTTCATAATACGGTTACCAATTAGCAGGGAATGTGAGTAATATGTATCAGGTAAGGGTCCCCCACAGTGCTCCTCCTTCCGCCTATATACTCACAAATATAATGTTAAGAGTCACTTTTCAAAAGTTTGATCCTTCAATGTTAAAGCAATAAAAATATCAAAAGAGAAGATGCTGACTGTTTCTGGCTTTCAGTATGTTTTGTTAGGCTCCATCCCTCTTCACAAGGAGTGTCAGCATACTGTATGTAGCATCTTTAAAGCACAAAACATTACCATGAATTGTCCACAGCAACCACTAGAACAATAAAAGTGCATAGAAGTGCTAGTGGTTGCTAAGAACCCCAGCAACCCATATAAGAGTATTACAAGTACAATAGTAACACAAAGATGTGAAATATAAAATCAGATTAAATATGTACTCTAAGCTCCCTAAAATTAGAAAAACATCAGTATAAAGAAAAACATTAAAGATTTAAAATTACAAAATATAGTCAAATATAATTTACTACTAAGTGTACTTGGTTGCTAAGGACTAAACCTAGCAACATCAAAAAAATGTATATCTAGGTATACCTGTAAATGATAATGAACCAAATTTAATTAAAAGCAGCTAGATAAAGTTACCTATTAAGACCACTAGGTACTAAACACCCTAACTCAAAAATCCAAAATGTTTCCTGCTTACGAAATTGTAGGAAACAACCTCCCCCCTTAAAGTTAAGGGGAATATGCGTAAGTCCCACAAAAAACAGGCCCCCTGGATCACCAGAATGATGTTCTGCAAAATGAAGGGGCACACTATGTTTTAACATGCAGTTCTTCATATTTTATGTTCCCCTATCTATATCCCTAGTGCATGTTTGGTCCGTCTAACATATATATTTTTTTTTTTGTAACTTACATTTCTATTCATTTAATACAGTACAATGCAACAATGTAAATATGGCAAGTTAGTCGCAGTAATTATACAATAAGACTGTAATCTTAGCAACGAAAAGTGTGTCAACTTTGATAATAGTAATTCTACGTATAACATATTTAAGAACAGAAGGGAAAAGAAAAAAAAGAGAAGAAAAGAAAGGAAAAGAAAAGGAAAATGAGTAAAACTAGGATAAAGAAAAGAGAAGGAAAAGAATATCTAAAACATTTCAGTCATGAGATGGATGTGCTTGCAGAAGACCGTGGCATATGTCGGTGGGGAGCAGAGATGGGATCTGTTTGAACCAATGTAGGCACATGATGTAGGATATCTTGTGGCTGGACTTCTCAAGTTGAGGATGTGATTGCCGGATTGGTTAATCCTCTTATTTCCCATAGGTCCCATATTTTCTGTGGTAAGTTATTGTGGAGAGTGGAGATTCCGAATTCAAATATCCTATTGGCGTTTACCCATTGTAGTATTTCTGCCAGTGGGTGCATTGGAGGTTTGGAAATCAGGCTTTTTTGTGAAAAGCCATTACTAGCCAATCTTTTAATGGTTGTCGGGTGCCTTGACGTATATATATGATTACAAGAAGTAGCGAAGTTGAAAGTATTAAAAACATTTTAAATTGGTTGCTGATGCTTTGTCTTTTAGAGCCTGGAATGAAAGCATCAATGGGGCTGGGGATCTGGAATGCCTCGCACTGTATGTAGGTTTGAGTCTGCCAATCTTTTGTAGAAAGAGGGAGCAGTGCCTGTATGGAAATTTGGGTTGTTTAAAATAATTGTGTACATGGGCAACTGAGGTGAGTCTATTCCTGAGTTTAGTCTCAAGGGTGAGGTGCGCTATAGAGAGCATTGACGGGGGAGCTCTCAGTGTAGTCATTTTGGACTAGAATAATGCATTGAGGTGAAAGTCATTGGCTATGCTGTTTTCAATATGGCCCCAGACAGTTGTTGATGGCCAGCTTGACCAAGTCATTAGATGTCTCAAATCTGTGGCTTCATAATACTTTGTAAGTCTGGGACACGCTTGTCACTGTCATCATTACCGATTTGAAAATCCTGTGCCTATGGTTGTTCCACATAAAATTATTAAAACCGTTCTAAATGCTCTTTAATATGCCAGTGGAAATTGCTACAGGTAGTGTTTCAAACAAATATAAATATTTAGGCAGTATATTCATTTTTAAGGCCGGAACTCTCCCAAACCAAGAGATTCTGTAGGTGGCCCATTGTGAAAGGCATTTTTGTGTGTGGTGTATTAGAGGTTTAAAATTAAGATCATATAGTTGACCATTGGAGGCAGAAATATGAGTCCCTAAGTATGTAGGTGATTCTGATTTCCAGTTATAGTTAAAACTCGCTTTAAGCATTTTGAGAGTTGGTTGGGAAATGTGCAGTGGAAGGGCCTCTGTTTTGTTCATGTTCAGTTTGCACCCAGAAAGCAGACTATATTGAGATAGGGTGTGGTGAGGAGTATTTCACCCACGAATAAGGCCAACTTATATTGGTGGGACTCTATTTGTGGGCCCCTAATGTTGGGGTGCGCCCTAAGGACTGCTGCCAGTGGTTCAATGCTTAAGGCATACAGTAAGGCGGTAGGGGGCAGCCCTTGTGCGTTCTGTTTGAGATCAGGATAGGCTTTCCAGATTGCCCTGGTAGTTTTACGTAAGTTGTGGGTAAACTGTAAAGGTTATGGAGGGCTAGTGAGTAGGGCCTGAGAAATGAATATGCTCTATAGGGATGTAGCGAACTGCCGTTAATGTGTTGCGAACGCCGTTCGCGAACACCGGCAAAAAAGCGAACAGTTCGCGAACAGTTCGCGAACTTCGAACGCTCGATAAAATCGTTCGATCGAACGATCGAAGGATTTTATTCGTACGATCGAAGGATTTTCGTTCGAATCGAACGATCGAAGCTATTCGATCGAATGATTTTAATTCAATCGAATGCTTATAATCGTTCGAACGAATGGAAATCGTTCGATTTTAGCGATCGAACGGTCGAATGGTCGAATGGTCGAACGAAATTTTACTTCGAATCGAACGCGAACACCAATTGGCGAACGTCGCGCAACGTTCGCGAACATTCGGCGGACGCGAACAGTCGAAGTTCGCGCGAACTAGTTCGCCGGCGAACAGTTCGCTACATCCCTAATGCTCTAGAAGGGTAAATAAATAATCACTCGGTCAAAAGTCTTCTTGCGTCTAGGATCGGTATCAGTGATGTGTGTTTCACTTAGTGAGTATGTCAATTAGATCAATTAACCTTCTGGTATTGTCACCAGCCTGTCTGGTCTTAATGTATTAGCTTTGGTAAAATTATAGCTAAGCTATAGGTCTGTGTGGTCCTCCGTGTCTGGTATCCGAGATGGCAGGTTGTATAACTTTAGATACTGTAGTACTGGTGAAATTGGGCGCCTATTTGATTGGGTTAAAAGTTATGTTGCCTGTGGGAAATCGAATAGAGTTGATTCTAGACTGTCTTTTGGTAGCATGAAGAATTTGTTGTTTGCCAGCCTTTTCGTAGTATGTTTGCTTAGTCCATATAATGGCTTTCTCCACTGCCTAATGTTTGAGTGCAGCTAATTCTTTCCGTGTTTGAAGAGTCTGTGTCAAACCCTTATTTAAGGTGGTTAGATCATATTGTGTCTCTAGGTCTCTAAGGCGCCTATGTAAAGCAAGGTAGGTTGTGGCAGCTGATTTCTTTTTATGAGCAGTTAAGGCTATAAGATGGCCCCTAATAGTTGCTTTATGTGCTTCCCATAGTACAGGTAGGGAGTCTAGTGAGCCCTCATTTAACTGGAAATACTCCTTGAGTTTAGTTTCTATATGTTTGTAAGCTTTACTTGTATGTGACCCTCTAGGGGGCTGTTGAAGGAAGTCTATCTTAAGAAGCAGCAGAGCATGGTCTGACCATGGCAAGGGTAAGATATTCACTGAAAATTGGAAAGTAGAGATTTATGAGATACAAAGAAGTGGTTTAAACAATGAGAATGAGAGCTACCCTGTGATTGTCTTGTCCATATTAAAGTAGGCTGAGGGTATAAGTAAATGTGATGTGCATACTTAAGATCAGGTAACTTGAGGAGGGGATGGGCTTAAAGCAAGTGTCGAGGGAGGTGATGTATTCTGGACCCTACGCCAATGTGGGCTTTGGCTGCTGGTCAGTGGTGTAGGGCATTTGGAGTTCAGGCCCAGTGCTTGTAGAAACTTGCCCCCATTGCTTGGATTTTGTAAAATGAAGGTTTGTCCTGAGCAGATTAAAAGGATAACCTCACCTGTAAGGAATTCCATTGTCACCCAGTTTAGAAGTGATGTTGGCTTAAAGCTCCCTCCTTTTTCCAAAAGTTATAAATTAAAGGTCTGTGTATATATTAGGATTTTGTGATTCCGAAATTCAATGTTGATAGCTAAACGGACTTTAGCCAAAATAACTTACTTACTTTGAACTTTCCTTCTGCCTATAGTGTTTCCTCGCCAGTTAAGGGACCCGTTCTCCAATTTGTTTGCTACATGAATCTAATGTGCGGGTCTTATAGGATCAAGAAGCTAGAGCTCTTAGAAAGTGTGTCTACTCTCTGCCATGTCAATCCTGCTGCCCCCCATCCAACATATTTTAATCCACAAGGGACAAATTAACAAGTAGACAACATATGTGGTCTTACAGTTAACAAAATGTTTTGCTAAAGGTAAATCCTACTGATCATAAATCCTCTTAGGTGCAACCAATTTACAAGTTCCACATCTGCTGGCATGACATTTATATGTCCAGATAATCCCCCTTCCAATCATCAGTTGTCTATCTAGTGACAGAGCCACCAGATTTTTTATGGTTCTTGCTTTTCTACAGACCACATTAGGTTTATCCTTAATTAATGGTGCCAGTACATTGTAAGCCTTCAAAATATGCTAATGTTATCGTAAGAATTTCTTAAGCACAGGAGTAGCCTCATTACGTTTCATAACAAATGGTAAGGTGATTGGGGATTCACGCTTATTCTTGATTGTCGGTAAGGTGTCCCTATTCGTATTCCCTTGGCCTCTCATAGGACCTTCATGGTAACCTTTTTACCAGGGTCTGATGGGAAACACTCTCTAGCAGTAGAGTGCTGAACCATGTTAGCCATAGATCAAGAACCAGAAAATATAGAGTAGGTGATACTTATTATTGGCTAACTGAGTAGCCAAAATGCATGCTTTTGAGACCGCATAGGTCTCTGCTTCGGGCATGGTATACATAGAAACTACGTTTTCTCTTGCTTTGTTCAGTTTTAGCCAGGCCTCTTTTTCAGATTTTTTCTGACTTACTCACTCACAGCAAAAAATTAAAGTGTTTTAACATAATGCCAATATAATGTAGTGTTGCCCTGTAATGGTAAAACTGATGTGTTTGCTTCAGAAACACAACTATAGTTTATAGTTTCCAAAGATGAATATAGAGAAAGGGCACAGGATACCGAGAAGATAACAGATAAGCTCCGTAGTAGTTATCTGCTGTGCATCCTGTGCTTGAATGGCTGCCCCCATTGCTACACAACAGCTTGTTTATATAAACTATTGTATAGTTGTGTTTCTGAAGCAAACATACCAGTTTTACCAATATACCAACACATTATATTGTCATTTCTTTAAAATTCTTTTGTTTTTTTGCTTTTACTGTTCTTTTAAGAGATTATTTGAGATTATGTTCTGGAGAATGGTATTATGCTAAGTAATCAGCATTGCTTTATGAAGGATAGGTCATGTCAGACAAATTGCTTTCTATGATGAAGTAACTAGGACAAGGCAGTTGGCTGGCAGTAGATCAGTTCCTTATTTGTATTTTACCAAATAGTTTGAAACAGTATCACATAAACAACTCCTTTCTGAACTAAGCATTTATAGGTCTGTGGTGGGTAGGGATGTAGCGAACTGCCGAGTATGTGTTCGCGAACGCCATTCGCGAACACCGGCAAAAAATGCGAACAGTTCGCGAACAGTTCGCGAACTTCAAACATCCGAAAATCGTTCGATTCGAACGATCGAAGGATTTTAATCGTTCGATCGAACGATTTCCGTTCGAATCGAACGATCGAAGCCATTGGATCGAATGATTTCATTCAATCCAATGGCTTCGATCGTTAGATTCGAACGAAAATCGTTAGATTTTAGCGATCGAATGGTCGAACGTTTTTGACGCGAACGCCTATTGGCGAACGTCGCGCGACGTTCGCGAACTTGCGGCGGACGCGAACAGTCGAAGTTCGCGCGAACTAGTTCGCCGGCGAACAGTTCGCTACATCCCTAGTGGTGGGCAAATTATTTGAACGTTTAGAGATCACATTTGAGATTATGTTCTGGAGAATGATATTATGGTAAGAAATGAGTCAATGGTTCTTAATGGATCCACAGGCTTCTTTATTGGGTGGATACTAACTTGACTGTAGCAAGCAATGTCAGTCAGCAGCAAGGACAAACACATTTTTGAGCTGTATTGAAAGGGGTTTAGATAAGCAGGAGCAGAGAATAATTCTTCCATTTACAAAGCAGTGGAAAGGGTAATTTAATATATATATATTTATATCATGCAACCAAGACCATGAGACTTTTGGGCAAAATAACTGACACTTTGGAAAGATTTGCTCCCCTCCAGTATATATATTATAGTTTTTTTCTCAGTAATTTAAATACATTACTTAACATACTTTGGTATGAAACTATTGTTACTTAAAAAGAGGTTTGGAAATACTGTAAAGCATAAAACACAAATGATTATCTTGATCTGATTTTGTGACTGATCAGTATTAAGTGCTGGTGAAATTAAATGAAATAAATGTTTTTTGTTTTTTTAATGTTCAATGTTTACTCTAATGTATTATCTCCAAAAAATGTTTTAAATATACTTATGTGTTATCAATGTTAAGATAGACTTTATGAACAGGTACATGGTTAATTGCTGTTTTGAGAGGATCCCCTTTATTTAATACAAGTGTACTATGAATGGAGAAAAATAAATAGAAGGCTGAAACATATGACTCTCCTTAGTGAGAAATCCTTTCTGGAAATAGAGAGGGAGGCTGTGGTTTCACTATTGAATGTAAATTCCTTTGAAGTGGAACTAATCCTTTAAAGGATAGTTTACGTTGTCCTAACAACCCAGTTGAATTGAAAAGGCTCTCTTTTTGTTTAAGATATGTTTTCTTTCTTTCAGTCAAAACTGATGATGATACCCCTTTCACACTCTGTCCCCCCATATCATAAATCTTAACTCATTGCTACCAAAATCTCACTTTAAGATGCCAAGGGCCCAGCCGGTGAATAACTTCTAGAGACAGTTTAGATGAGAGAAAAAAAAGCCAGGGGAGGTTGAGAGGGAAGGGAAAGGAATGGGGACATCTTACTATGGAAGAACAGAAAAGCAGAATTGATGTTTAGAACAAGAACCTCAGACTCATGACGTTCTACACTTTTTAATTTTGTATTCCACAAAACCTAGAGTTGTGAATCTGATATAAAGCAATAATGTTTAAAAAAGGTGCTCCAATCAGAAAAGGTAAAATATACTAAACTGTATATCCAAGAGGATTCGTGTGGTCAAAATATCAAAGTAATCTATCTATTAACCCTTAGCAACTGATTATCAGTTGGCTTTTAATGTATAGTGAAGCATTAATGAAAGCCAACATCTGAATGGATGCTGTGGGTTACTAGATACTGCCAGTCTCTGCACTATCTCTGAATGGGTGTTATTGTAAACAGCAAGATAACGGTAATATCTATACATTTCTGGCCTAATGGGCATTCAGATGAGTTTAAGAGACCACTTTGCTTTTAGTTTTATTTTGTTTTCATGTTATGTTAATATCACAAGTCAAATATAAAAATTACATTCTTGCCGCGTACTTATATAATCAGACTTCTTGCTACAGTAAAATCCACACAAGATGCTCAATTCTCTGTTTGATGTTTATTTGTATGAAAGATATGAAAACCCAATGATACCTAGACCTTTCTGTACTGTAAATCTAGGTTAGTCTGGAATATCTAGTGTGACACATAAAAGAATAAGGGTGTTATTTATCAAAATCAGAATTTATTTTTTTGAATTAAAAAGTCAGACCAAACTAGGTGGAAAAACTACAGAAAATTAAGCAGAAACCCGAATTATATGTTTTTTTCCATTTTTTCCCCGAATTGCTTGATTTTTTTCTGGCTTTCTCCCAGAAAACTTGGATTTTTCTGATTCTTGCCAGATTTTAGTCAGATTTTGGGTTTATTCCAATGCAGAAACTTACAAATAGGATAGGGGGCTCTCTCATTCACGAATATACAACCTCAACAGATCTGAGATGCCAGATTTTTGGATTCAGACTTTTTGCACCATCGGGTTTTAATAAATCCAGGAAAATTTGAGTTTTTTTTCCCACTAAAAATTAGGATGTTATAGAAAAAAAACCCTGATTTTGAAGATATAGGGTAACGTCTCATTTTTTAAAATGTGCCTTAGTATAGCAACATATAGGGGCAGATTCACTAAGGGTCGAATTTCGAAGTTAAAAATACTTCGAAATTCGACCCTCGAATTGAAATCCTTCGACTTCGAATATCGAAGTCGAAGGATTTAGCGCTAAACGTTCGATCGAACGATCGAAGGATTTTTCGTTCGATTGAACGATTAAATCCTTTGAATCGAACGATTCGAAGGATTTTAATCAAACGATCGAATGAATATCCTTCGATCAAAAAAAGCTTACTAACTAAATTAGTTATAAACTAATTAAGAACTGCCCTGTGTGGGCAGTTCTTACTCCTTATATCAAGTTTCTATTGGTTTTAATTATTTCAAAACGATTTTTACTGTTTATATATGGATATGCACTTTATATATTTTAATCACAGTCTAAATGTTATGTTTTTTAACTTTCAGGATCTTTTTTCAGAGTCAACCGGCATTTTTATGACATTTTGCAACGTTATATATTTATATTGACACTATCACAGTGCATCTTATTTCTGTGCCTAATTGATACTTAGTTAGGTGCCAGGTGGAAGTGGGTATGTTTTTACTCCACTGTGTGGCTTTATATGTTGTATGTTTTCACTTGTGTTCACACTTGAGAAAGGACACATGCTGTCCGAAACATGTTGTGTGGCTAATAAATAGCACATTAGCAGGAATCCTGTAGCTGCGTCCTTCTTTCCACACCTCTGGATAAACTATATCAGTGCTTTAAAAGAATTGTTCAGTGTAAAAAAAAAAACTTGGTAAATAGGCTGTGCAAAATAAAAAATGTTTCTAATATAGTTAGTTTGCCAAAAATGTAATGTTTAAAGACTGGAGTGACTGGATGTCTAGCATAATAGCCAGAACACAACTTCCTGCTTTGCAGCTCTCTTGGTTTCCAATGATTGGTTAACCCGGCAGTAACCAATCAGTGACTTGAGGGGGGGCACATGGGTCATAACTGTTTGCTTTTGAATCTGAATTTTTGAATCATGCTAAAGGATCAATTGCAAACTCACTGAATAGTTATGTCCATGTGCCCCCCCTTAAAGTTGCTGACTAACTCAGAGTTAGAGAGCTGCAAAGCAGGAAGTTGTGTTCTGTTCTGTTATGTTAGACATTCGGTCAATTCAGCCTTTATGGATTGCATTTTTGGCTAACTATATTATTAGTATAATACATTTTTTATTTTGCACAGCCTATCTATTTACCTAGCTTTTATTTTTACACTGAACTTTTCCTTTAACCTAATAAAATGCAATCCCCTTTAAACAAAACAGGGATTGTTTGTTCATATATTACAATTTATTTAAGCTGGCTAACTACATCATAGTCATTCCTGGTATGGCCAGTCCTCCACTCACATTCACCTGATTCATTAAAAATTCTATTATTTCATTAAACATTTTTGGCAGGGACTAAGCAACTTGCTTTCAGAGTTAAAACTCCCAAATAGTTTGCCTTTGTATTAAACGACTGCGAAAATTCACCGGTTTCTAAAAAAAGTGGAACAGCCTCATTGCCTCCCCACCAAATGGTTTAAAATTTAGCTTTTTTTGCTATTACTTATTCAGAAATAGTAGCCAGCTTTATGTTGTCAGGTGATCTTAGCAAGTTGCATTATTTTAAATTTCTGTTTATTTTGGGTACAGTATACTATAGTTTTTGGTGTTAAAAGAAGGCAAAATGTAACACAATGGTTTTCTTTTCATACAGAGTGATATAGTGTACATTTGTGTTTCTGCTTTATTTAAATGTATTAGATACTTAGGGGGATGGTTTACTAACAATCAGATTTCAATTTCTTCCACAAATGTCTAAAATTTGTGTTTTTCTATATTTCTAACAAAACTCTAAACATTTGAGATTCATTAACCCATGTAAAAACCACAAAATACTATAATAAAAAAATTTGCCAGGTAAAAGTTGTTGAGGTCTTATAACAGTCAGTGGGAGCTGCATTGATCCTATTGGACCGTTTTTAATCAATTCAGATTTCGGAGTCTTTTAGATTTCTGTTATCTGCAGAAAAATGTGTGTGAAATGTGTGAAATTCAGAAGCTAGAAGGAATAGTTACAAGTTACCCCTTTGAACAAAAAATACAGGTGTAATTCCAACTTACTAGCTATCTTTCCACTTCCAATATCTTCAAAAAGATGGATCCCAAAGAGTCAGTCCCCTTGAAAATATTCATTCCCATATTGTTCTTTGCATGGTTCTTGTTTTAAATCAATTGAAACTCAACAAAATGAATATTAACACATAATAATGAATACAATATGAATATTATATTTACTGTATATATCTATAGATATATATAGATATATCTATAGATATATCTATATCTATTAGTGATGGGTGAATTCCTGCGATTTGCCGCCGGTGAATACATTCACGAAACTGCCGCGAAAATTCACCAGGGTCAAAAAAAATGTACGCCGGAGCATTTTAGCCGGCGAATGTGCGCCGGAGACAAAAACGGATGCCGGCATCAGAAATGAGACGCCGGCGCGGTTTCACAAATTTTTTCTAAATTTTGCGAATTTTGCAGGAATTTCATGAATTTTTCGGCAAAGCGTAATGCCCCAAATTCGCCCATCACTAATATCTATATATCTATATATATATATATATATATATATATATATATATTGTATCTGCCTGTTCTCTTGCCCTCTTGCACGCTTCTGCTACTGCACTCCCTCATAGCATCTTTGTACAAGCATGAATAAACACAATTAAATATATACAAAGTCGTTTTCATTCTGCATTGTTCATCTAGGCAGACTTAACCAAGGCACTATTATCAATATTATTGCAGTCAGCCATATAACTCTTGAATGCCTAAATCTTTTGTTCTGCTGTCTTTTCATAGATACCAACAACTATTGCAAACAGTTCCTCATATTAATTGGGACTTTTGATGCATTGCTGGACTGCATTTGGTGCTATCTATGGGAGGTCTTTTGCCACTGAATCTAAAAATATTTTTCATATTTCTATATATATAATTTATAATTTAAATAATGTATTTAATTATCATGCCTCCTCACTACTGTATCCTTCTGTGCAATTGTTCTGCTGTTAACCTTATTGGCTTTAGCAATTCGTTTCCAGATAGGTGTTCAGCTGTGTGCAGGGGTTAAAGAAATATTTTTGACTGTGATGGTGATGAGGCTTAAGTAATGAGAAGCTTTTGATATGAAAAAAAGAAATGAAGTTTGAATTTTGGCAGAAGTACAGCAAGAACAGTTCACAAGCTTCCTTCCTGTGGATATCTTTCAAGCAGGCTGCATTAAATCTTATATGACATATTTCAAATGATCTTTGTGAAGGGTAATTCAACCTGAACATGTTGTATATGTATTCTTCATCACTTGTTATTTTATTGTTTGATGTTTGCAAATCTAAAGGAAGCAATGTGTGATATGCTTTTATCTACAACAAACACTACACTTTGGTGTGCAAATTTTCAAATGTGCATGAATACAGAAAGTTCTCTTAATGATATTGTGTAAATGTGTTTTTTTTTTCAAGGGAATGCAAACTGGCCATGTAGCATGAGAAAAATGACCAATCCAGTAGCTTGGAAAATATAAATTCTACACAAAGCAAGTTAACATTTTTCCACTTTTATCCAAACTATTATGACTATTTATGAGCATGTAAATTAGCCACATTAAATTTAAAAAATTTGGCACGGAAGGATGTGAAGTTAAATGGTGGCAGAAGTTACCAAAACTCTACATTTCATGCAAAAGGTAACAATTGTATATTGTGGATCTCAAAACTGTCTTGCAACCCCTCATTAAAAAAAAATGTAGATCACAGAGTGATGGGCAGACTATATCCACAATACAAAATATAAAGTCTGTCCCTTTAGCAAATATTTAGCAGAATAAGAAAATCCAAGGGGCAAATTCATCAAGGATCGAATATCGAGGGTTAATTAACCCTCGATATTCGTCTGGGGAATGAAAATCCTTCGACTTCAAATATCGAAGACAAAGGATTTTGCGCAAATAGTTCGATCGAACGATCAAAAGAATAATCGTTCGATCGAACTATTAAATCCTTTGCGCAAATAGTTCAATCGAACGATTATTCCTTTGATCGTTCGATCGAACTATTTGCACAAAATTCTTCGTCTTCGATATTCGAAGTCGAAGGATTTTCATTTTAATCCAATGACCGAAGGATTATCCTTCGACCAAAAAAAGTTAGGCAAGCCTATGGGGACCTTCCCCATAGGCTAACATTGGGTTCGGTAGTTTTTAGGTGGCGAACTAGGGGGTCGAAGTTTTTTCTTAAAGAGACAGTACTTCGACTATCGAATGGTCGAAAAGTCGAACGATTTTTAGTTCGAATTTTGTCGTAGTCGATGGTCGAGGAAGCCAAAAAAACACTTCGAAATTCGAAGTTTTTTTTCTTCTATTCCTTCACTCGAAGTTAATGAATTGGCCCCCAAAACTCTCCACTTATGGAATTTGAAAAATGTAATGTGTGTTTTTTTTCTGCGCAGAAAAAAATATTACTGTTTCTAGTCAATGTCAAGCAAACATTCTGTCATTTTTAGAATATCAAGAATACTAGCTCCTAGTTTTGTAAGAGTCTATAGATTATATCTAGCCTTTTTTTTCTTGGTAGTACAGCTGGATATGCATGGTCCAATTTTATAGGAACTGCTTAATAGGCTGAACAACAATATCTGACCAGTATAGGGTGGGAATAACATTTTTTCATTTATGAGTAGTGATGGGCAAATTTATTTTCCAGGCGCAAATTCGTGGGGAATTCCCACAATTCACGGAACTGCCGCGAAAATTCACCAGAGTCGAAAAAAATGGATGCCGTCGTTTTTGGCAAAACGGGACAAATTCGCCCATCAACTATTTATGAGGACCTGCCTAATGGCCTGCCTAATGGCCTGCTTTGGGTCATATTTGGCCCATTTTAACCCTGGAGTGAAATAATCACATATGCCTGATCTGACCTACCATTTCAAAAATGTGCATCTGATAGTGTATGCCTAGATTAAGTAGGATGAAATTATCAACGATTGCAAATATAAATATGGCTGTTTATCCTTATGCCATAAAAATCATTTAACTAATAATAATACATTCACACTGTTCAAAATAGGGAATGAAAAAGTAAATTTACAGTATAAAGAGGCTACAAAACAGAGGATTTTAAGCAGCTCTCCTATCTTACTGAAGTAATTACTGGGTTTCCCAAACTACCTCTAGCCCCTTGCACCTTTTTAGCTTTACTGCTAGCACACACATCTAATATCAAATTATTCTTGGCAATATGTATTCCTGCTGTACTAGGCACAGTTAAGCAAACGCATTTCTCAAGGTTAGAATGAAGCCTCCATTACTAGTAGCTTAGAAACGGCAAAGGCGACTGCTGTTGTTTAGAAAGTAGTAATTTTGTAAAGCAATTTGTTTTCAAAGCTGTTTCATACAGAATTACATGCTTTGTAAACATATAATCAATGTGATTTTCAGTTTTGTAGACCTAATATTGTTTCCTGACAAGCAGATCATATTCTTGCCATATTTTAAACGTAATTTTCCAGCCGCTGCTCTGGGCCCCTTAGGGGAAGGTGCAAACCCCACAGTATGGAAACCAAGTTTGTGGTGTATAACCTAGATCATTAATATTATAATAGAAGCAAAGATATTCCAATTCTGCTCTGTAAACTGTACTAATATTATTAGACAAATATCACACATTTGAGGGCAATTCAATTTACTTAAGTAGGAAGCTTTGAAAATATGTGTTTACAACTTTACATAGAGCTGTTTTGCTGCCAAAATACCTCAAAGTACATCACCAGATAACCCAATCTAATTCATGTTTGGTTGGAAGCAAAGAACCAGTTATTCTTCTATGTTCACTATAACAGCCTGACATAAACAGACTTGCAGATTAATAGTTATTATATATTAATCAAAATCGGTATCATTTTCTTATCTAGATGTGGGTTTATTAAGTGGGTTGTTTATCAAAGTCGTTTTTATCTAAACATTATCCGATCAAATCCACTCGGGTTTTTTTTACGCTTATTTATTATTACATATTACGGAAAATTTGCTTTGCGGGAAAAAATCAGATTTTCAAGATTTTTCGAATTTTTAACCCAAAAACTCAGATTTCTTATGTTTTTCGCCCAAAAACTTCAGAGTATTGCGCGAAACCCAGAGCACATCAAAAAAACATTGGGGCTTCACCCATTGACTGAAGAAACATGAAGTCATCAGCCAACTCATAAATGTACAGAAATGCACCTAGCAATCCATATAATTTGCTTACTGATTAGCTACTGCAGTTTGATCCAAAACTTATGGGCAAACTGTATTTATATCTGACCAGTCTGCAAGCAGATATCCCAAAACTGTGCCTTTGTAGATACAGAGGAACACAGATAAGTGTCATTATAATGCATTTGGGCCTTGTTCTTCACTTTGGAGAAATATATATGTTTTTTGTTTCTTTATAAACAATGCTAAATATGATGTTACAGTTCCAATGTCATTTTTAAATTTTATGTGCTGGACAATCATAATGAAACCAAGATACAACATTTAAGGGCCCTTTACTTAGCTCGAGTGAAGGAATAGAGGAAAAAAACGTTGAATTTCGAACGTTTTTTTGGCTACTTCGATCATCAAATGGGCTACTTTGACCTTCGACTTCGAATCAAACGAAAAATCGTTCGACTATTCGACCATTCGATAGTCGAAGTACTGTCTTTTTAAGAAAAAACTTCGACCCCCTATTTCGCCACCTAAAAGCTACCGAAGTCAATGTTAGCCTATGGGGAAGGTCCCCATAGGCTTTGGTAGCTTTTTTTGGTCGAAGAAAAATCGTTTGATCGATGAATTAAAATTCAAAAAGATTTAATCGTTCGATAGAACTATTTGCACTGAATCCTTCGACTACGATATTCGAAGTCGAAGGATTTAACTTCGATGGTCGAATATCGAGGGTTAATTAACCCTCGATATTCAACCCTATGTATATCTGCCCCTAATTCTAGAAAAATACTTGATATTTTTTGCCCAAAAAATAATAATAAAAATAATTATACTACTACTCCGACTACTACTACCACTACTACTACTAATAATAAAAATAAATCTTATACAAAATGTACAGATCATCCCTTAAAAATATTACCAGAGCATGCTAATGTATTTTTTGTGCATTAACAAATATATTGTCTATTAAATGTTGGGCAGCAAAAGATATTTTATATAACAAAAGCATACTTTTGTGCATGTGTCGTGATGAAGGGTTTTTATTTATAAAGCATAAATTTATACAACACCTAATGCAAATAATATGTTCATGCATTGGGCTTTCAATGAGGCCAGGCTTTTCATTTGACGTACAAGGTAAATATTCAAATGGGATAAAATGTCTGTGTATTGATATTTCAGAGGCACCATTATGAGTCCTTTTGAAGCTCACCAGAAATACTGTTGTCTTCAACATCTGTGATTGACCCTTTTCCTTGCAACATCTAGTAAAACCTATCTTCCCTATTTGCCACAAAGGAGTCAACAGGGAGCCTTTTTTTCTTGGGCAATTTAAGGAGTTTAATAAGAACTTCATTACATCAATTACTTGGTGAACACATCACAATTTATTTGCAATTAGTATCAAAACGTCTTATTTTTTTGCTAATATAATAGAGCAGATGTAGGCACAGAAGGAACAATGTGCATCCGTGAAGCACAACTCTTCAGACTTATTAAATCACAAAAATGAAGCTCACCAATGCCAAAGAGAAAGGATATACAGCGCTACTGTAACCTGCAGGTGCTGAAACAGACACATTATCATTGCATTTACAGGAAAATCTTTAACTAATTATTTGGGATGAAATGATGGGTCCTCTAATAAGGAGAGTTCCAGTATTTCAAAGCATGGCAACATCTATAGATATGACATTTACAATTGGCCCCTTTGAAATGTGACCATTTGATGCTGATTTTTCACCTAAATAGAAATGAATGGTTAACTTTTAAGTATTTTAAATAGCATTTTTAATCGTATATTAATGTTAAAGGGGAAATGTGGCAAAAAATATGCTCACATGCAACATACATACAATATATGGCAAAGCAGTGGCACTATGTGCTGAGTGAATTTAAAGTAAAACTATATCCTTAGAATGAATACTTAACCAACACTTATGGACAGATTTGAAGTGAAAATTTGAATTTCAAAATAAATTTTGAGTTTTTTCTGGCTAAAACTGTCAAATTCAACTAGGGAATTGTTAAAATAAGATTCGCGTTTTTTAAAAAATTCTAATTAAATTTTCAACATTTACAGTCTCATACACTGGCTCTTTAAGAACTCAAATTTGACTATTCGCCAACTTAAACCTGCCAAAATGCTGTTTTAGTCTATTGAAGACGTCCTGGCATCAAATTTGGAGTTGTTTTCAGCCTTCCTGACATTCAAGTTTTTTTCAGAGAAAATCGAGTTTGATCGAAATTGATTCGAATTTGATTCGAGTTTTCAGATCGGTCCTATTCACCCGACTTTGAAATTTCGATTTTTGAGATTTAGATTGCAGGTATTAAAGAATCTTACCAAATTAGCACTTACATATCAGTAAGTATTGCCCTTTTGTGTTTTTCTCTTGAGACACCCTTTTGTAGTGCTCTGTGATGGTCTGTCTGCTCCCTCAGAGATCACCTGACAGAAATACTGCTGTTGTAACTGTAACAGGAAGAAGTGCAGAAGTAAAAGACACAGCTCTGTTCATTCATTGGCTAACCTAGCATTAGGGTTGTCACCTTTCTTACATTCGGAATCTGGGCAGGGGCGGTACTCGCGACGTCAGAGGTGGGGCCAGTGATGTGAAGGGGTGGGCCAGTGACGTAAAGGGGCGAGCCTGTGACATCAATGTGAAGAGGTGGGCCTGTGACGTGAATGGGTGGGTCTGAGATGTGAAGAGGTGGGCCTGTGACATGGCAGCCCGTGTTTGGCTAAAATGCACAGTAAAGCAGGTAACAGGCTTGCCTGGTTTTCAGACTTCTGAAAACCGGGCAGGTATTTTTGAACTAGAGTTTTGACTAGAGTTTTTGTAGTTTTGTGGCAATATTACATATTCTCATCAAGCCTAGGTATAGCTTCTGAAAACATTGCACATGATAGTGCGACTCTGTTAGTTATCTTGTTGTCATTACTAGTGATATTACCAGATGTTCAAGAACCTGCATTACAGGCAAACTTTGTATTGACATTGTCACTTGTAATATTATGTATAAGCATTTGAGGTAAACCTACTTTTTGACATGGCAGAAATATAGTAAATTGTGTTACTGAAATCTGACATTTGGTCTCAAAATATAATGTGTTATATACTCATAAATGCCTGGAAATGGAAGTAATGATTTTTTCTGTCCAGTCCCTGCTGTTCCAGTCTAAGGTGTAGAACAGGACACAAAATGACAGATACAGAGACAATTACTATCAGTTGTATAATTCTCACACGTCTTTCCATTTCTATAAAACCCTTTTATTTTTTGATGACACTTTTGTTTTCTTGCCTGGCTTTTTTTACCTGGAATTTTCAATTGCAACCTATCTGAGAAGAGTAAAAAAAAAAAGTTGTAAATCCGCTTAAAGGATATTCCATAATGAAAGAAAATGTAATTCTAAGTACAGGTATAGGTTCTGTTATCCAGGAATCATAAAAGCTCCAAAATACAGAAAGGTTGTCTCCCATAGACTTCATTTTATCCGAATAATCCAATTTTTTAAAAATGATTAATTATTACTGTTAATCTTTTAACAACCAGAGTGGCAGTTATCTAAAGATTTCAAAGATGCTGTTCACTGATAACATTTTTGTGGGGGGTTTACATGTCCTTTAATGTTTACATGATTTAGTAGTGGACTTAAGGTATGAAGATCCAAATTACCGAAAGATCTGTTATCTGGAAAACCCCAGGTCCCGAGCATTCAAGATAACAGATCCCATCCCTGTAACTTTCCAATATACATTAATACAAAATATTCAGTGATTTAAAAGTTATTTATTAATGTAATTGCATCTGAAATAAATACTTTTGTCCCTTTCTGTCCTAGTGGTTCCTGTTATCTTCCAGCCAAGACTCCATTTGCCTTCTGTAGCAAAATACATTTACTTACAGCAAATTCATTTTTTTATAAAAATGAAAAAATGTTCTCCCCTTATAAAGGTTTTATTTTATTTTTTACATATACCTCACACTGATGCCGAGTAAAAATGGGCAATCTATTCTTCAAGGGTGGACTGACTAAATACTGAGGGTACACAAAAGCTATTAAATACACACAAAAGAAATACTATTTCTACATATTAAAAATGTAATTTACACACATTATACCTTAATATATTTTATTACATTCACAGAAAAGTTTCTTGAAACTACTGAACCTGCATTTTCCAATACCAAAAAAACCTTTAAGTTAAGTTATTAATTTTATTTACTACAATCAGTGTCCATATATAAAAGAGATTGGTAAAGAATGCAGACTCCTAGGGGCACATTTACTTAGCTCGAGTGAAGGAATAGAATAAAAAATACTTTGAATTTCGAAGTATTTTTTTGGCTACTTCGACCATCGAACTGGCTACTTCGACCTTCGACTACGACTTCGACTTCGAATCGAACAATTCAAGCTAAAAATCATTCAACTACTGTCCCTGCAAGAACTAGGTTTCGAGTTTTGTTATACTATGCTAAAAAATGTGTTATTATGCATTGGATGGGGCCCACCCCTCCCACCGTGGACTCCTGGATAAAATTAGTCGACGAGGCTATTCCCATGATTAAGCTTACACATGAAACTAGAGGCACAACCCGTAAATTTGATAAGATATGGAGCCCATGGTGGGAGTCGGGGCCGGGCTTGCGATCAAGGGATGCAAGGGAATAAAAGGCCTTCTGATGACTCTGACACAATTAATGCAGTGGTATGATCCAAAAGAGAGAACGAATATGTACCAATTATGCTACAATAACGACATCGACACAAGATTGTAATAAAACTGTTTAATGTTTGTAAATGTTTTATATGTTTAAACGAATAAAGCATTACCTTTAAAAAAAAAAAAATCATTCAACTATTCGACCATTCCATAGTCAAAGTACTATCTCTTTAAAAGAAAATTTGACCCCTACTTCGCCACCTAAAACCTTCCGAACCTCAATGTTAGCCTATGGGGAAGGTCCCCATAGGCTTTCTAGCCAATTTGTGATCGAAGGAAAATTGTTCGATCGATAGATTAAAATCCTTCTAATTGTTCGATTATACCTTCGATCGAATAGTGCTAAATCCTTCGACTTCGATATTCGAAGTCGAAAGGATTTAACTTCGGCAGTCGAATATCGAGGGTTAATTAACCCTCGATTTTCGACCCTAAGTAAATGTGCCCCCTATTGTTGCCACCAATAGAAGATTAGGTATATTTATCAAAGAGTGAAGTTAGAAATAACCACAGTCCACTAGAGTGAAATACCAGCACTCTATTCATTTCTATGGGATTTTTAAAGGTGTATTTATCAAAGGGTGAAAGTGAAAGTTCACCCTTTGATAAATACACCTTTAAGAATCCCATAGAAATGAATGAAGAGAGGCAGTATTTCACTCAAGCATCTCTAACTTTGCTTTTTGATAAATATACCCCATTGCCTTGATCATCATGAATAAAAAAAACAATATATGCTTGACATTCAGACAATTTTAAATTGAATATTTAATAGAATTTACACTCAGTCTAGGTACATTTAAGTCTTCTGTCATGCAGACAGTCATCAAGAGACTAATTAGTACAGTTATGGGGCCTGTTATCCAGAATGCGTGGGAACTGTAGTTTTATGGATAACAGGACTTTCTGTAATTTGCAGACATTACAATTTTAAATTACCCAGTAGGGTTTTACCTCCAATAAGGATTATCTTAGTTGGGATCAAGTTCAGGGTACTGTTTCATTATTATAGAGATAAAGGAAATTATGTTTTAAAATTTGAATCATTTAATTAAAATGGAGTCTATGGGAGATTACTTTCCCGTAATTTGGAACTTTATAGATAATGGGTTGTACCATCTTCCCCATGTGCAGGATATGGTTTAGATAGAGAAGCACTATGTTGTATTCCGAAAAATAGACCAATTTAATCTGATCTAGTGACTCTATTGTCTTCCACTACTCCAAGACCTTCTTCAGTCAGATATATAGGGGCAAATTCACTAAGCGCCGAAGCGCTTAACGCTAGCGTGAATTCGATAGCATTGGGCATTTTCGTTACTTTGCAAATTCACTAACGGACGCTGGCGTAACTTCGCTAGTGTTAATTCACACCCTTATGCCTGGCGAATTTGTGCAATGAACGTAACTACGCAAATTCACTAACGCGCGCATTGTTCTGAATGCTACCTTTTACGCTAGACTTCCTTCGCCACCTCAGACAAGGCGAAGCGCAATAGGGTAGATAGGGATTGCTTCAAAAAAAGTTTTAGATTTTTTCTAAGTCCCAAAAAACGCTGGCGTTTTTTCTTTATTATGGGTGATAGGCTGAAAAAGATCGAAAACATTTTTGGGGCTCCCCTCCTTCCCCCCTACATTTCCTAACTCATGGCAACTTAACTATACAGTGGGCACATGTGTAGGGTAAAATAAAAAATTTATTTGCTGTTTTGAAGGTTTCCCAGGCTTGTGTAATTCTGCTACATATACCTCCATTGTAACTTGAATTTGGCGCTGTATGCAAATTATCCATCGTTAGCGTAACTTCGCTTTGCTTGGTGAATTAACTCTAGCGCAACTTCGAATCCTTACGCTACCCCTGAGCGCAACTTCGGATATTAGTGAATTTGCGAGTGTTGTGAAAATACGCCTGGCGAAGTGCGGCGAAGTGCGGCAAAGCGGACGCCAGCGCAACTACGATTCTTAGTGAATGTTCCACATAGTAACTTAGTCAAGTTATATATATTAGTGATGAGGGAATCTGTCCCATTGCACGAAACACTGAAAAAGTTTGCAAAATGGTGAAAAATTTGCAAAGCGCATTGAAATCAATGGGCGTCAAAATAATTTTGCTGCATGACAATTTTGTCCAAATGCATTAAAGTCAAAGGGCATCAAAATAATTTTGACATGCAACAATTTTTTTGGCACAGCAAATTTTTCCACATCGAATTTTCCCAGCAGTTTCACTAAATCATTTGCAGTCAGCGAAGTGTGGGAATTTGCAGTGGATCCATGCCTTGCCAATAAATTCATCCATCGCTAATATACATATGTTTTTAAACCTCAAATAAACAAACAATTGAATCTCTAGTAAATCATATCTGCCTTATCTTGATTGTTTCATTATTATTAGGTCTCTTTAACAAATAGGGGCCGATTCACGAAGGGTCGAATATCGAGGGTTAATTAACCCTCGATATTCGACTAGGAACTAAAATTGTTCGACTTCGAATGTCGAAGTCGAACGATTTTGCGCAAATCCTGCGATCGATCGATCAAAGGATTTTTCATTCGATCGAACGATTAAATCCTTCGAATCGAACGATTCGAAGGATTTTAATCCAACGATCGAAGGAAAATCCTTCGATCAAAAAATCCCAGGCAAGCCTATGGGGACCTTCCCCATAGACTAACATTGACTTCGGTAGCTTTTAGCTGCTGAAGTAGGGGGTCGAAGTTTTTCTTAAAGGGACAGTACTTCGACTATCCAATGGTCGAATAGTCGAACGATTTTTAGTTCGAATCGTTCGATTTTCATAGTCGAAGGTTGAAGTAGCCCATTCGATGGTCGAAGTAGCCCAAAAAAACTTCGAAATTCGAATTTTTTTTAATTCGAACCCTTCACTCGAATTTAGTGAATCGGCCCCATACTGTAGATGTAAATTGCTTTCACTATCCACATACAATTGTAAAATTGTTTCATTACTAAAATGCTGCTTACTTTTCCACACCAAAGCATCATCTTAGTTGTGATGCCCTCAAAAACGGACTCACTTTAGAAGGTTGGAATTTGACCAAAGAATTGTAGTTGTTTAACTGTTTAACTAAAAGAATTTACTATTTGATAAAGGCAAAAAGCAGGCAGAACAACTCCTCCACATTCATCATCTCATCACACATTAAACTAATAACTAATGTTTCAACCAGTAAATGAAAACTGAATAATCCTTATCCCGCAATTGTTTCATATTCAAAGAATGTATGGCATAAAAGGATAAAATTTCAAACCACTGGTTGGTGTCCATTTATTAGCAACTCCAACGTGAGCAAAATTGCTTACTACAGTGGAAGAATGAGTTGGATTTTTAGAGAACCACCCCTATATCAGGATGTAAAGATAGCAATATCTACTAATCACCTGATTTGATGTCAACATGACATATTTGACCCATACTTGGGCATGGATAGTATTAGTCCAGCACCCTCCACTCCATGGAAAATAAGGGCCTGAATATTGATTACAGTTGTTTTCATCCACGTAACAGGTGTAAAGTAAGTACAAAAACAGAGAAAACCCTGGTATGAGACAAGATTATTAACACTAGACATCTAAACACAGAGGTATATGTTTCAGGTATTTTTAATTTATATTTTTCTCCTCCTTTGATTGCAGTTTGCTCTGTTAAAGCAACAGTAACATTAAAAAATAAAAGTGTTTTAAAGTAATACAAAATATAATGCAGTGTTGCCCTGCAATGGTAAAACTGATGTGTTTGCTTCAGAAACATTACTATTGTTTATATAAATAAGCTGCTGTGTAGCAATGGGGGCAGCCATTCAAAGGAGAAAAGGCTCAGGTTACACAGCAGATAAGCTCTGTAGAACATAATGGTGTTATCTGTTATCCACTATTTAACCTGTGCCATATAGACTTTTTTAAATTTCCGCCATTGCTACACAGCAGCTTGTTTATATGAACTATAGCAGTGTTTCTGAAGCAAACAGATCAGTTTTACTAGTGCAGGGCAACACGACATGATATTATCATTACTTTAAAACATGTTAATATTTTGGTGCTACTGTTCCTCAGGAGGTGCACATTCTATCCTATTCTGATACAAATTGATCCTAGTCCCAGCCCATGGATCCAGTTACCCATGAACACAGAAAGAAAAGGATAGGTATAGAGAGTAATGTGAAAGGGGCAAAGTACCACTTACATCAAAATACCCTGCTACCACTCACCATCTAAGTTGCTTAATGAAAGCTTGACGCATGTACTGTATACGTTTCGATTCCGTATTGGAATCTTCGTCATGGTGAGATTCACCCTGACGAAGATTCCAATACAGAATCGAAACGTTGGTCCACCAATAAACCTCTAATATGACTAGATGACCTGTGTATCCTGATTATTTGTGGAGTGCCGTCACCTATGGGATATTTATATATATTGTATTTCTGCAGTGGTATATTCTTCTGATTCTGCTTTCCACATCCTTTTTAAATGTTAAATTGTACTGCTTGTAATGAGATGGCTTCATTTCAGTCTTAAACTAATTTTAACACCTTTTACCCTTTTAAACTATTTTCATTTAAAACATACAGATAATTGAAAGGGAATCGCTTGACAGCAAACTGAAACAAGCAGATGTCCTTTCTGTAAATGGAAAAATAATAATAACTACATTTACACAACACTTTTCTGCCATTGTGCCTACATTTGTTCAAACTACAGAAATAATTATTTTTTGTAGCATAAACAAAATGCAGAATAAAAATGTAGCACTGACATAAATTCACAGGTTACAGTTTATACAAATATAAAGTAAACTTTTTTTTAATTTTCTGTTGTTTTAGCCTTAAATTGGTAGGTTGCCTAAATATTAGCAAAGGGGTTATAGAGGTTGGAGGCTGGTAGGAGGGTCTTTTGACAGTTTTTGTTGTAAATACTTTGTGGCAAACATAGACTTTGTCTGATGGTGGGATGCTGCCAAGGATTCTTTTTGAATTTCTCCAAAATCTTTTATTTAGGAAAAGGAGAGGAATAGAAAGAACTGTTATAATCTCCGAGGAATAGCTGGATTGTATTTCAGAAGAAAAAAGTATTTGATGTGGAAAAGATCAAGGCTTTATTACAATCAATGAGAATATCTTCTTTAGTTCCAGAGGCCAATGGCCCTTCTCAATTCTAACAGGAAACTTCTTCCAAGGGCTCTTTACGACCGGTTAATTCTCCCACTTCACTATTGTCCATTTTTTTAGAACTTTATTGTAGGACTTTAAGGCTCAGAACAATCTCAGGGAATAAATACTTGATATCCCTTCTGATAATTTGATATGTTATCATTAATATCTACTTCATTAAAATACAGTATCATGGGAATATATACACAGTATATAAATATATATATATGTATATCTTTTTTTGTTTTTTTGAGTAGGCAAGGATGAGAAAAGGATGGCCTTTTTGCCCACTGCTATATGAAGTTGGATAATTTTTTTTGATAGATTTCTTGGCAGCGGTCTTGAGGTCATTGAGTTTCTTGACAGTAGCCATCCATGTCTGATAATGGAACTTTGGTCTTGACTTAATATGAAGAATTTAATCAAGGATTGCATTACAAACTATGCAGAGGACTACAGGTCTTTTGTTAGCTAGTTAAATCAGACTTTTCAAGTTTTGCAAAGTTAATCAAGATTTGTACTTAAAAACATTTGCTGTATAGATTCTTGGGAGAAATCTTGCTAAAAGTGATGATACATAAAAACTAAGATGAGACGACAGATATTGATTTGGTAGAGGCTAAGCGGTATAAAAGTTGACCCCTGGTAAAAGGATTAACAATATAAAGTCTCATTTGATTTGATTCATTTTTAATTATGTTTCTCTTGCCATAAGTGTCATATATACTTAATAATATTATAATGCATTTCTCTTGCCATAAACCCAGAATCTAGAACTTGTTTTCTTAGATGTTATGGAATCCAGTAAACATAGAAATACATTGCCTGCAAGAGAAAGCGAGAGATGTTAGACATTTTTGCCCCATGGTTTTACTTGGTGATGTCGCCATTCTAAAGTTTAATTTTGGAAATCCAAGAACAGGTTATTTGTTGAAAACCAACATCAGAGCATGGGAATCCCTAATTATAGAAAGTTGGATTCTAGGTGACAGAGAGAAAGAAATCTGGACAAAATCAAGTCCATCTAGTTCAGGCTCAGAGGTAATCATAAAGAACATTTTGGATTTCCTTGACAGTAAAATGGTATTCTGTGCAAATGACTGGTTCTTCTGGGTAAAAAGTATTTTTATGTTTCCCAACATTTATGTTAATGAAGTTTGTTTGTAATGATGTGTAATTTTATCAATTTAATAACATAGAAATATAAAGGAACATAAATGCTTTGTCCACGTGATAAGGTGTACCTCTCCACTTTATTTATTTCAAAGACAGTATAAATAGTAGAAAGTGTATCTAAAGCCCTTTTTCTCTTGCTCCAAATATTGATCAACAAAATGGCTACCATGTTGTGCTGGAGAATTCTAAATCTCCTCACATGCCATACAAATGAAAAGTAAACAATTTAGGAATTGAACATCAAATACATCTTTAATTAAACCAAATGTCATCTTGATATCTAAAATTTCTGCTTCTAAATAATCATTTTGAATGCTATTTTGAAGATCAGAGATTGTGATCCATAACCCCTATACACACACTCAGGGTTGCAGGGGCTGAGACAAGCCCTCATGACATCACTACTAATGCATATGACTTATACAGCTAGCTGCTCTGTGGTATGAAATGAACCATTCATAGATGTGATCACATTTCTGTAGGCTCCAAGCATGCAAGGCTGATAAATGTGGCTGGTACTTCCCAGTGGCTGTATACAACATAGGTCACACTGTTAATACAGGTTATAGAATAGAAAGTACCTTACAGTGCCATCTTTTATGGTTCCCCAGTTATACCATTTTACTATTTTTCATTATACAGGTATAGGATCCCTTATCCGGAAACCCGATATCCAGAAAGCTCCGAATTACGGAATGGCTGTCTCCCATAGACTACATTTTATCCAAATAATCCAAATTTTTAAAAATGATTTCCTTTTTCTCTGTAATAATACAACAGTAGCTTGTACTTGGTCCCAACTAAGATAAAATTAATCCTTATTGGAAGCAAAACCAACCTATTGGGTTTATTTCATGTTTAAATGAATTTCTAGTAGACTTAAGGCATGAAGACCCAAATTATGGAAAGATCCATTATCCGGAAAACCCCAGGTCCCGAGCATTCTGGATAACAGGTCCCATACCTGTATATGAAATATACAGTATATTATTGGTTGTGTACTATCATTTTTGTAAGTTTCTTTTTTATCACATCCCTACTACATTCAGAATTTGCTAAATTGTACCTTGCTTTGTGATGTATCATCATGGAGGTCATTGGCTGATTATGGGGCATGTTTACTAACATTGGAGATAAATATCTGGAGAGATTTCTGGAGATGTTGCCCATAGCAACCAATCAGATCTTTGCTTTTGATTTCTAACTTGGCTGTGGCTGTTTAAATCTAATTGCTGATTGGTTGCCATGGGCAACATCTCCAAAAATCTCTCCAGATATTTATCTCCAATGTTAGTAAACATGCCCCTATGTCACAAGCCCAATGAATGAGCAGAACAGAAAAGGTTTTTCTTGCCATTATAGCGTTTATGATTTTCACTCTTCCCTATTCTCTTGCTTCCATTTTCTCATCTGCTCCTTATTTCCCTTTCACCACTTTATCTTCTGTTTTCCATTCTCTCGGACCTTGCTTTTCTTATTTCATTATTTTCATCTTTTTACTCTCCCCTTTCAATGTTTGTACTTGTTCTACCCTACTCTGTTGTATATTGTTTTATGATCCTCCTTTCTCTATGTAGGTACTAGAGGAGTCTGGCTTATCCCTTGTTGCTCCCCCTCCCCATAGTACTTCCCTGCAGAGAGGATTCCAGCATGGAGAACCCCATCCTGCCCACCATTTCATAAAAATGCTTCTAAAAATGAATAGAAAGTGGTAGAATTTAATACGCTGATCTGTCCCAAAGTGGTGTACTATAATGGTATACAATGAAATACACACCTTCATAATCTCACCTTTTATTTTACACATGTTTTTACATAATTTCACACAACATTATAAATAGGCTTCATACAATATGTATTTAAAACTGTTCCTCTTTAAAGACAACAAAAGTCCCTACATTCTCCATATGGGGGACACCTTTATTTAAAAGCAATTGCCAGAAAACGGTGTCACTAAGGTTCATTGTACATAGGAGTTAGCAAATAGAGCATGTGTCTGTTGCAAAATAAAAGAATTCCCAAAAATCTAAGAAAATAACTTTAAGATGTAAATTCCAAGTTTTATACAGTTTATTCATATTCATGTCCCCACTTTCTATTGGAAACACATTTTAGACAGTTTGTTGGTTCTTCTTAAACTATTATTAAAAAATAGTAATACCCTGTTCTTCCTTTGATAAACAGCGCAAGATGTGTCCTATATTTGTCTGTTATATTAGACCCTTCAGATTGAAGTCCTGCTAATGGAATTTAGGGGGAAAAAAGCAAAGACAAAGATAAAAATATGTTACAGTGACTAAGTTGACTATAATTTTAAAATGTGGATTGGCTGGGGATGTGTGATGTTTATCATATGCCAGTTATCAGATACTATTACAATGATAGCCTTACACAAAAATGGTTAAAAGTCCTTTGGAAAGGCTTAATCCTTAAAAATGGCTTAAAGCCACTCTGTTGGACAACAAGCACATTTTTTATGATTATCATATGCCAGTTATCAGATACTATTACAATGATAGCCTTACACAAAAATGGTTAAAAGTCCTTTGGAAAGGCTTAATCCTTAAAAATGGCTTAAAGCCACTCTGTTGGACAACAAGCACATTTTTTACAATTATTATTTGGATTTACCAAATCCACCTTTTTAATGTGTTTCTTCTTCCATTGTACCATCAAGACAAAAATAAATAAATAGAAAAGTGTATGAATGTTGCCTTTCTAACTATATTGTTTATTATGTGCTAGCTATTGGAATACCAGTAGATATAGAGTTCTGTTCACTCTTAGATCATGATTCTTGCAACATAATTGTATCTGTTTTTGTAATGTATGTCTAGCTATTAAAGAAATTGCTATTTTTCTTTTTGAATAAGGCCATTATAAAACCATTATAAACCCATCTGTAACTTCTTAGAGAGTAATATAACAGAAAAAAAATCCAGTGTACTCATTCAAAGCATATACTGTACACACCCCAGTGTATCTCATTAATAAGGATTTGATTATATTTTATTCCAGGTGTAGATGAACACATCATTAAAATGCATAATAAGACTGGAGTGAAAAGAGGGAACATATTACTCCAAGCATAGCAAGCCCAACCTCTTGAGTCCCATTTTGCCTATGCAATCACATCACAAGAAATACACATGCTGCGCACAATGGGATAAAATCAAGTGAAAGACAGCAAGAGACAGAGTAAATGAGAGATAGCAAGGAAAACCAACCTTGGATCTATCCAAAGATCTTCCTGTGCAGCAAACACCAGCTTCATAGCTCACAATGGGAAAAATATCCCTGCATCCCTGTAATTTATCAGTGACCATGTACATTCTGTATGTGAATTCTGTCCCCAGTCTTATAGGTGCAATGTAAATAAGAAGATTTATTCAGTCAGAACTGCTAGGTTACAGATCACGCCTATTTTTATTTTTATTTTTTTTCCCTTCACACAAACCTGAATCCACAGGGGTCTAATCCTCCAAAAGCAGACATTTCAGACTGAAAGAGCGAAGCCCCATTAATTAGAAAGTGCACCAGTTGTAGCCAAATGCCACTTTATTAGTATGCAAAGCCTGCAGTCAGTTAATCTCTACAAATCGTTTGTTTCCTTAATTGCCCTCTAAGGGCAAAAGTGGAGGGAAAAAAAACAGCAGAACAGAATAATATTGTTGTGGAGCTGCGGCAAACTTCAGCTTTAACAAACAAACCATACAATGTGTCATTTAAAGGTAATCTACATTTATTTATATTAATGTAATCAGTAAATGTAAACATATTACTGATATACATTACACACAGCAAGTATTATATGCCATAAAATATGCAGAAAGAGTGTTTATTCTTACTAGAAAACTACCACGCACTCTTTTTCCTGCTTCCATTCCCTTTTTCATGTAGTATTTTCCATTAATTTATTTTTTCCATGTTATCACTTTTTCAGTCTTTTTTCCCCTTCCCAGTATCTGTCTTTAAAGTTCTGTTTTAACACAGTTTATTTACATGCACCCCCTTCCCTCTATCCCTCAACCTTCTACATCTCTCCCAATGTAGCCATTCCCCATTCTCCCATGCCATTCCCCATTCTTCCCTTACCCTTCTGAACCCCATAGTTTTGTTTTACCATACTTCTAAATACTACTAAAATTCCTGACTGCTATTCATTGTTGAGGTATACAACAAGATAAAAGAGCAATGACTACAAATACAGTATATGCAAGAGAGTGCTATATTGGACCAACATTTCATTCTAATAAGCCAGCAACCTAGAACCTAACATGACACAGATATAAGCAGCAATATCCTGGTGGAATAGCTGTTGGTTTACCAACTATTGACTGAACAATTCCTGTTAGAAAAGAAAAGTTGTCAGGGATGTGCAAAATGTACCAAAAAAATGTTCTTCGGATGGCAAAAAAACACTGCCAAAGGCATATCAATGGGGTCGAGCAAGGGAATGCTGATGCACCCAGCATGCTACAGGGAGGTCTGAAGGTAAGATTGTGTAGGCAGTGTATGTCCTGGCAGGGGGCAGACTGGAGCGGGCATGGGTTCAGGTTTTGTGGTCCCCTAGTTATGCCACTGCCAGGGGCTTTAGAAAAGGATTCTAATTGAAGAGACGTTATGTTGACATGTTTTAAAATGATCCATTAGATCTTGTAAATCTTGTAAGCAGGGTCATCTGATCCTATTTTTATTCTGTAACCCTTGAATGTTAAAGTCTTGTAAGACCCTTGTTTGTTATTAATTAATGTAAAGCACTTTGTAACTTGCTGGTGCTATATATTGTAAATAAATGATGACGAGTCTAGCAAAAACTAGAAATTTTAAAAGACATTTCTGAGAATTTGAAGTTTTCTAATGAGCCAACAAAGTCTATTGTACGTTGTAATAAAGCTACCCTGTAATATCCATATTGGTACATTTAGGTAAAAACTAATAATCATCTTAATACATAGAATTTGAGTGACAGTGGGGGAAATGATCATACATTAAAATAAATTCAGCAGTCATCATGGGTCTGCCCCCCCCCCCCCACAGCATGGCTGTTGGATAACACCCACACATACCCAAAGTAACCTCTAGTAATTCCATAGGAACAAATGCAAATTCAAAAATCACTTTTTAGTTTACATTGAGTATTATAATGTAGAAGCCCTTACATTCTGGTGTAAAAGGTTGCTATAATAGATGAGTTCAGTCTGCAGTATTTTTCAGTTGTCTAGTGATCTGATGCTGCGTATAACATGCTTTAAGTGTTAGATTACTGCCTCTGTAAGATTAATAATGTGTGTTGTGCCCTCCCTCTCCTAACACTCCCTGTTGTGTTATATTCCAGCTTCTCTTTCCTGACTGTATCATTTAAACAGTCTCTGCCATAGTAGACAAAGATGGGGTTAAGAGATAGGAATGAGGAAGAAGAAAGAAAAGTGAAGAAAATTAGCAGCAGGGAGGACTTATAAAAGGGAAAAGCTTACAGCTTCTCTGCCTGAGAATGATAAAATACTATGTTGTGTGTAATATGAATTAATAATAAAATAAGCAAAGGAATGTTGAATGTACAGATGGCAAGGATTTACATTTTTTATATGGATATAAAAATGTGCATGGATCTACTGTAATATACTACAACGTTATTAGAATGCTGATTCTTATTAATTGTACTGTAAAGAAAAGGGTTGTGTCTCTTTTCAGACTACTTTGTATTTTTTTAATGAGCTGAGCTACATAACCAGGGGTAAGCATGGGTTTTATTGTTTGATTTGGTCTTGGCAAATTGGGATAATCATAAAAATGTCTTCAATTTAGTCTTTAAAGTTTTGGTTCAATCTTGGTAAAAGTGGGTAATGTCTGAAACTTTGGCTTTGACATTTGATATATGTTTGTAGCTAATTTGGCAAGCTCAGTAGCACTTCCATTGTACTTTTATATTTTATATAGCCTGGGAGTCCTCCCACAACCCCCCTTTATTGTGCATTTTAGCAGAGTTATTCTGCAGGCAGAATGGCCAAACTTCCATGTAGTTGTAGCACCTCCATACCACTCCCTTTAATGGTGGTCTTAGGCCTTTAAACAAGGTGTTGGTTTGGAAGGTCTCTCTTCTTCAAAAGCAGCAAAGGCAGCAAAGAGGGGAGGACTAAGCCAGTGAAACCATTGCTTTGGAATGTCTTGGAACTCTCTCTTACATAAGTTAATGGCGGTAGAGGATTAAAACTGTGACTGAGACCAATTCCTTTGTCAGAAGACACTTATGCAGGGGATGTCAGCCTTTGATAAATAACCATCTTCGTATCACACCATTCACTAAAACTTGCATATTATAATGAATACTGCACCCCTCTTGTAAAATTAGAGGATATTAGTTTCCTGACCTGGATAAAGGTACTTGGCCTGCTGCCTTGTGTCTTTAAAAGGTTATAGAATTTCTTAGTCACTTATTATATTGTACAATAGAGTGTACATTATTCCATATACATACACACACACACACAATGAAAAAGTTACGTTTGCTCCAAAAGTTTACGCCACCATCAAGTAGGTGTTAAAGGTTTGCATTGCACAAATAAGACTCACAATGCAATAAAAGCCTAGTAAATTATATAACATTGCAACATGTCAATTTTTATTCACAAATGTGTTCTCTTTGCGAATTTGATTACATTGTCCCCTTAGAATATGAGAATTATACCAAGACCGTATTCAGTTTAACTGTTTGGCCCTGGAACACCTGAATTTCAAATGGGATCCAAATTCCAGCAGTTCAAGAGTCCTACAAACCTATTCCCAAGCCTGCAGATTTCTGAAATTGATTTGTTTAATAAAAATAAGCATAATATATTAACGAATTGTATGTTTGCACAAAGATACTGTATAAAATGATGTGACTCAAGTAGTGAAGATTATTTGAAGAGGTAACATTAAATTGGAGGTTAAGTGCAAAGCTTCCATATGGCTATGGCTTTTTTTTTACATTTTACAAACCCTTTGCCCAGTCATTGTAATAGTTTAATATTTTACCTCACTTTAAACAAGAAAGCTTAAAGTACTAAAGTATGTCAATAAAATTTTACAGTCATTTCTGAAAGTGAATTGCCCCTGGTGGGCCCTGCATCCTGGAATTGCTGCCCAATCCAATTTTTGGGCACTGCACCCCCACACCCAATAGTGACTACAAGAAGGAAGTAAAAGGGATGTGGTGTGTGGGTAGGGGGGTGGCTGCTAGTGATGTTGCAGGTTGTTAGTGATTGGGCTGGGGGCCCCAAAGGTGACAGCCCTGGTGAGCCCAGGCACCCCAGTCTAACACATGCCACAACATGTATTAGACTGACAGGTAAGGACAGGACTCGCCTGTACTCCCTACACTCTCTGACAGTATAAGATAGATATTATAATATGCATTGTTATATGCAGCACATTAAAAACTGTTTTGGCTCACAAATGGACCCATCAAGCAGAAATGGACATCTTGGAAATTGGTGTTAACATCAGTATACAAAAAATAAAGGAACTATATTTTAAACAACATGATTAGATACAATCACATTAGGTATGATTTGTAGAGATGGCGCGAACTGTTCGCCGGCGAACTTGTTCGCGCGAACATCGGGTGTTCGCGCTCGCCGGAAGTTCGCGAACGTCGCGCGACGTTCGCCATTTTGGGTTCGCCATTGTTGGCGCTTTTTTTTGCCCTCTCACCCCAGACCAGCAGGTACATGGCAGCCAATCAGGAAGCTCTCCCCTGGACCACTCCCCTTCCCTATAAAAACCGAAGCCCTGCAGCGTTTTTTCACTCTGCCTGTGTGTGCTGAAGAGATAGTGTAGGGAGAGAGCTGCTGCCTGTTAGTGATTTCAGGGACAGTTGAAAGTTTGCTGGCTAGTAATCGTTTTGATACTGCTCTGTTATTGGAGGGACAGAAGTCTGCAGGGGTTTGAGGGACATTTAAGCTTAGGTAGCTTTGCTGGCTAGTAATCTACCTTCTACTGCAGTGCTTTGTATGTAGCTGCAGTGGGCAGCTGTCCTGCTTCTGATCTCATCTGCTGACTGCTGCAATAACAGTAGTCCTTGTAAGGACTGCTTTTATTTATTTTTTTGTTCCAATACAGAGCAGTATCAAGCAGATTACTAGCCAGCAAACTTACTATCATCTGTCCCTGAAATCACTAACAGCTCTCCCCCTACACTATCTCTTCCAAGCACACACAGGCAGATTTTTCAGATAAATTTTTGCCCTTGATCCCCCTCTGGCATGCCACTGTCCAGGTCGTTGCACCCTTTAAACAACTTTAAAATCATTTTTCTGGCCAGAAATGTCTTTTTTAGATGTTAAAGTTCGCCTTCCCATTGAAGTCTATGGGGTTCGCGAACCGTTCGCGAACCGCTCGCATTTTTGCGCAAGTTCGCAAATATGTTCGCGAACTTTTTTTCCGACGTTCGCTACATCCCTAATGATTTGCATTGAAACTCCCAAACCACACTGGGAACACAAAAGTGAGTATATGAAATGTGTTGTTTGTACGTAAAGGAGCAAGCTAGATTATATTGAGTCTGAATTCAAACATTGAAGGGGCAATTTAACAATGTTTAAATTCAAAATTTTACAGTGATTCAAGGTTTTTTTTTTAGCTAAAACTTGAATATCAGAGATTTATAAAGCACCTAAAACCTGAATTTAAAAATTCAGCATTCAAGAACTGCAGAGTTCAGTTTGAAGTGAATGGAAGTTGTCCTAGCCAAAATCTAAAATAATTTGAGTTAATTTTTTAATTATTTTGAGACTTGGTAGACCCATTAATAATAGTTTGATGCATTTGAATTAAAATTTGTATTCACTGTCTGTCATATAAGAAACAACCACATGTATTTTTTTCTTTACTACTTGCTAGACTTCCCCTCTATAAAGATGAGTAAGACAAGGAACTGTGTACAAATACTGCAGAAAGGAAAATAGAATACTGTAAGAGCATTTAGTGATCCAGCTTTAATTACCTACATACAATGCTTGGTACTCCCTGGTAAATGCAATCGCTATCAATTGAATACTACTCCTCCTTTGCAACCTGTACCTATCGCAAAACACAACTGTGTAAAGATTCCTTCCAAATTGTTTCTTTAATTAAACTAGGACAGTCAAGTACAGAAAATCAAGTTTTTTCTTTCTTCTAAGGACATAAATGAATATATTTTGATTATTTGATTATTGTTATTAGTACTTCTGACACAATATGCAGTTGATCCTTATGAAATTACTTTATATGTACTTCTGAAATTGTTGCCCTTCATCATCAAGACTCTTGTAAAGAACCAAAACATGACACCGCTGATGAAGTCCAGTTGACAAAGGAAACTTAAGGCTACAGCATACAATTCCCATTAATTGTGTGTTTTCTACTTTGTAGCAACAGTTTTAGAGGGCTTTTTCTTGTTTCAACACGGTAATATCCAATGCACAATATACAGATGCAGCCACTTTGGTTTGTCTGTTTGACACAGAATAACTAAACACAGATATCCCATTTATCTCATTTAACACAGAAAACTGTGTCACAACATCCCATCTAATTAAAGCATTCACCATTGTGAACAATGGAGCTTTGGTATGCTAATGAAAAGGTTAAATGCATTAAATGAGTTAAGATGACTTAAGATAACACAGTTTCTTCAATTACCCCTGAGTCATGACGCATTTAACTCACAAATCCAAGTGGCTTCATCTGTAAGGGTCAAACAGAATGGGTTTGCTGACATGTAAGTAGATGAAGTTGACTGGAATTCACAGAGCCCTGACCTCAACCCAACTAAACACCAGTGGTATGAATTGGAACACTGTATGTGAGCTAGGGCTGGTTGCCCAACATTATTGGTCTAATGCTCTTGTGGCTGAATGAAAGCAAATCCCACTAACAACGTCACAAAATCTAGCAGAAAGCCTTCGCTGATCAGTAGAAGCTGTTATAGCAGCAAAGAGAGAACAAATCATAATAATATCCTTGCTATGGGAAGGATATGATGAGGGACATGCAGACTTCTGTATATTTTGGCCATGTACTGTAGTGTATTTTTAAAGTCAAGTATAAATGTTCTGTACAGCCATCTATTTCGTATTTATTATGTTGTACAATAAAATGAAAAATAATCATTTATGTTTTTATTATTAGTAATTAGCTATCATTAATGTTCTGTAACACATTTCAATTCAATAAACAAACAAAATTAGCAAATTTCATATAGAAACCTTTAGTACAGAGTTATACCTCCTTGCATTGATGTACATTTCTAAACAGGTGCTGTTTGTATGTTCAATTGTGTGTTTAATAAACCAGATGTGCCAAAACCAATTAAATAATTGTTTATGTATGTGAGAACAGCCCTAGGTATAGTAGTCATTTGCACAGTAAAAAAAGTAAATTTTTAGGACATATCTTTGTTCTCTTTGTATGTGTGAAACAGCTTGAATAAATGTATCCTCTACTCCTTGCACCCTCAACACCTAACTCATAATTGTTAGTCATTTTTGTGCATTATTGCTTTCATGGTATATTGTATAACCTTCCCATAATTCTTTCATTATGATGCTCAGATTTTATCAGAATGATAATGATGAGTAACATTCAACCTATATTTTTAGGCACATCAGTGACGGTTATGCAGCATTTTCCATATAAAACTGGTAGCTTTCTCCTTATTCACTTACTAGTGTTACCACACTGTTTCTAGCTTTATTAACCACAAGTAAAAGTAAATCAACATTAATGTCTATTTATAGCAAGGCATAAAGAAATATAATATAGAAATATTAAAGTGTTTCAGAACAAAGAAATACATATTCCACCAAACAGCAAAAATATAAAATGTAAATTATTGTTCCAATAATTTGGGAACTAAAATCAAACTGGTAACTAACAAATAAAATCAAACTGGAACTGAAATCAAACTGGTAATAGTTGGTAGAAACCAATACAAAATGTAGTTTTTTTGTCAGAAACATTCATGCATAAAACCTGAGACATGGGTGCTGAAGTAGCATGATATGTTGACAGCTGTCTTGATCCTACTATGCGATATATCCAATCAATTTGACTGACATTTATCTGTGGTTCAAATACTAGCACCTAAAACTATAGTTTTCTGCTCTTCACTTGTATTTCTTACCTTAGTATTTCTTTCCTGATGACTCTTGGGAATAACACTAAAGAAAATCTATTTGAAATATATTCACCAGATGAATGAAAGTTTATTTGAATTTTGTGTTCTGTTTAAAAATAAATATGAATCTGTATTTTTACAATTCTTTTAGTATGAAGGAAAAATATATATACAATATATATATAAAATTACACATATATATTTTTTTATGCTATTTCCATCGTTCAACAAAGATTGCTCTTATTAAAAATGACGAAAAAACAAACTTCTTGGCAACATCTGCTGTTAAATTACTGCTTTACAAAAAAAGGGCTATTTACTGTTATTTAGTGTATTATTTGCAATGATACAATGATGACTAGCCAATAATCAAAGACAGGAAATCTGAATCTCGGTTTCTGAAATAAAAATTCCATGATTCTCAGCCACCCACTCAATTCATATATGAATACTATCTCTTTTTCTTTTTTTAGTAATTATATAATACATTCATGGGAAGACCAAACTATTCATACATTTGCCATATTAATTCAAATTAGCTGGCAGCAGAGATACAAAAGTTGATTATCTAAATAGACTGAACACATCTGCAAGCCGATTTTCCAAAGGAGCTTTCTTTCGGAAACTGACAAAGAAAAGAGAAAACAGTTAGAGAAACACGGACAGCAGTGTCTGAATTTTTTGTGTTACTACATTTAACCCCTTTGCAACCCATCTTGTTTCCTACCTTTACGTTTCAGAAGATGCCGTCTTCGGTGGGTTTATAAAATAGGGATGAATTTAACAGAAAATACAGAAACAGTGAAATCAGTGGGAATATTATATATTTTTTATATGAACAATAAACACTGCTTAAAATAACTTAATTGAAATGCATGCATATAAATATTTTACTAACATGCAATACAATGTTTTATTTACAATATGTCCTTTGAAAAATAATAGATTAATATTCACTTTGGTTTTAATGGTTTTATGGAATCATAATTCAAATAGAAATCAGCATATCCAGAGTGAAACCTCACCTTTTAACCCTTTTTTACATTATTCTAAAATTATAATTGAAAATATTGATCTATGATTACTGTGAATAAAATTATTCATTTGTATATAAAACTAAACACCTTCAAATTCTCTTACTACTAGATTGTATATTTAGATGATAGATTTGGGATATTTTTATATTTGCTAAAAACAGCTAATATACTTCAGACAAATCTTTATTGAAAGTATAAACATAAGTCAGCTTTGAAGCCTTATTTACTTACTAACAGTTACAGTAGCCATTCAGTCTATTTTAATGATATTTCTGCATTCTATTTATTTTTGAACACACCTAAAAGTTTGACCATCATTTACAAACCTAGATATTTTCAGTTTGGAATTTTGTGTAAATATTTATTCCGTCAATTAAAAGTGTTAAAAATATCAATAATATTTTTATATAAACGAAGGCACAAACAAACAACAATTTTGTTTATATTTCTCCATCCTATTTATTTACTTTATTTTATTTATATTGCTTCTTTTTTTGAATTTATCAAAGGTTGCAACTACTGGTTAAAGGCTAGATCATATACCCCCCACAAGCTGATGGTACACTGAGCTTTTGAAAAGGATTGCTCTGCAATATCAAGGTAGTGGATAAGGAGAACCAGTATGCTAGTTGAGAAGGTGAGAGTGTTAGTAAATGGTGTATCGTTTTCAAATAAACACAAAGTGCACTCTTTATTACTTAAGATCCATAGAGTTCACAAAATTAGAGCGGTTTTGTTCTTATTAGTATCACGATTTTTACAGTAACATGAATGGAACCTAAGAATGAATAAAAGTTCCTACAGTGCAGTAAAATGTTCTTTTACTGGTTACGGTTATCGATCATTGTAAGATGGGAAACTATTGTGGCCTCAAAATAAAAATAATGTGTTTGTGTATATGCTTAGGAGAAGCAGATGATTTAATAATGTTTCATATCTAGGAACCACTGGTGGCATTCTTCTGTTGCAACATCTAGAACAAATAGTCACCAGCCACCATAGATCAGAAGTGTTATTGCAAGTAGCTGAACTTTCAAAACAAATTTCAGCTGCAAAGACTTCTGACTGAAGTATCTCTCTGAAGTTGCAGGGTCTGCATTTTAATTTGATGAAAGGTTGCTACAACATAAATGTTTTGAGAAAGAAAAGCTGCATTTTCATGAGGTCTAAAAGCCAAGCAAGTAAAGAAGGGAAAGAGCTTGTTTCAGAAGTAATTGTACTTGCACTACATTGTGGTCGCCCACGGGGGAAGATATTGAACAAAGATTGAATTGGATTTGTAAATGTAACTTTTAAACCTCCCTAACAGACTGCAAGATTTTAAAAACAGGGGATTCGTTAGTGTTTGCATTATTCTGTGTTGGTATGTCAGATGCTTGTGAACTATTTTACCCTTATGTATAATGCAACAATAGTTTGGTGCTTTATGAGCCAACAATAATGGTTACTGATTTAAATTGCAGTTGGATATTTATTTATCAAAAGAACATGACTCTTCTGTACCATTTGATAAGGCTAAGAGATTTAAAGAAAAATGACATATAATGAAAAAACACATACAGTAAGTTCAGTGTAAACAAAATGGCAAATTACTTTTATTTTTATTTTTTTGTCATGCCATTTATCATTCCTTTTCTGTACAGAAATGAGGGGAATGTTGGCAAAGACAATAAAAATAGCACTACTATTTATATTGTGAAGCCATAATTACTAAGGCATTATGGTATATGAATAGTAAAACTATTCAATTTACAGCATATCCCAACAGATGCATATTAAATCATCCCTACTTGTTAACACTCATTTACAATAACTAATAGAATCAAGTTTATACATTACTTTTAATATTTGAATAGAAACCTGCAGCATTGATGTTGAAAACTGCCATTTGCAGGTAATCACTTATTTAACTTGACCACTTGCACAGTTTATCAATTCCCCAATATTATGTTCATCTTCATCATCATCACTATTATATATAAAACACATCCTCTGTATATGAAGGAAGTGTTTTATTTGGCCACAACACATTATACTACTCAATTCTTAAAGAGGTTGTTCACCTTTGAGTTAACTTTTAGTATGGAGTGGAGAAAGATATTCTGAGACAATTTTGAAATTGATTTCCATATTTTATTATGTATGGTTTTTGGGTTTTATAGCATTTAATTCAGCAGCTCTCCAGTTTGTGATTTTAGCAATCTAGGGTCCAACTTACCCTAGTAACCATGCACTGATTTGAATAAGAGACTGGAATATGAATAGAAGAGGGCTTGAATAAAAAGTTGAGAAATCAAAAGTAGCTATAAAATTATATTTGTAGCCTTACACACCATTTGTTTTGAAATGGGGTCAGTGATACCCATTTGAAAGCTGGAAAGAGTCAGAAGAAGAAGGCAAATAATGAAAACACTATAGAAAATAAATCATGAAGACCAATCAAAGAATTGCTTAGAATTAGTCATTCTATAACATACTAAAAGTAAATGGTGAACCACCACCCCTTTACAATGCATGGCCTTTCCTCAATCTAAATGTGCCTAAGTAAATATGGTGTAAATAGTCTGTGACCCATTATTCCCAACTTTCCAAACATTTTATCTCTCCTTTGAACCTTACTGTTTTCATGCAAACCCCTAGTTTAATTATCCTTATCAGCAGTGGCAAAGACAACATAACGGCACACAAATTGCTTGAAAAATACTTATTCATCAACAACCCAAAGTTCCACTATTTTGAATCCTTATATTGTATAAAGAGATGGGTGAGATCTTTACATAAAAATAAGAGATGGATGAGATCTTCCTGTCAAAATTGTTAATATCGACAGCCGTTGCATTTGTTGTCTTGTGGGTGTGAAATATAAACCAAAGGGGACTACAGATAGGAAGGTCAATGGAACATCATTTTTGTTTTCTCAGTGAATATTACAGTGCTTCCGAATGGACAACACTTCTGAATGTATTAATACCTTATAAATAAATGATAAGGATAACCACCAGCTGTGTTGGTTCTGTGTATTAAATATGCAATAATTATTTATAACCCAACTTAATTTTACTTGTGTGGACATCTTCTCATCTCTATATCTATCATTATTCGTGCACTATGGCTGTGTCTAACATAACTTAAGTCTTCAAAAATGCAGTTGGAGGACATTTTATATGTCATGTTCAAAAATATATGCATGCCAAAATGTAGGCAGCACATGCACAGTATTTTTCAGCTATACAATATATATATATATATATATATATATATATATATATATATATATATATATATATATATATATATATATATACTGTATATATACACATGCTTTAGCCCTTACCAAGCAGGCAGGAAGGGAATGGGTAGTGGAACCTAGGCTCTTGGGCCCTAGTAAAGTGGATAGCTATACTCTTTCATAGATCACTCTAGGAGTGATAGATAGGTTATATAGTTGAGCAGCTCAGGGCTCTGATGAGGAGAGTCAGAGGAATTAAGATCCTGGGTACTAATAACCCAGAAGTAGGGACTAAGTGCATAGACATAGGGATGGTAGAATTTCCCCAAGATTCCACTTAGGGCACAGGCTGAAAGCTGTGGTACCTTCTCAATTGCTGCTTAACTACTGCTGTAACTGTTTCCTTGCCTGCAGGGATCAAGCTATTCTTGGTGCTGTGAGTATACTATTATCCTTTATGCTATATGTTCTATGTACTCCGATGTGGATCATCTTGTAAATAAACTCAGTTCCTGGTTAAGCATAAAAGATCCATTGGCGCCAAATTTTTGAGCATAAGTACATTGTTACAGTTGCATTACACCCTGCCTCCACATTGTTGCGAGGGCTTACACCAGAGAAAAAGGTCTCATCCGTGGCACAATTATATTTGAAAGTTAGCTTATAAGTCTAAATAGAGTCTGTGCCACTCAATTTATTATAGCGCTACACAGTATATATAAATATAAACTATATAGCAAGGATAAAAAATGCAATATTGGCTAAAACATAATATATGCTTTGTGTGTGTGAGAGAGAGTTGGTTGTGTGTCTAGTAACTTTGTCTTCATTTAATCATAAATTGAGTTCAGTTTATCTGAAACTGTACTCACCACAAAACAGTCATGAGAAGAAAATGATAATAATTAGTACAGGCTGAGTAAATAGCTGTTAGGCCTAAGGTACAAGTGTATTTTTTGTGCTCGGCCTACTATGCTTTTTTTCAGCTTGGCAATTGCCCTCTGCAGTTTCCCTAACAGTAAAATGCTTGCTTTCAGCCCCAGCCATTTGAGTTGAAAATACTTTATTGTGTGTTAAAAAGATGAAAAAAGTTTAGGAGCCAGTGTATATACTATGCATTTTAATAATACTGGAGTGTTCCAGGAATAAACCACATCATGTTATTTGGTAGAATATAGAACACTTGTGTATACTTGGACAATCATTGTAGCTTCCTGGTTGCTGCTATTGCAAAATGCTTCCATTCAATGACATATAAAAAAGATATAAAGGCAAGGCTATATATCCAATTCTCGCCTAAGAAGAACTCTATCCCTTGTGCATTTTGATATAGTCTAAACACCATGGTCTGTATAGGGTTAAATAAAATATTTTATAAAAAATGTATATTTGAAATGCTTTCTTTAATACAATGAATTGTGTTATATTGTTACAAGTTTGTTATACAGAACATTTAAAAAAACGTGTATTGTTATAAGTTTACAAATGTATATACTGTAATTGTGTTTTCTACTCAGAAAGTTTTGCCCAGGTCTAGCAACAAATCAGATGTTTTTGATCAAGTATCCAGTAAATGCTTTCTGTTGATAACAATGGTATAGTAAACCAGCAGCAACATTTTATTACATTACTCCCTAAATGTAAGCTATTAGAATGTATTGTAAATCTGTCTCAATGATGAAGTCCTCCTAGTAGATGGGAAAAAGGTGAATATTATAGATTAAGTTTTAAATATTTTGACTTGGCTTCAGCACTCACATAATGCTCAAAGGAAAGACATGAAACGTTCAAATGCATTGTGATATTATACAAAAAACATGCTATATTTGTATTTATTTTACAAAACAGCAGCATCCAAATTACTAAAATTATCAAGAAACATTTGGCACATTTTCTAAGCTCGAGTGAAGGATTCGAAGTAAAAAAACTTAGAATTTCAAAGTATTTTTTTGGGTACTTTGACTATCGAATAGGCTACTACGACCTTCGACTACGACTTTGACTTCGTTTCGAACGATTCAAACTAAAAATCGTTCGACCATTCAATAGTCGAAGTACTGTCTCTTTAAAAAATAGTTTGACTACATACTTCGCCCCTTTAAACCTACCGAGGACAATGTTAACCTATAGGGACCTACCCCATCACTTTTCTAAGGTTCTTTTGATTGAAGAAAAATCCTTCGATCGATCAATTAAAATCCTTCGTATCGTTAGATTCAAAGGATTTCATTGTTCAATCAAATGATTTTTCCTTCGATCGATCGTAGAATTTGCGGTAAATCCTTTGAAATCGATATTCAAATTCTTAGGATTTTACTTTGAGGGTCGAATTCGAGGGTTTATTAACCCTCGATATTCGACCCTTAGTAAATGTGCCCCTTAAAGATAAAGGTTGGAATAAAGGGTGGGTGGAAATATACAACATTTTTATTATATAATAAAACAAGAAAAAACTAAAATTATGGGTGGAATATATTTGGAATGTGCTTAAGCTTATATGGTACAGTACAATAAAGTAGTTTTGTAAAGCTTTGAGATGGTCTATGCACATTAAGTAATGCTACAGTATTGTATCAAGTAATGAGAAATTTTAACCAAAAGTTTCAGCATTGACCAAAGATCACTGCTGCTTTAAAGGGATTATACACCTTTAAATTAACATTTTGCATGACGTAGAGTGAGATTCTGAGACAATTTGCAATTGTTTTTCATATTTTTTAAAGTCCAGAGATACGGATGTGCTGACAACTCCAAATTAAATTAGAAAATGATTTGTCCTTAAGGAAATGACTCCAAGAAGAGTTGTCGACACTAGTCAATCTGTCAAAATTGTACAAAACTACAAGAAAATTAATGAAACTGAAAAATCTGCGAGCACATTTTTGTAGCAAAATATATTAAGAGTCTATAGGTCACTTTTTTTGTCTACCTCAACATTTTTTACTGATCGTGTGGCGAATTTTAGGCACCATTCTGCAGCATTTTTCACTAGCTGCTAAACTCAGATTCGCCACAAAATCATTCTTGGTACAAAAAATTCACTCATCAGAAATAAAACTAATAACTTCTCTAAAGGACAATTACTTTTCTAGGGTCACAGTTGAGTTGCTATAGAATCAGATCTAGTATCAAAGGTAGGCCTCAACCTTTAGGACAATTCTTCCTCCTAGATTTGAAATCCTAGATTTGTGTGTATATTACATTACTATTTTAACTATCTTATCTAAAATGTTTAAAAAGCATGTGAGAAATGAGCCCACAGCATGTAAAAAGTTGAGAACTATTGAATGTGACTGACTGCTGTTGAATTTCCTTCAGTTTATGCACATTGTGTTAATTTGAATGTGCTTATTGAGGCATTTGTCAATGCTGACTTGATACTGTGCATTTTGTCCAGAAGATAACTGAAATCAATAAATGTGGATGAGTTTGTAAGTTTACAAAAATTCTGCTAGCCCCATCCCGACTTATGACCCACTCTCTAACAAACCCAGAGCAGGGGTTTGCAGAAAAATAGAGGTTCCTGTGTGAAATACAAATTAATAAATGGACCTCTCTCTATCCCTAAAATGTTGATGAGTCAGAAATAACACCTTAAATAAACCATTTGCATAAATTGTAGTAATTTTATCTTTTAATGGTTGCTTCCATGTAGCCAAAATAGTACCTTGTAAAAAGGATGATGATTCTAAATACTAAAATTCTAAATTCCATCAAAATGACATTTTTTTCATTATTTTCTAATGAAAAAAGTGCATAATATATACTTTTTTAGTGTCTTGTACAGGTGTAGGATTTATTATGCAGCATGCTCAGGACCTGGATAAGGGATCTTTTTGTAATTGGGATCTCAATACCTTAAGGGGCCCTTTTACTAACACCAAATTGTGATTTTATTCCATCTCTATATTTCTTAAAAGCTCTAAAAAAAAAATCGAGATTCATTTAGGGGGTTACTTATCAAAGTCAATTTTTTTATGGTTGGACGTTTAAAGTGAAAAAACACAATTTTTTGTAGAATTTTTTTTTAATATTTCGAGATTTATTAAACTCAGATTGTGTTAAAACTCCAAATGAAAAAGTACTCCAACACAGACCTGCTGAGCTCATGTAGAAGTTAATTAGCTGATGTTTCTTTGATGTTCTGATCTGCTCTGGGTTTCAGTCAATAGAAGAGTTTATAGTTTTGGGGTCAAATTCGAAAAAGTGGGAGGTTTTGGGTGTTAATGATGAGAGCTGTGAAGATGTGGAATTCTCTCCCTGAATCAGTGGTACAGGCTGATACATTAGATAGCTTTAAAAAGGGGTTGGATGGCTTTTTAGCAAATGAGGGAATACAGGGCTATGGGAGATAGCTCACAGTACAAGTTGATCAAATGACTAGTCCGATTGCCATTTTGGAGTCAGGGAGGAATTTTTTCCCTCTCTGAGGCAAATTGGAGAGGCTTCAGATGGTTTTTTTTTGCCTTCCTCTGGATCAACTAGCAGGTTAAAAAAAAGTTAAAAGGTTGAACTTGATAAACGTGTGTCTTTTTTCAACCTAACTTACAATGTTACTATGTAAATCTGAGAAAGTCTCAGTTTTCAACATCAAATCCAGAAAATTAGTATGATTCCAATTTTTCTCATGATTTTATAGAATTTTTTATTGCACAAGAAATTTTAATCAATTCAGACTTTTAGGGGTTTTGGGTTTTTTCTCTCTCTAGGAACTGTCAGAAAACTTGAATTTTTAGAGGTTTGAGAGGTATTAATTCTTTTTGGATAGTTCAGTGCTATTTTTTGCTTTTCCTTATTTTTCATTCAAATTCAATGGTATTCATGGCTTTAGAGAAAGTGAGTTTAGTCATGGTTTCAAAAACCTCTAAAACTAATAAAATGAGACCGTTGATGAAAAAAATTAATTATTTGATTAAAATGGACTCTCTGGGAGATGGTCTTCATATTGTTAATACAAGATTTCCAGATAACAGATCCCATACCCATGACATATGATAAAACTGAAACATTTGGAGAGAAATGTAAGGATGGCTGCTATCCTTACAATGCATGACAAGTTAACCATTGGCTTAACACAGTGATCCCCAACCAGTAGCTCACAAGCAAAATGTTGCTCACCAACCACTTGGTTGTTGCTCCCAATGACCTTAGAAGGTGTTTGTTTTTGAATTCCAAGCTTGGAGGCAAATTTGGCTTGCATAAAAACCGAGTGTACTTTCTGTAGGCTGACGGTTAACACAGGGGACACCATATAGCCAATCACAGCCCTTTTTTGGCATCCCCATCGACTTTTTTCATTCTTCTGTTGCTCCTCAAATCTTTTTACATTTCAATTTGGCTCATGGGTAAAAAAAGGTTGGGGACATCTGGCTTAACAAATGTGCAATCTTTGAGCATTATATTTCGCAGAAAGTGGAACACAACAGCATGTTTTCCATTATTAATTGCACTTGTTAAAAAAACACTTATTTTATCTTGAAACATATTTTAACAATACTTACAATTTACTTTTTAATTGGTAAAGGCTTTATCTTGTGAACCAAAACCTCAATAACTTTGAATGCGTAAAAGCAATTACAATGTGCAATGTAATAACTGTCCTAGAAACACTATTATTGTGGAACACATTTCAGTTCTCACTTTATAAACGTTTATTCATTTGTGACACATATTCCCCCATCATTTTTATTTTATTTAGGGTTTAATTCCATCCCATGTGGAGTTTAATTTGATTAAAAAAAAAAAGACAATGACATGTATAATATATTTATTATGGATAATTTACGAAGCCCCACAGGCAGCAGAATTTAAAGTAAAATAACACAAATCCATAGGCCTTAATTTGCTGGGCATAATTTAGCACAATGTTCCAACCTCAGAAAGACTCAGGGAGGTCTCTACACATAGAAAACATAATATTCTCCTTATGTATATTTTAGGATATTATCCATAAGTATGCGTGTTTGTATCATTCAAATAATCCTTCCTTTTTCCTAGTTTTTCCCTGTAGTGATAAGACGTTACAAACCTGCAGGAAGTATGCGTTGCCATGGCGACTCAGTTTCTGCTCATGGCTTACTGGAATTCCTGGGTTTTCATGAACTCGCTTTCTGTTTTAGATGGCTCCCACCTGTGAGGTACCAATAATTTATCACTCAAACATGTTCCTTCTGACTAAAATTAATATTGTACCATACAACCTTTAGAAATATTGTTTATTCATTAAAAACCAGTATACTTGTAAATCATCACTCCCAAGATTAGTGTGTTTTTGTAGGTTTTTTTAGGAAAACAGAAATTATACCCACTGTGATACAGCTGTTTAATATGTTAGTAAAATATTTATACAAGTCTGTAAGACATTCATGTACTTAAAAATTAGGGATGAACCAAATCCAGGATTCGGTTCGGGATTCTGCCTTTTTCAGCAGGATTCATCTGAATCCTTCTGCCCAGCTGAACCGAATCCGAATGAAGGGAAATCAAGTAACTTTTTGTCACAAAACAAGGAAGTAAAAAAAATTTCCCCTTCCCACCCCTATCGGTTCAGTAGTCGGCTGAATCTTTCGCGAAGGATTTAGGAGTTCGGCCAGAATAGTGGATTCAGTGCATCCCTATTAAAATATATATAAAATATATAATTTCCAGAAAATATGTTTTTCTTGTATTGTAATAGAAAAATAGTTGTCAATAAAGACCGAGTTTATGCAGTTTTTCCTTTAGCAAAAGAAATTGCATCTTGTCCTGCTATTGTCAGTTTGCTGCCAATTTTACAGAACAGGGCTGGGCTGTCCAGCTGGAGAACCCGAGGGCATATGCAGCCTCTGTGAGTTTATTTACCATGCAGACTTCACAAGGCTTGAAACACTTCAGTCTATCACATCATCTTTTTTATATATAATTATTGTCCTCCAAATGTATTTATTTAGCATAACTGGTCCAATAAACACAAAATATTGAAAAGTAATGTTACACTGGAATATGTAGGTGGCTTTTATTATTATTAACACAAATAATAATAATATGTTTTAATAATAATTGGTGTGTGTCTGTAACCTGAATATTTATCAATATTTATCAAGGCAATCAATATGTGTTCTCTTTTCTCTCCCAAATATAAGAAGGCCCTAATGTGGGCCGCAATGTCGGATGTATGATACTGTATGTACAAAATAAAAGAAATTAACTCATCACAGAAGTGGAGTGTGGGTCTTTGCACAAATATATATATTTATAAATAAATATATAGTATCATGAAGACAAAAGCAGGATTTCTTCTTATGATTAAATACTACAAACTAACAGGGTAAAGCACATTTCATTGAATATTTCAGATTTGAACATTCCATGTGTGTTTTCAGAATCATTTAATTTTCCACTAACACAATTAAATGTCGTTATAAGAAAATTGATCTTAGGAAGTCACAGCTATGCTCGAGGCAGCTCTAGTTTTCTTACATTTGCAGACAATTCTCTTCTATCAATTATCTTATGGAAATGGAAGCTACTTAAGTAATTTGGCCTGGCAGGGTGTGTATTATATTGTGTTATTACAAAGGCACTTTAGCAGAATACCACAGTTTTATCTCATTAGATACCAAAATCATGTAACAAATGATAAAAATTATCTTTTTTTACTTCAGTAGATTAAAATGTTCTTACCTTCACCACAATCGACCCACTTGGATGCAATGTAATGTTGGTGTAGGTTGTATACAATGTAAGCCATTAGTGTGCTTATCCCATGACATATGTAGTGGTGGAATTCATATTATGAAGTTGTTTAAAGAGTAAGTCAAGACAAACTGTTTGTCAAAATATTTTCTAAAATAGTTTTTCTAACTCACCGAGGGGTATATTTAGCAAAGAGTGAAGTTAGAGATCACCACAGTCCTCTAGAGTGAAATTCTGCCACTCTCCATTCATTTCTATGGGATTTTGAAAGGCGTATTTATCAAATGATGAACTTTCACTTTCACCCATTGATAAATACTCTTTTAAAAATCCCATAGAAATGAATGCAGAGTGGCGGAATTTCACTCTAGAGGACTGTGGTGATCTCTAACTTCACTCTTTGATAAATATGCCCCTGAGTTTGATTTTCCGCAGAAAATACAGCTTTCACATTTTTTACACTTCATTCTTGATCATGTCTTAGGGGCCGATTCACCAAGGGTCGAATATCGAGGGTTAATTAACCCTCGATATTCGACTGCAAATTAAAATCCTTCGACTTCGATCCTTTGAATATCGAAGTCGAAGGATTTTACCGCAAATAGTTCGATCGAAAGAATAATACTTTGATCGAACGATAAAATCCTTCAAATCGAACGATTCGAAGGATTTTAATCCAACGATCGAAGGATTATCCTTCGACCAAAAAAACTTAGACAAGCCTATGGGGACCTTCCCCATAGGCTAACATTGGGTTCGGTAGGTTTTAGATGGCGAACTAGGGGGTCGAAGTTTTTTCTTAAAGAGACAGTACTTCGACTATCAAATGGTCGAATAGTCGGACGATTTTTAGTTCGAATCCTTCGATTCAAAGTCAAAGTCGTAGTCGGAGGTCGAAGTAGCCCATTCCATGGTCGAAGTAGCCCAAAAAACACTTTGAAATTCGAAGTTTTTTTACTTCGAATCCTTCACTCGAAGTTAGTGAATCGGCCCCTTAAACTCAATGCTACAAATATAACTTGTTGTGCAGCAAATGGTATATCTACACAATAATGATATACATTTCACTAAATCCATTAATGGGGATCTCTAATACTAGTACTATTCTTTAATTTCTTACATTGTTTTAAAAGCTTTCCAACAAGATCAGTGCAGCTCCCATTGACTCCTACAGCACATCAACAACTTCTACTTGGCCAATTTTCGCATTTGAGGTTTTTATAGTTTTTACACACATCAATATTCTAATTTCTAATTCGAATTCTATAAAACAAAGAGTTTTTTTCTCCAAAACAAAAAAAAAGTGAATGTCAGGAAGGATGCAAACATTTTCAAATTGATCTCTAGACCTCTCCCATTTGATGTAAAAATTAATTCAGCAGGTCTTAGGAGGCAAATAGTTTGAATTCGAATTCTTAAAAGGCCAGAGTATGATAAATCGTGAAATTCTAATTTTTAAAAAAACCTGAATTGAGTTTGAATAATTCAATAAAAAATCTCAAAAATTCGAATTTGAATTTTCAATTTGACCCTTAATAAATCTGCCCCTTAATAAATCTCAAAATTTTAAGGCTTTTAAGATACATAAGAAAACCACAAATTTTGTGATTCATGAAAAAAAAATCAAAATGTTATTTTATATGTACCAGTATGAAAGCATGCATGAATATTATTCTTCATGGCCTGCATTATAGTTTTAATAAAGGTTTCTCACATTTCCAAAAAGTTCTAGACTGCTGTGTGTTTATTAGGGATGCCTCTACCCAATCCATATAAAATAATCTAACCAGCTTTTCCAAAAACAATTTTAAGGTTGGGGGAGTATTTGTGATCCAAACTTGAAGGCAGATTTATCAAAAGGAGAGTTTTTTGTTTTTTTTAACTATTTGAGAAAAAACGGCGAATATGATTTGGATCCTCAAATAGTCACCATTTATTAAAGAATAAAACAGCAAAAAGTCACCAGAAAAAAGCTTGCCAAGTAAAAGCCAGCGAGTTCAATAGGAGTCAAAGGGAATTGTCTTTAACAACTTTAATTATATATTTATTCTCTTGGTTCATTTTAGCCTCATTGAAAATTAATGGAACAATGTGATTCTCATTGGTGTACAACTTTATTTGTTAGAAAATTCACAGGGAATATGCTGTAACGTTTGTTTCCTAAATAAGTTAGCATTCAAGAATGCAATTTTTTTCTTGACGCTCGTGTTTTTTTCCCTTAACCTCGAGAATTAATAAATAGGCCTCTTATAGTATGGATTTTTTTTGCCACAGTAGTAGTCTCTTAGCTCCTCTTTATTTTTCTAGCATGAACATCATGCCCCATATTGGTACAAGAGGAGGGTTGTGGGTGCACTCCTAAGGCCATATAAAAAAATATTTAAAAGCCCATTTTATTATAGTCTCTTCACAATCACCTTTTTTTTTAAAAAAAAAATGGGCGTTGGTCTGGGCAGTCTCCCCTTTAAAAGCCGCATATGTAGGTGGCGGGGGGAGGATCTAGTCCACAGATTGAAACCAAAGTTTTATATGTTGATCACAGGTAAACAGGTTAGGGACCGCCGTATGGGGTTTACCTTGACGTGGTATGGCGGCTTACCAATTTTATGATCATAACTTTGTAACAAAAAAGCCTGTTTTTCTTTTTTTAGACAGGGGATTATTGTATTTAAATATTTTTTTATATGGCCTTAGGAGTGCACCCACAACCCTCCTCTTGTACCTGAAATGTAGCCGGAAGCTGTGGCTGAGCTTCATGTGGTTAGTGTACCCTCATACCCACCTCTTTAAATTAACGGTGGCCCTATGTCTATTTTACAAAGAGACTAAGGTGTCTAATAAAAGGGCAGCCAAGTTTGGGAGTTTTACTTTGAAAGCAGCTAGTAAGTTGCAGGTAAAACTTAGTCCCTTTGTAAAATGTATAATTAAGCAATTGAATTCTTAATGAATCAGATGAAAATTAAGCGTGGAACTGGCCAGATATGGGATGACTTTGACGTAGTTGGCCAGCTTAAATATATTGCAATATATGGACAAACAATCCCTGTGTTGTTTAAAGGGTAAGGCATTTTTCAGTAGCAGTATGCACAAAATGTCTCTGTCTTAAATATATTGATAATGGGTTGAGTGCAGAGGATACACACACACACAGTATGTGTCAACTTAGTATTTGCAGTTGCTGAAATCAAAAATTCTGCTTACCAGTGACACTGGAGCACTTCAGGTGCTTTAATCCTTAACTGTTCACTGGTTTAAAATATTGGTCAGACCACCCAACCATCCACCCAACTGGAAATTCTGGCACAAGCCCCAAGCCTACAGCTTCAAGAAACCTCATTACTATTTTTTAAACAAATGCTGTGCACACCAGAAGAGTCCAGGACAGATCAAACTAATCAGGCATAGCTTATGATTTAGTGCAGCGTTGCAAAAAATGTGTTAAATTCTAAAGTCTGAACAGTAAACAGTAATTATTTTTTTTTAATATAAAGACAGCATTTTAATTAGTTTGATTTGTCCCAGACCATTCTGGCATAGTGAAGGTACAGTATAAATTGTTCAGCTGTTTCTGAGCCTTTTCAGACCAACATGATAGTGGGACAGGAGTATCACTTTGCTCTGATAAAATAGCACATGCAAAGACCTGAGTTTTCATTAAGGTTTAAAAAAATTATATCTTAAAGGAGAAGGAAACCCAGTCGGCGCAAAAACCCTCCCCCCTACCCTGTGTTGCTTCCCCTCCCTCCTCCCCCCTGGCCTACCTGTCCCGCTGGGCAAATGCCCCTAACTTGTTACTTACCCTTCTGCACAGGTCCAGTCCACGGAGTTCACAGGCACCATCTTCTTCCACGCAATCTTCTTCCTGCTTTGACCGGCGTTTTGGCGCATGCGCAGTAGGAGCATTTCACCGGTACGGATCTACTGCGCATGCGCCAAAAGTCACAAAGTTTTCCGATTTCACTTTGTGACTTCTGGCGCATGCGCAGTAGATCCGTACCGGCGTTTTTGTTCAAAAAAGTCAAATGATTCAAATTGATTCTCAATTTTATCGCACTGGTTTTTTGAGAAGTATTATTGGTAAATCAATGGAATTTGGGTTTGGGGATCTAATCAAATTTTAGAAAAGCTGCGATTCTCAATTACATTTTCCTTTGCATGACTGCTTACTCATGAAAATGTTAATGTCATGTTTCCAAACATTGCTTGTTTTTTTTTTTCTCATTAAATAGCTGCATTTTTTTATCATTTAAAGTTTTATGTAAATAAGCAAGGGCCCTTGCTGCAGACTCAGGATAAAAAGGCAATGTAATATAATTAAGAGTTCTACTAGAGCAAGAGTTTTTAAAACTACTGCAAGAGAGCAAATTATATTTCAATGCTTACAAAGCCTTTTCACTTTTTTTTTTTCTAAATACCGGCCCTTTCTTTTTATAAGCCCAAAGTCTTAATAGACACTCACAGGTATGATTCTGTTGTACTTCAACAGGTCATTCTTAATAACCAGCGATCCAAACATCCAAACAAATATGTAAACAGTGTCAATGGAGACAACGACAAGAAAGTCTTTGTGTAAAGCACCAGTCAGAGAGAATAAACCATGATAAGGGGGCAGCAGATAAATTCCAACCTCTGGAGCTCCATGCTGTCAGCTGCTTTGATGTGTTGCTCCTTTTAAGAAAAATGAAGACATCCATTTTACAACTTCAGAGACTGCAAAGCCTCATTTGCATGAAAGTAAAATGCATAAATAATGGTGTTGGAAGCAACTTAGGATCTAGTTATACCAGAACAAAATCGAACTTTATTTTACATCAAAGGAGTTGTGTTAATGCTAGTTTCTTTTTAAATGTACAAAAAACAGAAAAGTATGAAACCAGGTTACTATTTTGGTTACTATAAGTCTTAACATTTGCCTTTTTCAATATAACGTTGTTCATTACAGTTATTGCACTGTGCATGGTGCCTACATACTGTACATTATACACTGGTGCAAGAATTTAGAAAGTGAATGCGTTGCTAAACATTTCTGCTGGTATATATAATTTACCCTTTCTCTTCTTTCTTCAAACAGCACCTGTTTACTAAACTAAAATGGATGCTTATTCAATCAGTTTTATGTCTAGACTTGAATATATATTGTATGTAGATTAGTATTTGTGTTGTAGTCGCAAAACGGCAAAAAATTTGCGAAGAATCATGAAAACTGAAAGTTCACTAAAAATTTGTGAAATTCGGCCGTTTTAATGAAAAATTTGTAAAATTTGGACGCTTTCACACAAAATCGAGCAATTCGAACCTTTTCATGAAAAAAAATCAAGCATTTCAAAGTTTTCACGGAAAAATAACCCAAACCGGAAATTGCCGCATGCGATTTTTCACTGGCGAATTTTTGCGAGAGATTTGCGAATGTATTCGCCAGCGGCGAAACACGGGAATTTGCTGAAAATTCGTGCCTGGCGACTTTATTCACCCATCACTATTGCTTACCTCATTCTTAATAAAAAAGTTAAATGATTTTTTCATCAGTCTATACAGGTTTGTAAATATGCTGTATGACAACTTTTTATTTCAACTCATTCAAGAACCTACTATGAATGATTATCTTTTAGATCTTGCAATAACTACTAATACCAAACCCATCTCAAGCAATTGTGTGGGTGAGCATTTAGGGAAGTGATCATAAAATGGTCTCCTGTGAGATTACGGGGCCGATTCACTAAATTCGAGATTCGAAGTAAAAAAACTTCGAATTTCGAAGTATTTTTTGGGCTACTTCGACCATCGAATGGGCTACTTCGACCTTCGACTACGAATCGAAGGATTTGAACTAAAAATCGTTCGACTATTCGACCATTCGATAGTCGAAGTACTGTCTCTTTAAAAAAAACTTCAACCCCCTAGTTCGCCATCTAAAAGCTACCGAAGTCAATGTTAGCCTATGGGGAAGGTCCCCATAGGCTTGCCTAACTTTTTTTGATCGAAGGATATTCCTTCGATTGTTGGATTTAAATCCTTCGAATCGTTCGATTCAAAGGATTTAATCGTTCGATCGAAGGAATAATCCTTTGATCGTACGATCGCAGTATCGATATTCGAAGTCGAAGGATTTCAATTCCTAGTCGAATATCGAGGGTTAATTAACCCTCGATATTCGACCCTTAGTGAATCAGCCCCTATGTTGCAGAGGCAACTTCATAAGGGAGTAACTAAATGCTAAATTTCAGACGTGCAAACTTTGACAAATATAAGGGCATCTCTGCAACATATTAAGTGGGAAATGCTTTTCGCAGGGTTAACAGAAAAAAAATGGGAAATCTTTAAATGCTGCTTAATAAATATACATAGGAATTTTCCCTTTGTATGCAAGGAACGTTGTTTTTTCACCCTTATTTACCAATACATATAAAATAGTGAAAAAATTGAATCATACGATTTATTCAGATTTTCTGCCCAAAAACCTCAAAATCGTCTTATTATTGCACAAAACCCAGAGCAGATCGGGATATCTTCGGGACTTCTCCAATTGACTTATATAAAACCTAACTTAAACTAACCAAACTTAAATTAACTTATAAAAACTTTTTCCATCCTCGGGGTATAATAAATCCTGAAAAATTCAAGTTTTTTTTTCCCACTAAAAATTCGGATTTTATAGTAAAAAAAAAAAAAAACTAAAATTTTTCATGTTTTTGGCATTCAGCCTTTAATAAATAACCCCCAAAGTGGCTGTGGCTGAACCATGTTCCAGAGCTCATAGGCATCTATCAGCTAATAATCATAATCAGCTAATTGAAAAGGTATAAAAGAATGTCAAATACACTGTACACTCTATACACACCAAGAAAAAAAAAATTAAAAAAAAAAAAAATATATATATATATAAATAATGTTTAATTTATAATAAAATAATTATAAAACAAATATTATATATACATATATATGTGTATATACAAAATGTGCTTATAATAAATGATAAGTCCTAAATCAAAAAGGGAATTATCAGGAAAAAAATACATTAAAACACTTAACTTTAACTTGTAAATAAATAGTCATGAAAATTAGATTAAAGTACTGTAAGCAAGCAGGATAAGTCAGCTCTTGCATAATACATAAACCAATAAATTAATTATTTCATCAAAAGAGATTAAAAATGATGAATAATAAAGTCTTCATAAGAATACTGCATTTTGTCAGATTCTGCAAAAAAGTATACATGTGTGAAAGGATTCTGTTATAGATGTTTCAGTTTTGGACTGACTGAATATTTGCATTACAATGCTGTGCCCCTGATAACAGTGATTTTGCGTGTGTAAATAATCTATACTATTCTTCAGTATATCTATACAGATGCAATAGCTATATTATTCCCTTGTCTGAAAGGGCTTAAGGTTTCTAAAATGGTTTATTCTCTCGGATGTGTGTGACAATACAAACTATTAGTTTACATGAAGACAAACTGAGGATCTTTATTTGGCATGTAGTTTGGTACAATTTTGGTAGTTTGGTAGTTTGTAGTTTGGTACAATATATATATATACATTTATTATTAAATATTAAATAAATACGGCACGGTTAAGCACTAAGAATTCATAACATAATTCAATTTAGTCCTGTAAGATCTTAATGTGCTGACATTTTTTCCAGAAATATTGAAGAGAGCTTATATTTTTCTCTGTGCAAATCAATATTTTTTCTTTTTACTATTCTGGTCATATGTATACATTTGTCAAAAAAAATAGCTTTTTTCGGCAGGGGCAATGATGACAGTATCCAGATGTTGCACATCCATACAGAATTCCATGGTGCATCCATGGGCAGATAGAAGTTCATTTATATGTAGTTTGAACACCTAATTTAGATAAAAGGCAACCTTATTTGTAAAAATGAAGACTGCGAGATGACATTCCTATAATGTGGAGCATTATGGAGCATTATGGATAACGGATCCCAAACCTGAACATAGATAAAGCACAGTTGTATCTATCTTCTGGAAACCTACTATCTGTAAAGCTCAGAAATATGAAATGCAATTTTTGGGAACACTACAATATTCATTGTTTTCCTATCCTTTGTTTCGTACAGCTATAATTTAGACATTTTCTGTGAACTATTTTATATAGAAAACAAGTAACCTTTCTATGTCCAGAAAAATAGGCTTTGCCACGGGTGGTTAAAATATTCTTGCTGTAAGCTCTGCAAGTTTTTGCTTTGCCAGTTCAGGAGCTTGGAGGAGAATGAATGAACAATATAAACTCACTAGCGACTCCTTTTGGCCTTGGTTGCTCAATACATGTACTTAGAAATGTGAATACTCTTAGGGGCAGATTTATCAAGGGTCAAATTTCGAAGTGGAAAAAACTTCGAAATTCAACCATCGAATAGGCTAGTTCGACATTCGAAGTCGAATTCGTAGGATTTTTAAGATCGTACGATCGTACTACAATCGTACTTCGAATCGAACGATTCGAACAAACGAATCTAAAAACTTAGCCGAATGTTGGCTATATGTTCTAGGAGGTCCCCATAGGCTAACATAGCAATTCGGTGGGTTTAAGGTGGCGAAGTGTCGAAGTCAAAGTTTTTTAAAGAGACAGTACTTTGATTATCGAATGGTCGAAATAGTCGAAGAATTTTCACTTGGAATCGAAGTTGAATTTGGCCTAATCGATGGACGAAGTACCCAAAAATTACTTTGAAATTCGAAGTTTTTCAATTCGAATATTCACTTCGAATTCACTTTGACCCTTAGTAAATGTGCCCCTAAATATTAGCAGTGCACGACTATTCATAAACCTTGTATTAAGGATGTCAATCTAAATATAATAGGCAATATATAGTAGCTTTCCCAACTCCACAATATTATATTATTAAATTCCTTTCAAAATTTGTATTGATGTAATACTTAAATGTAATCCCAGTGTGAATAAAGAGACTTAAAAACAGCTCATAAAATGCATGAATGCAAAGCCTCGGATTTGCTTTAAAAAAAGGTGACTGTGTATTTAACCCTTTCTAGCCATGAAACATATGTAAATTACCCTATGTGAACAGTGCTGCATATAGATGTTGTATGCCATGAAAATCCCATAGAAAAATGTCATGTGAGCAGGCACAATTGGAAAGGATTCATTCCCATTACAATTAACAAACATTAACAAAGACCTATAGTTTCCTCCATGTTCCTTACTGGAACATTAAAGCTGGAACTCAATTTCTGAGTATAGAATGCACTTGCTCCTCCAAACTCATATGAGCACCCTATAAGGAACATCAATATGTCACAGAGCATCATGGTAGCAAGATAGTTAACGAAGGCAGTCTCTCTGGAGGGATTCTTGAATGAAGTCTGGTCACAGGTCAAAACATCCAGGTAGGTAGGGCTAATGTTAAGTGACAAGCAGAAGGCCTGGTAAGGCAGCCTTAAAGTGTCATCAAAAACAGGAAGAAAGTCGGGCAAGTAATAGTCAAGGACAGATAAAGCTAAGCAAAGGGCATGGGATGGTCACAAAAATTATAATCAACAAATAAAGGGAACTTCTCCTTAGTATTAACCATGTTATTCCATAAGAGGTATGGCTTTAAAAAAAGATATTCAGGTGTTTTTTTTTGTCCTAAGCCTAGATGAACCTTTGAAGAAAAACTGGTTACTGACTGGCTTTGATATAATTGCTTTGGACCAACCAACAGATAGGATGCTTGAGGAGAGAAGGAGAGAAGCAAAATCATTGGGGGAAAACTGCAAAAAACAGTTTATAAGACACTATGTGGCATACTTATTAAGCCTCAAATGTTTCTGCTCGAGTTTGTAATGGAAAAATCAAAATTTTTAGAGGAAAAAAACTAAAGTTTAGAGATTTATTATGCTCCAAAGCGACTAAAAATTCAAATCGAAAAATACTCCAGCTAAAACCTGTAAAAGTCATGTAAAGTCAAAGTCCCTTTTACAATTGGGAGACGTTTTTTGCCTTCATGATTTTCAGGGGTTTCTGGTGTTTTGGGCTGTTTGATGCAGGGTTTTTTTTCCAAAAATTTGTATTATTTGGGAGACAATTAAAAAAAAAGTCACTTGATTTGAATTGTCGCACGATTTTCTCACAACTTTTCGTGCAATTACAATTTGAGTTTGGATATTTTAGTCAATTAAGCCAAATTGTGGTTGGGAGTTTGGTCAAATTTTTATTTTTAAAATAATGAGAACATTGAGTTTTAATAAATACCCCCCTATGTAATTTACATTTTGCATCTTGTCCCCACCATAAGCATCCACAGACCTTTCACTTTTCACTTACTAACAGGCTGCTGACTGGTGATAGCAACTAAAGCAATTTAATTAACTAAAAAGCAAGTAATTAGTATTTCACTGTTATTTTAAAATAAGGGTTGCAAATTAAAGTACCGTGGTTTGACTCTTTTATAGTTTTGTTTTTGTTTTGTGTGCTATTATGCTTACAGCGTTTGCCACAAACTGCTTTACTTTGCAGTTAGTTTTCCCTCAGTTTGGGGTGGGTGGGGTTTGATTAGTGGACCTGAACAAAAGATATAGAAATAAAGAAATAAATAGAACCCCTGAAACTCCAGTGGAGCTTACTCTAGTGGTTAGCTGCTCTTGAGTGTTTGCTCTTTAAGTGGAGCCTCTGTTAGTGGAGTTATAAACACACGTTAAGTGGAGCCTCTGTAAGTGGAGTTACAAACACAGGAGTTTCAAACTAAAGGAGATTCAAACTAGGTCAATAGTTTATTGTAAACCCTAATTTTTTTTTTAATCCCTGTGTAACACCTATTTGGGCTGCATAGCACACAAATAGTTAAACTGTCCAGCTAGCAGTAGAAGCATGGGTTACATGCGACTTCACACAACAGGGTCAGGGCCTTCGCCGTGTGGAAGTGTTCCCTCTATGGTGTAGTGCAACTACATCCCCCAGGCTACTGTGCATACAACAAACAAATTGGGCGCCAGGAGGTTCTTGCAGTAAAACAGAAACGGTTTATTTAACTATGCACGAGGCAAGTGACCACAGGTTTAGTAGTCACGCAGGAGCTGAGGCAATAGCACATTTCTCACACAGAGCTGCAGGCATTAGGCATTTCTCACAGAGGAAAGATCTCCATTAGGCATTTGCAGTATTACACACATTCCCTCCTGGAAGTTGTCAGGAAAGCAGCTTCTACCCTACAGTCCCTCTTCACTGAGGTCCCTGACTGGAGGCAACACACAGAGCCTCTGGGAAGCTACTCCCTTACTGCAAATCCTCGTTGGAGCTTCAGCTGCTCTTTCTCTCTCACCTCTCTGCCTTTCTCTCATAGAGAGACTATGACAAGTCTGCCCTAGTGTCACTATTCCTCATTCACGGGGTTACCTGGTCCCTGACTTCTTCTCCAAAGCACATGGGCCTTTCTGGGCCTAGCTGTGCCCAGGCTCCCCTGAGCACACCCAGCTGGATCACCATCCACAGGCCAAAGAGGAAGTGGCCACTCCCTACACACACTATATAGCAGTGTAGCAGGGGAGTGTCATTCTCTCCTGGCAGATCACTCTAAGAAAAAGGTGGGGGCCTTAAAGCTGCAGGGCAGATTAACCCAGTAGGGGTCCCTACATACACCCGGGGGAAAAACCCATTTCGTCCTGACAATGGTTTAAACATCCCCAACATATATCAACTTACAGTACCATCACATCCACTTCTGGTATCCTCTCCTAAGGCATACCTGGTAACAATGGTCACTGTAAAGGAAACACAGCATGCACAACACTGTATCAAACATTTTCAATTGCATAATAAACAGTTGCAGTTGGTCAACTTTATTACACATCTGCAAAAATACTTCTCCCCCTCCCAAGGGTCCCCACAGGCCAATCCTTGGGTGCAGAAACACTACTGAGCGAGTAGGTGAAGGCAGAAGAAATGGTGGTGGGGATCAATAGTCTTTTGTTAGAACCCACTTGGTCCACAGTCCTTCAAGCCACAAATAGCAGCTGTACTCTAGGCATCTCAAACTCTGAAGTGAGTCCATAGAGAAGCTGTAGAAATCAGAAGAATCCATCCTCCAGGTTCTTCTCTCACATCAGGGGGCACAAATGAACAGGGAGTGGTCCCAGCAGAGACATCCATCTTCCTCCCATCCATTCCAACTGACATCCGCAGGCCTTCGTGAAATTCGGGGCGAACCTCCAAGCCCGAACCCACGGCCAAACACTCTGAAGGAAATTCGTACGATTCATTCGTACACTCCGACAAATTCGTACATCCATTCGTACGATTCGAACAAAACAGCCTGGTATTAGGGAATCGAGCCCCACGTTGGGCAGCCAAATGTAACACCTAATTGGGCTGCATAGCACACAAATAGTTAAACTGTCCAGCTAGCAGTAGAAGCATGGGTTACATGCGACTTCACACAACAGGGTCAGGGCCTTCGCCAAGTGGAAGTGTTCCCTCTATGGTGTAGTGCAACTACATCCCCCAGGCTACTGTGCATACAAACAAACAAATTGGGCGCCAGGAGGTTCTTGCAGTAAAACAGAAACGGTTTATTGAACTATGCACGAGGCAAGTGACCACAGGTTTAGTAGTCACGCAGGAGCTGAGGCAATAGCACATTTCTCACACAGAGCTGCAGGCATTAGGCATTTCTCACAGAGGAAAGATCTCCATTAGGCATTTGCAGTATTACACACATTCCCTCCTGGAAGTTGTCAGGAAAGCAGCTTCTACCCTACAGTCCCTCTTCACTGAGGTCCCTGACTGGAGGCAACACACAGAGCCTCTGGGAAGCTACTCCCTTACTGCAAATCCTTGTTGGAGCTTCAGCTGCTCTTTCTCTCTCACCTCTCTGCCTTTCTCTCATAGAGAGACTATGACAAGTCTGCCCTAGTGTAACTATTCCTCATTCACGGGGTTACCTGGTCCCCGACTTCTTCTCCAAAGCACATGGGCCTTTCTGGGCCTAGCTGTGCCCAGGCTCCCCTGAGCACACCCAGCTGGATCACCATCCACAGGCCAAAGAGGAAGTGGCCACTCCCTACACACACTATATAGCAGTGTAGCAGGGGAGTGTCATTCTCTCCTGGCAGATCACTCTAAGAAAAAGGTGGGGGCCTTAAAGCTGCAGGGCAGATTAACCCAGTAGGGGTCCCTACACCTGTTTTTGATTTAACTGGGATAATGAGTGTTAGCAAGATTGAAGGTCTGACCCAGTGCACAGTTTGCCATATGTATGCAGATTTGGAACAAGAGTTCCAAACTGCTTACCTCTGCGGCAATTGTGAGCAAATTAGAGGCTTGTGTTAGAGCACTAGAGCAGCAAATTGCAACACTGCAGTTGTCAATCTTGAGAGGAGTCTCTTGCTCACTGAGCAGGACCTAGCGGGGTCACATAGTTTGGGGGGGAACAGAACAGCAGCAACATGATGAGGCAGTTAGCTTGGTGACAGTTAGAAAATTTATTGCGGGCAAAAGGAAAAGGGAGGCACCAAAATTTAAAATAAAAGGACGCCAAGGTCGTGGTTCAATGCCGGATTATAGGCCACGCTGAATAGTGTTTGCTTCTAGATTCCTATTTTACAGATTTCTGAGCACTTGCTACAACCCTAACTACGATCCTTGCTGCCTGCCTATTGAACTTTTGCCTGAATCTTGACTATGTTTACGCCTGACCCCCTTTACTACTGTGAACTTGGATTTAACCCTAGAGCTTGGTCCAGACTTCCCTGTACTTGGAGCCGCAAGGCCCCTGACAGTATAATCGGGCCATGGACCCCACTGAGAAAGCTCCCCTTGATGTGGAATGAACTCTGTGCAGTTTTTTGAACATCATGGAAGCTTACAAAGCTCAGCAAAATTGTATAGGGCAAGTGCTGGAGGGGCTCCTCTCCCGGATGGCATCCATTTCTCTGGTCACAGGAAACCCTCCCGTTGCAGTTGTTCCTCCTTCAGTGGCCTCATCGGCTGGTGAGCCCCACATTCCTCCACTTCCTTGGGGATCCTCAAGCCTGCAGAGGTTTTGTGACCCAATGCCTTGTCGAGTTTGAGTTTCAACCCTCACAGTACACCAGTGAACAAGCCAAAGTGGGGTATGTAATGTCCAGATTGGAGGGTAAACTGCTAGAATGGGCAACACCTCTTTGGGAGAAGAATTCTCCTCAGCCTGTACTGCGTTTGACGCCCAGTATCGTGACGCTAATGCCAACACAACACTTACAGATTTGGGAGGGGAATCGAGTGCCAGTGAGTATGCTATTGACTTTAGAACCTTGATGGCCAAACCCAACTGGTACAATGAGGCTTATGGAGCCATCTTCTATCAAGGATTATCAAGACTTAAAGATGACTTAGTCTCCAGGCATCTTCCTAAACATTGGAAGACCTGATTGCTCTCAACATCAAAGTAGACATCTGACTCAGGGAGCATCAATCCGATAAGGAGCGTAGCAGAAGATTCTAGCCTGTTCTGGTACCAAGATTTCAAAGACCACTCCTCCCTATTCCTTCTGCTCCACCTCCTGTCACTCCTCCAGGGGAACCTATGCAGATTAGATCAACGCATATTTCTGTATTTTCATATTAACATCTGAAATAATTTCTGAAACAACTTACAATCTACCTCTGATGGTCGGAACACTGCCCAAGAAAGGTTGTCATTTCTCATCATAACCTGTCCTTCAGCCCCAGTGGTGTTGGGTTAACCGTGGCTCCATCTAAGCAACCCCTCTATTGACTGGTCAGCCAATCAGATATCCCATTGGAGCGCTTTCTGTCAAAGAAACTGTTTGCCCGCCAATCCCAATCATCGTGTTTCTTACTCTTCTGCGGACCTTCAGTCTTTGCCACAAGGTCTTTTCTGGCATGCATTGCAGAAAGTCCACAGAGATTTTCCCTCCTCACCTCTCTTATGATTGTCCCATTGACCTTCTTTCAGGTGCCATGCCCCCCAGTGGTCGGACCTATCCACTATCTCCTGTCGAGACCTCAGTGATGAAGGAGTATATTCACGAAAACCTCCAGCGGGGAGTCGTTCGCCCTTCTTCCCTTGTGGGGGCAGGATTCTTCTTTGTGGAAAAGAAGGGCAGCAGACTATGTCGCTATATCGATTATAGGGGCCTCAACAAAATCACGGTTAATATCCAATACCCCCTGCCTCTTATCTCAGAGCTCAGAGGGGCAAAGATCTTTACTAAGTTGGATCTGCCGGGGGCATACAATATAATCCGTATATGAGAGGGAGATGAGTGGAAGACGGCCTTCAACACCAGAGATGGACATTATGAGTAACTGGTAATTCTCTCTTGGCCCCTGCCATCTTACTAGAATTTGTGAACAACATATTCAGAGATAGTCTGGGGCAATCCATAGTCATGCACTTGGACGACTTCTTAATCGTCTCCAAAGACTTCACAAAATCACCTAACCTGGGTGAAGGAGGTACAGTACTCTCACATTTGAGGGGAAAATTCCCTTTTTGGCAAATTGGAGAAGTGTGTGTTCAAGGTGCCCAAAATTCCCTTTCTCAGGTATATTATTTCCCCAGAGGGATTCAAGATGGACCTTGGTCTCTCCCCAAAAGTATTAAGGCCATACAAAGATTTGTTGGATTCTCAAACTATTATCGACAATTCAATTCGACAAGGGTTTTCCTCCCATATCGCTCCTATTCTGGCTCTCATCTGTAAGGGAGGAAAACCCAATGCCTGGCCCCCTCGTGCCCTGGAGGCTTTCCAATCCCCTGAAGCAATACTTTGCTTCAGCTTCTGTCCTCCATCATCCTGATCCCCATCAGCCTTTCTTTATTGAAGTTGATGCTTCAGACATTGGGGCCGGAGCCATTCTCTCGCAGAGGCAAATCACGAATGCAAAATTACACCCATGTACTTATTCTTCCCCGGCAGAACAAAATTATGACATCGGGAATCGTGAGCATTTGGCAGTTAAACTCGAGGAGTGGCATCACTTTCTAGAAGGAGCACCCCAACCCATTACCATTTATACTGATCACAACAACTAGGAATTTATCCAGACTCTCAAGAGACTGAATCCTCATCAAGCACAGTGGGTGCTCTTCTTCACATATCAATTTCATTATCACATATTGCCCTGGCTCCAGAAATCGGAGGGCATATGCCCTATCCAGAAGCATTTCTTCTTAGGGTTGCCTCAGTGAAGATCAAGAACCAATTGTTCCTTCCACTAAAATCATTGCTTCCTTGTTTCCACAGTTGGCCAGCCAGATACAACCAGTCCTCTGCTCCTGCTGATATCCCCCCATTGGAATGCAAAGTCACTGTCCCAAGCAGGCCAGGCATCTTGGTATTAAGAAGACTTTGGATCTGATAATTCGACTTGTCTGGTGGCCAAATCTTGTCAAAGACTTTGTGGCAGCCTGTGCTATCTGTGCCTCTTCAAAACCGAGTTGTTCTCGTCCATGCGGTGTATTGCAACAGCTACCTATTCACCGCTTTAGTAAGATGGCACACTTCTTACCTCTTCGAAAACTTCCCTCTGCAATAGAGCTTGCCTAGTTGTTCATTCTATACATCTTCTGACTTCATGGCTTTCTGGTGGAGATTGTGTCAGACAGAGGTTCCCAGTTCTGGTGATCCTTGTGTAAAGATCTGGGTATCTCTAATTCTCTTCTGCCTACCACCCTCAAACCAATGGGGCAGCTGAGAGAGTAAACCAAGCACTGGAACAGTTCCTGAGAAGTCAGGTTTCTTTTTCTCAGGTTGGTTTGATCTACTCCGCTAAACTGAATTAGAGTATAACAATGTTTGTCATGCCTCCACTGGTAGATTGCCATTCTTGACCATGTAAGGACAACATCCACAAGCTTTCCCTCAAGACTTCCTCTTGTCGGATGTTCCAGCAGCCGATGATCATGTGGCCCACATGTCTGCCACCAAAACAAATTTGGAAAAGAGCACATTGATCCACAAAGACTATGCCGACCAAAGACAGAATTCAGGGGACAAAGTGTGGCTTGGAACTAGAAACATTAATCTCAAGATTCCTTCCACCAAGTTGGGTCTGAAATTTGTCCTTTTCCCCATTGGGGAGATTGTTAATCCTGTGGTTATCAGACTTCAACTTCCCCCTGAGATGCAGATCCCTAATGTTTTTATTGTGTCTCTGGTAAATCCATCAATTGCTTGTATATTAGAGGACATTATAGACAAATAGCAGAGGGAACTTTTTACCCAGAAAGAGGATCACAGCACCAGAGTACTAACTTTTAGACTAGAGGAAAAGAACTTTCATTTGAAACAGCGTAGGTAGTTCTTCACAGTGAGGGCAGTGAGGGCAGTGAGGTTGTGGAATACTCTGCCAGATGATGTTGTGATGGCTGATTCTGTAAATGCCTTTAAGAATGCCTTGTATAATTTCGTGGACAAGTATAATATCCAAGGCTATTGGATACTAAAATCTGTAGTTAGTTTATGAGTAGGGCATGACTGCAGTCTATGAGCCCAGTGGTTGCACTACATATTCGAGGGAGGAAGTCTCAAATAACAAAGCCTTACGTGGTCAAATGTCTTCATAAAGCGATTTAAAAGCATTTTATGTCTGAGGCAAAAGAAGAAAAGGAAACAATCTGTATCAAAACTATGCACAATAATGGGGTCAAAGCCTTTAAAACATAAGTGCACACAAACACCTAAGGTCCACTTAGAGCAACCATGTCATGTGGTGTGCCTCAAGCAATGTACTGCAAACATTTTCTTTCCTTCTCTCAAGACAACAATTCCAGGCACCCTCCCCAGGTGGTACCCAACCTCCAGATTCGTACAAACTATTCTGAACTATTATTTAAATATATTGCTGTAAGAATTATGACTAAAATGTACACAAAGTTCAGGGAAAATATCACTGCAGGACCCTATTTGAAAGACCAGTTAAAAATCTTAACTGGAAAGCTGATGGTGCTATGTAGCTTTTCAAACTAGGCCACAGTACAATGATAGAAGTACTGGCAAGTTACAAGGGCTTGGTAGGTAAGGATGCTAGGGCAAATAGCTCAGGAGGAGCACAATAAAAAATCCACATGCTGTAGGTCTCATTAGTAACTAATTCAGTGCATGGCTCACAAAACAGTAGGCTGTCCTGCAACATATCCATTTTATTGGTCATCCATTCACAGCAGTTGAGATGGAAACCTTAAGCTTCAAGTGGATGCTTTATTTTACTAGTGGTTTGGATTAATACATTAAATCATACAATTTCTTTGAGTTATAGCTTAGGTTTATTAAACACAATTAGGGGCAGATTTATCAAAAGGCGAGGTGAATTTTTGAATTCAACAAATTTGAATTTCGAGCTATTTTTTGTGTACTTTGACTAGGGAATAGTCCAAATTCAATTCAAATTTGAAAATTTGAATATCGAAATTTATGTACTGTCTCTAAAAATTCAACTTTGACCATTCGCCATCTAAAACCTGCCGAATTGCTGAATTTGGAGTCAATTGGTGGACTTCAAATGTTTTATTGGGAAAACTTCAATTCGAATTCAATGTAATCTACTATTACTTCGATTCGTATTACTTCCAAATTCGGCTGAATATGGACCTATTCGATCGAAAACTGACCTATTTGGCAAAAAAAACTTTCGACTTAATTTCGGTTGGTCTTTTTGAATTAGACTTTCGAAGATTTTCACATTTGAAATTCAACCCTTGATAAATATGCCCCTTAATGACACTTTATGTAAGGAAGGTTTAGAGGCAAGTGATTAGGATAACCAGTGGGTTCTAGTGGGAAGTAGTAAGTATTTTTAGGTGGCTTTAATTGAATTTACAATATTATAACTAATGCTTACAATAAAATGTCTATATTATAGATAGTACTTAGGCCATCAAGGCTCTGTAGGGCCCCATAGGCTGAATACCTTCCCTATGGCTTTAAATCCCTACACTTTCTTATTCTCATAGTTACTGGGCAAAAGCTTATGTATCTATTTATTAATTTACATATTCCTATCACCATACCTTCTACATAGAGGAGGTAAATTTCTGTGTTTTAAACTCCAGTGTCACCCATGACCTGCTGTATTTTTTATTAATTTAGCTGGACCCAACTAGTGAAAACTATAAAAATCCGTCTTGACAAAAAAAATGTTGCACGTCTGCGCTCGTCAAAATTATTTGGATGTTTATTGTCTTTAGAGCATTTGCACAAAACAGTCGTGGTTATAAAAATTGCAGCTCACGTCAAAATTGTTGTACATCAAATAATTTTGATGTCCCTTGACTTCAATGCATTTCTCAAATTTTTCACCATTTCATGAATTTTTCGGTAAATTCTTCAGTAATCTTTTAGTGAAGAGAATCGGCACAGATTCGCCCATTACTAGACATAACCATGAATAGCCCTTTTTGGTGTTACATTTTGGTGCCCTGTGTGTCATCTAAAGGCTGAAATACTGTTTCTTTAAGTTATTGGCAAAAAGGCGCAAAAATTAACAAGGCCATGAGTTCTGGCTGGGAGCTTTTCTCAGCACTACCGCCCATCATCCTAATTTGGCAAGACTTCCCAATCGCCATTTTAGACCTGAAAGCATTTGACACACAGCGACTAAAGGCAACTCCCGTTAACATGTAATTTATACCAATTTGTGTAAGCTTCTACTGAAGATGGTTGCAAGTGGCTGCTACAACCGGTAGCATTGATAGTCTGCTACTGGAACCTTGACCAGCACCGTCTCGTACTATTAAAATGAATACAAAAGAAAGAGATCACACAATGCAGTATTCTAGCAATATTGCTGGTGCAGCTACACTGCATTTACTGCAATTGGATCTGAATTGCCGAAATTTACATAACTGTATGTATGAAAATATTTCCCAGTTCTGCTTGGTATCTAATATGTTGTTTGCAGTGCGAGTGAGGTCTGTGCCCCCATTATTTAGACACAAGTGTGTTGAGCTTATTGATGCTGGGCATGGATGAAACCCTGGAACTACCGCAATTTTTGAAAAAATAAATAAACATTAACTAACCCCAAAAAAATTTTTTTGCCACCAATATGGATTTGTGCACATTATTTAGGCTAAGGTTGAAGGTACTGTTTGATTATTACAAAGAAAAATTATGAGCTTAAAATTGACATGTAGGAGATGACCTCCATGTAATTCAGAGATTTCTGTATACTGGGTTGCCAGATAAGCGATTCTATAAACTTGCAAGAGACTTATTGCCAAAAACAATAAGAAACAAGAGTAGTGTCATTAGAAAACAAGCAGGGGATCAGGGTTGTTTCAATTATATGATTCCCCTGTTTCTGTATTGTGGAACACATCATTGCAGAAAGAGTTGCTAACAGGTACTGAAAGTACTTAACACATTTGACACTTCAGTAACAATTTACAGAACTCAATTTTCCCTTTCAAAGGAATCGTTGGAGTGTTGATAGGAAATAGTGAAAGAGATGGAGGAGATTACTTCAGTGACTGACAAAAGGCTGAGCTGTGAGTTAACAAGTTCTTTGTGATTGTATTTCATAAATTTTACTTGGACAGGTGCAATCCAAATAAATGTTGCATTATAGAAAAAAAGTGAAATATTTTAGCTCTGTAATGAACACAAATACAATCCCATATTCAGCAATTTCCAATATTGAGATTTAAAGCTATAAAGTAAATAATATAATACCATCTTCATTCATTGACCAACTTTTACACCAATCACAGTTACCCATATTATGGGTACTTGCTAACTTAGTACATTATAAATTTCCAGTGTTCAGGTGCTTTAGGTCCCTTGAAGGACTCTCTTTAAACTCCTGCATTGGTCAGTATTTGTCTGTGCAGGTATGGGACCTGTTATGCAGAAAGCTAAAGTGGATAAAGGATCTTTCCAATATTTGGATCTTCATACCTTATGTCTACTAAAAATCATTTAAACCTTAAATAAACCCAATAGACTTGTTGTGCTTCCAATAAGGATGAATTATATCTTAGTTTGGATAAAATACAAGGTACTCTTTTATTGTTACAGAAAAAAGGAACTCATTTAATTTTTTTTTAATTATTTGGATAAATTTAAGTTTATGGGAGATGGTCTTTTCATAATTCAGAACTTTGTAGATTAAAGGTTTCCATATTAGTGATCTGTGGGTCAGGTTTTTCCCGACCCACACTGGCCCAAAGCCCGACCTCCCTCCACCCGCATCCGCCTACCTTTTAGAGACCGGCGCAAAAGGGGCGGGGTGAGCAGACGCTCGCTTATAAAGTCGGAAGTCAGAAGCCGGCAGTTGAAGGGGGCAGGCGGGAACAGCAGGAGAAGAGCTCAACCTGCACCCGCCCAGCACCCGCGAAGAGAAGTTCGAGGTCAGCCCGAACCCGCTTGATCGGTGGGTAAACCCGCAGGTCCTGTGCTTATCGGGCTGGCTCGCACATCATTATTCCATATAACAGATAGGGATGTAGCGAACGTCGGAAAAAAAGTTCGCGAACATATTCGCGAACTTGCGCAAAATTGCGAGCGGTTCGCGAACGGTTCGCGAACCCCATAGACTTCAATGGGAAGGCGAACTTTAACATCTACAAAAGACATTTCTGGCCAGAAAAATGATTTTAAAGTTGTTTAAAGGGTGCAACGACCTGGACAGTGGCATGCCAGAGGGGGATCAAGGGCAAAAATGTATCTGAAAAATCTGCCTGTGTGTGCTTGGAAGAGATAGTGTAGGGGGAGAGCTGTTAGTGATTTCAGGGACAGATGATAGTAAGTTTGCTGGCTAGTAATCTGCGTGATACTGCTCTGTATTGGAGGGACAGAAGTCTGCAGGGATTTGAGGGACATTTTAGCTTAGGTAGCTTTGCTGGCTAGTAATCTACTGTTCTCTTTAAACAACTGCCATACGTTGACCTTGTAGGCATTGTTTGCCCAGTTTTTTTGGACGCAGCCACTGAAGCACAGTTGCCAGAAAAAATATGCCATATAAATGCTGAAAATAGTCATTTTTCGCCATACGTTATTCAACCAACTGCTATCTAGCTGTGTGCCCGTGTTCACATTCTGTCTAAATATCCATAATATTACCGTCTCCAGAAAAAACACCGGAGTGACTTTTTTTCAAGCAGCATTCTTATATTTTACGTAATCCGTATCCACCGCTGTGTATACGTTGACCTTGTAGGCATTATTTGCCCTGTAGGCATTTTTTGCCCAGTGTGTTATTCAACCAACTGCTATCTAGCTGTGTGACCGTGTTCACATTCTGTCTAAATATCCATAATATTACCGTCTCCAGAAAAAACACCGGAGTGACTTTTTTTCAAGCAGCATTCTTATATTTTACGTAATCCGTATCCACCGCTGTGTATACGTTGACCTTGTAGGCATTATTTGCACAGTGTTTTCTTCAAACCGCCATCTAGCTGTGTGAGCTTGTTCACATTTTGTCTAAATATTGATAATATTATCGTCTCTAGAAAAACCACTTGAGTTACTTTTTTTCAAGCAGCATTCATATATTTTACGTAATCCGTATCCACCGCTGTAGTAGTGTATACGTTGATCTTGTAGGCATTATTTGCACACTGTTTTCTTCAAACTGCCATCTAGCTGTGTGTATTATCGTTTCCAGAAAAACCAACTGAGTTTTTGTTGTTGTTGTTTTTTTAAAAATAATGCCAGGCAAAGGCAGGCCGCCACGCAGAGGCCGTGCTAGGGGCCGTGCTGCTATGCAATCCTGTGGCCCTAGCAAATTGCCCAGTTTTAAAAAGCCAATGACCCTGAACTCCCAAAATGCTGAAGAGGTAGTTGACTGGCTTACACAGCACACCCCATCCTCTACCGTTTCTAACTTTACCACAACATCCTCCTCATCCTCCACTGCTATGGCCACCCCACGTAACACTTCCTCCACCACCGGTGCCCCATCTTCACTGGAGTCAGAGGAGTTATTTTCCCATGAGTTTCTTGAACTGAGTAATGCGCAACCATTATTGGCAGAAGAAGATGAAGGAGATGAGGACGTTACACCAGATTTAATTCTGGCAGAGAACACGACAGAGATGGACATAATGATGAGTGATGAGGAGGAGGAGGAGGTCCCCGCTGCTGCTTCCTTCTGTGATGTGTCAGAAGAAATTGATGCATCTGAGGAGAATGATGATGAGGAGATTGATGTTTTGTGGGTGCCTAGTAGAAGAGAGCAAGAGGAGGGTAGTTCAGATGGAGAGACGGAGAGTCAGAGAGGCAGTAGGAGAATAAGACTTAGAAGAAGCAGGGAGGCCAGCCCGCAGGGATCAGTAGGGCAACAACATGTATCGGCACCTGTGTTCAGCCGGCCAACGCACCCGCCATTGCCGCCAATGCCGCCAACTTCTACTGTTACCGCCAGATCGCAGACTTCCAAAAAGTCAGCAGTGTGGCATTTTTTTAATGTGTGTGCCTCTGACAAAAGCATTGTAATTTGCAATGAGTGCAGTCAGAAACTGAGCCTTGGTAAGCCCAACAGCCACATAGGTACAACTTCTATGCGAAGGCACATGAGCGGCAAGCACAAAGCACTTTGGGAGCAACACCTCAAAGGCAACAGGCAAACTAAAAGTCACACTCCTTCTGGTCCAGCATCTTACTGCTCTACCTCTGCTCTCCTTGACCCATCTGAACCACCCTCCACTCCGCCTTCCACCTTGACCACCTGTTCCCATTCCCAGTCATCTGCCACCAGCCAAGTTTCTGTGAAGGCCATGTTTGAGCGTAAGAAGCCAATGTCTGACTGTCACCCCCTTGCCCGGCGTCTGACAGCTGGCTTGTCTGCACTCTTAGCCCGCCAGCTTTTACCATACCAGCTGGTGGACTCTGAGGCCTTCCGCAAATTTGTAGCAATTGGGACACCGCAGTGGAAGGTACCCAGCCGCAATTTTTTTTCTAAAAAGGGAATACCACACCTGTACCAACATGTGCAGAGCCAAGTTACCGCATCTCTGTCACTTAGTGTTGGGCCAAAGGTCCATATGACTACTGACGCATGGTCCTCCAAGCATGGTCAGGGCAGGTATGTCACCTACACTGCCCACTGGGTGAACTTGGTAATGGCTGGGAATGGGAAGCAGGGAATGGGTAGCTCAACAACAACAACAACAGTGGAGTTGGTGTCACCGCCACGGATTGCACGCGGTTCTGCCACCACCTCTACTCCTCCATCGCTCTCTACCTCGTCTTCTTCCTCTTCTTCTTCTTACTCTGCTGCTGGGTCCTCCTTCTCCTCCTCCACACCTGTGCACCCCCAGCTCCCCCTAGGCTATTCGACGTGCCAGGTACGCCGTTGTCACGCTGTCTTGGGGATGACGTGCCTGGAAAGCAAAAACCATACCGGATCTGTACTCCTGTCATCTCTGCAGTCACAGGCCGATCGGTGGCTGACCCCACACCAACTGCAGATCGGAAAAGTGGTGTGTGACAATGGAAGCAATCTGTTGGCAGCGTTGAGACTGGGAAATTTAACACATGTGCCCTGCATGGCACATGTGTTAAATTTAATAGTCCAACGTTTTGTCTCCAAGTACCCAGGATTCCAGGACGTTCTCACCCAGTCCAGAAAGGTGTCGGCCCATTTCAGACGTTCCTACACAGCCATGGCACGCCTTGCTGACATTCAGCAGCGCTACAACATGCCAGTCAGGCGTTTGATTTCTGACAGCCAGACTCGCTGGAATTCAACGCTCCTTATGTTGGAACGTCTGCTGCAACAACAAAGGGCCGTCAACGAGTACCTTTTTGAACTGGGTGGTAGGACTGGATCTGCAGAGCTGGGGATTTTTTTCCCCCGTTACTGGGTGCTTATGCGCGATGCCTGCAGGCTCATGCGACCTTTTGAAGAGGTGACAAATATGGTCAGTCGCACCGAAGGCACCATCAGCGACCTAATACCCTTCGCTTTCTTCCTGGAGCGTGCCGTGCGACGAGTGACAGATGAGGCTGTAGACCAGCGTGACGAGGAGCTGGAAGCGCACGATTTATGGTCGCAATCACCAGAACGAACCCAGGCACCTGCTGCAACGCAGGGAGAGGTGCCAGAAGTGGAGTCAGAGGAGGAAGGTGGCTTTGTGGAGGAGGAGGAGGAGGACCAACAGGAGCAGGCTTCCCAGGGGGCTAGTGGTGACCTTTTGGGGACCCCTGGTCTTGTACGTGGCTGGGGGGAGGAGACCGTGGATGATGCAGTCCTTGATAATGAGGAAGCGGAGATGGATAGCTCTGCATCCAACCTTGTGAGAATGGGGTCTTTCATGCTGGCATGCCTGTTGAAGGACCCCCGTATCAAGAGGCTTAAGGAGAAGGACCTGTACTGGGTCGCAACGCTACTAGACCCTCGGTACAAGCATAAAGTGTCAGAAATGTTACCAACATACCACAAGTCCGAAAAGATGCGGCATTTACAAACCAGCCTGCAAAACATGTTGTACAATGCTTTTAAGGGTGATGTCACTTCAGGAACTCATCAACATTCCAGGGGCAGAGGTGCCAGTAATCCTGCCACGAGCACACCTGCAAGGACAAAGCCCTTTGGCCGGTCTGTAACGTCAGACATGCAAATGTTTTTCTGTCCAAGGCAGCGCCACAACCCTTCTGGATCCACCCTCAAAGAACGCCTCGACCGGCAGGTAGCGGACTACCTGGCATTAACTGCAGATATCGACACTCTGAGGAGCGATGAACCCCTGGACTACTGGGTGCGCAGGCTTGATCTGTGGCCAGAGCTGTCACAATTTGCCATGAACCTCTTGTCTTGCCCAGCCTCAAGTGTGCTCTCAGAAAGGACCTTCAGTGCAGCAGGAGGGATTGTAACTGAGAAGAGAACTCGCCTAGGTCACAAAAGTGTCGATTACCTGACCTTTATTAAAATGAATGAGGGGTGGATCTCGGAGGGTTACTGCACGCCGGAAGACTTGTTCTGACTTCTATGCAGCTGTCCTTCTCTTCAAGCCTCATGACTCCACACACAGCTGTCCTTTAGCGTCCTCCTCCCTCCGCCACCGTTACAAACTAGGGTGCAAACCCTACTGGTTTAATTTTTTCTGGCCTCTGTGCTTCAGTGGCTGCAACCAAAAAAACTGGGCAAACAATGTCTACAAGGTCAACGTATGGCGAAAAATGACTATTTTCAGCATTTATATGGCATAATTTTTCTGGCCTCTGTGCTTCAGTGGCTGCAACCAAAAAAATTTATATTTTCAGCATTTATATGGCATATTTTTTCTGGCAACTGTGCTTCAGTGGCTGCGTCCAAAAAAACTGGGCAAACAATGTCTACAAGGTCAACACACTGGGCAAAAAATGCCTACAGGGCAAATAATGCCTAAAAGGTCAACTTATACACTACTACAGCGATGGATACGGATTACGTAAAATTTATTATGGCTGCTTGAAAAAAGTCACTCCGGTGTTTTTTCTGGAGACGGTAATATTATGGATATTTAGACAGAATGTGAACACGGGCACACAGCTAGATAGCAGTTGGTTGAATAACACACTGGGCAAAAAATGCCTACAGGGCAAATAATGCCTACAAGGTCAACTTATACACTACTACAGCGAGGGATACGGATTACGTAAAATTTATTATGGCTGCTTGAAAAAAGTCACTCCGGTGTTTTTTCTGGAGACGGTAATATTATGGATATTTAGACAGAATGTGAACACGGGCACACAGCTAGATAGCAGTTGGTTGAATAACACACTGGGCAAAAAATGCCTACAGGGCAAATAATGCCTAAAAGGTCAACTTATACACTACTACAGCGATGGATACGGATTACGTAAAATTTATTATGGCTGCTTGAAAAAAGTCACTCCGGTGTTTTTTCTGGAGACGGTAATATTATGGATATTTAGACAGAATGTGAACACGGGCACACAGCTAGATAGCAGTTGGTTGAATAACACACTGGGCAAAAAATGCCTACAGGGCAAATAATGCCTAAAAGGTCAACTTATACACTACTACAGCGGTAGTAAAATAAAAAAAAAGTTAAATAAAAAAAGAATGAATATTAAAAAAAAAAAATTAAAGTTGGTGCTGCTGAACTACTAGGAGCAGCAGATTAGCACACCAGTCCCACTCCCCAACACTGCTAGACTAATAGCACTGGGCTCTTATAGTAGTAGTAGTAGTAGTAGTAGTAGTAGTAGTAGTAGTAGTAGTAAAACAACAAAAAAATAAATAAAAGCAGTCCTTACAAGGACTATTGCTATTGCAGCAGTCAGCAGATGAGATCAGAAGCAGGACAGCTGCCCACTGCAGCTACATACAGAGCACTGCAGTAGAAGGTAGATTACTAGCCAGCAAAGCTACCTAAGCTTAAATGTCCCTCAAACCCCTGCAGACTTCTGTCCCTCCAATAACAGAGCAGTATCAAAACGATTACTAGCCAGCAAACTTTCAACTGTCCCTGAAATCACTAACAGGCAGCAGCTCTCTCCCTACACTATCTCTTCAGCACACACAGGCAGAGTGAAAAAAAGCTGCAGGGCTTCGGTTTTTATAGGGAAGGGGAGTGGTCCAAGGGAGAGCTTCCTGATTGGCTGCCATGTACCTGCTGGTCTGGGGTGAGAGGGCAAAAAAAAGCGCCAACAATGGCGAACCCAAAATGGCGAACGTCGCGCGACGTTCGCGAACTTCCGGCGAGCGCGAACACCCGATGTTCGCGCGAACAAGTTCGCCGGCGAACAGTTCGCGACATCTCTAATAACAGACCCTTCCATTGTAATGTGCTGCAGAATATGCTATTAAAATATGAAGGTTGTTAAATAAACCTCTCCTTAATATGGTTTCTTACATATGTTTGTATATTTAATGATTAAATTGCAAATTCCTCAACCATCCATTTTTCTGACAAAAAAGAAATAGCAAATTTCTCCCTGCTGAGAATCCTTCTGGACCAGTTTGGTCTAATTTATCCATCCCTGAGTGAATATTGTAAAGCAAGAACACAATGGATTTATGTCTTTTCTCACCCTGATTTACTATTCCTACATAAACTGTACCCGAGTGTTAAATAAGGCAAAGTGTGGAACACCATTCTGACAGCCACAAGACATCCCTGTAGCTACTGCACAGTAAGGACAGGATGAATACAGCACTGCTGAATGCAGGATTTGTTTTTGACAGAGCAAGTGGGAATGAGTTTTTGCATACTTATTTTTCATTTTGCAATAAATCTGTGATCATAATTGCCATTTGCAGGAAGAAGTTAATTTCCTTGTAAAGTTAACTGGCCAAATTTCAAAGTCAGTGCATTTCAAGAACAAAATATTTTCATGCCTACAGTGAGATCTGCTTTTAAAATGACATTTTTCCCTGTGATACTTTCCCTTTATATAAACATCTTTATTGTAGAATCAAAATTTTTCCTTTTACTCTAATAGTAATTTGTCCAGAAATCAGTTCTTGCACGGTTCTGTTTAAAAAATGATTTATAATTTGTAAAAACAGAATTTAAAAAAAAAACAAGGCAATATCTATGGCATAACTTAGAATAAGCCATCATTAATTTATGTTTAGTAGGAAACAAGAAATTTCACACTTTTATACATCCACTGATTTTTTGTTGTATAAGACAAGCCTTATATTTATTTATCACTTATCTTGCTGACTTGGCATGTAGAAGGACAGTCTCTTTGTGGTGCGCTTTTGTGTGACTTAAAGAGAATTACGTGTTTAAATAGAGACCTGAGACATTTTGAACAAGCACCGCAGAAGAAAAGGTTTCCTCTTAAATCTTAATGAAGTGGCGAATTCCTCCTCCAACATCAACTTAGCCTTGTGTAGTTTGTTTTCACTCCACTTAATCACTGACCAAAAGCTGCAGTGCGCACCAGCAGCTCCAATAAACCATAAAAGACAGATCAAAAACCATTGTTCATTTTTTGTAAGGCTTAGTGGACAACAGCTGAATAAAACTGTTCAATCAGAATAGTCAGAACAGACTTGAAGCCCAACAGCCAAAAGATAAATTATAACGCCAACATAACAAATATAAGAGTGTGATATATTAAATATAAATCCTGGTCACATGCGTGAAACATTCATTTCCGAGACCACAATTTTGTACGTTCAAGGTTTTAGAGATAGATGGTAGAAATAAAATGGTAACACAAAATAGTGTTCATTTACAACCAAAGCTTAAGGGGCAGATGTATCAAGGGTGGAATATCGAGGGTTAATTAACCCTCGATATTCGACTAGGAATTGAAATCCTTCGACTTCGAATATCGAAGTCGAAGGATTTAGAGCAGAAAATTCGAATGAACGATCGAAGTATTATTCCTTCGATCGAACAATTAAATCCTTCGAATCGAACGATTCGAAGGATTTTAATCCAACAATCGAAGGAATATCCTTCGATCAAAAAAACTTAGGCAAGCCTATGGGGACCTTCCCCATAGGCTAACATTGACTTGGTTAGCTTTTATCTGCCGAACAAGGGGGTCGAAGTTTATTTTAAAGAGACAGTACTTCGACTATCGAATGGTCGAATAGTCGAACGATTTTTAGTTCGAATCCTTCGATTCGAAGTCGTAGTCGAAGGTCGAAGTAGCCCATTCGATGGTCGAAGTAGCCCAAAAAAAACTTTGAAATTCGAAGTTTTTTTACTTCGAATCCTTCACTCGAATTTAGTGAATCGGCCCCTAACTGTTGTGCCTGCTTTGTTTTTTAAAATGTTACATAAGTAAAGTGTGCACACTGTTATTAAGGCAAGCCTTGAATTATCTCAGAATCTTGTTTGTGCACCAGAATGGGGGACCCAATGTCCATCCCCATGCCCTGGCTACACAATTAAATGGTAAGGAGAACGGGGAATGTGGGGAGAGCAGTGACATCTAGGAAGTGCTGAATGGAAAGTGAAAGTAATTTTCTGCCCCGCCACTATGCCCAGGGCATAGAGGAGTGGCAACTAATATTTGATTGACAGCTGAGATTTATTAAATGCTTTTACAACAGCTATGAATGCTTTAATAAAAAATAGAAATTGGATTTCATGTTTAATTTGAAAAGGACTTTTATTATACAGATTTGTGTGTCTGGGTGACAGGTCCACTTTAAAATAAAGAGTTTTGTACAATGACTAGTGAACAGTGCCAGGAATTGTATTAGCAAGCCCCAGCTCCTTGCTTGTAAGTATAGTTGTATGCAGAACTATATCTCACAACACTGCCAGATAGGCAGGGAGTGAGTGACCTCATCGAGAACATTGGAAGCAGAGGAATGTTTAGACAGTCCAAAGGAGGAGGTGCAGTATTAAGGGGTAAGCCAGAAGTGTGGCCAGTAGTGACGGGCAAATTTATTCTCCAGGCACGAATTTGCATCAAATCTCCGCATTTCGCCATCAGCGAATAAATTCGCGAGTTTGCCGCGAAAATTTGATGACTTCAAAGTTTTTTGACGCCAGCAACAATTCTGACACTGGCGACCATTCCGCTGCCATTGACAATTAAACGCACGCCCATTAAAATTAAAAATCAAAATTCACGGTTCACATATTTTTCCCGTTTCACAAATTTCGTGGGAAATTCTTGAATTTTTAGTCGAAGAAAAACAGGACAAATTCGCCCATCAATAGTGGCCAGGAGGCTAGTTGGATCATAAACAAGGGGCAACCAATAGTAGAGTGCTTGGAATTAAACAGAAACTAGAACAGAGCCAAGTCATAACCAATAAGTTAGATAACATGATACCAGAGGATCAACACAAATCAGTGTTGTACAGGCAAACGTCAAAAACTAACTGATAGCTGGAACTCACTGGGGGTCATTTATAAAGTTCGCGCAGGGCAGATTGGTTCGCAAAGTGAATATGTTTGCCCTGCGCATGGTTATATTTATAAAGCTGAATAAGGGGGTGCATACAGAATTGCGAATTTTTTATTCACAATGCGAATGTCTAAAGGGGCTTTATAAATATGTCACAATTCGCAAATTGCGAATCTTTATGCGCACACTCTGCGACTCAATTACGCCACAACTTTGGTGGCGGATAAAATATTCGCAAAACAGTTTTGCAAACTGCGAATATAACGCTATTTTCGCGCACAACAACCTCGCACATTGGGTGCACTCGCGCAAACTCCTGTCTCATTTGCGCGCCATTTGCGAAAATTTATTCACACTGCGAATTCGCAAAAACCGGAAAGACGGGCAGAGCAGTGCAATATATTAGTGCTCAGCAAAAAACATGCGCAATACAACCATTTGTGAAAAATATGCGCTGCGCGAACTTTATAAATGACCCCCAGTGACTAATTGACATAAGCACTCAACACACTTCAACACACAAAACCTATTTGCTCAGACAACAAGCAATAAGAGACAAAGGTCTCTAAAAAGCATCCCCAAGCAGTTGATTGGTGGAAGACTTCTGGTAGGTTTAACCCCTCTCCTTGCCAGAGTTTCCAGATACTGTTGAATCTTACACTATTGTAAACTCTTTTAGGGGGCAGGGCAGTAACCTATAGCAACCAATCAGCAGGTAGCATTTAGTGGTCACTTATAGGTTGCTATGCGTTACTGTTCCTGGGCAAACTTAGTGCCTTTTATTACATATGGGGGTTAGAGTGATGTGCATTGTTAATATTATTAAAAATTAAAGCTAAAGTTAACCAAATATTAACTCTGAAAATCTTAAGTTACAGATGTAAATTTAAAGGAAAGCTATTCAGAATACTTACTCACAGAATGGATGAATACTTACTCACATACAGTTTATATCACATTTACTGTAGCCCTTTAAAGCAGAACTATTGTGAAAATGAAAAAATTTAATATATTCTTCATTAATTTTAAATAAGAAACATCCCAAATATAATCGATTACAAACTCTGTGCCATTTCTGAAATAATCAAGTTATTCTTCCCTATGCATCTTTCAGTTTCACAATAGCTTCTCTTTCAGAAAAATGTAAAAAAACAAGTATAATATCAAGTAAGATTTTGGTTCAGACAATCAGGCAAATGAGCTTTGGCTTGGATAGTAGCCAAACGGATTTGGCTTGGATTGAAAACTGAATTCTAGTGAGCCACCAAAATGCAAACTAGTACCCAAACTCAGGTCGCCAAAAAATGTACCTCTTTAAAATAGTACCAAATGGAAATTCTGTTGGAGGGTATGAAGATGGAATCTAAACAGCAAATGGTCTATGACACCTGTTGCAAAGAGGGTTCAGAAAAGGTTTAATATAATGGTTACTGGAAACCTCATTTAAGCAACAAACATTTAATTATGTAGTAATAAGCTCAAATTCTGGCCAGATGTGCCCATGCCTTTGGAATACCAATACAAGTTACTGATTTTGATAAACAACTATAAATCAGGGACAAGACTAAAATCCATCACTTTACCACTTTACTTTTAGGCTGCAGCAGTATATTACACTCTACTCAATGCATGATATTGATTACCCCCTCTCTCTTTGCACCTTGTGAGATAGGGATCCTGTTAATAAGAGCTCCTGCAGATGCATTTTAAGCCTTTTATGTACTGTACTGGCAAAGAAGGAAGTAAAGATCTTGGTTTTATGTTTTGTGATTATAAACTTTGTCCTGGAGCTTTGATTTTATTTTATAACAACTAGGGATGGGCCTCGTTTCGTCACAGAAATGACGCCCATAGACTTGTATGGCGTCGTGCGTCAAAAAAACAAAAGACACGCATCAAAAAAAATGTTGCCGCTCGACAATTTTTTTGACGCCCATAGGGGCAAATTCACTAAGTGCAAAAGCGCCTAACGCTAGCGTCAATTCGCTAGTGTTGGTCATTTTCGTTACTTCGCAAATTCACTAACGAACGCTGGTGTACATTCGCTAGTGTTACTTCGCACCCTTACGCCTGGCGAATTTGCGCAACGGACGTAACTACGCAAATTCACTAACGCGCGCATTGTACTGAACGTTACCTTTTACGCTAGACTTCCTTCGCTCAGACCAGGCGAAGCGCAATAGAGTAGATAGGGATTGCTTCAAAAAAAGTTCAAATTTTTTCTAAGTCCCAAAAAACGCTGGCGTTTTTTCTATATTATGATTGTACGTATTCCTCCATAGAAATTTGAATTTAGCGCCGTATGCAAATTAACAATCGCTAGCGTAACTTTGCTTCGCTTAGCGAATCAACGCTAGCACAACTTCGCAACCTTACGCTACCCCTGAGCGCAACTTCGGATTTTAGTGAATTTGCGGAGCGCTAGCAAAACTACGCCTGGCGAATTGTGGCGAAGTACGGCGAGGTTACGCCTGGCGCAACTACGAATCTTAGTGAATTTGCCCCTTAGACTTAAATGGGCGTCGGCAAAATTTCAGCAAATTTTTGGCGAAACAAAACGGGTCGAATTCATAACTTATTCTGGAATCCAGGGGGTTGAAAGTGGGGCTTATAAATATCCTCCAAATAACCAGTCTTATGCAAATAAACCATTTTCATAGTAATATACTTTTCTAGTAATAGTAGATTGATTAATCCTAAACAGAAAAATGCCATTTTAAGAACTAAGGGCCGCCCCTGGGATCCTAAAGTTGGCCATACACGGGCCGATAAAAGCTTATTGGCCCGTGTATGGGGCCCCCCGACGGGTTTCCCCGATAGAGATCTGGCTGAAAGTCAGCCAGATCTCGATAGGAAGGAACTAAAAATCCCGTCAGATCGCGGCCGCATCTGTTCATTGATGCGGTCCTGCGATCCGACAGCCGTTAGCATTTGTTAGGATCCGATCGTTTAGCGACATCGCCAAACGAGCGGATCTCTCCGTGTATGGCCACCTTAAGATTCACAGTGCATACAAACTAACCAACCATTCATGTTAGGTCACATGAGCCAATTAATGGACAAAGGGGCTTGTTCACTAACATAGGAGATAAATATCTCTGGAGGTTTCTGGAGATGTTGCCTACAGCAACCAATCAGATCTTTGCTTTTGTTTTCTAACTTACAGGTGACTGTTTAAATCTAATTGCTGATCGGTTGTCATGGGCAGCATCTCCAGAGGTCTCTGGAGATATTTATCCAATGTTAGTAAATAGAGATGCATAGACATGGGTGAAAAAACTTGGTGTGCAGCAAAACAAATTTGTCGCCTATAGACTTCCATGCATCTGGCAAATTTGTTGGCGTTGTGCACATTTTCGGCAAAGCAAAAAAGTGTCAGATTTCACCTATCACTTGAGAGAGAAGCAAGTTTTTGTTTAGTAGAATGGATGTCACATATTTACACATGAAAAGACTTTGGGGAAGTGTTCAGTAACGTGGACTAGCTTATTTGTGTGCTCCCAGACTGTAAAAAGAAGGTTTTCTTAAACAGAATGGGTGTTTTCATGGTAAAATAACAGATAACAGATTTGGATCTGAAACATCTAGCCTAGTGTTTTAGGCTACCATTTTAACTTAATTAAGTTGGCAAAAAAAATTATTTTGAGAAGTATGCCCATCTCTAGGTCTAGTCATCTCTATTATTGTCAAGACCGCCGGGAGCGCGAGGAGTCGCGTCCGCTCCCAGCGGCGAAGAATCCAAGATGGCGGCGCCCAGGCAACCCACGTGGGTTCCGACGCCGGCGCAGTGACGCCAGCACGGCGCGCCGGTCGCAGGCGCGCTGACGCTGGCGCAAGGGCGCCAAATTCAAACATAAAAGGACGCCTGAGGCGCCAAGATGGCGCCCGAAAATAGGATCCTGTTCCCCAAGAGATTCCTGGGTTCCCTTGCTGTTTCCCCTGCTAGTAATCTGCCTGATTCCTTGTTGTGACCCCTTTGCCTGGACCTGGACTTCGCTGATACTCTGCCTGCCTTAGACCCCCTGCCTGGACTTGAACTTTGTTTGTATTCCGCCTGCCTTTTGACCTGTGCCTGGACTTTGATTATTCTCTTGCCTTACCCCTGGATACCACGACCCTGATCCCTCCTGAGGGGCTTCCTCCTAGATCCGGACTACTCCCCAGAGGGGGCTCCCGGCTCCCTGACATTTATAAGGTTATAAGAAACTAAATCTCTTTACTACAACAGAATACTTTGTTATGATAGCATTCCTTCTACCTGTTGCTAAGTTCAAGAAATTCTGTCCTGTTCTGTCCTGATGATACAACACAAATTGCCACAAAACCATTTCCTGTTTTGAAAGTGTCGTTTCCCTTTTCTGTGGACCATTTTTGTAAGTCCAGGGCATAAAATATCTATGGTTTCCATTTGGTGGCAAAAAAGCTAACAAGCTAACAAGTTAATGGCTATTACTGCTCTGTTGACACCTTTACCATTTTAAGCAATTGAGAGGCCAATTTGCATAGACCCATTCTTAGAGCCTCAAGGGGATGAAAAAGAGCTCCCCTTTAGCTTTCTGCTAATTGTAGTATCTCCTGATTCTTAGCCAGAATTAATGCAAGTCTTCCCTCCAACTGCTCAGTTGAGTCTCTTCTCCACAGGTGGCAATAGTGTGTCATTCCTATTCTCCACACTTTTGAAGCATCTGACAGCAAAGGCTTCTAGATAACTGATCACTCTAGACAAATATGAGATGCAGTATGTCCTGAGAAAACTTTGAAGTCAATTGCACAAGCATTTTAACATGCATCCATATGCATTCTGTATTTTAAACTTCACCATTATAATCAAAAGATTTCACAATCAATTTTGCCATTATCTAATTTCACAATATGGCCTTTTTTTATTCTGTTGCTGTATAATAATATGATATAATAATATTTCCACATAATTTAGTCTTGTGGACAAAACTCTGTATGTGTGTATATTTCATGCAAGATTTATTTTAAGAGATTGATAATATACAGATAAATATACAGTATAGGCATTGCCACCAAAAGACTTCCTTCGCCCATACGAAAGGAGATCTAGATGGGAGTGAATCCAAAATAAAGCAGCTATTTGAAAATCAAGTGTTAGCCATACTGAGAATAGAAAAATTAAAATTGTATTTCTAACTATGGGGATTTATTTACCATGTCTACTTTACTGTAACCACCATGTTGGCAAAAACATATCACTTTGGTAACCCAAGTTTATTGCCACACTATTAAGGTTACGTATTTCAATGTATTCTAAAATAGACAGACTTTCCAAATTTTCATTAAAGGGGATGTATGGTCAAATTTTTGAATCACCCTTTGGCTTTGGGGAGTGAATAGAAGAATTTTGCAAATTGCAAATAATTTTTTTTGCAGTTTTTTAGCTGCTTGCAGCGTAATCATAACCCCCACAAACCTACTCGTGTTGCAGCAGTGCACAAAACCTTCACGGCCCGTGGCCATCTCTTCTTCTTGGCCCACCTGCCTCTCCTGCTAGTCCCACCTGCCTATCAATGAAAAATGAGTAGGCAGTGACGGTGGAAGTGATGGTGAAGCACATCTAGTGGGCGTCTGCAAACAAGACTGCCTACTCGTTTTCATTGGTAGGCGGGAGGGACTAGCAGAAGAAGCAGGTTGGCCAAGAAGAAGAGACGGCCACGGGCCGTGAAGATTTTGCGCTGCACATACCGTGAGGGATAGGATTGCGCAGTGAGCAGCTAAAAAAACGGCAAAAATAAATAAATAATTATTTGCAATTTGAAAAATCCTTCTATCCACTCCCCAAAGCCAAAGGGGCATTACAATTTTTGACCATACATCCCCTTTCATGCCACATAAAAACAAAATAGAATTAACTTATCCCCATAAGTGCCTGTGTTTCAATACCTGTTTGATCTCCCTTTACACAGTTTTTTTGGATGGTAACAATGCTTGTATTAAAACATTATCCACACTCCACAGCCATGTGTCTATTTTGGGAAAAGTCGTATTCCTGCAAATGAATACTTTGGGACATACACCATCCCTAATTTCCAGTTTTTCTGTCCTTTTTTTCCTCACCTGCAGAACTCATGGGGAAGCACTGATTGCATT